>OX031010.1:60813866-65813866 GCA_943735925.1 Pollenia amentaria
TTTATTTACTTATTTATTTATTTATTTATTTATTTATTTACTTATTTATTTAATTATTTATTTATTTATTTATTTATTTACTTATTTATTTATTAATTTATTTATTTATTTATTTATTTATTTATTTACTTATTTATTTATTTATTTATTTATTTATTTATTTATTAATTTATTTATTTATTTATTTATTTATTTATTTATTTATTTATTTATTTACTTATTTATTTAATTATTTATTTATTTATTTATTTATTTACTTATTTATTTATTAATTTATTTATTTATTTATTTATTTATTTATTTATTTATTTACTTATTTATTTATTTATTTATTTATTTATTTATTTATTTATTTATTTATTTATTTATTTATTTATTTATTTATTTATTTATTTATTTATTTATTTATTTATTTATTTATTTATTTATTTATTTATTTATTTATTTATTTATTTATTTATTTATTTATTTATTTTTTTTTTTTTTGTTTATTTATTTATTTATTTATTTATTTAAATATTTATTTATTTATTTTTCCTTACCGACATTTTACAAATTTAAATTTACACTTTAATAAAATAGACTATGAAATAACATTTGATTAGATTACATTTATTTTACTGCATATTAATTCAGAAAATAATTATTAATTTACTTATTGACTTTGGTTCAATAAATCTATATAATTGATTGATGGTGTTACACATTCTTCTAAGAGGGTTTGACAGATAACGGGATGAAATTTCGAGATGAGCGTTAAGGAATATTAAATGAAATCTCAAAACCAGCGCAGATATCACCTATTAATGGTGTTCAAAATGAACGTCACATTCAGCATTGTTCTACAACTTTTTAAAGTAGGGAGTTTTATCAGAGCCAGTCGAGCTGTGTATGAAGGCTTGGTTAGTGGGTTGAAATGTAATCCACGAAAACAGAAGAGCAGGAATTGTTTCTGTACCGAATCGATTGAATTAGATTACGTTTGGTAAATGGGGTCCCATATAATTGATCCATACTCAAGAATCTACCTAACAAGTGGATTATATAAGGTTTTTGTAACATATTGAATGTCATTGAACTCTTTTGGCCAGCATTTTATATAGCCAAGTGAGCCTCTAGCATTAGTTATCATAAACGTTATATGCGAATTAGGGTCAAGTAGTATTCCAAGATCAAGGAAGTTATCAACTGTATCAATTTGAATACTTCCTAAGAAGTTATTTACTGTAGCTAGAATTATTTCTAAAAAACGCATAAGTTTACACTTCTTTAAATTTAGTTCCATTACGATAACAGACGCGGATCCAGCTTGAACCTTAGAGGGGGAATTTTTTATGATACAAAACAAGTAAAAAATTAGTTTTTAAAAGTTTATTAAAAAACGATATGCTTATATTATATTAAAAAAAAAACTCAACAATAAGGTAAAATAAAATATAAGATCAGTTCAATATAAATTAAAATAAATTAATTTTTTAAAATAACGTTTTGGCTATAAAAATAATTTTATTTATTTTTAATGTTTTTTTTTTTTTATTTGAAACAATTTATTTGACTACATCATACTAAATTGTTTGATCAATTTTTCGACCAAAAAAAAATACATATGCAATTGTTAACAACATTTCGGAAGAAGGAATATGCTACTAATTTTAAAATTAAGTTATGAATTTTAGTCGAACTGTTTGGATTTTAATCTAAAGATACATATCGTCGGTCACAGGTTGACAACTCTTAACATGTTATTTTGTACTTTGCAGGAGACAAAAAAAACGTTATTACTCCGTTACTAAACCGTGTTGGAAGTAAATAAAAAAAAAACCAAAATTAGTAGGAGATATTTATTGTAAGATGGTGTAAAGAAAACAACATGCTAACATGCAGAAGGACAAACACAGTCTTTTGGCTTCAAAAACCCCGATTCGATTTTTTTGCGAGTTAAGAGTTGTCAACCTGTGACCGACGATATATAATTATTCTGGGTTTAAGTTGATAACAGCTAATTTTTTTATTTAAATTATTTTTATTTAGAAAGGAATTTTAAAGCTTTTAACAATGGAAAGACAAAAATAATTTTGGCTGCACATACATACATACATAAGTACCTTCAGTCGTAAATGCGCTAATGCCACAATTTTTTAAGATTAAGTTTTTGATGCATTTCAATAGAGCAAACAAAAATACGTCGTTTGCGAAAAAAATACAAATATTTTTTTCTAGTTCTTGTTTTGCAACGATATGTAAAAGTTCTAAGCCCAAAAACGCTAAAGAAAAAGCGCTAGGGCCCATTAAAATGTGAAAATTTCAAAAAATAATTGTTAATATTTGTTAATAGTCAACACTGAAATAAATAAAATAATTTTATGGTATATTTTATTTTTTGCAAATTGACATACTAAAATGTACATTAAAAGTGTAAAATATTTAATAGAAAAGGTGATAAGTCACAAAAAGCTATGTGAAACATAAATGTATTATTTTTAGTTGGTTTGCAAGCCAATAAAGAGTCGGCAATGAAGCAAAACTGGATTTACAGGCTTTAAATATATTCAGAACTAAAGACCTTAGAAAGTTTTTTCTCTCTCCTATAAAATTTATACATTGTACTACATCCTTTTTGACTGAGGGTAATGATATATACTTATATAGGTACATTAATTATATTAAAAAAAAAAAATAACGGACTCACCATTGCTTCACTAATTTTTATGTATTTTTGTATATCAAAGAACTTTTCTTATTAATGCACTTGAAATTTGACAGTTATATAATTCTTCTTTGGTGAACTTTTACTAGACCAATACATATGTATACTAAAGGGCTGCGCAAAATATTCTTAATGTTCTGTGTTCTACTTCACATAACTATCAATCATATTATTTCACTGTAAACATACATAGCAAAACAAACATAACAACACATTACTCTCACCAAAACAAAACAAGCATAACTTGAAAAGTTTTTCTCTTCTGCTTTGTTAGTGCTTGTATTATCAAAACAAACAGAATATCAACACAAAAACAGACAATGAAATAAAGAAACGGTAAATTATAGTAAAAGCATCGAGTGCACGTAATTAGGAATTTAAAAAATTTAAAGTGATCTTAGCCTATAACAGAAATGGATGCAATGTAAGCAAAATTGATTTTTTTGAATTATTTCCTAAATGTATATTTTATTTTAGTCGACCTTTATTATTATATTAGGTATAACTAAATTATCAAGCTTGATGCCTTTTTTTATTTTTATATAAAACTTTAAACGTTTATTTAACCAATATTTCTAATTAAAAAATTTTTTAATTTGTCAGTTATTGTTAAATTTGTTAAAAATTGTTGAAAATTTATAAAATAAGGAAGAAAAAACCCTGAAGAAGGCACTCAAAGGAGTGCCGAAATATTGGTTAAATAAACGTTTCAAGTTTTATATAAAAATAAAAAAAAGACTTTAAGCTTAATAATTTAGTTACCTATATTATTTCCTAAATTTTTAATAATATTTTAAAGGAACCTACAACGGAACCCATTGAAAACCACTCAAACGAAATTAAATCAAAAGTTTCTCCCTTTCCAATTTTCTCTTTGGTTTATGTTTACAATCAAAACATTCAAACATGCTTGGAATGTTCTATTTCTGTTTTAATGTTCTACTTCATCTTTGTTCTAATTCAGCTTTATTTTAGTTCAGCATTGTTCTTGTGCAGTTTTGTTCTATTCTTCTATATTTTGATCGTAAAGCAAAACAATTGTTTTTGGAAGTATGAGTTTTGTAATGAGAGAGTAATATACACATACTATCTACATTTAATGAAATTGCTTATAAGAAATTTTTCTTGTGCTTGTGCAGCTCTTTAATGTATACTCATAAGTATATATGGAAAGGTAGAATGGCAAGGCATATAAAATTCAAATTCAAAGCCTACTATGAGGAAAATATGATACGAAAAATGGTTATATTCAAATGTATATAATAAATAATTATCATAACACAAATAAAAATATTGCCATATACTACTAAGGCTTGTTAATAATTCAACCGCTCGCATATTCAACTCAAACGTTCATTTTTCGGAAATAGATGGCACTTGCTGGGATTGAATGTAGAATAATATGTATTTAAATACAGTAAACTAGATGTTTCATTGGAAATGTATAATAAATAACTATAAGGATAAATACTTGGATACTTATTGAAAATTTGATTAGAGATTCTATAAAAAACCAAAAAAAAAAAACTTGATGGGATTTCCAAAAATATTGTACATTCGGAAATTCGTGTATTACCGAAATAAGCAAAAGATATTTTTATAATTTAGGGGGGACATTTCCTTTTTTTCACCCTCCTAAATCCGCGCCTGGCTTCACACCATCCAAAAAAAAACAATTTAGATCATTTTGCAGACGTTGATGATATAACGCATGGTTGTAAGTTAAAAAAATTGTAACATCATCAGCATACCTAAGAACATTTGAAAATTTTATAACTCCAGGCAAATCATTTACAAAAAGCAGGGACAATAGAGGTCCAAGGTGGCTGCCTTGGGGTACTCCTGATGGCACATTTATTTTCCTAGAAAACGTTTTATTAAAAAGGGCGGTTTTGCCCCTATTCGATAAATAAGAGTAAATCCACTTTAAGGTCAGATCTTTTAATTGAAGCTTCTTTACCAAAAGAAAATTGTGGACTTTATCAAAAGCTTTGCTGAAATCAGTATAGATAACATCTGTTTGATTCCTTATGAAAAAACACACTCCTAAAATTATTCCAGTAACTGGTTATTAAACTCGTTTTTCGTACTGTTAAAATTAAATGAAAATATAGTAATTTTACAACTCAATTTATTTTTTATATTTTATCTTTGTTATTCAAAAAACAAACTACCAAATACGGTTTTCCGTACTAATATTGTTATGTAGTTTGATTTTTTGTCAGCTAAATTATATTTTTTTAAGGCACTAACTTAAATATTACGGAATATTCTGTTAAAAAAAAATAAATTAAAAAATTTATGTACAATTCATTTATTATAAATGAAATGTAAATGATCCGTTTTTTAAATAAATTTTTAGTTGTTTTAAATGAATTTCCTGTGGGATTTACCTACATAATATTTTGAGTGCACGATTGATTGCAATTCTTAGTTTAAGAAGGTTTGTTGTAGTAGAGCAGCCTGTTTTAACTCCGTTTAGATATGGAGATATACTGCTTGAGACTTGATAATATAAATTTGATATTATTAATTTTTCAAAAAGTTTATGTACAGTACTAAGTTTTGGAATACCGCTACAATTTTCAATATCAGATCTAGTGCCAGACTTAAACAATGGAACAATAAACGATTCCTTCCAAATTTTCGGAAAATACCCAACTTTAATTGATGTATTAGACAACACTGTTAAAAGAATAGATAAGGCTTCAAAATACTACTTCAAAATACTACTCGGAATTTTATTAGAACCTAATTTGTAAGAGAATTTAAGATTTTTTAGACCATCTGCAACAGTTTGGTTATTGAATAACGGTATTGATATAGCCTGATTTTCTGCTAAAGAAAACGGATAACTACAAGTTTTATCATATGCAACATTCGAATAAGTGGTAGAAAAAAATCTGCGAACATATTACTTATACAAGTTACATCACGTGATTCATTTTAATTAAATTTCATCACTGCAGGATAACCAGTTGTTCTTTTTTTTGCATTAATAAAATTGTAGAATGATTTCGGATCATATTTTATATTATTTCTAGTTTTATTTAAGTAAAGTGCATAGCATAATTTATTTACTCTCGTATATTCAGCTCGACTTATAGCATATCTTGAATAATCAACAGAAGATCCAGAACGTTTGAATATTTTGTAGTATTTATTTTAATTATTTTTAGCCCGATATAAGCGTCAGACATTGAAGGAGTGGCTTTACTTATGGAATTTGTGGTCTCTACGATTTAATCCATTTGTATTCTCACAAAAATTAGCAGATGAATTTTAAAAAATACAAATACATACAACACTTATCAATGAGAGAAAATTTTACTACTTTGGAGCAATACACAATGGCTAAAGATGCCGTCCAGACCAAACGTTCATTGCGTTAAAGCATCTGTCCAAAAAGTAGTAGTGTCAAATTGTATTGGCAAGTAACACAGCAAACGCGTAGAATGCTGAAACGCATCGAAAGCATGAAGTAGGATTACTTTCTACTTTAGCATGCGTCTTAAAAAATGTCAAAAAAGTAACATACACACAGTATGCGTTGTGTGGACCTCCAGTCTTAGAATTAAATGAAATTTGTTATTATTCTGTTTGATTTAATGAACTGCTTTTGAATATGTTATTGCTCTTAGCAGGAGTGCAAAAATAATGGAAAATTCAATTGTTTGTCCAAAAAAAAAAAATTTAAAAAAAGTATCGTCGTATTGCCAGTAATGTATCGTCGATGCCGATATATCGTAAAACAACTTAAATTATGAACACACATTTATTCAATCAGCATCAAAACAATTCAAATTAGCTTACATTTGTATAAGACATGTAATACATGCATAATTTTTCGTTATACTAAGTTTCTATTTAGAGATTGCATTTAAAAGCTGAAAATAATGCAACAAACAGTTCGTTTTATATTCTGTGGTGTAGGGTATCAAATGGTTGTTCCAAAGCGACTATACTTTTTACAATTTACACTTAATCAACAAGAGGGTATTAATACAAAAAGTTCATTTTTTCCTTTTTTCGAAAAAAATTGATACGCTATATTTATATCTGCCCACCGTAAAAATATCGTGCTATTTTGTCAATTTTTTAGTACTGAAACGGTTGGTTTTAAATTGTTTTTCATACGCCTTTAATGTTAAATAAAAAATGGTTTTGTTTCTACAGTAAGTTTTTTAATTTTAAGTTAATACCCTCTTGTTGATTTTATTGTATTTTATTATTATAAATAAATATAATATCAAACCAATTATGAATAAAAATTTCCCGGGAGTTTTTTCCCATCTCCCATTTTTTTTTATTTTAATTCAATGGTAAAAATGGGAAAGGGGAAATCCTCCCGTGACATTTTTATTCACAATTAAGCTGAATAAGTTTTTATAAGAATTATGTGTCATCAATTTTCGAAAGTTGAAAATTCAAACATATGCTTTCTCAATTAATTTTTTTGATTAGCACTATTAAAAAGTTATTGAATTTTTTTATTTTCGTTATTATTTTTTCGCAGAATTTTAATGATTTAACAAGAAATAAAGAAAAAAAAATATTATAAGAGTTGTATAATTTGTTTGTTAATCTATTTATTTATAAATATTTATAAGCAAAATACTAAAAAGCCATTAAATAGTGTGAAATAGCATTTTTTATATTTATTCATAGAAAATTAAAAAACCAGATTGAGTTCAAATGATGAATTTAAAAAAGTTAGTTAAATATTAGAAAAAATAAATTTCCATAAGCTTGATAAATTTTAGAAAGAAAAACTTTTGCTAGCGATGCAAAATCGTAATAAGAATTTAATCTTAGATTTGTTCTTGTACTCAAAATTGTGTTCACACGGGATACAAATGTTACTAAAAAGTACACCATTTTCGAGTACGGGAATGCTTTTTGTTAACTTTGGGATCCAAATTTGAAGTATGGGAATAAATCTAAGTTCGCTAAAAATTTATCTCAATATCAATATGTTTTAAAGACGTTTTTGTTTGTATTTCTCGGGCCACTAAATTGAGTTATATATAATTTTTTTAATTTCGCGATTTTAACCTTGATCACCTTTTGTTTTTATCAAACCCCTTTTAAAACAAATATTCAAATATTTTAATGATGTTTCCAACTACATGCAATTAATCTTTGTTTAAAATATTACTTTTAAATTAGCAAGAAAAAATATCTAATTTCTCTAATTTTTCATAACAAAACTTCATTTTTAATTTGCAAGAAAAAATCCTAGAAAAGTCTTGCACAGAGACGAAAAAAAAAATTGTTTTAATTAATGGCAAAAGAAAAATGTTGTGGCAAAATGCAAATGTCAGCATTTAAACAATAACAAAAAAATATCTCAAGCAAAACATGAATTCAAAACCAAAATATTACACAGGAAATTACAATTTTCCTAAAAATAAGACACAAAAAGTTAAAAAAAAAAAAATTATGAAAAAGAACACAAAATAAAAAAACTAAAATGAGCCATCATCATCTGTATGAACTATTTCTGGAGCAAAACTATAAAAGTCGGCATGCAACAGTGAAAAAAATTAAACTTAAAAAAATATAAAAGATACAAAGATACAGACATTTAAACTGAAAATGAGTTTACTTGTATCCAATGTTGCCAACAAGTAATTTTTAAAATACCAACTCAGTCATTAAAAATTATTTGATTTTTCTCTAAATAAATTCCTAAAAAGATAAAAAAAAACACATTTTTATTAGGAAAATTTATTGGTATCCTTAAAGATTTTTTTTGTTAAGACTTAATATATTAACTGTATTTTTAAATGATTTTTTGAAAAATGTATTATGCTGATTATCATAAAACCTAGAGAGATTGGCTTTTTACAACATGACAACAAAGTCTATTTATAGAAGTTTTTTTTTTATTAAAATTCAATTATTTATTCTAGAGATCAGTACATCAACATTAGAAAATGTCACCGCAGCTTTTCATTACGAAATGCATTCTGTGCGTCCGATTTGGGCCACCCATTCGAGCATTTCTGGCAATATCTCACGAATAACACGAACAATGGTGGCCTGCATTGTTTGCTTATCAGCGCAAACTAGTAACGTAACGTTGCCCCACAAAAATAATCGGGAGGGGTAAAATCGCACGACCTTCTCGAAATCAGTTTATCGCCAATTTGAATTTAAATAACTCATTTGTTGCAGTCGCCGCACCCATATTTTTAAACAAAAAATCATTGGTTATGGTGTTGTATCAATCTCTAATTATCGAAATGCGAGCTCTGGATTAATTTAGGAATAAATAAGATCCGATAATTCCACAAGCATGTTAACAGGACCCAACTTTATTTTTTCTGTATGTAATAAAGTGTAAAAGCGTCCGCCATAGAGTACTCGCATGCTATATGCGGCAATTTTATTTATTAAAAACCCCATTTAGCTAAAAAGAGCCTCATCGCTGCACATAATTTTGGTATCCTTGTTCAAGCGTAAATATATTCCTAATGATTTGCGGAGTGTTCTCAATTGAGGAAATAACGACAGGTCATCTGACAGCTGACACATTCGCAAGTGCTTGAACAGAACTGCATCAAGACCACATTTTCCATACAATTTGATATAAAAATGTTGTCAAAGAAAGCCGTCATAAAGAAATCCCTTTTATTTTGAGAACGTTTTTTCTTATGCTCTCACATAGAGACACTTATTCTCTTAGCAATGCTATCATACTTTCATTAAATTGTATACATACATTTTCTAAATAAAGAAAATAAGAACAATAGAAAAAGAAAGAAATTAGAGAGAATTTAAAGTTACTGCCGCCCATGAAAGAAGGAAAACAAGATAGTGCATTGCGCAGGTCCGTTAACTTTGTGCTCTAATTTTGACGACATTGTAGTAAAGAGATTTAAATGTAAACAAACCTTCAGCCTACCACATACACCTGTTTGTATGATGGTGTTTATGCTTATTTACTACTAGGACGTACATGCGCAGAAAAATAATGTTTTTACAATTTAAATGTGCTATCTTGTTTTCTTTGTTATATGACTGCCGACGATTTAATTGTGCGCTTTAGGATTTTTGGCTGAAGTTGAAGAATCAATTCTTTTTGAACACTTAGGTCTAAAGTTTGATTAATTTATATATTTTAGAGGAGAAAAACCAACCAGGCAACACTGCCTGTATCTGTGTATGTTTGAACTTGTGTATATGCACTTTTGGTTTCTTATTTAAATATTTTTTTTTTATCTATAAGTCTATTTAGATAGCAACAACAAAAACTCTTTCATATAAAATTTCGCATTTATTTTTAAAGATGATGTAGATCTATTTCACTTTTTATATTAAAAAAAAAGATATAAATTATGAGTTTTTTTACTTAGGGCAATATTTAGAAAATTTAACGAAATTGCTGAACAAATAACAAATAAATTAACTGCACGAATTAAAGTTTTTTTGTAAGCAAATAATAAAATGCTTGATAGCAATTTTAATATCTATTAATGGAAAAAGAGTTTGGTGTGGAAATTTGTCAGCAACGCATAGTAAATTAAATGTCGAACATTGTCAGTTCTAACATACACAATTCAAACTACTGATCCATTGTGATATCACAAACTCTGAGAGAATCCCCACCTTAGAACAAAACCGAACTTTGTTCTAACTTTTAGTTTAATTCAAGAAACCTCAGACAAGTCCTTGAAGGCAACAGATTTAATTATGGCTAGTCGTTTCCCCGTAAGCACAAAAAACTGACAGCAGATCTGCTCTAAGCCCTCCTATTTTTGCATCTCAAACTGGACCCGAAGTTCTAGGGAGTACTGACGCCCGTTGTGCCAGATAGGTGGCCATTAATTCGGCGGGTATTGATGAAAAACAACGCCAAAAAATTTTAGGACAATCGGCGAAGGCTAAGCCGTCCCAAACATCCACCAAACGTTGAGAAAAATCGTAAAGTTCGGCTTCTAAGCCTCAAAACATGGAAAATATTAATTTTACATAAAAATCGGCTTCTAAGAAGTTGTTGTTAGTGAAGTTTTCAAAAACTTGGGTCATAAAAAGTTCTCTTTTAATCTCATATTAAACAAAATCTGACTAAAATAAGAAGCCAACAGCGGCATTGATGCATCGTATCGTTACTTCCCTACTTTATAGCCACATTAGCAAAATGTATAAAGTTCTTTTTAATTTTCGAAGGCACAAAGAAGTAGGAAAATCGTCTTATTTTTGTCCGCAACTCTCCACTTAAAAAAAACTCAATTTTTGTCTTTGGTATCAGGGAAGAAATATCTTATTATGATTATTTGAACTTTTTTTTACACAGTATGCAACTCCGTTGCAAAAACATAAGCCTGCTGTCGGTGTAGCAAATATGATTTTTCTTATTATATATTCACAGAAATTGCTCATATTCGATTTCAGTTATAAACCTCATGGAGCATATATGTGATTAAGGCTTATAATCACAATAACGACTTAGTCCACGATTTGTCCGCAACTACAGGATTTGACTATAAGCGCAAAGTACTCGATATTTTTAAGTATATTTTATTTAATAAAAGATTAAGGAAAAACTTGTTAACTTTTTGTATAAAATTAATATTTTCGAAGTTATGAAACATAATAGTCGGATTTAATGTAAAATTATAATTTTTCTCAAACTTTGGTTGGCGTGTGCGAAGGCTTAGCCCCCGTCAATTGCCCTAAAATTTTTTTTAGCGTCGTTATTTTTCAATACCCAACAAATTAGGGGGGGAGACCTGAAGACATCCAACTTTTGATTTTAACGGTCACCCTAGTATACATATTTAAACTATATACACATGAGTGTTCAAATTTTATTTCTTGGGTAGTGGGTTTAAGGACTAGGTGAAGTTCTGGACCGATTCTTCCAATTTAAAGAAGATATTTTTTTTCGCCGTGGTTGAACGGGCATAGTCTCACCGACTTAAAATCACATCTTAAAGATACAACCATTATTTCTCTGCATTACAAACATCAGCACAAAAGCATAATAATGAGCCGTATGTGGGGTATTTAGTAGGGTATTCATTCGGTTAACCGATTAAATACTACCCGATTAACCGATCGCTTAATTTCAAATTAGCTATTTTCTATTAACAATTAAGCCGGTTAATTTCAGTCGATTGACCGACGTAACAAAATTTAAAATTTTTTGTAGTATTATAACATATTTTTTTGTGTTTTTAATTATTTGTTTCGTCTCTTATGCAAAAGGTCTACGTATAGAAAATATTGTTTCATACAAACAAAGAAGGGATATACATTTAAAAAAGGTCTTTGCTGTCAACAACATTTTGTATCACGTACTTTTTATATAGGCATTTCCATTGTAACGTGACGTGATATTTGTACGACAAAATGTAAAAAAATTAAATGAAGGAGTCAAATTTGTAAAAAGTTTTTTTTATATTAACAAAGTAATAAAGCAGCAATATATTCAGAAAAAAATTTACAACAATCAACTCTAAGGATTTGAAGATATAAGCAAACACATTCGCTGGCGTGACGTTACAAAAAACGGAAGTGGATTTTGCCTTGCATTAGAAAATTGCATAAGTCTGCAAATTGAGCAATGCTGTTTGTATAAAACCTTTTAAGTATGTTTCGGACTTATAAAGATTTATTTTCCAAGTTATTAAATTTAAAAATCTTTGCTCGGTTAAGGTACAAATGGTAATTTCCAGCGAAAAGTGTACTCTTTGTAATGTAACGCCAGAAAGCAAATGAGCTTGTATTTTAGGACCAAGTTATTCAAATGTTATCCCTTTTGTAAATAAATATAGAGCTAGTTACGCTTTACACAAAATACAAAAAAGTAAATTATACTGTTGGCGTTACGTTACAAAAAGGAGACTTTTCTCTGGAACTTCCCATATGTACATATGTATGTGTTTAGTTATTTGTTTCTTCCTATTTTCTCATATCAATCTTTTAACAGAATTAACCGAAACAATTGGAAGAGCTGGAAATTTAAAAAAATTAAAACAGGACTCTTATGACATAATCGAAGATTTTATACGTTTAGAGAAATCCAGGAAGAGAACAGAGAATTTAGATTTTCTGTTCGATTTCTCCAACATCAACGATAAGAGAAACAATTCTTTCAAAGTCAAGATTTATCAAAACTAAAGAAAAGAATCGCTTAAATCCGCACCATTTTTCTAAAAAAATATTTTTAAGGTCTCCCTCAACTATTGAAATAACTAATAAAATTATCAAACAAATTAATAAATAATATTTATGTATTAATTAAAATATATGTATTAGATATTTATGAATTATTTTTTTGTTTGATCGTGTTAGTTCAACAATTGTTATGTTAAATAATAAATAATTTATGCATTTTTATGTATTGAAATTACTTAATTTATACAAAAAAAATTTATTAATCGGTTAACCGATCAATTACAAAATTAACCGATTGTTAACCGATTAAACCAAAACCTCGATTAATTAATCGAATGATTAACCGATTAAGGCAAAAGCCCGATTAAATGAATGCCCTAGTATTTAGGTAATAAGCAATTGTTTCCTCGGCTTAAACATATACTGCTATTTTTAAGAATGGTGAATACATTCATTTAAACTTAGCAATTTTCATATTATATGGAGCAATATAATATCCATAAAAAAATTAATGAAGATCTGGAATTTTAAAAAACAACAAAATCTCACAGAAAAGTACACAAATTTCTCATTTTTATGAAGTTTTGCCTTTTCATTTGTAAGTATTAAATTGTTGCACATGGTTTTTTATGTCTACCAAAGTTTTATTTATATTTAAAACAAAAACAGCAACACATTTAAAATGCAAAAAATGAACAAATTATACAAACTATAAAAAAGAAAATAAGAAAAATTTATATAAAAAAAAAAATACTTTAACACAAAGGCAACATCATGTTTTCCTATTTACACTCAAAAAGTCTTTAAAAATGAGGAAAATTCTAAATGCTACACAAGAAATGACTGACTACAAATTAACTCAACACTACGAACTGCTGAAATGAAGTCTATCCCACAATTAAACTTTCAACTTAATTTCAACATCGACTACGAAGCGGCAGCGCCAACATTTGATTTTTTTCCCTGCCCTTTGTGGCAAGGAAGACAAACAACTTAAAGTTGCAGTGTTAATTTTTTTTTTCAACCAACACACTCTGTCTTTCGTCTTACTAACTGAAGAACACGAGCACTCACTGTTGTCTCTAAGTGGGAAAGGGTTGAAAGGGGGATGGTTAACAAAAAAATTTCAGCATCTTTTGTTTCAGGAGGAAACAAAAGACCGAGAACAATACAATTTATTTTTTCTATATATGTATGGAAGTATATGTATCTTACAAGTTGCATGAAACTACATTTACTACATTTAGCGTCAATGTGCTATTTATACGCCCTCTTCTTTCTGAGATTCAGCTGACTCAAGTCTGGGGTCATTAGGTGCGTTTGGCTTCTCTATTCAGTCATTCTTGCGCTCAGTTTGCTACTCTTTCTTTATTAAATGAATTGTAATTTTATTTTATTTTGTTGGAAGATGAGACATTTTTATGCATAAATTACTTAAAAGTTTTAATAAAAAGTAATTAGAATTTTAATTTTTAATTAAGCAAAGTTAATGCATTCTTTTTATTACCATTATCATCGTTATTATTATTTTTATTATGTAATTTCTTTTCATTTCATTCTTATTGAAGGATCTTTTTTGTACAAATTTGTAGCTGTCATTGTTTCTTTAATGGTGTCATTAAATGTTGGGATTTATTTCGTTCTGCAGTATTTCTGCACTTTGAATTTATAATTAATCCAACGGAAATTGTGGGCTTGGTTGTGTATTTATAGGTATTTTTAAAAGTTTCAATGAAAATAAAGTTTAAGCAAAAGTTAAAAAAGCTTTTAAAGAAAAAAAGTCAAATTGCGCTATTTTAAAAATTCCAAGATGATAATAAGGAAAAAAGGCGTAAAATACCTTCTGTGTCACTGCTCTGAGCTAGCAAGAAAATAACCATAATGGGACACGCTGTCTTCTTATAACTGTTTAATGTTTCTAAGATTAAAAAAAAAGCCTTTTTTAAACTTCGTACGGAATTCGGGTTGATTATGCAACGGACTTTCTGTCTAAACAGAGTTTTGAGGTATGACAATAGATGAAACGGTAAGAAATAAATTTATTAAAAATCCTTTAAAAAAATAATCATTCATAAAAACAGAACTACTACATTCCACATTCTCTTCCTTAGTAGACCGTAAAACAACATTTAATTTTAGGGGCTTAAGACCCTGTATAAACATTTATATTAAAACAGATTTTGTTTTTGACACAGTTTTTAATCCAAAATCTTATAAAATTAATAGAAGAAAAACATGTGTATTCATCCCCGGAATCATCTATTTATATATAAATAGGGAAACAATTTTTTTGTAGCTGATTTTTATGTATCTTATCGCCCACCGGTTGTAATAAAACATAACGTTTTCAAGGTATTTTTGTGAATATATATGGGTATTCAAACGATTTTCCATTGTTCGATTAATCGATTACTTTTGGACGATTAACTGTTCGAATAAATTAAAATTGCTAATTTTCGATTAACGAATAACAATTACTCGATTAATCGAAAATTTGTTTTTTTCACAGTATTACTTTTTTTTATTATGCAAATTTTTTAAAATACTACAAAGACTTAAACCAAAGAGTTTGTAAATAATTTATTTTTAAGAACGTTTAGTACAGTCTTTTGCCATAATGGATCAGATGAAGAAGATCTTAACAAGAGTATTAAAAGTATTAAAATTATTAAAAAAAAATCAAAAAGAGGTTCAAGTGGTTTACTAGAAGACTACAAATTTTTAGAAAAGACAAGAAAAAGAACAGAAAAATTGTATATGCTTTATAAAAATAAGTGAAAGAATCTTTTGTTAATCAAGTTTCATCAACACAAAAGAAGGAAATCGTTTGAAATTAAAACATTCAAATTGTATGCTCTTTTTGAAAGATTATTTTAGAATATTAGCTAAAATTTTGATGCTATTTTTTTATTTAAATAGTTTTCCTCTTTTATTAGATGAAAGTACCTTTTGTTAAACGGTTGTTTCTTTTTTAAAAAATTAAAAAAAAAAACCTTTTTGGTCTTATTTTTAAACTTCTAAGCCATGCCAAATTAAAATTATTCGATTAACCGTTTAATGTTAAACTGTTCGATTATTGGTTAATTAAATTTTTATCTAGTATAATTATTGGCGCGATTAATCAATTAAAACAAAACAATGCCGGGGCATTGGCAGAGGAAGTGAAGCACCGTCTTCTTAGAATTAGGCATTTCGGGAGATCGGAATTGCCATGTCTGGATGATTTGTCCGATGTGGGATTGACAACTTCTACAGTAGTTATTATAATCAAGACCCATTTTCCGCGCATGAGTCCCTATCGCCCAGTGACCCGCTATGACCGATGTCACCGACCTTATCCGGTCGCTGCCGATACCAAGTAGCAAGCGAGTTCTCGCCGCTTGAATGTTCCGCGATCTCATTTAGAGACCTCCGGCATTCCACTGTCAACATAGATGTCGTGAAGATACCAGCCAAAGCTGCAATGGCAGCCGTGCTGTCCGTAAATATACATATGGGGGTTTTCATGTCAAGTGACCCAACTTTTGAAATCGATGTCTTCCGATTTGGATGAAATTTGCACAATTCCTCGATGAAGAAACCTCCATCTACTCTGCCACCCATCTTGGAACCATCAGTATAGAACCTTAGGGCCGGTTCCAGATATTGCGTGCCATCGAACAGCTCACCATTGATGAACTGTGAACAAAGCACCGAAAAAAAGTTCCGGAGTGCAATAGTCCGTCCCGCCAGGTTAACTGATGCGCGCAATGTGACCCTGGCATGACCGTTGTCCCGCGTAGACCATAGGCCCACCGCCCCCAGCCTAATCGCGGTAGTTAGGGCCAACTGCTCGGCCATGATGTCGACTGGCAGCCAGTTCAGCATAGTAAACAGCGCCTTCGTGTCGACCGAAGTAATCCCGTCATCAACAACGCGATCATACCTTCTCAAGCAACATGCAGTACCGCCCCTACCTAAGGCGGCCCACCACACTATGACCCTATAGAAGAGGATCAAACATCCATTCAACGCCCCTGGGGCCAAGCTCCTAGTTCCTGCCCAAGGACCAGGTGACTTAAAGGAGTCGAAGCTTCTTATCGCCCAATTGATCATATCATAGCACAGAGAGATGGACACAGGTCCTGGCTTTAACAAGCAATTGCTAATCCATGGTATTGGAATGGAGTTACCAGGAAAGTGTGTGTCGATTTACACCTCCAACGTCTCCTGACTATTTCTAGTCCAGCTACCATCAGCTTTCTGAATGTAGCTAGGGACCAATGCTTTTATAGTAACGCATAAAATGAAATTTGAAAAGCCCTTTGTTAGTTTCTTAAATTTAGGTAGCCCTTTTAAATTAGAACTGCATATTCCATACGTGCCTAAAAGGATTTATTTTAACTGTAAATGGCAAGTGGTTGAATTTCGGCCACCTTGCGATCCTAGTTTAAGTAAAGCTATGATCACACTTAACAAGCATTTGGCGCCCCACACGTAACCAACATTTTTATTCAACATTAGCTTAATTTTGTGTAAGGCCTGTAAAAGAATAACGTAGTTGTGTTAGTATCTGAAGCTGCAAATGCTCTGTAGCGCAACAAAGTTTCAAATTTCGAACTTTGCGCTTCAACTGCAACTGCAACGACTACTACACAACTACTTATTCTGTTGACACTACTTTAAAACTGCCATTTTTAACTTTTCACAGTTTGCATCGCTATTTTTTAACGTTGTACCACAGCGACTATTCTGTTCCCCACTTAACGTTTGCCGGATTAAACAGCATTCAACAGTTCATTAATAATTTTCTTTTACAATTTTTTTCAAAAGTAAAATTTAGAAAATCAACAAAAATGATTTTTTTTTTTTTTTTTAATTAAAATTAGATCAATGTAGTTAGTGATCACCCTTTTTTTGGATTTTTCCTTCAAATATGTGTTGAGTGTGAACATACCTTAATGTGCGGTTTTTACAATAATTTAATTTACATGTTTAAAATAAGGGAGGATAAAGGTCAATGAGCAAATATTTTTTTCTTCTTCTTTATTTAAACAAATTTAGATTAGTTTTGCTTAACATTAACCTAGAACTAGTCTCATTTAGTGACTAACTAGTAGTTCATTTATAGATATTTATTAGTTTATAGGCTCATTGGCCTTGATGTTCCCCATCGAACCGTGTAACCAGATCATGAGGTTTGAAACGATTTAGCCTTCTGCTTAATACGGATGTATTAAGCATAGTAGGAATTTCCGAGTTTGTGTGGTTTTGTAGCCTTGTGTCATGTTTTCTAGCATGTAGAATTATTTCCAGTTTAACGGAGTTTATTTTAAGATCCCGATGAAGGTCTTCTTTTCTGATGTACCACGGTGCACCTACTATGTTTCTTAAAACTTTGTTTTGAAACCGCTGAACTATCCCGATTAAATGGTTTTTGTCGCATCCCCAAATTTGTATGCCATACAAAAAATACAAATATGCGTACAATTAGTTTTCACTTTGCGTGGGGAAACATGCCCCTTATTAAAATCAATAATCAAAAAATATCTCAACACTCGCATGTAAAATACCTCGGTATACATCTAGATCGGCGTTAAACGTGGAAATGGCATAAAGAAGCAACATTAACTCAAATGAAACTAAAAGCAAATCAAATTAACTGTTTTATTGGAAAAAATTATCTTTATCGATTGCAAACTTATACTTTACAACTCTATCTTAAAGCCAATCTGGTGCCACATATTGTATCGAAAAACTTCTAAGGCGACAAAATATTCAACTTCGAATAATCACAGCTGCCTCCTGTTATGTTAAAAACTCAAACATTCATAAGGCGCTTAGTGTGTTATTTAAGACTATATTTACTAAATATGCAGTAAAATATTTAAAAGGTTCGAATTGCATCCGAATTCAATATCTGGTAATATCACACTTACTTAAGGAGAAGAGATACTGCAGGACTCACCCGATTAGAAGAGCGCTCAACACCTACAAACGTGAACAGAAACCGTTAAGGGAAACATTTTAGTCCGGCAGGACATTAAATAATGTATTAGAATAAGATTTGATTAATTATTGTTAGTTCATATTTAATATATGAAGATTCAATTATTTAATAACGAAGAAAAAATAAGTCATGTTGTTGATATAAGTAAACGTTTTATTCACTTAATTAATTTTTTCTTAAGGCTGATTTTATTTTTGATTAATGGTTTAATTGAAAAAAAATGGCGAGAGTGGATGTTATTAGATCCACGTTAACAAAGATTAAATATAACTTAACGTTTTTTTAAAAGTGAATCGTAAATTTACAAAAGCCATTTTTAATTTTAAAAGTTTGTAATCAAGTTTGACGGGTAAAGCAATAATTTGCTTTAGCAAAATATGCAATTTCTAATTTTAAATCTGTACTTTGGATTACAGGCCCCACAGCAAAGGACTACACACTCTCACCTTCATTATTCCAACAAACAGCAAAATTTTGTAAGATTTATGACCAGACCAATAAGTAAGAATTTAATCGTTTAGCTACACAACATCTTAAAACTTCCCTAAACAGAGCAGGGTAGAGCTTAAAATATTCGCATACATAATTGATATGCATGAAATACAAAGAAGTATTTAGTTGTATTTATGTATAAAGAAAACTGTGTTGTATTCGAATCTGAAAAAAAACTGCAAAGCGAATGAAAGAAAAATCTGTATAAAATATTATTTTAATGGCGACAAAATGAAACCCCCAAGAAAATCAGTCAAAGTTAAATCAATTACTGTGTATAAAATGCTTCATTTAATTGTATTGATTGATGATGGCGATGATGATTCAATAACACCATCCCTCATCTCCAACTCAGAGTGTATTTGAAATTCCCGTATACTCTACTTACGCTGGTATAATTGATGATGAAGCAAAATGTATCTTTTTTTTTGCTCGTTTAATATTTGCAAACAACATTTAATGAAAATTATTATTGAAATATTCAATGTTGAGTTAAACACAAAATATCAATCAATGAAAATTTACTCGTTATTGATAAACACAAAAAAAAAAATTAATAAAAAAAAATGTAAACGAACGACAACAGAAAGTCTACCAAAAGAAAAGCGAAGGAAATTATTTTTACTTATTTTTGAAATGCAGAAGGCAAAATTGTGACCCAGAGAAAACAGGCTTGTGTTAATTTTTTTTTTACGTTTTTAGCTGTAAAATATTGAATTTTATTCATTAAGCACTTCTTTGCTTCCTCAATAAGGACTTGTTTTATTTCATGTTTTAATACGAATTAATTACTTTAAATTTCTGTAATTTTTTAAGATTAAAATTTAATAAAATTTATTGCAATTTAAATTTCAATTGACATCATTTTTAAGATAATAATTTACACATAAGAACATATATCATCAACTTGCTCAGACTCAAGAGAATTTGTGGCCTTTACTGTTTCCCTGCCTTTTTATTTGCTTTTTCCATTTTAGTTATTTTCGTTACTAATCTTCTTTAAGTAAAGGTCAATTTGTTGAACAAGAAATTTTGCTTCTCTTTATGATTTGTGTTTAGTAGAATCGATTTTTTCTTTTTTTTTTTATTTTTATACGGGTCAAGTGATGTGAATGTGTGTGGTTGACAAAAACACTAATGAATAATAAAATTACCCTGGCATGATTATTTTTTTATAATTAAACTAGAAATATAGATTTCAAATATAAATAAGCTGATTTTTAATTATAAAAAAGATGAGTTTATGAGTGTTTTTGATTTTAATTGGTGACCAATGGAATACACAAATAAGTGGGATTATTACCGATTCCGAATTGGCAAAACTTTTTTGCGATCAAGCACTCCTCAACAGGGGTTCGTACTGTGGACCCCTTTAAAAAATTTCTTGGCATTATGGAAAAAAATATTGATGGCAACGTTCAACACCCCATTAATGGTTGGTTGGTTGGTTAACGTGGTAGCACGCCCAAAACTAGGCGTGCTGCAATAAAAGTCGCAGTGACTCCGTTTTGACACCACACAACTCGTCAAGAGTAGGAACACCAAATTAAGCGTAACTCAGGGCAATACTGAGGTAACTAGAGCCAGCCCCTTTCGTTGCGATATTTCACCAAATTGCCCAGGTTCACCCGCGATATCTTAGAGAGTCTTTGTAGAAGGTAATTCCCAAATAATTCATGTCGTGTTGAATTAAACGCTAGGCAATCACATCGGAGATGAAATACTGTCTCCTCAGTTCCAGGTTCTATGCAGCTGCGGCAGCATTCATTTAATGGGAGACCGAAACTCATGGCGTGCTTACCGATCATCCAGTGAGCAGTAAGTATATACACCAGTCTCGAAATATCCCTTCGACTGAAGTTGAGAAGTCGCTCAGAGCAAGCATTGTGGTATGTGGGCCACGTTACTTTGGCCATATCCAGATGTTGTCGGAATTTTCACTTCTGATAGTTCCCAGGATGTTGAGACTGGCACACCCTGCGAAATATCAAAAGCAGTTCCAGGCTTGTCCAGCCCATCTGCCTGTTCATTGCCATAATAGTCCCTATGAGCAGGGATCAAATTAAGGCAATATCAGATATGCTGTCCAGTGTGTATAGTTCTTGCTTAAACCGGTTAATGAGAAATATTGATGAAAGGTCGGGTGAAATGTAATCAATTTGTTTTTATTTACATCAACGTCATTAGGTCTAATTAGCTTAAAAAGAAAAAAAAGTTGAAAATTAATAATTAATTGGCCAAAGAAATAAATACGAGAATGGACATTGTTTTATACGACTTAAGTGACATCAGAGCCGCCTGGCTATCAACGAAAATACCAATTTTGCTGCTGATGTTCATGCTATGCAGCGTTTAAGTTGTCTCTCTTATCGCCAGTATTATAGCCTTAAATACGCTTGCCTCATTCGAAAGACGGAAAAAGCGATTTGCCTGCAGCTCCTCCGAGAAACCCCCGGAGCCCTCGTACGTTATTCATTACATTCAGAGAAAAATTATGTTAATTGTAAACATATTATGGTTAATTTAACCATATTATTATCAACGACTACCATATTATGGTTAAATGTGTCCCCCATCAAGAAGGCACAACCATATTATGGTTGCGTCCGAACATGTTTTGGTCAATAATAACTAGAATATGTTTAACACTTATAATACCATGGTTGGTTTTCAACCATAGCATGTTGCTCTTGGAGAAGAGAAAAATAATATTGTTAATTTTAAAACAAATTATTGTCATATTTAACCATAACATGTTGAGAGGCAACCGTAATATGGTTGTGGCTTCTTGATGGAGGACTAATTAAACAATAATATGGTTGTCGGTGGCAATAATATGGCTAAATTTAAACATAATATGATTAAAATTTTGTCTACAAATAGTTTTGTCTACAAATAGTCTTGTTGGAGGTGACCATATTTAACCCTATAACCACTTTTTTTGAAATAATGGAAAAAACTAGTCGTAATAATTTTTTCTAGATTAAAAACGATATTCTAAACACTTCTGCATCATTAGTTTTTCAATTTACCTTACCGTTTAACTTCCAGGTGAGAAAAGGTGAAATATGCCTCGAGGCATAATTGTCGGTTTAAATGAAAAAAATGAAATCAGGTAGAAATTTCAGTTTTTATTGATTTTATTTGAAAAATAGATGAAGAGGTAAAAAAAAAAGGTGAACAATGGATTATTTTTTTGAATGGTAATCTAAAAAACAATTTCTCGAGGTAGAACAACACAAATGTACGTTGCATACCTTGCAAACACATTGAGTTTGTGATTTGCATTTGCCATTTTTACAAAGTTGTTTACCACCTGCTTTCGGTAGCCAAACTGGAAAATGGTCAAAGCCATCATAGCGTACATCAGCGACTGGATGAATGGCTCGATGACCAACTGGAACAACTTGACCAAGTACTGGAGTTGATGGTCGTGAATTTGAAGTTGATGGTCGATCAACTAGAGTTGATGGTCGGCCAATAACGCGCTTCGAAGAATATTTGATGAGGCCAGCAGTAATTTCTTCACGAAATTTCGCCAAGTCCAACAATTTCAGGTTAACATCAGATGTACTTTTCGAATCATTAATTTTTTCCGCATGGATACGTCGATATAAAAGGTACGCATTTGTTGCAGACATATCAATAAAATGATAGAACAAACGACTTGCAGCATCACGTGTTTTTACTCTAACATGATACCTACCCATCAATCCATCCATTTAATCCACACCCCCCATGTGTCTATTATATTCTTTGATTATTTCAGGACAATCTATTTCGACATGCTGCTTCTTCTTTCGGTCGTACCTCGATGCTTTTGATGGCTGATGGTTTGGATTGACATGTTCAAATGGTTTTATGCCAACATAGCTTGACGCTAAACGGACAGTTTTATTGTCCTTCCAGAGCACCGTGGCAATATCAATACCATACGCCTGACCGACAAATTCAATCGAATATCCTCTTGCTTTTTTTTTTACAGCTGCATCCGATGGGAGCTTACAGGTTGCCACTCTGTTTACTCGAATAGTACCCAGACTATAAATGCCTCTGGCACGTAAATAAACTAAAAGAGGTATCGATGTCTAAAAATTATCGAAGTATATGATATAATTCTTGAAATCAGGTACTGTTTGGCTCAAACGTATTACAACGTTGGCTGAAGAACCTAGATCTGGACAACCTGGCAATTTTTTGTTGTCGCCAGAACCATTGTATATCTCAAATCTGTAGGCATATCCAAATGAATCACCCATTTATGCGGCTTATTTGGCATATACTGGCGCAAGTGGTGCTTCATTTTCGTACTGCACATTTGCTCATCCACGAAAAGTCGAGCTGTCTTTGGAACTGAGTCGAATCTTTCATTGAGTTGATTGGAAATATTACGCATTCGAAACAATGGGTCGTAGCCAGGCTGGCCCTTTTTGATACGGTCTTCTTCATTGCGAAAAGACAAATATCTTTTGATCAATTCAAATCGTTGGAAAATCATTGTGGTTCGAATAGGTTCAAATGCGTGTTTGCCCCAATAACTCTCAAGATTCGGATAACGGTAAATTGACATATATAAATGAATGCCAATGTATTTATAAATGTCATCAACATTTATCGAGAAACTTGTATTGATGTCCTGACTTACAGCACACTGGTTCGTTTCTTCGGCTACAATACTCATTATCTCTAGGGTAAAGAAATAAGTGAATATCTGGGCAGGTGTATCGGGCTCTCTTATTTGTTCAGGTAGTGTTGAATTAAAACGAAATACCACTTCATTCACACACAATTGCATGTGCTTTTGACGCCAGAATATCTTACTGAATTCGATTGAATCCTTGTCGATGTCTTTCAAGTCTGAAACAAATAAATACAATGAAAAATGATTAGTCTTGTGTTCATAATGTAGAAGTGTTATTGCTCAAAATGAAAAACTAGCCTGCTCCGGTAAAACCACCATTTGACGGTGCTACAGATGGACGCGTGGGATCAAAAGTTGGCAATGGTGATCGTAAACGTTTTTTTGAAGTTGATCTTGGTGGAATTGCCTGTACAGCAGTTGATGTTGATGCTATTGGCTCTACGATGCTCTCCATTACCACCGTTTCATTTTCTCCAATCCTACCCGTTCCGACCTCTGGTAGTGTTCCGATAGAAGACAGATTCAATGAGAGGCTGACAGCATCAATCATCGATCCGAATTGTGATGGGTCGACGTTTATTGAAAATTCTGGATCACTGATTATTTGATTGATGGTGCTATCATGGCCATATATGGGATCAAGTTCGTAATTCGGATCATTCAAATCACCGTCTGAAAAAAAATCGGCATCGTCTTCCGACCCAGATGTCACCGAATCCATCACTTCTACGATTTCCTCGTCAGATAAATTCGATAATTTAATTCGTCTACTAGACATTTTTTAATCTATTCACAAAGTATGGAACACACGTAGGTAAATCATAAGAAACACAAAAGAATGACATAAAACCGCTAAAATAAGGAAATAACTGCAAGGGGAAAAAATGACGTAAACCGACAATTATGCCTTGAGGCATAAAAAAAAATCCAAAAAATTCGCACAAAACACTTTTTTTCGTATCAAAATATATATGAAATGAAAGTTGAATAAATTACCTTTATGGAAAAAAATTTCCGACCGTAAAAACTTGACCGGTTCGAAAGATTTAGGCCCTAATCAAACGCAGCGCAACGCCACAGATCTAACGCAACGCCAAACAATAACATTGAAAGCACAAACAATGGGGGGATTCACAAGGTGTGCTATCAAGTCATATCGTCATAATGTCCTAAATAATATTTTACAATTGTTTAAAAAAAAATATTTTTTTATGTTGTTTGAAACACAACAATATTTTTTTTTTTAACAATTGTAAAATATTATTTAGGACATTATGACGATATGACTTGATAGCACACCTTGTGAATCCCCCCAATGTCATAAATATTTTGTAATTTTGTTGTTACTTTAAACAGAAATTCATGTACCGTTTTAAAATTTTCAACGACACAAGCAATGGAGCGTTTGAAATTTTAACACGCAATGTGAATTTCTGTAGAAAGCAACAACAAAATTACAAAATATTTATGACATTGTTTGTGCTTTCAATGTTATTTTTTGGCGTTGCGTTAGATCTGTGGCGTTGCGCTGCGTTGTACATGATTAGGGCCTTATTCTTTTGAAAATCACTACTTTTTTTTTACAAATGTGGTGTTTATTTGACGGATGCTCCCACACCAATGGCTATAGATGCCAAACTGAACGTCATTTGCATATGCTGTCTGAGAGAGAAATGTACTCAAATGTACTACCAACATTACTATACTTATATTGATATAATAAAAAAACAATTATTTGGCCTCGAAATATTTATAAAGCCATCTCAAATTACGGCTTACGCCTGATGGGCCTCCCCACAATATATCGAACTATCTACAATTTCATGCATGTGGCCGACTTCTAAAGGAGGCTGATTTCTAAAGTCAGCTCGTCATAATAATATATATGGGTTTTTGTTGTTTCTACATCACGTGCCAAACAATAACGTTAGAAACGATTGGGTAATGTCGAAACCGGAAAAACATTAGCGCGGTCACAGTTATGCGACGCCAAACCATTAACCAACGCGGACGAAACGTAAAACGTGCGAAGAAAAACACGGCCTGATTGCTCTTAGAAAATAAAGACAATGACGCGTGAGATGCTTCCCCTCAAACAGCTTTAAGAAAGTTGACGACATCGTGGCGTAACAATTTATTTGCTCAAAACAATCAGCGTTTCTTGTTACATTTTGCACCATTTGAGTTCAAATTATTGCATTAAAATGGAATTGTTTACGAAAAGTAAAAACCCCGTAAGAAATTTCCAAATTCTGAAAATAACGAAGATCTTTTAATCTGCGTATTCGCTACTAAATCGTACAAGACCTTCCTTGCCTCATAAATTTGTTAACTCCGATGCCACTAGCTTGAGAATTTATTTAACGTATGTATTGGTAAATTCTTAGAAAGCAGCAGTAGAACACATTAATCGGTACTTATGGCCAATATTACAACTTGACATTGGTAAAAGGATTTTTTCGAGCTTATAAAAGGTTTTTTACTATTACAACTTTACTCATGCCTTCTGGTAGGATAAACATGCTTTTGACTTATCGCACACTTTAGGTTAAAGTAAATTTGTAATAACAAAAAATTTTTATACGTCCCACTAAATCGCTCCTTAAATTATCGCCAAGTTCCAATAATGGCCAATATTATAAGAATAATATCCTAGCATTAATCGTTTTAACCATGCGTTATTTATTGCAATCTTTACTTTAGGAGATATCTTAATAAAATATTTCTCCCAAGATTAAATACTTCTGAAGAAAATAGGAAAAAGTGCCCAAATTTTATGTCTAAAAGTGCACATCAGTATAATTTCAATTATATTGTACGATTTTTTTTTTTTTTTTTTTTTTTTTTTTTTTTTTTTTTTGATAAAACACTCAGTGGATGACCCCTACTAATGCACTGTATTGTGTTGAAACTAGGAAAATAGATTATGGGAAGGAGAGATAGGGGGAGTGGACATAAAATTTGAGCTTAGCCATGTTGAAAGTGAGAGGGAACACTTCCGTAGCACACACGAACAGTCCAGTCAAAGAATGAATTTTCCCTTAATGCATTGTAAGATGCACTGGCCAGTCGACCATAAAGGGATGGGCTCTTGGGAGAAAACACGAGTTACGAACAAATGTTCGAGTTTCGGAAATCAGATCCCTAATTTCATCAGAGCCATCTCATTATAGTTACGATAAATACAACCCACACTGCGACGGTGCTGCCATAATAGACTGTTGTCATCTGCAGATAAGTAGATGGGGTTGAAAGTTTGACATAGGAGGTCGTTAAAAAAATTTTTAAGAGAGTAGGAAAAATATCAGGTCCATGCGACACCTCTGAATGAATGTTGAACTCGTTTAACGAAACCCCATCGTATAGTGCGATCTCTCAGAAAGCTCCACATAAATCGAAAGAATTTATCGCCGGCATCAAAATCCAGACTCTGTCGAAGGCCTTAGAATATATATAACTTTCACTAAAATGGTGAATTTCACGGCACTTTTTTTTTATTTTTTTGACAACAGGGCCAGTAGGTCTCCAGTGGGGCGACCTCTACTGTGGCTTAGTAGGTAGTTTTATTCTAAGAATTTGACTAGATTGTGCTTTACTATTCTCTCGATAACGTTGGAAAGTGCCGAGCAAATTGCAATAACGCGGTCGTATTCAGGGTTATTAGCCACTCCTTTTTTTAGCAATTGGCGTTACATTACCAACGTTCCAACAGATGGGAAATTCCTCGGCATTGTGCTGAAAAGTCCGGCCAAAAAACGAATTTTCTCTGTAGTGCGCTGTTCGATGCACCTGTTTATCGACCACAAAAGGATGGGCTCTTGAGAAAAAACGTGTATTAAGATATTAATATAATAAAAAAAATTAACAGTATAAATTGTTACTTTAAGTACACAATTTGGATATAAGGAGGAACATATATATAATTACACTGTGCTAAAAGTTGACACTTTTTTGAGACAAGCGGGGGACCTGGCCTTTAAGCATAATTGGGGTAAGCTGAATGCAGTGGTGCTAACCGTTTTTGGGTTAGCTCTTGTTTTCGAGATATACAGTTTCTTCGAATATGGAGGAGGTTGCACAGCATATATTCGCGTAACTCAAAAACAAACTAAAAGTCCGAAATTCCCAAAGAATATATAATATGCGCAGGTGTTTTAGAGACATAATTTTTTTTAGCAAAATTTCAAAATTTTTGTTTGTTAAAAAATCATTAAAAATGGTAAAGTGCAGCTATGCTTAAAATTTTTTTTTCTTCACATATAAAAAACGAAGTTCCAAACAAAACAAACCATTAACGATTAAAATCTGTTTACAACTTTCAAAGGACCAAAAATTTTAATTAAATTTAGGAATTGCATAAAACGCTATATTTGTATGGGAGCCCCTAAGAAGTGGTTAGTGATTGATTTTAACGTAAAAACTAAGTTTTGTATTAAAAGCTTAATTATAAGAACACTATAAACATTCCTTAATACATAAATGGTAATCACGATGGGTTGTGCAAAGTGTACAAACGGTGCAAATGTGTGCAAAAATACCCACATTTGACCAACAGAACAACAGCCTGCAACTAATTGCAATTTGCTTCATTTTATTTCGTTGGCAAATTGTAGTGCATATTTTCTCAGTTGCAAATAAAAGCAAACAACAACTTTTGACATACTTGTAAAAAATAAAATTATTTTTCACTGGTTTTAGGCATTCTTATTCGCGGAAAAATTTATTCTAATACCTGCTTGTGCGTAATTGTAAATAAATGAAGATTTTTGACAACTTATGTCAGTGCTACAAGAAGTTTTTTGTGTTGCCATAATAAATTTTTAGAAAAATTGCACATTTGCACAAAAAATAAAAGTGGTATGCTCACGATCACTCATAATATGCACTGAAAATTTACAAAGGGCGATTACCCTTATAAATTTGTTGAGAAATAGTTTAAGACCGCTCTTATGTTGGTGGCAGCAGGTTGGCAAAAATATTTTAATTTCAAATTTATTTAGCGATCTTAGTAGGTTAATATCATTTATTATTAATAAATTATTGTTGAAATACTTCATTTAATATTAGAGTGTGTAATGGAACCGCAATGAGTCGCACAGAAATGAAAAAATTGCCTATAAATAAAAGTCAACCAAGTTTTATTATTTTTTCAGAGTACTTGCAATAATACAACCCACCCTCAACTAAATTGCAGAAAAAAAAACAAAAATGCAGTTCAAAACTATAAAACTGAAAATTGCACAGCTGGTGTCCCATATTTTTCATTGATTCATAATGTTTGCTATTCGGTTCCGTCTTTCATTCATTCATTTATGGTGATTTTTTTTTTTTTTTTTTTTGTAGTAAATTTTACATTTTATTAGTTTTTGCCCGAACTATGAGAAACAAAAAAAAAAAAAAAAAAAAAAAAAACTCACAAACAATTTGTTTTGTGTGTTATTGTACTTTAATAAATCTAAATAAGTGTTGTAGAAGTGTTAAATTTAGATTCATGCTTTCTGTGGTTGGTTTTTTATTCAATTCATTGGTACTATTATTTCTTAGATACACGACTAGTGCATTCAGTTAAGAGCATTCGAATAAGACAAAAATAATTTAACAACAAGGGTCGTTCTGGGTTGGCTGTCTTGTTGTTCCTTCCTTCGTTGTTTCTCCTTTTTTTGGAGTATTTTTTAGAGTCGCAAAGCATAAAAGCTCTCTAATGACGGTATCTGAAGTTGAATGCATTATTTCGTTTTTTTTTTTCTTTATTCAGTATCTAGGTTTTGTATCTATGAGTGTCTAACTGCCGGCCTGGCCTGTCTGTCTGACTATACAATTCTGTCCGATTTTTTTTTATTTCTTTATTTGTTAACAAATCACTTGCTATAAATTTGTTTTCGATTTTATTATTACACAAACAAGAGAAGAAAGAAAATATTGTTTATTATTATTATTGTTGTTGTCTATTTATTCGAAAATATGCTTGAATTGGAAATTAGAAGAAAAAGTAAAAGAAACACAAGATAAAACTATTTTTTTTTTAAATTTCACAATTTTCCTTAAATTTTTTCGTTTTTTTTTTTAGAATCAATAAAATAAAAAATAATCATTTTCTTTTTGAAAGCAATAAAAGTAAAACATTTCCATTTTTTTGTAATACAAGTGGCTTTCTCTAAATAAAGTTAATAGAAATAGATTACAAAAGTAGGAAAATCTATATATATAAAAATGGATTATGTATGTTTGTTTGTTTGTCGCTTTATAGACTCCGAAACTACTGAACCGATTTTCCTGAAATTTTTACAGTAACATCACGTGAGCCCTAAAAATAAAATAGGCTACTTATTTTTTCGATAGGGGCAGGGGAATTGGTACCCCCCATAGGATGCCAATGTTAATTATCGCACGATTTTCCTGAAATTTTTACAGTAATATCACGTGAGCCCTAAAAATAAAATAGGCTACTTATTTTTTTGATAGGGGCAGGGGAATTGGTACCCCCCCATAGGATGCCAATATTAATTATCGCACGATTTTCCTGAAATTTTTACAGTAACATCACGTGAGCCCTAAAAATAAAATAGGCTACTTATTTTTTCGATAGGGGCATTGGAATTGGTACCCCCCATAGGATGCCAATATTAATTATCGCATATCTTAAGAGCCGCTGCACGCATTTTGCTGAACTTTTTGTAGTAGGATCTTCTGAGCCCCGGAATTGAAATAAAATAGCAGCGGGGGTATAGGAATACCCCATAGGACGCCAATGTTTAACATCGCATATCTTAAGAACTGTAATAGGGAGAATGTTCAAACTTTCTAAAAGTCACTCTTATGGTATACTACACTTTTGAAAATAAAAATAAAGCGGGTAGGCGCAGGGGGGGAAATACCTCCCATAGGATGCATACATTAAATATCGCTCAACTGAAGAACTATTAAAGGGAGAGTCTTCAAACGTGGTTAAAGCTACTATTATAGTAAACTATAAATTTCAATATAAAAATGTGCGGGGTCAGTGTAGCGAAGCGCACCGGGTTAAGCTAGTAATATATAAAAACAAATTCAAAATTAAGTTAAAAATTACTTGTAAGACGTTGTAATAAATATTTCCAATATTTACAAAGAAAATTTTCGACAATTTAAAACAATTTCTTCTGTTATTGATTTGAGAATTTATTTATTTATATTTCAATGTATTTATTGCTTTTAAAGAAAATCTAGAAAACTTATACACCACATTTAGTTTAAGTGCAAAATGTAAATTTTTTTTAAATAGTTTTAAAAAATACAAATCCATATAAATGCATAAATAAAATATGTATATAAATCGAGTTTCTAATTTACTGTACTTCTCCTTATTCCCTAGAATGTATCACGTTATTCTTTTATTCCCGGGGGGAAGAAATAACGGGGAAAAGTAAATAATATTTATTATATTATATATAACAAATAACCGTTTTAAAAAATAACATGTGTTTAATCCAGTGTTGGCACCGATGTTATGTCATAATGTCCATGGCATAGTGACACTTTTAAAAGTGTCACAAAGTCCATGTACGGAATGCCATACTATGACACTTTTTGATATGTTATAGTCAAATAATTGTTGGTTCCATTATTGTCAAGCTGTACGATGAAATATTTAACAAAATAACAAATTATAAATTTTGAATAGTATCAAAACCCCGAAATGTCAAAACAGAAATGTTTTTAAATCCCGAAATTTTGAATTCTGAGCCTCCAAATCTCAAACTTTATAGTCCCGAATTTCGAAATCCTAAATTTCCAAATCCCGATATCAAATCCCAAATTGAGAAGCTTTAGCTAGTGAGTCCAGTGTTATACCATAGGGAAAATCGTTGCGCCCGGCCGAAGACCGATAGGCAATGCAGAAAAACTTTAGTGACCGAAGCGTCCAAATAATGTGAAAATAATGAAATGTTGTAGCTAAAAGTTATGTGGTGGTTAACGCAATTTCTCATTACAACATGCAATAAATAAACAAAAAAAAAAAAAACAAGTGAGAGTGCTATATTCGGTTATGCCGAATTTAATATACCTTTACCATGTTGCGACAAGAACAGAAAGTTTTATAAATACCGTTCTTTAGATATACAGAGGTGTTCTGGAAATCGAAAACGCCAGACGCAAGAATTTTAAAGTGGTTTTTTAATAAGATTCTTGTAAAGAAATATAACTACATACAATACCATGCAAATAATTCTCTATTAAACAAAATTCTATATGAAAATTATAAAAAATTAGATAAGGAGTGTATTAAAAAAAACTTCAATATCCTTGCTTTTTGCGTTTGCGATTTCCAGAACACCCCTGATAAATAAATCTCCACTGTCAGTTCTCCAATCCCGGCCATATTTTAAGAGAGGTTTTGTGTTGGTTACCCAGCTATTTGTACCCGTTCTTACCATTCTTTGGATATAAATAAATATTTTATCTCTTTGATGCATCGATTGTGCGAGTGGTTTTCTGTCTAAATCTTTTCGCTTCTATTTGACCAATTTCAAATTTCAGTAAAATGTTAAACATGTTGCTATTTTGGCTTTATTTAGGTATTGATATTAGATTGTCATTTAAAACTGAGTCAAGTTAAACTAAATGAAATGAAAATATTATATAAACTTTTACATTTAGGGGATCTTTTTCAAAATACGTTACATTTGGGGGGGTTTTAAATTTTTTTGGGGGAAGAAAAATAATTGCCCGGCAGCACTGATATTTAAATACGATACAGAGACCACATATTCCAAAAATTATGATAAAATTCCCAGTAGTTTAGCGTCAGGGCATAAAGGGTTATATATATATATATATATATTATGCCACGCCCACTTCACCTATTCTACCCCCATTTTGTCAGATATTTTGTATTGGTAACCAAGATGCTTGTACCTTATTTGGAAACCTTTTCTGTTTCCATTATCTAAATATACAGAAAAACAGACAGACGGACATCGTTAAATAAACTGCGCTGTATTTTTTATGAAACTAATAAAAAGCAGTCGGGGCTTTTTACTCATATCTCAGCGATTTGTGGACCGATCGAGCTGAATTTCAATAGCAAACTTTAACGGAGCATGTCTGACGTAAATACATAACAACTTAAGCCTCTAGTACACGTCATGTAAAAAGCCACATGCGCATGTGGTTCTGACGTAATTTTGACGTCATCACACAAGACGAAATGCTTATTGTGGCTTTGCATTGACGTCAAAATTACGTCAGAACCGCATGCGCATGTGGCTTTTTACATTCCGTGTGCTAGAGGCTTTAGTCCCCATCATTTCTGGGGTCTTCGGAAAACGAATTTCAACATACAGATGGACAGACTGATGGACATCTTAAAATCAGCTTCGCTTCTCATAACGACCCAGAATATATACACCTAATAGGGCCTGAGATCAATATTGTAGATATTACAAACGGAATTGCAAACTTATATTTACCCTTTTCACCTGTGGTGAAGGGTATAATGAGGTAACATATTTTAGGATGAACTCATACACCCACTTTGAAATTACAATACTCAAACATTTTTTGAACACTTAGGCATCACTTTTACATTCAAAATATATTTATCATTTTCGATGTTCCAAGGAACCCTTTTTGAGATGTCTTTTGTTTTTGCATTAAAAGTGTATTTTTGAAATATTCCAAACAATCCTTAAATTCTACTACATCTCTGTATGAAAACGATTTTATTATATTGTCATTATCGTAACACAAACTCATTTCTTTTGAAGTTTAACGTACTTCTGTCTAAAAATGACACATTTTGCTAACGAAAAGGATTTTGAAAAAAAAAAATGTTTTTAATAAAAACCTTTAATGACATATTTACAATTGAAAGTTTACGACATTTTTGCTGTGAACACGGGCATTGTTGTCCCATTTTTTATTGTTTTGTGGCATGTTAATGACATGACTCGACCAACAACAAAAAATAAAATATGTTACTGGGAATATTGTAGTTGTAAACGTGTTTTATTTCCACTTCATCATGTCTATGGATTTGTAATGCAGCCAGTATTTTTCAAAAACTCTTACACGATTGACCGAATGCTTGCATTTTATTAGTTAGCCGAATATCGAGTAAAAAAATTTAAATATTTGTAGATCTTTAAAAAGAAAGTGAGATTTCCAGATTATTTTAAAATTAAATTTAAAAAAAAATTATATTTTAAACTTTTAGAACACTGTAAAACATTTTGCATTTTTTTCATATTCAGTCATATAAAAACTTTTTTTTTTTTGGTATTTATATTTTTTTGGTTGATATTATGACTAAATACTGGGCAGAGTTTTTTGTTTATTAGTCAGTTTGCCCATCTGTCTGTTTGCCTTTCTATTTGTTGGTTTATTTGTCTTTCATTTACGTACACATTAAACGGAAATAACAATTGTATGGCTTTTCTGTCATTTAAAAAGGAAGTTGTAGGTAACGGCTTATACTCATTTATTCTCTTATTCATTGAAAGACAGACACACATACAAAAAAGAAACAAGAATTAATGAGTAACAACAAACAGACAAGCTCAAATAAGGATGGACATGTAAAAGTACAATAATGTATAATTAAATATAAAATAATTTAAATGACATTTAAAAGGATGATAATTGTTAAACTTAATTACTTAAAATAGTTCGCAAAAATAAGTAAAAACATTTCAAAAATATTTTTACAATTTTGTCATGTCATTGCTTTATGTAGATGCTACGACGAATATTGGTCGTGTAAATAATTTATTTCATAATGATTTTTGATTACAATCGATTTTTTAATGATTAAGTCACAAAAGGACAAGCACTTTCATGACAGAAAATTTAAGGATCATGCCTGATGGCAAATTGTAAAGGTTTTGCATTGACTAATTTCAAAAACAAATCGTTTTGGCTTTCTAGGCGCTTGATTGTGGAAACCGCAAAAGTCTGACTATGTTTTGTTCTGCTCTTAATAAAAGACTCTATTTTGCTTTTATGAAAGGGTAATTATTTCAGCGCCATAAGCAGCAATTTAATAATAGAAAATTGATCGGACTTGTTTCAGCGGTATAAATAAAATTAAATACAGTCTACTCCAAACTCTGCTTATGGTATTAGAGTAACGAACATCGTCAACAATTACTTTTACAATATTACAGTAACAGTCTTCAGGATTTCTTTAAATATAGTTATAGAAAAGTCCCCCAAAAATACCTTATTTGGAGAAAGTTTGTGGCATAATCATCCAACCGTACTACACTGAATATGATTGTCAGATATTAAAGCTTTCCGAAGGAATAAAATATGGCATCCAAAAATAACATAAGAGAGCGGGAACCATCTATTGACAAACAGCGACAACTTATGAAAACTACTAGTAAATAATGAAACAGAATTGAGTCTTCAACTTCAAATTTTCTCTCATTTCTTTCGTTTTCTTTTGTTCTTTTTTTTCTTTGTTTACAAAATGTATGAACTTGAACTAAAGTATGGTGGCATTGTTGGGAGAATAATTGGCTCTATGTGAGAGCATGAGAAAAAACGTTTTCAAAATAAAATTGATTTTATTTTCGACCGCATTCTCTGGCATAATTTTATGCCAAACTGTATGGAAAACATCGTTCAGCCCCAGTTCTGTTTCATCATTAAGTAGGTCCTTTCATTTTTATACCAATTTATTTATGGAAAACTGTGTTATAAAATATCGGCCATGGTGCAATTAATAACAAACAGAACTTTAATTCAGCTCTAAAATATTATATTACTCCTGATTGGGTTAACTCTTGTAAGAAAGCATGTTTAAGGCCCAACTATAATATGCTTAAGTTGGCTTAAGCAACTGTACAAATACTTGTAAATCAATGTGTCAAGCCATATTGAACTTAAGGAAACTTTTCGTAAAGTTTTATGAATATGTTATTTGCTCAAGCAAGGTGCGAAACAGATTGCACTTTCCGTAAGGAATCACATGTTTTTTGATTTTATTTATTTTTAATGAATTTAAGAAACTTTTTGTTAATTTTTGGCAGAAGCTTCATCAAGCATATATGCATATTATAGTTGGGCCTTTAATAAAAAACAAGTTCAGGTTCTTTAATCGGCTATGTTGCATCTTATATACCCTTCACAAAAGTATTAAAAAGCCAATTTTTCCCTAGCTCATATGGCATGTGCGCTATCGTGTCAAAATCTTTAATATGGGCGCTACGTAAAATGATAGTCGATTTCGTCGATTTCTAAAACCTAACAAATCGCAAAATTTGAGCCCAATTTGATCAGCCTGGATTAATTTGTATGAACCCTGTACCAAAGCCCTTAATTCGGGAGGACACTTTTATAGGAACCGGGTGAAATAAATTGAAAATGTTGCTCATACTTTCTCAGCCATTTTGAGACTGATTTGGCCGACGTTCAATATCGAACTTTAAATTACTATATGTGTCATTATCATATCGAACCATGTCGCTTGAGACAAAAAAAAATTTTACAGGAGAAGGTTTTTTTATTATATTTCATAAAAATTTTGTATGAAAATTGGCGCTTAAACTAAAATTGTTTTTGCTATAAAACGTACCGGTACCTTCTCTGACCATGAGATTTTAGGAGATGATGCAAGTGTTGCCAATAAATTACTTTATTAAGAAAAACGAAAACTTAAAATGTTGTCGCTTAAGCTCTTTTGCGGTTATGGCTCGATATCTAGGATCTTCGAAAAACCCATTTCAACAGACTCATTAATATACGTTAAATCACCTTCGTTGCTCATACAGAATATATAATATATGATTATATATTTTCAATTGATTTACATGCTTATTCCTTTCATTCTGTTTTTCATACTTTTTGTCTAGAATTCTTCTTGGAGTCCAAAGTACATTTTTTGTTTTTTATGTTTTTCATGTTTGTCTTTCTTTTTTCGTTGACCTTTTCAGCACAACTCGAAGGACAAATGTTAACATAGAGCTTGTGTAAATCTTTAAAAAAATAGATATCATTCACAACAATAAATTTCGATCCACCAGGAAAATTACAATTTGGTTTAAAGATTGATGTTTGACTATTGACTTTTTGACTATTGTTAAACGGCAAAGATTTCTGAAGAGATAGTGCGGTCAATCCCAGCTTCAGTCAAGAACGAAAAATTATCAATAAATTTAAAAATAATTTAATGAAAATTATATTTGATGAACTTAAGCCTGATTTAGTTTATGATTCTCCTTGCTCATAAGCCCCTCGAAATTGAATAAGAAGATCGTTTTAACGCTTTCTGTTAAACAGATAGTTCGCATTTAAATGATCGTATATCGGATTTATGTAAGAACTTGATTTTATTGCCTGATCTTTATACAATTTTTTGTTTCATCCGTTTAAGATAGAGGACAGCAGACTTAAATTAAATATACTGATTGTTCTTCTTCTTTTATTTGCCCATCATTTATTCAAATATGAGCAATACAATAATTAGTAACATAAATATCATAAGTAATTTATATTCGTCTTCTTAATCCAGAAAGGGCCAGTTGTCTATTTTAGGCGGCATTTAGAAGATTTTGTACTTTTGGCAAGGAAATTTCTCTCCTACCTCTAGCGCTTTCACCTTCAATTTTTCCTTTGAGTATTGTTTGCAGAAATTTATATGTTTCTTTTTTCATCAGCTTTCCCAAATACGATATCTTACGGTTTTTATTAGTTTCAAATTTCTTTTCAATTCTTCAACATAAATAGAGCGAACCAGATATAGGATTTTAAAAATTCTAAATGTGTCGCAAGATATTTCATGACAGGTTAAAAACTTGCTGTATTTAATGTTAGACAAAGTTAAAAGTTATTAAAAAAAATTACTAGAAATGTCTTACTTTCCGTATCTTTCTATTTATTATTCATTGATGAATTCTTAAGACTTATATTAAGACCCAAAATTTGTGAGATAATTAATTTTTTATTTATTAAATCTTAATTTATTTAACTATGAATTAACAATAATATTATTATAATTCTTAAGTTTACGCCCTAATAATTCTGGACGAAAATTGTCCTGAGAAAGGGAACAGTGGTTCTCGTTCACACTGGTGTTTAGCACTCTTCTGTTCGGCTAAGTCCTGCCGTATCATATTCACAAAAACTGTCCCATTATTTTTACATAAAATTATATCAATGTCTTTTACGTTTTTTTTTTTTGTTTTTTGTAACCTTAATTTTGAGAATTGCCCATATACTTGTAATATTATGTCTTAAAAATCTTTTCCTTTTAAAGGCTGCTTAATTAATGACCACATATAAAAATCACATTAAACATCGATAAACTTAAATTTTAAATGCATAAGCAGTCAAGTTCATATGCAAATATCGGAATACAGTAGAATTTCGTTTATATATATATATATATATATATATATATATATATATATATGTATTATGTCCTATGATTTCCTTAAGATATAAGAAGGAAGGAGATATAACTATTGAGAATGAATATACGTAGACTTTTTTATTACACTAATAAACTAATGCCCACATTCTAATTCGATCCCTGCTAAGTTTGTAATAAATGTACTGGTGAAATTCTTAACACAATTTAACTACATTTGCTTTCTAAATAGATTCTGCCTGTACACGGGAAGGTAAACGCTTACTGCTTAATAAAGTTTGAAGTTCACACTATACGTTCTATGCGTTTAACAACTTCTTACAGTGTTCGAAAATATGCCAACATTATTTAGAGTACGCTACACTCACTCAGAAACGATATCAATTTTTTTAGTGTTTATTTTATGTACACTAGAGCTCCGTTGTGCTTCGCTTTTTTAAATTTGGTTTTATCCGTTTGTCGTTTTGATTCCAATTTGCGTCGCTACAAACGATTGGATGTTTTTCACTAAAGCCATAATCACATGCGAAGAATTTTTTAATTTGCGTGTAAAAAAGGGAATTACCATTTTATTCAATAAGTTAAGTCAAGTTGAGTGAAAAAGTTGTGGCATAGCAAGAACCCTTGGTTTAGCCCCTACAACAGTAAAAATAATAAAGGGTCCGCCAAATAACTTTTTTTTTTTGAAAATGCTATAAAAAAAACTACTGAATATTTTCTCAAATTTCTTTTTTTATTTGAAAGTACAATCCTTCCGGTAAATAATGGAAAATAATTTCATTCAAATGGCTGCCTCGGCTGGCCATGCAGTAGCCTACACGATCGGTACAATTTTTAAGCACATTATCGATTGTGTGCAGCTGTTTTTCACCAATGGCTTCACGAATATTGTCCTTTAAAGCGTCAATTGTCTCTGTCTTGTCGGCGTAACACTTATCTTTGACGGCACCCCCACAAATAATAGTCCAACAATGTCAAATCGCAGCTCCGAGGTGGCCAAACGACATCAGCTCTGATAATGCGATCTTCAGAAACAGGGCGCAAAATATCGAGTGTAGCTTCGGCTGTGTGGCACGTAGCGCCGTCCTGTTGAAACTAAATGTTGCCAATATCCTCCACTTCAATTTTTGTGAACCAAAAATTCGTTCAACATGTCCCGATAACGATCGCCATTGACTGTAACGGCCACTCCTTGCTCATTTTCGAAGAAAAATGGCCCCATTATGCCTCTGGGCCAAAATCCGAACGAAACAGTGACTCGTTTTGGGTGTATCGGCTTTTCAATGTATGCGTGCGGGTTTTCTGTGCCCCAAATGCGACAATTTTGCTTGTTTACATACACGCCAAGATCAAAATGAACTTCATCTGAAAAGATGATTTTTTTGGGCAAAATCGGCATCTTCTGTAAGTCGATCGCAGGCCCACTTAGCGAAGCGAAAATGCATTGGATGGTCAGTTGGCTTCAACTCCTGAACCAATTGGACTTTGTATGGCGTCATACCAAGGTCTTTATGCAAAATTCGTCTCAATGATGTCTCCGAAATGTTCAAGTGTTGAGAACGACGGTGAATTGATGTTGATGGCGCTTCACGCACACTTTCTGCCACAGTTTCTTTCACTTTTTTCACAAGATAACGAACATACGGAGCTGACGGTGCTTCTCTCCTTCCAAAATCCGTACGCAATTTTCGCACACATTCTGCAACATTACCATGATTTTCAAAGTAATGTCGCAATATTTTCCAGCGTTGTTCAAGCGTATACACAACCATATTCGTTCAGCGGAAGGATGAAACTAATTATCTGTTAAATCAGACATGAGCTAAGTGTTACCATTAACGAAATAAGCACTAGTTGAAAAAAAACGTTAGATGGCGGACCCTTTATGTAATAGAGACAGCGTTTAAAATTAATCAGCTAAACATAGCGATTAATTTTTGGTTTGTTTTTATGAAAATATAGTTTTTAATGTATTTTTTATATGTTTTTATATTTATTTTCAAATACATTAATATATATTTATTTATTTCTTTATAATAATTAAACTAACATACATTCTGAAATAAATATAATAAAGCGTAGCCATATGAATTTTTTTTTTTAAAAACTAGAATTATTTGCTAAATATTTTAAGGTTTGCCTTAATCAATAAAAAATCAGTGCACTTTTATTGAAAAAAGTGATTCGATTTGCGTCGCATTTCCCCGGTCTTCATTAACGTCGCAATTTTGGGCTTCAGTGTACACAATTTAAAACCTTTCATTTTTTTCACGAAGTAATAAACATTATATAGTGTTCTGATTTTCGTTATAAAATAGAACAATTGTAGTGTTCTGTGGACATACATAATATTTTATTTCTGTAGTGATTTTTTTTCACACTGTTTAAGGAATGAGCTAACAAAAAATTTTAGTAACGTGTTCTTACTAGTATTGTTGTTTCTTGGTGATTTGCACGACCACGGCGCGAATAGTGTATTTGTATTGTGTACATGTTTTGTTTCTGTAAACATTTTTTTTTGCTTTTTGTTTTTTTTTTCGTTAAAGACATATGTATTTTGCTTTGGTAAAAAGCCTTCTGTCGTCTTTACCAGCCAAAAGAGCGCTGAGCACAACTGAAGCGAACGAACAGTAATGTGCTGAACCGAACATAACGAAGTTTGTGTTTTTTTTTTTACAAAAAACAGAACGCAATGAAATGTTCTCATTGAAATGTTACGTTTGATTAGCACAGTATTTTAATTGTGTAAGAAGATCAATAGCAGAGAAACTTATTGTTAAAAATTAAAAATTGTCTCTAAACACCAAATTCGTAGAATCAAGCAAATAATTTGTTGATTTTGCACCTACTACCAGAATGATTATATCGATTAATAAAAATTGTAAAAATTTAAAATTGTGAATTTTTTTTCAATAAATGAGATTTTTAATTAAAAAAATTATCAAAAAACTTTGTAATTTCAAGCAATGTGTTAATTGATTTTCAGGTTTCGACAATTCTCAACAGCAATTCTTCAAGCTTACAATATTTTCTTAAAGCAAAAAAAGCAATTAAGATTTGTTGTTATTTAATTAATATTTTTATTAAAATTTTTTTCAATGCAATTAAAATGTTAATTAACTCAAAATTATATTTTTAATTTTTTTTTCACCAGAGAAAAAATGTATTCAATTATCACATTAATTAAATGGAAATACTTGTCAAACAATTTTTTAATTGATAAAAAAAACTACTGACATTTTTTTTTGTGTAAACAAACACTATTAGCGTTTCTGTTTTCTATATTTCTACCCTACAGAGCACTTAAGTAGAGTACATAATGTTTATTTCCTAACTCTGATTTCTTGACATTTTTAAGATACATGCGATGCATGCATAGAAAAAATTATTAAATTTCTGCACCAAATTTATTCCAAATTCATAATATCAAGCAAACACGTTGTTGATTTTGCACCTATTACCTAAATGATTATATTGATTACTAAAAATGTTAAAATTTTGAAAAAATATTTTCAATAAATGATATGTTTAATTTTAAATAAAAAAGTGATCAAAAAACTTGGCCATTTTAAACAATGTGTTAATTTATTTAAATAAATATTGACAATTCCCAACAACAATTCTACATGTTTAAATTAAATTATTTTAAACGAAAAAATCAATTAAGATTTTTTGTTATTAAATTAAAATTTTAATTGAATATTTATTTCAAAACAACTAAAATGTTAATTAAATCAAAATTTAATTTTTAATTTTCTTTCAACTAAAAAAATAATTTATTCAATTATAATAATAATTTAATTTAAATAATTTTTGAACCATTATTTTAATTCATAAAACACTTTTTTCTGTGTGCAAAAGTAGAAAGTAGTCCTACTTCTTGCGATCGATGCGTGCATGCTCTCTACTCGTGTGCTTTGTAACTTGTCAATACAATTTAACACTGACTTTTTGACAGATGCGTTAGCGTATTAAACGCGTGGTGTAGACCTCCATCTTTAGCTTTTAATTATACTGGTACCATGAGGTATGTGAAATAATTTATTAAACTTCATTTTTGTGGAATTACACCAAACATTTTTCTCCCACCCTTTTAAAAACACTGCTAAAAAGAGCCTTTAAAATGTCGGTAACGAGATGAAATGCGACAAAACTGTTAATTATATCCTCTACCCGTATAAACTTTGACTCCCTTTTTATTTTTGCCTTTTTAATTTCCATCCATGCAAATCAGGATTCCACTGTTTGCTTTATGAATAAGTCAAACTTGATAATTATTTTAAGACTCGCAAATGTGCTGTAAAAATTTTTTTTTTAAGATACAACGCTTGCAAGTTAGTGTATCTTTAGTTTTACAAGGTTAATAAACTTTGGCAGTTACTGATAGCCAGACATGTTCGTTTAAAGTGCATTTAACTGCATTCCCTCACTTTACAAAACATTTGTATATTTTTTTTTTGCATCTGCCAATTCCACTCATGTTTTTTTCCACCCACGCACTTTTCATGTCGTATTCATTATAAATTATCCTAAAATGCATTTCACTAACGTGTCTTCAAGTTAAGCCTTTAAAGAGGGGATATGCAAATAAATTATTAATTTAAAACAATTAAAATTTTCTTAATCAACAAATAAACGTCATTTATTAATTAATATGATTTATAAGTAAATTTTTATAAAGTAAAATAATCCTAAACATTTCCACTAATTGGACGTAGAAAAAAAACAAGATAAAAATCGTGTGAACGATTTAAACGAATTGCCAACTATGTCGACAGATTGTTTAGTTGGCTGTTTAAGCTTAACGAAACTGCAGCACTGCAAATCGCAAGTGAATTACTGAATGACTTGATTTTAATTAAATTTTATACTTTTTGCACTTTTTTATTATTAACTTTTAGTTTTGTTGTTGCTGTGTTGTTTTACAGCAGCAAATTTGTTTAGAATGCAAATAATTGTTGGCGCTAAAATTTATATTAGAAAATAATAAAAGTTGTAAAAATTATAATTTATAAAATTTATTAATACCCGTGCAAAATTTTTTTTTTTAACATATGAATGTCTTTATTTATTAATGTTTTATTTATTAAAAATGCGATGTAACATTTTCAATACTATAATTTGAGAGCTAAAGGGTATTTTATTAGAAGCGACGCATTTTGCTAAGAATCGAGCGTATATATCGGCCGAATTATCAGAAATGTTGCGTTCGAAGTTGGCCTACAGCTCTTACTACGTTTTCGTTTTGTTGGCACAGATCAATGATTTAATGTAACCCCAAAGAAAAACGTCTAAAGGGGTTAAATCGTACGAAAGAAGCGGCGTGTCATAGCTTGCTTGCCAAGCTGGCTCTTTTATAATTGAGCTATATCTCTCTTATCTATGGCACTTTTCGATATCCAATGGAAAGCAACAAATCCATGTGGATATGCTTAACGTCTGGAGCAAGGTGCAATCGCTTGGCGTAGTACTCCCAAAGTAAAACTGGGTACATCCAATACCCTAGACATGGCAGGGGTTTGCATTTATAGAACCAGTAGACCCTGGGACTTATATCCCGGCCGGGGTATGGGTATTGGTGATGCACTGTCGGAGATTACTTTTTGCGAGTAGTTTAAACCAAAATCGCGGATAGGGTGATCTTAAAATGACAGCTTACACTATTGTAAGGAAGTTCGCCCTGCTGGCGGATCGCCTTAAGTATTGCCGCAAATCAGCGGAAGATGATATATTTAAACTGTGGAAGTTAGATCGCTCCAAATTCGGCCGCCATAGGTGCTCACGTAAATCAAAACTTATGTGTCGTGTTGGACCCACAAATTGTTTAAGTGCTGCAACATCGTCATAGTTCAAAATTAAATTTAAAAATGTAAATATAAATTTACACACAACATAATGGAAAAAGAAAATGTTATTCTTCTCTCAAGAGTTGAGTTTACAATATCTTTTTAAGAACTTTTTTTTTTTTTTATTTTTATTTAATTTAAGTCTATGGATAAATTCCTTACAGACTATCTTAGTGTAGTAATATATTTTTTTTTACATATATGCAAAGAAAGAAAGATTATAATAAACATTATTGATTTAAAAATAATATGACATTGGTTTTTATGATGTTAATGTTTAGAGAATAGTCGATAAAGTTATACATTTCATTAAAACAGCTGCATAATTTTCTTAGTGGATCTGACATAGCAAAGTTAGTTCGGCATGTCCTGACATATAGAGGACTGAAAAAACGAAGTGAGCGATGAGGGATATTAAAAGTTACGTTACTTAATAAAAATTCAGAATGTGTGCTACCATTTATAAGACTGAACATAAAAGATATATTAAGCATCTTTCTACGGCTTTTTAAAGTTGGTAAATTAATTTCGGCTAGTCTTGTTGAGTATGAAGGTAGTACCAGGCGTCCTCTATAATTATTTCTTAAGCAGAAAATAAGAAATTGTTTTTGAACTGATTCAATATGATCATTGTGGATATTATAGATCGGGTCCCAAATAATGCTGCCATATTCTAGAATTGGTCTAACGAGCGAAGTAAAAAGCCTTTTTGTGGTTAAGGGATCATTAAATTCCTTTGCCCATCTTTTAATAAAAGCTAGAACACTGCGTGATTTATTTACAGTCATCGTTATATGTTGAATAAAATTAAGTTTTTTGTCTAACAATATTCCCAAATCCATTATTTCATTAACAGTTTGTAAATTACAGCCATCAAGAACGTAGGAGTAAGCACTCTTTTTAACTCTAGAAAATTGCATATGCTTGCATTTTTTTAAATTTAGTTCCATCAGGTTAAGTTTACACCATTTGTTAAAACTATCCAGGTCATTTTGTAGATGTTGTTGATCACAAGGAAGTTTAACACTTAAAAATAATTTTACGTCGTCTGCATACATCAACACATTACAATGTTGAATTGCTTCAGGCAAATCATTAATAAAAAGAAGGAACAGAATTGGACCAATATGGCTACCCTGAGGTACTCCAGACTTTACATTGATTTTTTTCGAAACTGCAGAATTAAATTTTACAGATTGAGTTCTACACAACATATATGATTTGATCCAGCTCAGGACGCTACTATTGAAACACATGACGTCCAGTTTTTTTAACAAAAGCGTATGGTTGACTTTGTCGAAAGCCTTGCTGAAATCAGTGTAAATGACGTCAGTGTGGTGTCTTTATACAATATATGCACAAAAATATTTACTAGGCATCCATTAGTGATATTAAGTCAAATTTTCCGACTCTTTATTTCTAACGTTGTTGCAGCAAGTGAGCGATACCGCCCAAGTTAACAGATTTGAGCTGGTCCCAAAATAATCCGATGTTGTGGCACTTAGCGATCGCAATTGACGGTTGTTTGCAAAAAAAAAAAAAAATTGGACGCTGCCGGCATGAAAATTACACCAAACAGTAAAAAGTTTTTAGAAAGTTTTGCCCCATGCATCATATGCCACAAAGTTCCCATCAAGCAGGCAATGAGTTTAATTTTATAAAACCAAGGGCATTAGCGCAGTCAACGTAGTCGCGATACAACGTTAACTTTGATACACAAATCTTTTATTCCGTTTTAACCAAAAAATGAATTGCGAAGCCGACTTAACTCCTATTCGAGAATTTGTATTTTTATTACTCATTTATTTACTGCCTGGCCCACAATGTCGACAAGAACATTTCTTTCGAATATTTATATTGAAAACAAAAACAAATTTCAATTTTTTATTATTGTTTTCAATATAAATATGCGAAAGAAATGTTCTTGTCGACATTGTGGGCCTGGCAGTTAATCTTCATTTATATATTAAAATATGAACGAACAATAATTAATCAAATCTTATTCTAATTCTTAAATTTACGTCCTGCCAATGTCGTACGAAAATTCTCCTTATCACGGTTCCCATTCACATAGATGTTTAGCGCTATTCGGATCGGATAAGTGCTGCAGTATCCCTTCTCCTTAAGCGATTGTGGCCGCCAATTTTTTAAATATTTCAAACTATTATATTTGGGTGCAATTCAAGCCGTTTTGGATATTTTATTGAATATTTTGTGATCATAGTATTTACTGATGGCATATTGAGGTCTCTGTGAAGGCTCGATTCATTTTTATACCAAGAAGCGGATGGGATGATTCGAAGAATTCTATTTTCTTTATTCTTTAAATTTGTTGCATATTAGAGGCCGATAAAAAATGAGTCGTACCTACTGAAAACCCCACTATTAGAAATTGGCTTTTTTTAGTTAAGACGCTGTTCATTGCAGTAAAAATGTCAATAACCTGCCAACATAAGATTAAGTTTATAAATATGTTAATTACTTTGTTTCTAATTAGCAAGCCGATGTTGACAGTATGTATTGGTTATGTAGTTTTTGAGGCATATATTAAGCCTGTTATTCATAGATTGCACTGTTATGTTTTAATCATTGTCAGTTGACTGCAATATATTTTTTGGTTTGATTCTAGACAACCGATCCGGTCTTAAATCGCTTAACATCTGGGGCTACAGGCACAGAACGTCAAATCAGTAGTCATCACTTCCGATTTACCAGAAGCTGTTTTTTCTAATCTACACAGAGCAAAAAAGGCGTTAACAAATAGTTCCAGTGGTCTAAGTTTTCTGTTATTAATGTATATGCAACGATGGAAATTTTTTTAAATGAAATTTGCTCAAATTACAACTAAATGTTGTCAATAAATTAACGGGTTTTTATCAAAATATTAACAACATGATGTTGAAATGAGGCTATTATACTTTTAGTCTGTTGTCAGAATGAGACCAAAGAGGACAAATTGACAACAAGATGGTTTCGAAATTTTGGCACCTTCCGTTGTGTTACATTCAATTCGATTTTGGTATTTTTTAATTTTTTGTTAATTTTGGTATTTTTATACCGTATTTTTTCCTCTGTTTAATACGAATTATTTATTCCCCAGTTATTAGCTCAGATATTTATGACTCTATATCAAAGCTGGAGCCTTCACCACTATGGGAAAATTAAGATCAGCCAAGTTAGTCATAAAAAGCCATTCTGGAATATGGATTTAATCATTTATCGCATCCATAAAGTTAACCTTGCTCCAAGCCAGCTTAATATATGCGATAGAAGTATTGAGAGTGGACCCTGCTCCCACCAGAAAAATTAAAAACAAAACTTGAGTTGAAGAAGAATTACGCTATTTATATCAAATTATATCTGATATCAAATTAACGTTTTATGTTTTTAATTAAAAAAAATTATTTAAAGAAGATCAATATTAGTCATAAAGCAACTTGAAACAAATTTAAAAAATACCATTAAAAACTTAAATAAATTAATATATGTGACCTTCTCCGAGAAAAGGGACCTTGTGTGTCAAAAAACGGGTTTGGACTTAAGAGTGGATTCTGGTAGCTAAAAGGGAGTATAAGACAAAATGAGTTAGAGTTCTAATAAAAATTTATTCACCCCATAAAAACGTACAAAACGAACTTGGGAAAATCGATAATAAATGATAAAAACATTAAAATTTGTAACTCTAAATGCGTTTTTCTCAAAACTTCATTTTCACACACTAGGTCCCTTTTCTCGGAGAAGGTCCCATATATGTAGTTAGAATAAACAAAAAAATTTTAAATAATCAGCCTTATTATGTAAGGCGTGGTCGTTAAGTAGTGAGTCTTTTTTGTAATAGAATAAAGAACAGAGGTTGTGTGTTACTTTAAGCTATTACAAAAAACGACTCACTCGGTAACGACAATTGCCTTACACAATAAAGCCGAATAATTTCTACCTCCATATTTGATTGCATAAATTTAGGAAAGATTTAAAATGTAAGTTACCGTTGCTTTGTGTATCTTCTTCACCGAATAAAAGTTCCGCAAATAAAATACGATACAAATAAAGCATAAAAATTTTTTGTTATAAGTATTAGAAACTAAAACCCCCAAGTTAATTTTTAGTTTAAATGTTCAGGTTCTAATGGCTAATAAATCAGGGAGTGTTAAAATGCTGGTTTAGTTGAACTAAACTTAAATTTATATGTAGTTTAAACTTAACAGTTGTAAATCAGTGTCCCATGTGTTATATGTAATTGAAAAAGTAACATGGGGCAGCACTATAATAAATGTTGTTAAATTCATATGGTCTGCATTGGTAGTTTAAATGCCCAATTAAATGCGTTTAAAGATGGTTTAAATGTTTACTGATTTATAGTTATTTTGGTTTAAGCACATTTTAAACCAAAAACAGAGTTTAACTTGCTTTGATTTATTAGGCCTAAGTCTCTTACGCCTAAATTTACAGTCATAAGTAAACTAATAACAATAGTGTAACCAATCAAATATTATTTCCAGCCTTTTGTTAACCATTTGTTAAACCATCAATTGTTAGTTAGTGGCTATCTATTTACTATTTAAACAACAGCTGTGCCATTGAAAATTATTATTTACATTTGTTTTTATTTGTGAAAATTTCTTTCTTTTTTTTTGTAGAAAGACTCTGCCGGTCATACTCTCTTTGTTTAGCAGTAACACTGTCACTGTCACTTTTTTACATTCACTAGCTCGTTTCTGTATTTCTCGCGTCGCAAAATTTCTCACATTAAGTGTGAAACAAAAAATTCCATTGTTTCTCGATTTGTGAGAAAAAAGTGTTTCTGTATTTGAATGCGAGAACAGATAACACAAATTCTGTTTTAACTGAAATATTTCTAGTAATTAAGTGTCAAATGCAAGCGAAACGTCAACGAAAGAAATAGATATAATAAAAACAGGGCGGCCAGATTTAACGATTTGTCGTCGTTTTGAAGATTTTTCAAAATTCCGAAGGAAAACTGTTTAATTTTTATTTCCCTAGATTATTCAATACATTTGTTTTTGTGATCAAAACATTAAACTATTACCCCATTTTTCAGCCAATGTATTATAGGAAATGTTTGCCTTTTTGTTGGCCAAAAGTGTTAGTTTTAGTTCAATATGATAATATTGTCTCGCCTTTGTGTGATTTTTTCAGGAAAAAAAAACAATTTATTTAAGTATGTATGTATGTATAAAATATGCATTTTAACCATGAACTTTAACTACTTTTTTTTTGATTATGTTTTAATAAAAATAGAACAAAATTTGTCAAAATTTATTTTAAATTGTCCGATTTTTTTAAATCAAATTAGACGATTTTTTTTATTATTTCTTAGGAAATTAACGCTTTTTTCACAAATTTATCTGTCAGCCCTGCATAAAACGAAAACAAAGAAGGGCTTAAAAAATTTAAATAACAAAATATAACAATTGTGTTTTATTTATTTTCATCATTTGAATTCTTTCTCTTCAAATAAAAAAAATAATACACATTCTTGTGTACATACATACATAATTAGTGCTCCATTGTTTTAAATTTTATTTTTCTCGCATCAATTTCAAATATGACTAATTTTGACAGTTCTTGTGAAAAACTCAGCAAAATATTGATGCGGAAACACTTTTTCTCACATCCTTTCAATAATTGCTGGAAAATTATTAAATGACAGATAATTCTTCCAAAGTAAAGATACAGAAAAACTTGTTTCATGCGGGAAATTTTACAATGCGAGTAGAGTTTTTTTATTCCCGCACTTTTTGGATTCCCGGGAAAGCGGGAAATAAGAATCAAATTCCCGGGATCCCGGGATTCCCGCCCAAAATGTTGTATTTATTAATTTAGTTATTTCTCCAATGAAACTAATATTTTTAATTGGTTATTACGCTTAACATAATTAAACCTGGTATCTATTATATAACCAAAACGTAAAAAAATTAAGATTCAAATTATTTTAAGACACTTAAGAGGTTATATTGATGCCAATAGGATAATATAAATCAATATACGTATATACATTGTCAAATTAAGAGCTTATTTGCATAATTAGAATGAAAGTATTAGTCTTATGGGAATAACATTTCTGGAAAGGTGATTAGGAACTAAAAGCTCAATATTACAAGAAGGAATTCTGAAACAATTTTACCGTTAAACAAATTCAGCAGAAAGGAGAAATTTGATTTACTACATTTATTTAATAACATATTTTTTAAAAATTTATAACCCTTAGTCAGCAGTGGTGTATGCAGGTATAATAATGGTATTTTCTTTTCTGCATAAAATGTTACATTTTAATTAAAAAAAATGCAATTTGCTGTTTGTTTCTTAACAAGGCTTCGCTCTCTAAAAGGGTGGCTTGTTTTATTCTAAAAAATTCACCCTTACTAATGACATAAGGTATGGCACTTTACGCCCCGTATAAATCGACAGTGTTGATAGTGCCCTGTAAAAAGATGTTTTTTTTATATATAGGGCTACCAGACGAAGTTGGGAAAAAAATCGCCGCTAATCAGGACAGTAGAAATTTAGAACTTTAATAGTTATTTTTCTATTATTTAATAGTCAAAACATAGGAAAGCATTACAATGTTAATGATAGGTTGTCAGTGATATAAAATTTAAGTGGATTCGGTGTAACAAAATTGTTTTTGAAAAAAAAAACGTCAAATCAAGATATCTGAAAAACCTGGTGTTAATAAATCAGCAATCTGGCAAAGGTATTTTCTTGTTTACATATTTTATAAAAAACAAACTAAAGAAATTAGAATTTCGTCATTAGTTTCGTTAATTTATTTAATATCAATCTATTAACAAATTTTGGTTTATGTATATGGTTTTTTATATTTTGAAAAAGAAACTTTTTAATTTATGTACATATTTTTCTTACATTTTGAAGAACAAACTTTATGTCATCTGTTAAAAACTGGGCGGTCCAATTTTGTGTTTTGTTCACGTCAAAAAAAAAATTGCATTCTTACAGGGTCGGCCAGACATTTTATACATGCACCTTTTAACAAGGTGGTATTTTTATTTTTGTAGAAAAGAAAACACCATAACATTGCTATTCCATGTGATATTTTTTTAATATTCATCTAAGATCCCATAACGTATTTGTATTATTAGTCCTTTATTAATTCTAAGCCGATTTTGCCATTTGGGTGTCAAATTGTTTCTAGATCTTCTAGGCTGTTTGGGATTGAACTCCAAGCATAATCGCTTCAGTAGGAAAAGAGCTATGCACCCAAATGTGCAACTTCCTCCCTAAAAACTCAACAAAAACTAGCATACATTTGTGGCGAAATGCACACAAATTTCTATTTTCTACTTTTATAAGACTCAAAATCACTTGAAATGCCGCATATGAAACACAAACAACCCTTAACCGCAAAGCTTTATAATAATGTTGTAAAAATTACACTTCAGTTTTCTAGTACAAGAAATAAAATTTGGTGATGATACGTCTATAATTTATCATAGGCCCAATATCAAGTCTATTCTCAAAAATTAGTTTAAAAGCCTTAATCTGAAGGGAATTTAAATATTGTGGTGAAATTAAGTTGGATAAAACAACTAAAGACACAAGTCTGGCATAAATTTACTTAAGTTTTAAAAAAAGATTTTCTTCAAAATTTCCCGGGAATCCCGCAATAAATTCCCGGGAAAGCGGGAATTGAAAACGACTGAAAATCCCGGGAATTCCCGGGACGAGAAATCCCGGGAACAAACTCTAAATGCGAGAAATACAGAAACGTGCTACAGGTATTTTAAAAAAGCACTGCTACCAATATCGAGATTTATAATTTTGAAAGAGTTGCCATTATTTACTCTGATTAAAATGTTTAGTTAAGCAAAAATTTGTAAAAATGAAATGTTAGTTAACCAATAGCTATTATTTTAATTAACTAATAATTAGCTAATGACTCTAAATGTAATGCTGATAAAAATTAATTTTAAAATAAAAAAATGTTAAATAACACCTGATCTACAGAAAATAAATTACCCACGCTAAACGCACAACACTTCAGATTACACCCAATTCGGGTAATTACCCACAAAGTGGCAGCACTGGAGCTGGACATCTTTCATTTATGCCACGTTAAATTTCATTTTAAATTTTGTCCGATTTCATATTCCAAAACAAAATAGACCTTTTAAATAAAAATAATAATCTAGTTGGGTTTGATTCCATTTGAACATCGACAAGTCCTCATTGGTAATAATTATAAAAAAATAAGACATTCGACTTTGATATTCTGAAATTTACACAATTTTGGACTTTCGAATACCGACTACGTTTATAATGGACATTTAACATACCAAATAAGGCTTAAATTTATTTAAATCAATAATATTTTAAATATTATATTGTACTTTAACATGAGCAGAAATATAGTTAAATCCAAAAATAAATATATGTATACTTGTTTATAAAATATGTACCTAAAAATATAAAATTATTTATTCGGAATTTTTTTTTCTGATGGCACATCGTCTGGCGACTTGAGATATTTTGCGGTCTAACTTGACCATCATGATTAATAAAAACCCACATTTAAGTTTAAATATATTTTATTTTTTATTAGAACAAAAATATAAAACATTAACAATTCATAGTTTAAAATATTTATTAACTAATTTAATAATAATGTGCATATTATTAAAAATAAACATAATTGACTGTAAAGGGAACTTTTGTCTCCTGATAAGATTTGTGATTAAAGTAATTGAAATTTAATGTAAATTGATTGTTAATTGATAATTAATAATAATTATTATCAACTAATAAATATGTACATGATAGTGTCGAAATAATATAAATTCCCCAGATTATTGTAAAAAAAGAATAAACAAACAAATAGATTATCACCCAGCAAATCAGGAATTGAAAACATCAGTGGGTTTTAATTTTTGGGGGGAAATAAAGCAATCCAAAATAAAAAAAAACAATTTACAAATACTTTGTACAAAAGTTTAAAATTTTTAAAACAAATTTGTAGCCTTCAAAACAGCGGTGGGCAACGATCAGACTTTTGCATTTACTTAGCATTTACACATGCCACTGCCAGTTCGAAAAACTCAATACACTCACGATTTTTTTACACTCACATTTTTCGCAATGGCAGCTCCAGTGGCAGCAAAAATTGCCTGCGAGTGGAAATTTGGCACTTGCATGCTACTAAATGTCAAAACGATTAGCAATGTTACCCTGTTCAAAATTTAATGTAAATCGACTGGATTGTTGTCAAATTGTAATTAAAGTTTTAACTGTTAAATGTGTTTTTATGATTAATTTGTTGCTGGTACTTTTTTTTATTTGAGAAGTAAACAAATTATCTCAAGTTGACGCTTCGACGACATTTTGAAAATGAACTGGCAGTGGCATGTGTAAACAGAAAAGCAAATGGCATGAGATTCGACTATTTCGAACACTTTTTCGTTGATAATATGTATAGAACAGTGGCATGCCACTACTTGCATGTGTAAAGGCAACGTAACACTTGTGTGTGTGAAGCAGTGACAGAGTAGTTAAAAGTAGCAGTTGTTCGTGTAAAGTGACAAGCCAATGATACAGTGAGCCACATCCAAAATTGAACACTTTAATCATTATCATAAACTTTGTGTTAATAATAACACTGTGCTAGCTGACATCCAATGGTGTTTACCGATTTTTTAGGTAAGCTTTTGTTTTCGAGATATACCACTATTTCAAAAATGGAGTAGGTTGCACAACATATATTACCGTAACACAAAAACAGTTAAGTTTATTGAATAAACTTTGCAACTAGGTTTTTTTTATACGTCTAGAAAAATTAAAAGCTTTATTTTCCAATTTTTTATGATTTTTTAAGAAACAAAAATTTCGAAATTTTGATAAAAAAATTTTTTTTTTGCAAAACAAATAAAAAAATTATGTTTCTAAAACGACAACGGCGATTAGAAAAAAGTGCAGCCTTTCCTGAAAGTAATTTTATTGCGGAATTTTATTTTTTTTTATCATATTTAATACACTAAATAATTTCTGAGTTACGCGAATATATGTTGTGCCACATCCTCCGTTTTGGAAATAACGTTCAATTTTGAGTATGGCTCAGTGTATGCTCACTCTTGGGTTTTAAACGCGTTAAGGCATCTCGTGTTTAAGCTCTAATCACTTCAAAACGTGATTAAGCTCTAATCACTTCAAAATCGGGGTGGTTAACCAAAAATTCAAATTGACATGTTTAAAACTAAATGATTTCATTAATTACATAGAATCCTCTGAATATACCTCACACTGAGTATGATGTAGCATCGCCCACAATTAAGGTACCTCACACGTGTACCGCCTACCACGATTTCTTCTAAATGTGTCTTAAATAATCCATAATGTTTCACAATTTTATCATTTATATGTTTCAAATATTCTTCTCATAACTTTATTAAAGTATTTTTTATCAATTTCTAATACTTTAAAGAAATATTAATGTGTTTGTTGTGTTTTATTTATTAATCAATTGTCATCTTAATCATCTCAAATGTAATGTGAACGGCTTTGATTAACTTAATCAACATTTTCCTTAAACGCGGGATTTTAACCAAGTGTGAACATAGTATAAGATAATAATTTTTATTGTACAAGTGTAAATAGCAAAGAAATAAACGATTGGGAATTAAGAATGAAATAGTACACATGAAAAATAAGTGTTGCAAATACGTTTTATCAACCTACATAAAAATTTGAACTGCACATTATTTGAATAAAATAAAAGCATCATTAGCTTGTTTCACTTTTAAATTTCAACAATTTTTTAATTCAATTGGGCCATGAGCAACTTTATTCTATTAGGGTGCTTTTTTTTTGCTATCAGTTCAAAAGTTTCTAGAAGTCATTAAAAAGCTTTCCTACAAGATCAGCTCAACGGACTTTAGTTTTTCCGTGAGAAAATATTTGTTTTTCTTACATATTTATAAATTATTTTTTCGTTTGCTCGTTTTAGTTCAAGAATTGTTGTTATTATTTTTTTACAAATAAACTACAGATAATAAGTAATTTATGCAGTTTTATTTATTGAAATCACTTAATTTTTAAAAATTACTTTATTAATCGGTTAACAAAATTAACCGACTAAGCCGAAACCTCGGTGAATTAATCGAGCGATTGACCGGATAAAGCAAAAGCCCAAATAAATGAATACCCTACTAAATATTCAAATTAACGCGGTAGGGCCCATTAAAAGTTGGGCCGCAAAATTGTGCATTAACTTAAATTAAAAAAAAGCAGTTAGAAAGTATAGTTGGTCAAGCCTGACTATTTGCTACCCTTCACTATAATATGTTTATATAAACATAGGCATCAAATTAACCTCGCGAAGCAAAGTTCATAAAAGTGCTATTTGTGCTTAATCTAGAAATATATTGATATTTTCGGCTATATGAATTTTTTTTTCGACTTAAAGCGATTTTAGAGACGGAGCTTTTATGGGACCAATGTTTAGTTCTGGACCTTTCAGGAGTTTAAAGTTATTGTTGCCAAATTTTGTATCAATACCAACATTTATAAGGAAGTTGTGGCATGTAAAACTATTTCCTTGAAAAGTATTTGAATTGCAGCCATGGACAGATGTTATTAAAATTTGTTAAAATATTTTAGGATGCAATACTCTACACACACAAATACTTCATTTCGGAAAGAAGCTTGTATGAGGGCAATGTTCAATTATACATAGACTCCTTCCATTTTAATAGGATGCATCCGTATGAGAACCAGAACTTATATACCAAATTTTATCAAATTTGCTTTAAAACTCCGACCTATATTTGATGAACAATTTTTAAATGAACTGACAGCAAGCTAATCGAACGGACATCGTTCAGTCGACATAGAAAGTGATTCTGAGTCGATAGGTAAACATACTAAAATGTGGATCTAGAACCAGTATTTTTATGTGCTTCACACATCAGCACAAAGGCATAATATCATCTCCACTATTGTGGTATGAGTATAAATATTTTATGTACCATCTGTTTATATGAAATCTCTGGAATAGTGTTAAATTAAACTACACTGAATACTGAACAGGGCTTAATCAGTAACTTACCGAAGAATAGCGAACAATACAGCTAAACGTACTTCAGTCGATAGGGTCAAAATTATGATTTCAAATCGGTTAATGTATTAAAAAAAAAGGGTTTATAGAAACATAAATTAAAAAATGGCAAATTTTTTCGCGAAATATTTTGAACTTTCCATACCGAATGCATACTGTGATACCTACTTGTGTTCTTTCAAACAATCAGTATAAATAAAATAATTAATTTATTATTATAAAACCTTTATAGCAACAACGCATTGATGTAAACATAACTTAAGCATTTTTGAATTGACAATTAGAAAATTTTCCATTGTCAAAACTTTATATGAACATGTAATCCGGTACTGAAAAGCAATTAAGCGCCTTTGTCTTGTAAATTACGGAATGTGCCTGAATTTAAAGTAAACAACGTTTCTATTTTTTTTAATTTGTTCTTAGAAGTAGTCAATAAATTCATTTATAATCCCTTCTTTTCTTTCTCAATTCTTGTTGCCAGTTGCAACATAATGAAAACTTATCAACAGAAGGAAAATAATGAATAAAGTCTGCGTATCATTCACTCGCTGGATCTGAAATCAAACAAAGTACGGGTAACTAAGAAAAATATTCTCGTCTAAATTGTATGATATAGTTTCTTATTTTTTATTATAATTTATTTTTTATCCATTATGTTGCTCTTTTGATTTCAAAAATAATAAACAAGAAAACCTAATAAAGACCGGGAAAAAGGCAACGACTAAAGACAGAATCAAAACAAAAAAAATTAAAGAAAATACAAAACGAAAAAGGAAAGAACATAAGCAGCACTTCAAAAACAATAAAACACAATTACCAGGCATTGTTTAGTTCAGTTTGTGCCTCATAAGTAGCAACTAACGCATGCCAATCAACTAAAAGGAAAAAATGAACAAAAACATCAGCAACTTCAACAACTGAACAGAGGAAAACATATTGAAATGGCACTAAGAACTAGAAATGTACCCTACATAAAGATTTGGTTAATATGATTATTATGTTAATATAATCTTTAATTTAATTTTAAGAAAGTAGCAACGAAGGTGGTGTTTTCGGTCTGTATCTAAACCAATATGTATCGGAGGAAAAAGGTATGGCCTAACAAAGGAATCACCAAAAAAACACGGACTACTTTATCAGAAGCTTTATATTTTGTTCAAATTTTGATTAAATTGCATGTAAGTAGATTATTATTAAACAAGCGTCTCAATATTAAAACAATATGATAAAAGAAATTCAAGGAATAAAATGTATTGGAAATCGTAAGGAGGCATTTTTAATTAAAATCTTATATGTTAATCGGCAAAGGGAAAACAGTTAAGAACAAAATACAACATTTTAAAGGTACACACTGAAGTGCACAATTTATATTTTATTAAAATCTATTCAATATTTTCGGAGTAAAAACGCTGTAGGAAATGTCACTAGTGAATCTGTACTGATTTATTATTGACACAGTCATCAGTACTAGTTACTATCGACATTTAACATGACCGTGTCATTTGAAATCTACTACTAACGCTGGTCCTATTGACTAGGTAGCTCTTTTGGGACTATATGTAGATTTTGGAACCAGAGAACCACTGGTACATTTAAGTAAATCTAGTCTGCACTTTAGTACTTATTTTAAAATAGATGCCGAAATGAAAATTGCAAATTTGTAAAAAATAAATAAAAATACGAATTCATAAAAATTTTTTTCATATAAAAGGCAAATATGAATGTGAAGACACTTCGTTGACAATGTCGCCAAATAGTCACCAAATAGTCGACAAAGCTCGTGACTTGGAGACACTTGCTCCCAGGTTTCCTTCAGGGAAGCGTTCGAATTTGATACTAAGTGCTGGTTTACACTATTCAACTCTTAGGGCTAATAAATCAGACCAAGTTAAACTCTCTTTTTGGTTTAAAATGTGTTTAAACCAACAAATCTGTAAATCAGAAGACATATAAACCATCTTTAAACGCATAAAATTGGGCGTTTAAACTACTAATACAAGCCATATGACTTTGTCAACATTTATCGTAGTGCTGCCACATGTTACTTATTAAACTACATATAATAGATGGGACACTGACTTACAACTGTTGAGTTTAAACTACATATAAATTTAAGTTTAGTTCAACTAAACCAGCGTTTAAACACTCACTGATTTATTAGCCATTAGTCGTCAAGTCCTGAGATTTTAGGACAGAGAGGAAAAGAAATAGCATTCTCTTTTCCCTTCTCTCCTAAAAACATGCCAGTTTAGAACACGTTCCTCTTTTAAAAGTTATATATGAATCGGCAAAGGCATACCAGTTAAGAACAATTTCCTCTTTGTTTGTCAACCGCACATAATTTGGGAGATGAAAGTTTCAAAAAGGGGAAATACGGGAAATTTAATTTCTTTCCTTTGCAGAGTCAAAAGTGAATGAGAACCTATAGGATGAAAAATTTTGTTCCTCTTTCGTTCTTCGTCTGGTACTTTTTGCATTTTTGTTAATAATAAATCTATAAAGATTAAATTAAACATTCATGGTACTGATTGAATATGAATATGTAAGGGGAGATTTTTGGTACTTTTTCGTTCTACATCTGGTACTTTCATTAAGAAACATTAAACATGCAATGTCCTGAGTTCATGAGAATCTATAAGAAGAGAGTTTTTGATAATTTTATTGTTTCTCAATTGGTACCTTCTTATTTTTTTTTTATATTGAACTTTTAAAATTAAATTAAACATTTCCGTACTCACGTGGAAGATAACATATGGACTGGAGGTTTATCCCTTGCCAAATAAGAAAGAAGAAATAATTGTTCGTAACATGTAAATTCATACAAACTTAGGTGTACTATGTTTTCTTCATATTTACATAAAAATTTATGGTCAAATTTCGACCACAGAGCAAACACTAGTAAAATATAGAAACCCGTTGACTGTTTAAGTTAGATAATTTTATAGCCTGCCACTGCTAAAGTCTACATGGCGTAACCTTAAGGCCCAGTTTTCACATACCCTTCGCAGTAACTCAGGCTATATTTCGGCAATAACGCGCCGAATATCTGCTTCCTAAAGCTTGATGGTTATATGTTTATCTGCAAAGACTTAATGTTGATTATAACGTTCTGACCATCGTTATTTATGAAGACATGGACAAATGTTTTCACCGGCCCATAAAGCGCACCATATTTCAAAAACGGTGACCATATTTTAAGAACCAAAATACAGAACACGAAAATTTGATGTTATCCAAATATATCGTATTGATATACTATACCGCGAGTTTATTTTCAATCGAACCCATTTTATTACAAATATAATTTTTTACTTCATATGGGCCATATAGTAAATCGTGGTCTTTCTTATTATATGAAACTATGAAAGGCAACATATTACTGCAATAGAATGATTCGTTACTGCTCTAGCCGTACAAAAGTGTTTGACAAGAGAGAGCTTTATATACGGCTATAGTAAATTATGGAGGGATCTTCACAACATTTTGTAGTATCAATTGGAGTCATAAAAAAACGAATTTGTTCAAATTTTAAGAAGAACCGGCGTATTCCGTCATGAATTTATAAAAGTTTTACTCACAAAAATATCAATTTTAAGGGAGGTTCGTAACTTTTTTCCCGACTGAACCGCTTGTGCTTAATTCAATCCTGGAGGTGATCGAGCTCTTTTTCGATTCGAACGCAATTTTATTTTTAATTCTTTCAGTCGATACTGAACGAATCGAAATTATTTTTTCAGCGTTGCGAAAACTCAAATAAATGCTTTACAACACTGAAAAAATTATTTCGATTCGCTCAGTATCGACAGAAAGAAGTAGTAATAAAATTGCTTTCGAATCGATAAAATGTTCGATCACGACTGCCAGAATCAGCCTCCTTATTTGCTTCGAATAACTAAAAAAATGTGATACCAATATTGTTGCTTTCTTTTTAGTTGTTCGAAAATGCGCATGATTAAGGCAGACGTATATAGCTATTTAAACCGACTTAGAATTACTCAAGGACCCTGAAAATATATGTATACTTTATGGGGCCTTAGATAAAAATTAAAAAAGTTTCACCCTCATTCACCATTACTGGCGGAGGGTATACAAGTCTAGCTGTCAATACTCATCGGGAAAAAATGCTAGGCCTTCTCTTCTCGAGCATCGGTATGTTTGAACAAAAAACAATTTGGTGAATTTGATTGTTATTGTTGTTCCACATCGAAGAATATGAATAAATTATTCTTAAGTGTTTTATTCTTGTGCACAATGCTCAAGACGGAGCATTTACTTTAAATTTTGCAAGACTCAATGATAACTTCAGTCTGCTTGCCAAAGGCTGGCCTACAAATCCTTTTAACTTTACGTCTTCACAAGATCGTATAAGCTATTCTACAAACCTATGAATAGCGAGTAAGCAAGGCCTATTAAATTAAATTACGTAAATATAAAGTAAGTTAGTAGGATTGTACGGGAAAACCATTTGACCTTAAAATGGGCCCACCTAGAAATATTTACTGTTAAGTGTACTATCTAAATGTATCACGTACATAACTACTCAACTTTCTAATGTAGGGTACCAAAGTCTACGACAAGGAAAATAAATACAAATAAATAAAATCATCATGCTAAATCTAAATGAGCGTGAATACAAATGTTGATTATTTCTTATATGCACATTCACATAAATACAAACGCACTTAGCCAGGCATATCAGAATGACTGCTTATTGTATGCATATTTGGTTGCTTCTTTGTATGTATGAATATGCTCATTTGTTTTGATGAGTGTGCAATCACAGAAACCAACTGCATGCAGTAAATGCAGTAGTCGCTGGGAATGCTCCACTCGTATATGAGTTAAGTCTAAATACCGATAACATCATTATCGTAAATATTGTAAAATGAACATAAAGACGTGCAATTACTTACAAACTGTTTATTCTGAACTAGGCTCTTTTTCTACATCTAAGGCAGTTCGAAAAGGAACTTAAACAATATGTTGCGTTATAATATTTTTTTTTTTTTTTTTGTTGAACACAAGTATATTCCTAAAAGACTACAAAGGGAATATGCAATAAAAATTAAGAAAATGAGGTGGGAAAACATGATGATATAAAAAAAATTTATTTGTACTAGATCAAAGTATTCAAAAACGGTTTATACTAAATGACTTTCAAGCCCGCTTGCGCCATATTAAATACTATAAAACAGTGTTTCCCGAGCAATTTTTACCCCTATCGAAAATTTAAAAATATTTCATAGAGACTAGTCAAAAGTACTTAAATTTCAACTATTATTTCAAATCTAATTTTACCGAAACTTGCAAATTCACCGTGAATTTTGGAAGGCTGCTAAAAATCAAGACATTCTAAAATTGTAAATATCTTAAATTTTTTTCAAAAATTAGTGGCAATTTCTTAGATCCCGAAAAATACTATACAGGAATCATAGATGGGGGTAGTGCACTCATTTTGCAGTTTCAACTCACAGTTAGTGATAGTGCAAAATTATTGCAATCATTTTGTTGATGTTGAGTGATGAATTGAAAATTAGCAGCCTCACTAAACATGAGTGATAGTGATGCTAAAAATTTTTGCACTCAAAACAAAAAATTGTTTGATTTAAGATAAAGCAATCATCAGTTTATTGCAACTTTTTTGCTCTTCACCCATGTGAGTGCAACTTAAAATTTAGCACTAAATTTGCAAAGAAAAAACTTGTTTTTTCATGATTAAAGCCATGAGATATTTCGTTATTGACATATTATTGACATGTTGTTTAATTTCCTTTCTTATGCATATCATAACAAGAATCAAAAATTATGCGCAGACAAAATTACATTTTTCAAATTTTTAGTGAGAGTCTGTTCATATGCAGCTTTTTTGATTGCAAGTACACATTTTGCACTATTTGAATTGAGTGCAGATTTTTGCATTCAATCTTCGTTTAGTGATAGTGAAAAAATTTGCCATATCACTAATTTTTTTTAGTGGTAGTTAAAAAAAATAGCAATCATCACTAAACCTGGTAAAAAAGAGTGGAAACTAATTTTTTTGAAGTTTTATTTAGTGATAGTGCACTGCTGATTTAAACCAATATTTAGTGCATTAACCCCAACTAGGACAGGAATAAAGGTTCTTTAACAACAAAATAAAGACTACAATATTTAAAAACAAGAAAGAGCTCTATATTTGGCTCTGCAGAATCTTTATTACCCGCCACCGGCAGTTAGAATATTTTAGAAGTGGGCTGCGGCTTAGCCCTACTTATGTTAAATTATTAGCCGAACATCAGTTTTATGCTCTTTTTTTGTCATATAAAGCTTAATTAATGATATTTTGAATAAAATATCATGATTCGTAATAATTTTAGCCTTACTAAAATGATTTTCAGGAGGCTAATTTATATTCAGTGTTGCCAAAACTTGGTGACCAACAGTGGCTAAATTTATGGAAAAAAAAATGGCTAAAAATACTTTAAAATTCCATAACAAAACAAAAATAATTATTAAAAAGTTTTTGTTACAATTAAATTGTAAATTCAGATATATATGTAACTTAAAAATAAACGAAAATTAAATAATTTTTTTGCATTTAAAAAATTAAATCGTCGATAAATTCGATGTCACTATTGTTCATCTCATAGGAATCACTTGTACTTATTACACTGATAGAAAAGGCGTCATAACGCTGATGTATTTTGACATCAGTACTATGACAAGTGTCTCCTTTTTTAACCCCATGACACTTTACATTACTTCGATGTCAGCACGCAAAGAAACAACATGATTGTGGTAAACGTATTCTAAGAGCAACATATTATGATAAGTTTAATGATTATAGTCAACATATTACGATTATTATTGAATCATTTTATGACCAAATATATTCGTAATATTACATCATAATATTTTTCTCTTAATCCTAATTTGTTTTTATTACATCATATTAAATTTTTAATGTTATCATATTATTATCATGATCATCATAATAAGTTAAGAAGTAATCATATTATTATCTTGTTAATAATAATAAGTTAAGAAGTAATCATATTATTATCATGTAAATCATAATAAATGTAGATTAAATCTAAAACCGAAAAATATTTTTAATTTATATTTATGCTTATTTACTTACTGGCAACCTTAACGTTAAACTGTTACAGAAATTTCACATCATAATATTGTTACGTTTTTACTTAATAAAACGCGTTAAGGTTTATTCCCTTTATAATAAACCTTTGAGTTCTTTTAATTGCAAATAAAAAATAAATACACACGAATTCAACTTAACAAACTTTATTGAAATTCACAAAATTTAACCACTATTGTAAGTAACGATCTGAAACGTTTAATGTCTCCAATAAAACTAAACTAAACTTTTATGAGTTAGCCTGTATTTATAGTTCAAAACTATTCCTAGTTGGTTCAAGAACCGTCTAGTAGTTTCTAGAAAATTATGTTCGAATTATTTTAAATCTAAAGTCTACAATTACAATTGCTAGAAAATTTAGTTACAGTGGCGTTCATAAAAATAGTAACTTATATGACATAAAACTATAATTAACAAGATAACTTATAACTAAAACCATAAATAATTCTTAGACAATTCTTATTTTAATATGATGCAACTTTAAACATAATATTGTTTATTTCATTTTCATTCTTTTTCTCTTAAATATCAAAAAACAATGGTCAATATTTATATATTAATTTCTTTAAACTTGGTTTTTTAAATGGGTATTTTTTTATATATTGTTTGACCAATGAATAACAAATAATTCGACTGGCATATGTAAAACAAACGACACAACTGATGCAAAATTATTTTACAAATGGCGATAACAAAATATTATTAGAGTAAAGATATTTTGTTTGCATCTTAAACATGTTATGAGTACACGTAAAGAAAATGATCATGTTATGGCTATTAAATATCATTAAATGGTTGTTTGGAATATAATTTGTTTTCAAAGTTATCATTATTTAAATGTTATAAAAATGATTATTTTTCAGTGAACTATACTCAAAATTATAATTGCGATAAACATTGAAATGTTAACAGTACCTATAACAATATAATGTTAGAATAAACATAATGTAGTTGCCGGAACCATGTCCAACCATATTTTTTCTCTGCGTGAGCCTTAACATCACTGGCCAAATTGTCATCAGGGTCATCATATTATATTATGTCATCAATGGGATGACACATTGGCATCACAGAAATTACGAATTTTACTTTTTAAACATGAAAATAATGTTAATAATATAATATGACATAATATATTATATCATCGCACATGGATGATATGACATGGTATGTCATCGGACTGATGACGGGTTTTCATTGCACTGATGACAGTTTTTCATCGAACTGATGACAGTTTGTCATTGCACTGATGACATGGTATATTATGTAATCGCACTGATAACAGTTTGTCATCGCACTGATAACATTTTGTCATCGCACTGATAACAGTTTGTCATCGCACTGATGACAGTTTATCATCGCACTGATGACAGTTTGTCATCGCAGTGATGACAGTTTGTCTGTACTGATGTCAAAATACATCTGCGTTATGACGCCTTTTCTATCAGTGTACACAACATGTGGCTTCAAATTTATGTCACTGTAGTGATAGCATAGATGACGCACAAAATATGACAACATTTTAGGATGACGTTCGTCATTGGATTGATGTCACTTTTTGCCTCATTGATGCCATTTGTAATAAAATTCTGATGTTAGAGCTCCATCAATATGAAATCGCATTTTTCTTTGAGTGTAGTTTTAAATATTTTGAAGGTAAATCATAATCATGACAACAACTTCCCAACCTTTGGAGACCAAAATAAAAAAGATAAAAAAATATAGCAATTAATATGGTAAAAATATTTACTTAAATGATAAAATCGAAATAACGGTTGCTAGATATAACCTTTTTCTCAAATAATTTTTAACGATGTTTACTTGGCTAAATACCTTCTCTACTTCAGCATTAGACCATGGAAGTGGGAGCATCTTTAAAGTAAATTCGTAAATTTCTTGTTGACACCTGCACACAATAGACTGTTGCATTTTTTGACGCTAACAGATGTTGCGTTGTTGCTTTTTCAACATTTGTAAAAGTTGTATTTTAAAGTTAATGCGTTTTAGTTGTTCAAACTGTTGATTTTACTTTTAGCAATTTTAAAAATTATAATTAGTATTGTGGTTATTTTATTAAACTGTTTTTTGGTTTTTAATCCAAATTTTTATTTATTGAATACGGCTAAGGTTCGTTAAATTTAATTTTCATTAAATTATTTTTACGAAGGAAGGAATTTTTACAACATTAAATTAAATAAAATTTATTGATAATTTTTCATTCTTGACTAATTTAATGAAAATTAAATTTAATGAACTTTAGCCCCATTAACTGCCTGTTTAACGATTTCGAACGTCAACGTTCGCATAGAAAATTATATTTAAAACAAAAACAAAATTCAAAAATTTGTTTTGTTTTAAATGCTATTTTATATCTGAACGTTAACGTTCGAAATCGATGAACAGGCAGTAAAAATATAAAAATTTGGATTAAAAATTTTTATAAGAAAATAAAAATTATTATTTTGATAGAAAAAACGGAAATATGATTTGGCTGAACAAGTTGGAAAATGGTTAATTCATTTTTCAATGGCTAAAAAATGGATAAATCTAGCCACTTAATGGCTCAATTAGCAACACGGTTTATATTGGACCCATTGTAAAATATTGATCATTACAAAATTCTGTAGAGTAATTTTTGGTAATAAAAAAATTTAATTACATCAAATTTAAATACAGAAGTTAAATTTGTTTTAGGGTTTTAAACGAGCTATGGGACCTATTTTTACTGCCAGGCCCACAATGTCGACAAGAACATTTCTTTCTCATATTAATATTGAAAACAATAATAAAAAACCAAAATTTGTTTTTGTTTTCAATATAAATATACGAAAGAAATGTTCTTGTCGACATTGTGGGCCAGGCTGTTAATTGTGGACATATCTTCACGAAATTTTCCAGTGTAATTTCTGGTCTCATAAAGACCAAATTTTATTACAATAGATTTACTAGCGACGGGTTTAAGTGCACGAATGTATTTTCCGAGAGTTGATTCATACGGGGCCTATGATTTATTATCAACCGATATATAGGAGATCTAGTTGATTTCTTGTGCATAGTCCAACATCAATTCGTGCATTACGCGATCATTTATGTCAATTTTTGTAACAAAATTGTCAATTTCTTAGGGTGGTTGTTTCACATTTGGATTCATAACTCTTCTTGCAACGATTGTGCTGGATTTCAATCCCAATCTGTTTAAGACAACTAGAAACAATTTTACACTAATATAGTTCTTTTCTTTTGCACTGCTCGAAATTAAGGGTGTTTTCAACCGACGGCTATGGCTCAATTGACTTAGAATATATACACTTTATGGGATGTTTCATATGGTATGACAAACTTAGTATACTCATGCACTACTAGTGGTAAAGGGTATGAATAAAGTTATTTTCAGATTCTCCTCGTATTAGCATTTAAAAGTATCAACATAAAACGAGAGTAGCGGGTCCAACAGCCATTAAACAGTACGAGTATGAATGCCATGATGAATTGGAATTGTGTGTCGTAGCATACCATCAAACGATTAGAGATTTAGGGTCAGTCATAAGAGATGAAAATGTCTCTGTGCTCACATGTGGTTGATAGCTGCATATGTATGTATGAATGTGGAAGTGTATTATCGCTTGAATAACTGTTGTTATTACTCAGCCATCGGAAGGGTGTATATTTACACTCAAGTGGAAGTGAATTTTGTATACATTAATAAGTGCTAGATAATAATTAAAACAATTGGCAAGTTATTAACTAAGAGTGTTAAATTAAATAAAAATTTTTTTTTTTTTTTGATAATGAAAACTGGAATGTGTTTTTCAACGTTTTTACAATATGAGTTATTCCGATTTGAAATTCCTATTTTCTCGCCTTAAGGCCTCGTTAGTCTAACGTATATGTTGCGGATTTGCTTTTCTGTTTTCCCTTTCATGCCTTTTTATTTAGCAACTCTTACGTAAGCGGGACGTTGCGTTGCGGACGAGCCTGATAAGAGTTAAAAATTTTCTGCGTTTTTACATATCAGCTGCTCAAGATGTTTATGTTAATTGCTAAACCGAACATTTCATTGACGCACCTTGCTCCGAAGTTAAGTCCTTGTGTAGCCGAATTTGCTTTAAGTACACAAAGAAAACAACAACTGGAATCCAAAATTCAATAAAAAATATTGAAGCAGAAATTCAATGTTTACAGCAAATGAGTTTATTTTTATGAAAACAAGAATTTTACAACATGAAATTAATTAAAATTTTATTAATAATTTTTCATTCTAGACTGCGCTGAAATTTGAACCCAGGCTTTCACGGACAGGTTGCCCCGACTAGTTTCGATTGTAACCACACAATCTCTTCAGTGGGGTTTGCCGTGTTACTCACTCGGCTATTGAAGCCGGATGACGTCAATAGTCAAACAATTATTACAAACAAATTAGGTCATACAAAGAGTGCTTAAAATGTTTGACTCTTTCATTGCTTTTTTTTCCAATTTCATTGTTATAATAATATTTATATTTTCACAATAATTTGATTTTTAATTTTAAGAGATCAATTAATAATACATTTTTCTTCTTAATCATCTACAGGGTTTTTTTTTATAATATTAGTTTTATTTAGTGTATCATGTATTTATTTAGGGAAAAAGAAACAAAAAAAACCCATAACCCATTGCGATTTCAGAAAATGTGGCATAAATTGGAAATTTGCAAAAAAAAAATAGCTCTAATTCGAAAAAGCCCGTAGTGATTAAAATTTTGTAAAATTTTATGCATATCAATAATGTACATTAAGTAGCATTACCAAAAAAGTTTCAATAATATACATATATGTATGCTGCTCAGCAATTTATTTTTTTTTTTTTTTTTCAATAAATAAAAAAGAATGCAAATATATACTTTTTTAGCTAAAACGAGTACGACTACCCACATACTGCGGGATGTTGTGTATTGATAAAGCTCGATTCACCCATGTGTTCCGTACAATATTTTTGTATTGAATTTAACGTTCTACTTTTGAGAGAGAAATTGTTTTGTTCGGCAAGTTTTTTCTTGAATTGATTTATTTTTAATTATTGTTCAGAACAATATGAACTGAAATGCCACTTTTTTCAATTTATACATAAAGGTTGCATTGAGCTGCCACATCAAATAGTGTTTTTGCATATATATTACAACAACTGCTGAATAATCAAATACATAATTAAATGTAATCAAAAATAACAATATCAAGTTCTTTTTTTTTTTTGTGTCCATTTTCTTTAACACGCTTTTAGAAAAGAATTGAATTTAAGTAGTTTGCTTGTTGTACTGCCATGGTAGCTTTGTTTTTCCGGACAAATTTTCCGAAATGGATGAATCGTTCTGCAGAACACTCTCAGTAAAAAAAATTTTCTCCGGACAAAAATATTGTTCGGAACGCATGGATTAACCGAGATGTTTGCACCTTATTTGGAAGCTTAAGTTATTGTCGTTCTTCAGATACACAGAAATTTATAATGTTTTGTAATCCCGCCCATTTTTTAGAGAGGTTGTGAATTCATAACGAAGGTGCTTGCACCTAATTTGGAAACCTTTGCTCTTGCCGTTCTCCAGATATACATAAAAAAGAATTAAAAAACCACAAAAACAAGGGATTTATGGGTAACATTAGAAAAAGTCGTGGTTAGCTTCCTGCAGACAAGCGTAGAGCTTCGACGGATTAGTATAGGAAGAAAAAAAATAAAATATCTGTCATTTATAGACCGATCCGGCTGAATTTAGTAAAAACTGTAACGGAGAATATGTGACATAAATATGTAACAACCTAGTCCACATCATTTCTGGGTTATTCGGAAAACAAACGCGGACAGACGGACATCGGTAAATAATCTTCGCTTTAAGGACCCAGAATATATATATCAATATTGTAGAAATAAAAAACGGATTGAAAAACTTTTATATACACAGAAAAAAAAGTTGTAATGGCAAATGATTTTGACCTTACCCGAAATATAATTTGCATTCGAATCGTTCCCAAAAGCACTTGTTAAGTGTTGTTGTCTCAAATACAGTTTGCCAACTACAGACACCGTTCTACCAAAAGCAATTGTATTTGGCGCAAATTCAATTCGGCAACTATAGAAACCGTTTTACTAAATGAGAGTAAAAAAATTTGAATTAGTAAGTCTACAGCTCGAAGATGTATATCTCTCTATTTTGTAAGCTAAATCATTTACTGTTACAAAAAGCTCCGATAATTTGTTAACATACTCACCAATTACGAACATTTAAGATTAAATGGTCGACTTTATATGGTTGGAGGTAACCATATTCTAAGAGCAACATACATATGGCTGGATTTTAACAACGTTTATGTTTCAGGTTTCCATATTATGGTTAAATATGACCATAATATGGTTAAATTACCCATAATTCGGCCGAGATCAACCAGAAATGGCACCCGGACTAGAATTATTTTTCTTTAAACCTCTTAAGAGTAAAATTTTATTTGTAAAAAGTACTAAGCTTCACGAATTGTTTTTGGAAGATATCCGAGCTTGCATGCAAAATAAGTGAGCAGATTTAATCGTCTTAACTTAAACTTAAAACTTTCTTTTGGTTTTACTCCAAAATTATGACTAAACGTTTCAAATGAAAAAAAATCAACATTAGCCTTTAAAACAAATTTTTTTTAACAGTTTTTTAAAAGTTAAATATTCAGTTCAAAATTTGTTGAAGCATTTACAACTGCAGTTTATTAAAGAACAGTAATTCAAGTTGCCTTTGTTATTCATTTAAATTAAATGAAATGACAAAATTGAGTACAATCGGTCATGATTTATAAATGCTTATATCTAAAACACAAATTTTAAGGTCATAAAAATAGAAATCAAGTCACCTAATACATGTTCTTCAGACAGATGGACAGACAAACACCTTAACACTCACATATTTAATTCTTTGTCGTAAGGATATAAAAAACAAACAAAAACCTAATCATTAAAAGATATTATAACAAAAAAGACCCCCAAAACAAATTGGGAATGAGTAAAAACACAATACGAAAAAACGAAATAAAAAGAAAACTAAAGGAAAAACCTGCATGAAAATTAAACAAAATGAGCAAAACTAAATACAACCGGCAAAATGCGACAGACCGGCGCCAAATACTTTAATGGCAGAGTTTCCTTTTCAGTTTATTTGCTCTCTTATCCACATTTTTTACAGACTTGCACACATATATTTAGTACACACTAGCGTTGTTGTGTTTGTTGCTGCGGCATGTAGTTCAATAAACCCACAAAAACAACAAAAAATAGCAAAAGGAGCAACAACATAAATTAATGTTCAAAGGAAACACTGGTTGGCATAGTGCAGAAGTGAGTGAATGACTAAAAGGCTGACTGATAAACCCGACGAAATGAAAATTATTAGGGTGTGTGAGTATTTATTTGACATGTGTTAAAGGAGTGTAATAGTGTTATCATATTGGAGGTTTCCGGAAAATTTTAGTGATTTTTCAAAATAAATCCTTTTGTAGCAGGAAATTTTTTAACAGGTTTAAAATAAGTTATTTATTTTATGGGGAAATAATTCTGAACTTAAAGGGACATATTCTCCCCGATATGGCTCATAATTTTATATACTTATATAAGAGTCTTATACTCTTCGCCAGCTCATGAAAAATTTAAGATACTTAACTATGTGATGTATCCTTTCTTCGCTGTTATTCAATATTGTATTGAACTTAATTACGAAATGTTCGACTCCAGGATCTAGATTATGCTGATCATATCTGCTTGCTCACACATAACTTTACGGACATATCAGCTAAATTGGATCAGAAGCACTAGCTAGCATCTGGTCTTTATATTAACATAAACAAAACTAAAGTTCTGCATATCAATACAACCAATCTCTCTAAGCTCAGGTTCAACAATATACAGCTCAAGGATGTACAATCTTGTTGCGACTAAGGAAGTTCCATAGGCGGCTCACGTTAAGATATTGCATATCGCATAGCAAATACAAAACAATGATTTATGGAATTACAAAAAATATGGTAGTCACCACAGTTACACAGAAAAAAATAATGAAAGTAATTAGGTAATTAAAGAAAATATATGTGGGAACAACAAAAATCAGATCAAAAATATTAACACAATATTACATTACAATTAACAGTATTAGCAACCCACTGTGCTAGCTGAAATCATTATACAGATTTTGAGAATGTAACATTTTTAAACACAGAGAGTAATAACAAGAGACGTTATATGTTAGAAATGCTTCAATTACTTAAGGTTCCAAATTTATTAAGAATAAATTATAAGACAGATACAGATAGTGTAGCCCATAGTTATAGACATTTAGTTAATAAACATAGAAACGGAAACTAAATAAATTTTTTATACTGTAATAGATTATGTTTAAATATTTTATTAGCATAATAATTTTTTCAAATGTTGTCAATATTTTTATTTTAAGAAATTTTGTTCATTTGTTTTTTATGTAATTGTTTTTTAAAAAATTTTCAATCCTGAAGACGTAACACAACGGAGTTACGAAAATTCGAAAGAAAAATAAAGATCAACTTAAAAGTTAATTGAAAAAACGGTTGGGACAGGGCAGATCCGCCAAAATTTCGTTATTGCCCTTTGTTCCAAGTGGGAACCATAGAAATCAATTTATAAACAATTTTGGCTGTATCAAGTTAAACAATAGCTTGGTCACCTCAACAATGCCTAAAATGGTTGCGCTAACAGAATATACCAAATATGCACCCAGAGAAAAAATATGTTTAAATATGGTCGCCTCCAACAAAATGATTTTTAAATAAAATTGTAAACATACTATGGTTATTTTAACTATATTATTGTCATCGACAACCATATTATGGTAAAATTAGTCCTCCATCAAGAAGGCACAACCATATTATGGTTGCCTCCAAACATGTTTTGGTTAATAATAACTATAATGTTTAACATTTATAATAGCATGGTTGATTTTCAACCATTGAATGTTGCTCAGGGAAAAGAGGAAAATACTATTGTTAATTTAAAAACAAATTATTGTCATATTTAACCATAATATGTTTAGAGGCAACCATAATATGGTTGTGGCTTCTTAATGGAGGACTAATTTAACAATAATATGGTTGTCGGTGACAATAATATGGTTAATTTAAACATTATATGCTTAAAATTTTCTTTAAAAATTGTTGACGGACTTAGTTAGCCGGGAATTTTGCTGAGAAAAGTACTGCAGTAAATTACGATGAAAGTTAAGGACAAATATGCTTTCTCATTCTTAACCCACGTACAAAAGCCTTCAAAATCGTAAAGACATATTAAAAATTGGACCGTCGCACAGTGTGAGATTTAGTCAATCTAGCATCTCAAAATTAATTTTTATATGAAGGTTTAGAGATATCAACTTGAAATTTGGCACGATCGTTAAGGAGATTATAAGCTTCAATATGGTGAAAGATAACTAGTTCCAACTAGTGTCAAAGGGGACTAGTTCCGAACTATCCTCAAAAACACTAGTTGGGGAAAATTTTTTTTACACATTTATATTCAAAATTTCTTCTTTTTTTCTCTTCTAACTAAAACTTGTCGATATATTGATATAAGTACCCTCATACAACCATTTCTATAAAATGCTTCAAGTTTCGAACTTTAGTTTTCGATGATTCTTTGCAAATGAGAAAAATAAAAAGTTAATGTTGTTTCAATGTTAAATTTATTGATATCTAAAACATAATAAAGAGGAAAAACTAAAAAATTCAACGAAAGTTCTTAAAAGAATGGAAAATATTCAAAATAAGATTTTAATAGATGTACCTCTCGAAGGGGATGCAGCCGACAACTCTTTGACAATGTTTGCTGAGTTTCTTTTTCCACAGGATCTCAGATGCATTGCGGTAGCCATAGTTAATTGTTCCGAAGCTACATTTGATATTAACTCTTTGCATTTCCGTTTTTGTGTACTCGAAGCACTTTCAGCAAACTCTTTTTCTCGCCTTCCGCGTTGCGGTATTTATTTTGAAGTTGATGGTGCGTGATCAAGAGCAAAATCAACAGCAGAAATTTTTGAACTTAGCCAAATAGCATTGTCATGCATAAATCTTGCTTTATCACGGTGAGATTTGCTCCATCGCGATTGAAATTGGAAGCAAAGCTTTTTTATACGATCTTTAATTTTGGTATCGTCAACATCTTTTCCAAAAATTGATATAACGTGCTTTTCGACCGCTTCTGTTTTTTCGCTTTTCACCTTGCTCAACCAAATCCAAAATAGCTCCTCTCGCGATATTTCACTCATACTAAAAAAAGGCATAAAATGGGCAGGATTTTATTTTTGAAATTTGTTTTGGGCACATTAACAAAGATTCTGCTGGTATTCCCATCACGGAACTCCGTGGGACTTGGAAGTTCTAGTCTATCAAAGATTTGAAAGCTTTAAAATTTGTCTTACCTTTTAGCTGGTTATAAAACAATTTTTCCAAAATACTTGAGTGCAAAAATAAATATTGTATAAAGCAAAAATTTTAAGTTTAAGTAATAACCTTTAATACAAAAAATATTTTAGGCCAAAAAAAACCACTCACAACTTCGACCTGATCACTCAAACTTTTATGATCAATGCAAGCTTGCAAATCAATTTTTGCATGCTATGCAATTGCACGTGTTTGATAGCTGTTATCACGCCAATAACATTTTTTTATTCACTTTTGTGTTTGTTTTCGTAACAATTGGGGTCTCTTCTCACGTAAAAAAAAAATATGAGCGAGTTACGAAAACATTTTTTTTTTTGAATTTCGAGATGCCAGATTGATTAAATCTCACACTGTGCGTCGAGCAAAGTTAAAGCAAAAACAAAAAATTATTTGCACAAGATCTTATTAGCAGGATCAAAAGGGTGTTTTGTATTATGAGCTTCAAAAACCTGGTCAGACAATCACAAAAAAGCAAAACAGTCAATATTTGTTTCGTTGAGAGAGAACAATAAACCAAAATCGTGCGGAATATTCTACCGGACATCAAGCTTTCCTCTATGACAATGCTCTTCCTCAGGTTGATGTACAATTTAAAACTAGTTAGAAATTAGCAGGAGAAATTTTCTTTCAACTGAAAAAAATAATTTATTTAATTATCGCCGTAATTAAATTTAAATACTTTTTTAACCATTTTTTTTAATTGATAAAAAAACAACTGATAATTTGTTCCGTGTACATATAAAAAAACTAAGCCCATATTTTTCCAAATTCAGTTTTTGATGCAGATCAATAGAGTACACAAAAATGCATAGTTTTCAAGAGAACATTACTATTTTATATGTTCTATTTGTTGTTTTGCAATGTAACGTAAAATTCTAAATTCCAATAATGTTAAAGAAAAATTTCTAAGTTTCCTTTTAATTTGAACTTTTACAACAAAATATTAACACTTGTTGGTTGGTCTTTAATAAGTAAAATATGATAAATCCAATACTTGTTTGTAAATTATAAAACTACATTTTTAACTTTTGCTGTTGTTGTTCGAATCGATTAAGAAAATCATACCAATTTTCATATCTTCTTTATAGTTTGATTTGTGTGTTTGATTAACATGTTTTATTTAATTTATTGCTGACGAATTCGCATATGGGCTTATTTTATCATAAAAAAAACTTTCGGAAAATAACACGCCTTTAAAACTCATATTTTATAGCGATGTGTGATAGGCAACGGTTTGCTAGATCTATTGGTTTAGCATAAATTAACTATTGATTAAAAGATTCTTGAAATTGGCCATACGTAAATTAAAGGCCATTAAGCAGAAGCAAATTAAGGTCCCCGCTGACTATATTGCCATATGTTAAGTTAAGAATCCGTTCCTTAATCTTACCCAAATAACAGACTATTGGAGTCCTGACTCTCAACCACAGTCAGTAACACTATGCTCCTGCCCCTTATGCTCGAGCCATCCGCAAAAATATCAAATCCCTTATACAATCTGCCCTGAACTAACCAACACTCCCTAGATGGTAATTCCATCCTCGGCAACTGTCCACGTAATCCGTGGACCCAGGCGGGCCCAGGCAATAACCACCAATGTCAATCTCATCCAAGATCCGCAAGGGACATATCGGAAAATTTCCTAACAGTCCTAATTCCCTCAGTCTGGGAAGACTTCTAGCTGCCATTCCCATCACATTCTGCTCAATAGGCAGAAGATGTAGAATAACATCCAAAGACGCTTGAGAAATACTTCTCATGACCCCTGTTATACCGATCGAAGCAGACCTCAGACAGAATGTTCATCCGAGTTGCAGCCACATTATCTACCACCAAGCACAGCATCCATACGTAAAAGTAAGTCTCACCATCAATGTGTATAGTCATCCCACAACGGACGGCCTGAGTTCCCAGTTTCTTCCAATGGATAGTCTGTAAGCATAGTTACCATTGCGACCCATTTAAAATATTTCATTCTTTGTTAAATACGTATGTACATAAAATAAAAGTCTACATTTAAAATACAAACTATTTAAGAGAAAAGGTGCTAAGTCTCAAAAACTTTCGTAAAACAAACATCCAATTTTTTTGGTTGTCCATGTCTTGCATGTCAACAAAATATTGGGAACTAATGATTTTTAGCAAATTTTTCCTTCTTCTTTAAAATTATTAAATTGGACTAAGCTGCTTTACGAGTAAAGGTAACCCAGTTTACATTTTTTAATAACCTAATTTTGGCACTTTTATCAGGCATACGCAAACATTTTAAAAGAAAAAGCAGGTTTCAATTTCTTCTTTAAATTATTTAACGCAAATTTGGTAAAACTTAAGTCATGAAATGTTTGCATCCGCTGAGTAAGATAAATTGAAATAAATTTAAAATTGAAAGAACTATGTCGCACAGTAGTTAAAATCCGATTTCCGGTAAAATTCTTGTCGTTTTATAAAATTTGCTTACAATATACAAAAAATAACGATGAATCATTTGTGACATAGTCTGGAAGAGCACATAATTTTAAAAACTATTTTAAAGTGTTTCGTAATTTACAAACTTAAAGAGCTATTCAATAAGTTTTCTTCTTATACCCCCATCACCAAATTGTTTGAAGTTTCGCATGTAGCACCAATGAATATTCCTCTTACAGCACTGGTGTAATTCTAAATTGATTTATCTTTATCCATCTATTTGCCCGGAGGTATATGGGGTTATGAACCGAAATTTGCACCAAACTTCAATACATTTATGTCTTTTTACACCTTTATCATGTATTTTTAAAATATATGCAATATGGGATCAACATTACTCATATGTATCCTGGCCAAATATTATAATATCGGCCAAAAGTTTGCCGACACGCACACTTTGTATTACATAACGAAAATCTCAGAATCAAAAACTCGGTGTTTTCCTAAAATTTGACATATATCATTTTCAAATGACCAGAAAGTATGATCTAAAATTTTGTAAAAATTGGTCCATCATTACCCATAAGCCCCAATTAAAGGCCGCTCCTGAAAAATACTGTAATACGCCTAAAATCGTAACGAATATTGACATAATCATAAATCTTATTACAAAAAGGTTTATATGCCTTAACAATTTTATAAGGATCGGTTAATAATTCACTATATGTCGCCTATAAAACTCCATTATTATTAAATTTAGCACAAATCAGTTTTATGTAACTAGAAATAATTAAACTTAATTTTGATAGGATTGTTCCATCGCAGCTAGCATTTGGGTAATAATTTTTATTAAAAATTTTTATATTAATTCGAATGTGTATTCTAAGTCAAATTACAATTTAAAAAGCTTTTATACTTTAATAGTATAATTCCTTCAATATTTGCCAGGAATATTTTCTATTGAAGGAATAAGACTATTAAAGTATAAATTAAGTCAAATGACAATTTAAAAAGTAAATTGTAATTTGACGTAGAATACACATTCAAATTAATACAAAAATTAAAATAATAAATATGAAACTCAACATGGGTACTAAAATTCCCAGATTATACTTGGTAATAATTTTTGTAAAAAGCACCCAAATTAGTCTTCTGAGATCACTTTTGATGATTCAAATCTTAATTATTACTTTAACGATTGAAAAAGAATTCATATATGATTCATTCATATGTTCAAATAATTATTTCTAAATATTTGGAATTAAAAACTGATTTATTACTAGAACGACTGCAATAGGATTCACATATTGCACTTGATCATAAAGAGGGTATTACCTAAAAATTTTAAAATTTTTAGTGGAACCAAAATAATTGTTAATTTAATATTAAAGGCATATGAAAACGAATTTTTAAGCCAACAGTTTAATTACCAATATGTAGATAAAATAGCACGATATTTTTGCAGCGGGTAAAAAAGAATATAACGAGCCGATTTTTTGCAAAAACTTAAGAAATAAACATTTCGATTTAATACCCTCTTTATGATTAAGTTCGATATGATTATGCTCAAAAAGGAATCAGAAAATTATATCACAAATAATTCTTTAAAGTGATTCATTGGTAGTGTACCATTTTCTCACAACGAGAATATCATCGAAAAATTAGATCATATGCGATTCTTTTGCTCGTAAAGCTGATTCCTAACAGATTCGATTATGATACAAAATGCTAGCTGGGATAAGACCTTAAGCAAAAATATCTTGGTAGTTCGAATATATCACTGAACTTTATGTGGAATCTACAATAAAACATGTAACCCAGTACTAGAATTTACATATGGTTTTTTTTAGTCTAAAAAGAGGACAACAGTAGACGAAGAAAGAGTGTCTCCGCAGACGGACCTAGTACATGTTACCAAAAATGTTGTTAAAGACAATTAAAATTTTAAATCAAATTGACACTATTTTCTTGATAATTCTGGAGCTGAGGGTGAAGAGCAAGGCGAAATGGATCGTCTCTTTTAAGAAAAGTGGAATAAAATAATGATGGTCTGCTATTATTCAAGCGAAAATCTGATAACCGGAGTTTCAGTGGAGAAAAAGCAACACAGCACTAAATAATTTAATATTATAGATTTATTTATTAATGCCTCCTAATTTTTTTTTATAATTTAAAATCAAATAATTTCTTCTAAATTGTAAACAAGTTAGAGTGCTATATTCGGCTGTGCCGAATCTTTGATACCCTCCACCGACAGGTGTGGGCTCTATATGATAAATACATATTTATTATTAACTAAGCTTCACAAAAACGAAGACCTATATTAAACGATTTAGACCTATATTAAATTATTGACAGACAATAAGAAAGTTTTATGCGTTTCTTGTTAGAACTTTGAACTGGCTTGAGTAAAATATCATGATTCGTAAAAGTTTTAGCCGAACTAAAATAATTTTTAGCCGGGTAATTTGTATTGGACCTATGGTAAATTATGGACCAATCATCCTAAAATTCTGAAGCCTGATTTCTGGTATTACTAAAAATAAATTAGAATCAATTCCAATACAGCAGTGTAATTAGTTTTAGCGTTAACAGTGAATTTCACAAAATTGCATGATGATTTTTTTTGGTCATATGAATCAAAGTTGGAAGAAATTTTACCGCAATATCTATATCTGTTATGGTTTCAGGCATATTTAATTATTTTCCCAAAGTCGGCTTAATTTGGTTTTATGTGCAAAAAGCTGTTTTCCGAGAGATGGGTTTATATGGACTCTAGGGTTAATTATGGAGCGATCTTCACGAAATTTGACACTGCGATTTTTTGTCTTATAAAACTGTGATATACCAAATTTTATTATGATAGCATTATTAATTACGGTTTTAGGCGTACTAAACTGGTTTCCGGGAGTAGGGTTAATATTGGGCCTAGTGTAAATTATGGGCCGATGTTCACGAAATTTAACAGTATGATTTGCAGTCGTATAAAGCAAAGTGCAAAATTTTATATCATTACGTGCAATATTCCACCATTTATGATAGTTTTTGTATCAAAATGATCCATTATTTTAGGTTGGTGGTTCCACATTTTGATTCATAGTTCTGATCCTACTGGACCGATGTTGCTGGATTTGAATCCCAAGCTGCTTAGGAGAACTACAAGCAATATGAGACCAAGTCTGTTCTTTTCTTTTGCGTTTTTTGAAAGTGACGGTGTTTTCAACAGACGGACATGGCTAAATCGACTTAGAATTACTCAAGGAGCCAGAATATATATACTTTATGCGGTCTTAGACGTATAGTAAAAAAGTTTCACACACCACTAGTGGTGGTGGAGGGTATAAAAAAATTGGTAAAGTTGTTTTTTTTTTTTTTTTTGCAAATTTATACAAAGGGATAATTGAACGAAGCCTATTTGAAATAGTAAAATTCGGTCTTTTATATCACCAAGACCTCTGACAATAAATTATCGGAATAAATTATTTTGGCACCTTGATAAAAGTGAGTCCAAATTGTTTTATTGCATCTTAAATCACGTTAGAAAACTTTGTGGTCCATATGCTATTGTCAAAGCTCTACTTAACCACTTCCAAAAATATATTCACGGCGTAATTCTCTTAAATAAGGAAATGTAATAGTTTTTTTTTTATACACAATTGTCCTTAAGTTGCGTATCGAATATCTATTCTTACATAAGCTTAAATATCAGAACGAATGGTCGACTGGAGTTATACCACAAATAAATTAGTCTACTTTTAAAAATCAGTCTGGCAATACTTTTAGGAATTGTTGTCAGATTATGGAGGGGGTTTATCACCAAATTGAGGTTTTTATTTGATGAGGATCAAAATATTGATAAGAAAATATGTTTGGTTAATTGGCTTTTCAGTGTGCAACATTTCTAATCGAGCTTTAAGCAATGAACTAAATTAATCACCATTTTTGCGAATTATGTAGATTTTATAAACTAGAAATATTTTTTACTTGTTTAATTCACTGTTCTTTAGATTATTATTGCACTATTTCTGAAAAAACACAAAGTTTTTATTAGTAGGCGTTATATGAGGCCTATGGTAAATTAATGACCGATCTTCACGAAAATTGGCTGTATTATTGCTAATCATAAAAAATAAATTTGTTCAAAATTTGATGGCAATCGGTGTAATCCGCCACCAGTCGTTATTTGCAATGTAAGAGAAAATTAAATTTTTTAAAAAAGAGCTTGTTTTATATTTGGATCTATTATGCTGGATTTCAATCCCAAATTCACAATTAACCGCTAGCTGAAGTGAGGATTTTATCGGCCGTATAATATGTGTTCCATTGTTTCAGCTTTTCTTAAACTAAGAGGTGAGATCATCAACCTTCCTTTAACTCATCGCTCACTTTAGGTGAAAAAAGTTGTAGTCATGGAAGACTTTTTAAAAGGACGATAAAAAAATTAGCTGCCGGTTAGATTACTGGCATTAGAGTTACACAAGGACCCAGAATACACATAAATTATATTATTGGATTCTAGATTAATATTAAAAATTCTTTATACGGAATGGCAAAATAAGTATAACCTAATACTTCACTAGTGCCGGAGGGTATAAAAAGGAAGATGAAATTTTCTAGTAGCATGTCGAAGAAACCGGGTTGTTTTATACTGACGATAAATCAATGGGTGTGGGGTTATCATTACATTATTGGGCGGGAAATAAAATTGATACACAAAGTTATATATCTCCCAAACAAACACACATTACAACTAAAAAGCAGTAGTTATATAGCGTACCTAAAAATAAAAGAATATGAATAACTGAATCATTATAAGATTTCGCAACAGTTAAGAAAAAGTAATAAAGTAGCAAATGATGCAAGCAACAAAGTAGCACTTGAACGGATCTCAACAAAAAAAATTGTTTTCATTGCATTTAGATTGGGAAACACGACTATTTTATGAAGGTTTGATACAGGCAGCACTTTTTAATCCGGACCAACCGTATATTTATGTATAAACATATTTACGATTTGTAGCATCAGATAGCTGTGGATGTAAATGCGACACACTTATGTTTAACATAAATATTATTTGAAAGCAATTGTAGCGATTACAAGTTTGGCATACATTAGCCACACTTTTTCATTGTCCGACTACAGAGAGTATGGTTTTTGTTTATAATAACAGCAGGAATAGTACAGAGAGTAGTATTAGATATCTAATATAATTATATTTCTATTTACTTTTATTTACTTACCACTGAATCTTCGGAAACAGCTGATTCCGTTTTTGATATTTTGCGAATACTTTGTAGTTTCATTGAAGAATATTCATCCGATTTAGCAAAAGCAAAAACATTTTGTTGTAGGAGCAATAGAAATATAAATGATTTTAAGATTTTTGAAGACATTTTCACTATTTGGCTGATATTTAAATGAGAAATTTTTTTCTTTTATTTAATATTTTTTTTTTTTTTTTGTAACACAAACAAAATAAGAAACACTTTGAGGTGGTCGTTGGGAAATTAAAATGCGTTGCGTTATTTTTTTTATTTATTTATTAACAAAAAATGATTATTTGCAATTTATAGTATCTTAAAGATTTTAAACTTGCATTACTTTTTTGGTATGTAGTGGATTTTTTATTATATTTTTTTCTTTTCTATAAATTGATACTAATTTTAAGGGGCTGTGCCTTATTTTTATATTTATGTATTAACTTTTTTGGATTTTTGTAATATTATTTTGAAACTGCAATGATTTTGATTGTTGTTTTCTTAAAAGCTTTGAATCACTTTTTATTCATTCAAATGATTTTTGTTTTCTTTTTTTTAACAAAAACGCACATGCGCCATTCTAACACATTTAAAATCGGGAAAACTATTAAATAACAAAGGATTTCACTCACTTGGACTTTTCTTCATTTCTTTGTGATTTCTTTTAATTAAATTTATTATTATATGCATTAATTTTTTCTTGGAATCAATAAAATTTTTTCAATGACATAAAAATGAAAAATATATTCAAAATAAAAAACAAAAGAAAACACACCCTGTTTTCCATACAATTTCACTGCAAAATATTAAACACAATTTCACTCTGTGGCACGCACAATACCAGCGACAAAAACAAAGCGAAACCAAGAGAGACCAACTAGAAAAATTGAGTAGCAGTAGGAGTTAAAGACCGATATGATAGTTTATTTCCCTTGATGATTGGCAGTGAAGACGCGCGTATTCCAATTATCAATAAGAATTCTTAAATTTGTTTATGCCAATTTCTGTCAAAGTGCCGGAAGAAGGCAAAACGAAATCGTACCGCGCTGTTTTAAAGACAAAGACTAAATATAACGAACCGAAATTCAAATGTGTAAAATAAAATATGAAATATGTACAAATATAAACATAAATGACTGTAAAAATTTATTAAAATAATTAAATTCTTAAAAAGACAACACACACAACAAATTTGATTGGCCAACCACTTCGCTTCGTTCGCGTTTGTTTGATTACTAAAATGACTTTAGTTAGGCTTACTACTATTCGGCTCGGGCATGAATAAAGGCGACTTTGTCGTTTTTGTTGTTTCTTTCTTATTGTTTTGTTGGCTCTTGTTGTTTTTCAAGTGGAACGCAAAAAAAACATATCTGAACACGCTCGTATACTCGCACACAAAATTATTTATAATTCTTCAAACATGTGTATGCAACCAATAATAAAAAAAAACTAATCATTTAATACTCGTTTATATACTTATGTATTTCGATTTAATTCAATCCAACTCTCACACCCAATCGATTTGATAATAAAGAATGAGTATTTAAAAAACAGCTGATATTTATTGTTTTTAAGATTCTCTCCCATCAAATGCATTTCCATCTCCTAAAGCAAAATGCATTTGATCATGTTCATACGCACTGTTGCCATATTAGGTGCATAACTGTAATACATATTAACGATTTTTTACACCAAAATCACCTAAAGCCATTTAAGTGATTTGTACTCTAAAATTGTACGATATTTACAAATTTAAGGCTAAAAATCAAAAAGCTGTACATCAAATTTGCCGGGTTGATTTAGCTATGTCCGTTTGTCTATCTAAGCAAAACATTCTCAAATAAAAAAAAATTTTTATCAGGTCAAGTTTTTCGAGTTTGTTGCTTAAGAAATAATTTTAGCATATTTTTCGAAGAGCGCTTTTTATGCATCTTTTTGCGTATTTTTCAATTAAATAATCTATTTCTTCATAACAATGTGATCTTTTGCCTTTTAATACTAGGTTAAAATTTGTTCCAATAATTCGTTCGTGCCCAAATTTTAATTTTTAATTTAAAATCGAAGAAACCATTTGCTATTTATTATCACTAAGCCTTAATTACCACGGTAGGCTAATTGGTCGTGACCTAGTCTATTGGTCAGAGGGTTGCGGCTTGGATTCCTGTCTTACAACGGGCTTAAGGTCTTCTTTAATATTACAAAATCGGACCATTATAAAAGTTAAGACAATAAGGAGAAAGTTCTTATATATATATTTTTTAGATTTTTAGCTTTAAAGGTTTTTTAATAAAAAAAATTTTATATATCATGACTTCCCATCCGTTACAGTTTTTTAGGGTTTATCCCGAAACACTCCTAACGTCACAGACTGAAAGAAAACTTAAGTTGTTATTTCAAATGTTGTTGCACGCTTAAAGAAATTAGCCAAAAGTAATTTTGTTATAACTTCCTAAAAAATGTTACAAAATAATTTAAACTTTAAATATGAAGATTACAAAGGTACCATAAACTCAAACTTTGCTTAAGTCGACTTAACCACTTTTTCTTTTTTGGCATAGATATATTAGTGTTTTTTACAAAATTCAATTTTGTTTATAACAAATCTAACTTATAAACCTGGAGCCAAGGCGAATTCATTCCAGGTAATCTCGGTAGTACAACAAGTACAACTCGTACAAAAACCACAAGCAATTTGTTTTTGTAAAACATTGAACAATGTCAAAAACCGAAACAAAATAATAAACTAAATTTTGACATCCAACAATTATAAAGCTAAAGAAAAAAAGTTACCAGCAGGGTTTTTAGGATCACCTGTAATGAATTCGCCTTGCCTGGGGCCTAATTCTGGCAGTCGTCATCAAATACTTTTTAAATTCGAAATCAATTTTAGTTTTAATTCTTTCAGTCGATACTGATTGAATCGTAATTATTTTTTCAGAGTTTTAAGGCATTATTTGAGTTTTCACAACACTGGAAAAATAATTTCGATTCGTTAAGTCAGCTTAAAGAATTAAAATCAAATCGCTTTCGAGCCGAACAAGAATTCAGAATTAGCCACCCCCCTGATAGTTTTGCATATTTACATAAAGCTAAAATTTTTTATTTTGTTTTTTATTGCCAGAGGCAATTTGTTGGAATAATTAGCGAAATTATTTCTTTACACAAAAAACTAAAATTTTTTTTTTAAATAGTAAATTATATAGTTTTATAAAATATTTTTAAAAAAATTCTATTCGATATGTTTTCTTTACTGCTTTGCTTATAATTTGTTGACTACTTTTGTTTCTACAACAGAGTTGTATTTTTATAACTTTATTTACTTGTTTTGCCTATTTTGTTTCTAACCAGCGTTTAATTTGTGAAATAGTTGATGTGGCAATATTGCCATTTGACAATGAACAAACGGATTTCGTTAGGCGTAAGTCCTGACGACCGACAAGTTGATAGTTATTATGCCACTTAAGACAACGATAATCAGTGACTTGATGTCGCTCGCTTTACTTGTCGACTGACATCGTGGGCCAGGCGGATAATTTACCGCTTAAATAGAAAAATCTGTCTGAAACGAAAAAATTTAATGAAAAAAATAATTCAACACTTTTTATTTTTTCGAATTTATTCTATGAGTTAAATTTCAGTTATGTATTTTACAAAGCTTTTTGTAATAGTTCTATTCCTAAAATTTTTAGGAATGACTTAACAAAAAGCTTTATAAAATACATAACTGAAATTTAACTCATAGAATAAATTCGAAGAAATAAAAAATGTTGAATATAATAAAGTTGCTTATAAAAAGAAATAATTCCCAATATCTATTTGAAACAAATAATTAATAATTAGTATTGTGGTTATTTTATTGAACTGTTAATGGTTTTAAATCCAAATTTAGATATTTTAATTAGGCTTAAGTTCATTGAATTTAATTTTCATTAAATTATTTTTATGAAGACAGGAATTTAACAACATGAAATTAATTAAAATTTTATTGATAATTTTTCATTCTTGACTGCGCTGAGATTTGAACCCAGGCTTTCACGGACAGGTTGCCCAGACTACTTTCGATTGTAACCACACAATCTCTTCAGTGGGGTTTGCCGTCTTTTCTCACTCAATAGCCAAACATCAATCTTTAAACCACATGGTGTTTTACCTTGGTAGATCGAAATTTGCTTTTGAATGAATGATTATATATTTTAATTGACTTACATGTTCTTCCTTACTTCTTTTTTTCTTACTTTTTGCCAAGAATTCTTCTTGAAATCCAAAGAACATTTTTGTTTTTCATGTTTTTGTCTTTCTTTTTTCTTGTTGACCTATTTCAGCACAACTTTAAGGACATATGTAAACATAGCTCGTGCCTTAGCTGTTATCAATAAAATTTTAATTAATTTCATGTTGTAAAATTCCTGTCTTCATAAAAATAATTTAATTAAAATTAAATTCAATGAACTTAAGCCTAATTAAAGAAAAAAAATATATAAATTTTTTTTTTTTTTTTTTTTTTTTTTAATTTTGTTTGAGAATGTGTTTTAGAGGGTGAGTTGTTTGAGACTCTGCATTACGTTAGGGGTATTAAAAATTCGGTCCTGCCGAATATAGCGCATTGGGCTACCTAAATAACAGCGGCAAGCGTAGTTCTTATGTCAAAACTTCTCATTTTTATACAGTTTATAAGAACTCAAGACCACCCAGCTGGAAGATCTTATTTGACATACCGCTAGGTTGGTTTGTTTCATTGAAAATGTATTAGCAATAGAATTTTCATGTTTAAAAAACGCTTGACAGTCTAGTTTAAGTAGCTCTGTAACTTGCTTTTTTTTAATTGTCGATTTGCATGAAAAATTAATCTGGTAACAACGTCAACACAATATTGTAAACAAAACAAATTAATGAGCGCATTTCTCAGAGAGGTTTAAAGAGACTTCGTACACGATCGAAAGTATCTTGTGGATTTCAATATCTGCACACATTTAAAATGAAATGTATTCGTGAAAGTGAAAAAAGAGTTTATATGACTTTTTCTATATTAATTGTGTAAAAAAAAGAGTTTCTGCTGGTTGAATTGGATTTGATGTGGAAAAGAATTTAATGTACAAATTACTGGTACACTCGAAAAATATTGTCCGTGTTAATAATATATTATTTTTATTAACTCGCCGCTTCCCAGTGTCACCTACAGGTGACGAAGATTAGCGATTTTGTTTAGTATGTCTATGAAACTTTTTTTATTACTTGAACAAAAGTAATACCCTAAGGTGTTTATCAGTTTTTTTTAAACTCTGGAGTTACATAAACCGTGAAATTTTTGAACATTTTCAAACGCTTTTTGGATTTCTATTTGCAGACTTATGTTGTGAAACATAAATTTTTCTAAAATTATTAAAATGGTAAGAACTACAATAATATTTGTTGATTCATACTGTTAGATTCTTAAATGTTTAATGGGAGTGGTTATCGTCAAAAAATTAATTGCGTTTTAGTGAAAATTGAGGCTAGATTGTCAAGTATCACCTTCAGGTGAAACTGGGAAATATTTCAGATATTTACATACTTATATGTACTAAGTACATTAGACCGTACCTCAAAAAAATCCCCATTTACTCCCTAATAGAAAGTATTTTTGCAAGGTGGTTCCGAAAAAAAAATTTTTTTTGTCGAACGTAGGGTACCTTTTTTAATGTTTCGTCGGATCTCAAGGTATGATATATCAAAGTTTTTTTTTCGAGAAGGTTATTCGTTACGATTTCAGGCGAACTAAAATGCTTTCCGAGAGTGTGCTTTATATGGGCCATATGGTAAACTAAGGAGATCGAAAGGCTATTATTCCACCGGTTTTAACCGTTAATATAATAATAATAATAACAGGTTTTTAAAAAAACATGCTATTTTATGAATGTGTAATTTATATACGTTTTTTTACACTTGTTGCTAATGTGCCCGTTATCTATTTTTTTCTTATTAAATATTGGGCAAACTTAAAGTTTTTATGAATATGTAGCAACAGTCAAAAACACTATGAACAATGTAAATACAAATCGCTTATAAAAGCGTGTGTTCTTGTAAAAAAGCAAACACATTTCAAAATACTACAAAAAAGTGTTCAGTTAAAAATAAATAGTAATTTGTGCCAGAGTATTCTAAATATTTTTATATAGATTTTATCCCTGGAGATATTACGAACGTGACTAAAAATACAAAGTTAGTTGCCTGAAGTGCCCTAAAATTATAAGTTGCAAAAGTTCTTTCACGTCACGACTTACTAATCACCTTTAATTAGTTCACATGCTTGACATTAATGTACTCCAAATATAACTTAACTCCGTTCGAATTAGTTCTAAAGAGACGCCATATAATACTTTACGGTGCCAAAAATGAATCATTGGGTGAAATATAAGCCCGTTGTGTTGACCGTTAAGGCACTAAAAACTCTTAAGTAGATCTAGCATCTCTTCATGCTTAAAACTACATCATTCCGGCGGAATCAACGATATGGAAAAACATTCATCAGTTTCTTTATTAAAACACCAAGAACTAAAAAACTAAATTGAATGAATCAAAAAATGTCATGGACGGTTTTTAATTGCGGTCGATGAATTGACAATTATTTCATACAAAAAGACTGTTCATATTACTATTCGTTTCTATGATTCTGAAACAAAATAATTCGAAATATATAATCCTGGCTAAGAGATTTGGTTGCAACTTTTCAAATATATAGTTGAAGTCTTAAGACATGCATAACAACCCACAAATAAAAACTAATTTAAAATAAATTTGGGAGAATATCTCCAATAATAAATTTATTAAATTCTTAAAATTTTTTTTTTTTTTTTTTTTTTGCTTTTGCAAAACGTTTCGGTAGGTCAAACGTCATTTAACAGTTTCCAAATTACATTATACAATTATCTTCTAACAAATAAAGTTCAGTAAATGAATATAAATTGTTAAAAATAAAGATTGGTCAATTTACTGGTCTCGTTTTTTTTTGGATTTTATCGTCAAATATTTGTTAGGTCTGAACATACCCTAAGTCATATCTATGTATTTTGTTGGTTCCTTACCTTTGTGAATTTTTGTTTGTATTCAAATTAACGTTTTATTACAAATACTTATTTGATTTTTGTTTTATGAATTTGTATTAAAACCGGTTAACCGGTTATATTATATACGTTATATTAAACTAGCGTAACCCAGTTCGCTTCGCTACCCTCATTACAGATGCTGTCTGTATATTGATAGCCATTCTAATTGTACCAAATTAAGACAATTTTAAATTTACCGTTCATAAAATATACGGTATTCTATACTTATGTAATCGCGCATACTTTTTGGCTGATGTTGCGTATTGAGCACCAAGCTATTTGTCCCAACTTTGGAAACTTTAGTTATGACCGTTCTGTAGCTGTACAAAAATATCTGTTGCATTTGTTTGTAAGGAACCACGCTCACTTATCCACTCCCAACTTTTTTTTGACAGATGTTGCGTGTCGATAACCCATCTATGTGTACCAAATTTGAACAACTTTTGTCTTACCGCTCTCTAGATATAAATATATATATTTTATGCAACGCCCACTTCTTTAATCCCGCAAAGATTTTGTCAGATGTTGTGTATTGCTAACCAAGGTGCTTGTACCTAATTCGGAAACTTTGATCCTTGCCGTACTCTATATATAAAGATATCTACAATCTCTTTGTATGGGAAGTACCACTCCCACTACTCCAACTCCGCATGTTGTGTATTGATAACTTAGATGTTTTTACCTAATTTAGAAACCTTGGCTGTAACCGTTCTCTAGATATATGAAAATCTATAATGTCTTTCTGTGGGAGGTACCACGCCCACTTCTACAATACCGTCCATTAGAGAGGCTGTGTATTGATAGCCCAGATATGTGTACTAAATTTGGAAAAATGTTCTCTTACCATATAAAGAAAGATATAAAGAAATCTTTTTTGTGCCACGCCCACACTCCAATTGCGCCCATATTATGTCGAATGTTGTGTATTGATAACCAAGTTGCTTGTACCTAATTCGGAAATTTTAGCTCTTGACGTTCTCCAAATATACATAAATATATAATGTCTTTGTATGGAAGATGCCACTCCGACCATTCCAATTCCACCCATTTTGTAAGAGATGTTTTGTACTGATAACCCGGTTATGTGTACCAAATTTGGACAATTTTCCTCTTAAGATGCTTGTACAAAATTTGGAAACTTTAGGCCTTTCCGTTCTCAGAAATTGATATTATCTTTGTATGAGAGGTGCCACGCCCACTCAAAATTTCAAAAATATATATAGGCTATAGCTCCTTCCAGACCATCTGCTATATACTGTAAAAGTTTCATGAAGATCGGTTCAACGGCTTAGGCGGCTATAAAGTACAAACAAAAAACAAACAACCAAATAAACATACATACATACTATTTATATATTTAGATACTTAACCGAAAACCGGTTTTTTTTAAATAGCAGCTATTCGGAATATTATACAACCAGTTCTTGAAAAACGTCGAATAATCGATCTCCTTATGGTAAACTATGAACAGATTTTCAAGAAATTTGCTAGTGTAATATCTAGTGTTATAAAACTATGGCAAGCCAATCATCTCAAGGCAAAATCGTTGATATATATACTTTAAGATCCGACAGTAAATGCTTAAGGAACAAAGAAAAATTTTAAATCCCTACAATCGGCCAAAATAATTTTTTTTTTTTTCGAAACCGGCTTGGAAAAATTATTTATATTAGGAGCGTATGACGCCCTTTGTTTCTTGTAATGTGGTACCCTCTAACGTACGTATGTATTTAGTAACTAAATTTATATTTGGCTAAATTTGGATTTTACTTTCTTATTTTTCTAAAGATTGAAATGGAATAAGACAATAGAAATATTAAAGGCTAGTGATGACCCTGGTGACATCATACTATTCCCTCCTGTAAATGGAGAGGTAACCGATAAGATTCTATCTTCTATCGCCTTCCTAGCCGAATGCTGCGTTCTATTAAAAATATGTAATAAATTTTGCCCAATGTCACCTGTATGTGAGACCCCTATAAAATCATAATTAGAAAAATATTAATTTTCATTCGATTTTTTAAAGTAAAGCCTAGTACTCTGTTCCAATTTGTGAAAAATGTTCAGTAACACCTATTAATTCTTGCGATAAATTTGAAATGTGTCAATGTAATCCACTCGTATCTCGCGAGTATGCACAATTTGACATTTTTAATATTTTAAAGAATGCGACATTGTTTTGCATATGTAAAACATGTATTTTATTAAAAATTATTTTTTTTAATTAAAAATTAAGTAAAAATTAAAGTAAATATGGATGAAAAACTGTTACCAGTTGTGTTATTTTTGTTTTTCCGTTCTCATTTTTATATTGTAAAAATCTTTTTCATTTGCTTAAAATTCTACGTGAAATAAGTGCAGCTTATATTATTTCGTAGTTGTAAAAAAATGTGGCTAGAAACATTTCGAAACTTTTTCATAAATTAAACGGAATACAACTCTTTCAACATAATTTCATAGAAATTCCGCACAAGTTTTTTTCATATGATTTTTAACAGCATTTCACGTGTTAAACAGAGTACCAGGCTTCAACTCTGTTTTTTCTCAAGGCATTGGAATTGCCGAACTAATAAAGAAACATCTCTTCATGTAGTTTTATATTAGAGTAATAAAATATTTGAGGGTATCACAATTTTTTTTCTTATCCATGACCAGTTTTATATTATAAATAGATAATTTTATTTATGAAATTATTGTGTCGCCCAGTAAATAATTTTTTATGTTTTAAAGTTTTTTTATGGCCATTTGTTAAATGTGAGACCAATTTGTTACAAATTTTCAAATTTAAAATAAAATATTTCTACCGAAGTTTTATTATCCAGCTTTATCTATAGTCCCATAAATGGTTAGAGGCTGCTTTCTTCTCTTTTCAATAACCAAGAATTCAGACATTTCGTATCTTGTAGGTCTTGGAGCCAAAAAATTAAATATGATATATTTCTACAAAATATAATTACAGTTAAATCTTAACGCTATGGTCACACTAAACACATATTTGAAGCCTCGCATGTAACCACTGTTTTTATCAAGCATTTGATTGGTTTTTAATTCGGTTGGCTGGATTAACACTTTTTTACCACTGTATAAATAAAGTTGTGTACTATGATTTTTCTAGAAAGAAGGTTAAGTAAATCAATAAAAATTGTTAAGAAGAGATACAATAGTTTAGTATATCTTCTTAACAATTTTTTTATCAAAATTTCAAAATTTTTGTTTTTTAAAAATTCATAAAAAATTAAAAAATGCAGCTAGGTTTCTAATTTTTTGCAGACATATCAAAAACGAAGCTACAAACAAAAACAGCCATAAATAATTAAAATCTGTTAGCAACTTTTGATTTTATTCACAAAAGTCGACAAATTTTAATTAATTTAAGAATTTCATAAAACGCAATATTTGTATGGGAGCCCCCTAAGAAGTGGTGATAAGGGGCAAGTATGTCTTGAGAAAATGTTAAGGACAAAAAATTAATTGAGGTCGGTCATACATTATATACCACTAGGGGCGACTTCTGGGAATTTGTGAGACTTTTTCTTCAATATATATGAAGAATATAATTTATATGGAGCATTTCATAGGATTTTTTTTAATTATTAAATTCTTTATTCAACATTATGTATATAAAAAACTGTGCCAATGCAGAAAATTTATTTTCAACGACATTTCGACGTAAAATTTTTTAAATGCGCTTTTTGTGCCATTTACAGTACAAAACAAAAGAACAAATATTCAAATTTATGCTATTCCAAAGACATATGCATGCATTATTACCACACTTTCACTTTGCGGTAGGAGTTTTGGAAAATCCACAGTTACCGATTAAAAAATTCTTAGAATTAAGAAATAAAGTCATAAATGCTCCACATCAAACTGGGTATTGTAAAAAATTTTATAAAAGCATTGAGCCCAGATGGTGTTGCTTTTACCGAATTGCGCCGAATTTTTCCACGATTAAGCGGCATGAAAGTTAAATAAGGTATGAACTCTAACTACTTTATTAAATTAGATTTATATTTCATATCATAATGTTTTTATTTTACAGGAATTCCTAATGGACCCGACATTCGTCGCCTTATGAAGGACCATCAATTTGAGGTTGCATTGAATGATATCGAGCTATTGGCCAGGAATTGTGTGAAATCAGTAACAGAAAATGTATTAGGAAATCATCGGCCTGAAAACTGGCGAGTTTTAATCAAAAATATGCTAACCGCATTTAAAAACTTAAACGTTAGAATGTCATTGAAAAAAAATTTTTTGCATTACCATGCCGAAAAATTTAATGAACAATCACCAGCCGAGTCTGATGAACATAGCGAGAGATATCACCAAGTAACAGCCAGGCTCGAACACTGGTATGTATAGCGGCAAACAACTTGATTCGCTATTAGGAGATATTTGTTGAAATCTGCAGGAGGAAGAAGAATAAATTTCGAAATAAAAACTTTAACTTTAACTAATTAACAACAAAAAAAATTTTAAAATTTTTAAGTTTGGTTATTGTAAAAAATAAAAAAATTTCATCTTTTCTGAAAAAATAAAAAGTTGTAGACAGACTGTAATCACTTATAGCTTATTTTGTTTGAAACTTTGTTTTTTATGTGCGTAGAACCCTAGCCTTAAATTTTGCACCTGCAGCGCCTGAGATACCCCTAGACGGGCCAAATTTATGACTAGCGCAACTTTATCTTCCATTCCCATCATTTGTTTCTAAGGCCTAGGATTCACTCCTAGGGGAATAAAATGTATGACCGACCTCCAATGTTTATTGTTCTTAACATTTTCCTAAAACATTGCCATATATATCCACCTCTTAGGGGGGCTCGCATACAAATATGGCTGTTTAATGAAATTCATAAATTTGGCCCCTGCAGTACCTAGGATGACCCTAGATGGGTCAAATGTATGACCAATCATTTATTTCTAACATACCCACCCGCTATCTCCATTCCTTAAGGGGGCTTCCATACAAAATGTTCAATGCAGACTAGAAATATATTGAAGAAAAAGTCCCACAAATGCCCAGGAGTTGCCCGTAGTGGGATAAAATGTATGACTGACCTCCATTTTTTGTTCTTAACATTTTCTCAAATTATACTTTCATTTATCACCATCCCTTAGGGGCGCTCCCATACAAATATTGCGTTTTATGAAATTCTTAAATTAATTAAAATTTGTCGACTTTTGTGAATAAAATCAAAAGTTGCAAACAGATTTTAATCATTAGTGGCTTGTTTTGTTTGGAATTTCGTTTTATATACGTCTGCAAAAAATTAGAAGCATAGCTGCTGCATTTTTGAATTTTTAAAAAACAAAAAAAAAATTATGTTTCTAAAACGACTGCGGATATTAAAAAGAAATTTTAATTTTTGAGTTATGCGAGCATATGTTGTGCAACTTCCTCCATTTTCGAAATAACGGTATATCTCGAAAACCAGAGCCAATCGGAAAAAAACCGCGGTCACCACTGGATTCAGCGTACCCGAATTATTTTAAAACGATAGGTGCCCAGCATATCACGAAAAAAAAGTGTCAATTTCGTGCACATTGTTATTAATTATGTGTTTGTGTCATAAAAATAAAGAAAAAGTGTTATATTTTGAACAATTTAAAATATTATAATTTAAATATGTGAGGTGTGAACTCTAAAATTGAGAACGCTCTCTCGAGTCGTCAAAAAAGTTGTATACTTTAGTGCGATATAATACATTTGGACTATTTTCTCTGAGGATATGTAAAGGATTAGGTCTTTAGGAATAAACCAGCTACGATTGACGCTTTGGAAGCCAACATTACTCGTGCTACTCGCCCAAAATTGGACCTTCCGAATGGACCACCTCAGACGTAATCATGACCAATATTAACATGATATCATTTTCAAACAATAAATTCCATTAATTGTTCATTTAATCGATAATAAAAATTGTAAGTTCACTTTCAACATCACGATGAATCTTTTTTATTCTTGCATATTTTTATATTTAAAATTTAAGTTCTTTATTTTCTTTAACGAAATAATATAAAAGAGAAATAGAAAATTCATATTAACGTTTTTAAATATTTTTATTTTGAAAAGAATTGTTTGACTAACTGTATGTCAAGGGTGTCTCAGTGAGAATGCACTTCTTCATTTAAAAGTAAAACCACGTATTTTTAAGATAGTTGTGATTTTTTTTTTTGGATTGTAAAGAAGACATATTTCGATTAAGTATGGTATAAAATATCCGTCAAAAGGCCCCCATGGCTTTGATGATAGGCCATTACTCATGCATATCCTTGAATATTGATAAGTTCATATTCATATTTTCTTATTGAAAAATAAATAAAAATATTAAAAACCCCAGTCTTTTGTTTGTTTAATTGAAAAAGCCGTCATCACAAGGAAATTCATATAATTCTTGACGTGAATATTGAAAGTTCATACGAACTCGACGATGTGTTGGCGTAAACAATCAATGAGATTTTTTCTAAAGAGTGTCTGACCTATCACAAATTTTTTGTTCCAGCTGGTGAAGAGTAAACGTTTGCAATAGTTTTCTATAAATGTAAACAAATTCAATGGATTTTTGTAAAATATTGGGTAAACTTTAGCTGTTATTTCTCATAATTTTTTTTTATTCATATTTTTTTGTTATATGTATACATATAAAGACTGTCCACGTTAAAACTGATACTTACATTTTGGTCTGTAAAATCAAAATTAGGATTCGAATTTAAACGAAAACATATTTTTATTAGTTCATGATGAATTTAAAAGAAATTAAACTAAAAATTGTTAAATTATATGTGATTTACAAAAATGTTTAACATTTCTTTTTACCCCTTTCATTTAAATCTGTAGAGTATCTTTTTTGACTTTAGACTAAGCTCTTCGCCATTTATTTCGAAAATCTCTTTCGTTATTGCATTTTTGTTTTGTAGATTTTAAAGATCTTTTCATTAATGCTCTGGACAGTTAGGAGGATTAGCCTATTTGGGAACAAAATGTATATTGTTTAAAAGGTACCATTCTAATGTGTTTCTAGAGTAGTGACTTGACGCCAAGTCTGGTCAAAACAGTACGGGCTCCTTGTGTTGTCTTAAAAATGCCTTCAATGGTCCGTCATTTCACATTGTAAAGTTTGTAAACTCAAAACTCCCTCTAACGACAACTTATTTACTTCTAAGACCACATGAATAAATATTGTTTCGGGAATTTACCTTCCCAGGCAACTGGTAAAAGTCGGCTTTGCAGTTCGACTCATCATCTATAACAATGCAATTTCATTTTGTCAAATATTGTGTGTAAAGTTTTCTTGCCCTACGTTTGGCCACTATTTGTTTATATTTCTATGTGGAACTTTTTGAACTTTGTTTGATTTCAAATTATAATATTTTTTTTTTACTTCTTGGACATACAATTTTAAAGTTCCGGTTTTTTGGCCTTTTCTCTTACCGAAATAGCAGGGTTTCAAACAAAATATTTTATCACGGTTTTTGCCAATTTTTTATCACGTGGACCCCTTTTTCATTAACTTTCTTGCTTCCTTTGAGTAGTCAATCATTTTTTGTACCGGCTTGCTGCTCTTTTTAACGTAATAATTGAAGTTCCAACTTCTCGAGCCACTTTACGAAAGCTGAAGGGTTTTCTAGTAATTTTCACCACACATCTGGATACGATCTTGCGAACTACAGCAATTTCTGTGACCCAAGGTAAGATATTCGGTTCAAAAAATAAGTACTGCAAGGAAATATTACTGAAATTAAAGAAGGTGAATCTTAAAGAATTTTCGACAAATGAAGCAGTTCAGGCCACATAAATTATCTAGCACGTCAGGTTATCAACTAATTTGGAGAAGGTAAAGGTATTGCCATTGTTATGAACTTATTGTGGGTGAACGGATGCTGTAAAACGAATAGGCGACATAAATAGATTAACACGTTAGATTTCTGAGTAAGTTAAAAGGTTAAACATTAGTAAATAGCCGCAACATAAACTACATAGTTTAATTACCTGATAATTTCAATTTAATTTAAAAAAATGGAAGAGCAGTTATATTTTACGTGAAAATTACCTACATGTTACCTGTTAATTTATTGCCGGTATGTTATCCTTTTAAAAAGTGTAAAAACAGGGGTTTTTTATGTTTCAAAGAAATGGTAATAAAAGATTAAATTTTTAATTAAAAAAGGGTTTTATATGTTTCCAAGAAGTGGTAACAAAAGATCATTTAAAAAAACTTCTATCAAGAGTATGAAAATGCATGCATTCATAATTTTACCTTCATTATTGTTTAAACAATGGCTAAGTTCAGTTATAAAGTTCTCGCAGATATATATTTTCAACAGAAAGATGAAAAAGATTTTGTGTTACACATAATGAATAATCCATTCTTTAAATTATGCAACGAACAAGAAATTAAAATTCATAAGATAAAAATTAAAAATTTTTCATTTACATTAAGAAAACGGTACCTTAAATGTTCTAGAAACAAAAAAATTTTTACTTACGCAACGAAAAATGGCTAACAAATGATCTGATTTTTAAGAAGCTGTCTATTACCGCTAAGGAAACTGAAAAAGTGGGTCGGCCCGCAAAACAAATTGACAATTGCAGTGAAAGATCACGAAGACGCAAGCTTGCAAATATCAATGAAGAAATTTCTCATAGTATGATAAAGGATTCATTTCTGCATCAAATTCAACCAAGGCAAAATAAGAAAACAAAAATTGCAATAATTGAAAAAATAGTGGAAGCGAGCCCTAAACGCACAAAGAGGATTTTAAAAAGTATGCCTACACCAACTGAAGAAATGAAATTTACTCCAGAAGAAGCATTTGCACTATTTTTGGATTTAAAACTGACAAAAAATCAGTATACAGAACTGCGAAAGCGAACCAATAAAAAAAATGTGGAATCTTTCCAGCATATCGAGATTTAGTTTCTGTCAAAAAAGAGTGCTTACCTTCACAAACGGCTATTAGTGTAACTTCAAGTTCAGCAGAAGTAAAATTGCAGGCTCTTCTCGAACACACTGCAGAACGATTATTAAATACACTTGATGCTGACTGTTTAAAAAAACTTAAAAATTGCAGCATCACTTTATTTTCTAAATGGGGATGTGATGGAAGCTCTGGTCAGAAACAATACAAGCAATGTAATTCAGAAAACTCATCTTATGCTAACTTATTCATGGTATCTTTCGTACCATTACGTTTAAGAAAAACTTTATTGGCTTAGAGCCGTCAACCAGTAGAGTTACAGAAATGGATATATGGAAAAATGAAATTCCCTCTTCAACAAAGTATTGCAGACCAATAAAGTTTGTTTGGAAAAAGGAAACTAAAGATGTAATAACTGAAGAAGTTCGAAAAATAAAAGATCAAATTAAAGAACTTCAACCGGCAATATTTAAATTTGATGACCAATGCATTGAAATTAATTTTCAAATGTTCCTTACAATGATCGATGGAAAAGTTGCACAAGCATTAACCGAAACAAAGTCTTCGTCAAGCTGTACCATATGTCAAAAGACATCAAGTCAATTAAGCCAACCCCCATCACAACACAATAGTTTCAATGAAGCATACGAATTTGGAATGTCCCCTCTTCATACTAGAATTCGTTTCATGGAGCATATTCTTAGATTGGGTTATGTTTTGGAATTTGGCCCGTTAGGCGAAACAGTGAGAAAAAACAAAGAAAATGTGGAAAAAAGGAAGCAAAGAAAAAAACAAATTCAAGAAAAATACCTTCACCTAGGCCTTATAATTGATCAGCCAAAACAAGGAGAAGGAAATTCAAATGATGGAAACACTGCAAGGAGATTCTTTTCCGATCCAGAAACTGCAGCATCTATCACAGGAGTACATTTTGAATTAATAAGACGATTCCAGATCATTTTACAAGTTATATCATGTAGCAGAAAGATAAATGCAAAAAAATTTGACCAGTATGCAAATGAAACAGCAATTCTTTATAACAAAAAATACTCTTGGAGACATATGCCAACCACAGTTCATAAAATTTTATACCATGGGGAACAAATAGCTCAACACAATATCCTACCAATTGGAGATCTATCTGAAGAAGCGCAAGAAAAAAGGAACAAAGACTACAGATTCTTCCGCGAGCATAATACAAGAAAAATGTCCAGATGTTGTACTAATGAAGATCTTATTACTATTTTGTTGTGCACATCAGATCCATATATGTCCAGTATTCGACAAAAATGGAAATCAACCTCAATCGAATTAGAGGAAGAAGCTAAACAACTTCTGGACAATGAAACCCAAAGCTATTTAGAAGAAATTTTTACTAATATTGTTTAATTTAAAATTGTTTATAGATTATAATTTGTTTTTGATTTAAGTATATATTTGTATTAATATATAAAAATAAAATACACATACATCTCAAACCAAAAACAAAAGTTGAATTACCTAAAATGTTATCGATAGCCAAGAATGCTATTTGGGCATTTTTCAAAATATTCCTTTTCAGTTTTATCCTTATAACAACTCGTCTCGTCCCAAAAAAGCCAACCTTTGGCCCCTGTGAATATTGGGACTAAAAAATTTACAGGGGCCAAATATTGGCATTTTCTGACAGGATCTAAGTTCGACAATAAAAAATAAGTATCAGTTGTAAAATACAAGAGAAATAATGATAAATTATAAAAAAACTCATATTTGAAATATTCAACTTTTACACCGAAACTCAACAAAAAAATGAAAATGCATTTTGAACTCCCCATAACTTTTGCTCCTATCAGTCGAATTTTACGTTTTATAGCGCAAATTAAAGCCTAGTATCGCACCTATCGAGCAAAAAAAAAATACCGATCCAGTCAAAAGTTATGGAATTTTGACCGCCTTCTCGTAAAATTTCCCACTGTGCTGCGTCGAGACCGCATTTCGCATACAATTTGACAAACAAATTTATTATAGAAAGCCGTCGTGACATAAAATTTATTTTATTTTGAGAACGTTTTTCCTAATGCTCTCACATAAAGACACTCTTTCTCCCAAAAAGGCTGCGTATACTTTCACTTAATTTCATACATTTTGCAAACAGAAAATAAAAAACAAAAGAAAATAAGAATTAAAACAATAAAATGAGAAAGAATTTGAAGTTACTGCTAAGGTTAAGACTCAATTCTGTTTGAACACTTAAGCTGTATATGATATATAAGCAAGGTGCTTAAAACCTGCTTTATTCTAATTTTATGAAAATATGATTGAATAAATTCTTTTACAATTGCATTATTCGCTACGTTTTTGGCCGTAATAAAGTATTCTGAGAGTGGGCTTTATATGGGACCTATGATAATAGCATGTTCTTAGACTTTCTGAAAGAAAACTTCCTTAGATAATGAAAAATACACTAATGAACTTATCTTTGTTCATATAAAACATTTTTAAATAATTTTTTTTTTTGTTATTAGTTGTCCTCTTTCGGATGAAAACGGATAGATTCAGCAAATTTGGTACTTTCGCGAGCTTTGTTTAATACACAGTGCTTTTTGAGCCCCATAGAACTTGAAATTGGAAAAAGTTTCACAAAAAATTTTATTTAATTTGAAAAAAATGTTATCGTATGATCAATACATGATTTTATCATTTAAAAATGATTTCAGCCATTGCGGCTATTCCTGACTTGGCGCAGCGTATTTTAAACGCCCAATTTTGACCCTTTTGTCGAGCATTTCCTTTAAGGCATCAATTGTTGCTGGCTTATCAGCATAAACCAGGGAAAAGTGTCAAATTACTCTAATTTAATTGCCAATTATCAGTTTCATTTCCCCAAAATAACTTATATTTAAATTTTGAAGAACCGCTATGTAAAGAAGCTTAAGTTAGCGAAGCCGCTGTTTGTTATTTCATATCCCGGCCGAAGGCAGAGAAGCTTAAGCTAGCGAAGCCGGTATTGCTGTTCCATAGAGGAGAAAACCCTTGCGCTCATTCGAAGTCCCAACCGTGCATCTATCGCGCTATTCTTTAAGCCAAAAATGTACAATTAAAAGTATTATACATATTGGGATTTATTTAATTTCAGAAATTGTATTCCTTTTTCAAATGAAATAAGCCTCCAAAAATTAGAGTATTATTTCATTTCTGTTTGGGGCGTTATTTTATTTCGTTTCGTATTGCATATGAAATAGGGCCCCACACCGGGGAGTTATTTCATTAATTTTTTTTTGTGGTGGTATATTTTGAGGGTTTATTTTATGCCACTGCGGGAATGGTGTCCATTGATCTTATTGCTTTCCAGCTTCAGCTTTTTTTTTTTTTTTTTTAATAAGATGATGCCATGCCCACCAGCGTATAAACTGCATCGGTGCATTTCTCTAAAATTAATTGAGTCTGTTGGATGGACGATTGTGGGCGCCATAAAAATCACAGGAAGTCGTCTATAAGTTGCGCGAATCGATGGCTGATTTTTTAGGTTAATTTAGATAATTTGGTAGCGTTCTTCAAGCGTAATTCTATTTATTCATGATGATTTGATGTAGTATGACAGTTCGTTTGACAGCTAACACTTTCGTACGTTCAATCTGGCTTAAAATAAAACCATTTATTAAATTTGATTTCGGCAAAGAGGAACGGTAAAGCTAATATTGTATCTTATTCAATTCGATTATTTTATAAAAAGAAATTTAATTTTCTATTGTTAAATAATAATCAAAACAATAAATTAAATCAATTGTAAATTTTTTTGCACTTTTTTTATTGACTCAACAAAAAAAAAGTGAACAAAATCACGTTTACAGATTTTTACGATACACGTGTAGTTTTGATAAAAAAAAAGAAATTATTTTGTAAACTTTTGTTGTTAAAATAAAGAAAAGATTTAAATAGAACTATTGAATAAATTAAAATAGCTAAAGGATAAATAACAGTTGGAAAACTGGATACTTTAAGGTACAGGAGTCGTTTTAACGATGTTAGTCTGCCTGTTTTGGTTTAAATGAGTTTTCGAAGACTAACAAAGAAATGATAAATATTGGCTGGGAAATTCGGTGGCTGACAGCTTTTAGTTGGCTGAAACAGATAAACATTTTCTATAATATTTAATTTTAAACGAAAATTAAACGTGGTAGAATTGTAGCAAATAACTTGTAAAGTTGGGTCAAAAAACATTGGCGGCGCTATGAAATGAGAACAAATTTTAGCTTTAATATTTTGGCTTAAGTATTTATATGACATGCATAATACTTTGGCTTTAGTATTTAGTATATGACATGCATAATATAGACAATCAGGTATGTCACAGAATTTGTACGAAATTGAACATTTTTCAATTTGTACCGTTTTTGGTTTGCTTTTTCAGCTTTCGCACGTTTTCATAAATCCGAAAAAAAATCAAAACATGGTTTTTTTGTTATTAAATATGATATCATTATTAAACAGGTACTTTGTAAACATAAAAAATATATAAATGATTGTTGGTACTTCGAAAATAAATTAAACTTATTAAAAACTAAATTGTATCCTTGAAAATTGCTATATATCGATATTAATCAATATGCCCGGTGTTTCAAAAATTGCAGCTGTGGTAGAAACAGAATAGAACAAAAAAATAAGTCAATGCTTTTTTTTTTGTTTACTTTCACATTGTAAGAAATATAAAATTTTTTTATCTAAACAGGTTGTGTCTATTTTGCAAGACACAAATTAAGAAACAACAGAACTCTCTATCATTTGACATATTTTTTGAACGTTTCTTTGATGTTAGTGATGCTCTAAAATTAGTAATCACACTTCACTATTTTAAAACGAGTTCAAAGCGAAGCATTTTTGCGTTTTACGTTTTCTGGAGAAGGTAAAAACATTTTCATTTTAACTTTCGTACGAAATTGGTTTCTGTGACACACCTGAATAAGCCAATTCGATTTCATCTGACCACCTAAAAATACTATGTGTCACCTCTCTCATATGAAATTTGTTTTTAAAAGAATTAAAACATGAACAAAAGTTTCTATATTTAATTGATAAAATAACTGAAAACAGATTTTAAAACGAATACAATTACCGACTAGTAAGTCCATATTAAAATGTAATAAATTAAATGCCAAATTATTTCATTTTTTCATACAAACGTATATTTATTGTATTATTTCATGGCATTATTATCTTCTTCATTATCGTCAGACGGACGACAATGGTGTTGGCGGTCATCATCAACAGCATGTCATAACAATTTGATTGATGATCCCACTGTAATAAATATAATTATTTAATGTTTTATTATTGAGTATTTTAAATGAATGAAATCCGGAATTTTTATTGGAGGGAGTTAAATTATTTTAAACCGTTGGAAGCCGAGACGATAAGAAATGTGCAATACATGTTATTTGATATTTATAAAAAAAAGAGATTCTGAAGTATGATTGATATTAAATTTATGAAACGGTCAAAAAACTACCCTCGAACTATAAAAGTTGTTGAATCTGTGTAAGAAAGAGTCAGAAGAATTATTTTTCAAGAAAAATATTGAAATAAAGCCCAATTAAAAAAATTAAATAAAACCCAATAAAAATGCTTATAGTCTATTTCCGATGTGCGAAAGAATTCTTTCCTTCGAACAACAACATTTAAAACAAAAACAAATTCTACAAACTTTGTTTTTGTTTTAAATGTATTTGTACGAAAGAAATTATTCTTTCGCATATCGGAAATAGGGAGTTAATTTTAAAATTGGTCGAAATTTCATTTATTTGGGACTTGTTTCATTTTTTAATTTTTAAAAAACACAAAAAAAAATTTTAAACAACACAACGAGGGTTATTATTCAATTAGTGATATCTGCAATTTTTCGAAAATGTGTTTTTTATAGAAACGAATTCACTGACTGAAGGGGCATCTGTCATATAAATTTGAAAAAAATATTTTCCCGAAAGGTTTTTTCATAAATATTGTATTGTACTATCTAACACAAACGTTTTCTTTTTCGTTGAAGACATTTTGCAAAAAAAAAACTGCAAAAAATGTCTTACAATCTGGCACACGTCCTATTCAACTAAGCAAATGGAAGCACTTACAAGCATTGAAGCCTGTTATTCCGCAAGAATATCAGTCTTTTTATGATACTTTAAAACATGCAAATAAAAATTAATTATTTATTGCTTTCGAATATAGGTTAATGTGAAATGAATAAACATAATTTCGAATTATATTAATAAGATTAACCGTTTCTTAATATTTTACTTTTTCATTAAATATTGTTTTGTTAAGAAATAAGTAATTATTTTAATAAAAGTTCTTGTTACTTAAATTAAAGTCTCAAATAGTATTAATTACAGCTCATTTTATTTTTGTTCGAATAGTGATATCTGCTTATTTCAATGTTCAAATCGATAAAATTTTTATTTGTAAATAGTGCTATCAGACATATATGCGCGAATATCTGGAATTAAAAAAACGTTTATTTTTAATAACATTGTAAAACAAAGTTTAGTTAATACTCTTAGAGTTATAGAAAAAACCAGTTTTTTGCTCTTCTGTAAAATTGTGATTTTGCTGATAGCACTATTTGAATAATAACCCTCGATAATTAATTGGGGCTTATTTAATTTAAAACCTTCTTGGGCTTTATTTAACTTAATTTTGGCCTTTTTGATTTTCTTAAAACTCGAATTTTTTTTAAAAGATTTTTTCCTCTATGATACAACAACGCCGGCCTCGCTAACTAAAGCTTAGCGCATAGCAGGTCTTCGGCCGGGTCCATATTTCCTTGGGCCACATTTCACAGTGCAACACTCATAGAAAAATGCGTCTTCATATTGGTGATGTCAATGTTAATACAAATGGCATCAATGGGGCAAAAAGTAACATCAATCTAATGACGAAAGTAATCCTAAAATTTTGGTATATTTTATGTGTCATCTATGCTATGACTACAGTGACATCAATTCGACGGCACATTTTGTGTACACTGATAGAAAAGCCGTCATAACGCTGATGTATTTTGACATCAGTACAGACAACCTGTTATTAGTGCGATGACAAACTGTCATCAATGCGATGACATAATATACCATGTCATCATTGTGATGACAAACTGGCATCAGTGCAATGAAAAACTGTCCATAGTGCAATAACAAACCGTCATCAGTGCGATATTATGTCATAATATATTATTAACATTATTTTGATGTTAAAAAAGTAAAATAAGAATTAATATATTATGTCATAATATATGATTAACATTGTTTTCATGTTTAAAAAGTAAAATTAGAAGCAAAAATTCCCATATTAAATTTTTTTTAATTATATATTTAAATACATCAAATTTTTAATGTATAATTATTATGAAAACCATATAGGGCATGCTGCTGGTGTCTTATAATTGAGAGTTATTCTGTTAACAAAGGGCGGAATATAACAAAAGTGAAACAAACATGCCCAACGGGTAAGTAAATAATGATATTCTCTCAATTTGACTTAAGGGTCAATTACAGTGACTCAATTTTATGACAGTTTGTCATCGCACCGATGACATGCTTTATAAAACCGACTCCGACTCGTAAGTTTTGTAATGCCAATCTGTCATCCCATTGATGACATAATTAAAATTTTTGACCCTGATGACAAAACGTCAAAAACGAAGACACTTGCCATAGTACTGATGTCAAAATATATCAGCGTTATGATGCCTTTTCTATCAGTGCATAGTCTGAACATTTTTAAATAAAATTTCAATGACCTAATAATTGGGTCTTATTTAATTTTTTTGGGAATTATTAAACACATTAATTTATTTATTTAATTTGAGGTTAATTATAGAAATTTGTTCTTGTTTCATTTTATCCACTTGGGATTTATTTAATTTGTTTTCGGCATTTTTTCATTGAGGGTTATTTGATGTTCCTAATTGGGCCTTATATGTCATCATGATTGCATACAGGCTGTAGCCAAAATGACCCAAAGCAAAATCGCCCAAAGCACTTACTTTTTTATGTTATAACAAATACCGGCTTCTCTTACGAAAGCTGCTCTGGCAAATTTGAAAGCTTTAGTTAGCTAAGCAGGTGTTGGCTGTGCCATAGAGGAGAAAATCCTTGCGCCCCGCCGAAGATCGGCTATGCAGAGAAGCCTCAGTTTAGTTTTAGGGATTTTCAAATTCGGGATTTTAATGCATAAAAATATATAAATTACTGAATACAGAAGTTATTTTACTAGATCATACAGCCGTTTTTTACATTAAAGTATTTGTCAAAAAGAAAACGAAAAATCGCCCAAACAAATTTTATAAACTACGGTTAAAGTGAATTATTACCGAACAATTACAAAATATTTCCCAAAAAATGGGTAAGCAACTCGTTGATTCTGTTCAAGAAACATTTACATATCGTTTATAAAATTGTTGAGTTGTATAAGAGTCAGATGAATTTTCTATAGATAATCGTTGACTTTTTATAAGACACAGAAAATTCTTCTGACGGTTAAAAGAGTTTTCTATAAAAAATGTTTAACCCTGTATAAGAGAAAGATGAATTTTCTATCGTCGAACTTGTATAAGAGCTAAATAAATTTTCTATTGAAAATCGTTGACTCTGTTTAAGATTAAGTGTATTTTCTATAGAAAATCTTTGACTGTATAAAAGTTTAAAAAATTTTTAAAAGGTAATGGTTGAGTTTGAATAAGAGTGGATTGTCACCGTATAAGACTCAAAAAACAAACTGGTTAATTAAGTGTAGAGGTCAGATGGATTTCCTATAGAAAATAAATTACTCTTCAAGCGAGATCAACTGTCTAAAAAAATTATTACTTTGTAAAGGAGTTCGATATATTTTCTATACAAAGGGTGTGTGTGAAATGGTAGCAAAGTTCTATGGTGAATTAAAATTGTCAAAAATTTCTACGCTAATATCAAAATTTATACTAGACCCTAGGGCTAGTGAAATTTTATTTACCTCAACAGTGTCAAAATTTTACTTCCAGAAGTTCTTTGCTACCGTTTCACACACACCCAAAGAGTAAAAAATAATTTCTTTAGAAAATTGTTGAATTCGTTTAAAAATAAGATGAATCTTGTATAGGAAATTGTTGACTGCGCCAGATAATTATTTATAAAACATAAGTTTTATTTAAGAAAAAAAAAAAAGTGTATTTAATGTTCCTAACTGTAATGCCGCGCTCTTAAAAGACTAAATTTATTTCATATGTATGTCCAAGTAAGTGTCGAGAAAGTCAGTCAAGGCTTAATTTTTACAATTTTAAAATATACATACGGCATATACCTTTTTCATACTTTTTTTATTAAAAAAAAAATATTATTTATATTCTTTTAATTCATGCACAACAATAATACGAGTAATAATGATGAAGAAAATTACTACAATAAGTGAAATTAAATCTATTTGGTGAATTATAACGAATACCAACCAGATTTCAATGTATTTTACACTTGTTTGAATACGTGAATGTCGGTGAGTTGTTCGAATAATATATACGTGAGTGAGTTTGAATATGTTTGTTTAAAATGTGTTTGTAGTTTTAATAAATAATGACAGAAATGAACATTTAGTTTACAATATTATGTGCAAATTTGCATAAAACTCACGTGCTAAACCGAATAACAATGATGTTGGATGGAGGAACCCAAATAAAATGCCATAGAAAATTTATTAAGCTCTCTGAACAAAAGTACACACGCACACACACACAGATGAATATAGAAAGTGAATAGGTCAACACAACTACAAATGCATATTTACTCACACAAACTAGAGCTTTCTGTGTTGGACTAAGAGTTTGTGGTTTATTATAGCATACATATAGGAAAATGTGCATTATAAAAATTTTATTTTTTAATTTTTTTAAGCAAACAATAACAAAAAGAACGATGTAGGAATATTTATTATTTTGTACGGATGGCTGTATTACTTTATAATCATACACACATAAATACATAGTTACGCCAAACATATGGACAATGTTTTGTATATGTACTCGTATATAATGTGTTTTATCTGAATTTATACAGACTGGTGATTTGCGTGTTTTTGACATTTTTGCGGAAATTTCATTACGATTCACATGAAAATATGTACGTATGTGTTTTTGTTAAGTTTTTTTCTTACTAGATTTATTCAGCCAACTTTACTCATATTCGCTTATTGTTTACTCTGCCTGCCGCACAACGTTGCTTCGCTCTTTACCCACTGTTGCTGTGGTATATTAAAAAGCGATTCATGACAAGAATTGGGTCAAGCAAGTTAACAGCGTCAAAAATTGCGATAATATAAAAATTATTTTTTATACACATTTTTTTTAACTCATTCGCATGTGCACAAGCACAAATTATTTATTTGAATTTCAACAATTATTAAATGCAAGAATTTAAGTATAAATGTTTATATTTCTGCTTTAAGAACATTGTTAATTTTTTTCATTCGTCGGTGGGGTTTTTTTAAAAAACAAAAATTTTTATTTAAGAAGGATGGGTGGGAAAAAAGGTCATTGATCTTCGAGTCAGTACGATAAAAAAAAAATTAGGTTGGCGTTAAGAATTACAAATGTCAAGTTTTAACCGATTATTCATCTTCTACACTGGAGGGTGCATAATTTTGATAAACAGTCTGATAGAGTTTTCAAGCGCCAACAATAAATGATATTTGTAGAAAAAAAAATTTTTTTTTCTTATATGTATAAAAATAAAACATTTTGCTTTAACCAAGCCACACATATATTTAAAATAAGTAGTTTTTGCCTTGGATACTTTTTTATAAGACAGCTAAATTTTCTTTTTTCAAGTCATATTTTCTAGTGGTTTAGAAATTAATTCCTTCCGTGAAAGAACAAAAAGATATAATTTTAAGTATTCTTTATGTATAAGTGGGTAAACTTACATAAAATGGGAAGATGGGCTAAAAGTTTTCTGGCAACACTTGTGAGGGCAACGTTTTGATCATAATGTTTGCTAGACTTAAAATACTTTACTTAGTTTTCATATTAATTAATATTCATATTCATAGAAAATTTTGTATCACCCAATTTTCACGATGATTTTTTCCCCTATTTTAAAATCATGTCTTTATTTGTTTGAAAGTGAGCGGGGTAGAGAAGTAAGCAGGGTAGAAAAAAAGACATGAATCGTATATCTGTGTTTCTTTTTTGGCATTCCTCTTTGCACTTATTTGTATTTTTAAATTTCTGTTTTATTCTTATTTCAAAATGACATGTGCTTATTAAAATATAGAAAAATAAAAAATTTTAATTAAAAAAAAAATTCAAAATATATCAAAATTATGTGGAATAACGAAATTTTTAATATTTTTACGAATAATAAACTAAGGAAATCAGAAAAAATCAACTCTGACTGCAAAAAAAACGAAACATGGTGAAAATTTAACAAGTTTTTGGAAGTTTCTTTAAAAAAGAAATACAAAAAAGACATGTCTTTTAAATCATCGTGAAAATTGGGTGTATATCAAAAATTTTCATTTCAAGTGAATTTATTCTAATAACAATTTAAAATCGGAAACATTTAAAAGAACGGAGGATTTTGGAGGAAAATTAGTTTTAAAAAGTTTCACATATAAGGGAAAAGGAAGGATCTTAGGATGATTATATAAATAAAAAGGATTGGAAATATGAAGGTAAACTGTAGATTGTATTTAACAAGCTTAAATTATTATTCTTGGTTTAGATTTCAGAAACCTAGTTAACATAAAATCAGCCTGGTCAGCAATTTATATAGTTCTATCTTATTTCAAACAGTTAGAAAATCTATTATTTGGCCAAACTCAAGAGAACCTCTGCATCCTGAACGATCTTCTGTCAGGATTTTCAATTATCCGCCTAATTCCCGAACATAAAATAACGAATCTCAATTTTTACATGAAAATTAGCTAATTCTTAAACATATACTTAAAACCATATTATCATTTTACTTAAATCTAATTTTATCTTATCATAATTTAATTTAATTTCTTTTCTTGGTTGTCCCTCCCTTTAAATTAACTTTTTCTTAATTTTACATATATTAATTTTTAATTTAAACTAACTTGGCTTAAAATCTCATTTTGAAATCATAATTTTTCTTTAATAACCGTAATTTTTATATAATTTCACGTAAATTACTAAATAAAAATATGTAATTACATTTTTTTCAAATACACATACATATACATACATTTATCAAACACACGAATATAATTAACAACATTTTGAATATACTTATAAATTAAATTTTTAGTAGGATAAATTACAATGATTAAAAATCTGCGATATTAAAAGAATTCACCATCACATCAGACCTGCTGTCATCGTTGGGTTAAATTTGGTGAGTTCTAAAATATTGTTATTGTTTTTATTATATATTTTTTTTTTTTTTTTTTTGATTATCTTTAATATTTTGGGTTGTAATTTTATTAATGTGGAATTTACATGTTATAAGCATAAAATGTCAATAACATCTTAATTTAATTTCTATTTCGAGTATTCAAAATTTAACACTACCCTACATAACAAAAATCAAAATACACATTTTCATTATTAATTAATATTATTTTAATATTTTAAAATATGTTTGAATATAGTCTTCCTGTTACTTAATTCAGACCGGGTTATAATTTTTTTTTTAATTAAATTTTTAGCGGTTTTTAACCAGTCTCAAGGAAAGAATTGGTAGCGATGGTCTCCCAAGAGATAGGGCCGAGTGCAGTATGGACCGTTACACACTGTTTAATTTTGTATTAACATACATACCTTATTTCGTAAAAAAGTTATCAAAAAAATGTTAATCAAATATTAATGATCTGGAAGAAATATACCTTATGTAACAAAAAAACAAGTAAGAGTGCTAAATTCTGTCATTCCGAATTGTATATGCCCTCAGAAAGTATATATGTAGTAAATACATAATTATATAATACTAGCATTTAACCCTCCACTTCGTTAGCGTCTCCTTTTCTTTCGTGGGCATATTTTTACGCCAAAGTTTATGTTGCATTCACTCAGGAACTTGCATGTTTAATTTTATGTTTCTAGGTCTAATACTAACGGAAATTCAAAAAGTACCAGTTGATGAACAAAAAGTACCACAAATCGCCCTTACAGATTATAGTACCGGTTAACGACCAAAAAGCCCCTCTTACAGATTCTCATTTACTCAGGACTTTGGCTATTCAATTTTATGTTTCTAGGGCCAATACAAACGAAAACTCAAAAAGTACCAGTTAAAAAAACAAAAGAGTACCACAAATTTCCCTCTTATAGATTCTTGTCCACTCAGGACGTTAAATGTTGAATTTTATGTATCTAGGTCCAATACTAACGGAAATCCAAATAGTACCAGTTAAAGAACAAAAAAGGACCAAAAAGCCCTTTTACAGATTCTCATTCACTCAGGACCATGCATGTTTAATTTTATGTTCACAGGTCCAATATTAACGAAAATTAAAAAAGTACCAGTTAGAGGACGAGAAAGTACCAAAAAGATCCCTCTTACGAATTCTCATTCACCCAGGACCTTGCATGTTTAATTTTACGTTAATAGGTCTAATATTAACGAAAATTAAAAAAGTACCAGTTAAAGAACGAAAAAGTATCAAAAATATCCCTCTAACAAATTCTCATTCCCTCGGGACTTTGCATGTTTAATTTTATGTTTCTAGGTCTAATACTAACGGAAATTCAGTTGAAGAGCAAAAAGTATCCTACTAGGTTCTTATCCACTCAGGACATTGCATGTTGAAGTTTATGTTTATATTAAAGGGCTGCGCAAAATATTCTTAATGTTCTGTGTTCTACTTCACACAACTATCAATCATATTATTTCACTGTAAAAATACATAGCAAAACAAACATAACAACACATTATTCTCACCAAAACAAAACAAGCATAACTTGAAAAGTTTTTCTCTTCTGCTTTGTTAGTGCTTGTATTATCAAAACAAACAGAATATCAACACAAAAACAGACAATGAAATAAAGAAACGGTAAATTATACTAAAAGCATCGAGTGCACGTAATTAGGAATTTAAAAAATTTAAAGTGATCTTAGCTTATAACAGAAATGGATGCATTAAATGTAAGCAAAATTTATTTTTTTGAATTATTTCCTAAATGTACATACCTATATTTTATTGTAGTCGACCTTTAGTATTATATTATCAAGCTTGAGGTCTTTTTTTATTTTTATATAAAACTTTAAACGTTTATTTAACCAATATTTCTAATTAAAAAATTTTTTATTTTGTCAGTTATTGTTAAATTTGTTAAAAACATAAAATCCTATAAAACAGAATTCCATTTGGAGACTGCGGAAAAAACACACCATTATACTATGTAGTACATGTTTTTATTTTTTATTTCTATAAAAAGAATGAATTCTTCTTAATTAAATATTAAATATTAGATTTAAATATTAGACCTAAGTACCTTTATATACACATATGTATGTAAATAAAAAACAATAAATTTTTGCAAATAAAAGTTAATACCTATTAACTAAAAACTTTTTTAAGCTTTTTTATATTCATAACAAAACGCAAATGTTTCTCCCTTTGCAATTTTCTCTTTGGCTTATGTTTACAATCAAAACATTCAAACATGCTTGGAATGTTCTATTTCTGTTTTAATGTTCTACTTCATCTTTGTTCTAATTCAGCTTTATTCTAGTTCAGCATTGTTCTAGTGTAGTTTTGTTCTATTCTTCTATATTTTGATCGTAAAGCAAAACAATTGTTTTTGGAAGTATGAGTTTTGTAATGAGAGAGTAATATACACATACTATCTACATTTAATGAAATTGCTTGTAAGCAATTTTTCTTGTGCTTGTGCAGCTCTTTAGTTTATATGTCCAATATTAACGATAATTAGAAAAATTGCCAGTTGTAGAACCAAAAACTAAAGTAAGAAATTAAATTTCCCGTATTTCCCCCTTTTTGGTACTTTTTTCTCCTCAATATTGTAGTGGGAGCCCATAATTTAATACGTTTATGTCAATAAATATAAAAAAATGTTTTATTAAAAAAAGTACCAAAAATAGTTACGCTTTTTACCCCTAAACGTCCGAATTTCGAAAAAGTACCAAATTCGTATTTGGATTTTTTTGAAAAGTTTCAAATGTTATATAACCCTTATTTCTATGTTTATGGGTTTAAAAGATATATGGGATGACAAGAAAGTACCAAAATGTAGGTTTTACCCGTTTACTCCACCAGACACCTGTCCGCTTATTTTTCTAAAGAACAACGATAAGCATTACATTTTTTGTTTGTATCTCTTTTAGTTTTAGAGATATAAGGTTACCGAATTTACCCGTTTTTGCCCTTTTTTACCCCATTAACATTCGAATTTCTAAAAATCCCGTCTTAGTGGATCGATTTGGAGAGAGACCAACTCCTGGTCCAAATTTCAAGTTTTTACCTTCAGGCGTTTAGGCTGTGCGATGATGAATCAGTCAGTCAGTGATTTTATTATATATAGATACTTGCTTAACCCAGTGCGCTTCGCTACCCTCATTAAAATAAAATATTTAATTTTTTCAATACAAGTCTCGTGCATTGCTTATAAAGTTATTTGTACCAAGTTTGAATACTCTTACTGTTACCATTTACCAGTTGCACAGAAATCTATATGGTATTTGAATTAAAGTTGTCCTGACTATGTCTACAATAGTGCAGTGGGCCTTTTACAGATATTGTTCATTTATAACCAAGCTATTTGTCCAAATTTGTAAAAGCTGTGGCCGTTCTCTAGATCTACAGAAATCTAGTTTAATCTACGCCCACTTCTCCAACCCCGCACATTTCTTTCAGATGCTGTCTGTATATTTACAATTTTACAATTACCGTTGTTCAAATGTACGGGATTCTATTTGGTGCAAAAAACAAATATGTCAAAGAGAACTTGTATAAAATTTGCGTTTCTAAATTCCCTAATTTGACTCTATTGCCCGTAATTTCTACAAATAGATATCTAGCTGTGTAAAGATATCTGCGGTGTTACGAATTTTTGATAATTTTAACACGTTTGTCTTACCTAATGGTTAAACTGTGTATTTTACACCATCGATTTTTGACAGTTAATTCAAAAAATTAATAAAAATACAAATGTTGCCATATTTTAAAAGAAAACATAAAGGAAAAAACACGTAGGCAAAGTAAACGTTGAAATTACTCAAAATAGTTTTACCGGATAGGTAAAGATAACTGTTAGCTAGAAATTACGGGCATATGTCATTAACGATATCTTGGCGCACTTCAAACAGAAAGGTTAAAATAGTGAACCAGCTAGTTTTGCCACAGAAAATGTAAGGAGATAGTTTTGAAAATGTCTAATGGATCGAACGAGCCAGTTTTGCTACCAACTGCACATTAAGTCATATAAAAATATAAAAAAGGACATGCTTTGACACAATCTACATATCTATTCTCATAAAGTGCTAAAACATCTGTCAGAATAAATTGTTATCTCGATTTTTTAATTTTTGTATTGAACGAGTTTTGCAACTCATCCACATTTATATGATACAATACAATATATACATATATTATACAATTGGGTGATTCACAAGGTAGTCATAAGGTTGTAAAGTCATTTGTCTTAAAATAATAACAAGAAATATATATGACTGCTGTGGGCAACATTATGACGATATGACTTGATAACACACCTTGTGAATAACCCAAATATTTATATACATTAGGGAGATCAAACGTAGTTCTGCCCAGGCCGGTTATTTTAAATTGTAAATTTTTCGAATTTTTCTAATTGAATATTGGGCAAACTTCTTATGAAGAATGTCAAGACAAAATGTAACAAAAAGTTTTATGAACAATGTAAATACAAATCGCTGATAAAAGCGTGTGTTCTTGTAAAAAACCCCAACAACAATTCAAAATATTATAAAAAAGTGTTCAGTTATATATTCTTATACAGATGGTATCTCTGGAGATATTTCGAACGGGACTTAAAGACAAAGTTGTGGGCCTGAAGTGCCCCCAAAATGATAATTATTCAGTCCACATGCTTGACATAAATGTTCTCGACAAACAATAATTTACTAAAATACGCAGCCAAAAATTAATCATTGGGTGAAATATTAGCCCGTTTTGTTGCCGAGGACGGACTGCTCGTTAAGGCACTAAAAACTGTTAAGAAGTTCTATCATATCATCATGCTTAGAACTACAACATTCCTGCGGAATTAACGATATGGAAAGAGTTCATCAGTTTTATTTATTAAAACACCAAGAACTAAAAATCAAAATTGAAGAAATCAAACAACGTCATGGAAGGTTTTAAATTGCGGTCGATGAATTGACAAATATTTCATACAAAAAGCATGTTCATATTACGAGTACTATTCGTTTCTATGATACTGAAACAAAATAATTTTAAATATATAATCCTGGCCAAGAGGTTTTGCTTCCAACTTTTCGAAGTCTACTGATTCATATAGACTCCAACAACAAATTAACACTCATTTTAAATAAATTTAGAAGAATATGTCAAATAATAAATTTATTAAATTCCTATAATTTTCTAAAACCAAAGTTCATCAAAAATTCTAAACATATGTTCACACCTATTAAATATTTGATGTCCTACACGTAACAACTAGTTTTATGAAAAATTTTACAAATAAAGTTTAGAAAAAATAGAACTTTCAAAAATAAAGCTAAAGTCGTTTTTATACCCTCCACCACCACTAGTGGTAAATGAGGGTATGCTTAGTTTGTCATTTCGTGTGAAACTTTTTTATTATACATCTAAGACCCCATAAAGTATATATATTCTGGATCCTTGATTAATTCTAAGTCGATTTAGCCATGTCCGTCTGTCTGTTCGTCTGTTCGTCTGTTGAAAACACGATCACTTTCGAAAAACGCAAAAGAAAAGAACAAACTTGGTCTCAGATTGCTTGAAATTATCCTCAGCAGTTTCGGATTGAAATCCAGCAACATCGGTTCAGTAGGATCAGAACTATGAATCAAAATGTGGAGCCACCACCCTAAAAAAATTGATAATTTTGATACAAAAACTAACATAAATGGTGGAATAATGCACGAATTTGCTTTATACAACTGCAAATTATACTATTAAATTTCGTGAAGCTAGGTCCACAATTGACCATAGGTCCCATATATACCCTACTCCCGGAAAACAGCTTAGTACTCCTAAAACCGTAATAAGTCGTGCTATCATAATTGAATTTGGCACGGTACAGTTTTGTAGGACTAGAAATCACACTGCTAAGTTTCGCGAAGATCGGTCCATCATTAACCCCTCGGCCCCATATAAACGCTACTCTCGGTAAAGCGGTCAAATTTCTTCCGACTTAGATTCATATGGCCAGAAAAAATAACATGCAATTTTGTGAAATTCATTGTTAACGCAAAAACTAATTTCACTGCTGTATTGAAATTTATTCTAGTTTTTCTTTTGTAATACCAGAAATCAGTCTTCAGAATTTTGATATGATTGGTCCATAATTTAACATAGGTCAAATACAGATTACGCTCCTAAGAACTATTTAAGTTCGGCTGAAACTGTTACAAATCATGATATTTTACTCAAGCCAGTTCAAAGTTTTAACAAGAAACGCATAAAACTTTCTAATTGTCGGTCAATAATTTAATATAGATCTAAGCCGCAACCAATTTGAATGCTGACGTTCGTTTTTGTGAAACCTTATTAATAATATATATGTATTTACAATAAAGAACCCATTTCTGTCGGTGGAGGGTATCAAAGATTCGTCTCAGCCGAATATAGCACTCTAACTTGTTTATTTTCGATTTTATCGTCATATATTTGTTAGGTCTGATAATACCTTAAGTCATATCTATGTATTTTGTTGGTTACTTACTTTTGTGAAATGTTTCGTTTTTATTCAAATTAACGTTTTATAACAAAAACTTATTTGATTTTAGTGTTTTATATATTCGAATTAAAACCGGTTATTTTAAATTTGCTTAACCGACACCCGGTTTTTTAAGATTGCAACTGTTCGGAATATTCGAAAAGCGGTTTTTCAAAAAAGTCTAATTATTGATCTCACTAATATGATTCTTAACAAGAACAACTAAGATCAATAATGTAGAAACTTATACGCCTATTCCACCTGTGGTGAAGGGTATAAAAATGAAGAGTATACAATTAACGACATATTTGTATTAAAAATTAATAAAACAATGAATTACCTACAGTCGTTCCTTTGTTCTGTGTTTTGAATTTTATTTTCTGCATCATTTTATATTTTATTAAACATTTTACGTTTTTTTTTTGCGGTTTTATTGTCACGAATAACTGAGTATTAACAATTATGACAGATTAGTCATTTAACTTTATGAAAACGGTAAGGGTTTCAGGTATTTCCCATTCGCATCACCCTTTTTGGTTTTTTAATACGTCACGAAGCGTCATCATACTTTAACAGTTGAATGGGTTCGTTTAAATACTTATGTTTGTTGTTGCCTCTGTTTTCTATTCGATTTGAAGTGGCAAAACGGGTTTTAATACAAGAAATGGGTTTATCGCAATTTGTTATGAGTGAATAAATTTATTAACCAGAATTGATAATTTTTAATACAAGCATTTTTTTTTTTTTTTATTTTTTTTTTTTTTTTTTTTGTTAAAATTTTATTCTACAAACTTGGTTTGTTATAAAAAGAGAATAATTTGCAAAACATAATACACCTTTCAAACAAATAAGATGTCGGTATAGCTCAACCATATGATACCCTTTACCGCAGTATTTTCAGCCAAATGTTAAAGAGTGTACCATATTTGGGACCCACACGCAGAAAACAAAACATAAACTAACTATTTTTGTTTTCAACATTAATATTGTCATGTTTATATACACCCATAAAGTGTTTTTCTCCCTTCAAAATTCAAATATGATTGGCAAGGAAAAATATGGTTTGGATTTTCATATGAGCACCTGCACTAGGGCCTAATCTCTTGGTGGATCTCAACAAATTTGTGATTTATAATTTAACAAGTGCCCCTGTTTTATGCAAGCATCATTTGCATACACCGATTGCAATTTGAATGTGTAGCCGACAAAATTATACTCCTCCCTCGAATTAATGCTGGAGCTATCTTACCACTCCCCATGGGTTTCCGTAAGAATAATGACACCCCGTATAACCCACGATTTGGGTTTAATCACATGCTGCAGTCACTACGTGCTCCCCGAAAGTATTCCTCCAAAGAAGGACAAGACCATCTTCCGAGTACTAGGGATTAAGTAACCATTTCTTAGAAAGCATATTAACAGAGAAAAGTCAGACTGGTGTGCTACTCACCGGGGGCTACTGACTCCCGTAGCAGCAGAAGCAGCACTCAAGAAATCCGGAAACTTCAAGAGCCCTGTCATTTCGTATGTTTGTCGAACGCTAGGTATGCAAACAACTGATCGGCCCAGCATAGATTTTCAATATCTGAAAAAAGAATGTCGACACAACAGTAAACTGTCATGCTTCTCTAGCACGATACCATATCTCTGTTTCGAAACAGTACGACTATAAAACACACCTCTCGACATTTTCTCTATATGCGCGTCAACTGTTCCGTGTTAGCCATTTATGGTCAAATTGAAACCATTCGGATCCTGGGAATGATCTAGTCCTGGTTTGTTATAAAAAGAGAATAATTTGCAAAACATAATACACCTTTCAAACAAATAAGATGTCGGTATAGCTCAACCATATGATACCCTTTACCGCAGTATTTTCAGCCAAATGTTAAAGAGTGTACCATATTTGGGACCCACACGCAGAAAACAAAACATAAACTAACTATTTTTGTTTTCAACATTAATATTGTCATGTTTATATACACCCATAAAGTGTTTTTCTCCCTTCAAAATTCAAATATGATTGGCAAGGAAAAATATGGTTTGGATTTTCATATGAGCACCTGCACTAGGGCCTAATCTCTTGGTGGATCTCAACAAATTTGTGATTTATAATTTAACAAGTGCCCCTGTTTTATGCAAGCATCATTTGCATACACCGATTGCAATTTGAATGTGTAGCCGACAAAATTATACTCCTCCCTCGAATTAATGCTGGAGCTATCTTACCACTCCCCATGGGTTTCCGTAAGAATAATGACACCCCGTATAACCCACGATTTGGGTTTAATCACATGCTGCAGTCACTACGTGCTCCCCGAAAGTATTCCTCCAAAGAAGGACAAGACCATCTTCCGAGTACTAGGGATTAAGTAACCATTTCTTAGAAAGCATATTAACAGAGAAAAGTCAGACTGGTGTGCTACTCACCGGGGGCTACTGACTCCCGTAGCAGCAGAAGCAGCACTCAAGAAATCCGGAAACTTCAAGAGCCCTGTCATTTCGTATGTTTGTCGAACGCTAGGTATGCAAACAACTGATCGGCCCAGCATAGATTTTCAATATCTGAAAAAAGAATGTCGACACAACAGTAAACTGTCATGCTTCTCTAGCACGATACCATATCTCTGTTTCGAAACAGTACGACTATAAAACACACCTCTCGACATTTTCTCTATATGCGCGTCAACTGTTCCGTGTTAGCCATTTATGGTCAAATTGAAACCATTCGGATCCTGGGAATGATCTAGTCCTGGTTTGCCCGGGAGGATTTACAGCCAAAAGGTGAAATATCCTTTAGATGATCCCTACCCCTCCCTAGGGGATTGGCTAGGTATTCGCCAAATTGATGCGCATATTTTGCGAAAACGTTAAAAAAAATTTGTCAAAAAATATTAACTTTAAATAATTTTTATTCCAAAAAAATCTCTATCTTCAACGTAAAATTTAATTATCTTTAAGTAAAGTAAGAAACAAGTAAACCTTAAAAGTATTGTGCCGCCACAAAAATAATTTGTGAATATTACTGAAGTTGATGTTAAGCATTCCAATTCATAGCAATTGCGTAATTATCGTATGAAAATTTTCGCCAAACGGATGGGCTAATAAAATATAAAGATACTTCCAATCCCATTACACAAATTGGAAATGCTATCGCTGCGGTGGATTGAACAAAGTATATATAATATTATTCATGAGACATTTAAAGAAACTCGGAGAATATTTTTCGTTCTGCTTACAAATAAAATGCAAACTCCTTTTTGTGTGGAATTTCTTGAATTGCCATGTGGATTTTGCTAGTTTAGCTGCATAGAAAAATTTCTCGCCAATGTTTTTTTCAATTACATTCAATTTTTTTCATGATTTCATCGTGGCAACTTCAAGTAAGCTTCAAAAAAAATATTCCTTATCATATAATGCATAGTACGTCAAAACATTACATTGTGACCGCAAAAGGGATTTGGATGAAATTGGATAGACGGATAGGCTAAGGTTAACATATAGGGTATTTTTTAAAAGGTAAAATGTGGTACATTGGTACTTTTTTTTATAAGCCATATAAAACATCTTATAATACTGGTATAACGATTGAACTTGGGCCAAAAATATATTATTTCAACCTTAATCATTTAACCAAAATTTATTTGAATCGGAGTATACTATACCACAGCTGCCATAAAAATACCGTCCATCTTCCATATAGCTTTTAATGACATAACAACCTTATAAATATTGGTATTGACATGAAATTTGGTGACATTAACTTCAATGTTATGTTATAAAAGTCCAGAGTTGGCCACAGATCCCATACAAACGCTTTTCAAAAAATCTTATTCACTTGTAGATATCTAGATAATATTCGGCACAAACAACTCGTATAAGTACATGAATCTTAAACCTATAACATAATTTTGTTAGGTTCGGAAATAGAAAATAATCACTAGGGGCTAAATCCGGAGAATATGGCGGATGAGGTACCAACTCGTTGCCCAATTTATCGTGATGAAAAATAATTAATTTCTTCGCCATATGGGGTCGTTTTTTTAAATCCTCGTTAAATCGGTCCAATAAGTTGGCATAATATTCGCCGATTATTGTTTTTACCTTTTAAAGGTAATCGATGTGGATTATCCCGCGTGCATCCCAAAAAACACCTTTTTGGCCGAGAAACTTACCTTGGCCTTCTTCGGAGCAGCTTCACCCGGAGAAACCCATTGTTTAGACTGCTGCTTAGTCTCCGGAGTGTTGTAATGGATCCATGTTTCATCCAGAGTTACAAAACGCCGCAAAAACTCATTCGAATTGCGGTTAAACAACTCCAAACAATCCTTTGAAGTTGTCACACGATTACGTTTATGGTCAATTGAGTGCAAACGCGGCACCCATCTTGCATACAGCCTTAATGCAGAGTCTCCATTAGAGATGAGCGATATTTCTGTACCTGTGATTTAATCACTGTTACTGAAAAATCACGAATCACAGTTGTGACCAACTTTGTCAAGTAACAGGTACTTTCTAAGTCGTTCTTTTTGTATTTTGTTACATATACAAATTTATGATATTTTACTGTTTGTGTGGGTAATAGCGTTTTTAGAATGAAAGGTCGAAAGATATTGCTGTTCCTTTCATTCTCTCTTCTATCTTATTAGAATTTTTTTATCCAAAAATTTATTTGTTCAAGTATGTATGTATATGAAAGTTAACAGATTTGAAAGCTCTTACAATTTGTTGTTGTTTCTTTGTAAGGTTCTTACAAAAGCTCTTGCAAAAGCTCGCGCATTGTACATATAGCTTGGCCGCGATTGCTATAAAAGAACAGAAAACTGATAAACCGTGATCACAATCACAGTTTAAAGGAGCAGTGATTTTTAAATCACATTCACTAATCACGATGATCTTTAAAAATCACGGGATCGCTCATCTCTAGTCTCCATAGTATTTATCAAGCTTTTCCTTAGTTTGATTGACGGTTTTTTTTCGCAAAAACTAATGTTTAATGAGCACTCGAAATTAATATTTTTCCATTTTTAAAAATCTACGAGGTTGTATGTTTTCAACAGCTGTTACACGCAAAGTAAATGACGGAACTTGCTTAAAACTTGACAGTAGTCTATTACCAGGTGGTTCTTGATGGGAGCAGTGTTGCACTTCATATAACTACGAGGGAAGTTCGAAAAGTCACGGACTTATTGAACTGCCCTCGTAAAATTCAAATAAAATCGATGTTATTTTTCAGAACTTTTATTTGTGTTTGCTGGGAATGTGGGGAATATTTATTTCATACTAACACAATGATACAATTTTTACTAACACATTCTCATTACTTAATGTTTTTTTGGACACCAGACTTAGGTTTTTGACAAACAAGTTTCATATCTATGTAATGTATGCCAATGGGCTAGTGAAATTTTATTCACCTCAACAGTGTCAAAATTTTACTTTTATGAGTACTTTGTTACCGTTTCACACACGCCTTAAGCGAGAAAAAATAATGTCAGATGCTCACTCACAACAATATTTGGTAATATTTACACCTTAGGTTAGGTTAGGTTTCCTAAAAAAAGCCGCACTACAAAATCTAACCAGTTCGTCTTCCTTATGAAGAGAAGAAGCAACCTGAGTTCTAACTTAGGTAGATCATCCAAACAGACAAATACTGGATTCCCCAGTTATCCAGAAAATAAAACACAGTTAAAGCACATTATTCTCGCATAAGTCCCTATAGACCAGTGCCCCACTATTATTGAAATCCCTGTTCAAATCTGCTGCCTATTGAACCTAAGTAGAGAGTATGGTATGACCTCCGTTCATTATAGACATGCCATAATGCCCTGGAGACGCAGCAGGTGGATTAAAAATGATCCCAAATTTAATCATTAAATAGTTAAACTTTTTTTTTTTTATTATTGACAGTAAGTTTTATTAAAAATATATTTGAAAAATTACAACTTTTAAGCAAAAAAGTACCATTTACAAATATACCCTTTAAAAAGCGAAAGTGAAATATTTTTTTTAATTTCTTTTAAAAGGTTTTTATGCCATTCAACGACATTCGGTTAATTTACAAAAAATTGTTTGTATTTAATATTGCCTAAATGTATTGCATTTTTTTATTTTAATGCGGGAGTTTAACTATGGATTTACCGTAACGACAGGCTTGTCAAATGTGACATTAAATCAAAATTTCAAAGATGTTTGCGGTAGACAAATATGGATGCAATTTAAATCAATTGTGGACTTACATATGGCATGGATTATATTTAAGAGTGTCGTAATGTGTACGGCGTAAGCAGCTTTTATTTCAATTTTTACATATATCAAATTGCTGACTTCTTTATTATTATGTATTTGTCGTTGTTAGTAATTTTGCTCTCAAAATTTTTACACGAATAGTATCATTATTTCTTAATTCAAAGAGAGGACAACATTCGATTATAACTCCCATGTCTAATGGAAAGTGTGGCAGTTGCACTAGTAAATGAAAATCGATACGCCTCTAATTATTCATAACAGCGATAATTCATTTGGTACCATTTATTGACTTAATTTAAGCATGCAATAAACGAGTTAAAAGTGAATAAAAATTAATACAGAGTGTGTTTGTAAAAATCATAGGTAACAATAGTTGAGTTCACTTCAACTTGGTAGTTTTTAAAGGTTGTTGAAAAATGCCTTTATAAGGTTGTTATGGTAAACTGGTAAAATACGAACGGCTGATTTTCATTATCATCCAGGCAGATATTCTGATTCTTACAAAAATGAAGTACAACAGTAGCACTATAAATACCAAATGAAGAATTTTTGTTAGATGTTGTACTACTAATACGAAAATATGACTAAAATTTTCCGTTACCACAATAAAAGTATTTCTGCACTCCTACCTCATTGTACATAAATACAAAAAGTTTACATTCCTTTTTCTCGAGTTGACAAAAATTCTGCACACTTACAACACTCCAAAATAAAAATTGCCAAAAACGTTTTTCAGTTACAGCTGATGTCAGAATAGCCGCTAGAAGCGAAGCGAAGATAGAAGCGATAATATTTATGTAAAGGGTGTTTAGTGGCATGAGAACTTAAAATGATATTATAAGGCAGAAATATTGTTGGAATTAAATTTTTTTATTTTATCCATGGCATTTGTTTTTTAAATATAATTTCCGTAAATATGACCACGGCAGCTGCGAGTTATAAGCGCACTGTATGGCAAGTTGTGCCATCTTGTTGGAACAAAATTCTGTCAGCATGGCCCGATAACGCTGGCCATTCACCGTAAACGCAGCTTCTTGCTAATTTTCAAAGAGCAAGAAAAGCCAAGACAGAAAAATCAAAAAGAAGAAACTACAACGTTCAAGAAACCATTACACAACCTGCTTTGTAGCACAAGCTCCCATTAGGTTTCGCTTTCACTCTGACATCTCTTGAGCAAATACAAAGGAAAAACATATACAGATTATATTTGCATGAATTTTATAAGGATTACATATATTTTTAGATTATGGTTTTAAGCACTCTCCTTGTTATAATTATATATATATATAGGGCCCCATCAAAATCTCTCCACTTTGATCTGTCCATCGCAATTCTTTTCACTTCGTTCCAACTGGTGGTTAGAGTTGTTGCTTCAGCTATGACTTGTCTTCTCAATGTATGGGCCGGACGTCCTCTTCTACGACTACTTGTGGATTCCACTCCATGGCGGTTTTAGCATTGTCTGGGTGTGTTTTTCTTATCGTATGACCTATCCAGTTCCATTTTCGTCTACGTACTTCAGCGGTTAGAGGAGATTGCTGGGTTTCGAACCACAGCCTCTCATTGGATATCGTTTGTGGCCAATACACCCGAAGTATTCTTCTCAGACAGCGGTTTATAAATACTTGCATTGCCTGAATGTCTGGAGGGGCCGCATTCCATGATTCGCAGCCGTATAACAAAGTAGAACGAACATTAGAATTAAACAGTTTAATTTTGACACCACGAGAGAGTGTGGATGATTTCCATATGGAATTAAGTTGGCCGAAAGTTTGTGATGCTTTTTTAATTCTGTGAGAGATATCTGCGCTCGAGCCGCCAGTTGTTGTTAATATAGAGTCTACATCCTCCAGTATATTATTATTACCAATTGTAAATCTGCTGCTGGTTTCAGTGTTTATTCTCATCACCTTGGACTTGTCAATGTTTATTTTAAGGCCAGCATTCGAGGCCATGTCTGAAAGATATTGCAACTTTGACTGCATATCAGAGTATCGATGAGAGAGGAGGCAAATGTCATCGGCATATTCTAAGTCCTCTAATCTTCCATTAAACCCCGAAGAAATACCCCTATTATCTGCCATAGATTCTTTCATGACAATATCCAATACGATGTTGAATAAGAGGAGACATTACGCAACCTTGGCGAACTCCCGTTCCTACTTTAACACTCCTGCTCAACTTGCCTTCGTGAACGATGCGGCAACTGGCATCAGCGTACAGGCTCTGAATAAGGTGGATTAATTTGAGTGGGACACCATTGCACTGTAAGGCTTTCTCAAAATCAATAAATACCAGATACAGTGGAGAACGCCACTCGACCGACTGTTCCACTATAATTCTGAGTGCATTAACATGGTCAATACACGATTTGTTTGGGCGGAAGCCAGCTTGTTGACACCTGAGTTGAGGTGTTAGTACGTCTGAAATTCTTAACGTAATTATGTGGGTAATTATTTTGTTGACCATGCTCAGCAACGTTATTCCACGCCAGTTATTACGGCAAGTTAAATTACCCTTTTTCGGAATGTTGATGATCATACCTTCCTTTAGTTCGTCAGGGACTCTTTCATTATTCCATATGTCATTTACTAAGGGCAAAATAAGCTGGGCACAGGTAGAGGGATCTGTTTTGAGAAGTTCTGGGGAAACGTATATAGCAGTGTGTTGTGAACGTAGGTTTGCTTTCTCGTTTCAGGTTTTGGCGGTATTAATAGCCGCTTTTATTAGTTTTCTTTCCATAATCAAGGACCAAGTTTCGTCAGATAACCATTGCTTGCGTATTTGTTCCTTGAAGCCTATGTGCTTCTTAGCAGCTTCTGTTATAACTTTCTTAATAGTTTGCCAGTCTTTTCGCTGTACGTATGACGTTGTTCTAGTGGCTTGTTGCAGTTCTTGGGTGTAATTTGCAGCAACAGAGGGATTTCTTAGGTTATGTATGTTAAACTTTTTCTGGAGCGATGGATTTGCTTTATTGATCGCCGCCATGTCGCTTGCAACATCCGCCCCTCTTTTACAACGCACATCTAACAGAGAACCGCGCCATTTACGGCTTATAGTAATGTGGTCGATTTGGTTTTCTGTTATATGGTCCGATGATACCCATGTGGTCTTGTGTACGTTTTTATGTGGGAAAAGAGATCCACCTATAACTAGGTTGCTTGCAGCACACATATTTATAAAAATATCTCCATTTTCGGTTCTTCTTCCTAGCGCATGCTTGCCCATAATGTTTTCGAAGCCAGAGTTGTCAGGACCTAGCAGATTTTGGCTCATTGGCTGGCTTTCCTGAATCAAGAAGGTGATGTCCGTTGGTGGTTGTTATTTCACCAGATTCTGGGCAACCTAAGAAAAGAAGATTGTAGTTTTCAAATTCATTACACAGTTGTTCTGAACGCGATGGTTCAGACAGCGTCCTAACATTCCAGGTTCCAAATCGTGTCCGTTTTTTCATGCTAAAGGTTGTCATCAGTAAATCAGATCTTTTTTGGTTAAATATAGTTGAGGTTTCATTAATAAGTGTTATTTAAGATGTGGTAGCTTATTAGGCTTCCGCATCCGATCCTGGTGCTGGGGCTGCCAGCAACCTCCAGCAGGCAATTTGTAAAGTTTTTCAAAGGCAGAGATTATCAGCGTTCCTTCTACTTCCTGAGACGCCCATAACGAGCATTCAGGATACTTTACAGAAACTAAGTTTCAGAAGTTCTTCCTACTGACCTGTGACGTCTTTCGACCATTCAGGTTACTTAGCCGCCTTCTCACTCTAGCTAGCCTCTGAACGGGTGTTCTAAAGTCATTGCCCGGGGAATACCTGGTAAAAACCGGAGGTAGTGAGCTGCTTTGACTGTGAAGCAAAGGAATCATCCTTGGACACTCCCACGTGAGTGGCAATCAAGAACTTTCAACCTTTACTTGTCACAGCCCATCCTTGTTATCATTACAATGTTCTCATGTTATTAATTTGCTTAATAAACGCATTATACATTTATTTCTGGTGTTTGAGCGACGTTGAACGCAATAGTCAAAAGATGATCATTTCGTTTAATACTGTTAATCCATTGTAATTTTGGTAAAAAGGATTTACAGCTGATGTTAGTTGTACCCCCAAGTCATCATATTGATTCACTTTTTCTACCTGGGTATGTATCCATACATTAGATATTATTTTTTTGGTGTTGTGAAACTCAGTTTCAGTTTTCAAACAAAAATAATCTTGTTCGATATAGTGATACCGATTCTAATCATTCTTTTGTGCAAAAAAAAATTTTTACCAAACAGTATGTATAACTTATGTATGGATATTTTGTTGATTCCGAAATTAAAGAGCTTGATTTAAACTCAATTGGAAGGTCAAAACGTAACACTACTTTAATTTAATTTTATTAAAAACTTCTTAAAAAAAATTAAAAGATTCCAGAACACTTTGTGAAAAAACATAATACTAGGGCCTGCACTTTAATCGAAATCGCGATCAATCATAACGTTTAATCGTTGTCGTAAACACATAATAATTCAATAAACTACAATAAAAACATTTTACATTTTGAATGCCTTGTTTCTTTTACAATTTAAGTTCAAAATATGTAACTGCACGAGTTATTTCTAAAAATTTTCTAAAATAAATTGAGCAATTACGAAAAATTTTGTCCTACCATAAATGAGTGAACCAGTATTCGTGGAAACAGATATTCTTATTTACAAGATTATCTATAGGGCGAAGCTCCCATATAAACTTCTTTCCTGAATAGTCTTTGTACCCATTATTGGTATTAAGATACGTTTTGAGAGTGTACCCCATTTAGGACCTAAATGCAATCATGGACCCGGCCCACCAAAATGATAATATGATGTTATTATTTATTATTTGTGCTAAATATTATCTAGTAATAAACCTTTATATGAGATTTTTTCGTCTTAAAGCGATTTTGGAGATATTGTTTATATGGGACATACCATTAAAAAATTTCGCTTTGCCATAGTAGCTATTACAAAAGTTATAATTGCCAAATTTTTTATCCATACTAACATTTATTAGGAAGTTATGAATGTTATTCTTTTTCCGGAAGTAGTTTTGTATGCACGCAAAGAAAAAACATAGTTGTGGAAAGCATATTCTAAGAGCAACATATTATGATAAGATTCATGATTGTAGTCAACATATTACGATTATTATTGAATGATATTATGACCAAATATATTCGTAATATTACATCATTATATTTTTTCATTAATAATAATAATTTGTATATATTACATCCTATTATAATTTTATGTAATCATAAGTTAAGAAGTAATCATATTATTATCATGCTAATCATAATAAGTATTATTATTATCATGTTAATCATAATAATATGTATATTAACCCCCAAATTCATAAAAAATATTTCTGATTAATAACAGGTTTATTAAACAAATTTTCATATTAAACAATTCGTTTCATAAGCCTGCAATAAACCTAAAATATTTTTATGGATATGGGGGTAAATCTAAAACCGAAAAATATTTTTAATATATATTTATGCTTATTTACTTACTGGAAACTTTAACGTTCAAATGTTACAGATATTTCACATCATAATATGGTGCAACTTTAAACATAATAATTTTAACCTATTTTTGTCGTAGGTCGCAATTATTTATAAATTATTTTATAGAATTTTCATTCTTTTTCTCTTAAATAACACAAAACAATGGTCAATATTTTTGCACCATTTTCAAATAATATTAAATTTTTTTTTAGCATTGATATTTTATTTTATGACACTTAACAATTTTGTTATTAGTGTACATACAATTTCTTTACTTTTTAATTTTTTTAATGTAAATATGTAAAACAATAAAACAACCGACACAACTGATGCAAATGGCGATAACAAAATATTATTAGAGTAAAGACATTTTGTTTGCCTCTTAAATATGTTATGAGTACACGTATAGAAAATTATCAGGTTATGGCTATTAAATATCATTAAATGAGGAATATAATATGTTTTCAAAGTTATCATTATTTAGTTGTTATAAAAATGATTATTTTTCAGTGAACCAAAATTAAATTTGTAATTGCGATAAACATTGACATGTTAACAGTAACTATAATATTGTTGATATTAAATAATAATAATATTTTCTGTACAACAACAATATATTGTTACAATGAACATAGTGTAGTTGCCGTAACCTTGGCCCACATATTTGTTCCCATGTGGGAGTTATGGCTTAATTTAAACCGATTCCGATAAAATTTGATAGGATGATTTAGATTGTAATAATATATATTTTGGGCCAAATTAATGGCCTGTCCAACGATCTAGATAGCAAATCGAAGCGATCGCAATCCATTCGCTTTATTTCGAATCAGATGGGGTATTGCCATATGAGATATTTCTATAATTTTTTGCGTTTTTGTTAAAAAGTATCAAAATTAATACTAATTTGCTTGATAACAAATACAACTGTATTTGAAATTTTATCAGCTGTATAGAAATGTCAGGAAATAAAAAAAAAATTTATTGATACCAAAGGTGCGTTCGTTTACCCCAAAATTTGCACAAATTTGTGCAAGTTTTTACTGGATTTTACTGAAATGCGTTCGCTTACACAAAAATTTGCAAAAGAGAGCATCTACTGAGAGAGTAAAGTGACAGTTGTAAGCAAAGAGTCTGCAAATTTTTACTGAACAAATTTTTACCAGTAAAAACCAGTAGAAAACAAAAACATTTGTTTCATTTAAGTAAACAAACAAAAGTAAGCAAACAAAAAGCATACAATTTGTAATAAAAATATTTAAAAGAACAAAAGCGGAATTAAAAGTGCAACAAAAACCAAAAATATTTATTTTCAACGTGAAAAAAATTAAAGTAGTCAGTATAGTTATTTATCAGTTTTCTAACATCTGTCCTTTTTAAAGTAAATCAAATTTAAAAAAATTCTTCCCCATTTGCAAAATCCACGGCAACGTTATTTCTATATTCTTCATCTATAAGTTAAAAGATACATATTAAAAATGTAGTATATATTAATATGTATGTACATCCTAAACAATTTTACTTACCACTTTGTACCTTCCCAAATTTTCCGGGAGAGCATGAAATATTAAGTTTTCTTTTTTTGGCATCCATGGTAAAATTTGTGTTAATTGTTCAATAATTCTTATTTTTGTTTTTGTTTACATTAATATTTTAGAGATGTAAAGCTAATGAATATATGATTACTTCTTATTGCATATTATTGAGGGTACCAAATATCAAAAATCAAATATTGATGTAGTTTCGTATGTAATTTAACTAGAAACAAAATTAAAAGTCATGTACAAAATAAACAAGTCTTAAAACTTGCACAGAAGCTCATTTAATAAATAAATTTGCTACGAATTTATAATCATTACAATGCATTTCATCAAGTACCAAAAACATTATGTACTGGGTAGTTTAAACAATACATATTTTACAACACTAAGCTTTTTAGCGATCAGCTGTTTGAATTAACTTGCAAGTTTTTGCAATTTTTCCGTTCGTTTACTTTTTTGTGCGAGAGCCATTTTTGAGAGTAAAATTTTCATATTGCCCAAAATTTACTCAACTACTGGATTTTACTGGAAAAGTAAAAAAAACGCACCTCAAAACTTAAAAAAAAGAGTAAACAAAGGTTAAATGTAATCAAAAACGAAATATATAAGCAAACAAATAAATAAACCAATTAAACAATTACAAAAGCAGCGACCCATTAATTTTCTGTACCAGAAAAGTTAAATAGTTTTCTTTGTAAATACCGCGACCAGTTTTTTGCAGGCTTTTGTTGTTTTTTTTTTTTTATTTTTGTCCTGCATTTTTAATGTATATATAAATATTATTTCAAAATCAATTCAAACCTGGTTTTCTTCTGCCTTAAAATATAATGTCGTTTACCATCTTCTACTCTGCAATAGAACGCGCAGGTGGTACAATGGCGTTTAGTTTTTGGCTTCTGCTTTTCCGTTGCTCGTCCATCGAAAATTAATTTGCTCCAACCAATAGTGCTTCTCTCGCCAACTTAAGATTTTCGTCCATGTATTCGACAAATGTTAGCATTTGCTGCATTGTCGACTTTATATACCCACACCACAATAGTGGAGAGGGTATTATGCATTTGTGCTGAAGTGTATAATACCCTAAAATATGGGTCCTATATCTACTTTAAAGTATACCGATCGACTCAGAATCATGCTAAGTCGATCCAATGATGTCCGTCCAGCTGGCAGGCGGGTTGGCTGTCCATTTAACCTTGTGCGCAAAGTAGAGGTCGGAATTTTGGAGATAATTTGATGAAACTTGGCACATAGGTTCAAATTGGCAGAAGGACCAAGCTTATTGGAAATGGGCCGAATAGGTCCATAATTTTACTTAGCCCTAATACAAGATTCTTCCCGGATAGGGTTTTTGTTCCGATAAATGATCTTATTATGCTGATTTTAAGATTAAATATTGTCCAAACTAATTTATTGCAATCAAAATCATCTTACCAAATTTTATTGGAATCGGTCTATATTTGACCAAAGCTCCCATACAAATAATGCTCCCGAAAATGGCTTTTAATGCCATAACTTCCATACAAATGTTAGTATTCACATACAAATTGGCGTAAATGAGATTTACGATAGCTAATATGTCATAATTAAATGTTATCCTGGTAGGTCCAAAATAAACCATAGCTCCGATATAAACCCCCATCCTAAAATCTCATATATTTAGATGAAGATACCTAAATAATATTCGGCACAAACAACTCTTAAATAAATCTTAACCTCATAACATAATTTTGTTCAGGATTGTCCTTGATTGCCCGTGGGTCCCAAATGGTCGGGCTTGTCCGACTATACTTTCTTACTTGTTTAAACTATAATTTTACGTTTAAACAATCAATAAAATATTTTTATTTTACATATGTCCATATGTGACAAGTGGTAATGTGCTCCATTTTTATTTATTATTTATTTAAATTACTCTTAAATATTTGTTGTTTTTTAAAATTCAACGATTCGACAACAAAACAACAAGTGAATGGTTTTGACATTTGTGTTCGTAATCTTGACGATACCTTCGATATTGATAAACCGCTTTTTGTATGAAAATACTTACGTTTTCTTTCGAGTTGTCGTTCGTTCGAACAATCGTACAGAATAGAGTTATTTGAACCCAAATCAGTTTTCGATCGCTTAGAATGCGATCGAAGTGGTTCTTTCGAAATCGTTGAACAGGCCATAAGTCTTAAAACCAATATAATAAAGTGGCTTATGGGCACAAAGACTATATTTCGGAAAGATGTTTTTATGGAAGATATCGAACACTGTAGACCGACTGCGACCACTTTGAAAGAGCTTGATCTTTGGGACAATTAGAACTTTTATGCTTAATTTCATAAAATTATCTTTAAAAGTGCGCACAAGATTAACACAGACAGCCAGCCGGACGGATGTCGGTATACTAAAAGGTTGGTCTATGACCAATATTATTAGGTGTTAAACACATCAGCACAAATTTATGAAACCCCCTCAACTATGGTAGTGTGGGTAAAAAAACAAAATCATAAGTTCAATTTTGACCTTACATTTTTCAACAGCTACTAAGCCGGTTTTTATGGAAAAAAAATTTTTAAATATCTCTATCGGCTCAAAAGTTAAAGACTTTTGGTCGATGAAAAATGATTCTGAGCTACTGTGTGGCGGCTGCCTTACCTTTGACTTGTATTATCCTCTTTTCCAGGGGGAGGGAAGGTTAGGGGGATTATTGGATGGATTGTTTGGAGGAGAGTTGAAGCCACTTAGTTTTTTATTTTGAAAACCATTGTGAACATTTTTCGTCTTCTGCCAGGAATCGTAACATACCGTTGCCGCCGTCGTTACTAGATGATTTTTTTGTTTTATTAAGCTAATCCCTCAAAGCTCTACGCTTTTCTGCAGTAGACCAAGGTCTCAGGAGGGAATCGAATCCGCAACCCCCGCACTGATAGACCAGCCGACTACCAAGAAGCCTATTCTTGGACAGAGTCAAGTAGGATTGCCTACCCTCGCACTGATAGACCAGCTCACTACCAAGAAGCCTACCGGGGCACCTATTCTTGGACAGAGTCAAGTAGGATTGCCTACCCTCGCACTGATAGACCAGCCCACTACCAAGAAGCCTTCCGGGTCACCTTTCCTTGGACAGAGTCAAGTAGGATTGCCTTGATTTTAAATATGTATTTCATCGCTTTGTCTTAGTGTATTTGCTTAAAAAAATATGGGTAGTTCCATGTCAAATCGACCAAGACCCGAACCCTTTAATTTTGAATGAAATTTTGTGGAAAGTTTTTTCTCATCCTATAAAGAACATATATCAACAAAAAAATTAAAAAAGTTTTTTTTTAAAAAGTATTGTAATATTTAAAATATCATATTTTCGCCACTTTAGATGAATGTGTTGAGCTTATTTTTCAATATCTCGAAAACTACTGTACATACGCATACGACGTGTATGACTTTTTAAAGAGAATACTTGGGGCTACAAACAAGATTTTGAAAAAAATATGCAAAATATTTAATTTAAAAAATGAACTAAGTCAAAAATCTTTTTTTATGGCTGATTTTTTTTATATAATAACTCAAACTGTTCTTTGAAAATCCTGAAACTTTGAAGGTGGCGTTTTTTTTTTCTTTTATAAGATATGATTTTTTTCTTTCGCAATCTTAAAAAAAATAATCTCAAAATAAAAACAAAATAGAAGGTCAAACGATTGCTATTTTCGTGTTCTATTACTGCAAAAACTTATTATTTCAATAATTTATTAATATTTACAGAATTGAGACAAAGTATTGAAATAATAAGTTGTTGCAGTAATAGAACACAAAAAAAAACAATCGTTTTATATGAAAAAGTCCAAACCGTATTTTTTTGAGATACAAGGTTGAGAAAGTAAGGCATCGATATGTTCATTATAGAAAGAAAGAAAACGTCTCACTGTTGGTCGATTTGACATATTAATATCAAGCCCGATTAATCAAGCCCGACCATATACGTATACTTCTTCTATCAAGTGTTACAAAGTAAAATATGATCATGCTTGACCGAGAATACCTTCTTACCTGTTAAACAACAAAGCCATTGTGTAATAATAAAATATATTTTTATATAACTATAGCAAAAACTCAAAATTACACAAATTTAATAAACCCAAAACAAATTTCCCTTTTCCTTTCAACTTGTAATAACAAAAAAATTGCTATTGAAGTTTTCGACGTAAAGTCACGTTCTTATTAAAAGCGGTTGTTTTCGTACAATAACAATTGATTAATTAAACTTTTCAAAACAATAACAATTCAATATTTTGTATATTAAACAAACTTTTTCTAAAAAGAAAAAATATATGTCAAGTTCAGGGGCAATTGCATTAGAGTTGTATGTCAATTTTCTTTATTTAAATAGAACTATTTCTAGACACTAAAACCATTTTTAGCCAGTTGGATGACAAAGTTGTAAAACGATAAAGAATCGAGCAACAACATTTTGCTTGTGAATTAAAATAAATTTTATTTCCGCGTTTTGCGTACTTTTTCTTTCGTTGTGTTTATTTAATGAACAACTTTATGTTGTTTATTATTTTAGTGAATCATTTTACTAAAATTACAAATACGATTTGCAGTTGAACATAAAAGCAAAATTAATTTGTCAAATTATTTATTTTATTATAAAAAAAATATGTATGTATATAAACTTGATAACGTAAGAAAGAAGAAAATGCTTATACGACTATTCATGTCAAATTAAAAAAAAATAATTCATCACTGCCAATAATCAAGTTGAGTTCGTGACATTTGAACGAAAATAAAAAACAGACTAAAAACAAAACTTTTGAGATATTAAATTACTGGCTGGACTTAATAATGAATAGAAATAAAAAATAAGAAAACGCAAGTCCTATTATACATTCGAATTGGCGCTAAACAGAGCAGAGATGTCAATGCATAGTTTTCTAAATGCAACCGTTTATCTCTGGTAGTCTTAAGCCCATATTTTGACTAATCGATACATTTCTAAATCTGACTTCTCTAACATATATTTTTGTTTATTTGTTTTTGATATACATATTAAATATGAACTAACAATAACACTGTGCTAATTGAACAAATTGTCAAGCGGGGCACGGGGCAGGTTGACTTAATCCGAGTATGACGAATCCAGTGGTGCTAACCACTTTTTAGGTTAGATCTTGTTTTCAAGACTTACCGTTATTTTTAGTTTATTTAAAATAACGAAATTCCGCAATAAAATTAACTTAAAATATTGCTAAACTTTTTTCTAATATGCGCATTCATTTACAGACATTTTTTGGCAAAATTTCGAATTTTTTTTAACGGCATAAAAATCTAATTTTTTCTACAAATATAGAAAACAAAGTTCCAAAAAAAACAAGCCATACATTTTTAAAATCTGTCCCAAACTTTTGATTTAATTCACAAAATGATAAAAAAAATTAATTGACAGCCAGGCTCCCGATGTCGATCGACAACTCAAGCGAGCGACAACAAGTCACTTATTATCGTTCTCCTAAACGGCTCACTAACTATCGACTTGTCGGTCGACAGTTTTTACGTGTCTTACGTAATTCATTAATTTATTGTTAAATGACTGTATTGCCACATCTTAAATTCCATAAACAAAACGCTTGTTTGGAATTAAAAATTGACAAGACATAAAAATTAAGCCAAAAAATAAAACTATGGCTACAACCCAATCAGAAAAGAAAACAAAGGAGTAAACAAAAATAAACAAAGCAGTAAGCAAAAAATATAGAATCGAATTTTATAAAAAATATTTTAAAAACATATATAATTTTATAAGTGGTGGTGTTTAATAAAATATACCCAGTTATCGTAGGCATCAAAATTTTTTTATTTATTACTTTTTTATATATTTTTGACACGCTCGTTTTTTAATCTTGGAATGCACCTTTTGCGACTCTCTATAAGAGTCATATAACAATTACTGAGCTACCGAAAAAAGAGCGTTTTTGAAATATGAAAATTATATTGCCAATACAATTTCAACAAAACAAACGGACCTAATAGGGATGATCTGTAAAATAAGATTTTCCGACAGGATTATGTTGATTTCGCGACCTTTGGGTTTGTTTGATATAAATTGTATGAAAATTAGAAGTTTTGACATGAAAAACACGCTTGATGCCCTTATTTAGGTAGCTCAGTTATACGGCTGAGCATTTCACGAGTTGTAAAATAATCCCTACGTGAGTCTCATACGACCCTTGGCATGCTTTTTGAAAGATTTGTTAGATAATCTACACACATCATAAACGATTCCCTTTAGGATTAATATAAGAGTCGTTTGCTGTGTTATGGAGGAATCTCTCATACGAATCAGCACGTGTAACAGTTTCTCCCGTGCGAGGAATCGTCTACAATTCAAAAATAAGCTTATCTATGATCAAAAACACTCTTAATGAGATTCCCAGTAGACTCCTAGACGATTGAAAATGCTAGCTGGGTAATAATAAAAAAAATATTTAGTGTTTGTGTGTAAAGAAAATTCCCAGAAAATGCTAGATGGGTTTTGTTAAATATTTTAACAAAATGCCTATGTCGACAACTACAACACAAGTGACTGATATTGATATTTGTGGTTGCATAATATTTCTTAGTGGGCCGCAAATTTGAAAACGGTTACATTATCATTCGCTTGCATTGTCGATCGACTTGTCGTGCTGAAAATTGTTAGCGAACGATAGCGGTCGATATCGGGGGCCGGGCTGTAAATTTAAGAACTTCATAAAATGGCAAATTTGTGTGGCAGCCCCTCTAAGGGGTGGAGATTACGGGCAAGTATGTTTTGAGAAAATGTTAAGGACAAAAAACAAATTGAGGTCAGTCATACATTGTATCCCCCTCGGGGCGACTGCTAGCCAGTTATGATACTTTTTCTTTAATTTATTTAAGGGTAATTTTATTGCGAAGTTTTGGTTTTTTATGCTATTTAATTATCTAAGCCGTTTTTGAGTAACGCGAATATTGTGCAACCTCCTTCGTTTTCTAAATAGCGGTAGCACCACTGGATTCAGCGTACTCGAATAAGGTTAACCCGTCAGAAAAAAAAAGTGTTAAATTTTAGCACAGTGTAATTGTCATATAAAAAAAGACATTTTTCTTTATTTTTAGTGATCAATTTACTTAACGAAACAACAATAGTAAGTTGTTTATATAGTGCATATTTTTGCATATATCTTCGTATGCCTATTAACCCTAGTCCTTATACCCGGGTACAGGTGTGGCCAGTATGTATCTCCTATTAATGTACCTCCTAAACCGCTTAAGGATTTTTGCTGAAACTCCGGATCTAGAAAGATGGTACAAATCTGCGTCGGTTGACAACTACTGTCCTAAGTCAAGGAATTGGGGAGCTATGAGCCTCCAAAGTCGAGACCCCCAAGAACGTATACACAAGTACAGGTGTACTTGGTGCAATTTTAATGCAAATTTATGAATTGACTACATAATCAAAGAATGTTTTTATATTGATAATGTTAATTTATGTTTTTATTTTCATATTATCATAATAATAACATTAATTTTATAATAATTATTTAATATAACTTAACTTATCTAAAATATGTCCCCCTTATTGCAAGTTTCGCACACACACGAATTTCTTGAATGCTGCAAACACATAGGCCGAAAAAAGAGTTTTCACGTTATCCTGATCATATAGTATTCAATTTTCCACTTAAAAAGTTCGAATATATATTCAGCTATCAAATTGCTTTAAAAACAAATTATAATGGCCACACCTGTACTTGGGTAAACGTTCTCGTAGTAAAAGTTGGGTATAAGGACTACGGTTAAACCTTGCCCTGATCATAATTTAACGCAGCATTGAGAATGGGGAGTCCAAAATTGGGCCTTTGTATATGGGTTATGAAAAAAAAATTAGTTTTATTACAAGTGCCGAGAGTAGTACATGCCTGAAAGATACGTGTCCAATTTATCGTTTTTGTCAAAGTGACAAACTGACCGCAGACAGCATTGGTTCCGTATAGTATTGATAAATCTTTAAAAAATAAATATATATATATACATATATATCTATAAATGTTCATTATCTGTATGCTTTATTGTTATTTAGCATAAAAAAATTATTGCAATTTAATGAAAAGCTTTTAAATAATGGAATTTTATTAAACAAAATATTTTATAATGTAATAAGTGGTTGTATACAAACTTGTACGTAAAGTTATGTGCTTAAATATTACTACATTTCCATTAGTTAATATTATTAAGAAAAATTGTTTCATAATTTCGTGACTCATTTCAGACTTTTTTTGTTCAACAATTATAGTTTGATTAACAGTTTAATCAGAATGAATACAAACAAAGATTTCACTTACATTGTGAATTTATAGATGTATAACTAACTATAGATATTGTTTACAAATATACAAAAAGATATATTTTTTAATAAATAGATTTTCAAATTTGTTTCTTTTTTTTTCAAAAAAAAAAACATGACTTGATTACATTTGACTTTCCATAAATTTTCATTGCGTAAAATGAACGCTAAATTTAATTACAACTGCCAAGTAGCATGAGTTTCAAGCTTTAGAGTGCAGTGTTGTGGCAGTAAGTGAATTTGTATGTTTGATACGTTCTCGTGCACTCGTATTTGCATAATTAATTTATCATAATTCATCTCTCTGCTAGTGTGTATCTACTTATTCGCTTAATTTATTTATACACTTTATTGTTTATTTTATTATTTATTTTGATTAATTTATTTATGTTTTTATACATACATACATGCAAACATATTTTCAGTGTTGTTTACAATTTATATTGTCTTTTTTGTTGTTTTATATTTAATATTTGTAAGTAATTTGTTTTACATTTTTGTCTACAATTGCAGTTCGCTTATTAAGAAACGGGGAGCAAATCTGTACAAAAATTTCAGATGTTTTTGTACCAAAATTTCCAGGAAGTATTTGAATTTTTACGTCAATTGATTCGAATTTTAATTATTATTAAATATATTCTGCCTTTCACAGCTAGTGGTGAATGAGTTTGTCATTCCGTGTAAAACATTTCTAATATTTACCTCTGACTCCATAAAGTATTATGAGTAATTCGTACGGCCAATTTCACCAAGTTCAGTTTAAACTAACTATTACTTTAACATCCAGTGAGCAATATGTTTTTGACAGTCATAACTGGAAGTTAATTATAACTGAACTTGGTGAAATTGGCCGTTAGGTGACTTAACCATGTCCGTCTGTCTATCTGTTCAATTTACGCATCGCTCATTTTATCCAGAAAACTATTTACTTTCAGAAAATATATAGTTTATACTGAAATCTAGAAATATCGGTTACGTAAGAAATGAGATATTAATAAAAATGATGAATTATCATCTTAAGAAATTTATTTACAGATGCGGAAAAGACATGAGCTGCTGCCGTGCCGTCCTTATCTCAAGGAGAATCTCAGTGAATAAGCACTTTGTTTATCAACTGCACCCGAGTGGGTTGCAATTTGAGTGCATAGTCCGGTTAGATTATACACCCGCCCCTTGTTTAGCAGCTGGAGCTAACTAACCTCCACTGCTTTCGAAAGTATGCTCTGTAGTAGTAACAGCACCTTGTGCTCAGGCCGAACTGTCTAACAAGTGGTGATCAACCCTTTAGTGGAGTTTTCTAGGTGACCTTGGATAGAATACTACAACCACCACGTGATCCCCAAAAGTATCCTGTCAGCAGATAGGTGGCACTTCCGCAAAGACAATTATCCTGAAAGACAGCAAGTAAGTCTCGGAAGAAGCATTCTAACGGAGGCCTCAACCAATAGTCAGCCCGGTTTAATTGAAATTAGGTCCAACTTATTGTATGTATTTCAAATAAAATCATAAAACGTTGTTATAAACGGCCCATAACTTAATGACTCTGGACTCTGCTTGTTGAATTTTATGTTTCTAGGTTTAGTATTAAAAAAAATTCAAAAGGTACCAGTTAAAGAACCAAAAAGATCCCGCTTACAGATTTCCATTCACTCAGGAGGTTGTATGTTTAATTTTATGTTGCTGGGTCCAATACAAACGGAAATTCAAAAGGTACCAGTTGAAGAAGTACCAAAAATCTTCTCTTATAGTTTCTAAGTCATTATGGACGCTGCATATAAAGATTGGATGAAGACGGATAGTATATGGCCCAGAATCAAGAATGATGTACTTTTTAAAAGGAAAATCAGGGAAATCATTGGTGCTTTGGTACTTTCCCTTTTTGATAAGTTTGGTATGCAGATTGTATATGGTCAGGATAAAGATAAAGCTTACTTTTTAAGCGATAAAATTGGTACTTTTTAGGCGGGTGAAGAATAAAATAGGTTCTCTTTTCGATAAATTGGATATTTATGCTTATTATAGCCTTCAATAACATACAGTGTACTCTCTGGGGGCCTAAAATCAGGAAAAGCTAGTACTATTGGTACTCTTTAACCTTTGGTACTTTTTCTCTTTTCACAAAATTTGGTAAAGATAGCATATGGCCCAGATAAAAGTTAAGGGTACTTTTTGTGATGGGTAAAGCGAAAAAATTGTAATTTTGGTACTTTCTCTCTTTTTGGTAAATTTGCTATACAGATTACATAATATATGGAATATACACACTTAGAGACCCCTTGCTTTGTATATGGATAGTTGAATGTCGGTTGCTCAAGATTATTAAGCGTTCAAAACTTATAAATATGAATGTTTTGGCGAAAAATAACAATTCCTATTATGTTGTTTATCGGAATATTTTAACATGAAATAAGTTTAGATATAGAAAACTATAAAAAAGTTTTGTAAATTTGTGATCTGATTTGTGATGTTTTGCCCTGATTTGTTGACATTTTTTATTAATACGCTCAGAAAATTTAACAGTTAAAAGTTAAACAGGCAGTAACTGTGTTAAAAAAAAAATTTTTAAATATGTTTTTATGTTCTAAAAACAGGCAGTTAGAGTTAAGGCCCAACCATAATATGCATAACCTTACTTAACCTTCTGTCAAAACTTAGCAAAAAGTCCCTCAAATGTATTTAAAAAAACAAAATAAAATAACAATTGATTCCGTCAGAATGTGTGATCAGCTTCGAACTTTGCTTTAGCAAATGACAGTTTCAGAAAACTTAACAAGAATATGGTTCAATATGGTTTTACTCATATGATTTACATGTATTCGAACAGTTAAGCCAACTTAAGCACATTATAGTTCGGTCTTCAACTTATTAGAGCGGAACAGGGGAGCTAAAATTTGGTGCGATTAACTTTTTCGCGATGCTACTGTATTTTTAATATATAAAAGTAAAAAAGAAAGTCTTAACTCGCAGCGTTTTTTTAAAGGACACGTTTTTTCTACTGGTGCGTTTTGAAAATCCAAAGTTGACAACGCTGATTTGTTTATTAAAGAAAACTGTCAAATCGAAGCAAGTGGATAAGTCATGTTAACACCATGATTTATTAACATGATTCAGAGAGCGAAGCAGGTGATTCAAATCGTATCGGCAAAAACCAAAAACGCGTATCGTTACGTCCCTAATAAAAACCCTTTACAACCGGTCAAATAGGCAAAGAAATATAGGCGAAGTTGGTACTAAACATATTCCAAAGACTTTTAGGTAAGTCCTGGCAAAGATCGGTTATCTTAAAAATAAGCGATTATTTACGAAACATTTTGGTTTATCTTTAATCATTTTATTAGTTGATTTAAAATTACCAAAATATGTTCCTGATCCAGTGTCCTTAATGTAATTGAAATTTGTGCAAAATATTTTTTATATATAAATGATTTTGTGATTATGTAGGCTATTTTTCTATTGTATAGACTTATTTTTATTCCTAAATCAACGGTACGACATTTTCGTTTTAAATTGTACTAACAATAAAAAAAAGTACGAGAAATATTTGTTCATCTTTAGTGTACGTGATAATATTTTCGCAAGTAAAAGTGAATGCATATCATTGCCAATGTTTTATTTATTTATTTGAAATTTCATTGTAGTGTTTCGTTAATCTTTTTTTGTTTGTGCTTCTGTTTTTTGTAAATTAAAAATTAAGTTGTTTTATGCATAATTTACACCTTGTACTCGCTCGTACAGTATTGAGTTTTACTCTATTGTATTTAGCTTTGAAATTAAATTTAGTCCATTTATGGTTTGTTAACAACAACTTAATTTGAATGTATACATATGTGTGTGTGTAGAGGTGTTAATATGTACAAAGTATCAATGAATGTGTAATTATGTGAGTGACTGTATAGTTGTGGGTGGCTGCCATGTAATTAAAAATTAATTTTAAGCTTTTAATTAATTAAATAAAGCAGTTTTTGAAAAGGATTTAAATTTTAAAAATTAATACGATTTGCTTTTTAAGTCTGACCAAGAGATCACAAAATCATAACGACTTTAAACAGGAAAGAATTGCAATATAATTGACATATTGTTTCGAATTTAAATAAAGTTAAGAATTATTTATAGTTTTAGTTCAGTGTCGTCCAAGCCATATACACAATGTGCAAGCTTTTACAAAAGAGCTTTGTGCTTTCTCACCGACAAGAGCACAACAGCCAATCAGATCTCGGCAACAACAATACTTGCTGCTTAGGGTTAAGGAAAATATAATTTAGTTCAGACTTTGTTGTACTCGACAAGTAAAGGTAGACTTAGCCGAACGTCCACGTCCCCTAACGCACATCATTAATAAATGAATTAATTAATAATAAATATTTCATACCCGAAAATAATTTTTGAAACGTCTGGTCCGTTTTGTTATTTGCTTACAATGTAAAGGCTTACCGAATTTAAATGTCACGTTAAATGAACGTCTCAATCTGTATAAATTAGAACTTCATGCCGTCGTTACGTGACAGATGTAAAGCAGTGATGGCCTGCTTGAATATTAAATTGAATGCGGGTATTTTCGCTCTTTTTCCAGTATATCTATGGACTTTCGACAAACCGACGTACAATACAACATATTTCCATATATATAAATATAAATATGCGTAGATGTACAAAATAAACAAATGCATATGCACATACAATAGAAATGAGAAATATATAAAAGGCTTTAAATGGTTACAAAATATTGTTTTGTATATGTATATGTTAAGATACATATTTGTTTATTGTAAATCTATAATATAAATATCAGATATTAAATTATTACATAAACTTAATGCTGTTTTAATACCATTTTAATCACTTGGTACTTTTTCTGCACAGCGGTCATCATTTAAACCTTTTAATTTCCCATCACTGTGTGTGCTGTTGTATGTATACTATTGCTTTTTTGTTTATGTATGTTAAAAACATATGACACGTTTTTAGATGTTCTATAAGTCTCAATTTACACGTTTCATCTTTTGATGCTGAACTTCTTTTAAATTCCCTTTTGAAGATGTCATTACGTTCACACGCAGCAACCGGTTTCATTTTTTTTTTTTTGCTTCAAAACAACAACACTTTTATTCAAAGCGAACCAAAGAGAAAAAGAAAAGAAAAAAATTACATGCAGCCATTGTTGTGCATATACCTACGAATGAGAACACAAAGCGTACTGCCCAAGTACAGGCATCTCCGTAACATCCCCTTTTCTTCTTGCATCCCTCTCCTTAAAACACAAGAGTTGAGCATCAAAAGATGAAACGTGTGAATGTAGACTAAGTGCACCAACGTGTAAGCAGTCCGTTACAGTAAGTTACGGGTACAGAAACGTTCGCCTAACTCAGCCTTGCGCAACTAACTTGCCGAGTCTGAAAATTGTCTCACTTTGCAAAGAAACAACGATCCGTCAATCTAAAGTTGTACGAGCTTTCAAAGCTGTTTGCCGCAAATACAAATATCAAAGTATGTGTATCTGGACGTAACTGTTATATTATTTTAAGTTATACGTTAACTAATAAGTTCATTATTAGCTATTTTTGTTAGGCTACAGGTCTACATAAAAAAAAATAACAAAATAAAAGCTCGTGATATTTTGTTCTTATATTTTTATTTTGTTCCCATTATTTCGGTAAGCATCTTCAGGGGTCTGAATAAATAAAAACATAAAATAATTATTACAATATTAAACAAATTATAATATGTTTAACAAAGATAATTAAATGTTAACAATAATAAACACAAAAACTTAACTTTTCCCTATTGGATTCTCTTAACTAAATTGAGTTTTTCCATCGTCTGTTTTGTTTATTATTTGTATGTATATGTGTGCATATATGTGTATTTCTGTGTTTGTCAGTAATTGAGACGAAGTTCTAGGTTAATATTAGAGATGAGCGATATTTCTGTACCTGTGATTTAATCACTGTTACTGAAAAATCACGAATCACAGTTGTGACCAAATTTGTCAAGTAACAGGTACTTTCTAAGTCGTTCTTTTTGTGTTTTGTTACATATACAAATTTATGATATTTCACTGTTTGTGTGGGTAATTGCGTTTTTTGAATGAAATGTCGAATGATATTGCTGTTCCTTTCATTCTCTCTTCTATATTATTAGAATTTTTTTATGCCAAAATTTATTTGTTCAAGTATGTATGTATATGAAAGTAAACAGATTTGAAAGCTCTTACAATTTGTTGTTGTTTCTTTGTAAAGTGCTTGCAAAAGCTCGCGTATTGTACATATAGCTTGGCCGCAGTTGCTTTAAAAGAACAGAAAACTGATAAACCGTGATCACAATCACAGTTTAAAGGAGCTGTGATTATTAAATCACATTCACTAATCACGATGATCTTTAAAAATCACGGGATCGCTCATCTCTAGTTTAAATTTCTCACTGTTAGATTTTCCACTTGGCTTCTCTTCTTTATGAGCTGACACAATATCTGCAATTGAAAACTCTGCTTTAATATCTCTAGTTAATATCAATAATATGTAGCATCTCCTTGGGTAATTTCTCTCTTTTGTAATATTTGTACTCCTTCAATTGTGGTTTATGATATGGAAGCGTACAGTAGCTGTTATCGCAGTTTTTGTTCAATAATGGGCATAATAAACCACACAAATAGCTTGGCAAACATGTGAAACTTATAGGTTTGCACAAATATTTTGTGTTATTTATTGGGGAAATATTAAAAAATTTTAATATTTGGCAGACATGTTTGATATTTGTCAAACTTTTTGTGGTGTCTAGTGCTAAAAGTTATCATTTCAAAAAACAAAAATTAAAAATTAATGTTTGTACGAAATATGATTGTGCGGTTTATTGACAAGCAGAAGCAAAAACAAAGTGCATATTTGCCAATCAAGTTGTGTGGTTTATTATGGCCTTCAGATTGCCAATAGCTATTTGGTCAGATTTATGAGAAGATATTCTTGTCTAAAGTTTTGTTTTTGTCGTCACTACTACACGGAATTTTATACACCACATTTGACTTTTTCCTTACTAACTAATAAGTTTTAAATTGTAATCTGTAGAGGCATGATTTGCATTATTGTAGCGCTAGCGTCACTGTGCGGACTGTTCAAATCTGAATGTAATGTTAATATATTAATAAATGCGATAATTGAATCAATTATGTCTTTAGTTGAAAAATATTAAAAATATTGTTTTAATTTAATTAAAATTTTAGTTGTTTTGAAATAAATTGTTAATTAATATATTTATTATATAATAAAAAATCTTAATTGATATTTTCGCATAAAATAAAATAATTTAAACTTGTAGAATTGTCAAAACCTGAGCAATATTTTATTAAATCAAGTTACACATCGTTTGAAATGGCAAAGTTTTTTGATCATACTTTCAATTAAAATTACACATATAATTTATTGAAAAATAATCCACAATTTTTAGTAATCAATATAATCATTTTGTTAATAGCTGCAAAATCAACAAATTGTTTGCTTGATTCTATGAATTTGGCCATTAGAAACAATTTTTTATTTTTTCTGTGAAATGTGAAAAAAGCCGGCATAATTTTAAACTCAATCGTCTTTTGCATTTGTTGCATTAAATGGAAATGTAAAAGCGAAAAGTTCTGCCGTTTACATACTTTAAATTAAACAAACAGACCATTCCGGTGAGATCCATATGCAAAAGCTGACACAACACAACAACACACATTAGGGCTATCAGATTGACGACTTTTAAGCCGGTTTGGCGATAAAATTTTACGGTTGTCAGCTTGGCGATTATTTAAATAATAAGTGAAATGAAAAACTACTACCTTAATTATGTGCAAAATTTTATCAAAAAAGGTGAAATGTTTCTCTTACTAAACCCTCTACCACCAGGAGTGGTGAGTGAGGGCATAACTAGTTTGTCAATCCGTATGTAGCACCATTCGGTATTTGAATTTTGCTAGTTCAGCCGCCGATTGGATTTTATGGCCTTATGAACATTTTGGCTAAAACTAAATTTTTTCAAAGTTTTGTTAGTCTTGGTTGAGTCGACTACTTAGGCATGCGTTACTTCACAAAAACTGGGATATCATATGTGTACGCGACAAAAAACCTAAAATAATCGTGAAATTAGCGGCAAAATTCAGGTTTTGCCTTAAAATTGTATTATAAACTCTCGTTCGTCCACAATTTTGTATAGATTTTATAAAAATCATACGTCTAAAACGCTAACAAATTATGATATTGTAATCAAATTTGATCCAATTTTTTTTTTGCACTTTTGTCCACGAGAGTACAACAGTAACACAAGATACACCCTCAAGGAGTGTACACAAAACCACGGCGCAAGAAAACTCTGTAACTTTTGATCCGATAGAGATATTTCATTAATTTTTTTAAAGCAAATGTTAAGAGTAATTCCATTCTAATGATAAAAGTGTTCTATATGCGGGTTCTGACGGTTATAAATGTCTAAATGGTGTTAAAGGGGCAATTTTCAAAAGCCTTTTTTCCTACCAATATAAAAAAAAACGAAGCCAATTATCTATAACAGTTTGCGAGGAATGATAATTTCCTTGTGATTAAATTTACAAATATCACATTTTTTTTAATAATATAAAATATTTGTTATTAACAGCCATAATTACCAATCTTTTGACCTCATTGTTTTAATATGTTTACTATGAATGACATTAATATTTTGGAAATCGGAATTTCTGGGCCACTGTGCATTAGGGAATCACAGCTGTAGTGCTTACCGCTAACTTTACCTTTTATGTTTGTGAAAAAATAATTATAACTTCTAGAATGCAGCATCGATGTATGAATAAGTTTAAAAATCGGATCTGGAATATCATGTAAAGTACATAAACAAAAATACCTTAAATTGGCTAAAAATTCTTTTTTATGCTCAATATATAGAGTTATATTAAACATTAATACCACCAGACGCAGATCCAGCTTCACCTTTTAGGAAAGGACGAGGTGAAGTTTTTAGAAATTTATTTAAACAAAAAAAAAAAAAACAAAACATTAATAATGTTTAGATTAAATTAAATGTAGAGATAATTTAAGTAAATATAAATTACTTAAGAAGCAGGAAAAATTTAAAAAAGATAATTTCTCCAAGTTCTAATTACACTGCGGAACAGTTATTTTGCGGCCTGGAACTTTGTGTAATTTTTTTACTAATTTGAGGTCGCTGATTCCAAAACTCACCTTTATTTTTCTCTATCAGCTCCAGTTTTTGGGATATACCGTTATATCCAAAATTAAGGCACTTTCAGAACATATATTGGAATAACTTAAAAACGGAGCACCATATGCCCTTAAGAAAAAAACCGAAACTCGCTTACAATATTATCTTTAAGACGTGCTAACATTGTTTGAAATTTGGCCTGTGATTTGACAGATATTGTTGAAGTTTAAAAAAAAAATAACAATATAAAAAACAAAAATTTTTTTTGTTCTTTAAAAATTCATAAAAAATAAAATCACAGTTTGGGTCTAAAAGCATTTAGTTAAACATATTTCGAATGAAATTATCTTTATTTCATTGTAATCGGTGCACAACTTTTGCTTGTGTTCACAATTTACCGAATTGATAAAAATTGCGATATTCATAAAAAAAACATATTTTAATGTGCACTGTTTTTCCTGTCAGAAATATTATTAATACATATTTTTGTTTGTTGTTGTTTGTTTTTGCAATATATTCCGTGCATTTTCTTTGCAAATATGAGTTCGTTACAAAAAGCTTGTGTTAACAACCCCAACAGTTTTTGTTATATATGTGGCAAATTTTGTATGCAAAAGCAAAGATGAAAGATCACGGAGGCTGTGATAAAAACCTACGAGGCATACTTTGGGTGAAAGCTTGCACAAAAGAATAAATATTGGGTACCCAATATCGTCTGTAAGACTTGTGTAGAATCTTTACGATACTGGAGTCAAGGAAGCCGTAAAGGGCTTCAATTTGGAGCACCGATGACATGGACAGAACCTACTAATCACTTTAATGACTGCTACTTTTGTGCAGTGAACGCAAAAGGTTTCAACCGGAATAGAAAACGTATTTGGGTGTATCCTAATGTGGAATCGGCTAAACCCCCAGTATTGCACAGTAATGATTTCCCCAATCCAGTTTTTTCTAGAACATTTACTCCAAACTGTGATGATGTTGAAATGTTAAAGGTCAGCAGTGAAAGTGACTTCGAAGAAAGTAGTTTTACAAAACAGGGATTTTCTCAAGAGGAGCTCAATGACTTGGTTCGTGATTTGAATTTATCAAATCTGCCGAACTTCTTGCTTCAAGATTAAAAGAAAAACACTGTCTTCAACCTAGTGTTGACATTACATCCTTTAGGACCGGAGAGCAACACGTTCTTCCCTACTTTACCGAAGAAGATACGCTTGTATTTTGTAACAATGTTTCTGGACTCTTAACTTGTATGGGCCTTCCAGAATATAAGCCTGAAGAAAAAAAGCTTGAAATGTGTACAATGCTGCACAATGGAAATAAATTTGCCTCAGTTCCAATCGGTCATACTACCAAACTAAGGGAGGAATATTAAAATATTAAAATTGTTTTAGAAAAGATTTCGTACACAAAACATCATTGGTCAGTATGCGTTGACTTGAAGATGGTGAACTTTTTGTTAGGCTAGCAAGGCGGGTATACTAAATATCCCTGTTTCATATGTCTATGGGATAGTCGCGCAAAAGCAGAACATTGGATTAAAAAGGTTTGGCCTTTAAAGGAAAATATGAAGGTGAACCGCTGCTTAGCCGAGAGAAAATCCTTCTTCCACCACTTCACATTAAACTTGGGCTAATGAAACAGCCCTGAGTGCGGAAAAGTTAAAAGCAGGCATCTTTGATCCGAACACTTATGAAAGATACTGGTTTTGTAAACCATATGACACAAATTAAATCGGAGGCATGGCTAAGCCTTGTTTTAGTAGTCAAAAATTTTTAAGGCAATCATAAAGCACCAGACTATGCAGAATTGGTTGCTAAAAAGCTTCAAAATTTTCACACATTAGGAGTTAATATGAGTATTAAATTGCATTTTTTGCATAGCCATTTGGACAGATTCCCGGATAATCTGGCCGATTACAGTGAGGAACAAGGAGAACGCTTTCACCAGGACATCAGGATAATGGAAGAGAAATACCAAGGTCGATGGGATCGCCACATGCTGGCAGACTACTGTTGGACTTTAATAAGGCAATGTCCTGAGGAAAACCATGCCAAACAAGCTAATAGAAAAAGTTTTTTGTAATTTTTGTTTTAATTATTGGATAATGTATTTTAGATGTATCTCTTTTGTTTTTATATCATTATTAAAAGGGATCTTAATAAAAAAAACTTTACATTTTGGTCACACATACACATTAAAATACGTTTTTTTATGGATATCGCAATTTTTATCAATTCGGTAAATTGTGAACACAATCAAAAGTTGTGCACCGATAGCAATGAAATAAAGCTCATTTCATTCGAAATATATTTAATAGCCAATTTACACTACAACGAAATCTAGCACTTTCGAGATTTCGAGCCAAATCTAGTTGTTTTTGGCTAGATTTCCCGTACAAAATAAAATCTACTCCGTAACTAGATTTTGACGAAATCTATTCGAAATCTAGTAGTACTTATTGATGCAACTATGTTTTTCCCCATATAGCACTAAAAACTACTTCCCTGCACAAGAAAAGAAATCACATTTTAACAAAACACAAAACAAAAACAATAATGGCTGCTTGTTAAAATTGTTAAAAAAAAAATAAAAAATTTTGTAATATAGTAAAAAAAATGTAAATGACAAATAATATTGATAAAATAAATGAAGTTGATTATAAAGAAAATGTAATGCAAATTTTTAAATGCCTGTTTCTTTTTATGTAAGTATGTGTTACACAAAAAACTTTCAGTTGGCGGTTTTTGTTGTGAAAACCAAATCTCGCTAATGTCAAACAAGTATAATGTAAACGAACTAGATTTGGAGGAAGATTTCAAATGAAATCTACTAAATTTCGATGTAAATGCCCTATAACTAAATTTTTTAGACCCAAACTGTGATTTTTGTTGCACATTTATTTTTTATGAATTTTTTTTTTTCTTAAATTGTTATTTGTTTTTTACGAAACTTCAACAATATCTCTGAAATTTCTGGCCAAATTTAAAACAATGTTAGCACGTCTTAAAGATAATATTGTAATCGTGTTTCGGTTTTTTTCTTAAGGGAATATGATGCACCATTTTCAAGTTATTTCAATATATGTGCTGAAAGTGCCTTAATTTTGGACATAACGGTATATCTCTAAAACTGGAGCTGATAGAAAAAAATGAAGATTAGATTTGGAATCAGCGACCTCAAGTTAGTGAAAATTTGTAACAAAGTTCCAGGCCGCACAAAAAAAGTTCAATTTTGTTCCGCAGTGTTATCAATTTTGATCACAAAGCTACACTTATTTTCAGGAACCGTAAATAATTATTATTTTTGAATTTTCAAATGCAACCACAAGAAAATATCGGAGAGCTAAGTCATAAACAGTTTTTTGATCGTTTTTAACCATATTATCATAAAATCATATGCTTTTGAAATTCTTATTTTTTTGGGCAGGCATATTCGATCGATTTCAAAAGGATCATTTTTAAAATACGCCATAAATTTCAAGCGATTTTAAAATCCAATTTCTGAATTAAAGTCTACATTTTTTGTTTAAAATACAGTACATAACAAAACGGAACAATTTAATTTTTAATTTTCTGTTTTTTAAGACTATTCTACAAATTTAAATCAATATTGCCGTTGTTATGTTTTATAGGACTTGAAATGTCACTACCATTTTTGTAATTGTAGGTCTATAGTTTAGCATAAGTCCCATAAAAAGATCAATCACCCTCACTCTATTTTTTTCTTCAAAATACCAGCACTTTATTTATAAGAATATACAAAATTTATCACACGTTAATTTCATATGACTAAAAATTGTGATATCAGAGTATCAAAGATTCGGAAGAGCCGAATATAACAACATAACATGTTTTTCCTTTTTAATTTATATTTGGTATATATAGTGTTTAAAGATTTTTTCTATTGGGATATTTATTTTTTTTTTATTTGTCGCTTTGCTTCAAATTTTTCCAATATTGATCCCTATAAAGTATTTATACATGTACATGCACATATATTTTGCGTTTGAAGCTAATTTCTTTTTCGGTTTGAAGTGGATTTTTTAACATTCATTTTGAATAAATTAATAAGTACAAATGAACAAAATCAGATAATATACGACCGAGTTACAAGCAAATGAGTTCATTTTCTTCCTAAAAACAAAGGATTTGGCACAATAGCGTCCACACAATATGAGCTAGGAGGACTAAATTTGGCGCAGATACACGCAAAGAAAAAACATGATTGATACAATCACAATCGCAAACTATCATCAATGTTTGTGGTTATGATTGTGTCAAACACGTCTTAAGCAACAATATATGTTCAGTTATAATGATTTTAGATAATTGTTGTCTCAAACATATTATTATGTTCAGAAGAAAAATGCGCACGATCTTTCAAACCATTTTTCTATATTTCCCAATACCATGCAAAATGTCTACTTCAACATTTTATATGGTTCTTACAATAAAAACAATAAAAAATGTAATTTAAAAAATTTATGTTTTATTACAAATATAATAAATAAAATATAGCATACATATACTAAAAATAAAATTAAATACACATATTTATATACCTGTGTATTTGTTTTAATTTATAAATTTACGTTGTGTGGTACAAATATATCCAAACAAATAAGAATTCCGTTTTTGAAAAAATTCGGGGCTGATGACAAAATTATGTGTCTGAATTTGTTATAGGTTTTTTTGGCTGCAAGAAAGACAAAATAATTGCATATTTATATATTTTTATAATTATATTTAAATAACTTACCTGTTTCAATAAACGTATAATAATTTATTTCGTTAGTTTTGCAAGGCAGCATGGCATTTTTCTCCCCGAAAAATGTTTTAATTAATCTGTCATCATTCATGTTTCCTGATTAACTGACGCTCGCGGGCGGAGAAAATGTAATTTTAAAGCACACACTGTTTGTTTTGACAATAAATGTTTGCTCCTTAAGAGAATGTGTTTTCAAGCAAACAAAAATGATGGTATCAAACATACCTTTTGTGTTCAACTAATATTATGATTTTAACTGTATAGTTGAAAATATATATATTATAGTAGCTAACATATCAAATAATATAATATGTTTAGCTAGACCAGAGTACCTTTTTAGGTGTAAGCCACCATATAATATTATTATAGTGAATTTAAAAATGTTAAGGACAAAAAACAATTTTTTAAGTTATATTAAGACTATAATTAATTTATGAGGGTAAACATATAAGGCAAGTATAAACAAAAATGGTCGTAGTGACCATTCATTAATCATTTTTTTCTCTGCGTGTATATTTTTAATGTAACCAAAAAAAAAAAAAAATAAGCCAAATTGGTCCATTATTTTACCTGGTCTGATAGAACTTATCCAAACCAGCTATATTTGCGATTTGTTTGACTTTTAAAAGCGAAATCGACATATTATTTAACCAATAAAAATATCATCACAGAGTAAGGATTTTGTCACGATAGCGCCCATACCAAATGATCTAGGAAACAACTGGCTTTTCAATACACAAAAAAAATTATCAGTAGTTTTTTTTATCAATTAAAACAATTTTTAAAAAAGTATTTAAATAAATTTAATTTCATAATTGAATCAATTATTTTTTTAGTTGAGAGAAAATTAAATGTATAATTTTGATTTAATTAACATTTTAGTTGTTTTGAAATAAATTTTTAATAAAAATATTAATTTAATATCAAAAAATCTTAATTGATTTTTTAGTTTAAAAAAAAATAATTTAATTTTGTAGAATTGTTGTTGGGAACTGTCAAAACCTGAGCTATATTTAATTAAATCAATTTACACATTGATGGAAACGGCAAAGTTTTTTTTATCATTTGTTTAATTAATATTAAAAAAAATATGATATATTGAAAAAAAAATATTCACAATTTTAAAAGTTTTACAATTTTTAGTAATCAATATAAATCATTTTGGTAAAAGGTGCAAAATCAACAACTTGTTTGCTTGATTTTATGAATTTGGTGATTAGAGACAATTTTTAATTTTTTTTCTGTGTACTAAGGTGAATAGTCGAAATTGCAATTGTTTTAAATTAAAATCCTATTCGGCGATTTACGATAGAGGATTTGGACATAAGTAAAAAAAAAACCGACAACCCTGACACACATGTCAACTGCAAATCCAAGCAATGCTGATGGCGGCAGACACTCACATGTTGCAAACACAGCAGCATTGAAAATTAAATGCAATTAAAAGCATTAACAAAAATAACAACAGCAGGTTGTCCGCATATCTCTGGCCAGTTCTTAAAACTGAAGTAAATAAAATTTTCAATTTAACAATTTCGTTTTTGCTGTTTTACTCGTAAGAGAATTACAATGTGGAAATAAAAAATGAAAGTGAGTGTGAGTGAGAAATTAAATTGAAATATAAAAAAAAAATAAATAAAATAAGCAGTAACACCAAAGTTCACTTCATGGCATAACTTAAGGCTTGCATGCTGATGCGCATAAAAGTATGCCACAAAATATATAAATTGCACAAAGTTAAACAAAATAGAAATATTCGACCAACCACGATCAATTTTAAAATGAACGCACCAGAGATGGAAAATAGAAATAAAATTTTAGTAACTAGTTTCGCCCAGTGGTCGTATTTCGACCACTTAAAATTTACAGTAAAAATAAATCGTTATACCTATGTACGTAGGTATGTATGTAAATGCAATTATTAGGTTTACAAAATTTAAGAAAAATAACAAAGTGTTTTTCATATTTCCTTTTATTCGTTACTTTCATTTATCTATAAAATAATAAAAATTTGTTATTCTTCAGAACATATTTAAAGTGAATAACTGCTACCAAAGTTAATACAACAAAATAAAACAGATACAATTATACAGGTATGGAAAAAAATTTATTTCTATTAATTTAAATTTTTCTTCTTCTTGTATTTTGTGTATTTAAACAACATTTATCACCCGTTTCTGTTTGCAATGCCACACCATCACGCAAGAAAGATGCAAAATCACATGACTCAGCTTCTTTACAAGAAAGTGCAACATTGATCGCATAGAACATACATATTGGTGGCTATTCTTGAAAACGCGTCGAACGAGTGAAAATTTACATGAAAACAAAAACAATTTTACAAAAAATTTACAAGAACTGTTTTTGTTTATCATACAAAATTTACAGTTTTTAAAAGAGACAGAAACGCGTTAAATCTCTCACGTTAATTTAATTTTAAAAGAGTATATATAACAAAAACAATTTTCGTAAATTTTGTTTTTGTTTTCATGTAAATGTTCACTCCTTCGACGCGTTTTTAAGAATAGCCACCATTATTTTTATCAAAATTTTAACAAACATTTGCAAGTCGCATAGAGTTGTTAAAAAAATCTTACACTGCATTTATAGGTCGCATTATCTTACTTTATAAGCACACAAGATTTTTTGACAAATCGTAGGTACGCTAGTGAATTGCCGACTTTACTTAGAAATGTACGTAGGTTAAAATAATTGAATAATTTAAAATTTTTTCTTGTTACCACAATGCTTCATCAATAAGACCGTTTTTACAATTAGTTTTTGTTTTATTCTACTTTGGGCGTGTGTGAAACGGTAGCAATGGTGAATTAAAATTGTCAAAAATTTCCAAGCTAATGTCAAAATGTATAGTAGCCCCCAGTAGTACGATTTACTAACTTTTTTTACGATAATCGTATCGTTAAAATAAATATAACGAAAATTGATCGAATTTGCTATTGAGTAACATTTTTAACGATATTTGCTATCGATTAAAGTCAGCTGTTACATTAAGCAGTTTGTTTCGTTTTGTTAGTGACAATAATTTACCTAGTGTTTATTTAATCGACTTTTTACCCGACTTTTTACATACATACTACATACATACATACATATGTATATGTATAAACAAAATTCTAAATTCAAAATTTACAAAAAAAGCAAATTATGAACAAAAACAAAATTCTAAATGTAAAATTCTCAAAATAATATTAGTATTGTGGTTAAAAAAATAATATATAAATAATATATAAAAATAGTAAATTAAGCACAATTTCATTTGTTATTTCTTAATTCTCTTATGTGCTTTTCGTTTATTATAACATTTTGTAGACAGAGATGTTACAAAATCTACAGCTGTTTACAATCGTTAAAAATAAATTACAGAATCACACTATCGTTACTGCAAGCGAATTTTCCCAGATATTTTCGAGTTTGAAAAATCGAGATTGGACTGTATCTTTTATTGCTCTACCAGGGTTGGAAGTTGTTTTATGAATTACATTTTAATTGATAAATATATAGACAATTTTGATAATTATTTCTTTTAAGCCTACACGTAAAAAATAATTTGAGGCAAATAAAATAAACTTAAAATCGAGGAGATGAGACAATTATTAAGGAAGTTATACGCAATTAAGGGAACAAAGCCGATTTTATTTCCTCTACAAAATTTATATTAATAAAAAAAAACTTTTTTATACTTCTAACTAAACTAAAGCAATCTTGTGTAAAAAAATTCGGCTTTTTCCACTTCATGACTTATAATTTTCTAATTTTTGTCTTTGTGTAAAAATTTTATACAACGCGTTATCGTCACAAAATTATCTTTAAAAAACGGATCGATAAAATTGTACGCAGTAAAAAAAGGCACATAAAGAAAAGTAAATGAATTTCATATTCGTATTCAGAGAACTTACATTAGAGTAGAATAAGTTTTTTTTAAATATATGAAATTAACTTACGAATTCATGAGCTTATCATCTTAAGTTGGTATGTAATATGACCTTTTATGTATAAGAATTGTGGATATATTGGGGATATATAAAAAAATGTTAAATGAGTTACAACAACTATAAAAATATGTAAAATAATACAACAATTAGCGTTTCACAATATGTTCGATTTGATCTAATTTTCAAGATTTTGATGCTGCGTTAAATCTGTCCCAATCTGTTTTTCATTATTTTTCACATGTACTGGAGAACTAAATGCAACGTTTTACTCATCTTTGAAAATTACATTTTCAAAAAAAATTGTGACGCTCACCCTAATGTACATGTTGGTTTGGAAGTACAAAGAAAATCGAACACATTTTAAAAGAACAACAAAAAGCATTGATATTTGCAACCACCGTTTATATTTCTTTACGAGTTTAATTCAACAAATTCTTATACATATTTCAACTATAATAAACACAAAAAGTATTAATTATAACTTATGTAGAACAGCCCCAAAAACGGGGTTTTGAGATCACAGTTAAACGAGACTTAGTTAATCTGACAATGTTTCTCTTGAATGAAATAACAAAAATAATCACATTTCGTCGGAAATATCCGAACTTATCTTAAACTTAATCCACATCTCAAAAACCCGGGCTTAGTAATACATAATAATTTTGATATTATGAATCCAATCTTTCATTCATATAAAATACATGCTTACATACATATATATTTTTATAAATTGTTAATTCCATAACAAAATTAATGTCGTAAAAATGAGTACTTCTTGTGATGCGGTTAATTATAACTTTCAGAATATGTGTGTACGTGTGTTCGCAAGCAAATTTGTTAAAGCTTTTTTCGCTTTTATCCTAAATAATTATAATGTGCATATCTAAACAAAAATTCCTTTAAAGCGATATATGTTTTATTAAAATCGGTAGATGAAAATATATTTAAAATCCAACGGCAAAAAATTGCTGCCGAATTTATATATAAGATTTTTGGGAGCAAATTAACAAAATTTCTGAGTATGAGTCAACGTGTATTTTCTTAAGGAGGCTCATTACATTTTGTGTATTCTTTTTATATGCTGTTTTACTATTATAATATACCATTGTGACGTGCATAATATGCCAACTTGAATACACTTCAACCTATCGAGGCTAATAATTATAAAATTATATCAATCCCCTTTTAGACATGCCCTTCAAATAAGACCAACTGCAGAATAGTAGCATTATTTTATTTACAGGCTGTCTGCCTTATTCATAAAAAAAATAATTCAGATTTCAAACGTATTTTTGAAAACTAAATTTCCATACAAATAACCCTAAAAATAATGTTGAGTCACCATTTAGTTCTTTATGTTTACGGGATATGACTTTTGGGATAAGTTCTTTAAGCTGTATTTTGTCTTAGTCTTAGTCGTATAAAAAACGATTTAATATTATACAAGCTGATATAAATGTTATCAGAAAGAAATGTTCGCACTTTTCGTAAAACAAAATGTTGGCCTTGTTTTATTTCCGGAAACAAAAAAATTTTAATTTTTTTCGTAGAGATTAATACACACAAATATTGAAAGTTAACCGTATTTTTTGAATTAATTTTATTTTTAAGCAATAAAATGTGCTCAATTAGAACAAAAATAAATGTGCATTCACACATTTTACTTCTGGTCTTTTTGGAAAGAGTTAAACAGTTAGAAGAATATTAAACGTATTTCATTTGATCTGTTAAGACAGAGCACAACGAAATGCTATTTTCAGTATTCGATCGATATACATATGTATATACATACCTATTGCTTTGTACTATCAGAGGAACCTGAATCCAGCAAGTTTTTATCAATATTTTGGTGTTTTATTATACATTTTAAGCATATTGTTATTTGTCTGCTTTTGAACATTACATATATACATATATTACATATTTGTATATCATATACATATAGGCATTTACATGTGAATGTCAACCACGACTCAAAAAATAAAAACCCTTGAAACCTTTTCTCAGATATGGTTAAAAGTAAAAAAACACTCGAACTTTACTATACAAAGAAACTTTTAGCTTATTACAATTTTTAAAGAGCAAAAAAAGTTAAACTTGAATATATCTTGGATTAATTTTAAGTAGCTGCAATCAACAATTTTCATTTCTCTGCTGATTAAATACAGATACTGGTAACATTGAAATTATACTTTAAAATAAATGTTACAACAACAATGAACAGGATCCATGAGGAAGGACCAAATATAAAGTATTCTTATGTCACGTACGTGGTGAAAAAACTCATTTGTATTTGATCTGTCGTAGGTGTATCAAAACAAAAGTTCAAAGCATGATATTTGTTGCAAAAAAATATTGATTGGATTTTTTTTTTAATTGATATAATAACAATTTTATAAGCTTTTAAAGGTCGTAACGTACGATATTGTGAATACTAAATATGCAACTAAATGTACCATTTTATTGATTTTGGTCCAAACTTATTTTATTGCAATCTTTAGCATTTAACCAAATATTATTGGAATCGGTCCATATTTGACCATAGCACCCATATACAAATACTACTCCCGAAAATAGCTTTAAATACCATAACTTGTTTACAAATGTTGGCACCAACAACTCTTACTATAGATACTATGTCATAACAAAATGTTGTGATGGTTAGGCCAAAATTAACCATATGTCCCATATAAACCGCCTTCCTTAAATTTTTAGGTTAGAGGCAAACAAATCTCATATAGATGAACAAATGGCACAAATAGCTATTATATAATTCTTAACCTCCTCGCATTATTCTGTTCTGGCGACCATGATTGGCCATGGCTTGACCGGCTAATGCTTTCTTACTTGTTTGTTTTAAGTTTCTGTATACATATATTTAGTTAAAATATATCTCATACCTTGTAAATACTATAAGAGAAAAAACTGTCACGTACGGTATATCACAAACAATTTTACATTTTGCTCTTTATGAACCTATCCAAAAAAATTACGGATTATAAAGGAAAAATATCTAAATGTGAAAAATTAAAAAAAGAAAAACTTCCTCCCACAATTCGCAGATTTTCGCATATTTTTACATTTACCCCAAAATCACTTCCGTTTAATGTCACGTCCGATATGCACCTATTTTGCTAGCTATTTTGGACAACAAGGTTCTGAATATAATAATTAATTTTTTCATTTATAGGACACCCTAAATGAAACATAGTGATAAAAAATATATTTTCCTGTTACTACTATTTGTGCAAAATCTCTATCGCTCTGAAGGCGTACAAATGTCACGTGGGATAACATCAAATCTTATAAAAAAATTAGTTGCTTATTTAAAAAAAAAAATACCTTTTTTGTCATAGGGTATTTAGGTATTTTTGCAATTATGCCTGATTTTCCATCCCTGATAACACCAATCACACACATTTACATATTCATGTGTGGTAATGCTTCCCGTCACTACCATTAAAATGTTTCTGTGTTTCATTATCATTCCAGCTATGAGTAACCGCCAAAGTATCAATTAATTCAATTAAAATGTTACAATGAATGTTTTCGATATACTAAAGGGGTAAAGAAATATATTTTAAGAATTTATGTAATAGGGTTTATAATTTTCTAGGCTTTATTTATTCCAGACAAATTTATCTATTTCAAGAATTTTAAGTAATCAAGATGTGAATAAGTATTTAAAACTTTGGTTTAAATTAAATGATTCCTATAGCGCTGTTGTACTTATCTACGATATAACCAAATATTTTTGTGGCTAACATTTTAATCTGTTTGACGCTTTTTATAGTCGATTTTACAGGGTTTTTTTAAGGAAACAATATAAATAAAATAATTTAAAATATCATACGATTTTGGTGCTCTAAGAATATTCATACAGTAATTTAATTAATTGGCATAAACCTCAATGAATATTGTGCTAAAACAATTGGTTGACATTTCCGAAAAAAACTTTTATATATATATTTTTTTTTTTCGTTTTGAGTGGAAATATTCTTAACATTATATTACACAATATCTAGAAATTTATATTTAACTTAATCGTTTAATACTCTAAATTACCAGGAACCTCGAAAATTATTTTGCCGAGAATTCCCCATAATATTTTCCGGCAGAGAAACCCTAGTATAAGTATAAGAAAATATTTATTTACCCATATAATGAAAAGAAGTGAATAAACCTATACATATCGCGACCTCAGGTCAACAAGGTTCTATCTAAGGTGCAAATAGAACCTTGTTGTCCTAAAGTCACGATATACATATAAACTGCCTTCTGTCATAAATCTAAACACGGATTTTTCCGTTCATATATTATCCTGTTAAAAAGTTTCAAAGAACCTGTGCATATATATTCTATAACTATAATTTAACCCGCTCCTTCCTTAGAACCCCCTTTCTTTCCTGAATATAGTTATATGCCAACATTATTGTTTCTAGGTTTTAACAAAAAAGACCCAAAATATTTCATCTTATAGTTCCTCATTCACTCAGGACCCTGCACCTATAATTTTATATTTCTAAGCCTAATATTATAGAACATTCAAAAAGTACCACATGTAGAACGGAAAAGTAAAAGAAAGGCTTTTTTATAACTTCCCGTATTTCCCCTTCTTGATATTTTTTCCCCATTGACGGATTAAACATTTTAAAATTATAATGTGAGCTCAGAATTTAATACGTACTTATATTGAAATGAATGGAGAAAATGGGTGTGTTAAAAAATTCAAATAACCAACATTTTAATTTTTCGAATTTATTCTATGAGTTAAATTTCAGTTATGTATTTTATAAAGCTTTTTGGAAAAAAAGTTACAATTATTTATTCTATGAATAAATTCGAAAAATGAAAATGTTGATTATAATAAAGTTGCTTATGAAAAGAAATAATTCCCAATACCTATTTTATAAAATAGTTCAGTTAAATACATTCAATTTATAAAGTATCACTATCCAGTGTGACACAAAGAATGCTGACGAAGGCCGTAGCGGGCCGGAAAATGCATTACATTCTGCTGGTGTCTAATAATTGTAAATTTTTCTGTACATACAATTTACTTCATTGCTATCCAACGGAAAGCTAACTAGGCACCCTACAAGCAATTTGGTAGTCGACTACAAAAATAATGCACTTATAGTTAACTTTTTGACAACTGACTTTAAGCTAACTACAAATAAATGCAGAAATTCCCCAACATCAATGTGCACACATTTTTTTTTTCTTTTTTGAATATTTTCGTTTGTTGTTGTTTTTGTTTTCTTTTGCTATTTAGAATTTATTTTTTTATAACTGTTATTATGCGCATACGTTTGTTGTCTTTGGTATATTTTTGTTTTTTATTTTAGCATTGTTTTGTTTTATGTTAAATGTTTACTGATAATTATTGTGCGTTCAGTTAAAAGTGTAAGTTAACAAGTTAGAGTGCTATATTCGGCTGTGCCGAATCTTTGATACCCTCCACCGACAGGAGTGGGCTCTATATGATAAATACATATATATTATTAACTAAGCTTCACAAAAACGAACGTCAGCATTAAAATTGGTTGCGGTTTAGACCTGAATTAAATTATTGACCGACAATTAGAAAATGTTATTCGTTTCTTGTAAGAACTTTGAACTGGTTTGAGTAAAATATCATTATTCGTAACAGTTTTAGCCGGACTAAAATGATTTTTAGGAGCGTTATTTGTATTGGACCTGTGGTAAATTATGGACAAATCATCCCAAAATTCTGAAGACTGATTTCTGGTATTACAAAAAATAAATTAGAATAAATTCCAATACAGCAGTGTAATTAAATTTAGCGTTAACAGTAAATTTCACAAATTTGCATGATAGTTTTTCTTGCCATATGAATTTTAGTAAAAAATTTCACCGCAATATCTATAAATCCAAAAGTGGGCTTTATCTGGTTTTAGGCGCAATAAACTATTTTCCGGGAGTAGGGTTTATATGGGGCCTAGGGTAAATTATGGACCACTCTTCACGAAATTTGGCAGTGTGATTTCTAGTCCTATAAAACTGTGACGTACCGAATTTCAATTTGAGAGCATTATTTATTACGGTTTTAGGCATACTAAACGATTTTCCGGGAGTAGCGTTTATATGGGGCCTAGTGTAAATTGTGGAACGATCTTCAAAAAATCTTACAGTGTGATTTTTGGTCCTATAAAACTGTGACGTACCAAATTTAAGTATGCGAACGTTATTTATTACGGTTTTAGGCGCAATAAACTGTTTTCCGGGGGTAGGGCTTATATGGGGCCTAGTGTAAATTATGGACCGATCTTCAAAAATTTTACAGAGTGATTTCTGGTCGTATAAAACTGTGACGTACCAAATTTTAGTATGCTAGCATTATTTATTGCGGTTTTAGGCGTACTGAACTGTTTTCTGGGAGTAGGGTTTATATGGGGCCTATTGTAAATTGTGGACCGATCTTCAAAAAATTTTACAGTGTGATTTCTGGTCCTATAAAACTGTGACGTACCAAATTTTAATATGATAGCGTTATTTTTTACGGTTTTAATCGTACTTAACTGTTTTCCGGGAGTAGGGTTTATATGGGACCTAGTGTAAATTATGGACCGATCTTCAAAAAATTTTACAGTGTGATTTGACGTATTATAAAACTGTGAAATACCAAATTTAAGTATGATAGCGTTATTTATTGCGGTTTTAGGCGTACTAAACTGTGTTCCGCGAGAAGGATTTATATGGGGCCTATGGTAAATTATGGACCGATCTTCACGAATTTAGCAGTATGATTTGTAGTCGTATAGAGCGAATTCGTGCAAAATTGTATGTCATTCCGTGCATTATTCCGCCATTTATGTTAGTTTTTGTATCAAAATTATCAATTTTTTCTGGGTAGTGGTTCCACATTTTGATTCATAGCTATGATCCTACTAAACCGATGTTGCTGGATTTCAATCCCAAACTGCTTAGGATAACTACAAGCAATTTGAGACCAAGTTTGTTCTTTTCTTTTGCGTTTTTCGAAAGTGAGCGTGTTTTCAACAGACGGACAGACAGACGGACATGGCTAAATCGACTTAGAATTACTCAAGGACCCAGAATATATATACTTTATGGGGTCTTAGATGTATAATAAAAAAGTTTCACACGGAATGACAAACTTAGTATACCCTCATTCACCACAGTGGTGGTGGAGGGTATAAAAAAGTAAAAGTGTAAAGTTGGAACTAATTGTGATTTTTAATTTTAATTTTTAGCCTAAACAAATTATGAAAGGTGTTAGTAAAAGACATTTAAAAAGACTGATTAAAAGGGAGAAGCAAATATATTCAAATAAATTATTTTCAAATAATTCATCTAATACTGAATCAAATAATTGTGTTAATAAAGAGACAAATAGTTCAGCTAATTTAGAGGCTTCCAGTTCGAATGTTGATAATGTGCCGGAAAGTGAAGTGATTATAGATAGTATTGAAAGCAGTCCAAAAAATAAAACATTAAAAGAAAAACTCGGAGACTTTGATATTTCAAAAATAGGCCATCTCGAGTGTGCTTTGAAGAGTTGTTACAAATTTTAAGTGAGGACAATTTAGATGTGCCTTTAAGTGCAAACTCTTTTATTCGTAAAAAAAACTCGTTATCCATTCAAAACTAAAAAATCATAAATCATCTAAAATCATAAGAGATGACTACAAAATAGTGATTGATATCAATATAGATGGACTACCGTTATTTAAAAGTTCTAGATCTCAATTGTGGCCTATTTTAGTAAAAATTGTTAACTTTCCGAAAGTTGCAGTTTTCGCTATTGGCGTTTACGTTGGAAAGAGTAAACCAAGTAATATATGTAATTACTTATCTGATTTAGTAATTGAATTAAAACAGTTAATAAGAAACGGAATATGTGTTGATAATAAATTGTTAGCTTTTGAAATTAGAGCAGTTATATGTGATGCTCCAGCAAATCGTATGCTTGTGGTATTGTTGGCCACGCTTCTTCCCATGGGTGTACAAAATGTAACCAAATCAGTAAAAAAGTGTCGAATGTACTTACATATTCAAAAGATTTAGATTTTACAACAAGAAAGTACATAAACCATCATCAAAAAGACTTTCATTTTAAGCAATCTCCATTAGAAGAGCTTGGTATAAACTACCTCAGCCGAACAACAACTAACTCAGCCGAACTACTATGTAGCTAACTTTAACCTGACTTCTATGTAGCTAACTTTAAGCTGACTACTATGTAGCTAACTTTAAGTTAGTTGAAAAGTCATGCAGACACGGACCATTGACTATTTCCTATGACATCGCCATGTTAAAACAGTCAGTTCGCTCCATTGAAAGTAATCCAGGCATCAACCACAACTAGTTGAGAAAAAGTTAATTTAAAGTTAGCTTAAAGTTAACTGAGTTACTGGCAGGGCATTTACACATCAAAGTCGCAATACACTCACACTTTTTCACTAACACATTTACATCTTTCTACTTTCAGTCCAACTTTCAGCTAGCTTTCAATGAAAATTTCATGAAAGCGATTTCATGAAAGTAAATGACAATAACTAAGCAGTGTTGCCAATTGAAATTGTTTTTTTTTTCGTATATATAAAGAATTTTAATATATTTTTTTTAACTAAATATTAAATATGATTCTAATTAAAATTTATAAATATCATGAAAACTAATAAAAATAAATATTATTTTAAACGAATGCCTGAAGTTCGGCGTGAATAATGGGCTCGGTAACTTTGAAACTTGAAATAAGCAAAACAATAAAAGAAGAAGAAGATAAATTTTTGATAGAAGTTTGCCCTTTGACGACATTTTGAAAATGAAATTTCACTTTCATGAAAGTTTATTATTTTTCTGTGAAATTTGTGGTGATAATACGTATATAGAATTTTCATGAAAGTACTTTCATGTGTAAATGGAGCGTAAGGTAAAGTGTAACAAGAAAATACAAGATAATAGTCTGGTAGTGTATAAAGTCATTTCTAAAAAATTTAAGGAATAGAACTATTACAAAAAGCTTCATAAAATACATAACTGAAATTTAACTCATAGAATAAATTCGAAAAATTAAAATGTTGATTATAACATTATATGAAAAAAAATAATGCCCAATATCTATTTGTTAAAATTCATATAACTTGATTCTCCGTATTTGTTTTTGGTTGCAATTTCGAGTAGCTGCCGCATTGCAAGTCCCTCATCATCAGTTCATGTCGAAACTGTTTAGTTAGCTCTGTATTGTTTTAACTAAAGCCTAGGACTCTGTGTAAATCTGTGAAAAATATTGAGCAACATCTAAAAAGTGTTCTTTTTTTTTTTTTTTTTTATAAGAAATTATATAAAATAGAAAGTAATTTTCAAAATACATTGCAGGTTGCTGATAATCTTTTTAATAAATTTATTAAAAACTTTAGTTACAGCTTTCAAAATTGTAAAAAAATGTTGCCAGAAGCATTTCGCAGCTTTTTCACAAAATGAACAGAGTAGTACTCATAATGGAATAAGGAGGTGGCCTCAGTAAGCCAGCTGGTCACAGTGTTTTTCGCCTCGGTGTGACGGCAGCTGGCAAATTTTTTTGTTTATTTACATTAATTTTCGCCGTATAGCCAGCGTTACCGTTATGCGACTAAAGGCCGGTATTCACTATTCTACACAGTCGTACGATTCATTCACACGAAGATCTGACGCAATTCTACCCGACACTAAGAAATGTCTGTCGCGCTCGTTGAAGATAGACGTGTTTTATAAGCTCGGCATACGGTTTATTTTTTTACGTGAACAAATAAAGTATAAAAAAAAAAAAGTAAATAAAAGAAAAGAAAAAAATACATGTATGTACATACATACATAAACATACACACTTTTTATTCTCGGTGTTGATAAACAATAACAAATAAGAAGAGCACAACTGTAAACAGTAAAAAAAAAAAAAAAAACTCTTATGAGTGCAAACAGTGCAAAAAACAATTAAGCAGAATGATAGAAATGCATATATCACAGTGAGTGTTAACGAAACAAATGCAGAAATAAAAAAAAGAGTCGATGATAGCAAATACCTAACAGCTAAACCTATTACTCGTACGCGATCCCTCTCACCATCTGTTTTTAATAATACGGTTGATACACTAACAAATATAAAACCTTCAAGCATTGCCTCAACGGCAAAAACAATTTTAATAAGTGATAAAAATATTAACCCTCAATCAGGCACAATAGAAAACTCTGTATCACCTTCGGTGTCTAATAATACGGTTGATTCGAATACAATAAAAAATATAAAACCTGCAAGCGGTGCCTCAGTGGCAGAAACGATTTTAACAAGTGATGAAAAGATTACCCCCAAATCAGGCATGATGGAAAACTCAGTATCACAGGTGAAAAGCGGTCAAAAGCCTCAAGTACAAGTTGGAATGGATAGGTACATAACAGTGCTAAAACGGGGTCGCAGCCCAACTTCTTCTGCAGTTGCTTCTGTCCCAAAAGTTTTAAAAGAGGGTACAGCTGATAGAATGAGTTCTCAAAATCGGTTTGCAATTTTGGAAGAGGAATCCTCGGAAGCACAAAACGTTACAAAATCTTCTAAGCCACCCCCGATATATCTTAGAGAGCAAAACTCAAGTGATTTAATAAAGAATTTGATCTCGGTAATAGGTGAAAATTCTTTTTATGTAGCTGCAATAAAACGTGGTAGTATAAATGAAACTAAAATACAAGTTAATCGTGAAGATGATTTTCGTAAAGTAATAACTAAATTGGAAGCACTAAAAAAAAACTTTTATACATACCAACTGAAGAGCAGTAAAGGTCTTCAGGTAGTGATAAAGGGCATTGATTCATGCGTAGACCCAGGTGAAATAAAAACGTTTTTAGATGAGAAGGGCTTTAAAATTAAAAATGTAGTTAATATTAAAAATAGAGAAAAAAATCCCCAGCCACTATTTCGTGTGGAGTTAGAACCCGGCGACGTTAAGCTTAAAAAAAATGAAACTCATCCCATTTACAGTCTGAGATATATCCTGTATAGGAAAATAACAATAGAGGAGCCGCATAAAAGGAACGGACCCGTGCAATGTTTAAACTGCCAAGAATTTGGTCACACTAAGGCATACTGCCATTTAACACCTGTTTGCGTTGTATGTGGAGAATTGCATGGTACAGCTCTCTGCGATAAGTCTAAAAACGACCCCAATGTAAAAAAATGCAGCAACTGTGGTGGTAATCACACTGCCAACTATAGAGGATGCCCTGTATACTCTATCGTCAAGCGCTCGGTTGGACCGAAACCTAATCCACCTCAAATTCAGGAAACACATCAAAATAATACTAATGACATTCATGTACCGCAGCCTAGTAATAACAGAACATCCTACGCTAACGTCCTAAAATCAAACCATATGCCAATGCAAGGTGATTTGCCAAATAATGATGAGACCCCAGTTTCTAATTTAAGTCGTCTAGAAAAAACCATGGAAACACTAGTACAAACAGTAACAAACTTTACGAATACAATGGGTAATATGATGCAGGAAATGTTAAGAATGCAATCGATGTTATTGCAAGCTGTACTTAACAAGCCATGAATTGTTTAAAAATTTGTTTTTGGAACGCAAACGGCATTCGCCAACATAAAAATGAACTAGAATATTTTCTTAAAAGTAAACAAATTGATGTAATGATGGTTTCTGAAACTCATTTGACCTCAAGAAATTCGTTTAAAATTAATGGTTATATATTATATGATACCAAGGACCCTCGAGATAGAGCTTGTGGAGGTTCTGCTATTTTGATAAAAACCCGAATCAAACACTACTTAATGTGTGATCATCGTGAAGATTATCTGCAAGCAACGAATATTTGTGTTGAAGAGCTAAATCGAAACGTTGTACTTTCATCTTTATACTCTCCACCTAGATTTTCAATATCAGAAAGCCAATATTATAAATATTTTAAATCATTAGGACCCTGTTTCCTAGCCGCTGGCGATTACAACGCTAAACATACCTTCTGGGGTTCACGGCTCATTACACCAAAGGGTCGTGTTTTGTATAATACAATGTCTAAAATGGATTTAAATGTGGTCGCGAGTGGACAACCAACTTATTGGCCTACTGATCAGCAAAAAATTCCAGATGTCATCGATTTTGGCGTGGTTAAAAACATCCCCGCAGAAACGATTCACGTTGAAGCTTCTTTAGAATTATCTTCTGATCACACACCTACAATTCTTACCATATCAAACCCTTATAGAATTGTATCACCGTCTGGTTACTTAGTGACGTCAGCCACACAAATAAATTGGTTAAAATATAAAAAATATCTCAATACCCACTGCACTGAAAATATTCCGCTTAGAACACCGGAGAATGTGAATCTTTCTATTGTAAATTTTGACAATTATCTCAAACTAGCTGTTCAACATTCTAGCATAGCCCGCAAAAATATCAAAAATAGTAAAATATATTCTACTGATGTCGAGCGTCTCTTGACTGAAAAAAGGAGAGTTCGAAGAGAGTGGCAATTGCACAGATCCCCTCAACTTAAAAATTTACTAAAAGAGTGCACAAAAAGGCTAAGAAACTTACTGCAGTCTCAAAAAACGGCTTCTCTGGAAAAATATCTTAAGGAACTTGATGCAACTCCTCAATCTGATTACTCATTATGGCGTGCAGCTAGAAATCTTAAAAGACCAGTTATCACTAAACCACCATTAAGAAACTTAAATGGACGTTGGGCACGAAATGACATAGAAAAAGGTAATATTTTCGTTAATCATTTGAAAACCGTATTTACCCCTCATACATCTTTCGATACTGCGGTCGAGTTACCACCTGTTGCTGTTAGATCAGCTGTTCCACTAAGGTTTGAAGTAAGAGAAATCGAGAAGGCTATTCATGATTTAAACCCCAAGAAAGCCCCTGGTTTTGATAAGATCAGTAACAAAATGCTTTTGGAGCTACCCAGCATAGCTAAGAAAATTATTCTACTAATTTTTAATGCTATTTTACGCCTTGAATACTACCCACAAGAGTGGAAAGTATCCTTAGTTACCATGATACCTAAACCAGGAAAGGATCCCACAAAAGTTGAGTCATATAGACCTATAAGCTTATTGTCTAATTTATCAAAGCTTTTTGAGAAACTTCTAGTGTCTAAATTAACGCCGATTTTAAATGGTAACAGATGTATTCCCAATCATCAATTCGGTTTTAGAAGAAAACACAGCACAATTGAACAAACTCATCGAATAGTAAATGTCATAAGAAAAGCCTTTGAAGAAAAAAAATATTGCTCAGCACTCTTCATCGATGTGTCTCAAGCTTTTGATAAAGTCTGGCATGAAGGTTTACTACTGAAATTGCAGCAAAACTTACCAGCAAATATACACAAGCTGTTACAAAGCTACTTAGTCGGTCGTCAATTTATTATAAAAGAAGGCGAATTTTTAAGTCCTCCACAGCCAATTAGCGCTGGAGTCCCACAAGGCAGCATCCTGGGCCCTCTATTATACTTAATTTATACTTCGGACTTGCCAACAAACAGCTACACCCATACCTCAACATTTGCGGACGACACAGCTTTTCTAAGCGTACACGCAAACTGTCAAGAAGCATCTCGTTATCTACAGGATCATATATTTGAACTAGAAAGGTGGTTAAAAAAATGGAGGATAAAGATCAATGAGCAAAAATGCGCACATATAACATTCACATTGCGTCGGGAAACATGCCCCCCTATTAAAATAAATAATCAAATAATACCCCAACACTCGCATGTAAAATACCTCGGTATACATCTAGATCGGCGTTTAACGTGGAAATGGCATATAGAAGCGAAGTTAACTCAAATGAAACTAAAAGCAATTCAAATTAATTGGCTCATTGGAAGAAATTCTGTTCTTAGTCTCGATTGCAAACTTCTACTCTACAACTCTATCTTAAAGCCAATTTGGTGCTACGGTATTCAGTTATGGGGCACTGCCTCGGCTTCTAACATCGAAAAAATTCAAAGGCGCCAAAATAAACTTCTTCGAATAATCACAGCCGCTCCCTGGTACGTCAAAAACTCAAATATCCACAAGGATCTCAATGTGCCATTAGTAAAAACTATGATAACGAAATATGCAGTAAAATATTTAAAAAGGCTGGAACTGCACCCAAATCCATTAGCACGAAATATTTTAAATTATGGCGGCCACACTCGCTTAAGAAGAAGAGACACTGCAGCACTCACCCAATCAGATGAGCGATAAACACCTATATATGTAAACAGAAACCGTGATGACTAAATCTTTTGTGTTTGGCACTGGCAGGACATAAAGCAAATATTAGGATAAGATTTGATTAATTATTGTTAGTTCATATTTAATATATGAAGATTCAATAAATAAATAATGAAAAAAAAAAAAAAAAAAAAAAAAAAAAAAAAAAAAAAAAAACTAAGAAATGCTTGCCAAATCTGCTCTCTATCCCACACAAAAGATGCAAAAAGAAAATCGAATAGAATGTATCATTTTATGAAAATTTTCAAAAACATTTGCAAGTCGGTCAGACTTTTTAAAAAAATCTGTCACTCAATTAATTTTGAAGCCACACTATTTATTTATTAGTCACACGATTTTTTTTTGGCAAATCGTACAACTGAATAGGATACTGTATCGCCGGCTTAAAGTCGCATTTTGCCCCTCTTTTGACTCTCTTTATTCTTGCCTCTTTGTAAGTAAAGCTATACTACTTTAAGCTCGTCCAATTAACAAGTAATCAGTAACTGTTTTTGCATAAATGATTTAAAAAAAATTATATGCAACAGTGGCACAAAATAGATTTCTTTATATCTGATGAACGGCTTGTGAAGTTTCCAAATTTCGTACAAACTGGTACCAATACTTTTGCAACTACACCTGATCCAAAAACAACGACAGTTGCTTGCAAGTAGAATTTATTTGATATTTTAACTTGTTGTAGTCATTTGTTAAATTTTCAATTGTGTCATTGACAATATAAACACAACACACCATCTCAGCGTTGACAAATGTGCCGATATATCTTTTTTGCAGTTGTTTACTTCAAACTCCGTGTTTTTAATCAATTTTATTCGAATAATACAAAGAACCATTTAATTACACAGGCCTGCGAAATTATAGTTTTTGCAAGTTTTTTTTTTCTTAAACTTTTATTATTTGTAGTTATTGTCGTAAAAGTTACGGGAAACGATATTGATATGATTCATTGCATGCACCGATGTCGTTATACTTCTCTTTAAGGCGTCACCCGGCTAAAAAATAGCTAAGTTATATCGGGTTATATCTAAGGTTTTCTGAAAATTTTTTCGTTTTTTTATTTATTTTTTTTTTAACAAAATCTATGGTCTTATAAATTAATTGTATATTCAATTTGATTGCACTAAATGTTGATTTAAATTAGCTGTGCACTATCACTAAACAAAACTGCAAAAAAAATTAGTTAGAACTCTTTTCACCAGCTTTAGTGATGCTATTTTTTTAACTACCACCTTTGGTCGCACACTCACTCAGTATTCACTCACTCAGGTTCCAAGCTTTACATACGGATGTGAGTTGTTTTCTTATTGCGATTTCACTAGTACAAAACAACATCATAAGATATAATCACAGACTAAAAAGGCGTGACCAAGTCTCAGCATACTTGAAAACTCTGTATTAAGTATTTTTAAGACAAGGATTCTTTTGTTTTTGCATAAAGTAGTTTACACCGAAAAGCCGAAATACCTCTTTAAAAGTTACCAAGGGGTAAGAGAATGATATGTCCGAAATTTTGATGCCTAGTTTTGGAATGGCAAATTTTGATCAACCCTATTCGTCTTTGGAATGCTCTTCCTTCAACCGAAGGCTAATTGAAGTTGTTTACATTTTTTATGTCGACCGCTATCGTTCGCTTGCATTTTCAACGACAAACAGCTGATTTGCGGCCCATTAACAATTTGTTTCTTAAACTGGTACTTTTTAAATATTTGATTAATACTGAACCTAGAAATACTTAATTCAACATGCAGAGTCGAGAGTGACTGCGAAACTATAAGAGAAGACTTCTTATTATTTTGTAGTTTTTCAATTAGTACTCTCCGCTTTTTTTTTTTGTATTTTTCAACTCACAAATTTATATTAAACGTTCATGGACTTGAGTGGCAGACAACATATGGACATTAGGTTGTTCCCCTGCCAAATCGATCCACTAAGACGGAAAAAACAAATGCTCGAAACATGTTTATTAACATGTACTTATATATATATATATGATTTCTTTATATTTGGCATGAATAATTATGGTCGAATTTCGACTACTGGGCAAGTAATAGTTATAACATTATTGCTATAAAATTTTATTTTCTAACTAAATATCTGCAAACCTTTTTGCATAAACTTGCACCTTCTGCTGATGTGTGTAATGTATAAAAATATAGCTACTATGTCATGCCGAGGGGCTGTGCAGCTGTATGCTGAATTACCCATAGGTCATCTTTAAGCGACTCCTTAAATCACTTTAAGATGAAAAAATTGAATACAGATGTAGATATCTAAATAATATTCGGCACAAACAACTCATATATGAATCTTAACCTCATAACATAATTTGGTTTTCAATGTTCCATGATTGCCCATGCGTCCCAAATTGTATAAACTCACAATAACTTGTCCATAAACACTGTGATGTAGGGTATCATATAATCGAGCTCGATCGATTATTTGTTATAATTTAAATTCAAATTGGACTACTTTTTTGTAGAAATAAAGTTTGGTAAGCCAAAAAAAAAATTTAAAGAAAGTCATTGGTAACAATTACTTAAACTTTATGTTGAGTGTGAACATACCTCAAGAAACTGATACATAATATACGTATGTTTGTGTTAGGTAAAAATACATACATACATATATTGAAGACATATCTTTTTTTTGTGAACATAACATAAGTTACATATTAACTCTAACTGTAAAACATCATTTAACTAGATTATCATAGTGTCCTAAAGCATATATTCCTATTTGTATTGTAATTAAAAAATCAATTCTTTATGTTGGTTGCCCACATTGAATCGACATAAAGCATTTTATAAGAGCTTGATGGTTCTAGTATTATTCGACTAATGACACATTCACATCATTGTTAATAATGAGAAAAAAAATTAAACAGAAACCCACAATTTGTATGCATTTGTGCTGATGTGGCGGCATATGAATTTGTTCTTTTTTGGCTTCAGTGTTGCATTGATTTTTGTTCATTTGAGTTTGACTTAAATTGTGTGTAGCCGCCAATGCATGAATACATACAAGTAATTGTGGCAACCACGGCAATTGTGCTGCAATTCCCTGCAAATAACATTGGACCACCTGATCCAATTTGATTAAATGGACTACTCTATGGACTGGTCCGATGTAATGCAAGCATGGACCATGTCATTGTTAAAAAGTGTTTGTAGTGTGACGACATGTCTTCGTTTATTAACGACATGTTTTCGTTTTTAAACGAAGTTAAAACTAATCCTCTTGTGTAAACAATGGAGAAGTTTTAAAACTACTCCTTTGTAATGCATAGCTGGGTAACGTGGTCCAGCCCTAGGACATCGCAATGAAAATTGGAGTATGTTTTTACATACATTTAGGTTAGGTATTGGAGTAGTCCTACTCCCTTATGGAGTAGTCCAAACACGCATGTATAGAGTAGTCTCGTTTTTTTGTAGGGTTGTATTTAGTAGTTGCACATGTATTATTTTTGTTTTTTTAATATACCCGCAACTTTTGTTGCTTTTATTTTATCTCCTGTTGTATTTCGTTTGATATGCATATATGCACAAAAAATTTATATATATGACTGATATTTGTTGCATTTGTTAGTGTTGTTCCATGAAACAATGCATTATAACAACAATCGAATGGGAAATCATTTGTATTGTTTTCACTTTTTGACACATACAAGTGTAAAACACTGAGATAGTAAACCTGCAATGTAAGGAATTTTAAGAGCTTTCAGAAATGGAAAAGCCTAAATATTAAGATTTATCTTCACTTCTAGCATTATTTGCTGACTTGCATACCACGACAGTGTATTAATTTTAAATATTATATTGTTTTAGTCTTATGTTATTGCAATTAGGAAAGGCTCCTAAGGCTCGATTAAAGTCTAAAATCCCGAATCGCTAGCTAAAGATTGTCTGCATAGCCGGCTTTGGCCGGACGCGGTGATTTCCTCCTCTGTGGTATAATAAATACCGGCATCGCTAACTAAAGTTTCTCTGCATTGCCGGCCTTCGACCTGGGGCAAGGACTTTTTCCTCTATGGTATAACAAACACCGGTGGGTTTTTGTTAGTTATGATAAATGCCAACAGAAACCGAAATCAAATAAAGTGCATATTTGATGACCTTGAAAATTTAAGACTGTGTAGTAAATCAAGTCTTATTATAATCCTCTATTTAATGTCCTGGTAGTGCCGAACAAGAGTTTTCACATCACGGTTGTATGTAGGGGCTAAGCGCTCTTTTCTTCGGATAAGTGCTGCAGTATCTCTTCTCCTTAGGCAGGTGTAACCACAATTACTAAAATATTTTGAGCTAGAGGATTTGGTTGGAATTCTAGTTTTTAAAACTTTTTAATTTTTTTTTTTTGGTTGCCTGTTATTACCCGAATAATTTTATTTTGGTGTCTTGGAATTTTTTTTTTATATTGGAGGCAGATGCAGTGCCCCATAACTGAATCCCTTATTACTTACATTTCAGTTACAACGATTTGTAGTTGTAATATAAAAGTTCCAATGGCATTCCAATTAATTGCAAGATGTAATATAGATTGCTCCGGCCTGGTCTTAACTTACAGACCAGCCTATGTAGGTCAATACGTTCAGCATTGACTTTTTTTGCCTCTTAACCTTATCGATATAAATAAGAGCGAATACGCTATATCGACAACTATTCCTTTCGAATATAATTATTTTCTTAATTTTTTTTCTGTTCTTGCCGCCAACTTCACTTCCTGACGTAGTGTCGCCACGCTATTAATTTTGCTTCATATTTTTTGTTGTTGACAAATAAGAAACAGCTTCACTTAGTAATAATCAGATACGGAATAATACGCGCAAGCTAATGGAAGGAGCTGAAAAGTTCAGGGCAGATTGACAGTTTTAACTTGACACATCTAAGAAAATAGGGACCTGTTCATAAATGCATCACTGCTGTACATCAGATGAGCAAACATTGCTGACACTGCTAATGAAAGTTTGATTATTATCTTTTATAGCAGAAGGCCTTTCTCTACAGTGTATCTAATTGGTTTTTTTAGATTTCAGTTAAACTAGGCTTAGGCCCTAATCATGTAAAATGCAGCGCAACGCCAAAGAATAACATTGAAAGCACAAACAATGTCATAAATATTTTGTAATTTTGTTGTTGCTTTCAACAGAAATTCATGTACCGTTTTAAAATTTTCAATGACACAAGCAATGGAGCGTTTGAAATTTTGAAACGCAATGTAAATTTCTGTAGAAAGCAACAACAAAATTACAAAATATTTATGACATAAACTAAGATTAAGCTTAATCCACATCTCATACACTGTAGCTGGTTTAAATATGTATATGGGAAAAAATATGTCTGATATCCAATTTAATTTTTGCCGTACATAAAGCATTTCCTTAAATTTACCCAACGAAATACGAGCTGGAAGAAGAAGTATTTCCTACAAATAAAGCCATGTTAATACAAATAAATGCGTAAGTGACATGGCATGGCATATTTAGACACTTGCTCGTATTAAAAGCAAAACAATAAATGTAATTAAGCACCGAATTGCATACAGGCATTCTTCATATGCACCACTACATTATGACGTTAGTAGCATATCGAAAGATTGGTTTAAAGTTTTAGGCTTAAAATCATGAAAAGCATACCTGAGGAACTTAGTAACATTCCAATTGAATTACATGTAATGTAAGGTTGTAAGTTTTTTCAATTAAAAAAAACCCCCCCTTTCTTAATTAAGTTGAATTTTAGATTTTTAACACTTTCTTAGTTTTTATTTTAAAAAGGGTCTTAATTATTCATATCAACATAAGCCCCTTTATTAATTAAGGTTTATTTAATATAACAAACATTTATTAGGCCAAACTTTCATTGAAAAGTTGTTTTGTTAACCTTTATTAAATTAAAAATATATTTTACAAATACGGCAGTAGTAGTTTAAAAAGAAAGATGCCTTAAAAAATCATTTTTTTCCAATGGCTGCAGCAGTTTGGGCAGCAATTTCATATTTCTTAGTATGCATTCTGATTAGTTATTGCTCTTCTCGGTACAAACGGAATTCTTCTGGCTTTAGTTTGATTGCCAACATCTTACTACGTTGCTTCTCCCCCTTCTTCTTGGGAATGTATTCCATTTAGACATGCTTGATCTTGAATACATTACCTTTGCACTTGATGTAGAACTCGTGGCACATTTTCTTGCTTTCACGGTATTTTTAACAAAAGGACGGAGTACACGTTGACGTTGTATTCACAAGAATTTGATGGACATATGGATATTGGACCTTGCGACGAACTTCAGTGTTTTTAGGAATATGGTAGCAGGAGTGTACGAGCACGGGTTTTTTGAGAATCAAACCATCCATAATCAATTTGCGGGAGTTTGTATTGGAAATCTCATTGATTTTTTTTAGATCCAACCAAATTTTCTTTTTGCCTCTTTTGCAGTTTCAAGTTACTCTTGGTGTCAACTTGTTATCGTCGCTTTTCTTAAATTAAAATAAAAATTCTAACTGCCTGTTTGTAGAACGCGAGCGCAAAAGTGAAATAAAAACAAAATTTCAAAATTTGTTTTTGTTTTATATGTAAGTTAAGCGAGTCACTTTGCGCTCGATTTCCACAAACAGGCAGTTTGTCTGTGAATAAATTATGCATTTAACTGCTATTGGAAGTTAAAATCGACTCTTACATTCACTTGCATTTTCAAAGACAAACAGCTGCATAATTTGCGGCCCACTAACAATTTTCAGCACGACAAGTCGATGGACAATGCAAGCGACCGATAATGTAACAGTTTTCATACACATTTGCGGCCCACTTAGAAAAAGTATGCGACCACAAATGTCATAATCAGTCACTTCTGTTCTAGTTGTTGACATAGGAATTTTGTTAAAATATTTAACAAAATTTTCTTTACACACAAACACTAAACATTTTTGTTTTTATTATTATATTTCTTTTAAACACCACCACCTATAAATTTTTATATGTTTTTAAAATATTTTTTATAAAATTCTATTCTATATTTTTTGTTTACTGTGCCCATGTTCTGTAACTCCCGCGGCGAGAAACTTTTCGATTGAAATGTGAGAAATGAAACAAAAATGCTTTAAATTTAAACAAACAGCTGTTTTCCTCAATTTACAATAACATTGTGGCAAGCAAGGCGAATTCATTTATACATGAATTCGCCTTGGTGGCGAGTAATAACTTTCACGTTAGGAAAAAGTGTGCCTATAAATTTTTTTTGAGAAATTTCCCACTTTGAACTGTCAAATAACTCACTCGCAAAAACGGGGTAGAAAAATTTTTAACACTAATGGCGATTTCTTTTCTGAGAAAAATGTTGCATAAATGGTACATGCTCTACACAAAAGAGATAGAGCATGTACCATTTATGCAACATATTTCTCAGAAAAGAAATCGCCATAAGAAATAAATTAAAATTGCAAAATGCAATGAATATTAACACGGAAGAGATACGTATTATGTTTTTGACTGATTTTTTCATTGTTTAATTATTTTGCTTTTAACATTTTTTAAAAATATACGAATGTTTTCAAAGCAATTTGTTCATCAGCAAACATTAAAGTCGCACTTTACATTTTTTGGTATAACCGACAGTTATTTTTTCGCCGCTGTCGTTGAAAATTGTTAAATTTTAATCAAATTTGGTCGCCGTCAAAAACATGTTTGACTGGCGTTCTTAATTTCTAATCGGCTTCGAGTGGAATATTATGACATTTATAACGTAACGACGTAATATCTTTTGATAGTTTTCGACATGAGTGACATACACACTTTTTTCTCACTTGTCGAGAAACGATGGAATATTTTGTTTCACGCGAGAAGTTCTCACCAAAGTTACAGAACATGGAACTAGTTTTTTTTTTTTTTTTTTTTTTTTTTTTTTTTTTTTTTTTTTTTTTTTTTTTTTTTGGTTTACTCCTCTGTCTTCTATTCTGATTTGGTTGTAGCCAGAGTTCTATTTTTTGGCTAAATTTATATGTCATGACGATTTTTAATTCCAAACTAGCGTTTTGTTTATCGAATTGACGAGTCATTTGACAATAAATAAATGCATTACGTCAGACACGTAAAAACTGTCGACCGACAAGTCGATAATTAGTGGGCCGCTTAAGAGAACAACAATAAGTGACTTGGCTGGCTACTACTGACTTATCCTAATAAGTGCATCAAACTTTTTTAAACATGAAAGTTCTATTGCTTAAACATTTTCAATAAAACAGACCGACCTAGCGATTATAAAATTGCTCAGACATAGCCTGCAAACGTAAGTCTTATCTTATCTTATTACCTGATTCTGGGCAACGAATTTTACATTTAAAAATTCTCTGCTGAGCTGTTGGCGGAATCGAGTTAAATTTTTATTGCATATAGGCACAGATTTAGGCCCTAATCATGTAAAACGCAACTCAACACCAAAAATTACATTGAACGCAAAAAACAATGTCATAAATATTTTGTAATTTTGCTGTTGCTTTATACAGAAATTCATGTACCGTTTTAAAAATTTAAACGCCTCAAGCTATGCAGCGTTTGAAATTTTAAAACCCAATGTGAATTTCTGTAGAAAGCAACAAAAAAATTACAAAATATCTATGATTTTGTTTGTGCTTTCAATGTAACTCTTTGGCGTTGCGTTGCGTTTTACATGATAAGGGCCTTATAGTTTTAGTTCTAAGTTATCTTGTAAATTATACTGTTATGTCGTATTATTTTAAATTTTTATTAACCTCACTGTACGGAATTTTTAGTAAAAGAACGCCTAAATGTAGACTTAAGATTTAGATGTATACAAGTTATTTCAAAATAGTTCGAACAGAAAGTTCTGGAATCGACAAGAAATGGTTGTAAACTATAAATACAGGCTGACTCATAAATGTTGGTTCTAGTTTTGATTTGAGGCACTAGACTAGACTAGAATGTATTCAAGAATAAGCATGTCTAGATGAAACACATTCTTAAGAAGAAGTGGAGAAGCTAGACTAGAGTAGATAGTGGATACATTTTGTGAACATTATAATTAATAATTAGTATTGCGGATATTTTATTCAACTGTTTATGGTTTTTCATTCAAATGTTTATTTTTTATGAAGCAAGGAATTTTACAACATGAAATGAATTAACATTTATTGATAATTTTTCATTCTTGACTGACTACGGTTGATTTGACATGTTTAGATAGCAGTCACACTATCTCGTCAGAAATCTTTGCCTTTTAACACTCGCCGCCATTGCCGTCGGCTGGTTGATAAAGGTTGTGTATTTATTTTGATCTGCAATTAAAATAACTCAAAGGTTTATTAAAAAGCGAATAAACCGAAACGCGTTTTATAAAGTAAGAACCTAATAACATATTATTTCTGCCTTTATTAGTAGCACAAAGAAAAACATGCAATTTTATATTTACGATTCCACACGCAGAGAAAAAACATAATTAATGAATGGTCACTACGACCATTTTTATTCATATTTACATAATATGTTTACCCCAATAAACTTATTTTAATCCTTATTAAACTTGCCAAAGTTTTTGTTCTCCTTAACATTTTTTTATTCACTATAATAATATTATATGGCGTTTTACACCTAAAAAGTTAACATGACCTAGCTAAACATATTAAATTATGTGAAATATTTGCTACTATAATGTATATATTTTAAACTATACAATTAAAATCATAATATTAGCTGTACACAAAAGATATGTTTGATACCATCATTTTTGTTCGCTTTAAAACACATTCTCTATATGAGCAAAAATTTTTTGTCAAAACAAACAGTGTGTGTTTATAAAGCAAATAAAATCTTCTTCCACGTCATTTTCCGTCTGCGAGAGTCAGTTAATCGGGAAACATGAATGACTACGAAATAATCCATTCATGATTGCAAAATTAAGGAAACAAATTATTATACGTTTATTGAAGCAGTTATTATAAATATAAATAAATGTATGTATTTAATTTTATTTATTAATATATGCTAAGCTGTATATGTATGTATGTTGCAAAGTATATGCACACATGTATTTTAAATAAAAAATGAAATTTTTTAAATACATTTTTTTTATTGGTTTTATTGTTCAAATAGACATTTTGCATGGTATTAGGAAAAATAGAAACATGGTTAGGAAGATCATTTGTGTTTTTCTGAACATATATTGTTGCTGAAGACGTGTTTAACACAATCATAACCACAAACATTAATGATAGTTTGCGATTGTGATTGTATCAACCATGTTTTTTCTTTGCGTGCAATGGTAATCAGCATCAATTTAATTATTTCAAAAATCAATAAAATTTGTCCATAAATCGTCTATTTGACCCAAAATTAGTCAAATTTAATAATCTAAATTCTTATTTTTTGAGCATTTAATTTATGATACCAATTTGTTTGTGCAGTAGTGAACATTTAAGATTTCGAATTGCCGTATATTATAACTCACTATCAGCTCGCCACTGTTTCATTTGCATCTGTAGGTGAAGAGATGTAGTGTGAAAATCTGTCTGTTTGTGTATTAATTGTAACGTGGTGGTAGTTTATAGGTAGAGGGTACTAAAATGCATATATGACCATAGCTGCCAGATAAAAATGGCCGAAAATCGTCAAATTTTGAGGAAAAAACGTAAAAATCGTCACAAAAATCGTCATTGTAAAAACCACTAGGTTAGGTTAGGTTAGAAAGGCTGGTGTGAAGCCTTCCTCACCCAGAGACCAATATGGTCCATTGTGATGCCTTTAATTAGTGAAACAAAGGAAGAAAGAAGAGAAAGATATCTAGTGTGACAGAGTAGGAGAAGTAAATGGTGAAAGCACAGGGAAGGAAGATAGTGGAAGATAAGAAATCGGACAGAACAAGCAAAACACAACCCTACCAAACAGGAAAAACTGCCCTACATGTTTCCCAGCCTCCTGCCGCGCAGCCAGGTCATTCCCATTACGAATCCCGTCAGATTCTCGAGCCCGCAGCCCGAGACATCTCCCAATTCGTGCAGGAATCTGCTACCTAGCCACCTCAGCCTGCTGTTCTGTAGCCTGGGACAGTGGCACAGAAAGTGCTCAACTGTCTCCAACTCCTCTGGGTCCTCACACAGCCTACAAATATCCGATAAGCCAGACCCCATTCTCATCGCCATTCTGCCTATCATACAGTGGACCGTGATAATACATATCATGGTCCTGACGCAGGCCCTACTCTTACCCAGCAGCGCGTCCGAATTTGACCTACTAAGCATCGGCCACAGCGTGCGCGATACTCGGCAGTCCGTTCGGCCCCGCCAAGCCCGATTAGTCCTGTTCAGAATCCATTCCCTAATTCTCCCAAAGTAGAAGCCCATTGGAGGCCTGACCACTTGCAAACTGTCAGGATCTTCCATTTCCGAGCCCAGTCTTGCCAACTCATCAGCTATCTCATTGCCGGTGATGTTGCAGTGACCCGGTACCCAGCAGAGCCTCAAAACATAATTCCCTAAGATTACTCCTAGAGCCCTCTTGCAATCGTCCACTAGCCTGGAGTTCACATAACAGCCCATCAAGGCCCTAAGAGCCGCCTGGCTGTCTACATATATAGTGACCCACGAGCCCTTGACAATGTTAGCTCCTACCAATTCCACGGCCCTGAGAACCCCCAGAACCTCCGCCTGAAATAAACTGCAGTCGTCGGGAAATCTATATGGCTTTCTGATGTCCAGATCCTCAATGTAGACCCCCGCACCCGTGCCCTGCATCTTCGAGCCATCAGTGAAAATAGCAAATCCCCTATACAATCTGCCCTGCCCTGACCAGCTCTCCCTAGAAGGCAATATCACCTCTGGCAAACGCCCAAAACCGATCCTAGTGACCAAATAATCCGTAGAGCCTGGCGAGCCTAGGTGAAAACCACTAGTACTAATTTCACTCAAGATCCGCAAGTGACCCTCCGTGAAATTTCCTAACAGTCCTAGCCCCCTCAGCCTAAGAATGCTCCTTGCTGCCATTTCCCTCACATACTGCTCTATAGGCAGAAGATGAAGAATAACATCCAGAGCTGCCTGAGGGGTACTTCTCAAGGCACCTGTCATGCCGATCGAGGCACACCTCTGAGCCTTAGACAGAAGGTCCTTCCGACTAGCTAGTTTCAATGCCTCCCACCAAAAACCACTAACTTTTAATAAGTTTTTAAAATTAATTGTTATTTTCCGTTGCTAATAAAATTTTATATATTCTGCCTGTTTTTGAAATTAAAAAAAAAAATTTTCGGTTAGAAACTTTTTATTAAAGTAACACAAACAAAAAAATTTCAAAAGTATTGGCATTCATAAGAAAAGTAAGAAAATAAACTAAAACCAAGAAATATTAAACACCTATTTTGTATGTCCAGCTTAAGAACTTAAGTCTGGTAAACATCAATAAATTCAAACTTTCTGAAAGAAAAGTTTCATAATGTGAATTCAGACTAAAGAGAGTGGTTGTAAAATGCATGTAATAAAGCAGTACTAACTGCTCAAATAGAACTTTTAAAAACATGCATCGTGCTTAAAAAAAATCGTATTTTATATGATGAACAGCTAAGACATGAAAATTACTTCCAATTAAATAATAGGTGCGATCCCGTACTTTTTGGGCAAAGTTCGGTAATATAAGAGTTAACAAACATAGACAAAAATGTACAAAAGTACGGGAACAATAAAAACCATATTTCTACCCCAAAAGAATTCTTTAGTATGAATTATGTTCAAATAAATACATAAATGACACATTATCATGTATGAAAGTAAAATTCAGTCGTATTCTTACATTTTTCAACATTTTCTATTGTTTTATTATTAAAAATTTTTTTTTTTAAATATTTTGAAGAAGAAGATTAGTTTTCTCTTCAAAGCTCTCTCACTTTACCAAACTTTAAGTATGGGAACAGTTTTTGGTAAGGTTGGGATCCCGCTGGCTTCCAAAATTGAGTATGGGATCACACATAATGAAAATAAATCAAATTATCATAGAAGCTAAAATAAAATGTGAAATTATATCAAAAACATTTGTAAATTTGAACAAAATTTATCATTTGAAAAATCGTCAAATTTAGGGTTTAAATCGTCCTATCGTCAATAGAGCGTTTTTGTACCTAAAAATCGTCAAAATGACGATAAATCGTCAAATCTGGCAGCTATGTATATGACTTGGGATGAATAGCAGTTTACCAAAATTGTTGAGTATTTAAGGGCAGGCATTTGTTTAATAACGTATGTTGATTTTTTATTTGACAATAATCACACTAATTGCATTTCAAAGGTGATTCTTTAGGAAATGAATGAACGCCCTAATGCAATATATTTGAACTTCGTACGAATTTTATTTCGTTTTTAGGCAATTTAATCGTTTTGCTTATTCATGGCTTATAAAAAAAATAGCAAGCATTAGTTTGGTAATTTGTACATGCACTTACGAAATGCGCCCATATATAAGTGGGTTTAACAACACCCACATACAGGTCGCAATTATGCGTACAGTCGGCAAACTGCACAGAAAAAATTCTCCAAAATTGTCCACCAATTAAAGCATTAATCAAAAATAAAATCAGCTTTAATTAAAACTTAAATCGAGTGCATTAAACGTTTAATCAAGTTAATTAAATGTTAAATCAAGTTAATTAAACGTTTAATCAAGTGAATTAAAAATTTTATTGTTACTGGTAAAGTTAAGTTAACACTATCACACATTTCTTACGTATTCCATAATACATTGTGAGATAGAAATCTTATGAGTTGTGTTGTGACTGTCAAAAAATCTAATGTAACATTACAGTTTGTAGTCGCACTATCAAACATGAGTAAAATGCAACCCTAATCCAATGAAAAGTATTAGCGTTTAGAAAATTTCACAAAACCATAAAGTCGTATGGGATGCCAAATTTTTTTTCGTAGTACTTGTCATTTTTGGATTGACAACTCTGCTTTTAAGCTGTCAAAACGTGAAATACTTAATCTGTGCTTTTATTTCGTTAATTTTCCAAGTTAAATTAATAGTTACACGTTTTAAACCACTAAAATATAAACTATCGGTGAATTCTGCATACCAGTTTGTTGGAGTACAGTACAAATACAGCCAGTATTCAACATTTTTGATGGTTTTTTTCCACTGGATTTGGTATAAGCATTTGGTGATATTGTTGTAACGTGCCTTTTTTTTTTTTTTTTCTTTTTTTTTTCTTTGTAAATATCAGCTGTTTTTGTTATTACTTAAAGATTGCCTCGCATTATATTTATTATATCACTGTATGGCTAAAAGTAGCCCTTACTTTTTTTAAATACAAAAATAACCAGTGCTTATAAAGGCTAAAATAATAACCAGGGTTTAAAAAGCTACCTCCATACTAAATGAAATCTACGAAAAGACTGTAGCTCTAGTAAAAAATAAAAACAAAAAACTAATGAGTTTTAAGCGCCACAGAAATTTGTCATCACCGGAACAATTAATCAATAATAATAACAAGAAGCAATTAACGACTAATATTATGGATAATCAAACTACTCCTGATGTATTTTCTTGGGATAAGCTCTGCAACCTTTTAGATGCAAAATTGAAAGATGTCACCAGAAAGGAAGACCTTGTATCAATCAAAACAGAAATTGAGGAACTTAGAGAAGAAAACTATAAACTAAGAAATGACATCAACAAACTTACAACTCGCCTTGAATATATTGATCGAAGGACTCGTTCAGCAAATATTGTTGTTAGTGGCTTAAATAGCAATAATAACAACGAAGCTAAAAATGAATTTACTAAATTATGCACCAACGTACTTAAGGTAAACAAACATGTTATAAATGCGTGTAAATTGCCATCGAAAAATACATTTTTATTTACACTGGAAACAATGTAATAGCTGCCAAGGGTAACTTGAATGATGGTTCGATTTTTATTCGAAAGGATTACCAATGAAGAACAAAATGTGAGATATAATTTAAGGCAAATAAATAAAGCTGTTGCAAATCCTCAAAATAATTTGAAGGTCAGGATGGTTGAATTCTGAATTTTTATTAATAACAAAAGAAGTAATGATCAGTGTTCGAAAATAAACACTAAATATCGTTCTTTAATGTTCGGTTCGGTAGATTTGTGGAAAACACAAACGCTAATAGTGTTTGTGTAGAAAATCATTAAAAAAAATAACGTTTCCCTGTTAGTCATCTATCGAACACAAAAAAAATACTGTTTTTATCAAACTCAACAAAAGATGAAAACATTTTATTCCGTTCGGTTTTTTTTGAAAATCCACGAACTTCAATGTGTTCGGTTCGGCTCATTAATGTTTGTCGCTTTTGGCTGGTAAAAAAAAACATACATTTTTTACAAAAACAAAATACACACACGAAAAAAACATTATAGAACATTAAAATATAATGTTCTTCTACAGTATCACTACAATTGTTCTGTTTTTTAACGAAGAACCGAACATTATATAATGTTCGGTTCTTTCTTGAAAATAGTTACGAACGGTATTAAGGGTTGTGTATGTCTACACAATCACTAAAAAAATAGATATCGTTCCTGGGTGTGTGAGCCGAACGTTAAATAATGTACTGTTTATTTTCGAACACTGGTAATGATGATGCTGAGTTTTTAAGAAATTTATTGTCTGAAGCCAATTCCTCTATAGATGTAGATGTTGCTGCAACCTCAACAAATGTCCCTGCACAATAGCAATACAATACATGTCGTTTAGTCTCATATAATGTAGCAAACCTTGCCAGTTCTCTTAGTTAAGGAAATTTTGTAACTTTTATAAATAAATTTGATATTTTCTTCCTATTTTAAACTCATGTCATAGCTGAAAAACGACAACTTTATACTACATACTTTCAAAATTACAAATTATATTGGATTGATGCAAAGAAAACCCTGCTTGTATGGCTTAAAAAAGGAAATACAAAAAGCTTTTAAATTAAAATTTTCGATTCATGCAAATAATAACGTTTTACTAACAGCTAATCTTGATGGTAATTTGTTTTATTTTACGAGTTCAGATTAAAATATTTTGGAAAAACTTCTTTAGATTTGAATTAAGTTCTGAATATATTAAATGGTTTTGAATTTGATTACTTTACATTGTATAAATATTTGGAAATTTGTCTTAAATACAGGAAACTAATATTAAATGAATTTGAATAAACTCCGTATATTAATGAATTTAATAACCTCTTTATTATAAATTTTATGAAAAAAAAAACTAAGAAATTTAGAAACAACGTAAATAAATGAAATAACTCATAGCTTTATATATGCCAATCTGGCTCACATCTATCACGTTATGCCAAATATAGATAATTTAGTAATATTTAATCTCTAAGATTGTAAATATGTAATATAAATATCTATTAAATAAATAAAAAATAATAAATACTTGTCATTTTCATAACTCATTGCATTCACACTATCACACTTTTACATATTACTTGAGTTTTTGACATGTATTAATACAAAGAATAATAGTGTAAACTAGCCTTAATTTGTAAACTGTTGCAAATTTAATTAATTTTTTAGTTAATAGCACAAACTTCCTTATCGACATCAATTTTTATTATTTTTCTGTGTGTACAGTGTGCACTCAACCCCTGGCTTAAAAGCTAGAACTATCTAACCTCCTCTGCTTAGGCATAGCCAGCAGCAACTGTTGAATAGCAGAAGCACATAGAATGAACCCTCCTTGCAATACGATAAACTCTATTAACTCTCATTGCAATTCAGAAACATTGTACCCGCGAAACTTTGGATTGAACGACAGCCACCACGTTAAACATATCTTTTGCTTATAATTACATACCTGTTAAAAGTATTTTCTTTTGAGAGCTAATTATTCTGGTTACAAAACACTTTGATAGGAAGATATCCTTTCAAACAATTTGATTTTTTTATTTCTCTAATTACTTTTATGTGTTCGAGTCAAATTCCGGATCAAAAAGAAGTTCTAGTTGGTACAAATTGGGTAAGGAAACCTCGTTGAGTAATGTGTCTAAGCCCTAGTTCGGCGATTTAACGAAAATGGCAGACCAAAAACATGCTAACAATATTGTTGTGACGACGAAACACAGCAAATTTGATTAAACTCCTCAACGCTATCAACAGCATTAAGTTAATAAGGTTTTCGTTAATTTGAAATTGGTATTTAAAAGTAATAAATAATACGGATAGTAAAAAAAATATAAAATAAAAAACATTTCATTGGTATTAAAATCGTACACTACAGATCATTGAGATATCTTCTTCGCGACGAAGACATGTTATTAAAATGAATTAATTAAACAAAGCTACCGATAGGGTTTCAAGCCGGTCCGAAAAAAGTACGTTGAACAGCTACTATTAAAAATTGACATTACATCCAAAACTACACGCAGGAAAACTATTTTTCACATTTTTAGTATTACCAGTGTCGGCATGTTACAGAACCACTAACGGTTTCTCGGCACCATTTAACTTTTTTTAATTTGTTGACCTGTGTTATTAAAAAAAAGAAATTACAAAGTTACAAATTTTTAATGGTTCAAATTAGAGGCAATCGTGTTTTTTTTCTCATATTTCAGCCATTTGCGGACCGATCAGGCTGAATTTCAATAGTAATTTATTCCGTACTATATATGACCTAAATATACAAAAACCTAGTCCCCATCATATCTGGGGTCCTCTTTTTAACATGCAAGTGGGCAGATGAACATCGGAAACCGGATGAAAAACTTATATCTGCAGCAGAAGGTAAAAGTGCTTAAGTCTACTTGGGCAAAATTTAAGTTTATGACAACTTTATAGTCTCCATATTTAAAAGTGCACATGCGCTATTTTTTAATGTTTGGAATAAAAACTAAGGCTTTCTTAAGATTTGTGACAATAGGAATATTTACGAATAAAAACTTAAAAAAAACTATAATCGAAAGGAACAAATGATTTTGTTAGAATAAAAATAAATTTTCAAAAATTACCTTTAAAGTTTGAAATCGATTTCCTACAAAACCAAAAAAAAAAAAAATAACTAAACTTAAGCATTTGTTCCTTATTGCAACAGATATATGCCCTTTCCAACTATGGTGAAGGTTATTAACCCATTTTTCGCCGACCGGTGATTATAATCACCAGCACCATACCGTTTTTTTTTTTTTTGTTGCAGTCTTTTTTCTGTCAGTTACTTTAAATCTTTTTTCGTTATTATATTGTCAGTTTACTTGGTGCTGCGATAAATGATTTAAAAAGGAAATAAAAGTTTTTGCTTATGCCGACTCACTTTTGATGCTTCTAGAATTCAGTCTAGTTATTGTTTTTTGTTATAGAAGTTCTCATATCTTAAACATCAATGTTTTTCCAGGCGCACGATATATTCAAAATATTGGACAACCAAGTAAATATTATTTTTATTTCTTTGTAGCAGGGTGTTATTTTATACACACTTTATACTACATAATTAGTATGAACATAAATTGACTACAACTTAATATTTCATAAAAGTTAATTCAACCCCAAAATAATGCTTTCCTCAAACAAAAAAAAAAAATTAGAAAAAAATTAAGGCGTTTTAACTTTTCCAATACTACCACTAAATTCCCTTAAATTAGTTAAAAAGATTTTTTTTTTTAATACAATAGAAATGACCATAAATAAAATAAAAAGAACCTCCCAGTGATACGAGGACATGGACAGAGTCTGAGAATATCTTGCAAATTTGCCAATAGAATAAAATTTGTGTTGGCTGTTGCTTACAATAAATGTTTACAATATTTATATTTATGGGATCCCAACTAAAAATCATGTGCACATACAAACAAATATTTTATATGTACCCTATATTTGGAATATATATTTACGAACAAAAAATGTGCTCCACTTAGAACCAAAAAAAATCTGCAACAAAAACAAACATAAGAGTTCAAATAGCAAACTGTATGAACGTTTGTTGGGTGGCTGTATGGTTGCATATGAACTCGCATTCGGCGCCCCAGTATCTTTACACAGCTTTTAAGCTTCTGTAGATACATTGGAATTAGCAATGTTGTCTTTTAAAATATTGTTTTTTTGCTATTGTTTTTGTGTATAATTTATGTGGGCAATATATATTACTTAGGAACTGTCCTTACAAAAATTATTTATATACATACATATAAATAAGTAGATATGTATGTGATTTTTTTTTTAATTTAATAGTTATGAACCTCCATTAGGAGAAATGCGTAAATTTAAAAGTTTTTTCAAAAAGATACAGTTTGCAAAATAAATTAAAAATCATTTCAAACTTTAAAATATTTGCACCTTTTTTTATTCCTTAAATTAATATTAATTGTAATATAAATAATTTCTTTGGCGTTAGGCAAAAAGGTCTTGAGGTCAGAACCTGAAGTTTAGATTAAAAAACAATTATGGAGTTTGATTTGTTAAATTTTAATTTCCACAGTTAAAAAATAGATGAAAATAGCAACAATAAGTACTAAATAAATGTGGCAGCACTGTTAAAAGAAGCGTACACTCGTTTTCTCGTGATTTAGAGCAATGAAAATCACTACAATAAATTAACCCCCATAACGAATTTATTAGTTTCATAAACTTTTTTTTAATCAAAAATATTTTTTTTTATGAATATGGGGGTAAAAATCATGTGATTTTCAGAACACCAAAATATTCCTCCTGTGATTTCAAAATCGTTCGTGATTTCAGAATATGCCTGATAAACATGTCTATGTTTCTGTTTCAAATAAGAATCTCAATGTTGTCAAATTATTATTTATTATTAGTAAAACGATCAAATATTTATTTGCTTTAAACACTGCTCTGTTTTAGGAAAATTGTTAACAAATTTAAAAAATAAAAACGTTTTTTTTTGGTTGGGCTTTAAAAAATCGTTTTTTCCCAGAGTTTCTTTATTGAATCTTCATATATCAAATATAAACTAACAATAAGTAATCAAATCTTATCGTAATACTTTAATTCATGTCTTGCCAGTGCCCGACACAAATTTTATCTTATCACGGCTTCTGTTCACATATTTAGGTGTTTATCGCTCTTCTGATTGGGTGAGTGCTGCAGTGACTCTTTCCCTTAAGTGAGTGTGGCCGCCATCATTTAAAATATTTCGTGCTAGTGGTTTTGGGTGTAGTTCAAGCCTTTTTAAATATTTTACTGCGTTTTTTTTTTTTGATCATAGTTTTTACCAATGGCACGTTAAAATCCTTGTGGATATTCGAGTTTTTAACATTCCAGGGAGCGGCTGTGATTATACGAAGAATATTATTTTGGCGCCTTTAATTTTTTTCGATATTTGAGGCCGAGGCAGTGCCCTATAGCTGAATACCGTGCACCAGATTGGCTTTAATATAGAGTTGTAAGGTAGAAGTTTGCAATCGAGACTAAGGACAGAATTTCTTCCAATAAGCCAATGAATTTGAATAGCTTTTAGTTTCATTTGAGTTAATTTTGCATCTATATGGTATTTCCACGTTAAACGGCGATCTAGATGTATACCGAGATATATTACATGCGAATGCTGAGGTATTTTTTGATTATTGATTTTAATAGGGGGCATGAATTCCGACGCAAGGTGAATGTTATATGTACGCATTTTTGCACCATTTTGGACCATTATCCTCCATTGTTTTAACCATATTTCTAGTTGAGATATTTGCTCCTGCAAGTAACGAGATGCTTCATGATGGTTTTCATGCACGCTTAGGAAAGCTATATCGTCCGCTAATTTTGAAGTTTGGGTGTAGTTGTTAGTTGGCATGTCCGATGAATATATAAGGTATAATAGTGGACGCAGGATGCTGCCTTGTGGGACTCCAGCGACAATTCGGCTGAGGAGAACGTAAAAAGTCGCCTTCTTTAATAATGAATTTACGACCGACTTAGTAGCTTTCTAATAGTTTGTGTGTGTTTACTGGTAAGTTTAGCTTCAATTTATGTAATAAGCCTTCGTGCCAGTCTTTATCAAATGCTTGAGACTCATCGATCAAGAGAGCGGAACAATATTTTTTTCTTCAAAGGCTCAATTCAATTGTGCTGTGTTCTTTTCTAAAACCGAACTGATGGTTAGAAATACATCTATTTTCATTTAAAATTGGGATTAATTTTGAGTTTCTCAAAGAGCTTTGATATATTAGATAATAAGCTTATGGGCCTATATGACTCAACTTTTGTGTGACCATTTCCTGGTTTAGGTAACTTTTCATTCTTGAGGGTAGTATTCAAGGCGTAAAAAAGCATTAAAAATAAAAAAAAAAGAAAGGTACACAACTTATTTTTTTTTGATTCTTCACAGGCACTGAAAATTCTTCTAAATCAAAAAAAAAATCCAGAACGTCTGGCACAACCCATAAAAGAACAATATAAATTTTTGATTGCTGTTATTATAAAACTATACAAATTTTGCATAAAAAGCTTAATTAATAAACCACAACATCTGCCAAGCTGGACTGAAGAAGTGGGCGTGGAATCTCTAATACTAAGATAATATACAATTGGATAAAAATATTAAAATTTAGAATAAATAGCTCGGTCATCAATACACAACATCTGTAAAAATCGAGTCAAACTATAAAGTGGGCGGGTAACCTCCTGTATTAGGGCAATATAAATTTCTGTCTATCTGAAGAACGGTGAACAAATACATTGGTGAACCATTCACAAAAAGCGAGCTGAACAATATAAATGTCTTAATATCTGTAGAGAAAGATCAAAGTAGATGTATTAAAATTTGGTACAATTTGCTTCGCTATCAATACATTAAATCTATTAAAAAATTATTCTAATTTTATTTTAAAGAAGGTAGCGAAGCGCACCGGGTTAAGCTGATTTATAATACAAGTGCATATAAAGGTTAGTTACAAATTTTAGCACTTTAATTTTGAGAAAACTTTATTTTAATTCCACTTGTTTTCCCTGTATACTCAACACTAATAACAATGCTTTAATCGGAAACTGTTTTGTGACAACCGGGGCATTCTGTTAAGCCGTTCCAAACTGAGGGTTTTTTCACTAGACGAACATACAGACGGACTTAGTCAAATCGACTCATATATCTTTATATACTTTATAGGGTCTTAGAGAAATATTTATTGGCGTTTCAAACAAAATGGAACACTAGTACTCTTATTTACTACACGTAGTGGTGGAGTATATAAAAATAATGAGAGACAGCTCAAATTGTTTTCTAAATAATTTTATATTAATACTTTCTTACTTGTTCGTTTAATAATAAAAATAATAATATTAATCCTTTTTTTAAGGTATCATGTGCTTAAATGTCCAATTATTTTTCGCTTTTTCTCCAATTTGCCAGAGGACATTTTTTTGACTTTGTTTAGAAATGCTGGTAAACTAGTTTCGTAAACTACAGCAAAAACAACCATAAAAGTTTTTAACGTTAATTCCTTTTGCAGTTTATTTTGTAATTGTTTTTCTGAAATGTTTACGGGTCTGCAATAATTCATATGAAGCAAACAAAACAGTTTGACTTTTCACAAAAAAAATCTCTATAATATAAGGAGAAAAAATAACATAAAATAATGAACACAGTGTTAATGCAAATGTGAATAAGAAGAAATATGAATATGTACATGTGCACAAGAATCCTCTTCCCTCGAACTCTTCGTGACGAACTAACTAAATTGACTGACTAACAAACAATAAAATGTCAGCCTGGATTTTTATTTGTTTGTCCAAAAAGACAATAAAAATCAGGATTTACTTTTACGAACGAAAAGCTAAAAACCAAAAAGAAATACATAGAAATTTATCAGAAGCACAAACTCATCCACACACACATTTCTGCTGGTCGTATTAACACAAACAAACTTTTGGAAGATAAAGAAAATGCTTTCACAGCTTTTTGTTTTTCCCTGTAAGCATTTGTTTGTTGTTGCGAAAGTTTGGAAAAACAGTCGGCATTTCATTTAATGTTCGCCAATCATGTTATCTAGCTATCATAGCACTTATCTTAGGAAGCCTTGTTCGCCGTGAAAGCATTAACTTTGAAACACTGCTTAAATTTTCTCAGACGATACTAAGACGAGACTTTCGTAAGAGCCTCTGAGGGACTAAAAGTATTAGATTAGAAGTGTCGAAAATGTGTCTTCTAAATGATGAGTTTTCATGTCCATTATTTTTAAAACAATAAAAAAAATTTAAATCATGCCTGTATTTCATATTTATTTTAAAATTATTAGCTTTATACCCACACCACTGTGATGGAGAGGGTATTATGCGTTTGTGTTAATGTTTGAAGACCCACCTTTAGTATACCGATAGACTCAGAATCCCTATCTATCTATATGATCTAACGATGCCCGACCATCCACCTGTGCATGTAAACCTTGTTCTAACAACGACAAAGTCTATTGAAAATGTATAGAATCGGTCCATAATTTCACATAGTCCTAATACAAGCTTATTTCCAGAATAGACTCTTGTGGCCATAAACTATTCTTTTATGTTGGTATATAGTTATATGTGCTCCAAGCTTAGTTTATTACAATCCTTATCCTCTTACCAAATTTTATTTAAATCGGTCCATATGTTTTCCTAGCTCCCATATAAATACTATCTACGAATATAGCTTTTAATGCCATAATTCGCTTATATATCTTGGTATTGAGATACAATTTGGCGACAGTAACCTCTACGACACCTTGTACGATACCTTCTGCGATACCTTCTACGATACCTTCTACGATTCATTACAAAATATTGTGTTGGGAGGTCTAAAATAAACCATAAGTCCCATATATTAGCGGCAGAAATGGCATTTTTCGCGATAGCCAGGAGGCTCTGACGTCACTAAGGTCGCATGAAACAACGTCCCTTCCCGTTAACCAGTGTAAGGAAGAACTATCCTAGTTGAGCAGCCTATATGACATTACCTTTATTTGGGTCCCTGCGCATAGGGACTATAACAGTAATGAACAAGCAAACGGGATTGGCAAGACTGGAGCTGCTTCTGATATTTGGCAGGGTGTGATGGTCGCAACATCTCTGGGAACGCTCGGAATCTAAGTCTTCAGACACTATCTGGATATGGCTAATGATAGATGGAAGAAACTGAAAGGCTGCAGGGCTACCAAAGTAACTTGGCCCACATACGACATGAGTCACTCTGAGCAACTTCTTAACTTTAGGCGCAATAGCATTTTGAGACTGGTATATGTACATAGTGGTCACTGGACGATCGGTTAACACTCTATGAGACTCGGTCTCCTTTTTAATGAATGCTTCAGCAGATGCAGAAATTCTGGAACTGAGTAGACAGTATTTCATCTCCTATGTGATTGCCCAGTGTTCAATTCAACACAACGTGGATTCTTTGGGTATTTTCATCTACAAGGAATCTCTGAGATATCGCGGGTGAAACTCGTCAATTTGGTGAAATATCTCAACGCAACGGGCTGGTACTAGCAACCTCAGCAATGCCCAGTGTCACGCTAAATCTGGGGTTCCTACTCTTAACGAGGTGTATGGTGACGACTCTACTTGCAGTACGCCCAGTTTTTTTTTTTTTTTTTTAGCATGCCACCATGTTAGTCAACCAACCAAACCATATAACACACTTCCTAAAGTCACTCCAAGGCAAAAAAAAATCTTATATAGATGAAGATATCTAATTAATATTCTGCACAAAGTACTTTTAAATAAATCTTAACATCATAACGTAATTTTTTTCGGGTTGGTCCATGATTGCCCATGGGTCCCAAAGGAACACTCTTGAAAAATTGTTTTTAAGCATTATGGTGTAGGATATCGTATGGTTGTGCTTGACCGACTATACTTTCTTACTTGTTTTGTTTTCAGCTTATTAAATTATTTTGAGAAATTAAGAACTAAATTCCTACATATTTTTAATTTTAATTACCTATAATATTTTTTTTCCAAAGAAAAATTGAATGCAATTGTTATGGGTTTTTAATATAATTATATTAACAATCTGCTTCTAAAAAATATAAACTTTGGGTACTTACATATTTGCATTGAGATCACATTTTCCCAGGAAGGAAATTATGTAATTTAATCTCCAGTTTATCTTAGTAATCATTAAATAATTAGAAGCATATTTAAAAAATACTGATTTATTCCCTTGAGTTATTTTATGGCAATTAAACAAATAAACACAAACCTTTCCACTTTGGAAAGCTCCACACTAGAAAAACGCCTGTTTACAGACTTAACTACAAGAAGACTCGATTAAAACTCAACTGAGAGTGCCGCGCAGTCCTAGTTTTGCTACTATATCTTAAACTCTAGGAGTTTCTTAAACATTTTGCGATAATCCCTTATATAAAATTATAACAAATTTGTACCCATTATGTCATTAACGGCCAATTTCACCAAGTTCAGTTATAATTTACTATCAGTTATAACTGTCAAAAACAAACTGTAACCTGGAAGTTAAAGTAACTTGGTGAAATTGGTGAAATTGGCCCTTAAACTTATAAGATAACCTTTTTCCAGTGCTACCAGATGAGCGGATTTAAACATTAATTTTGGGACCGATTTTCGTGAAAGGGGGATTTAGAAATTTTTGTAAAATTTTGGGAATAAATAAAACACTTTCTTTACTTTTATCATTATTATAAAAAAAAATATTTATCTAATGTATTTTATTTCTAGGAAATCACAGAAATTTAAAAAATGAAAAATGTTAAGCGTTTTTAAGCAACATGCGTTTTTCAGAACTTGGGCGCAATTTTGCCAAAATTTGTTTCATAAGACTAGAAATCACCAAATTTCGTGAAGATCAGTTAATTTTTTCCAAAGGACCCATACAAAGCCAACTTGCAAAAATACTTTAATACGTCTAACACAGCTAACATTATCCCTCATCCAACCGGTCAATAAAATAAATAAATGAATCCCAAATTAGTATCAGAGAATAGGGATGGGCAATTAAAAAAATATATCGATATATATCGTATCGATATTTTATAAGAGTATCGATATTTATTAATTAAAAATATCGATATATCGATGTATCGAAAGCATTAAGGTTTTTTTTACAAAATTTAAAAACTTAATAAATGTACCTACATATGTCAATACATATTTACATTTGTACAAGCATATTACATGTAATTCCATTCTAAATTTTTAATGGTTCTTTTAATTTAAAATTTACTGCCTTACAAAAACCAATTTTAAAATTTAGTTGTTAAGGTAAGTTATGCGAACGAAGTTTTCATTTGATATCGAGAATAGAAAAAAATTTTTATTTATTCGCCATATGAAATCATAAAAAAAAAATTTGTTGGGATTATATAATGCCGGATTATATACTGCCGGTAAACGAAACTTGTGACACATACTATACAAGTAAACTGTGCAATATTTAATTTTTAATATATAAGAATATGCTCCCATAAAAAAAACTAAATATTTTTTTTTTATTATTAACATTCCAACTTCCATGAGTCTATTGCTGCTAATAAGCCATAATTAAGGCGATTCTTTGCATAATTTTAGGAACCCTTTCCAGAATATTTTTTTCGCGCTTATTTTTTTGTTGCTTAAAAAACCCGAGACAAAACTGAACTGTGTAATCTATGAAAATGTACAATGGAAAAACGACGTTATTTTCTTACAATTGGTTAAAAAACATATGATGCAATTCTTAAAAAACAAGAGTATTGTAAGCAGTTGAACAACGGTTAAAATGTTTAATTTTATTATAAAGAGATCTTAAAAATACATATCGAATTCTTTTTTTTAAAGAAAAGTTGATAAATTTAATTTAAAGTTCAAAACTAATGTGTTTTCAAACAATTTAAAATTTGGAGGTCAAATTGGCGATTTATATTTTGAGATGGGGTTTTTGTGGAACTAAAATTTTAAATTGGTGACATTAGCCAAAACGTTGCGGGAAACACTGCTTATTATTTAAACTACAAATATATCTTAGCTAAGTTTAATTCCATAATAATATTTTAATGCAAAGTCTATAAACTTCCCAAATCACTTTCGGAAGATCAAATGGCAATATAAATTATTTGGATTTCTAAAATGTGCACTCTTGTAAAAGCAAAATACTTCACTTTTGTAAAGTTAGAAGTCTTGTTGAGTTTTGAAAAATGTGAGGACTCTTATTACTGCTGTTCGGAAATGTCAAAGAAGTCAACATTCCGAAGTTTAATAATACACTTTCTCAATTTATTATAAAAGAATTTTTCTACAGTATAGAAGTGGAGAAATAGCGCCGAATCTTTTGAAAACCTTCTAAATGTTTGAAGGTCTTTTCTTTAACTCATATTCATTGTTAACACATATGCACATACGTTTTGTTCTTCCTTCTGTGTGAAATAGTGAAAATATTTTGTACATATCCTGTGAAAACTCGTAGTTGTATTTAAATATTTTAAAAATTAAGTCACTGTTAAACTGTCAAAACTTTATTCTTCGGTGCTTTATCAAATAAAAGAAAATTTGTATCTCAAGTTGTTGCAAGTTGCTGCAACTTTATCATTAGTTAACAATTAAAAATTCAAAAGTTTTATGAACAAAAAAAAAATTAAACAATGAAACGATAAAAACTAACAAAAAAATAAGGAAATAATTACACTGTACATAATAAGTAAAAGTGTTGTATCCGACAGAGCCGAATTTTATATGCACTGGATGCCTAAAACAAGCAAACTAGCAAACTTGTACAAAACGATCCATGATTCATTGTGTGCGTCAATTGAAATGATTTGTAAGTTGGCTTGTTGCACCTCTAATATGCACATACAAATGATTACGCATAATAAGAGTTTTGGTTTTGGCGGCTAAAGATCAGCTTTGATTTAAATTTTATTACCTGTTTATATGTAAGCAAAAATTAGGCTAACCGATACTTTTTCTGTGTAGGTAAATTTCGAGAGACAGAGGTAACAACACAGATAGATCGTCTTGGAATTATACAAGGACCTTAGAAAGACAAAAATTTTGAATATATTCAAAAGATGCTGTGTTGTACTTTAAACTGAATAGTAAAATTTATATTCCCGCATTTTTTGGTGATTGTTATAGAAATATTTGTTTTACTCTCGCTCTAACAAACCATCTGCCTTTGGTTTTGGTACCAATGGGGACTAAGATTACATTCAAAATAGAATTTTTTTCTAGTAATTTACATATCTAGTTTATTTACATATCATTTCAAGTGATTTAGTTATGTTCATATTCGGGAGAGTATATCTGACTGACCTGTGTTCTGTTTTCTTTAAAACATCAGATCAAGTATTTTAGAGGGTATTTTTATTAACATGGTGTGTTACGCACCGATTTTTTCAATTGGCTAATTCTTTATACATATGTGTAATCATATTAAAGATAAAAATAAATTTGACTATGATTCGGGTTTTTTGTAAATGGGAACATTTTTAGCGAATTCAACGGGTAAAACAACACAAAAGTAAAATATAGGCTTCCTTTCTAAGCGTATGTATACATTGTCAAAACAGGGTTAAACTCAAGCTATTTAACCAAACAAAACTGCATATCAAATGCACCATAATTTTAAATTTTCCAAAAGCATCGTCAATTGAAACCAGAAAGAGTGTTATATTCAGTGCGATAAGGACAATTTTTGTCGGGTGTTTCTATTGATAGCCAAGACGCGTGTACCTAATTTGCCAACTTTGGCTCTTGCCGTTCTCCAGATCTACAAAAAATAATATAAAAAACAGCCACAACAACGGATTTATGTCAATATCAATATCATTTATTTCCGCACTATAAGTGATATAATTATATAACAAGCGAGTCCCCATCATATATGGAGTCTTCAGAAAACCCATTTCAACGGACCCACAGACACACGGACGGACGGATGTCGTTAGAGTCTAAGATTAATATTGTAGAAATTCCAAACGGAATGACAAACTTATATATACCCTTTTCCACCAGTGCACAGTGTCTCGACTAGTACAAGCCAGCGGGACAATATTATTTCTTCACTTATTTCAATTGTTTATATATAATCCAGGTATCTTAAGCTATTTTAAGAAAAAAAAAATTAAAGGATGTGTGCTGTAGTCGTTAATCGTTTTTAATCCATTTTTCAATAAGTTGTGTTTTTGTTTTTTTTTCACATTAATAATCCGATTCTACCCAAATTTAGCATAAATATATATCTTATAAATATTAATTAACAACCCAAATTTAATTACGATCGGACAATTTTTGTAGGTGTTAAAGCGTTTTTTAGAAAAAGGATATGTGGTAGGACCTTGAGCCCTTAGTCCGATTTAAATGAAAATATACACACACGTTGCTAGTTGTATGTATAGCAGCATGAACACTTTTCGTAACTTGTTGGGCATTATTGAAGCTATAATTACATTTTTCATTTTGAGGACACATGGGAGGTAGGCGTGTCCTTGGACCGATTTCTCTAGAAATTCATATTTTTCTTAACTAGGCTTTTCTATGCTAGTGTACCAAATTTCAAAAATATCTAACAACCCATTCTATTTTTGTTCCTTCGTTATACGGGGACAAAGCAGTGACCGACTCGTTCTGAAAAAAATAAAATAGTTTTACTTCCAGGCCTTTTCGGAGTCTATAATATAAAGGAATCTGTGCTTTTTTACAATTGTATAATTAATCTAAGGTTTGCTGGATTTATTAATACATTTACAAATTGATGTTACACCAAAAGTATACATATTTTTTATAAAAAATATAAGTTATAATAGAGTACTCGTTTCGATTTGCTACCAATTTTAAAATATGTCTTCACAAATGTGCATAAAGTGATAAACAAATTAAATCTTGGATTTCGGTACCTGCTTACAAGTCGTTATCATTGGGTTGCTTACAAGTCGTTATCAGTGGTTCCTGGAAATTACGTCATGAATATTGTCCCGCTAGCATGTTCCAGCCGAATCACTGTGCGTGCAGTGGAAGTAACGAAGTCGGGTTACGATACCGATACTGATACTTAAAAAGAAATATTGGCGATACCGATACGAATATTAAACTTTAATTTAAGGTAAACGACAAAACTCAAGTAGAACAGTTTTTTTTTTTTGAAAATTATAGTGTAAGAGATTATTAATATCTAAAACTGATATTAACATAATTTAAAAAACGACGAGTTTGATTTTATGGTAATATTAACAAAAAATAAATAATGTTTTTATAAAAAAAAACTGTAGAAGAGATTATAATTATTTAAAATTAAAATTAATAAGATTTTTGTTAAAAATACAAAGTTTTCTCAACTTTTGCGGAGATCGCAAATCCGTTCGAACCAGACCTGCAGTGAAAAATAGGCTCTCAGAAGCGTAAGATCTCATTTTAAAAATTAAGTATTTCTGCACCAAGCGGATATGTGCCTCTGGAAATATTAGGAGATCTAGGGTATATCTCGACTTCATCTTTGACAGAACAACAGCTGAGGATGGGCAGAGGCTCCTCTTCCTCGGATTTTCTTATAATTTGTTCACAAGCGCTCCAAAGCCCATTTTAAGACTTATCAGAACTTTTACAAAATGAAGGAGTGGCCGTGTCTTCCACAATTTCAGAATGCATAGTCATAGCAGCTCAGTAAGATTTTTTTCGTTCGATTGAGTCCGATTGTTTTTAAAATATTCCAAGAATTTTCGATAAACAATCTGTTTGATTATTTTCTAAGCCCTCATATCTTTGATTCAGAACTAATTCTAAGTAAGTCGACAATTTATGGGCCTCTGAACTATTCTCTATCTCTGTTTATTCATATATTATATTTTCTAATTATGTTCGAAGGCTTTTAACTAGCGGAATAACGTGAGACAATGCAGCTGTGGCCTTGCTTATGGATTTTGTAGCCTCTTCGAAGTAACACGAAATTTTCAGCAAAATGATTTTTATTCTCACATTAACAAAAAGCATAAAAATCTAAAAATGTTTAACATTTGTACATTTTTTGATCTAGAAATACAACGAAGATATAGCAGTGAGCGATCATTTCACTACTATGGTGCAAAGCAAAACGGCTGAAGCTTGAGGCTCACACTACGCCTTCAATTCTTTGATGCGTTAAAGCATCTGTCAAAAAAGTAGAATCAGTGTAAAATAAACTGCAGTCAATGGTTAATATCTGCTCGATAATGTTGTTGTTAAGGTATTAAACTGTGGTGGAATTACTGCTGTACACTTTCGATTTCAAACAACCAAAAAAAAAAAGCCTAATGGCAGTCAGTGAGTGTTTAAATGCTGGTTTAGTTGAATTAATCTTAAATTTATATGTAGCTTAAACTCAAAAATTGTAAATTAGTGTCCCATGTGCTATATGTAATTTATAAAGTAACATGTGGCAGCACTACGATAAATGTTGTCAAATTCATATGGTCTGTATTGGTAGTTTAAACGCCTAATTTTATGCGATTGGTTTATATGTTTACTGATTTATAGATATGTTGGTTTTAACACATTTTAAACCAAAAACAGAGTTTAACTTGCTCTAATTTATTAGGCCTAAGGGTGTCAAATCGCACGATCTTGTTGGGATTACAAAACATCAATTGTTTCTCTTGCTGTGTGGCAAGTGGCACCATCATGTTGAAACCTCGTACTTTACGTCTAAGTCATAAGTTTTCCGCCACAAAAAGCTTCGGATCATCTCCCAGTAGCGATTTCGGTTGACCATTGATACCTCAAATGGGGCACCTTAGTTTTATCAAGAATAAATTAAGCATAAGAATCCTTTACACTTTATATTTATATATATATATTCTGCCAGTATCTAGTATTAAAAGATTTTGTTTGTTGTGCTTAATTCCCTTTTTAAATAATTGATAAAAAAATACTGAAATTTATTGTTGGAGGATAAGCTGTTCCTATGCGCATTTCACTGGTTGCTTAGGCCAGATCATCAGGAAACGTTCTCCTAAATAATTTTAGAAAAGCCAAAGCTATCAGCAAACAAAACTACAGAGGGAATGAGAATTACCTACAAACACTCAAAAAGTCTTGTTTGCAACGATATCAAAGCTTAAACAAAATACCAAACAATAAATCAGTGATAAGTTTTATCTTTTCTTACATTTCCAGCTACAATTATTTGGAATTCTCCCAACATTAATTGTAGTTGTAAGTGGGTAAAGAAAAAACATATTAAAAACATGTTGTTTGCTGATAGCTTTGGCTTTTCTAAAATTATTTAGGAGAACGTTTCCTGCTGATCTGGCCTAAGCAACCAGTGAAATGCGCATAGGAACAGCTTATCCTCCAACAATAAATTTCAGTATTTTTTATCAATTATTTAAAAAGGGAATTAAGCACAACAAACAAAATCTTTTAGTAAATAATAGTATTCCCACAAACAACTTTGATAGTAACTAGTATTTTTAAAAGTAGGGGTATTAAAAATCCCTACATGAAGAGGCTTTCTTAAATAAAATAGTGGCGTAGGTAAAATAGGGAAGTTCTTTAATTATTCAAATTGTGATGACTATTTTTGTGAATTAGTTATTAATAAATTTTGAAGACTTCTGTGTTTAATTAAGTTTCTTTAAAAACATATTCAAATTTTTCCGAGTAAGTAGATTATTTAATGGTTTAATCAAATAAAAAATGGCTAAACCGGCCACAAAATACCTAAATTGTCAATACTAATAAAAAGTTAAAAAAAAAACATATATTTTTAGTAAAATTAACAAACAATATTAAATAAATTCGACACGTATTTAATTTTTATATCACAAACATTGTCACGATTAGATACAACTTCCCAAAAAGATTCTCTCTCTTAAATGACACTTAAAACGAAGAGTTGTATTCAGTATTTCCCGCTTGAAAAAAAAAAATAATGCTTAAAATGTTGACGACACTTCAGGGAAAAAATAAAAAATTATACATTTTATTCTCTTCCTTGGATTTTATTTTCCATAAAAGTTGTATTCTTTAAGTGCAAAAAAAAAATGAAGAAACTAAAAATAAAAATGCATGAAAATTGCAAACAATTAGCGACAACTTAAATAAAAGCACCAACAAAAAAATCAAAGATGAGGTTTATTTTCGTTGTTTTCTTATTTTACTTACAAAAATGAGAAAAACGAAGCAAGAAAATAAGTTCAGTTCATGTTGCATGCCATATGCCAAAGTCCTTGTCATTTATTTCGTAATGATTTGATGCGAAAGAATAAAACATGAGAAAAAAAAATTTACAGAAAAACTTAAACACTGGGTATTTTCTATCTTGTGTTCGCAAGAACTAGACGATGCAATATTGTGTCTTAGAACCCCTTTCTTCTAGTACATTAAAAAAAATTCTTTAAAAATGTGACAAAAGAAGCCAGTAAGAAGGTACACTATGTAATAAAAAATTGCATACGCTAATAGTCAGAGTGTAGACTTTCGTTTAACTGTTTATGCACTGTAATGCTTTTCGACGTTTTAAGGGCAAACGGTTCAAAAAATCTTTTTTCTATTTGCACAGACTAAAATCATATATAGGGATAATTATATATGAAGTGAACTTATTAAATAAATTTTAAATGAATGCCGAAAATTGGTGACGTATGTACATTTTTAATTACACGGTGTAGAGTCGATCCATAGCTGCGATGGGCAAACAAATTCAGGGCGCCGCGTTTTCTCTTTTCTATTTTTTTTTGCGTACGTGCGTGCACAAATTGAAGAGAATTAAACAATATTAACAACAACTTATGTAAAATGCATACAGCGCATACAATCGCAAAATGTAATAGTTTAGGTTGCATATCGCAGATCTATAGCGACTTTCTGAAAATTAAAATATTAAAAGTGTTTGCTCCCTATAGACTCTTCAACTACTTTAACTACCGATTTTCCTAAAATTTCCATAGTAATTTCTTGATTACCCGACACAACATAGTCCTTAAATATTTGCAAATTTTCAAGCGGTCGTAGCACCTCCAGCAACTTTTTGCCATAAATTTTGATATAAAAGAAATCGTTTTATTTTTCTTTTTTTGATGCTTTTTCTTGTTATTTATAAGAAAATTGCCTCATTTTGTTTCAATATATTCAATAAAATTTGTCATCACTATTGTTGACAACATTTTTGTTATTATTTTATGTTCGTTTATGAAACTTTTGAAATTTAGCTCGTGCTCAAAAATTCAAACTTTGCACAGATGTTGTGCAGTTAAAAAGCATCAGCATCACAACTGCAACTGTTGATCACGCATCAGCAACAAAATTTTTATTTATAAAAAGGAAGTTCTACATGTCTTTAAAGGAAATATAGATCAGATTTCATGTTGGCAATACAAATCAATTCAGTAAAGCAACGCATGACACTAACGATACATGCTTTGCAATTCGCATACATATGTAACCTTACGCTATCAAAGAAAATTTTATAATATAATGGATGCCAGTCCCGAAATCTCGCTCCCGTATTGATCTCTGATATGTATGTATTTGATTAAACCTGGTTATACCGTCATTGAAAACGAAAGAAAAAATGTAACCGTCTTATTCTTTTTAACGTTTCCAACAATTATAAAGAAGTTTTAATGGGAGAAGTGTTGAAAATGATCAAAGAAAAAATCGAATTCACCAGTTAAAGTGTTTTCCGATAGTGGACATGGGACCTTTGGTTATTTATGTACCGATTCAAACACTACTTTTTATGGTTAACTAAACAGGTTTGTTTTTTATCCTTCCCCACAGGTGGAAAAAGGTAAACTCAAAATATTATGTACGTTTAAAAACGGATCATTTACATTTCACTTAAAATAAATTAATTTTACATTAATTTTTAAATTTTTATTTAGTAAACAGCATATTTCGTAAAATTTTATAGTTGTTGCTTTTAAAAAATATATATTTTATATAACAAAATTTTTGAAATTTTTTTCCCAGAAATGGAAGAGTATATCCAAAATAATTTGTTTTTTTTTTAAACATACCCATTTTTGGGAACAATAGATCTTCCCGAGTCCAAGTTTTATAATCTAGGTAAATGGTAAATTTTTTCCTAAAGACGTCGGTATATAAATCTGCCAAATCGGTTAAGAAATTGTTAAAGTTATTTGCAAAATACCCCAAAAATGGGCTAAAAAAGCCCATTTAGAGCTGTTATATGTCCTATGGATACGTCTGATATATCAACAGATCGGAACATAAACTGAAAAAATCGGTTCAGAAACATAAAAGTTATTACCAAAACATATTTTTTTTTTAAGAAAAATACCTATTTTTGGGAACCGTAGATCTTTCCGAGTCCAAGCTTTATTACCAAGGTAAATGGTAAATTCTGAAGACGTCGGTATATAAAGCTGTCAAATCGGTTCAAAAATGCCCAAGTTATGACCAAAGTACTAAAGTCCCAATATTTATTAATTAATTCATTTATTAATGATGTGCTAATAATCCCAATTTATGATAAAAACACTGAAATTTATTGTTGTGGGAAAGCTAGTTTCTATGCGCATTTCGCTGGTTGCTTAGGCCAGCTCGTCAGGAAACTTTTTCCAAAAACTTTAGAAAAGCTAAAAATATTATACAAGTAAGACCATAAAGTGAATAAGAATTTTAAACACTCAGCTCTACTTGTAACAATATCAAAGCTTCAACAAAGACACAACAATAAATAGTGAATTTTTTCTTTCTTACATTCCCCTACAATTGGCTGGGTTTTTTCCAACACAAATTGTAGTTGTAAGAGGATAGAAAAAAACAAAATTAAAAAAAACAAGTTACTAAATAAAGCAGCTTGCCATTTCAGTTTTTTATTTGCCGGGCACATGCAAATTTATTATCAAAAATTATTTTCGGGAATGAAATATTTATTAATTAATTCATTTATTAATGATGTGCTAATAATCCCAATTTATGATAATATTTACTTTTTTTTATTTAATTAAGTTGTTTTATTTGTTCCAGGAGACTTTAATGCAAAATTAGGAAATCATTATTTATATCTTGATATGGCAAAACCTTGCCCGCTCTATGGGAAACGCCGTACCAGAAGCCTCCCCCAAGAAACCCATGGTACGACCAAGAGTGCCATAATTCTACTGAAGCAAAGAATGTGGCATACAGGGCACCCCCGTAGTCAGTAGCAATACGCGTAGCAAAAGAGAGGTATTAGGAGAAAAGGAGAGAGGGGAAGCGTCTATTCCGCAGAAAAAAGAGAAATTGAATGACGTGAGTGTGAGCGAATCGAGAATGAAGTCCAAAAATGTTACCAAAGAGTAAAGCATCAGTTAGAGAGCTTTCGTACAGGCACATCCTCCTGTAAAGACAAATAAGGTAATCTAAACAGACGGTGTGCTGAGGATATGGAAAGAACATTTTTCTCAGCAGTATCAAGGCTGAAGAATCATAAGGTTGCAGAAGCCGATGGATTTCCAACTATTTAAGGCCGGTGGTGACATACTGATTAGGCGTATGCATCAGCTTGTTTGAAGAATTTGGCTAGAAAAACGCATACCCGATGACTGGAACCTCAGTTTATTATGTCTCGTGCACAAAAAAGGAGACAATTACAGAGGAATAAGTCTCCTTCCCGTCGCATACAAAATGCTGTCGAGCGTAGTGTGCGAGAGATTAAAAACTAAAGTCGGTGAGATAATTGGGTCATATCAATACGGCTTTAGACCTTGAAATACACCACGGACCAGGTATTCTCACTACGCCATATCCTGGAGAAGACCCAAGAAAAACAGATCGACAACTACCATCTATTTGTCGACTACAAGGCCGCTTTTGACAGTCCCATACGTTTAAAGGTGTTTTAAGCCAATTCTGAGTTTGGCATCCCTGCAAAGCTAATACGGTTTTTCAGGATGACCGTAACTGATACAAGGTCCTCAGTTAAAATATTAAAGAACCTCTCGGAGCCATTCAGTACCAAACGAGGTTTCAGACAAGGAGATAGTCTCTCGTGTAATCTTTTTAACATTCGCTGGAGAAGGTGATACGAGACGCAGATGTGAATAGGACTGGCACACTTTACACACATGCTGCTCGCCTATGCCGACGATATCGATATTATTGGTCGAACATTGCGAGCATTAACGGCAACCTTTAAGAAAGTCGAAAAGGAATCGAGTAAGAATTCTAAATTCGCTGCGTCAATAAATAAATTTTTATGGAGTCTTGACTTTTTTTGTTAATTTGGAAATGCAAACACTTGATTCCAGTGTATAATCTTAAATTAAAAAAACAAAAAAAAACAAAAAGTTATAAAGTTGTTTTGATTTAAATGGAAAAAACAATTTTATCTTAAATTGCCTTTATTTAGATACAGTACAAATGTAGTGAACCATAACACCACGTAATTACATAATTTAAGTTTTTTCACATTTAATTATACGAATTTATAAAGTATAAATTAAGATTTAAATAATTATTGTTAATTTAAGAAGAAAGTATAGTCGGTCAAGCCCGAACATATGCTACCGTGTACCATAGTTTTAAAAATCAAATTTTCGAGATATGGGACCTATGGGTAATCATGACCTACCTAAAACAAAATTATGGTATTAGTTCTTTATACCGAATATAATTTAGATATCTTCATAATTATGAGATATGTTTGTCCTTACGGGATTTTAGAATGGAGTTTTATATGGGGCCTATGGTAAATTTTGAGCGTGCCAGTACAACATGTTGTCATGACATCGTAAGAGTTATTGTCGCCAATTTTTATGACAATACCAAAATTTATAAGGATGTTATGGCATTAAAAAATATTTTCGGGAGTAGTACTTGTATGGAGGAAATGATGAAATATGGACCGATTCTAATAAAATTTGTCAAGATGATTTTGATGGCAATAAAATTGGTTAAGACCAAATTTAATCTTGATACCAATATAATAAGATGGCTTATGGGCACAAAGAACTAATTCCGGAAAGAAGCTTGCATAGGGGCTATGTGAAATTGTAGACCGATTCGCGCCATTTTCAATAGGCTTCGTCCTTGTGCCAATTGGAATATATTTCATAAAATTATCTCTAAAATTGCGACCTGTTCATTGCGCACAAGGTGTACATGCACAGCCAGTCGATCGGATGGTGGCTCTTGGACCAATATTTTAAGGTATTACAAACATCAGCACAAATGCATAACACCCTCTCCACTATTGTGGTGTGGGTATTAAAATTGAACAAAAAGGAAGAACTTGACAAATTGTAACTCTGCTTTTAAAACAAATCAATAAAAAAATTTTCTCATTGATGCTACAACAATAAAATAATTTATTTTCACTTTTCTAGTGATGGCACTTAGATAATAAGAAGATGTATAATGGAATGCAATTAGATTGAAACATCTTGTAAAAATTTTGATTTTTAGTTCTATGTATTTCTTATGGGAAATATCAACATCTTCGCAAATTGATGGTAGATGCTAGATGTTGGCAAGTGTAAAAAGGCTATAATCTGGGTTTGACAGCATTTACCAGGCAGTAGAGCATTTTTGTTAAAAAAGTCCATGTTTGGTTTTTAACATTTTGGTTTAAAAAAACTAAAAACAAACAAACACTTGATTCAAAAAATGTGTTTTATTATTCTTAAAAGGAGTTTTTAGCACAAAAGAGTTATTTTTTTTCTTTTAATTAAAATTAATTGGCTTATGTTAAAAATGTACTTCTTAACAAAAAAAAAAATAAGGGTTTTCCATAAGAACAGGGTTGATAGGTCTTAGAGCCCAAGACTGTCAATAAATGATTTTTTAGAAATCGGAAAATTTAAGATCGGTATCCTGTTTCACAAAATCCTTTGGAATTCAATACCCTTAAAAAAAATTTTTTTTTTTTTTTTTTGTGTTCTTTGCAGAAAAACTTTTTATTTAGGTTTTTTTGTTATCGTTTTACTTGTGTTATATTTTTTAAACAATTTCTTTTTTCATTGTTTTTATTATAATTTTGTTTCGCGTTTTTTTAATATTCCTCGAAATGGTAATTTTATTATAGTTTTACTTTTAAACTTATGCAATTGAACTTAAGTTAAATTTTTTTTTTTTTTTTTAGTTTTTATAAAATAGGTTTGTAATTTTGAAAGTGAGTGTGTGATACTTAGAGAGATACATATTTAAAAATTAAGGGAAGTTGAAGCAAAATGAAGCCACTTTTTTCAAGAACTTAATAGTTGTCACTATATTCAATAAAAATTGAGCATAATTATTATAAACTAACCTTTGCCCGTGACTTCGTTCACTTCAAAATTAGAGCAAGTTTAAAAGAAAAAGGTTTATCCTATAAAAATGTTACAGAGAATTTAATGAAGTTTTCTACATCTATACTTAAGGGCATAATAAACCACACAAATAGCTAGCAAACATGTCAAAATTTTACGTTTGTACAAATATTTTGTGTTGTTAATTGGGGTGTTTGCTGTTCAGGCAAACATTTGAAGCAATGTTTGTAGAAATATGAAAAACTTTTAATATTTGGCAGACATGTTTGATATTTGTCAAACTTTTTGTGGTGTCTACTGCTTAAAGTAATGGTATCAGCGAAAACTTCGCAGAGTAAAGACGTAGAATTCAAATATTTTTAGCAGAACTTTTTGGAGCATTATTTACTCTAAATTAGTTTTCTTTATTTTAAATGTTTGTACGAAATATGATTGTGTTGTTTATTGGCACACAAAAGAAAAAAAGGGCATGTTTGCCTGCAATGTGTGTGGCTTATTATACTCTTTATTTTATGTTCAAATATTTCTATAAGCAACCTTATGGGAATTTTTATTTTTCAACAACACATACATATAAGTTTTGAGCATTTGATATTCTTAAGCAAACTATATTCGACTGTACATATGACAAAAAAGGGGTGTTTAAATGTGTATATTCCGGCTACTGGAGCAATATTTATACCAAATGTATCAAAAAGCGAAAAGTATCAATTTTGTCTTTTTTTTATAATAAAAATTATCCTATATTTCAATCTGGGACTAATGCTATCAGGTACCAAGTTTTTCGAAAAGAAAAATACTACCAGGTTTAAATCTGTATGTATATCAAGTTTATCGAAAATAGAAAATGTACCAATTTTATACCGTTGGTCCCCTTAAAAAATACCCTATATTTTAATCCTGACCATATGCAATATGGTCCAAGTTTATCAAAAAGAGAAAATGTACCAAATTTTTCCTATAGTTCCCTCTTAAAAAATACCCTATTTTTGAATCTGCTATCCGTTTTCAAAATTGATAATAACAGTTATGGATAACAAATAAAAGTATTTCTCAGGCATTACTATTAGTAATCGATAGATATATTTACTAACTACTTTTAATAGTAATAATATAACAGTTGTAACTCATTTTATGTAATAAAGATAAGTTAAGCAAATTGCTTTATAATGGATGTGTTTTTGTACGTAAGACGTTAAAATTTAAACAAAACATAGAAATTTATTGATAGACAAAAAAAAGGTTAATTAAGTCATATGATTAAGCCCCGCATGTGATTGAAAGTTTTCCAAAATTCCCAAAACTTTGAATCACGTATGATTTTGTTTAAGGGTTGCTAACAGTAGTGTTAACTTTTATTTTTCCAATACCGTACAGCCCTCTTAAAATTACCGTTTTCAAAAATAAATTACAGTATGCAAAGGTTTTTAATTAAAACATTAACATCAGTTTTCATAAGAAATTAATTACAATTTTAAATGTGTTTCAAGAAAATTTTAATGAACATTTTTGTTTTAAAATACATTTTAAACCAAAAACAATTGGCAGTTAAGTTTTCATGTACATGCATATACATATAAAAAATATTAATGGGTCCGACTGACGGAAAGATGCAACATCGCAAAGCCTAAACGACTGACGCTAAAAAGCTGAAATTTGGACCGGATGTTGGTCTCTCGCGAAATCGATTCACTAGGACGGGATTTTTGGAAATTCAAATATCGCCACTTGATCATAAAGATAGTATTAACTCAAGATTTTTATTTTTTCACTTTTTGGGAAAATCCGACACGTAAAATTTATATCTACCAGCTGTTAAAATGTCGTACTATTTTGTCTGTTATTTTGGTAATGAAACGGTTGGTTCAAAAATTATTTTTTAGTTGCCTTTAATATTAAATTAAAAATTGTTTTTCTTTTACTGAAAATTTTTAACTTTTGAGTTAATACCTTTTTTATGATCAAGTGCGATATGTATGTATGTTACGAATGTTTAATTCATTTAATTATATACATTAAAAGTTAGCAGTAATAAAAGGTCCTATCACAGATTAAAAGTACATAATAATTTTTATATTGTTACACCCAAAATCCATTCGTACTTAAATCAAGCCCAAGCTTTGGATTTTTAAACAAACAAAAAGTTTAAAATATAATTAATTATATAAAATGAGTAATTTTTTTCATATTTTGCACCTATCAGTGTAAGCCAAACATTACATTCTTAATTTTTTGGTATAACATTTATCTACTTTTAAATCAAATCACCTCTCAAAAGTAAAAACCGTAAAACCTATATATCGTTACCTTAAACGCAAAGGCCCCATCTAACATTTTGAAAATATTGCAGAAGATGCAAAAAACAATTTAAAATGTAAATTGCCTTAAAATGCTTATAATTTATTTTTCATCTATTTTTCTTGTAAAACCTACCAGTTATTTGTTGCATATTATGGAAATTGTTAGTTAGGTCCTTTAACGTTTATAATAATATATTATTATAATTATAATGTTTTGCAAATAGAGGTGTGTGTTTTTTGTTAATAAGATCACTAATTTTGGTCGTAAAAAATTTTGATGAACATTTATGTTGATGCAATACAAACCCAAATTTCTTTAAATTACCTTTTTTAAATTAAATTTCCTTGCTACCTCTTGGGGCTCAAAATTACCTTAAAAACGGTAATTACCGTACGGTTAACATACACTACATGTACAAAGTTGTTCACCATTCCAACTCTGCTTTAAACTTAAGTGAGCAATATGTTTAAGGCAAGTCCATTCGATCGGGTGGGTTAAAGTTAAGTTGAAATAAGGAATATGTTGTTTTACGTCTGATAAAATCCTACCTTTAACTAACAGCAAGTTGTCATAACGACGCTTAAAGTATAATGAAGCCGATTTTATTTTGGTCAAATCATTAGTGCCCTACTCTTCATATAAATTAATAATATTTTACATTTTGCTTTCCCCAACCAATAGATGCTTTTTTTTTAAATCTGCTCGGTAGTAATCTATCTATATATATAAAATACAAAAAAAATTTCTTTGTCCTCTATAGACCCTGGAACCACCCAACCGATGTGCTGTCATTGAAAATGTAATTTTCCAGGGATGGTTTTGGGCTTTACATTTTTTCAAAACTCGGACCACGAGGGGAGTTATGGGGCCCCTCTGAAACTTACTCGCAGATTTTAATTAAACTTTAAACAAAGATAGTTTCCTACTTATGTGGACACATTATCTGTACATTTTTAAAAAAAATAGGTCCACGAGGGGAGGTTTGGGAATATTTCTGCCTCCCCGAAACAATCTAGCAGATTCAAATAAAATTTTAAATTTAGATAGATTCATACTTACGGACACATTATGGGACTACTAGAAGGGCGAACGTAGTAGCACACGTCGGGTGTATATAAAACACAAACATTATTTCTATCTAAGTCCGTTATAGGCTTAGAAACTATCCAACGGATGTGCCCAAGCCAGCTTCATTTGAAAGGCAATAGCTCGAAAATTGTTTTAAACCACTAAAACAATGCATGAGGCACATTCGGTTCATTCTTGAAGTCGAATTTTGACTTTTCCCATACAGAAAGTTTTATTGAATTTTGTACACTAATTATTTTAATATATTTTAATTTTTAAGACATATCTTCTATGTACATACCCTAGAGGGAAGCGAACTAACACCAAAGTCCCGTGATAGGCGTTTGGTGGTAGGGGCCGGTTCACTTTATATAAATGTGACTATCAGTTTTACATGGGGTTGTCATTGGAGGGGGTCAATTGACACTTAACAGCCACCATATGACAAGTCACACATCTCAATGAACGTGTTTAGTGTAAGCTACTACAATGGAGTATGGTTTCAATACAATGTAGTATTATTTCAATAAAACGAGTCCTAGAACTACATTTAAGTCCCAAATAAAAATGTGTTACACCACCGGTGAATACTGTACTGTAATTCATTACTTTTTCTACCTTTTGGTTCTTCAGTTAAATGATTGGTTCTCCTTTCACTTGTCATAAGTTCTTTCTTTTTGTACTTGTTCTATTTTCACAAATCCCAGGACCAGTCTGCTGGAACAATTGACACAATTTTCCCGCAGGGTACATACAAATGTATGTATATAAAATACCAAAAATGTTTTTATGTCCTTAACAGAATCTGAAACCATCCAACCGATGTGCTGATTCCATTGGAAAGGCAATTTTGTGAAGATAGTTTTAGGCTATACAATTTTTCAAAAATAGGACCAAGAGGTGAGGTAGAGGAAAATTTCTGCCTCTCCCAAAACAATCTAAGATATATTCCTTTTTAGATAGACACATAAGCTATGAATATTTTCAAAAAATTGGACTACCAGAAGGGGGGAACGTAGTAGGACACTGCGATTTCTGGTCTTATAAAACGTAACGTGCCGAATTTCATTATGATAGTATTATTTATTACGGTTTTAGGAAAAAGTTATTTGTAATAAATAATGATTGGTCCATAATTTACCATAGGTCCAATACAAATTACCCTCCTAAAAATTATTTTAGTTCGATTAAAACTTTTACGAATCATGAAGCTTAGTTAATAATTTATATGTATTTGTCATATAGAGCCCACTCCTATCGGTGGAGGGTATCAAAGATTCGGCACAGCCGAATATAGCATTTAAGAAAATTAAGACAATTTTTTAAATTTCACAGTTTACTGATCATACTTTTAATTAAATTAAACATTAAGTAATAAAAAATAGCAGTTTAAAATGTTTATTAATTTTAGTAATCAGTATAATCATTTTGGTAATAGGTGCAAAATCAACAAATTGTTTGCTTGATTCTACGAATTTGGTGATGAAAATCCATTTTTTTTTATTTTTTCTGTGTTCTTAATATTTTTATGTATCAAATATACAAGTTGAATATATTGGACTTAGTAATCTTAAATGAATTAAAAAACTTTTGTTTGTAAGCCTCTTTTAAAGACGTTTTTAATCATATGTTTACTTTTGGGGTTTGAAACTCGTTTAAGCTTTTCGAACGTGATTTAGCTAAAATCACATCAAAATCGTGGTGATTACACCAGGGAACAAAATTGAACTTGTTTTTGTTGTGTCGAATGGAAGTTTGATGAAATTTTTTTTTTACTAATTAGAGTTCGCTGATTTAAAATCTTGTCTCCCTTTTTCTCCATCAGCTCGGATTTTTAAGTTACAGGTACTAATCGTATTTTTGACTTTTTTCCAAACAGCAAAAGTTAAAAAAATCATAACTTTACCCTCTGATTTTTAAAACTCTTTTTTTTTCTTTTTTTTTTAACAAAATTATGTAATAGTTAGCTTTGAAAAACAGTAAAATCTTTAAAAATCACAACAACAAAAATGGCTGAGAAACGGTTGTTTACGTAAAAAAAAATTACAAATTTTGTATTTTTAAATATAAGTTTTATCTTAACATTAAAAACTTTTTTTTTTTTTTTATTATTTAAATAGGTTTTTGTTACTTTTTTCCTAAACATATAAAAAAAATATTGTAAAATATAATATTATTATATCTTTTGTAATTAATTTTCTAAGTAGAAAAGGCTAATTAAATTTGTATTATTACTTTGTAAATATATATCCATGTTATGTAAATAAATAAATTGAATTGAAAAATTGTATTTTTAAAATTTGTATTTTGAACAAAATGAGACATAGAGCATAAAAATCGATGAACGCAGTTCGCTTTAATCTACAATTAAGTGAAGGCACCTCATTTGTAAGTGAACAAAAAAACCTCCATAATAGAACAGAAGCAAACATACTTACATTAAAAAATTAAACTTTTGTACGGAAATCGCTATTTTTATCAATTCAGTTTTCTCCGGAAATTGTGAATAAACTCAAAAATTGCGCACCGATTACAATGAAATAAAGTTCAGTTCATTCGGAATATATTTAACTAATTGTTTTTATATCAAAACTGTGATTTTCAAATGTTTAAAGAATAATAAAAAATTTTTTTTAATTGTTCTGTTTTTTTTCAAAACTTCAACGATATCTCCAAAACTACTGGGCAAATTTAAAACCAGTGTAAGCACGGCTTAAAGATAATATTGTTGACAAATTTTGAATTTTTTTAACTGAATATTGTGAAACGTTTAGTTATTTTAATATATCCAGCGGAAGTGCCTTAATTTTGGACAAAATGGTATGTCGCGAAAAGTCGAGCTGATGAAAAAAACTAAGTACAGATTAGGATTCAGCGTCCCTAATAACTTTCAGTTCTTAACCAACAAAAACGTTGCTCCCTTCTGTTATCCATACATTTAAGTAATTTGTTAATCACTTCAAATTGACGCGATTAAGACTTAATCATTCATTAATCACGTAGAATCCAAAAAAAAATTGGTTTCTGTAAACCTCAGATCGAATTAGCAGTGTAAAATTGTTTAATTAGAGCGTGTTCTATTTGGATCTGACAAACCATCTGTCATCAGCTGTTTTGCAAGTCATTTGCGACGTCGCTTTTTGTTTGTTGGCAAACGGTGTAGAGAAGAAAGAGTGGTAAGCCAAAATACTCAGTTTGTGTTTTTCATATTGTTTTTTATATGTATTTCTCTTTAAACTTCTTCTTGCTCCGTTTTATTCTTTTTCTTATTTTGAAGTGTCAGGTTAAAAATACAGTGAGACCTCGACTATCAATAAAAGGCGGGACCGGCAATATTCTAGATTATAAATTTTTTTGTGGTTTTTACTTTATGTGAATATATGTTTAATGTAAATATTTAAATAATATGGTTGCAAAAAAAAAAAATGTAAATCAATGCCAACAAATTATGGTTATTTCCCGTTTAATTGATGCTGCCGGTTAGTCGAATTACGGATAATCAAGGCCCTGCAGTAAATAAAAAGAGACATGCAACCAAAAGCTATCGTGTAAATGCAAAGGGTTTTTGGAAGCTGCTTCAAAAGGGAATGAAGAATAAACGACGTCGTAAAAGCCCCCGGGAAAACTGGGTGTATTGGTGTGTAAAACTAACCTGTCGGAAATTGAGTTAGGTTAAAGTTAACCCATGGTTAATCACAAGCTAGTCACAAGTGACTTAGAAACTGACTCATTTACATTGTTAAAGCTATTCAGTTTTTACACACAATGTAAGCAGTACGAGTCAGTACTCACATAACTTTCAGCTGACCATGAGTTAGCTCATTTTTAGTTAGTTTCTAGGCGATAAAATTTGAGTGCATTTTAAGTTAGCTGCGAACTGGCTAACTAATGGTTGGCCCACTATGAGTTAGCTTGTGGTGCATGTAATATGTTGACTCTTATAAAAAAATAAAAAAAATTTACGTATTTTTGTATATATTTTTTAAATCAAGATTGTTATTCCTTCACTAACCCCTCCCAGGGAGCCAGAGAATATTAATATTATTATATGAAATTACCCCCGGCGTTATACATATGTTAAATTTCATTTTTGTTGTATGCCTTAATAATATTGAAAAATAGAATATGGAAATTTTTGCTTCTTATTTAACTTTGAAGAAGTATACTTCTTCAAAATAAATTTGCTTATTTTGAGGAAGAAATACTTAATTGTAGTAGCGAGTTCATTTATGTGTACGAATAACTGATCAGTAAAAAGTCTAATGTTACGGGTTTCTAGTAAAGGTTCACTCGTTTTTAGTTTATTAATGAAAAATTTAATAACTAATTTTTAGGAAAATCTCATACTTAATTGAAGTTATATTTTCCTTGCAGCCTAATCATTCCCGAATTTCTTTAAGTTAAGTTAAATTTACTTGAATTTAGTAAACTTTTTTTTGAGTGTACACAAAACAAGCCAAACGTTTTTTACCAAAGTTTTTGTACAACGTTGTATTTATATCTGCATCAGCTTTGAGTTTGTCAAAAAGTAATTCAGAACTTATCGAGAAGAAGTTATTTGCACAAAAAACAACTGACTCAAATCTGTACCAATTATGAGTTAGTTAAGAAGCCAGTTGCAAATAAGTTAGCTAAAAGTCAACTAAATGTTGAACTAGCTAATAAAAATCCGATTTGCACCACTAAACATAGTTGCATAAAATCGTATAGAATGTGGCAGCAATTTTTTTTTTCTAAAATAATATATTCTTAGTTCAAAAAATTTTAAATTTCTTTAATGCTGGCATTTATAAACTTTTAAAAACAAGGTTTAAGTTGTATTCTGCAATATCGGAAAATATTTTATTAATATATGATTTCAAATATTATTTTCATACCACAAAATGATTCCCTGCTGGCTTTAATTATATTAACAACAGAAAAAATTTGTGTCAAAAAAAATTATTTAAATATTTTTAGTTTGTAAAAAATAAAAACATTTTGCAAAAGCAAATAAGCAAAATCTGTTCGAAAAAATTATTAATTCTGGGTTTGTGTCATTAAATTACACAAAAAGTGTTATATTGTGAAAAATTTTATATAAATACTAGCATTTAACCCGCCACTTCGTTAGCGTCTCCTTTTCTTTCGTGGACATATTTTTTCGCCAAAGTTTATGTTGCATTCACTCAGGAACTTGCATGTTTAATTTTATGTTTCTAGGTCTAATACTTACGAAAATTCAAAAGGTACCTGTTGAAGAACAAAAAGTACCACAAATCCCCCTTACAGATTCTCATTCACTCAGGAGCTTGCATGTTTAATTTTATGTTTCTAGGTCGAATATTAACAGAAAATCAAAAAGTACCAGATAAAGCACAAAAAAGTACCAAAAAGTCCTCTTACAGATGCTCATTCACTCAACGCATTGCTTATTTAATTTTATGTTTGTAGATGCAATACTAACAAAAATTCAATAAGTACCTGTTGGCAAACAATACAGTCTGAAAAAGTATCAAAAACCACTCTTATAGATTCTCATTCACTTGGGAACTTGCATGTTTAATTTTATGGTTATAGGTACAATTTTAACGGAAATTCAAAAAATACCAGGTAAAAAACAAAAAGTTCCAAAAAGCCCCTCTTACAGGTTCTCATTTTATGATTCTAGGTCCAATACTAACGGAAATTTAAATAGTACCGGCTAACGACCAAAAAGTACCAAAAGGCCCCTCTTACAGATTCTCATTTACTCAGGACCTTGGATGTTCAATTTTATGTTTCTAGGGCCAATACAAACGAAAATTCAAAAAGTTCCAGTTAAAAAAACAAAAAAGTACCACAAATTTCCCTCTTATAGATTCTTGTCCACTCAGGACGTTTAATGTTGAATTTTATGTATCTATGTCCAATACTAACGGAAATTAAAATAGTACCAGTTAAAGAACAAAAAAGTACCAAAAAGCCCTTTTACAGATTCTCATTCACTTAGGACCATGCATGTTTAATTTTATGTTCACAGGTCCAATATTAACGAAAATTAAAAGAGTAGCAGTTAGAGGTCGAAAAAGTACCAAAAAGATCCCTCTTGCGAATTCTCATTCACTCAGGACCTTGCATGTTTCATTTTATGTTAATAGGTCTGATATTAACGAAAATTAAAAAAGTACCAGTTAAAGAACGAAAAAGTACCAAAAAGATCCCTCTAACAAAGTCTCATTCACTCAGGACTTTGCATGTTTAATTTTATGTTTCTAGTATTAGAACTAACGGAAATTTAAAAAGTAAGAGTTGAAGAGCAAAAAGTACCAAAAAGTACCCTCATAGGTTCTTATCCACTCAGGACATTGCATGTTGAAGTTTATGTTTATATGTCCAATATTAACGATAATTAAAAAAATTGCCAGTTGTAGAACCAAAAAGCTAAAGTAAGAAATTAAATTTCCCGTATTTCCCCTTTTTGGTACTTTTTGCTCCCAATCGAAGCATGAAAAATTTCAATATTGTAGTGGGAGCCCATAATTTAATACGTTTACGTCAATATTAAAAAAAAAATGTTTATAAAAAAGTACAAAAAATAGTTACGCTTTTTACCCCTTAAGCGTCGAATTTCGAAAAAGTACCAAATTCGTATCTAATTTTTTAAATAAGTTTCAAATGTGATATAACCCTTATTTCTATGTTTATGGGTTTAAAAGATAGATGGGATGACAAAAAAGTACAGGTTTTACCCGTTTACTCCGTTAAAGGGCTGAATTTCCAAAAAGTACCAGACACCTGTCCGCTTATTTTTCTAAAGAACAGCGATAAGTATTAAATTTTTTTGTATCTCTTTTAGTTTTAGAGATATAAGGTTACCTAATTTACCCGTTTTTACCCTTTTTAACCCCCTTAACATTTGAATTTCCAAAAATCGCTTCTTAGTGAATTGATTTGGGGAGAGACCAAGCCCTGGTCCAAATTTCAAGTTTGTAGCTTCATACGTTTAGGCTGTGCGATGATGAATCAGTCAGTCAGTCAGTGAGTCAGTCAGTAAAGGTACAATTTTATATATGGGGGATTTCATGTCAAGTGACCCAACTTTTGAAATCGATGTCTTCCGATTTGGATGAAATTTGCACCAAGGTTAGTCTTATTGGATAGTACCTTAGACACAAATTTTCAACAAGATCGGTCCAAAAGTTTCTGACTTAGAGGGGGTCAAAATTTGACATTTTGGCCAAAGCGGTGTTCTTTCTCATCCATGTTACTTATTATCTTTTAGTGTTAGCAAAATTTGTCCCAAACAAATTAGATAGCTATTTCTTCAAGCTTTCGAAAAAAATTTTTTTTGTATATTTTTAAATTTTTAAAAAAAATTTTTTTTTTTTAAATTTAAAACTTATTTTTTTTTTTTTTGAAAACGGTATTTTTTCGCTCAAAAGAAAGCTTATGTATTTTCCTTTTAGATAGTTTTTGTCGCTTAGTGGGATGCGAGTGGGATATGTATAAAAAAAAATAATTTCTAACTCAAGACGAGGAATTTTAAATTTTTTAGCATATGACGTCTTGACTTAGAAACTATTTTTTTTATACATAACCCACTCGCATCCCAAATAGCGACCAAAAGTACCTAAAAGGAAAATACATAAGCTTTCTTTTGAGCAAAAATAAAAAAAAATACCTTTTCAAAAATAATACAAAAATAGTTTTAAATTTAAAACAAAAAATATTTTAAAAAATCAAAAAAAAATTATTAAAGGACTTATGTGATTAAGATTAAATTTTTTAGATTATTTATCTTTTTGTTTTCATTATTATTATTTTATATTAATTAAATTATTATTACAAATAAATAAAAGAATTTAATTTGTCAACATCTCTATAGAAAAAGTGATTTTATTCCTGGGATTAACATATTGGTGGGTATTACAGTATCGAGGGAATGAAATGCTGGTTAGGTATGTAACATACTATTGGAAAGGTTAATTTGTCTTGTTTCTCAGCATAAGTTTTATTTTTAAGATTTTAGAAACACTTACACATAAAAAGGAACAAATTCAAAATAGTGCATTTGCTAAAAATTGAAAAACCATCGTCTTGAGTTAGAAATAATTTTTTTTATACATATCCCACTTGCATCCCACTAAGCGACCAAAACTACCTAAAAGGAAATACATAAGCTTTCTTTTGAGCAAAAAAAAATACCGTTTTCAAAAAAAATAAAAAATAAGTTTTAAATTTAAAAAAAAAAAAAATTTAAAAAATTTTTTGAAAGCGTGAAGAAATAGCTATCTAATTTGTTTGGGACAAATTTTGCTAACACCAATAGATAATAAGTTACATGGATGAGAAAGAACACCGGAAGACATCAATTTCAAAAGTTGGGTCACTTGACATGAAATCCCCCATATATAGATAATAATTTGAAATGTTGTTTTTATGTGTGTTGAATTCACACAGAACCTATATGTGTGAGGGGTGAACTAAAAATTTGAGAACGCTCTCTCTAGTCGGCATTCTAGATGTATACTATGGTCATTTGCTTGTGGTTTCATACATTTTTTATTTATTTAGTTACACATATTACTTAACAAACAGCATTTTTAACTGAAATACAATTAAAAGTGAAGGGATATAAAAATCAGTATATAATTTTATGTTATGAACAATTTTAGGTTATGTCACATGAAACCAAAAACGAACGTGTGAAAGTAAAAATGATAAACCTTTTGTATTTTGAAAGAAATGTTTGATTGTACATAGATTTTTCAACTGACAAGCCCACTGTAAAATACATTATGTGCAAAACCACCTTAAGTATTTGCATATTTTTGACATAACCGATCTTCACAGGGCTGCAGATAAAATTTGTAAGCCTTTACAAAATGTAAAATACATATTTTTATTATTACCGACAATATATTTTAGGCAGTTATTTAAAAACATTTTTTAATTTTCATGTCTTCAAAAATTTCTTAGAATGACTATGTGAGTGCTTGATTTTGTAATATTATTCACGCACTCATATTTCATATTGCAATTACTCTCACACTTGTGATTAATATTTATAAAATCATAATTATGAGTGGCTAATGCGTGAATCCCTTTAATTTTGCTATTTTAGTTTAAAATTTAAAAATAAAATTAAAAAAATACCTTAAAATTTTTTTTTTAAATTGGCAAATAAACTGTAAAAAAGAAAACGACGGTTTTAATCAAATATTAATTAAATAAAGTAAAAAAAATAACAGCTGTTTCCGCCCGGGATCGAACCGGGGGCCTTCCGCGTGTTAGGCGGATGTGATAACCACTACACCACGGAAACACATGTGAGAGTAAAAGATTATTACGTATCAGTAACGTGAAATTTATCTAATAGCTTAATTTTTATTTAATTTTTAATAGTATGTATTAAAGATGAGCGATATTTCTGTACCAGTGATTTAATCAGTTACGGAAAATTTTATGACATTTCACTGTTTTTTGTAGGTAACAGCGTTTTTTGCATGAAATAACGAACAATGTTACTATTTTTGTGTTCTTTTTGTTGAGATGGGAACTAGATAATAATCCCTAGTGAAAAGAATTTAGTAAGTGAATATTTTGTTATTTTTTTTACTTCTAAAAATATCTTAAAACATATCTACAGCATAGTTTATTATTATGATAACTATAAAAGAACTGAAAGCTGATAAAATGTAATTACCATCAAAATTTTTAGGAAATCTTGTTCACTTATCACGATGTTCCGTAAAAATCAAGGGCTCGCTCATCTCTAGTATTTAGTATATATATGTATGCCAAAGTATAACGTACATACACACAAAAATACGTTAAAAGATTATTTTAATACACATATTTTTTTGTATTTTTTACTTGTTTATTTCAATTGATTTGTTGGTGGTTTCTTCCGACTGAAATTTTGTGGTGTCATAGCTTTTTTCATCTACTTATGTATGAATATAAGACTTAGGCTGGGTTCCTGAGAAATCATTTAAACTAGGTTTTGTTAATCTGAAAACAGATTTGTGCCGCCATTGCCAAGTTTGTATGCAAAATATTGACGGAACAGATTAGTTTTTGTTAAAATGTTGAACTGAAATGAAATAATAAAATCATATTTCGCCGGAAAATTACGAGTTTTAGACTTAATCCAGATCTCAAACCCCCTTTTTTGATTCGAGAGCAATTTTATTTCTAATTCATCCAGTCGATACTGAAGAAATCGAAATTAATTTTTTCAGTGGTGTAAACATTTATTTGAGTTTGCACAACACTGAAAAATTAATTTTAATTAATTCAGTAGCGACTGAAAGAATTAGAAATAAAATTGCTTTCGAACCGAAAAAATATTCGATAAAAACAGCCAGAATTAGCCCCCTGACCTCACAGTTTTGAAGTACGCTTCATATAGGACCTATGTCAAAGTATGGGGCGATCACCATAAAGTTTCACTGAAATATCATTATTCGCTTCGACTTTAAGCTTATCAAAGTAATTTTTGGGATGATATGTATTAGGATATAAGGTTATTTTTTGACCGATCACCACAAAATTTTACCAAAGTTTCATACAGTGATGTAATAAGTTGTTAGCGTTTTCGGCATTTTAAAGTGCTTTTCTGAAGGCATGATGGGTGATAAGCTATCTGAACATCTGCTTTGTAACGGATCTGCCTTATGGACTCATAAGTAGAAATTTATCGGAGAATCCATTATGGATCCAACCGAAATGTATTCTCTCGCACTTAGCAGAATAATTGGATTCATATGTAGATTATCGCTGTCATGGAGTATATCGTTACTACACAAAAATCCAACCGGTCGAAGTTCATATTGCCGCCTATATCTATCTATTTATGTTAAACATATAAGATTCTCTAGGTCAGTAAGTCGAGCATCATGTCCTCCTTGCCCAAAAGTGCTTTTTTTTTATCTGATGTTTTTTATAAAAAAATATTATAAATCTATTTTTGAAAAATTCTCCAAGGAACTCCCAAAAAGAAACCCTAATATTATTATAGTTTCACAGCAGTTAAAATATTTCTACGTAAAATTATGAATAATTACACAAAAACTCTTATTTGTTTAAAAGTGTAGATTATTTTGTAATTATTATACCCTTCACTATAGGTGAAGGGGGTATACATAAGCTTGTCATTCTGTTTGTAATTTCTACAATATTGATGATAGACCCTATATATTTTGGGTCCTTATGAGTAGTGAATCTAACTTAACGATGCCAATCCGTGTGTATGTTGAAATGGGTTTTCCGAAGACCCCAGAAATGGTGGGGACTAGGTTTTTATTTATTTATATTATATATGCTCGATTAAAGTCTGATATTGAATTTAGCCAGCTCGGTCCAAAAATGACTTAGATAACTCCTCTAAATTAACCCATAAATCCCTTGTTGTAGTTGTTTTTTTTTTGTGTATATCTGGACAGCGGCAAAAGGCAAAGTTTCCAAATTTGATACAATTACCTTGGTCAGCTCTACAGAACATCCGACAAATTATGGACGGGATTGAAGAAGTGGGCGCGGCGTAAAACAGATTTATTTATATCTAACAAGTAAGAAAGTATATTCGGTCAACCCCATATATGGCCGGGTGGCCCGGTAGGCTAGCTGGTAGTCAGCTAGTCTTTCAGTGCCGGGGTTGCGGGTTCGATTGCCGCCAGAGACTCTGGTTTCTTTCAGACAAGCGTAGAGCTTCGCGGGATTAGCATAGGGCAACAAAAAAAGAAAAGAAAAAAACTACATCACTGTTTATACACATTTACACATTTTGGAGGATGTACGCTATTTGAGACTAATGGGCAATCATGGACCCGCCAGAACAAAATTATGTAATTGAGGTTAAGATTCATGTAAAAGTTCTTTGTGCCGAATATTATTTAGATATCTTTATCAATATGAGATTTCTTTGCCTTATGTGAACTTCGGATGGGGGTATATATGGGACCTATGGTTAATTTGGTCGTGGCATAGTAGCTATATGTCAATAACAACATTTATAAAAAGTTATAGCATTAAGCGCTTTTTTCGGGAGTAGCATTTGTATGGGAACTATGGTCAAATATAGACCAATTTCATTAAAATGTGGTAAGATTATTTTGACTACAATAAAACAGGTTATGATCAAATTTAATCTAAATACCATCATAATAAGATGGTGTATGGGCACAAAGACCCTATTCTGGAAAGAAGCTTGAATGGGGGATATGTGAAATTATTGACCGTTTCGCCCCATCGGCTTATTCCTTGTACCAATTAGAACCTATGTACCAAATTTCATTACTTTATCACCAAAATTGCGACCAAGTTTCTGACCCCAAATGAGTGGGTTATTAAACCAAGTAAGTGAAAATGCTACATCGGACTGTGCCGAATATTTGCGCACAAGGGGTACATGTACAACCAGCGAGCCAGCCGATCGGACATCGTGAGATCGACTCAGAAAGTGATTTTGAATCGATCGGTGGGTCCAGGAATAATATGTTAAGGTGTAACAAACATCAGCATTCTCCACTGTTGTGGTGTGGGTATAAAAACGGTATTTCTATAACTTTCGGCTCCTATCGCATCATGGTGAAAGGTATATAAGACTCGGCATAATATAGCACTCTTACTTGCTTTGCATCGAATAATATAAAAGAATAACCTCTTTTGTTATAAAACGTTTAAAGTTGCAACATTATAGTTTTACCCCCATATGCATAAAAAATATTTTTGATTTATAAAAGGCTTATTAAACAAATTTTCATAGAAAATTCGTTTCATAAGCCTGCTTTTTTATGAATATGGGAGTTAGCCTTTAAGTAAATCAATACCTTTTCTATTTATGGCGTTCTTGTTGGAGCGTTTACAATTTTTAAATACACGAGTATCTACGAGTTTTGAAATTTCATTAATTCACGAATTTATGCAATGAAATTCTCTTATTTATTTTTTTACTTGATTAATATTATTAAGCAATATTGTGTTACAATAACATTTTAATATTGCAAATATAAAACTTTGACGTAATTACAATTTTTATTAATATTTAATTACTTAATCAAAGCAAAAAATTAATGAGTATTTTGGATTCATAAACAGACAACTTAAGAGGAATCTAAAGCTCTTAATGTAACTGAAACTATTTTGGTATTTGGCACGGGTGAAGATTATAAAATTAGTTTGTGCCGAAGTATTTAACTCATAAATATATTTATACAAGAATTCCCTTTTAGTATAAAGATTGGCTAAGAATAACATTCTTAACAGATCTAAATATGTTCGTACTCCTAACTGGCTGGCTTCGCGGAATAAAATAATGCTTGCGAGAACGTTAAGACCAACAGCAAAAAACAAAGAACCCTGATTTCTTATTAGTTGGGGCCTAATTTTTTATTGCACACTTATTTTTAACTAACAGCATCCATCTACATTTCACACAGAGACGAGAAGTTTCTTAAAAAATCTTTTTGTTAACTCATTATTTCTCGAAATGTACCAGTTTATGCGATATATATGATCAAACTGACCTTTTAAATATCATAATCGGATTTGTAATTCGAGGAATTGGGATCCCCACTTAGTTTTTTTTTTTTTTGGCATAATTGAGGTTTTCAAATCTCCATAAAATCCACAAACAGAACCATGTAATTAAATCTTTGAAGTTTTTTGATTATATAAAATTTTACATACTACTAAATTTAGCCTCTGTTATAAAACAAACTAAATGTCAATAATGTTTCTGTAATTAAATAACAACAACTAAGAAAGTAAGTTGTTTGAATTCGATCATATGATACCCTACACCACATTATTTGGGATCCAAGAGCATTAATGGACACGCCAAAACAAAATAATGTTATAAGTTAAAGCTTCATGTAAAAGTTCATGGTCGAATAAATTTCTGTATAATATTTTTATGTATTAATATTTATTATTTATAAAATATATATAAATATTATTATCCTTTTACTTATTTATAATAAAATATTGTAAATTTTTTTTTATATATAAAATAGGATGTGTGTATGTATGTATGTATGTGTGTATGTAACGTATGGACTCCAAAACGGCTGGGCCGATTTTGATGAAATTTTCAGGGAATCTTCAGAATATTCAGGCTTGACCGATTTGAACGATCTTTAAAATGATCACCATGGTCCAACTAAGGTATTTACGGAAAGAAAATTTTGCCCCGCCCACTTTTACGCCCACTTTTTTCGATTTACGTAAAATCAGAAAACGGCTCCATCGATTTGACTAATTTTTCTTTCAAATGTTCGTATTAATCAACTTTAAGTTTTCATCGAAAGAAAAATTTACCACGCCTACTTTTACGCCCACTTTTTCTATTAAGCGCATAACTGGAGAACGGCTTGACCGATTTGGACGATTTTTTTCATTAAAATGATCGCCATGGTCTAACCTAGGTTTTGCGGAAAGAAAATGTTGCCCCGCCCACTTTTACGCTCACTTTTTTCGTAAGATTCACAGCATATATATACATACATACAACCATATGTATTTTCAAATCAAATGTAAATCAAACATATGTATATGAACAACATTTTAATTTATAATATTACAAGCCGTCAATTACCCCACTGAATTTTTGAATTCATTGGAACCATGCGGAATGCCACCGCATGTACTAACATTAAAGGTTGGGTCACCGGTAATTCTTATTCGCAACTTAAACGCACCAAAGTTATGCAACGGAACCAGATTGACCATCAAAAACTGATCCCCAAATTTAATCGAGGCAACAATCATCGGTGACAGATTCAAAGGCGAAGACGTACTTATTCCACGAATTCCGATGATTTCCAACGATTTACCATTTGGATTCAAGCGGCTCCAATTCCCTTTGCGTCTTGCCTTTGCTATTACCATCAACAAAGCACAAGGCCAATCATTGACTATTGCTGGCTTTATTTTGGAAAATTCATGTTTTTCACACGGCCAGTTGTATGTGGCTTGCTCCCGAGTTGGCACCCCAAAAAATTTATACGTTTTTACACCAAATAAAAAAACAAAACACATTGTCTATCCGCTAGCCTTAAGATGAAGTAATCAATAAATATAATTTCCAATTTGCCTTAAATACATGTGTTTCTTTTTTCATTGAACCCATATCTACACCATATGTAAGTTATTCTGTAAAAAAAACTTTATGATAGGTATTTCATGGATTTTTATTTAAAGGCCGTAAATTTCGTTTAAAGATCAATTTAAATCGTCTGGTAATACAACACTAATGTTTGCTTAGGGCCAGCAACGCGGACCGGGTCAGCTAGTATTTATATAAAACCTACACAGGAAAAAATTCATTAATTTGTTTATCAATTAAATAAGTTTTTTAAAAATTATTTTAACTAAATGAATTATATTAATTAAAACAATTCCTTTTTTTTACTGAACGAAAATCAAAAATATATATTTGATTCCATTAACGTTTTAGTTGTTTAAAAAAATGTGATTAAAATATTAATTAAATAAGTCATATCGTAATAAATTTAAAATTTTTTTTTTTTTTTTTAAATATAATTTTCTATGCGAACGTTAATATTTGAAATCGATGAGCAGGTACTTAGTTTCAAATAGAGTAATTAAAACTTGTTTGGATTGGAAAATATATCTACTGGGTATTGTCAAAATATGAGCTTTATTAATCAAAAATACATATTTTTTATACAATAAATATTAATTTTTTTAGGTAAATCTAAAGCTACGGTCACACTTGCCAAATATTTAACGAAAAAACGGGACCAACAGCCAAACTAAAATATAATTTCCTTTAAATCCACTATTTATTTTGTTTTGAAACCACATCTTACAACAATCAGTTTCTTGATATGTCTAGCAGTATAATTAGTTTAATTTTTTGTTATTAAGGCCATGTTAACTATTAATAAATGTAGTGGTTATGCTTATTTGGTCAAATATTTAATAAGTGTGACAGTACCTTTAGAAATTGCCAATACAACTTTAAGATTAAAATTTAGAATTTAGAACGATAATAATATTGAACTTTATTGTACATAGTATATTTAAAAAAAATTCTGATATAAAATATAATTTCTGTTTATTAAAGTGCTTTTCGGAATGTGGCTTTATGTGTGACCCATGACAAATTCTGAATTGACTATCAAAGAAACCTTTTATGGCGATTTCTGGTCTAAGGAATCTAAATTGGACCAAATGTTTCCACAACCTAATTTTGTTTTAATTTTAGTGGGATCTATGGTTAATATGGACGGATTAACACTAAATCACATGGTGTTATTTCTTGATATACAAAACAAACTTCATTAATTTTTAACTAAAATTTCGATTTTACATTTTAATTAATTTAAAAAAAAATTTTAATTGAATCTAACATATAATTTGATAGTTGTTTTCCTCAATTATATTACTTTATTTATTATTACTTTTTTTTGCTTATATTTATTGCCTAAGGTAATTGAATAAAGTATACTTTTTCTTGGTAATAATTTTTTTTAATTTATTCATTTATTAATGATGTGCTAATAATCCCAATTTATGATAAAAAACACTGAAATTTATTGTTGTGGGAAAGCTAGTTTCTATGCGCATTTCGCTGGTTGCTTAGGCCAGCTCGTCAGGAAACTTTTTCCAAATACTTTAGAAAAGCTAAAAATATTATACAAGTAAGACCATAAAGTGAATAAGAATTTTAAACACTCAGCTCTTACTTGTAACAATATCAAAGCTTCAACAAAGACACAACAATAAATAGTGAATTTTTTCTTTCTTACATTCCCCTACAATTGGTTGGGGTTTTTCCAACACGAATTGTAGTTGTAAGAGAATAGAAAGAAAAAAACAAAATTAAAAAAACAAGTTGCTAAATAAAGCAGCTTGCCATTTCAGTTTTTTATTTGCCGGGCACATGCAAATTTATTATCAAAAATTATTTTCGGGAATGAGATATTTATTAATTTATTCATTTATTAATGATGTGCTAATAATCCCAATTTATGATAAAAATAATAAATTGGGATTATTAGCACATCATTAATAAATGAATAAATTAATAAATATCTCATTCCCGAAAATAATTTTTGATAATTTTTTTAGTTGAATTAAATAACACGTTCTGCGAAATCGAACATTTTTTTTATCATATTTTTAATCAAAAATTAAAATAAATTTTATGGAAAAAAATTGAAAACTTTTAGTAATCAATATAATAATTTAGGTGCAGAATCAACAAATAGAGTTTACTTGATTCTATGAATTTTGTGATTAAAATCCATTTTTAATTTTTTTTTGTGTATACAAAAAAACTCTGAATTATTAGACACCATCAGCATGCTCGATATAGCTTTCGTAATCATTCTACTTTGAAAGTTTAATGTATTAAACTTAATAATATTGAATATAGACTATGGGAATTTTTTCCTTCTTAATTTACTTTTTAAACATGAAAATAATATTAATATTGCACATCGTGGCATCAAGTTGATGTCATTGTAGTCATAGCATAGATGTCACATAAAATATGACAAAATGTTTTGATGACGTTCGTCATTGCATTGATGTCTCTTTTTACCTCATTAATGCCATTTGTAATATCATTGATGTCGCAATTCTGATTTTAGGTCATCATCAATATGAAGTCGCATTTTTCTATGAATTGATGTTCATCTCTGAGCCTATCAGTACAACATTTTTACATTCCTTAGTAGTCATTAAAGAACCAAAATATCAATAACAATATTTATTATTAAAATATCAATAACAACATTTATTACGAAGGTTTGGCTTTAAAAGCTCTTTTTAAGAGTTTTAAAGGGAACTATGGTCAAATATAGACCACTTCTATTGAAGTTTTGTATGATGATTGAGGTTGCAATAAAATGTTTTTGGCCAAATTTAATATAAAAAGTAATATTAAAATATGGTTTATGCGAACAAGGAATCTTTTTCGGAAAGAAGTTTGTATGGGGGCTATGTAAAATTTGGATATATTTTTAGCATTTCCTTCGACCTCGCCCCTGTGAAAATTGGCACCTACGTATGTATACAATGTTATCAAGTAAGTTATGTCCTGAAATTGTGGGCTGTACCTTACGCATAAGGTTTACATGGACAGTAGATCGTAACACCTTACAAGCAAGAAAAAAGTGCACCGTAGATTTTTTGCGCGCCTGAATTTTCCGATATTAGGGTGGTAGGAACAGAGATCTGGTGGATAAATACCAGAACGGGATACTTGAGGTCAATGGACTTTAGAGCAAAACATTTGTCTTCTTGAAGCAAAAACTTTGATATATCATACTTTAAGATCCGACTGTAAATGCCAAAGATATAAAGATAAATTAAGAAAGGTGACCCCTACATTCAACCCCGCCTTGCGAAAACCGCCTTCCAAAAATACATTATATTAGGGGGTGCATGGAGATTTTTTTGAGGTACGGTCTAATGAACAGACAACAAGCCAGCCGGATGGAAGGACATCGTAAGATTGATTTAAAAAGTTATTGTCAGTTCACCAGTGTCTTAAAATAAGAAAAACATTGATTTATTAAAAAGGCTGTTTTGTTATGGAAGTTCTATAATTTCAAACGTTTCGTAAATATTAACACGAGTTTAAGAGAATTTCAAAGGATTAAGAACTTTTGTTAATAGCCATAATTCGGAAATTTGGTTAGAATTATCTGAATTTTTAATTAAATTTTTATTAAAAATAAAAACAATCTTAAAAACAAGCTATGATAAAATTTTAGGAAAAAACTAACAATTTAACTTTAACACCAAGTTTTTTTTTATCAATTGAAAATACTGCCAATAATTATTTGATCGGATTACAACGAATAGAATGAGTAGGAGAAAAAAGCAAATATCCGGATACTTCAAAATGGTTTATACATGTTGAGCTGTCAAGTAAATAATCCGTCAAACTCGTTATAAGTTTTTGTAGTTTATAAAAATTTCAATATATTTTCACTTTTCAGGGTTAAAGATCTTTGACCAAAAACATTTTAAAAAAACAACAAACAAAAAGTGTTTGTAATTTAAACAAAAAAATACATGTCAATGATTGTACGATTGTTGAATAAATGTGATGAAGTAATTCTATTGACAAAAAAAACCAGGGCAAAAATAGCAATAATATTGAATAATAAATATGAAACCAATTTTTTGCCAATATAAAAGGGATGCAGAAAATTGTAAACGATATCAGTTCATTCAGCTCCATTGCAAAGAACAGCGTTAAAAAAAACATAACTCAAAATGAAAGTGCGTTTTATTTCATAACAGTTTTGTGAGTTTTAAATTAATTTGATGTTTTATTTTCTTTTTAGTTTCTCATCTGCTTGACTCTCTTCATTGCTACCGCCTCAGCCCATGTTGTAACTCCAGTTACCACTTACGCTGCTGCAGCTCCAGCTATTGCCACTTATACAGCTGCTGCTCCTGCCTATACTACCTACTCCGCTGCTGCTCCCGCATACACAACTTATGCAGCTGCTGCCCCAGCCTATACGGCTTCCGTTTATAGTGCTCCTGCCTCCTATGTCGCTACTCCAGCTGTATACAATGCTGCCCCAGTTGCTGCTTACACAGCTCCTGCCACCGTTTACTCTACTTTGTTGAAGAAGAAATAAGTTCTTTGAAATTGGAATATGAATTTGATCGACTAAAAGTATTTCACCTAAACATAAACGATTTAAAAAGCTAAATTAAAATATAATTTTGTTTAAACTTATACTTTAAATATAAACTAGGAGTGCCATTTATTATTTTTTTTTTTTTTCATTACCACTTCTTTTACTAGTACATATAATATTTTTTTCAAGAAGCATTTGTCGGCCATGTTCTGAAAATCGAATTCGACTGAAATTAAAAAAAAAAACAAATGTTGCAACCATCCTGTCTTGAGTACAAATTATCTTTACCAATAATACTCTTCAAACCAGGATCAAATACAGTTTTAAAATAGTTTCGCTTTCTAAAACATGACCGTCTATTTGCATTAAAAGAATGCATCTAATTTAGCTAATACATGCAGTATGAGAATTTGTTCATATATTTGCACAACTAAATAATTTATTTATAATTTCATACTCGCACTACCGTAAGGGGAAATTATATTAGGGTTCATACGTCAGAAGGTTCAAGACTATTGATAATGGTGAAAATCGGCTTTTCATTTCACATAGCTTCCATACGAGCTTCCCCGCGGGAAATTTGTGTCAATTGTTCCAACAGAACTGGTCCTGAGATTTGTGAAAATAGAATAGGAACCAAAAGAAATAACTACTCACATGTGAAGGGAGAACTAATCACTTAAGTAAGAACAAAAAGGTAGATTTTTAAATTTTTTATTTATTTTATTTAAATAATTTTTTTATATAAATGATTTTTTATTCATTTATTAGGACCGTTTTCTTAACAGGTTCAGTATTCACCGGTGGTGTGAGACATTTCTTTGGGACAATTTACACATTTTTTCTTAACTAACACTAATCAGGTTATATGAGAATAATTGTATGACTGGTCAAATAGTGGCGGTTAGGTAACAAATAACACCATCCAATGACAACATCATGTAAAAGTGATAGGTCCCATTTATATAAAGTGTAAGCACTAGGACCGGTCTCTGCCATCAAAGAACCTATCAAGGGACTACTTTAGTTGCAGTTCGCCTCCCTCTAGGGCTCTTTACGCAATAGAAACCTTGTGCCCATTAATAATTTTACTATATTGGTATTTAAACTAAATTTGTTCCGAGGATAACTTAGATAGGAATAAAATGCAACTAAAATTATCTTATAAATTTGTTTTCAAAAATCGCTTTTATTGCGTTAACTTTCTTATAAATGTAGGTATTGACATAAAATGACACAATTGACTATATTTACTTTTACGGTAGCTTCTAGATCATGGCACTGTTGTGCTGATAGGTCCATCATTGAGCATATCGTCACCTAAAATGCAAAAGGGTGTAACAACAACAAAATTCGAAATAGAGTTCTTGATAGATTTTTGTTCGATGTATTAAATTTCATGTTCACAAAAAAGTTAGATCCCTGCGATCAAAAACAACGACTTTATTAAAAAAAATTCAAGCGCCAAGTACACCTTGTTGCTATTGATTTTGTAAAGTGTTGTTACGCTCTTATGCAATTTATGTGACGATATGTAATATGTATACCCCCACCCTAAAATAATTTAAAGACGAAAGAATCTTATATAGTCATCGTCCAGATTTGCAATTGCTGTTATTTTTAAGAATTCTGCTTTGAAATTGCATTAGTGTCCAGATTATGAAATTCCAGTCCTTAAATTTTTTTTATCTTGTCCCTCCTCTTCTTCTTTTATATTTTATATATAAAAACAAAAACACGTATAGCCAACTTCAAGTTGAAATATGTGAGAAATACTAAACAAAACAGAATTGCTGAGTCCATGAAACTGAGAACCCCTCCCCAATCTTCTTGACTCTCTCTAATAATATCAAGAATTACTGCAACAATAATTGTCAATCTGGATGATGACATACATATCACACTTGTTCCACAATAACTCAATATTTAAAAATTTTCTGTAGAAGTAAAACAATTTTTAATTTAACGTTAAAGTCATATGAAAATAAATTTTTAAACCAACCGTTTCATTACCAAAAAGTAGACAAAATAGCACGATATTTTTAGTGCGGGTAGATATAATAAACCGTGTCGATTTTCTCGAAAAAGTGAATAAATAAAAATTTCGAGTTAATACACTTTTGTTGAACATGTGCGATATGTAGATTAGGTTGTCCCAAAAAAATAAAAATTTGGATTTTCTCGGAAGATCTTTCCTAATTTGGATACTCATAAGGTAAAGTATTTTTGAGAATTTTATCAGATTTTTCGGAAGTGCTTTAGAGGTCGCGCAAATTGATTTTGTACCAAAAATCGACCTTTTTGGGTTTTTTTTAATTTCGGTTGAAAATTGGTAAAAAAATAGATATTTCTTCAGCTTCTGAGTCAATATTCTTAAAGAAAATTTTCCATTCTTTAATTTTATGTGCATAAATAATAAGTTTCGTCAGGGATTTTCCACATTTTGATACATTATATAACAGTTTTTCGTAAATTTTCAGCAAATATGAAAAAAAATGCTTTATAACTTTTAAAATTTGTATTAAGACTAAAAAAACTAATGATGCAGTTTAAAAGATTATGAAGTTTTAAATAAATTAGCAAAAAAAAAAAATGAATTTTCTCTCACCGTTCTCGAGTTATACCCTTTTAAAGCTTTGTACACATTGTATGAAATGTATAATACTATAAGGTGTGAACTAGGTTTGCATTGCTTTAAACTTTAAATAATTGGATTTAGAAAATGTTTTACAAATAAAATAATAGTTACTTACCAGTCATACATAACAATAACATATGTAATTATTACAAGAAGTCCCGTCTTTTTAATTAAAATATTTTGTTAATCTGAAGTTTTATTGCTCCGGTAAGTTGAAATTATCATAAAGTAGTTCAAGAAATATTGGGTAATATTTTTTTAAAATAGATATGCCTTTGTCGAATACATGGAATGTGTGGTGTGTGGGCAAAATGATTGATGACCTTGATACTGCCAAACCGCCGACAAAAAACCAAATACTGCAAAGATTTTTTAAATTGCATTTAGTGGAAAAGTGCACTATTTCCAAAAGCGCCAGAATAATAGCAAAGAGTTTGAGAGATTTGTGGAATCCAAATCAGGAACTATGCAATATTTCTCACACCACACATTCCTTGTATTCGACAAAGGCATATCTATTTTAAAAAAATATTACCCAATATTTCTTGAACTACTTTATGATAATTTCAACTTACCGGAGCAATAAAACTTCAAATTAACAAAATATTTTAATTAAAAAGACGGGACTTCTTGTAATAATTACATATGTTATTGTTATGTATGACTGGTAAGTAACTATTATTTTATTTGTAAAACATTTTCTAAATCCAATTATTTAAAGTTTAAAGCAATGCAAACCTAGTTCACACCTTATAGTATTATACATTTCATACAATGTGTACAAAGCCTTAAAAGGGTATAACTCGAGAACGGTGAGAGAAAATTCATTTTTTTTTTTGCTAATTTATTTAAAACTTCATTATCTTTTAAACTGCATCATTAGTTTTTTTAGTCTTAATACAAATTTTAAAAGTTATAAAGCATTTTTTTTCATATTTGCTTAAAATTTACGAAAAACTGTTATATAATGTATCAAAATGTGGAAAATCCCTGACGAAACTTATTATTTATGCACATAAAATTAAAGATCGGAAAATTTTCTTTAAGAATATTGACTCAGAAGCTGAAGAAATATCTATTTTTTTACCAATTTTCAACCGAAATTAAAAAAAACCCAAAAAGGTCGATTTTTGGTACAAAATCAATTTGCGCGACCTCTAAACCACCTCCGAAAAATCGGAAAAAAATCTCAAAAATTCTTAGCCTTATGAGTATTTAAATTAAGAATGATCCGCAAAATTTTTTTTTTAATGGGACACACTAATGTAGATGTATTATCCATGTATGGACACATAAACGAGTAATATTCAACACAAAATAATTTCTGGTGCTTTGGCGGATCCATGCTTATTTTAAATGACACTGACGTAACAGCGGATGAAGGGCAAACAATTAATACTTTACTGACGGATGTTTAATCAAGACCGAGACAATTTTAGTTATAAGATTTTAGTTTGTTTATTTTGTTTTATTTTTGCTGATACACAACACAAAAAATTAAATTAAAACAAATCAAGAAATATACTGATAGTTTTCAATAACTCAACGTACCTTAAAAGTTGCCTAAATTTAGTACTTTGTGTAAACGGAGACGTACGAAATAGGACAAGGCTCATAAGAAAACCTGTCAGTTGAAAAAAACTACGTATAAAGTATAAAGGATTCTATGCGTCTCGGCCTTTAGTAAAATACTAAACAACTTTTAATCAAGTCGAACGCCTCAGTAGCTCGCACTCTTTTTACTTCTGTTATAAAATTTCATTAGTTATATTGTATGATTCTTATAAAATAAAAATAAAAAACAAACGTATTATAACTTAAGAATAAAAATATGTGCATATGTATGTATGTTTTTATATTGTTGCATCAAAGTTTTTATGTACTCGTAAATTTAGATGGATTTTTTTTAGTATTCTTAGAAACTTTGTTTGATTATTACAATAAATTTGCAAAAAAAAATCCTAGGGTGTGTGTGAAACGGTAGCAAAGTTCTATGGTGAAATAAAATTTGTCTGTGGTAGAAAAATTTCATGTTTGTGCTGTGTGAAATTATAACTTTTTTGACAATGTAAAATTTTGACATAAAGAAAAGAACAATTTCTTTCTGACATTTCTTAACAGAAGTCTAAGTCGGCAAATTTTTTGGCGGCGGCGGTTCAGCAAAAAGAAGCCGGTAGTGGATCACCTGACAAAAAATTTGTTATTCAAAATGAAAAAATATCTATTACAATTTGTTATTATTTGAAATATATGTATTTGTTATTAATAAAATATATTTTAACCCGACTTCAAAAAAGAAGGAGGGTTTCAATTCGATTGTATGTTACTGTTTTAATGTTTGTAACCGCATAACTCCCACATTTAATGTTTGTAACCGCTTAACTCCGTCAGTTGTGAGCCGATTTTTTTTGCATTTTAATAGGACGTGTCAACAGATTGTAATTACAAAAAATTTTGGAAATCAGAGGGACAATTTGTCTGTCCGGAAATGATTTTTTTTTTTTAGCTGCTCCTTAATTTATAAACTAATTTTCATAATTCGCGCTTACTTTTAAAATGATTTGCTAGCAAATTGCAAATGTGAACAAATTTTGAGGAATTTTTGCAATTTTTTTAATTTTTTACGTTTTTCAGCGATTTTTTTTATTCTCTACTGGTTGGAACCCATAAACAGATATTTTATGCTTTTATAAACTTTAGGAAATAACTCATTTTTATTAAATTTCTTAAACCTTCGCGAATTGCACGTTTTAGATAACCCAAATATAAGCTTATTATGGGATTAATGATCTAAATAACATTATTTATCCCGATTTTTATTTAGATTACCTCTCAATCGAATATATTTCTATGTTAATGTGGTTGGTTATTTCCAATTACAGTTACATAAGATTGTGCCTAGGAAATATAAACTAATTGTCGAGTTATTTACACTCGAAAAAAAGTACTGCTATTTGTACATGTGGCCCATTAGCTCAGTTGGTTAGAGCGTCGTGCTAATAACGCGAAGGTCGCGGGTTCGATCCCCTCATGGGCCAAGGTTTTTTGTAATTTCAGAATAATTTTAAAATACAATTTTTTTATGTATATTTAACATTATTTAAAAAAATTACCGTATTTTATGTTATTATCGGTCCAAATCGAAAGAGATATCTTAAATGGAAAATTAAAAATTAAAAGCGATGAAGTAAGTGTTTCTCTACTCTGGATCGGAGATCGATTCATTTTCAATAATGGCAAAGTAGTGAAAGTTATCAATATTTTAGTGTGTAATAAAAAATCATATTCGTACGTGACTTTTTAATAACAATTCACATATTGCAGAACCAGTTACTCAATAAAGTTAGATTCTAATGAAAACGCTTCTCAGATTGGAAGATTTTATTGTATAACCGCAATTAAGACGAACGACGAAATTGTCGGCAAAAAATTGCTGTGTAAATTTATTTATAAGATTAGTGCGATAAGAACAGCTGTTAAAGTAAATTCAAATTATTTGAAATTTATAAAAATAAAAATTGATCAATTTTTAAAATCGTATTCATCATTTTTGTACGGTATCGCTTAAAGATAATTAATAGGAAAGGCTTGAAAACATTGCCGGAAAAGGCAGCGACAAAAATCGCATGTTAACGGACGCAAACTGACATCTAACATATGGGGAACCAAGCCAATCGGCTTGGAATCGCTACCGCTGACTTTATTTGCTCAAAAGCTAATGCGACTGATAAAGCTTCTTGTTCTGACCCCAAAGCCAATCAAATTACATCAAAGGCTTGGTTTACTTTGCACAAGAGAAAAAAAAATTTTTTTCTTCTCAATATTTACTTATTAAATATTAATATATTATATGATGTACTGCTAGTGCGAGACAAAAAATTCGTCATCATGGCTTTTGTTCACATATGCAGGTGGTTATCGCTCTTCTGATTGGGTAAGTGCTGCAGTGTATCTTCCCCTTAAGCGAGTGTGGCCGCAATAATTTCAAATATATCGAGCTAGTGGATTTGGATGAAGTTCAAGTTTTTTTTTTTTAATATTTTACTGCATATTTCGTTATCATAGTTCTTAATGTCACATTGAGATCCTTATGGATATTCGAGCTTTTAACAAAGCAGGGCCGATGCAGTGCCTCATAGTTGAATACCGTAGCACAAAAATTAAAAAAAAAAGGGTGAAAGAATAACGAGTAACATGGAAAATCAAAACAATAAAAATCGTTTGAAACGGGATAAGCCCAATTAAAAGTGGAAAGAAGATAATTGTTCCTTAAAGATTTTCTAATGGGCATGTCAACCAAGATTCAAAAAAAGAATGATCCTTGAAACTTTTTTTCAATTACGTTAGAAAAAAGAACACTCAAACTTTACTATGCAAAGGTTTTTACATGCAATTTTAGCAGAGCAAGAAATAAAAATTAAAACTGACTATGGTGGCTATTATGAACTTAATTCGATTTTCGACAGCAGTGGAATTAGTTGATCGAACGAATTTTTTATTTGGTATTATGGCACACATTCGATAAAAGAGTACTATTGTGATTTAGTTTATTCACAGTAGTACATTTTCTATCAGCTGTCACTTTAAATAAAAAAGTTTTGTTAACAAATTTAAAAAATAAATCTAATAAATACATGACAACGACGGAATTATGGTACGATGATTCATCTGATGAAGATGAACGCTTACTGGAACTGGCCTGTACCTGTAGCCTGAACTTTTGTAAAAATTCCTTTTGCCAACAAAGGATTTTGTTCCATAAGGGAAACAAGCTCTTCCAACTGCTGCTTACTACTGTCGACTTGAGACCTGCATAAAATAACCAAAAATAATTAAGAATGTGCACACCAAAACTAATAAATTAACAAAAACTTACATTTTCAACAATTTTTTTTTAAATTATTTACACCGTCGAAAGCAAATTTGTTTTCGTTGAAAAATTCGATGCACAACGAAATTTTCGACAGTGCTGCCAGTTCATAATACCAAATTAACATTCGATAGTCGATGTTCGATACCCAGCGAAAATCGTTTATCGAATGTAACTCATAATAGGGGCCTATCTCTTTGGTACATTTTTAGTAACTGCAATCAACTATTTTTCCTTTTCTGCCGATTAAATACAAATACTGGTTACATTGGAATTATACCTTAAAATTAATGATACAACAACAATGAACAAGATCCTCGAGGGAAGACCAAATATATAGTTCGATAAGCGGTATATTTTTTGGTTTGTTTTGGATGCTGTTCTAATGTCACGTACGTGGTGCAAAAACATCATTTGTATTAGCTCAGTCGTAGGTGTTTCAAAATAAAAGTTCAAAACAAGATATTCGTTGCAAAAAAATATTGCTCGGATTTGTTTTTTAAATATGTAGGTATAATACAAATATTGTAACCTTTTATAGGTTGTCACGTAAGATATTGTAGGTACTATAAATTCCACTAAATGTATCATCTTATTATTTTGGTATTAAGTTGAAATTTGTTCCAAACTAATTTTATTGTAATCTAAATTATTTAACCAAATATTATTTGAATCGGCCCATATTTAACCATATCACCCATACAAACACTACTCCCGAAAATAGCCTTGAATGTCATAACTTCCATATAAATGTTGGTATTGACATACAAATTGGCGACAATAATTGGTACTATGTCATTACAATAATGGGTACTAACAGTAATTACAAAATTAACCATAGGTCCCATAAAAACCCCCTCCTAAAATCGCTGAAAGGCAAACCAATCTCGTATATATGAAGATATCTAAATAATATTCGGCACAAATAACTTTTATATAATTTTTCAGCTCATAGCATAGTTCTGTTCCGGCGACTATGATTGGACATGGGGTCAAAATAGGGTACACTTTCAAAAATGTATTTTAAAAATATTATGGTGTATGGTAACATAAGTTCGAGCTTGACCGGCTATACTTTTTATTCCTAATCTTTTGTTAGTGATCAAATTAAAGCGGACAAATCGTTATGGTTATGAAAAAAATATATTAGCATAACCGCTTATATCGGGAGAAGTATTAGTCTAGCCCATAAAAAAACTAAGCGTGATAGATAAATTGGAAAACGGATGAAAATCTTGCGCTTTAAAATCGTATTAATTTATATAATATGTAATAATAATAAAACTTGGTTCTTAAACATATCATTTAGTTTTTTATTTAAATTTTATATAGCGGTTTTTACCGCCTTTTGATTGAGTTCAGGGCAAGAGGTACTGACTGACGTTTGCATTCTGGTAATTTACATACTTTTAATCCAAAAAGAACATTTAGTTACGCTTTAGTTACTTGCAACCAAAATTGGTTACTTTTTTCGAATGTGTACTTGTGTACATTATTTCCAAATTGGTTACTCTTTTTCAACACAAAAATAACTAATTTTTTTGTTTTGGAAAAAGAATTACCCGCTCCACTTTTTTGACCCTTAAAAATTGCATGTGGTATTTGTGCATCAGAAACCAATACATTTTACATTTACTTAAAAATTGCTTGTTTAGAAGCTTACCCCCACATACATAAAAAATATTTTAGGTTTATAGCAGGTTTATGAAACGAATTTTCTATGGAAATTCATATAATAAACCTTTTATTAATCGAAAATATTTTTTATGAATTGGTTAGACTTTAACAGACTATTAACTTAACCATTTAAGGTATATGCTTTGAAGTGGAAGTGTAGATGGCCATTATCTGCTACTTGTAATACTTCATAGGTGTAACTGAAACACTTTTCTAGATAAAAGGTAAAGGCAAAGGCTCTTCCGATCCTATTCCGATTAGTATGATTCTTTTTCCACCGGGCATAAAGCATCTAATTTTTTTTACTTATTTAATAAATATAAAAAAAATAAATTACAGTCTTGATGATTTCAATAGCTGATTAAAGCTGATTTAGAATTGTATCCTTAAATTTAAAAAAATTTTTTTTGACTAATGTAAGTTTTTTTAACAATTTCATTTACATATTAAGTTTAATTTTGAATTTGTTCATAAAATTAATTTTACTCATTTATTTTAAATATTTGATTAATTTGTTTTTAACAATTTAATTTTTATATTTATGTATCATTTAAAATTTATTTATAAAATTCACTTAACTAATTTCTTTTAAACAAAATTATGATTATTTAATTTATTCACAAATTTCACAAAGCGACTAAACAAATTCATCAATAATTAATTTTCCATATAACATATTATAGTAATTAGAACCATTTAGTATGCTTATAACCTCATTTAAAGTAAATATGATTTTACTAAAGTATTAAAGCCTAAATTCATTAAAAATTGGAAAGACTCCAATAATATGAAATGTATTTTCAGTTGCATCTAGGTGTGCACAGTCCTACTGATGAGTTTCTGAAGCACCTAGCATTGAGATCTAATAATCCACCTCTAGCTTTTATTAACAAGCTTGCAGCTCTTGACGAAAAAATTTGACTTCAAAGGGTTTTATACAATAATCTAACTGCGAATATAGATCTTGGAATTGTGAGCTTTTTGTATCCTCAAAGATTCTAAAATTGTTGATGACTATGAACATAGTGGATTTAACGTATTTCCGGGGTCAAAATAAATACTTTCACATAGATTTAACCATTCAGCCTAATAAGTCTTTTTTGCAATAATCTTTTCAGCAACAATACGAGGAAATCTATCATTCGATAAGCGCAGAGCTCTATTGATGAAGTCCAAGTGAAGCTTTAACGTTTCCAAGTGTAAGGAGCCAGTTTCTAAGTAGAGCATGTAGTTAGGAGTGTTTTTAGGTAAAAACAGCATTTTTGAATAAAATATCTAAAAAAATTTTCAACTTCATCGTGTTATTCAAAACCCCAGATTTGGGCCACATAAAACATGATCAATTTTGATGCCGCATTGAATATTTTTGTTTTGTTTTTCAGAGCATGTCAATGCAATTGTCATTTTGGAGGAAGACAATTCATTTGTAGTGTGATTTTAAAAAGATAAATTGTAGTTGAGATATTTTCCTAGGTATATGAAGCTATTAACAATCTGTATTTCATCTGTTCCATAATTCCATTCGAGATTTTTAGATATCCTAGTGCCAGAACGAAGAATTATGAATTTGGATGTATCAAGATTTACCTTAAACACCATTGATTACAATTAATATACAGAGCATCAATCATATTTTGTAGTTCTGTTGGTGAAGCCGATAAAATGACAATGTCGTCGGCGTAGAGGATAATTTTAACTGGAACATCCAAGACAGTTACACCACCAATAAGTACATCAACAGAGTCATAAAGGTATAAGAAAAACAAAATTGGACTCAAAATGCAACCTTGTTTTACACCACGATCTACGCAGAAAGGTTTAGAATAAGTGTTATAATATCGGATTTGGCTAGTATTATTTTCTTAATGTTGTTGTACATAATATACGAATATATATGATGGTAGCAAAAACATCTATATATAAAAGAGATCTACCGCATAATATAGCTCAACTTTGCACTTTGATGCATTAGCAACACAGCAAGAGTTAAAGAGTTTTACTTGTAAGAGCTCTTTATATAAAAAGCTTGAAAGCTCTAGCTCATAAAGTTTTTAAAATTGACAAAAATAAGTGTTAACTTTGTATAGGAGGTGCCACGTCCACTAAAAATTTCGAAAACTTATAGGTATAGCCTATTGTTCTTTCCAGACCATCGGTAATATACTGAAAAACTTTTTAAAAATCGGTACAGCAGTTTATGAGCCTACAAAAAACAAAAAAACACAATTTCTTCTTTAGACATATTTTTCAATTAAAGTGCGAATAAAATAGTACCTAGTTTTGATGCAAAATAATTTTGATTAATTTAAAAAAAATTTAATTCATTATAACTTAACTTCTCTGTACATATATGCATACATACCATTACCCATAACAAGTTGAAGTTAAATATGTATATGTATACGCTGGCAATGTGTATTTGTATACATATAAAAATTTCTTATTTTTAAATGTGCAAAAATAAAACACTTAATTTATTTAATTTTTTAAAACTATTTTTAAAGACCGTCTGCTTTAAAACTTTTACCACATATATTCTATTTGTATTTTTTGATGTGGAATAGCTTTTCACCACTTAAAAAATATTGAGATATGCGAATTGTGTATGAAATAAGCCCTGTTTGTCAAGTTGAACAAATGTGGCCCATTAGCTCAGTTGGTTAGAGCGTCGTGCTAATAACGCGAAGGTCGCGGGTTCGATCCCCCCATGGGCCAGACATGTTTTTTAACATAATTTTGTGTTGCACATAATTTTTTCTTAAGGTATTTCTTTAATAAACCTTAAATTTTGTGTATTATTTTCGATTTTTAAATTGCATGTTCATAATTTCTTTAAGCAGTGACCGCAAAAAATAGTTATTTTTCAAATTTTAACTGAAACTAAAAGGTAATTTAAATTTTTCTGTTCAAAACTTTCCATTGAAACAGTTTAATCTATAGATAATATTAATTGCATTTTTAACCCAAAGAAATTCCTTAAATTAAATTGATTTCAACAACGCCCTAATAACCATATTTTTTATTTGTGCTGTGTTTGTCATCTTTCCAATCGTTTCATCGCAAAGTTTTCCATTAATTTTATTAAATTTATGGCTTGAATAAAAATGTGATAAGAATCACACTGTTTTCAATTAATTTCAGACAACAACAAAATAAAAATAATATATTTTATCTGAAAAAAAAACAAACAATAACGACACACATGCTCAACAAAACTTTTACAAATCAATCAGTAAAAATAATTACTATTGTAATTTATATACATTTGATGTTTTTTGTATTTTTGTTTTATGCAATTTATTCATTTTTTATGTATTTAATGTTTCTACAAACAAACTCACGAGTAATTCATCACTTGTTTCCGACCATTGAGAATAACTTTCATTTCAAACAAATTGCATTCATAAATCTTGTAGTTTATAAACATAAACTATTTCACATCGTTCAATAAAATAGATAGAGATATTCACATACACATATACACAGACTGCACAATTATCTTAATTGTGTCATAGAGAATCTGTAAAACACATTATATTGATACTTTAAGCGCAATAAAATGTAAGTATACGATACATATGAGCATTTCCACATTAAAGTCAACTTCTTGTTCCGCTCCGCCAGCAAGCGATAAAAAAATTTGTTTTTATTTCATATGTATTGTAACGACTTTATTTTGGGGTATACTCAGCCTTTGTCCAGGTTCGTTACAAGAAAATATGACACGTGTTGATTTTATTTACTTTAACAACAAATTCAATAAGTTTATTAGTATTATTACTATTATAATTTACAAGTCATGAAAATAATTATGTATAATTGGTTGCGTTGTGTTTCCGCTTATACTGCCTCAGCACTCCTTCCGTGTTATGTCCTTTCTCGTCTTGTTGCTGTAGTAACTTGGCTGCTTAAGCTGGTATCAATCTTAGCGTATGGAAACTTTGTTGTGCCGCTTGTTACGGAGGATTTGGGGAAAACTCTTCTGTGGTTTTCACTACGGGATATTTCGGGTTGTTCTAAAATCTGACTTTCGTGAAATGCTCTACTGGCTATTTTGCTTGGTGTTAGAAAAACACGCTAGGGAAAATTTTCTACTGGGTATTTGTTGGTTACTAGGATTTCACTTTGTGTTGGACTTTCACTCTGTGTTAGAAAACCATGCGGTGAAATTGTCTACTGGGTTGTTTTACTAGAATCTCACTCTGTGTTAGAAAACCCCGCGGTGAAATTTTCTACTGTGTTGCTTTACTAGAATTTCACTCTGTGTTAGAAAAACCACGCGGTGAAACTTTTTACTGGGTTGCTTAACTAGAATTTCACTCTGGGTTAGAAAACCCCGCGGTGAAATTGTCTACTGGGTTGTTTTACTAGAATTTCACTCTGTGTTAGAACACCACGCGGTGAAATTGTCTACTGGGGTGTTTTACTAGAATTTCACTCTGTGTTAGAAAACCACGCGGTGAAATTGTCTACTGGGTTGTTTTACTGGAATTTCACTCTGTGTTAGAAAACCACTCGGTGAAATTGTCTACCGGGTTATTTTACTGGAATTTCACTCTGTGTTAGAAAATCACGCGGTGAAATTGTCTACTGGGTTGTTTTACTAGAATTTCACTCTGTGTTAGAAAACCACGCGGTGAAATTGTCTACTGGGTTGTTTTACTAGAATCTCACTCTGTGTTAGAAAACCACTCGGTGAAATTGTCTTCTGGGTTATTTTACTAGAATCTCACTCTGTGTTAGAAAACCACTCGGTGAAATTGTCTACTGGGTTATTTTACTAGAATTTCACTCTGTGTTAGAAAACCACGCGGTGAAATTGTCTACTTGGTTTGTTTAACTAGAATTACTACTTCGCTTACCTGATGTGTTCTTGAGCTCGGCTCGATAACAAGTCAGTGTTCAACGTTTATGTTACCCTTTTTATACTAAATTCGGACTAATATTTTACACTAACAATAATCAGTACCTACAGTTGTTGTTGTTATGTCCCTTTACTTGTCCTATGTATATTTTGTTGCTTGTTGTTTATGTTTAAAACTGCTTGCTTTGTTATTGTTACTTGTTTGTTGTGTGTGTTGTTAGTGTTTCTTGTTTACTTGTTTGTCGTGATTGATGTGTAGTGTTGTTGATTTTTATATTATAACTCACATTCCTGCCCGTTATGTACAGTGTGGTACAAAAGTTTGCGACCACGGGTAGTGATTACAGTGTTAGGCAAGGTACAGTTGGTTAAAAAAAATCTAAGGAGCCTAACAGGGTGTGACCGAGTTTTGTCCCACAAAACTTGTCGTCACACTCCTCCCTTTCTTCCTTTTTTCTCAGTTGTTTTATTCATTTCTTATCCCAATACCTTATGGTAGCGGAACCAAATTTGGAAATTCTTATTCTATATGTTTTCCCACCGAAAAGTTTTAGAAAATTTAACCTTCCCTTACGATTTGGATCTTGTATAAGATCTATGACATATGTCCATAGCTCCGTCGGTAATGGCTCCCCGGTGTGATTGCCTATGTGGCTTCCAAACTCCATACCTTAAGACACGTGCCCTACACTGAGTGTCTCAATGGTGACTGCTGTTGGGGATTCAGTCGGGGCTGATGGAGTTTCTCCTAAATCGCTCCACGTCGTGTCGGTATTGATCGAGATGATGTCGTCTCCATACCATTCTCCCACTGCCTGTTCCAGTTCCGTCGTAAGGTCCTCTGGGTGTACGTGAGAGACTGGTTGCGAGCAGTTGGTAGGGAAAAGTTCATTTTCGTTGTCCTGGGTGAGGGCGATTACCGGTATCGAGGCAACTTCTTTCTTTTCCTCTTGTTTTGGGTTGACTGTTTCGTGGGCTCCTCCTGTTTCACTGTCACTGAGGGCCAGGTCTTTTTCCAGCACGCTTCTTTGTTCGGCGGATAGCTGCCATTCGGTGCCTTCTGTCTTTGTTATTGCGCGAGTGGACATACGTGTCAGTCTCACCTTGGGGTTTTTTTGGTTTCTAGGGCCGTATAGCGTTCTCTTACTTGAAGGCGGGTTCTCTCGAACTTTTCATCTTTGGACAATTTGGTGGGTTTTTTATTCATGGTACCTGTAAGGGGTTTGGTAAGGAGACTTGGGTTAGGTGATTCTAGGTGTAAGGGAAATTTGTAAGTAGGACGACATAGGTATTTTACTACGGACAGCACTCAACATTGAAGGGTTTAAGTTCCCCCAGGTGGGCAGTTCTTTTCCGCCCCTGTTTGTCCGTTATTTCTGCGATTACGGGGGAAATAAATCCTCTTATTTCGTATGGGCCGTCATATCTGGGAGCTAGTTTTGCGGCGAAGCCGTCCACTGCTTTTGACAAAGGGTGCTGTTTTACTAGGACTTAGGCCCCTTTCTTGGGTTTCCATTCTCGTCTTCTGAGATTATAATATCTGCGCTGGTCTTGAGCGGCTACTTCTAGATTTCGCTTTACAAGTTGGAAAATTTCCTTAAGCAGTATGGCTCGTTCACTTGGTTCGATGCCTACTCCTCCTGTCCCAGAGGTAATTTCATCGTACAGCATACCTGGTAATCTTGGTTCTCGTCCTTGAACAATGTAACTGGGGCTATAGCCCGTTACCTCTGAAACGCTTGAGTTGACTGCCAGCATAATTTCTGGTAACTGGTCATCCCATGTCCTTTGGTTGTCTCCTGCGTATTGTGCAATCATCGTTTTCACTGTGCGGTTTGCTCGTTCCGTGGGGTTTTCCTGTGGTGTATAGGGTGCTGTTAGTTGGTGTTATATGCCGTAATCTGATAAAAATTTGACAAATGACCTGCTCATAGATTGTGTTCCGTTGTCCGTAACCAGACATTTTGGGGTTCCAAAGCAGCTTATTATTCTTTCTCTGAGCCCTTTCTTCGCTATATCACTTGAAGCTTTTCTAGCTGGCATCAGTTCCGTCCATTTTGAAAATTTGTCGAAGAAAACTAACAACATTGTATTGCCGTGTTTTGAACGTGGTAGGGGTCCTACAAAATCTGCGCAAACAATGGCCCAAGGTTCTTCTGGAATTTGTGTTAACATCATTCCTGCTGGTTTTTGTTGGCTGGCCTTGTACCGTTGACATGAAACGCAGTTCCTGACGTATTTTGCTTCTTGCCTGAATAGACCAGGCCAATAGTAGCGGTTGCAAGCTCGGGTGATGGTCTTCTGTATTCCCATGTGTCCTGCTCGCTACCGGAGGTGCTTTGGCACACATAGTTTCCAGGGTGTGCAGCCTTCGACCTCGTTCCGACTAGGAATATGCCGGTATAGATTACCTTTCTCTACAATATAATCGGAAAACTTTTCCGGATTTTCTTGAACCTCCCTGATTTTCCGTTCTAGCCAGGCACATTTTTCATTTCCGGATTCTATAGTTGTGGTACACAGGGTGTCTAATGGCTCCCTTGATAAAGTGTCCGCTACCACATTACTCTTTCCCCGCCGGTATTCCACCTCAAAGGAATATTGTTGCAGTTCCAGCGCCCATCGAGCTATCCTTCCTGTGGGGTTCTCTAGGCTATTTAGCCATTATAGTGAGAGGTGATCTGTGATAACCCTAAAATGGTAACCTTCTAGGTACGGCCTCATTTTCCGTATTCCCCATACGATTGCCAGGCACTCCTTTTCAGTTGCGGAGTAGTTGCATTCTGCTTTGTTTAATTTCCGACTGGAATATGCAATCACTCGTTCTCCTCCGTCCATTTCCTGTGTAAGGACCGCACCCAGGCCGAACTCACAAGCGTCAGTTTGTAGCGTGAATTGCTTGGAAAAGTCTGGGCAGGCAAGAATTGGTGCTTCTGTCAGATGTTCCTGATGTGCTGTTCTTGTCCCCACTTCCATCTTATGGTTTTTTTAACAGCCGTGTAATTGGTTCCACTATTTTGGAAAAGTTTGGGACAAATCTGCGGTACCATCAGGCGACTCCTAATACCCTTCTTACGCCTTTCACGTCCTTAGGCGGGGCCATCTCCTTAATTGCCGCAATCTTATCTGGGTCCGTTTGAATACCCTCTTCTCCGATCATATGGCCCAGATACTTAATCTTCTTTTGCATGAACTCACATTTTTCCTTATTTATCTTTAGATTCGCCTCCCGTAGTCTTTGAAAAACTACTCTTTAATTACTCATGTGTTCGGCCAAGGTCTTTCCTGTGACAATAATATCGTCCAAGTAGGCAAATGCATAGGGTTCCATCTCAGGGCCTATGACCTGATCTAGTGCACGCTGGAATGTTGCTGGGGCTGAATGTAATCCGAATGGCATTACCTTCCATTGATTAAGCCCTCGGCCGGGTACCACGAACGCCGTATACATTTTGCTTCTTTTTTCCATTGGGATTTACCAGTAACCATTCTTCAGGTCAATGTTGATAAAGTACTTGGCCTCCCTTAAGCGCTCCAGAATTTAATTTATTAGGGGTAGCGGGTATGCATCTGAGATTGACCTGCTGTTTAGCTGACGAAAGTCGCAACAAAGCCTCCATTTACCATTTTTCTTAGGTGCAAGTACGATTGGCGAACTATAGGGGCTGTGTGATGGATCAATGCAACCTGTTTCAATTAACTCGTCCACTAGTTCACTTATAATTTGTTGTTTTGCTGGATTTGTAGGCATGTATCTTTCATAGTGATACGGTGTTCGGCTATGTTAGATACCCCTTTTATTCCTTTAAACATTTCTAGTTCCTTTTCTAAAAACCTTGTTACTTGTTGTTCCTCCTCGTCTTCCAATATTCCCGTAAGTCGTACCCTCTGGACATCTGTCGTCATTTGGTCTTCGCCCAGCTAGATTTCCTCCGTTCCGCATTTTAGTGTTGTGCCCATCGCCGTCAAGAAATCCATTCCCAAAATGATATTATCCAGTATTTTTGGCAGTATTAATAAATCCATTTGCAATCTTTTATTTCCACAAGCTATTGTCACCTTTACGCCCTCCTGTACTCTAGTTTGTGATGCATCGGCTAATGAAACAATCACCTCGGTCAGAAATCGTTCCTTTCCCTTTGTGAGCCTCTCTGCGCATTGCCAACTAATAAAACTTCTAGATGCCCCAGTGTCGATCATCGCTTTTGCTTCCTGCCCATTTATGTTGATTTTTAAAAACATGTGTCCTTCGTGTATATAAAAGGTGCTGAGTTTCGGGCCATACTGATAGGGTTTATCGCCACTGGCCTCATCTACCCTTACTGATGAGGCCCCTGAGAGTTTCCCGCCTGTCTTCTGCAGCATTCTATGGTTTTCACGTTTGGTCGCCCACAGTCCCAACAGAATCATTTTTGCTCGTTTTGGCAATTCCTGTAGACATGCCCTTCTTAACCACATCATCGGCATACAATACTGGGGTTGACTGGCCTTGCCCTATTTGTGTTTTCCGTGGTGTCTCTTGAAGTGCTTTGCTGGTGATTTCCTCCTGGATCTCTCCTCTGTGGCACTACCGGTTTAGGTTGACTTCGTGCCTGTTCTGCCTGTACTTCTTCGTAGGCTTCTGCCAGTCTTGATAATTCCTGCAGGGTATGGAAATCTTGCCGTTTTATAAACAGTCTGTATCCTGTCGTGGTATTGCCGTATAGCCTCTCTAGTTTTTGTTCCTCACTATATCCGGCTTGTCTCATCAGATCCTGTAGTTGTACCATATACGTTTTGAACGATTCACTCGGCTGCTGTTTCCTGGCCCGTATCGTGTCTTCTAATTTATTGAGGTAGCCTGACGGTAAGAAAAATGCCAGGAAGTCGTGTCTGAAGTTATTCCACGAGGTCCACCACATATTGTTGTTGCGGTACCATGATAGGGCGAAGTCCCTGAGTAACTCTGGCATGGTACGGGGAAGTAAATTCAAGCGTATTTCATATACGTCTGCCAGTTCCTCCACCCGTTCGATCCATGCGATGGGGTCCTTGCTGCCGTCAAACTTAAAAGACCACTTTCTAACTTGTTCAATAGCCTGCAGGTATTCTGCTCGCTCATTTTGCCGTTGTTCGCTGTAAGGTGTCGGTACTTGCTGTTCATTTGGCTGGTTCCTGTACACGCCACCTGCGGTTTCGGTATCGCTTACCTGAATGTGGGGGATTTTGAACGCGACTCCCGTGCCGCTACTGTCGCTTATTGTTTCTGGTTTAGCTGGCGAGGCTGCTTTCCCATGTTTCTGCTCCAATTCCTCGAGCCGTAGCAGTTCAGCAGGTTGGTGATCACCGCCTTTTATGAATTCAGAAACCGTCTTCGTATTTCCTCCAAGAGTTCAATTCGAACTCTTCGGCATAGGCTACCAGCTCTTCTTTTTTCAAACTGTACACCCAGTTGATTTTGACCATCTTGCTTCTTTGTTACTTTCTGTGTTATTTTCCTGTTGAAGTCCCTGCTCGTGCGCCACTTGTAACGACTTTATTTTGGGTTATACTCAGCCTTTGTCCAGGTTCGTTACAAGAAAATATGACACGTGTTGATTTTATTTATTTTAACAACAAATTCAATTAGTTTATTAGTATTATTACTATTATAATTTACAAGTCATGAAAATAATTATGTATAATTGGTTGCGTTGTGTTTCCGCTTATACTGCCTCAGCACTCCTTCCGTGTTATGTCCTTTCTCGTCTTGTTGCTGTAGTATCTTGGCTGGAAACTTTGTTGTGCCGCTTGTTACGGAGGATTTGGGGAAAACTCTTCTGTGGTTTTCACTACGGGATATTTCGGGTTGTTCTAAAATCTCACTTTCGTGAAATGCTCTACTGGTTATTTTGCTTGGTGTTAGAAAAACACGCTAGGGAAAATTTTCTACTGGGTATTTGTTGGTTACTAGGATTTCACTCTGTGTTAGAAAATCACGCGGTGAAATTGTCTACTGGGTTGTGTTTACTAGACTTTCACTCTGTGTTAGAAAACCACGCGGTGAAATTGTCTACTGGGTTGTTTTACTAGAATCTCACTCTGTGTTAGAAAACCACGCGGTGAAATTGTGTACTGGGTTGCTTTACTAGAATTTCACTCTGGGTTAGAAAACCACGCGGTGAAATTGTCTACTGGGTTGTTTTACTAGAATTTCACTCTGTGTTAGAAAACCACGCGGTGAAATTGTCTACTGGGTTGTTTTACTAGAATCTCACTCTGTGTTAGAAAACCACTCGGTAAAATTGTCTACTGGGTTATTTTACTAGAATTTCACTCTGTGTTAGAAAACCACGCGGTGAAATTGTCTACTGGGTTGTTTTACTAGAATTTCACTCTGTGTTAGAAAACCACGCGGTGAAATTGTCTACCGGGTTATTTTACTGGAATTTCACTCTGTGTTAGAAAATCACGCGGTGAAATTGTCTACTGGGTTGTTTTACTAGAATTTCACTCTGTGTTAGAAAACCACGCGGTGAAATTGTCTACTGGGTTGTTTTACTAGAATCTCACTCTGTGTTGGAAAATCACTCGGTGAAATTGTCTACTGGGTTATTTTACTATTATTTCACTCTGTGATAGAAAAACCACGCGGTGAAATTGTTTACCGGGTTATTTTACTGGAATTTCACTCTGTGTTAGAAAATCACGCGGTGAAATTGTCTACGGGGTTGTTTTACTAGAATTTCACTCTGTGTTAGAAAACCACGCGGTGAAATTGTCTACTGGGTTGTTTTACTAGAATCTCACTCTGTGTTAGAAAACCACTCGGTGAAATTGTCTTCTGGGTTATTTTACTAGAATCTCACTCTGTGTTAGAAAACCACTCGGTGAAATTGTCTACTGGGTTATTTTACTAGAATTTCACTCTGTTAGAAAACCACGCGGTGAAATTGTCTACTTTTAACTAGAATTACTACTTCGCTTACCTGATGTGTTCTTGAGCTCGGCTCGATAACAAGTCAGTGTTCAACGTTTATGTTACCCTTTTTATACTAAATTCGGACTAATATTTTACACTAACAATAATCAGTACCTACAGTTGTTGTTGTTATGTCCCTTTACTTGTCCTATGTATATTTTGTTGCTTGTTGTTTATGTTTAAAACTGCTTGCTTTGTTATTGTTACTTGTTTGTTGTGTGTGTTGTTAGTGTTTCTTGTTTGTCGTGATTGCTGTGTAGTGTTGTTGATTGTTATTTTATAACTCACATTCCTCCCCGTTATGTACAGTGTGGTACAAAAGTTTGCGACCACGGGTAGTGATTACAGTGTAAGGCAAGGTACAGTTGATTAAAAAAAATCTAAGAAGCCTAACAGGGTGTGACCGAGTTTTGTCCCACAAAACTTGTCGTCGCAGTATTTAAGCGACAGAAAGGGTTCTTTCGACATCGTGAAATTGGCAGTATATATACATACATGGTGGCCCAGAATGAGCTATATTATTTAATTGGTTTATAACTTTCTTATTTGTGCGATTATTATTACTTGTTTTTAAATACAGTATATAATTGTGGAATTTTTTAAATAAGTTTTATAAAAGTTATGCCAATTTTCTGCTGCGCACATACGAGGACTTTTTATCATATGTTCCATAAATTTTCGAAAAATTTCGGGTGGAAATCAGTAAAGATTTTTAATGACCATTTTGGATGAACCCAGATTTCTCGGAAACTGTCCGAACGATTTTTTGCACGCATCGCTCATTTTGTCCAGAAAAACTATTTACTTTCAGAAAATATATAGTTTATACCCTGCAAAAGCCTGTGGTAAATATTTTTTGTATTTATATTAAAAATATAAATATATTTGGGCTTAAATTTAGTTTACCGACGCAGCTCCAAATAAAAAAAAAGTACCTAGGATGATAGAAAATAAGAAGAAAAAATAAAATAAGAAAGTTGGCGCAAACGCTTAGTTTTCGAGTTATGGGCGTTTTAAGTTTTTATATAAATATGTGATTTTGCAGTACATTTCCAAATGTATATGGCTAATATTGGTATCATTGCAAAGCGTTTCACTAGATCTTTCTGGACATACAGAATTTATTTTAATATTTTTAGTTTATTAAGAAGTGGGACGAGTTTGCAAAATACAAAAGTTTTTAGTAAGCATAAAAAGAAATTTATTAATTTTTTCTAATTCTTTAATGTATGTATGTATATACTATATACTAATTTATTTAAGAATTTTAATTAAAATACAAGTAAAACCTTCTTTATGTTTATGTTATACTAATGAGGAGAGAATCCTTGCCCATGGGCAAAGGCCGTCTATGCAGAGAATCTTTAGTTAGTGAAGCGGGTATTAGTTATACCATAGGGGAGAAAATATTTGCGACCGGCCGAAGGCCGGCTATGCAAGGTAGCTTTAGTAAGCGAAACCAGTGTTTATTATACCATAGAGAAGAACATCCTTGCGTCCGGCCTAAGGTGTTTGTTAATTTATAAAATTTGTATTACACTTTTATTTAAATAAACTACATTCTTTCCTAGTGCACTTCCGTAACATTTCGACGTAAAATGAAAAAAACTGTAATGTGATCTAAAGAGTTTAATATTTTGAAATAAATTATGTATATCCAGAAAAATCTGTTCAAGAGCTTTAAAATGATACCAATATTTGCCATATACGTTTAGAATTGTAGTGGAAAATCACATATTTATATGAAAACTTTAAACGTCCATAACTCGAAACCTAAGCGTTTGCGCCAACTTTTTTTATTTAGTTTTTTCTTCTTATTTTTCCATTTTCCATCACCATGGGTACTTTTTTTTTTATTTGGAGCTGCGTCGGTAAACTAGATTTGTTCCTATATTTGTATTTCCCTATTTTAAATTCCTAAATTCGACGCTAACTTTTTGTTTATACTGCAAATACCCATTATTTGGGTATTTTTGTTTCCCGGTTTTTAAATTCCCAAATTGGACGCTATTTCTTCAACGCTATCTTGGCTCACGTTTGTTATTTCAATTGTTTACACACCGATCAGCTGTTTTCTTGCAAGATTTCACTGGATACTGTCTGCGTACTTTTTGAGATATTCTCAGCCGAAAGAGTAAAATTTGTCTTACTCTCCCAAAAAAATTTACTGAGTATTTGCTACTGGAAAAGTACCCAGACAGACCTAATTTTAGCCATGTTCCGGATAGAAGCAATTTTTCCTGTAAGTTTTCGGATTCTTTACAATTTTAAAGATTTTTTATAATTATTAGACTTTGCTATCGTGCCGCTATTAGCAAATTTTTGCGAATTACCGTTAATTTAGCAATTTTTACCGAATTTTTGCTATTCCTTAAAGTTTTAGGCACTTTTAATAAATTGTATGGCTTGTTTGAAATATCTAAATTTTTCGGGAATTTTCGCTATTTTTGCAACATTTTTTTGTTTTTTTTTTCTTGACGTTTTGTTTTTTAACCGATTTAAGGTACGTTCAGACTGATGAAATATTTGAAAGCAAACATCAAATATTTCATTGACGTAGTCTGAACACAAAATAATTTTGAGTATCAAATAAAGTAACAGCTGATTTTGAACAAATAAAAGTATTTGCCGGCAATCAAATATTTGTCCAATGTGAACATAGTGTGAACACAAAAAATCAAATATTTTAGTAATTTTTGAGCAAACATTTATTTGATATTACAAAAAAATTGTAAGAACAAACAACGACAAATAATTTTAGCCATGTTCCGGATAGAAGCAATTTTTCCTGTAAGTTTTCAGATTCTTTACAATTTTAAAGATTTTTTATAATTATAAGACTTTGCTATCGTGCCGCTGTTAGTAAATTTTTGCGAATTACCGCTAATTTAGCAATTTTTATAGAATTTTTGCAATTTCTTATAGTTTTAGGCACTTTTATTAAATTTTATGGCTTGTTTGAAATATTCAAATGGTTCGCGAATTTTCGCTATTTTTGCAACATTTTTTTTTTGTTTTTCCCCTACATTTTGTTTTTTAACCGATTTAGCAATTTCAAATATATTTTAGGGTTTGTTTCCAAGTTTGCAATTTTTCGCGTATTTTAGCCATGTTCGCAAAATAAGCGATTTTTTCTGTGATTTTTTGCAGCTTTAAGTATTTTTAATAATTATGAGTATTAAACTTTGGTATCATGCCGCTATCAGCAAATTTTTGGGAATTTCCGCTAATTTAGCAATTTTTACCGAATGTTTGTCATTCCTTATACTTTTAAGGGACTTTTAATCAATTTTATGGCTTGTTTGAATATCAAAAATTTTAGCGGATTTTCGCTATTTTTGGAAAAAAATTTTTTTTTTTGTTATTTTTCGACACTTTGTTATTTTAACCGATTTCAAGTTTGCAATTTTTCGCGAATTTAAGCCATGCTCGCGAAAAAGTGATTTTTGACTGTGAATCTTTACAGCTTTAACGATTTTTAATAATTATTAGGCTTTGCTATCACCGATAATTAGCAATTTTTATCGAGTTTTTGCCATTCCTTATAGTTTTAGGCACCTTTAATAAATTTTATGGCTTGTTTGAAATATCAAAATTTTTCGCGAATTTTCTCTATTTTTGCAAAATTTTTTTGTTTTTTTCTTGGCATTTTGTTTTTTAACCGATTTAGCGACTTCAAATATATTTTAGGGTTTGTTTCCAACTTTGCAATTTTTCGCAAATTTTAGCCATGTCTCCGTTACCCAGTGGCTTCCATTTTTTTTTCTTTTACATTCTCCTATTCTAACACTATAAGAGATGCTGATCCACAGAATAAAATAAATAAATTAGCTTTTGCGCTCATTTTTACTATTTGAGAAATATATTTTTATTTTTGAACACTTTCATTAAATAATTATTTGATGCAAATATTTCTTTTAGTCTGAACGCATGGCAAACATGAATTAATTTATTTTATTTAACACTGTTTGCCAATTGTTTCATCAAACAAAAACTATCAAATATTTGAGCTTAGTTTGAACATTAAACAAAATATTTTTTTGTTTCACACAGTTTGAAGCAAATATCAGAACAAATATTTTCGTCAAATATTTCATTAGTTTGAACGTACCTTAAGAAAGTATAGTCGGCCAAGCCCGGCCAGGGTATCAACCCTACATCACGGTGTACAAAGACAAATTTTCGAGACCCATGGGCAATCAGCCACGCGCCGAAACAAAATTGTGTAATGAGGTTAAGATTCATGTGAAAGTTCTTAGTGCCGAATATTATTTTGATATCTTCATCTATATGAGATTTGCTTGCCCTTAAGTGATTTTAGGAAGGGCGCTTATGTGGGACCTATAGTTAATTTTGAACCTACAAGCACAACGTTTTTCGTGGCATAGTAGCTATCGTAAAAGTTATAGTAGCCAATTGTTATGTCAATACCCACATTAATATGGAAGTTATGGCATTAAAATGACTTAGGTTGCAATACAATAAGTTTGGCTCAAATTAAATCTTAGTACCTACAAAATGAGATTGTTTATAAGCACAAAAACTATTCCGGAAAGAAGTTTGTATGGGAGCAATGTGATTTTATGAACCGACTCTCACCATTTTCAGCAGGCTTCGTCCCTATGAATTGAAACCAATGTGTTAAATTTCATCAGCTACTTTAAAAATTGCGACCTGTATTTAGTGCACAAGGATACATGGACAGACAACCAGCCACCATGACCGATCATTAAATCTACTCAGAAAGTGATATTGAGTCGATCGGTATACTCAAAGGTGGTTCTAGGACCAATTTGTTAGTGCTACACACATCACAACAAACGCATAATAGCTTTCCCCTTTTTGTGGTGTGGGTATACAAAATTTAAGAAGAAGCAACAATTTCTCTTCCTCTCATTTTTGCAGATAAAAGTGTAGACAGTATCACCAAAACAATCGAGAAAAGTGGCGACTTGTTGACATATTATCCCGCTATTTTTTTAGGGATAGGAGTACATATATTTATGTGTATATGTCCTTAATATGTTAGTAAACCATTAACACAAATTAACAATAATGCAAATTTTGGCAGCTCTGGTCAGGGCTGGAGATATGTTATTAAAAATTTTATTATTGAAAACAAAAGTCAGTTAATCCACCTCAAAGAAATTATAAAAACTTTGTGGGTGCTTTTTTTAAATTGCACCACAGAAGGATGAATTGTACCAGTGTACCAATAGAGTTTCAGTTGTACCAAATTGGGTCCAATTGTACCACAAATTCCATCAGTGGCAGGTCCTGAGAGAATGAGAATTGTAATGAGAGATTGTAATGAAATTTAAAATATATGAACACATTAGTCATGTATTTTTTTCCAAAATTAAACTATGAGCCGAAGTAGGGGGCAATATCTGTCTCTCCGAAACTATCCAACAGATGTTAATGAAACTTCAGCATAGATATATGCTTATTTAGGTGGAGACATAAGCAACGCATTTTTTAAATGCTCGTATTATATTTTCATATATTTTTTAAGCTTAAGGCCACTTTTGTTTGATAAATTAATTAAAATAGTTTTTATTTATCAATATTTCGATTTCCATTGGAAATATTCTTCAGGAAATTTCTACAGATTTTAATTATAATTTGAATATTCATATATCCCTTTGCAGATGAAAACATGAGCAATAGTTTTTTCAAAAATAGCGCCACGATAGGAATATAGGGGGCAGCTTCATTTAAAACACATAAGCTTCGCATTTTTCCAAAAATAAGTCTAATACGGGGTAGGGGCAATTTCATCCACTCCGAAACTATCTAACTAATTTAAATGAAACCGCTCTATTAATAATAAATCTTTTAGCGTAGAAGCACATGCCGTGTATCTCCTAGGGTATAATAAAGCATTTAAAGATAAAATGTTTTTTTTCCATTTAAATCCAAAAACAACTTTATGTGTTTGCTTAATTTTAAATAATAACTATGCTCGTGTACACTAAAAGCCACGTGTTTGCATTTTCAAATTTAAACGAAGCTCCATAAAATCATTTATTAATCAAAAAAAAATTTTTAAAGATAAAAAAATATCTCTTAGAATTTATACTTTTAAGGTACATTAATGATACACATTTTACTTATTTAAAAAATAATTTTAATAACTTCATTACCTATTGGAAGTCACTGCATTTTATCCCCAACTCTACAGTATAAAAATCTGCACGGGAATTCCGATTTGTACAGATAAAATGTTTTTTTTTCATTTAAATCGAAATATAACTTTATGGGTTTGCTTAATTTTAGATAATAACTATGCTCGTGTACACTAAAAGCCACGTGTTTGCATTTTCAAATTTAAACGAAGCTCCATAAAATCATTTATTAATCAAAAATATGTTTTTAAAGATAAACAAGTTAGAGTGCTATATTCGGCTGTGCCGAATCTTTGATACCCTCCACCGACAGGAGTGGGCTCTATATGATAAATACATATATATTATTAACTAAGCTTCACAAAAACGAACGTCAGCATTAAAATTGTTTGCGGTTTAGACCTGAATTAAATTATTGACCGACAATTAGAAAATGTTATTCGTTTCTTGTAAGAACTTTGAACTGGTTTGAGTAAAATATCATTATTCGTAACAGTTTTAGCCGGACTAAAATGATTTTTAGAAGCGTTATTTGTATTGGACCTATGGTAAATTATGGACAAATCATAAATAAATTAGAATAAATTCCAATACAGCAGTGTAATTAGTTTTAGCGTTAACAGTAAATTTCACAAACTTGCATGATAGTTTTTCTTGCCATATGAATTTAAGTAAAAACTTTCACCGCAATATCTATAAATCCAAAAGTGGGCTTAATTTGGTTTTTGGCGCAATAAACTATTTTCCGAGAGAAGGGTTTATATGGGGCCTATGGTAAATTATGGACAAATCTTCACGATATTTGGCAGTGTGATTTCTAGTCCTATAAAACTGTGACGCACCGAAATTCAATTTGATAGCATTATTTATTACGGTTTTAGGCGTACAAAACGGTTTTCCGGGAGTAGTGTTTATATGGGGCCTAGGGTAAATTATGGACCACTCTTCACGAAATTTGGCAGTGTGATTTCTAGTCCTATAAAACTGTGACATACCGAATTTCAATTTGATAGCATTATTTATTACGGTTTTAGGCGTACTAAACGATTTTCCGGGAGTAGCGTTTATATGGGACCTAGTGTAAATTGTGGAACGATCTTCAAAAAATCTTACAGTGTGATTTTTGGTCCTATATAACTGTGACGTACCAAATTTAAGTATGCTAAAGTTATTTATTACGTTCAACATTTTTTATTTTTTCGAATTTATTCTATGAGTTACATTTCAGTTATGTATTTTATAAAGCTTTTTGTAATAGTTCCATTCCTTTAATTTTTAGAAATGACTTTATACACTACCAGACTATTATATTGTATTTTCTTGTTACATTTTACCTTAGCTTTCCGTTGGATAGCAATGAAGTATATTTTATGTACAGAAAAATTTACAATTATTAGACACCAGCAGAATGTAATGCATTTTCTGGCCCGCTACGGCCAACGGAAAGCTTAGCTTCCAACGGAAAGCTAAGGTAAAATGTAACAAGAAAATACAATATAACAGTCTGGTAGTGTATAAAGTCATTTCTAAAAATTAAAGGAATGGAACTATTACAAACAGCTTTATAAAATACATAACTGAAATGTAACTCATAGAATAAATTCGAAAAAATAAAAAATGTTGAATATAATAAAGTTGCTTATGAAAAAGAAATAATTCCCAATATCTATTTGTTAAAATAGTTGAGTTAAATACATTCAATTTATAAGGTATCACTATCCAGTGTGACACAAAGAATGCTGACGAAGGCCGTAGCGGGCCAGAAAATGCATTACATTCTGCTGGTGTCTAATAATTGTAAATTTTTCTGTACATAAAATATACTTCATTGCTATCCAACGGAAAGCTAAGGTAAAATGTAACAAGAAAATACAATATAATAGTCTGGTAGTGTATAAAGTCATTTCTAAAAATTAAAGGAATGGAACTATTACAAAAAGCTTTATAAAATACATAACTGAAATGTAACTCATAGAATAAATTCGAAAAAATAAAAAATGTTGAATATAATAAAGTTGCTTATGAAAAAGAAATAATTCCCAATATCTATTTGTTAAAATAGTTGAGTTAAATACATTCAATTTATAAGGTATCACTATCCAGTGTGACACAAAGAATGCTGACGAAGGCCGTAGCGGGCCAGAAAATGCATTACATTCTGCTGGTGTCTAATAATTGTAAATTTTTCTGTACATAAAATATACTTCATTGCTATCCAACGGAAAGCTAAGGTAAAATGTAACAAGAAAATACAATATAATAGTCTGGTAGTGTATAAAGTCATTTCTAAAAATTAAAGGAATGGAACTATTACAAAAAGCTTTATAAAATACATAACTGAAATGTAACTCATAGAATAAATTCGAAAAAATAAAAAATGTTGAATATAATAAAGTTGCTTATGAAAAAGAAATAATTCCCAATATCTATTTGTTAAAATAGTTGAGTTAAATACATTCAATTTATAAGGTATCACTATCCAGTGTGACACAAAGAATGCTGACGAAGGCCGTAGCGGGCCAGAAAATGCATTACATTCTGCTGGTGTCTAATAATTGTAAATTTTTCTGTACATAAAATATACTTCATTGCTATCCAACGGAAAGCTAAGGTAAAATGTAACAAGAAAATACAATATAATAGTCTGGTAGTGTATAAAGTCATTTCTAAAAATTAAAGGAATGGAACTATTACAAAAAGTTATTTATTACGGTTTTAGGCGCAATAAACTGTTTTCCGGGGGTAGGGTTTATATAGGGCCTAGTGTAAATTATGGACCGATCTTCAAAAAATTTTACAGTGTGATTTCTGGTCCTATAAAACTGTGACGTACCAAATTTTAATATGATAGCATTATTTATTACGGTTTTAGGCGTACTTAACTGTTTTCCGGGAGTAGGGTTTATATGGGACCTAGTGTAAATTATGGACCGATCTTCAAAAAATTTTACAGTGTGATTTGACGTATTATAAAACTGTGACGTACCAAATTTAAGTATGATAGCGTTATTTATTGCGGTCTTAGGCGTACTAAACTCTTTTCCGCGAGAAGGGTTTATATGGGGCCTATGGTAAATTATAGACCGATCTTCACGAAATTTATGATAATGATTTGTAGTCGTATAGAGCGAATTCGTGCAAAATTTTATGTCATTCCGTGCATTATTCCGCCATTTATGTTAGTTTTTGTGTCAAAATTATCAATTTTTTTTGGGTAGTGGTCCCACATTTTGATTCATAGCTATGATCCTACTAAACCGATGTTGCTGGATTTCAATCCCAAACTGCTTAGGATAACTACAAGCAATTTGAGACCAAGTTTGTTCTTTTCTTTTGCGTTTTTCGAAAGTGAGCGTGTTTTCAAAAGACGGACAGACGGACATGGCTAAATCGACTTAGAATTACTCAAGGACCCAGAATATATATACTTTATAGGGTCTTAGATGTATAATAAAAAAGTTTCACACGGAATGACAAACTTAGTATACCCTCATTCACCACAGTGGTGGTGGAGGGTATAAAATTATCTCTTAGAATTTATACTTTTAACGTACATTAATGATACACATTTTACTTATTTAAATAAATAATTTTAATAATTTCATTACCTGTTGTAAATCACTTTTTTTTATCTCCAACTCTACAGTATAAAAATCTGCACGGGAATTCGGATATGCCCAGTTTCTCATTCGATATCAACATGAGCTCATTAAAGTTCTTCGCAATCTTACTTGTTGTTTTTCCCATAATCGAAATACAAAGTACATCGTATACAAAAAATGGCATTAGTTATTTTATAAGTAATACCCCTTTGGTAAGAAAATTCGATTCAAGAATTGTGAGATAATCTGAGAACCAAAAAAATAAGGTTCTGTTAATAAAAAAAACTAACAGTTAATTTTTACATATTTTAGGTTACATGGAATGAAGCTGTTCTTTATTGTAGTTCCCGTGAGATGGCACTTGCGACATTTTATAGTAAAGAAGAAATGGAAGATGTTATTTCACTAGTGAAAACAAAATTTGGGTAAGTTTATCATCTATGATTTAATCGCAATTACAGAAACGAACTTTTTTTTAGTAATGACTTTAACTTTTGGGTTGGAGCTATTGGTAATGGAATTAATTTTGCCTGGACTTTAAATGGAAAAGATATTATGCCCTCCATGTGGGTTCCCAATTACCCCCAATCGGGGTATAATTTGGTGAAATTGTTCGGCAGCTTTACTTATTCGGGTTTGCGTAATGAAGATTATGTTACAAAATGTGGTGTTATATGTAAGGAACGCCTTCGTCCGCGGAACTGTTGCAATAAAAATCCAAATGTGTTTTTAAATATAGATCAAAATAATTCATAAAGTGATGATTTTTGAAATACAACAAATTAATTAAATTCACCCTGAAAAATTGCTTTAAATTTACTGCCTTATGCAAACAAAAGTTAAATTTCATGTTAGTTAACCAATACACTAAACTTGTGTAGAGTGTATACTAGGGAGATCGATTATTCGACTTTTTTCAAACCCCGGTTTTCGGTTATTCCGAATAGTTGGTATTTGAGAAAACCGATTTTCGGTTTAGAATTTAAAAAATAACCGATTAACCGGTAACTAGGCAATTCACAAAGTGTTCTCTTCTGTTATATTGGTTGTATATGCTGTAATATTATTGGTGTGAAATTTAAAAAAATATAGCAAATACAACCAATATGTGACAATATAAGACAATAGAACACATTGTGTATTGCCTTATTAACACAAAAATCAAATTTATTATTGAAATGAAAAGAGTTTTTGAATAAAATGGAATCAATTCACAAAGGCAAGGAACGAACAACATAAATTGGTTATGACCAGTGCTGCCACTGTCGTGAGTTGAAAGTGGGTAATTTAAACACAAATAATATAAAGATTTAATGAAGTAATGGCATTTATAACGTTAAAGACTTTCTAAGCTTCAAGATTTTCGATTTTTGATTAATTTTGATCCGTAAAATGCACCGTCCTCTCAACCAAAGTCACGGTTTCTTTTTAAAGTATGTTTTCCGTCCTTCATATGCTAGAAAAATATCATAAAGTTCATATAGCCAGAAAAATATCATGCAAGTTAGTGATATGCAGTCCATAATTTACCTTAGATCCCGTATTAGGCAGCATTCTGAAATTTAATTTAAACGCTAAAACTAATTTCACTGCTGTATTGAAATTTATTCTTTTGTTTTTAATACCAGATATCAGTCTATAGAATTTTAGGATGATTGGTCCATAATTTACCATGGGTCCAATACAAATAACCCTCCCGATAATCATTTAAGTTCGGCTAAAACCGTTACGAATCATGATATTTTACTCAAGCCAGTTCAAACTTCTAAAAAGAAAATTATAAAACTTTCTGATTGTCGGTCAATAATTTAATATAGGTCTAAACTGCAACCAATTTTTATGCTGACGTTCGAAGATAAGTTAATAATATATATGTATAAATCATATAGAGTCCACGCCTGTCGGTGGAGGGTACCAAAAATACGGCGCAGCCAAATAAAGCACTCTAACTTGTTTTCATTCAATAAGTGTCTATAAATCTGAGCTAAGCCCTCAGTATCTTTTTTAATATTAATCCTTTTCTCAAGTGAAACATTATAAATCTGTAACATTTCTAGCATATCGCTACGTTTCTTAAAATTTTCAGTGTTCAACATATATTTTCCTAAATTGTTCATTATCATTGCCGCCAAAATGAATTAATTAAATTAAATTAGACATATCCGACTTTTGAAATATATCCTTAGTTTTTGTGAATAATCTCCCAACATTTTTATTCACCTTATGTGTCATTCTGTATTTTCCTTTGTCAAATATTTTCGAGTTTTCTAATCTTTCCGAAAACCCAGGTACATAAGTTTATGTTTTATAAATTTTTGCTTCTAAAATTTCATCAATATGACGATATCTTTTTATATTGTATTGCAAATAAGTTTGTTAGGAAAACTATTATTCTTCAAAAAATTTCCAATAATTTCCTTATTTTTCATATGGAATCTATTGTCAATAATTCTTAATAGCCTATCTTCTAATATTCTCTTCGGGTGTTTTAAATAATAATTTAAAATTCTACCTGATGAGGCTTGTTTTAGCAGGATATCAGTCTCATTCTCATTAACTATAACAAATAAGTCAACTAAATATTTTGTTATTATTTTCGGTTTAATTGTCAATTTTTCAAAACATGTATCTAATAATTTCTCCATCACAATATCAGCAACTGTTGGAGATGCTGGAGAACCCATAGGTAGCCCCTTTTTCTGTGCATATATTTTCCTATCAAATTGAAAATATCTATTATCTACTATACAGAAATCCTTAATAATTATTGTTAACCCTGAAATTTTGTCCCAATTTCCTTCTATAATTCTAATTGCCAAATCAACTGTAACACTAGAAAATAATGAAACAACATCAAGTGATATTAGTTTTTCATTATTCTGAATTGTTACATTTTCCAACTTATGTTTAAATTGTACAGAATTAATAACATTATTCTTAGAATTCTCCGTTATCTTTTCAATTATATTCGTTATATATTTACTTAGATTATATGAAGGTGAATTTATGGACGGACAAATAGGTCATAAGGGAAAATTGTCCTTATGAATTTTCGGTAATCCATATAATCTTGGTGCTACAGATATAGAAGTTTTTGCTTTTTTCAATTTAAAAAGTTCTTCAATAAAATTATTGTTAATTTTCTCAAATCTGCTTGTTGGATCTTTTTCTAATGCGTAAAAAATTCTAGATTTTATTAATAGCTACCGTTTATCCGCTTTTATAATCATTTAGTCAATTCACAAGGTATCCTAACATGTCATATTGTCAAAATGTCCTAATATTTCACAATGGTTTAAAAATATTGTTGTTGGTTTGTTAACAAAAAGTGTCTTAAATAAATAGAACGTTGCTTGCTGTGTTTATTGTGCTGTCGTAATTAATCAGAAAAGTCCAGCGCTGAGCGGCTGAGCCGTACAACAATATTTTTAAACCATTGTGAAATATTAGGACATTTTGACAATATGACATGTTAGGATACCTTGTGAATTTACTAATTATTTCCATATTATGTCTAAGAAATTTTTCACTAATTTTCACTTTATTTATTTTAAATCTGTCCCTACTATCTAATGACATTTTATTTAAATGATTATCTATTCCCGTTACAAAATTAGACTTTTCAATTTCCTGTTGTTCCTTATTCTCTACAGTTTCAATTAAATTTTCACCATCACATTCATCATCATTGGAAATACCCCTCTATTTACTGGAAGTGCGTAGTTTTGTCCTAAAGATAAAATCCATTGTACATCCCCTGGTATATCCCTATCTGTTTTATTTCCAAACCATTTCCTATTAAATCTCCTTTTCTTATGTATCTGTGTTTCTTTCTTCATTAATTTATCTGCTAATCTGTTATCATATTTCAAAAAATTGTCCATCTCAACAGTATTCAAAAACATGCTTATAATATATTTTAAATATTGTAATTCATCCTGATTGTCCCTGTTTTGTATTCCTTGAACATATTTCCCGATTTGATAAGTCCTTGAAGGAATTGAATTTCCATGGAAGATTTTGCAAATATTTTTAGTGGAATCTTTGATGAATTTTGGTATAATCCACTCATTTTCGGCATCTTATCATTAATGTAATTGTTGCCTTACATTTTATTATCTTGTTCCTCAGTATTTTGAAACTGTTGATCCATTTCTTATTACCATCATATCTCTTGAAATCTTGATTGATACTTAATTGTGATCTTTTCTTTTTCTATTAATTATATTCTTATTACTTCGACCTTTTTCTATTAAATATTATATTTTCATATATTTTTTCCAGCTTTAAGTCTTTTTTTTTTTTTTGTTTTTTAAATTAATTAAAAAATTGTTTATTTTAATCTGAGATTGAAATGTATGTTAAAAAAAATAGATAGATTGACGGAAAGGGAAATTAAAATGGGTTTTAGGTTTCGAATATTTTTTGAAATTTGTTTGGTTTCCTCTTTTTATTTTAAGTTTGTTAATTGAAATTTTAAATTTATTTTTCCATTTGTTGTCAAAAACAATTTTTTTTTACTTTATATTATTCAAAAAAAGATTTCCTGAGGAAGATTTCCAATGGAAATCGAAATATTGAAAAATAAACAATTTTTTTTTTTTAAAAAAAGTGACCTAAAGCTTGAAAAAATATATGCAAATATAGTGTTTCAGTTAATTAAAAATTTTGTTTTTTTTTAAGAATATGTGTAAATAATAGATTTAAATGGACTTGAAAAACAGTTAATTCCTGTGACAATTGAAGCACAGCCGCGAATAACGTTGTAAGTTACAAAATAAATATTTTTCAGGAGAGCAAAAAAACGTTTTTAGAAGGCAGGATTATTAATTTTTTAATTTTTTTTTAGATTATCAAAAATAATGACAATAAAAACTTTTATGCAAAATATCAAAAAAATCGAATTTGAAATAACATGCTTCAGGACAGTTGATATTCTTTTTTTTTTAGTAGAAAAACGTTTCATATCCACAATCGCAATGTCATTTAAAACGTTTTTCCACTACGCAAGCGGCTTTTAGAACGTTATTCCACCTTGAAAAACCAGTTCGTTTGTATCATTTTGTTAGTAACTTACAACGTTTTTCCACTGGCTGCCTCTTTGTATCGCATTTTGATGGCCTTAAGGTGCATAATGTTGGGTGAATTGACATTTAAACAAAAAAACTGTTTTTGCAAAAAGTGGCTTTTACAACGTTATTCGCGGCTTTGCTTCAATTGTTCTTAAAGCACTTATCCCGTGACCAGTGAATATAATGTTATGTTAAAAAGGAACGGATTGTGGTAGGTGAAAACAAGACAAATCACCTAACTAATGATAATGTGTTTAAGGTGTAGTCCACAGGAAAGCCAATTGACACAAAACTAGTCATGTGACTGGATGGTGTAAATTCTTTTTCCCCTAGGGATGAAACACGCTCAAATTGAAAACTAGTGTAACATTTTTCAATTTGAGCGTTGAAAAATGTCATTTAAAGAAGCAAACTTTTTTTTTCTTTAACACAACTTGTATGAATTTCGCAGTGGGAAATTTGACAATAACAGTGCTAAATACATGTCGTGTAAACGTACCTAAAGTAAACGCTTCGTTTTTCTCTGTGTTAAGAGGTAAATTCAACACGACTGGTTCTCACGTTAATGTAGAACATTTCGTTAGTCATTTATACAACATCTGCTGGCATAATAAATCCATAACAGGCTTTTAATTAAAAATTACTTTCAACAGAAACCTATCAGATGAAAAAACATATCCAGTCTACTATTTTTGATATAAATTATAAGTTTACAGAGTATTTCTAAAAATCTGAAAGAAGAATTTTATAGTTTAAATAAATTTTTAATTTTGATATTCTCTTAATATTTGTTAAGCCAATATGTATGGGATATTGCCTTTGCTCACAAGGTATTTAATTGCAGGAGCCTTATTTATTTCTGCAAACCTTAGCATATTAAAAGTAGCATTGTAAATATTTTTCTTTCTTTTAAGGGTTGGCAGGTCTTGAATAAAAAAAAAATAAATAAAGAATTATAGCTGTCAATAAGTTGTACTCTCTATGGATGGGTGTGCTTTCAAATGAAGAAGGGAAAGTTGGACACATTTGTTCTATGAATAGAATCGAAGGTCATATTCAGTTTGGTTAACGTATTAACAACATAAATAACTGATTTTATGTGAGAAAATGTAAACTCTAATTTATTAGGAAACTAAGAACATTTTTCATTAATTGTGATGGAAAGTTTTCCCATATATTTTTAATGTTCGAAAAACCTAAACAAAAACTAGTCAAACCCCAAAACAGGCCGTAAAATGTCTGTGAAATACTGCATTGCTTCTATGATTATCAATACAACTCTGGGAAATATTCTACGATTCCCTGATTGGGATTAATTAAAAGCTGTGTAAGCAATATATTGATATTTTAATTTAATTTAGTTCAGCTCAACCTTAAATTATGATATTAAATGTTCGGGATGTTAAAGGGTCGGTCCATGTTTAGTTATACCGCCCATAACATTTCCATAAAAACAGGGCTGTGGAGTCGTCAAAAAATAGTTATTGCTCCGACTCCACACGCTGAAAATTTTAAAGCTCGACACCGACTCCAACTCCGAATCCTACTCTTACATTGAAGCTAAATGTATATAAGACTGGTCCTTATATGACTTTAAACTCTTTTTTTTTAATGCTATAACTTTTAAATGGTTAAATAAAGCAAGAAAAATCTTTTAGATTTCAAATCGATATTTTAATTATAACACGTGCCAAATTGGGCTTTAATATAGTTATTTACACATGTAAAGTAGAAAAATTTTTGAGTTGGAGTTGCGAGTTTTTGTGGGTACTCCGACTCCAGCACAAAAACCTCAACTCCGACTCAGACACCACAGTTAAAGGCACTAACAATTTTAATGTACACCGACATTGTATTAGCAATTGACCCAATCAAGTTCCAATTGTCTGTCAATTAAATGTCTAATTTTAAATTAAATTTTCATTATTATTTAGCTCTTGGTTATTTCAATTGCACAATATTTCCCCTGAACGTTAGATTTTCAATAAAATTTTGTATCTTTGAAACATTATACCACAACAAATTTACACATTCGTATTTGAAACACTCGGATTTAAAACTACAGAATCAAACGAAAATTGTTCTGTAATAAAAGCTATTATTTTATAAATCGCTTGCTTAAAAATTCAATAAAGCATGTTGGAAATTTTAAAGATCGCTTAAAATATAAAAACTCATTGTTTGGGCGATGCCTTAATAATACAAATCCCATAACCTATAAATAGATTCAAGTATAAGTTACTTACAGGTACTCGGATACCATCTACTCTGTTGATTTTTATATGCTTTTGGTAAACTTTGTTTATGGGTCTTGTGAATAAAAAAAGCACAAGTTGTTAAGGAAATTTTGTTTAAAGTACATACAAACATATTGTTATATACACACACATGTGTATAGTATAGACGTTTGTAAATATGTGCCACTTGCATCTGGGCGATTGGTGTAATGCATCTAATAAAAAAATTATTGTATTTTCTCTTATATATTTTACTTGGTTCTAATTAATCTAATAAATCTTGAGAGTTTATTTTAAATAAGTACTTTTTGTTTATTTCCTCTTTTTGGAAAGTAAAAAATATAATTTTAAAAAACCCCCATAAAGTTCCAATGAATTTATGGTAACTTTTTACGCTAATTTAAAGTGCAAAGCTAGAAAAGATAAATATAAAACATCTATCAATTTAAAGATATTTTTATACCAAGTCCACGAAAGTAGAGAGTGTATTATACGTTTGTGCTGATGTTTGTAAAACATAAATATATTGGTTATCGACCCACCTTTTAGTAAACCGATCGAATCAGAATCACTTTTTGAATCAATCTGATGATGTCCGCCCGACTGGATGTCTACGTAAGCTTTGTGCGCAACGTACAGGTCACACCTTTGAAGATAACTGATGAAATTTGCTATGTGCTGTAGTGTGCATATAAGTTGCAAATTGCATACCCACTAACCACTCTGAAATTCATAGATACAACAAATTACAGCAGTTATCCATTTACTCACGTTTGTTTGAATGTAGGTCGATAGCACAATCGATACTTTTGATGGTTTTTGAATATCGTATCACCATCGATAGTTTTCAGAACTCAAATTACTGTTTTATGATGAACCTTTCTCGTTTAACAACCTTTGACAATAACATAACTTGGCAGCACCTTTTTATGAAGCGTAAATTTGCAAGAAATTTTTTTTTATTCCGTGTTTTTTTTTAAATAAAAATTGTAAAATTTAAAATAAAATAATGAATAAAGTATGTAAAAGTAGAGTGTAATTAACAATACTATTTTTAAATTTTATTCCTTTTCTTGCAAACCAAATACACTTTTTTCAATTTTAATCAAATCAATAAGCAGGTATATGATGGAAAACGATTTTGAAATCGATAATGTCGTTTTCAGTATCTTTAAAAATGGATTAGATACATTAACCCCTTTTTTTCTTTCTATATTCTCTTTAATTTTATATTGATAAATAATGAAAACCCCGCTTATGAAAAAAAACTTCAAGTTAAAATTAGTTAACCAACATATTTTACCCAGCAACTGGGAATGGGGTTAATGTGTTGCTTAACTAATGTGAACTTTAACTTTTTTGCATAAGGGAGTAAGACCATAATTCAGAAATGGATTTTAAAATCGCTCGACATTCATCAGACCTTTTAAAACCGATGTTTTTTAAACTAAATTTTCCGTCTGCCAGTATAAGTCATCGTACAGACTTGCAATTTTTGTTGCAGCAATTCTTGAGTTTATTGGTAAGAGGGGTGAGAAGATTTGGGAGGGGTACTCAGTTTCATGTACTCTGAAATTCGGTTTTGTTTTGTAACTCTCGCACTTTTTAACTTGAAGTTGGCTGTTGGTGTATTTGTATTTATTTATAAAATATAAAAAGGAGAAGAGGACAGACAAGATAAAAATACTGATATTGCAAACCTGGAATTCCGAATTCTATACACTAATGCAATTCCAAATCAGAATTTTAAAAAATGACTGCAACAAAAATTTGTTAGTCTAGACGGAGACTAAAAAAATTACAGCCACTAAAAGAAACACAATTTTATATAGTAGACTTAGATTTCTGACGACTTACCTGGGACCCTACGTACTCTATGGTATTTGTTAAATGTCTTTTACTGATTTTGTTTTAAATTGATTAAATTTTGTACGAAATATTGTAAGTTTTAAAAAAACTATCGATAATTATCGATGCTTTTTAAAAAACTATCGCCTACTTTCGATATAGCCATATTTTTTTCTGCGTGTACAGTGTAGGGTATTATATGCTCGAGCTTGACAGGCTATATTTTCCGACTTGTTTGTTTTAATTTAGAAATTTCAAGACAAAAGAGAAATAACAAACTTCGTAATTTTTCAATAGTTTTTAGCCGCATGAGTTTTGTTAAGATGTTTTGACTTATAAAGGAATTGATGCTGCCGAATTTTATTGCGTTATGGTCATATCTGTGCAATAAATTGATCAAAATTTTTTGTTTTCGAAAATACCCGTTGTTACGATTCTGTAATCAAGAAACTACTTCGTATTCAGAGTCGTCAGGATTTCAATTGAAGGGCTTATACCCCAATTCCGTTAAACATTTATGTCGTCTTGTCTTAAGAGGAAAAGTAGTCGAATTTACAATTCATTTACACAATAAAGATTTTTCTTCAATATTACGTGGCTTGTGCCTATGATTTACGGCATTTTCATGTTATTTTTGCCAAGATATTTATTTTGCTAAAATTTTAAATTTTCCTTCTACATCTATATATATAAAATTGTAACGTTACTGACTGACTGACTAACTGACTGATTCATCATCGCACAGCCTAAACGCCTGAAGCTAAAAACTTGAAATTTGGACCAGGGGTTGGTCTCTCCCCAAATCGATCCACTAAGACGGGATTTTTGGAAATTCGAATGTTTAGGCGGTAAAAAAGGGCAAAAACGGGTAAATTCGGTAACCTTATATCTCTAAAACTAAAAGAGATACAAAAAAAATGTAATACTTATCGTTGTTCTTTAGAAAAATAAGCGGACAGGTGTCTGGTACTTTTTGGAAATTCAGCCCTTTAACGGAGTAAACGGGTAAAACCTGTATTTTGGTACTTTTTTGTCACCCCATCTATCTTTTAAACCCATAAACATAGAAATAAGGGTTATATCACATTTGAAACTTATCTAAAAAATCCAAATACGAATTTGGTACTTTTTCGAAATTCGGACGTTTAAGGGGTAAAAAGCGTAACTATTTTTGGTACTTTTTTTATAAAACATTTTTTTTTATTTATTGACATAAACGTATTAAATTATGGGCTCCCACTACAATATTGAAATTTTTCATGCTTCAATGGGGAGAAAAAAAGAACCAAAAAGGGGATATACGGAGTAAACGGGTAAAATCTGTATTTTGGTACTTTTTTTCACCCCATGTATCTTTTAAACTAATAAACATAGAAATATAACCCTTATTACATTTGAAACTTATCTAAAAAATCCAAATACAAATTTGGTACTTTTTCGAAATTCGGACGTTTAGGGGGTAAAAACCGTTACTATTTTTGGTACTTTTTTACAAAACCTTTTTTTTTATTCATTGACATATACGTATTAAATTATGGGCTCCTACTACAGTATTGAAATTTTTTATGCTTCAATGGGGAGAAAAAAGTACCATAAAGGGGAAATACGGGAAATTTTATTTCTTACTTTAGGTTTTGGTTCCACAACTGACAATTTTTTTAATTATCGTTATTATTGGACCTAGAAACATAAACTTCAACATGCAATGTCCTAAATGGATAAGAACCTCTAAGGGTACTTTTTGGTATTTTTTGATCTTTAACTGGTACTTTTTTAATTTCCGTTAGTATTAGACCTAGAAATATAAAACTAAACATGCAAAGTCCTGAGTGAATAAGAATTTGTTAGAGGGATCTTTTTGGTACTTTTTTATTCTTTAACTAGTACTTTTTTAATTTTCGTTAAAATTAGACCTATTGACATAAAATCAAACATGCAAGGTCCTGATACTTTTTTGAAATTAGACCCTTTTGGGGAATAAACCTGTATCTTTAAACTTTTTTGCCACTACATCTATCTATTAAACCAATAAACATTGAAATAAAAAAATATCACATTCGTAACGTATCTAAAAAATACAAATAAAAATTTTCGAAATACGAACATTTAGAGGTACAAATCGTCCCATTACAAAGTAGCGGGTTTAAACCTAGAAACATAAGCTTTGGCGTAAAAATATGTCCACATAAGAAAAAGGGGCGCTAACGAAGTAGCGGGTTAAATGCTAGTTTTATATAAATTTATATATTTTAATGGTTCGGCAATAATGTTTTAAAATAACTTGACAAATAAATTAATATACAAATTATTAATAACAAAATTGTCAACTATTGAAAAAGATTATCAATGAAATCTTTTCATACAAACTACGGCACATGCTTGTCTGAGACACGCATCCAAAAAATTCTTTACCAACGGCATTTTCGTAAATACCCAGGCAGAAATCGTGACTCTAGACAAAAATTAAATACTACAGTAGCATTATAAAGACAAAATGATGTATTTTGGTTATATATTGTGTTATCATAGTTCTACAAATAAAAAGTATGTCTTAAGTTTAGCATTACCACACAACGTATGTATTCCTGCACACCTACAACATTATAAAAACAAACATTTTACCTTCCCAGTAAAAAATAGGATCATCCAAAGAGTAATCTTGGAACGCTCCTTTGCGAGTAATGAATTACTCCATAAAACTTCGGACCTCATTTGATTTTTAACACAGCATGTCCGCAGACACGAGTACTCCTTTTAAGCTGCTTATGGAGTACTCCCTTTGATCTTGAAAATTACGACAGAGGAAGTAATCGTTTTTGTCTCCTAAAATAGCATAAAGGAAGTTTACAACTGAAATCGAAATTTGTATTAAACGCCGCGATGATCTTTACAAATTGTGGAAACATTACAAAACTGCAGACTACCGAGAGCTATTTCGATTGGCGAGAGAAGCTGTTGTTACTAAAATAAGGTTAGAAAAATCTAGGTATTATTCAAGTAAATTTAATAGCGCAGTTAATACAAAAAAAACTTGGCAAATAATACGTAGTATTGGCATTAATAATACAATTAACCGTGCATCTGATGTTGATGTAAACATACGTAATCAATCTTTCATTAACATACCTATGCCCTTAGCTGATTCCGCTTTTTATGATAATCTACCACCACTGAATACGTCTGCTGGAGAGTTTAATTTTCAATGCTTTACGCCCTTAGATGTTGCTGAAGGATTTGGAAAGGTGAAATCTAACGCTGTTGGCTTGGACAACATTAATCCTAGGTTTATTAAACTTATTCTTCCCTGGATAATACAATATATATCACATTTGTTTAATACAATTATCACCACAAGCATTTTTCCAAATGAATGGAAAAATAGCCAAAATTATCCCAGTGCCTTTCCAAAGTTTTTGAACATTTAGTACAGAAACAAGTATTTAAATATTTGAATTCAAACAACTTATTGACAGAACGCCAGTCGGGCTTTAGACCTATGCGCAGTTGTATAACTGCTCTCACTGATGTAATTGAGGAAATAAGGGGTAATTTGGATAATGGAGATATATCGTTTTTAGTCTTACTGGATCATTCTAAAGCGTTTGATACTGTTGACCATGATATACTTTGCCTAAAACTGGTTAAAATGTTTAAATTTTCTGATAGGTGGAAATGCGTATCAAATTTAGGGACGATTTCGAAACCCCTGCGAGTTATCAGAGGTGTCCCTCAAGGCTCAATACTTGGACCATTATTATATTCAATATATTCCAATGCTTTACCAAATCAAATTAAATTCTCAAGTGTTCAAATGTATGCGGATGATATTCAAATGTACCTTAAAAGTTCTAAGTATTGTATTAACTCCAAAGTAAATGAACTAAATTATGATCTAAACAAAATTTTTCTTTGGGCATCGGCTAATGAATTACGCCTTAATCCAAAAAAAATCAAGGTGTGTTCTTATCAGCAAAAAATCTGTTAAAGTTGATTTTGAAATTAACGTTATTTTGGGCGATGCTAAAAGTGAAGTAGTAAGCTCGGTCAGAAATCTTGGAGTTGTCTTTAACAGCACATTTACATTGTCTGACCACATTAGCCAAGCATGTGGCAGAGTGTACAGTATGCTGCGGAATTTGTGGACTGTGCAATATTCTACACCACCCAAAGTTATGCTATGTTCATACGACGATAAAAACCACTCGTTTCGCTCTCTGAAACTCGATTGCCAAACACGCTGTTCATACGATTCATTCTTGTTTCATGTTGACATTTTTTTTTTGTGTTGTTAGTGTGATTTTATTTAAAATAGATTAAAATGTAAGTAAAAATTCAAAATATATTATTTAAAACTTTTATTAATATTATTATTTAATTATTTTCACTTTATTTTATTTAACATGAATTTTTATTTTGTTTTTTTCTTTGTTTTGATTTTTTGAGAGCTAGTTCAGATAAACTAACGATAATTGTTATCAAAATTGGAGATGATAGTATATTTTTCCTGTTTCGCAACATGTTTCAAAATAAAACGACCTGTTTCGCTCTCAAAATTTTGTATGGCAAAACATGTTGTTTCAATCATGTTTGGGGCGCGAAACAGGAATGGGAGAGCGAAACACGAATATTGCTGTCTGTGTGAACATGGTATAAGACTGTTGCTGGCAAAAACTTATCTTCTACCTACTCTTCTTTATGCATCGGAGATATTTTCTGGATGTAACCTAAAAGACTTTATGAGGCTTAAAACGACAGTTAATACACTCAGAGAAAAAACATGATTAATGAATGGTCACTACGACCATTTTTATTCATACTTGCCTAATATGTTTACCCTCATAAATTAATTATAGTCTTAATATTACTTACAAAACTGTTTTTTGTCCTAAACATTTTTAAATCCACTATAATAATATTATATGGTGGTTTACACCTAAAAAGATACTCTGATCTAGCTAAACATATTAAATTATTTGATATGTTTGCTACTAAAATATATATATTTTCAACTATACAACTAAAATCATAATATTAGTTGAACCCAAAAGAGTATGTTTAATACCATAATTTTTGTTTGCTTGAAAACACATTCTCTTAAGGAGTAAACATTTTTTGTCAAAACAAACAGTGTGTGCTTATAAAAAAATGACATTTTCTCCGTCCGCGAGCGTCAGTTAATCAGGAAACATGAATGTTGACAGAATAATTAAAACATTTTTTCGGGGAGATAAACGCCATGCTGCCTTGCAAAACTAACGAAATTAATTATTATACGTTTATTGAAAGAGGTAAGTTATTTTAATATAAATATAAAAACATAAATAAATATGCAATTACTTTGTCTTTCTTGCAGCCAAAAAAAAACCTATAACATTGAAACCGGCATATAAATTTTTACACATAATATTGTCATTAGCCCCGAATTTTTTTCAAAAACTGTTCAACATTATGTTTATATATGACGTAGATTTCATAAAATAAATAAAAGGTAAGTTTGTGTTTGACTTTTTTTAGAAGTCTTAAGTGAACGGATAAAAATATTGAAAAGTGTTATTGCATGGTGAAATAAAGCTACATAGAATTCTTATTTTTTTTTTGGATATAATTGTACCACACAACGTAATATAAAATTTATAAATTAAAACACACACACATGTATATAAATATGCGTATTTAATTTAATTGTTTGTATGTGCTATATTTTATTTATTATATCGCACTTGTTTAACAATACTGTATTAACTCAAAATTTAAATATTTTCAGTAAAAGCTTAATAATTTCTAATTTAACATTGAAGGCATATGAAAAAGAATTCTAAAACCAATTGTTTCATTACCAAAAAGTAGACAAAATAGCACCATATTTTTACAGCGGGTAGATGTGAAAAAATAAAAATTTTGAGTTAATACACTATTGTTGAACGGGTGCGATATGTATTTGTAATAAAACATACATTTTTTAAAATTAAATTTTTATTTGCTTTATTGTAAGAACCATATAAAATGTTGAAATAGACATTTTGCATGGTGTTGGGAAATATAGAAAAATGGTTTGAAAGATCGTGCCCATTTTTCTTCTGAACATAATATTATGTTTGCGACAAAAGTTATCTAAAAACATTATGACTGAACATATATTGTTGCTTCAGTCGTGTTTGACACAATCATGACCACAAACATTAATGATAGTTTGCGATTGTGATTGTATCAACCACGTTTTTCTTTGCGTGTAACATTGTAGCCTATATTTATAGTCTAAAAAAAATTTGCTCACCTATCCCAATACTACTGTCGTGTGATCAACGCACAGTGGCGCCATTTGAGTTTTTTCGTTGCAAAAATCATATCTTTTGAACCGAATAAGATAATTGAACAGTTTAAACAGCATATGATAGATAACTGTTTAGCCTATGAAATGAGCGTTTGGAAAGGGTGCTACGCTTTGTAGGGGCCTACTTATGGGTTATCAAAGTTAAAATTAGTAGAAAAATCAATTTTATGGTAACTAAAAAAAATTTTTTTTACATTTTTAGATTGTTTTTATTTTTTTTCTTAAGGGTTTTATGTTTTAAATTATTACCCAACAAATTAAAAAAAAAATTATTTTTTTTTTTAAATTTATTTTTTCAATTTTCTGTAAAATATTCATCACAATTCGTAAGAGAAGGTATATCTAAAAGACTAACCATTTCTAAACTATAATTATTTTGTAACTCTATTCGTGACTTCACATGCCGCAGGGAAGAAATAAGTGGATCGGAAGATGCTGCCAACATGTTGAAGAGGTCCTCATTTTGCCTTACCCTTGATGCTTTGAATGTGTTCTGCAATCTATATTTTTTATAAAATTTGTTAAGAGACTCCTGTGCTTCTTCAGAAAGCTCTCCAATTGGCAAAGACTGGTACTCAATTATATCTTTACCATGCGCCAATATTTTATGGACGGTCGGGGTCAACTTCTTCTGTGGATACATTTCTGCTAAAAGAGATGCAGTTTTCGACGCATATTCTCCATATTTTGTAGAATTGACATTTTCGTTGCAGTTTAAAACATCCAAGATCGTTCCCAATCTTTTCACGATTTGATTGTCAATTCCAATGATTCTAGTTACTGCCTCATCATTTTCAAAAAATCTCCTAGAAGTGTTTCCATCGTTTGAGTTACCGTATCCGTGCTTGGGACAGTCTACTTTTAGTCCAACTTGTTTAAAAAAAGCATCCTGTATTTGCTTCTTTCTGATCTTTTCCTTATCCTTTATTGATGTATTTTCATCGAAGTTTTCTTCCTCTTGTGGTAGGGTATATGCCAGTTTTAGCAAGAATTCCATACACCTTATCCTTGCGTGCAATGGTGACATTCCATATTCGTAATTCTCCTCATTTGTAGTATCGTTTAAATTACCAAAGTTCTTCTGACAAATAATAATATAAAATCGATAAAAAAAAATATAAAAATAAAACGAAAAAAGGGGTTTAAATAGGTTTTTGCTAAATTTTTACCTCCAATATAATTCTGTCTATATATATGTATATGATAACTAATTGAAATATGTTATAATTAAGCAGAAAAAGATACTAATCTTAAACTCTTTACAACTAATTATATAAAATTGAGATGTAACATATTATATATGAAATAAATTGAATTGAATTGAAAAAAGTTCTTCTGACTCTTTTTGCAAATCGGGCATGACATTGTTGAGGTTGTTCCTGTCAGTTCGTTTACGACTTTTCCGTCAACCATGGTCAGGTGGAACTCGTAATTGCATTCAATATATTTTCCTTCTCCAATTTGCAGCTTTGTAGGCTTAATCTTGCTTATTTGTTCTTTAATGTCCTTCACCGTAGTCCTTATGAGTTCTGCCGATTCCCTTGCAAACTGAAACATTATTGGTCGGCAATAATGCACTGATGACGGACGTGGATTTTTCCAGTGTAGGGAATCATCCGATTTTAGCCGCAAAGGAACAACAGATGCCATAAACATATTTCCGTCCGATATTGTAGCGTCATCGGGAGATATCCTTTGCTTATAAACGCTTTGTCCGGATGATCCATCGCAGCCTCATTTGCTGATCAATGTCAACTTCTCAGGAAGAATTTTCACTTCCGTGAAAAACTTTGGTGTGGTTGACTTTCTAAACAGTTCAAATAATTTTAAATTGTACAACGCCATGTTTTCAGTACTTAAATTGTTAAATGGTTTTAGTAATTGTTGCGCCAACTTTCAGGCGTAGACTAATCCAGGCATTATGCTTATTTTGCAATATATAGGCTTATGCTACCATGCCTAAAAATTTACCTGTTCCCTGTATACATATGGATTTATGCTGAATAATGCAATTTTGATATTATGCACGTGTCCAAATAAGATTTGTGCCTACCTGTAGGGACCATAAGTCAATATTGTTCCTGACCATTTGTACGCCAAAGTATTGTTTATGTGAGGTACGTACCTGCTAATATAATAACTATTAGATCAAACTACTGTCAGTCAAAACATATAAGGGATGGACGCCATACAATTTCTGCAACCATGTCTTTTTAAACTTTTTTACCTCTAGAAGCCAAACGGGCACGTACGGGCAGAGAAAAACCTTTTGAATTATGTAAAGAAATAATCAAAGAACAGGTTTTGCAAATATGGCAAATATAGAAAAATATAGTTTTTTTTTATTTTCCGTCAAAGTTGAAAAATAGTGAAAAAACGGATAGTTTTTAAATAGTGATTTACCAGGAGAAACACAAAGCAAACAGTTAATTTTTTTTTATCATTATACATTTAATAAATACATCAATCAATACAAACAAAAAATAAGGCGATTCGTTACCTATTTTTCGTGATATTACACCTGAAATCGCAACAAATTGACTAAAAATTGTGTGTTTTTTTGAAAACCGAAAGTCGGTCAACTTTGAACGGTTATATCTTCTAAACTAAAAATGTGATATTATTAAGAGTGGCATATTTGAAATCGTTGAAAAGTTTCCTATAACATGGGTTTATTCAAAACTTCGTCGGCATTCATGAAAATTTTGATTTTTGCAACCTCGCTTGCTCTACGGGCGCCACTGTGCAACGTAAGCTTTGAAGACTATTTAATAGCCTATTTCCAATGTGCGAAAGAATTCTTTCGTTCGCATAACTACATTGAAAACAAAAACAAAGTCTAAAAATTTGTTTTTGTTTTCAATGTAGCTATACGAAAGAAAGAATTCTTTCGCACATCTGAAATAGGCTATAAGATTAAAAAACCTTGTGTTCTTTCACAAAATTATAACGACAACGCAACCAAAATAGCTGTATGACCGTCTTCAGTTCATGAGATCTTCGAGAGTAAACAGCCTAGTCCAACTTCGACATCGTGATGCAGCATCTGAGAAACAATTTTTTATATATTCAATCCGTCTCTGGAACCAACTTCCTGTATCTTTACAAAATTCAACCAACGCAACTAAATTTAAAAATACTTTCAATAAAATCTATAGCATTAGAAATAATTAACTTAACTTTAACATTTTAAAATCTAAATATTTCCGTAATTTTTATTAAGTTTTTTGTTAATTGTAATAATTGATCTATTTATCTATTATTATTACTATATTTGCAGATTCATTTTATTTTTAATAAAATGATTCTAATACTTTAATTATAAGATAATGTATCTTGTTGTATTAGAAAATCATTAAATAAATAAATAAATAAATAAAAAAATAAACATTCATATTAAATACAAATTTGGTTATTTTTACAAAAACAAGAAAATATTCATTTATTTTTTAAAATTTTTTCAAAAATGTTATTATTGTTTTTTTGTTGGATTCCACAAGATCGTAGTTTTTGACGAGTAGGTCTGTCGGTAAACAGTTGTCTTACATTTACGAAATGCTAGCTTGAAATATTTTTCATATTCCGGGTATGTTGGATACGTGTCTTTAAGAGCTTCTGCAAGAAAATTAAAGAAATGATAACACGTAATATATTATTTAAGACATGATATTAAAAATTCAGGGTATGCACAATTTGTCATAAATTTTAATACTTTCATTCTTTAATTTGATGTATTCTTCCACAAACCGTTTTAGGAATATTGCTACATCTGCACGCAAAGAAAAAACATGATTGATACAATCACAATCGCAAACTATCATCAATGTTTGTGGTTATGATTGTGTCAAACACGTCTTAAGCAACAATATATGTTCAGTTATAATGATTTTAGATAATTGTTGTCTCAAACATATTATTATGTTCAGAAGAAAAATGCGCACGATCTTTCAAACCATTTTTCTATATTTCCCAACACCATGCAAAATGTCTATTTCAACATTTTATATGGTTCTTACAATAAAAACAATATAAAATGTAATTTAAAAAATTTATGTTTTATTACAAATATAATAAATAAAATATAGCATACATATACTAAAAATAAAATTAAATACACATATTTATATACCTGTGTATTTGTTTTAATTTATAAATTTACGTTGTGTGGTACAAATATATCCAAACAAATAAGAATTCCGTTTTTGAAAAAATTCGGGGCTGATGACAAAATTATGTGTCTGAATTTGTTATAGGTTTTTTTTGGCTGCAAGAAAGACAAAATAATTGCATATTTATATATTTTTATAATTATATTTAAATAACTTACCTGTTTCAATAAACGTATAATAATTTATTTCGTTAGTTTTGCAAGGCAGCATGGCATTTTGCTCCCCGAAAAATGTTTTAATTATACTGTCATCATTCATGTTTCCTGATTAACTGACGCTCGCGGGCGGAGAAAATGTAATTTTAAAGCACACACTGTTTGTTTTGACAATAAATGTTTGCTCCTTAAGAGAATGTGTTTTCAAGCAAACAAAAATGATGGTATTAAACATACTCTTTTGTGTTCAACTAATATTATGATTTTAACTGTATAGTTGAAAATATATATATTATAGTAGCTAACATATCAAATAATATAATATGTTTAGCTAGACCAGAGTACCTTTTTAGGTGTAAGCCACCATATAATATTATTATAGTGAATTTAAAAATGTTAAGGACAAAAAACAATTTTTTAAGTTATATTAAGACTATAATTAATTTATCAGGGTAAACATATAAGGCAAGTATAAACAAAAATGGTCGTAGTGACCATTCATTAATCATTTTTTTCTCTGCGTGTGGAGGCTTTGATGGGCCAATATATGTAGCAATTCAAAATGGCTCTGTGTTTTTAAATTCTGAAAAGGCACCTAGGATTGGCCATAATGACTTTGATGAGCTTTTATAAAGCGGCATTCTGTCCACAAATATATCGATCAGTAATTCGGCATTTGCATTAGGTGATAAGTATTGGCTTTGCAATATCAGTGCTTTTTCTAAACTACAATGAAAGTATTCACCTGGTGCCATATCTGTTATTTCTGGGCTCTCTGTGGAGCAGCATGGGTTTTCTGCATGCACTGCTTTCAAGATGTTTTTCTGCATAGTGGAACGTCCATACCTTCACTTTTTAAAATATAGAGTAGTGAATTACAGCATTCGTTCGAAACGCGATTTTCAATTACCCAAGAAGCAAGCTTCTGATCAAAATGTTCACTGATATTGTTTGAATTGATATCATAATAAACATCAAAGTTTTCCGTTTGGCTATCTTCATTTGATAAGTCATTGACTTCGTTAGGTGCTTAAAGTCTCCCGATTACAATTTGAGAATTTTTCAATTTCTTTTTTAACTAGTCGTCTTAAATGACGCTTAGAAACTAAATTTTGACACATTTTTAACAATTTGTTACTATACCCGTACCTTTTCGCCTTTTTTAATACGTGTACGTCTTTCACTTTTTAAAACCAAACTGACTGAAAAGAAAAACAAAACGAAAACATCAACAATTAAGAGTTATGTCAAAGAAAAAAAAAAACCAAATCGAACTGATACATCCCTCATTGATCCATTTGGAGCATTAAGCGAGGCATAAACAACAAAACAAAAAAAAGTTTCGATAGCTCGCTTATTACTCCAAATGGATGAACAAGTCATTACTCCTTTATTGCTCGATTATGTATTAATCCATATATTTTTTACTGGGTTAGTTATACCCACACCACAATAGTGGAGAGTACTATTATGTATTTGTGCTGATGTTTGTAACACTTTAAAATAGTGATCCTACCCCACCTTTAAGTAACCGATCGACTCAGAATCACCTTCTGAGCCGAATTAATGGTGTCCGTCCGGCTGGCTGGGTGTCCATGTACTTTGTGCGCAAAGTACAGGTCGCAATTTTAGGTTCTCATTGGCACAAGGACTAAGCCAATTGAAAATGAGGCGGACCGATCCAAAATTTCATATAGCCAACATACAAGGAATAGGGTAATCATATTATATTGGTACTAGGATTAAACTTGCTCCAAACTAATTTTATTGCAACTAAAAATCATCTTACCAAATTTTATTGGAATAGGTTCATATTTGACCATTGCTCCAATAAAAATACTACTCCCGAAAATAGCTTTTAATGCCATAACTTCCTTATAATGTAAGTATTTATATCAAAACTGGCGGCAATGACTTTTACGATATATACTATGACATGACGAAATATTGTGCAAATGGGTTCAAAATTTACCATATGTCCCATATAAACCCCCTTCCTAAAATCACTTAAAGGCAAACAAATTTAAATATGAAAATATTCCAGAAGACTACAAACTTGTTTTCGTCTGTTTTGAAATATAAAAACTTCCACAATAATTTTACTGAATCAAATATTTAACGATATTAAGTGCCATAATCATAGACAATAACCATTATTGATTTTTAAAATTTAAAAATAATAAGTCAAATATTTAGAGAAGAAAATTCGTCCTAAATCGTTTAACAGAATTGGACCAACCCAACATCTTCTTAAAAGAGTTAAGCTCTTTTCCAATTAGTTTTTGATTTTGACAATAATTAAATTTTTTACATTTTAATATATTTTTTTAAATTAATTTTAATTTAATAAATTTTTTCTCAAAATAATTTTTTGTGGCATATGATGTTTAAACAATAAACCCAACAATTATCTAGAGTTTGGAAAAACATTGTAGGCTCTAGGGCTAAGTTCGGTTTATCCTTAGAACTAAAGGGTGTTTTTATAGAGGTATAAGACTTTAATTTGGAAACACTTTTTTTTACTTTATTTTCAGCTGTCAAGTGATTTATTTTATTTTGGTTTGGCATTGCAACATGAATAATACGTCAATAAACAAAACTGCCGTATTTGGAGTCTTGATAATCATAAAGTCTATGTCTAGACACTATTACATCTAGAAAAACTGACTGTTTGATGTGTTAGTGGAATCATTGGTATATACTTCTACAAAAACGATGCTGATCCGAACGTTACGGTCAATGGTGACCGCAATGATTACCGACTTTTTGGTTCATCAATTGGACAACCTAGATGTGCAGGAGCTTTGGTTTCAACAAGACGGTGCAATAAGTCACACAGCTCGTTCCACAATTGATTTATTGAAGAAAACGTTTGGTAACCGCATAGTTTCACGTTTCGAACTCGTAAATTAGCCTCCCAGATCGTGAGTTTTAACGCCCCTAGATTATTCTATGTGGGGGATATGTGAGGCCGTAGTCTACTCCGATAATCCCAAGACGATTGGATACTTAGTGGACAACATTTGCCCCGTTATTGCCGATATACGGCCATAGATGTTGGAAAAAGTCATCGAAAAGTGGACGTCCAGATTAGACTACGTCCGAGCCAGCAATTGCGGTCATATGTCAGAAGCTTTGTTTAAATTATAAGGCCAGAAGATTGTAGTAAATTTCATGTAGTTTAAAAAATGTATCTTTGTTTTATTCCATTTAAAAGTTTTATACCTCTATAACAAACCTCTTTATTTATTTGACATGTTTCATTCGTATAAATTTTGCAAGTTTTAAATAGGTTAACAACTATCATTTAAACAAACTGTAGGAGAGTGTAATCGGTTAAGCCTGATCATGCATGCCTTATCATCGAAGCCTTAAGTTTAGTTGGGGTCACATAATGGATCCACGCTTGCGATCATGATTGCATTTGAATTAGGATAAATTTATCCAGAATTTTATTTCGATACGATGTTTTATAAGTTATTAAGTACACAGAAAAAATGCTCGCAAATTGTTTACCAATTAAAGCATTAATCAAAAATAAAATCAGTTATAATAAAAAATTTAATCAAGTGAACTTAACGTTAAGCAAGTGAATTAAACGTTCAATTGATACTATCAATTTGTTTACTGTTGCAAATTTAATTAATTTTTTAATTAATATCATACATTTTTTAATTTAAATCAATCTTTATTTTGTTCTGTGTACGTAATAGGGTGTTCAATAAATCGGATTTTTTGTTCGATTAAACAGTTAATCGATATTTGGCATTTTTGACTTATTCGACTAAACGAATAATATTTTAAAATTAATCGAATAATTCAAAATGCAGAAATTTTATAGCTTAAGAGATTTTTTTCTATAATTTTAGAAAAAATTGCTACTTGAGTAAATAAACATTACAAATTACAAGTATTTTAATATTTCATTAACAAAAAAAAATAAAACAAACATAACAATTTACACTAATTGATAAAACCTTTACAACCATAAAAAATAAAACATGTGTTGAGATCATATAATTTTATAATGGGTGATTCAAGTAGAGATACTTTTTTCAATAGCCTTTTTTGACAGATCACGTGTGAGTCGTGTCATGCTGTCATGTTATTTTTGTTTAGTTTTGTTTAGTACTTCACAATGGTAAGACTTTCGCCTGAACAACGTTAACAAATCGTTCAACTTTATTACGAAAATTCACGTTCTGTGAGGAATGTGTTTCGTGCACTTTGCTCAACTTATGGTCAACATAATCGGCCTACTGAACGTACTATTCGCAACATCATCACCCATTTTAAGACCCAGCATTCATTATTGGATAATATTCGACCGAATAGACCACGTCCAGCACGCTGTGAAGAAAATATAGCGGCCGTAGCTGAGAGTGTACACGAAGACCGTGGAGAGTCGATTCGGCGCCGTTCGCAGCAACTAGGACCGTTATCGTGCCATGATAACCGACTATTTAATGCCTGAAATTGAAGCTCGTGATCTCGGCGACATTTGGTTTCAGCAGGACGGCGCCACTTCCCACACATCGCATCAATCAATGGATTTAATGAGAGAACACTTCGGTGAGCACATTTTTTTCAGTATTTATTTATTGAATCTTCATATATTAAATTAGAACTAACAATAATTAATCAAATCTTATCCTAATATTTACTTTATGTCCTGCCAGTGCCAGACAAAAAAGATTTAGTCATCACGGTTTCTGTTCACATGTGTAGGTGTTTATCGCTCATCTGATTGGGTGAGTGCTGCAGTGCCTCTTCTTCTTAAGCGAATGTGGCCGCCATAATTTAAAATATTTCGAGATAATGGATTTGGGTGCAGTTCCAGCCTTTTTAAATATTTTACTGCATATTTCGTCATCATAGTTTTTACTAATGGCACATTGAGATCCTTGTGGATATTTGAGTTTTTGACGTACCAGGGGGCGGCCATTAATTTGAATTGCTTTTAGTTTCATTTGAGTTTATTAAGCGTTCTAGATGTATACCGAGGTATTTTACATGCGAGTGTTGGGGTATTATTTGATTATTTATTTTAATAGGGGGGCATGTTTCCCGACGCAATGTGAATGTTATATGTGCGCATTTTTGCTCATTGATCTTTATCCTCCATTTTTTTAACCACCTTTCTAGTTCAAATATATGATCCTGTAAGTAACGAGATGCTTCTTGACAGTTTGCGTGTACGCTTAGAAAAGCTGTGTCGTCCACAAATGTTGAGGTATGGGTGTAGCTGTTTGTTGGCAAGTCCGAAGTATAAATTAAGTATAATAGAGGGCCCAGGATGCTGCCTTGTGGGACTCCTGCGTTAATTGGCTGTGGAGAACTTAAAAATTGCCTTCTTTAATAATAAATTGACGACCGACTTAGTAGCTTTCTAACAGCTTGTGTGTGTTAACTGGTAAGTTTAACTTCAATTTATGTAATAAGCCTTCATGCCAGACTTTATCAAAAGCTTGAGAAACATCGATGAAGAGGGCGGAACAATATTTTTATATTTACTACATTTTTCTCACCTGGATTTACGCATGAGTCAATGCCCTTTATCACTACCTGAAGACCTTAACTGCTTTTCTGTTGGTATGAATAAAAGTTTTTGTTTAGTGCTTCTAATTTAGCTATTACTTTACGAAAATCATCTTCACGATTGACCTGTATTTTCGTTTCATTTATGCTTCCACGCTTTATTGCGGCTACATAAAAAGAATTTTCACCTATTACCGAGATCAAATTCTTTATTAATTCACTTGAGTTTTGCTCTCTAAGATATATCAGGGTTGATTGAGAAGATTTGATAACGTTTTGTGCTTCCGAGGATTCCTCGTCCAAAATTGCAAAACGATTTTGTGAACTTATTCTATCAGATGTGCCCACTTTTAAAACTTTTGAGACCAATGCAACCGCAGAAGAGGTTGGGCTGCGACCCCGTTTAAGCACTGTTATGTACCTATCCATACCTACTTGCACTTAAGTCTTTTGACCACTTTTTACCTGTGATACTGAGTTTTCCATTATGCCTACTTTGGGAGTAATCTTTTCATCACTTTTTAAAATTGTTTTTGCCGCTGAGGCATCGCTTGCAGGTTTAGTATTTTTTATTGTATTGAAATCAACCGCATTATTAGACACAGAAGGTGGTACTGAGTTTTCTATTATGCCCGATTTGGGGTATATATTTTCATCACTTAATTTCACGCACATAATTTCACGTTTTGGGCCGGTCGATTGTCCACTAAGATCGTGTGATATCACACCCTTAGACTTTTTCCTGTGGGGATATGTAAAGTCTAAAGTTTATGCGGACAAGCCTGCTTCGATCCAGGTCTTGGATTAAAACAGCACGCGTCAACGGATGGACCATCTGCGACGTAGCAATGGCCAACATTTAATAGACATAATCTTCAAACAATAAATGCCAAAGAATGTTCTTTCAAATGATAATAAACATTCCCCATTAAATTTGAATTTTCTGTGTTTTTTTCTTTAAAAAAGTAGGTAACCTCGAAATGGATCACGCTTTATGTATAAACAATTAAATAGATATTTTAAAATAATTTTTTAAAAATATAATGTTTAAATATTTTGCTTTACTTGGAAGCCACACAATCAAGTTTTGTCTTTCCTTTTAATTTGCCATACTCTCTCACTTTTTTTACTAACCCACTCACCCTTTTTAAATTGACCACGAGATTGCTCTCAGTTTCACCTTTCCATTTGTTTGCCAATTTTACGTTCAATTTAACAACTGACTACAAATTAACTTTGGCGCTTTCTTTGTAAAAAATATATTTCTTAAAAAATAAATTTGCTTTATGAAAAAAATATGTGTTTTAAAAAAATTCTTGTTCTTTTTACAAACTATTTTGAGTCATGCCACTATTTTGAATTGTTTCTTCGTCGGGGCATTTTCAAATGAAATTGATTATCAAATTGAGTGCAGCCTGTGACACAGCTGCCAATTTAAATAAGTTCTGACAAGCAGTTTTTGTGAACAACTTGAAAGTGATTTATTGAACGTGTGGCTCCAGGGTTAAAAATATTTTTTTGCATTTGTTTCAATAATAAGTACAATTAAGGGATTACTGCATTATTTCAGTAACCACTTACTGAAATTTTTTTTAGTAAGCAGTACGCCCATGTATGTGAATTACTCACTAAACATGACTGTTTTTTTTTTTAATTCCAACGGACACATACATTTGGTTTGTTTATTTGACTTAAGACTTTAAAAAATTATACATTTGACAGAAAATCCATATATGTATTGTTATTCGATTAATCGGCATAAATTCTTCTCCTTTAATCGAAATCAGCAATTTTAAATTAATCGAACAATTAATCGTCTAAAATTGTTCGAGTAATACAAGAATTAATCGACTGAACACCCTAGTACCTAATGTTTTAAAAGACTTATGAACTCTTGACAATTAATGACCAATTCATAAAGATGTTTTTGTTTGAAATTTAATGAAAAAAAGAACAGGAATACATGAGTTATGGCCAATTATAATATTCAAAAGAAATTCAGTAACATTTTTATCAGAGTTAAAATGCAAATTAAAGTCTATTTCGGCAGATCATTTATAACGGGGCCAAAATTTAATCATTGGCTAATTTTTCCGAATTTCAATAAACGCTGTTCTTCACACTTAAGGTGGAGTAGGGAATACCTAAAAGAAATTCTGTTAAATTATTTGCTTAATCTCAATCTCTCTTGTTTAAATATGTATAAGTATATATTAACTAACTCCTTTTTAATTCTTTTATTTCAATAATTGTCCCTAATACTTTTTAATAACTTTAATAATAGTCAATTTGTTGCTATTTTTATTTAATTACAACAATCACAAAACTGATTACCATTAAAAAGTTTTTCCCCAAAAAAATAATCTTTTAGGTCGGTCGATTTAATTTTAACACCCAAATAAAGTTCTGTTAATTTATTTATTTTATTCGAAACGAAATATGAAACATGGGGGACTGTGTTTTTGTTTCTGGGTGGTAAACTGTGTTTGGGACTATAAAATGTGGCAAATAATGAGACAATCACAACAACAATTATGAGCAAATTGGCGACAAGAAAATCCAAGAAAGACAAAAACAACAATAACAACAACACAACCACCAATAATTGAAAATTACATTTTAATTATAACTTTATTTTTTCAACGTTGCAGCGATAAATGGTCTCTAAGCTTAAATAAAAACTAAAAGCGAAAATGTAATTAAAAGTTTGACTTTCTTTGGCGCTTTTTTGCAAATTCCTTGTTAGCTTTGTTTTTGGTTTTAGCCATATAAATATAAAATAGTTCAAAGCGGAAAATTAAAAGAATTAATTGATTAAATTATTATAGTATAAATTGCTATGCTTGTTGGTTCTCTTTTTATTATTTATTTGACTCTTTTATTTTTAAATATATGATGATAACACTACACAGAAAAAATTATTTATTAAATTCAAACAAAAAAATTGTAGAATCAAAACCTTTTTTCAAAATTGTTTACTATAGTTACCTATAGGCAGGCTTTCAAGGTCTTTGTGTTTATTCTTAATTAAATAAAAGATAATTTATCTCATTTTATCAATGTATTTCCTACGTTTCGTTGGGATTTTCCAACTTCCTCAGGGATTGATTTTTATTATTGATAAATTATCTTTTTCCTTTCCGTCTACATTATTCTTAAAATTATATCACAGTTTTGTATTTCTATAGTTGGACAACACAATACAAAACTTAAATAAATAAATTTTAATAAGTGTAAACAAGAAACGTAACATCACAGTACCCTTTTTACTTGTTTAGACCACAGACTTATTGCAACTCTTTTTTGTTTTAAATAGGTCCTACAAACATATTTATATATTTAAGCAATATATTTTACATTTCGTTTATTGAAAAAGCTCGGATTTTTTCAAACAAATAGTTGTTATTATTGGTTAAATTTGGGTTTGATATTTAAAAAAAATTTGAAACAAATAATTTAGCTGAATCAAACAAAAATGTTTACTCCTTTTGCACGAGCAATGGCGCGCAACGAGCAAGCAGTGAAGAGATGATGAAGAGGAGGGAGGAGGCGAGGAGGCGGGCTGGCTTTGGGCACATTTTTCTAAATTAATTTCTGAACACCGAACACCATCCATCTTTTTGTACACAATGTTTCTTTCGCACTCACTGTTGCTATATCAGTTCCTTGGCTACAGAAGATGAAATCTCATTTAAAAAACAGCACCATTGCGACCCGATATGGCTTTCATCATCATTCTACTTTCAAAATTTGATGTATTTAACTAAAAACTAGAAATATTTTTTCATTCTATTTTTTTAGTCAACTTTGAAGCCAGCCAAAAAATTAGATTTTATAGTTGTCAACACAAACAATGAATCGTTTTTTACTTTTGTTGTTGCTTTAATAACAAACTTCTTTCATCTTTATATATGTGACACTGAAAATATACTTCTGAAATGCCCCAGTTTAGATAATATGCTGACTTGAATAGATAATTTTGTCATTTTTAGAAATTCGTTTAAGCCCCCCCAACTTTGAAAGTTATCGATAAAAAGGGGTTTTTGTAACATTGTGTACTAAAAAGTTTTTAACTTTCCTACGGTAAAGGGAACTAACACTAAACTTGTCACGTGACAAGTCACTATACCATGGCGATGTCCTACGAGGGGGTTAGTTGACACCTTTTTGACACTTTGTAACAGCTCACTGAAATAACCTTCCAATTTCGGTTAAAATAATGCCTGTCGCAGATATTGTCCCAAATGAGCCATGTCAATATGATAGATCCCCTTCATATAAAATAATAGAATTAGAGAGAATCATCAATTAGCCGCACAAAATCCAGTCACATGAATAGTTTTGTGCCAATTGCCTTTCCTCTGGACTTACTACACTCTAAACACATTATCAGCAGTTAAGTGATAGGCCTTGTTTTCACCTATCACAATTTGTTCCGTTTAATTATAAAATTTTGTTCACCGGTCACGGGATAAGTGCTTTAAGAGCAATTGACACAAATTTCCCGCAGGGTTACTAGTTTTTGCACCGATTTGGAAGATTTAAGCGGTGTTCAATAGAGAAGCATTCAGGCTTTATAGATTTATTTAAATAACTCAAGATTGAGCAACATTTCAAACATATATTATCGAAAAATATTTAAATAAAAAATTTAAAAATTTTTCCACTTTGTTAGGTTTTTCTGGCAACAATTTGTTCGGAACACAACTACTGTTTTTTATTTTCTTAAAAATATATAATTTTTGTGCAATAACAAAAGACCAAAAACATTAGATCGGTTAGGAATTGGCACAGTAAATTTTTTTTAGGCAAAGCATATTGGCCTAGATTGGCTGGGAAACATCTAAATGATAGTGCAGATATGAAATTGATTTTAATAAATATAGTTTTTTAAGGGCACACACATTTTGTTAATTTGCCATTACATGTAAAAATTATTTAAAGAAAACATTAAATAATTGAACCAAAATATTTATTAAGTTATCTTTCTGATTCAATAGTTTAAAATTTTTTTTTAATTCCATTATTTAATAAATTTGCGTTTGATAAAATTTTAAATTCTCATATTCATTAAATATTTACATACATACATATGTAATATTCATACATATGTATAATTGGAAAAAATAAAATGAACCTTAATTAAAATGATTAACTTTATATTAATATTTTTTTCTTTTTTATAATATTTTAACATGACATAACTGGTATTTTATCCTTTTATTTTCATACATTCTTTTAATATGTTAAAACAAACAATTTGTATATTCTTAGGTACGTTCTTAGATGTAAAGGGTGTTTTTATAGAAATGCGTTTAACAACAATTGTAAATGAAACAATTTTTAAGTACATAATTTAAACTGACCCTTATTTCGACGAAAAATCATCTTCAGCATATTTCTGAATTAATGGGTACGTCAACAAGCAAAATTGTAAAATTTGGGACGATACCAATCATCATAAGATTCAAGATCATTCAATGCTCCCGGAAAAGGCAATGTTTGGAGTCGATTTTGGGCTGGCGGTGTTATTGGCCCATATTATTTTGAGAACGACGTGGGCCAAGCCATCGGCGCCAACGGCCACGGTATAGATCGATGATTGCCAACTTTTCTTTGACCTGAATTGGATGATTGAAATATGGTTCATAAGCTTCTACTGGCCCAAGTACGAAGTCTATTGAATATTATGACAATCGGTGCTCCACACGCAGAGAAAAAACATGATTAATGAATGGTCACTACGACCATTTTTATTCATGCTTGCCTAATATGTTTACCCTCATAAATTAATTATAGTGTTAATGTTACTTAAAAAATTGTTTTTTGTCCTTAACATTTTTAAATTCACTATAATAATATTATATGGTGGCTTACACCTAAAAATGTACTCTGGTCTAGCTAAACATATTATATTATTTGATAGATAGATGAGATGAGAAAAAACATGGTTGATACAATCACAATCGCTAATTATCACTAATGTTTGTGGTTATGATTGTGTCAAACACGACTTAAGCAACAATTTATGTTCAGTAATAATGATTTTAGATAATTGTTATCTCTAACATATTATTATGCTCAGAAGAGAAATGCTCACGATCTATCAAACCATTTTTCTATATTTCCCAACACCATGCAAAATGTCTATTTCAACATTTTATATGGTTCTTACAATAAAACAAATAAAAATTTAATTTTAAAAAATGTATGTTTTATTACAAATACATATAATAAAAAAAAAATATAGCACATACCAAAAATAAAATTAAATACGCATATTTATATACATTTTTAATTTATAAATTTTATAGAATTCTATGTAGCTTAACTTCAGCATGCAATAACACTTTTCAATATTTTTATTCCTTCACTTAAGACTTCTAAATAAGTCAAATACAAACTTACCTTTTATTTCTTTTATGAAATCTACGTCATATATAAATATAATGTTGAACAGTTTTTGAAAAAAATTCGGGGCTAATGACAAAATTATGTGTCAAAATTTATATTCCGGTTTCAATGTTATAGGTTTTTTTTTGGCTGCAAGAAAGACAAAGTAATTGCATATTTATATATGTTTTTATAATTATATTAAAATAACTTACCTCTTTCAATAAACGTATAAAAATTAATTTTTTAATTTTTAAGAGAATGTGTTTTCAAGCAAACAAAAATTATGGTTTTAAACTGTGTTCAACTCATATTATGATTTTAGTTGTATAGTTGAAAATATATATATTATAGTAGCAAACATATCAAATAATTTAATATGTTTAGCTAGATCAGAGTATCTTTTTAGGTGTAAACCACCATATAATATTATTATAGTGGATTTGAAAATGTTTAGGACAAAAAACAATTTTGTAAGTAATATTAACACTATAATTAATTTATGAGGGTAAACATATTAGGCAAGCATGAATAAAAATGGTCGTAGTGACCATTCATTAATCATGTTTTTTCTCTGCGTGTATGACAACATTTTGTATGGCAGATCCACACTTGCCTACAAGACCTGCAAATAAAACCTAAGAGAAAAACCAAATCACACAAGTCATTGATAATTGTACAAGTTTTAATATCTTAACCCCAGGATTACCGTCTTGGTCTGGCCAGACCAAATTTGTCTTTTGCTTGTACATAATATTTTTCGCATATAACAAAAAATCAAAAAAACAGGGACGTGAATTCTATAAATGATATGTTCCGAATCGAATGAAACTAATTTGGATGCGATTGGAGCAAATAAGTAGGGTTAAATTCCATTTTTATGTAAAAGTCTTTGAAATGGCTCTCTTGGTCTAGCCAGACCAAATTTTTTTTTTTTTCCTTGAAAGATATTTTAAATAGGACAAAAGATTAAAAAAACAGATACGTGAATTCTAGAAATGATATGTTCTAAATCGAATAAATCAAGTTTAAAACAAATTAGAAAACAACGGCCCATTTACGCTTAGTTCAATCTGACTACAAAAACCTAACGCAAAACTCGTTTCAGCTGTGGTAGATGCGAAATAGCAATGTGCGAAATTAAAGACTACATTTACGATGACTGCATATGGAATAAAATAATGAAATAATAAAATTATATAATAAATTTCTATAATCTAAAGTAAATAGCAGACGTTCAATAAAAAATATATATATTAACTTTTTATTTAATTGGGGGTTTTAGCTGCACAAATTGTGGTCTGGCCAGACCAAGAGGAGAACTTAGTGGTTAAAAGTTACCGAGAATCCTAGAGTTAAAGATCTTCGGAATAAGCAAATGCTAAAATCTTAGCTCTTTTATGAAATGCAATGGAAACTCTGTTTATTTTGTTGTTGGAATTAACAGAAAAACTAACAGCCGTATTCATAACAAATAGTTAGAATCAGTTTGTACACTACGTAGAACGAGCTGCTAACTAGAATACCGATTAAGCTTAGCAGCTTGTTAGCACAGAGTTTACTCATAACAAATTTATCCGTCTGCTAACTTTTAATAAATCAACTCTGAATACTAATGATGCCGCATTATATTACTCAAAAATTGCATTAATCATCGCTGGTTTTGTCATTTCATTTCATTTATTTTTTATTTTTTTTTGTCACTCTTAATATAAAATTTGAAATGTTTTTAAATTAAAATAAATTTAAAAAAGGACTCTAAATTAATAAAAAACAGTGTATTAAAAAAAACAAACAAAATTATTCAACATTAAACTGCTGTTTATTACAAGTTGGCATACGTTTGGCAGCTTGTTAACAAGAGTTTAGCAAATCGTTAGCCAGAGTTTGGTAAGTATATTATGAATGAACTTTGTGCTAACTTCATTCCAAATTTTTGTTATGAATACGGCTGTAAGATATTTTGCATTTGCCATATCGCAAGACCATTTGCACAGAACTCTCCTAATATTTTATATTTGGATTATATATTGCATCTTTGTTGATCGGAGTCTTTGGTTTTTGGAGCAATAATTCATAATTAAACATTCATAACTGAGCCTTTGTTTTATTAAGATTTTCTAATTTTTTAATGGAATTGGTTTATATTTATAAATCATTGCAAAATATCATTTTCGACTATTTATTTGCTTTCTTAACTTAGTCAATCGTAGTATTAAATTTATCAATTTTCCTGATTTTAAAGGACTTAACTCATTAAAATGACTTTATCCTGTTACAATATTCAAACAAATTACCATTAATATAGAATCTATTTAAAGGCTTAAATACGAGCAATAACAGCATCAGGAAAAAAACCTAAATGAAAAACGTACATTTAATAGCGATGTGTAAGTATTTTTTCCATTTTTTGTTTGTTCAATTTGTTTAAAATTTATGTTTTGCACTTTGTAGCTAAATTAAATTTTTTTTATATTTCTTTTGAGCTTATGTATAGTGGAAAGTTGTCGGTTGTTGGTGAAATGGAACTCATGATCGCGCTTCCCTGCATATAAATGCGTTTCAAAAACATTTGTATGCTTTTTTTAAAAATTAAATTGCTAACACCATTAAAAAACAACAGCAATATCAACAATGTTGTACACGTATAACAACATACAACCAACTGCAATAAAAATAATAAAAAATAAGAACAAATATTTACAAGCAATAACAACAACAGCATCAACGGCAGCAACGACATGACGATGTCGTCGGTCTTTTTGTATGCAAAACTATTTACATCTACAAACGCCTACTTGTACGCTTCGGTAAAAAAGCTATTTGAATTTTCCACTAAAAGCTGCAGAAAAAATGTTAAACACAACTACATAAATAAAAAACATTAAACAACTTTGCCATCAAAATTTTGTAAGTGTAAGTGTTAATTCGTTGTACAATAAAAATTTGTTATATCAAGTTCCTTATGGAACCGGAGGGACGAGACCTAAAATAAAATCGAGTAGATCAAAGCTAATAAAAATCATAACTAAAAACAACAAAAATAAAAGTTTTAAGCTTCTATTCATCAAAATTGGAAATTACGAGTAAATTTTCAAAAAGACCAATTAATAGTTTTAGAAAAAAACTTTAATGGCTTCAGATCATGAGAAAAGGGGTCGGGGACGGTGGTTTTCGTAGAGGTTGAAAACTATCTACCTGCTATTCACTTGAAGTTAGCAAGAAACGATTCTACTGTCTACACTTCCCTGCTGGATATACCCGGTGGCACTCGCGGCCGAACGGCTCATATATCTCGGTGAATTATATATAGGTGACTACAGGGGTATATTGGATACATTGATTTGATATACACTTTCACGGAAACTGCGAATGGCGCTCTGGCGATCTGCTGCTACACAGACACCTCTAAGCTGGGGAATAGAACGGTCAGGTAGACGCTAACATATTTACCGACAGCCAAATAGCAATTAGGGCGTTATCAGTTAATAGGGTTATGTCCAGGAACTTATTAGACTATAGGAGGGTCATTACTGAGTTTTCTTCTGGCAGTGAGATCCGTATCATATAAGTACCGCGGCCACTCGGCGATAATCGGTAATGAAAAGGCCAATATACTCGCTATCGGGGGAAGAGAACTGGAAGCAGTCAACCTGGCGAATGCGAAGCCATTCGCGGCAACGAAGGCAGAATTGAAGGCGTGGGATAGGGAAACCCACACGACCATTCAATAGTGGGACTGTAGGTAGGACCACAAAGATTTTATGGGGCAACCACGACGAGAGGAGAACAAAAAGCCTCCTCAATGGGAGTAAGTCCGAAGTTAGTATGAGGGTGCATATCCTGACTGGCCATGCGGGACTACTGGCACAACTACACCAAATTGGACAGGCAGAATCTGACGAGTGTAGAGCATGTGGCGTGGAGAACAAGACGCTGGAACACTTAATCTGCTACTGTCAGGCCTTCGTTGAATTAAGGGCCAAACACTTCGGGAGCGATGTCATGTTGGACTTGGGATCCCTGAGGAACGTTAACTGGAAAACCTTAAGGAATTACGTCCGGGAAACTGGATCTTTTTACGCCGGACGTTAACCCCCTCCCTATAGGTGGTGGTAGCACTATCCACCTAAATCCCCCATTTTTTCCTCTTAAGGAGCATACAACAGGCCCGGTAGTGGCCTAGTTATTTATCGAAACAGATATGAGGTTGCATCTTTGATGCTTCGACTCCTTTCAACCTAACCTAACCTATGGCCCGACAATACAGCGTGAAGTAACTTAATACTGCACTGTGACGGGAATTGGATGCAGTTCCCTCTCATGCAGTATTTCTGGGTTAGAAGCACTCCATATGCGATCATTTTGTTTATTTACGTTGCCGTTCAGATTAAGTTTTCTTTTGGTAGCGGCTTTTATCAGCCACCCTGTATTACAAATTTATCAAATCAAACAATTATGACTACTGAAATCAACATAACCACATGATTCCTTTAATCAGTTAAGAAAACACTGAACGTTGGAAAAGTGAAGTTGCATTTATAGAGCCATTGCAGTAAACATATTAAAATTATCATAAATTCGAATGTCAAAAATGTACTTACCACTTTTAGTTGAATAATGTTTAATTTCTATGGACTTATATTCCCACTACACAGCGTAAAACAACATTGACTTTGTCCATATGTACGTAAATATGTATGGATTTATTTTTGTGAGTATGTGTGTATTAGTTATTTATTTGTATGTATTGCATAGAAAAAAAATATTCACGAACTCAATGAATGCGTTGCAACGTTATGAGTGCATTCAAAATGAAAGAATAGAGCAACAAAACAAGAACACAAAATGGCAATAGAATAAAATAATAGAATGTATTCGGTTGCGCCGAATCTTTGATACCCTCCACCGAGAGTTTAAATATTTCCAAAGTGGGCTTAATATAGGAGTTACAAATTATTAAACCACCCTTATGAAAACTTACCTCACAGTACTTTGATTCGTTGCGGACTTAGGCGTCTATTCCAAAAAATAATATATAAAGCAAAATTTGACCTCATATAAATAAAATGTCTTTTTTTATTGGATCTCACCAAAACAGTATGATTCGTTTCAGTTTAAGGCATATTAAAGCGATTTTTTGGAACGGGTATTATAGGGAAAATATGCTTAATTTTGGGCCGATCGCCACAAAATTTGGTAGATCGATTTCTAGTCTTACACAACTGAATTTTAATACAATCATATAATTAATTCGTTGGCAAATTCTGGAACGATTTTCACTGAATTGGACCCTATTTTACCACAGCACCATTAATTGTTATGGTTTTCGGTGTATTTAATGGTTTTCCGAGAGTAAGCTTTATATGCGGTCTATTTACAAAATTTTCAGTGTGATTTATAGCCTTTTAAAGCTAAAAACTATCGGTGGCATTGCAACATCACCGGTTATTAAATGGCCGATGAGTTCGCGTAACTGGCCTCGGAAATGGAGGATCCTGACTATGTGGAGAAAGTCAAATCTCCAATTGGCTTTAATTTTCGAAAGATAAGGGAATGGGTTCTAATCACATTCTGTGTCACTGCCCCAGGTAAAGAACAACATGCCGAAATGGCTGGGTTGTAGGTTCATAGGAGAATTTGGAGATATCTCGTGCTGTTTGCTCGATAACTTGATGGGATTTGTAATGGACATGACCTGGCTGTATAATAGGAGGCTGGGGAGTAGCTATATACATATACTAGGGCTTTTTTATTTGGTAGGGTTGTTTTTCTTTTGTTGGCCTGATATAATATTACACTATTTCTTATGCTTCCACTGCTTATTCCTAGTATTATATTGCTGCCTAAGGCGCCACTATGGACCACATAAGTCTTTGGGTGAGGGTGTGATGATTTTTTTGTTTCAGCCGTTCTACCTAACCTAACAATCGGCACACTTCGCCACCAATTTATGTTAGTTTCTGTAACAGAAATATAAATTTTTTAGAGTGGCAAATCCACATTTTGGTCCATACGTCATATCCCACTGGATTTCAGTCGCAAATTACTTACGAGAACTAGAAATATTTAAAACTTTAGTTGTTCTTGTAGTTAGGTCGTTCGGAAGTGAGCGCGATTTTAGTAGATAGATGGGCAGTCACAGGGACAAGATTAACAGCCTGTTTTTAGAAAATGAAAATATTTGTTCGTTCGTAAAAAAAACGAACGAAAACTGATTTAGGTTTTCATAAAATTAAAACACATTTTAAGTGAGTGACTGAAAAAGCTTTCATTTTTTCCACACACGTTTGGTTCTTATAAAATGAACATCTTCGTAATAAATGAACACAAATGCCAAAATAAGACGATAAGTAAAAGGCAATCGTTTAAAAAAATAAATAGAAAATAAAAAGGATATTTTACTGAAAGAACCCTTTATTATTTACAATATTATTAAAGGTTTGTGTATCTATATATATGATTGATTTATGATCGCACAGCCTAAACGCCTGAAGCTAAAAACTTGAAATTTGTACCTGTGGCTGGACTCTTCCCAAATAGATCCACTAAAACGGTATTTTTGGAAAGTCGAATGTTTAGGGGGTAACAAGGGTAAATTCGGTAACCTTATATTTCCAAAACTTAGAGAGATACAATGAAATGTATCTATTTAAAAAAATAAGTGGACGAGTGTCTGGTACTTTTTTGAAATTCTCCTCTTTCAGGGAGTATTTTGGTACTTTTTTTGTCATCCCCCTATCTTTTAAGCCAATAAACATAGAAATAAAAGTTATATCACATTCGAAACTTATCTAATAAAATGCAAAATCAGATTTGGTACTTTTTCAAAATTTAAACGTTTAAGGGGCGAAAATCGTAATTTCTTTTTTTGTACTTTTTTTAAAAAAACATTTTTCTCCATTCCCACTACAATATTGAAATTGTTAATAGTTCAACAGGGAGAAAAAAGTATCAAAAAGGTTTTATACGAGAAATTAAATGTCTTGTGTTCTACGTATGGTACTTTTTGAATTTGTTATAATATTGAAGAGACTTAAAATTAAGCTGCAAGGTTCTGAGTGATTATCATCCCATAAGATAAAAAATGTTAGTAACAGAACTATAACCTTTGGCACACAAATATGATCATAAAAAGGTACCGGACAAAGTTGCGAATTAAATGCTAGCATTTAAACAAGTTAAAACCTAGAAAAATAAAATTTCGCATAAAAATATGCTTACGAAAGAAAATGAGACGTTAATGAAGTAGCGGGTTAAATGCTACTAATTACATGAATATGTATTTACAGGTTTAAAAAATTCTAAAAAAAGCATGTATGTTTGTGTGTATGTAAGTTCTTCCGTATGTTTTAAAAAATTAGTGCTTTCACGCAAATACCTTCACCATTTCTATATGTTGATGTGTAGCAAAAAATCGTCTTCATATATTGCGTTTATTTATTGCAATTTTTGTAAACATTTTAATTCAACATTTTTAGTTTTTAACAATTTACTTCTATTTTTAATAGTATTTTTGTTTTTGAAATTTATAATTTATTTTTGTAAACAAAAGCCAGGGTTAACCTTGAACACAAAATCTTTATATGCAAGAAGCATGAAAAGGTACGAAAATAAACGCATTGGCAATAATGTTGTTTAACGATAGAAAAAAGCTCTATTTATGTCAAACATGAATAGACGAAAGCTTTTAAATGTTTTTTAAAAACCAATTTTAAAACGTTTTCGTTTTAATACGAAAACTTCAAGTGAGAACACTAGTGTTTTACAAAAACAGGCTGTAAATCGACTAAGAAGTACTCAAGGACCCAGAATATATATACCTTATGGGCTCCGGGATGAATATTTAAAAAGTTTCACACGGAATGATACACTTAGTGTACTCTTATTTACCTCTCATGGCGAAGGGTATAATAATACTAAACTAAAGATTTACGTGACACAATTAAAAAAATTGCACTTAATAAAAAAAAAATGGTAACACACACGTACAAACATACATAAACACTTACAAACACACGAATACACAACCAACCAAAACATGATGTTATTAACAGTTTTTTGCATGACCGACCAAATAAAACAGCTGTTATTTAATTCAGAAAATTCAAAATGCTATACGGACAATACACGCATACAAATAAACACACCAACACATACACACACATTCGAATTATTTTTGTTTGAAATTCTAAACGAAAGAAAAATAAAAGAGCATTGAGTTAAAACTTGGTCATAATTTAAATTTTAGTAGGCTTCGATAATAAAATATGCAAAGCACGTAAATTAAAACAAATAAATTTTTCAAATATTTGTTTTAATAAATTTTCATTAAAATAACAACCAACAATACATTATTAGATAATTGGAAGAGCTATTAAATTGGACATAGTATTATGCTTGTGTTTTTTTAAATGCTTATTGGACTTGGTGAATAGATATATCATAAATCTATTTATATTGGGTCCAATCAAAATATTTCGGGAAGCCAAGTTGGAAAAAATTTATTTGTAAGTGTCAATCTACAAAAGTTTCCCAATTCTGTTGTGATGAAACAATGAAAATAGTTTTTATTGCCCAGCTATTTTAAAAGGACAATTTTCAAAAAAACCAATAACACTTTATAATGATAGGGCTCAAAATACGTTAGACATACATATGTATGCACAGAAAAAAAATTTGCCGCAACTAAACCATTTTTTTTAATCAAGTGAATTAAACTTTTAGTTCCCTTGATTAAACGTTTAATTCACTTGATTAAACGTTTAATTCATGTGATTAAATGTTTAATTAAAATTGATTTTATTTTTAATTAATGCTTTAATTGGGGGCAATTTTTTTTTCTGTGCGTGATAGTGTAAGCAATAAATTTAGCTAGTGTTGTCAGAACTTGATAAGCAAAACTGGCTAAGTTAAGAAATAAAAAAAAAACTTAAAATTGGCTAACAACTTTTTGATAAAAACCACAAAGGTTTCCTTGGTCACCCATCGAGAGAGCGTACTTGGATCCTTCAGTCGTCCCTTTGTGATAACCATCGCCAATGTCTATTCTACAAAGCAGTTACTCAATCGGCATTACTGCAGAATTCAACAAATTCACCTAAATAGGTGAATAAACAGTGAAGATGAGACACAACAAAAAATATAAGATCGGGTTTCCCAGGTATTTTTCCCTAATGTCCTTAATTCCTAGACATTAGACATAGGAATTTATTGTCTACTAGACCCATTCTCCTCGTATAAGTCCCCACAGGCCAGTGCCCAGTCACAACTGAAACTACTTTTCATATATGGTCCCTATTGAACCTTAGTAAGAGCAGGTGCGCACATCCAACCCATCTGAGCAACTCTATAAGACTCGCGCTTGATAAATGACATACAGTGAGTCATTGGAAGGCCAACGAATTGATCAATGATAAGTAATCAAGACGACCTCTTCGTTTGGGAAGCTCATCTGCTTTTAAGTGACCCAGGCAGTTCGAATGATTCGCAATCTCATTCATAAACATCCGACATTCTACAGTTAGTCTCTATGTCGTACAGACACCCCTATATGGAAGCAATGATATCGTTTATATCAATATATATACATATATCCCTCGATATGCGGTAATACCTAAGCCAGTTAGCCGCCCGCCTTATAGCAGAGAAAAATAATTCATTTAATTATATAATATAATAATATTCAGCTGAGCCGAGTATTTCATAGGTTGGCTTTATATGTGATCTATAAATTATGAACCAATATTTAATAAAACTAAGCTTACGGTACAATAATTCGCTGCAGATTTATGCATATTATAGTCTTTTCAAAAGTCTTTTTTTTAAAGTAAATAAAAACGTTTTAATAACTTCGCATTATCCCTTATAAGTAAGCAGGTTGTAAGTGAATAATTGAAATCATTATTTTTAAGAATAAATTCACGAACAAAGTTCGAAGTGTTCCTGTTAATCCCTTACATGAAATCAGGTTGCAATGGCTTCAAAATGTGCTTACGATTATTCGCAAAATATAAATGAGCATAGATATTAAATTTTTTTTAAGCATCAGTAAATTTTTTTTTTTTAGCAAAGAGGACAAAAGAAGTGCTTCCAAGTGGTAATTCACCATATAAAACTCTTGTCTCTTGTAAGCTGGTTTGTAAGGGGAATTGTGCTTCTCTCCCATTAAAAAACTGCTTATCAGTAAGCTCTAGTTTTAGGCGTATTTAAATGATTTCCCAGATGGGCTTTATATGTAACCTATGCTGAATTATGAACAAATCTTTACGACATTTAACAGTGTAATTTCTAATCTTTTGCAAATTTTACTATATATATAATAGCGCTATTTGCTCTATTTTTAGGCGTACTAAAGTTTTTTCTGAGTGTAGGCCTTATATGGGACCTTTGGTAAATTATGTTAACGAGATTTATAAAACAAGTTTGTGCAAAATTTAATAAATCGGCACATAGAATGAAATCTAGAAGCTTTAAATCGCACGAACGAGGGGACCACTGAACTGGACCACTTCTGGAAATAAGGTCACCAAATTGAATTTGCAATAAATCGATTGCTAAGGGGTTGATGTGTAGCTGATTAAATTTTGAAAACAAAAATTCAGTCAGCATGACTCGATAGCGCCATTCACCGGCTGCTCCTTGCTCAGTTCGAAAGAGCATATAAACCGCACCCAATAGTCAATTTGAATGGATGTTATGGTGATTCGTTAATGGCTTGAGGATTGTATTCGCAGAAAATACGGCAATTTTGCTTATTGATGCAGTAATTTAACCAGAAATAAGCTTCCTAAAATGAACGCAGTGGTCTATGAACTTCGCAAACAGATTTATATTTTTTATGGAAAGTTTTTACAATCTGGAAGCGTTGTTCTAGCGCTAAGCGGTTCATGATGGCTTGGCAAACCTTCATAAACAGAAATGTCAACACAGTTTGATATTCTCAGCTAACGGAACATCTTATTTGTCATTACCCAGCATTCGGAGACCTAAGACTTAAACGTTTGGTCGAAGAACCCTTTAAGGCAAAACCTGCCTGTCTGACATTAATTTAAACAGGATATATTTCTTCATTGAATCAACCGGATGGCTTAGTTAGTCAACAGCTAGGTAACGTAGGGCCCTTGGGAGACGGTGCAGCATTGTTACACAAAGGGAACTAATTACTAGATCCACGTGAGCTGTGCTTAATTGCGGCTGCCAATGGAGTCTACCCTAATCTGACACTCTCAGCTGCCAAACCATAGCTATCGATATCGAAACTTCTCATGCAGGTTAAAAAAAACATCCAATATAAATTTGAAAATAAGAGATGATTTCTTTTTATGTCGCACTTGTTCAACAATGGTCAACCATTTTTTTCCACTTTTTGGAAAAAAAATCGTCGCGTAATATTAACATCTGTCCGCTGTAAAAATATCGTACTCAACTCAATCATTTGTTTCTGCTCTTTTTGGAAAAAATCGACGCGTAATATTCACATCTGTCCGCTGTAAAAATATCGTGCTATTTTGTCAACTTTTTGACATTGAAACGGTTGGCTTACAAATTCTCGATTTCAAAACGAACGTTTTTAAAAGGTGTGATGAATTTCGAGCGATTTTAAAATTTATTTCTGACTTATAGTCTTCAATTTTTGTTTAGATTACACTTCAGTTAACATATATAATATAAAGTTTAAAAGAATAAATACAGAGAAATAGAAGGAATATGTATTAAAAATCCATTCTAAAAGATACTGAAAACGATATTTTCGTTTTCAAATCGTTTAGTTTTTAAAATCGAATTCCATCGCATACCTGTATATTTTGAGTAAATACAGTTTTGTTGAACAAGTGCGATTTATGTAACAATTTATTTTACAAATAAAATATATGTACATGAGGAACATTTTTGATTAACAAATGGAATTTGTTATTATATTATTCGTTTGCATTAATCAATTAAGAACAATTCTATATTACATTATTATCATCATAGCAATATTTATTCCAACTTTTGGTCCAAAATATCAAACACTTGTAGAAAATATTGCTAAATAAAAATTACTAGCGGCTAAATTTAATTCTTCGTGTCACAAACATGATGAATAACGGCCTAATCTACTCGTAGCAACTTAATGGCTGAATTGGCAAGACTGCATACAGTTTTTTAAAGAAACCACGTGTTTTAATCAGACTAAATTAAGATTTTTTATTTTTTAAAGATATTCTCTTTTTTCTTTTCGTACATAGAAAGAAAATTCAAAATGAATGTCAAATGCTATTCTCCATTTCCTAGTCCGAAAACAGTGTATTACATAAATAGAAGTATTTCTCTAAAGGCGTATTTCTCAAAAAAATGAAAGAGAAAACTGCATTAAATGTAGAAAATGCTAGTTCTTGCCGCTTAAGAGAAATTTTTTACCGTTGTTGTTGCTGGTCAAGTCTACGAAATTAGGCTTCTTTTACAGGGAGGGTCTTAGATTTATTGGACATACGAAGTAGGGCTGGCTGGACAATTAAATATGTGGAGGCTGTCATGAGGACCCTGACCATATGCTCGGTACTAATTAAGAATGGTACGGTTATGCGGGACCAGAAGGAATTAAGGGTGTTGCTCTAACCTGATCTTAGTTGTGCCAGAACGACTCTTGATTTACGCGGCAGAATTATCTCAGTTTCTGCTATCGTTGCCGCGCAACCTCCAAGTACGACATAACTACGGTATCCTGTTATCGTGGAATTGGTGGCGTCTCTATGAATGTTGTTAACGTCTGTATGATTTTCTTGGTTTTTCGTATTCCCTGTCTAACATGCATCGGGGGAGGCCCCATATATTTTATGCCGAAGTTTGGATGACTTCTGCGATGACATTTCTGAAGGAACTGTTACGTTAATATGACGTTGTGTTCTTTGACCGGTAGAACCTTTGTTTCCATCTGAATATGGTGTTCAGTGGATATTTGAAGATAGCCTCTGATGGTCCTTAAGGTTGCATTTTTAAAGCTTTGAATATTTCTCTGCTGGATATCACTCAACGAAGGTGACCGACCACACTGAAGCAGCATATTTACTGACCGATTTATAGTCTCTCACCGATCAATCGCTGATGGTGAGCATATTTATTAGTTATTTTGTATTTGCTAGTAATTTTATTAGTTTAAATTGTTATTGTATTAGTTACGCATATTTCTAATGTAAAAATCACTGTACAGAATTTTCTAAATCAAATGTAAAGTTATAATTGTTATACATAATTGTATAACATAATCGGCCTAATTATGAGTGTCGTAGTCGCAAAGTTTTTGTGACGAAAACGACAATTTTTTGTTTGATAGAATTATGAGTGTCGTATACGACAATAATTACAAAAAATGCAACTCTACTTGTGATTCTATTACAATTGTCGTTACCATGAGTGGCGTATATTAACGTCAAATATTAGGAAAAAGGTCGTTGAAGTTTTTGTGCACGACTAGAACAAAAATTACTAAAAGAAATTAAATAAAATGGATTCCAACAAAATGTAAGTTATTTTATAATAAAAAAAAAACAATTTTAACCGCATTACAACCGCATACAGGATTAAAATAACTAATTTAAAACAATTCGACAAGATGATTGAGCTCCTACAACAAAATCCTAATTTGGCCAGAGGGTTTAATAATGGCCCTAATAAAATAAATGTAAAAGAGGAGTGGAACAAAATTGGAGCTAAAATTAATGTTTTGGGACCACCAACACGTACCGGAGAAGGTTGGATGAAAGTGTGGTCCGATTACAAATTTAAGTTAAGAAAAAAGTTAGCCCACAACAAACGAGAATGTTTTGCGACAGGTGGTGGATCCTACAAGCAACATGTTTTATCTGCAACAGAAGAGGCTGCGAGTAATTTATTGCAGTTGGATTCCATTTTTAATGCAAGACCTGCAATTGGAATCAAACGCAGTAACAATGAAATGCAGCGTCCAAAAGACAATGCTGAAGACTTTCCAGTTATAGAAGAGCCTCCAATTGTGGAAAATGAAAATCCTTCAACCTCAAATTCAGCAAAAGAACCCACAACGCAAAAAGAAACGAACAAAATTTTATTTTCGCAAAAACCGTCAAAGAAGTCAACGACGAAAACCGACCTTCTGGAAGAGCAATTGAAAATACAGTCTGCATTGTATACAGATGTCAAAAAATCTTTAGAAGAAATTGAAAGATACCAACGGAAAAGTTTCAAGTTGAAAGAAGAGAAATTAAAAATGTTTAAGGAAAATTTTAAGAAAAAAAATGAGTACAGGAAGGAGTTGTTAAAGCTAAGAAGTGAAGAAATAGAAATTAAAAGAAGACGGCTTGTACTACAGGAAAAAACAGTTTAATTATACATGTTTTTATGCACATACCTATATTTGCGAATTTTTTATTTAATTTTTTCTCTACATAGTTTTTAATTTTTTATATTTGGAATAACATTTAAGAGATTTATTTATGCATACATACACATGTATGCGAATTTCAATCTATGTACATATTTACAAAACTCTGAAATGAAATCCCAAAAAAAAATGAATTTTTTTTATTATTTTAATGAATTTTATTTAATTGGTAAAATAAAAATTAATTAAATATTTAATGACTGCATTATTCTTGACCTTATGCTCACACCATTTAAGTCGTCGTTCAACTCCGAAAACGTTGATTCAGAATTAGGCAATGGTACATCAATTTCATCATGTACAATATTAAAATTAATGCATATATTATGAAGGGCCGCACAAACAGTTGTGATTTTTCCAGCCATGTCTGGATTATAGTGTAACTGCCTTGCGCCAAGAATACATCGGAATCTATTTTTTAGCACACCGATGGAACGCTCTACTATATTTCGGGTCTTTGAATGTAAGGAATTGAAACGACTCTCTTGACTTCCTTCCTCAGCTGATCTGAATGGTGTTATTAAATATTTTTCCAAGGGATATCCAGCGTCTCCTAAAAAATTGTATATGAAAAGTATACAGATTTAATTAATACACATTTGAGGCAATATTTGTTTTAATTACCTAATAGCCAAGCGTTTCTTTCGCCGTTTTCGTAATTTTCATTCAAATACTGCTTTAAGTCGCTAATGTTCCATACTAAGGAATCATGAACAGATCCAGGATGATCAGCTGAAATATACCTTATTCTCAACTTATGATCACATACCTTTAATATAAAAACAAAAAAATATACATACATATTGGATACAGAAAACTAAATTATTTTTTTTTATTACCACTGTTGCATTTAGGCTATAATAACCCTTCCTGTTAAAATATTTAAAGCGCTCCTCCAGTTTTGGCGCTAAAATCTTAATATGGGTGCCATCTATACATCCAATTACTCCAGGAAAGCCAGTTTTGTTAAAAAAATATTCTTTTATTTCATATTTTTCGCTTTCATTTGTGGGGAAATAAATACAATCAGGGCAAATTTCTTCATAAAGAGCGTTAATGCATTCATTAAAGGCATTGCTTACAGCTGATTGGCCCAGGCTTACATTGTAATCATTACCGGCACCCTTTTGATAGCTGCCCTCCGCTAGAATTCGCATTGTAACCGCAAGCTTTGTAATATTTGGTATGCATGTAGATCTTGTTTGGTTCCCTAACTTTGTTGAAATCTTCTCCAGAACATATTTAAATGCCTCTTTGTTTAATCTAAAGTATCGTATGAAACTTAAAGAAAAAAAATTTCAAATTTGCATCAACCAAAAAATTAAAAATTACTTACACAGAATTCGGCATTAAAAATATATTTGATTGTAGTCTTAGCTGTCTCCGCATTGCATTAATTTCACTAATTGTGTATTCTTCTTCCTCAGAAGAAGATGAAAATAAAGCTACACTTAACATTTAATTGCAAATAACACTGAATAGCACTAAGCTTTTTTTAATAATAAAATTTTATAACAGCCATTTTGACAGGTTCTATAACAGGGTTATTCTTAAATAAATATTTTTATTAAATTTCTTAATCACCTTGTCAATTTTAATCTATTACAAAAATTGGCGTTGTCGAAAATTTTACATGGTACCAAAAAATTTATAAAACGTCTACGCCTACGACATCGGTAGCAAACACGACTACGACACTCATAATTAAGCCGAATATTGTTAAGATTATTGTTAACCCATAAAATAGGATTTAGTTTATTGATGTATAATAGCTCAATTTAAATTCAGCCATAGTGTTAATGAATAGTGATATTAGCTGTTAGGATAATAAAAGCTCGAATGGTCCAGAAATTTCGAAAATGTTACAGACATTTCGAAAATGTCGAATGTTCTAGAGCCACCTAGCGGTCGAACAGAGTACAAATACTCGTGAAGGTGGGCATCGATAACAATACGTGACAGTTTTTCGACCAAATGAATCTGATATCTAATGTAAAATCTCTTTATGTAATATTGTCCGCTGAATCCAAATATGAAGTCAGAATTGTCAAAAGTGTAAAGCCATAATGGGTTTATGTCTCAACCCAAACGGACATAAAGCCATAATTTTGATATGGCCTTAAGTCTCATATAAATTTTAGTGAAATGGGACATATTATGGTTTTATGTCCCATTTAATGTTTTGCGTTACAAATGCTTTATTTCACTAAATATGCCTATTTATCTATGAAATTAATGATTTAAAAAAATCCAAAATTTCTAGGCTCCAGGAATTACAGCTGCAAACATTTTGTGAAAAGAAAAATCCTTAGTTATCATTGGAAAACATTTTTGTATTCTTGTGACGCACGCAGGAAAACTTTATTCAGCGAAGCCACCTGCCGCGTCCTACTGGAGGAAAAAACCCCTAAGCGCCACGCAGAAAAGCTTTACTTAACTTTAGTGTCTCCGGAACTGAAATGAGAGATAAAGCCGTTTTCTAATATTTCTCTCATTCAATAGGGGGATGAAGCCTTTTTTGTTTTTTTTTTCATTTGAATAGGAGATAAAGCCATCATGGCCTTAGCTCACATTAGCAATATTAGAAAACGGCTTTATCTCTCATTTCAGTTCCGGAGACACTAAAGTTAAGTATTGAAATCTGGCTTCGCATATTAAAGTTTTTCTGCGTGGCTTAGGGGTTTTTTTCCTTCAGTAGGACGCGGCAGGTGGCTTCGCTGAATAAAGTTTTCCTGCGTGCGTCACAAGAATAAAAAAATGTTTTCCAATGACAACTAAGGATTTTTCCTTTCACAAAATGTTTGCAGCTGTAATTCCTGGAGCCTAGAAGTTTTGGGAATTTGATTGATTGCCAACAACATTTTGACAGACAAATGCATTTTTGACATAAAACAGGGCGACATGAAACAACAATGTATTTTTTACATGAAATAGGGTGACATGCAATCATTATTAAAAATATGGCTTTATGTCTCATTTTCGGAAAAAAATTTATGGCGTTAAGTCCCATTATAATGAGACTTAATGGCATATGCCCTTATGTCTCAATGGAATGGGACTTAATGCCATATGGCTTTATGTCCTATGGCTTTGTGACACCCCACCCTTGTAAACATTGGTCAAGAAATGACAGAGTTACAGTGGACAAAATTTTAAAATTTATGAAAAATTTTATGATTTTTTGCAATTTTGTTCTTTTGAAGTTATTTTTTTTTTTTAACCAAACAAACGAAAAGTTTATGTGCTGTTTCCAGGTGACAAGCAATAGATTGTGTAGAAAAATTTATATGAAAAGCACTAAAAAAAATTGAGTGACTTTCATATAAATTTTACTACACAATCAATTGCTTGTCACCTGGAAACAGCACATTAATGTTTTATTACATGGGACATTAGTTTATTTTTTTACGAACATTTTGCGCCCAACGAGACTAATTTCTGTGCAAAAATGACAAAGCTACAGAAGATTTAGTGAATTAACCCACTTTTCGCTTTTTTCGAATCAAAAACGCAAAGGAATTAAAAACGCAGAATTTGGAAAACAAACGCTGTAAATATTGGAAACATTGAATTTTGTACAAAATATCACTAAAAAAAAAGCTTATGTTAATAAAAATAATGCGCGAGAAAATATTTCTAAAAGTGCAAAATGGTAAAAAAAGCTCCATTCATTAAAGATTTTTGACGACACTGCCTTTTTTGCTGACATTGTTTTTATGGACTGATTTCAATTGCAAATTATTTGGTAAGCGTTTTGATTTTCTTGTAACGTAGAATTCGATCTAACAAGAACAAAATGCATAGAGGAAAACTGTCTCTATCTGCAAGAAAAATCCAACAAGTTTTGTTATGCTTGTGGAGTTTATAGTTTTGCGCAGCCATCACATTTTTCAAGGCAATTACAAAATGCATTTTGGCTGTATTTTAAAGACAATCCGGAAAATATTTCGAAATCTTGGACCCCAAATACTTTATGCAATTCATGCAAAACTCATTTAACTAGGTGGATTAGAGATGAGCGATATTTTTGTACCTGTGATTTAATCACTGTTACTGAAAAATCACGAATCACAGTTGTGACCAAATCTGTCAAGTAACAGGTACTTTCTAAGTCGTTCTTTTTGTATTTTGTTACATATACAAATTTATGGCATTTCACTGTTTGTGTGGGTAATAGCGTTTTTTTGAATGAAATGGCGAATAATATTGCTGTTCCTTTCATTCCCTGTTCTATCTTTTTAGAACAAAGTTTATTTGTTCAAGTATGTATGGATATGCAAGTAAACAGATTTGAGAGCTCTTACAATTTGTTGTTGTTTTTTTTCAATGAACTTACAAAAGCTCTTGCGAAAGCTCGCGCATTGTACATATAGCTTAGCCACAATTGCCAATGTCGGGCGCAAAGTTAGTATGCATTTCTTAATTGTAGTCTTGGGCTCAATCGTTCGTTTAAGTGACCGGTCTTTATCGTTCAATTCGAATCAGTGAACGAGCTCGTTCTTTTCGTTCAATCGTTCATTTCAGGTCACTATGTCTTTTGTGTCAGTGGGTCTTTTGTGTCAGTTTGTCTTTTGTGATTTTCGTTCAGTCATTCACAATTGATTGAATACGGCAACGTGTTAAAAGAAACAAGTATACATATAAAGATATAGCATATTCGTATAATAAATACATATGTATACAAGAATATAAAACAATAAAGTATAACATATAAACCACAATCGTATTGTTGTTTTTTTTCAACCAGTTTTTCTTTACACAAGTGAACGTCTGACAAGAAGACCCAAGTGAACGATTGAACGAAATTGAACGATGAAACTGAACGGCCGTTCGTCTGACTGATCCGTTCAATTGAACGAGGTCGTTCATGACCGGCACAACTCTACTTAATTGTATGTTAAAAAAATTTGCCTTCAGAATCTTATGTTAATTTTCTATACCGCAGTCGGTATATGCCATTTGATTAGTCTGCAATTAGGCGTAATATATATTTTTGTATTTGTATTTTTTGTATTTATTAATTAGATTTTCTAATACAACAAGACACAATATCTTATAAATTACAGTATTAGAATCAGACAAGTTAAATTAAACAAATTGAGTTGAATATTTAAAAATGATAATGCAAAAACAGTGAAAATAAATTTTAGCTACAGAATTAAAAGATAATAAAAAATCAAATAAAATAATAACAAAAATTTTGCGTTAGAAATAAACAAACAAGTATTACGAAAAATATTCTAATAGTAATTTTCTAAACCTTATTGCGTTGCTAGTGGTTTGCAAATTATTTGGAAGTTGATTCCAAAGACGTATGGTTAATATAAAGAATTGACATTCAGATGCATGGTCACGGTGACGAAATTGAAGTATTCCTTTTCCTCTGCACGATCTTGTAAACTGTAAACGTTTGTGAAGGTAATCTGGCTCCTTTGTCATAATAATTTTGTAAAGAAAAATAAGGTTTTTAAATTGTAAATAGTTTGAAAAAGATATACTGAAAATACGACAGGAATATTGCGATACATTATCGAACTTTTTTAAAGAGAATATATAGCGGATGATGTTGTTGTACGTAACGGTAAGTTTTCTCATGTCCTTTGTGTTGCAACCAGTAAAAATTTCAGACGAATATAAAAGTGTAGGCAAGAGATAAGTTTTTGCTAGTAATATCCTTATTTTTAAAGGCGTACAGTGCTGAGTGGCATATAAATTACGCAACATACCGTATATTCTACCACACGCTTGAGTAATGTGATTTGACCAAGTTAGATGTTTATTAAATGTTACTCCCAAGTTTCTTACTGAATCCACAATTTCAATTTTTAAACCCCCAAGCAATATGTCTACATCAAAATCTATTCGAACTGCTTTTTTGCATACTAATAGACACTTTGATTTGCTTGGATTAAGACGTAAACCATTAGCTAAAGCCCATGTATATATTTTGTCAAGATCATGATTTAATTCTTGTATTCTTGTCGTAATTGAATCTCTGTTGCTACTAATATACAGCTGAACGTCGTCAGCATACATTTGTATTTTAGAATATCTGATTTGTTTGGGAAGATCGTTAGCATATAATGAGTATAGAAGGGGTCCAAGAATAGAGCCTTGAGGGATACCTCTTGTTACCTGTAAAGCTCGTGATAAAGAACCATTGTTTGCAACTGATTGAGATCTATTTGAGAGATACGACGATATTAATTCCACTGCTAGTGTTGAAAAATTAAATAGTTTCAACAATTTCATGCATAACATTGAGTGGTGTACAGTATCAAAGGCCTTTGAATGGTCTAATAATACAAGGAACGTTAATTTATTATCATCTAAATTATTTCGAATTTCCTCTATTACATCAGTTAGTACTGTAATACAGCTACGTTGTGGTCTAAACCCAGATTGGCGATCAGTTAATAAATTGTTAGCATTGACATGCTCATAAATTTGTTTATGCAATAAATTTTCAAAAACTTTAGAAAGATATGGCAGAATTGCAATTGGACGATATTCAGATCCGGTTTTAGGTATTGGAATAATTTTGGCATGTTTCCACTCCATTGGGAATCTATTGGTGGTTATTATAGTGTTAAAAAGGTGGGTGATATATCGAATAATCCATGGCAGAATAATTTTAACAAACTTAGGATCAATATTATCTAATCCTATTGCATTGGATTTAATTGCATTGAAAGCGTTAGCAACATCATATGCATTTACGCATTGAAATTTTAGCTGGTTGCACGAAACTAAATGTGTATGTCTATCGTAAAAGTCGAACTGGACTGTTGGAAAAGGAATACTCATAAAGCTTTTATTAATCAAATTAACATCAACTTCTACTGAACGTTCAATTGACTTACTAACGCTAATATCTCGTATATGTTTCCATTTACTTTTAGTGTCAACTGCCGAATTAAATTTATTAAAATAGTACGAAGACTTATCATGTCTGATTTTTGAAACAACGGCTTTTCGCGCTACGCAAAATTCATTATGCAGTTCGGGTGTTCTGTATCTTTTCCACATGTGGTATAGGTCATCACGTTTTTTTATTAACAATTTAGTTTCATTTGTGAACCACGGCTTAGCTCTATTTTTAACCGTCTTAATTTTTATCGGTACGTGATTGTCATAAATCTGAAGTATTAATTTATTAAGAACGGTAACTTGCTCATCAGCCGTAGGTAAATAGAAAATTCGATCCCATTCAGAGTTAATGAGATCACGATATAAGTTTTCTAAATCAATACTTTTAAAATCTCGAAAACTAAACGTTCTAACTCCTGTCTCCACTGTAAATTTATAGCACATAAAAATTAAATCATGTTTGGAAAAAGAAGGTACAGCTAACTGCTCATATAGTAACACATTTTGTACGTTGCTCACAAAAACTAAATCGAGTAATGTACTGTTTGTGGTCGAGAAGTGCGTTGGCCTTAAAGTATTAACGGCGGATAAATTTAGTGTAGACATGATAGTAGTTAGATTTTCATTTTCAAGCAAATTGCAATTAAAGTCACCAGTTATAATAACTTCAGAGTACGTTACAGACCTAAAACCTACGTACTACGACGTTGACTGTTATTTTTGCTGTGCCAAGGTAAAGCAAAATGGACGTCATAAGTCTGTTTAATATGCAGATGTAAACTCATTCACAAAACCAACTCCCCATATGCCTGAATTAAATTAATATTCATTTTTATATCTTACTTAAAAAGGAGCAAACATGTCTTTAAAAATACACCTTCTGCATTCCCACTTAAATTTCTTCCCAAATAACCTTGGCGATGAAAGTGACGAGCATGGTGAGCGCTTTCACCAATAAATACAAGAAATGAACGTCGGTATCAAGGCCCGTATGATGAGGCGATGTTGGGCGACTATTATTGGTTTCTTGTGAGAGAGACAGAAAATAATCACAAAAGGCAAAACCTTTCAACAGCTTTAAGCCATTTTTAATATTAATTGTTACTACCATTAGCTTTGTATATTTACTGTTCTGTTTTTTTTTTTTTTTTTTTTTTGATAAAAATCGAAAAGTATAATTCAATTCAATTAATCTACTGTAACTTTGCCATTTTTGCACAAAATGTTTGTATTGAAATAAACTAAAGTAAAAAGTGATAACAGTTAAGAAAATTCATTGTTTGGCTTAAAAAAAAAGAAGTTGAAAAAAGCTACATTCCAAAAAATCATTAAAACTTTTGTGAAATTTTAAATTTGGTCCACTGTAAGCCAGTCATTTCTTGACCAATACTTACGAACGACTTGTGGTTGTTTTGGTAATTTTGTTATCTTTCAACAAAAAAAAAATAAATAGAACATCTATTGAATATTTTCGGAGATATTTTTATGAAAGTGACATCATCTTTTTTAAAAATGCAAAAAGCGGTAACTGTTCTGCTTTTAACAATTCTGACTTCATATTCGGATATAGCGTACAATTTTACATAAGGATTAGCTGTTAGATTCATTTGGTCACGACTTTGTTGAAAATTTGTGACACAGTGTAATCAGTAGTAGTACGAACATTTAAGTGTGTACATCGCAATTATAAGTGGTAAAATTGACTAAGTTCTAAATAAAGAGGTGTGAATAGTTTATAGTACAGCAATAAATAAAGTGTATAAAATGTTTTATTTATTTTATTAAAGTTGCAATAAAAGAACTCAAGAGGTTTATTATAAAGGAAATAAACCAAAAACGTTATTGAAAAGGCAGTAACATAACTATATTATATTCTAGAAAGATTAGCCCATAAAATAAATGTTTTAAAAAGATTTTTCTTCTGCTTGCATTGGGCTTTCCTTTCGAAAAACTAGTTACGAATTGTCCATCTCTAAGCCATGTAAAAATGGTTGTTCGTACATAAGACAGTGCATATTTTGATGGTGGCATATACATACGTATGTATAAAGGATTCAATAATGATGGTAAAGCTTTCTCAATGATTGTGATCTTAACAGTTTTCATTCGGAATGTTAGAAAGTTTTAAATAGAGCCATACGCTTAAGACCTGCAGACTTAACACTTAATTTACATATATAATATGAGTTACCTCGCGAAACGATTTTTCCAAACTTAAATGAATGAAAGATTACACAGCCATCACAGAGGATCCAAGCTAAAGGAATAAGTGGATTACTGTACTCTTAATCAGGCAGTTTTCAAAGTAGCGTTAGAAAAAGACTTATTTCCGCCCAACAAATTTTATTTTTACTTTTGAATATATAAATTTTGTTTTTTACAAAACTCATATTTATAATTTACTCCACGATTTTGGATAGTGCTTTTTTTAAATTGTGAAATATACATAAATATTCTTGTTTTAATGCTCTTTTAAAATAAAATTTACAATTTTCCATTTTATTTATGATGATCCACATTTAAACCCCAAGTTTATTAGATTCATGCAGCATTTCCATCACCGCTACTTATTCACAAACTTCACAGCTCTAACCACCGCCACCCACAACCTTCAACAGAAGAAACTAATTCTTCTCTTAAATAAATGTCACGATAATTTTCAGTATCATTTGCAATACAACAAATTGCATTTAGTGTTCCCATGATGATGATGACAACAACTACAATGACAGTCACACGAAAAAAGTAAATGAAAGGCAACAACAAAAGGAACACTTACACATACAAAATTAAATAATACATACATACTGCACCCCTCTATATGCTCTTGCAACATTTGTACATACACAAAGCCATGAACGAATGAAACGCTTTTAAAAAAATGAAATAAAGGAAATACATATAGCGAAAAATGCAAATAAAAATGAGTGAATAGTGGTGGGTGGTCGGGTGCATTGAGAGCCACAGAGATGCTTAACTTAGCGCCTTGAAATATGCAAACTGAATTTTATATTCAAAAGTATATTACTTGCATTGCTTTGCAATGCCTTTGCAGTTTAGTGAACATGTAAGGCAGATGTGTGTGACGGAATGGAAGAGTCAACTGACATACATGCACTCACATACGCTACTCACTACATAATTTACTATGTATGTATGTACATGTGAGTTGAAGAGAATGGTGGTGATTGCGTAAGAATAAGAGTAAATTACACAACACTGATGACAAAAAGTAAATAGCGGCGTGGGTGTTGGGTTAACGTGAGTGTTAATTGTGCTATACTTACTTATGCTCATTTGCTCACATCCTCTCGACCCACTCACATTCGTCGATAAATTTGGTAGATAATTCAAAAGTAAATACATTTTTTTTCAATAAAAATAGACTATACAAAATGGAAATGGAAAAATCAAATTAATTAACACTTTCATAAAAGCTAAAAATTTTAAACTTACATAAGATCAAGTTGAAGAGAAAAGCCATTCCAAAACCGTTCTTTATCATTTTGATTATAGATGGCATGCCAAAGGAATAAACAAGATTTTTTTCTACAACACTGAATTCGTTGCTGATAATAATGGAGTTGACGAAGAATTGTAAGATCCTGTCCGAATAATATTACAAATTATGGCCAGACACTCAATTGAATTTTTTTTTTACTTTTGGGACTCTGTCATTTGTTATCGAATATATATGTATATCAAAATTTCTAATGACAGCAGTCGATAGCGAGCGGATGTTCGTATGCAATCTTGCGAGTTATTAATTGTAAGCTTTTTTGTAAACCAAAGAATATTAAAAGAAAAGGTAAGTTAGAATTTTCGAATAACTAAAACAATGAGTTATTATTTACGTATTTTAGGTCAAAATTAACCAAACTAAATTATAGCCAAAAAGATTTTAGGGAAACTTTATCGCTAACCAAATCTACAGATTTGGCAAAAAGTATTTTGCTGAACTTAAATGCTCTAATATCCCGTTTACATTAAGCAAAATCTTGAAGATTTATGGGCCGATTACGGATGACAACACAACTTCTGTTGCGTTGTCAAAAAGCAACTGTTTAGTTGCCAAAAAGTTATAGAATATAACAAATTGAAAAAAATTAACAAAAATATGATTTAAAATAAATAAAAAGTTAAATGGAATAAAATTAAAAATATTATTAGTTCTGTGAAGCTATTTTTCGCAGACCCAGAGGTAGTGGTAAGCCTTGTATCTATTAGACGCTATTCACTTAAGAGATATATCAACGCCTCTACTGTTTGTTGTTGCTGCTCGTTAGTATTTTTGAGCTCAGTCTCTTGTTCCAAAACGTCAGATAAGCTTGCACCAAAGACACGTCCTTTAGGATTTACTGCCAGTTTCATCTGTAAAATCATGGCTGCAGCCTGTTCACTCGGGGCCGAACATATTTTCTCCGACAGTCCTCCTCCGGAAGTGTATAAATTTTTTAGCGTGCGAGATTTTTTTTTTCTTTAATTTTGCCTTTAAATAATATGCCAAAACTGCGATACGCTTCCATGTTTTTGTTTTTCCAAAAGACCTTACACCATGACCAATTTGACTCTTATTTTCCATTTCATGAGTTAAAACTTCAAACTGTTTTCGGGCTGTAATTTTTCTCATTTTAAAATTTAAAATTAACGAAATCACTACATAAGCTTAAAAATACAAAAATATTATAAAAAATATACCTACCCACGAGTTTTGCCGCCTTCTTAAATTCAAAAAATATTAGCAGCAACTACAAATTAACGATATAGCAACAGAAATAAGAAGCTGTTAGTTGACAGTCGACATACGTAATATATATTTAACTACAGTTGAGTTGCCACCCGTAATCGACCCATTAATTTGAAATCTTCCTCAAAATCTAGTGCATTTTAATTGTACTTTTCTGACATTTGAGATTTGGTTTTCATAACAAAAACCGCTGACTGAAAGTTTTTTGTGTAACACATACAATATGTAAAGAAATGGACCTTTAAAAATTTCTTTTTTATAATCAACTTTATTTATTTTATCATTATTATTTTTATCTGTTCCATATTTTTTTTTTTTACTGTTTTCTTAAAATTTTTGAATTTTTTTCAACAGTTTTATCTAGCCGCCATTTTTGTATATAATAAAATACATCCGTCAGTTTTTAATTATTTATGAATAGAACCTCGTATGTTGTATGTGTGTGCATATTCAGATTATTTTGTTAACGTGCGTGTTTGTATACTGTAGTGTAATTGTTCTCTCTTGTTGTTATTGCAACAAACAAATGTTAAACATACATTTTCACACTTAAGTGAAACCAACAATTCAACAATTTTTAATTTAGTTTTCAGTTATTTTTTTTTTTTTTTTTTTCTTTTTAACATCCACTTTTATTTTTTTATTATTATTATTCAAATTGCAACTCATTTTGACTGTGTTCTATCATGGGATGCTTTTCAGCAATTTAACGAATAGTTTGTGTTGGAGAAAACAGTTGACGGACGAATAGACGAAACTACAACGAAGATTGTTTACCGCACAAAGTGCGAAAAGTTACGTGACACAATTAAATTGTTCATTCCCAAAGCAATTTATAGTAATATGGTACCCTGGCCTCAGTTGGACTCACAAGCATCCATCTGCTGCACCATTTGGCAATACCACTTTTTCCTCAGAATGATGAAAGCAAGTGAACAAAGTTAAAATTGAAATAAATCCGTAAAAAATAAGAAGAAAACATACAACTTGTAAAATTAAATGAATAAAATTAAAACAGAACTTAAGAAGCACATAAATATATTACGAATATCGGCTGCATATATAGTGTCTAGTTATACTCGTGTAAAGATACCATTTACATACATACCCACATGCATAATTTACAAACAGTTTTCCATTCAAATAAAGTTTTAAGAATTTGAAGCATGTGCATGCTAAATTAATTTAATTGTTAGAAACAATATTAAGTGACTGACAACATCTCATTACAAACTTATTTACTATTATCTGCATAAATATTTAACTCGATTTATGTGAACTCTGTTCTACATATGAGGTAAAAATATAGATGTAAGATAAATGTAATAAAGATTTGGTTTTTACTCTTTTTCCAGAACTTAATTAATTTAAGTTAAGTTGCCTACTTGAACCAATTGCTATTATTTTCATTCATAAACTTTTGTAAAAATAAATAATTATTCATTAAAACACAAAAAAGAGATTTAAATGTATACTGAATTTTTAAAATTGGGAATGTATTTTTTAATAAGCTGTTTCGTTTATCCATAGCAGCGGTATAAAATCATATTATTAATTAAAAATCTGTTTAGTTATTGGTTTTAATTACAAAATCATGTTTTATTTTGTGTGACTTGGCGCCAATCACACAGACATCTCTACACCGGCAAAAACGAAACCGAAAAATTCTTAACATTTAAGCTCAGTAGTAAGATCTAAGCCACTTATGCAAAAAAAGTTAAAGTACACATTAGTTAACCAGCCCTGCATACCAGTGCTGCCAACGTTTTATGAAAATATTTATTTTATTTATTTATTTATTTATTTATTTATTTGCTTTCCAATACAACAAGATTAAAAATCTTATAATTAAAGTAATGGATTTTTATAACGTCAATTATAACAAACTTTTAATAACCTGTTGTATGTATTCCCAAAATTGTAACCAAAAATTAATAGTGGCTCAACAAGTAAAAGTGGTTAACTTAAACATATTATTGTCACAGGTAACCTTGCTAGCGTTAAATTAGTCCTCCATCAAGATGGTTTCCCCTACACATGTTAAGGTTGAATACTAAAATAATTGGTTTACAACTTATAGTTGCTTGGTTTAAAATTAACAATAGTAAATTGCTCTTTTCAAAGAGCAACATGCTATGGCTGAAAAGCCCCATGCTATTATAAGGGTTAAAAATTTGTTTGTTATTATTACCCATAACATATTCGGAGGCAACAACCATAATATATTTTGGTTTCTGGATGGCGGACTAAATTAACCATAAAATATTTAAAATATTTCGTTTAAAATAGTTTCTGTTGAAGGTGACCATATTTATTAATGCTGTAACTATCGGTATATCGGTGCTTTACAAAGTTTATATAGAAGACTATAAAATATGGCACATTAAAACTTTCTGAGCATTAAAAGCATATTTATTTCTATTTCAAGTTGGCGCCCATTCAAAGTAAAAACTTACGTATTATTATTTATGTAAAAAACTGCACGAAATAGCAGCAGAGAAGAGGTGCACCCTATAAAATATGTTTTACCAGGGTTGACAAGTTGAGTTAGAGAAGGGGAGAACGGTATCTCCGTACAATGGTATCTCCATAACTTAGTATCACTTACTAAATTAAAGCTAGAGTTTTAAACTTCTATATGCGTTGTGGTAGTTTATATCCAGTAAATTTATCCTGGATATAAACTATATCAATAAGTAACGAGCGAATTTGCGTTCAATAGCCTAAACGAACTTGAAAGAACTTTATTAGTTTGAAAGATAATTCCCAATTGCATTTCTTCAGCTCTTTTCCTAATTTTTTCGAGTGTAGTTTTTTTTAATTCAATGCAATCATCAAATTGAAATGGCCCCCATTATAAAAAACTTTTGTTTGAAAAATACCGTTATCCACGCAAACCAACTACTACCATCATAATTGTTGTGTTACATACAGCAGTAGTAAAAGTGATCATCATTATTATTGGCTACCACAAAAGTGTCATTAAAAACAACAGCAACAAACTGAACAATACGTGTAATTAATAACAAAACAATAATAAACATATAAAAACAAAAACTAAAAACTGTCTGTCATTCAAGGATTGACGATACAATATTTTATTACTCGCACTCAGTCGTATTGTGTAAAATGTTGTTATACCCACAATACTGAATACTGATTTTTTTTTCAGTAAGCAGTAAAATTTACTGAATACTGATTTTTTTTTTCAGTAATCAGTAAAAAAAGAAAATACTGAAAAAGTACTGGTACTGAAAAATGCCCATCTATGACCCACATCACAATAGTGGAGAGGGTGTTATGTTTGTGCTGTTCTTTCTCACACATTTTTGAATCCGTCCGGTTGGGTTTCTGGCTGTAAACCTTGTGCTCAAAGTAAATATCAAAATTTTGCAGATAATTTAAGAGGGTCGGTCTCTTACAAATACTAGACCCGAAAATAGCCTTTAGTGCTATAACTTTCTTATAAATGTTGGTATTGACATAAAATTTGGCGACAATAACTTTAACGATGTCATGACAAAATGTTGTGCTGGTTGGTCCTATTTAAACCCCCTTTCTGAAATCACTTAAAGCCGAACCAATCTCATATAAGATTCTAAGGAGCTTTTTCATGAGTCTTAACCTCAGAATATAATTTTGCTCTGGCGGGTCCATTATATTTGTATTTGGCTCAAAATCAAAAAGGTGTAACCGTTTTGTCATTCCGGGAACGATTAATCATTTTCGGGAACATTAATATTTTTCAATAAAATACGCTTTTTTTAGAAAAGACATATGTAGTTTGTTATATTACAGAACTTTCATTCTGTTCATGTAACGTTAATACCATTATAAGTGTTTTGAATATACATATATACATAGAATTTTCTTAAATCTTATGCACGATAATAGCAACTTTTTTAATTTTTTGGCGTATTTTGCTTATAGAAGATTTTGCATGTATTGTTTTTACCTTTGTTTATATATAAAAGATTCATAATAAGCCGATGTTGTTAAACTATGCTTAAGTTATGAACTTTGTTTTGTTCTTGTTAATTTTATCAAACTTAGAAAAACGTTCCCGAACTGATGTTTTTCTGAAAGATATTCAATAAAAAGCAATATTATGAAAAAAGTGTACAGTTGTGTGTGCGCTGCCCTGTCAAGGTTTATTAATATACACATTTTGCAATAGTATAAACTAAGAGTCATCATTATATGTAGCTTAAAATTTTTCTGGAATTAAATCAATCTTGAAATTTACAACATTAGTGATTTTGAGCCATTTAAATATTGAGTTTTAAGGGTATCATATGGTCTGGCTTGAACGACTATACTTTCTTACTTGTTTTTTTAAGATGGAAAATTTCGTGATAAATAAATTTTCGAACTGAAATAGTTTTAGTGTTTAACATTAACATTGTTGCTAATAAAGTTATAACGTATTGGATAAAATAATTTTTTTGCTTTATTTTTTACTAGTAAGGGTGTGTGTGAAACGGTAACAAAGTTCCACGCTGAAATAAAACTTATCTGTGGTAGAAAAATTTCATGTTTGTGCTGTGTGAAATTATAACATTTTTGACAATGTAAAATTTTGACATAAAGAACAATTTCTTGCTGATATTTCTTAGCAGAAGTCTAAGTCGGAAATTTTTTGGCGGTGGCGGTTCAGCAAAAAGTAGCCGGCAGTGGATGACCTGACAAGAGAATTAGTTATTCAAAATGAGAAAATTATCTATTACAATTAGTTATTATTTGAAATATATGTATTTGTTATTAATATATTTCAACCCGACTTCAAAAAAGAAATATGGTTTCAATTCGATTGTATGTTTCTTTTTTAAAGTTTGTAACCGCATTACTCCGGGAGTGTCAACAGCTTGTAATTACAAAAAATTTTGGAAATCAGACGGACAATTTCTCTTTCCGGAAATTTTATTTTTGAGCTGCTCCATAATTTATAAACCAATTTTCAGAATTCGCGCTTACTTTGAATATGATTTGCTAGCAGGTTGCAAATGTGAACAAATTTTAAGGAATTTTTGGAGGTTGCACATTTGGGTTTTTCAAAATTTTTGCATTTTTTTTTTAAATTTTTTAAGTTTTTCAGCAATTTTTCATAAAAAGATATTTTATGCTTTTATAAACTTTTAGGAAATTTCTCATTTTTATAAAAAAAATTTTAAGCCATCGCGAATTGCGCGTTTTAGGTAACCCAAGTCCTAATAAGCTGATTATAAGATTAATGATCTAACAAATATTATTTATCCAGTTTGTTTATTTAGAATACCTCTCAATCGTATATATTTCCATGTTATTGTCATTGGTTTTTTCAGTTATAGTTACATAAGATTGTGCCTTTGGAATATAACAAAATTATTGTAATGTAGATGTAATTAGCGTTCTGTGGTCTATTAATGAATTTTAAATTTATTTAAAAGAAAGGTATTTTACTTTTATTAGACACTGATGTCAACATGCACAAATTATAATGACAAAAATGTTATTAAAAAAATAAATTAAATATGTAGCTATTTTGATCTTATAATAGCTAATCTAAATATGCAACACGGATAAAAAGAAAAGTTTGGCTAAAAAAATGAGTGTAAATATGACTTTCGAACCGAAGAAATTGTATGGCGTCCATCCCTTATATGTTTTGACTGACAGTAGTTTGATCTAATAGTTTGAAAAAAACTACTCATTGAAATTAGCAGGTACGTACCTCACTTAAACAATACCTTGGCGTACAAATGGTCAAGAACAATATTGACTTATGGTCCCTACAGGTAGGCACAAATCTTATTTGGACAAGTGCATAATATCAAAATTGCATTATTCAGCCTAAATCCATATGTATGCAGGGAACAGGTAAATTTTTGGGCGTGGTAGCATAAGCCTATATATTGCAAAATAAGCATAATGCCTGAATTAGTTTACGACTGAAAGTTGGCGCAACAATTACTGAAACCATCAAACAATTTAAGTACTGAAAACATGGCGTTGAACAATTTAAAATTATTTGAACTGTTTAGAAAGTCAACCACACCAAAGTTTTTCTCGGAAGTTGCTTTAGAAGAACTTGATAGCTTATACAGAAATATTGAGAGAAGCGAAATTTTAAAAAATAATTTTTATCTGATATATGCAAATATTAAGGCAAAATGGGTGAAATCTAATCGAACCATTCAGAACTTCAACTCCAAATACGAGGACTGGCTTAATGAAGACACCATCCTGGATATATTGGCAGTAGACAAACCCACCACATCAACCAGAGGAGCAAAAGGAAGGCCAAAAAAAATATTGAGGAGCGTTAAATTTTCACAAGAAAGAGGAAACTTGCCGATGCCACCAATGAATTGACCACGAAGCATTTATCGGACGCGCTGTCTATTAAATATACAAAGGATAGTGAAAGAGTTAGGTCGCAGATAACCAAATCTGTGGCTGATGCAAGCCTTCTGCGACTAAAAAGGATTAAGGAAAGCATTCCCGCGCCCACAAACGCACACATTAAAAAGTATGGTTCCGAAGAAGCCTTGGCCTTGTTTATGGACTTAGAACTTTCCAAAGAGAAATATGAGAAACTGCGGGCATCTTTAACGCGACACGGCGCTGACGTTTTACCCGGATACAAGCATATTACGCAAGCCAAAATAAGTTCACGACCACTGCATACGGAGTTTACGGAAGTCTCTGCGAAAGCCAATCTGCAGGATCTCATGGGCCATACAGCAAAACGGTTGTTGGAGAGTCTTCCTGAAAATGAGGTGAAAATTCTTCCTGAGAAGTTGACATTGATCAGCAAATGGGGCTGCGATGGATCATCCGGACAAAGCGTTTATAAGCAAAGGATATCTTCCGATGACGCTACAATATCGGACGGAAATATGTTTATGGCATCTGTTGTTACTTTGCGGCTAAAATCTGATGTTTCCCTACACTGGAAAAATCCATGTCCGACATCAGTGCATTATTGCCGACCAATAATGTTTCAGTTTGCAAGGGAATCGGCAGAACTCATAAGGACCACGGTGAAGGACATTGAAGAACAAATAAGCAAGATTAAGCCTACAAGGCTGCAAATTGGAGAAGAAAAATATATTGAATGCAATTACGAGTTCCACCTGACCATGGTTGACGGAAAGGTCGTAAACGAACTGACAGGAACAACCTCAACAATGTCATGCCCGATTTGCAAAAAGAGTCAGAAGAACTTTGGTAATTTAAAAGATTCTACAAATGAGGAGAATAACGAATATGGAATGTCACCATTGCAATAAAGGATAAGTAAAAGATCAGAAAGAAGCAAATACAGGATGCTTTTTTTAAGCAAGTTGGACTAAAAGTAGACTGTCCCAAGCACGGATACGGTAACTCAAACGATGGAAACACTTCTAGGAGATTTTTTGAAAATGATGAGGCAGTAACTAGAATCACTGGAATTGACAATCAAATCGTGAAAAGATTGGGAACGATCTTGGATGTTTTAAACTGCAAAGAAAATGTCAATTCTACAAAATATGGAGAATATGCGTCGAAAACTGCCTCTCTTTTAGCAGAAATGTATCCACAGAAGAAGTTGACCCCGACCGTCCATAAAATATTGGCGCATGGCAAAGATATAATTGAGTACCAGTCTTTGCCAATTGGAGAGCTTTCTGAAGAAGCACAGGAGTCTCTTAGCAAATTTTATAAAAAATATAGGTTGCAGAACACATTCAAAGCATCAAGGGTAAGGCAAAATGAGGACCTCTTCAACATGTTGGCAGCATCTCCCGATCCACTTATTTCTTCCCTGCGGCATGTGAAGTCACGAATAGAGTTACAAAATAATTATAGTTTAGAAATGGTTAGTCTTTTAGATATACCTTCTCTTAAAAATTGTGATGAATATTTTACAGAAAACTGAAAAAATAAATTTTTTAAAAAAAAATTATTTTTTTTTTTTAATTTGTTGGGTAATAATTTAAAACATAAAACCCTAAAAAAATAAAAACAATCTAAAAATGTAAAAATAATTTTTTTTAGTTACCATAAAATTGATTTTTCTACTAATTTTAACTTTGATAACCCATAAGTAGGCCCCTACAAAGAATAGCACCCTTTCCAAACGCTCATTTCATAGGCTGAACAGCTATCTATCACATGCGGTTTAAACTGTTCAATTGTCTTATTCGGTTCAAAAGATATGATTTTTGCAATGAAAAAACTCAAATGGCGCCACTGTGCGGCGGCGACTTCAACGCAAAATTTAAATTCGGCGGCGGCTAGGAGGCGATTCTGAGCTGCACGACCTGGGAGTGTGTATGATAATTGTGTGGTTGTCAAAAATGTATACGCTAATGTCAAAATTTGTACTAGCCCCCTGGGCTAGTGAAATTTTATTCACCTCAACAGCGTCAAATTTTTACCTTCATGAGTACTTTTCTACCGTTTCACACACGCCCTAACTGTTATTTTGTTAAGATAAATGTTTGACACTTCTACATACTAGCATAAACTGGCGTATTTACATACATATAAAAATATTTAAAATATAATAAAGGTTAACAAAACAAATTTTCTATGAAAATTTCGCTGGTTAAATTGAATAATCATTTATGATTACGTAGGTTATTCTTTAATAATCAAAATAATCCCACTTCGTATAAAAAATAAGTCGTATTTATCCATCTGATATAAATTCATCGACATAAGTGCTGGCACGCAGTGTAGGACTAAAAAAAGTAAGTTTGTGTAGTTGATACCCTACACCTGTACTGTACAGACAATTTTTAAAAATGTACCATTTTGGGCAAAAATCATCTAGAGACTGCATCGGCAGAAAAGTATCGATACCTACTCGGTATCGAACAAAAAGCATCGATTCTTAATTGTATTGGTCATACTTTTATATGTTTAGAGCCAGTGCAAGCCAAAGTAAATTCAAACGTTCAGAGTCTGAACACAATGTAACGATAATTTATTGCGGTGCGATTTTTCATACGATTTTGAAGTAAAAAACCGCAGTGCGGAACGGCATAAAATTAAAATCTATTTTATTTTCATTGCGGACTTTCTTATTCTCTCAATTTTTGATACTCTTTCTCTTTCTGATATTGCCATAGTTTTTGAATAATTGGCGATTTTCACAACATTATTGTAAACAAAAAACATGATTTTGAAGTTTATAAATTTTTCTCATAAAATATAAAAGTTAAGAAAATATATCAACAGAAGAAGGAAAAATGGACAATAACGAAAGAATCATCGAAGAAGTAATGAAGTGTGACTGTCTCTATAATTTGCAGTCAGGAAGTTACAAAAACTTCCAGTATTAAATAGATTTGTGGTGCAAAATTGGCAAAGTTGTTGGCGTACCAGGTAAGTGAGTTTCTCTTAGTAATCTTAGTTTTTTTGTCAGGCTTTATTTAATTTAAGCTGAGGAAGCCAAAAAGAAATTTCATAATTTACAACCGGGGCTAAGCAGTTTTCTAAATGAATGTTTTTCCAGTTTCGGTTTAAGTAGAGAAAGGAGCAGCTTGTATTGAGAAACACTCATTCTTGTTGCTAGATGAAAATGCTCCTCATCCTGGCTATCAATCTGCTGCAAGCATGTTTTGAAAAATACATCCCACCATCTCCTGTTAGTATGTGTCGTGGTTTTTAATTCCACACATTAATTAAAAGTGGCTTATACCAAATCAACAATATCTTTAACAGCTTCAATTTTTTTATTTACTGCCATTACAAAATATTTAACACAAACAATAATTTTTCAGAAAATTTTATAAAAATTTATGCACAAATAAATTAATAAAAATGTAAACAAACATGGACAAATATTGCCGTCGCCGTCTGCCGTTGTATTATGTTTATTTTTCTCCCCCACAACAAGAAATCGCACCGCACCGCAAACATTTTGTTTAGACTCTAATGGTTCTAAGCAAGAATGGTAGAAATAAAGAAAATCCCTTGCGCATGATTTACCGTTTGATGACGTAATAGTTCCCTTGTGCGGACTACCAAGTCTGTTTCATGTGCGAAGTTCGTAATTTCTTACAAAAATGTGTGTATTACGTGATATGTGGTAACCCTGCAATTAATTAATTTACTACGAAATTTTATTAATATTTATTTATTAAAAATATTATTACAATAATTAAAATTTTAAATAATGTTAATAACTGGGTTTAAAATTGCTTTATAAAGAAAATTAAAAAAAAAATATTAAAATAGGAGAGAGCAGAAAAGAGTACAAACCTGAAGTATGTAGTCCAGGGATGTTAAATTGGGTTTTAAATTTTGTACCAACTTCCAAAAAAAAATGTACTTTTTGGACCTTCACGGTACCATTTTTTTAAGTTTATGAAAACACAAAAAAAAGTACATAAAAATTCTATTGTACACAAAAAACAAAACTTTCCATAACATATATTATATGTATGAATAAAATAAGGTACATAAAAGACATATATATATACATATGGGATCAAAATCAGGCACTTATTTATTTAGTTAATAAACTATTGGGCATTTTTACATCATAGCAGCATGAATTTGTCGATCTTTGTTTGTATGAGACTTAATAATGTTGGTACATATAGTCTGTTTCTTTCCCTAGTTTTTATTATATTTTGAAAAGAAAAAACTCTTTCCACATTTGCAGACGAATGGGGATGGATAAAATTCCAGCAACGACTCTAGAAATATCAGGAAACATATGGACATTAGGTCTTTTTGCAAATTAGCTACTACCGACCAAAAACTACAAATGTTTTCCGTTTTTAACGACTGCAGTTGCTCGACATCATCTAAAGCTTTAAATTGATTATTGATTGAATCAAAATTTGCAATTTCATTCGGAGACATTTTTACTAGAAGAGGTACAATACAACTTGTTTTAACTAAAATAATATTTTCAGGAGTGAATTTATGGAACCACATTAAAACTTCGCTATTAAAGTTTACTTTGGTTCTCAAAACATCGCAAAAATTTATATAAAATTGTTTTGCATTTTATTTAATTTCTTTAACAATATCAATATTGATATTATTTGTAGAAATATATAAAGCCACTTCTATTCCGCAAAAAATTTCAGATTTTCACTCAAGTTGCCTCGTCTGTGGGTACCATTAGTCTAGGCCTGCCATACGTCCTGGTTTTCCAGGATTGTCCTGGTTTTAGACGACTTGTCCTGGTGTCCTGGTCCACTATTAAATTGTCCTGGTTTTTTGTACAGGTCAAGACCAAAAATTTGTGCTGGTTTTAGTTGTAAACAAAGGTTAAGATTTCTGTTTAACCACTGCTAACATAAGGAAATTGTATAAACAACATTAATTAAATTGAACTGTTATAAGCGTCGCACAGTGGCGCCATTTGAGTTTTTTCGTTGCAAAAATCATATCTTTTGAACCGAATAAGATAATTGAACAGTTTAAACAGCATATGATAGATAACTCTTCAGCCTATGAAATGAGCGTTTGGAAAGGGTGCTACGCTTTGTAGGGGCCAACTTATGGGTTATCAAAGTTAAAATTAGTAGAAAAATCAATTTTATGGTAACTAAAAAAAATTATTTTTACATTTTTAGATTGTTTTTATTTTTTTTCTTAAGGGTTTTATGTTTTAAATTATTACCCAACAAATTAAAAAAAAAAATTATTTATTTTTTTAAATTTATTTTTTCAATTTTCTGTAAAATATTCATCACCATTCGTAAGAGAAGGTATATCTAAAAGACTAACAATTTCTAAACTATAATTATTTTGTAACTCTATTCGTGACTTCACATGCCGCAGGGAAGAAATAAGTGGATCGGAAGATGCTGCCAACATGTTGAAGAGGTCCTTATTTTGCCTTACCCTTGATGCTTTGAATGTGTTCTGCAATCTTTATTTTTTATAAAATTTGTTAAGAGACTCCTGTGCTTCTTCAGAAAGCTCTCCAATTGGCAAAGACTGGTACTCAATTATATCTTTGCCATGCGCCAATATTTTATGGACGGTCGGGGTCAACTTCTTCTGTGGATACATTTCTGCTAAAAGAGATGCAGTTTTCGACGCATATTCTCCATATTTTGTAGAATTTACATTTTCTTTGTAGTTTAAAACATCCAAGATCGTTCCCAATCTTTTCACGATTTGATTGTCAATTCCAATGATTCTAGTTACTGCCTCATCATTTTCAAAAAATCTCCTAGAAGTGTTTCCATCGTTAGAGTTACCGTATCCGTGCTTGGGACAGTCTACTTTTAGTCCAACTTGTTTCAAAAAAACCATCCTGTATTTGCTTCTTTCTGATCTTTTCCTTATCCTTTATTGATGTATTTTCATCGAAGTTTTCCTCCTCTTGTGGTAGGGTATATGCCAGTTTTAGCAAGAATTCCATACACCTTATCCTTGCGTGCAATGGTGACATTCCATATTCGTAATTCTCCTCATTTGTAGAATCGTTTAAATTACCAAAGTTCTTCTGACAAATAATAATATAAAATCGATAAAAAAAAAATATAAAAATAAAACGAAAAAAGGGGTTTAGATAGGTTTTTGCTAAATTTTTACCTCCAATATAATTCTGTCTATATATATGTATATGATAACTAATTGAAATATATTATAATTAAGCAGAAAAAGATACTAATCTTAAACTCTTTACAATTAATTATATAAAATTGAGATGTAACATATTATATATGAAATAAATTGAATTGAATTGAAAAAAGTTCTTCTGACTCTTTTTGCAAATCGGGCATGATATTGTTGAGGTTGTTCCTGTCAGTTCGTTTACGACTTTTCCGTCAACCATGGTCAGGTGGAACTCGTAATTGCATTCAATATATTTTCCTTCTCCAATTTGCGGCTTTGTAGGCTTAATCTTGCTTATTTGTTCTTCAATGTCCTTCACCGTAGTCCTTATGAGTTCTGCCGATTCCCTTGCAAACTGAAACATTATTGGTTGGCAATAATGCACTGATGACGGACGTGGATTTTTCCAGTGTAGGGAATCGTCCGATTTTAGCCGCAAAGGAACAACAGATGCCATAAACATATTTCCGTCCGATATTGTAGCGTCATCGAAAGATATCCTTTGCTTATAAACGCTTTGTCCGGATGATCCATCGCAGCCCCATTTGCTGATCAATGTCAACTTCTCAGGAAGAATTTTCACTTCCGTGAAAAACTTTGGTGTGGTTGACTTTCTAAACAGTTCAAATAATTTTAAATTGTTCAACGCCATGTTTTCAGTACTTAAATTGTTTAATGGTTTCAGTAATTGTTGCGCCAACTTTCAGGCGTAGACTAATCCAGGCATTATGCTTATTTTGCAATATAGGCTTAAGCTACCATGAATAAAAATTTACCTGTTCCCTGCATACATATGGATTTAGGCTAAATAATGCAATTTTGATATTATGCACGTGTCCAAATAAGATTTGTGCCTACCTGTAGGGACCATAAGTCAATATTGTTCCTGACCATTTGTACGCCAAAGTATTGTTTATGTGAGGTACGTACCTGCTAATTTCAATGAGTAGTTTTTTTCAAACTATTAGATCAAACTACTGTCAGTCAAAACATATAAGGGATGGACGCCATACAATTTCTGCAACCATGTCTTTTTGAACTTTTTTACCTCTAGAACCCAAACGGGCACGTACGGGCAGATAAAACCTTTTGAATTATGTAAAGAAATAATCAAAGAACAGGTTTTGCACGTATGGCAAATATAGAAAAATATAGTTTTTTTTTATTTTCCGTCAAAGTTGAAAAATAGTGAAAAAACGGATAGTTTTTAAATAGTGATTTACCAGGAGAAACACAAAGCAAACAGTTAATTTTTTTTTTATCATTATACATTTAATAAATACATCAATCAATACAAACAAAAATTAAGGCGATTCGTTACCTATTTTTCGTGATATTACACCTGAAATCGCAACAAATTGACTAAAAATTGTGTGTTTTTTTGAAAACCGAAAGTCGGTCAACTTTGAACGGTTATATCTTCTAAACTAAAAATGTGATATTATTAAGAGTGGCATATTTGAAATCGTTGAAAAGTTTCCTATAACATGGGTTTATTCAAAACTTCGTCGGCACTCATGAAAATTTTGATTTTTGCAACCTCGCTTGCTCTACGGGCGCCACTGTGCGTCGTTTAAGCTTTCAATAATATTGGATGAGAGTCAATCCTCTTTCAAATTTTGTTTCAACTAGTTGCTGTAAAAAGTTATACCGTGTAAACAACTTTTATAAGTAATCGAAACCCGATAAAAAATTGCTTTCTCTAACATGTTGAACATCTGGTTTAAATTATGCATTGCTGTTTGCTCGTTAAGCTTGATTTCAATATTACTTTTGTGTTATTTTGTATTATTATTTATTTAAAATCTTACTTTTTTCAGCAAATGCCGAAAAGAAAGTGCAAGTTCCTGGATAGGTACACGACAGAGTGGTCATATATACGAAGAGGTAAAAATGATTATGAAGCCCATTGAACGATATGTGGAAGTGATATTTGCGTTGCCAATGGTGGTAAGGCAAGCATTCAAGACCACGCTAAGAGCGCTAAACATTTATCAAATTTATCTAATGCATCACAGTCAAAAGAAATTTGTTCTTTTATGATTAAAAAACATACAAAACTTGAGCGGTTGATACATTTTGCTTAACTAACAAGCGCCTTCAGGGTAATTAATCATCATCAATCATTCAACTCTATGGATTGTGCAACAAAACTAGACGCCTTATTATACCCCGATTCAGAAATTGCTTCAAAACAATCCAACGCCAGAACAAAAGCTACTGCACTTATAAGGTATGTTTTAGCACCAGATTCAGTTACAGCATTTATCGACGTGCTTAAATGTGTTCCATTCTATGGAATATCTACCGATTCCAGTAACCACAAAGCTGAGAAAATCTTCCTTCTGCTTATCTATTACTTCAGCGAAACGCATGGCTTAAACATTAAACTTCTGAAAATCGTCTCATTGCCTAATGAAACATCACAAACAATTGCCACATATTGCATCGATTCTTTAAAAGCAGCTAGCATTCCACTCGAAAATCTTACGGCACTCGGTGCGGAAAATACGAATACTAATTTTGGGGGAAGACAAAGGCAGATGTGCTCTCCATAGACATTGAATCAGTTGTCCTAAAGATTTTTAAATATTTTTGTATAGTTAAGGTAAGAACTCAACGACTAAAAGAGTTCTGTGAAAATGCACAAATTACATTTAACACAATCCTTTCACATACAAGAAGTCGTTGGTTGTCATTACTGCCCGCAATTGAACGTATATTGCAACTTTGGAAACCTCTTAAAGAATTTTTTGAAGTGGAAAAGTCAGCACCTAAATTAATAACGGACTTTTTTTCAAATCCGTTAGCAGAAATATGCTTTACATTTGTACATAGTCAAGCATTCGCTATTGAAAAAAAATATTACGGTAATGGAAGTTCAATTAATTTTAAATGGAACTCTTAGTGATTTCAAAGATAGATTTAAAAACAATTTTATTGGAATTCAAACACAAATTGCTTTGAATGTTTTAAAAATGAGTTTTTTGGATTTAAGCAAAATTTTAACTTTTGAAGAGGACGTTAAAAACTTCTTTATAATTGCAATAAATTATTTAGAAGATTGGCTATCCCCATTAAAAAAATATGAAATTTTTAATTGGATGACGCTGCGTAATATTCTAGAATGGACGGAAGTTCAAAAAACTATTATTTTTTATCTGAAAAAAAAATGTGTTAATTACTGATGAATGTTTCGAAGAAGTTTTATATCTAAAATCATTTTTAACAAAAAAATCAAGAAACTTTAAAAGAAAAAGACACGTTAGAAAAGTATTTTTTCGAAAAAACATCTGAAAGAGAAAGAAGGAAAAATTTACTAATTATGGTACAATATTTATACGCAATGCCGAGTCATAACGCTCATGTTGAGCGTGTCTTTTCTTTAATATCTGCTCAATGGACTAAAGAAAGAAACTCGTTGAAGACTGAAACACTTGAGAGTATTATTCAATGTAAGTTTAATTTTAATATGACATGCTGCCAGTTTTATAACTATATTAAAGACCGAAATGAAGTTCTAGAAAAAGTGCAATCTTCCGAAAAGTATTATATGTAGTTTAGAACATTTTTAGCTCAACTTTTTATTATTTTTCATCGTTTTTATGTACATGAAGTACACGTTAATTTTTTTACATATATTGTTGGATTTAAAAATAAAAAATGTATGGTTTTTACATAAACATACATATGTATGTATTAAAAAACCTTTTTGTTTGTGTTATTTTTATACATTTTTTCTATTTGTCCTGGTTGATAGGTTCAAACTTCTGGCAGCCCTACATTAGTCCCTTTTTACAATGTGGCAAGTGAAAGGCAAACAGACGAAGTTTGTAGGCGGGAGAGGAAAAAGGTAAAGTGTTTCACACATACAGCGTCACCTCCTTAGCAACAATATTCGTATGTCTGTCTCTCAATTGCCACATTGTAAAAGGGAATTAAGCGCTCTATACACCACAATACTAGTCGCCTATATAAGCGTCCATTACATTAACGACTTGTTGTACAACATAAATGCAATTAAAAGGACTCAATAATTTGTTTGCTATACTAAAAATTCAAAAGGGGGACCTATGACAAATTTTTAAATTGTATCAAATGAGTCGCGGTAGTACCACGGTACTTTAGAAGGTCAAAATGTACCAAAAAGAAGTACAATTGTACAAATTTTAACATCCCTGATTCAGTCGGCAATTGCTAACAAAGTAACAGGAAAAAACATGATTTGGTGTACTTATTTTAATTTTAGAAGAGGTTTCTCTTAATTCCCGTTTTTGGTGCCAATTTTTTTTTTTTTTTTTTTTTTGTTAACATCACGTTTTATCTCTGATTGGGCTGATTAATTCCCAAATAACTTCCCAAAAGAAATTAACAGATTTCTTTGAAGAAAAATATTATGTACAAATATTAAAGTGCCTAATAATTTTTAATTACTTTTTTTAATTTAAGGACAGTATGTTTTAAAAATTTATGTTTGTTTAAAATAAAATGTTTTGTTATGTTTTTATGTTATGTTTATGTTTTGTTACATGTTTGAAGTTCCTAGTTTATAAACAATTGCATGTTAAGGTACCAAATATGTTTTCTAAAAATTTTTAGAAAAAAGTAACAAAACTTAATTTTTTTAAATTAGTTTACCCTATTTCTGGAGGAAAAAAATATTTACCCAGGTTATAAAAAACTTCGCCTAGGTATAACGACAAAACTATCCGTACCGGTGGAGCTTGTTATAACCGAACTACACTGTACATAATATAATGCACTTATAATAATAAGAATATCAATAATATTTATAGCATGTTCGCACGGCAGCCCAATTATGGTCCAAATTACATAATTCGTCATACAAAATTTTAAGAGCGGATTATCTCATTTGTACGTAATCATATTTTTATTACCCTGTGGATTACTTCAAAATCAATGTGAGCTCTAATTTTTATCGGTTTTTTACCATCACCAGCTGTCAAGCATAAAAACAAATAATAACATAAACAAAGAAAAAGCGAAAAAGTAAAGGAAGTAAATTTAAATTATAAAAGTTTAGTAAAATCAAAAGAAGGAATGAAATCAATAAAATAAATTATAAAAAAAATATTGATAAGGAGAATGTTATTCGCAAAATTGGCAGAGGACACGTGTATGGTGTTAGACAACCTGTTGAATGTACAGGAAACATATTTGCATCTTTTGAAAGAGCTTCAAGTAGTATATGGCTATTATTCCGGCAACTACGTAGCTCGCCTATTTTTTCTCGCCATATCTCCAACAATGCCCGCTCGCTAAATTGACTCGATTTGCTTACAGCCTTTCTATTCACTGAAAAATTAAATTTTTTATATAATACTTTGAAATAACATTTTTAACTAACTTTTTCTTTTCATTCTTAACACATGTAACATCAAACAAACAAATAAATTTAGTAATAAACAAAAATAAGAAGAAGAATTGTCAAAAGCGATTACGAAAGTGCAAATAAGTAATAAGCACAGAGAGTGAAGTAATCCAAAGCACAGTGCGAACATGCTATTATTGTTAAAAACAGTAACCAAATTAATATACATATGTACATGCATATGTATGTATGTATGTGCGTCATGCAAAGAAACCTGAATTTTAGATGATTAATTGAAACAAAAATTTATACATTTTCCATACTAAATGTCGTTTTTCACCTCATCAATATTTACCACGCACAAGTTGCTTGGAGTGTTTTTAATTTCTTTTGAAACAGCCTGTGTTTGTACAACTGTTTTACACACCCGGTTTGAATTGTTTTTTTACTCACCACTAAAGACACATGGATGTATGTATTAACGTGTATAGTGAAATAACAAATTGGGGTGTATATGTGTCTGGCTAAAGTTTAAGCACCACCTTCAGTAGCCGTGATCGTCTAGTGGTTAGGACCCTACGTTGTGGCCGTAGTAACCCAGGTTCGAATCCTGGTCACGGCAATGTGTAATACATTGTCACGGAGAGGGTGTTTTTTTCTTTAATTTTTTTTTTTATTACAAAACTTGTTATTGCATATTATACACAATAATAACCATCATCGGGGTTTTTTTTATAAATAAACATATATAAATATTTAAAGGAAAATTTTGGGTTTATAGCAGGGCTTATGAAACGAATTTTCTATGAAAATTTGTTCATGGCCCAATTAGTAGGTCTGCGCAAAATCTGAACAATGCAACAATAGAAAAAACAACACGCATTTTTTTTTTGTGTAAATTATGTTAAAGATGTCCAAACCTAATGTATTTGTTTGTGTAAAAAATGGACAAGATGTCAAAATCAATTGCTACAAAAACAATTGCACGATAAAAACACAACTCTACAAAAAATCAGCAGGCGTTTCGAGCAGACCTACTAATTGGGCCATGAATTTGTTTAATAAACCTTTTATTAATAAAAAGGTTTTTTATGAATATGGGTGTTTGTTTATAAATTATTTCTTGATGATGTACAGCGCTGCCACGACTAAACAAATCTTTACAACAACAATTTTCGAAAATATTTCAAATGTGAAAAATATAACCAAATTAGATATGTTGTTTGTTAATTGAGAAATATATTAATATTTATTTTAAGCTGCATCGTAAGACGCTTAATAGGAAATATTAATTACAAAATAAGAAACGAAATTTTATTCTTGTACATATTAAAAAATAACGAGAAACTTTTATTAAAAGTTTTTATTTATATGAGACCTTTTGAATAAAAATATTTTTAAACCCATACAAAATTCATTTTATTGGAAGTTACTAAATTGAGTATGTTTTATATATGTATGTCCTTTACAATAAACGAAATTTGTACTTTACAGTTATAAGTAACCAGGGAAACCAAAAATATGCAATTGCATGTTTTTCCTTGTGCGACCACTGAAGGAAGAAACAATATATTTTTCCGTTTTAGAACTTTTTATTAATTTTGGCATCGATTTGTTAGTGCATATTTTTGCATATTTTACCCTTTACAGCATTTTTTTTTTGCACAATTTAGTTAAAAGAGCATTTTTGCAGCATTTTTTAATTTATAGCGCATATTTTGCCTTTTGAGACATATTTTGATACATGTTAATTTTTTTAGATGCTTACAAGAGCGTTCGCAGCAAATAAAAAAAAAATATTTTTTCAAAATTCGGTTTTTTCTGTTTCAAATATCGGTCTGTATATCCAACGTGTTTCTTCAATTTCGCCATCTACATTTAATTATTACTCTAAAATTGTAAGCCAAAGCAGGTTGTAATTTTAGATAAATGTTATTTAAAACTTATAAAAAATTCATATAAGCAAAAATTAAGGAAATAGCAATCATATGCGTTTTAAGCGATGTAATACATAGAAATCTGGACCAATCGTTTAGTATACCGACCGACTCCGAATCACTGTTCACAGTGATCTAACGATGTCCATTCGTCCGTCTGGCTGGTTGTCTGTTCATGTTAAATTTGTGCGCAAAGTACAAGTTGCAATTTTGTAGATAATTTTATCAAATTTGGTCAGTACAATTAATTTGTACTAAGTACGAAGTCTATTTAAATGGTGAGAATATAGGTCTATAATTTCACATTAGAACCATAAAAACTTCTTTGCGAATTAGACTTTTGTGTCCGTAAACGATCTAATTATATTGGTATTTAGATTAAATTAGCCGCAAAAATATTTTACTTCATATTAAATTATTTTCGAATGGACTCACATTTGGCCAAAGCTCCCATCTATAAATAACTTAACTGCCTCTTAAATGTTAACATTAATAAGCAATTTAGCGACCGTCCCTGAAATCCATTTAAAAAAAAAATCTCATATGGATGTTAATATCTAGATAATATTTCCCACAATTCTGTGGTTTTCATGGGCAACCGCGTATGTCCATTTTTTCCATTTTGAGATGTTGATGCCATATTGCTTAAATTTAAACACATCTTACATGGTTCTTAAAATTTCTGAAAAATTTTGGACCAATTCCGATTTTTTTACGAAATGACCAATTACAAAATGTTCAATACCTAGCCCGTAGGCTTCTCTATAATGTTTTTTAGGCTCTTTTGACAAATTTTATTTTAAGACATACGCGGTTACCCATGAAAACCACAAAAATAACTCTTATATGAATTTTAACTCCTAATATAATTTTTTTTGTAAGCCCGTATATACTACGGTGTTTGGGCTTTACCGATTATAATTTTAGGATTGTTTTTTTAATGCAAATTTTTATTAATTAATTCTAAAATAGATTACACTGTACGACACAATTTTTCACCCATGATCAAACTGTCCAGATTCTGAAAATTTTGCTTAAAAATATAAAAACGTATCTCTCAGTTTTTCTGGGTTCGACGATTATGATGACCTTTCTTAAATTTTGATACAATTTCATATATTGTTGCTCTATTGAGCTACAAATTCATACATACAGTAATGTAGAGCAATTCACAACTGTCATGGGCCGCCACAAGACAATGATATAACCCTTGTAAACTTATGCGATTCAACTTATTCAAACATTTTGAGTTGCTTTTTGCTTTGAGCAAACAATCTGGAATCTCGATGCACTGGTGATAGACAGGTGGATTCACATTAAAAAGTTAATTGCGTGTTAAAACGCGAAATGAATTAATCTAGAAAAACTGACAGATACATATTTTTACGTTACTGCCTTTTCAATAACGTTTATTTCCTTTATAATAAACCTCTTGAGGTCTTTTATTGCAACTTTAATAAAATAAATAAAACACTTTACTTTATAGCTGTACTATAAACTATTCACGCCACTTTATTTAGAACTTAGTCAATTTTACCACTAATAATTGCGATGTACACACTTAAATAATCGTACTAATACTGATTATCGATGCCCACCTTGGCGAGTATTTATACTCTGTTCGCTGACATCTAGATGTCTCTAGAGCATTCGACTCGTCGAAATGTCTGTCACATTTTCGACATTTCTGGGCCAATCGAGATATTATTATCTTACAGCTAATATCATTATGCATTAACACTGTGGCTGAATTTAAATTGATTTATACATCAATAAACTAAAGCATACTTTATGGGTTAAAAATAATCTTAACACTATTAGTTATCTATAACAATCATTTGTACTAGAAAACTCTGTACAGTGGGTTTATATTAGAAATATGCGAAACTAATACTATAACATTTTAAACTAATAATATTACTAATAAACTAAGCTTATTCTTAACTAAAGTTACTTTCGTAACAATATTATAATTAAAGCATATATAGAGAAGGCTCTGTAGAATTTTAAATAAATATTTACTTCAGTTCCCCTGAACAAAAATATCCATCCATAAAAAATTATTAAAAGTTTGAAATTGTATGATTTTATTTCTCTTAGTTTTTTTTACAACGTTAATTTATTTACATTATTGATAAATATTAAACTACATAAACAATATAAATTCAAATTATACAATGTCCCATACACAAGCTCTCTAGTAGACTTCAATGAAGAATATATTATTTTATTTATTTGCAATGAAAAATTTAAAAAAAACATAACATTTTTTTTTTAGAGTTGATTTAAGTTACTGTCAATGGCGGTGAGAGCTAACCGGCAAGCCCCACTGAAGAGATTGTGTGGTTACAATCGAAACTAGTCTGGGCAACCTGTCAGTGAAAACCTGGGTTCAATTCCCAGCTCAGTCAAGAATGAAAAATTATCAATCAATTTTTATTCATTTCATTTTGTAAAATTCCCTTCTTCATAAAAATAATTTAATAAAAATTAAATTCAATGAACTAAATCCTGATTAAAATATCTAAATTCTTATTATATTTGATAAATTGTACAAAGTATTGTTAGAAATATACTTAACATAATTGCATTTTCTTTTAAACATTCCATATTAGATGGTGAAATATTGAACCAGATAGGGCAGCCGTACGTAATTATAGGTCGAACTAATGTTTGGTACATAATAATTTTGACTGTTGGTTTAACATATTTTGAGTAGAATAATGTTTTATATATGAAAAAAGCTTTTCTTGCTTTGTTTAATATCTCATTTATATGATTATTAAAATACAAGAATTTTTCTAGGTAGATACCTAAGAATTTAACTGTATCCTTATTTGGGATATTAATATTATTTGAATTAGATTTGATTCCCAATTGTTTACAATTGTTCTTTATATTAGTATTACACTTATCAACTGATGGTCTAAATAGGATTGTTTCACATTTTTGTGCGTTAATTATCATAATCCAATCAATTGTATATTTTTCTATTGTATTCAAATTGTTTTGAAGATTTTGATTTATTTTTTCAATGGTTCTATCAGCATGATATATTATAATATCATCTGCGAAGGATATGATGTCTTCAATTTCACTCAAGAGATCTAGTATAAATAAATTAAAAAGAACTGGTGAGTTCGCTGTACCTTGTTGTAAACCGTTAATAATTGTAAACGTATTTTTATTTTCTAAATTTTGATGAAACACTTTAAAAGTTTAATTGGTAATCATATTATAGATAAATAAAATTTGGCAAAATGGAAATGTATAATTATTTAATATGAATATGAGTCCTGGAATCCATACGCTATCAAATGCTTTTTCGATGTCTATTAGTCATGCTCCCGTGCAGAGTTTCTTATTCCAATTCTAAATGACATTTGAAGTCAACAAATTTATTGCATTTATTGTGGAATGTTTGTATTTAAAACCAAATTGTTTCTCACTTATTAATTTTTTTTCTTTACAGAATGCATTAATATTATTATTAATACATATTTAAAATATTTTACTAATATTGATAATACATACTGATAGAACGAAGATTTTATTTCTCTTTATTTAAAAGGTGTGATGGTTTTATTCTCGGTACAAATATAATTTCTATGTCAAAATTTCGATCATAAGAAATTTGCTTTTAATATTCGCATACATTTTAGCGAAAGTGAGTGCGAACGCAAATAGAAAATATAAGGGAACAGTTCGCAATATAAGTGCATTGCATACTAAATTGTTTTCCGAGAGATGGCTTTATATATGGCCTATATTAAATTATTGACTGGTCTTTACAAAATTAAATAGTATGATTTCCAGTCATATAAAACGTACTTGTGCACAATTAAATGAGAATCCGTGCATTCTGTCACCCCTTGATACTAGTTTTTGTAACAAATATATAAATTTTTTAGGGAGGTTATTCCACATTTCAGATCAGTTTGTTCTTTTCTGTTGAGTCTTTCGAAAGTGAGCGTGACGGGCAGACATACGGACATGGCTAAATCGACTTAGAATCTATGAAGAACCCAGAATAATATGGGTTCTTAGATGAATATTAAAAAAGTTTCACACGGAATAACAAACTTAGTATACCCTCATTCAACACTAGTGGTGGTGGAGGGTATACAAATCTTAAATAAAATTATATTACCACATTTAAATAACTTTGTTTCAGGTTTTTCGAATATTGTGTATGAAAAATTTTAATTAAAATAATTCGAATATTTACTAATTTTCAAACAATATATTGAAAACTAGAAAATCATTTGAAAATTACCAAAATTTTTCTTTACCATAGAAATTTTCCGAAAAATCCCTACAAAAAAGGAAAATTTCCTACTATTGGCATCACTGATCAGGAGATCGGAAGGAGCAAAAGTTCCCAAATTATATAAGAGCATCGTGGTTATCAATACACAACATCCGACAAAATATGGCCGGATTGTATAAGTGGACGTGGCACTTCTCTTACAAAGACATAATAGGTTTTTGTAAATCTTGTAAGCGGCAAAAGACAAAGCTTCCGAATAAAGTACAATAATCTTGCTTAGCAAGAAATAACTTCCGAGAAAATTTGGCCGGGATTGGAGAAGTGGGCGTGCACAAAATAAATGTATATATATTTAAAGAAAGATATTCATACAACTTTCTGTTCTTATCCCATCATGGTGAAGGGTATTAAAGATTCGGCATAATGGATACAGATGACGACTTCTTGGTGACATTTCCATAGAAAAATTGGGTGCAAGTCACTGAAAACATTGTGCATTACTTGTGCCGGCTTTAGATTGTAAACAATTTTTACACTAAAAATAAAAACTCATTTGTGATATTCTTTCTTATATACTAAATTACATTTTAATTTATGCTTAATAAGCATAAGTGTGTTCCAATTTAATTTTATTAAATTTAATTAATTATTACTTAACTAATTCCTTGAAAAATGTCTGATTTTGTGTGATTTCATTTGCATTATGGAAACGGAAATGCAATAAAAAGGTAAAATGTAAAAATTTCAATTGAAAGATATTTAATTAATTTATTGCAAAATTAAATCTTGGAAAAACGATGGCAAAAAAATATTAAAAACGGTTATTGTTTTATGTAATTGTATTTTCGTTGTGAGAACGGAAAAACCAAAAAAATATTGTACCTATAGGTACATATGTAATTGTAAATTAATATTGGCTCGTGTTAAGGGAATATGGGGAGACATAACAACTCTTAATCTCATAATAATAAACAAAATTATGTCGATCTTGTTGTTCCGAATTTTTATATTTCAACCGTAAATGAAGAATTTCAATTATTCGGTAAAAGAAGTACAAAAACACGGGATGTCGAAATATAATTTTCAAATTTGAATTACGCAAAGAATACTTAAGGAAATTCCCTTTTGAATTCTCAAATCCTAACACTTGAATAACTGAACATAGAGGAAGAACCAAAACAAACAAACACAAAATAAATTGTTGTTAAAAAAGCAATTGCTCATTCCGAACTGATGCAGCTCTTAAAAAAAAGAAAATTAAATCGTATTTATTGCCCCTATTGATTCAAAATAGATTTGAAGGAAATAAAAAATAAATTAGAGCTGCGGTGCCTGTAAAACACTTTACAGAAAACATGTTAGAGTGCTATATTTGGCTGTGCCGAATCTTTGATACCCTCCAACGAGAGGAGCTCTATATGATAAATACATATATATTATTAACTAATATTCACAAAAAAGAACTTCAGCAATTAAATTGGTTGCGGTTTAGTCCTATACTAAGGCCCTAATCATGTACAACGCAGCGTAACGCCACAGAACTAACGCAACGCCAAAGAATAACATTGAAAGCACAAACAATGTCATAAATATTTTGTAATTTTGTTGTTGCTTTCTACAGAAATTCACATTGCGTCTTAAAATTTCAAACGCTCCATTGCTTGTGTCGTTGAAAATTTTAAAACGGTACATGAATTTCTGTTGAAAGCAACAACAAAATAACAAAATATTTATGACATTGTTTGTGCTTTCAATGTTATTGTTTGGCGTTGCGCTGCGTTGTACATGATTAGGGCCTAAGTTACTGACCGAAAATAAGAAAGTTTTATGCGTTTCTTGTTAGAACTTTCAACTGGCTTGAGTAAAATATCATGATACGTAACAGTTTTACCTGAACTAAAACGATTTTTGGGAGGGTAATTTGTATTGGATGGTAAATTATAGACCAATCATCCCAAAATTCTGAAGACTGACTTCTGGTATTACAAAAAATAAATTAGAATAAATTTCAATACAGCAGTGTTATCAGTTTTAGCGTTAACAGTAAATTTTACAAAATTGCATTAAATTTTTTCTGGCCATATGAATCTAAGTTGGAAGAATTTTTACCGCAATATCTATGTATATCTGCTATGGTTTTAGACGAATTTAATTATTTTTCCAAGGCGGGCTTTATTTCTTCACGAAATTTAGCACTGTGATTTCTACTCCTACAAAACTGTTCCGTGCCAAATTTAATTATGATAGCATTATTTATAACGGTTTTAGGCTGACTAAACTGTTTTCCCGGAGTAGGGTTTATATGGGACCTAGTTTAAATTATGGACCGATCTTCACGAAATCTTCAAGTGTGATTTGTAGTCACATAAAACTGTGACGTGCAAGGTTTTATTATAATAGCATTATTTATTACGGTTTTAGGCGTACTAAACTGTTTTCCCGGAGTAGGGTTTATATGGGGCCTAGGGTAAATTATGGGCCGATCTGCACGCAATTTGGCAGTATAATTTCTCATCCCATCTTATAAAACTTTGACGTACCGAATTTCATTATGATAGCGCTATTTATCACGGGTTTAGGCGTACTAAAAAGTTTGCCGGGTGTAGGGCTTATATGGGGCCTAGGGTAAATTATAGACCGATCTTCACAAAATTTAACACTATGATTTGCAGTCGTATAAAGCGAATTCGTGCAAAATGTTATATCATTCTGTGCATTATTCCACGATTTATGTTAGTGTTTGTATCAAAATTATCAATTTTTTTAGGGTGGTGGTTCCACATTTTGATTGATAGTTCTGATCCTACTGAACCGCTGTTGCTGGTTTTCAATCCAAAACTGCTTAGGATAACTATAAGCAATTTGAGACAGAATTTGAGTTGAACATTAAGTGCGTTTGAGTACTTTTACAGTAAAATGCAGTAAATGAGTAAACTTAAAAATTTGCTCTCACAAAAAGCTGTTGTCCAGAAAAGTACGCGAATGCAAAATTTGTAAAAATTCCTAAAATAAAGGCAACAGCTGATGGCAAATAATTGAAGTGTTGAAAAATGTTTACACTTTTGACTACTTAACTCGTTTTCTTATCGGTACTCGATTAAATACTTTTAATAACACGAAAATTTTTCTTTACCATAGAAATTTTCCGAAAAATCCCTACAAAAAAGGAAAATTTCCTACTATTGGCATCACTGATCAGGAGATCGGAAGGAGCAAAAGTTCCCAAATTATATAAGAGCATCGTGGTTATCAATACACAACATCCGACAAAATATGGCCGGATTGTATAAGTGGACGTGGCACTTCTCTTACAAAGACATAATAGGTTTTTGTAAATCTTGTAAGCGGCAAAAGACAAAGCTTCCGAATAAAGTACAATAATCTTGCTTAGCAAGAAATAACTTCCGAGAAAATTTGGCCGGGATTGGAGAAGTGGGCGTGCACAAAATAAATGTATATATATTTAAAGAAAGATATTCATACAACTTTCTGTTCTTATCCCATCATGGTGAAGGGTATTAAAGATTCGGCATAATGGATACAGATGACGACTTCTTGGTGACATTTCCATAGAAAAATTGGGTGCAAGTCACTGAAAACATTGTGCATTACTTGTGCCGGCTTTAGATTGTAAACAATTTTTACACTAAAAATAAAAACTCATTTGTGATATTCTTTCTTATATACTAAATTACATTTTAATTTATGCTTAATAAGCATAAGTGTGTTCCAATTTAATTTTATTAAATTTAATTAATTATTACTTAACTAATTCCTTGAAAAATGTCTGATTTTGTGTGATTTCATTTGCATTATGGAAACGGAAATGCAATAAAAAGGTAAAATGTAAAAATTTCAATTGAAAGATATTTAATTAATTTATTGCAAAATTAAATCTTGGAAAAACGATGGCAAAAAAATATTAAAAACGGTTATTGTTTTATGTAATTGTATTTTCGTTGTGAGAACGGAAAAACCAAAAAAATATTGTACCTATAGGTACATATGTAATTGTAAATTAATATTGGCTCGTGTTAAGGGAATATGGGGAGACATAACAACTCTTAATCTCATAATAATAAACAAAATTATGTCGATCTTGTTGTTCCGAATTTTTATATTTCAACCGTAAATGAAGAATTTCAATTATTCGGTAAAAGAAGTACAAAAACACGGGATGTCGAAATATAATTTTCAAATTTGAATTACGCAAAGAATACTTAAGGAAATTCCCTTTTGAATTCTCAAATCCTAATACTTGAATAACTGAACATAGAGGAAGAACCAAAACAAACAAACACAAAATAAATTGTTGTTAAAAAAGCAATTGCTCATTCCGAACTGATGCAGCTCTTAAAAAAAAGAAAATTAAATCGTATTTATTGCCCCTATTGATTCAAAATAGATTTGAAGGAAATAAAAAATAAATTAGAGCTGCGGTGCCTGTAAAACACTTTACAGAAAACATGTTAGAGTGCTATATTTGGCTGTGCCGAATCTTTGATACCCTCCAACGAGAGGAGCTCTATATGATAAATACATATATATTATTAACTAATATTCACAAAAAAGAACTTCAGCAATTAAATTGGTTGCGGTTTAGTCCTATACTAAGGCCCTAATCATGTACAACGCAGCGTAACGCCACAGAACTAACGCAACGCCAAAGAATAACATTGAAAGCACAAACAATGTCATAAATATTTTGTAATTTTGTTGTTGCTTTCTACAGAAATTCACATTGCGTCTTAAAATTTCAAACGCTCCATTGCTTGTGTCGTTGAAAATTTTAAAACGGTACATGAATTTCTGTTGAAAGCAACAACAAAATAACAAAATATTTATGACATTGTTTGTGCTTTCAATGTTATTGTTTGGCGTTGCGCTGCGTTGTACATGATTAGGGCCTAAGTTACTGACCGAAAATAAGAAAGTTTTATGCGTTTCTTGTTAGAACTTTCAACTGGCTTGAGTAAAATATCATGATACGTAACAGTTTTACCTGAACTAAAACGATTTTTGGGAGGGTAATTTGTATTGGATGGTAAATTATAGACCAATCATCCCAAAATTCTGAAGACTGACTTCTGGTATTACAAAAAATAAATTAGAATAAATTTCAATACAGCAGTGTTATCAGTTTTAGCGTTAACAGTAAATTTTACAAAATTGCATTAAATTTTTTCTGGCCATATGAATCTAAGTTGGAAGAATTTTTACCGCAATATCTATGTATATCTGCTATGGTTTTAGACGAATTTAATTATTTTTCCAAGGCGGGCTTTATTTCTTCACGAAATTTAGCACTGTGATTTCTACTCCTACAAAACTGTTCCGTGCCAAATTTAATTATGATAGCATTATTTATAACGGTTTTAGGCTGACTAAACTGTTTTCCCGGAGTAGGGTTTATATGGGACCTAGTTTAAATTATGGACCGATCTTCACGAAATCTTCAAGTGTGATTTGTAGTCACATAAAACTGTGACGTGCAAGGTTTTATTATAATAGCATTATTTATTACGGTTTTAGGCGTACTAAACTGTTTTCCCGGAGTAGGGTTTATATGGGGCCTAGGGTAAATTATGGGCCGATCTGCACGCAATTTGGCAGTATAATTTCTCATCCCATCTTATAAAACTTTGACGTACCGAATTTCATTATGATAGCGCTATTTATCACGGGTTTAGGCGTACTAAAAAGTTTGCCGGGTGTAGGGCTTATATGGGGCCTAGGGTAAATTATAGACCGATCTTCACAAAATTTAACACTATGATTTGCAGTCGTATAAAGCGAATTCGTGCAAAATGTTATATCATTCTGTGCATTATTCCACGATTTATGTTAGTGTTTGTATCAAAATGATCAATTTTTTTAGGGTGGTGGTTCCACATTTTGATTGATAGTTCTGATCCTACTGAACCGCTGTTGCTGGTTTTCAATCCAAAACTGCTTAGGATAACTATAAGCAATTTGAGACAGAATTTGAGTTGAACATTAAGTGCGTTTGAGTACTTTTACAGTAAAATGCAGTAAATGAGTAAACTTAAAAATTTGCTCTCACAAAAAGCTGTTGTCCAGAAAAGTACGCGAATGCAAAATTTGTAAAAATTCCTAAAATAAAGGCAACAGCTGATGGCAAATAATTGAAGTGTTGAAAAATGTTTACACTTTTGACTACTTAACTCGTTTTCTTATCGGTACTCGATTAAATACTTTTAATAACACGAATATTTTTGGAAAATACAAGCAAATTATTTTATGTAATCTTTCATATTTGTTTGTTTCTTATTTTATTTGAATTTGCTAATTTGTGTCCGGCTTAATTTGATCAATATTACACGAATACTTTTTTTACTATTGATACCTTTAAAAACAAGGGCTGTTCTAAGTAGCCGAGTACTTGACACTTTTACAACTCCAAAAAATTAACATAACTAAACAAAGTTTTAAAAGTTGGTATTTAGCCATATAAAATCTTCACAAACAAGTTTAATTAATTAATATTTATTCATTTTTTGTTTTTATTTTAGTTTTATTTCAACTTTTCTTTTTTAAACAATTTTTTCACATTTTGTATGCCTTTTGTTTGTTACTTTTGTTTGTTTACCTTTTGAAACATATGTTTTTTTGTTTTACTAAATTTTACTGCAAAAATTTCTGCAGTAAAAATTTGTAAGTACTCAGTCAAGAACTGTCACTTTACGCTCAATTCGTGTTCTCATTTACTGTATTTTGTGTACGCGAACGCAATTTAGTAAAATGCAGTAAAGTTCAGTAAAAAATATTAAAAACTTTCGTGTTCTCGAACGCAGCTAATATTGAATTCAAAAACATGTTAGGTCGACTTACAGCCATCCCTTAACAAGAGCGGAAGGCGGAACGTCTTCTTCCGCGTAGATTTAACGCTGATATGCCATACTGAAGGCGAATTCAACTACAGGTGGTGTCGATACTACAACAAGTAACAACACCAAAAACACAACAATGTATTTTTTTGTGGCTTTCGTTGATCGATATGTCAAAAACAAAAATACATTTTGACATTGCTCTCTCTAAGTAAGAAAAAAAAGTAGCACAGCTATGCTTTCAACGCCACCTGATAAATGAATTCGCCTTGCCCATACTTAAACAAAAGCGTCAGCGTTGTATCACTAAAGGCCATGTCAGATAAAACTTTTGCTTCGCGTTGCGTTACCGATTCTCTTTGACATCTAAGATAAAATATACATACTTATACGAAACATGTCACATAAAGTACTTTTAAAGCGGAGCGAAGCAAAAAGTTAGCCAACTCTCATCTTTTTGCGCGCTTTGACAATTGGCTAGTATAATTTTCTTTTTTTTTAATTTTAAAAATTTTAAATTTTTAACTTTAATTTTTGTAACAAATAATTAAATGTACAAATTACCAACCGCTTTTATAAGTAAACAAACAATGCGTGAGTGTTGTCAAAGTTTTCATTGTGGCATACACCTTTTGCTTTGCGTTTTTCTGCCGAAGGTAGAAACGTCACGCAAAGCGACAAAGTTGTATCTGACACGGCCTTAACAGTAGTGTTAACTTTCGTGCTTACTAAAACCCTTATAAGAGAAAAAAATGTATGGAATTAAAGCCGCTAATTTGACTTAAAAATTTGCCATTATTTATTATCTAACGAATAAAACAGTGTTGTCAAAACAACAAATATAGCAACCCAGCTTATTTTAACGCGCTGTCAATATCGGATTTTCCAATTCTAAAGAGTTGACCCGCGCTATTAAGGGATGCTTCATACAAATTGTATGGGCATGAGGATTTTTGGCAGCTAGAAAACGCGTTTCGCTCTGGCTTAGATATGGCTGTTAGCATACCAGCTGCTTCAGTTCATTCACATATTTTGCAACTACAGGTCAGAAGACTTAATTCTTTAAACTGTTGCTGCTCTTTGGTTTTCAATGTATCTGTGTTTTTTAATTTTTATTAAAAATGTTTTCATTTTTTATTAATAAGATTTCTCTATGACGTGCCAAATTCCCAATTTTTATTTTTGATAAAACACTGAAATTTATTGTTAAGGTAAAGCTAGTTTCTATGTTCAGGCCAGTTCGTAAGGAAACTTTTTCCAAAGACTTTAGAAAAGCTAAAACTATTATACAAATAAGACTATAAAGTGAATTAGAATTTTAAATACTCAAGTCTAACTTGCAGTGTGACCAGGTGATGGTACACTATTTTATTTGCGAGATGTCATGCAAATAATTACTAATCACTCAGTAAAAAAAACTATACTAATAAGAAATATAGAAAGTAGTAAATAATATGAGTGGCTTAAAGCACGAGGGGCTTAAATGATTTTTTAAATTAAGATTACAAATGGAATTAGTAGATGAAGTTCAGAGAACTTTAGAACACAAGAGGTGAATGTGGAATTCTCATCTCGCACGTTTGTTTGATTCCAAACAACGTTTGCTAGATCACATTAATAGCTGCTTTACACTATCACACAAGTCTTACGTATTTTGAAAAAAAAAATAAAAACCTGTCATGATAAGTTGCTATTGTTTTTTGAAAATTGTCAAACAATAATTAGATCCGCGAAGTATTTTCTTTAAGGGATAGCGTATAACGCCCTTTATAAACACTGTCAGCCAATTCACATGGAGGCTTTTACGACGTCGTTTTTTCTCAATTCCCTTTTGAAGCAACTTCCAAAAACCTATTGCATTTATATGATGATTTTTAGTGGCATGTCGCTTTTTTTTAATTTAAATTTTTATTTGCAACCAGGGTTGATTTTTATTGTTTTATCGGTAAATCTGCTTTAGTTGATTTTTCTCATTAAGAAATTTATATTTTTCTTAATGAGAAAAATCAACTGTTTTTTTTTAAATAAGAAATATGTAAAAAATATGTTTAAATTAAAGCTCAAACTTTTGTTTTGTATTCTTTTTTATTATTTCCGTATTTGTTTGCAACCTGACGCTTCAAAGTAAGAAAAAGAATAAAACAAAACTAGAAGAAGAGAAATAAGTTTGAAGAGAAATATAAGAAAACGACATGAAAAACACAAAACGAGTCGTTTTGTTTACCCCTCTTTCTTCTCTACACCGCTCGCCATCAAACCAAAAGAGACGTCGACAAAGCGACGTCGTAAAAGCCCTCATGTGAATTGGCTGTGTATAAATTACATTTTATTACGTTTTATTTTATAAATAACATTTGTGAAAAAAGAAATTTAAAAAAAGTAAATACAGTTGAACTTCTATAAGTCGAACTTCTGTAAATCGAAGTTAATTGAAGGAAATCTCTTGGCAATAGCGGTAGACAGACAAGTTCACAGGATTTTGTTTCTATTACTTGAGCTTCTTTATCTTTAATTTTTCTTAAATTCAAAGGTTGCACAAAAATGTAGTGGCATCTTAAATTTTGTTTTATTTAAATGTATTAAGTATTTAAAATATGATATTTCGATTCTGTTTAATAAAATTTGATAAAACTAAATTCAATTCACTTATAAAACACTTATCAAATTACTAGATTTTATAAAAAAAACCCGTCCCAGAAGAATCGATATCACTGTTACGCATGTAATTGTTACTATGATCTGTTTTTATTGTGTGGGGAAGGCCCCAAAAGTAATCGCGATAACTTACACTTGCAGTTGGTTGTCAGATAAAATAATTAAAAATTAAAACGAAGCAAAATAAAAAAAATTAATGTTTTCTAAAGATGGCTATGAAACCTGTACCCATGTTCTGTAAATTTGGTGAGAACTTCTCGCATCGAAAATATGTGAAACAAAATATTCAATCGTTTCTCGAAAAATGAGTAAAAAGTGTGTCTGTAACTCATGTCGAAAACTATGAAAAGATATTACGTCGTTACGTTATAAATGTCATAATATTCCACTCGAAGCCGATTAGAAATTACAGATGTTGTGAACGCCAGTCAAACATATTGTTGACGGCGACCAAATTTTATTAAAATTGAATAATTTTCAACGAAGGCGGCGATAAAATAACCATCGGCTATACCAAAAAATGTAAAGTGCAACTTAAATGTTTGTTGATGAACAAATTGCTTTGAAAGCGTTCATATATTTTTAAAAAATGTTAAAAGCAAAATAATTAAGCAATGAAAAAAGCTGCCAAGAACATAATACTTATCTATTCCGTATTAAGGTTTATTGCATTTTACATTATTTATTTTTTAGTCATCAAAATTTTTCTCACCCCGTTTTTACGAGTGAGTTTATTTGACAGTTCAAAGCGGGAACTTTCTCACAAAAATTTTATAGACACACTTTTTCAGTATATTGGCGAGAAATTTCCTTACGTGACAGTTACTACTCGTCAACAATGTAACAGACGCAGTTAAGTGAGAAAAACAGCTGTTTGTTTCAATTTATGGCATTTTTGTTTCATTTCTTATATTTCAATCGAAAAGTTTCTCGAAGCGAGAGTTACAGAACATGGAAACGTTTAAATAGCATAACAACCAGTTGCACACTTAAAGAGTTTATTGAAGTACACAACGAGATATCTCTGAATTTCCTGAGAAGCTGATGTCGCCACTGCGAAAGATTGTGCTTCCGATTATCTAACACAAGCTGAATGTTCTGTCGTCAGTTCAGAGGAGGACATATGACAAGAAAATGTAAGACAACCCTCCCAGGAAGTTGTGAACAATTCTTAAAACCCTTACGTTTTAATTTAAATACAAATAAAAATGCAACAGTAGAATATTTCACATCACATCATGTATTGGAATCACTTTTTACAAAAAAAAAAGGACCACATTTAATCGAACTTTAGCCAATATTTCAATAATTATGTATTTGTAAGCCGTGTTCGAAAATAAACATTAAGGCCCTAATCATGTACAACGCAACGCGTAATTTTATGTTGCTTTCTACAGAAATTCACATTGCGTTTTAAAATTTCAAACGCTCCATTGCTTGTGTCGTTGAAAATTTTAAAACGGTACATGAATTTCTGTTGAAATCAACAACAAAATTACAAAATATTTATGACATTGTTTGTGCTTTCAATGTTATTGTTTGGCATTGCGCTGCGTTGTACATGATTAGGGCCTAAATATCGCTCCTCAGTGTTCGGTTCGGTAGATTTGTGAAAAACACAAGCGCTAATAGTGTTTGTTTAGTTGATCAATAAAAAAACCAAAAAGTTCTTACAAATATAAAATACATATACCTACGAAAAAAAAGCAAAGCCAGCAAAAAAATTTTACACACACAAGCTATTCGTGCTGTGGTCGTTGCTAAAATTTTTTGTTTGTTAATTTTTCATCAAAGTAAAAAAAAGAATCACTATAGAACATTAAAATATAATGTTTGTCTACAGAGCCCTACAATTGTGCTGTTTTATTACGAAGAGCAGAACACTATATAATGGTCGGCTCTTTCTTCAAAATATTTACGAACAGTATTAACATAGTTCCGAACGGTATAACATTAGCCGAACTCTTAATAATCCCAATAAATATTTTCCTATTTTGCGAAACACTAATGGTACATTTTAAAAAGTAAACACACATTTATGCGCTACGCAATAAGACATACAGAGATGCAGTTGAAGAGCCACGACATTCCCTTACTACGAAGCAGGTAAGCATATAAAAGAGTAACGGTAACAAAAATTTCAGTGTGTAAGGTTGATCGTTACATTCACCAATTTTAATATGCGCTGAATAAAGCGCTTTCTGTGTCAAAAATTTATTGCTTCAAAGTGGGAACTCGCCATATAAAGTTCATATCTTCCGTAAGCTTTATGGTAAGCGAAACTTTTACGTTTCTCCCTTACAAACCTGCTTTGTTGGAAGCCCCATTTTTTATTGGGATATTTTGTTCATTTTCGAAAACTGTTTGTGAGATTAAAAAGACATGAATACCGAAGCCCTTTTTTTGAATTTATTACAAACTTTTCTGACTTGTAGTTCTAGTCGATCTTTTTTGGCGGAATAATGGGGCTTCAAGTTATAAAGGTTCAACTATATTTATTTAAAAAATTTTGTTGGTCAGTCTTTGATTTTTTAAAAGATTTATTGGGTGTGTGTAATCAAAAATATTGTACACATTTTTTTGCTGAAATATAAATCTTAACTCCCATCAGAGCTCTACTTCTACAAAATGGTTTATTTTTATTATAAAAAAGGTATAAAGAAAATTTTAATGGAATAATAAATTCCTTCACTAAATTTGCCAACGTTTAGCACATAATTCGGGTTAGTTCCATTCAAAAATGGGCAATAACTAAATACTATCTCTTAATGCTTAACAATATTTATATTTAAAAATCAAAAGCTTGTTAAGATATTTATTTTACGTGTAGATTAAATGGAATTAAAGTTAAATAGTTTGACTTATATTAAAATCAATGGCATTTGTAATATGGGACATATAATTGTCAACACTGTTCAACATCACAAAAAATACTTTCCTTAATACACCTAATCCTTAACATCCTGTTAAGCACATTTCGTTACGTTTACACTTGTACTTACACAAGTTGTACATTGTATGATACACACTATGGAAATTACGGATACAAACTTACAGACTTTTAGCGATAATTACAAAATTTACACAATTTCATTTTATTTTTAACACTTTCTCAGTGTCATCTTAATGTTGACTTCTTCTATAAATATTTAAATACACTTAACTTTTGTAAGTAAAGTGTTAAATACATTTTGGTCTTATACATTCTTATACATTATACAAGGTAGATTTACGTTTAATTTTGCCATTTACAATTAAACCTAAAGATATTCAGAGCAAAATTAGTTGAGTTAAGGTCAAGTATTTAACTTTAGTTGTCAAATTAAGTTGTCTTTTACTTTCTTTAAAACGGTAATTGAAGCAATTTTTTATTTTTTATACCCTACACCACTAGTGGTGATTGATGGTATACTAAGGTTGTCAATACTTGTGAAACCTTCTTAATATTCATCTAAGACCTCATAAAGTGTAATTATTCTTGGCCCTTGAGTTATTCTAAAGCAATTTGGCCATGTCCGCCTGTTGAAAATATGTCACTTGCGAACGCCTTAACAGAAAAGAACAAGTTTTCTGTGAAATTGTTTCAAGTTTTCCTAAGCAGTAGATTTAAAATCCAGCACAATGTATAATTTGGCAGATTTAATTACATATTTGTTATCTTGCTTAACAAAATGGATAAAATTACCACTAGACAACAATTTAACTTCCTAGTCCAACAAATGAAATTGAATCCAAGTGCATATTTTTTATTGCTGCTGGCCCATGAATTTATGTTTAGTATTTAAAGTCTGTACTAAATAATTCACAGCATCTTTGAGAAGACAAGATTATGCGCCAAAGCAAGAAAATTTGTTTATAAGTACAGACTATGATTCTAGCGTTTAGAGTCGCCTCTCAATTGTCGCCCAACAGATGTCAAGTTCATTCATTCATTCTTGTTTGTCGTCCGTAAATGTTCGGAACTAATAATATCTTTTTTTTAAATTTTATTCACATTTTTTTAAATTTGCTTGCTTTTATTGTTTACATTTTTTAGGTTGCCGATTTATCAAAATGGCGACTGACACAGGTTACCTTACCTAATATAAAAAATAATTTTAATTTCAGTTGCGAGGCCATTCGAAGTTCGGTCGCAATACATAATCAATATATAATCGGTTGCAAAACATAAAATAAATTGGTTTAGAAACCTGGTTCAGTTCGGTTTAATTAGAATTTTAATTCTTGCTTATATGTATGTATGTTCGTTGTTATGTCGTTTATAACATTTTATGTTCTTAAAAATTGCCATCATTATATATAAAAAATAAACAAATACAGTACTTTTCGTTTATAGTCACTACCGTTGTTAGTCACATTAGCGATATAGTCCATTTTATCTTTATTTTCTGCCGCTATAAGTAAATTTATTAGAAAGTATTTATGTTATAGTTAATTTAGCGATATAAGCACATTTGGAAAATATTTAATTTATCGGCGGCTTACAAAAGTTTAAGTAAAGCCAATTATTAGAGTTATAGTCACAATAGCAACATGTACCAAGTTGATTTTAGTTTCTGAAAAATTTCTAATTGAACCGCTTAATTTTTATCATCCACTCTCTATTCGAAAAAATTAGTTTTCGTCTTCTTATCACGGATGAATAATTTTTTTTTTATTATTTTATTTATATTTTTATACAGTATGCAACTCTGTTGCAAAACCATAAGCCTGCTGGATCAAATTTAAATAAAGACTTTTAAAAAATATAATTATTAATTCCGCTTTTTATAAGTATTCTCGTTTTAAGTTTTTAATTAGGCCTAATGTTTTGAAATTTTAATTTTTAATTTTTAAAAAAGGACATCAAAATCCCGTGTAAGTTTAAATTCAATAGATTTTTTAAAATTTGTACGCCATATTGGATCCGCCATTTTGAATTTTTAAACACTGACATCAGATTCGTAATCAGCGACCCCAAAAAATCCCGTGTAATAAGTTTCAAGCGAATTCGATTAATTTTTTAAAAATTGTCCGCCATATTGGATGCGCCATTTAAAATTTTTAAAAACTGACATCAGATTCGTAATCAGCGTTCCTAAAAACTTTGAGGTACCTATTTCTATTAAAATTTATTGAATCCATATGAAGTAAATAATTTTGTCGCACTAAATTTTTAATTTGTCCCTGTGTGTGTCGGTGTAATAAATATGATTTTCTTGTTTTCTATATTCACATAAATTTATTATATTCGAATTCGATTATATGACTCACAGTGGCATATTAATAAGCTGAGCTAGAAATTTACACTTTTTTTGAGACAAGTTGGGCACCTGGCGTTTAATTCTAATTCAGGTACGCTGAATGCAGTGGTGCTAGCCGTTCTTTAAGATTAGATCTGGTTTTCGCGATATACCGTTATTTCGAAAATGGAGGAGGTTGCACAATATATGTTCGGGTAACTCGAAAACGGCTTAGTTTATTGTACAAACTCAAAAAACCGAAATTCCTCAAATTCCGGCACTTCAATTCTGAGATTTAGCCCCTGCAGTGCCTAGGATGCTCCTAGATAGGTCAAATATATCACCAAGCCCAATTTATTTTTCATCGCCATCATTCATTTCTAATATACATACCTATCCGTTATCTCCATTCCTTAAGGGGGCTCCCATACACAATTTTCAATACAGACTAGAAATATATTGTAGAAAAAGCCCGATAACTGCCAATGAGTCGCCCCTAGTGGGATGCTTGCTCAATAAGCTAAACCGTTTTTGTGTTACTCGAAATATGTTGTGCAACCTCCTCCATTCTCGAAATGACGGTATATCTCGAAAACAAGAGCTAACCTAAAAAAACGGTTAGCATTACTGGATGTCTGTTTTTCAACGAGCACAGTGTAATTATTTACGGTTCTTGAAAAAAAGTATAGCTTCTTGATCAGGGTTTTTTAGAATTTGGATAAATAATTTTTTGTCACTTTTCCTGATTCTTAAGAAATTAGGAATTCGTTTCCAAAGAATTATATTTATACAAAAATATTTAAAATAGCTTATTTCTTAAATACAATATGAATAATATTGTCGTCTTTTATTTTATACTAGCTGACCGCCCCAGCTTCGCTCGGAAGCAATTTACTAAAGCTAAGTGAAAGAGAGGCAAAATATTGAATATATTTAATATTTAACGTTTTCCCTTAAATTAGCTTATGCTTAGAAAATATGAGAAGTGAATAGTAGGCAATTTATTAAAAACTTAAATTTTCCGAGTTTCACCAGGAGTTCTTAAACTTTTTTTTCTTTACAAACCATATCCAGAAAATTTCGAATCGAATAAAAAAAAAATCCACAAATCGCTTCAGCTGTTCTTACGTGATGTGATTACATAATGGGTGATTCAAGTAGAGATACTTTTTCAATATACTTTTTTTGACAGATCACGTGTGGGTCGTGTCATGCTGTCAAGTTATTTTTGTTTAGTATTGTTTGGCATTTCATAATGGAAAGACTTATGCTTGAACAACGTTTACAAATCGTTCAACTTTATTACGAAAATTCACGTTCTGTGAGGAATGTGTTTCGTGCACTTCGCTCAACTTATGGTCAACATAATCGGCCTATTGAGCGGACTATTCGCAACATCATCACCCATTTTGAGACCCAGCATTCATTATTAGATAATATACGAGCGAATAGACCACGTCCAGCACGCTGTGAAAAAAATATAGCGGCCGTAACTGAGAGTGAACACGAAGAGTGTACGCCGTGGAGAGTCGATTCGCAGCGCCTTTCGCAACAACTCGGACCGTTATCTTGCCATGATAACGAACTATTTGATGCCTGAAATTGAAGCTCGTGATCTCGGCGACACACACACATCGCATCAATCAATGGATTTATTGAGAGAACACTTCGGCGAGCACATAATTTCACGTTTTGGGCCGGAAGATTGGCCACCAAGATCGTGTGATATCACACCGTTAGACTTTTTCCTGTAGGGATATGTAAAGTCTTAAGTTTATGCGGACAAACCCGCTTCGATTCAGGCCTTGGAGGAAAACATCACGCGTGTCATTCGCCAGTTACCAGTCGAAATGCTCAAACGAGTCATCGAAAATTCTACTCAACGGATTGACCATCTGCGACGTAGCAACGGCCAACATTTGATAGACATAATCTTCAAAAAATAAATGCCAAAGAATGTTCTTTCAAATGATAATAAACATTCCCCATTAAATTTGAATTTTCTGTGTTTTTTTCTTTAAAAAAGTAGGGAGCCTCGAAATGGATCACGCTATACATGGACCGTTTCATTTATATATCTATATAGATAGAATATAGAATTCTTCGAGTTTCTCATACAACTTTATCTTATTAAGTTTTGCCAAGAATTTTTTAATTTTTTCTTTACAAACCATCTTCTGAAAATTTCGAATCGAATAAAAAAACCAGCCAAATATCTCCAGGGTATTCATTTAATCGGGCTTTAGCTTTAATCTCGGTTAATCAGTTGATTAATTAACCGAGGTTTTGGTTTAATCTGTTAATAATCGGTTAATTTTGTTATTGATTAATAAATTTTTTTTTATAAATTAAGCAATTTCAATAAATAAAAATTCATTAATCATTTATTATTTGGAGTTTATTAGTAAAAAAAAACAATAACAGCAAGCAAAAAATAATTCATAAATATGTAATACATATTTTTTAATTACCACTAGGGATGTAACGATACGCCTTTCTGCCGATACGATACCGATAGCGATATTCAAACGGATATATCGGCGATACCGATACGAATATTGAATTTGAATTCAAGTAACAATTAACAGAACTCAAGAAAAGTAATTTTTATTGCAATGTATAACAACAGCGTAAGATATTAATATATGAAATTTATATTTTAAATAATATTTGAAAGATTTAAAACAAGTAAACGTGCTTTATGCGGCTGTGCCGAATCATACATACCCTTCACCATACACAGAAAAAATTATTAAATTTCTCCAATCACGAAATTTATTCTAAATTCATAATATCAAGCAAACAAGTTGTTGGTATTGATTACTAAAAATAATAAACGTTAGTTTTGTTTTATTCGACCTTTTCTTTATAGAAACACAAAGAAATAAATACTCAAGCTCGAGGTCATAAGTTTTTTAAAATAATTTTTATTTATTTAAATAAAACCAATATTTCGATATTCCTTGAATATCATCATCAGGGTTAATCTAAAACACAATAATATAAATGTATTAAACATCAATACAAGAAGAATGGGAAGAATGGTGAAAATTGCAATAAAGTGTATGTAGGGACCACCAAAAATAAACTTAAAACTAGAATATCAGGCCATAAATCCGATCAACGCGTTTTAAATATTTCGTCACAAAAAACTGCACTATCAGCCCATTGTGCTAGTACAAATCACTCGCCAAATTTTGATGATGTACGAATATAACAGCAAGAACAAAATTACAAACGACGCTTTACGTTGGAGATGCTGAACATTATTAATATACCAACAACGATGAATTTTAAGAGCGATGTAGAGAGTGGCTGTGCAAAACAATATAGATATCTAGTTAATAAGTCAAAGCAATATTCAAATTTAGTACAATCATGACGATGGTAGTAAACACTACATTACATAGACAATAAGAAAAGGAAAAACATTTTTGTGATTTTTATTAATAATTTAGTAAGTTCTTGTTGTTATTGTTATAACTGTTTGAATTTTGTGTGGTTTTTTGTGTTTGTATTGATGTTTAATACATTTATATTATTGTGTTTTAGATTAACCCTGATGATGATATTCAAGGAAAATCGAAATATTGGTTTTATTTAAATAAATAAAAATTATTTTAAAAAACTTATGACCTCGAGCTTGAGTATTTATTTCTTTGAGGGATTACTAAAAATTTTAAAATTTTGAAAAAATATTTTCAATATATTATATTTTAAATTTTAATTAAAAAACTTGCCATTTCAAACAATGTGTTAATTTATTTAAATAAATATTGACAATTCGCAATAACAATTCTACATGTTTAAATTATTTTATTTTAAACGAAAGAAGTCAATTAAGATTTTTTGATATTTAATTAAAATTTTAATTGAAAATTTATTTCAAAACAGCTAAAATATTAATTAAATCAAAATTAAATTTTTAATTTTCTTTCAACTAAAAAAATAATTGATTCAATTATCACAATAATTAAATTTAAATACTTTTTAAACCATTTTGTTAATTGATAAAACATTTTTTTCTGTGTATCTTATATACGGGAACCTCTTAAGGCTCCTTATATATAAGGGTAGTAATTAATCGGTTAACCGAATGAATAGCCTAATAGATATATAGATTTACTAAATTAATATTTTATACCATATTTAAATAAGCGGCTCATAGAAAAATTAATTTTTTTATTTCAATTTCTTAAAAGTTTCTCCCCCAAACGGTAATGCTGGTTCGGAGCCTGAGCCTGTCTGAACAAAACGCCTTCCTTGTGTGATCTATAATATATAACGGGTTCATAGATCAATTTTCGATGTGCTCTACACTAAAAATCATTAAAACAAAAATGGTTTTAAGCACACTTTGGTGAAGTGTACATAAGGTCGCAGTCGCATATAACACTCTTTTATACTTGTTAATTTAATAAACTTGAAATTTCATTTTTTTTATTATTTTATTTCACTTTTTTCTTAATTATTTTTTTTTGTATTTATGTATCATTCCAAGGCGAATTCATTACAGGTGATCCTAAAAGCCCTGCTGATAACTTTTTTCTTAAGCTTTATAATTGTTGAATGTCAACATTTTGTTTATTATCTTTGTTTCTGTTTTGATTTGTTTAGGTTTTTGACATTGTACAATGATTTTCCAAAAACAAATTACTTGTGGATTTTGCACGAGTTGTACTTGTTGTACTACCGAGATTACCTGGAATGAATTCGCCTTGGATCGTTCATATGAGACACATATCCAAATTGTAAGATGTTCTATAAACAATTTATTTTTAATTGACAGATAATTTGTTTGCTTCACATTCATTTTACTTATAGAAAACTTTTTTATGTTGAACCTTAAACCTGCTGTAGCTCACTCAAAGAGGTTGTGATGCTATAGTAATTAAACACATCAAACCCAGGTTGAGTGAGGCAATGCAAGAGAAAATATCGCCTTCATGTTGCTCACTCTACGTAATTATACATATTGTTTTTGTTATCACTTCACTTAATTTGAACTTTGTATTCTTAATAACACTGACACTCGTTTTAGATTCCTGTACATTTGTTATTTATATTTCTTAATTAATATTTAATTATTCTATAGTCTTTCATTGGGTTTTACACGCGTATCAGAATAATAAAACACGCGATCACGATTCATTAGAGACAAAATATAGTAAATACATAAAATAATGAAATTTTAAATATATTATTAACAATAAATTGAAAATCAATAAATATTTTGAATAAATATTCAATGTACACAAGTTTGTTTGAACCTAAAAATACGGACCTTAAAATGAATTATAGTAAGACTGTTAAATTAATTACCTTTTAATTTAATTTAACACAATGAGTTACGATTCGACAGAGAGTTGTTCAAAGCTTCAATTATATGTCATTAACAAGTCAGTAATTAGGTTTTATAATTTTGTTAAATTATGTGTTTACCTCAAAGTTTTATTCTGTAAAAGAAAACAATGAAAGTTATAGCACGAGCTATATGTTTACATTTGTCCCTCAAGTTGTGCTGAAAAAGATCAACAAGAAAAAGAAGGACAAAAACATGAAAAACAAAAAATGTACTTTAAATTTCAAGAAGAATTCTTGACAGAAAGTACAAAAAACAGCAGTAAGGAAGAACACATAAATCAAATAAAATAGATAATCATTCATTCAAGGCAAATTTCGATCTACCAAGGTAAAATACCATTTGGTTCAAAGATTGATGTTTGACGTCATCCGTCGTCAATGGCGGTGAGTGTTAAACGGCAAACCCCTCTGAAGAGATTGTGTGGTTGCAATCGAAACAAGTCAGGGCAACCTGTCCGTGAAAACCTGGGTTCAATTCCCAGCTCAGTCAAGAATGAAAAATTATTAATAAATTTTAATTAATTTCATGTTGTAAAATTTCTTTCTTCATAAAAATAATTTAATGAAAATTAAATTCAAGGAACTTCAGCCTTGAACTTAATTTGGATTCAAAATTATAACAATATTAATTAAAACTGATCTCACAGTATTATAAATTCTTTGCGATTTTAACCGTATTAAAGTCTATTCCACAAGTATTATATTGAGCGTATGATAAATTCCTTTGGACGCAAAAAGCAGATCGATGCTACACATAACATTTAATAATATACCAAGATACGTCTTTGGCCTCAAATCCTATGAGAATCGTCAACATATCAGCTTCCACTCTAGGCAAATCTGCGGGGTTCCTCTCGGTGACCTTATGAAAATAACAACGTTACAACAAATCCACAATATAACCAGCACTCATTAACCCAAAGAAATGTACAATCGTCTCCTGTCACCCGATCTGAAAGGAACACAACAATAATACCAATGAGATATCAAACACAAATATCGGAATGGTAGTTTTTTATTCCCACTATACGTCTCTGGAATACTAACCCATCAAACATTATGGCAGCAAGCAACGTATTAGATGTTAAGAGGAAAATTGTTCAGTTTTATTCTCGAACGTATATTTTATATTTTTGATATAAACTAATTCTAGACTCTACACACAATTTAACATAATATTATTATTAATATCCATTATTGTTCTTTTAAGTAATTATTGTTGACCAATTGTATACTTCTGCCATTTTTTGTAGTTTTGTTCTAGAAGCTCACACAAATAAATAAATAAATTCTTTGAAGTAAGATAAAAAGGCTTTAAGTCAGAAACTAAAGTTTTTTGTAATGTTAAATTGAAAATTTTTTAATTAGTGCATTTTAATCGTAATCGAAATAAGTCACTTGTTATTTCGATTACGATTAAAATCAGTTGTGCTAGACTTTAGTTATTTATACCAAAAGAAATAGAAACAATTAAATTGAAATCAGTCAAAGACTCAAAATGGGAGTTTTTACATCATTACCTTTTTGCCAAAGAGCTATCGTCCCATATTTAAGAAATTTGGCAGTGTAATTTCTAGTCTAATGAACCTATGAAATACTATAATTAACTTCAACAGCGTCATTATTCGTTATGGTTTTGGGCGTACTTAAGTGTTTATAAAGAGTGGGGTTTTTATGGCTTCGATGGAAGATAACGGACCAATCGTCACGAAATTTGGTGGTATGATTTCTAGTCTAATAAAACTATGACATACCAAACTTTACCATAATAGCATCAGTTGTTACTGTTTTAGGCGTACTAAAGTACTGCCACGGAAATAACTTTAGTTAAGAATTTGTTTTATTTATTAGTTATCTAGTATTTATTAGTTACTTTTTAATTGCCAGTTATTTTATTAGTTTAAATGTTTATTGTTATATTTTTTCTAGTGTAAAAATCACTGTACAGACTTTTGTAGTACAAACGTAATGTTAAAATTGTTATGCATAATTGTAATTTAACCCCATTGCAGCTTCTCGAAAGTTCGTTATAATAGTAAGATAAATTGTTAAGCCTTAATGTATACTTTAGTTTTGCGATGTAGACCAGTTAAAATATAGCTTTAATACTAGATATGGGCACAATGTTAATGTAGATATATTTAAAAAACAAAAAAGGCGTTAAGTTTAGATAATTTAAAACTTGAGAACGTTCCGGAAATAGTTCGAAGAATCCAGATCCATCTAGAAACCTGAGATAAGAGTATAAATACTCACACCAAGTTGGCATTAAAAAATCAGTATTAGTACAAACGATTAAGTATGTAGATCACAGTAGTTAGATGTAAATTACATTCTTAGAGCTGTAAATAAAGGTTGTGAAAGTGACTAAGTGGAAATAAAAAGTTGTGAACTGAAAAAGTGTTAAAAGTGGTGTGCTTCTTTTTTTAATATATTAAAGTTTCAGGAAAAGAACTCAAGAGGTTTATTGTAAAGGAAATAATTCAAAAACGTTATTAAAATGGTAGTAACGCAACAGTATTTTTCGACAGTAAAATGTTGATGGAGCATTACGCAAATTACATACCGATCTTCACGAAATTTGGTGGTGAAATTTCTTGTCATATAAAAAGAGTCATGTTTATGTTTATATAGGAGAAGCACACCCTTTGATTGACCATCCTATCCATTCATACAATCTGCAATTGATTGGAATGTGAATTTAATGATGATGATGAGCTTAACTATCACAATGATTAAGATTTAACTTTTTTGGTGTACTAATAACCAGGCGTTGCTAGGCTGAACGAGGTGATTGCAATTTAATATTTGTCATAAGTTGTAACAAAAAAAAATAAAAAAAATTTAACAAAAACTATTTTTAATTGACAAAGCTGCAACTGCAACAATGTCAATTAAAGTTTAAACAAATACCTTTGAATAATGTATGAATGTGCATGAATTTGCTTGATGAAAAAAATACGAAAAAAATATTTTTTTTTTAATTTTATCCTTCTAGATCAAAAATTTAATTTTTTTTGGAGCTGCTTAGGAATAAATTGGTTGATTTGCAAATTGAATATTTTTCTGCCTGGCCCACAATGTCGACAAGAATTTTTCCTTCGTTTATTTATATTCTATGCGAAAGGTGCAAACAAGCTTTCCCCAAAAATAAATTTCAGTGTTTTTATCAAAAATAAAAATTGGGAATTTAAGACGTTATAAATAAATCTGATTAAAAATAAATTTTGTATTCCCAAAAATAACTTTTGATAAAAAACAAATTTTAGTTTTGTTTTTATTGTTTTCGACATTGTGGGCCTGGCAGTTAAAATATTGATTGAAGTATGTATATTTAAATTCCATTTAAAATTTGTTAATCTCCTGCTGAATATTTTTTGTCTAGATCACTTTGCAAAAAAAAAATTTTATTTGAAATAATTGGTCTACTATATAGAACGTAAAAACCTTAAACTTCCAAAATAAGGCTTTTTTTATGACGTTCTTACGAAATAATTGTAATAAATTTTTTTAAAAACGACCTCAATTCACTCAATCTTGTCCAGCAAAAGTTGAAAATCATTGCTACTCTCTGTATGTATATAAAAGGTGTGCGGCGAATATTCGGATTCACATTTGCGAACTGTTCGATGATTTTTGCTATTTGCATTCGCCCTATCGTATACGAATATTTAAAGCGCTTATCTAATTGTGGCAATATCATCAATGTTATCTGACAACAATTTAAGAAAACCAATTGTAACAAACGTCAATAATACGAAAAAAAAACATTTAAGCAAGCATCAAAAAGCTAATTTAACGGTTGGTTTAAAAAATATTTTTCATACCCCTTTAGTGTAAAATTAAAAATAGTTTTTCTTCTACTGAAAATTTTTAAATTTTGAGTTAACACAGTATTGTTGAACAAAATATGTACATATTTTTTTCAATCCTTAAACATACATACATAATGTACATACGTATTTCTTTTATAATTACACATATTCAAACATAAAAATTATTTGCATCTGAATTCTGAACATGTTGTATTGTATTCGCCTTCGCATTTGCAAAAATTAAATTTGATTCCCTAAGCTTATAGAGGCCGCGCCCCTAGTATATAATGAAAATTATCTTTTTTTAAACATTTTCCTTTATATTATTATGGGTCATATTCGTAGGCTACTTATTGCTAAAAACCTTATAAATATGGGAATGGAGTTCAAATTCGACGGAAATTATATTTGTTTAATCGAATAAATTTAGAAACAATTAAGAAAACATACGGCGGTTCAGAATTGATCAGATTCCATATAAACCCTTTCCTTCAAATCACTTTAAGATAAAAAATCTCATATATATGAAAATATCTAGATATTTAATATGTATTCTGAACAAAGATCTCTTTTATGAATGGTAGTCTCATGTCATCAAGTTGTTTTGGTAGGTTCATTGACGTTGGATTCCGAATAGGGTACACTCTTGTAAATTTTTCTGTATATACTGTGGTGTAGGGTATAAGGAGTCGGGTTTGACCAACCATACATTTTTACTGATTTCTTGTTTTATGGCTAAACCAGATAAAAATGGGTTAATCTAACTTCTAAATAGTTAAATTAGCAACAGTGCAGAAATACGATTTAAAATTTTTTATAATTTATTACTTTTATCAATTATCCAAATAGTTTATTTCCACTAGAGTTGTTTACCGGTTACATTTATTTCTTCAACAAAGTGGCAACAGGAGCAGTATACGCAACAGGAGCCGCACTATAAACGGATGGTGTATAAGGCGGCAGTGCAGCAGAGTAGGTGGTGTAGGCAGCGGTCTTATAAGGAGCAGCTGCGTATGTAGTATAAGCGGGAGCACCAGCATAGGCAGTGTAAGCGGGAGCAGCAGCATAGGTGGTATAAGCGGGAGCAGCAGCTGCATAGGAGGTAACAACAGGAGCGGCTGCAGCATAATTAGTATAAGCTGGAGCAACAGCGCTATAAGTAGTGATTGGTGCTACAATACCGGCTTGGGCAGTAGCAATAAAAAGAGCCAAACAGACGAGGAACTATATTTAAAGGGTAAAAATATGTGTGTACATACATACATATAAAATTGGTTTAGTAAGTTTTATTTAATAAAATATATAATATTTTCTACTCACTTTCATTTTAATAGAATTTGTTTTAGGTTGAGTGTTTTTCTCTTGTTAACTAATTGATAACTGATACTGTATTTGTGCTGGTTCAGTGGTTTATATAGCAAATATATTTTTAGAACTTTTTATTAGAATTTAACAATTTTGAAATTAATATTTAAGTAACTCTTTACTTTTGTTTCTTATTTTTTATTGTTTTTGTTGTGCTGTTTATTTTATATGTGTGGTTTCTTTTACCATGATGGGGAGATTTGGAGATTTATAATTCTGTTACGTCATAAATTGTTTTGGTTCATATTGTGTTACAGATACATAAATAAAATATAATAAAATGCTTAAAAATTAAATTTTATAGATCAGATTATTTCATTTGCAATTATTGTCTCCATATTAATCCAATTCAAGGGTGTGGGTGATTCTGCAAAAAATAATAAAAAAAAGTTTATAGAAAGTACGTAGATTACATCTTAATGTGTGTGGTAAAGCTTAAATATTTTTTATTAATTATTATTGTTAAGAATTATTAAAGTTATTAAAAAAAATACAATAATTTAAAACCAAAAAAAAAAAAAAAAAATTCTTATATATTTTTAATATTTAAGAAATTTTGCCGCTTTATCTTGAAAATCGTATTGCTGTCATAAATCTCTTACAAATTTCAATGTCGAGATTTGACTCTAACTTCTATAAATATTTTATAAATGGTCGTATCAGTGTAAAATTAAGCGCAAATATTTTGTAGTTATTAAAAATCTGAGCAATATAGTTTGACTATAAGTTTTTCATAACGGTCAATCTGTAAATTAAATTTAAACTTAACATTTACGTAATGTTAACATCCTTTATGAGTGACAATTATTATACTCTGAAAGTTTTCTTATCCAAAATGCTTGTGTGTTATGAAAAATTCTATTTTATTAAAGTTTTTTCCTTGGAATTTAACTGTTTTTAATTCCCGTTTTGGTGAAGATTTTTGGCTGGATGCCTGGACATTTTTTTAAGTTAAAATGCCAAAAAATGAGGGAAAAATACTTTACATTTCTTATATACTCAGGCATAAGCTGTTTAGTGGACATATTACAAACATTAAATCTAGGGTTACCGTTAGCCATTTTAAAAGAAGTGCCACAAATCGTGTTATAAAAATAAAGTCGCACAAAAAAGTCGCTTAAGAAAAAAAAAGTCGCAAAAATTTTTTTAATGGATTTTAATTTTAAAAAAACATGATAATAGATCACAAAAAAAAACGCGAAAATACCATAAATATAGCAAAAACCGGAGTTTTTACAAATTTTAATAGTGGGATTCTGTAACTTTTAACAATAACAACTGTTGTTATAATTGTCAATGTATTGACTTTTAACAATAACAACTGTTGTTATAATTGTCAACGTATTGTGTTGTTTGCACTAACCATTTTGCGATTCTGTAAATTGTTCTTAACAATATAGATACAAATTAACGTCAAGTGGCATCACTATCAGCAAAATGGCAAAATAACGAAAAGCACAAAGAGTAATACAAACAAGTTAGAGTGCTATATTCGGCTGTGCCGAATCTTTGATACCCTCCACCGACAGGAGTGGGCTCTATATGATAAATACATATATATTATAAACTAAGCTTCACAAAAACGAACCTGAATTATATTATTGACCGACAATAAGAAAATTTTATGCGTTTCTTGTTAGAACTTTGAACTGGCTTGAGTAAAATATCATGATTCGTAACAGTTTTAGCCGCACTTAAATGATTTTTAGGAGGGTAATTCGTATTGGACGTATGGTAAATTATGGACCAATCATCCCAAAATTCTGAAGACTGATTTCTGGTATTGCAAAAAATAAATTAGAATAAATTTCAATACAGCAGTCTAATTAGTTTTAGCGTTAAAAGTAAATTTCACAAATTTGCATGATATTTTTTCTGGCCATATGAATTTAAGTAAAAAATTTTACCGCAATATCTACAAATCCCAAAGTGGGATTTATTTGGTTTTAGGCGCAATAAACTGTTTTCCGCGAGTAGGGTTTAAAAGGGGCCTAATGTAAATTATGGACCGATCTCCAAAAAATTTTACAGTTTGATTTCTGGACCTATAAAACTGTAACGTACCAAATTTGTGTATTATATCATTATTTATTACGGTTTTAGGCGTACTAAACGGTTTTCCGGGAGTAGGGTTTATATGAGGCCTTGTGTAAATTATGAACCGATCTTTAAAAAATTTTACAATGTGATTTCTGGTCCTATAAAACTGTGACGTACCAAATTTTAATATGCTAGCGTTATTTATTGCGGTTTTAGGCGTACTATACTGTTTTCCGGGAGTAGGGTTTATATGGGGCCTATTGTAAATTGTGGACCGATCTTCAAAAATTTTTACAGTGTGATTTCTGGTCCTATAAAACTGTGACGTACCAAATTTTAATATGCTAGCGTAATTTATTGCGGTTTTGGGCGTACTAAACTGTTTTCCGCGAGAAGGGTTTATATGGGGCCTATGGTCAATTATGGACCGATCTTCACGAAATTTAACAGTATGATTTGCAGTCGTACAAATCGAATTCGTGCAAAATGTTATGTTATTCCGTGCGTTATTCCACCATTTATGTTAGTTTTTGCATCAAAATTATCAATTTTTTTTTTGGGTAGTGGTTCCACATTTTGATTCATAGTTCTGATCCTACTAAACCGATGTTGCTGGATTTCAATCCCAAACTGCTTAGGATAACTACAAGCCATTTGAGACCAAGTTTGTTCTTTTCTTTTGCGTTTTTCGAAAGTGAGCGTGTTTTCAACAGACGGACAGAAGGACAGATAGACGGACATGGCTAAATCGACTTAGAATTACTCAAGGAGCCAGAATATATATACTTTATGGGGTCTTAGATGTATAATAAAAAAGTTTCGCACGGAATGACAAACTTAGTATACCCTCATTCATCACAGTGGTGGTGGAGGGTATAAAAAACCAATCAAATTATTAAAACTAAACAGATTTTATTTATTTTTTTAAAAAAATGGAAGGGAAGTAAAACCTTTTAACTGTAAAATAAATAAAAAATATTCAATGGCCATTTTCAACTTATATTTTTTCTTTAAACAAATTTTTTTTTTCGATATTAAACAATAAATAAACAACACTAAAAAAGTTGTCGTTTACTTAACACAAACAGCTGACTTAACGATAACAAGTGTTGTTTAAAATGTTACAGAATGGCAAAATCGTTAATTTGCTTGTTAAATTTTTTAACAATGACAACTATTGTTAAATTTTTTTTACGGAATCGCACTACAGGTTAAGATAATTCAGAGCAGGAACAGGATTTTACAAAAGTTAAACATTTACGCCAATATTCATAACATTATTTTTGATTAATAAAAGGTTTGTTAAACAAATTTTCATAGAAAATTCGTTTCATAAGTCTGCTATAAGCCTTATATATTTTTTATGAATATGGGGGTTAGTTAAAAGGTAAATGGTACGACTTTCAGACAACATAAAATCGCGTTTCTTCTTTAACCACGTAAGCGCCAACAACTTATTTTTAGAAAACGAAATAAAACTTTAAATATGGGCTGTAGAAAGAAACTTTTATTTACATGGCTTTCGATTCACTAAAGGGTGTAGAAACATTTATTGAAAAATTTTTAACTTACAAGGTACCCCAATTTCTTGCCCAAATTTTGGTCAGCACGAGAGGTACTCACGTTAATCCCAATACATCTGTCCCTTTAACTTCAATAAATTTCGGAAAAAAGTTCCTACGTATTAAAATCGAGTAAATAAAGTATAATGTTTAGTCATAATTCACAAAACCTTTTAAATAGGTCTATATTTCACTACTGGAGTCATATTAGGCCTACTCTTTACGTCAGCTTCCATAAATCTGAAAAAATGGTATCTAGTGGCCAACTTTTAATAAAATGAAATCAAAGTCGGTCACAAGTTGAAATTTAGTGTATATTTTTTGTAATGGTTGGTCAATAACTGCCTATTCCCGGAAATCAATTTTGTTCTATTCTTCTATGGTTATTTATACGACAGTAGAAATTTCTTTTTGAATAAATTAATATTCTACACAATAGGTTTGTTTCTTTCCTTTTCTAGTAATGTTCGGTAAATTAAGACATAAATAAATTTTTACTCAATCAGAGTTAAATAAATACAGAAGAAGTACGGGAACGATAACAACTAAATTTTTTTTTACCACAAAGGAAAACGATAGACTTTATTTTACATATATTTTTTATGTAAAAACAAATAAATATTTTACTTTTATGTTTGTTATTGTTTTTTTATTACAGCTGATGGTTTAACAATTTACGAAGAAAAATTTGGGCTATTTTATGGACAATTTTTCTCTTAAAACCGCTCTCGTATACACAATTTCCGAGCATGGGTAATGTCCTAATTTTGAGTATGGAAACAAACCTAATTTTGTCAAGAAAAATCTATTAATTTCAATAAGTATGTTTCTTAAATCATTAAATATATTTTTAAAATCGAACAAAACTTAATAAACGAACATTAAAATCTTTAAGTTATTGTAGCGGTGGGCAAATATTTGACCAAAAGTTTCTTTGAATGAAAAAATAACAATCATGTGATACGTGTTATAATTACACGTCTTTCACTTCTAGGTATCAGTAATAGTATTTAATAATTTTAGCAATTTCCTTCTTTTATTATTAAATTAAATATTTCGGTAAAACGCTTTCTAAGCCATAGTGCAAAATTGCTATGTAACGTTTCTTCACCAAAATGTGGTGCAGAGTAAAAAAGAAACATTCATTTATTATTTTAATCCCTTAAGCGGTAAATTAAATCAGCCTCATATCGAGGCTTTGGTGTTTGGTAACTACTTCTATGTAGAATAACATCCGCATTCATTGACTGAAACAAATTACAAATACAAAATGTAAAGAGTGAATTATATTTGGCCAAGTTATTGCTGTCAACAAAATTCGTGTTATTAATCTTAAAGAACGAGTGAAATCATGTTGTGTTAGTTGTTGTTGTTAAGATGTTTTCAACAGAAATGACAAATCATAATTGTGTGATTGATACTTCAGTGTGGAGATATCCATCTTAAGAATTTTGTTTATGAATATAGAATATGAATGGAAGAAACCCAAATCCTGTGTAGAATATTAATTTTGTATATAAATGCCTGCTACTTTTTGAAAACATTATCAGTTCTTACTCGTTTGCACAACAAACCATAAAGTTAAACAAATACCAACATAACAAAATGAAAGTGAGTCTCAAGTTTTAATTAGAAGTATTTGCAAACATTTAAATAAACTGTTTTATAATCCTTTTTCAGTTCCTTATCTGTTTGGCTCTTTTCGTTGCAGCTGCCCAAGCCGGTGTTTTGGCCCCCTTTAGCACTTACAGTGCTGTAGCTCCGGCTTACTCCACTTATACAGCTGCCGCCCCTGCCTATACAACCTACGCAGCAGCTGCTCCCGCTTATGCTGCCTATGCTGCCGCTCCTGCTTACACCGCCTACCCCGCTGCTGTACCCGCTTATGCACCATCTGTTTATAGCGCTGCTCCAGTAGCTTATACAGCTCCTGTTGCCACTTACTCTACCTTGTTGAAAAAGTAATTTTTTTTGGAATTGAAATTTTTGGTATATTTTAAGATTTACTAAAGACTGGCTTTGTTAGAATGATGTTGAAATGATTAAAAAATGATTAAAAAAAAAATATTTATATATTGTGTTTTCTTATTTCATAGGGATTTGGGAATTACATATTTTTATAATTCATGTAAAACTTTTTTATTAATTCTAGCTTTGCCCGGTAAGCCTCGGTACCTCCATTAAAATAATATTAGTAAATTTTTTTTAAAACAAAATTTGAATATTAATTTAAATTTAAATACTTCTTCTGTAATCTTTTTAGAGATATTTGGATATTTATATCGTCCTTGTATGGGATGTCACGCTCCCTTTCCAGTTCAGTTTGCTATTTGGCAGATTTCTTGTACTGATGACCAAACTATTTGTTCCAAATTTGATAACTTTTACTTTAATTAATCTCCAAATAAACTGCAATTTATATTGTTTTTGTATAGCAGATACCACGCCTACTTTAATTTACAGACACGAATTATTGAAGATATATGTAAGAAATATGCAGGAATTGTCACTAGTGAATCTGTACTGATTCACTATTGAAACAGTCACCAGTACAGATAAAAATTCTCCAAAATTGCTCACCAATTAAAGCATTAATCAAAAATAAAACCAGTTTTAATTAAAAATGTTATCAAGTGAATTAAACGTTTAATCAAGTTAATCAAACGTTTAATTAAAACTATTGACCTTTTTTTTAATAATATCGCAAATTTTTTAATTGAAATCAATTTTTATTTTTTTCTGTGTACTAGTGACTTTTTATACCGCTGCAAATTTATCTACTATAGACTCCGTAGTTCTTTTGGGAGCGAATGTAGATATTAGAACCATACAATCACTACACAGAAAAAATTGAAAATCGACTTTAATTAAACAATTCGTTCAGACAATTAAATTGGTGTACTAATTTTGTAACGGCAGAAGAATTGATCATATCAATTAATGGTCTTGTATTTTCGAGTCATGCCACACAAATTTAGCCATTTAAAAAACTAATTGAATAAGCGAAAACATACACAACATATGCACACACATTTCAATTTATGTGTTTTAATTAAAAAAATTAATTGCAGAAAACAGAAAATACACCAAAAAATTAATGTACACCAATTAATTATTTAATTGAACAATATTTGTCAAACATTTTTTCTGTGTAGTACTTTTTAGCCGCCGAAGCATTAGGTCTGTCTGCGTACTTTTCCAGTAGCAAATACTCAGTAAATTTTTTTGGGAACGTAAGACAAATTTTACTCTTTCGGCTGAGAATATCTCAAAAAGTACGCAGACAGTATCCAGTGAAATCTTGCAAGAAAACAGCTGATCGGTGTGTAAACAATTGAAATAACAAACGTGAGCCAAGATAGCGTTGAAGAAATAGCGTCCAATTTGGGAATTTAAAAACCGGGAAACAAAAATACCCAAATAATGGGTATTTGCAGTATAAACAAAAAGTTAGCGTCGAATTTAGGAATTTAAAATAGGGAAGTACAAATATAGGAACAAATCTAGTTTACCGACGCAGCTCCAAATAAAAAAAAATACACAGGGTGATGGAAAATGAAAAAATAAGAAGAAAAAACTAAATAAAAAAGTTGGCGCAAACGCTTAGTTTTCGAGTTATGGACGTTTAAAGATTTCACATAAATATGTGATTTTCCACTACAATTCTAAACGTATATGGCCAATATTGGTATCATTTTAAAGCTCTTGAACAGATTTTTCTGGATATACATAATTTAATTCAAAATATTAAACGATTTAGATCACATTACAGTTTTTTTCATTTTACGTCGAAATGTTACGGAAGTGCACTAGGAAAGAATGTAGTTTATTTAAATAAAAGTGTAATACAAATTTTATATAATAACAAACACTAGCATCGCAAAAAAAAATTCTTTGCATAGCCAGCCTTTGGCCGGACGCAAGGATGTTCTTCTCTATGGTATAATAAACACCGGTTTCGCTTACTAAAGCTTCCTTGCTCATTTTGTCCAGAAAACTATTTACTTTCAGAAAATATACAGTTTATACCGTGCAAAAGCCTGTGGTAAATATTTTTAGTATTTTTATTAAAAATATAAATATATTTTTACTTCCCCTTTTTAAATTCCTAAATTCGACGCTAACTTTTTGTTCATATACTGTAAATCCCCATTATTTGGGTATTTTGGTTTCCCGGTTTTTAAATTCCCAAATTCGACGCTATTTCGTCGACGCTATCTTGGCACACGTAAACTCTTTCATTCAAACAGTATATAAAAACAGCTGTTCAAACTAGTTGCAAAATCTTACCAGAGGAAATTTCTCCAGTAACATTTTGCAAGTTCTCTAATTTCCAACTGTCAAAAAATTCTCTTTTTGGCTCTCTCGCTGTAAGAGATTTGGAGTACGCAGACAACATTTTGCAAGATTTTGCGACATTTTGTACAAAATTATGCAAAATATGTGTACGCAGACAGACCTATTATCACAATTATCATCGCGTAGCCTTTAGTTGCGATTCCCACTCCTCAGTTGTTGTTGACAGTACTTACTTTTCGTATTAAAGGCAAATATCAAAGTGTAGACACTTCGTTGACAATGTTACCATAAAGTCACCAAAATATTCAGGTTTCCTTCAGGGTAAATTATTGGTCTTAACCCCACCTTTTAGTAACCGATCAACTCAGTTGTCAGTAATCAGTTGTCTTTTCATGCAACCTTGTGCGTAATTTTGAAGATAATTTGATGAAATTTGGCACTTACGTATTAATCGTCAATAGAAGAATCTGTCTATAATGGCTCTATACAAACTTCTTTTTGGAATAGTCTTTGTGCCCATAAACTATCTTTTAATGTTTATGTTAAAATCAAATTTAGCTTTTCGCTTTCATGTTGTTTGTATAGAGTATCATAAGATTGGCCTTGCTCAACTATATTTTTTTACTTATCTCAATTTTTAAATGTGATGTCAGCAGTTTAAAGAAATTTCTACTGGTTCAATGTTAGAGTCTGTGCATATAGACAAAGTAGAAAGGAATGCTAAAGTAACTTTATTATAATATGAGTTGCTTATTTAATCACTTGGTGTATTTACGAACTTTAAAATGTACGACAATAAAAGAACAGACGACAGACAAACCCAGGATATTTTAAGCTTTCCAGGGATGTTAATGCCTAAAGGCAATTTATTTTTTACAAAGTATGTGCGTTTGCTTGAAAACAATGGCACCTGGTAGTAAAAAAATGAGAACAATGAAAAAATGCTATAAAACGTTTTGTCGTTTAATAAGAGTAATATCTGTGTAATTCGTGTGACTCGAAGTAAGATGGACTCGCTATAAAACTGCAAACACAATCTTACCTCATACACATTTAATAAATGTACATACTACTATATGTTTGTGTAAGTGAGTGTATGAATATTGTAAGAAACGGAAGTACAACAGAATTTTTTGTAAAATGTCTTCCGTCTATAAACTGTTTCCTGTCGTTTTATTTTCTTTTATTATGTGTGTGAATGTTTCTGTATATCAGAAAGTGTGTGTACGTACGTGTTTGTGTTGTTACACATGTTTATCTTTTTTTTAGTTCTGCATAAAACATTCACAGAGATAAATTTTATTTGTATGTATTCACATTTCAAATGGCTGTGACTACTGTTCTTATGTATTTTTTACTTGTTTATTCTGCCCATATTTAGACCTGGTTAGTTAATCATATAGACTTGTGTGTATATGTTTATAAAAACATGACTTACTGTCAACATATTTATTTTGATTATTTAGTAGGACAGTAGTCTGAAAATTGTTTAGAATATGTCAAAAAGTACAATTTTTTATTGAAAAATAATCCTGTGAGACAGCAGAACATAAACCAAATGAGTTCATTCATATCTTATATTTTAAAGATCCAACACTCCACTTTTTTGATCCTCAAAAATTGCGTGTGGTATTTGTGGATCCGAAACCAATACGTTTTTCATCTACTTAAAAATTATTTGTTTAGAAGCTCACCCCCATATACATAAAAAATATTTAAGGTTTATAGCAGGTTTATGAAACGGATTTTCTATGAAAATTTGTTTAATAGACGTTCTATTAATCAAAACCAATTCCTATGAATATGGGAGTTAACATATATATTTGTCAGACATTTGAAAGCATTTATTTTATTTAATATTAGGAATTTTTACCGATTGTTGTATACAAGTATTTCTAGAATTTCTAGAATTAGTGGTGAAACAGAATTAGACTTCAACTTCATGCACAATCGCTCTCATATTAACAAAGCCAAAAATTACCGGCAGTAACTTTAAATGCTGTCTCACTTATGGAATTATTGCTTTGATTTTCTTTTGTTCTTAATTTTCCTAGCGCCTGGTTTTAAAAAATATATGGTTCTGTTTACAAAATTTATGAAACTAAATGAAAGTATGGCAGCATTGCACAAAAGGTTAAACGACTACTAAGGCCCAATAAATCATAGCAAGTTAAACTCTCTTTTTTGGTTTAAAATGTGTTTAAGCCAACAAATCTATAAATCAGAAAACATATAAATATATACCATATTTAAACTACTAATACAAGCCATATGAATTTGTCAACATTTATCGTAGTGCTGCCACATGTTACTTTTTAAACTACATGTAATATATGGGACACTGATTTACAACTGTTGAGTTTAAGCTACATATAAATTTAAGTTTAGTTCAACTAAGCCAGCGTTTAAACACTCACTGATTTATTAGCCATAAGAGTGTGGTAAAGACCAATTTCTCAAATGCAACTTCGACAATTGGGTGAACACATATGGTCTTAGACTCGGTCGGATTATCGAGTTGTCCGGACTATAGTAGTGAAAATAATTGAAATAATCTCTAAGTAAATTCAAACATTAATTTACTCTTTTGGACACTTGGGCACCAAAAATATTGAGAAAATGATTAAAATGCCTTAACTGAAATTTATATAACCAGCCTGAGTTCACTGAAAATTGTCCTTCCCTGCCTGCTTTGCATAAAATAGTAGAATTTAGCCTTTGCTTTTAAAATTTCGGATAAAATCGGGATATTTTTCTTTGTTGCAAAATTATGTGTTAAGAACTTCCTCTAATGCTGGATTTGAGTATATTATTTTTGTTCAAATGTTACCGGATCGATTGAGCTTTTAGGGGAAAAAGGAAAAGAGATTGCCATTGCTTTTCCTCTCTGCCCCGACAACTTCATACTTGAAAAGTGTGAACTAAATAAGATATTTATTACAAAATGTAAGAGCATTTAGTGCAGAGTTTTGGGGATGAAAAATATTTCGTAAAGGATAAAAATTTACAATTTGGGGATAAAATTTGAAAAATATCTGACAACCATGCTTCAAACTAAATACATATGTACATTAAACCAACACAAAATTTAAGGTGTGCTGCTTTTTTTACGATATCAATAATTGATATCAATAAAAAGCAATAATTGATATAAATTATTTATCTGTGCCCACAGCTAAAGTCAAGTTAAGAAAAATTTGACTTACTTCTTTTAAACCCTCCTCATCTTACTGTTCACTAACAAAGCCTGTAACAATTAGCTTAATCATAAATCCCTGATTTTGGGCAAGGGGTTTTGAGTTAAAAAATGCTCTGCTGAGCACTTGCCTAAATCGAGTTAAGTTGTTATTGCTTGTTGGCACAGATTTATGAGTGGAAGTAAGATTTACATGTTTGAGGAAAAAATGAAGATTTATGTAAAATTTTTAACACTGGGAAAATAATTTGCCTTTTCGAATATTGCAATGGATTAACAAACATGTATGTGTATATTAAGATTTAAAAGGACTTTTTGTGTGGCCGCTTATATTTGTTCTTTAATTTAAAACAACTTTACACGCATATAATGATGTACATATGTGTATATGGGGTATACATATACAAACAGATATGTACTATTTATAATGTGTATATAATTTCACTTAGAAGATAATGAGACGACAATATGTTGCTGTATGTGTGTTGACTGATTGACTAAATACGAGTATATACTTGTGGATGTATATGCATGTATATTGTTATGCAATTGTTCATTTTAGCATTTTAAATTATTGCATTTTGTTGGCAGAATTTTAAAAAAGATAAATTATTTAAGATTTTAAAATTTATTTTCAAAATTCCATACTTTAATCGCTAATAGCTTTTATAAACATATATCCTATGTGCGGTCAAATTTTCTTTCGATACAATAAAATGTTAACAAAAGAAATGTATACCTAAAGTTATTATACGGGATGCAATACTTCTTTTTCTATTTACGAAATAAATTTTTATTTGCTCAGGTCCGAAAAGTTCAAAAGTGGACATAATATAAGGGCTTATACCGTGTAAAGTGTAAAATTTAAAATTAAAGAAAACTGAAATTTAAATTTTGTATATTTGTATTACGTACGTTCCGTATCGCACTTGTTCAACAATAGTGTATTAGCTAAAAAATTTTATTGGTCACTTTTTCGAAAAAATCGACACACAATATTAATATCTTACCGCTGCGAAAATATCGTGCAATTTTGTCTTCTTTTTGGTAATGAAACGATTGGTTTTAAAACTAATTTTATATGCCTTTATTGTTAATTAAAAAATTGTTTTGCTAATACTGAAAATTTTTTAATGTTGCGTTAGAATATTTGACATGCTTTTACTTTCAAATAACATTTTCAATGATTTATTTTATAATAAATGCGTAGATAATTATTAAAGGAATTTATTGGCATCAAAATTAAAAAAATGGCTGTAAAAATACGGTCACTTTTCTAAGCACGACAGTATAGTCAAGTATATATATCGGTTTTGAAGCATTGAGAAGAGTTCTGAATTTCAAAGATTTGTTCTATGTAACTTATATAAAAAGTAAAACCCATTAACTCGTTCTAGATTTTAAATAATGTTTTGTATTTGTACTGTATTTAATAAAATATTAGTTCAATTCTTAACGATTCCGGCAGCTAAATAGTAGTTCAAAGCCTTAAATTTGTGTTACTCAACTTTTGATTTAATAGAAGAAGAGGGAAAGAAGGATGTCAATTGGTAATAGAATGATTGTACTACAAAAAATTTATTATAAGAAAATTTATTATAAGCAATTATCTGTACAAAGTTGACTGTAGGTTATTCTTAGCCTTATTGTTCAAAGAACGGTGCATAATTAAAAAAATTATAATAAAAGAAAAACTTTAACTTAAGACAAAATTATAAAAACCAAGTAAGGTCGCTATATTCTGCTGTGCCGAATCTTAAATACCCTTCACCAAACGCAATGCAGCGCTTAAATCACATTTCTTTATTTGAGAGGCAAACACAGTTCACACATTATGAAAAAAATTAGAGGCATTTGTGGTTTTTTACTCATATCTCTTATAGGCAGATCCGGCTAAATTTCATTAGCAATTTAAGAGCGAGTATGTGAGAGAAATATATAATAACAAAGTTCCCATCATTTCTGGGGTCTAAGGAAAACTTATTTCAAAAGGTAGACGGACATCGTGTAATCAACTTCGCTAATCATAAGGACACAGGATACAATAAAGGGTCTAAGGTCAATATAGTATAAATTACACACGGAATAACAAACTTGTACATATACCCTTTGAAGAGGGGGTTTATATGGGGCATATGGTAATTTCTGAAACTTTAGTACACGAAAAGCGTCATAGAGCATCTCGTTACCTACAGGATCATATATTTCAGATAGAAATGTGGTTAACACAATGGAGGATAAAGATCAATTAGCCAAAATTACATATACCATTCATTTTACATCGGGAATCATGTCATGTAAAATATATCGGTAAGAGGCAAAATAAACTCAAATGAAACTAAAAGCAATTCAAATTAATTGGCCAATTTAAAGGAATTCTGTCCTTAGCCTCGATTGCAAACTTCTATTTAACATAGGGATGGGCAAATTGAAAAAATATGTTTTGATATATATGTATGTATATCGTGTCGATATTTTTTAAGAGTATCAATATTAATTAATTAAAAATATCGATATATCGATGTATCGAACGTTTTATGCAGAAATTATTACTAAATTTAAAAACTTAATATACCTATGTCAATACATATTTACATATGTACAAACATATCACATGTAATTCCATTCTAATTTTTTATTATTGCTTCTTTTAATTTTAAATTTACTGCCTGTCCCTCGATTTCGAGCGAAACTTCCATTCGCTTAACTTTTATTTTAAACAAAAACCAATTTTAAAATTTAGTTTTTAAGGTATATTATGCGAACGAAGTTTTTGTTTAAGGGACCGGCAGTTAATTCTACGATAAAAAATAAATAAAAAAATTTTTATTTATTCGCCAAATGAAATCTGAAAAACAAACTTATTGGGATTATATAATGCCGGATTATATACTGCCGGTAAACTTGTGACATATACTATACAAGTAAACTGGGCAATATTTTATTTTTAATATATAGGAACATGCACAAATAAAAAAAAGGAATTTTTTTTTATTATTAACATTCGCACTTTTATGAGTCTATTGCTGCTAATACGCCATAATTTGGGCGATTTTTTGCATAATTCTAGTAACCCTTTCCAGAATATATTTTCCGCGCTTATTTCTTTGTTGTCATCTCTTAAAAAACCGAGACATAACTGAACTGTCTAATCCAGGGATTTCCATTTCTTTGCACAATTGTGTACACCACTACTAACACATATTTTTATATTCTTCAATTCAGTCGTCGATGTGACTTCGACAAGTGTTCATGTCTAGCGAATGCTATATTATTTTGTTTCAGCTTACACTCAAAAAATATTGTGCGGTCAAAAATGCTTTTGGTAACATCCAATGCCTTGCGTGCAATTTTTATTTAGAGTTGAAATTTTAAGACTTAAATGTAGAATAATGTAACATTTCATAAGTTTACAGGCAAAGCAAAGAACTTTGTAAAATGGTAATTATTTGAGATTTAAAAGCAGTTTTTAATATTTCAGATAAAAAATTTCAAAATGTCTAACAGTCCTATGTGGAAGAAGCTTATAGTCACATTTATTATAGGTTTTATTTTACATACGTATATGGATTCTTATAATTTTACAGCACTTTTTTATGTTTTCTTATGCAATACTAAAAATTATTATTATAAATTATTATCTGATCACTAATTCCACTAACACCGTGGTAATAGTTATAAAAAAGATTACCCAGTTTTGGTGTTTAAAAATATTAATGTGTTCTTATAAAAAAAATTAAAAACTCTGCTAATTTTTTTCCTGAGTGTGATTATACATTATGCTGTTAAAAAAAATTATATATGTATTCGATGATACGTCATTTTTAATTTTGTAAATAACTTAAAATTATATAAAAATACATATGTAACGTGAATCCTAATCAACAAAAATTTCAAATTTTCAAATAATATCTACATTGTTTTGCATTTAAGCTAACGATATGTGTTTTGTTTGTGAAAAAATTCTTTGATGCCTGTAAAAGGGTCCTTTTTTCTTTAGTTAAAAAGACGTACCTAAATGCAGAAATTATTAAGAAAAAAAATAGTCACAAGAATTTGTTGCAGTTTTAAAATCAGCGACATTGAATTGGTAAAGAATTGCTACAAATTTTTTATCCACACAAAAAATTTTAATTTTGTACCTTTGTCTTATACAACTTATAAAATATATAACTAACATTTTATTTCGGCTGTAAATGAATGCATTCTCTCACTTTTTTTACTCTCTGGTACTCACTACTACACAACCAAAAAAATTTTGGAAATCCCTGGTCTAATCTATGAAAATGTACAATGGAAAAGCGCCGTTATTTTCTTAATATTATGGGGTTTTCTTTTCTACAAAAAAATACCACGTTGTTAAAAGGTACATGTACAAAATGTCCGGCCGACCCTGTAATAATGCAATTTTTTATTTGACGAGAATAAAACACAAGAATGGACCGCCTTGTTTTTAACAGCTGACAAAAAGTTTGTTCTTCAAAATATTAAAAAGAATATACATAAACCAAAATTTGTTAATAGATTGATATTAAATAAATAAATAAATGAACAAAATATATGACGAAATTCCAATTTCTTTAGTTTGTTTTTTTAAAATATGTAAACAATAAAATATCTATGGGTATTTTTAAAATCGGCGATATATATCGATTATAATTTTTTTAAATATCGATATTTTGATATATCGATATTTATTGCCCATCCCAAATTTAATAACTCTATCTTAAAGTTAATCTGGTATTCGATTATGTGGCACTATCCCATTCAAAGGCGCCAAAATGAACTTGTTCGAATATTTACAGCCGCCCCTAGTATGTTAAAAACTCAAATATCCACAAAGATCTCAATGTGTATTTAGTAAAAATACCAACATAATAAAATGGTTGAGGATGACGGCATATATACATAAACAAATGGTTTTGTTTAAATTCAATTGATAAATGCTTATTACAAAGAATCGACGATTTTTTTTTCTTAAACGAAAATAAAAAAGTATAAAAATTAGTATAACAAAACTCAAATAGAAAGCATAAAATTATTAATAAAAAGAAATCAACTAAATAAACATTCATCACAAGATTTTCATCACATTGCTTGAAATCTCATTAAAAATATCCTTCCGGCTGCAAACACCATAAATCTGCAAAAAGTCATCTAGGATTTTCAACTTGAAGGAAACAACAGCCAGAAGAAAATGTATCAGCAGCCAACTTCATTTTTTGCCACGGTCACAAGTAGTGGTTGAAAGATTAAATAACAACTGCAACAAAAAAATATATTGTACTCTTTCTCCACACACACGCACCTAAAAATAAAATTCTTTTTTTATATCCACAGTTTTCCTCAAATGTGTCGCATAAAAATACGAACTCACTACATTCATCGTGCTGCCGCCACTGTTTGCTGTACAAGTGATATTTATCCAGTGATAAAACAAAGGACGTAATGCCGTGGCCGGACGGAGGAAAGATGTACAGTATGTATGTACGTATTTCAGACAGACTGCTAGACATAAAGTTGAGTCACAGTGTGGATTGTGCCGTAAAATTCCATTTAAAAAGCAATTATTTTGCGTTTATTCAATACAACACCCAGCATCTGTGGCAGTTAAAACATTCTTCATTGGAGTCGCTTGGAAAACCCCGTAAAAATGCTGTTAACAAGAAACCAAAAATAATAAGAAAAATAAATCCCACTAATGTTTGATGGACTGACTACTACTGACTGAATCCTCTGTAACAAGAACAACCACGATTGCTACAAAATATGATAACCAACATTAAAGGAAGAATATCAAGTGGCCCAAAGGCTATAACTATAATGTTGTCCTCTGATCTGATGCTGAGAAAGCATATGAAGATGGTTGGCAATATATTGTGTGATGCCTTAACATTCAACCCATCGCCCTTAACGAACACAACACCTTTTTTGCCACTACAACAATAATAGAAATGCTCCCCAGTGGGCAAGAAAAGAAGATGGAAAAAAATTGTTAAAAGAAAATTTAAGATGGAAACAAATTGCGAAGAATTTTTCAAGTATTTGTTTTTAGGTTTGGTCGTGGCCGGTCATAAACTACTTAGATTTCTTTTTATAAATTTGTGGCTGGAATTTATTAAAAGGCCTTCTTGTTAAATACATAAAAAATATATTTATAAATAATTTTTTTGTGGAATTTTTTTTAACGATGCCACCAAAGAACAAGTGCCTTTCTGCACTTGGGCTTGAGTTGTTATTGTTTTGATTTCATTTTTTCCTTTTATTATTTCGTTGTTTAATTTATTTTCTTTGGGGTTTCTTTAAGTTTTTTCGAGAAAAATTTGTTTCTTTTTGGTCATAGTTGGAGGTTATTATTTTTTTTATAACCTTTCAAGTAATTAAAGAGATTATTTTTTATTAATATTGGTTTTAGCCATAAATGTCGGAACAGATTTTCTTGCCATACATCATTGCACAGTGTGCAGAAAAATACAATTAACAGGTTAAACCGTAAATATTTATAAGAAAAATAAAAGAAGTTACCGTTACATTTTCGCACAATAAAAAGAAAATTCATAGTACTACTTACTAAACATAGACAGGTCACGTATTTAAATTCCGAACATTACAGAAGAATCATTTACGTCTTTGTTCTGAAAAAAAAATTAAAGAAATTATTAATTATTTGGAATTGTTTGTTTAAGTTATACTGATAGTCAGTTTTTAACATATAGAAATAAATGCGGGAGATCCTTTGAACTATATATAAACTAGGGCCTCCCAAATTGCTAAGAGGTTCCATTATTTGTCTTCTACAGAGAGAGAGATATCAATGCACTATGGAGGTGGTAACCACTAAGAGTGCTATATTCGGCTGTGTCGAATCTTTGACATCCTCCTCCGAAAGTTAATTTCAATTTCAGGCGTGAACCCTATATGGGATCTATAAGTTATTAGTTATTCTTTATAAAAATGGATGGCAGTATTAAAATTCGTCACAGCTCAGACCTAAATATGTTAAATTATAGACCGACAATCAGAAAGCTTTATGCTTTTGTTTCTAGTCATATAATGCTTAATATGAGCCAATTTGAGTAAAATATAATGATTCGTAAAAGTTTTAGCTGAACTAAAATTATTTTCGAGAGGGGAAATTATATTAAACGCATTGTAAATTATGGACAAACCATCAAAAAATTCTGTCGAGTAATTTATGGTATTACAATCCCTAAATTCGAGCTAATTTCGATGTAATAGTGAAAATTGTTAAAGCGTTTTTTTAGTTTTAAAGCGGTTTCCGGAAGGCTGCTAAGTATTGGACATAAGGTAAATTATGGACCGATTATTACAAAATTGCATGGCATTATTTCTGGCCATATGAAGCTAAATTGGTCCAAATTGTACCATAATATCTATAATTGCGTCGGTTTTAGGCGTATTAAAATAATTTCCCCAAGTGGGCATTATATGGTGCAAATGGTAAATTACGGTAAATTCTTGATTGCGCTGAGAATAAAAAATTATCAATAAAATTTTAATTGATTTCATGTTGAAAAATTCCTGTCTTCATAAAAATAATTTAATGAAAATTAAATTCAATGAACTTAAGCCCATTGAAAAATATCTAAATTTGGTTTAAAAACCATTAACAGTTCAATAAAATAACCACAATACTTATTGTTCTCAACAATATTTGAATTTAAAGACAGAATTTGAAGTCTCTGATGATCAGTGATCGGTAAAATAACTTTTGCCAAACTTAGAGTATTTTATGAAAATTAGAAAATGAAAGCAACATTTCGTGTGAGAATTTATATTGAAAACAACAATAAAATACGGAAATTTGTTTTTATTTTCAATATAATTTCTCGCACGAAATTTTTTTTCCATTTTCTAAAGGGCTCTGGAGACTTTCAAATAAACCCGTCAATCAGTGCATATGTGTTAGTGTCGTTTATTTGAGGCTTTTTCGGAGACGTACAAATAAACATGGCAATCAACAATTGTATTTTGTAAAAAACCCAAATATTTATATTTTTCATGACAACAAACACAAAGAAAATAATTTTTTTTGTCAATCACAACAGGAGACTATCAAATAATCAGCCATCAAATAAAAAAATTAAAACTATTTGATTTTCATCAAGCATTGCCGACAACGCGTATGTGTACCCGAAAAAGAACGACTGCACGCACACAACTAAGTGATAGATGTATTTATTTGATAGTCTCCCGGGCGTTTAAAAACAGACAGTTAGTCGAATCAAACTAAAACGCCCGGGAGACTATCAAATAAATACATCTATCACTTAGTTGTGTGCGTGCAGTCGTTCTTTTTCGGGTACACATACGCGTTGTCGGCAATGCTTGATGAAAATCAAAAAGTTTTGAAAAGGAATCCTGATGTTTCGCATGACAAAAATCACGGGGTGTTTCTTCAAAAATATTTTTTCTAAGAAATTTTTTCTCGAACTCTACTGATATCTTAATTTTTAGTTTGGCCAAATTTTTAGACAGCACTATTAGTCGTTACGAGTTTATTCGTATTAAGCCGTTTATCGGGAATATATTTTAATGGGAAATGTGATAAATTATAAATCAATCTTCATACAATATAACTTACAATGCTGGCAGACGGGCATTGCTATATCGACTTATATCAAAAAATGGTCATGCGCTATTATTTAAAAAAAAAAATATATAACTTTTTACTTTTACAATAATGCCGACATTAATAGGACAAAATCTAATATTTTATGGGATTGGCCTTTGCATGAGGCCTGAAGTCATTCATAAATCAAATACTACAACATTTTCCTTAAATTCTTTGTTTATTAAATTTTTATAGCAGCAAAAGTGCACATTCTTTGGAAGCTAAAGTCTACCACTATAAATTTGTTCATAACGTTTTAGCTTACAGATATTTTTGCAAAAGCTTTTTCAATACCGCATTCATAAGAGATTTATTGCAGAAAATGTTATTTTAAGGATTAATGTTGCTTAATGCTAGTCGAACAACCGCAATTGTCGGAACATATTTTCAGAAATCGTTTATATACCGACTACACAGAAAAAATTTTTAATTGAAATATAAATTAAATAACAAAAAATCTTAATTGATATTTTCGCTTAAATAAAATAATTTAAACTTTTAGAACTGTTGTTAGGAATTGTCAAAACCTGAGGTATATTTAATTAAATCAATTAACACATTGTTTTAAATGGCTAAGTTTTTTGATCAACATTATAATTAGAATTGAAAATATCATTTATTGAAAAAAAATTCACAATTTTCAATTTTTACAATTTTTAGTCGACAATATTTAATCCAATGAAAGTCCTCGAAAATGTTACCCAGGAGAGGAAATCGTTAGGGTGGCACTTAACCTAAAATCTGATAAGCCTGTATCTCATTTTCGGTGTGTTCTCGTTAATCTTGGAATATGTAGTAAAAATGGTGATTATTCGGAGGCAATCATCATATCGTTGCGACTTATTGATGGAGGACTGCTATTTAATTAAATTACCTATAATCGAGCTTAATTAATTATTTTATATTAGAATTAAAAGGCCATATAAAAATAAATTTAAATGACTATAATCCCAATAAGCAACTTCGCTGGAATTCAAGTATAAATCAAGTGTAATTCCAGTCCTGTTTTCCATTTTCAAGCCTTGAATTATACTTGAATTACACTGGAATTCAATAGCATACTTCAAAAAAATGGGTACTGGAAATCCAGTCGAACATACCAATGTAAATACAGTGAAATTCAATCGTTGAATTAAAACGAAATTCCAGTTTGGAACACGTAATAAATATACTTGAACTCAAGTATTGAAGGCAAGTATAATTCAAACCTATAATTACAATATAAATTAGACCTACAATTCCAATGGAATTCATATTAAAAAAAATTTTGTATATGGTGTATCAAATTCTTAATCATCATCTTAAGGTGTTTGGTGGCTTATTAGCATTTAACTTTTAATTATCTACTACCATATAGTGATGTTATACCGCATCAAAGACAATAACGAAAATGGTACTATTAGATTGACCTTGAGATTTTTCCGTGATACCATATACAAACATACATATTTGTGTTTGGAAACCTCGATTGATTTCGATTTGTTTCGATTGATTTTGGGACATCACCACAATTAAAGCTCCCGCGAATGGGTAGTCATCTTGCCGCGAAGCGAGGGCTTAAGTACGAGAACGGTTAGAATCATACTTTCGGTAGTGACGTTAGTCAAGACCGGCAGGGCCTCCCATATCAGAAGGGTCTAAACCGAGTACGAACTAAGAACTACCCCTCCCCCCTGTCTATTAGCGTTTATTCTTATATTGAGCGGCTACACTAAGGAGTCTACCTAACCTACACTAAGGAAATAAATGGTTCCATTTTTTCGAAAGTTTAAAATCCTTCTCCTTTCCAGCACACGGAAATATTTACAAATATTTGTTCACAAAAAATTTTTTTTTCAAGCTTAAGCAATACAAAAGTAAAAAATAGTTTTCAACATTTTTGTATGAACTGAAATTAGGGCATAAATTAAAGCTGGATTCCAGCAATATTTAAAGCTATATATATAAGGATATATTTATAAAGTTTACGTTAAACCATATCGAAAAATAGGTTTTCGTTACGTGTATACTTAACAAATGTTCTTAGAAAATCATTAAATTTAAGAACGTTACAGCGATTGAGTAAATTTATCACCATTAGAATATTTAATTCAGATGTTACAGATTTGTTTTTAGTTGCAAGGATAATCATAAATAATATAAATTATCGCCTCCAACATGCCCCAACATGATGTCCATCACTTTTCAAATTTTTTGCTTCTTTATGTTTAGCATCTCATTATCATCATCTTGATATTTTTTTTTTCTCTCTTTAGAAATTATTACCAACCATGTATGATTGTCTAGAACTCGATCTAACATAAATTTCAATTTTCTATTTTTATTTCCCGTAGGCTTTCTTTTTTTCCTTTTTTAATAATATCTTTTATGTGGTTGCCTGTTTGTCTGTACGTGTTCGTTTATTTATTTCTCTTAATTTTCTTTTTATTCCAAAAGCTTTTTGTAGGTGTATGTAGGAGGTTCATTTACATACATACAAACGTATTTTTGGGCTTATTTATCTAAGTACTTTAAGATATTTAGAATGAAGGCATGAGGATGATCTGAAAATTCATTTATGAACTTGATCTTAGCAATCAATATAATCGTAACATATAGTTTGGTGTACAGTGTCATATAAAAGAGGTATTGGTTCTTTTTCTTCAGCGAAGTTTAGTATTACGCAAAGGTACGATTGGGCGTCACTTACGCGACTTGATTTCTCACGTTGATATATAACTTCCTGCAGTTCCTAGAATGAACATAAGGCCATAACAAAATTATTCCATTCCGGTTTGTCCAATGCGAGTGTTCTTATCTCGTTCCAGCTCTTACCTAGATTGGCCGCTTCAATTTCGATTTGGCGGCGCCAGGTGTGTAATGGTCTCCCTTTTATACGGCTCCCTTGCGGATTCCATTCGATAGCGTGTCTTTCGGAAGTTTTGGGAAGTTTGGGCCCATCTCCTTTCATTGGATATCGTGACTGGCCAGAATATTTTTAAAATTTTTCGCAGGCAGCGATTTATAAAAACTTGTAGAGAATTGCTGAGTTGCATTCCATGATTCACAGAACAGTCGATATTATGCAGGAGTTATATATGTTTAGCTTGGTTCTTCTGGATATGTGTGCAGCTCGTGATATGGGCTTTAGAATATACAATGAATGCTTACCAGTGGCTTGTGACTTTAATATTTTTCAGTACTAACATTACAAATAGATGCAGTATTTTACACTTTGCGACATTGTTGGAAGCATATGTGTTTAAAAAGTGATGGGTGTTGTTAGTCATTAACTTACTATTGAAGAAAGATTTAAAAATTTAAATTGGACACAATAAATTTAATAATATTTACTACTATGGCCGAGTTCCAACTCACCATAATTCTTTGCAGCACAAGTCAAAAATGGACATCAAGTTCAACGAAGCAAAGTTTTCTTATTATGTATGTATCGAATACTTTTTTGGTGCACTTTGGGACAAATACCATTGTAATAATCTACACGGTTGCACTGTAGCATGCCATTAAAAAAGAGAGTTGCTTTGCAACCGACGTTTTGGAACTCAGCCAATCTGTATAACGATTATTATAAAAGTTTAAAACTTAATAAACGACACAAGCAGCTTGACAGCTTGCGAAATATTTTAATATTCACACAAACATGTTCTATACGTTATTCATATGTTTGTGTAACCGTTTGTGTAGTCTACCTGGCCCTTTACTACAACATTTCTGGGCAGAAGTTCCAAACAAGAGAATTTATTTAATTTCGTAATTAAATTTTAATATCAAGATTATATTTGAAAATTAATGCACTCAAAACATTAAATATTTCTCTAAATGTAGAAATCTGTTTCAAACCTTTTCCTAAGCAAAAACAAAGCTTAAAATTATTTGCTTTTTTTTAAATGACTTTTAAGTTAATACTCGTATATGTAGTAGTAAAAGCAATCATTGTCATAGTTTGTAGAACCAATGTTCTCAGATTAGGGGATATCCTTTAATTGTAGATTTTATTTTGGAAATGGGGATACAAAAGTTTAAGTTAGAGATTGGGGAATTTGTTAGGAATATTTCAAATGTTTTTATTTAATATTTGCTTTTACTTTTATGCCATTTCAGTAGTTCATATTGTTTGATTTTTAGACAGCAAACTAAGTAAATTATTATATACTAAATTATTTTTTCTTTAATACGCCCTTAGCGCTGACATCTACAAAACAAGAGTTGGCCAAAAGACTTGCGCAAGTAACTTGCCGAGTCTGAAATGGGTCTTATGATTTTGTTTATTTTATTTAATGTTGTCGACTTTTTGTTTATGAGTAATATAAAAACAAAAAGCGGTTAATCGCTGAATTTGCCCATAAACAGCTGATTCAGCAAAACTTTTAATATTTCAAGCTTGAAATGTCAATTTTAAGTTGAACAATTTAAATTTTTTTTGACATAACTTAATTTTTTATCAATAACTTTAGTAAAATTAATTACAGTTTGCAATTTATCTTAATGCAGCTGAACTCTTTGCACTTGGTAAATTTTTCTATTACATTATATTTGCACTGTTCACCGAAATTTGAACAGTGCATTAAAAATTCAGTGTCATAAGGGCTTAAGTGGATGAATTTATTTAAACAATTGCATTATCCAATTTAAGTTTATCTTGTTGGTTCAAAAATCTGTAAGGCCAGAGGTGGTATTTACACTTTTGATCAAGGATTTAAGTAAAGTTTTGCGGCAATTACTTTTAAATTATTCAATTTACTTAAAATTAAATGTATGATTTGTATTAGGGAATTTTGGGGAATATAACGGAATTTTGGGAACACGAATATTTTATATTAACAATACGAATCGGAAAACATCTGGGAACCCTGCGTAGTATTGCTGATGGAACCCTGTGTACTATTGCTGATAGAAAAATAGATAGACATTGAAATTATTTGACGAGAAAGAAAGTCATTTACTTGTTGGCTTCTTGCCAACTTGGTCATCATTGTATTGGATGGAAACAGTTAAATGTGTTGGTTATTAATGCATGAATGGTTGTGTAGCTGTGTTTGTGTAAAATCGTGTTATTATGGGATTTTAGTTAAATGTGAGAAGATGAAACAAACAAAATGAAAAGCATAAAAACAACAACAAGATAGAAAATTGCTTAACAAAGAAAATAGAAGAAAAAAAAAACATCAACAGAAACCAACAACACTTATCAGAAATTGAGTGAAAATATTTGCATAAGGACTTTGTTTTCAATTAGGTCAAAATGTAAGGAAATTATAAATAAATGAAAAAAAAAAAAAAAACAAGCAACAATGACAACAAATAAAAATATCTTTTGTATTATTATTTCAGAAATTTGCAAGGACATTTTTAATAGTTGTATCGTAGTAGTTAAAGCAAATATTGCATTTTACAATTAATTATGTATTTATGTGTAAATGAAAGGCTGCCAAATGATTTTTATTAATTAAGAAAATGAATTTTTATTAAAATTAAAATAATTTGAATTTTCTTTGTCACTAACTACTGCTTGAAGAAATAAAATACATATAATGATACCGTATCCTTAATATCATATTACATCCGATTACAAAAACTACGCGTGAGATGAAATAACGGTATTTTTAATAAGTTTAGAAAAAAAGCCATTTGCAAATTATATCCACGTTCTTTTCTAAATATGTAAGTGCTGCACAGTGGGAGATTTTGTAAAAACTAAAACTTTGCCTCCAATACAAGAGTTCAAGTTTTGGTTTTGGGGTATAAAGATATTTCAGGAGGGCCGCCGCAAGTTCCCATAGCACACACCTCGTGTAATATAAAAATTTAAAATGATCCGCATTTCTTAACTTCAGCCCGAATTAACTTTTTAATTACATTTTTTATGTAGATTATTTATCGATTTATCGACAGGAGAATATTTAAAAAAAAAGTCATGACAAATTTGAGTTTCATATTCGCAAAATAATAAATCAAGTCAAAAAAGGCTCATTTTGATTTTCATAGACGGATATTTTCTTAACTATAAGAGATAAACTATGAATGTTGCTTACTTTTTTTGTAGAACTCGACTAGTGCATTTCACTGATTTTTTAAATCTGCCTAAAATCACGAATTCTGGATTGTTTTACAATTTGTAATATCCGAGGTGCCCTACTTTGGGAACCTGATAAGTCCATAGACCCAAAATCCAAAACTTGAACTCGAATGAAAGCCCTTAATAGCGAACTCAAATTGTATTCCAATCGAACTATTCGTTTGCAAAATCAGAATTATTTTAATTTTTTTTCTAAAAACGCCCACTATGGGCTGGCTGAAAAATGATGTTAGCCACTGTTCATGTACATGTGTGTTAAAAAATTTAATGAATAATTAGATTTGTGTATATTTAAGTACATTTAAATTAAAAAGCAAAACTAATATTTAAAAGTAAGAAGCTATTGGCGGTCAAAATCGAACATAGTGGGTGGTATTATTTAATCCGTTCCGCGATTGCGAAAAGCAATTTTGGTGCGGAAGCAAAATTTGCAATTATTCGTTCCGCTTGTGCGGTATCATTGCGGCATTGCCATTTTATTGAAACCGCAAAATTTAAAATTTTACAACGAGAAGCTAACGGAAGGTATACAAATTAAAGAAAAAGTATAAAATTTAAAAAAAGAAAATTTTTTTTAGTTATTTAAGGAAAAATGTATACCAGCCAATTGCCGTTATGAAGATTTGACATTGAACCTAAATGGTTCCGGTCCGCGATTAAAAGATTTAAAGTCTTATGTTCAACAATTTTGAATATTCTAATATGTTATAATTTGTTTTTGTTTTATATGTAAATTTAGCGAACCAGTACCGATGTTCTGTAACTTTGGTGAGAACTTCTCGCATCGAAAACATGTGAAACAAAATATTCCATCGTTTCTCGAAATGTGAGAAAAAAGTGTGTCTGTTACTCATGTCGAAAACTATCAAAAGAGATTACGTCGTTACGTTATAAATGTCATAATATTCCACTCGAAGCCGATATGAAATTGCAGATGTTGTGAACGCCAGTCAAACATACGGTGACGGCGACCAAACTTGACTAAAATTTAAAACCGTCGGCTATACCAACATATGTAAAGTGCGACTTTAATGTTTTTTGATGAAGAAATTGCTTTGAAAACATTTGTGTATTTTTAAAAAATGTTAAAAGCAAAATAATTAAGCAATGAAAAAATCTGCCAACAACAAAATACTTATCTCTTCCGTATTAAGATTTATTGCATTTTTAATTTATTTTTTAGTGTTCAAAATTTTTCTCACCCCATTTTTACGAGTGAGTTTATTTGACAGTTCAAAGCGGGAGCTTTCATACAAAAATTTTACAGACACATTTTTTCAGTATATTGGCGAGTAATTTCCTTACGTGACAGCTATTACTCGCCAAAAATGTTACAGACGCAGTTAAGTGAAAAAACAGCTGTTTGTTTCAATTTATGGCATTTTTGTTTCATTTCTCGTATTTCAATCGAAAAGTTTCTCGACGCGGGAGTTACAGAGCATGGGTGCTGGCCTTTGTTCGGAAATAGATAATCATGCAGTTAAACATGTATGCATTTCATATTCCATCTTACTCCCTATCGCTTATCTGTAACATATCTTTAGATTAATAGCAAAAAACTCTTCTTTCTACCCAAAGCTTTTAGCAATCGTCGTCACTGCAATCTTCATAAAATGTTTTTGTATCCATATTACAATTATATATTTTCCGCGTTGGTATATTTAACATAAATTTATCTTATAAAAACAATTTAAACATCTAAAACAATTTTCAATTATCAACTCAGAAAATATTAAAACAGGGATATAGTGGCTATTATAAAATTTATCGCTGCCACGTTTTATATCAATACCAAAATTTTAAGAAAATTGTGGTATTAATAGCTTTATATGTATATGAACCGATTCCAATCAAATTTGGTTAAAAGATTTATGTTGCAATAAGATAACGGACCAATTAATCTAAATAGCAACATTATAAAATGGTTATAATCACAAGTACCCTATTTAAAAAAATGGTATAGGGGCTATGTGAAATTTAGACCTTTTCTAAGGTTCGTCCTTATGATAATTAAAAGGCATGAATCAAATTTTATCATATAGTCATTAAAATTGGGACCTTTACTTTACGCCCAAGACAACCAGGCAACCAGCCGTGAGGATATCGTTGGAGCCCCTCAGTGATTCCGAGTCAATCGGTATACTAAAAGGTGGATACATATATAATGTTACACACATCAGCATAAGCTCATATCACCGTTATCACTATGGCGGTGTGGGTATTATTACGCATTTTTAATCCATTTATGTGATCCCATAACTTTTATTTATTATATTTATTTCATTAAGCGCCGGTCGAAAAGAAAATGTACATCGCTGAAAATTTTTTTTACATTCTTGTTTTTTTTTTTTGGGTCGGTAAATATGTGCTGCTTATACCAAAATCTTGGCATATACCTGAAAACGTCAAATTTGGCAGATCTCGGCTGACTAAACACTTGTGATCACCCTGTGACACCGTTAAAAAAACTTAAAAAGTTACATCTTAACAAATTTCAAAATATCTTTTTCCGAAAAATAAAACAAACATTTTCAAAAGAGCAATGAAATTTCACTTAATAATAAAGATCAGTACCCATGTTCTGTAACTTTGGTGAGAGTTTCTCGCATCGAAAAGAAGTGAAACAAAATATTCCATCGTTTCTCGAAAATCGAGAAAAAAAAGTGTGTATGTACTGTAATATTTTTTGTCAGCGTTTTTATATATCAAGTTTGACATTTATTATGACAGAAAATTGTCAGGTGAAGACCCCATGCAAAAAGCAAAATAATAAAACAATTGAAAAATCTGGCAACAACAAAATACTTACTTACCTCTTCCGTGTTATTATTCATTGCATTTTTAATATATTTTTTTTTGTTCAAATTTTTTATCGACAGTTCAAAGCGGGAACTTCCTCATATAAATTTTATAGACTCACGTTTTCTGTAAATTGGCGAGTAATTTTCTAACGTGACAGATTTTACTCGCCAAAAATGTTACAGACGCATTTAAGTGAGAAAAACAGTTGTTTGTTCCAATTAATGACACTTTTGTTCCATTTCTCACACAGAACATGGGCACAGTTTTGAATCGGAGTGTTTTAAGGCGATTTTTGATCTTCGCTCCAAGAAAGTTCTTTTATCATGAGATAAAAAGCGGTTCTTACAACTGTCACTTAGTTTATAACTTTTGAATAAGTATCACTTAAAACGCTTCTGAGCGAAGATACATTTTTAAACCCTGCATTTAAGATTCAGAATGATTCTTACATTAGTATAGAAGTCACAAAAGAATAAGCCATCGTTATTATTGTGATCCAAAGATGCAGCTAATATAAATCGGAGACCATCTGTGCATGATTTATGGATACAATTGTAAGTTGTGTGTATGCGTCCACATACGGGGGCTTTATGTGAACTAGGTATTTTCTACTTAGCTTATGTCAGACCCATTTTGCTACTGGAAAGACCTCAAAAGTTGAGTAAGTTATTCAGCTGTATTTAAAATTTGTTAAGAACTATTCGGGCATGTTCTACAAATCGAGATGAAGACGAAATTGAACAAATTTTGAAGACGAGCCTGAAAAAATTAACAAAAATATTGCTTTTGAAATACTTCATACTTTGAGTACCAATTATATTTACAAACACAACTCTTAAGAACAGCAAATCCGGTAGTAATTTTGTAAATAATTGAAATCAAATTCGATTTCAATTCAACTTCATTTCGATTTCTAGAACGTGTCCGATTATGTAGATATTTTAAATAAAATATGAAAATATTTTGTGAACTAAATTTTATTAAGTTAATTTTCTTCATGTTGCTAAACAAAACTTGAAAAATTTGTGAAATTTTCTCTTAATTGAAAAAGAAAAAAACACTTAATGCCGTAAATAAACTTAACGCCTGATAAAACTCATTAATCATTTTCTAAAATTCAGATAATGTTTGTAGCATTTTATAATACACAAACTTTTGGAATGTTATTTTGGAAACGAAAACTTACGATAGGTTCTTTAAGTCTTGAAAACAAGAACACATGTGTAAAGTATTCTTAACAGAGATGGGTAAGTGAATATCCTTTATTTGTAATTTCCAAATATGTATAGTAGTATTCCCTTGTTCAACTCTTTCGTTAGAAGTCATGACAAAAACAACTTTCTATGATTTTGTGTTCACTTTAGTAGAACAATTTATTTTAATTTTAATCGAGTAAAAAACGATGTTGCTGTAAGAACTTACAATTTTCTGTATTCTTAATATTAGCGGAGTTCAGTGTTTGATGCAAATGATCTTGCGAAAGCAAATGCAAAATATTGTAGCTTTTGTTTGCGATCCAACAACAAAATACACAGAATTGCAATTGTTACCCCATTGCTTTTGCGCAATATTAAAATGTACAAGTTTTTTTGCTACGTTTATTGCGTTTGCATCCCTGATACTCGTACAGCCGATATTTGTAAACAATAGTTTAGAATCGCTAAACATATCTACTAATACTTCGATAATATTTTCTTTTGCCCTACTTTGTGACATTTTTAAACAATTTCACAAAATAATCAAATAGTTTTTTGTAAATGTTCATGACCAATAATTCTGTATCTCAGCTGTTAAATAATTTGCATCATGCAAAGTTGCTTAAAACTCGCTAACTGTGGCCTTAACTATTTTCTACTTACTTATGACCTCTGACCTCTTCTACCATGCAATGTAGAGTTATTTCAGTGTCTTCTCCAATATCATCGTTCTGTTTTGCATTTTTCGTATCAACACCATATTTGTAAGAGGGTTATTTTATAGAGCCCACCAGGTTATTATTCTACGCCCTCTTTGCAGGAACCAATTGATTTTGTTTGGAGTACTTGTTGCGTTACTATAGTATCATTCTTAAGCAATACATGTCTATACTATCATATTCTACAATTTGCTATTATGTCCTACCTGCATGCTACTTCTTAAAGTATCGTCTCTAATTCTGTCTCTTCTGTTTTTCTCCAAGACTCTGCTCTGCGTACATACTTCATTTCTGTCGACTGTATACGAATTTTCCTGGGTGATGTGGGCGCCCATGATTCACAGGCGTAGGTAAATGCAGGGATATACATGAAGTTGTATACCACTATTTTAGTTTTTGGTGATACTTCTCTTTTACTTATAAAATATCTGTTAAGAGAGTGGTACAATTTACTCTTTGCAGAAATTCTAGCATTTAAATCATTGTCCGGTTTACTGCCTTCACAAAAAAAAAAATGGCACCCACTAGTGCGATTTAATAACTCTTATAATGATTAAAATAAATTTAAAGAAACTTTATCGAATTTGCTTTTCAGTAACATTTTTAACAATATTCGTTATTGGTTGAAGTCAACTTTAAGCAGCATTTTTATCGTTATTTAAGTGACAATAATTTACGTGGTGCTTCTTAAATCGATAAACTGTATTTTTGTTTTCAATTGGCTTTTGGGTATTTGGAATTCACGTATTTCGACATTTTGTAGACAGAAATGTCAAATGATATTAAATCAAATTAATACAAAAATACAATCGTTAAAGAGAAATTTCAGAATCCCACTATCGAATGTCGGTTCGTTAAAACTGAGCGAATCGCACTACAGATATTTGAAGTATTGCACTCTGTGCTTATGATCATTGTCTCGGGGTTTTCCAATATTAATTCATAGACCTCTCGAGGACATATCTGAGGAAAGTATTCTTAAATTTAATTCTAGATTTCTAGCCGAGTCCGCGAAGAGCAAAATGTCGTCAGCATAATCTGACATTGCCAGCTTGGCTTGCCTCATGTTCCAGTTTCCTACAAGGTATGGGTACATATTGTTTTGTTATTTTTTTTAATATCATATCAGGTATGGACTTGGAATATATCCTTGCCTATTACCTTCGCACGTGTTGAGTTTCCTGTTCATATGTAGTTTCGAAAAGTATTCTAAAAGCTAAAAATTGTTCGAGTGAGCGATCGATTAACATTTTTCCTTAAATAAAAGAACTTTCCCTTTTTCAGCCCATTGCACATATGAAAGGCTTGATCAAGATCGACAGAGCATATATTATATTTTCTCGAATAACTAGCGCATAATTGAAGATGAGTTCCTGTGTACCACGGTCACACTTTTCTTCCTCGGTATATTGTTCTACTGCTGTTTTTCTATTTCTATATTTTATTATTAAACAAAAAATAAAAAACGTGACATTTTACAAATTTTATCTAATCTTCTTGAATAACCTTTGTATATAATAATATGATTTTTGTGACAAATTGATAGATAAGTGCTGTAGTCGAAACCAAAAACTGTCAAACAAATAGCATAAATTAGTTTACAACTTTTCGCTTTTTGCGTTAGTTTAACAGCGACTGTTTACATTTAATAAATCAGAAGTAAAAGCAACAGTTTTGGCCAATGACAAATGAAGAAGTGGAAGAAATTGCAGTTTTTCAACTTTGACTGAAGTGTTTTTTAAACACACTGCTTCTTCCATTTTAAATAACTTTAACAAAATTTTTATTAATTTGTATAACACTTTACGTTCTTGTGCTACGCGTGCCATTTGCTTGTCATTTTGGTTGTTTTTCTTTGATTTGAAGACAATAAAAACGACATGGCGTGTTACGCACCCAAGTATCTAGAAAATAAAGAATTTCGAGCAAAACGTCTTAAAAAAAAGATAAATATTTAGTACGCCAAGTGGAAAGTGTTCTTGTAACTACACGAATAAAAGGGTGGCATAGAATGGATTTCTGACAGCTGGTACATTCTCAAAGAAGGTAGTTTTCTTTTCTTTTCTTGAAGCATTGTTGTATTAAGATGTAAAATTTATGTGCGTTTTATGCCAATTTGAGTTTATTTTTGTAACGTTTATAAACGATTTGATAGACATATTTATTATAATTTTTTTTTTTTTGGCAATTTGTTCATGGTAACTTAAGTTAAATCTTAACTATTGTATTAGTAAACAAGAAAATAAAAGTGGTAATGATGATGATGAAGTAGTATATTAAATGCTTTTTTCGCGTTAAGCAACTTTTGAGGTTTTGAAAAAAATGACACGGCTCATTTCTTATAATCACTCAATTAACGACGAAAGCAACTGCAACAAAGTAAACTTGGATTTTTTCTAGTCCCTTCAAAACGAAAAATGAAAAAGAAAAAAACTTTAAGAATCTGTTCCTTTAAGGCAATAAATTAAATAAGCAAAAATAGTAGAAAAACTTTAATAGATGATAAATTTGGCAATTTTCTCAAGATTTGCTTTGCTATTCTATTTTTTAATGATGAGCTGTTAAATCTTTTTTATTGGACTAACCAGCTTAATTTAACTTTTATATAGTTTATACTCATATAGTTGATGATACTCATAAATAAATGTAGTTTTTTTTTATTAAAAACGCAAATGAGAATTTTTTATAACTTGAAAATACTCGTAAAAAAAAGGAAATATTATATTTTCATCTTATTTTTTTTTAATATTCTTTAAGAAAAAAGTATGTGAATATAGCAGAAATATTATAAATTTAGCAGTGTTTGTTCATTTCAAGTTTATTAATCCATTTAATGTAACACTAATTTAACCCAGTGCGCTTTACAACCCTCATTAAAATAAAATAAATAAAATTGTTTTTAATACAAATCTCTCGTACTGATAACAAAGCTATTTGTAGTAGGGATGTAGCGATACGCCTTTTGCCGATACGAGACCGGTATTCAAAAGCAAATATCGTCGATACCAATACCGATACCGATACGAATATTGAATTTGAATTCAAGTTAAAATTAACAAAACTCTGGTAGAGTAATTTTTTACAATTCAAAATAACACCATAAGATATAATTATTTGAAATTGATATTAATAAGTTTTAAAACAAGTAAAAGTGCTATATTCGGCTGTGCCGAAGCATATGCACCCTTTACCAAATCTTATATAAGGGAGCCTCATGCTAGTGCGGCCTGGTGAAATAACGGTCGGATTTGGCCCATTTTTAATATTTAGTGCTCCATATACATAAGAAATATCTAAGTCAAATTTGGTTCTCATAGTTTACAATAGGCTGTTCCAAATCCATTATATCGGAAATTTCATAGATTATAGACTTAAACCAGCTAAAATTTTTGGTAAAATATTGGGGGCACTCGTGGTTTTTTGTTCATGTCTCTGGCATATGTGGACTGATCTATCAAACTATTCCGAACTATATGTGCTATTACTATATAACAGTCTGGCACCCATCATATCTGAAGTCTAGCGAAACCCCATTTCGACAGATAAACTGACGTAAGAATAAGCGGGCGTCGTTGAATTAATTCCGCATCTCATAAGGAACAAGAATATGTACTTACACAAAGATTCGAAATGTTGAAAAATACAATGACAAACTTATATAAAATCTTTTGCAGAAATAGTAGATTTAACAAATTCTTTTGAACCAGACCTGCAGTGGAAAATAGTCTCTCAGATGCCTCGTATCTCATTTTAAAACTTAAATCTTTCTGCCCCATATTTTTCAAATTTGGGTATAACCTGCCATTGCGCCCATAAACAAGTAGATGTGCGACACAAGATATATTACAAGATCGAAGGTATCTCTCAATTTTTCTTAAATGAAAATTATGAAAAAAGCAGAAAAATCTTAAAACATGCAAGATTTAGAAATGGTAGAAGTGGATTAAGTTTAAATTTAGTTTAACGTAGTCTTATGGCGATTTCTTTTCTGAGAAAAATGTTGCATAAATGGTACATTCTCTACACAAAAGAGATAGAGCATGTACCATTTATGCAACATATTTCTCAGAAAAGAAATCGCCATTAAGCTCGGATTTTACCGTGAAATGTGATTTTTTTTATTATTTCATTAAAGAACTATATTTTAAGCAAAACTTATGTACTTTCCATACATTGAAAAGTTTTATATTTTTAATAATATAGATCACTGAAAAGGTGATAAATATGAAATATAGCCTAACTTGGTTGTAAAACTGATAGTACTTAATTGTGAGCCTTTATACCACTCTGTGTTAAAGCGTTTCAACATCATCTGAAAACTTCTAAAGAAAATCAAATCGGCTTGCCAAACTTTGTACTTTTAATTGTTATATTTTTTTAAGCCATTTTATTTACCAGAAATGTTATATGAAAACCCGTCACTCCTGCAGTCAAAGAAGGCTGGACATAGTGATCAAAATTTGAAGTGTTAGCTTAGCTACACAGAAAAAATTATCAAATTTCTCCAATCACCAAATTTTTTTAAATTCATAATATCAAGCAAACAAGTTGTTGATTTTGCACCTATTACCAAAATGATTATATTGATTACCAAAAATTTTCAAATTTTAAAAAAATATTTATAATAAATGATATTTTTAATTAAAAAAGTGATAAAAAAAACTTTGTAATTTTAAACAATGTGTTAATTTATTTAAATAAATATTTACAATTCCCAACAACAATTCTACATGTTTAAATTATTTTATTTAATTAATATTTTAATTGAAAATTTATTTCAAAACAACCAAAATGTTAATTAAACCAAAATTAAATTTTTAATTTGCTTTCAACTAAAAAAATAATTGATTCAGTTATCACATTATATATATATATATATATGTTCCCGAAGCTCCTATAAGGAGCATAGGGCCCCAACAAAATGTCTCCACTTTGATCTGTCCATCGCAATTCTTTTCACTTCGTTCCAACTGGTGTTAAGAGTTGTTGCTTCAGCTATGACTTGTCTTCTCCATGTATGGGCCGGACGTCCTCTTCTACGACTTCTTTGTGGATTCCACTCTATGGCGTATTTAGCAATGTCTGGGTGTGTTTTTCTTATCGTATGACCTATCCAGTTCCATTTTCGTCTACGTACTTCAGCGGTTAGAGGAGATTGCTGCGTTTCGAACCACAGCTTCTCATTGGATATCGTTTGTGGCCAATACAACCGAAGTATTCTTTTTAGACAGTAGTTTATAAATACTTGCATTGCCTGAATGTCTGGAGGGGCCGCATTCCATGTTTCGCAGCCGTATAACAAAGTAGAACGAACATTAGAATTAAACAGTTTAATTTTGACACCACGAGAGAGTGTGGATGATTTCCATATGTAATTAAGTTGGCCGAAAGTTTTTGATGCTTTTTTGATTCTGTGAGAGATATCTGCGCTCGAGCCGCCAGTTGTTGTTAATATAGAGCCAAAATAACAGAAAGAGTCTACATCCTCCAGTATTTTAATACCAATTGTAAATCTGCTGCTGGTTTCAGCGTTTATTCTCATCACCTTGGTCTTGCCAATGTTTATTTTAAGGCCAGCATTCGAGGCCATGTCTGAAAGATATTGCAACTTTGACTGCATATCAGAGTATCGATGAGAGAGGAGGCAAATGTCATCGGCATATTGTAAGTCCTCTAACCTTCCATTAAACCCCCAAGAAATACCCCTATTATCTGCCATAGATTGTTTCATGACAATATCCAATACGATGTTGAATAAGAGTGGAGACATTACGCAACCTTGGCGAACTTCCGTTCCTACTTTAACACTCCTGCTCAACTTGCTTTCTTGAACGATGCGGCAACTGGCATCTTGATAAGGTGGATAAATTTGAGTGGGACCCCTTTGCACTGTAAGGCTTTCCAAATAACGTTGTGGTTTAGGGTATCGAAAGCTTTCTTAAAATCAGTAAATACCAGATACAGTGGAAAACGCCATTCGACCGACTGTTCCACTATAATTCTGAGTGTATTAACATGGTCAATACACGATTTGTTTGGGCGGAAACCAGCTTGTTGACATCTGATTTGAGGTGTTAGTACGTCTGAAATTCTTGACGTAATTATGTGGGTAATTATTTTGTTGACCATACTCAGCAACGTTATTTCACGCCAGTTATTACGGCAAGTTAAATTACCCTTTTTCGGAATGTTGATGATCATACCTTCCTTTAGTTCGTCAGGAACTCTTTCATTATTCCATATGTCATCTACTAAGGGCAAAATAAGCTGGGCACAGGTAGAGGGATCTGTTTTGAGAAGTTCTGAGGAAATGTTGTCAGGCCCAGGGCTTTTATTATTTTTAAGCAACTTTATAGCTGATATCAGTTCAGAAATAGATGGAGTTGCGAAGGGAATATCACATTAATTAAATTTAAATCCTTTTTAAACCATTTTTTTAATTGATAAAACACTTTTTTCTGTGTATAATATTGCATCAATATTCTTTTAAAAAAAATTAAAAAAAAAAAATTATGATTTTGTCTAAAATATACTACATAATAAAGTATCCATTTATTTGACTTTTGGGTTGGTTCGAGTAAGGAATTAATCGACTTTAAAATTTTAATTTTGCTCGATTAATCGAATAAGAGTTTTAATATGTTTTGAATAACTCGAACAATTAAAATAATTTTATCCAATTGAAAATATATACATCTATTTGATTTGATACTTTTATTATATTAATAATCAGAAGAAAATAAAAATATAGTTAAGCAATAAACAATAAAATAACAACTCATTTATACCACGTATACAGTTTTAAACTTTTAAATAAAATAAATAATAAAAATTCAAAAACCCTGCTGCAAAACACACAGTTTTTAAGGCGCTAAACAGAACGAAATAAGATAAAGGAAATAAAATAAAAATTAACTATAAACAAAGTAAACACTACACATGTTGAACATACTATAAAATGATCTGAAGGCCAAAGTTTAATACATGCATTAGGCTCACTAGCAATCGGGGTCCATTAATTTTATTTCAGTGAATAATTTGCAATTTTGTTTCACCTGCTAAACTTAATACAGGAAATCAACAGAGGCTGTCATCTCATATTTTTATAAATTATTTTTTAATTATTTATTTTGGTCGCGGTATTTTTATGAGAGGTCCAGCCTATTAAAACAAATTTATTGATCGTAATTCAATTTAACAATATAATTGATTTTTAAGTTTATTATAATCAATATTTCAACACTCCTTTGTGTGCCTTTTTTAGGGGTATTTGATTATATGACAAAATTATACATAAAATAATAAATGTCAAATAAAATACATATCATTCTTCAATAAAATATTCGTTATAATTTTAAGGTATAATTATCGGAATAGAAAAATTATGTATATTTATTTCATTTGCGTGCCAAAATAAGCTTTAATCAGAATTTTAAATTAAATAATTTCAAATTACACACCTGATCGACACCTAAAAGAAATTACACACGCACAACCCACGACACTAAAAATTAAACCCAAATCGGGTAATTACCCACGAAGTGGCAACACTGCTATGAACACTAATTGTGGTTCGTATTATTTTGATATAAAAATAAATGAGACCTTTAGTTTTTATTCGAATAAGAGCAAAATATGCTTAAGCTTCCGTTTATAATCTATTAGTATAAATGACGTTAATTCTATTGATCTTTTAACTTTAATACAAAATTCAGCTTTCCATCTATAGTTTTTTTTTTCGGGGAATTTCTGGGATTAAGGATTTTTTAATCGATGTCCTATATAAAAAAATATTAAGAAACAAAAAATAAGAAAATTATTCGCGCAAAATCACAAAATTGTTTGCTTGGTTTGAACCATAAAGGTTTTAATAATTTTATGATTTGTAAGAAATTCATATACATATTTCTAAAAAGCAGATACAAATTCCTACACAATAATAAACAATATAAAGTGAACACACTACTGAATATAATTTGTCATGTTTTGCTGTCACAAAACAACCAGTTTTAATGGTGTTTTCTTTTCTACAAAAAAATACCACCTTGTTAAAAGGTTCATGTATAAAATGTCTGGCCGACCCTGTAATAATGCAATTTTTTATTTGACGAGAACAAAACACAAAAATGGACCGCCTTGTTTTTAACAGCTGACAAAAAGTTTGTTCTTAAAAACATAAAAAAGAATATACATAAACCAAAATTTGTTAATAGATTGATATTAAATAAATAAATAAATGGACAAAATAAATGACGAAATTCCAATTTCTTTAGTTTGTTTTTTTAAAATATGTAAACAAGAAAATACCTTTGCCAGATTGCCGATTTATTAACTCCAAGCTTTTAAGATTTCTTGATTTGACGTTTTTCTTGCAAAAACAATTTTATAACACCGAATCCACCTCAATTTTATATCACTGACAACCTTTCATTAACAGTGTAATGCTTTCTTATGTTTTTACTATTAAATAATAGAAAAAATAACTATTAAAATTAAATTAGAGGCGATTTTTCCCAACTTCGTCAGGTAGCCCTATATATAAACAGAAGCCATCTTTTTACAGGACATTCTCAACACTGTCGATTTATACGGGGCGTAAAGTGCAATGCCTTATGCCATTAGTAAGGGTGATTTTTTTAGAATAAAACATGCTACCCTTTAAGAGAGCAAAACATTTTTAAGAAACGAATACCAAATTGCATTTTTTTAAATAAAATGTCACATTTTTTGTAGAAAAGAAAACACCATAAGTATTTAACTTTCAATTATATAAATATTAGCGAAGTTTTACTGCTACAAAAATAGCAAAGCAAAGACGATGAGGTATATGATGAAATATATTCAAAATAAACATTGTTCTCTTTTCAATATCTCAAACCAATTTACAAAAGTAATAACTAAATTTCAAAATGTTTCATTTTTGGCAAACAACAAAAATGTTATCAAACAGGCACTAAAAATATGAAACACAAAAAACACAAGAAAAAGTTTCCCAAACAAGCGCAAACAGATGTTGTCACTATCGAACGATGTTAGGGATACACTTTAGTTAAAGGAAACACAATGCAAGGACAACTACAGACCTGAACTTAACGAAATAGAAACATATTTACCATCAGAGTAAAAGACACAACCACAATATTCCAGCACACTTAGACCGCAATCCTTAGCAAATGCTAACTCATTTACTTGTTCGTTTCTCCGTTCACTCACTCGATCCTTTAAACTTTTTAGTGCACATGCCAAAATTTTGCAGCACACAGGAAGTAATCGAAAGAAGAAAAGTGTTTTTGCAACAGGAGAGAGTTTTTTGTTTTTAAATTTCCTTTGGTTTTGAATACAATTCAATCGTATTTGTATTGGTAGACAAATGTTTTGTAATTTAACTTCTTCATGGATGAAACTAAACGAGAAATTTTTGGCACCAAAAATCAAAAAAAAATTTCTTACGGCTTGCAAACACAAACTGAGACCATATTAATTTGGCACATATTGAAGTGAAAACAAAAAACATCAACATCTACGATAAAAAAAAAACAAAAATTCAGAAAATGGTCAGAAAAATAAAATTAAAAAGCATTTTTTTCCAAACAAATATTCTCAGTGATAAGAAATCATTTTTTTAATGAAAACCATAAAAACAAAAAAATATCCAAAAATTATTTAATTGACCACAGAAATTATATTGAACTCATTTTTGCTACAAATATTTGGAAAAAATATGCCATTTGATTTTTATATCATTTCTCATGATTTGTTGACTTTATTTTTTGCATAAGAAAATGCCAGGCAATGAACTAATAAATTTAGATATGGTTGCATCAAGTGATAAACCGCAGTTCCGAGCTATCAAACAAACAAGCAATCCGACACATACGGTCAGGAATTCTATAATTTTTGCATCTAAACTGCATATTTCTGTAGCAATGTGTTTGTGTTAACCAACATCCGGCAACTAAGCCATAGAGAAAACATTTTGGAAAAATGAGAATTTAAAAATCTCCAACTATTCAGCAGAGAAGAACAAAAAAAAAAAAAAAAAAAAAACCAAAGTAAACTCATCTGGACACGTACTAAAAGGTCAAATACATTTATGCATGACTCTTTAAGACTTTAAAAGTGGAAAGGCGAGGTAAGAGGTTCATACACTTATAGAAAAATGCATCTTCATATTCATGATGCTCTAATATCATAATTATGACATCAATGCTATAACATTGATGTCATCGTCTGCCGGATGGATGTAGTGTCCTGCAGGCGGAAATATCGGCTATAAAGCGGGCAGCCAACTGGCTAAAGTATTATCGCGTATCGGGAGATATACGTATATTTACTGATAGCAAGGCTACCATTGCCTCTCTTGCGGGTGTCTATACGACATCTAGGTTAACTGTGGAATGCCGGAGGTCTTTGAATGAGATTAATGAACATTCAGAGTTAACGCTTATATGGATACCAGGGCACTCAAACTGCCAGGGAAACCAGATAGCAGCATGAGCTGGCCAAGGAAGGTGGTCGCATGGATGAAACATTCATTGATCAATTCATTGGCCTTCCAATGGCTCACTGTAAGTCACTCATTCTGCTCGAGAATTATAAAATTGCGCAAGAGGGATGGATCCGTGAGTCCACCTGCTCCACATCCAGGGCACTTTGGCCTGGATATGATGAACGGAGAACCAAATCTCTACTTAGGTTCAATAGGAACCAAATCAGGACTGTGGTGTCGGTCATAACTGGACACTGGCCTGTTGGGACTCATGCTAGAAAAATGGGTCTGGTATTCAATGACTACTGTAGAAGTTGTCATGATGAGGAGGAAGAGGAAACTGTGCTTCACTTTCACTGTCAATGTCCCTGGGCTACAGGGCATCAGGGAAAAATACCTGGGAGAACCGGTGTTTCCCTGTTTGGAGGATCTATCAGAAATATAACTAAAATTGCTTCTTCTCTTCATTAGGTAGACGAATTGGTTCAACCTTGCAGTGACGCCATCTGAGTAACTGCTCTTTGGGATGGGCATTGGCGCTGGGTATCACAAAGGGACCGCTGAAGGACCCAAGTGAGCTGTCTCTCGATGGCTGCCCATGGAACCTAACCTAACCTAATACTTTAACACATGGCATCAATGGGGCAAAAAGTGACATCAATCTAATGACGGACGTCATCCTAAAATTTTGTCATATTTTATGCGTCATCTACGCTATGACTACAGTGACATCAATTCTAGGCCACATATTGTGTACACTGATAGAAAAGGCGTCATAACGCTAATGTATTTTGATATCAGTTCAGACACTGTCTTCAGTGCAATGACAGTATACAATTAGCTATTAAAATTACTTATTCGCTAGCAGTTTGATGCAAAGTAATAAACCATTATTTTTTATATAATTAAAGGGTGGTCCAACCGAAACGCACGATGTTAATTGTAAATCAAACAAAAAGTCTTCAGTGATGTATCTTATTGTTAATATTTAATTATGATAGGAGAATCTATGACAAATATATGTGAAACAAAATGTCGGTCAAATGCTCGCCACGGCTTCGGTGGCATACCTCATCCGACTGTCAATATTTTCAATGACTCCAAGACATAATTCAGGTTCACTATCGTTAATGTGCCGAATTATCTCATCCTTAAGCTCTTGAATTGTTCTTGGCTTATTGACGAACACTTTTTCTTTTAAATATCGCCAGAGAAAGAAGTCCAAGTGTGTCAAATCACATGATCGAGGCGGCCAAGTAACATCACCACGTCGTGAGATAGCATCGTTGGCTGTATGGCAAGTGGCACCATCATAATGAAACCACATATCGTCCAGGTGTATATCCTCAATTTCTGGCCACATAAAGTCCGTTATCATCTCGCGATAGCAAACAACATTCATAGTAGCAGCTTGGCCGACCTTGTTTTCGAAAAAGTTCGGCCCGATGCGCCACCAGCCCATAAATCCGCAAACTGTATCAAAAATCACTCGTGGTGTCTAATTTTCCCAAATATGAAAATTCTGTAAGGTAACGGATCCACTAAGGATTATGCGAACCAAAAAAATCACGAAATGCATTTAGTGCACATTTTGATTTGAACGCCCATTTTCGTAAATGTCTTCAACAATCTTAACGCGCTGCTCAACTGTGTACCTCTCCATGTTTGAATTTGTCAAACACTGAAAGAAAGAAATGTCAAATTAAGTTTGGCAAGAAACTTTACATTAAGGTGTGACTCACAATTAACTTCGTGAATTATGGTTGGACCACCCTTTATTAAGAAAAAATAAAAAATGGAGTGTTCTAACAGAACTGGGTCGAGATCACATTTTTCATAACATGAAATTTTTCCACAGAAAGCCATCGTAAAATAGTATCTATTTTATTTTGAAATAATTTTTTCTTATGCCCACTCAATCTCTGAACAATGCAAACATACTCTCATTAAATTTCATACATTTTATGCCCAATTCACACGTAGCATATAAAACCATATACCTTTTAAAATATCTTTTAAAAACCTTTCTAAGCATTTGAATTTTTTTTGTGCAGGGCTGATTTTAAAACTTAAAAATCTTGTTTGCACTTTAAAAATAGAAAAGGAATAAAATATATTTACAAGAACAAAAATGAATGCAAAGAGAAACACAAAAAAAAACCACGCTCGTCCACCACAAAAAAAATCATGACGTTTAGTCTTGACTAAAGGCACTGTACCGCGTAAATCTAGTGTTTTAAGCAAAAGAAAAAAAAACAATAATAGGAGACAGAATTTGAAATAACTACCGACGATTTTATTAATTATGGGCTTGTGAGTCTTTGCCTGAAGTTGAAGAATTTGTTTTGGTTGAACAGTAGCTCTCCTAAAAGTTGACAGCACGGGTTTTAGCCCTTGAAACCACAGCAGCGCTTTATGCCACGACACTATTTTATAATTCGATTCGATTTTATGCTGACCTGCTTATTAAACATTTTACTGCTTAAGAAATAATTGCAATTATTTTCGAAATAATTTATGTCGAAACCGATAAAAGCGCCAAGGATATACAATTAGCAGACGCAGAACAAAACATGCCTTTTAGATTATTTAAAAAAGTTGGGAAATCCAAGATATTTTTCACCCGATTAATTAATAGCATGAACCCCGAAAATATAATAAGTTCCTTCCTTATCATTAAATGCATCAGACCACAAGAAGTCGCAATAATAATTGCTAAGGATGTAGGAATTTTAATTTGAAAAACGTTGTAGTATGCATACCAAAATGTTCTTTTCACATTCTACCCACCCCACAATAGTGGAGAGGGTATTATGCGTTTGTATTGGTGTTTGTAGCACTTTAAAATATTGGTCCTAGACCCAAAAAGCACAATTTGTTCTACATTAATTTTCTTTAAATAAAATTTTTCTATGAGAAGAGGAAAAAAATTATGCAAATAATATCTTTTTCAATAGAACTTAACCAAATTAATGCAAAAACATTAAAAAAATCGTTTTCGAAAATAAATACAAAAAGGCAAGTTTTATTCTGCGACTCCTTAAATATAACTTATGGTATGTTCACACTTGACAAATATTTGAAGAAATAAAACCGAATGTATTAAGTGTGATCTTTCAAACGTTGTCATTATTTTTAATATTTTTTTCTATAAATTTTTAATTATACAATTTAAATAATTAATATTTTTAACTATAAATAAGCTTTTAGCTAAATTTTCGAATTCCTCATAGTTTAAAAGATAATCTAAGAAAACTACTTGCAACTATACACTCAAAAGAAAATTCAATGCATTCGTACTCAAATCAATCCGAAGTCGCAATAGTACGGTGAATCAAGTGCAGATCGATTGGTTCAAGTACGGATTATTCAATCGCGAAATACTCAACTTATCCATATTTAATTTCGAATTCGTACTTAACGTAATCCGAAAATGAGATTGATTTAAGTAAAACTAAGATTGATTCAATCTCAAAATGTGCTTGATTCAAGAATAAAAAAGTTAAATTAATCCTGAATTCGTACTTAAAATAATCCGAAAATGAGATTGATTTAAGTTAAACCGATATTGAATCAAATTCAAAATTTGCTTGATTCAAATGTTATAACCCTGATTTAAGGCCGAATTAGTTTGTACGTTCTGTTCTGTTACGAATCAGCTGTTTTGTTTCTCTTCAATTGAAAGTCTGTATGTGTGGTTTGTTTTTACTTTTTCGTTCTGTTCTGTTGCGGACAAATCTGTTGAAAATAGAATTCAACGTTAAGTTACGGCCAAAGTGTGTATGTATTAGTTTGTTATGATATGACAAATCTGTAATTTTTTGTTTAAAGCTAGAAAAATTGGTTTTAATTAATGATTTTTTAAAAATTGACGTATTTTTGACACAAAATAATAGTTTTTTATTTTTTACGAAAAGTTTTTTTTTTAAATTTCAATGCTTTTCTTTTTAAAAGCAGATGATTCCTTTTACAGAAAAAGTAATTACAAAATATTTGCTACAGAAAGGAACGAAACAGAACGTCAACAGAAAGTTACAACAGAAACAAAACAGCTGATTAGTTACAGAACAGAACGCACAAACTAATTCTGCCTTTACTTTAAGAAGTTCCGGGATTGATTTTCGAAAGTTATACCAGTTAGGATTGTTTTGAGTACGTTGTAGTGTTATTCGTACATGAATTGTTGAGTAAGTATAAAAAGCTTAATTTATCCCTAGTGTTTTGCTTTCTGTGTATATTCAAGATAACGGACGGTCGCAACCACACATGTCCTCGAAAACGACACGTGTAAGTAAACACAAAAATAATTTTTTTTTAACAAGCTCATTCTCCAGTTCAGTTATATCTATCTTAAGGGATGGTTAGTTGGGTAATTTAACTTTTTTTACTCACAACTCCAACTACAATTTTATTCTATAGCCAATATTTTGTGTTTTACACACATCACTACAAATGCATTATACCCTCTCCACTAAATTCGTGTGGGTATAAATAGTGGGTAAGTGTGGATCGTCAAATGATTGCTAAGTCATTATTTTAAATTTATACAGTGGAATCTCTCATGTCAGGACACCAATGGGACCATTGAAATGTGTCCGGGACATTGCAACGGTGTCCGTCGAAAGAAAGTGTAGAACTATATTTGTTTTTAAGCTAAAAAACGAAAAATATTATTTTGCTTTCATTCTGAATTTATTTTATAATTAAATAAATATCAAACAAATAATCTTTTTATTACGACTTTTATTAAGAAGAAATTTTCCAAGCCAAACACAGAGAAATGTTCTTACATGCATACATATGTACATAAGTATATGCAAGTATGTATACTTTTATAAATGCATATCCTTTTGTTTTGTCCTTTCTGATGAAAACAAAAGCTAGTCACACAAGCAAACATATTTGTGTGCATTTGACACACATTCAAACAAAAAAGTTTAAAGAATAAAGTTTGTTTAAAGTTATTTTTTGCTTATTCAACTAAAATACTACTTACAAATATTTTTATATTCACTTTGCTACAAACTCGTGTATCAAACATTTACGTTCTTTGGGATATTTTTCAATCTTGTGTAAGAAGCAAATTGCTTCCTGGTGATTATTAATTAAAGGCAAAACTTAATACATACCGGCTAATACCCATTTATATTGATTTATTCAAAACAGAAAATTGCTACAGAAAAATTAAAAGTGAATCTTCGAATGGAGAAAATTTAGTAAAAAAACATTTGGGACATTAAATATAATTTAAACACAAAATTTAATTTTAAATCAAATAATATTTATACGTTACAGAGACAATGCCCATTGAACATAAAAAATATTTTGAAAAATTTTCATGATTTTGCCATATTTTTTAAACAGAAATACAAAACATTTGAAAAGTAGTTCCAAATATTTCTTTAACGAAATATGCAGTAAAATATTTAAAAAGACTGGAACTGCAGCCAATTCCACTACCTCGAAATATTTTAAATTATGGCGGCCACACTCGCTTAAAGAGAAAACACTGCAGCACTCACGCAATCAGAAGAGCGATAAACACCTGCATATACAAAGTAATCATGATGGGAACTTGGGACATTGTAACAACTTAAAGTAGCTGTTAGGGACAGTGCTGCCAATCCGTGTGTTATTGCACATATTATGTGTAATTTCTACTTGCATGTGTAGCCCACGTGTAATTTGTCTCGTGTGTAATCTGTGTGTGATTTTACTTTGTGTTCTATTTTCTCACTCATTTCTGATAGCAAAGTATTTTTTTCGAAATTTTTTTGAAGAAATAATAGGTGTGTTTATTTACTTTACTAGCATAAACTTGCAACGAGAGAGTAAATTTAAAATTTACAAAATGCTTCTCCCAGTTTGTCAAAAAAATAAAAAAGGAAATCAACGCTTTACCAGCAAAAACTAGCTAGATAGAAATATTAATATTTTATTTTATTAAAAAACTTTTAATTTAAAAATTATGAAAATTATTTTGGTTTTGTAAACAAAAACATGAAACAGGTGGTTGAATAATTCTTGCTAGTAAAAATTTTACTATCAGAAATGTTCACCAAATTTTTTGTGTCTCAAATTTTTATGCTCTCTTTTTACTATCTCGTTGCAAGTTTTTCGAGTACATGAACATTTACTAGAAACAATTATTGTAAATAATCAATAATTTTCTGTAAATGAACCCACCTAATGTTTAAAATAAACTGTCAAAATCTGTGGCAAAAAGGAAAAAGTGCTAAAGTCGACTTAGGCAAAATTTGAGAATAGGCCATTTGTGTAATCTCCATGTTTGAAAGTGCCGATGGACAAAGTTTCAATTATTTTGTACGATATTTTAAGAAGTTATAGCAAAAGTGCATTTTGCTTGTTTTGTTTCAATGTAGAATAATATTTAGAAAAAATGCTAAAGTTGACTTCCGATCCGTGCGCTTAGAGTAGTCAGGAATAAAAACTTAAAAAAAAAACTAAAGCCGAACAGAAGTGGTGATTAAATTAGAATTAAAATTTCCTTTCCTTATTGCCGTAGAAATATTTGTGCATTTTATTTTAAGCCTATCGACTGGGCAATACACCTATAAGTCAATAAATTTTTTCTATTAAATAGAACAATTTACAGCGAATTTTATGAAATAATGTTGCTTGAGCTTGAACGTAAACATTTGGTTACTGTTCTTCTGCCTATGTCATTGCTTATGTTTGAGACGTGCCGTTAAAAATCTGCGTACATTATTTTTTTCCTTCAAGAACAGGTTCTTTGCCTTTTTTTGTAAATATTTAGTTACAAACAAGAATTAACAAATGGCCGAATTTTTTATAAAAGCAATTTTTTCGTTTTGTATGACCCCTTTCAGACTCGGCAAGTTACTTGCGGAAGTCTCTTGCGCAACTCGTGGTTTGTAGATGTCAGCGGTAACATCGGGTTAAGAGGGAGCAAATTGAGTACAGACTTTTTTGTACTCGGCAAGTGAATTGCGCAAGTAACTTGCCGAGTCTAAAATGGGTGTAATTCAAAAGCGTAATTTTGGACACAGTCATATGTAATTTCCGAGTTCTTCATGGGCAACACTGATTTAAAGACAACATAGATCTAAAATTACGGTATAACATTTACAGTATATAAGATGATATAGCTAAGCCAAAGTTGAATAAAAAAAAGTATTAAAAATATTGAAGGAGTAGGACTATTTGCAAAGAGCTTTATAAATTTTAATTTCACTCAAAATTCGAAAAATGTTGAAAATAAAAAAAAAAAAAATACTAAATAAAGTTAAAACAAATTCCCGGATTTTTTTTGTCTATTAATGTTAGAATCTTCCCAAAACTGCATTTAGTTTTTTTCTTGTAGTTTTGTGATTTTAAAACGTTATGGATTTAATCCAAACTGCATTACAAAATTTCGTCTAATAAGTGAAATGAATAAAATAAAATATAAAAATAAAATAATGAAAAGCTTTGAAATTCAATATTAATGCTTCGTTCGCATTGGCAACAACTTCTTCGTTTTCTTCTATTATCTTTCTTCTCAAAGTATTTCATAAATTTTCCTTTCAGTTTTCGCACACAAATGTAACTAAAGTATTTTTTAAAAAGTCTACTTCTGCTTTAGCAACAATATGAAAATGTATGAAACTTTAATGGCGTTTATAATAATTTTATTTAGTTTTGAATAAAAATTTTAACAACATGTTTTAAAAAAATAATAATACATACATATCTAATATTGTTGTGGTCAACATTTGTATACGTTTTTTTTTTTAAATTAAAATCTGTGTGGTTGCGAAAAATATTGTTGCTTTCTTGTGAACACCAAGTGAAAATGTTGATGCCATTGTGAACGAAGCTTTAGGCTGCGCTTAATTCGAATTCAAGTTTTAATTAAGAAAACTTAAGTAGAGTATTTTTTTTATTATATAAAATAACAGTGTAAGATATTATTAATATTTAAAATTGATATTAATAAGATTTTTGTTAAAAAAAAAGTCTTATTAACTTTTGCGGAGATAGAAAATTTAACAAATCTGTTTGAACCAGACCTGCAATAGAATATTGTCTCTCAGATGCAGAATGCATTTGAAAACTTAAGTAATTCAAGCAAATCTACATCTCAAAAAATATTAGGAGATCTATGGTATCTCTTGATTTCTTATCTTGCAGAGCAACAACTTACGATGAACAGAGGCTCATCTTCCTCGGATTCTTTTATAATTTGTTCACAAACGCTAGTTCTTGTAAACTTAACATACCTTTTGCTAGGTGTAGGGGTGACCGTGTCTTTCGGAATAGAGAGTCATGTTAAGTGGTTTAATGAGCTGTTTTTCCGATATGATTGAAGTCGATTGCCTTTGAAATATTTAAGCTTTGTATGAATTGTAGATAAACATTAGATTTCATTATTCGAATTAAACCCTAATATTTTTTATTCAGAGCTCATACTTAGTTAGTCCCGAATTTTTGGAACTCTGAACTAATCTCCATCTATGTGAATTGATTTATCATAGTTTCTAATAATGTTCGAAGACCGTGAACTATCGGAGTAGCGTCATATAATGTAGCAGTGGCTTTGCTTATGTATTTTGTAGCCTCTACGAAGTAAAATTTTGAGCAAAACGAGTTTTATATATACACACATTAATAAAAACAGGCAAACAAATCTTAAAAAGTACAACTTCATACAAGATTTAGCAATGAGAGAGCATTTCACTACTGTGGTCAGGGCTGCCGTTTAAAAAATGTTTATGCTACTAAAATTATCTGCAAAATATACCATACTTCTTTGAACCGATTTTTTAAATATTTAAAAATAAATATATCGTTATATAAAATGCAAAATGACCAATCATAATTTTGAAAAATTTTCAGGAGCGATAAGAAACTTAATAAAAAGCAAACTATTGTGATAGGCTGAGCTTTAGACCGTACCTCAGAAAAAAATTTCCACACAAAACTTTTAATATAAAGTATTTTTGCAAGGAGGTTTCAAAAAATAGATTTTTTTGCTGAACGTAGGGGTCGCCCTTTTACATTATTCTTTATATTTTAGGCATTCGCAGTCCGATCTTAAAGTATGATATATCAATGTTTTTGTCTCGAGAAGACCAATGCTATTGACCTCAAGTATCTCGCTTTAGTGTTTATCCACCAGATATCTGTTTGTACACCAAATGCGAGCTTTAATTTCCTGACATTAGGTTCGTACGAACAGAGATCTGGTGTATAAATACCAGAAAGATATACTTGAGGTAACTTGAGTAAAATATTTTTTTAATCCTCCTTGCAAAAATACTTTATATTAGATGGTGTACGGCGAACTTTTTTTCCTTTTAAGGTGGTACGCTCTACTGAGCCCCAAAACATCCTAATACTTTGCAGACAAAGTAAAAAATGTATCAAAGAGTTTAACAATGTGTAGTTTGCTTATTGTTATCCCGTTGATAACTTTTTGAATAGATAAAATATTGACAAATAGTTTTTATAAGAAGAAAAATTGAAACGCATCTGACTTGGTAAGCTGAAATTAGGTGACAAAACTATCCTTTATAATACCAACACCGTCAAAGTAACTTGATACTAATGTAATGCCACATCCATAGTTTCATCAACAATCAAAAATAAATATTGCACATTTTCTCAAACCGACAAAAATTAGGTTTGGCCTACCATCCGACCAAACGGAAAATATTCGACCACATTTGGTCGGAGAAGACCAAGTTCGGCAACCCTGACTGTGGTGCAAGACAAAAGAGGTCACAATTAAAACAATTTTAATAGCTACTTAATTTTAATTTTATACTCTTCTTGTAAATGAGTTATTTATCTTAGTGGTAAGAAAAAATCCAAAAAAAAAAAAATTATTTTGGAAGTATCGATATATCGGTAACTTCAAAATCATTATTCCGGGAGTATATCTGTATTGGCGCTAAGCGAAAAAATTGGTATATTTGAGCCCAACTTAACCCTAGAAAGATAATCTACCCAAATTTTACCCCTGCACTTTCGAAATATTGCGATTTATTTTTAGCTAGCACGAATCCGTGGCTGTGCACTTCAGACATTCCAGTCGTTACGTAGACCTTTTGCGAAGGACACACTTCGCTGCGGTAGATAATGCCAATTTCTAAAAATAGCGAGTTAGTGATTAGATTAGTGATCAGTTTTCAAAGATATACGATGTTTGCGTTGATTACTGAAGATTTTGATTACCTAAGAAGTTTTTGGTTTTTTTTTCTAATAATATATATAAATAAGCAAATATTTTAAATTTCCGTATTTTTTGTTAATATATATGTAAACATATAATCCACATTAGTTTGTTCTTAATAAAACAAATAATACAACAATATACCAAGTTATAATAATGCGTCAGTTTTACGCATGATTATCTTTAACGTATGTGATGATATGAATATCTTTCTAGGGTTAATCAATCCAGCCTGCTTTGCAAGGGCCCTATCGTTCCAAAAATACTTAGCTCATGAAGACCAGGTGACCAGGGCCTCCTTGCTTATATCGTATTTTGCCATATCCTTTGTTTTGGGGTGAAATAAGTAGTTATTTGTCTATAATTCGGTCATTTATAAGCCGATTTCATAGCATTCTGCTTTATTACTTAAGGTTAAACTGAAAAAAATAAAGTTCATAGATTATAAAAAGAACTTGAAAAGTAACGGTTTAAGGGTTAAAAATGGAAATGTATGGATAAAAATTAGGGACAGTCGTGGTTGTTTGTTCATATCTTTGGTATTTGAGTACCAATTGGTTGAATTTCAATAACAAACTATTCGGGGCTATAGTTATTTAATATAAATAAATAACATCCTAGTCCCAAACATATTTCGAGTCCTTGGATATCCATTTCAACGTACACACGTACAGCAGACATGGTTCAATGAACTTGGCTTCTAATAAGGACCCGGAATATATATCAGTAAGATCAATATTGTAGAAATTACAAGCTTATCTGTATATATTAAAGCTTTTTACCTGTGATGAGGTATTATTGTGCTATCAAATAAGCTAAATTGCACTAACTGGCTTAGCTTATTATATACTTAAAGAGTTTTACTTAAAATAAAGTATAATAAAAGATAAAATTTTTAATCGTAATCGTAAAAATGTTTCTGTTATTATGATCAATTTCGTTTAACAATTTGTACTAAGGACTTTGTCTAAAAGATTATTTTTGTGCAATAAGTACCCCTAATCTGATGTTTTAACAAGAAGCATACGGACGGGACAGCCTACAGTAAATAAACATCAATTTCTAATGAAAAATGCCATGACAACTGAATGTTTTTAATAAATAAACAGTTCACAATGTTGTGATACTATTGATTAGAAGATAAATATGTTAAAGTATTTACTATAGTACGGACAACTAAAAAAAGTACTAATTTAATTCAAAGTTTAAGTCAATTTGTCTCCCCGACAACGAATGTTATTTGAAAATAAATAAGGACATAAATAATCTTTAGGTAGTCATGATGTTATATTTTAATGGAGGCTATTTTTATAAAAAAAAAAGTACAATTATGGTGCTTTCAATCAATTTTTTATTTTTTTGTTTTGTTCAAAATACTTTTTTCGAATAGTTTAAATTATACATATTCTGTAATAATTCTTTTACATAAAAAAAATCTTGAATGCCTTATAAGTCGAGCGAATTTAAATTTTCAACCGATTGGTATTAGTATCATAACTTTTTTTATGTTAAAAGGCCCAAAACAATATGTGTATATGTATTCACCTAAAATACTTAAGGCCCCACCATAATGTGCATAAGTAAGCTTAAGGTACTGCAAAAAATTAATAAGAAGTCAAATGCATAAGCAAATTAAAAAAAAACTTTTTGGTGGCCGTTATGTGCTTACATAAGCTTAAGATCTATGTTGTTTTGTGCAATATTTAGTTTTCTTGTGAGTACTTCAAATTAAAAAGTACCAAAAATTACAGCCCTATAATTGTTTGTTTTATGTTTTATTTAATTAGCAAGTAAACCTTTAAAGAGAAAATAATCGGTGATTGTTGTACTTATTAACAAAAAATCGATACAAAATTAAAATATGAATGTAAAATTTCTCATTGTCTTTATTGTTATTTTTGTTCATCTATTTCTTATGCTAATCCTGCAATGCTCTACGCTTGTCTGCAGAAAACCAGAGTCTCTGGCGGAAATCGAACTGATAGACTAGCTCACTACCAACGAGCCTACCGGGGCACTCTTTCAATTTTTTTTTTAAATCTTTTAACAATGCACAAACGGCTGATTCCGTACGGAATGTGCGTTCAAATGATATTTGACCAAACTTAACGAAAATTTTCATGGCCACATATGTTTTTTATGTATTCTCACAGTTTCTTCAGTTGACGTAAGCGACCTCATGCATGTTTGTTCAACAATTTCGAACGTTACCGCTTGCGATAACTTTCATATGAAAAATATTTCTTGCAAATTTCTTAGATTTTTTTATGCCAACGTTAACGTTTGCATTTGTTAGATAAGCCTTTTTTATATGTATAATAAAATCGTTCACAACCGGCAACACATGCAATCTATAATAAATTGGCGCTGCGAAATATGACCCAAAAAAGAAAATACAAATTTACCCAAAATTGAGTGCTTTTTAAATTTTTTTTTAATGAATGACACTCCAAAATAATAAAAAATAGCTCTAAAAATAAAATGGAATATACCCCTAAATTAAGGGTTATTCTTCTTTATGAAAAACCCAACATAATATGGTTGCAACTTCTTGTTGGAGGACTCATTTAATCATAATATGATTCCTGGTGACAATAATATGGCTAAAGTAATCATAATATGTCTAAGATGGTTTTGCCAAAAAATAGTTTTGTTGTGGCAAGGCAGACCTGACCATAAAAGAAAATGTGTTTTCTCTGCGTGTAGCAATTACTCTAGTATGTAAACCAAAAATTTTTTTGTAATTCGAAATGAAACAAGATCCCAAGAGCAAAATTGGGGATTAATTCCAAAGTTTGAAGGTGAAAGTGTTTCTCAGTGAAAGAACTCTTCTCAAATAAAATTAGAAATAGACAGTCAAACAATTCTGGTAATACTTATTTTGTATTGAAATCATTTTTTAAAAAAAAGCTATTTTTTTAATATTTTGTTTAAATAATTTAACAGTTTTGGTTTTATAAAAATGAATTTATAAACTTTTTTAATAGATTGCATGAATTGTTATTTGTTCAAATAAATTGAATAATATTTTGTATCGTAGTGTATTGGGCGGTTATACCCGGGACATTGAAAATCAAGCCCGCTTTCTACTTATATGCACTCCGGTTATAAGCACTTAACGCTTTCATGCATTCCAGCTTGTGCAATAATTGTTTGCTATCTAACATAAGGAGAATCTATTTTGTGTTTAAGCATTTGCTTATATGCATCACAATATAATACAAATTTAGTAACTGGTTTTAAAAAGTTCCTGATATAAGCATCATTTCAAACTTTAGTCAATTACAAAAAAAATAAACATGGACAGAAAATATTACACTAAAATTTAATTTGCTAAATTTTAGTTAAACTTCTAATGTAAATTTGCCACTTTCGACGCAAGTAAATTTTTTTTTGCTTATGATATTGATAAAAGTTTTTCCATTAGCACTGCTTATGCAACTAAGAGAGTTTCCATAGTTGCATTTTTCGTTGAAAAGCACCGAATGCCGTGTTTTGCACTATTACACACACAGAAAAAAGTGTTTTATCAATTAAAAAAATGGTTTAAAAAGTATTTAAATTCAATTAATGTGATAATTGAATCAATTAATTTTTTAGTTGAAAGAAAATTAAAAATTTTATTTTGATTTAAATAACATTTTAGTTGTTTTGAAATAAATTTTCAATTAAAATTTTAATTAAATAACAAAAAATCTTAATTGACCTTTTTCGTTTAAAATAAAATAATTTAAACATGTAGAATTGTTGTTGGGAATTGTCAATATTTATTTAAATAAATTAACACATATTTTGAAATGGCAAAGCTTTTTGATCAATTTTTTAATTAATAATCACTTTTTTTTAATTAAAAAATTAAATAATTTTTAAATTTTTTCAAAATTTAAAAATATTTAGTAATCAATATAATCATTTTGGTAATAGGTGCAAAATCAACAACTTGTTTGCTTTGGAACAAATTTGGTGATTGGAGAAATTTAATAATTTTTTCTGTGCAAGTCTTAAGCATTTTAACGAAATTGCTTCCCTGATTACTCTTATTATTGTTTGAAACTTTTCAAAAAAAAATTAAAACAATAACAACTTTTCATGGCCGGGTTGTATTTTCTGCAAAATACGTAAAACTTGTGGGATAGTGTAAAGTACCCTAAAGAGATGAACACTGTAATTTGTTCTTCGGTGATTTACAGTTAATTACCAAAAACCGTTGCTGTTGCTCTTTGCAAAAATTTGTGGTGTTCTTTTTATTTTTATTTTAATTTTTTTTTTTTTTTTGAGTCATTTATTTTCTTGCATTATTTCAGTAAAAGTTTGTACTCGAGAAAATTCAAATAATAATCTGTGATTTCGAAAATAATTTAAAATATTTACAAGCAATTGGAAATTGGAACTTTTAATTTTTTAAAGAAAGAATTATGCAAACTTAAAAACCCAATTAGATAATTAAAATTTGTAATATAACATTTAAATATCTAATATAAATACTTCAATTCGAACATTAATTTTAATGGAAATTTCAAATACATACAAACATACTTACGTATAAGTTTGAAGCTTAAATTAATTTTATTAAAAGGAAATTAACTTTTTTAATGAAATGTATAAGCTTAAAAATAAAATCATGTTAAACTTCGAAAAGAAATTATGAATTTTGAAAAGAAGTTCTAGTTGATATTTTCATATAAAATAAACTTTGTAGTAAAAATCTACATACAACACCAATTTAAGGCATTTATTTAAAGCTTATTAAATAATATCATATATAATTCATTCATATAAATACATATTCTACTATAGTATGTGCATATATAAATAAAATTTTTTAAACCCTTTGCGATTAAAACGACATGAAGCATGTACGATGCATAAAAATGAACCGAAAGCTTAAATACTGACTATTATCGTGTGCCGATTTTTGTTACATGGTGTAAGTGATTCTAATATCCAATACAATTTTCTTTAAACAAATTTTTTATATCGTACTGTTTATTGAATTATTAAATTCTGAATAAAGTGTTTTTTTTTTTGTGACGTATTGAACGTTAAAAATATGTATGATGCTTATATTGGCGTTATATCAAAGATCACTATTTAATCTTTATATTTGAATATGTGTTAAGAAATTTTCTTATAATTTATTTTAAAGTTTTGTACTTTATCTTTGCCAAAAAAAAAAATAATTTAGTAAACCGATACATTTACTGAAAACTAGTGCAGAAACTCGTATGCATTTCGTAGATTACATACTCGTTTATGTTATAAGTAGGTATGTGGCGTAATGGTTAACCCGAAATCTGAACAACGAAAATATACGACTAAGCACAAAGTAGCCGAAATTCTAAATTGTCATCGGCTGTAAGATTCCAGATATTTGCCTAAGAAAATTTTTGTCAAATATTCTGCAATTTGTAATTTTATAACGAATAACGCGATTTGACTTATTTTCTACAGTTGTAACATTTTGCACATCACTGTATAATTTTTGGAATATACATATGAATGTATGTATATTTTATACGCAATTTCCGGTACCATTAACCCTTGGATTACATTTTAATACTTGGCACAACACCAAAGGCAAGTAACCTAATGCTTTTATCTGAGAGCAAAATTTATTTAATATTAGAGAATTCTATCTCAAACCACTTTTGAAGTTTATATCAGCTTATATACAGTTTTATACTTTTTGCAATTTTTAACACACTTAACATAAAAACCTACTTAAAAAAATAATAAAATTCTTTTTAAATCTAATTAAAAATTTCTTACATTTTTTTTTTTTTAATTTTAATAGTTCTAAACATGTTAAATTTATAAAAAAAAGAGCAACATTTTTTACTTACCTTTAAATCCAGCAAGTTATTTGGTTAATTTATTTTTTAAATTTATTTAAAACTTTTATTATAATATTTAGACTAAAAGTTCATTCACATTTTAGGATTTTCTTAAAAAAAGTATCGCAAAGTTCCTAATTTTACATCATTATCACACTCACTCTTTTTATTTTATTTTTTTTTTTTTGTAACTCTTGAGAAAAAAAAGTCAAAAGAAACTTTTACACTTCAAATTTTTTTTAAATATTTCAAATGTTGCGTAGTTTTGTAACGTCTTCGTGGGGCACGTGTCACCAACTGAACAAAAATTAAAAATGTTAAGCTCGTCAAACTTCGCTGGGAACCAGGATATTTTTCTGTTTAGTGTTGTACGGTTTTTCTATTTGTTTCAGCTGCAAACAGGCCACACTTTTTGTTGGTGATTGAGCAAAAGTTTCTATATGTGTTTTATATTCTTTTTTATTTGGTATTTTTCTTTAATCTTTTGTGTAACTTGAGTTCTTGGCTGATTGGAATTAAAATCAGGATCCAGGACAACGCAGGATAAATGTTGTCCTTTCCGCAGCCAACTCACATTCTTGACTAAGCAATGAACAAAACGGTTTTTACATTAAAAAGGATTTTACAAAGATGGTAATTTGGGAATGAATTAGAATAGCCAGCGTAAAAGCGAGCAGAGAACTTCAAACCGCTCTTCCTCCCAAAACTCTCACTTGCTCTTTTCTTCCTTCACATAAGCAATTTTACGCTCTAAAAGAACTTCTGGCAGGGGTACATTGTATTTTAATTGCAGAGCGCAAACTCCGACTTAGACAAAAATTGAATGGAACAATTCAAAAAAGCTTTTGATAAAATGTGCAGGCAGGAATTTTTCATCAACCCTTGGAAACAACAGCTGTGGGCGATGAACCAACAAAGGATTATGACACTGATTACTGTGCACAAATGTCACCTACGAAGCAAAAAAGCTTCTTTATGTTTGGGTTGTATAAGAGTTTTGTAGACTTCCCCTGATTCCTTGGTAAAATGCAAAAACAAGTCTTTATAGCTGTATTGGTGTATAAGTATTTTTTAAATGAAGTTTAACAGTGTGTTGTAATATATTCCAAAAATGATTCATCAAAATTTCAATTTGAAAATAATACAGCAAATATTTACACATACACACAAACAAATTAATGCCATACAATCCCAGATAGTTGGCAAATAATGAAACATCTTTTATAAGGATTCACTTACATTCGCCGTATATAATACTAAGATCCTTTTAACCCTTTCTTCTTGTATATTGTTTTTCTGCATTTGGGTTTCCTGAAGAGTCCCTGCAAGCATATGTCTGGTGGCAGTTATTATTAATTTTACTCCTCCTGTATAAATATATTTTGTTTGTTTAAGAATCGATATCTTTTGTTTTAATATATTCCATTGTTTGTGTTCATGTCCGTGTCTGCTGCTACTGATTGTGCCCGCATGTCATTTCCCATTTAAAATATTAATTTCCAGTAAAACATCTTAAAACTTCCTCCCCATGAACTAAAACTGAAAGAAAGTTTGTTGTAATTTGAGCAGTGGCAGAGTATGTCAACTTATTAGGCTTTCAAAAATTGTAGAAAGTCTCTGGTAAGAAGTGGCTGGTTGGCTATTGGTATCAGTCGGTATCGTCTGCTTAAAATAAAATAAATTTTCGTACATACTGGCCTCATCAATGTAAGAAAATTATATTTGCCTTGGGAAATTAAATGTTATTAAATCTGTTAGATAAACATTTATTTATATACATAAACGATTTGAACAATACTTTTTTAAACTTTATGTGTAATAAAAATATGTGATGGCGAACGAGTACACTGTAATATTCGGGGGAATAACCCCACACAGATTTCTAAATAAGTCAGAGCTCTTTCTAAGACGGTTGTCAGAAGAGATGAGCGATATTTCAGTATCACAGGTACCCTGTTACTGCAAAATCACGAATCAAAGTTGTGACCACATTTGTCAAGTAATAGCTACTAGATTTGTTGGTCTTTTCTTCTTTTATTACATACAAAAATTTATGAAATTTTGTATGCAACAACGCATTATGGTGCAATTTTTTTTAATAAAAAACAACACAATGATTTTTTACTTGATAAGTATACCTTGTTAAAGGAACTTTATTTGTATACATACATCTGTTATTTGCATAATTGTGCATATTTTGTTTTTTTTTTTTTGTTAGTTTTAAATCTAATTACTTGATTCGTCTTATTAAATATTAAAAAATTTCTAAAACATAGTTATAGTACCTCTATAGTTGTTTTATTTTCTGATAACCATTAAATAACTAAAAACTGACAAGGGATCGCTCATCGCTAGTAGTCAGTAATGCATATCGAAAATAAGTCGGACATCAGCCCTCTCCAAACATAATACTTCAGGGATATTCCGTACAGCTTTCCTTCTGGCTTTACCTTTAATATTTTTAGATAATAGTTCAGACGGACTTAACTTGGCTTGATTGTCAATCTTTTTTAATCCGTGCCGAGAGTCAAGACAAAATGTCATTTGATAAGCTTAACCGGAATTTTAAAAAATTTTCCATCAAATTGTCATCAACAATCAAAAAAAAAAAAAAAACAAGTAAGAGTGCTATATTCGTCTATGTCGAATCCCATGTATGTTAAGATAAGAGCTGAAAGTTACATAAATACCGTTCTTTTTTTTTGAGTCCGCCCATATTTTTAGAGAGGTTGTGTATTGATAACCCAGCTTACCAAATTTGGAAGACTTTTTTTCTTACCGTTCTTTAGCTATAAATTAATCTATTTGGTGCTACGCCCACGTCTTCGCTGCCACTCACATTTGATCGATGTTATTTGTTGATAACCAAGATGCTTCATTTACCTCATTTGAACACTTTAGCTCATGCCGTTCTCTAGATAAGCAGAAAAACACACGGTTTAAAATTACGACTGCCTCTAAGGGTTTTGTTATATCTCAGCCATTTGGAGATCTAATGAAATTATAATAGCAAACTTTTCGGGACAGAATTTGATGCAAATATATGTGGAAATAAAAATATATAAAAAACCAAAACTGCTTCTGATTTTACCCATAAACCCATGGATGCCAACTCTTAACTACACAAAATTATTAAAAACGCTAAAAAAAATGGCTAAAATATGGCTAAACAAGATTTTAATACAAAATACAAAATTTATTTAATACACTGAAATTGTAAATAAGAGATTATTTTGTTTGTATTATAACACTTTTAATAGGTAAGTATAGGTTAAGAAGCGTTATGCGCTCATGGGCATAACTCTACTCGGAGACCATTGCGGTCCACTGGAATCCCAACAATATAAAGGAAGAAGAAGGAGAGAAGTGAAGAAGAAAATAAATTGCGGAAAGATTTAAGATAGTTAGTAGATACTACTTAGAACAAAAAACTCCCCTTACAGTCCTCACATCAGAAACAACCTGGACTGGATTACATTCAGCGATACACCCTAGTTCGTCTTGAAATCTATCTCCTAGCTATTTCTGCCTGATACCCTGTATTCTAGGACAATGGCACAGTACACGCTCAACCGTCTCTAGCTCCTCAGCATCCTTGCTCAATATGCAGAATTCCGGTATGGTATTGTCCCATATACTCGTTAAAGCCCTAACAGAACAATGACCCGTCAAGAACCCTATAAGGGTCCTAAGTCCACTCCTATCCAATCCTAATAGAAACCTGCTTTCGCTTGCGTCGAATCCGGGCCATAATGCCCTAGACATTCTGCAACCGTTCTCTCACTCCAGGATCGGTTAATGGCATCACGGAATCTTTCCCGTATCACCTCATAGTATTGCCATAATGGAGCTTTTTGGTTGAACAACTAGAAAAACTTGAAGAAAATTTGGCTAATGGCTAATCGAGATGAAAAATGGCTAAATATAGCAAGTAAATAGCGTAATTTCATTGTTATTATTTTCGCAGAACTGCAAGACCCAAAGTTTTCAAATTCGGTAATAAAACATGAATTTGTCCCAAATTACAAATTTAATAAAATTAATTGGTCTTGCATAACGTTATTGTTATTTCTTGTTTTTGGTTAAGTTTGCAAAGCTTACCGATTTCTGAAGTAGAAAACAATTAAATGCGCATGTATAACGACACGTCTCGCAGAGAGCAATAATGTCAGCAGAAAAACACTACAACATGTTTGTGTTCATGCTTAAGCAACATACGTTTTTAAAAAACGCTGTGAATGGTTCTGTTTGATGGAAAACATCTTTTTGACTTATGGGTATCATGTACTGCTTACTCGATATTCTTAAAATAAATTGCACAAATATAGTTTTTGTTTTTAATAAAACCTTAAAAAAATACCTTTAAAATTTTTAAAACTATAAATTGTACACGCTTTTTTTTATTTTTTCGCGCCAATAACAAATGGCAAAGAAATGAAAATGTTTGAACATTTATTTCATAATATATATGTGCCCATACATCTACACATGGACATATCGAGCTCCAATAGAGTCATAAATCAGAAACCCTGATTTTTGATTTCCCTATAGAGAAGACTCTATTGCAGCAAAGGCTCTATATGGTGTTGGCAATAAAGTTTTAGAGTTAAGTACATAAATATTTCCAAGTTTATTGCTCGTAGAGACCCCGTGTAACATATCTTTATACGTTTGTATTGGAAAGTAAAAATAAAAAAGTCAGTGTTTGAAAAACAAGTTTGACTAGGCTTTCAAAAATTACTGAAAAATAGAACTCAAAGTGAAATTACATACAGATTACAAATACTTCTAATTACACATGGGCTACACATGCAAATATAAATTAAACATAATATGTGTGATTGCACACAGATTGGCAACACTGGGTAGTTCACTATACGCAAACCGACAAGTAGAATCGAAGGAACTCCGTTTATCAGGACCACACCAGTTGCCAGGTGTATTTTTATTTACATCGAAATGTATACTAATGTACCATCTGATCCAGCATGTAGCCGTGAGATATCCCACAAAGGTTGGATAGAATGTAGTTGTCAAAAAAAAACTGTCTCACTTGGTACTTAGGGCCGGGCATTTGCAGAGAAGGTGGATGACCGGTTCTTCTTTTTCATGTCATTCCAACTACGACAGTGGTCGTTGAAGGGAAGTGCGAGTCGACTTGCATGCTTGCCTCTCATCCGATGTCACGTTAATACTGGCCTGCGCCCTTAACTAATCCATTATGTTGCTAGTTAAAAGCGGCAGAGGGTGTTATCTATAAAAAAAATGGTCACACTAACTTGGTCGCTCTATATTTGTCTAAATTGCGCCATCCATTTTCGAACTTTAAATCTGTATGTATCTAGTCTCAAAATTACTTAAATTACACAGAAAAAATTAAAAATTGTCTTTAATCACGAAAATGCATCCTAAGTTCATAGAATCAAGCAAACAATTTGTTGATTTTACCAAAATGATTATATAGATTACTTAAAATTTAAAATATTTAAAATTGTAACTATATAAAATTGTGAATATTTTTTTGTCAATAAATGATATTTTTAATTTTAAGTAAAAAAAATGATCAAATAAATTTTTCATTTTAAACAATGTGTTAATTTAATTAAATAAAGCTCAGGTCTTGACAATTCCCAACAACAATTATACAAGTTAAAATTATTTTATTTTAAACGGAAAAATTAATTAAGATTTTGTTGTTAAATAAATAATATATTAATTAAATATTGATTTTAAAACAACGGAAATGCTAATTAAATCAAAATTATATTTTTAATTTTCTTTCAACTAAAATAAAAAATTGATAAAAAAAAACTACATAGAAAAAATTATCAGTAGTTTTTCATCAATTAAAAAAATTATTTAAAAAGTATTTCAACTTAAATAATGTGATAATTGAATCAATTTTTTTTTAGTTGAAAGAAAATTAAAAATACATATAATTTTGATGTAATTAACATATTAGTTGTTTTGAAATAAATTTTTAATTAAAATATTTATTAAATAACAAAAAATTTTAATTGACTTTTGTCGTTTAAAATAAAATAATTAAAACTTGTAGAATTCTAATTGGGAATTGTCAAAACCTAAGCTATATTTAATTAAATCAATTAACACATTGCTTGAAACGGCAAAGTTTTTTGATAATTTTTTTAATTAAAATTAAAAATTTCATTTATTGAAAAAAAATATTCACAATTTTAAATATTTACAATTTTTAGTAATCTATATAATCGTTTTGGTAAAAAGTGCAAAATCAACAAACTATAAGAATTTTGTATAAATTTGGTGATTAGAGACAATTATAAATTTTTCTCTGTGTATATAAATTTCTTTTGTATTGCGATCAAATCCAATCCCGAAAATGGCTTTAAAAATTAAAAATATGGAAAATTCAACATGCTTTAAGCAAAAGATGTAATTGATTTTTTTCAATAATGATTAAATGGTGTGATTAATAACGGATACAAGAGTTATCGAATTGCAAAGTCTTTTTTGGGTAAAACCATTTTTTTTTTCATAAATTCTTTAAGATAATTGGTTATTGTTTTCAATGTTGGGACTAATGATCCTTTACACTATCTGTTATGCTATACTTTTGTTTTTTTTTTTAATATTTATAGAGCAGAGAGCCAAGTATGTTTTGGATTAATTACTTGTTTCCCCGCAAACATATATACATCCATGAAGGAATTGTGTTACACAATGGATTTGTTTGTTTAAGTTCCTTGCTCCTTTTGGCTTGAAGCTCTATAGCCGAGACTATGAATATGTACTTCTGTAAAAATGTGTGTTTATTTTTAATTTATTTATTTTTAAAACATATTTACAATTAAAAACACACACACACGCACACACGCAGACGGGAATTTATACATCCATATATCTATAATGAGTACAATATAAAAGAACCGTGTTGCATTACAAATATTTTTACTTGTGAAAAAGTTTTTAATTAAGCGTTGTACCGAAACCAATATAAAATTAAATGTTTAATGAGTTTCGATTTGATGCTCCATTGGATGACTGAATATATGCTCTACCTCTCTTTCTCTATCTCTCCTTCTTACTCCCCTTACCCATATACACCTACACTTATCGTAGGACTTAGTTAATATGCAAGTTGGTTAGTAGGTTGCCGACCAGGATGCTTCTGATGCTCTTGCAGCTTTAGCAAACATTACAAAACATTATTGAATAACTTGGCAAATTGTTGGTCACGCAGTATTCATTGTTATTCTTCTATTTCCTTTTATTTTATTTTTTAGAAAAGATTTGTAAATGTTGGTAATGTTCTTTTCAATGTGTGGGAATATCAAATGCAACAGGGATTAACCATCATGTAATTTTAAGGATAATACGACATTTTGTTGGCTATTTTCTAGAGCTTTGGTCCATAATAGACCTCCATTAATTTAAGGATATTTTTCTATTCCGCAAATTCTCAAGATTTTGCTTGCAAAAAATAATTCAAAATATATAAAATATTTACTCTAATATTGTCAATTAATGAATGTTTTATGCATACAAATGTACTTAATTAGATAAAAATTCGTCGCTTGTATTACTTCGAATGTCATTATTTTTTTAATTTTGCCTTTTTTTAAAATAAATCTGCCTTTTTTAGGCCACACAGTAAGTAATAAAACGAGTTTTAAGTCAGTCAATGTTTACTTCACAGCTGTTAACTTTATAAGAAGTGTCTTAATTTGGGCCTTTTAAGAATGGCGAACTTTTAACAATTTAAACATGTCCGAGGTGTCCTAGTTAGGCCATATAGTGCGGCTCCTGAGGTAAATGTGGGATTAACATTAACGCAATCAGAGTTCTGTTATCAATATGTTTAGCTTCATGACAATTATTCCAGCCCTTTAAAAATGCTAGATATATTTAAAAAAAGTTTGATTCTTACCCACTGTGCAAAGAACATAAATAGATTTGTGTGTGCGTTTACTAACAATTCCACATGCATTTTCAATACTATTAATTGTTGTTTAATTACAGAAATGTACAAAACTGCATATCAACGCTAAGAACAAATAGTTTTTATTTAAATAGAAATTTTGCATACTTACCAGACATTTATTCCAATGCAGAGAAATAAACGTACAAACACGTACATTCTTATATTGATTGTACTATACGTTTGTTTGGAATCGATGTAATGTCGTATTAATCATTTTATTTACAACAAATTGTATCTTGTGGTTTTACTTGTAACCAACAACAAACTTACGGTTACTTGCTATTCTCTGCTGAAAACTTTAATGCGGCAAATGAAGAGTTGAAAATAAAGTTTATTTAACAAATTACTTTCATCGACAACACAGACACAGTTGTAACCAGGGACCGTAACGATTTTAAGTTTAAATATAAAACCTTAAACTTGAATACTATTTTTAAGTTAAATTTTTTGGTTTAGAAAACAGAAATTGAGGAGTTTCCCAGCATAAACTTTGCTTACTTAGTAAGTTTTAAAATTTCAAACGCTGCATAGCTTGTGGCGTTGAACATTTTAAAACGGTACATGAATTTCTGTAGAAAGCAACAACAAAATTACAAAATATTTATGACATTGCTTGTGCTTTGAATGTAATTATTTGTTGTTGCGTTGGGCTTTACATGATTAGGGACTAAGTGTCTGATCAATATCATCCCCGATGCACATTAACGACAGCAGTTAAGATGCGACCGATCAATTCTGCTATCTTGATTGCCAGATTGCTGCTGATGGCGGTACTGAGAAAGACGTTAACGCCCGAATAAATAAGGCCAAGTCTTCTTTTGGCATGCTAGCTCCGTTTTGGCAAATCAATAAAATCAGGAAAGCCACCAAGCTCAGAATTTTCGAGGCCAATGTAAATTCAGTGCTTAACGAAACGTCTACAAGCTTTCATGAACCGCTGGCTAAGAAGAATTTCATGTATATTTTGGCCACACACCATCTCTAATTCCGAATTACTAACTGCTAGGAACAAAATAGCAGTAGCAACAGAGGTACGTAAACGAAAGTGGCCGTGGATCGAACGCAGTGACGACAATGTGTCTAAACAAGCACTCAGATGGATCCCATTTTATCAAAGTGGCCGAGAATGCGGTAGACCACATACAACATGGAGCCGTTCATCATCATTAAAGTCTATCTCTCAAAATCGAGTTAGATGAAGATTGGCTGTTATTGCTCTATGGCTTTAGCACCCTATGCTCCAGTGGGAGTTAGAGGAACATATTTATATATATATAGCGGATGAGGTCATTACTAGTAAGTACTAATTGAGGTTTTCAGAAAAAGACAATTGCAATGACAACTACTTACCAGGTCATGTTTAAGAAAACTAATAACTATAACAAAAATTCAAAAAGTTTTTCCTGGGTTCCTCACAGAACGATATACATAATTACATATTAAACATTTTTTTTTATTTAATTAGTTCTACATAGAAAAATTTATTTAAACTTTGTTATAATACATTCCAAAGGTCAATAATTCAGCTGAGGCAAACTTTTGATACCCTCTACCAAGAATTCACATTTTTCTGGGAGAGAACGTAATGGGACTTCCGTAAAATTATGAACCAATTTTCATAATATCTGGCAACAAAACCAATTTGTGTCATATGTTCTTTTCGACACATGGTGAAGGGTTTGTAATAGAGTATCCAATTATTTGACTTTTGATTTTGTTCGAGTGAGGAGTTAATCGATTTTTAATTTTTCTCGATTAATCGATTAAGAGAATATGTTCGAACAACTCGAATAATTCAAATTATTTTATCCAATAGGAAAAACATACATTTCTATTTGATTTGATAGTTTTATTATATTAAAAAACAGAAAAAAGCAATAAAATAAAAATAAAGTTTAACAATAAACAATAAAATAACAATTCATTTATACCACGTATACAGTTCTAAAGCTTGTAAATAAAATAAAAAATTAAAAAATCAAAAACTCTACTGCAAGACATACAGTTTTTAAGGCGCTAAAGAGGTCGAAACAAGACTAAGGAAAAATAATAATAATAAACTGTAAACAAAGTAAACACTACTTCCGTTGAAAATTATCTGAAAGCCAATGTTTAATACATGTGTTGGAAGCCCTATTTGTACTTCATGAATTTATTTATTCTAACTTAGTTATTTTTGAAATCATAATCGAGTCGCCTTTGGAAAATTAAATTTATGTTTTATACCAAGGCGAATTCAAATACAGGTGGTGTCGAAACTACAACAATCCAAAAACAACAGAAAAAACATAGGGTTTTTTGCATTGCATTGTTAGTGTTTACGGTCCAAAATGTCAACCATTCCTAACAAAACACTAACAAATCAAAACAAATTGGCTCGAACTGTCAAAATCAGATGACGTTTCGACACCACCTGTAGTTGAATTCGCCTTGTTTTATACTTATTTATGTTTTATACTTCATTCTTTTTAATTTTAATTGTAATTTTTTCTATATTAAATACACATATATATATATATAATTTTATTCCTGACAACGTTATTTACATTTTTAATAAAAGAACAAGCTTAGAACGTTCTTTTACATGCATTTGGTTCAGCAGCAATCGGGGTCCATTAATTTTATTTTATTAATAATTTGCAATTATGTCTCGCCTGCTAAACTTAATACGGGAATTCAGTATAGGCTTTCACCCCATATTTTTATAAATGATTTTTGAATTATTTATTTTATTTTAGAGTTATTTGTCGCAGCATTTTTATGAGAGGTCCAGCCTATCTAAACAATATTTTTATTACCAATTCAATTTAACTAATTTATTGTTCCTGAAAATCAAGTTAAATTGAAACCAATGGAGATTCTCAGTTAAATTTTTTAAATAACCGTATTTTTCCGGATTTAAAGAGAAGTTCTGATTAAGATAAGAACTCAAAGTATGAAGTATATAAAAGGAACTTTTTTATAAACTTTTTAAAGTTTGCTCGATTTTAATTGCACTCAAATGTATTCGATTTACCGAACATGGCTGATAATTTTATTTTTCTTTATTTTCATAAAGCTCTACTCTATAGGATTGGGTAATATGTTTTTTTTTACGAATTACTATTTTGCGCCAGCAATCCGTGATTTTGTTTTTAACTACTAACTTGGTACACTTCGGCTTTTAAAATGTCAATATTCATCCAGCCGTTTGGATGGTAACAGGTAATAAAGATTTTGAAAACAGGTAAAAACTGGCTACCCATAATCTGACAGTGGATAGTTTACTCAATTTTAAATGCTGATGAATTTTTTAAAATTAACGTCAAATTCAATATCAAAAAGCGCTGTTGTAGTACGAAAATTCTTATGTATGGAATAAGTAGTTAAGTGTGTATTACATGATTTGTCGCACACACACCCACATCTAAAAAATGACTAAAATACGTTTAGAAGTGCGTGTAACACAATAGATACGGAATATAACAACATGTTATATAGTTGTTAGGTATTTTATAAGTTAGAAACCCAAAAACAAAATATTTTTCTATTTTAAAAGTAGAATTTTCTAAGAAATTAATTTTAATCGATTAATTGACATAAATTGTTTGAGTAATTCTTTATTTGAAATTGGATTTTTTTAATTATTCCAACAAATAATGGCGAACATTTTTTTTCGATTAATCGAACAACGATAAATTGCGTATGTAACAGTATGTACCATTCAGCATAGCCGAACATAGATATCTTACTTGTTTGTTTTTTTAAGTTCTATGTAAAAAATTTAGTCTGTTGCAAAATAGTTTTCTTTGAAACTAAAACAGAAATGATGGAAAAGGACCAAAAAATTAAACAAACGCCTGACAAATATACACTTTTCGTTTGCGAATAAACCACCCAAACATACTTATTCATTTCTAAATAATTTCTAATAAAAAACCTTAATTCACGTCCAATTTTTATGCTTCTTCTCGTCTTCAGTCAGCAAAACTTTTATTAAAATTTCGCACCAGGTAGCGCAAATAAATTTATTAATATTTTAACAGCTTAGTATAGTTTATTTAGCCCTTAAGTAACACTGAAGCAGTTAATATTTAAATTTGTTGTTAGCGAAGCCGGTGTTTGTTATAACACAGAGGGTAAAGTCCTTGAGCTCGTCCAAAGCATTTTGAATTGCTGGATTTTAAGTTTCGGACATATGACTCTACTCCATATAAGGATGTGGGCTTATTAAAACTACTTTGCAAGAATTATTAAAAAAAAGTCATAATTTTTGGATATAATTTCCATTTTTATTTTTGAGACATTTTTCGTTTGGGCGATTTTCCACATATAATACTTTGGGCGATTTTGTTGGCAGCAAAAAAAAATTCATGTAGTTTATTTTCTATAAAAGTTATAAAATTTAAAACAACAAATCAGAAGGTCATATCGTCGGCTTAATAAAAACACTAACTTTAATTTGGATCTCAATAGAATAATATATATGGGTCTACTTCTTAAGATAGAAATTTAAAATACAAGAAGTTTTTTGTCTGCCCTGTGAAATTTGCTAGAAGCTAATTAGTATGTTTACACTCTAATGCGACGGTATGATACACTACATCACAGTATTTTAAAACAAATTTTCGGGAGTGGACTCCATTTGGAACTCATGGGGCATCATGGACCCGCCACAGCAAAATTGTGTTACGACTAAAATTTTGTTTAAAAATGTTTGAGACGAATGTTATTGGGATATCCTTATCTGTATGAGAATTGTTTGTCTTTATGTGGTTTTAGGAGAGGGTTTCATTTGGGACATATGGTTAGCTTTTTAACTTCCAACACAACATTTTGTCATGACATAGTAGGTATCGTAAAAGTTATTGTTGCCAATTGTTATGTCAACACCAACTTTAAAGGAAGTTGAGGTATTAAACGCTATTTTCGGGAGTACTAGATGAATTGGAGTTGTGGTCAAATATGTACCGTTTCCAATAAAATTTGGTAGCATGATTTTGGGCGGCATGAAATAACCACCCACGAAATAAGTCCCCAAAATAATTATGAAATAATTCACCAATTTTTGGGGTCTTATTTGATATGAAATAAGCCCCCAATATTAAAATAAAATGAAACCCCAATGAAATGAAATAACTTCCCAAATCAAAATGAAATAATACCTCAATTTGTAGGGACTAATTTCATATGAAATAAAACCCCAATTTTAAAAATAAAATAAGACCCCAATATAATACATATTGTTCAGTTTTGGTTTTAAAATTTGCGAGATAGATAGCATGGTTAAGATGTCGGCCGGGCGCATAGACTTTTTCCTCTATGGTATAACAAACACCGATTTCGCTAACTAAAGCTTTTCTGCATAGCCGGTCTTCGATCGGGCACAATGCCAAATTAATGTTTGGAATACCACGGAGGCCGGCTACGCAGGCAAGTTTTAGTTAGTGAAGCCGGTCTTTGTTATACCATTGAGCAAAAAGTCCTTGCACCCGGCCAAAGGCCGGCTATGCAGAAAAGCTTTAATTAGCGATTCGGGATTCTTATATTCGGGATTTTCGAATTCGAAATTATAAACTTCGGGACTTAGAGATTCCGATTTCTGAAATTCGGGACTCAAAATAATCCCAATTTTTTTAGGATTCTGAAATTAGAGTTTTTTATACTTAGTCCCTTTTTTATGTTTGGTAAACGTATGCAGTGAATATAACAAAACACAATTTGCCATCATTATGACCTTTAAATAATGTAATTGAAAAATTAGATAAGTCCCCAAAATATTTTTAGGAACTTATTTCATTTCAGATTTTTGGGGACTTATTTCATATAAAATAACTCCCCAATATAAAAATGAAATAAGTCCCCAAAAAACGTTATTGTTGCCTTTCATATATTTTTTTGGGGAGTTATTTCATTCCCGTTTTGGGGACTTACATATTTCGTGAGGGGCTATTTCATGCCGCCCTGATTTTGATTACAATAAAATAAGTTTGCACTAAGTTTAATCTTAATACCATTATGTTAAGATAGTTTATGGGCATAGAGACTCCATTTCAGAAAGAAGCTTGTATTGGGACTATGTCAAATAATGTACCGTTTCTCACTATTTTCCATAGAATTGGCCCTTGTGCCAATCAGAACTTTTGTACCAAATTGCAGCAAATTGTCTCCAAAATTGCGACTACTTTGTGCACAAGGTTTACATGAACAGCCAGCTGGACGGACGGACATCGTTAGATCGACTCAGAAAGTGATTCCGAGTCGATCGGTATACTCAACGGTGGGCCTAGTAAATTTCAAGGTATTACAAGCATCTAGGGTTGCCATTCGTACTGTTTTTATCAGTACATGTACTGTTTTTTGTTCAAAGTACTGATTTATGCATTACAAGCAAATCAGTACGCAAATGTACTGATTTTTTCATTAATGTACTGTTTTTGTACTGTTATTAAATATTAATTATGGTCAGTATATAGTTTGTCATATTGTCAAATTGTTTGCGATACAAATATTAATATAGATGTCCTTATCGATGAGTTATTAACATTAAAGATTTTTGTCGAATCAGTACGAAAAAAGAAGACAGTAGAAGAAAAATGGAAAGTGTTTCTAAATGGTGGTGCATTAACCAATTTGAGGAAATGTGTTATTTTATTTCTTCCATTCCACATTCAAACGCTTTTCAGAACGAGTCTTTAGTTCTCAAAGTGGAGAAAAGAGAGTAACATGCTCCTAATATAAAACCTAGAAAGTGAGTTGAAGATAAAGACAAACTTTAGTTATAGTTGTAATGAGTTTTACAATTTCTTGAAGACTGAAGACAGGAAAAAATGGGGGCAATGTACAAAAACGCCATAAATATTTTTAACTTGTAACTTTGTAAATATTTATGCCCATACATATGTATGTAAATATATTATTTATAAAAATAAATAGTATAAGATCGTCTGAAAACCGATTGTGCCTTTTGCAATAATTAGAATTATTAATAGTAATTAGTTTTAAGTCACTTTTAAATAATTTTTTTAAATTATCTTGAAGATAAATACATAACAAGCTTCGTTATTTCAAGTGTTTAATTTGTTTTTTAACATTGTTGTCCTTATATCTGTAGCTTGTTGCTAAAAAGGCCAATGTCATAAAATTCATTTTTGAGAAAATTTAAATTTTAGTATTTTATAGAAGAGTTCTAAGTGAAAATGGCTAGCAAACCTTTTTGAAGCTGTTCTCGGTTAAATTAGACAAAAAAATTAATTATGCTGGTAGATATAGCAAAAAACTACTTTTATTTAATTTTATGTTGACATATATTCAAAAAATATAATAGAATAAAGGAATTGATTTTTTTTTTGCTTTTAATAAAACTAATGTTTCTTTGAAAGAGATTAAACCAAGTAGCTAACAAGAAATTAAGAATCGAATTTTTTAACAATTTGTTGTGTTTTAGATTTTTTTGTTGTTCACTTTGTATTTCCGCTAAAAATATATACGGAATTGAATTATTATTTTGAAAAAAATCAGTTTAATTAATTAAAATTTGTCACTGTTCAAATTATAGACTGAATTCAAGTTTTGGTTTAAAAAAGATTAAAACTTTTTATGTTATTAATATACAATTTTATATTAAAAAAGTAAATGTACTGTTTTTTATGCAATTGTACTGATTTTTTTTCTCTTATGTACTGATTTCTTTGATTTCAAGAATGGCAACCCTACAAGCATCATCACAAACGCATAAAACCCTCTCCACTACTGTGGTGTGAATACACAAGGTAAAATTACAATATCGTTTAAAAGTCTCACAATCTGTACAAACTGTGCAAATTTACTGTCAACAATTATATGAGAACTCATTTACACAAACTTCCTAAATTTGCCCAACAATTTTGACTCGCGAACTTGCGCTGTTCAATTGTGCATTTATAAAGCGTGATCCATTTCGAGGTTCCCTCCTTTTTTTAAGAAAAAAAAAAAACAGAACATTCAAATTTAATGGGGAAAGTTTATTATCATTTGAAAGAACATTCTTTGGCATTTTTTTTTTTTTTGAAGATTATGTCTATCAAATGTTTGTACTGCTTACCGTCGCACAGTGGCGCCATTTGAGTTTTTTCGTTGCAAAAATCATATCTTTTGAACCGAATAAGATAATTTAACAGTTTAAACAGCATATGATAGATAACTGTTCAGCCTATGAAATGAGCGTTTGGAAAGGGTGCTACGCTTTGTAGGGGCCTACTTATGGGTTATCAAAGTTAAAATTAGTAGAAAAATCAATTTTATGGTAACTAAAAAAAATTATTTTTACATTTTTAGATTGTTTTTATTTTTTTTCTTAAGGGTTTTATGTTTTAAATTATTACCCAACAAATTAAAAAAAAAAATTATTTATTTTTTTAAATTTATTTTTTCAATTTTCTGTAAAATATTCATCACAATTCGTAAGAGAAGGTAAATCTAAAAGACTAACAATTTCTAAACTATAATTATTTTGTAACTCTATTCGTGAATTCACATGCCGCAGGGAAGAAATAAGTGGATCGGAAGATGCTGCCAACATGTTGAAGAGGTCCTTATTTTGCCTTACCCTTGATGCTTTGAATGTGTTCTGCAATCTATATTTTTTATAAAATTTGTTAAGAGACTCCTGTGCTTCTTCAGAAAGCTCTCCAATTGGCAAAGACTGGTACTCAATTATATCTTTGCCATGCGCCAATATTTTATGGACGGTCGGGGTCAACTTCTTCTGTGGATACATTTCTGCTAAAAGAGATGCAGTTTTCGACGCATATTCTCCATATTTTGTAGAATTGACATTTTCTTTGCAGTTTAAAACATCCAAGATCGTTCCCAATCTTTTCACGATTTGATTGTCAATTCCAATGATTCTAGTTACTGCCTCATCATTTTCAAAAAATCTCCTAGAAGTGTTTCCATCGTTAGAGTTACCGTATCCGTGCTTGGGACAGTCTACTTTTAGTCCAACTTGTTTCAAAAAAACCATCCTGTATTTGCTTCTTTCTGATCTTTTCCTTATCCTTTATTGATGTATTTTCATCGAAGTTTTCCTCCTCTTGTGGTAGGGTATATGCCAGTTTTAGCAAGAATTCCATACACCTTATCCTTGCGTGCAATGGTGACATTCCATATTCGTAATTCTCCTCATTTGTAGAATCGTTTAAATTACCAAAGTTCTTCTGACAAATAATAATATAAAATCGATAAAAAAAATATAAAAATAATACGAAAAAAGGGGTTTAGATAGGTTTTTGCTAAATTTTTACCTCCAATATAATTCTGTCTATGATAACTAATTGAAATATATTATAATTAAGCAGAAAAAGATACTAATCTTAAACTCTTTACAACTAATTATATAAAATTGAGATGTAACATATTATATATGAAATAAATTGAATTGAATTGAAAAAAGTTCTTCTGACTCTTTTTGCAAATCGGGCATGACATTGTTGAGGTTGTTCCTGTCAGTTCGTTTACGACTTTTCCGTCAACCATGGTCAGGTGGAACTCGTAATTGCATTCAATATATTTTCCTTCTCCAATTTGCAGCTTTGTAGGCTTAATCTTGCTTATTTGTTCTTCAATGTCCTTCACCGTAGTCCTTATGAGTTCTGCCGATTCCCTTGCAAACTGAAACATTATTGGTCGGCAATAATGCACTGATGACGGACGTGGATTTTTCCAGTGTAGGGAATCATCCGATTTTAGCCGCAAAGGAACAAAAGATGCCATAAACATATTTCCGTCCGATATTGTAGCGTCATCGAAAGATATCCTTTGCTTATAAACGCTTTGTCCGGATGATCCATCGCAGCCCCATTTGCTGATCAATGTCAACTTCTCAGGAAGAATTTTCACTTCCGTGAAAAACTTTGGTGTGGTTGACTTTCTAAACAGTTCAAATAATTTTAAATTGTTCAACGCCATGTTTTCAGTACTTAAATTGTTTAATGGTTTCAGTAATTGTTGCGCCAACTTTCAGGCGTAGACTAATCCAGGCATTATGCTTATTTTGCAATATATAGGCTTATGCTACCATGCCTAAAAATTTACCTGTTCCCTGCATACATATGGATTTAGGCTAAATAATGCAATTTTGATATTATGCACGTGTCCAAATAAGATTTGTGCCTACCTGTAGGGACCATAAGTCAATATTGTTCCTGACCATTTGTACGCCAAAGTATTGTTTATGTGAGGTACGTACCTGCTAATTTCAATGAGTAGTTTTTTTCAAACTATTAGATCAAACTACTGTCAGTCAAAACATATAAGGGATGGACGCCATACAATTTCTGCAACCATGTCTTTTTGAACTTTTTTACCTCTAGAAGCCAAACGGGCACGTACGGGCAGATAAAACCTTTTGAATTATGTAAAGAAATAATCAAAGAACAGGTTTTGCACGTATGGCAAATATAGAAAAATATAGTTTTTTTTTATTTTCCGTCAAAGTTGAAAAATAGTGAAAAAACGGATAGTTTTTAAATAGTGATTTACCAGGAGAAACACAAAGCAAACAGTTAATTTTTTTTTTAACATTATACATTTAATAAATACATCAATCAATACAAATAAAAAATAAGGCGATTCGTTACCTATTTTTCGTGATATTACACCTGAAATCGCAACAAATTGACTAAAAATTGTGTGTTTTTTTGAAAACCGAAAGTCGGTCAACTTTGAACGGTTATATCTTCTAAACTAAAAATGTGATATTATTAAGAGTGGCATATTTGAAATCGTTGAAAAGTTTCCTATTACATGGGTTTATTCAAAACTTCGTCGGCACTCATGAAAATTTTGATTTTTGCAACCTCGCTTGCTCTACGGGCGCCACTGTGCGGCGGCTATTTAAAGCAGCAATAAAAAAAGGACTGTCGAGGGAAGACGCCCTAAAATAAGCCACAAGGGCTCCGGCAGCTGCCACACTAAAAAGGGGACGTTCGCAAAACTCTCCCACAGATGGAGCTCCTGCCAAGCGCGCCTGTGCGAAGCAGACAAAGATCCAGACGGTTCATATGCCAAAGGGCAACAGACTGGGCTTTGTCTCAGCATTGGAGGCTCCGTCACTTACCGCCGACCAGATCGAGGGTCAAGAGTGCAATTTTGCAGGCGGTCATCGAAAAGTCCGGTAATTTCAAACCGCAGTTTGAGAGCTGTCTACAACGCACTGATAGGTTGATGCTTGTGTGCGTCAATAATGAGACGGCGGAGTGGACAAAGGCCAACCTTGGATTCATCCAAACCAAATCAGGTGTTGACTGCAAGATAGTCCCTGAAAAAGAATTCCCTCGCACGCATTTTGTGCGCGGGTACTTCCTACACAGTCTGGAGCTGCCAAATGAAAAGGTGTTGGCCTTCATATCAGCTCAAAATGACTTGGCTGCTGCACATTGGGCGGTGGTACAAAGGCAGACTGATGAATTCCTTCACCTCCGTCTGGCAGTGGATGGCTGCGCATACCAGAAGTAGGTTAAGCTGGGAGGTAAGATCAGCTATTGCTTTGGGCAAGTCAGACTACACCTCAAGAGCACTGGCTCGAGAGACGTTGCCAACAAACAAGAGAAGCCTGCCGAAACTGAAGGAGTTGAGGAACCACCCCAGACAAAACAAATACCCACCCCACACGATGGCCCGTCTATCAGCAGAGCGGCGAATGCTCGCGAGAGGAAACGGGCAGATGAGAGGGCGGACAATAAACGAAAGCCTCAGCCTTCGGCCAAACGCAGCACAACCAACCCCAGGAAAGGACGGAAAAACCGACCAAAGGTTCAAGAGGGAAGGGACCCCGACGCAACAGGCTAGGAAATCTGGTGCAGCGATCAATAAGAGAGGAAGATGAGCACCATTAGGGTGCTACAGGCGAACCTACACCACGCCAAAGGGGCGTCGGCCACACTGTGTAGGATATTCGCCGAGGAGAACATCGGTCTTGCGCTTTTGCAAGAGCCGTGGGTCAGTGGTGGCCTGGTCCGGGGACTACAATCCCTCTCAAGTAAGTTGATCTATGATCGGTCAGTGGACAAGCCTCGCACTGCGTTACTTGTCGACAAGAGTGTTGAAATAATTCCATTGACAAATTTTATTTTCAGAGATCTAGTGGCTGCACAGATCAATATACCCACAGAACGGGGGTCGTCGTAGCGACGGAATACTTCCCCGGCGAAGAAGAATTTGCTCCACCGAAGGAGGTGGTGGACCTGGTACGTCACTGCAGTATGCATGGTAAGCAGCTAATTCTTGGCTGCGATGCCAACGCTCATCAAACCGTTTGGGGTAGCAGTGACATAAACAAAAGACGTGAGTTATTACTAGACTATCTGGTAGGCACTAACTTAGACATAGCTAACGTCGGCTGCAAGCCGACCTTTATTAATGCAATCAGAGAGGAGGTACTGGACCTCACACTGGTCAGCGGCGCCCTGCGAGACTCAATTCGTAACTGGCGGGTAACGGATGAGACCTCGTTGTCGGACCATCAACACATACGGTTCGACATACCGGGTAGAGCGGATCTGCGCAAAGGCGCTCTTAATCCTAGACGAACGGACTGGAAGGAGTTCCAGTCCCTCGTCAGCTGAAAGGCTGGGCTCCTAATGACCGACATCGGGTCAGTCGATGATATTGAGCTAGCAGCCAACCTTGTAGAGGATACACTGATCTCATCCTTTCGGGAGAGCACTACCATACGCAGCTTCAGCTCCAGCCGTAGAACTCCCTGGTGGAACGACACGCTCGAGCTGAAGCGGCGACAGGTCAGAAGGTTATTCAACAAGGCAGAAAAGGCTAAGAATTGGCAGAATTACAAATGTGCTCTTACTGATTACAACAGATCCTTACGCAAATCCAAAAGGGATACATGGAGGAGCTTTTGCAGTGGCATAGCAAACCTCCCTGATGCGGCAAGGCGTCATAGGGTAATGGCCAAAGGCCACTCAAACGGAGTGGGCCTGGTGGAGAGAACAGATGGTACCTTCACTACAAATCGTAGGGAAACTCTGGAAACCTTTCTACAAGTTAATTTCCCAGGCTCTACTATTGTGACGGGCAATGAACACGCTGAGATCGAAGCGGCAATCCCAGGAGCTGGACGAGCCACGGGATTGGCCGGTAGAATTTTCGATAAGGATAGGGTTCGCTGGGCAGTTAGCTCCTTTAGCCCTTACAAGTCACCAGGTGGTGACGGGATTTTCGCGGTATTACTACAGGAAAGTCTTAATATTATAATGGACCCGCTAATTGGTCTGTTTAAGGCTAGCTTCACCTGGGGTCATATTCCGACCGCGTGGAGAGCGGTCAGAGTGGTGTTTATCCCAAAATCTGGCAACAGGCCGCTAGAGAAGCTGAAGTCCTATAGGCCTATTAGCCTCACATAATTTCTGCTTAAAACTGTTGAGCGGCTACTGGACCTGCACATCCGGGACAAGCTGAGAATCTCCGCGCCATTGCACGGAACGCAGTTCGCCCATCAGAAGGGCAGGTCGACGGAAGTAGCACTGCACCATCTGGTTGCGCAAATAGAGAAGGCACAGAACAACAAGGATATTACACTATGTGCTTTTCTTGACGTGGAGGGTGCCCTTGACAACAGAAGTTACGACTGTATCACGGATGTTTTGTGGCAAAAACGGATAGATGATTACACCATCAATTGGATTGGCGCCATGCTGAGACAAGGGAGAATCACCGCCTCTTGGGATGACGCTAGCGTCAGCATTAGTGCTGTTAAAGGTTGTCCACAGGGTGGGGGTACTTTCTCCCCTGCTATGGTGCCTTGTAATTGATGACCTGCTCGTCCGACTTGAGGAATACGGCCTGCGGGCCATTGGTAATGCGGACGACATGGCCATCATTGTGACTGGGAAATTCAAGAGAACCATCACTGAGGTGATGCAGGGTGCTCTAGACAAGGTTCTCAAATGGTGCCATGAAAGGGGGCTGAACATCAACCCCCAAAAAGCGGTCGTGGTCCCGTTCACGAGAAGGTATAAACACAGACTGGGTAGGCTGTCAGTAAATGGGACGGAAATCGAGTACTCCAATGAAGTCAAGTTCCTGGGAATTGTTCTGGATAAACGGCTTAATTGGAACTCGCACTTAAATGCGACCCTGAAGAAGGCACATAGGGCGTTATGGGCCTGTAAGAGCTTCTTTGGGAAGACCTGGGGCCTTGAGACTATCTTGGGCATCTTGCCATTACACATCCATATAAGGAAGGTCGCAATATCGAGTCTCCTTAGGATCCAACAAACATCCGGACTGTCAGATGGGGTCAACGGACACGCTGGTCTGATGAAATTAGCTCCTGGTCTATCGGTCTGCACAAGGGCGGACATTAAGACCACGGAACTGAGCTTTAACAGGAGGTTTAGCACGATCCTCCCAAATGGGGGAGCTTGGGACAGTGGAAATCCCTGTGATGGTAACCAGGGACTACGCTGGTATAATGATGGATTCAAATCGGAGCATGGGGTGAGTGCTGGGGTATTTGGACCTAACACGCGAATGTCGATAGCCATGGGAAGATCACCAAGTGTATTCCAGGCCGAGATCCACGCCATTGATGTGTGCTGTATCAACATTCTTAACAAGGGAATGATAGAAAACAGCATTGCGATATTCACTGATAGCCAAGCGGCCATTAAGGCACTCTCTTCCTGGAAATTGTCCTCGAAGTTGGTGGCGGAATGCCGAGGAAGGATACAGGAGCTGGGCTCAAGAAACAGAGTGACACTCTGTTGGGTGCCGGGACACTCAGGGGTCCCGGGTAACGACGGGGCTGATGAGCTGGCTAGGGCTGGAGCAAACGCCCACTACCCAGTCCCTATTGGGGGAATGTGCTCTCAGCGAGCACAGGAAATACTGGGTATCGCTACCTGGAATGCGTCAGGCGAAGGAATTTATATTTCCCGGGAGAACATTGGAGACAATGGGTTCATGTGCCGTGAAGAGGACGAGACCACAAAGCACCTACTGTGTGACTGCCCGGCGCTGGCGTGTGCCAGAAGGAGACACTTGGGGCACGGTACGATGGGCGCGTCCCGAATCGGTGCAATACCGGCAGAAGACCTCCTTGGGTTTCTCTGGGAGGCAGAGCGTCTTTTGGCCAACTAAAGGGGGGTGGGTACAATAGACCTGGTTTGGTCGCGGTACCGTCTCCGTTGGGAGAAATCTCCCCGCTCTCTCTGGAAAAAAAAGGCGAAACATTGCCTACAGTATCAGTTTTTCGAAATTATTGCTGTATTAAACTTTTAAATATTTTTGCCTCGTTAGCTGTGAGGCAAGTTTCATTCATTATTTGCAATTCGGGCCATACGAAGTTCATTATCATCTCACGATAGCGAACACCATTCACAGTAACTGCCTGGCTGGCCTCATTTTGGAAAATATACGGCCCGATGATGCCGCCTGCCCATAAACTGCAAAAAACAGTCACTCTTTGTGGGTGCATTGGTTTCTCGACAATCACTCTTGGATTATTATTCGCCCAAGTGCGGCAATTCTGCTTATTGACGAATCCACTGAGGTGAAAATGTGCCTCATCACTGAAGATGATTTTTTGCGAAAATTTATCATCCACTGTTGCCTTTTCTTGCCACCATTCTGACCATTGTCGACGTTTGGAATGATCAAGAGGCTAAAGTTCTTGAGTCAATTGCACCTTGTAAGTGTGTAAATGCAAGTCTTTATACATAATGTTCATCAACGACGAGGGTGCGAGGTGCAATTGTTGGGCACGACGACGAGTTGAGGTGGACGGCTCTTCAGCCACACGCGAACAGCAGCAATATTTTCTGCAGCTCGAGCTGTACGAGCATGCACTGGTGTTTTCACATCTCCTAAAGACCCGGTTTGCTCAAATTTCTGCACGATTTTTCCGATTTTACGCACATTTGGACGATTAAATTGTCTGAAAAAATCACAAAGTGCACGATATCCATTTTGATTTGAACGCCCATTTTCATAATAAGCCTGAATAACTTTAACGCGTTGCTCGATTGTGTATCCATCCCTGGTTCAAATGGAATTAGTCTGAAATTGGGAATGCCAAATGAAATGCAGAAAAAAACTTGACGTTTAGGTGTGGTTCACATTCAACATCGGCCCTTAAAATTTAATCACCCTTTATATGTGTTTACATCTCATATAGTCCGGAAAAGTTTGCTATTGAAATTCAGCAATATCGTTTGAAAAGTGGCTGAAGTGAGGGCAACAGTGATGCCAATTTATCGCGTTATAACTTTGCTCTTTTTCGTCTTAGCACGTTTTATAAAAAACGCGATCATTTGGCACGTTTTAAGTAAAGTAAATAAAAACGTAAAAACGAGCAAAGGATATTCAAACCCGAAGTGTGAAAAATTGTTTTGTGTTTATGTCGACTTTCATTATTTTATTGTGAGTCTTCGAAACTATTTGAAAGTTGTGCCAAAACTCTTGACAGATTGGTAAAGTTTTACCAGGCGAATTGCGTGTTGTTTCTATATTGTAGTATGAATAGATCCACCTAGTATTCAATTCGCCTTGATTCATGATGTATTTATTTATTATTGATTTTCCAATACATCGTACCGGTTTCTTTTAATAGGGTTAAATCAAATTTATAAATTTTCAGAAGACGCAAAAGAAAGAATCCTATTTGTATTTTTTTTTTTTTTTTGCGAAAGAGTACACTGATAGAAACGGCGTCATAACGCTGATGTATTTTGATATCAGTACTATGACAAGTGTCTTCGTTTTTGACCCCATGACACTTTACATCACTGTGATGTCAGCCTTAACATCGCTTGGCCAAATTGTCATCATCAGGGTCAAAAATTTAAATTATGTCATCAATGGGAAGACGCATTGACATCACAGAAATGATGAATCGGAGTCGGTTTTATAAAGCATGTCATCAGTGCGATATATCATCAAATGGAGTCATTGTAATTCTAACTAAGAGAATATCATTATTTACTTACCCGTTACACATGTTTGTTTCACGTTTGTTGTATTCCGCCCTTTGTTGGCAGAAGAGCTCTCAATTATAAGACACCAGCAACATACCCGATATGGGTTTCGTAATAATTCTACTTGAAAAATTTGATGTATTTAAATATATAATTTAAAAAAATATAATATGGGAATTTTCGCTTCTAGTTTTACTTTCTAAACATGAAAATAATATTAATAATATATTATGACATGTCATCGCACTGATGACAGTTTGTCATTGCACTGAATACAGTTTGTGATTACGCTGATGACATGAAATATTATGTCATCGCACTGATGACAGTTTTCCATTGCACTGATGAATGTTTTTCATTGCACTGATGACAGTTTGTTATTGCACTGATAACAGTTTGTCATCACACTGATGACAGTTTGTCATCGCATTGATGACAGTTTGTATGTACTGATGTCAATATAAATCAGCGTCATGACGCCTTTCCTATCCCAAGATGAGGCGTCCAATTGATGATGTAGTCATAGCATAGATGACGCGTAAAATATGACAAAATTTTAGGATTACGTTCGTCATTGGATCAATGTCTTTTTTTGCATCATTAATGCCAATTGTAATAACATCGATGTCACAATTCTGATGTTAAAGCATCGTCAATTTGAAGACGCATTTTCCTATGAGTGTAGATAATATAAGTTTTATACAGTGTATATCGCTTTCTTGCAAAAAGTGGAAAATTTAGGAGGAAGTGGTGCGATGTGGATCGATTTTTATTCAAATTTAATTCAGCGTGCTTAAAATAGTGCTTAAATTTGGTTGTAAATATTTTTTATTACTGTGTTTTAGCGCTTTCTAGCACGCTTAGAGAAGGGGAATAGCTCGTTTTGGTAATCAAAAGTTGACAACGCTGGTGGGCCAACACCACGATTGCCTCAAAAATTTACGCACAAAATATTATTTATTGAAGCCCCACTTTACTTATGGACTTTTTTAAAATATAAATATATTTTTTGTGCGTAAGGCATTTCCAAAACTGAAAATAAGCTAGCTTGGTCCATTTTTTCACAGGGCCTCCATCAAAAAACAATATAGAGTGATGAAATTAGACTTGAATATTCTTAATATAAAAACTTTGTTTTATATTGAAAATTATCCACAGTAGTTGTTGCTACAACAGATTATCTGAGCCAGTCCACAGCTTCTATGATGACAAGAATTTTCGCCTAAAAGCCGCCGCAGTAATCCGGTAGGCTTATGCGCTTTGCGTATACTCCAAGCCCCACTCCTTCTCGTGATTTGGAATGATCCGTATAGAAATTAAAGGTATTTCCTACTAGCGGGAATACGGTTTCTCCCTGCATTCCGACTTCAAGATTGTTTTGTTTGTAACAATGCAGTATCCGCAGTTAAATCCACTCGGGTACATTTTATGCAAAAAATCGAGTTCGTCCCCATCTCTTTACTTACCACACCTAAGGGTGGCACGAATCCATATTAAATTAAGTTTTTAACATTATAAAATTTTATTTTTTGTTGCCCACGGTGTGGTTTCAAAAGTACGCGATAAAGTTTGATGTGTCCAAATTAGTGGTGGACGATATACATAGAAATTTAAAAAAAAACCCCGATGTAAGGTATCGATACATCGAAACGATCCGATGTTTTTTTTACTCATTAATATCGGTGCTTTTTATTCAATGCATCGAATCGGCAAATTTAATAGAAGAACTTTGTAGCATAAGTTGTTTAAAATGATGACCCGTTATTTTACGCGGGCCTAAATTTTGTATTATTAGTTAAATTGTTCAGTGTTGTATATTGTTCGAAGAATAAGGCGTTTTAATGTATTTTAAACAGTTTACAATTAAAAAAAAATAATTAGATATTAAATAAGTCGTATTAAAAAATATGTTTGCTTGTTGTGTTAATTCCATATTTTTATAATTGATAAAAAATACTGTAATGTAAGAAAAGATAAACTCACTGTTTTAATGTTGGTATTTTGTTTAAGCGTTGATATCGTTCCATGGGTTAAGTTTTTATTATAAAACAATTTTTAATAAGCTTTTTATAATAGTAATCAAAACACTTTTCTAATCTTAAGGCAAATGTTACTAAGCTTGCTGCAAGTTCTTTCTAAATCGTTTTGGTTTGTTGGGTATCGAGTGCTCAAAACTTATATTAATGTGTTGGCAAAAAAAAAAAAATTATTCCTAGTATTTTGTTTATAGAAATATTACCCAGATTCAACTATAGTATACTTTTTCTCGTTCAAAAAAATTTGGTATACAGATTGCATATGGTCCAGATTAAAATAAAGGTCACTTTTAAAGGGTAAAAAAGGGATAAAATGGGTACATTTTTTCATTTCGATAAATTTGGTGTACCGATTAGATATTGTCCAATGACCGTGTTTAATAATGTTGTTTCTTGAAATATTTTTACAAAAAATTAATATTAATATTGAAAACTACATTAAATAGTTGTAAATTTTTTTTATATGTTTATATGATAAACCCTTTTCAAAATTTTGTATTGTATTTTATTCGACCTTTATACTTTATAAAAAAAAGAACTTATTTTGATCTCGAGGTCTTTAAATCTTTCTCTAATTTTCAAGTGAACGAAGTCACATGTGAAAGCTAGTGGAAAATAAACAAAAAGTTGCAGTGCTTTTTAAACAGCTTGTTTTAATGTTCTTAAAAGCTTTTTTGAGTGCTTAAATACGTTTTTAGTTGCCCTAGTAATCACAAGTTTCATCGAAATCACAATAATTTTTTAAAATAAAAATTAGCAAATTTTAAGAAAATTACATTTATGTTACGAGTTTTTACGGCCATTTCACCATGTTCATTTATAATTAACTATCAGTTATTACTTTTGTTAACTGGAAGTTAAAGCTATTAGTTTTAACTGAACTTGGTGAAATAGGCTGCTAATGTGCATGTCTAAAAATATTTGACTTTTTTGTTATATTATTTAATTGAATCTAAGCTGAAAATTAAGGATTTGTTTGTAGAAATGGATTATTATTCGGGTTTTTAAAGTCCCGACTTTTTCGAGCTCCCGGAAATTGGGATATTTTTTTATTCATTCCCGCGATTTCCCGGGTATTCGGGAAAATATTATTAAATAGAATAGACAAATTTTTTTCACACATAAGTTGCATGTCAAATAAAAGTTATTCTATAGTTATTTTTCAAATTCAAACCTGTAAATTGCGATAAAATTGTATTCAATAGATATAACATTTTTTAAATAAAATTAAAGTTTTTTATTGTAATTTTTTTACGGCTTAAGTTATAAAAACTTAGGGCGTTAAAAGTTAAAATTTCTAATTATAAATAATTTTATATAAAAAAAATGAATGTCTAAAGATCTTGTAATTTCGGAATCGTGTAAATCGCAAAAGCTAAAAAAAACTTTAAAACACTTCAGGAAATTGACAAAGTTGTTATATTTTTTGTATTAAAAGTTGAAGCCTGAAACTATTTTAATTAAACTTTGAAATATTTGCACCTACGAGGGCGGATCAATAAGTCCGTCACTTTTTGAATGAAACACAGTTTTTTTCACAAAAAAAAAAATTTATTTTTCAGACATTTTCCTTTTAGCACAATACACTTGGTCCAACGTTTCTCCCATTTGTGTATCCCTTCCAAAAAATAGGATTTTTCGAAGTTAATAAAATAGGCATTTGTTTGACCAATAATTTCATCGTTGGTACTAAATCTCTTTCCACCGAGCCATTTCTTTAGGCTCGGAAATAGGAAAAAGTCACTGGCGGCTAAATCCGGAGAATATGGCGGATGAGGTACCAATTCGTAGCCCAATTCATGAAGTGAATTATTAGTGAATAAAATGAAAAATAAATTTATGGCTTTCTTTTATGTTTTAATCATAAATACAAATTTTTAACTCAAAAATAATTTAGGAAATATTGGCTTTGTTGGCTTCAATAAAATGGTGTTGTAACACAATAAGCACGTTAATAGCACTAACCAATAGCCGGTTTCTAATTTTGTTACCAAAATTATCAGGAATAGAAAACACCCGTTCACTTTCGATAGTAGCAGGATTTATTTTCAATAGTGCTTCAAATAAATTATCCAAATTGGATGTTTAAGTATCAGTTGCTTCAATCATTGAAATATCTCTTTTTATAATATCAGATTTTGTCAAAACCTTTGCTTTTTTTCTATCTTTCATTGCAGACTGTTAAGCTTTTCTTGAGAAGTATCACTATTATCCAGATCGGTTTAGGAATCTGAGTCGGATGCATGTATATATGCATATATGTATTATGGATATTTGAAAGATGTTTAAGCAAACTACTGGTTGAAGAATACTTATAAGCGAGCATTCTTGGACATAAACTTTGTTTGGTCCTTTTTCAAATTATTTGCATACGAAAGATAGCAGCTCCATTTTCTGTATGACAAAAGTAAAAATAAGTTCCACATAATGATAATTGAAATATAGAGTACTTGCGGATTCAGCAAAATAATTTTATTTTGTATAGTCGTTTTTCTCCTTCTTTGTTTTTTAAAAAAATAAATAGCCAAACTAGTTATTATTTCTTTTATTTTTTTTTCAATTCCTCATATGCATAAAGTTGTTTATTTTTCGTAAGAGACACACGGTTGCAATTTTGTGTAGTTTTTAACTTTCGGGATTCCCGGGAAATTTGTCCCGGGATAAAAACCCTAGTTATTATGCATATCAAAATCAGCAAAATATCAAGAAATTTTTCGCAATTTAAAAAACGGGTTAAAAGGAAAAAAATAGCTCTGACACAAGCTCTATATGTTTACATTTGTCCTTCAAGTTGTACAAGGAAAGGTAAACTAAAAAAAGACAAAAAGGAAAAAAACATAAAAAAACAAATGTACTTAAGTTCTCACGACAATGTTTTGACAAAAAGTAAATTTCGATCTTCCAATACCATTGGTTAAAGATTGATGTTTGACTATAGAATTTGATGAACGTAAGCCTAATCAAAAAGATCAAAAACATCAATTAAAATCCAACAGTTCAATTAAAAAATCACAATTGTAATATAAAATAAGTTTACAATACAATAACTTTCGGGTTGCTCTTAGTATATTACCAGAATGCAACCTTTACTTTCTGCATGCAATTTTGTTCGCCCCTTCAAATGTATCAACATTTAATTTTTGTTGTTCATTTTTGTTGGTATTGAATATCAAACTTAATGGCGAATGAAAAATAGAAGAAATGTGAAAAAGTACAAAAGTACATTGTCAAATTCTCATTGGAGGCAAATGCCAGTATGGAGAAAAACAAAAGCAAAAAAAAAGCAAACAATTAGTGCCACTTAAATCTTTTTTTATTTCAAGATTTAAAAAAAAAATTTTATATATCCCATAATGTGTACGAAGTTCAAGCCGCAATATAAAGGATTTAAAAGTTATTCGGTACATCTGCTTCTATTGGCCTTAGAACTAAACCTATTAAAAGTGGTCAGAATCGGCCATGGTGGCACTAACTCAAATTGAAATTATCTTTTAGAATAGGTTTTAACTTGCATTAATTTTTTTAATTAATAAGTATCGCCCATATAATTAGGATAGGCTATAATTAGGGCTCCTACTTCCCCTGCCTATTTTCATTATGAGTTAAGAATTTATTTTCCAGAATTTGCCTGAAATCAGAAAATTTAATATGTCTCTTTCATTATGTTAAACATTATCCCCCTTATGTAAAAAACAGTTCAGGTTCACATTAGTTAACCAACTCATTAAGCCCATACACTTTTGCTGGGCTTGAAGTGTTGGTTAACTAATGTGTACTTTAGCTTTTTTTTGCATAAGCGGGTATGTCTTTATGTCTTTCATTATGCAAAAAAATAAGTCATAATGTTCGACTGTCCTCGCTCAAAAGTCATGGATGTAGTTATAAGATTTTCGCAATAAATAAGTTTTTATTTTCTTGCTTAATCTGAATTTTATTGAAATGATGTTTAAAACTGAATATTATCTTTCAAAAAGACGAAAACAAAGCTGAGCACTTGAAATAACACAAGTTGAGTAGCCACCTGCTCCTTGAGGAAATTTTTCGTTGTTTAATTATTGTTTTGACATTCATGCAGTGATGCCAATAGTAGAGAATTTTCCCTTTTTGTAAAGATTTTTTTGGAAAATTTCAAGCGTAGGGAAAAAAGGACAGATTTTTTATTTTAAGACATACGTAGGGAATTTTCAAAATATTATCTCATTTTCAATATATTGAATAATAAAAAATCCGTTTCTTAAATCTTTTTCATACCAGTTTTATTTTTTATATATAGCGCCGTAAATTTTTAAAGTCGGGAAAAGTGTAGGGGAAATTTGTTTAGCTGTAGGAAAAAAAAGGATTTTTTTTAGACACGTAGGGGTTTTTCTAATTTCTACTGGCATCACTGCATTCATGTACGTAAACTGACAGCAACAAAATTGTTTTTGTTCAGACCCGATTTCACTTGAAATTGTAAAAAAACCAAACATTAAATTTTAATCAAAAAAAGTTTTTACTCGAAATATAAAACATGGCGTAAATATTTGCAAATGATTTCTAACATATGGACCCCAGCTGTTCTAAAACGACTGCGCAAATTAGAAAAAGCTTAGCCTTACTTAAAACTAATTTAACTATGGAATTTCGGTTTTTACTAATTCAATAATTTAAAGCGTTTTTGAGCTACGCGGATATATCTTGTGCAACCTCCTTCATTTTCGAAATAAAGGTATATCTCGAAAACAAGAGCTTACCTAAAAAAACGGTTAGCACCACTGGATTCAACGCTCTCGAATTAGGTTAACCCGCCAGGTGCCCCGCGGGATAGTTTTTTCAACAAGCACAGTGTTGTTATGGTCATGACTAATATTTCGCTCGAAGTAAGGCGTTTAGTCTTATAATTGCAGAACGACTTGAGAAGGATTCGTCCGATTTGGATAACATTTCCACCAAATATATCGAAATAAAATTCGCTTTAATGTACTCCAACAATAATTTTCTATATTTTCAAAAGTTTCGGCGATATTGAAAAATTAGTAGCGGGGAAATTTTTTCAATGCAAAATTAATGCTTCTTTTTTGGTTTTAAAAAAGTCCTAAAAAGTATTTATAAGAACAAAGATTTTACATTTTTATAATTTATCGAAAAGCCAAGTATTTATATTAAAAATAAAAAGAACATAAGTCATAAAAATAATGGCCCAATGTTAATTTTATTCACGATAAAGTGAAGACGCCTATATTTTACCAGAGCAAAAGTCGCTTAAAAAAACGCAATGTTTGGTAATAAGTTATAGATATATATATATAGGGTGTTTTTTAAGCTGCATAAGAACTTAAAATTATAATACAGGACAGAAATATTGTTGGAATGAATTTTTTTTCTATAATCTGGTAGATAATTTCATTGCAATTATTTTTAAATATGATTTCCGGTCTATATCCACCGCTCATACGAGTTATTGTCTATTCGATTCAAAGTTGAATTTTCGATTTAAGTGTGTTGGGAGACCTATAGTAGGATTTCATGACATATATTTTCGCAGAATATTCCTGGTTTAAGGAAGATTTTTACTTTTTTACTAAAAAATTGCAAAAAACACCCATTTCTAGAAGAGTTAGGGGCTTAATGCATACCAACATTATGTTGCATATAATATTCTGAATAAATCTTCTGAAGACACTATATGCCAAAAAAAAACTAAGTATCACACGACTTACTACTTTTTTTTTACTACACAAGGGTGCAACTTTAAATATGCCGTAAAATCAGTTTTAGATGTAAACTTTTAAAACGCAGATACACATATATCTTTTTTTTTTTGTCTCCTCTTGAAGAATCAGTAGGCAAAACAATATTATTTTTTTTTGTGTGTTGGACAATGTTTTGATCAAAATCGGACAAATCGTTCTCAAGTTATGATGAAATGTTTTAGCAGAACCGCCTTATTTCGGGCGAAATATTAGTATCGCCATTAAAAACTAGACGTGATAGAAAAAAACTGAAAACGGATTTGAGTTTAGCGCCTTAAGATCTTTATATTCCAGATATTTTTATTTAAAACGATTTTTGTTTGCCGACCAGTGTTGAATGAGGGAAACGTAGTTTTAATAGATTTTTAAAGAAACGCTGCATTTTACACAGCTTTCTTTAAGAAAAACTGCAAACAAATTTAAAAAAGTTATTAAACAAATCTTGACAAAATTTATTTTTTCTTGATTCTTTACGAACATTGAAAAACATTGTTAATCAAGAAAAATCAAAGCCATCTGGCAAGCCTAGTATGAGTGTATGAAATTTTAACTCGAATACTTATGAAATTATGTAGGTAGTTACTTATTTAAGACTAGTATATGCTTGTGTAATCACCAATCATGCATTAGACCAGGGATTTCCAAAAATTTTTTGGTTGTGTATTAGTGAGTACCAGAGAGTAAAAATATTGAGAGAATGCACTCATTTACAGCCGAAATAAAATGTTAGTAATATATTTTATAAGTTGTATAACACAAAGGTACAATATTAAAAATTTTTTGTGTTGATAAAAAATTTGTAGCAATTCTTTACCAATTCAATGTCGCTGATTTTAAAACTGCACTTTTTTTTCATTCGGAAGCTTTTTGACTCTAAATCAGTTTTAAATATCTTATCAAACAATTGTAAAAAAATTAAAGATTTTTATGTTTTAAAAATTCATAAAAAATAAATATTGCACGCAAATCACACGTTTAATAACATATTCCGTTCCTTCCTTAAATGTTGCATACCATATAAAGCATTGGATGTTACCAAAAGCGTTTTTGACCGCACAATATTTTTTAAGTGCCATCATAAAGTTTTTTCTGTTAACCTGAAACAAAAATATGTATTGAGGTACGTTCAGACTAATGAAATATTTGACGAAAATATTTGTTCTGATATTTGCTTCAAACTGTGTGAAACAAAAAAATATTTTGTTTAATGTTCAAACTAAGCTCAAACATTTGACAATTTTTGTTTGATGAAACAGTTGGCAAAAAGTGTTAAATAAAATAAATTAAATTATGTTTGCCATGCGTTCAGACTAAAATAAATATTTGCATCAAATAATTATTTAATGAAAGTGTTCAAAAATAATAATATATTTCACAAATAGTAAAAATGAGCGCAAAAGCTAATTTATTTTTTTTATTCTGTGGAGCAGCATCTTTCACAGTGTTAGAACAGGAGAATGTAAAATACAAAAAAAACTGGAAGACAATGAGTAACGGGAACATGGCTAAAATTTGCGAAAAATTGCAAACTTGGATATAAACCCTTAAATATATTTGAAGTCTCTAAATCAGTTAAAAAACAAAATGTCGGGAAAAAAATTTTTGCAAAAATAGCGAAAATTCGCAAAAAATTTAGATATTTCAAACAAGCCATAAAATTTATTAAAAGTGCCTAAAACTAAAAGGAATGGCAATAATTCGATAAAAATTGCTAAATTAGCGGAAATTCGCAAAAATTTGATAATAGCGGTATGATAGCAAAGCCTAATAATTATTAAAAATCGTTAAAGCTCTAAAGATTTACAGTGAAAAATCGCTTCTTCGCGAGCATGGCTAAAATTCGCGAATAATTGCAAACTTGGAAACAAACCCTAAAATATATTTGAAATTGCTAAATCGGTTAAAAAACAAAATGTAGGGGAAAAACAAAAAAAAATGTTGCAGAAATAGCGAAAATCGCGAACCATTTTAATATTTCAAACAAGCCATAAAATTTAGTAAAAGTGCCTAAAACTATAAGGAATGGCAAACATTTGCTAATAGCGGCACGATACAAAGTCTAATAATTATAAAAAATCTTTAAAATTGTAAAGAATCCAAAAACTTACAGGAAAAATTGCTTCTATCCGGAACATGGCCAAAATTATTTGTCGTTGTTTGCTCTTACAATTTTTTTGTAATATCAAATAAATGTTTACTCAAAAATTACTAAAATATTTGATTTTTTGTGTTCACACTATGTTCACATTGGACAAATATTTGTTTGCCGGCAAATACTTTTATTTGCTCAAAATCAGCTGTTATTTTATTTGATACTCAAAAATATTTTGTGTTCAGACTACGTTAATGAAATATTTGATGTTTGCTTTCAAATATTTCACCAGTCTGAACGTTCCTTTAGTAGTGGTATACACAATTGTGCATAGAAATGGATTTCCCTGGTCTATTTTTTCAAAAATAAAATAAATTACATGAGAATTATAACGTGAAAAAGTTATTTTAGTAAAAAGTTAGGGGGTTCATAGTGGTAAGTAAAATAGAAAGGGTATTCACGTTGTTGGGTTACTCATACTTCAAACATCTGTGCATACATTTTAATTCTAGCTAATAGTATATCATAACTTTTTACAAAATACCAAATGCGCACCTGAGTATGCCTGCAAAAATGTATAGTCATTGTAACAGGTCAAAGTTACGTTAAATAAATACCATAAATTAGTAAGGTTAACTCTTTGGACTCGGTCATATAATTGTAGCATAAAAAAGTAAGCAATAAAAATAGTGCTAAACAATAAAGTTTCATTAATACATCAATAAAACACATCTTCTTACCCAAAAATGTTACCTGCTGTCACATTTGCTTTTATGTGTATAGGTTTACACATAAATTGTAGGAAAACAAGACTTTTTTAACTTGTTTTTTAAATATTTTTACTTACTTAAAAAAGTGTTTTCAAAGAAGAAAACCTACCGACGCGATTGGTACAGAAACAAAAATATTTTTACAAGCACAAAATACCAACAAATTCTTGTGGCTATTTTTTTTCTTAATTATTTCTGCATTTAGGTACGTCTTTTTTACGAAAGAAAAATGGACCCTTTTACAGGCATCAAAGATTTTTTTTCACAAACAAAACACATATCGTTAGCTTAAATGCAAAACAATGTAGATATTATTTGAAAATTTTAAATTTTTGTTGATTAGGATTCACGTTACTTTTGTATTTTTATATAATTTTAAGTTATTTACAAAATTAAAAATGACGTATCATCAAATACATATATAATTTTTTTTAACAGCATAATGTATAATCACACTCAAGAAAAAAATTAGCAGAGGTTTTAATTCTTTTTATAAGAACACATTAATATTTTTAAACACCAAAACTGGGTAATCTGTTTTATAACGATTACCACGGTGTTAGTGGAATTAGTGATCAGATAATAATTTATAATTATAATTTTTAGTATTGCATAAGAAAAAATAAAAAAGTGTTGTAAAATTATAAGAACCGAATCCATATACGTATGTAAAATAAAACCTATAATAAATGTGACTATCAGCTTCTTCCACATAGGACTGTTAGACATTTTGAAATTTTTTATCTGAAATATTAAAAATTGCTTTTAAATCTCAAATAATTACCATTTTACAAAGTTCTTTGCTTTGCATGTAAACTTATGAAATGTTACATTATTCTACATTTTAGTCTTAAAATTTAAACTCTAAATAAAAATTGCACGCAAGGCATTGGATGTCCCCAAAAGCATTTCTGACCGCACAATATTTTTTGAGTGTAAGCTGAAACAAAATAATATAGCATCCGCTAGACATGCACACTTGTCGAAGTCACATCGACGACTGAATTGAAGAGTATAAAAATATGTGTTAGTAGTGGTGCGCACAATTGTGCAAAGAAATGGAAACCCCTGCATTAGACCATGAATTTCCAGGATGAATTCATTTGATTTTTTCCATTATTTTAATGTTTTTTTTAACGGAATTTAGGCTAAAAAATTGTCATGACCACTTCATTAAAAAAAACTTCTGAGACGTTTAAACTTTTTCTGTAAGAAAATTATAGTTTTAATTAAATTGGTTAAGGGCATTTGTAGAATTAACTGGAAAAACAGTATGTTGACAAAAGAAACCCCTTTCAGACAAATCACTATTCTTATGCAAACTTGTTTAAGCACACATTTTGGTTAACCGACATGTGTAATATAAATTTTTTTTAATTCTATTTTAATTAAAATAAATATGAAAACAAATCTATTGTTAATTGTAAATAGACCCAAAAATGCAAAGATCCATATACGCATACATTGTAAGTATTAAAGCATTAAAATGTGGGTGTATTATATATAATGGGTGGTATATTAAAATATTCAGGGTGGTTGAAATAAATTGTTAGTCTAGTAAAATAATTAATTCCTAGAAACATAAAAGATTATCAAGAAGGTCACAAGAATGTAAAATACAGTCACAACATATAAATTGTGACTAAATTCTTAAATTATTAAATTTACCAAATTAAATTGTTTTTAATTGAATTGTTAAAACTATGACCTGATAAGTAGTCGATCTGAAAAACTATGATTGATGAAGAAAAAAAAACAAAAAATTAAATCTGCTAAACCTCCTCGTGCTTTACTTTTTACTTAGTTGCTCCAATGTATAATACCTCCTAAAAATATTATGAGTTCGCTGTTTATGTGTTCTTATATGAACTGAAATTGCATTTCACTGATTAGATTTTAAAATTTTCCCGTAAAAGTGCCAGATTTTTTTTTTTTTTTTGAAAAAGTTTAGGAAAAATTCCTACTGTTAATTTGTTGTACGTTTTCGTTAAGCTTAACTGAGCAGGCCCGTAACAAAACGCAACAATTCCAAATAATAATTTTTTTGGATAAATAAAAAAAAATTAACTAAAGCCATTACATTTATATTTTTTAAAGACTCTTGTTGTGGTAAAACAGTTTACTAAGTACATAATACTAAAGCTATTCATAAATAAATTTATTTGTCTGGTGAATAGTGTTTAAGTTATTTAGAACACAAATTTGGAATCGATGCGTTTTGATTCGATTCATAGTAAATTCGATTGATTTGAACCCAATAGAAATGTTTAGTTTTAAATTGTTCAGAATTATATTTTTTTCATTTCAATAATATTAAGGATTTTTATGATTTCGCTTAAAATTGCCATTTGTGCAAATGGACAAACTTACTAGACTCGTTTCATGAATACCCTTTATTATTTTTGTGTAACTTAAAGCAATTAATGGCAGCCTGTTTAAAGCGTCAATACAAAAATTAATTACAAAAAAAATAAAAAAATTGAAATTAGTGATTGAAATGTGAAATTTGTTTTAAAAAATGCAAAAAGAAAGCCAAAAGATTAATTTGCTCAAATTATTGCAAGAATTTTTTGTTTGTGATTTAAAAACACTTGAATTTTTCATTGAAAACGACGCACAGTGGCGCCCGTAGAGCAAGCGAGGTTGCAAAAATCAAAATTTTCATGAGTGCCGACGAAGTTTTGAATAAACCCATGTAATAGGAAACTTTTCAACGATTTCAAATATGCCACTCTTAATAATATCACATTTTTAGTTTAGAAGATATAACCGTTCAAAGTTGACCGACTTTCGGTTTTCAAAAAAACACACAATTTTTAGTCAATTTGTTGCGATTTCAGGTGTAATATCACGAAAAATAGGTAACGAATCGCCTTATTTTTTATTTGTATTGATTGATGTATTTATTAAATGTATAATGTTAAAAAAAAAATTAACTGTTTGCTTTGTGTTTCTCCTGGTAAATCACTATTTAAAAACTATCCGTTTTTTCACTATTTTTCAACTTTGACGGAAAATAAAAAAAAACTATATTTTTCTATATTTGCCATACGTGCAAAACCTGTTCTTTGATTATTTCTTTACATAATTCAAAAGGTTTTATCTGCCCGTACGTGCCCGTTTGGCTTCTAGAGGTAAAAAAGTTCAAAAAGACATGGTTGCAGAAATTGTATGGCGTCCATCCCTTATATGTTTTGACTGACAGTAGTTTGATCTAATAGTTTGAAAAAAACTACTCATTGAAATTAGCAGGTACGTACCTCACATAAACAATACTTTGGCGTACAAATGGTCAGGAACAATATTGACTTATGGTCCCTACAGGTATTCACAAATCTTATTTGGACACGTGCATAATATCAAAATTGCATTATTTAGCCTAAATCCATATGTATGCAGGGAACAGGTAAATTTTTAGGCATGGTAGCATAAGCCTATATATTGCAAAATAAGCATAATGCCTGGATTAGTCTACGCCTGAAAGTTGGCGCAACAATTACTGAAACCATTAAACAATTTAAGTACTGAAAACATGGCGTTGAACAATTTAAAATTATTTGAACTGTTTAGAAAGTCAACCACACCAAAGTTTTTCACGGAAGTGAAAATTCTTCCTGAGAAGTTGACATTGATCAGCAAATGGGGCTGCGATGGATCATCCGGACAAAGCGTTTATAAGCAAAGGATATCTTTCGATGACGCTACAATATCGGACGGAAATATGTTTATGGCATCTTTTGTTCCTTTGCGGCTAAAATCGGATGATTCCCTACACTGGAAAAATCCACGTCCGTCATCAGTGCATTATTGCCGACCAATAATGTTTCAGTTTGCAAGGGAATCGGCAGAACTCATAAGGACTACGGTGAAGGACATTGAAGAACAAATAAGCAAGATTAAGCCTACAAAGCTGCAAATTGGAGAAGGAAAATATATTGAATGCAATTACGAGTTCCGCCTGACCATGGTTGACGGAAAAGTCGTAAACGAACTGACAGGAACAACCTCAACAATGTCATGCCCGATTTGCAAAAAGAGTCAGAAGAACTTTTTTCAATTCAATTCAATTTATTTCATATATAATATGTTACATCTCAATTTTATATAATTAGTTGTAAAGAGTTTAAGATTAGTATCTTTTTCTGCTTAATTATAATATATTTCAATTAGTTATCATAGACAGAATTATATTGGAGGTAAAAATTTAGCAAAAACCTATCTAAGCCCCTTTTTTCGTATTATTTTTATATTTTTTTTATCGATTTTATATTATTATTTGTCAGAAGAACTTTGGTAATTTAAACGATTCTACAAATGAGGAGAATTACGAATATGGAATGTCACCATTGCACGCAAGGATAAGGTGTATGGAATTCTTGCTAAAACTGGCATATACCCTACCACAAGAGGAGGAAAACTTCGATGAAAATACATCAATAAAGGATAAGGAAAAGATCAGAAAGAAGCAAATACAGGATGGTTTTTTTGAAACAAGTTGGACTAAAAGTAGACTGTCCCAAGCACGGATACGGTAACTCTAACGATGGAAACACTTCTAGGAGATTTTTTGAAAATGATGAGGCAGTAACTAGAATCATTGGAATTGACAATCAAATCGTGAAAAGATTGGGAACGATCTTGGATGTTTTAAACTGCAAAGAAAATGTCAATTCTACAAAATATGGAGAATATGCGTCGAAAACTGCATCTCTTTTAGCAGAAATGTATCCACAGAAGAAGTTGACCCCGACCGTCCATAAAATATTGGCGCATGGCAAAGATATAATTGAGTACCAGTCTTTGCCAATTGGAGAGCTTTCTGAAGAAGCACAGGAGTCTCTTAACAAATTTTATAAAAAATATAGATTGCAGAACACATTCAAAGCATCAAGGGTAAGGCAAAATAAGGACCTCTTCAACATGTTGGCAGCATCTTCCGATCCACTTATTTCTTCCCTGCGGCATGTGAATTCACGAATAGAGTTACAAAATAATTATAGTTTAGAAATTGTTAGTCTTTTAGATTTACCTTCTCTTACGAATTGTGATGAATATTTTACAGAAAATTGAAAAAATAAATTTAAAAAAATAAATAATTTTTTTTTTAATTTGTTGGGTAATAATTTAAAACATAAAACCCTTAAGAAAAAAAATAAAAACAATCTAAAAATGTAAAAATAATTTTTTTTAGTTACCATAAAATTGATTTTTCTACTAATTTTAACTTTGATAACCCATAAGTAGGCCCCTACAAAGCGTAGCACCCTTTCCAAACGCCCATTTCATAGGCTGAACAGTTATCTATCATATGCTGTTTAAACTGTTAAATTATCTTATTCGGTTCAAAAGATATGATTTTTGCAACGAAAAAACTCAAATGGCGCCACTGTGCGCCGTTCGCTAGAGTTGAGCTTCACAAAACCCACTCCAGATTTCAGGCTAAGCCCCTGAAGGTTGACGTCTCGTACTGTGCTGCCTGACTCCACCGAGCCTTGGCTGCACGCAACGTCCTGCTCCGCGGTATCGCTATCTGAGCTAGAAGACAGTATCTCCTGCTGTGGTAACCTGGGCGTTCCTGTCGTGACACTAATTGTCGCAGTCGGGGACCTCATGTCCGTCGTCCTCAGGTTAATGCCTCCATCAGCTTGCCCAGTGGCACTGCCGTTGTTGTTGTCCGAGCTGGAAAGCAGTGTTTCCTTCTGCGGATTTCCGACCACTAAGGACGATTTATTATCTCCTACATCAACAGACCACGTGTCTGTTTTCTGAAGCTTGGTACTAGGTGCCCAATGGCTCCGCTAGTGCTGGTACTGGAGCTCGGCGCTTCCGCCATCTCCAATGCAGATGTTTTTAGAGTACCATCCAACTCATTATTTGTTTTTAAATTTGTATCCATACATTACTTATTTATGGTAGGGATGGGGATGGTCACCCATGGCAGAGCCCGTGTACCATGGGAAGTCTTATTTTAAACTGGAGGTCAACAGGTATCCAGAGTCCGCTTACTAAAGACCAAAACTTCCCTTTGGCCATGCATCTATTGGCGTAAGCTGTTCCACCGTAGATTGGGGTAATTTTTTACTAGAGTTTTCTTCTCTACGCCCGACTACCATAAGCCAGCATCCAAAGCAGAGACATGACCGTGCTCACCTCACGTGGAGAGTATAGTCGCACTTCCGGAAGTGAGACACAGTTACGGCACGATCACAAAGATCATGTTTGTCCCCCTGTGTCTCCTTCTGGCTGACGGCCAATGTTTCGCCTTACAAAGTTCCATTTCCTATGCCATTTTCTACCTCGTATTATGAAACTGAACACTCGCTTAATATCGCTATTATATTGGTAAATAATATTAACTTTCGATACAAATTAGGCCCATTTTGCCTGGCAGGATATAAAGCAAATATTAGGATAAAATTTGATTAATTATTGTTAGTTCATGTTTAATATATGAAGATTCAATAAATAAATACTGAAAAAAAAAATTTGGCTTACTGAACAAGCACTGGGTAATTACACAATTTTTTTGTTTTTTTTTTTAAAGCGGGAGTTTCCGGGTAGTTGTTTTAAGGAAGTGTACTGTTCATTATTTTATAAACATTTTTCTGATAGAGCTTTTTTGCTGCTGTTTTAACATTTAATGCATATAAAAACTTGCTTTATGTATTAACGATAAGTATGTTTGTACATTGATAATATTAAAAAAAAAAATAAAAATGTGTGTATTTCTCGTAAATTGTAAAAATTTTTATACAGCAAAGTGTTGTACCAGTGAGTTGATGTGTGGTAAGTAATTGAAAGGAGTGGGTTATTGGTGGGCTTAGATTTCCAAAAACATATCAGATTGCACAAGTAACTTACAACATACAAATGACTGGCACTTTAACACCCGCATGCACATGAAAGGATGCATGTCTGACACTTGGTATGTGTTGGTTGGTTGTGCATGTTGCATGTGTGTGAGTGTGGTACAAATTAAGTTTGTTTTATCGAATTTCTTTACTTTTTGTCTTTTTGTTTTATATTTCTTTCTTCATTTCTCCACTGGATTTTAGTCATTCTATACATATATATAATTTTTTAGAAAAACTCGTTTATGTTAGCTGACAATATCCTGGGGTAAAAAGTATTGATCAACATGCACACAACTTATAACACTTGCCAAACCTTTAGAGAGAATGAGTTAAAAGTCCTTGCAGCAGTATCACTATTTCTGTTAAACAATGTAAAAGGGAAATGAAGTAATAGCGCATTTGTTGTTCATCGAATTCCAGCCGGTAATTAATTGTTATTGTTGGTGGGTTGAAAATCATTTTTTATAGCAATTTTGACTTAAAGGAAATTAAGATAAATTGATAGAAGGAAAACTGTATGCATATGCTTTGTAAATGTATACAATACTTTTAATTTGTTTTTGTTTTATGTTATAAAATGAACTAGTTTGTAAAAACTATATAATAACTCGATGATGAAATTATATGCAAACGTACTTTTAAATTTCTAAGTTCTTTTCCGAATCACCGATTTTGGCTTAGAAATTAGTAAAACTTTAAGCTTTAACATATTTAAATGTGGTCTAATTCTCCGATAATGCAATAACTTACGCTGGTTAAAGCAATCTAGTTAATATGATACATTTTCGGGTGGTGTAAATACTATAGTACATGCAATGGGAAAAGTCACATGCTTATGTGGTTCTCACGTAATTTTGTCGTTATTGCAAATCTACAATGGTTATTGCGGGTTATGTGATGACGTCAAAATTACGACAGAACAACATGCGCATATCGCTTTTTACATTGCGCGTACTCTAGGCTTAACTTGGCTTGCCTATTCGGAAATGTATTTCTTAAAGTTATTTTATTAAATACAGTACAATATAAAACATTTAATTTAAAACAGTACAATTAATGCTGATTAGTAAAAGCGTCGCAAAATAATTATATTTATTATGTTGTACAGTAATGCATTTACGAACAGGCCAAATATTCGATATAAATAACTCTTATATGAATCTTAACCTTATAACTTGCTCTGGTGGGTCCAAGACTGCATATTAATATGCATAAAACCTTTTTTAAGTGCGTATGTATTTCCATTTTCCCTGGTGATTAGTTTATGAAAAAAGTTGTTAAGCTGAAACGATTTCTTAGGCATTTTAATTGGAAACTGTGTAAAGTCATTTATACATATAGATTTTTTGTTTTTTTTTTTTTTAAAAAAACATTTTCACCAAAAATACAATCGATTATTTACCGACAAACATTGAAAATTTCGGCCAGAAAGTTTGCATTCAGATTTTAAAATGCGAACGGGCTGTATTTTTGCTTTTGAAGTCATGTCCTCAGCGCTGGCTTTAAATGTATTTAAAGCAAATTTCACAACTATTTGTTTTCAGCCTGTGTTCATATTTAATACTAGATAACGGAAATTTTACATTTAAATCAGACAAATTGAAAAAAAAAATTAAAAATATTTATAAACAATTTTTTAATTCCCTGTAGGAAATGTCAATAGCTTAACTGTATAGATTCACTATTGACATCAGGTTCAGAAATTTACTACAATATTTTAATAGTTCTGTCAAAATTGAATATTTTGTCTACATATTACATTTACATATGGGTAATTCCATGTCAAATTGACCTATAAGGAACATATATCAATGAAAAAAAATTAATTTTTTTTTTATATAAGTTATGTCATATTCAAAATGTCAAAATTTCGCCGAATTAGCCGAATGTGTTGAGTTTATTTTTTCAATATCTCAAAAACTAATGCACATACGAAAATGATTTGTATGTCATTTAAAAGAGAATACTTGGGGCTACAAATAGTATATTAAAAATTTAATGTTACATCTACAAAATATTAAATTTTAGAAATGGACTAAGTCAAAAACTTAATTTTTTATTTGGCTAATTTCTTTTTTTTTATACCTCAAACTGTTCGTTAAAAATCCTGAAACTTTGAAGGTGGTGTTTTTTTTTTTTGCTTTTTTAAAATATGATTTTTTTTCTTTCGCAACCTTTAAAAAAATCATCTTAAAATCAAATTTTCATATTGTAATTTTGAACAATAAGTATTTATTAGGTCTAATTTGTTTGATTTAAGGTGTTTCAAAAAAAAGTAACGACATTGATAAAGTTTCTTTTGTTTTTTTCTTGCATTATTTGTTGAAGCTGAATGACGGCATTTTGAAAGAAAATTACTTTATTTGTCACCTTATGTCTCCAAGAAAGTGGCACCTAAAAGTCACTATAATAACCTAGAAAAGTGGTGACTTAGAGGCACTTGATGTCAGGTGTCCTGCATGGTTTATATTCGTACATACACATGAACAGATTTCTCTTTTAAAAAATGAAAGTGTATTTCATATCACTATTAACATCTTTATTAATTTGTATACCCTGTTAAAAGGGCATATATAAGTTTGTCATTCCGTTTGTAATTTCTACAATGTTGATTTTTGACCCGAAAAAGTGTATATATTCTGGGTCCTTATAAGAAGCGAAGTTGATTTAACGATGTCCGTCTGTCTGTTGAAATAGGTTTTCCAAAGACCCCAGATATGTTGACGACTCGGTTGTTATATAATTATATCACATTTATTAAGAAATAATTTGCTATTGAAATTCAGCCAAACCGGTCAATAAAAGGCAATTTTTTAAAAAAATACCATCTTGTTGTAGCTTTTTTTTTACCAATCGACGAGTAACGAGGTGTACCTTGTCTTAGTTGGTTTTTTATACGTTTTTTATAGATACATACATGTACAGCGAAGTTGATTTAACGAAGTCCGTCTGTCCATCTGAGCAAAAGTTTCAAAATAAGATACAAGAGTTTTGGTTATCAATACATAACATCCAACCAAATGTGGGCGGGATTGGAGAAGTGGGCGTGGTACTGAAAAGATTTTTTTATCTAAAGAACGGTTCATGGTGAAGGGTAAATACAATTCGGCGTAGCCGAATAAAGCACTCTTACATGTTTTTTTTTTTAAAGTTGATATGCAGTTTAACCAGTTGTAGGGAGATCGATTATTCGACTTTTTTCAATAACCGGTTTTCGATTATTACGAATAGTTGCTATTTTAAAAAAACCGGTTTTCGGATAGGCAATTCTTAAATAACCGGTTAACCGGTTTTAATTTGAACACTTAAAAAAACACAAAAATCAAATAAGTTTTTTAAATTAAACGTTAATTTGAATAAAAACAAAGCAATTTGCAAAGGTAAGGAACCAACAAAATACATATATATGACTTAGATCAGACCTAACAAATATCTTACGATAAAATCCAAGAAAGGTGGGACTAGTAAATTGATCAAACTTTAGCTAAATTTTCAAAAACATTTTATTGATTTACTTAACTTTATTTGTAAGAAGATATTTGTATAATGTAATTTAGAAGCTGTTGAATGATATTTGATCTAGACAAACGTTTTGCAAAAGCAAATAAATGATAGGAATTTTATAAAGTTATTGTTTGAAATATTCTTTTAAATGTATTTTGAATGAGTTTTAATTTGTTGGTGGTTAAGCTATCTATATAAATCAACCATATTTTTTCAAACGTTGCAAACAAGATCTCTTAGCCAGAATTATCTATTTCAAATTATTTTGTGTTAAATAGTTGTCAATTCGTCGACTACAATTTAAAACATTCCATGACATTGTTTGATTTCTTTAATTTTGTTTTTTAGTTCTTGGTGTTTTAATAAATAAAACTGGTAGAAATTTTTCCCATATCGTTGATTCCGCCGTAAAGTTGTTTTCAGCATGAAGAGATGCTAAAACTACTTAAGAGTTGTTAGTGCCTTAACGGGCATATCGTCCTCGGCAACACAACGGGCTAATATTTCGCCCAATGATTCATTTTTTGCAGCGTATTTTAATAAAGTATTACTTGTCGTCTCCTTAGAACTACATCAAACGGAGTTAAGTGTCATTTGGATCACATTAATGTCAAGGATGTATACTAATTAAAGGTGATTAATTAGTCGTGAGATGGAAGAACCTTTGTAACCTATCATTTTAGGGCACTGTAAGCACCTAACCTTTTTTTTTAATCGCGTTCAAAAAATATCTAGAGATAACCTTTATATAAAAATATATTTAATATTTAGAATTATCTTGCACAAATTACTATTTACTTTTTAACTGCAAACGTTTTTGTAGTATTTTGAAAAGTTTTTGGTTTTTTACAAGAACACACGCTTTTATAAGCGATTTGTATTTACAGTGTTCATAATGTTTTGTGACCTTTGTAACATTTTGTTTTGACATTATTCATGAAAAGTTTAAGTTTGGCCAATATTCAATAAGAAAATACTTAAATTACGGGTACATCTACAACAAGAGTAAGGAAAATGTATATAAATTACACATAACTAAAATAACCGGTTTATTATACCAAAATAACCGGTTTATTCGATATTCGAAAAATGGGAATTTTAAAATAACCGACTTGGGCAAAGCTAAAATAACCGGTTAAAACCGGTCGAATAATAACCGTTCGATCTCCCTAACCAGTTGTAATTTATTGTAAAATAATTTGAAAAACTTAAAACTTACACGCAATTTATCAACATGTATCAATGTAAAACATACAATTAAGGAGGCACAACAAAAAAAAAAATTCAAAAATATTGTCTGAGGTGTTTTTTCATTATACCCCACACCACAATAATTTGGAAGAGCTAAAACCGCCTAAAAGTATCTGTCATTGTAAAATGTCAATCGAATTTCACCGAGTGCCATCGGTACATAAGCTTTTATTGACCCAAAGACGAAGCTTATTAAAACAAATGAGAATTGATCCAAAATTTCATCTAGTCCAAATCTTTTCCCGAAAGTGTCTTAGTGCCAGTTAACCGTTATATTAGTCAGTATTTTTCTTTATTATTCTAATTTTCAAATTCATTATGGTTTTAAAATTTGTAAAAAAAAGTTTCCTTTAAGTAATTTGATATGGTTGACCATAGCTCCACAAAAAAGATTACTTGCAAAAATTATTTAACGGCCATATTTCTATTCTATAGATAAGTTAGTACTGCTTTATTATAGTTATTTTATAACCACTCTTATTAGTCTGGGTTCACATTATGAAACTTTTCTTTCAGAAAGTCTGATTTTAGTGGTGTTCACCAGACTTAAGTTCTTAAGCAGGATTTTCGACGTGAAAAATAAGATTTTAAACGATCAGCTGGGTTTAAGAAAGCTGTCTGCAAGATGGGTGCCGCGTTTGCTCTCAATTGACCATAAACGTAATCGTGTGACAACTTCAAAGGATTGTTTGTAGTTGTTTAACAGTAATTCAAATGAGTTTTTGCGGCGTTTTGTAACTGTGAATGCAACATGGTTCCATTACAACACTCCGGAGACCAAACAGCAGCCCAAACAATGGGCTTCTCCGGGTGAACCGGCTCCGAAGAAGGCCAAGGTTTGTCGGCCAATAAGGTGATGGCAACAGTTTTTGGAATGCACGCGGGATAATCCAAATCGATTACCTTCAAAAGGGAAAAACAATAAACGGCGAATATAATTGCAACTTATTGGACCGAATTAACGAGGATTTAAAAAACAACGACCCCATATGGCAAAGATAATTCATTAAGATAATGCACGGGTGCACACGTGTGTAGTCTCAATGAAAAAATTACAAGAATTGGGCTACGAATTGGTACCTCATCCGCCATATTCTCCGGATTTAGCCCCCAGTGACTATTTCCGAACCTAAAGAAATGGCTCAGTGGAAAGAGATTTAGTACCAACGATAAAATTATTGGTCAAACAAATGCCTATTTTATGGACCTCGAAAAATCTTATTTTTTGGAAGGGATACACAAATTGGAGAAACGTTGGACTAAGTGTATTGAGTTAAAAGGAGATAATGTTGAAAAATTTATTTTTTTTTTTTTTTTGTAAAAAAAACTGTGTTTCATTCAAAAAGTCACGGACTTATTGATCCGCCCTCGTTAAAAAGAAACCCAAAAAATTTTTTCTTTAGATCCACTTTACGATGAATTCTTCTAAAAAAATTTATTTTATAAAAATATTAACACAACAGCTGATCAAAAAAAAATTAACTGTGTTTTTGGCGCATAAAACGGATTGCATGTATCTTGAATTTAGAGTCGTATAAAATGCACAACAAGTATTATACGCATCTAAGCATGAACGCTTGGTGTGGACCTCCAGTTTTAATTCGACGATTTCGTGGTTTTCTTACCCGTTTCTCAATTGGTCGGCCACTACGGTGTTCGTGTTGGCAGTTCGTATGGTCTCGTTTAAACTCTGCATCCCAACTCCGTTTAGATCGTGTGTACCTTGAAGCTTAAACCAACTTGTGAGTGTGTTTTGAAAGGTTGTCCGTGTTCACCAAAATATTTTTTTTAATTACTTCCGCCATATACATATACGTTAGGATGATTCAACTAAATATTTGTGTTTTTTTAGGACTTAAAAACTTACCTTTTTTTAAAAAGTTAACAAACCAACACAAAATATTTTGGGAATCCTTTTTAAATTAAAGCCCTTATGACACTACATTTTTTATTCATTGAATTAATGTAGAATTGATAGAAAGAAATAGTAAATGTTAGAAAGAGCATACTGTAAAAAAATGTAAACAAAGTTTTTTAGTTAATTTTTTCTTTTGCTGTGGTTTTTTTATATTATTTAATTGTGTCAACTTTTTTGTTCATGAGTTAAAATAGTTTGTTTGTTGTGTTTAATTCCCTTTTTTTTAATAATTGATAAAAAAATACTGAAATTTATTGTTGGAGGATAAGCTGTTCCTATGTGCATTTTACTGGTTGCTTAGGCCAGATCATCAGGAAACGTTCTCCCAAATAATTTTAGAAAAGCAAAAGCTATCAGCAAACAAGAATACAGAGGGAATGAGAATTACCTACACTCAAAAAGTCTTATTTGGAACGATATCAAAGCTTAAACAAAATTCCAAACAATAAAACAGTGATGAGTTTATCTTTTCTTACATTCCCCACTACAAATAGTTGGAATTCTTCCAACATTAATTGTGGCATAAGCAACCAGTCAAATGCGCATAGGAACAGCTTATCCTCCAACAATAAATTTCAGTATTTTTTTTTTATCAATTATTAAAAAAAAAGGGAATTAAGCACAACAAACAAACTATTTTAATAAATAATTGTATTCCCAAAAACAACTTATGAGAAATATAAAAAGAAAAAGCGGTATATCGCTTAATTTGCCCATAAACCGCTGACTTAGCAACACTTTTAATATTTCAAGTTTGAAATGTCAATTTTAAGTTGAACAAGTTTACATTTTTTTTGAAATAACTTGATTTTTGGTGGCATGTCATAACGTCCAGTGTCATAGTGTCCATGGACATTATGACACTTTCAAAAGTGTCATAACGTCCATCAAAGAAATGTCGTAGCGTCCGCTTATAATGAAAAATATTAAAATTTGTTTTGAAATACTGTTAAAATTTCAAGTGATTATCACAACTTAAGAAAAGAAATTAGGTTAAACTGAATTTCATCGATTGCGGACGTATGCGATAAAGCTAAAGAAGTTGATTTGGAAAGTGTTAAATATAGTTATGAATTTGGGCGCAAGGATTTTCTCCTCTATGGTATAACAAATACCGGCTTCGCTAACTAAAGCTTCTCTGCACAGCACGTTATGACATGCCACCTGATTTTTTTATCGATAACTAGTAAAAATGTTCACAGTTTGCTATTTATCTTAATACAGCTGAAGTCTTTGCATTTGGTAATTTTTTCTATTATATGTATTTGCACTGTTCACAAAAACTTGAACAATATGGATTAAAAATGAAGTGTCATAAGAGTTTAACCAAAGTTTATTTTTAAGGGATGATACAACAATCACTATTTTTACGAGTCGGTCTAATGTGCTTGTTAATATTTTAACAAATATTAAAATTAAGCATATTATTAAATTAATATTTAATATTAACAAGTTAGAGTGCTATATTCGGCTGTGCCGAATCTTTGATACCCTCCATCGACAGGAGTGAGCTCTATATGATAAATACATATATATTATTAACTAAGCTTACAAAAACGAGCGTCAGCATTAGTTGCGGTTTAGACATGAATTAAATTATGGACCGACAATAAGCTTGAGTAAAATATCATGATTCGTAAAAGTTTCAGCCGAACTAAAATAATTTTTTAGGAGGGTAATTTGTATTGGACCTATGGTAAATTATGGCCCAATCATCCGAAAATTCTGAAGACTGATTTCTAGAATTACAAAAAATAAATTAGAATAAATTTCAACACAGCAGTGTAATTAGTTTTAGCGTTGACAGAAAATTTCACAAATTTGCATTGTATTTTTTCTGGCCATATACATTTTACCGCAATATCTATATCTGTGATGGTTTAAGGCGAATTTTATTATTTTCCCAAAGTGAGCTTTATTTGGTTTTAGGCGCAATAAACTGTTTTCCGAGAGTAGGGTTTATATGGGACCTAGTGTCAATTATGGACCGATCGTCAAAAAATTTTACAGTGTGGTTTCTGGTCCTATAAAACTGTGACGTACCAAAATAAAGTATGCTAGCGTTTTTTATTGCGGTTTTATGCGTACTAAACTGTTTTCCTCGAGATGGGTTTATATGGGGCATATAGTAAATTATGGACCGATCGTCACGAAATTTACCAGTATGATGTGTAGTCGTACAGACCAAATTCGAGCACAATTTTATGTCATTCCGTGCATTAATAAACCAGTTATGTTAGTTTTTGTATCAAAATTATCAATTTTTTCAGGGTGTTGGTTCCACATTTTGATTCATAGTTCTGATCTTACTGAACCGATGTTGCTGGATTTCAATCCCAAACTGCTTGGGATAACTACAAGCAATTTGAGACCAAGTTTGTTCTTTTCTTTTGCGCTTTTCAAAAGTGAGCGTGTTTTCAACAGACGGACAGACAGACGGACATGGCTAAATCGACTTAGAATTACTCAAGGAGCCAGAATATATATACTTTATGGGGTCTTAGATGTATAATAAAAAAGTTTCACACGGAATGACAAACTTAGTATACCCTCATTCTCCACAGTGGTGGTGGAGGGTATAAAAATAAATGCATTGAAAAAATGTAAATGGTCTTTTGTTGAGAGATTCCTTTCTTTAAATCTGTGGTCTTCATGGGTAACCGCGTCCATATTTCCACATATTTCGACTTTGAGATATTGGTGCCATATTGCTAAATTATAAACGCACTTTACATGGTTCTAAAAATTTCTAAAAAAGTTGAATCAATTCCGATTTTGTTAACGTAACAGCGAAGTTCAAAAAGTGCAATACCTAGCCCAAAGTTAGATCTAGAATAGTTTTTCGGCTCTCCTGGAAAATTTGGTTTTAATACATACGCCGTTGCCTATGAAAATCACAGAAATTTAAATAGAACAAAGTATTCGTTTATAAGGCCTACCGATGTCATTATGAATGGAATATAATATCGTGCAAATATCCGCTACGGCTTCGCTAGTTGGTGCGCATCCGAAATCTATAATTTTCTATGACCTTGGCCATAAAGCAATCTGAATTTGACCGCTGAAATGGGTTATGTTGGCTTCGTGGGCCGCTGTTGTTTGTCATCTATTCGCATAGACCTGCGACTTAAAAAAATTCTACAATAAAAATTATAATGTGATAATTTACATCATATCCAAATGAAATGACCATGCCCTCAAAACGCAGAATTTCGAATTTAAACCACGTATTTTTTGAGTCCGTATCATCCAATTTAGGTCAAAAAACGTTAACAATCATCGACCTATTCCGCTTGCCGTTGACGGTGATGGCCTGGCCCACGTCATTCTCAAAATAATATGGACCAACAACACCGCCAACCCAAAATCCACTCCAAACAGTGCCTTTTCCGGGATGCATTGAATGCTCTTAAATCTCATGATGATTGGTATCTTCCCAAATTTTACGATATTGTTTGTTGACCACCCATTCATCCAAAAGTGGGTTTAAGATGTTTTTTCGATGAAATAAGGGTCAGTTCTAATTATGTACTTCAAAATGTTATCATTTACAATTGTTTTTGAATGATTTTTTTCGCCGATGGTGGTTTGGTAAAAAAGACTGAAATAATGACAGCCAATTCGACCGATGTTACTTCAACAGTATGACCGCTACCAACTGTCAACATTCAAAGGTTCCTATAAAAACACCCTTTATATTTAAGTACTTACATACATAAGTACATATATAAAATTTGTTTGTTTTAACATATTAAAAAAAAGTATGACAATAAAAGGATAAAATTATAAAAGACCAATACGGTCATGTTAAAATATTACAAAAAAGAAAAAAAATATTAATATAAAGTTAATCATTTTAATTAAGATTCATTTATTTATTTCCAATTTTCATGTCGTAAAAAATGTACAAACATATGAACATTACATATGTATGTAAATATTTAATGAATATGAGAATTTAAAATTTTATCAAACGCAAATTTATTAAATAATATAATTAAAAAAAACATTTTTAAACTATTAAATCACAGAGATAACTTAATAAATATTTTGGGCCAATTATTTAATGTTTTCTTTAAATAACTTTTACATGTAATGGCAAATTTACAAAATATGTGTGCCCTTAAAAACGATGCTTAAAAAATCCAGCTTAGAAATTTTATTTAAGACACTGCAAATTCAATTTTTAAAACATGTAAGGTGCCGTCGTCCACTGTCCTGTCTTTTATCAATTCAAATGTAATGCTGTGTTTACACTTAGATTTTTAGATTTTTAATCAAAGCCGTTACATTTCATTTGGGATGATTAAGTTGACAGTGCAAAACAAAAAATTTATATTTTTCTTAAGCATTAAAAATGGAAAGAAATACATTAATAAAGTTATTAAAAGATTATTTTAAACTAATTAATGATAGAATATTGAAAATAAATGGATTATTTAAGGACGAAATATAATCTTATAGAAGAAATCCTGATCGGTAGTACACCTAGAAGGTACGTTTACTGTAGCCGATGCTACATCATACTGGGCTTGCGGTTTGCCCAGATGCTTCTACATGATTAATGAATTTATTTAGTTTTAATCATGACAATTTGAAGTGATTAAACAATCATTTAAATATATGGATAATCATCACGATTTTGATGTCATGAGAGGTTAATAACGTTTGAGATGATTTACTCTGCAAATGTGAAGATATCATAAATTTCAACTTCCAAGTCCTTTTAAAATATGTAAGTTTTTACCTGTTTACTTAGAGTTGTTTGAAACATTTCAACTGTTTATCAAGTAAGAAAGTATATTCGGTCAACCCCGATCATATGATACGCTACACCAAGGTTTTTCGAGAATGTACCCCATTTGGCACACGTGGGCAATCATGGACCGGCAAGATCGAAATTATGTTTTGAGTTTAAGATTCATGTAAAAGTTCTTTGTGCCTAGTATTATAAAAAAAAAAACCCACGGGCAATCATAAACCCGCTAGATGAAAAATTTGTTAAAAGGCTAAGATTCATGTAAAAGTCCGTTGTTCCAAATATTATTTAGATATCTTCATCTTTATAAGATTTGTTTGCCTTTAAGTGATTTAAGGAATGGCGTTTATATGGGGCCTGTTACCGACAATTATTTAAAATTAACAGCAAGTCGACACTTCCCACTTTTATACACGTAGATGCAATGGTAACCCCTTCTACAACTGTGTTATTTAGATTATTCTTTCTTTTGTACTAAATTAAATTACATATACATATTTTTTGATTAATAAGCTGTAATTTCGCCATTTATAAAGTTGTAAAAAAGCGCGGTGGTCGTCAATTAAAGCTTGTCAAACATAAGTTTAGAAAACTAAGGTAAAATTTGTATTATTTGTAAGATATTGAATTAATAAAAATGTCGCTTTCAGAATTTTAAAGCGACGAATCAGTTAGCTACTAAAGCTTGGTTTTTTACTCAACAAATTCTTTAAAATTCTTATAACCATAAGAATATGGCGACATCTGCGAATATAACTAACATCTGCCCCGTATGTGTAGACCCTAATGATGGGAACATGGTGACTTGCTCCAAATGCCTAACCAGCTATCACAACACATGTTGTGATGTTGCAGAAGATGAACTTTTTGTATGGATTTGCCAAAATTGCAAAGACCCACAAAATTCCACACATAACCCCAATCTGCGAAATACAATAGAGGAATCAAGTGTTGAATACATCGAGACTCATCTTCAACAGCAGTCCACTTCAGCAAATGTCACATCGTCACGTACACCAAACATCCGACCCGAGATAAGTGAAAGGAAGAAACTTCAACTGCAACAACTGGAGGAGGAAATGCAATTAAAAAGGGAGTTTATAAGGCGTAAATATGAATTGCTACAGGCTGATGATGATATTGAGTGCCACGGCATTGTTGATGATTTGCAAATGCGAGATTCATGGCCTTTGGTTGATTATTCTACAATTAATATGCCATCGTGTGTGAATAATGATCATCAACATAATCTTTGTCTACAAAAAAATCGTGTTTATAGAAATACTCCACTGTTAAATGGCAATACCACTCAGTGCAATTGTTCGTACTTAGCAAATACACAAACCCTCCAATTAAATTCACAAGACACAATCATTCACAATAATGTATCTAACCAAATCAACCGCACACATGACATTTCTAATCAAAATAATAACAAACGGGATTGTCAAAATAATATAAACAAACATAATCTTACCAACACGACAAATAAAAATAGTCTAAACAATATTACCACAACACAATTTGTGGCCCGTCAATGCATTTCTAGGGATTTGCCCGCATTTAATGGAGACCCAAGGGAGTGGCCCATATTCATCAGTGCATTTGAACAGAGCACCCGTGTTGCTGGTTATGGCAACGAAGAAAACCTCATAAGGTTGCAAAAGTGTTTGCATGGTAGGGCTCGCAATGCAGTACGGAACTGTTTGATGATACCTGATATGGTACCGGACATCATAAGAACACTTAAGATGTACTTTGGCCGACCCGAGTGTATCCTAAAAAATTTAATTGATGAAGTACGGAAAATAACTTTACAAAAAGGCAAGCTTGACAATTTAATTGAGTTCGCATTTGCAGTAAAGAATATGTGTGCTACGATTCGGGCGTCACAATTAGATGAATATTTGATCAATCCGACCCTTTTGCAGGAATTAGTGGATAAATTACCACCAGACACACTGCTGCAATGGGCCCTTCGCTCCAATGATATACATCGGCCAAATTTAAAAGACTTTTCTGACTGGTTATACACTATAGCAGAGGCAACATGCAGAGTGACCGTTCCTGTATTTGAGACCAGCCACGATAAAAGGCCATCAAAAAGGGAAGGCCATCTCAATACCCATTCAGTTTCAACACCACAAAATTCACAACAGCAGTGTGTTTTATGCAACGACCCTCACAAATTGACACATTGCGAAAAATTTAAGGACTTGTCTACAGCTGAAAGGTGGAATTTCGTAAAGGCCAAAAATGTATGTCGTATTTGTTTAGGCAATCACAAACGTAGGTGTTGGTTTCAGAAACAGTGTGGTGTAAATGGATGCACTGTCCATCACAATGAACTTTTGCACGATGAAGAGCTGCGGACTAGTAATACAGTAAGTACACTTAATAACCACAAAGGCGAGGGTGAATCCTATTTTCGTATTGTGCCAGTCACTCTTCATAGTGACACAAAATCGGTCACAATATACGCCCTTATGGATGATGGTTCAACGCTAACGCTCCTAGAGGAAAAGGTGGCCAACGAGTTGGGTGTAAAGGGCATTAACGATCCACTTTGCATCCGGTGGACAGGTGACGTATCTCGGTATGAAGACAGCTCTAGGAGAGTAAATTTTAAGATTTCTTCAGCAAAGTCGAATTCAAAAATTTATCCAATCAGCAATGTGTACACTGTAAGAAATTTGAATTTATCGGCTGAAACAATGGTTGTCGAAAATATTAAGAAACAGTACCCTTACCTCGATGATATTCCCCTAGAGGGTTACTCCAAAGCAATTCCATCCATGATTATTGGCGTAAACAACCCCAATTTAATTTCTTCAATTAAGACTCGTGAAGGCGGCTGGCAGCAACCAGTAGCATCAAAAACTAGATTGGGGTGGACACTTTTTGGTGGTGGATCGAAGGTATGTGGTAGACTAAATTTTCATAGATGCAGCTGTGATGAACTTCAGGGCCTAGTAAAACAATACTTTTCTGATGAGAGTGTGGGCATAACACCCCCGGCAGTTGTACCCATGTCAAAGGATGATCAAAAAGCAATAGCAATTTTAGAGGAAACTTGCGAATTCGTTGATGGCCGTTATGAAGTCGGGCTCTTATGGAGATGTGACCCGCCAGAGTTGCCAAATAGTTTGCCAACAGCAATGAAACGTTTTCAGTGTATTCAACGAAAGGCCAATCGTGACCCTAAATTATATGAATTGCTGCAACAACAAATTTCAAATTTAGAAGAGAAAGGCTATGCCGAGAAGTTGCCAACGAGTGCCCTAGAGGATAGGGGAGATAAAATATGGTATTTGCCCACATTTATTGTTAAAAATCCCCATAAACCAAATAAAATACGACTTGTGTGGGATGCTGCCGCTAAGTCTGGTAATTTTGCTTTAAATGATTTTTTGTTGAAGGGGCCTGACCTTCTTGTGCCTCTAATGAATATTTTATTCAAATTTCGAATGGGAGCCGTGGCCGTTTGCGGAGATATAGCTGAAATGTTTCATCGAATAAAAGTACGCAAAGACGATGCCGGCGCTCAACGTTTTTTGTGGTGGGACAACAATAATTCTGTGGTGATTTATCAACTTAATGTTCTCACTTTCGGTGCATCATGTTCTCCGTTTATTTCTCATTATGTGAGAGATAAAAATGCGCAAGTTTTTAGTGACGATAAAAAAGTTATTGAGGCCATTACAAAACAACATTATGTGGACGATTTCATCGACTCCACAAACACTATCGGAGAGGCAATCGAGCTGGCTATAAAGGTCCGAGATGTACACGCTAATGGTGGGTTTAATATGCGAAATTGGTCCTCAAACTCAACAGAAGTTTTAAGTGCACTTGGCGAAGCGAAATTTGTTGAAAATAAAAGTTTTGAAAATAACGGAAATTCAACTCAATTTGAAAAAATTCTTGGCTTATACTGGGACCCCAAAGTTGACACTTTTAAAATGAATTTAAAATTTGTACGACTCCGCCGACCAATTCTTGACGAGGAAATAGTACCTACAAAACGGGAAGTTCTTCAAGTTTTGATGTCTGTTTTCGATCCTATGGGGTTTGTAGCCTGCTTTATGTCATATTTAAAGTCCATACTCCAGGAAATTTGGCGTTGCGGCATAGATTGGGATCAGCCTCTTAACAATGCTCTTTATTGTAAGTGGAAAAATTGGGTAACATTCTTACCCACGATAGCAGCTGTTTCTATACCACGATGCTATTCGACAGCCTTACAACATAACTGCATTGTTGAATTGCATACATTCGTCGACGCAAGTGAAGATGCATATGCAGCCGTTTCATTTTTTCGTATTGAACTGAGCGGTAATGTTGAGATAAGACTTGTTGCAGCCAAATCAAAAGTTGCCCCGCTTCGACCGCTCTCAGTACCTCGACTAGAATTACAAGCAGCCGTCATTGGGGCTAGGCTCATGCAAACAGTTAGTTCTCACAACATAAAATTTCAGCGAAAGGTAATGTGGACCGATTCAAAGACAGTCTTAAATTGGTTAACTGGGGACCCTAGAAGATATAGACAGTTTGTTATGTTTCGTGTTGCTGAAATTTTAAAGTTTACAAACGCTACCGACTGGAGATGGGTTCCGAGTGCTATGAACGTAGCTGACTTTGCCACAAAATACAGACCGCCTACAGATATTTACAAAGATTGGTTTGATGGCCCATCATGGTTACTACTCCCTGAAAGTGAATGGCCTAAAGACTCAAACATATTCGACTCAAATGTGGACGAAGGGGTTTCTTGTGAAATCCGCCCCCGTTACTTAAATATACACACTAGTAAGTCAATTGAGATTTCAATTAATTTTGAGTATTTTTCTAGTTGGTTTAGACTTAACCGTGCTGTTGGAAACTGGTTGGTTTATATTGAACGTCGATACGAAAAATTAAAGAAACAAAAGCCAGAAGCGACTCTAAATGCATCGCATATCATTAGGGCGAAAAATATTATTTACAGGATGAGCCAAATATCAAGCTTTGCTGATGAGTATGCGGCCATTCAATATGGCAAAGCTGTTTCAAAGGGTAGTACTTTAAATAATCTCAATATATATATAGATAATGATGGCGTCATAAAAGTTAAAAATCGTGCACAATATGCGACCCAATCTTGTGGACTTCAACGTGACTTGATTGTACTTAAGGGTAATCATCACGTAACAAGGCTTATTGTAAATGATTATCATCGCGCTTATCACCACTTAAACCATGAAACGGTTATAAATGAGATACGGCAAATTTATTTCATCGTCAGGTTGAGAGTGGTCTACAAAATTATTCGTAGACAGTGTCAGCAATGTAAAAACGAATCGGCAAAGCCACTCTCACCTCAGATGTCACCCCTACCGCCAGCACGCCTAGGAGCTTTTCAACGGCCGTTTACGTTTGTCGGCGTTGACTATTTTGGCCCAATAGCGGTTACATTTGGAAGAAAATCATTAAAGCGGTGGGGAGTAGTGTTTACGTGCCTAACAATGAGAGCTATACATATTGAAATAGCTCATACCCTTTCAACTGACTCTTTCCTTATGACCCTGAGGAATTTCATAGCAAGGCGTGGGACTCCTGCTGAAATTTATAGCGACAACGGCACAAATTTTCGTGGTGCCGATCGTTTCTTAAAGGAGGAAATAAAAAATATAAAATTTGATGATATTCACTCTGAATTGGCATATAAAGGCATTACATGGAAATTCAATCCACCAGCAGCGCCCCATATGGGGGGAGCTTGGGAGAGGCTAGTGAGATCTATCAAAACTACTTTATACAAAATAATACCCTCTCAGAAATTTACTGATGAAAGTCTCAGATGTGCACTAATGGAAGTTGAAATGGTAGTCAACTCTAGACCCTTAACGTATGTGTCACTTGAAAATGAAGATCAAGAAGCTATCACCCCTAATCATTTGCTCTTGGGCAGCTCGAATGGTGCAAAGCCATTCAGTTCACCTGAACATATTGATCATCGAATGTGCCTGCGCCAAAGCGAAATATTTGCCAATTTGTTTTGGCGTCGTTTTGTAAAGGAAATGTTGCCAACATTGACCCGTCACAGTAAGTGGACCCAGCGAGTAAGGCCAATTAAAGAGGATGATATCGTACTTGTGGTAGATGAAAATGCAGAGCGCAACTCATGGTTGAGGGGCAGAGTGATCGAGGTTACGAAAGCAAAAGATGGCCAAGTACGAAAGGCGAAAATAAAAACTAAAAATGGAATCATGGTAAGACCCGCCGTTAAGTTAGCAGTACTCGATGTCAGCAATGGTTCAGAGAAAGGCCCTAAAAGCGGTGCCTTACAGGGGGGAGAATTGTTACCGACAATTATTTAAAATTAACAGCAAGTCGACACTTCCCACTTTTATACACGTAGATGCAATGGTAACCCCTTCTACAACTGTGTTATTTAGATTATTCTTTCTTTTGTACTAAATTAAATTACATATACATATTTTTTGATTAATAAGCTGTAATTTCGCCATTTATAAAGTTGTAAAAAAGCGCGGTGGTCGTCAATTAAAGCTTGTCAAACATAAGTTTAGAAAACTAAGGTAAAATTTGTATTATTTGTAAGATATTGAATTAATAAAAATGTCGCTTTCAGAATTTTAAAGCGACGAATCAGTTAGCTACTAAAGCTTGGTTTTTTACTCAACAGGGCCTATAGTAAATTATCGACCTACCAGCAAAACATTTTGTCATGACAGAGAATATTCAGTTAATGGGTTTTATTTTATAACAATCAATAAATTTATTTTTGTAATTTTTAATAATAAGAACCAAATTCCTTGCAAAAACAACTAAGAATAACACCACCAATTCAATTCACGTTGAAAGAACTCCACTGACCGTTTTACAATAAAAAGAAGTATTCAACTGCCTGCTGATGTTAAAAGCAAAAAAACGACGAGTAAATATACTCGCTATTGCGACCCATGTAGGGTTTTCATGCCCTGCAAAATATGTAGGGTTCTCATGCCTAAACATCCCGCCCCCCTTGTTATATCCTAAGATAACAACGAGGGTAGGTTTCGCAGGCTTAAAATTCTTAACAACGGACAAGCAGTTGGATTCTTAAAAAATAAACAATAAGTCATGTAGATAATTCAATAATAATAATAGAATAGTAATCAGGTAAACATAAAATAAGGGGGTATAATTCATGATTAGTACAATATAATTTCATTCAAAAAAAAATATAAATGTTGTTTGATGGTAAAATGGATGCCTTTTAAACTCCGAATTTTCCGATTATGACCCAACCGAGTACAGTATCTTGAGCGATTCGAGAGCCAATTGATGCCAGTTGTATTCCGCTGCGTATGATTCGTGGGAAGATATCTGCTCCCAGGACAAAGTTGATGAAAATTATTTCCCTGGCCGACAGCTCTTGTCGACTTATCTCTTCCGCTGTCAATTTAGCTCTCGTGCGGTGGTAAAAATGGAAAATATAACCTATAACTCTTAGCGCTCGAGGTAGGTCTGAAAAGTTATCAAGAATATCGTCTTGCTTTATGTTCATAGTAAGGGGGTTCTAATCTTCATCCCAATCAGTACCGTCTTTCCATATTTGCGATAGCCATCCAGCTGGGTAGAATAACTTGGCAATTTCAGAAAGCACACATCTTTTTGTGGTGAACTCACGGCTTGGTTTAGCTTTGAGTTTAAAATAAAATTGGTCGTTACCAGCATTCCAGCTGAGCCGTAAAGTTTTCGTAATGCTGGACTCAGACAGTTGAAAGAATTCTTCACCTAGCAAGTGTGTTGAAGGCAAACCTTGCAGCAACATTTCGTGATTAGACATCCATTTTCGTAGCGCAAAACCTGCTGTTTTAAGAACTGCTATAAGCCCATCGCGAACTTTTATTGCCGACGATATGGTATGGGCACCCGTCCTTTCAACATACATATGGTTTCGCAAGATGTCTGCCGCTTTAGGGGAGGTGGACTCACTTTCTTTTGCCAGCTCTAGCAATGTACTGATTGCCAGATAGGGTGCACAGTTTACACCGAAGGTAACTGTGTTCAACTCAAAGTCTTGGGTTATCTCATTTGGGGAGTCACGATGCAAAATTCGTTGAAAAGGGGTGTGCTTGGGGTTCACCAAGATTTGACGGTACATTTTCTCAATGTCCGCGTTAAACATGTAGCGGAAGAATCTCCATCTCAAAAGTAAAATCATTAAATCTGACTGCAGAACTGAGCCAGGATGAAGTAAATCATTAAGGCTTATGCCATTGGATGAGGGGCTGGAGGCATTAAATACCACGCGCAATTTTGTTGTGGTGCTGTCGGGTTTGAAAACAGCATGGTGCGGCAAATAGTAAGTGCCGCTGTTACCATTTATGGGGGTTACTTTGGTCATTTGACCTAGAGTAGAGTACTCTGTGATTACCTGATCGTATTCAATTTTAAGTTGGGGGTTTTAGTCTCGCCTTGTTTCGTAGAAACTGGGAGAAAGCACTTTTTCGAGAGGGGCCAATGTTTAATTTTTTGGGGTAATCTTTCTTAAAGGGGAGTGAAACGACGTACATACCTTCTTTATTTCGGAACGTAGTGGATGTGTACAAATTTTCGCAGTATGTGTCCTGCGGGGAGGACGTTTTCCTCCTCGGGATATCCTCAAGTTCCTAAAAACGCTGAAGTCGATTGTTCAATTCTATGGCGCTAAAAAATGATAATACCGCCTTCCCGCACGGGTGTGCGGGTACCTTTCCCGTAATAATCCACCCGAAAACTGTATTTTGGGCTAGCAAAGATTTCTGTGTGTCTCGTTGTAGACCGTCCAGAATAATTTTTGGGTAAACATCCGCACCAAGAAGTAAGTCTATCTCACGACAGCTGTGGCGATAATTATCGGCCAGTCGTAAATTGGAGAAATTACTATCTTTTAATGTCGATGAGGGGTAGTAGGGAAGGTGACCTGTAAGTCAATTTATGATCAAGGCATCTGAAAAGACTTCAAACGATTTGTCAACCGGGGATCCGATTTTGACGTGACAGCTTTGGGTTGTAGTTGCAGTCACGGAGTCGCTTAGCCCGTGGACTTGGGCTGCTGATGGCCGAGTATAAAGACCAAGTTGCCTTTGTAGTTTCTTCGAAATGAATGTCGCCTCCGAGGTGGAGTCTATTAGCGCGAGTTACGTACTTGCCCTCCATGCAACCCGAACTAGATATCATTGCCGACAACAACGACATTAATATTATAGTACAAAAATACATGACACAATAAACTACATCCAATAACACACTTATTTAAATTCTAGTACTCATAAAAGCGCCCCAACAATACCTCATTGATTGTTGTGCCGCTTTTGTCAAATAAGCAGAATCAATTTCACAATTTAAAAAACAAACCACCCAAAAACCTCATTAACGAAAAAATCAACAAATCCACAAAAATACCAACGGTGTCACTTACACTGTCATTATTTTTGTAGACCTAAGCAATAAACCATAAATACATTTAACAACTTAAAGTAAACCCATATGTAAACCAATTAGCATAAGCAAATTGCTAACTAAGATAACCCAAATTGTAAACCCACTAGAATAACCCAGATTGTAAACACTCATGACCCAAATATCCATTCATAAGTAGAATTAAGAATTTCTTATAAATACTAAAGTAAGATCACCACAAAAACTAGTCTTAAGATCCAATCCAACAAATAAAGAGAAAAAAAACCCCAAAATATTACGCTGTGGTTTTTTTTTATTTTTGGAAGTAATAGTGTTATTTATTCTGAAGAATAAAGCACTAAAAACGTAATTGGCGCAGTCGCGGAAATTAAATTCTAAAGAATTTAATTTCAAAGAAAAACCTACACAACTGCCTTTAAATTCTGAAGAATTTAAAGAAAATTTAACACTGAAAATCCCGAAGGACCCCCCGATAGAATATTTTTCGGTGAAACAAAAATACGTAAGAGGTAAAAACAAAATAAAAGTGCGAAACAATTTGCCAAACAAAGCGAAGTTATTAAAAGAAAAAGGAAAATGTCGCTACAAGACCGATTTAACGAAAACCGTAACATCAACCACGAAGATGAACTCAATGAAGTCATAAGAAGACAGGAAGCTGCAATTCACCAATTGCAAGAACAACTCCAGCAACAGCAAGTATAACAGCAACTTCAGCTAATTCAACAACTCCAGCAGCAGCAACAACCACAAGCACAACCACAACAAGGTCTATGGTTAACACCAAAAGATCTGTTAACACAATTCCGGCAATTGAGAAGCCTAGATAAGGACCACGATGCAACAGCCTTCATAGCATCGGTAGAAGCAGTCTTAGCACTATGCCCTAGAGAAAACCAGCAACTGATAAATTTGGCAACCGCCATAATCATGAACGAGAAAATTAGCGGCGATGCAGGCGACTACATTAGAGGACTAGGAACGGATGCAACATGGGACCAGATAAAGGCGAAATTGATAGATCACCACCGACCAAGAACAACATACTCAGACATATTCAGCAGATGCAGAAACGTAAAAGTGAGTAACCTTAGGGAATTATTTACATATTTTGAAAAGAGCAAATCTGAGCTAAATAAGATATATATGTACGACGACACAAGGCCAGAAATATATGAGTCAAATCGAGTCGATAAAGACCTAGTTAACATTTTAATTGAAAAGATCGATATACCATTACGATCACACAGCGACCAAAATAGTACACTAAACGAAATTATAACAAATTACACTAGAATTAGGGCTTTGGATGACCCTAGGACGATACACTACCGTCATAGGAAGAAGAACCAACAGACACAATACAGTAACAATAAAATAGAACAAACACAAAACAAACAACAAACACAATACAATAGTAACAAATCACAACAATACAACACTAACAAACCAACACAATATAACGATAATAAACAGACTCAACAAAATAATAAAAATCAATCCGAATACCACAAAAAAAATTATCAGAATTATAAAACAAATAATTCAGCACAAACAAAAACGTCACATATGAGCGTCGATGCGCAACAACCGAACGTGACAAATCACCCCACATATATGGAGGTGGATACAATGCAAGAAGTTGAATCTGACACAGAGAGCGTAAATTTTATAATGCGGCCTCTAAATCAAAACTCCCAATAATAATTCTTACAATAGGCAAACAGAAAATAAGATGCCTAATCGATACGGGCTCCACAACTAGCATATTAAGAACTAATATACTAATGGAGCAATACCCGAAAATAGAATTAGAAAAACCCCAATTTTGTAGAACTATTAACGGATTAAATGAAGTAAAATACACTATCATCACACCATTCCCAAAAGAATTCAGATGCCTAGGGACCTTAAAATGGAAATTAATAGACTTTTCCAACCCCAATTTTTCAGGCATAATAGGGCAAAATTTCCTTACGAAATTAAAGGCAACAATTGATTGCGAAAATAAATTTATTAATATGTTGGGAACAGAATTGTACTTCGAAGAATACAATTACCCAGCGAAAATCGAGAATGTTTCCACATTAGAACTATTACAAGAAAACAGTAGAAATTTCAACCTCGACCACCTCAATTTTGAAGAAAGTGAAGCGACAAAAAGGTTACTTGCAAAATTCAAAGATCTTTTCTTTAAAGAAGGTGATACTCTCTCGGCAACGAATGAGATCCACCACGAAATAACCACAACCGTCGATAAACCACTTTACTCAAAAATATATAGGTATCCACAAATACACGAGGAGGAAATAAATCGACAAATTAAAGAAATGTTAGAACAAAACATAATAAGGAAAAGCAACTCACCCTACAATAGCCCATTGTGGATAGTTGAAAAGAAATTGGATAATTCGGGCATAAAAAAATATAGACTCGTCATCGATTATCGTAAACTCAATCAATTTACGGTAGACGATAAATATCCCATCCCCAACTTAAACTCATTATTAGATAAGCTGGGAAGATCACAATACTTTACTACTCTCGACTTAGCTAAAGGCTTTTACCAGATAATGGTCAGGGAGGAAGACAGGAAGAAAACAGCCTTCTCAACACCATCGGGACATTACGAGTTCATTACATTTCAAAGGCTAATGAACGAGGTCCTTGGAGACCACATAAACAAGACATGTGTCGTCTATATGGATGACATCCTTGTGTTCAGCACATCCCTACAAGAACACATAACCACCCTGGGGGAAATATTTCAACTCCTAAGGAAGGCAAAATTAAAAATTCAAGTTGATAAATGCGACTTTCTGAAGAAAGAAACGCAATTCTTAGGTCACGTCCTTACGACCCAAGGTATTCGACCAAACCCCAACAAAGTTTCAATTATTCAAAAACTTAAAATACCGACTACGGGAAAGCAGATAAAATCTCTCTTGGGGATGACTGGCTTTTACCGGAAATTTATAAAAGATTACGCGAAAATCGCGTATCCAATGTCGAAATGCTTAAAAAAGGATCAAAAAATCAACATTAACGACCCTGCATATTTAGTAGCATTTGAGAAACTGAAAGATTTAGTGACAAACTCACCAATATTAAGGTACCCAAATTTTAACAAAAAATTCAAAGTCACAACTGACGCAAGCAATTTCGCAATAGGAGCAGTACTCTCACAAGAGGGACACCCTATCGCATATGCATCTCGTACCCTAAATAAACACGAGTGCAACTATGCAACAATAGAAAAAGAGCTATTAGCGATTGTGTGGGCAGTTAAATATTTAAGGCCATACCTATTCGGTAGAGAATTTGACCTAGAAAGTGACCACCAACCACTCAAATGGTTAATGACGAAATACTCAGGAAAGGATATAAATCCAAGACTCCAAAGATGGCTCATAAGCCTAGGAGAATATAACTTCTCTCTCGAATATATAAAGGGCAAAACCAACAATATAGCCGATTTCCTAAGCAGGATTAGAAACGATGAAATACATCACTGGGAAGATGAAATATATCTTGAGGAAACCCCGAAAATTCAGGAAGAGCAAGAAGACGACAACGCCTCGTTAGAAGTACAGACTGTCCATTCCCAAGAAGAGGACTTAGGTTACAATGTACCTATTCTAGAGACGATCGTCAATAGGTTTTAAACACAGATAATTCTCGTAAAAGAGAAAACCGAAACAATAAAAACCATTTTTGGAAACAAAGTCATTTTCATAGAAAAGAACGATATGGATAAAGGATATACACTCGATATCCTACGCAGAGAATTAACGAAAGGAAGGGTAGGGATATACTCCTACCTCAACGACCACGAATATTACCAACTCCATAAAACTATAGAAAAGGAATATTCCGGAAATCCCCACATCAAATTCATAAAATGCTCTAATATAGCAAAAAATATTGAATCTGAGGACGAACTAAAAACACAAATCGCACATTTTCATAAACATGAAAGCGGCCATTGCGGTATAACAGCAACATACGAAAAGCTAAAATCGCTAATATACAACCCAGACCTCAAAACGCAAATTTATAAGATCATAAATAATTGCGATATATGCAGCGGAGGAAAATACGATAGAAACCCAATTAAAAACAAATTTTATTTAACAGAAACACCCAAAACGATAAATGAAATAATTCACGTAGATACATACGTAAATAGCAAACATTCATTTATCGTTTTCATAGACAAGTTTTCGAAACACGCTACTTGTTTGTATCTATCAGATAGGAACCAAAAAACACTCGAAAACAAAATTCAAGAGTTCATAGCGCTAAAAGGAAAACCTAACAAATTCGTATTCGATAACGAATTTAACATTACAACAATAAGGGAGTTTCTACAACAACAAGGTATTCAATATCATGCAACAAAACCGAACAGTCACACGGGTAATAGTGATATAGAAAGACTCAATAATACATTAACAGAAAAGATTAGAACACTAAACCTCGAGGAGAAATTACCAATAACAACACAAATTAACAAAGCAGTCACACTTTACAATAGTAACTTCCATAGCACTATAAAATGCTCACCACTCGAAGTACAGAATTTTAAAGTAGATCATAACACTATTTTCCAAAGACTAACAAAAGCAAAGCAAACAAGATTAGAAAAAGCTAATGCAAATAGGGAAACATACAATGAAAACAGGGACATCGGATTTATAAAAAATTATAAAAATGTCAGGCACAAAGAACAGCCGAAATACAGAAAAGCAAATCTACAAAATATTCATACTTCCAATATAAAACGATCATCCAAATTTGCAGGTATTAATCTTACTAATGCTAACGATGACAATTCCCCTAACTGCAGCATCGATAACGCTAACACCAATAACCGCAACTAACGGATACTGCATGTTACCAACAGAAACCGTGGAAATAGTCAACGAAACGAGTCTAATATTACACATAATACAACCACATGAAATAAGCAACATACTGTATAACATACAAGAAAATATAAAAACCCTATCAGTAGATTTAAAACAACACCTACTAACTCAAATAAAAACAATAGAAGCAAAAATTAGGTCTATAACACCCAATTACAGGAGACAAAAACGAGGCATCCTGAATATAGTGGGAGACGCCCAAAAATGGCTCTTTGGAACTATGAACGACGACGATAGACAACAAATCGAACAACGTCTCAATAACAACAGAATTAACAACCTACAAACAATAAATACTATAAACAGACAAATCGAGATAAATACGAACTTTAATAACTCAATCTCAATACTAAAAGAAACAATACTTGACGACAGAGACAAAATACTAAGTTACATAAATAATATACAAACACATACTAACGATATTTACAGTAGACTAACGTACCACGATCAATTACTGAAACTGCAATACCTAGAGAACAAAGTTGACGAAATATTAGACAATATAGCCTCAGCGAAATACAACACCTTACACCCATCCATACTAACGGCAGAGGAAATCAATAAATATGAGATTGACTTTCTAAAAATTAAACTAAGTAGGATAGGAGTCATGATGTATAACGACTCAATAATACTAGCAATTAAGTTACCGACTAACAGCATAAAAACTACACAATACACAATTGTACCCATCACAAACGAAAACCATCAAAAAATAGATGAAATATCAGAAAAGATTGTAAAAATACAAAATAACACATTCTCCTTTGTAGAAAATAAAATGCTCAACGAGCTTAAACTAAGCAGCAATTGCGTAGTTAAAAACAATTGTAAACTAATTAAAGATCTCGATACAAAAATAGAAGTAATAAATGACGGCACATTGCTTATACAAAACCCAGGAGAACTACTAATCACATCAAAATACAACGAAACAGAAACAATACACACAATACTTAATAATACTCTCCTGGAATTCATAAACTGTACAATCTTAATCCAAGATAAACAATATTCAAATAAACAAGATATATATATACAAAAATTCGAAGAAGACAAAACAAATGTAAATTACAATTTCACAAACAAACCATCATTCAAAGAAATAATCATAAAAGAAGTAGAGAATATTAAAGAAATACGAGAACTTAAAATAAGAAACATAATCTCAGACACAAGTCTAATAGCCATAGTTCTAATTCTAAGCATAATAATAATATACGGCTATGTAAAAATCAACAGAATTCAGGAGAATCCCATATCAACAGGGGGAGGAGTTACGTACTTGCCCTCCATGCAACCCGAACTAGATATCATTGCCGACAACAACGACATTAATATTATAGTACAAAAATACATGACACAATAAACTACATCCAATAACACACTTATTTAAATTCTAGTACTCATAAAAGCGCCCCAACAATACCTCATTGATTGTTGTGCCGCTTTTGTCAAATAAGCAGAATCAATTTCACAATTTAAAAAACAAACCACCCAAAAACCTCATTAACGAAAAAATAAACAAATCCACAAAAATACCAACGGTGTCACTTACACTGTCATTATTTTTGTAGACCTAAGCAATAAACCATAAATACATTTAACAACTTAAAGTAAACCCATATGTAAACCAATTAGCATAAGCAAATTGCTAACTAAGATAACCCAAATTGTAAACCCACTAGAATAACCCAGATTGTAAACACTAAAGAGCTGCACAAGCACAAGAAAAATTGCTTACAAGCAATTTCATTAAATGTAGATAGTATGTGTATATTACTCTCTCATTACAAAACTCATACTTCCAAAAACAATTGTTTTGCTTTACGATCAAAATATAGAAGAATAGAACAAAACTGCACAAGAACAATGCTGAACTAAAATAAAGCTGAATTAGAACAAAGATGAAGTAGAACATTAAAACAGAAATAGAACATTCCAAGCATGTTTGAATGTATTGATTGTAAACATAAACCAAAGAGAAAATTGCAAAGGGAGAAACTTTTGATTTAATTTCGTTTGAGTGGTTTTCAATGGGTTCGGTTGTAGGTTCCTTTAAAATATTATTAAAAATTTAGGAAATAATATAGGTAACTAAATTATTAAGCTTAAAGTCTTTTTTTTATTTTTATACCTATAAAACTTTAAACGTTTATTTAACCAATATTTCGGCATTCCTTTGAGTGCCTTCTTCAGGGTTTTTTCTTCCTTATTTTATAAATTTTCAACAATTTTTAACAAATTTAACAATAACTGACAAATTAAAAAATTTTTCAATTAGAAATATTGGTTAAATAAACGTTTAAAATTTTATATAAAAATAAAAAAAGACATCAAGCTTGATAATTTAGTTATACCTAATAAAATAATAAAGGTCGACTAAAATAAAATATACATTTAGGAAATAATTCAAAAAAATCAATTTTGCTTACATTTAATGCATCCATTTCTGTTATAAGCTAAGATCACTTTAAATTTTTTAAATTCCTAATTACGTGCACTCGATGCTTTTACTATAATTTACCGTTTTTATTTCATTGTCTGTTTTTGTGTTGATATTCTGTTTGTTTTGATAATACAAGCACTAACAAAGCAGAAGAGGAAAACTTTTCAAGTTATGCTTGTTTTGTTTTGGTGAGAGTAATGTGTTGTTATGTTTGTTTTACTATGTATGTTTACAGTGAAATAATATGATTGATAGTTGTGTGAAGTAGAACACAGAACATTAAGAATATTTTGCGCAGCCCTTTAGTAAACACTCATGACCCAAATATCCATTCATAAGTAGAATTAAGAATTTCTTATAAATACTAAAGTAAGATCACCACAAAAACTAGTCTTAAGATCCAATCCAACAAATAAAGAGAAAAAAAACCCCAAAATATTACGCTGTGGTTTTTTTTTATTTTTGGAAGTAATAGTGTTATTTATTCTGAAGAATAAAGCACTAAAAACGTAATTCGCGCGAACCGTACACTTGAGGTCGTTATTGTAGACGTCGACTAACGCTGTACCGAGTACTACAGATTGTGTGGTGGGTTCCAGGTGAGTTGAAATCGATTGCAGCGTTCTATTTGCTGCTTGGGACGAAGTAGAAGGGGTCACATCTAAAGCGGGGAGGCGGCTGTTATTTTTTACGGTATTGTTAGTAACCGGGGTTTTCTTCCCGTCCACGCGACGAAGCAACGACTGATGTTTTCCTTTACATATCGTAAAAGTTATTGTCGCCAAGTAGTATGTCATTGCCAACATTTATAAGAAGTCATGGCATTAAAAGCTATTTTCGGGAGTGATATTTGTATCAGAGCTATGGTCAAATATGGTCCTGTAGTGAAAATACCAAATGAATGACTAATAATAACAATATCTTAAACTAAAACATTTAAAGTCAATGACTGACTTACTTTTGATTCCAATACTTAATGCCAACGAACGAAACATTTTAGGTATGCACATTTATTTAATACCGTCGTTGGATCGCATTACATTATTGGCGACTAGTCATTATGTATGTATTTTCACTTACCCTCAAAAAATTTATTTAGTTTTAAGTATCACTGTAATTATAAGTATATATGACATGTTCATATAATTTTTAAGCAGCTACACAAAAACCATGAATCAATAAAGATTTGCCATAAAATCTAAAAAAACCACTGCGTTAATCATTCATTCTAAATTAAATGTTCGGCCATAAACGCCGAACATAACATGGCGACCGTGACTTTTTAAAAAATCGAACGTGATAAAAGAAAATCGCCGGCGAGCAAAATAAATCGGAAGTGAGAAATAAAGTGCAAGTTAAAATTTAAAATTGAAGTGAATTATTAACATTTTAAAAATAAATATTTTGCCCTGAATCAAAGGTAAAAAAAAAACTTAAAATCAAACAAACATTTTAACTGAATACATAAACAATAAATAAAATATGACGTGGTGAAAGAAATTTTTACAAACAATCCCGTTACTTGTGGCAGGTTATGAAGTGGGCTTATCCACAGAAGACAATAGAATTAGTAAAAATAAAGAATTAGTAGAAATACTACATAACAATTTAAAAATGACCTTTGAAGAAGCTACAACTACAGCCAAAAAGGAAAACATGAATTACATCGAAACATTGTCGATTGCGTTGGATAGCAATGAAGTATATTTATGAACAGAAAAATTTACAATTATTAGACACCATAAATATACTTCATTGCTATCCAACGGAAAGCTAAGGTAAAATGTAACAAGAAAATACAATATAATAGTCTGGTAGTGTATAAAGTCATTCCTAAAAAAATTTAAGGAATAGAGCTATTACAAAAAGCTTTATAAAATACATAACTGAAATTTAACTCATAGAATAAATTCGAAAAATGAAAAATGTTGAATATAATAAAGTTGCTTATGAAAAAGAAATAATTCCCAATATCTATTTGTTAAAATAGTTGAGTTAAATACATTCAATTGATAAAGTATCACTATCCAGTGTGACACAAAGAATGCTGACGAAGGCCGTAGCGGGCCAGAAAATGCATTACATTCTGCTGGTGTCTAATAATTGTAAATTTTTCTGTACATAAATATACTTCATTGCTATCCAACGGAAAGCTAAGGTAAAATGTAACAAGAAAATACAATATAATAGTCTGGTAGTGTATAAAGTCATTCCTAAAAAAATTTAAGGAATAGAGCTATTACAAAAAGCTTTATAAAATACATAACTGAAATTTAACTCATAGAATAAATTCGAAAAATAAAAAAATTTTGAATATGATAAAGTTGCTTATGAAGAAGAAATAATTCCCAATATTATTTTATTTATTTCAATGTTGACTATTAACAAATATTAACAAATTGTTTTTTTTTAATTTTCACATTTCAATGGGCCCTAGCGCTTTTTCTTTAGCATTTTTGGAATTACATCTTTAGCATTTGGATATACATATCGTTGCAAAACAAGAACTAGAAAAAAATATTTGTATTTTTTCTGCAAACGATGTATTTTTGTTAACTCTATTGAACTGCATCCAAAACTTAATTTTCAAAAATTGTGGCATTAGCACATTTACGGCTGAAGGTACATATGTACGTATGTATGTGCAGCCAAAATTATTTTTTCTTTCCATTGTTATAAGCTTTAAAATTCCTTTCTAAATAAAAATAATTTAAATAAAAAAAAATTAACTGTAATCATCTTAAACCAGAATAATTATATATGTATCTTTAGAATAAAACCCAAACAGTTCGACTAAAATTCATAACTTAATTTTGAAATTAGTGAAGCATATTCCTTCGTCCAAAATTTTGTTAACAATTGCATATGTTTTTTTTTTTTTGGTCGAAAAATTGGTCAAACAATTTAGTATGATGTAGTCAAATAAATTGTTTCAAATAAAAAAAAAAACATTAAAAATAAATAAAATTTTTTTTTAGCCAAAACGTTATTTAAAAAGATCAATTTATTTTAATTTATATTGAACTGATCTTATATTCTATTTTACCTTATTGTTGAGTTTTTTTTTTAACATAATATAAACATATCGTTTTTAATAAACTTTTAAAAACAAATTTTTTACTTGTTTTGTACCATAAAAAATTTCCCCCCCCTAAGGCTCAAGCTGGATCCGCGCCTGTCTTGTAGGGTACATTAGATTCTTTGACAGTCGCAACAAAACTCACTAGATTTTTATCTCACATAGTATTATGGAATAGGTAAGACTTGTGTGATAGTGTAAGCCAGCCTTTGAAATGGCACGTATCTTAGGCGATTCCTTATTGTGAAGCTGTGTCACGAAAAGTTAAAAAATTTTGTGGCAACTGATTTTTGTTTTTATCCTTTTAGTGCAAATACTTATTAAAATTTCTGCTATATTTTTTGGTAATGGGCTATTATTTTTATGACGTTTGAAAAGATGGTTTGAATTTTTAATCTCAGATTATGTTTTAAGAGCATGTTTATTGATAACGCGAGGTTAGAAAATCAGCCACCACTATCCGTCCCATGTTGTGCAAGGTGTCCAGAAACCAAGATAGCAGAAAAATGGAAAATTCATATATTAATTTTATATTAAGTTTGCGTGTTTAAAAGTCTCCAATAAAGTTAACTTAACTTGTGTGGTAATTAATTTGTTTCAAGGCTTGAGAGATTTGAACATCGCATGGTCTTTTTGTCCAATATAGAGTTTTTTTTGCCTAATTTAAAGGATTGTCGGTCGCAACTGCACATGCAGAATATCGTTTTCGCTGTCACTGCCACTTCTACATCATTTGGAATACAACCAACAACAATATCCTCAGCAAAACCTACCTCTTCATCGGTATTGCAATCCAGATCTGTTGGAATAGTCGCTATCTTTATTTTCCAAAAAATCTAGACCGCTGTAACATTGTCAAAAAAATTTTTTTTCTTGTAAATTGTCGGAATTTAAGCAAAGATGGAAAAAAGGCAGAAAAACAGAACCTAGATTTATTCAAAATATTGACTTATAGGTAAAAGTAGGGTTACCAGTTTTTAAATCAGAGAAATCAGTACATAAGAGAAAAAAAATCAGTACAATTGCATAAAAACCAGTACATATACTTTTTTAATATAAAATTGCATATTAATAACATAAAACGCTTTAATGTTTTTAAAACAAAACTTGAATTCATTCTATAATTTAAACAGTGAGAAAATTAAATAAATAAAACTGATTTTTTTCAAAACAATAATTTAATTCCGAATATATTTTTAGCGGGAATACAAAGTGAATAACAAAAAACTCTAAAACAGAACAAGTTGTTAAAAATTAGATTCTTAATTTCTGGTTAGCTACTTGGTTTTATATTTTTCAAAGAAACATTAATTTTATTAAAAGCAAAATTTGAGTTTATTATGTCTGAAGATTGGTACAAACTAAAATGTCAAAAATGGTTGTTTTGAGTTAATTGTTGCATTTGGTCTTTTCTTAAGCTACGGCCACACCTAGCAAATATTTGACGAAAAAAACGTGACCAACGTGTGAACTAAAATGTTATTTCTTTTATTCTATTATATTTTATTAATATAGGTCAACATAAAATTAAATAATAGTGGTTTTTTGCTATATCTACCAGCGTAATTAATTTTATTTTGCAATTAAAAGGTCATGCGGAATCTCTTTTATTTTGCGGCAACAAGCAATGTCTGATTTACCCGATAACAGCTTCAAAAGGGTATTGCTAGCCATTTTCACTTAGAACTCTTCTTTAAAAAACTAAAATTTAAATTTTCTCAAAAATGAATTATTTGACATTGGTCATTTTAGCACCAAGCTACTTATATAAGGACAAAAATGTTAAAAAAAATAATTAAACACTTGAAATAACGAAGCTTGTTATGTATTTATCTTTAAAATAATTTAAAAGTGATTTACAACTAATTTCTATTAATAATTATAATTATTGCAAAAGGCACAATCGTTTTTCTCTCTTTTCCCCACTTTGAAATCTAAAGACTCGTTCTGTAAAAGCGTTTTAATGTGGAATGGAAGAAATAAAATTACACATTTTCTCAAATTCGTAAACGCACCACCATTTAAAAACACTTTCCATTTTTCTTCTACTGTCTTCTTTTTTTGTACTGACTCGGCAAAAATCTTTACTGTTAATAACTGATCGATAAGAATACCTATATTAATATTTGTATTGCAAACCATTTGCCAATATGACAAACTAGATACTGAACAAAATTAACAATAACAGTACATAAACAGTACATTAATGAAAAAATCAGTACATTTGCGTACTGATTTGCTTGTAATGCATAAATCAGTACTTTAAACCAAAAACAGTACATGAACTGATAAAAATAGTACGAATGGCAACCCTAGGTAAAAGCTGCATTCGGAATTACGAGAGTGCAGCCTTAAAGTTTGAATCTAAGACGTTTATTAGGCTGAGCAAAAGAAGTGAGAGAAGAAAAACTGAAAGCTTACTTGATTTGGCAGATGATGCCGTGTTGATACACGTTATGCACAAAAAAATACAAACTGCCAGGCAAAAGGACGCTTTAAGTATACTTAAGCAGACTACGAATACCTTCTACTTTTTAAGTCGCTTTTTTCAACTCACAACAAAGTTGATATTAATGTTTTCTTATGAGTTTTGTCCCATACACAAAAAAAAAATCTGTGAAAGCCTCCATTTAATTTTTTTCTTAATGCCTCCCTAAGCCATTCACAACCTCGCTTAAAACTCGGTAAATAAAGGTCATAATAAAGCACACAAATTGCTTGGCAAACATGCCGTTTATTTGCCAATAGACAACACAATCATATTTCGTACAAACATCAATTTTTAATTTTTGTTTTGTTTTCAATGAATGTAGATGACGATTGTGGGGCGGCAATTTTGCTCGCTATTTGTTTAAAACGCAGAAAAAATATAAAAGAAGGAAAAGGATTTGGAGTAAGAGTGCTCTAAACAACGAGCTGCTTATGGGGCAAACATTCTGTTAAAAATAATTTAATTTACGGCTAAAAATTATTTTATTGCTTCTTCTTCTACATATTTACTCTGCAAAGTTTTCGCTAAAATGATAACTTTTAGCACTAGACACCACAAAAGGTTTCATAAACATCCAACATGGCTGCCGAATATTAAAAATTTTTAATATTTCTGCAAACATTGCATCAAATGTTTGTACAAACAGCAAACACCCGAATTAACAACACAAAATATTTGTACAAACGTAAAATTTTAACATGTTTGCCAAGCTATTTGTGGGGCTTATTATGCCCTTTACGCGCAATGTCTGGTAAAATATTCAATCAGTGCTACCACCAGCAAAATTCAAAAGTACACTTGCAATGAAGAAAATTTAGCCGATTCAACTAATATACACCTGATATAAAATTAACTTTTTATATTATAAAAACGGTACCAATGCAAACTAACTTTAAAAATCAGTCATCGATTCGCGCAACTTAAAGGCGGCTTTATGATTTTTTAGCGTACATAATCGTCTATATGAACAAAACTGCCGCATATGTAGTGAGACCAATCCACAACAGAATCCATTACAACTAGAAAAATGCACCCTTTGGTGCAGTTTACATGGTAGTGGCATCATCGGTCATTATATTTTCACAAATGAGGTTAATTTTGAGAAAATGACCTGCCAATTAACCCCCAAGGTTGTGCGATTTGACACCTGTCACTCATGGCGTGAGATGTTGCTGATCAGCCAACATCAATTGTCGCCTTGAAGGAAGATCCCAATAAAAAAATTTTATATTTTGCGAAGCACTAATGGTACGTTTTAAAAGGTATGCACACATTTCTGCGCTACGCAGTGTAAGTGAACGAATTATTAATAAATTAAAAATATATATATAACATTTGATGAGCCACGATATTCCCTTTCTACGAAGCAGGTTTATAAGGGAGCATATTACAGAATAACGGTAACACAAAATTCGATGTGCAAAGCTGATCGTTACATTCACCAATTTTTATATGCGCTGAGCAAAGCACTTTCTGTATCAAAAATTTATTGCTTCAAAGTGGGAACTCGCCATTTAAAAATCATGTCTTCCGTCAGCGATAAGGCAAGCGAAACTTTTACGTTTCTCCCTTACAAGCCTGCTTCGTTAGAAGCTCCATTTTTTTATTGGGTTTGGTCGTGACAGTGTTGCCAAAACTAAGTTAAGTAAAAATGCTAGATTTTTGTAAAAAAGGTCTAAAAAATGCCAAAAATGATTAAAAAAGTGCTAAAGAAATCAGAATAAAATAAAAACGATAAAATTTTACAGAACAAGATAACTAGCATGGTACTAAATTACATGAGTTACCAATTTTACCAAGTTCAGTTAAAACTAACTATTACTTTAACTTCCAGTTAACGATATGTTCCGACAGTTAGAACTGAAAGTTAATTATAACCGAACTTTGTGAAATTGGTCGTTAGTATTTTACAGTCTATTACAATTAAATTTGGAAACAATAATATAAAATGTAAAAGAAGAGTGATATATTCGGCAATGCCGAATCTTTAATACCCTTCACCGCGAGTTCGAATAGTTCAGGAGTGGGATTTATAAATTATAAGCTAAGCCTGACCTCACAGGCTGATTTCTTTCAGAAATTTTAATATGCGCATTAAAGTGATTTTCAGGAGCAGATTTTATGTTGGACCGATCTTGAATTAAGGATCGCTCATCAAAAACCGGTACATTCTGTCACCACTTTTAATTTTTGGAACAAATATATAAATTTTTAGGGAGGTTATTCCACATTTGGGTTCATAACTTATTTTCTAATAAGCCGATTATTCTAGATTTAATTTCCAAACTGCTTAGGGGAACTAGAAATAATTTGACATCAATATTGTTCTTTTCTGTTGAGCCTTTCGAAAGTAAGCGTATTATTAACAGACGAGCAGGCGGACATGGCTAAATCGACATAAATCTTAGATAAACAATAAAATAGTTTCACGCGGTTAACAATTTATTTTTAAAATATTAGTAATAACAATATAATTTTATATCTGAAAGAAAAAACAGTATTAATATTTCTGTACATATTTGCACATCTAGAAAAAGCTTTAATTAATGGAAAAAATAAAAATGTATCACTTAAACTAAAAATGCTAAAAAAAAGTGCTAAATAATTTTGGAAAAATGCTGAAAAAAGGGCTATATGCTAGAAGCGTTATTTTATGCTAAATGAGTTAAAAAAAAGGCTTGATCTAGCATTAAAAATGCTAAATTGGCAACAGTGGAATAAAATTTATTTTGTACTTTTTGTAAATTTTTCAAGTTTTATAGGCTTTAAATAATATTCTTTATGGTTTCAGACAAACGTTTGTTTCTTAAATCAGTTTTGCTAAATACAATATACACCCAAGTAAAGCATTTGGAAGTGGCAAAATATAATAAAATTTATTACTTTCTAAAATATTGGAAACAAATCTTTTAGTTTGAATACATTTTTATATAAACTTCGGGTTCTAAAACGATGGAAACATTATCTTAATAAGAAACAGTGACTTTTGTTTAGAATACTGTACATCTTTTTGGATCAAAAATATTTTAAATGGTATAATTTTTTTCTGAAATTAAATCTTTTCATTACTTGTTTCAAAACGAAAGAATTTCAAATTACACCTGATCTACTGCTATAAGAAATTGTCCAAGCACTATCCACGACAGTAAAAATTATACCCAATTAGGCAAATTTCCCACAAGGTGGCAGCACTGTTTTCAATATTCCTGCAAAACTCAATATTGCTTGGCAGTTTAATTTTAAAAAAAATATTTTAATCGCTTTTCTCAGAAGTTTGTCTTATTAACATAGCGGACTTTGCAAGTGGAATACTCTGTTTAAAGTACTCAAAAATATTTGCTGTACAGTTTTTGCTTAAAATTTTTTATTTTAAAGAAATAATTTGTTATCAATAATTCTTTTGTATTTATAAAAGTGTTCATGATATCGCTTAAATGTATCGAAAACTGTTAAATTTTAAGCGCATGAACACAAATAAACTGTCAAAAATTGTATGAGAATACATTTGCACAAACTTCGTAATTTGCCTAAAATGTTGACTCCTAAACTTGCGTTGTTTAATTTTGCATTTAAAGTTTAAATTTTAAACAGCCATATTTTTTAAGGCTTATCGTCGTTTTTATCGAAAAATTCAAGAGTTAACACATTACAAACAACAAATTCTTGAAATAATCTAAGCAAATTAGTCTTTGGATCTCTTAAGGCAAAACAAAATTCATTTTTAGACACAAATTTTGACTTTATTATTATTATTTTATTTTTTCTTAACGTTTCTTATAAACTGACATAAATTGGTTAAAATTTCACAAAAGTTAAAAAGGGGCTTTATGAAACAAGTCTCGCAAGTTTGTCTATTTGAACAAATGACAATTTGAAGCAATTTCATAAAAACCGTTAATATTTTTACAATTTTTGTAATAAAATTTTGCTTCGCCATTTGTTAGCTTGTCTTTAGCCAACGTTTGCTTAAAACATATTTTTGTGGAATAATGGCATTGATGTGAAAATTACTAACTTTTATTTTCTAGTGTAACCTTGGAGTTTATAAATTCTTTAAATTGTTTTTTCTACTATTGTAAAATTTATTTTGTCTGCTAATAATAAAGAAGACTTTTGGTATAAATATATCTATTTGTACCGCGCCCATTTCCACAAGTCCCGCCCAAATGTTGGCGGTTTGTGTGTATTAATAAATTGAAAACTTTCTCCAGACGTGGAAAAAACAAGGTGTTTATGGGTAAAATAAGACAATTTAACGGAGTATATTTGACCTAAATATATAACACCCTAGACTCTACCACTTATAGGGTGGTCGGAAGACCCATTTCAATATACACTCGGACAGACGGACATGGTTACATCAACTTTGCTACTCACAAGGACCCAGAAATTATAAAGTTTATAGGATCCAGCATCAATATTGTAGAAGTTACAAGCAGAATGACAAACTTTGTATACCCTTTGCACCTGTTGTGAAGGGATTAAAAAAAATTGTATGGGACCAACATTTTAAGGTGTTACAAACATCAGCACAAGCGTCTTATACCGTTTCCGCTATGGTGGTGGGTATAAAAAGTTATAAATTCTTAAAACAATAAAGTTTTTTGTAAATGGGTAATTTAAATAAAAATATTCCCTGTTCCAATTAAGTTACTACATGTGTTTTTGTATGTGTTCAAGTAGTACTAAATACTAACATTTTAATTCTTTACAACTAAACTACGCTTTTGGTAGTTTGTTCCATTTGTTTTATTACTACTAAAAAAACACAGAATATTTGATTAAACAAAAAGGAAGATAAATTATCCAAGGTCAACTTTTTAAGTGCGGATATATGTATGTATAATGTACATAAGGGAGTTTAAAAAAACGCGTAGAATCAAAATTTATAGCTGATTCTGTGGGAGAGCCTTTTATGTATCTACTAGAAAATTTGAGATGATAAGCATTTAAAAAAACTCGAAAAAAAAGTTTTTTGTAGCACCCTAATGTACATACTTAGTTAAATATATACAAAGACCAAAGTTTAAATTTGGCTTTACGAGTATGTAAACAACTTTTATTCGACTAAGAAACTAGCTTGTCGAAGTATTCGAAATTATTATGTAGGGAATGCTTTCAAAGAAAAAGTTTACATTTCATTTCTTAAAAACTACAAACTAAGTTTAACAATGTATTGCGAAGAAATTTCACTAAGGAAGTTGAGATTTCTTTTCAAAATGTATAGTTAATTTAAATTTTTGTCAGGATACCATATTAAGCATTTTGCAGTACCACTTTCAAAATTTCCTTATGTTTTTAAAGTAAAAAATTTTAAAAATTGTCTTTATACTCTTCTTGCAGTTAAAAAAATTAAAACGAAACTTTCATTATATTGATTTGAACATTTCTTGCAAGTAATTTTAAATTGGCAGCACTATATTCCGTTAAAGGTGATTTGACAGTACTCAGTTGTTTTATACTTTGTTCACACGGACAGCAATATTCGTGTTTCGCTCTTCCATTCCTGTTTCGCGCCCTAAACATGATTAAATCAACATATTTTGCCATACAAAATTTCAAGAGCGAAACAGGTCGTTTCATTTTGAAACATGTTTCATCTCCAATTTTGATAACAATTAGTTTATCCGAAATTGCTCTCAAAAAAATCAAAACAAAGAAAAATACCATATAAAAATGCATGTTAAATAAAATAAAGTTATTAATTATTAAATAATAACATAGATAATATATGTATTAATTATTATATTTTTAATGCCGTATTCATAAAAAATAAAATAGATTTCAAATGTATTTTAAAACAAAATTTCCATAGAAATTTTCCTTAAAATATATTTCAAATCCAGTTTAGTTTTTTATGAATACGGCAGTTAATGTTTACTTTCATTTTAATCTATTTTAAATAAGTGTGATACTAACAACACAAAAAAAATTTCAAAATTAAACAACAATAAATCGTATGAACAGCAGTATGGCATTAAAGTCTAGGTTTATGCGCTTCAACACTTACTGCTCAACTTATTTTCAATGCTCTTTAAAAGTTGTCAATCCGATCACAAGCAGCAATCGATTTCAACTTTTTCGGTTCAAAGCAAGAACAATTTTATTCACAGCGAATCAAAGAGGAAGAGTGCAAATTAACATGCACTTATTCTTGTGTACATTCCTACGAATAAGTACACAAAGCGTGCGGACCGAGTACAACCATCTCCATCCCAGTGATGGAAAATTAAGTACAATGGTACTATTTTCAGTACTTTTTCTTTTCATATATACCACAACCCCCACGTACAGGGTGGCTTTTTTTTAAACATTGACAACATTTTGTACATAAAATTTTTTGTTCTTTTTCGTTCATGTTTTTTGTTACAAAAATATTGATATCTTTCAAGCACCAATTGGGATGGGCAATAAATATCGATATAACAAAATATCGATATTTAAAAAAATTATAATCGATATATATCCCCGATATCAAAAATACCCATATATCGATACATCGATATTTTTCTACGACTATCGAATTCGATATTTTTAAGACTCTTTATAATAAAATTCAACATTTAAACCGTTGCTCAACTGCTTACAATACTGTTGTTTTTTAAGAATTGCATAATTAGTTTTTCAACTAATATTAAGAAAATAACGGTGCTTTACCATTGTACATTTTCAGTTATGTCTCGGTTATTTAAGAGATGACAACAAAACACTAAGCGCGGAAAATATATTCTGGAAAGGGTTCCTAGAATTAAGCAAAGAATCGTCTTAATTATGGCGTATTAGCAGCAATATACTGATGAAAGTGGGAATGTTAATAATAAAAAAAATATTTTGTTTATTTTTTATTTGAGCATGGTCTTTTATATTAAAAATAAAATATTGCACAGTTTACTTGTATAGTATGTGTCAAAATTTTCGTTTACCGGCAGTATATAATCCGGCATTATATAATCCCAAGGATTTTTTTTTAGATTGCATATGGCGAACATATAAAAAATTTTTGTATTCTTTACTTTTTTTATTGTTGAATTGACTGCCGGTCCCTCGATTTCAAACGAAAACTTCGTTCGCATAACTTACCTTCAAAACTAAATTTTAAAACTGGGTTTTCTTTTAAATAAAAGTTAAGCGAATGAAAGTTTCGAGAGACGGGCAGTTATTTTGAAATTAAAAGAAACAATAAAAAGTTAGAATGGAATTACATGTAATATGTTTGTACATATTTAAATATGTATTGACATAGGTATATTAATTTTTTAAATTTGGTAATAATTTCAGCGTAATGCGTTCGATAATAAATATCGATACTCTTAAAAAATATCGATACGATATAAATCGATATATTTTTTCAATTTACCCATCCCTAAGCACCAATGTCATTTTAAATGCGTTTCAACTACATGGTTTCGATAACAGTATAATATAGTATGTATGTATATATTTCCTTTTTTTACTCAACAATAGTTTACAAACATATTTGGATCATCACTAGAAAATATCGTCACCTAAAATGCAAAAGTGCGGAGAATCAAAAAATTTACAAAAGCAATAACAACAAGGTGTATTTGGCGTTTTTCGCCATTTTTGATCGCATGGACCTAACATTTTTTTGAACATGTTGTTTAATAAAACGAACCAAAATCAATCAAAAACTCTATTTTGAATTTTTTTTTGTTGTTACGCTCTTGTGCGTATAGTTGACGATATGTAATAAACTTTATTTAAAATTATCATTGTTTCATATTAATTTTTAATGGAAAATGTAAAAATAACATTGTTCAATATTGAATCAATAAAATCTAGTTTTTCGTGTTTTGCGTGAAAACAACAACAACACTTCAAGAAGAAAAACATAAGCTTTTTGTTATTTTCATATTAAAAATAATTTATAAAATGCAGAAAAATTCCAGTATTCTTTTTGATGACGAAAACATATCGGGACTGGTGTCTTTTAATTGTGAGTGCTTCTGTAAGTATCGCAAAACAATAAAGTGCAACTGGAAAATAAATAAAAATATTCTTTTTCTCTCTCTAGTTCAGTGTTTACAATTATTCTAAAAGAAAGAAATATGTTGTCTGTAATGCTTCTTCTCACTGTTCACACTCAAATTAAATTGATTTTGCATTTAATTCACGTTGTTTCAACTTGAAATAACTTTCATTCAACTTCATTGGTAGTGTTATTTCAATATCAATGAAATTTTGCTCTAACTTTACTGGAATGTTAAATTAATATGAATTAACCCTCTAACCGGCGAACCTGCCTTTAGACGGTGTATAATAAATACGTTGCTATGCAGCTCTATTTCTTAAAAGCTCTGTTCTAACGGTAAATATCAGCAGAGAAACAACCAGTTGTCTTATTGAGGCAAATAGCAGCAAGCATTTGTGATTTGATTGCAAAAGTCATTTTTTTGACAAAGTGTGTAAAATAATTATTTGTGTATCAAGTGAAATTTTGAAAAAAGTATAAAATCTTGTTTATTTATAATTTGCGCTAATGCTAAAAGAGCTGTTGGTAGACCTCAGAGCCAAAGCCCAAAAATGCAAAAACCAATGAAATCATACGGTCCACCAGATGACATTCGTTTTGATGGAGTTGAAAACATGCCTGACATTTTGGACCGCAGTGGTAAAAAAGTATGCAAACTACAGGGATGTTAGTCCGAAACACAAATGTATTGTAGTAAATGTAAATTAAATCTTTGTTTATCAAACAATACAAAATTATTCCGAATTTATCACACAAACCAATAAAAAAACTGAATAAAATTTCAAGTCAAATCATCCCCTAATTAACTTTTTTTTATTACGTTACCAGGCAGGTATGCCTTTTGGCGGTCAACAAAGTTTCTTACCTGGAAGGTAAGATTTACATTTTTTTCAACTTTAAACATTAACGTATGTTTTATTAATCCAAAAACTATCAATAAATAATTTTTTTAATCGGAAAAAAATTGGCCGGTTAGAGGGTTAAAGTTATTTTAAAAGAAAAAAATGTTCGCAAGTTATTGCGAAAACATTTTAAATTAACATGAGTAACTATTAAACAAATTTTACATTGATTTGCATTCGACAGTTTTACATTGATTTACATTTGCATTTACATATATTTTTATATCAAATTTTTAGTTTCTTAACCAAAATTGATATAATATATCCAAAATTGATAAAATATTATTATCTTTATCAGAATTAATTAATTATTTTTTTTTAAATTTTTTTTAAGTATATATTTTAATAAAAAAATATGTTTTATAAAAAGTACCAAAATGTTAAGTAAAGTACTTTTTTTTGTTTATTGGTCAGTACCATCGACATTTTTCAATTCTCCATCACTGCCCCATACCAACCCTCTTTCTTATTTCTTCACTCTCCTAAAAACTAACAAGCTGAAATGTGTAAACCAAGAAAAACAGAACGTACCTCAAGCTTTTGTCAAAAAACCATTACATTGAGAAAAACTGGGTGTTCTGTGCATTTTGGTTCATGTTATGAAAAGGCGGCCAATAATAATTTTTTACGGTTACCGATTTTAAAGTTATGCCACTCATTTGAAAGTTAATACAAGTGAACTTCGGGAGCCAACAAATTACAACTCTATTTCACCTACAACTTTCTCATTAATTTAATAAAATCAAAAATGTCTTCGTTATGCTAGGAACACAACTGGGACGAACGACGAATTTCGCCCAACACGACGAATTTTTCAGTAAAAGCTCGCTGAGTAAATTCGTCGTATGTAGCACAATAACAACGAATAACAAGCAGCGTTTATAATTGAGAAAGTTGATTGCTGTTTGTGCAAAGAGAGAGAAATAGTGTGACCATATTAAAAAAATAATGCTTAAAAATTAAAACATAATCAAAAACACAACTAAAAACTATTTTTATTGCAAAATACTTTGTATATTTATTTTAAATGTTATACAATAAAAAGAAAAACAATTAAAGTAAAAAGTAACTTTATTTACTAAAATACTTCTAAACTAAATCCAAATATGGTCACCTAGTACTGATTTGTTCATCGTTCGTCGGCGTATGAAATAGAAATAAATCGGGCGCTATTATTGGGCACGTTCATAAGGCGTAACTGTTGTGTAACCGTTTAGTGTTTGTCTTAGAAACGCATAGTTGAGCACTTCCGCTCAACACAACAGTTGGGTATTTGAGGCCATTTATTCCATCATAAAATTTTTTAGCTACCTAAAGTCAACATGTTGTGCTCAACCTCAGCCTTTATTTTTTTTCATTTGTTTATGTTTATCAGCTGTTAATTTTGCATTATACTCATAATGCCGTTTCTAAGACTAAAATGTTCGGCTCAACAGTTGTCAACAGTTTTCTAGCAGTTTAGCTCAACAGCTACGTCTTATGAACGTACCCATTGTGTGTATTTTCATATACACCAATATGTTTTATTTTTGGCGACGAATATTCGCGGCCAAAAATTCGTCGTTCGTCCCAGTTGTGTTTCTAGCATTAATTGGTTTTAAGAGATTTGAAAGCAAAATACATTTTGTATAATTTTGTTACTTATAAACCATAAATGCCAGAAAAATAATAGTTTTGTGTCTCTTAAAAATTAAAAAAACCGAAAATTTTTGTTAATGTCCAAATTGCCCGAAATCTTGCACTATGTTGTAGCCCAAAACCTCATCTAAACTTTTTATCCCATTAATGCCAGTTGACAGAAACAATGTTGCTCTTTCAGTTAAGAGGTTCGAAATGCAACAAGACACGGACTTTTGTACCACATTTGTATATATGTAGGTATACATATATATTTATATATATTTATATATATATTTATGCATAATACAAAATGAACGCAAATTTCTTCATTAAGGTTATGCTTAAACTAAAGATAAAACTTATTGACTCAAAGCTTATAATAAAATGGTTTTAAGTTGAAATAAAAATCTTTGCAAAAGCAACTGTTCATTATAAATATATTTATTTACTAAGTTCTGCGAAAAACTTCCACATGTAAATTTATTTTGTAAAAACAAAATAGTCAGTTGAGTCTATATTTCATAAAAATGGCAGTTGGATTAGCCGCAACATATGTTGTCATCAGGAAGGAAGAGCACAGAATGTGCAAAAACGGCACAAAGTGCTAAAAAAAAATCCATTTATTGTTCCAACAAACCCACTTCCTGTTGGTATCATAAAAAAATGTAAACGAAACAGAATAAACGTGCGACTTGCTAGTGGTTTTCTTTTTTGCATAAAAGTGCTTAGTGGACGAAACCATCAAAAAAGAAAATAAAAAAATTTTATTGGTAACAAATGTGCATAAAATTGAGATTTATTTTAAATACGAAAACAACGCAGTTTTTGAAATTAAAAAAAAAAGAATTTAATAAGTATCTTAGGAAAATCCATACGATTTTTAAATGAGTTTTTTTTTAGCATTTTGGTAGGGCTGTTTATTTTCTTTTTAGGATTTAGCAGAGAACAGAACTCGATCCAGAGTGCTTGCCTGTTATACATACTAAGAGAATATTTAGACTAACCTTCACCTTTTAATTATAACCGTCTGATAAGAGTATCCAAAAATCAAGAAACAAATTAGTGCTGGGAATTAAAACAAAAATCTATAATGAAGCGACCGTAATAAAAAGTTTTATTTTATTTAAATTTTTGTATTTTTAGGAGATATATTTGTTTGAAATGAAGTTGCAGAAATAGAGTTAACATGTCTAAAAATTTACAGACCTACCGCCATAAAATTTTATTGTGGGCTTAAGGTGTTATTAAAATAATTGTTGACGAATTTAATCTACATAAAAATGATTTGTGAAAAGGTTTATGTGGAATGTATGATCAACACAGAACTTGCAGTCATAAAATTTTGCCATGGCATAGGTTGAGTTCCAAAACGTCACTTGCAAAGCAACTCACTTTTTTAAATGAATTCTGCACTTCAACCGTATAAAATTTTTCAATCTTATATGTCAAAAAGTGTGCCGAAAAAAGTAATAGATGCGTGCACAATAAGCAAACTGTGCATCGTTAAACTTGATCATACATTTAAGATTTTGACTGCAAAATATTACGATGTTTTGGAACTCAGTTCATTTACTACTATTTATAAGAGATTTATGATTTAAGTTGCAATTAAACATTCAGCCATTTTGGGGGGCCTGGATAAAATTATTGTCAAGCCTCGCCATTCTCAATAGGCCTTTATTTTTTTATTATCCTTAAAATTGCAAGCTATAATATTAGCTTATACCCAGGAAATACCTTTTGAAATTTAGTAATAGGTAGTAGGTATTTCATGAATAACCTGGTAAGTAGTTGTTATTACAATTGTCATTATTCTGAAAACCTCGATAAGTAGACCTCAGTAAGTACTTATTACTTCTATTATTTTAACTACTGAATATTTGCTTTCAAATAATCAGTTCAATAACTTCTTATTAGTTGTGTTGTTTTCAGTACTGAATATTTCCTTGCTGGTAACGAGCTCAATAACTGCTTATTAGGTCTTTTATATTTTTTAATTTTTACAATTGGCTTTATTCAAAAATATTCATAGTAAATTAGGTATTATAAAAATATTAGAATTATGTCTGTTACTATACCAGTGGTCTGTCTGACATTTTGAATTTTTATTAACGTTAGCGTAAAACCATATATATATATATATATATAAGTCGGTAAATGCAAAACAGTAATTGTCGCTTTTCTCCTCTATTTGTACAAAAAAAACACCATTTTAAAGATATTTTGTAAATACTGTAAGTCAATACTATTTACTTACAGAAGTGCTCAATATATATTTTATTAAATCTGTTCAAAATTTGCTACTAACTTTAATACACTATTGTTGCACAAGTTCGATATGCAAAAACACATAAAAAATAAAATAAGAAATTCCAATTACACAAAGGTTTTTCTGTCAACAAATATTAAATATAAAAAAAAATAAAAAAAGTAAAATAAGCTAGCGCTGTGACATGTTCGTAAACAGGACGTTATTGCTCCTGATACATATATTGTGCTTTCTAAACATTTTGCATGCTGTATTGAATAATGTATATTTAATAATAAAATACCTACATATGTATATTAGAGCGACTCACCAAAAAAAGTGCTCGATGTACCCTCCTAAAAATGAACTTAGCGAACTAGCACGAATTTAAAAAAAAGCCGTATTTAATTAAATCGACTAAGGATTAAAATATGTTAATTTGGCATTTTTATTACGAACAACCCCGAACAAAAAATTCAAAAACCCTTCTTTTTTTTACAGAATATCCTTAAAAAAAGGACATGGATGATCGTCCTTGGACAAATTGTATATACAGTTGAACGCGTCTTAAAAAAACTTTCTCATGATACCCATATTGTATATGTTTGTAAGGAAACAGATTCTGAAATTAACAAAACATGCAAAAATAGACCCTTCTTCAAAATGGTCCAGTTCACGAGAGGTCAAAGCTGGAGCAGAAATATCTTAAATGTCATCTTGAAAAAATCCGAGGTTCATTTTGAGGGGGTACACCTTGCACGAATTTCGCTTCCATACAACTTGAGTCGTATTTGTTTTTGTTTTGAATGTAGTTATGCGAACGAAAGAATTCTTTCGCACATTGGAAATAGGCTATTAATCTGAAATTGTTTTTCATTTCTTTTTCTTTCTTTTTTTTTTTTTTGAAATGGTTCTTTGTTTTTTTGCACTAAAAGTTATTTATCATAATTACTAATTTTGATAAAGAAATTATTTAAATATTTAAAAGGTAAGTAATTAGATTGCTAACTACTTATTTTGTAATATTTGCGTAAGTAGTGATTTTTTCCCATCCCGTGTGTAAGAAATAACTACATATTTTTAAACTCCCTAACAGTCGAAGAATAACTAGTCACAATTTAAGATACTGGCAATTTAATAATATCTAGATATTTTTGGACTTCTAGTAATTGTATAGTAAGTACTAAGTTCTGTGGAAAACTCGAACAAAAATAAGTAGTTATTCAGCCGAAAATTAAGTAAGTAGTGTTTATTTTTCTCCAACATTACGTGCTACCTTCCCAGGTAAGTAAAGTTTTTGCTGGGTAGTGTTCAAAAAATTCATACTCGCGAAGATTATTTTTAACTAGGGGTGTAACCGATACCGATATACCGGAGAAACTTCACTTTTGCCGAAATATTTTACTGTCGATGCGACGATACTTTCTAATGTTTTTTTTCAATTTTTTTTTTTTGAGTTTTTTCAACAAAAAAATTGTTTTATCTTTAAATTTTTTTATCGCAATTGGTTAAATATAGCAAGAAAATTATTTAATAAAAATTTCAAATCAATATTTTAATTCTAACACGTACCGCATTGAGATTTAATATAGTTATTTACATATGTAAAGTAGAAAAATTTTGAAGTCGAAGGTTTTGTGGGTACTTCGACTCCACTTCCGACACCGGTACAAGACCCTCAACTTCGACTCTACAACTTCGACTCCACAGCCCTGGATTTATTTATGTGCTGTTTTCACAACACAAATGATAGAACGAGTAGTAAAATTTATATGAAAAGCACTCAGTATTTTGAGTACTTTTCATATAAATTTTCCTAAACGTTCAATGACTTGTGTTGTAAAAACAGCACATTAAAAGGTATTTGCTTTTTCAAAACGTTTGGCTAGATCAAACAACTAAAGGTAACTGTAGAAGTATCTTAATTTCGTAAAAATTGCTCCGTTATTAATACGCGTGATCTGTTTTAAATTTTTTTTCTAATTTATTTTAATGGGAGTAGCCCCAGGCTAAGCTAATAAATAATATGTTAAGATTTAATTAAGATTTGTATAACGTTGTGTATAGCTTGTTTTTCCAGGTAAAAAAGTATATGTAAGTTTGTATTTTCGTTTTCAATTTCTACAATATTGATGATAGACCCTGTCCGTCAGTCCGTGTGTATGTTGAAATGGGGTTGCCGAAGACCCCAGAAATTATGGGGATTAGATTGTTGTTGTCACAAGTACTTCGCTTAATTTTGCTATTGAAGTTCAGCCAGATCGGTCCCGTTAATAACGAGATATGAGCTCAAACGCACGACTGTATCTAATTTTACTCATAGATCCTTTTTTTTTTTTTTATCTTTCCAAATAAGGTGCAAGCTTCTTGGTTATCTACAAAATTTGAGCGGCAGTGGAGAAGAAGGCGTGACACAAAATAGATTTATTTATATCTTAGAAACGTTTAGAAAAAAATTATACAAATTTGGTACACATCTACACAACACCGATCTAAAAAAAAGAGGGTTTGATTATGGGCTAACAAAGTGTATGTTTGCATAACTTTATGTTCTTATAGCACCATGATGAAAGGTTTATAAGATTTTCCATCTAATACCCCATAAAGTATATATATTCTGGCTCCTTGAGTAATTTTAAGTCGATTTAGCCATGTCCGTCTGTTGAAAACACACTCACTTTCGAAAATGCAAAAGAAAATAACAAACTTGGTCTCAAATTGCTTGTAGTTATCATAAGCAGTTTGGGATTGGAATCCAGCAACATCGGTTCAGTAGGATCAGAGCTATGAATCAAAATGTGTAAGCACTACCCTTTTAGTACTCCTAAAACCGTAATAAATAATGCAAATAATGAAGACATAATAAATGTGATATTTTGTAAAGGCCCCATATAAACCCTACTCTCTGAAAACAGTTTAGTACGCATAAGAGCGCATTTAATAATGCTATAAAAGTTGAATTCGGTACAGCACAGTTTTATAGGACTATAAATCACACTGTGAAATTTCGAAAAGATCGGTCCATAACTTACCCTGGGCCCCGCATAAACCCTACTCTCGGAAAACAGTTTATTGCGCCTTAAACCGAATACATAATGCTATCATAATACAATTTGGTATATCACAGTTTTATAAGTCTAGAAATCACACTACTTAATTTCCTGAAGATCAGGGTATAATTTACCCTAGAAAAACTTTAAACCTTACTCTTGGAAAACAGTTTATTACACCTAAACGTGTAATAATGCTATCATAATAAAATTTAATACTTCACAGTTTTATAGGACTAGAAATCATACTAATACATTTGGTGATGGTCGATTCATAATTTGCCATAGGCCTAATATAAAGCCCACTTTGGGAAAATAATTAAATTTGTCTAAGACCGTAGCAGATATTTATATTGCGGTAAAATCTTAGATTAATATAGCCAGAAAAAATATAATGCAATTTTGTGATATACGGTCCATAATTTACCTTAGATCCCATATTAAGCAGCCTTCTGAAATTCATTCTTAACGGTTAAACTAATTACACTGCTGTATTGAAATTTATTCTAATATATTTTTTAATACCAGAAATCAGTTTTCAGAATTTTGGGATGATTGGTCCATAATTTATATTTCCAATACAAATTGCCCTCCTGAAAATCATTTTAGTGCGGCTAAAACAATTACGAATCATGATATTTTACTCAAAGCTAGTTCAAAGAATTAAAAATAAACGCAAACAACTTTCTGATTGTCGGTCAATAATTTAATAAAGATCTAAACCACAACAAATTCTAATTCTGACGTTCGTTTTTGTGAAGATTTTATCACGAATAAAGCACTCTAACTTGTTACTGCATTATTTTTAAATTGTCCTTTTTGCAGTCGAATTTTTAATATTTTAATTATTTATTTTATTAACAAAATATTTGGAGCAAGTGTTTATTAAGGGCCTTATTGATTTACTTTTTTTATTTCTTAAAAAAATTTTATCCCACTAAGCGAACAATATAAAATTTTTAAAATGTATAAATAGCAAAAGTTTCAAGTGTTTGAGGGAAGTAAAAAAATCTATACCCCATTTTCTTTAGCTGAGAAATGTCATTGAAATGTCTTTATTTAAATGTTTTATATTAAGAGTAACTGACATTTCTAAGCACTATTGCAAAAAATCCTCTGCACACTCACAAAAGTAAAATTCATATGCAATTTAAAATTTTATTTTCTTATTTTTATATATTTTTTTTTTTTAATTTTCCCGTCAACATTACATTTTTCCAAGAGTTTTATGAAGTCAACACTCGAATCAACTTTGTAAAAGTAAAAGAGAAAGAACACTTGGTTTTTTCATTTTTGAATAAAACATATAAGAAAAGTGAATCAATTTTTATTGCAGTCACTGACATTTTATATGCTCCCATTGAGCCATCCACAAATATATGCTTCTTTGCATGAGTATGTAGTTGTAGAAACAACAACAAAATAAAAACCAAATATATATATAACACATATATCAGGGATTATAGTACAAGTTACTACCGCACTTTAAACACAAGAGTAATATTGTGAACTCATATACCCAATATGCAAATTTAATCGAATTTGTATCGAAATTTATTTACTTTTCCATACCGTTTCTACGATATCGCGTGGTATCAAGCGAGATTCCTTGATACCAGCTAAAATAATTCAAAATATTGTACATTTTCCGATCTTTCACCTAATTATTTTGAAATATTTAATTAGTAAATTTCTTGAACAGCATAGACTATGTCAATTGGTCTCAGTCTTTACGTTTGAGTTCCTCCATAAGAATCTGTCGTCTCCTTAAAATTGTATGTATCCATATAGTGTTCTGGATCCCTGAAAGTTCTTTTTCAGCATCTCTTTTGAGGCCAAAAATGATACAAGCGAGTTTTTGATACCCTGGCCAATCTAAACTAGAGCTTCAAACGCAGCAGGTTTGGCCATCTCGATTACGAAAGGCATAAATTTTACATGGCGAGTTCCTACTTAGGTTAGGTAAGGTTATAAAGGCTGGTGCCAGAGAACAATATGGTCCATTGTGACGCCTTAATTAGTGAAAGAAATCAAGTATGAAAAAGTAAGAGAAGTGAAATCTCAGGAAAAGAAGATAGTGGAAGATAAAAAATCGTACAGAATAAGCAAAAACAACCCTACCAAACAGGAAAACTGCCCTACATGTTCCCAGTCCCCAGCCTTCTGCCGCGCAGCCAGATCATTCCCATTACGAATACGGTCAGATTCTCGAGCCCGCAGCCTGTGGCGTTTGGGAGGAATCTGCTACCCACACACCTCAGCCGGCTGTTCTGTAGCCTGGGACAGTGGCTCAAAAAGTACTGAACTATCTCCAACACCTCTGGGTCCTCACACAACCTACATATATCCGATAAGCCAGATCCCATTATCACCGCCATTCTGCCTACCATACAGTGAGCCGTGATTATACCTATTATGGTCCTGACGCAGGCCCTACCTTACCTTACTCTTACCCTACTCTTACCCTCTCGACCTACCGTTCGGCCCCGCCAAACCCGCTTAGTTCCGCTCAGAACCTATTGCCTAATTCTTTAAAAGTAGAAGTCCATTGGAGGCCTGACCACCTGCAAACTGTCAGGATTCTTGATTTTCGAGTCCAGTCTCGCCAACTCATCAGCTATCTCGTTGCCGGTGATGTTGCAGTGACCCGGTACCCAGCAGAGCCCCACAACATAATTCCCTAAGATTTATCCTAGAGCCCTCCTGCAATCGTCCACTAGCCTGGAGTTCACATAACAGCCCATAAAGGCCCTAAGAGCCGCCTGGCTGTCCTACTTTGAAGCAATACATTTTTGCCACTGGTAGGTGTAACTATCAGCCAACACTGAATTTTTTGCTGTTACAGTCATTCTCAAATGTTCTCCTTTAGAAACCTGCTTCGAAGTAAGCGAATGCCGCGGCATGACGTAGCCCTTTAATGTTTTTATTTTTGAAATTTGTTAAGAATTCGTTCACTTCGTGCTCGCGCTAAACGGATCAATTTTTTCGATACGTTCCATTGTACAATTGATGCGACCCTTCTGAGCGTACAACATGCAGTTGACCAGAAGCAGGTTTTAAAGCTCTTCTCTTCAGTTCGTGCGGTATCCAATTTTCTTTCTTTTGGATGAGTCCTGCTGCTTGCACAGGTTTTCAATTGCTGTTTAATACTGTTTATGTAGCTCCTAATGTTTTTGCAAGTCGTTCACGAGATTGTTAAACAATCGTCATGGAATAATTTCTCCAATTCATCATCCTCGAACGTTTATTTTTGACATTACAGGTATTTCGCATTGCATACTGGGTATACTCGAGTGTTTATTCACATTTTTATAATATTTTGAAGAAATCATTATAGATTTTACCAACAAATTGAACAGTTTAGAACAATCTATGTAGAATATTATGACGGCGAACAAGTAAGAATGCCATATTAGGCTATGTCGAATCTTAAATAGCGTCCACTACGAATTGGAAGTTTTTGGGAGTTGTTCTAATGAACCAATCTAAATAAACCTAAAATTAGCAATATTTTTGACTCTGCTATAATAAGTTCAGTTCAGGCGTTTTAAAGTGATACCGCGAATGAGCTTTTCATGGGACTTATGCAAAACTTTGGACCTGATCATCACAAAATTATAGGGTTTTATTTCCATTCATATAATACAAAATTAGACCTAATTTCATTATATTATCCTTATTCGTTACGATTTTTTGTATATAGATTGGTTTTTCGAGTGAAGGCTTTTTACTTTACCTATTGTAAATTATGGAGCGACCAATCATCAAAAATTTGGTAGTGTCAATTATTCTATAAAACGATATCCACTACTTTTATTAAGTTAAAGTTTTCATATCTTATTCTTATTAAATAATATACTTTTGTAGGGAATGCAGGTACTAAGCTATTCCAGTCGGTCGAAGTTATTTGTAGAAACCTTATGGCAACTTGACTCAACATACCAACAAAAACGAAGCCAAACCTTTGATATTTTCAATAATTTAAAAATGGAAAGAATATCGTTGTAAGTTTAAAAATAATTAATTTTCAGGAGAGCATTATTTATTTAGGATTATTTATTTTTTAAATTTTTTTTAGATTATCAAAAATAATGACAATAAAAACTTTTATGCAAAATAAAAAGAAAATTGAATTTTAAATTATGTAGATGCTAATTACAGTTTATAGTGCCTATTATGAACTTAATTCGATTTTCGACAGCAGTCGAATTAGTTGATCGAAAGAATTTTCATTTGGTATTATGGCACACATTCGATAAAAAAGTACTATTGTGATTTTGTTTATTCACAGCAGTACATTTTCTATCAGCTGTCACATTAAATAAAAAATTTTTGTTAACAAATTTAAAAAATAAATCTAATATAAATCATGACTACGACGGAATTATGGTGCGATGATTCATCTGATGAAGATGAACGCTTACTGGAACTGGCCTGAACTTTTGTAAAAATTCCTGTTGCCAACAAAGGATTTTGTTCCATAATGGAAACAATCTTTTCCAACTGCTGTTTACTACTGTCGACTTTAGACCTGCATAAAATAACCAAAAATAATTAAGAATGTAGAATTTGCACACCAAAACTAATAAATTAACAAGAACTTACATTTTCAACAATTTTTTTTTAAAATTTTTACACCGTCGAAAGCAAATTTGTTTTCGTTGAAAAATTCGATGCACAACGAAATTTTCGACAGTGCTGCTAACTCATAATACCAAATTAACATTCGATGGTCGATGTTCGATAGCCAGCGAAAATCGTTTGTCGAATGTAACTCATAATAGGGGCCTATAATTTTTTTTTAGTGGAAAAATGTTTCATATCCACAAATTCGACGTCATTTAAAACGTTATTCCACTACGCAAGCGGCTTTTAAAACGTTATTGCACGTTGGAAAACCATTTCGTTTGTATCATTTTATTGGTAACTTACAACGTTCCTCCACTGGCTGACTCGTTGTATGGCATTTTGGCGGCGCATGAAAAAATTCCTCCTGTGTCAAAAATTTTAGACTTTTGGCCGCTATTTTTAAATTTGCCACACTATACGGCGTTAAGGTGCATAATTTTGGGTGGATTGAGTTTAAAAAGTATAAGAGAGTAATGTAAACGGTAATCTGAAGAAAAGACAGTTTTCGCAAAAAGTTGCTTTTACAACGTTATTCGAGGCTTTGCTATATTTAGTTATGGTGACGAATGTTAAGCTGACAGTTTTTTTTAATAGAAAGTGAATTTAAACTAAAAAAATATTTTTCATTTATGTTCCACATTATATTAAAATCCACATTTGATAACGTTTGAAGCAAGTTGAAAAAAATGATTTTCCTTATTTAAAAATAATATCCACTTTTTTTTGACAATGCTATGATTTTCAAATGATTGCAAATCATTATCAAACATTTATCGTTTGAGAAAACGTTTCAAATTAAAAATGATTCTCAGTGCTTGTTGGGATTTCACCAAGAAGTACTCATTAATACGCATTTTGTCGGCAGGCTGGACCAAAGCCCCAGTTAGCTGACAGTAACAGTAGCGGTTTAGTTAGCAGTAAGACCGTAACGTCTAAGTCTGTAGAAAATATATTTTTTACTTTTTTAGCTGGGGCTTTACTCCTAGGATATATTCAGTTATCTCTTGAGTACATAGATTATGCAGAATATACTTTCATCAAACAGAGTTACTATATATTTTCTCGTGACATTACGTTTTATTCCATTCTGGATGATTCAAATATTATATCGACCCGCGGGGTCTATTTTCCATCTTTTCAAACGTAACCGTCCTGAAGAAAGGTTTATTTTTCGATGTCATAGTACATTTTCACAAAAGTGAAATCTAGCTCATACGCGGTTCCGAGCCAAATCTAGTTGGCTTTGAAAAGATTTCCTATGCAAAATCATTTCAAAATCACGGAGAATCAAATTGCAATTTGAAATCAAACGCAAAATGAAGTCTACTTCGCGACTTGATTTTGGCAAAATCTCCTCAAATCTTATCAGTGAAAAAAGGAGAGTTCGTAGAGAGTGGCAATTGCACTGATCCCCCCAACTTAAGACTTTATTAAAAGAGTGCATAAAAAGGCTGAGAAAGTTACTGCAGTCTCAGAAAACGGCTTCCCTGGAAAAATATCTCAAGGGACTTGATGCAACTCCACAATCAGATTACTCATTATGGCGTGCAGCTAGAAGCCTCAATAGACCAGTTATCTCTAAGCCACCATTGAGAAACTTGAATGGAAGTTGGGCAAGAAATGATATTGAAAAAGGGAATCTGTTTGCTAATCATCTGAAAAATGTATTTACCCATAATATATTTCACGATATAGCAGTCGATTTACCGTCTGTAAATGTTAGAGCAGCTATTCCCCTAAGATTCGAGTTTAGAGAAATCGAAAAGGCTATTTGTAATTTAAACACCAAGAAGGCATCCGGTATTGATAAGATCAGTAATAAAATGCTTTTGGAGCTACCAAGTACAGCAAAGAAAATTATTCTTTTTATTTTTAATGCTATTTTACGACTTCAATACTACCCTCATAAATGGAAGGTTTCCTTAGTAACCATGATACCAAAGCCAGGAAAGGATCACACAAAAGTTGAGTCATACAGGCCTATTAGCTTATTATCTAATATTTCAAAGCTATTTGAGAAACTACTAGTGGCAAAATTAACGCCGATTTTAAATGAAAATAGATGTATTCCTAATCATCAATTTGGGTTTAGAAGAAAACACAGCACAATTGAACAAACTCATCGAATAGTAAATGTCATAAGAAAAGCCTTTGAAGAAAAAAAATATTGCTCTGCACTCTTCATCGATGTGTCTCAAGCTTTTGATAAAGTCTGGCATAAAGGGTTACTACTGAAGTTGCAGCAAAACTTACCAGCAAACATACACAAGCTGTTAGAAAGCTACTTAGTCGGTCGTCAATTTATTATTAAAGAAGGCGATTTTTTAAGTTCTCCTCAGCCAGTTAACGCTGGAGTCCCACAAGGCAGCATCCTGGGCCCTCTATTGTACTTAATTTATACTTCGGACATGCCAACAAACAGCTACACACAAACCTCAACATTTGCGGATGACACAGCTGTCCTAAGCGTACATGAAAACTGTCAAGAAGCATCTCGTTACCTACAGGATCACATATTTGAACTGGAAAGGTGGTTAAAACAATGGAGGATAAAGATCAATGAGCAAAAATGCGCACATATAACATTCACATTGCGTCGGGAAACATGCCCCCCTATTAAAATCAATAATCAAATAATACCCCAACACTCGCATGTAAAATACCTCGGTATACATCTAGATCGGCGTTTAACGTGGAAATGGCATATAGAAGCAAAATTAACTCAAATGAAACTAAAAGCAATTCAAATTAATTGGCTCATTGGAAGAAATTCTGTTCTTAGTCTCGATTGCAAACTTCTACTTTACAACTCTATCTTAAAGCCAATTTGGTGCTACGGTATTCAGTTATGGGGCACTGCCTCGGCTTCTAATATCGAAAAAATTCAAAGGCGCCAAAATAAACTTCTTCGAATAATAACAGCCGCTCCCTGGTACGTCAAAAACTCAAATATCCACAAGGATCTCAATGTGCCATTAGTAAAAACTATGATAACGAAATATGCAGTAAAATATTTAAAACGGCTGGAACTGCACCCAAACCCATTAGCACGAAATATTTTAAATTATGGCGGCCACACTCGATTAAGAAGAAGAGACACTGCAGCACTCACCCACTCAGATGAGCGGTAAACACCTACATATGTGAACAGAAACCGTGATGACGAAATCTTTTTTGTCCTGCACTGGCAGGACATAAATCAAATATTAGGTTAAGATTTGATTAATTATTGTTAGTTCATATTTAGTATATGAAGATTCAATAAATAAATACTGAGAAAAAAAAAAAAAAATTTAAGCCTTAACACATGTCAAATTTTATAACAATAACTCATATACTCAAAGGCCCAAACTCACATAATTGCAACTTTACAAAATATTGGTAAAACATAATAGAAACTGTAGGTACACAAATTAAAAATTGCTTGTTATTTTTTATACTATTCTATTCTATTAAAATTTTTTGTGTATTTGTGTGAAATGTATCGGAATCACTACGAAAAACTCAATTTCGGAAAAATTGAGTTAGGGCCTTTCTAAGAACAACGATTTGTGTTTTAAGTCTATAATACTGATTGACTAAGGTTTTCATATAAATGTTTTTGCTTAAAACTGTTGTCAAAGGACAAATACTGAAAATTGTATTCCGATCATCTTTATAAGGATCTTTATTACATCTTGGCCTATATCCATAAAAAATCCAACTGGTGCAAGAATTAAAGCCATCAATTGTGTCTTGTGCTCGGTAAATGGGCTGAGAATCAACTAGAAGTTAAACCAGATTTTTATCGTCAAATCGTTTTCAGCGATGAGGCTCATTTCTGGCTTAACAGGTAAGCAGAATTGTCGTTTTGGAAGAGCACAATACTCATGAGACTTTTGAGACTCCATTACATCCCGAAGAAATGACTGTTTGGTGCGGTTTACATTCCGAAGGTGTCATCGGCTCATTTGTCTTGTCAAACTTTGACACCCTTTAGCATTATCTATAAATTATGCACCATTCTTTGTATATTACGCCTTGATGCGGTTTTAGGCCTATTAAAGTTCACTCCAAGAGTACGCTTTATATTGGGCATATGGTAAATTACGGACCGATTTTCACAAAATTCGGTAGAGTGATTTCTAGTATTAAAAAAATATAAATGAACAAAAGTTCAAAATTCGTTACGGTTTTAGTCATATTAAAGTATTTTCCAAAAGTGGGTTTTATATGGGGCTTAGAGTAATTTATGTGGCGATCTTCACAATATTTAGCCGTATGATTTCTAATCTTATGGAACTATGACAGACCAAATTTTACTACAATAGAATGATTCGTTACGCTTTTAGGCTTACAAAAGAGTTTTTTAGAGTTGGCTTTGAATGGGGTCTATGGACCGATCTTCGCGAAATTCATATATATATTACTATGTTTTTTTTAAATACCCTTTCGGTGACCCTTATAGACAATTTTCAACGGCAGCGCGGCATGTATTTTGTAAAAATAAAAAACATCACAAATATTTACATACTTTGACCCCTTTCAGACTCGGCCAGTTACTTGCGCAAATCTCTTGCACAACTCTTGGTTTGTACATGTCTGCGGTAAGATCGGGTTAAGGGGGAACAAATTGTGAACAGACTCTGTTGTACTCGGCAAGGGGTTACTATTATACAAAAACAAATAAAGCAAGAGATTTTTTGTCTTTTTACAAACGAAAAAAAAAAAAAAAAACACAACAGAGACTTAAAATGTTTGTTCATGAATTATGACCGTGAGTGAAAAGTGAATTTTATATTTGAAACTATTTATATTATAAACATTAATGAGAGCAACGAATAGAATAGCACCTTATATGGATTAAGATTCCAATATAGGTTACTTTTTCGATAAATTTACATATATACAGAAAAGGCACAATTTAAATACTATCGTTTATGACACAAGATTGATATCATATATTATAATTTATATCACCTAGACGATATCGTTATAATATCATTTGGTTGGTTGATTAGTGAAGTTTTTATTCAAAATTTTAATTTTAAAATACATATCAAAATTAATCAAGCATTTAAATTTTTTATATTCAGATGCATATTCATTTATAACAAAAAAAAAAAAAAAACACATATTGTAAGAGCAAATATGCATTTAAAATCAATTTGTTTTAGATTTGGATAAATAAAATCTTAAATATATTTTATTATGAATTAATTATAAATTTCGTTAATCAACTCATAAACAGATTATATGTCAACCATTACTAAACTACTTCTATGTAATGCAGATGGTATGAAGTAGTCATTGAAAAGTAAGTTGTTCAATAATTTCAAGTCATTACCTAGTTTTTGCTGGGATATTTTATTAAATAAAAATATTCAAGAATTTATAAAAAAAAATTTTTGGAGAATTTCAGTAAAATGTTAAAATTTTTAAATTTTTTTGCTTTTTAGAGGTAATGATAAGGGAAAATTTAAACTGAGTCAAGTTAATTAAATTTAAATAAAATTGTTCCCTTAACTTTTGCATATAGGCGGTTTTTTTTAAATACCTTAAATTTGTTTAGTTTTGAAATTTTTTTTTTTTGGCGGGAAGAAAATAAATTACCTGCAACACTGGTACACAGTGCTGAACTTTTAATCAGTTATTAAGAAATTCAACACTGCATATGTTGCTACTGATAAGATTTTTTTTTTTTTTTTTTTGCAGTATTTATTTATTGAATCTTCATATATTAAATATGAACTAACAATAATTAATCAAATCTTATCCTAATATTTACTTAATGTCCTGCCAGTGCCAGACAAAAAGATTTAGTCATCACGGTTTCTGTTCACATATGTAGGTGTTTATCGCTCATCTGATTGGGTGAGTGCTGCAGTGTCTCTTCTTCTTAATCGAGTGTGGCCGCCATAATTTAAAATATTTCGTGCTAATGGGTTTGGGTGCAGTTCCAGCCTTTTTAAATATTTGACTGCATATTTCGTTATCATAGTTTTTACTAATGGCACATTGAGATCCTTGTGGATATTTGAGTTTTTGACGTACCAGGGGGCGGCTGTGATTATTCGAAGAAGTTTATTTTGGCGCCTTTGAATTTTTTCGATGTTAGAAGCCGAGGCAGTTCCCCATAACTGAATACCGTAGCACCAAATTGGCTTTAAGATAGAGTTGTAAAGTAGAAGTTTGCAATCGAGGCTGAGAACAGAATTTCTTCCAATAAGCCAATTTATTTGAATTGCTTTTAGTTTCATTTGAGTTAATTTTGCTTCTATATGCCATTTCCACGTTAAACGCCGATCTAGATGTATACCGAGGTATTTTACATGCGAGTGTTGGGGTATTATTTGATTATTGATTTTAATAGGGGGGCATGTTTCCCGACGCAATGTGAATGTTATATGTGCGCATTTTTGCTCATTGATCTTTATACTCCATTGTTTTAACCACCTTTCCAGTTCAAATATGTGATCCTGTAGGTAACGAGATGCTTCTTGACAGTTTTCATGTACGCTTAGGACAGCTGTGTCATCCGCAAATGTTGAGGTTTGTGTGTAGCTGTTTGTTGGCATGTCCGAAGTATAAATTAAGTACAATAGAGGGCCTAGGATGCTGCCTTGTGGGACTCCGGCGTTAATTGGCTGAGGAGAACTTATAAAATCGCCTTCTTTAATAATAAAATGACGCCCGACTAAGTAGCTTTCTAACAGCTTGTGTATGTTTGCTGGTAAGTTTTGCTGCAACTTCAGTAGTAACCCTTTATGCCAGACTTTATCAAAAGCTTGAGACACATCGATGAAGAGTGCAGAGCAATATTTTTTTTCTTCAAAGGCTTTTCTTATGACATTTACTATTCGATGAGTTTGTTCAATTGTGCTGTGTTTTCTTCTAAAACCGAATTGATGATTGGGAATACATCTGTTTTCATTTAAAATCGGCGTTAATTTTGCCACTAGTAGTTTCTCAAATAGCTTTGATATATTAGACAATAGGCTTATAGGTATATATGACTCAACTTTTGTGGGATCCTTTCCTGGTTTAGGTATCATGGTAACTAAAGATACTTTCCACTCTTGTGGGTAGTATTCAAGGCGTAAAATAGCATTAAAAATTAGTAGAATAATTTTCTTTGCTATGCGGGGTAGCTACAAAAGCATTTTGTTACTGATGTTATCAAAACCAGGGGCTTTCTTGGGGTTTAAATCATGAATAGCCTTTTCGATTTCTCTTATCTCAAATCTTAGTGGAACAGCTGATCTAACAACAACAGGTGGTAACTCGACCGCAGTATCGAAAGATGTATGAGGGGTAAATACGGTTTTCAAATGATTAACAAAAATATTTCCTTTTTCTATATCATTTCGTGCCCAACTTCCATTTAAGTTTCTTAATGGCGGTTTAGTGATAACTGGTCTTTTTAGATTTCTAGCTGCACGCCATAATGAGTATTCAGATTGAGGAGTTGCATCAAGTTCCTTAAGATATTTTTCCAGAGAAGCCGTTTTTTGAGACTGCAGTAAGATTCTTAGCCTTTTTGTACACTCTTTTAGTAATTTTTAAGTTGAGGGGGTCTGTGCAATTGCCACTCCCTTCGAGCTCTCCTTTTTTCAGTCAAGAGACGCTCGACATCTGTAGAATATATTTTACTATTTTTGATGTTTTTGCGGGCTATGCTAGAATGTTGAACAGCTAGTTTGAGATAATTGTCAAAATTTACAATAGAAAGATTCACATTCTCCGGTGTTCTAAGCGGAATATTTTCAGTGCAGTGGGTACTGAGATATTTTTTATATTTTAACCAATTTATTTGTGTTGCTGACGTCACTAAGTATCCACACGGAGATACAATTCTATTAGGGTTTGCTATAGTAACAATTGTAGGTGTGTGGTCGGAAGATAATTCTAGGGAAGCTTCAACGTGAATCGTTTCTGTGGGGATGTTTTTAACCACGCCAAAATCGATGACATCTGGAATTTTTTGCGGGTCAGCAGGCCAATATGTTGGTTGGCCGCTCGCGACAACATTTAAATTCATTTTAGAGATTGTATTAAACAAAACACGACCCTTTGGTGTTATAAGTCGTGACCCCCAGAAGGTATGTTTAGCGTTATAATCGCCAGCGGCCAGGAAACAGGGTCCTAATGATTTAAAATATTTATAATATTGGCTTTCTGATATTGAAAATCTAGGTGGAGAGTATAATGATGAAAGTACTAAGTTTCGATTTAGCTCTTCAACACAAATGTTCGTTGCTTGCAGATAATCTTCACGATAATCACACATTAAGTAGTGTTTGATTCGGGCTTTTATCAAAATAGCAGAGCCTCCACAAGCTCTATCTCGAGGGTCCTTGGTATCATATAATATATAACCATTAATTTTAAACGTATTTCTTGAGGTCAAATGAGTTTCAGAAACCATCATTACATCAATTGAATTACATCAATTTGTTTACTTTTAAGAAAGTATTCTAGTTCATTTTTATGTTGGCGAATGCCGTTTGCGTTCCAAAATAAAATAACTCAGTTAAATAAAACTATATTCTTATTTTTTCGATGTCATTCTTTTTTTTTTTTTTTTGTTGTTGAAAACAATTTTTACCATAAGTTTTCTTTTATTAAAAAAAACTTATGCACTGCCATTGTACAATTAAAACTTATTAAACTTTAGCTGAGATGCATCAACACAGAGTTGCATAATCTCTGTAAACAGTCGTGTTTGCAATTTTCTATTTCGTATTTTTTCTGTTGTTTTATTAAAGTTTTTTTTTTATTAAAGTTAGGTTTCATAAAAGTTTTGTTTTGAAATCTCTGTCAACATGCGTCAAACGTGACATCGTCAACGTGAGTTTTGCCTTCCGTTTCGATGTTGTTGCATACAACAAGAAGCAAATTTAAAAAGTTGGACAACAAAAACCGACTACTTGCAACATCGGTCAATGGCTAAATGAAAACAAATTGAAAAAACTAAAAAATAGTAATGGAAACGTGTAAAAAAAGTTTATTTTCGTTATAAAGAAATCACTTTAACTCTTCTCGTATTCAGTGTTTATTCGATTTTATTTCTTTATGCAAATACAATGTTCTATTAAGCAACTAATTTATGCGATTTTAATGAGTAGTTACAAAGTTACTATACAGATTTATTTGCTCGTAGAATAATTTACGCGAAGTTTTTGTTATGTGTTTAATACACAAAAATGTACAAGGCGGATAAAGCCTTCAGTTTAAGGGGGTCACAAAGTGGAAATTTAACGTAAAAGCCAATTTGATTACAATACTAGTTTTCAATTAAAACAACATTTAAATACATAAATACTAATTTAATTAAAGGACAAAATCAGGGGTTTATTTTTATTTTTCAGTGTTGTGAAAACTCAAATAATAAAGCACACTGAAAAGATAATTTAAGTTCGTTCAGTATCGACTGACAGAATAAGATATAAAATTGCTTTCAAATCGAAAAATTATTCGATCACGACTGCCCGAATTAGCCCCCATTTCTTCTTTTTTGTCATCTCGAGAAATTATTTATGACGTCGCCCACAAAAATTGGTATGACTTTGTAAAGATAGAGAAGTGCTACTGCCATTAGTCAATTGACGAGCATCGTTAGAGTGGAAAATGATTTTTCTGATTTACCTAGTGGTAGTATATAAAGAATACGAAAAAAAATATTTTATTGGGATCCCAATTTTTTATACCCTCCACCACCACTGTGGTGAATGAGGGTAAACTAAGTTTGTCATTTCGTGTGAAACTTTTTTATAATACATCTAAGACCCCATAAATTATATATATTCTGGCTCCTTGAGTAATAAATAGATTTAGCCTGGTCCGTCTGTCCGGCCTTCTGTCCGTCTGTTGAAAACACGCTCACTTTCGAAAAACTCAAAAGAAAAGAACAATCTTAGTCTCAAATTGCTTATAGTTATCCTAAGCAGTTTGGGATTGAAATTCAGCAACATCGGTTCAGTAGGATAAGAACTATGAGTCAAAATGTGGAACCACCACCCTAAAAAAATTTATAATTTTGATACAAAAACTAACATAAATGGTGGAATAATGCATGGAATGACATACAATTTTGTACGAATTCGCTTTATACGACTACAATTCATAGTGTTAAGTTTCGTGAAGATCGGTAGATAATTTACCCTAGGCCCCATATAAACCATACTACCGGAAAACAGTTTAGTTCGCCTAAAACCGTAATCAATGACAATATCATACAAACATTAAGTGTGTCACAGTCTTATAGGACCTAAAATCACACTGTAAAATTTCGTGAAGATCGGTCCATAATTGACCATAGGCCCCATATAAACCCTTCTCGCGGAAAACAGTTTAATACGCCTAAAACCGCCATAAATAATGCTATCAAATTTAAATTCGGTACGTCACAGTTTTATAGGACCAGAAATCACACTGTAAAATTTTTTGAAGATCGGTCCATAATTTACACTAGGTCCCATAGAAACTCTCCTCCCGGAAAACAGTTTAGTACGCCTAAAACCGTAATAAATAATGCTATCAAATTTAAATTCTTTTATAGGACAAAGAATCACACTGCCAAATTTCGTGAAGATTGGTCCATAATCAACCCCTTGGCCTCATATAAACCCTACTCTAGGAAGACAGTTTATTGCGCCTAAAACCAAATAAAGCCCACTTTGTGAAAATAATTAAATTCACCTAAAACCATAACAGATATAGATATTGCGGTACGTGCATATGCCAAATCTCGGTTATCAATTATGCATTTTATAATTGAAGTACATCACGGAGGCTGTTAAGCTTTAATTAACTTAGTGTTTTCAGGCACTAATTTCGTTAAATATTGCGAGAAGGTTATTCTGAGTGAAGGCAATTTTATATGAAAAAATTTATCATAAAGCGAAAAATTTATCATAAAGCAGTATTTTGTTTTTATTATTAGTAAAAAATGCATCAAATAAACTCTTTTTGAGTCACTTGGATAATGGGTTGGAATGATTGTGTTAGCAGGCAAAAAACCGAATGGGCTCTGAAAGCAGTGATGTTATAGGTAGGGAAAAATTCCTATTCGTAGAGATCATCTTCTAAAAAAATGGCCGTAGGGAAAAGAAGGACAGATGTTTTAAAATCATATATATGTACGGACTTTTCAAAAATGTGGCAAAACTGTATATATTTGCCAATATTTTTCGATATGTGACATAATACTAATAAAATTGTTGATACGGCAATATTACGAATTGTTAAATTTCTTTGGGTGAATGCTTGCCCCCTTCGATTTTAAAGGGGTCTGTACACGGTCAAAATGCTTGTCACGCAAGCGAATTCACTTGTGTACGTGTGCTGGACGTAATAATCGCCGTTATATCTAATTTTTTTTATTTTCCATATAGCATCGTCGGTGTAACACATACAAACATATTTTCACTAATACTACCATAGCGCTTGATGCGAAATGCATGACTATGTGCAGACCCCTTAAGGTAAATTTTTAAACTCTCTTTTACAAGAATTTAATTTCACAGAGCAATAATAGATGTTAAATATGGGCATCAAAAACTTTTGAAGTAAAGTCACCAAAATGAAAAGTTTGAATGAAAATTTAATTTCCCCTCTTTAGTCGAAATTAGCTATCTTTTATATATCACTGCAACATGACAATACAGATAATATTAAAAATAAAGTTTAGTAAATAAATAGAATTTGTTAAAAATAAAGCTAAACTTTTAATAATTAGCTGGTCACGTTTTTTTTTTTTTGGATTTTTTCGTCAAATATTTGTTAGGTCTGAACATATATTTAGTCATAAAACTGTATCTTCAATTTGCATTGTCAGCTTTATTAACAAGACGAATGTACCTTCCAGTGCACCGTAACGGTTTTATTTGCATTGATATAATATCATTTAAAAGTTGTAGGGATTTTTGTAGGGACATTTTTTTCAGCGCATAGAGAAAAGTAGGGATTTTTTCCTGGCTGTGTAAGGACTTTTCAAAAAAGTCTATAACATCACTGTCTGAAGATCGAGCGGTTATTATTCGACCGGTTTTGACCGGTTATTTTAGCTTTGCCCAAGTCGGTTATTTTAAAATGTCCATTTTTCGAATGTCGAATAAACCGGTTATTTTGGTATAATAAACCGGTTATTTTAATAATGTGTAATTAATATACATTTTCCTTACTCCTGTTGTAGATGTACCCGTAATTTAAGTATTTTCTAATTGAATATTGGTCAAACTTAAACTTTTAATGAAGAATATCAAAACAACATGTAACAAAGGTCAAAAAACATTATGAACTCTGTAAATACAAATAAAAACTCCTAAGTAGTTCTAGCATCTCTTCATGCTGAAAACTACAACATTCCGGCGGAATCAACGATATTGGAAAAATTTCTACAAGTTTTATTTATTAAAACACCAACAATTTACTAAAACACAAAATTGAAGAAATCAAACAATGTAATGGAAGGTCTTAAATTGTAGTCGTATTTCACACAAAAAGCATGTTCATTTATCACTATTCACTATTCGTTTCCATAATGCTGAAACAAAATAATTTGAAATAGATAATTTAAGAGGTTTTGTTTGCAACTTTTCAAAAATATGGTTGCTTTATATAGACATGCCACCAACAAATTAAAACTCATTCAAAATAAATTTGGGAGAATTTTTCACTTAACTTTATTAAATTTCTATAATTTATTTGCTCTTGTAAAACGTTTGTTCAGATCAAATATCATTCAACAGTTTCTAAATTACATTAACTAAATATCTTCTTACAAATAAAGTTTAGTAAATCAATAAAAAAATGTTGTGGAAATTTAGCTAAAGTTTGATCAATTTACTGGACCCACTTTTCTTGGATTTTATCGTCAAATATTTGTTAGGTCTGATCTAAGTGACATCTATGTATTTAGTTGGTTCCATGCCTTTGCAAATTGTTTTGTTTTTATTCAAATAAACGTTTTATTACAAAAACTTATTTGATTTTTGTGTTTTTAAGTATTCGAATTTAAACCGGTTAGCCGGTTATTTAAAAAATGCTTAACCGAAAACCGGGTTTTTTAAAATAGCAACTATTCGTAATATTCAAAAACCGGTTACTGAAAAAAGTCGAATAATCAATCTCCCTACTCTATATACTGGCAATAAGAATTTTTTCTCCGTTGTGTTTACTTCTTAAAATAGGTACTCTGATCTAAGTTTTAGGCAAAAATGTATCCCCGTTCTTACATAAATTGAAACAACAACAGTATTTGTTCTGCTGCCAGCACGAAATAACTTAAATCCAGGAAAATTGAAAATGTAATCATTGACTAATGCTATGTTCACACTTGAGGCTTTAATCGCGTTTAAGCAAAATGTTGATTAAGTTAATCAAAGCCACTCACATTACATTCGAGATGATTAAGATAACAGTTGATTAATAAATATAAAACGCAACAAACAAATTTATATTTCCTTAAAGTATTAGAAATTGATAAAAAAAAAATGCTTTAAAATTGTGAAATTTTATGAATTGTTTAAAACACATTAAGGATAAATCGTGGTCGGTTGTACACTTGCGAAATACGATGCTCTTCATACTCAGTTTGAGGCATGTTCAGGGGATTCTATGTGATTAATGAAATGATTTAGTTTTAAGCATGTGAATTTAAAGTGATTAACAAATCACTCAAATTTATGGTTAGTCATCTCGATTTTGAAGTGCTTAGTGCTTAATCACGTTCAAGATGCTTAAACGCGTTTAAACACCCAAGTGTTAATATAACATTACAGTTCAAAATGCAGTACGTTTCGTTAATAGTCACTACCGTTGCCACATTAGCGATATGTCCATTTGATCTGTTTAGTCAGCCGCAAAAAATAAATTCAATATAAAGTATTTATTAATTAATTCATTTATTAATGATGTGCTAATAATCCCAATTTTTTTAAATGAAAACACTGAAATTTATTGTTGTGGGAAAGCTAGTTCCTATGCGCATTTCGCTGGTTGCTTAGGCCAGCTCGTCAGGAAACTTTTTCCAAATACTTTAGAAAAGCTAAAAAAATTATACAAGTAAGACCATAAAGTGAATAAGAATTTTAAAACACTCTGGTCTTAAATGTAACAATATCAAAGCTTCAACAAAGTCACAACAATAAACCGTCAATTTTTTCTTTCTTACATTCCCCTACAATTGGCTGGTTTTTTTTCCAACACGAATTGTAGATGTAAGAGGATAGAAAGTAAAAAAACAAAATTAAAAAAACAAGTTGCTTAAATAAAGCAGCTTGCCATTTCAGTTTTTTATTTGCCGGGCACATGCAAATTTATTATCAAAAATTAATTTCGGGAATGAAATATTTTATTAATTAATTCATTTATTAATGATGTGCTAATAATCCCAATTTTTTTAAATGAAAACACTGAAATTTATTGTTGTGGGAAAGCTAGTTCCTATGCGCATTTTTATTTTATTTACGTGATAGTCCATTTAGCGATAAAAGCACTTGCCATATATACTCGTACCATCTATCAGCGACTATCAAAGGCAAAACTAAAGCAAAATATTGGCGTTATAGTTACATTAGCAAAATTTACTTTTTCATTTTCGAAACCACAATCCATCAAAAGAACTAAGAATTATATCGCTTAATTTTTGTCATCAACTCTCTACTCTAAAAAAATTAGTTTTTTCGTTGGTATCATTTACGAAATATCTTATTATTATTTTCACTTTTTTTTACATTATGCAACTCTGTTTCAAAATAATTTTTTTATTTTGTATATTCACGTAAACTGATTATATTCGATTTCGGTTATTTTTTGGATTATCAAAATTAATGATAAAAAAAACTTTTATGCACAATATCAAGAAATTTTAATTTTATATGACATGCAAATTTACCGTTTTGAATTTTTAAGTGGAATTTTTAAGCTTCTTATCCATAATCGCAATGTCAGTTGAAACGTTTTTCCACTACGCAAGTGGCTTTTAAAACGTAATTCCGCGTTGGAAAACCGTTTCGTCTGTATCATTTTGCTTGTAACTTACAACGTTTTCCCACCGGCTGACACTTTGTATCGCATTTTAAAGGCCTTAAGGTGAATAATTTTGGGTGATTTAATGTTTAAACAATGTAAGAGAGTAATGTTAACGGTAAGCTGCAAAAAACAGTTTTTGCAAAAAGTGGCTTTTACAAAGTTATTTTGCTTTGCTTCAATTAATAAAAAAATTATTTTTTTAAATTTAAGAAATTCTTTTTTAAATGGACAAATTGTATATGAACTAGAAACTGGACAAGGAAGGCCCAACAAAATGGACAATACAGAAATTTTTGGAAGTCTTGCAACCGTATAAAAGTTTTTCAAAACATAGTTCTTACATTTGTGGCGAGAAGTTTAACATTTGTTTAAGAAGCGAGAAGGAAAAGTAATTAAACCCAAACCATGAAATAAAGAAAACAAGATAGCGCATTGCTCAGGTCTCTTAACTTTGCCCGCTCATTTTTACTACTGTGACGTACATGCGCAGAAAAATAATGTTTTTAAAATTTAAATGCGCTATCTTGTTTTCTTTGTTTCATGAACCCAAACCACATTTTACTCCTAATATTGAAAGTCCTAAATTATGAAAATGGGACTTACAATGACAGCGTTTGTTAAAGAGATTTACGTTCATACTCTTATATTTGTATTTTATCACAATATCAATGACAATGAGCAGGAATATTAAAGTTGGTACAATTATACCTTTTTTGGTACATTTTGAGCTTCTAAAGTACCGCGGTACTACCGAGACTCATTTGGTACAATTTAAAAATTTGTCACAGTTCTCCCTTTTTGAATCTTCAGTATAGCAAACAAATTATTAAGTCCTTTTCATTGCATTTATGTTGTACAACAAATCGTTAATGTAATGGGCGCTTTAATATGCGACTAGTAATGTGGCAAGTGAAAGGCAAACAGACGAAGTTTGAAGGTAAGCTGTATTTCTGACACACTTTACTTTTGCCTCTCTCGCTTTCACTTGCCACATTGTAAAAGGGGACTTATGGTACCCACAGACGAGGCAACATTCGTGAAAACCGGAAATTTATTGCGGAAAAGAAGCGGCTTTATATATTTCTACAAATAATATCAATATTGATATTGTCAAAGAAATTAAAGAAAATGCAAAACAATTTTATATAAAATTTTGCGAAGTTTTGAGAACCAAAGTAAACTTTAATAACGAAGTTTTAATGTGGTTCAATAAATTTACTCCAGAAAATATTTTTTCAGGTAAAACAAGTTGTATTGTACCTCTTCTAGTAAAAATGTTTCCGAATGAAATTGCAAAATTTGATTCAATCAATAATCAATTTAGACCTTCAGCTGATTTCGAGCAACTGCAGTCCTTAAAAACTCAAAACATTTGTAGTTTATGGTCGGCAGTAGCTAATTTACAAAATGAGCTGAATGTCCATATATTTCCTGACATTTCTAGAGTCGTTGCTGGAATTTTATTCATTCCACATTCGTCTGCAAATGTGGACAGAGTTTTTTCTTTTCAAAATATATTAAAAACTAGGGAAAGAAATAGACTACATGTGCCAACATAATCAAGTCTCATACGAACAAAGGATTCGTTAAGATCGACAAATTCATGCTGCTATGATGCAAACATTCCAAATAGTTTATTAACTAAACAAATAAGTGCCTGATTTTGATCTCATATATTTATAAGACTTATATGTACCTTATTTTAGTCATACATATAATGTATGTTAATATTAAGTTTTTTTTGTGTTTAATTGAATTTGTATGTACTTTTTTTGTTGTTTTAATAAATTAAACAAAATGGTACCGTGAAGGTCCGAAAAGTATTTTATTTTTTTTTTGAAGTTGGTACAAAATTTAAAAGCCCCCTTTAACATCCCTGCTAGGAAGGATCTATTTAAGTAAAAATGCTTTTTTTTTAAATGGATTCGTATGAATTAAACTTTAAAATTGAACTTTCTCTTACAAAATTCTGTTGTGAAATGATGTTTTATACAAAAGTTGTGCAAGCACAAGTTTATCTTCATGTATTGATATTCAGAATAATTCCTTATATGGGAGTTTGATAAATTATGGATTAATTGTTAAAAAACAATTTACAGATTTTGACATATTAACAATTTTTATTTGGGTAAAGCTGGTTTTCGTAATGGGATTTGTCTGGGATACAAACAGAATTTTATTTAAATATACCCAAAATTTTAAATAGACTTCATTCATTATTTTTTTTCATGTACGGAATTTTTTAAAATTCAAAATTGTACCTGTAATTTGCGCACAAGTTTAACTGACCTAATATTAAAAAATGTCTATAGACACCATTTAAAACTGCAATGTGTTTCAGCAGGGTGTTTTATATTGAAAAAATTTATATAAAGAACAATTTTTCTAGTTACTGTAATAGTATTGGACTACATACATAACGTTGGTCTAATGTAGAAAGGCTCTAACTCACATATTTGCCACTTTGCAGGAAAAGGTACAACTAAACGGTTCAGGTCTGCCTAAATGAAAGGGTTGAGCACATCCCCATTGATTGGCAAAAAACACAAAATTATAAATTCTCCAATTGAATTTAAATAAAAACAAGTTAGGGTGCTATATTCGGTTGTGCCGAATCTTCGATACCCTTCACCGACAGGTAGAATATATGAGAGCTATAAATTATTAATTAATATTTATAAAATCGGACGTCAGTGTAAAAATTGGTTCCGGTCTAAACCAAGTGGACGACAATCAGACAGTGTTATGCTTTTATTTCTAGCAATTTGAACTATCTTGAAAAACATATCATGATTCGTAACAGTTTATGCCGAACTAAAATGATTTTCAGGAGGGTAATTTATATTAGACCCGTGGTAAATTATGGACTAATCATCACGAAATCCTGTAGAGTGATTTCTATTATTAAAAATTTTAATGGAAAACATTTCAATAAAGTAGTGAAATTTGTTTTAGCGCTTAAAGTGCTTTTCAGAAGGTTGTTTAATATGAGATCTAAGGAAAATATGGACCGATAATCAAAAAATTCCATGATATTATTTCTGGCCATATGAACCAAAATTGGACCAAATTTTACCATAATATCTATATCTGCTACGGTTTTAGGCGTATTTAAATAATTTCCCAGAGTGAGCATAATATTGGACATTATATGGTAAGTTATGGACCGTTCTTCAAGAAATTTTAAAGTATGATTTCTAGCCTTATAAAAATGTGAAGTACCAAATTCTATTACGATAGCATTATTTTTTACGGTTTCAGACGTACTAAACTATTTTCCGGGAATAGGATTTATATGGGGCCTATGGTAAATTAGGGATCGATCTTTACGAAATTTGACTGTGTGATTTCTAGTCCTATGAAACTATGACGTATCATATTTTAATATGATAGCAATATTTATTACGGTTTTAGACGGTTCTAGTCATATAGAACGAACTTGTGCAAAATCTTATATCATGCCCATGCATTATGCCACCTTTTATGTTAGTTGTTGTAGCAAAATTTTTTAGGGTGGTGGTTCTACATTCTAATTCATAACTCTGATCTTACTGATCAGATTTTGCTGGATTTCAATCCCAAACTGCTTAGGGTATTTAGAAGAAATTTGACACCAACATTGTTCTTATTTTTTAAGTTTTTCGAAAGTGAGCAGGTTTTCCACATACGGCTGGACATACGGACATGGCCAGAATATATATACTTTATGGGGTCCTAGATGCATAATTAAAAAGTTTCACAAGGAATGACAAACTTTGTATACCCTCATTCACCACTAGTGGTGGAGAGTATAAAAAATACAGGCATGTCACACTTTCCGATCAAAATGTTTTTGTATTTGATGATTTTGCTTTTCGTTTGCGTGGCCACCGCATAATTTTCTTTTTCTTCGTAAATTTTTGTTCACAAAAATAAGAGGTTTGCACTAAAAAACTAATGAGCCAATACTTCTATTGAAACATATCGCGAAAGCCTTCTGTATCGATAATTATGGCTTGGCAGCTGAGAATATCAATTTGTGCTGACATTTCTGTTCAGTTGGCAAGTCATAATTAATCGTTTAACGTTAGTATAACACTTCTTAATTGTGAAAATGAACTTAAAAAATAAATCTGTTCACAAAATTCATAGAGCAGTTTGTCCATTTAACGAACCTTATATATTGGTTAAATAGCTACCCAATAAAAAATTTTCTAATTTTGCGAAGCACTAATGGCACATTTTAAAAAGTAAGCACACATTTATGCGCTACGCAATAAGACATACGGAGATTCAGTAAGGTAAGTGAACAAATTCTTTATAAATTTAAGAAAAATATATACAATTTGAAGAGCCACGACATTCTCTTACTACGAAGCAGGTTTGCAAGGGAGCATATTAAAGAATAACGGTACAAAAAATTCAGTGTGCAAAGCTCATCATTACATTCAATAATTTTTATTTATTTGTTTCCTTGCTAATACCGCGAAGCTGTACGCTTGTCTGCGGAAAAGAAACCAGAGTCTTTGGCAGGAATCGAACCCGCGACCCCGGCGCTGATAGACTAGCTCACTACCAACTAGCCTAGGCACTGCATAAAGCTGAATAAAGCACTTTCTGTGTCAAATGTATTGCTTCAAAGTGGGAACTCGCCATTTAAAATTCATGTCTTCCGTAAGGGATATGGTACGAGAAACATTTACGTTTCTCCCTCACAAACCGGCTTTGTTGGAAGCTTCATTTTTTATTGGGTACATACAACAATAAGCAAAACTGGCGTAATTGGAGCGGCGGCATGAAATAACTCCCCAAGAAATACGTCCCCAAAAAAATTATGAAATAAATCCCCAATTTTTGGGGACTTATATCATATGAAATAAATCCCCAATTATATAAATAAATTTAATAAATCCCTAATGAAATGAAATAACTCCCAAAATCAAAATGGAATAAGTCCCCAATATTTAGGAACTTATTTTTTTTATATGAAATAAATCCCAAAATCCAGAAATGAAATAAGACTCCAATACAATACATATTGTTAAGTTTTGGTTTTAAAATTTGCTCGATAGATAGCATGGTTAAGATTTCGGCCGGGCGCAAAGACTTTTTCCACTATGGTATAACAAACACCGGCTGCATAGCCGGCCTTCGGCCGTGCGCAAGGATTTAGTTAGCGAAGCCGATATTTGGAATACCATAGAGTTGAAAATCCTTGCGGACGGCGAAGGCCGGCTATGCAGAAAAGCCTTAATTAGCGATTCGGGATTTTCGAATTCGAAATTATAAAGTTCGGGACTTAGAGATTCCGATTTCTGAAATTCGGGACTTAAAAAAAATCCCAATTTTTTTAAGGATTCTGAAACAATAGTTTTTGGTACTTAGTCCCTTCTTTTATGTATGTTAAACATATGCAGTGAATATTACAAAACAGAATTTGCCATCATTATGACTTTTTATATATGTAATTTAAAAATTAAATCAGTCCCCAATATTTTTAGGGACTTATTTCATTTCAGATTTTTGTGGACTTATTTCATATGAAATAACTCCCCAATATAAAATTAAATAAGTCCCAAAAAAAAATTAAATAAACCCTTAAAAAAACGTTGTTGTTGCCTCTCATATTTTTTTTGGGGAGTTATTTCATTTCCGTTTTGGGGACTTATTTCGTGGGGGTTATTAAATGCTGCCAATTGGAGCGAAGATAATCTTCAAGACTTTAACTAATGACGATTACATCCATTCAAATTTACAGTCACACGTTCTTTCGAAATGACGATCGCTATCAAGCCATGCTGACTGAATTTTTGTTTAAAAAAATTATATATAAAAAATATGCCATGAATACTCTCCCTGATTATAATGAAAAAAATTGAATTCCAAAAATGTCTTATATTATAATTTTTGGTTCTCAAGCAGCTAAAAAAAAACACCCTTTATATCAGTTTGTTTTGTTCGCTCAACAAGTTTAAATGCTTAAGAAATCAATGTGATAATCAAACATATTATTTAATCTTTCATTTTGACTTAGTTTAATATAACATAGAAATTCCATTTTGAAAATTTTAAGTGATTTCATTTTCTTGTTTTGCAAAGGTTCGATTTTCGGAATTTAAATTTTAAAACACTTTCAATCGGAATGTAAAATTGCCTGTATGCCCGTTATTTTTGGTACAACTGTATTAACATTTTTTCACTAGTTGTATTTGTGTGAACTGTATTGGAATCACTAAACAAATCAATTTTAAACAAAAAATCGAGTTAGGGCCATTCTACATGAGGCCAACGATAAATACAAAAATTAAGTCAACGTATATATTTTCTCCTCTTTTAAAAACAGGTAGTTGTTTTCCTGCTGTTTTCTAGTTATAAAATGAAAACTAGGGGACAGCAAGGGTTTCTGTTTTTCGGACTTTTTAGAATCCCATAAAAGACGAATTTTTGTAAATTTAGTTTTTAATATACGGAAGGTCAAAATTTGGGCGACTCATTCGAGCATAGCGACTGGTATCTAGCGGCAGTCATAGCAGGCATATTTCTGAAGAGAAAATAGTCCAAAGGTGTGATATCGCACGATCTAGGTGGCTAATTTCCCTTAGCAAAACTTGAAATTAAGTGCTCAACAAAATGATTTCTCAACAAGGTAATGGTTCATAGCGCCGTCTTGTTAAAACCAGAGCTCACCGGGACCATACGCTTGAATTTCAGGAAGCACATAGTCCGTTAACATGGTGCGGTAGCGGTTACCATAGACGGTAACATACTGATTTTCCTTGTTTTTTAAAAAATATGGACTGGTGGAAAGCCCATAAACCACACCATGCCGTTGTTTTTGATGGATGTAATATTAGCTCTTGGCACTCCTTGCACATCAGCCCAAATACGACAATTTTGTTTATTAACTTATCCATTGAGCCAAAAATGTACATCTTCACTGAACAAAATTTCACTATAAGACGCTGGACTTGCATGGAGTTTTCCCAGAGCCCAGCTGAACCATTTGTAGAAGTTGTGGTGTGAGTCTTTCCATGATGACTTGCCAAATAATACTAAACGAAAATGACAAAGGAGTTTGATATGAGTCACGCGTGATCTGTAAAAATGCATATTGAAAATCAAACATCACGATGAATCACCCTTTATTAATTAAATATAATATATAAAAACTTATATTTGTGTGTTCGTATGTTATGCACCGCCAAGCCGCTTAGCCGATCGCGTTGAAATTTGGTAGACAACTCCGTTTAAAAACTTGTAGAATTGGGATTTGTCAATATTTAATTAAATAAATTAACACATTGTTTGAAATGGCAAAGTTTTTTGATTATTTTGATCATTAATTAAAATTAAAAATATCATTTATTGAAAAAATAATTCACAATTTTAAAATTTTTAGCAATCAATACAATCATTTTGGTAATAGGTGCAAAATCAACAACTTGTTTGCTTAATATTATGAACTTGGTATACATTTGGTGATTAGAGACAATTTTTAATTTTTTCTGTGTATTGATTTCTTAAAAAATTGTATTTTTTTTGTCAACGTAAAACTTCGTTCTGGATAGGTAAAAATATCATAATCATTTGAAGGATGCTGTACCCAGCGGGAAGAAGAAGAAATAGTATAGAAGCTTTCTAAAAGGCTTTTTTGCAGACAAAAGACCTTCCAGCCGCATTCCAACTTAATTTATAATTTACCCGGTATGTCATTGGAGACCAAGGCCTGACCTTCCTTCATCTAATTTTAAGGCTTCCAGAAGATATTTTAAAAATAAGAAAGAATTAAGTTATACCTTAGCATAATTGCTGTTGCTAATAATGCGAATGGAGTCAATTGATAACTGTTGGTGTTTAATAATTTTTTAAGATTTAACAATTATTTCCTACACATTCTTTTATAACTTCTAATTGGACGATTTTGACAGACCTTGCAGGTTTTTTAATTTGCAAGTCACTAAAAGTGTCTTATTAATATGAATACACATTTTCTGATATATAAAGTAAAAAGCTCGTTAAGCCTTTTTAATGACATAATATTACTATAAGGAAATTTGAGGAAAATTTTATTCTAGATTTAATTATAAAATTTTAGGTTTCCCAGAAAAACAAACTCTAAAACACACAATAATCAACAACTTAGATACATTTAAATTCTTTTTATGAACAGACTACAGTATTTGTATGCGAAAATATGACACAACTGTGATTTAGTAAACAAGAAGACGATGGCGCCAAAATTACTGTGCAGATTTTGCCATCATTATCATATTAAGTTTAATGAATTCTATATGTATTAGACTTATTGTCGCCCTCAAGTATTGTGTAGAATGCGTTCATCTTATTACAATGACAGGCTGAAAAGAAAAAGATAAGAAAGGACAACATCAACACCAAGAGAAAAAATTAGGTCCACAAACAATTTATTTGAAATCTATGGTTGCAGAAAATTTTAAAAGATTATGGTCAATTTAACCATAGTTAAATATTAAGATTAAATCAGTCTCTTATATTTCATCCTCAATTATATCGAGCCATAACCGGAAAAAAAAACTTAAGCGACAACATTTTCCATTTTCGTTTGTTTTAATAAATGATTTTATTGGCTACACTTGCAACATCTCCTAAAATCTCATGGTCACAGAAGGTACCGTTACGATTTTATAGCAAAAACAATTTTAGTTTAAGCGCCAATTTTCATACACAATTTTTATGAAATATGTTTTTGTCGCTTGAGCTTTTTTTGCGGTTATGGCTCGATATTATGGTTGAGTACAACAATGCGCTTTTATACGTAACCATGCATAGATAAGTTCAAAATTAAACAAAAACATTTTGCTTTAAGGGCCATATTTTAACAACAACATGTAGTAAAAGCATCAATAATTGTGAAAACCATGAAATGATTATCGGCAAGCATAAGAAGGTTGCAGTGGTCCAAGGCGAATTCATTTTTCAGGTGGCGTTGAAAGCACAGCTGTGCTACTTTTTTTCTTACTTAGAGAGAGAAATGTCAAAAGTTGCTTGTATTTTTGACATATCGATCAACGAAAGCAACAAAAAATACATTGTTGTGTTTTTGGTGCTGTTACTTGTTGTAGTATCGACACCACCATATAAATGAATTCGCCTTGCAGTGGTCATTTCAATTTATGATTGTTGATAACAATAACATGACTGCAGTAACCATATAAGTATAAGTACCCTGCAGATAATATTGGACTACGTGGTCCATTGTGGCTTAAATGGACTACTTACAACATGGTCCAATGTACTGTAGTATGGACCATATTAGACAAATTAACATGCAGTGCTGCCAACAACTAAAGTTTGCAGTATTACACATTGGTAGCCCTGATGTTGTCCATTATTAATTGTTTATTTAAAAGTGAAATAGGAAAGTTTTTTAAGATTTGTAAAAAAAAAAAAAAATTAAAAACACCAAGTAAATATATATAATAACAGCAATACTGGATTAGAGTGCACGCCATAAAAGGCGATTAGTGAAAAAGTAGTAACATGGAGTACTTTTGAAACTAACCCACTTGAGTACTCCATGGAGTAGTTTATGGACTACTTCGGTGGGTTATATGGTCCACTCCTAGGACATCGTAATGTTAAATAGACCACCCTTTTACCATATAATTGGTAGTTTTGGAGTACTCCTACTCCTTTATGGACTACTCTTTACACGCATGTATGGACTAGTCCCGATATCTGCAGGGTATATAAAAAATTTATTTAAAAGTATTTTAGTTTTCCCTGACCATATAAAAAAATTTTTTTTTTTTTTTTTGAGTGTACAATATGTTCGAAAAAAAAGGAAAGTAGGCAACTGTTGAAGAGGAATATTAATAAGCGAGGAATTTAGGTTTCTTGGCCATAAGAAGTTCAAAAAACTATTTAGTTTAATAAAAACAGTGTCTTAAAAAACATGAACTTCAGAGTGAAAATAGATCAAAGGATAAAATCAAAAAAATTAAAAAAAAATTTAAATGTTTAGCGAAGTAAGAGCTTTAAAAACTGTTATTCTTTTCAATCAAAAACCAAAAGGTTGTTTAAAAAAGTATCTGTTGTATGGAGGTAAATACAAATCACCAGAAAAAAGAAGAAGAATCGTTAAAATTAAAAATAAAAAAATCAGTTTCTACATGGGTATTATTAACATGTGAATAATATTCGATTTGTTGCATAAAATTTTAATGATCTGATAAATTTAAATCTTAATAAATGTTGACATCGAAATATTAGAAAAATTCTATAAAGAGCAACCTGTAAGATTTTGTGGTGTGTTTTACGATAGAATACCAAAATATCATTAATCGTCATATTTTGGAGTAATACAGAATTTTCCCAGATTTTGACTACAAAGGACGTAATGCTATGTTCACACGGACAGCAATATGCTTTTTTCGCTGTCCCATTCATGTTTCGCGCCCCAAACATGATTAAAACAACATGTTTCGCCATACAAAATTTTGAGATCGAACCATGTCGTTTAATTTTGCAACATGCTGCAAATCATCTCTAATTTTGATAACAAATTATAGCTAGTGTATCTGAACTAGCTCTCAAAAGAAAATTAAAACAAAAATAAAACATAAAAAAAATTCATGTTAAATCAAATAAAGTAATAATAATGTAAGTTACAAAATGAATTTTTTTCAGGAGAGTAAAAAACGTTTTTAACAGGCAGGATTACCATTTTTTAATTTTTCTTTTTAGATTATCAAAAATAATGACAATAAAAACTCTTATGCAAAATATTAAGAAAATCGAATCTAAAATTACATGCTAAATTACAGTTTATAATTTTTTTTGAGTGGAAAAACGTTATATATCCACAATTGCGATGTCATTTAAAATGTTTTTCCACTACGCAAGCGGCTTTTAAAACGTTATTCCATGTTGCAAAACCATTTCGTTTGTATCATTTTGTTAGTAACTTACAACGTTCTTCCACCGCCTGACTCTTTGTACCGCATTTTGGATGCGTTATAGTCATCATTTTGGGTGATTTACTGTTAACGGTAATCTGAAAAAAACAGTTTTTGAAAAAAGTGGCTTTTACAACGTTATTCGCGGCTTTGCTTCAATTATAAAATAATAATATTAATATAAGTATTCAAATTTTTTTTATTTTTTCAAATTTATTCTATGAGTTAAATTTCAGTTATGAATTTTATAAAGCTTTTTGTAATACATAACTGAAATTTAACTCATAGAATAAATTCGAAAAAATAAAAAAAATTTTGAATATACATAATAAAGTTGCTTATAAAAAGAAATAATTCCCAATATCTATTTGTTAAAATAGTTGAGTTAAATACATTCAATTTATAAAGTATCACTATCCTGTGTGACACAAAGAATGCTGACGAAGGCCGTAGCGGGCCGGAAAATGCATTACATTCTGCTGGTGTCTAATAATTATAAATTTTTCTGTACATACAATATACTTCATTGCTATCCAACGTAAAGCTAACTAGTAGCTTCTGAAAGTAGTTTCTTGAAAGTCGCAATACACTCGCACTTTTTCACTAACACATTTACATCTTTCTACTTTCAGTCCAACTTTCAGCTAGCTTTCAATTAAAATTTCAAGAAAGCGATTTCATGAAAGTAAATGACAATAACTAAGCAGTGTTGCCAATTGAAATTGTTTTTTTTTTTTGTATATATAAAGAATTTTAATATATTTTTTTAACTAAATATTAAGAACACAATGATTCTTATTAAAATTTATAAATATCATGAAAACTAATAAAAATAAATGTTATTTTAAACGAATGCCTGAAGTTCGGCGTGAATAATGGGCTCGGTAACTCTGAAACTTGAAATAAGCAAAACAATAAAAGAAGAAGAAGATAAATTTTTGATTGAAGTTTACCCTTTGACGACATTTTAAAAATGAAATATCACTTTCATGTAAATTTTCATAAAAGTTTATTATTTTTCTGTGAAATTTCTGGTGATAATACGTATACAGAATTTTCATGAAAGTACTTTCATGTGTAAATGCAGCGTAAGGTAAAGTGTAACAAGAAAATACAAGATAATAGTCTGGTAGTGTATAAAGTCATTTCTGAAAAATTTAAGGAATAGAACTATTACAAAAAGCTTTATAAAATACATAACTGAAATTTAACTCATAGAATAAATTCGAAAAATAAAAATGTTGATTATAATAAAGTTGCTTATAAAAAGAAATAATTCCCAATATCTATTAATATAAGTATTTAATAATATATTTATGTATATTAATTTTTACTTACTTTTTACACACTCCACCACCACTAGTGGTGAATGAGGGTATACTAAGTAAGTCATTTCGTGTGAAACTTTTTTATTAAACATCTAAGACCCCATCAACTATATATATTCTGGCTCCTTGAGTAATTCTAAGTCGATTTAGCCATGTCCGTCTGTTGAAAACACGCTCACTTTCGAAAAACGCAAAAGAAAAGAACAAGCTTGATCTCAAATTGCTTAAAGTTATCCTCAGCAGTGTGGGATTGAAATCCAGCAATATCGGTTCAGTAGGATAAGAACTATGAGTCAAAATATGGAACCACCACCCTAAAAAAATTGATAATTTTTATACAAAAACTAATATAAATGGTGGAATAATGCACAGAATCATGGACGAATTCGCCTTATATGAGGGCAAATAATATTGTTAAATTTCGTGAATATCAGTCCATAATTGACCATAGGCCAAATATAAACCCTCTTTGCGGAAAATATTTAAGTTCGCCTAAAACCGTAATAAATAACGCTACCGTACTAAAATTTGGTACGTCACAGTTTTATAGGACCTGAAATTACACTGTTAAATTGTTTGAAGATCGGTCCATAATTTACACTATGTCCCATATAAACCCTACTCCCGTAAACCCGTTTAGTATTCCTAAAACCGTAATAAATAATGGTATCACAATAAAATTCGGTACGCCAAAGTTTTATAGGACGAGAAATCACACTGCCAAATTTCGTGAAGATCGGTTCATAATTTACTCTAGGCCCCGTATAAACCCTACTCCCGGAAAACAGTTTAGAACGCCTAAAACCTAATATCATAATAAAATTTGGTGCGTAACAGTTTTATGGGAGTACAAACCCTGTAAAATTTCATGAAGATCGGTCCATAATTTACCCTAGGCCCCATATAAACCCTATTCCTTGTAACCAGTAGGCCTAAAACATTAATAAATAATTATATCATAATGAAATTCGTTACGCCACACTTTTATGGGACGAGAAATTATACTGCCAAAATTCGTGAAGATCGGTCTATAATTTACACTACGTCCCTATAAGCCCTACTCCCGGAAAACAGTTTAGTACGCCCAAAACCGTAATAAATAATGATATCAAAATTCGGTACGTCACAGTCTTATAGGACGAGATATCACACTGCCAAATTTCATGACCATCGGACTATTATTTACTCTAGGCCCCATATAAAGCCTACTCTCGGAAAACAGTTTATTGCGCCTAAAACCAAATAAAGCCTACTTTGGGATAATAATTAAATTCGCCTAAAACCAGAACAGATATAGATATTGCGGTAAAATTTCTTCCAACTTAGATTCATATGGCCAGAAAAAATGTCATGCAATTTTGTGCAATTCACTATTTACGCTAAAACTAATTACTAAAACACTGCTGTATTGAAATTTATTCTAAATTATTTTTTGTTATACCAGAATTCTGAATTTTGGGAATTTACCATAGGTCCAATACAAATTACCCTCCTAAAAATCATATTGGTTCGGCTAAAGCTGTTACGAATCATGATATTTTACTCAAGCCAGTTCAAAGTTCTATTCAATGAATTGAAATAGCTTGTACGTGGTCTTGCAACAGGCTTCTAATTATTTATTTCACTTACTTGATTAAATTTTAGTATGTCAAAAATTTTAACTTTTAAATGGGATTGATTTTTATGTCAGAGAGAAATTTTATGCAGGGATCTGCCATATAAAACTAGGCTTGCTTTGGCTTACTGCTTTAATTTGATCAAAATAAAAAAAATTGTCATTAAGGATTCCACTACTAAAGAATAAGCTTTTAATGTACAATGATATCATTTATATTCAAATACATGCCAAAGTTTATCATACATCTCACATCAAATACATACATGCTAGGGAAGTAACAAATACCGATGCCGATACTAGTATATCGGCTATACTTCATGTTTGCCGATATATCGGTATTGGCGATGTTTTACTGTCGATACGCTGATACTTTTTTATATTTATTTTGAACAAACAACTTAATTTTCAATGCTTTTTTTGCATAACAACGAAGATCAAAAACACAAACAGAATAATAAATTTAAGCCGGGAGTCGGTCGAAAAACGCGTTTTATGGGTATGTTTCTTTTTTTTACCTTTTTTCGAGACGCATGCTAAAGTATAAAGAAATCCTACTTCATGCTTTCGATACATATATATATGCGTTTAACGCGTTTGCCGAGTAACTTGTCAATACAATTTTACACAACGACTTTTTGGAGTGATGCATAAACGCATTGAACGCTTGGTTTGAACCTGCTGCAGAATTTTCTGCTAATTTTTAATGATTTTTGTGAAAATAAAAATCATTTTATGGTCTCTTCGAAGAAACCCAAAAATTTATAAGCAAAGTCACTCCTACATTTTCTGACGATATTTCGCTAGGTAACAGTCTTCGAACATTATTAGAAAATACGACAAATGAATAAACTGAAGCGAAGAATAATTTAGTGTCCCAAAAATTGGCGATTTACGTAGCATTAGCTCTGAATGAAAGATTTGAGTATTTAGAGAGAAATGAAATTTATTGTTTATCATAATTATTTACCTTCGATTAAAGCTAGAAATTCCAAGGACAATAGATCGAAAAAACGTCTTATTGAGCTACTCAACATGACTCTACATTCCGAAAGTATTGAAGACACGGTCAACCCCACATCTAGTAAAAGTTTTAGTAAGTCTACAAGAGCTAACCTTTGGAGCGTTTGGGCAAATCTTAGAAGAAAATTTGGAGAAGGTTGATTCTTTGTCGTTCGTACGCTGTGGCTTAGCTAAATAAAAAATCTAGATATACCTTAGATTTTCTAATAATTCTAGAGACGCTGATTTGCTTTTTATTGGCGTAATTAAAGGTTATACTCAAAATTTAAGACCACGACGCAGAAATAATTAAGTTGTCAAATGAGTTCAGTCACATTTGAGAGACGATTTTTTTCTGCAGGTCTGCTTCAAACGTAGTTGCGAAATTATCCCCGCACAAGTTGAGAATACTTTCTTTTTTAAACAAAAATCTTATTAATATTAACTTTGAATACTAGAGTATCCAATTATTTGACTTTTGGTTTTGTTCGAGTAAGGAATTAATCGATTTTAAAATTTTAATTTTGCTCGATTAATCGAATAAGAGTCTTAATATGTTCAAATAACTCGAATAACTCAAAAATTCAAATAATTTTATCCAATGGAAAAAACATACATGTCCATTTGAGTTTATACTTTTCTTATGTTACTAAACAGAAAAAAAAACAATAAAATAAAAAAATAGTTGAACAATAAACAATAAAATAATAATTCATTTATACCACGTATACAGTTTTAAGACTTTAAAATAAAATAAATAATTAAAAAGGCGTTAAAGAGACCGATTTAAGACTAAGGAAATAAAATAAAAATAAACTTTAACAAAGTAAACACTACTTCGGTTGAAAATGATCTGAAAGCCAAAGTTTAATACCTGCATTTGGGTCAGCAGCAATCGGGGTCTATTAATTTTATTTCGGTGTATAATTTCCAACAATATCCCGACTGCTAAACTAAATACGAGAATTCAACTTAGACGTTCATCTCATATTTTTATTAATTATTTTTTTTATTATTTATTTTAGTCTTTTTTGTCGTGGTATTTTTATGATAGGTCCAGCCTATTTAAACAAATTTATTATTCGTAATTTAATTTAAGTAATTTGTTATTCCTGAAAATCAAGTAAAATTTAAATCAATGGAAATTCTCAACTATTTTTTTTAAATCACCGTATTTTCCCTGCTTTAAGAGAAGTGTTGGTTAAGATAAGAAATCAAAGCATGAAAAAGCTTTTTAAACTGGAAAGTGTTCCAAATTTGTTCGATTTTAATTTCAATCATATGTATTCCATTAACCGAACATGGCTGATAATTTTATTTTTCTTCATTTTAAAGCTCTACTCTATAGGTTTGGGTAACTTGGTTCCTTTAACGTATTACTAGTTTGCGCCAATAATCCGTGCTTTTGTTTTCAACTACCGATCTAATGACACTTCGGTTTTTAAAACGAATCCAACAATACCTAAAAAGTCAACATTCATCCAGCCGTTTGAATGGTAAGAAGTAATAAAAAAATTGAAGATCGGGTAAAACAGCGAACCCATATTCTGACAGTGCATGTTTTATATATTTATAAATGATGCTAAATTTTTTTACAATGAACGTCAAACTCAATATGAAAAAGCGATATTTTAGTACGAAAATTCTTACGTATGGAATTATTTTTTAATGATTTATTGCATGATTCGTCTTACTCACACCACATCTAAAAAGGAACTAAAATATGTTTAGAAGTGTGAGTTACACAATAGATACAGAATATAACAACATGTTTTTAGTTGATATGTATTTTATTAGTTAAAAATCTAAAAGAAAATATTTTTACATGTATAAAGTAGAATTTTCTAAGAAATTTATTTTAATCGATTAATAGTCATAAATTATTCGAGTTATTCGTTATTTGAAATCGGCTATTTTAATTATTCGATCAAATAATGGCGAAAAATAAAATTTCTTCGAATAATCGAACAACGATTAAATGAGTGTATACTCTATTGAATACTTATAATCTCTTACACTATTTTAATATTTAGAAAATAATTTAATTTTACCATATATCTAAATTCATTTCGTTGTTTTTAAAACCTTATTAAAATCAATTTTAAATATTAATGACCTCTTACACTGTTTTTTGTTTAAAAAATAAATTACTCTTCTTGAGTTTTGTTAATTTTACCTTGAATTTCAGTTTTATATTCGTATTGGTATCGGCGATATTTCTTCTTGAGTATCGGTATCGCAACGGCAAAAGGGCGTATCGTTACTTCCCTAATACAAACATATTTTTTATTTTAATTCTGCTTATGAGCACTTTTTCTTTTTGATTTTTTTCTTTCAGTAAAAAAATATACATAAGTTAAAAAAAAAGTATATAAAAATTTTATTTATACTTTTAATGTAAAACAATTTTATCATCAAAATCCAACAAACAAAACGTTTAAATACGTGAGTAAATATGTTTAAACATACCCACAAATATCTATATGTACTAGTATCTGAACACACAAAACCACAATACATGTATGTATTCATTCAATACTTGCAAAGTATTTGGGTTTGCAAGGATACGAGTATCTATTCCAACTAAAACAAAATGCAATCACGTAAAAACGTGTAGCTACCGAAACAACTATCCGAGCAAATAAACAAACAAACGAACCAGCAAACATGCAAAGTCGTATCCGAAAACAAAGCCTATGTCATCTATTCACTCATCTAAAAAAAATCAACTAAATCTTTATGTTTACCAACCTTCCAACGAACTAAATATAACGAGTCTTTTTGTTTGGGTCGTAAGAAAGAAGAGAAATGAAATGAATCGTAATGGAAAAATTGATGAAAACAATAGTTTTGTATAGAAAATAAAACCTCAGAAAAAAAAGAACAACAAAAAAACAACGCATTCAATTTCGATTACTAACACCGAAAACGTATGTAAAACAATGCAATTCACGATTTCCGTTTCCTGTCATTTCCTTGCAAATACGAAATGTATTGACAGTGAGTTAATAGGAAAGAAAATGCAAATATTTTTTTTTTTTAAAGTTCTAATTGTTGGTGTAAATTCTTAAAATTCCTTTATTTAAAACTTTTTATTTAATTGTAGAGATTTTTATTTTTATGTTTACATAATCACCCTTATTCTGCATCTCGATTAAGTTTCCGCATTTAGTTATGCATTTAATGAAAATAGCTAATTCCATTAACAAACTGAATCTAAAGAAAAAGAAGAAGTCAAAATTTGCAAAAAAGTTTAATATATATAGTGAAAAATTAATTAAGCAAATTTGCCAGTTGTTCGTACTGTTGTTGTTTTTTCCCTGCAATAAATGAAATAGGACTTTTAAATTTAAGTACAAAAAATATTTATCGTCTTTAATTATGCTTACATTTCATCAGTGTTCGAAAATAAACATTATATACTGATCTTTAGTGTCCGGTTCGGTAGATATGTTGAATACACAAACGCCAAGAGTGTTTCTGTAGTAAATCATTAAAAAAAAGTTTCCGTTTGTGATCTTCGGACACACAAATACAGCATTACTTTTGTACACAACTTTGTTGTGTTCGGGTAAGCACATTAATGTTCGTGTGTTTCAGTTGTGCTTAGCCCCCTTTTGGCTGGTAAAGCACAAATAAAACATGTACACAATACACACATAAGTTGTTCGTGTGGAGTCGTTGCTAAAAGCTTTTGGTTGATCATTCCTTTATTATTGTAAAAAGAGAAAACTATGTATAGCACATTTAAATAAAATGTATGTTTACAGAGCCACTACAATTTTTCTGTTTTATAGCCAAGAACACAACATTAAATAATATTCGTTACTCTCTTGAAAATAGTTATCAAATGTATTAAGGGCTGTGTGTATTAATACTCAAACACTAAAAAAATAGATATCGTTTTTGGGTGTGTACGTTAAATAATGTTCTGTTTATTTTCGAACACTGCATTTCATATAATTTTACTTAAACGCAGAAAAAGGTTGAATAATGTTCTTATAATTGTAATTAATTCGGTCAAATTTAACACATATGATGATTTACTCCTACACACTTTAGGAATTTCAGCAATAAAATTGGGATTAGCATTTCCAGCTGGTCAAGGCTGTTGGCAACTAGACAGTTAATAACTTTCGTGATTTCAAAAATTGGCAACACTGGAAAATGGGTTTTTTTAAATCGACCGGAGTTGTTTGTATTTTATCCTCTCAGTGGATGATCAGCTTTCTTTCCTGGAGTAAAATCTACGTAATATATTTAATCAAACAGTCCCTTTGATAACAAAAACCGTCAGTCAGAAGTAAAAACCGTGGTTTCCCTCCAGCATAAAAGAAGCTATTTTTCATAGAAATTTTTTATATTCTCGATGGAAACAACACAACTATTGAATGAATATCGTATTGCAAGAAAAGAGACCAACAACATGATTAAGAAGGCTAAACCTGATTTCTACGCCAATAAGTTCTCGTGTGCTTTGGGGTCTAAAAAGACATGGCAAACTATTCGTGAAATTGGTATCGGCAAAGCAATAACTCAGGAATCTTGTAAAGTTGATGCTGATATTATAAATAAAACTTTTTTGAATATCCCCATGATTTAAGCTGATCGCAACTTCTTTATTAATAATAATAATTCTGATAACGTTTCTGAGAACAACAAATTTTTTTTCACATGTGTATTTCAATGTGACGTATTGTTTAGTGGTTTATCCATAAAATCTTATGCTGTAGAAGTAGATGGAATCCATCCAAAATTTATTAAAATTCTTCTCCCAAAATTACTCCCATTTATCACGTTTTATTTTTAACAAAATCATCACTACAAGTCATTTTCCTACTAAATGGAAAAACTGAAAAATAGTACCAGTACCCAAATCAAGTTCTGAGTACAGACCAATAGCTATATTATCGTTCTTTTCTAAAGTTTTTGAACGCTCATAACCAAATCAGTCGTTACTTAAATAATAGCAATTTGTTAACTGATCGTCAATCTGGGTTTCGAAAAAAACACAGCTGCATTATAGCTCTGGTAGACGTCGCCGAGGAGATAAGGAAAGAGGTTGATAGGGGTAATGTAACGTTTTGAGTTTTGCTGGATCATTCTAAGGCGTTTGATACTGTTGATCATGGCATATTGTGCCTTAAATTGGGAAAAATTTATAAATATTCGTCACCCGCAATATGCCTTTTTCAAAATATCTTAGTAATAGATATCAGTATGTCCAAACAACGTCCAAGATATCAGAATCACTACCTGTTACAAGAGGTGTTCCACAGGGATCAATTTTAGTCCCACTTTTGTTTGCAATGTACTCAAACGATCTCCCTAATGTTCTCACGCGCTGTGGGATAAGAATGTATGCAGATGACGTTCAGTTCTACATCGGTTGTAATGAAGCATCGTTGGATCAGTGTGTCACTACTTTGAATAAAGAACTACAGAAAATTTATTTGTGGACAAGGGCAAACGGTCTTGGAATCAACGCCCAAAAATCAAAATGTATTATTATCCGTAAACGTTTGTCAAAATTTAACTTTATGTTCAATATTTCCATTAATAATCAACGTATAAAAATTGTTGGAATTATTTTTAATAACACGCTTACATGGTCTGACCCCATAAAATATGCATGTGGTCGAACGTTTTCCATGGTAAGAAAACTTTGGCGAACTCAATATTGCACACCAATAAAAATCCGAATGCTACTCTCTAAAACGTATCTAATACCAATTTTCTTGTATGGATGTGAACTTTTTGCAAGCTGTGACACAATAAGTGAAAACAAACTAAAGGTAATATTTAATAATATTATTCGTTATGTCTATGGATTAAAACGTCGGGCACGAGTTTCAATATTGGCAATCAAACTATATGGCATTTGTTTCAAAGATCTGCTAAAAATGTGTATCTTAATTTTTCTGCACAAAATCATCTACATGAAACAGCATGAACATTTATACGAAAAACTAAATTTCTCGAACTACGAAAGTCGAGGAAAAAGCCTAATACCACATAGACTCTACAGCCTTATATCATCGTGGCAATTCTTCATCCACGCCATTCACCTCTGGAACTCAATTCCATATAGTTTTTAACCTTTATGTAACGCACTAGAGTTCAAAAAGTCAATAATTAGTTTGTTTTCCTCATTTAATTGCTTATTATTATTTGATTTTGATAAAATTAATACTTTTTGATTAGTGTTTTCAATCTATATCATTTTTAAAATCTATTTCTTTATTACATATACATTTTTTGATTTTTGTAACTAGTTTTAAGATTTAACATTACAACAATTTGCTAATTCTTAGTTCTCTACTGGAATATGAGACCCTTGGTCTTGTGTATGGAACGACAAATAAATAAATAAATAAATAAAAGGCAGTCCAATTTTAACTCAAATGTTCTTATAGCTTTCACCCCAGTTGGAAAGGGTTTATATGTTAAGTTTGTTATTCCATTTGTAATTTCTACAATATTGGTGTTAGACCCTATAAAGTATATACAGGATTGCACAGAATGAGCTATATGTTTTAAATGGCTTACAACTTTTTTATTTATGCGATTATTATTACTTGTTTTAAATACAGTATATTAGAAGTTTCAGCTTTGAAATTTTCCCCAATCAGGGCCACTGTAAATTGAAATTATATGTCAAAGAAGACCACTCCTTAGATATGTTAATTCAAAATATAAAAACAGTTCCACCTGTACTTTGGATACGAGAAATGTTTATTTTCAAAATTATTTCTCCTCTTTTTGCTCCACTATGCAAATATTTACATAATTGATTTAATATTTATTAAAAAGTTATTTAAAAAAGGCTAATATAAAGTGACTACCCTCATCATAATGCAAGATGTTAATTTTATGTCCCCACCTTCACGTTTTTTGCCAACTTAATTTGACATTTCTTTGTTACAGTGTTTGACAAATCCAACCATAAAGAGGTGCAGAATTGAGCAGCGCGTTAATATTGTTGAAACCTTTTAGGAAAAGGGGCGTTCAAATCAAAATGCATTTCGTGCACTTCATGATTTTTTGGTCAGCATAATCGATCAAATGTTTCCACAATCAGGAGAATCGTGCGCAAATTTCAGCAAAATGAGTCTGTAGGAAATGTGATAGCATCTGTGCATGCTCGCCCATTTCTTTCTGCGGAAAATTTTGTTGTTGTTCGTGATAGGGCCGTACTTCTTCGAAAATGGGGTAACTGCTTATACAGTGAATGGTATTCGTCATCGCGAGATGATATGGGACGTCTTGCGGCCAGAAATTGAGAATACCTGGGCCTGGACGATATGTGCCACTTATCACACAGCCAAGGAAACAATGGCGTGAGAAATTGAATGATTTGCCACCATTGGACTTCTTTTTTTAAGGATATTTAAAAGAAATAAGCCGAGAACAATTTAAGTGCTAAAGGATCAGATAATCCGGCACATTAACGAGATTGAACCTTAATTATGTCTCAGAGTCATTGAAAATGTAGGTCATCGGATATGAGGTAGGCCACCGAAGCCGTGGCGAGCATTTGGCCGATATTTTGTTTCACACATTGCTTATACGGGTTAGACAGGGTAGAATAGATGGTTGGGGTAAATCTTATGTAGTTATACCTATACATAGATTTTTACACATACGTAAGGGTCAACAAACCTTTCGTTAGTTTACAAGGGGAAGTGCAATATATAGATTTTAGGTAGTAAATAAGAAACACTTTTTGGGTTTTAGGTTAAGTTAAGTAGGCAAATGTATTTATTTGAGAATTCCAATTAATATTTAGATTTATTCTTTTAAATTAAATTTTCTCTTTTTATTCTTACACTCTTACACTTTAGTTCGTTTCAAGTTTACAATTCTAAGGGGGCCAAATTTTAAATTCAAACTTTTTAATTTACAATAAATTATTTTAGCCTTTAGAGTTTTATCTGCTGCGCACAAGTCGTACTTTCAGAATGATAATAAGAAAAACAAGAATAAATGACAATTGATGTTCGCTGCAGTTGAGATGTAGGTGGCGATTGACATCTAGGATGGGATTGTGTAATTGTTCACTGCGGTGAATACACATAATTGTCATAGATCCTTCTATCATAATAAAAATTATTAAGATAATTCTCTGAGTGTTTTTTTTATTTACAATTAACATCGTGCGTTTGGTTGGACCACCCTTTAGTTAGTAGAGTAGAACTGCACAAGTGCATACAAATTTTACAAAAATCAAAAGATTCTTATAATTACAATGTTTCAAACATACATGGGCATACTGCATTAAAAATTTTAAATTTACTGCCTACTGAAAATGTTTACAGGTTACTGCAATTTTATTTCAGTATCCAGTAAAATTTTACTGGTTTTTTAGTCAATTCGCCTTGGTTTAGTTTGTTTTTGAATTTAACAATTGATATCATTTTTTATATATTTGATTTTAAATATTCGAATATGTTTCAATTATTTGGTTTGTTTTCTTTTAATTTAAATGTTTTATAAATATAGTAGTTGTTAAGTCCTCTTATAGTTCTGCTTATATATAGAATTATATTTTGTGACACGCCCACTTATCTTATCCCGCCCACTTTTTTGTTTGATGTTGCGTATTGATAGTCGAGCTATTTGTACCAAATATGGAAACTTCCGCTATAGCGGTTCTCAAGATATAAAGAAATATATTTTGTGCCACGCCAACTTCTCCAATCCCGCTCTTGTCTTTGTATAGATATACATAAATCTATAATGTATTTGTATGGGAAACGCCCCGCACATTTAAAATTTAAAAAAAAAAAATATGTATATAGCCGATAGCTACCAGACCATAAGTTATGTACTGCTAAAGTTTTATCAGGAACGCTTAAGCGGTTAATTTTGCCTTTTTATGAGATGGTCCACGCCACTTTTCCAATCCTGCCCAGATTTCGTCAGATTTTGTGTTTTTATTAACAAGATATTCGCATGGCCCAATTAGTAGCTCTGCGCACAACTCAAAAACTTGTCACCTGTTAAGAAAAATGTGTTTTCTTTTTATCGTGTATTTATTTTGTGTAATGAAAATTTTCAACCGGAAATTTGGCGTACAATGCCTGCTTCCGAAAAATGGTCTGCGCAAATTTCATGTGATGGGGCCAAATTCCTGCCACAAATTTCACCCCATTTTGCACTTTCCACTGGGTCTTTTGGCACTGCAAATAACGTACCGCATCTACTTTTAAAATGTTTTTTACACACTGCACAATAACGCATTTTAATGATATTACACTTTTTTTTATTATTATAGTTATTTAAAATTTTTATTCCCAATTTTTTTTCATAATTATTATATTTTATTTTTTATTTTAACAATAAGAAAAACGATTTCTTGATATCAAAAAGAATATTAAAAAAAATATAAAAAAAAATTTAAACAACTTTTGACATTTTGCCCATTTATGCCTATGTATTATGATTAAAAACACAACTCTACACTCAAAAGAAAAATCAATCCATCCGAACTCAAATCATTCCGAAGCGGTATCAATAGTACGGTGAGTACGGATTTTCTTGAATCAAGTACAGGAAGATTGATTCAAGTACGGATTGTTCAATCGCGAAATACTCAAGTTATCCATACTCAATCCCGGATTCGTACTTAAAATAATCCGAAAATGAGATTGAATCAATCTCAAAATGTGCTTGATTCAAGAATTATAAAATTGATTGAATCCCGAATTCGTACTTACAATAATCCGAAAATGAAATGGATTTAAGTAAAACTGAGATTGAATCAATCTCAAAATGTACTTAAGTCAAGTGTTATAAAGTTGTTTTAATCCCGATTTTACTTTTTAAAGTTTAAAAAGTAAAATTGATTAAGATTTAAAAAGAAAATAATAACGGAATTCACCCTTGATAGTAAAGTCCCTAGTAGACTAACATTTACAACACTGCAACAACAAAATGTATTAGACTAAAATGTACTACGCTGTGGTTGAAAAATCCCACAAAAAGCAGTAGTAAACAAAGTGTGTGAATTTACCAGAAAAAAACAGTTGAAAAAACGTTATCTGTCTCTTTCTCTCACTCAGCAAATTCATTAATTTACAATGCATACGAAAAAGACACTCACGCTTTGAAGTATAAAATCGTATTAAATATAACAGAGTTGTACACTTAATACAAAGGGTGAATACCGCTAATGTGTTTTCTTCTTGTTCTGTTGTTTTTGTTGTTTCTACACACAACAAGTAAATGGGTTTTTAGCTACTTGTGTGGTGTTGTTGTAGTGGCTACAACAAATTTGAATAAGTTATATGAGATTAAAACGCTCAATTTGTATTTTTACTCTCAGAGTGGCAGTACCAACGAATAGTTCAATTTTTTTTTGTACTTGGTTTAAGAATTTTAAACTTACTTTAAGAAATTCCGGGAATGATTTTCGAAAGTTATCCCATTTAGGATTGTTGTGAGTACGTTTTACAGCCGTACCTAAACAACAGCGGAAGGCGGAACGGTTTCTTCAGCGTAGCTTTTTCGCTGATATGCCATACCTAAATAAGAGCGTATGCGTTGTGCCATAAACAGTAGTGTTAACTTTCGTGCCGACTAAAACCCTCCTAAAAGACATAAGAAATTGAATTAAAACCGCTAGTTTGACCTAAAAATAGCTAATTTGGCATTATTTATTATCATACAATAAAAACAGGGTTATCAAAACAACAAATATAGCAGCCCTGTTTATTTTAACGCGCTGTCAAAATCGGATTTTCCAATTGCAAAGCGTTGACGCGGCGCTATTTAGGGATGCTTCATACAAATTGTATGGGCATGAGGATTTTTGACAGCTAGAAAACGCGTTCCGCTCTTGTTTAGGTATGGTTGTTAGTGTTATTCGTACTTGAATTTTTGAGTACGAATAGTACTCGAAGTAAGTATAAAAAGCTTAATTTATCCCGAGTGTTTTTCTTTCTGTGTACAAAAAATCAGCAGGCGTTTCGAACAGACCTACTAATTGGGCCATGGATTTTCGTACTAAATTTGAAAATTTAAGCTCTTGTAATTGTAAAGATATATGTACATAAACCTATAAATCAAAAAAATATATAACCTATAGCAGCTCCCAGACCATCAGTACTATACTGTAAAAGTTTCATAAAGAGCGGTTCAGCAGTTATGGAGATTACCTCCTACAGCAAACAAACATTACCCCTTTATAATATATGTACATAAGTATAGAAATATAGATAATAACAAAGCTTTATACATATCATTATAAAAAATATCCTTTACTTTTTAAAAAGTAAAAATAAAAATTAATAAAAATATATATAATTCCATGTGTTCTTTATTTAACACTGTTTTTAGGCCGCAAAATGAAGTTTTGTATGTATCTCATGTTTTGATTTACGCGATATGTAAAATTTCTTGTCCCATAAATCGTACTTGTATTGATTTACACGTGATTTCTTTGCTCCCAACAGACCGCGAAAATATAGGGTTACCTGTATTTTATGATGATATTGACTGAAGGCAATTTTAAGCAAAACTTGGCCTTTTTTACATATGGGAAATATATATTTGCTTGATTTGATGCCTCTGGAAATTAAAAATTGTCCCTCAGACATAAGGATTAAATTTGCATAAGACTAATTTGCAGTTTACAGGTACCAGTGATATGGTAATATTTTTTCCCAGCGAATATTGTTAATATATAAATATATATATATATATATATTACTAATTGTTAGTCCCACTGTGCACTCTACAAAAGCTCGTTAAATTTCTCTCAATAACCTTTTCTTTGCATTCAAACTTAGTCTGTCTATTCATTTAACTTTTATAAATACAATTCAACTACTAAATCCGCTTTTTTCCGAACATCAGATTTGCATATATTTGCGTGGCTGTGTGCATGAATGTATATCGGTTTGAAAAGTATTCAAATCGCATTGATTTGAGAGCAACAAAAAAAAACTTAGCAAAGCAAAATCTTTGAAGTTTAAAAGCGAAAAAAATAAATTTTGCTAAATCCTTACCAAAAAAGTATAAAAAGCCAGCCAGCAGCATTTAGCATGCCAAACGTGTTGAAGAACACATTTTACAAATGTTGTTTAACGGCAGAAATAAAAAAAAAATACGTTAAACGGATATACAAAACCTCCTCGTAATGTATCTCATACTTAAACACAATATGCACAGTAGGACTTTTTTCGCAAAAAGTGTGAATAAATAATGTAACATTATTGGTAGGTAATATAAAACTTAAGCCCGAAAAACTCTGTTTGGACTACATCTTTTACTATGAAATTTTGGGCAGGTCTATACATTTTCTTACAATTCTCTTTTGCTCATATAAATATAAGATAAAGGAGATATAGCCATAAAATTCACATTATATTAATATACAATTTTTTATATGGTCACAGGCTACATAACTATTTCTTAAAGGAAATTTAGATCCATATTTGGTTATTATAACAACATTTTTGCTACCGCAACCATTATATAACTAACCACAATCATATTGAGCTTAGCCATGCTAGTAAGGCTGTTATAACCATGAATATGTTCACAAAAAACAATTGCATTTTGGCTGGTACTATCAACATATAATGGTTTTAAGCTATTGGAAAATGGGTTAAATATTATTGCTTAATTGGAAACATTCGTAGCATAAAGATTGTTGGGACATGAATGTAGTCATCATGTCGCATAAGTGTAAAAATGTGTAGGTCCGAACTGGCGAGAAACATCCAAAAGTTTACGTGCCACCCATACCAGAGGGGTCTAAACGGAGCACCAATTTAATACAACCTAACCTAAAATATAAGTATAATTAAAGTGAACATAATATTTTTTTAATTTTCCATTCCGTACGTACCGCAACCATACTGAATAAGATGTATGTGACCATGTTGAATCATAATATTCTCTGCGTGTATTTATGGTCATTAAGAACCCAATCTTTGTTTAATTCAAAAATTCATTTTTGGCCTATAAAATATTATGTTGACTAGGTTCAAAATTTGTGTTGTATTTAGCTTTTTGCAATAGTATACAAAATTTGTTTTAAAAATAATCAAAAGCTTTGAGGAATTTTGGGACCGAACCCCTTTCGTATGGGAACAATTTATCCAAGCTTTTTTTCTAGAGGCTTTTCAGTACACCCAGAGAAAAACTATGTTTAAATATGGTCACCTCCAACAAAACTATTTTTAAATAAAATTGTTAACTTACTATGGTTAATTTTAACCAAATTATTGTCATCGACAACCCTATTATGGTTAAATTAGTCCTCCATCAAGAAGGTACAACCATATTATGGTTGCCTCCGAACATGCTTTGGTTAATAATAACTAAAATATGTTTTACACTTATAATAGCATGGTTGATTTTCAACCGAAGAATGTTGCTCTTGGAAAAGAGGAAAATACTATAGTTAATTTAAAAACAAATTATTGTCATATTTAACCATAACATGTTTAGAGGCAACCATAATATGGTTGTGGCTTCTTAATGGAGGACTAATTTAACAATGATATGGTTGTCGGCGACAATAATATGTTTAAATTTAAACATAATATGTTAAACATTTTCTTAAAAAATAGTTTTGTTGAAGGTGACCATATTTAAACATATTTTTTCTCTGCGTGTAGAAGATTAACATATCGGTTCATTTAAATTTTGTCCATTTCTTTTTACATATTTCTCGCATGAATTAAGTAAACTTTTTAGATTCTTCGCCGCAGGGTATATTTTTGATCCTAAAATAGACTTCCGAAGTTCGCAATGATGGCGATTCGGTTGTTATATTTTTATATCACATATAGTCCGTAACATATTCTTATTAAAGTTCAGCCAAATCGGTCAACAAATGGCTCAGGTACGAGCCAACGACCACTACTTTTTTTACATTTTGAACTCTCTTATAACCTATGAAGCTTATATTTTACTTTTGCCTTAAATAGAGTTGATAAAATACTGATAATAATAACTTACAAATCGGTTTATTATTTTACCTGGTGCCCATACAGTTGCCCCCTAAGTAAAGTTTTTGTCAATACAAACAGGGTATATATATAAAATAAACCGCGGATATTCTCTTTATAAAGGACTTATTTGGTTTTAAAAATCAGCGAAATTTACCAACTATTTCTCCTAGCGCCAATACAAATTTGCTCCCGAGAAACGGATATTTACATGATAGCGGCCATAGTTGCCATATGAGCTATCTTTGTCTTTTCAATACTATGGTGAAGGGTATATTATATTCGGTACAGCTGAATATTGCACATTTTCTTGTTTTTTGTTAAGTCCATATAATCCCACAATAAACGTAATTTATTCAGAAATCCAGACCGATGGAGGACTTTACTCATGCCAATCTTATATGAGTAATCCAAAATCGATTTAATTCATAGAAAAAATTTATTGGCCAAGTTCATATTTTTAATTATCTTGACCCATTGTGCTATATAGGACTAAAATTCTCCACAAAAAAACCGCTCAAACACATATACAGCATTCCTTAGAAAAGGCATAATAGACATATTCCTACTTAACTTAACGTTGCTGTTGACATCACATACGGTGATACTTAAAGTCGTTAAGATGCATACAAACATCCACAAGTACAAACTCAAAAACCTACAAACTAACAACCAAACAAAAGGATTCACTATATTGACTGTAAAGAAGTTGTCTTTGCGACTTAATTCGCTCTTGATTTCGTATCGCATAATGTGCATAACGAAAAGTAACCACCAAACTGCATTGAGCTGGAAAAGGAGTCACAATTTTAAATGCAAAACCTCGAACTAGGCTTTAGTAAATGTTTCGTCAAAGTTAATATACATGTCGTACACACATACACAAAGGCAAAGTCACATTCAAACGAATTCATTTACACACACATTTACAATCATGTTAAGGTGAACAGAGTCATGTACAGATGTGTTACAGGAAAGATTTGAAGAAATATATTTTTGAATGATTTAGTCAGAAACGTAGATATGTTAGTTTTGACCAGGTTTTCGTATTTCCCGATAAAAAATATCTTTGAAAAACTCAGCATTCTTAGAGATAATCTTCTCCATATAAGAAAATGTTTTTTTAGTAAAAGCCATTTTTGGTTGACTGATTTGTCAATAGAAGAAAAAGTGGCCTTGTTATGGGCCGGCAGTATAATTTCTAGCTTCCTGGACTTTTTCTATTACCGGTTCATCTATTATTTCTGGAAATTTTCTCGTTTAGAAGCATATTACTTTAAATAAAAAATTATAATCAATTATTGACAACCAATGGTAAGTTTGAGCCAAAAAATATACAAAATCGGGAAATACTCAATCGGTTGTGTTGTTGGAAATATTTTTCAGAAATTGCTCAGAATTGCCTTTTATACTAAAATTCTTGGCATTATCTTAAAATCTTCTCATCGCATCACAAATTGAACAACTTTTGAGATGATATCCTTCAGTATTTGCATAATATGAAAATATTTGACATTCATGTTTCACTATCATAAGCATTTTATAAAGATTATGTCGGACAATAACTAAGTAAAACTTTATGTTCTCGTCCCAAAGTTATACGTCGGATTAAATTCTGCCTTTAACAAACGCAAAGTTGTAATAATGGCCCTTTATGTTACTTTGATTTATGTTAGAAGTCTGGGAGGAAATTCCTGAAATTTCTCATCCAAAAATTCTTGGGAATTTAAAAAAAAAAATTTCAGGTGTAAAAACTCTAGTTGAACGTCAAAATTGTAATTTTAAAAAAATAATATTTGGTACTTAATTGATTGCCCTTTAATGTTATTATTTGTTATGTTATTATTTATTTAAACGTTGTTTCGGAGGACCATTGATCGGATTATAGTTGCAGTCACGTCTTAAACTGGGCTACTTTCCATTTCGCCAAATATTGGTGGATATTCTTGAAAACGAGTCGAAGGGTGAACATTTACATGAAAACAAAAACAAAATTTATGAAAATTGCTTTGTTTTCTATACACTTCTAAAATTAAATTAATGTGAGAGTTTTAACGCGTTGCTGTCCTATAGTAGAATTACATGCAAATATTTTTGCAGAATATTTTAACTACACACATTCCTCTTTTTCTTTTGTCAAAAAAGTTGCAAAATGACCCATTTTCAGAGGAGTTAGAGGGTTAATGTATACTAACAAAATGTTTCTAAAGCCTAAGTATAACACGATTTGCTACGTTTTTTTTACTACACAAGGGTGCAACTTTAAATAGGCCGTAACATGAGTTTCAGATGTAAACTTTTAAAACGCCGATGCACGTATATCTTTTTTTTACCCCCTCACAACAATCAGTAGTCAGAATATTGTTATTTTGAAAAAAAATTCTGTTTGTTCTGTTTGCTGAAAGCCTAGAAGTTTAACATGGATCATTTATATATTCCCGGAATATTCTTTTATACGCCTAGGCCGCAATAAATTAGTTAGATTATTAAAAACTATCTTTTACCCATGACTACGTTCACGTAAAAATTAGAGCAAGATTTCAAGAATAGGGTTTATCCCATAAAATTTTTACAGAAAAATTTTGTAGTTTTCTTCATCTGTACTTGTTTTATGTTAAAATATTTCACTAAACTTAAGTTCATTGAATTTAATTTGCATTAAATTATTTTTATGAAGACAGAAATTTTACAACATGAAATTAATTAAAATTTTTATTGATAATTTTTCATTCTTGACTGCGCTGAGATTTGAACCCAGGCGTTCACGGACAGGTTGCCCAGACTAGTTTCGATTGTAACCGCACAATCTCTTCAGTGTGGTTTGCCGTCTTACTCACTCGGCTATTGCAGCCGGATGACGTCAATAGTCAAACATCAATCTTTAAACCAAATGGTTTTTCAACTTGGTAGATCGAAATTTGCTTTTGAATGAATGATTATCTATTTTAATTGATTTACTAACTTCTGTTTTTTCGTACTTTTTGTCAAGAATTCTTCTTGAAATCCAAAGTACATTTTAGTTTTTCATGTTTTTGTCTATCTTTTTTCTCGTTGACCTTGTGAAAGGAACGTGTGAAAGCAAAAATGATTAACCTTCTGTAATTATCAATTTTGACCGACATGTGAAATAACATATGGACTTTACATCTGACAAACCCACCGTAAAATACATATCGTGTAAAATTGCTTAAACATTTTTAAAAAGATTGAGTTTTAAATCGATTATATATGATTTCAGTGTTCTTTTTATATATCGTAATCCATTTTTGATATATTAAAATGGTAATTACTCAAAAAATGGTTTTATACAATAATTAGATAACTTTTTTATTTTTGATCCAAGGCAGTAACCGCACGACGATTTGGCTACAACAACAAAAAATACTGAAAATCACGTGTTTTTTTTAATAAATAAATTAGATAAATGTTAAATTTTACAAAAATATTTTTACAATACTTTGTGTTTTTTTATATGATTTTAGTGGTATTTTTTTTTAAGTAGTCCCAATAGCAGTTATTTGCTACTGTTTGGTCTTACAAAATAATTGTAAGAACAAATATTTGTTTGCTCAAATTACAGGCAAATATTTGTTATTGAGTGGTCACATTAAACGCATTTTTGTTTGACACCAAACAAATTTATTAGCCCAAAATCAGCTGTTTTCCTGTTTGTCGCAAATAAATATTTTGTGGTCACATTGCGGCAAACAAATATTTGAAATTTTTCGGCAAATATTTGCCATATCTGACCGTACCTTAAATACCAAAATTGGGAATCAAACTAAATTTATTTTTAATAACCACGACACTGAGTACCTCAAATATAATTTTTTACCAGCGTAAAATTTTGCCGCAAGAAGAATAGCAACAAGAACGGCAAAAAAGGAAAAAGGAGCAGAAACTATGCATCGTAAAATGTATCCTTAAGTTTCGATGATTTTTGGTTGTCTTTTGTTTGGTTGAAGATTTTAAGCCTGCCATTCTTGCTTTTGTCATTGTTTTTTTTTTTGCCTATCACTTTCCCGAATAATGCAAATTTGTTAACTCACGTATTCAGCCAAATAACAAACTTTATATATGAATGAACATTTATGTGTAGCTAAGTATATGCGTGTAGCAAATTGGCGGGCATGCTCCATCGTTAATTAATTCTGAACGGTTTAACAATTTGAAATTTTCTTTTGTACTTATTGCTTCTAGGCCCTTGGAAAGCTTGAGCATCGACATTACGATCTGCATTGCGACCTGACTTATCAACCAATTCTGTGTTAACAAGAAGACAGATTTCAGATGTTTGCATCAGAATGTTGCCAAGATCAGCTTGCATGCAAAATATCTTCCTCACCACATATGCTATAGGGTATAAAGTATATATAAAATGTTCGTATATGAACAGAGCCTTACACTTTTCCTACACATACATACATACCTACACATTAAAAGTTTATGTTTTTCATAGTTATTTTGTTGTTTTCCAACAGATGGAAAAGTCCATTTAGATTAATACTTGAATGTACTCGAATTGTGGCATCTACTTGCAAAATGAAATGCAATTGGAATTTGCCTAAACTTATATTGTGTTTCGTGATTGGAATATTTAATTCACACGTATGAAAAACAAATATTCAATGACTTCATAATTAGGCTAAAGGAAATTACCCCTAGAATTCGTAATGTATACATATTCATATATACAGTGGAATCTCTTATGAGCAGACACCAAAGGGACAATTAAAATGAATCCGATATCGCAGAGAAAACATATTTTTGAATATGGTCCCCTCAAACAAAACTATTTTTAACGAACAATTTTTAGACACATTATGGTAACTTTAACCATACTGATGTCAATTAACTCTCAAAGGAACTTAATACTTTCCTTTAAAACGCTGATGGGACCCGGGAACTTACGGAAGGTGTCTGGTAAAGGAGATTATACTGTCTTTAAATTGTAACCATTTGCAGATCTTCTGCTAAAACAATATTTAAATATATATTTATAATAAAAACTATCAATCAAAGAATAACTATGGGCTTATTATACTGTACACCATCACAAGTAATGCGTGATCCATTTCGAGGTTCCCTACTTTTTAAAGAAAAAAAAAAACACAGAAAATTCAAATTTAATGGGGAAGGTTTATAACCATTTGAAAGAACATTCTTTGGCATTTATTTTTTGAAGATTATGTCTATTAAATGGTGGCCGTTGCGAAGTCGCAGATGGTCCATCCGTTTTCGATGACTCGTTTCAGCATTTCGACTGGTAACTGGCGCGTGATATTTTCCTCCAAGGCCTGAATCGAAGCGGGTTTGTCCGCATAAACTTTAGACTTTACATATCCCCACAGGAAAAAGTCTAACGGTTTGATATCACACGATCTGGGTGGCCAATCGACCGGCCCAAAACGTGAAATTATATGCTCACCAAAGTGTTCTCTCAAAAAATCCATAGATTGATGCGATGTGTGGAAAGTGGCGCCGTCTTGCTGAAACCAAATGTCGTCGAGATCACGAGCTTCAATTTCAGGCATCAAATAGTCGGTTATCATGGCACGATAAACAAATATGGACCGATGATTCCACCGGCCCACAAACCATACCGAACCGTTGTTTTTTCTGGATGAAGTGGCAGTTCTTGATTTTCTTCAGGTTGCTCTTTGTCCCAAGTGCGGCAATTTTGTTTGTTTACATACCCATTGAGCCAGAAATGGGCCTCATTGCTGAACAAAATTTGCATCAAAAACGTTCGGCTCTTCTTGGAACTTTTCAAGAGCCCATAGAGCGAAGCGATGTCGCTTGGGAAGGTCGAGCGGCTTCAGTTATTGCACAAGCTGTATTTAGTACGCTTTCAATTTAAGATCTCGCCGCAAAATGCGCCAAGTCGTTCCATACGTCAGTCTGAGTTGCTGCGAACGGCGCCGAATCGACTCTCCACGGTCTTCGTGTACACTCTCAGCTACGGCCGATATATTTCCTTCACAGCGTGCTGGACGTGGTCTATTCGGTCGAATTTTATTCAATAATGAATGCTGTGTCTCAAAATGGGTGATGGTGTTGCGAATAGTACGCTCAGTATGCCAATTATGTTGACCACAAGTTGAGCGAAATGCACGAAACACATTCCTCACAGAACGTGAATTTTCGTAATAAAGTTGAACGATTTGTAAACGTTGTTCAGGCGTTCCATTATGAAATGCCAAACAATACTAAACAAAAATAACACGAGAGCATGACAAGACTCACACGTGATCTGTCAAAAAAAAAGGCTATTGAAAAAAGTATCTCTACTTGAATCACCCATTACATTTCTACCAATCGACTCACATTCTGAGACAATAAGTCGGTTTAAGGTTTCATGTAAACCGAAAAAATTAAAAAGTGATATTAATCACCAAATTTGTAGAATCAAGCAAACAATTTGTTAATTTTGCACTTATTTGGTAATAGGTTTATATTGATTACCTAAAATGTAAGAACAAAGAAATTATAGTCGGTCAAGCGAGCCCATACGATACCCTACACCACAGTTTGAAAAATGCATTGCTAATATTGCTATATAAATATGGATCTATCTATATTGTAAATGTCATTGAAACCTGTTAGATTGTTTCGGAGAGGCAGAAGTTGCCCGCTATCTCCCCTCGTTGTCCAATTTTTAAAAAAATGCATATAAATATGCACAATGAACCCATTCCGGAAAGCAACTTGTATGAGGGCTATATGAAATTATAGACCGATTCGCCCCATTAGGCTTGGTCCTTGTGTCAATTATAACCTATTTACCAAAAATCATCAAATTATCTTCAAAATTACGACCTGTACTTTTTTTTTTTTTTTTTTTATTTAATTTAAGTCTATGGATAAATTCCTTACAGACTATCTTAGTGTAGTAATATATTTTTTTTTACATATATTGAAAGAAAGAAAGATTATAATAAACATTATTGATTTAAAAATAATATGACATTGGTTTTTATGATGTTAATGTTTAGAGAATAGTCGATAAAGTTATACATTTCATTAAAACAGCTGCATAATTTTCTTAGTGGATCTGACATAGCAAAGTTAGTTCGGCATGTCCTGACATATAGAGGACTGAAAAAACGAAGTGAGCGATGAGGGATATTAAAAGTTACGTTACTTAATAAAAATTCAGAATGTGTGCTACCATTTATAAGACTGAACATAAAAGATATATTAAGCATCTTTCTACGGCTTTTTAAAGTTGGTAAATTAATTTCGGCTAGTCTTGTTGAGTATGAAGGTAGTACCAGGCGTCCTCTATAATTATTTCTTAAGCAGAAAATAAGAAATTGTTTTTGAACTGATTCAATATGATCATTGTGGATATTATAGATCGGGTCCCAAATAATGCTGCCATATTCTAGAATTGGTCTAACGAGCGAAGTAAAAAGCCTTTTTGTGGTTAAGGGATCATTAAATTCCTTTGCCCATCTTTTAATAAAAGCTAGAACACTGCGTGATTTATTTACAGTCATCGTTATATGTTGAATAAAATTAAGTTTTTTGTCTAACAATATTCCCAAATCCATTATTTCATTAACAGTTTGTAAATTACAGCCATCAAGAACGTAGGAGTAAGCACTCTTTTTAACTCTAGAAAATTGCATATGCTTGCATTTTTTTAAATTTAGTTCCATCAGGTTAAGTTTACACCATTTGTTAAAACTATCCAGGTCATTTTGTAGATGTTGTTGATCACAAGGAAGTTTAACACTTAAAAATAATTTTACGTCGTCTGCATACATCAACACATTACAATGTTGAATTGCTTCAGGCAAATCATTAATAAAAAAAGAAGGAACAGAATTGGACCAATATGGCTACCCTGAGGTACTCCAGACTTTACATTGATTTTTTTCGAAACTGCAGAATTAAATTTTACAGATTGAGTTCTACACAACATATATGATTTGATCCAGCTCAGGACGCTACTATTGAAACACATGACGTCCAGTTTTTTTAACAAAAGCGTATGGTTGACTTTGTCGAAAGCCTTGCTGAAATCAGTGTAAATGACGTCAGTGTGGTGTCCGTTGGCAAAAGCTTTATTAACTAACGTTGTAAAGTGGAGAATGTTAGTCATAGTAGAGAATCCTTTCCGAAAGCCATGTTGCAGTGGTGACAACAAGGCAGAAACTTGATGAGTAAGGCAATCCATTAAACATTTTTCAAAAAGTTTTGGTATATCACTTAGTTTAGCTATACCTCTGTAATTGCATATATCTGATTTATTTCCTGATTTAAACAATGGAATTATATAAGAATCTTTCCAAGCCTTCGGAAAGTAACCACAGTTTAAAGATGCATTAAAGATTATAGACAAAGGTGTCGCCAAAGCCGGTGCGCAATTTTTTAAAACACAACTTGGTATACCGTCTGGACCACTAAAAGATGATGACTTAGCGCTTTTTAAACAGTTTAGAATATGAGAGGTAGTGATAGTAAAAAAAGATATATTTTGGTTATAAGTTATCTTGTAAGGGTATAAATTACTAGCATCATACTGAGTTTCGGAATATGTAGAAGCAAAGAAGTCAGCAAACATATTACTGATGTTTAATTCATCACATGACTCGGAACATAAGTAATTCATGACCTTTGGAAATCCTGTGGCTTTCCTTTTGGTGTTAACAAACTTAAAGAAAGATTTGGGATCTTGAACAAAGTTTCGCTTAACATTATGGAGATAGATCTTGTACAGTTCTGTGTTAAGCAAATAATATTCTGCACGAGCGACTGAATATTTTTCATAGTAAAAAGAAGCTCTGGTGGTTTTATATTTTTTAAAGTGTTTGTTTTTTATATTCTTAAGAGACGAAAGTTGTTTAGTATTCCAGGGTGGGCCAGATTTATTACGTGGTACGTGCTTGGGGATGCATTCCTCCATATAAATAAACATAGTTTTATAAAAAGTATCAGTCAAATCGTCAACAGAACTAGGTAAGCTATTCGGCGCAGTCAGTAATTGAAGCCAGTTAGTGTTAATTAGACGATTGTTAAGTTCCATGTAATTTGCCCGATTAAAACAGAAAACTTTTTCGTTTTGTGAAGATTTTTTTTTTACTCGGTTAGAAAATAAATTGTAGCTTATTTCAATTGTAGGATGATAAAGATCCTCAGGTAAAGTAATAGGGTCAACACGGTTCACAATACATTCGTTTGGCTCGTTCACAAATATTAAATCCAGCAGTTTACCGTAAATGTTGCAAGTTCCATTTATTTGATGCAGATATAAATCTGATATATTTTTAAAAACTTCATCTCCAATATCATTACTTTGCGTGGGTAAGTAATAACTATGTTCAGCTGAAAATTCCCATGATATACAAGGCAAATTAAAGTCACCAAATACAAAAATTAAATCAACTGGGCTGAGTTTTAAAGTCACAAATTTTATTGCATCTATGTGATGTTTGTAGATAATTGGGTCAGAGTGAGGTGGAATGTAGGAACAAGTAATAAATATTTTGATGTTGTTTATCTTTAAGGACACTGCAACAAACTCGATATTAAAAGGTAGGTTTAATTTGATTTCTTCCATTGGAAAAATGTTTGAGATAGCAATTAACACTCCACCACCAGTCGTGGTTGTAATTCTATCTCGACGAAAAATATGAAAATTATTGCAAAGTATTTCCGAGTTCAAAAAACTGTTGTTCAACCAAGTTTCGGTGAATACAATAATATGATGATTAAAATTAAAGCTTTGTAAATATAAGTTTGAAAGTTTGGATTTAAGACCACGAACATTCTGGTAAATAATAAAAAGTTGATAATCAGATAAATTATTTAGTTTTTTGGAAATGTTGACACACGGGATGGAAGATGAGCAATATTGCGATTGTTACTGTTATATTCATATTCACGGACCAAGACATGAATAGGCCAGAATGACGGATCAACAACTTGATTAAAAATGTCAAAAGGAACAGAGACCTTAAAAGATGTTATACTTCTTTGTTGCGAGTATGTAAATTTATGAACACTTATACCTGAGTTCATGTTAACTTTAGATTTAATATAATTATCAATTTCTTCAGCTGTTGTATCCGATGCAAAACGTGATATAAATATATGTTTGGTTGGTGGAATCACTCTTAGTTGTCTATGTGTATTTGTTTGTATATTTCCGTTATTTTCATTGTTTTGAGAAATTACGGCATGATCGACTATTTGTTGCTCGTTTTTATTTAAATTTTGAACGACGGGTAAAGTTTCTCCGGTAATGACTTGAGATGATAAGCAAGGAACATTACTAATGGGACTTATGATAACGGGAGGCTTCACTGTTACAGCAGGACCTGGTTTAGGACTCACCGTACCAGACTTTGAAAGCAATGAAGCAGCACAGTTAACAGGAGCGACGGAAGGCATTTCAATTATTTCTTTATTACTTATTCTAGATGATTTTCGACGTTTGGGTGAAGATTGAGGAGGAGATTTTAAGTTGTCGAGCGACTTATAATCATCAAAAAGTTTACCATATGTGGAAATACGTTCAGCAAGCTTTCCGGCTTCATTTTGAATTTCTTTGAAATGCGTTATAGTTCCCTGAAAAAAGCGATAGAAACTCACACCAATTTTCCTGCAGGCAGTGCAGCACCAGTGAAGACCATTATCCTTGGTGAGGGATTCAGCTACTAACGTAGACAAGCCACTACACTTAAAATGGCAGAGAGCATGGCAGAGCCAACAGGATATCATCCTTTCATCATCATTTTTTATAGAACAATTTTTCAGAATACACGACATTGCTTGCAAGTATAACGATTATTCGAATCAGAATTTAAAAAGAAATAATAATTTTTGGCAACACAGTTATTTTACGTATGAGATCAACAGAGTTTTATTTTTAATAATAAACGTGAATAAATATTTATGTTTGTAAGATTGTTGCAATGAGTGTTGTTGTTAATGTAAAATTGTATAAACGAAAACAGGTTTTGTATTTATTGTTTTGTATGTTAAAAGCACTAGTCTTTAGTTTGTTGTTATTTTATTTTATTTAGGTTCTTTTTTGTATCACAATTTATATTTAAAATAAAATTTTATTATTTATATATTGTATGGTTGTTTATGTGATGTTTGTAATTTTAGATGTCAAATATTTAGAGAAAAAACAGGTTTTAGCTGTTAAAGTTTTATTATTGTTTTTTGTTTTAAATTTTGTATTGTTTTGAAATTTTGTTGAATATTAATAAAGTGTTTTGTTTAAATATTGTTTTATTTGTTTGTTTATTTTCTTTTGGTTTGTTTTTTGTAAGAATTCTGATTTAATAAAAATAAACTAAACTTTTATAAAAATAAACTAAACTTTTTAAATATTGTTTTATTGTTTATAAACTTTTAAATAGGTATTAAATCCCGCGCGGAGTTAAAGAAAGAAAGAAAAAAAAAACACATCTGCACTCGACAACGGTTTGCGATATTGACACAAGGTTACATGGACAGACAGCCAGCCAGCCTGTCAGCCGGACGGACATCGTTAGATCGACGCAGAAAGTGATCCCGAGACCAATATTCAAGGTTTTACACACATCAGCACAAATGCGTAATACCCTCTCCACTCTTGTGGTGCGGATATCAAAATTTAAAATTGTGAATTTTTTTAATTAATGATATTTTCAAATTTGATTAAAAATATGTCTTAAAAAACTTCAAGCTTTTTCAAGTGAAAACTTCCAAAATAGTTATTATAGTAATTGAATTAAGCAAACTAGTAACTAAATAATTTGTTTAAAGCAATTAAAATATTTAATGATTAAATTTATATGAATATTTGAAATTTGAATTTAAAACTAATAATGAAATCAATATATAGTGTCTACTACATATAAAGAAAAATTCTGACTAGACCGAACAAGTTATCAAAATTTTAATCTCAAAATCGAAACACCACCTAACTAAATAGAAAAGATATTCTTTACCAATAACGTGGTTTTGTAATTTCATATATATAGTACGATCTTTTAAATCGGACCATAAATTTGAAGGTGTCCTAATTTAAAGCATTTTAGGTTCAAAATGTAAAACATACCTGCAACTACATCTCTGCTTTCAATATGTAAAATTGTATTATAATCTAACTATCCGCTTAAAGGCTGCCCTTTTCTTATATTCTTCACTGTTTAGGGGTATACAAATTAATCGAATCGGTGAATAATTGGCCAACATATAACTTAAAATCATATGCTTGACATTTGTACAGAACCTAGTTTGAATAAGGAACCGATTTGACTAATTTTTTATATATAGAAAATTTCAATAAAATTTTAATCACCAAATTCGTAGAATCAAGCAAACAGCTTGTTGATTTTGAAATTATCACCAAAATGATTATATATATTGATTAATAAATTTTATAAAATTGCGATTTTTTTAAATAAACTATATTTGATTAAAAATATTTGCGATTGCATAAAATGGGTAAATTGAATTAATTATATACATACAGCCTGTTCAACGATTTCGAACGTTAACGTTCGCATAGAAAATAACATTTAAAACAAAAACAAATTGTCGAATTTTGTTTTTGTTTTAAATGTAATTTTCTATGCGAACGTTAACGTTCGAAATCGCTGAACAGGCTGATAATTAACACAAAAAACTATAATGTTTTCAATTACCTCAGATAATGAATAGCAAATACAAAAATAATGTTGTTAGATTTAATTTATATTTTTATTGAATGAATTAAAATGTATAATTTAAATTTGAATTTACAATTTATAAGTTAAGTTTTTTATGGCTAGAAATAACTCCATCTAATTTTGTGATAATTAGTCCTTGTTATACCATATGTCTCGTATAAAGTATACTCATGGAAACACTTAAATACCTCTAACACTATGACAAATAATGACACGGGCCCAATTTAGTTTCGTGAGACAAGAAATCATCAAAACGCTTTTGTGATTAATTATATTAAAAAAATTATTGTTAGTTAAAACGTTAAATTAAAACACAGAAAAAATTTAAATTTGTCTCTAATCACCAAATTCATAGAATCAAGCAAACAATTTGTTGATTTTGCACATTTGCACATATTACCAAAATGATTGATGACTAGAAATTGTAAAAATTGAAAATTGTAAATTTCTTTTCAATTTTAATTAAAACAAGTTAGAGTGCTATATTCGGCTGTGCCGAATCTTTGATACCCTCCACCGACACGAGTGGGCTCTATATGATAAATACATATATATTATTAACTAAACTTCACAAAAACGAACGTCAGAATTAAAATTGGTTGCGGTTTAGACCTGAATTAAATTATTGACCGACAATAAGAAAATTTTATGCGTTTGTTGTTAGAACTTTGAACTGGCTTGAGTAAAATATCATGATTCGTAAAAGTTTTAGCCGAACTAAAATAGTTTTTAGGAGCGTTATTTGTATTGGACCTATGGTAAATTATGGACCAATCATCCCAAAATTCTGAAGACTGATTTCTGGTATTACAAAAAATAAATTAGAATAAATTTCAATACAGCAGTGTAATTAGCTTTAGCGTTAACAGTAAATTTCACAAATTTGCATGATATTTTTTCTGGCCATATGAATTTAAGTAAAAAATTTCACCGCAATATCTATATCTGTGATGGTTTTAGGTGAATTTAATTATTTTCCCAAAGTAAGATTTATTTGGTTATAGGCGCAATAAACTGTTTTCCGAGAGTAGGGTTTATATGGGGCCTAGTGTAAATTATGAACCGATCTATATATATATACTTTATGGGGTCTTAGATGTATAATAAAAAAGTTTCGAACAGAAGGACAAACTTAGTAAGTCCTCATTCACCACTAGTGGTGGTGGAGTGTATAAAAAGCACAGATTACACACAGTTATGTAAAAACTGAGGGCAACTTTCGAAGAAAGAGACAAGCGTTTATTGGTAGTGAATTGGCAATGTGTAAAAACAGGCCGGTACAATCAACACAAATTGCGTGATCAAAACAAAAATAACAAAACACAAACCACGTTTAACAAAAGCATTAGTTCAACAAACGTTTTATTTTGTACAAAAAAATGTATTTAGTAATATTGTTTTGTTTTATAATGTTATTTACTTACAATAATTATTATTGTGGTTATTTAATCGAAACTTGTGAGGCCAACCTGCCAGTGAAAACCTCGGTTCAATTCCCAGCTCAGTCAAGAATGAAAAATTGTCAATAAATTTTAATTAATTTCATGTTGTAAAATTCCTTTCTTCATAAAAATAATTTAATGAAAATTAAATTCAATGAACTTAAGTCTGTTATTTAGTTACTTAAATATTATTTACTAGTGTTGCGGTAAGCTTAAAAGTTAATTTTTACAACAGTTTTGCAAATAAATCTCGACTAAATAAATTTGTGTTCATTGTTTTGAGGCATAAAAGATGGCGCAAAAAGAAATGAAAAAGGGCCGCTTTCTTAGAAATATAAGACAATAAAAAACGCAAAATCTTCCGTCTCGTGACATATCTGTGTGTAATCTGTGATAAAAAGTGCTTTTATATTTAGTAAAGCCGAATATAGGACTCTAAGCATCAGGTTAAAAATGCTTCTTTTTTTATAACCTTTGAAATCCATAACCTCAGCGGTTATATTTTCTAAAAAGTAATAGTAAATATTTCCAATAATGGTCTGTTGAGTATCGAAACAAAAATAAATAGCAGTTCAAATGCTGTTTTGTTTGTATTCTTTGGGAACTGTTTTATTCACTAAAGTTAATATCTTAGTCTGTGCTTGAAAATTAAAAGGATATTTGACAAATAAACTTCTTCAATCGAAAAAGGTTTAAGCAACTAAAGACCGTTTATTGGCTAGACCCCTATCAGACTCGGCAAGTTAGTTACGCAAGTCTGTTTTTCATTTTCTTTTATTTTATTTTGAATTTGCTTTAAGTTCACACACAGCAATTTAGTGGCCTTATTTTCAATTTATTTTTTACTAGAATTGTTCGTAATTTGTTGACGATTCTTCTTATTTTAAATTTATGCCTTTATTTTAATTGCGAAAAGTGATTTGAAGTGTAAAATTTGAATTAAACAATGAAACTTAAAAAACTGTATATAATACATTTTACATTAAAAATGCCCTTATGCTGCTGAACCAAATTAATTTATTGTTCTCATTTTTTATTTAATAACTAGCATTTAACCCGCTACTTCGTTAGCGTCCCCTTTTCTTTCGTGGAAATATTTTTACGCCGTTATGTTTCTAGGCTTCAACATCTTTAAATGCTATCAATTAACCCGCTACATTGTAATACTCGTAGGTACGATTTTCACCTCTTACACGTTCGAATTTCGAATATGTGTCAAATTTGTATTTTTTAGATACGTTACGAAAAAGTTTTAAAATACAGGTTTTACCCGTTAACCGAGAGGCCAACCTCCCGTGCAAATTTCAACATTTAAGCGGTGATGGATCAGTCAGCAACGCTAAATTTTTATATTATATAGATAGATGAAGAAAAATGTTTTGAAAAAAATTACAAAAATGTGATATAATTTTTATTTGTATGTTTATTGGTTTAAAAGTTAGATGGCGTGACAAAAAAGTTTCAAAATACAGGTTTTACCCGTTTACTCCTTACTTCACACTTGCCCGCTTATTTTTTAATGAACAATAATAGGTATTAAACTTATTGTAACTCTTTTAGCTTAGGATATATGCGGTTAGTGGGATCGATTTGGCAAGAGGCCAACCTCCGGTTCAAATGTCAAGTTTTAAGTTTCAGGCGATGAAAGATAAAAAGTTGGAGAAAAAATCTTTTGAAAAATTAACAAAATTAGGTTCGATTGTCACCCCTTAAACATTCGAGTTTCGAAAATATACCAAATTTGCATATGCATTTTTTAGATAAGTTACGAATTTAATATAATTTTTATTTCTATGTGTATTGATGCAAAAATTGACGGGGGATAAAAAAGTTATAAAATACAGGTTTACTCTATAAAAGGGCAGTTCGCTTGTTAGCTTTTTTATTTAATGAACAATAATAAGTATTAAATTCAAAAAGTACCAATTTAATTAAAAAGTCCCAGTTAGAGAAAGAAAAAGTACCAAAAATCTCCCTTACATATTCTCATTCACTCATGAACTTGCATGTTTAATTTTATGTTTCTTGGCCCAATATTAACGGCAAATCAAAAACTACCAGGTAAAGCACAAAAAAGTACCAAAAAGCGCCTCTTACATATGCTTATTCACTCCACGGATTGCTTTTTTAATTTTATGTTTCTACTAACTAAATTTCAAAAAGCACCTGTTGAAAAACCATACAGTACGCAAAAGTACCAAAAAATCACTCTTACAGATTCTCATTCACTTGGGAACTCGCATGGTTAATTTTATATTTCTAGGTCCAATTTTAACGGAAATTCAAAAAGTAACAGGTAAAGAACAAAAAAGTACTAAAAAGCCCCTCTTACAGATTCTTATTTTCTCAGGGCATTGCATGCTTAATTTCATGGTTGTAGATCCAATATTAACGAAAATTACAACAGGTACCAGTTAAAGAACGAAAAAGTACCCAAAATATCCCTCTAGCAGATTCTCATTTACTCAGAACCTTGTATGCTCAATTTTATGTTTCTATGGCCAATACTAACGGAAATTCAAAAAGTACCAGTTAATGAACAAAAGTACCACAAGTTTCCCTCTTATAGATTCTTATTCACTCAGGAGATTGAATGTTGAATTTTATGTTGCAAAGCCCAATATTAACGCAAATTAAAAAAAGTAATAGGTAGAGACCAAAAAAGTACCAGATTCTCTTTCACTCAGGACCTTGCAAGTTTAATTTTATGTTCATAGGTCTAATATTAACGAAAATTAAAAAAGTACCAATTAAAGAACGAAAAAGTAATACAATGATCCTACTAACAAATTCTCATTCACTCACGACCCTGCATGATTTATTTTATCTTTCTAGGTCCAATACTAACGTAAATTCAAAAATGTATCAGTTGAAGAACAAAAAGTGCCAAAAAATTTCATCATACGTTTTTATCCACTCAGGACATTGCATGTTTCTTTATGTTTATGTTTATGTTGCTGGGTCCAATATTAACGATAATTAAAAAAATTGCCTGTTTAAGAACCAGAAAGCTAAAGTATGAAATTAAATTTCCCGTATTTTGGTTGTTTTTTTCATCCCTTTGAAGCATAAAAAATTTTAATATTGCAGTGTTAGCTCATAGTTTAATACGTATATGTCAATGAATAAAGAAAAATGTTTTGTAAAAAAAGTACCGAAAATAGTTACGGTTTTCACCCTTTAAACGTCCGAATTTCGAAAAAGTACCAAATTCGTATTTGTATTTTTAAGATAAGTTTCAAATGTGATAAAGCCCTTATTTCTATGTTTATGGGCTTAAAAGATAGATGGGGTGACAAAAAAAGTACCAAAATACAGGTTTTACCCGTTTACTCCGTAAAAGGGCTGAATTTCCAAAAAGTACCAGATACCTCTCCGCTTATTTTTCTAAAGAACAACGATAGGTATTAAATTTTTTTGTATCTCTTTTAGTTTTGGAGATATAATATTACTGAATTACCGTCTTAGTGGATTGGTCCAACTTTCAAGTTTTTAGCTTCATGCGTTTAGGCTGTGCGATGATGAATCAGTCAGTCAGTCAGTAACGTTACAATTTTATATATCTGTGGTTTTCACGTATAATCGCGTTAGTCGGTTTTTACCGAAATTGAGATAATGATGTCAAAGTGTTACATTTTGCATTAGGTTTTTATAAGTATTAAGCTTTTGAGAATATAATGTAGTATTATTAATTTTTTTCTGCTAAAAACAACTTAAGTTAACTGTTTAATAAAATATTTTGCCATTATAACGATTTATGTCGACATACATCGCCAAAAATTGTAAAATTGCTGAATATGTTTCCAAATAAAAAGCATATGTGATGTTATGCTGTTATTCGTGCAAAAAATATGAAAGTATTTTTTGAAAATTTTTCTATTAATAACAACTAAAGTCGTAAAAATACCAACGTAAGTCGTCATGTGTGATTAAAATTATAACATTTATTTTCACAAAAAAGAACTTATGTGGAGATATGATGTTATATTGCACACACTTAATTAGTTAATCAAACATATGCATTTTTAATCCTTTTACAGATTGTGATCCTGTGAGGATTTTTTCATGAAAACTATGTATAATACGTAGAAAGTCACTGTTAAGAGGATAGTAAAGAAAAAAGTTTAAAAAAGCATCTACAGAAGACGCAATTGAAAAAAATAATTGTTTTTGCTCTCCTGAAAAGTTTGGTTTTATAACTTACGCGATTATTCGTGAAAACCACAGATATATACTATATAAATATACTATATATATATAGCTTTGCTATCCCCATCGAAAAAAAATTAGTATTATTTTTTTTAAACAGATCTTGTTTATTGATAACAAAGTATCTTGAACCAAATTTTAATGCTTTTACAGCGATCGTTCTACAGATATACAGCAATTGTAAGGGTCTTTGCCCGCTTTTCTAATCCAGTCGACTTTTTGGCAGATGTCGTATTGATAACCAAGTTATTTGTTTCATATTCGGAGACTCTGACTGTAACCGTACTCCAGATATAAGGTTATTCATATTTTCAATATATGGTTGGTGCCACGCCTACTTGAAAATTTAAATATATTAATAGCCTATGTTAAGCGCCGGGTAATCAAGAAATTGCTGCAAAATTTCAGAAAAATCGGCTCAGTAGCTGAGGAGTCTGTAGAGAACAAACAAACATACGCTTTCTCATTTATATATTATATTTTTATTTTGAAAGAGTGGGTCCTACAAAGCATGAAGGCTTTTGTCTTCAGATATGAAGTATTTAATATTTTCCATCTATGGGGGGTATTGCTCCTCCTTCGTCTAACCCGCCCATTTTTATTTTGAAATTCATAGTTTACCATAATAGTTACTTTAGTTATTTCAGTCGTTAAAAATACAAAAATTTCTTCAGGCAAAAAAAAAAGAATGAAAGAAGAAAGCAACTTACAACCAAGTCTGTAATCAAATTTCTTTTCCCAACCCGATCTTATCTCTGACATCTAAAAACCAAGAGTTGCAAAAAACGAAATTAACTTTCCGAGTCTTAAAGGGGTCCTTTAAGATATAATATTTTCTTGAAATCATATACGTAATTCCATTTCTTATACAAAACTGTACAAATATATTCCCGACGCTAAATTCCGAAGAACAACATAAACATAATTTTTTTAAACCTTCGGGAAACATCATGCAAAACGAAATGTAACGCTAAAGAATTAGCTGGAAAGCAAAAACAATGCAATAAATATTTTGTAAATTTTTTACAAAATATTTATGACTTTGTTCTTGATTTCAATATAATTGTTTGGCGTTGCGTTGCATTTTAATAATTAGGGAAATATTCTAGCGTAAAGATAATTAATAACAATAATTAAAAAAAGTCAACTATTTTAATTACTAAATAAAAAAAAATTCACTTGTTTCCGCCCGGGATCGAACCGGGGGCCTTCCGCGTGTTAGGCGGATGTGATAACCACTACACCACGGAAACTTGATGGCATGATTTATTTATTTCCCACTTTTTATACCTGCAACTGTGCTTTTTATACTCTACTAAGTTAAAAGCTTTCAAAGTGAATAAATGTGTGAGAGAATGATTCAAATATATTTATTGTCATTATTGCCAGTACTAAATAATTTGACCCAATTATTAAGATTTCAAAGCTCTTTTAATTTTGTTAAACTTTTTCATTTAACACAACCAGCATTGCCAAGTGTCCAGATTTACCTGTTCTTTGCTAGAGCTAACACATATTCGATGTAAACAGAAAACCGGGTTTCGAATAATTCAAAGAATAGCAATTTTTTCAAAAAGTTTAGTTTTTCCATTAAAATCCGGTTTGAACTACGAACTACGAAATGTTGAATAAAAAGTGGTTGAATTTATTTTGGTATTTTTATCTATGAAATTGAAGTCATTTATATGTATGCAATTAAGTAGTGTTGGAATTAGGGAGGCAACATCGTTCCGAAAAACATTAATATTAAAACACATCGATGTTTCCACGATAAGCATCAATGTTAAAAAAACATCGGTAAAAGCACGATACATCGATGTTTCATCATCGATGTTTTATTTTTTCTTTTGTTATTATTGAATGATTTAATAAGTACCCAATAAAGAAGTCAATTAAGTAAAAGAAGCCATTATTTTACGTAACTGGCTTATCTCCGAGGAGCCTTCCACGCCGCTACAGAAGTTGCTCCAGGCATTCCGTTTCGCCGGTCTAACTAAGTTCTTAAATCTATTTAATGCTGACATATATTCCGCCCAGACTACCCTGATAGCCCGACTTCGTTCTCCTATTTAGAAAAACCCATTTTAATTAAAAACTTAATGGCGTTTGGCGCGTGAACTTTTTTAGCGATAGCAAAAAACTAAAAATGCAGTTCTTAATATTTTTCCACGATATAACATTTAGGGAACTAATATTTGCAAACAATTCAAAAAGTATTACACAATCTCCAAAATTGTTTTAACATTTCCTTTGGGTATAAAAGGGGGGTTTCGATTATTACATACTTATGTATATGTAGTTATGCAATAAGTATTATATGTACGTATTTTGTGCGGATATGCTTTGGAATACCCTTTTTTTATTTAACCCTGAAAGGTTAATACTTTTTTCACCGAAGTGAAGAACAACGAAAAAATAAAACGACTGGGTTTAAGGTTTTATCAATAATCCATCATAATCTTTATTTTCTACTTTCTTAAATACTATTATTTTGCTTTCTGTTACATTTTGGAAATACAAATTAAAAATAAATGTTTGCATACAAATTCTTAAGAAATTTGTCTGGTGTATTTTGCACTTGAACAAAGTATAACAATTCTTTGGAAAAAATGTATAATGTTGTTAATATTGCATTTTCGTTAGCGGAAATGCACCTGAAAATACAATCAATAAAGTTATTAAAATTCTTTGGAATAAAGTAAAAAGAAATAATTGGTAAATGCTTAATAAGTTAAAATAGCGTGTGTATATGTATATGACGTTAAGGGAATAGTGGGAGACACTATAACACCCCCACCGTTAGTTTGAGGCTCCGACGAAATTATATTATCTTTACAGGGTTATTTATAGTAGTTTCGTTTTTTAATTGTACGTTTGGAATATATGTTTTTGTATTCTTAAAGAAGTATATAAAAATAATTAAGATACATATTGATATAATAATTAAGATGTCTATGCTAAAACTAAACATTTTTGTGTTCTTATCTGTATATAGTACTTGTTTGAGTGTTTCTTCGTATTCTATTTGTTTTAGATATAAAGATTCAATTTTTATGTCTGCAAGTGTTGTATTACTATTATCTTTAATTTTTGTTATGAGATTAGGTAAAATAAACTTGTCTTGTATTTTTATTTTAACATTTGTAAAAGTTTTGTTTAACGCGTTTATTTCACAATTTTCGAATTTTATTAAGTAATTTCCAGAAATTTTTAATTTAGCTTTATTGCAATTGTGCGATATGTTACTATTGAATCGTTTGAGAACTAATATGCCTGGAATTATTTCAACTATTTCCTGTTTATTAAATGTTTGCATTTTGCAGTTAGCTTCTTTAAAATTTAATATATTACTTAAGCAATTGTCGTTGATTTTTATGAGATTTCTCTTTAAGTTTTCCTTAATGTGTGTGCTATAAATATTGTTTTCTGAATCTATAAGAACATTGGAATGATTAAGCTGTATGGATTTATTATTCTTGTCAGGTATGGGTACGAATGTCACCATGGATAGTGGGTCTTGTGAAAATTGTGGTATAGAGAGAATAATAATGATGTTACCGTCATGAAGTGCAATAGATACTTTGATGTTGGTATAACTGTCAAAGTCTGAGATTAGGTTAAGTTCGGTTTGAGTGAGAATATCTGTGGGAATAATTCCAAGTTTTCCGGAGAAAATAATTTGTCCGATGTCATCTACATGTTGGCGTAAGAGTGAGATATCATTGTTAATCTGGTATATGTGTTCTATGAATGTTATCTCGTCTTCGATAGTTGAAATTTTATTTCCTATAATATTTTTGAATTTTGTTAAATAATTTCCAATTGTTTTTTGCTGGTAATTTATATGGTTGGTAATATTCTGAATCTGGGAGTTCATGATATTATTAATATAAGTTAAGTTGTTAATCTTGTTTGTTAAGTTTTCGTCATTTGTGTATAGTAATTTAAGAGTTTTACTTATTTGTTCTTCGTCTTCGCTGTCCATTGTACCTGCGATTATTTTTAATCCTTTACCTATAATATTTAGTAGAGCCCGTTTTCTTCGAAAATGTGGGTTAAGATTTTCTATTTTTGCCCTCAATAGCATGAAATTCTTGTTTACCGTATCAATTAACCTTTTTGATTCGGTGCTTGATGTCTTGAGGATGCCCATGTTGGTCTTGATTATTTCTAAAGTTTGTTCGTATTCTGTTGTGTTTATTATGTGTAGTATTTTGATGTAGTGTCCGACGATTTTGATCTCTCCTGTTTTTATTGGTATATAGCCGTTATTGTATGATAGGTCTTGTACGTCGATGGTTTGGGCCCTGATGGTTAGAACAATTGTTGTCATCGTTATGATCCATTTTATCATCTAAAAAAAAATATTTATTTAATTGTTGCTCTGATTTTGGGGTTATTTTTGTCTTGGTATTTCTTAGTAGGTCTAACGTGAGTTTTGTAATATTTATGTCCAGTTCCTATCGTCTGTATGTGATCATCGTCTATTTTTTCTGTACTAACTTTCCTATATTTTCTGTGGTTTTTCCCACCTCTTATCTCTCTAATATAATTTAGTCCTCCTTCTAATTCAAAGTCTTTCCGGTTTTCGTTTAATTTCCGGGTATATTTTTCTTTTTTTGCGCTCATAAGATTACGAATTTCTGTATATTTATCTTCATGTATTTTGCCGTTTACAAAATCGATCGGTTTGACGCCGGTCGTGCTGTGTATTGTATTATTATAAAAACCTATAATTCTTGTCATTTTATCTTCCATACTTTCGTCTTTGTTTTCCGTATCGTGTCTTAGTAAGCGTATGTGTTCGTTGATGGTATTGTGTAACCTCTCGATATCGGCATTGGAAGTATGGTTACTATTTGAGGTATAATTAATTTCTATGTTTTCCTTTTTCAAAAATTCCTGCATCGGTATGGCCTTAAATCCTAATTCATTGTCTACGATGATTTTATCCATTTTCCCGTAGGTATTGATTATTAGTAATAGTTTTGTTTTGAACTCCGTCCAACTTCTTCCGTTTATTTGAAACGCTAAGGCGAATTTTGAAAATTTATCGATTGTTGTCATAAAGAGTTTCTTGTCCAGGGTATAAAATACGTCTATGTGTAATATTTCTAGAGGTTTATGTGGAGTTTCTGTAATTTTGTAAGGGATTTTTGGAGGTCTTCTATCATACTTTTCTAGGTTGCAGATTTCACAGTTATTTATGAACTGAGTTATCCTTTGTTTCAATTTGGGATTGTAAATTCGCGTAACTAATTCTTTATATACGGCTTGGATTCCCCTATGATTTTTGTTAAGGTGTTCATTTTTAATAATTTCAGTTAACCGGTTTTCATCTTCTATGTTTTCTATCATAAGTGTAGATCTAAGTACCCTAAAATTTGCGTTATTTGAAAATAGTTCTTCATAAACATTTTTAAACATTGTATAAAATTCGTCTTCGATAAAAATAACATTCAGTTGTGTTGGGTTAAAATGATTCTTTAGTATTGTAATTGCTGTTTCCCTGTCCATTTCTTTCATAGAAATTATTTTTCTTTTATTTTTAAGAACAGATTTATTTTTTATTCTTAACGATCCAGAAGTTGTTTTTACCATAACTACTTGGTTTTTAAACATATTAATTGGTGAATTAGTACTTTTTATCGTTACATTGTCGCATTCTAGTGTATTAATGTTGGGTTCAGTTTCAATTCTCGACAAAGCGTCGGCATTACCGTTCTTTGTTCCTTTCTTGTATTTGATTTCATAATCGTATTCAGATAGTCGTAATCTCCACCTAACAAGTTTGGAATTGGGTTCCTTTATAGAAAAGAGCCATGTTAATGGTTTATGATCCGTTTCTATTATAAATTTGCGACCGAAAAGATAGGGCCTAAAGTATTTCGTAGCCCATATGATGGCCAATAATTCTTTCTCTATTGTACTATAATTTATTTCGTGTGTGTTAAGGGTGCGACTTGCATAACATATTGGGTGATTATCTTGCGAAAGTACTGCTCCCAAGGCGTAATTACTCGCGTCTGTTGTTAATGTAAATGTTTTAGAAAAGTCTGGGTATGCTAATATTGGATCGTGTGTTAATAGGGTCTTGAGGTTATCTGGGTCATTTATGGTTATCTTTGAATCTTTCTTTAAGCATTTAGTCATTGGTTTAGCGATAGATGAGTAGTCTTTTATGAACTTCCTGTAGTAGCCTGTGAGCCCTAAGAATTGCTTGATCTGCTTTGTCGTTTTGGGTATTGGGAAGTTAACAACGCATTCTATCTTTTTAGGATTGGGCTTGACTCCCTCCGTTGTTATTATGTGCCCAAGGAACTCTGTTTCTTTTTTTAAAAATTCTGATTTATCCAATTGGATTTTTAGGTTTGCCTCCTGTAATCTTGCGAATATAAGTCTGATAGAGTTCATGTGTTCTTGTAAGGATGTTGAAAATATGATTATATCATCCAGGTATACCAGGCAGATTTTATTGATATAATCTTGGAGAAGATTATTCATCAATCTCTGGAATGTTGCAGGGGCTGTTTTAAGTCCGAAAGGCATTCGCAGAAATTCGTAGTGTCCTCCTTCGACACTAAATGCGGTTTTGTGGATGTCTTCTTCCTCTATCTCTATTTGGTGGAAACCCTTCGCTAAATCGAGTGTAGTGAAGTACTGGCTTCTTCCCAGTTTTTCGAGAATCTCGTCTATGTTTGGGATGGGGAACTTGTCGTCGATCGTAACTTCGTTCAGTTTACGATAATCGATTACAAGTCTCCACTTAGGTTTCCCACTGGCATCGGCCTTCTTTGGCACGATCCAAATTGGGGCTGAATAGGGAGAATTACTATTCCTAATTATCTTATTTTTCAACATCTCTTGGATTTGATCCGTAACTTCCTTTTTATGTACGTATGGGTATCTGTACGATTTGGAAAATATGGGTATATTGTTTGTCGTTCTTATTCTATGTTTTATTGCGGAAGTAAACGAGAGTCTATCACTTTCTTGGTAAAAAATATTATGATACCTGTTTATAATTTGTAATAGTTGTGATCTTTCTTCGGGGTTTAAGTGTCCTATTCTAATTTGGTCATTCAATGATTTAAATTCTTTATTCTCTATTATATTAAAATTTTCGTGATCTACCTTCTGCGTAGTCACGCTGTTAGTTTCAGATAGTAAGTTTATCTCTACTTCTCCATTTTCTACATTTAAAATTCCTTCTTTTACAATATTTCCGTCGTTTTCTTCCTTATAATATACTAGGTCAGAATCTTCTGGTGCTATTATCTTTTTTTTATTTAAGTTTTCGTTTTCGAAGTGCATGGGGAGTGTCTTGTTACCGATGGTTATTTCCTTCTTTCTATAATCAATACAGGCATTTAGTGGTCTCAAGATATCATTACCTATTAGACCGTAAAAAAAATTATGAAATCTTATTATATAAAATTCTAGTGTTTTATTTGTTTCAATGTCGCCGAATTCTTTGAACATAGGTACTATGGCTTTTTCGTCAACGTAAATTTGATGTTGGAGAGTTTTAATTAAAAGTGGGCTAGTTGTATGAATTCTTTTGGGGTCGCAGATCCCCGGATTTAAAATAGAGTTTGTTGCGTCCGTGTCTATTATAAGTTTTATAAAGCCTATCCTTGTCGTTATTATTATAAATGGTAATTTATTCCTGAGGCTGATTCCTGAAAATTTTCAGCCACTTCAATTTTCCCTATGTCCATAGGTTCTACTTGGGTTCTAATATTTGGTCTCTGGGATGATTGATTTTGAGGACTGGAGTTTTGTGAGTTTGTTTGTTGGTGTGTGCGGTGTTGTTGGAATGGTTGTTGGTGTGATCGGTGTTGTTGGAATGGTTGTTGGTATGGTCGGTGTTGTTGGAATGGTTGGTGTTGTTGGAATGGTTGTTGGTGTGGTCGGTGTTGTTGGAATGGTTGTTGGTATGGTTGGTGTTGATGGTATGGCTGTTGGTATGGTTGGGGGTTCCCGTGTTGTGTTCTATTCCTAATATCTCTTTTATTGTACTGTGTATTGTTTCTATAGTTATTATTTCTATTACTTGAATGAGTCTTAAATTCTGGGTCATTCCCGGTATTGTTCCCAACATGTGCATATCCGGCTTGGAACAGTATGTCCATAGCCTGTTCTAAGTCTTGTGGGTTCCTACAGAATAGGATGGATTTCATCGGTTCAGGGATCTTGTTTTTGAAGATGTTGAGGGCAGTGCGTTTATTGTTCATCGCACTTTGTCTAGTTGCTTCGGTTTCTCCTAAAATAACTACTAATTTGCTATTTAATTTGTGTAACCTGGTTTTCATGTCGTTATAGAAATCTAAGGTGTTTGTTTTAAAGGTCACGCTTCGTAATTCGTCAAAGAGTTCTTCGCAGGAACGTCTATCCCCAAAATTATTCTGAAGTATATTCTTAATCTCTGTCCATGAAGTCGCGTGGCAGTTTATTTCTATTGCCTGTCTTGCCCTTCCTTTGAGTTTTGATTTTATTACGTCCGAAAAAAGTAGTTGGGACAGTTCGTCGTATGTTTGTAGGTGTGGATGTATTCGGTCAATAAGTGTAGTGAACGTCTGTAAGTCTCCTGAGTCGCCACAGAATTCAGGTAAGTTGTTTAGGTATTTCAAAGGGTTTATAGTTAAACTGTTCATTGGATTTTCGACCTGTACCGCCATTTTTAGTTTGAATGGATTTGGGAGAGGAAAAAGAAATTCTCACTTATACACGAATGCGTTTTTCTCTTTTATTCTTATGTTTTAAATAATTTTTCTTTGCTTTGATTTTTATTAAAGTTATTCTATATAGGAATTCCTGTAACTTTTTGGTTTCTAGTTCTCCGGACGTATACAGTAATTTTCTTTCGATTTCTGACTCTATGCTTATTTTTTCGGTTACATACATTTAATAATAAATAAATATAATATAGTTAATCTAATTCTTACTTTCTGATGTTGTTGTATCTTGGCTCTTGTTTCCACTGCTGAGGGTTTAAAGATGATTAGGATGTTTCTATATATTTGCTTCTATCGGGTCACTTTGGATGTATATTGATGAGGGTAAATCTTCTTATCCTCTTTTCCACCTTATTTTTCCTTCGTGTTTTTTTTTCTATGTTAAAAATTTCGGATGTCACTTTCACACGGGAAAAAAAAAATTTGTGATTTTTAATTTTTAGGATTCGTTGTTCACAAAATTTTGTATGTCCGCGTTAAATAAAAAGTTCTTTTCTTTTAATCTTTTAAAAGAATCACTATTACTCTTAGTCCTTCGATCTTTCGAAAGGATGTATATTTTGTTAGATACCGCGTTAATTTATTAAGATAAAAAGTTCTTTTCTTTTAATCTTTTAAAAGAATCACTATTAATCTTAGTCCTTCGATCTTTCGAAAGGATGTATATTTTGTTAGATACCGCGTTAATTTATTAAGATAAAAAGTTCTTTTCTTTTAATCTTTTAAAAGAATCACTATTAATCTTAGTCCTTCGATCTTTCGAAAGGATGTATTTTTTGTTAGAGACCGCGTTAATTTATTAAAATAAAAAGTTCTTTTCTTTTAATCTTTTAAAAGAATCACTCGCGGTATCCTACCGACTGCGCCACTTTTTTCACCGAAGTGAAGAACAACGAAAAAATAAAACGACTGGGTTTAAGGTTTTATCAATAATCCATCATAATCTTTATTTTCTACTTTCTTAAATACTATTATTTTGCTTTCTGTTACATTTTGGAAATACAAATTAAAAATAAATGTTTGCATACAAATTCTTAAGAAATTTGTCTGGTGTATTTTGCACTTGAACAAAGTATAACAATTCTTTGGAAAAAATGTATAATGTTGTTAATATTGCATTTTCGTTAGCGGAAATGCACCTGAAAATACAATCAATAAAGTTATTAAAATTCTTTGGAATAAAGTAAAAAGAAATAATTGGTAAATGCTTAATAAGTTAAAATAGCGTGTGTATATGTTTATGACGTTAAGGGAATAGTGGGAGACACTATAACAGTTAATCTTAATTTTAGTACATTTAGGTTACTCTTGATCGAATAGCAGAACTTTTGAAAAAAATCTAGGGGAACGATTTTTAAAGTAAAAAATCAACAAAACTTTTTTAGTTAAACATTTTATTAACAAATAAAATAAAAGAAAGTATAAGAAATAAGTTTTTTCCCTCTCAAAATTCAATACGAATTTGAGCACTCTTGTGTGTTTTTAAATCAGGGATTTCCAAAAATTTTTTGGTTGTGTATTAGTGAGTACCAGAGAGTAAAAAAATTGAGAGAATGCATTCATTTACAGCCGAAATAAAATGTTAGTAATATATTTTATAAGTTGTATAACACAAAGGTACAAAATTAAAAATTTTTTGTGTTGATAAAAAATTTTTAGCAATTCTTTACCAATTCAATGTCGCTGATTTTAAAACTGCACTTTTTTTCATTCGGAAGCTTTTTGACTCTAAATCAGTTTTAAATATCTTATCAAACAATTGTAAAAAAATTAAAGATTTTTATGTTTTAAAAATTCATAAAAAATAAATATTGCACGCAAATCACACGTTAAATAACATATTCCGTTCCTTCCTTAAATGTTGCATACCATATAAGGCATTGAATGTTACCAAAAGCGTTTTTGACCGCACAATATTTTTTAAGTGCCATCATAAAGTTTTTTCTGTTAACCTGAAACAAAAATATGTATTAAGGTACGTTCAGACTAATGAAATATTTGACGAAAATATTTGTTCTGATATTTGCTTCAAACTGTGTAAAACAAAAATATATTTTGTTTAATGTTCAAACTAAGCTCAAACATTTGACAATTTTTGTTTGACATGCGTTCAGACTAAAATAAATATTTGCATCAAATAATTATTTAATGAAAGTGTTCAAAAATAATAATATATTTCACAAATAGTAAAAATGAGCGCAAAAGCTAATTTATTTTTTTGTATTCTGTGGAGCAGCATCTTTTATAGTGTTAGAACAGGAGAATGTAAAATATAAAAAAAACTGGAAGACAATGGGTAACGGGAACATGGCTAAAATTTGCGAAAAATTGCAAACTTGGATATCAACCCTTAAATATATTTGAAGTCTCTAAATCAGTTAGAAAACAAAATGTCAGGAAAAAATTTTTTTGCAAAAATAGCGAAAATTCGCGAAAAATTTAGATATTTCAAACAAGCCATAAAATTTAATAAAAGTGCCTAAAACTAAAAGGAATGGCAAAAATTCGATAAAAATTGCTAAATTAGCGGAAATTCGTAAAAATTTGATAATAGCGGTATGATAGCAAAGCCTAATAATTATTAAAAATCGTTAAAGCTCTAAAGATTTACAGTGAAAAATCGCTTCTTCGCGAGCATGGCTAAAATTCGCGAAAAATTGCAAACTTGGAAACAAACCCTAAAATATATTTGAAATTGCTAAATCGGTTAAAAAACAAAATGTAGGGGAAAAACAAAAAAAAAATGTTGAAGAAATAGGGAAAATCCCGAACCATTTTAATATTTCAAACAAGCCATAAAATTTAGTAAAAGTGCCTTAAACTATAAGGAATGGCAAAAATTCTATTAAAATTGCTAAATTAGCGGTAATTCGCAAAAATTTGCTAATAGCGGCACGATACAAAGTCTAATAATTATAAAAGATCTTTAAAATTGTAAAGAATCCGAAAACTTACAGGAAAAATTGCTTCTATCCGGAACATGGCTAAAATTATTTGTCGTTGTTTGCTCTTACAATTTTTTTGTAATATCAAATAAATGTTTGCTCAAAAATTACTAAAATATTTGATTTTTTGTGTTCACACTATGTTCACATTGGACAAATATTTGTTTGCCGGCAAATACTTTTATTTGCTCAAAATCAGCTGTTATTTTATTTGATACTCAAAAATATTTTGTGTTCAGACTACGTTAATGAAATATTTGATGTTTGCTTTCAAATATTTCACCAGTCTGAACGTACCTTTAGTAGTGGTATACACAATTGTGCACAGAAATGGATTTCCCTGGTCTGTTTTTTCAAAAATAAATTACATGAGAATTATAACGTGAAAAAGTTATTTTAGTAAAAAGTTAGGGGGATCATAGTGGTAAGTAAAATAGAAAGGGTATTCACGTTGTTGGGTTACTCATACTTCAAACATCTGTGCATACATTTTAATTCTAGCTAATAGTATATCATAACTTTTTACAAAATACCAAATGCGCACCTGAGTTTGCCTGCAAAAATGTATAGTCATTGTAACAGGTCAAAGTTACGTTAAATAAATACCATAAATTAGTAAGGTTAACTCTTTGGACTCGGTCATATAATTGTAGCATAAAAAAGTAAGCAATAAAAATAGTGCTAAACAATAAAGTTTCATTAATACGTCAATAAAACACATCTTCTTACCCAAAAATTTTACCTGCTGTCACATTTGCTTTTATATGTATAGGTTTACACATAAATTGTAGGAAAACAAGGCTTTTTTAACTTGTTTTTTAAATATTTTTACTTAAGAAAAGTGTTTTCAAAGAAAAAAACCTACCGACGCGATTGGTACAGAAACAAAAATATTTTTACAAGCACAAAATACCAACAAATTCTTGTGGCTATTTTTTTTCTTAATAATTTCTGCATTTAGGTACGTCTTTTTTACGAAAGAAAAATTGACCCTTTTACAGGCATAAAAGATTTTTTTTACAAACAAAACACATATCGTTAGCTTAAATGCAAAACAATGTAGATATTATTTGAAAATTTTAAAGTTTTGTTGATTTGGATTCACGTTACATATGTATTTTTATATAATTTTAAGTTATTTACAAAATTATAAATGACGTATCATCAAATAAATATATAATTTTTTTAACAGCATAATGTATAATCACACTCAATAAAAAAATTAGCAGAGTTTTTAATTCTTTTTATAAGAACACATTAATATTTTTAAACACCAAAACTGGGCAATCTGTTTTATAACTATTACCACGGTGTTAGTGGAATTAGTGATCAGATAATAATTTATAATAATAATTTTTAGTATTGCATAAGAAAAAATAAAAAAGTGTTGTAAAATTATAAGAACCGAATCCATAAACGTATGTAAAATAAAACCTATAATAAATGTGACTATCAGCTTCTTCCACATAGGACTGTTAGACATTTTGAAATTTTTTATCTGAAATATTAAAAATTGCTTTTAAATCTCAAATAATTACCATTTTCCAAAGTTCTTTGCTTTGCATGTAAACTTATGAAATGTTACATTATTCTACATTTAAGTCTTAAAATTTAAACTCTAAATAAAAATTGCACGCAAGGCATTGGATGCTACCAAAAGCATTTTTGACCGCACAATATTTTTTGAGTGTAAGCTGAAACAAAATAATATAGCATCCGCTAGACATGCACACTTGTCGAAGTCACATCGACGACTGAATTGAAGAGTATAAAAATATGTGTTAGTAGTGGTGCGCACAATTGTGCAAAGAAATGGAAACCCCTGTTTTAAATTAAAAAAATGTTTAAAGCTTTCGTCATTAGCTGAGGTTGCATAGCTGCCAGATTTGACGATTTATCGTCATTTTGACGATTTTTGGGTATAAAAATGGTCTATTGACGATAGGACGATTTATACCCTAAATTTGACGATTTTTCATATGACAAATTTGGTTCAAATTTACAAACGGTTTTAATATAATTTCACATTTTATTTAAGCTCCTTAGATAATTTGAGTTTTTTGCATTATTTGATTGGCAGTAATTTTCATGCTTTAGCTGTTCATCATATAATATACGATTTTTTTCGCACGATGCATATTTTTAAAAGTTCTATTTGATCAGTTAGCACTGCTTTTTTACAGGCATTTTAAAACCACTCTCTTTAGTCTGCGTTCATATTATGAAACTTTTCTTCCAGAAAGTCTGATTTAATTGCTGTTTACCAGACCTAAGTTCTTAAGCAGGATTTTCGATGTTAAAAATAGGAATTGGATATTTCTTGGCTTTAGTTTATGTTCTTATATTTCCTATGAATGCCAATACTCTTGATAAATTGGTTGTGTAACTTCAATAATAAGTTTCTAAATGACAATTTTTATTTAATTTCAAAAACAGGCAGAATGTATTATTAAGATTTCATTAGCAACGGAAACTAAAAATAGCATTTAATTTTCAAAACTTATTTAAAGTTAGTGGTTTTTTACAATGACGATTTTTGTGACGATTTAGCTTAGTCAATTTGACGATTTTTACGGTTTTTTCCTCGAAATTTGACGATTTTCGACCAATTTTATCTGGCAGCTATGTGAGGTTGTTGAAAAAAGAGCGTAATTTGAATACAAATAAAAAAGTTATATGAGAAAGAGTAACTGCCTATTTCACTAAATGCGAACGTACGCTTTCGTTCGCACAACTATATGTAAAACAAAAACAAATTAAAAATTAAAAATTTGTTTTTGTTTCATATGTATTTGTGCGAAAGAAAGCGTTCTTTCGACATCGTGAAATTGGCACTAAATAAGCTTCGTCGATTCGGCGAACAGTAACCATCTAGGGTTAAAAAAGGGTTTAATTATAAAAAAATAAAAATTAAAAATGGTAAAAATATTATGAAAAATTATTATATGAAAATATTAAATGGACCATGTCGATGTGTTTTAGTTTTGACGCCGATGTATCGTCCATCAGAACTTCGATGTTCACATGGATGCTTTTATTATTAGAAATCATCGATGTATCGTTTGCATCCTAGTTGGAATGGCTGATGAAGATATTCAAAATCTTCGCGAAAATTGGTTTTAATATCTAAAGTGCTCTTTAAAGAATTAAAAAATAAAACTCCTGAAAACATGAAAATATTTTTAAAGCATACAAAAATTTTTCCATTATAAAATGTGGCAATTTATTATCGCAAGCAAAATTTGTCGTTGTTAAGGATGCGTTAAAGATTTCTGTAAATCATAACAAACCGGTAGATATTTATGAAACATAATGGACAAAATTACAGCATCTAAATTAAAATCAGCTTTGGTCAAAATTGATAGATACATATTGTGGTGATATGAGTGTTTTATATAAATACTTTACAAGTTATAATAATTTTGCTTGAGAATATTTAATTTATGTATAAAATAAGTTTTGTTTTATCTTTCAAATATTATTATTAAAAATTGAATTTTTCAATTGTTAACACAATATAAATTTATTATTTCCTAAATAAAATTTTATATTAAATATATTAATACCATAAAATTAGCGATCCTGTCGGGAGCAATATTTAATAAATAAAGCGAACAATGCAAAATTGTGCAAAATTATAATTAGAAAGTCTGAAAAATAAAAAAAAAAAACAAAACAATATCCATTGTGCAACTAGGCAGCAATAATCAAGCTAATTTTCAACAAGATTTGTTATCAAGATACTACAAGATAATTATTTAAAATGGTATCAAAAAGAAGTAAGCAACTAACAATTTTTAGAGTTTGCTTTTCAATGTCAAAATTGAATATTATTTAAATTGGAGTAATTTGGGAAGTTACATCTGCAAATTAAGTTAAGATATTGGTATATATGTATGTATACATACATAAATATATTATAAATACTTTAGTTTACATTTTATAAATGTTATCGCTATATACATATCGCTCATTTCGTGCAAGACCGTCACAACTCAAAATTTGAAACTTTACAGGAGAGCCTTTTTAAGATTCCAACCTATTATTTCTGACCTTCTCTTTCACTAAAATACAGTTATAAAATCAAATGTTTCTTTTTTGCTACAAAGAAAACCACATGTACAAGAGGAATGCCAAACACAAACTGAAATGTGACCTTGTTGATGTTAATTGCTCAAGTTTGTTACGAGAGGTCATAGCGTCACAAACATCTGTATTACCGTTATTTTTTCGATAATTCTCTCCGTTCTTAGATCAATTTGTAGAGATTTAAGAGAAGGACATTTCTGCATTACTAACTCGAAAATGCCAAATTTTGAGTTGTGACGGTCTTGCACGAAATGAGCGATATATATTGTGAACTCTCCAACCGAAAATGTTACCAATTCGTTCACCTACACACAATGTTACTCAAACTCAAAACAATATAAATAGTACACAACAAATATAAAATTTGTGGGTGTCCCGGTTGGCTAGCTGGTAGTGAGCTAGTCTATCAGAGCCGGGGTGTGAGTTCGATTCCCGCCAGAGACTTGGTCTCCTGCAGGCAAGCAAAAAGCTTCGCGGGATTAGGATAAGTATATATGTATATATATATAAAAAAAAAAAAAAAAAAATACTGACATAACTCAAGAAAGTCAAAAGGTTCCTAATATTTCCCAATCAAATTTCGAACTTTTTGCGACTTTAGTTAAGCTCCCTTAGTTTTGGGAAAATTGCCCTGATGTTTGGTTTGTTCATGCAGAGATGCAGTTTACCACCAAATGGATTTCTTTGGACAAAACAAAATACGAATATGGGCAAATCGTGCGTGACGAATGCTACATTCGAACGTGTTATCTGATTAATATATAAAAATTTTTTGATCTTTTAAAAGAGATAGATTCATCCTATACATAGTGCTTAGTGACATTACTGTGTACTATCGAATGGCATATATTTTAATTTCTTAGGTATTTGTTGCGATATAATTGATCATAGAGTTTTGTGACGCACGATACAAAAAGTGGAAGTACTTTAAAAAGTTACACCCAATTTACATGATGAATTTTATGACGTCCAATTTTCTTAATTCCCTTTTGAAGTTGCTACCAAAAACTACTCAAATTCATACGATGGTTTTTTTTGGACGTCTAATTTTTTTTCATTTTCATTCAATCCAGTTGATGACAATATAAAAATAAAACGTAACAGAAAGAACAGAAAAAAGTGTAAAGCGAAGTGTCAAAATAAAACCATGAAAACAGAAATCAAGTCTATTTTTCTACCCTTCTTTCTTCTTTACACCGCTTGCTACCAAACAAAAAATGACGTCCAAAATTGGACGTCATAAAATTCATCATGTAAATTGAGTGTTAAACTGTTTTTGCTTATGAATTTCGCATAATAAAATACACAAAATCTCATCCCTAAAAGAACAATGAACATAAGAGAATTAAAAAATATCTTATTTGCAGTCAAAAAATGTTGCCGTGCCCATTGTGACGCACGCTACGCAAATTACGTTACATTTTTTTAGTAACATATAAAGAAGCACAATAGTCTTTAGTTTAACAAATAAAAATTTATATTTGTTTTTATTAACATTTTAAATACAAATTTTTTATTTATAAATGCATATATCAATGAATGTAAATTTTTTTATTAAAGAATTTTTTATTTTGACGGATGGATGTCCATGTAAACCTTGTGCGCAAAGTACAAGTTGCAATTTTAAATATAACTAAATGAAATTTGGTATTTGCGTTTACATTGTCATAAGAACCATGCCTATTGAAAATGGTGACAATCACTCGATAATTTCACATAGCCTCCATACAAGCTGCTTTTCGAAAAAAAGTATTTTAATACCCAAATTTCCTTATAACTGTTGGTAATAAAAATATGGCGACAACACTTTTACGATAGCTTCTATGTTATTCCAATATGTTGTGCTGGTGGGTCTAGAATTTACCAAAGATGTCAGATAAACCCCCTCCCTAAAATCTCTTAGGGCTTATAAATCAATCCAAGTTAAGCTCTCTTTTTGGTTTAAAATGTGTTTAAGCTAGCAAATCTTTAAATCAGTAAAAATATCAACCATCTCTATACGCATGAAACTGGTGTTTAAACTCCTAATACAGACCGTATGAATTTGACAACAATTATCGTTGGGCTTCCGCATTATTATTTTTTAAACTACAAATTATATATGGGGCACTATTTACAGCTGTTGAGTTTAAGCTGTGTTTAAACATTCAATGATTTATTAGCCATAAAAGTCGAAAAAATTCATACTGATACAATTATTTATCTAAATTATATAATACAACGGACTCTTATATGAACCTTATGCTAAAAACATAATTTTGTTGTAGCGGGTCAATGATTGCCCATAGGGTGTCATACTATACATTCTTACTGGCTTATAGTATATCTATATGCTTACATTTAATCTCTAAAGAAAAGAAAAGTAATAAGAAGCGAAGATATAAGAAAAGAAAATAACTATTGAAACGGTTTTCAATACAATTTTTGGAAGAACTCAAATCGTGACGCACGCTACAGAATTTAATACTCAAAATTTTTTATTTTCTTATTGTCGAATTTCAATTTTTTTTTTGCTTAAAAGGAAGTAATGAAATTGAAATAAAATTATAGACGACTTGAAAAAAAATTCATTCTACTCACAATATAAAACAAAACCTTATTTTTCGTGACGCACGCTACGGACATGGTATTTCATACCTAATATCAATCTTGTCAAAATAGTAAACAAAATAATTTTATACCAAAATTTAAGACAATTGAGTGAATAAAAATATAGCTTACAATCGGACCATCTATATTAACACTAAAGTATTTTTATAAACACCTAAAAAAATTTTAATTTCTAGCATACTATTAAAAGATCTGATGTAGCGTAAGATTTGGTTATAATTTTTGTATTTATGATCATCGAAATACATTTTTTTATATATCTGAAATTATACATCTAGTCCAATATTACATTAAAAAAAAAATTAATTAGATTTATTTGAAAAATTTTCTGTTGGTGGACAGTTTCTGGGATTTGCCCATATATCATTACTGCACTACCTCAAGATAATTTATTCAATTTATCAAAGTTATACAATAACTTGAAGAAAGTATTAATTGAACGTCATTCCCTTAGTGAAACCTCTCGTTTAGAAAAAATTGTATCTGATAGTGAAATTGGCAATAGGAAGCCATCCGAACTATTTCGCTCCTGTCGCTTTTAGCTGGAAGTAGTATTGGTCCAGATATTTTAAAAAAGCTATGGTTGAGATAGCTCCCAAAAAGCCTTAATGTAGCTTTAACTGGATCTAATCATAGTGACATTAACGAACTCATACAATTAGATGATCAAATTTGGGAAGTTATGTTTAATGGTGAAGTAGCAAATAGTAATAAACATAAAACTAATATTGAAAACGTTGTTCATAATTTAACAAAAACTTTGTGTGAAAATATGTCGAAATTATGGGTGGAAGTAAGTTCTCTCAAACAAGAATTAAATGACAGACAATCGCGACCAATTTATTGAAATAATTATAATAGGAGAAACTCTCATTCAAGATTTCGTTCAACCAGTAGAGACTGGGTATGTACAGGGTGGCCCAAATAAGACCTAGTGATGTTAAACACGTATAACTCTTGTAATAAAGGTTTTTTTAAAATAATTTATTTTTATATGTTAAAAACATTTTATGGAAATTTAACGTGACTATGTGTGAAATATGACATCAGACAAATGACCACCATTTTGCTCGATACAGGCATTGGCTCTTTTTAGCGCATTTTGCATTACACGGCGTAATGTTTCTGGTTGCAGGCGCCGTATTTCGTCTCGAATATTCTGCTTGAGTTGTCCAAGTATAAGTGGTTTGTTAACATACACTTTGTCTTTTAAATAACCCCATAAAAAAAAATCGGGCGCAGTTAAATCTGGTGAACGAGGAGGCCAATGGAAATCTGAATTTTTTGAAATTATGCGTTCAACAAAAATTTCACGTAGTTGGGGGTCTTGCGGTAGAATCTTTTGCACAATTTGAACTTTGTATGGATACATCTTAAGATCCAACTTTAAAATTCTCTGTAATGTTGTTCTGGGTATACCCAATTGGCCGGAACGGCGACGAGTTGAGACAGATGGATCATTTGCAACACTCTGCTGCACAGCTTCTACGTTGTCTTCAGTACGAATATTTCGATGAGCACCTCTTCCTGGACGGTCGGCAACTGAACCCAGTTCCTCAAAACGGCGAACTAAACTTGTAAGCATGGAAGATGTGGGCGCGGATCTTACGTTAAAACGGCGATAATTCCGCAGCGTCAGAAGAATTGATCGTTTAGAAAGTTATTAAAAATAGATAATTTTAATGCGTTGTTGTTGACTGTACGTATTTATTTTAAATTTCCAAGAGTTCAGTTATAATCTGCAAAAAAAAAAATAAATTATGTTAAAAAATAAAAAAGTTATTTGTGTTTCAAATCAGCTGGTCTTATTTGGGCTACCCGTTAGATATCACTACCGATTTGGGGATAAGGGTATACGTTGCGAGCATCTTTGTTCATTTTCAAAGAAATCGTCAAACTAATTAATCCCGTTGTCGAGGCAACAGACAATGGTGATTATACTTCTTTATCCCGTCGCCTTTTCATTTTTGATAAAATTAATATATTACGTTTTTTGATAGATAGCGGAGCAGAGGTTTCGGTCTTACCCGTTGCGAAATTTAAAAGTAATAACAATTCGCTTTGACATCTAAAATGAAATATACACACTCTTACGAACCATGTCACATAAAGTACTTTTAACGAAGAGCGAAGCGAAAGGTTAAGCAGCTCTCATCTTTTTGCGCGCTTTGACAATCGGCTTGTATAATCTTCTTTTATTTATTAATTTTTTTTTTTTTTTTTTTTTTGCAAAATTCAATTCCAATAAGTCTTATAATAATATGTTTAACTTTTATTTATATAACAAATTATAATTTACCAACCGCTCTTAAAAGTAACCAAACAATGCGGAGTGTTGTCAAGGTTTTTATTGTGTCATACACCTTTTGCTTTACGCTTTTCTTTCAAAGTTAGAAACGTCACGCAACGTGACTAAGTTGTATCTGACACGGCCTTAAGATTTTGGTCATTCTGAAGAGTTCAAAACCGAATAATTTACTCACTGTCTCAAGATAAACGAAAATAAACTGTATTTGCATATACATAAAGAAATGGGCAATATTTACTCAAGCAAAACGAGATTTCCATCGATCTCATTTTATCATTTTGTGAGTTAATTTTCTCAATTGTTTCGATATTTGACAATTATTCAAATTTTTTTGAAAACAAGAAAGACAAGCATAACAAATTGAGTGAGATTACCAGGACAATTTTTAGTTTGGTTGAAATGTTAAGGTTTCAAGCGTTTATTTTCTTTAGTTTGGATAAAACATGACTATGAAAAAATTATTTCATTTATAGTAGATGTTGAAGAAATCAAAAGCAACCAATTATACAGAATATCTAATATCTCAGTCCTTTTCCAGTGTTTTTCTAAACATATAAAATCTTCCATTATTTCATTAGAGTCCTGTTTTAATTTTTTTAAATTTTTAATACTTCTAATTGTTTCGGGTAATTCTGTTAAAAGATTGATAGAGAAGATATGAAAAGAAACAAATTACTAAGCGCATACATATAAAAAGTACGTGAAACCAAAAGCTGTTGACAGCAAACACTTATTTAAAATGAAGATCACTGAACCCCTTCTTTGTTTGTATGAAAAATATTTGTAAGCCTTTTGTATATGAGACGAAACAAATAATAAGAAGCACAAAATAAATATGTTATAATACTACAAAATGATAAATATTCTGTTATATCGGGTAAGCGACTGAAATTAACCGGTTTAGTCGTTAATCGGAAAAGGCAATTTTAAATTAACTGATCAGTTAATCGGGTAATATTTAATCGGTCAACCGATTAACGGTTAACCGAAGAATACCCTAGTATCTATCTATGTTAAACATTGAAAAACCTCTAGGTCAGTAAGTCGAGCATCATGCCCTCCTTGCCCAAAAATGCTCTATGTTTTTTTCACCTCAGGCGGAAAAGGGTATAAATAAGGTTCTCATTCCGTTTATAATTTCTACAATATTGATCTTAGACCCTATAAAGTATATAGATTCTGGGTCCATATGAGGAGTTAAGTTGATTTAACGATGTCCGTCTGACCGTTGAAATGGGGTTTCCGACGACCCCAGGCATGATGGGGAGAGGTAGTTATATATTCTGTCACATATGGTCTGGAATTGTTTGGTATTGAAATTCAGCATGATCGGCCCTCAAATGGCTGAAGTATGAGCAAAAACCCACGACTGCCTCTCATTTTACCCAAAAAACCTTGTTGTTGTTTTTTTAATTTTATTATGTATATCTGAAGAACGGTGTGAGCAAAAATTTAAAAATTAGTTACAAGCATGCTGGTTATAAAGACACAACACCAGAAGGTTTGGACAAGTGGGCGTGGCACTTCCTATACAAATTAGGTACAAACATTCTACAAAATGTGGGCGGGATTGGAGTGCTATCCCCCTTACAGAAAACATAAAATTTTTTTTAAAACTATAATTTTTGGGCTGTCATATCCTATAAATACGTCTTTTATATCAAGAGATCGGATATCTTTTCAGAAAAAATCGGAGAAATCGGTTCAGATACAAAAAAGTTATTACCAAAATATAATATTTTTTAACAAAAATACCTATTTTCGGGAACCGTAGATCTTCCCAAGTCCAAGTTTTATCACAAAGGTAAATGGTAAATTTATTCCTAAAGACGTCGGTATATAAATCTATCAAATCTTATTTTGTAATTAAGTTGTTGTATTTCTTCCAGGAATAATTAAAATTGTTATTCAAAGTCAGATCGTTGGAATACACTTCACCACAGGTGGAAAGGGTATACATATATAAAAATGTTTTTACATAAGTTTGTCATTTCGTTTGAATTTCATAAATATTGATTTAACGATGTCCGTCTGTCAGTCTTTTTACTTTTTGGACAATGTGGAATGGGCGTGTCATTCCTCCGATTTTTTTTCAAAACTCGAAATTTTCTTAACTGAGGTAAATTTAACTACTGTACGAAATTTCAAAAGTTTGCGTCAACACCTTCTATTTTTGTTCCATCGTTTTATAGGAACGACAAATAGTGCAATGTCTGCGTTTTATTTAGTAAAAGTGGTGAATGAGGGTATACAAAGTTTGTCATTCCATGTGAAACTTTTTTATAATACATCTAAGACCCCATAAAGTATAAATATTCTGGCTCCTTGAGTAATTCTAAGTCGATTTAGCCATGTCCGTCTGTCTGTCCGTCTGCTGAAAACACGCTCACTTTCGAAAAACGCAAAAGAAAAGAACAAACTTGGTCTCAAATTGCTTGTAGTTATCCTCAGCAGCTTGGGATTGAAATCCAGCAACATCGGTTTAGTAGGATCAGAACTATGAATCAAAATGTGAAACCACTAACCAAAAAAAATTGATAATTTTGATACAAAAACTAACATAAATGGTGGAATAATGCACGGAATGACATAAAATTTAGCGAAGATCGGTCCATAATTGACCATAGGCCCCATATAAACCCTTCTCGCGGAAAACGGTTAAGTACGCCTAAAAACGCATAAAATAACGCTGGCATGCTTAAATTTGGTACGTCATAGTTTTATAATACCGCAAATCACACTGTAACATTTTTTGAAGATCGGTCCATAATTGACCATAGGCCCCATATAAACCCTACTCGCGGAAAACAGTTTAGTACGCCTAAAACCGTAATAAATAACGCTATTATATTAAAATTTGGTACGTCACAGTTTTATAGGACCAGAAATTACACTGTAAAATTTTTTAAGATCGGTCCACAATTTACAACAGGCCCCATATAAACCCTAATCCCGGAAAACGGCTTAGTACGCCTAGAACCGCAACAAATAACGCTAGAACACTAAAACTTGGTACGTGACAGTTTTATAGGACCAGAAATCACACTGTAGAATTTTTTAATGATCGGTCCATAATTTACACTAGGTCCCATATAAACCCTACTCCCGGAAAACAGTTTAGCATGCCTAAAACCGTAATAAATAACGCTATCATATTAAAATTTGGTACGTCACAGTTTTATAGGACCAGAAATCACACTGTAAGATTTTTTGAAGATCGTTCCACAATTTACACTAGGCCCCATATAAACCCTACTTCCGGAAAACCGTTTAGTACGCCTAAAACCGTAATAAATAATGCTATCAAATTGAAGTTCGGTACGTCACAGTTTTATAGGACGAGAAATCGCACTGCCAAATTTTGTGAAGAGTGGTCCATAATTTACCTTAGGCCCCATATAAACCCTACTCACGGAAAACAGTTTATTGCTTAAAAAAACAGTTTATTTATTATACCAAATAAATCCCACTTTGGGAAAATAATTAAATTCACCTAAAACCATCACAGATATAGATATTGCGGTAAAATTTCTTACTTAAATTCATATGGTCAGAAAAAATATGCAAATTTGTGAAATTTACTGTTAACGCTAAAACTAATTACACTGCTGCATTGAAATTTATTCTAATTTGTTTTCTGTAATACCAGAAATCAGTCTTCAGAATTTTGGGATGATTGGGCCATAATTTACCATAAGTCCAATACAAATTACCCTCCTAAAAATTATTTTAGTTCGGCAAAAACTTTTACGAATCATGATATTTTACTAAAGCCAGTTCAAAGTTCTAACAAGAAACGCATAAAATTTTCTTATTGTCGGTCAATAATTTAATTCAGGTCTAAAAAGCAACCAATTTTAATGCTGACGTTCGTTTTTGTGAAGCTTAGTTAATTATAAATATGTATTTATCATATAAAGCCCACTCCTGTCGGTGGAGGGTATCAAACATTCGGCACAGCCGAATATAGCACTCTAATTTGTTTTTAATGAAATCTTTAAATTTAAATTTTATTTCACAAAACTCAAAAAGATACACTTTCGGTACCGGTTCCTTTACATATACGCATATTATATTTTAAAATAATACTTATAAGATTAAAAAAATATAGTTAAATGCACATAAATTAAACATTTATTTTTTGGAAAAAAAAAAACCTGAAGAGGGCACAGAATGGAGTGCCGAAATATTGGATTAAATAAATTCAATATTTTTCATAAAGAGACCTCAAGCTTAATTTAAAAAACCCCTAAAGTAGGCACACAATAGAGTGCCGAAATATTGGATTAAATAAATTGAATTTTTTATAAAAAAAAGAAAAGAGAGCTCAAGCTTAATTGAAAAAATAATACAAATAATTGTAAAGGTCGAATAAGAGATAATTTAAAAAGTTTTCCAATAGAACCTACTTTTTGACAGATGTTGTGTATTTATATCTTAGGTCTAATCTACAGTACTCCATATACATACATATATAGAAATCTATATTGTCTGTTTATGGGAGGTACCACGTCCACTTACCCAATCTAGCCCACTTTCCGACAGATGTTGTGTGTTTGTTGCCAAGAAATGCTACGTGTACCAAATTGGTACAATTTGTATTCTTCCGTTTTTCAGATATAGATAAATCTGTTTTGTGCCAATCTTTTTTGTGCAATGTCCACTTTTTGTTAGATGTCATGCATTAATATCGGAGCTATTTGTACCAAATTTGGAAACTTTTAGTGACACGATTCTCCAGGCATACATAAATCTATTTTGTATTTGTATGGGAGGTGCCACGGCCACTTTTCCAATTCCGCCCAATTTTTTTTAAGAGGTTGTACATTGACAACCCATCTTTGTTTACCAAATTTAGATATTTTCGTCTCATATGGTTCTTTATATATTAATAAATCTATTGTCATGCCACGCCCACTTCTCCAAGCCCGCCTACATTTTGTTGGATGTGTATTGATAACCAAGATGATTGTCTCTAATTTGGAAACTTTAGTTCTTGCCGTTTTCCAGATATACAGAAAACTATATTGTCTTTATATGGGAGGTGCCACGACTACTTGTCCAATCTAGCCCACTCTTCAGCAGATGTTGTATACTGAAAATAAAGTTATATAATCGAAACTTCTACGTTTCTCCCTTACTAATCTGCTTCGTTGGAAGCTCCATTTTTTATTGGGTATGTTGAAGTCTAATTCTCGGTCATAACTTGTAAAAAATGTTGAGCAACACTGATTATTTCACACGAAAATATTGACATGTATCAATATTATCTGTCTCGCGATTTTTCAAAGCTTAACGTTTTTATTAGTTGCAGGTATACAACATTGTTTTGCAAAGGTAAACGAAAATCATGTTTTTTTTTAATTGTCATTAAAAAAAGTAAAACAATATTATTTTGATGATTTCTCAAATCATAAAACAAAAAAAATTTAATTTTATTATTAATTTTAGCACTTTTCTACATTTTTCTTTGTTAAACGCTTGTTAAAAAAACCACTTTAAAAACATAACAAAAAATTATAAGGTGTTGCTTAAAACTCCGTGAGAAATAATATGAGCTGCACTTCATTCGCACGGAAAAAAATGTTGCTAGAAACATTTCGAATGTTTTTCGTAATATAAATTTTTTATAAGGTGTTTGACAACATTTCGCACCGGATAATCAAGAAATTACTGTGAAATTTTCTGGAAAATCAGTTCAGTAGTTTACAAGTCTACACTGAACCAAAAAGGTACGTGGAGACAACGAAAATGTCTGTTGAGCGAACGAAAAATTTATTAATTTTCGTCCAATGAATTTGTTCGTTGTGACAACGAATAACTGTTCTTAAAAAGATTTTCTTAAATAATTTAATGTACTGTTCGTTAATATAATGAACAGTACATTAAATTATTCAAAAATATAACGAATGAACTTATTCGTTAATTCAGTAAACCTTTTCGTTAATTAAACGAATAATTTTGTTTTACAAATTTGTTTGCTCAACGAACACAGTACATTGTCTCAATGAATTATTTTTTAAATTTTCCCTCGCAGCATTATACCACCGCCCCCTCACAATTCACTTCTGTAACCCCTATAAAATCCAAAAAAAAAAAAAACTAATAATTGAAATGTACATATATATTTTTGCAAAAGTTTTGCAAATTTATTATGGTATAAACATATGTATATGATGATATTTATATTATTGTATAAAGTTTATTTATAATTTTTAAAAAGTTTTTATTATTAATTTGAATTTTTTATTTTTTTCCACTTAAATCGCACGAATTTCATTGTAGGAATCAGGTAACCATGCAAAGCCCAAAGCATTGCCGCATCTCGACTATCTGCAAAAATTATATAAGAATCTGACATTAATTGAATGCTTATATTTTATGGTAAATTTTTTTTTTTAGTATTAAAAATAAAAGTTTTTGTTGCAATGTTTAACTCTTAATAGAATTTAAAAATAAGTGATAATAGTTTGAATATTTTAGTTAAGTTTTTTGACTAACTTTCACTTAAATCGGTTGATTTTATATTATTTACCACTCGTTTAATGTTTTTTTTCCTTGATATGCTGGTTATCTAACAAAAAGATCGACAATTTTTCATGTACTGAATTCCAGTTGTCCAATATAGATGTAGTGCTATACAAAAATCTGAAGTCCACGTTAACCTATATACATATATATTATATACACATAATTTAAAATATATGTAATTCAAATATATCTGTGCCAATATTGGAAGTTTGCAGATATCCTAAGTTCTTTTGAAGTTTTATGCAAGCAGTCTTTTGCTTTAAGCCTTTATATTATCGTATTAGTAGCAACTTTACTGCCTGCCCAAAGTTCGCATAGAAAATTTCTATGAAAAACACTCAGTTTTAAAAATAGTTTTCATATAAAATTCTATTGTTGTACAGGCAGTTAATAGAGGCTCAAAATAAACATGTTTAGTACATAAATAGAACAAATTTTACAAATTTTATATTTGTAATAACCTCAATTTTTACCTATATCAACTTAAGGCACTCTTGAATATTGGCACAGATATATTTTAAAGCAGATATTAAAAAAAAAAATTTTAACAGTTCCCAATCTTTGACCAGATGGAGTATTGTGGCCATTTTCTAAAAAATTTCAGCCGTAAATTTTCCAACACTTGAACACAAAAATATTCAATACATCTAAAAGTACTGTACCTACGTACTTAATGAACTATTATCAAATCCACAAATTAATTTTATTTTGCACAGATAGCAAATCATTTTATTTAATTTAACTAACTTTTTCCCTGTTATTTAAGAAAAATTTAATTGTAATTAATTAATTTGTTAGGTCAACGTATAACACTTATCTATTTAATTATTTATTTTAAATTATTCACCCCTATCGTGAATAATTTTTCCCTCGTAATTTGTCCCCTTTTCACGTATTTGCGATCATGAAAAACTCCCATGAAAAAAATTAATTCATAGGAGAATAATAACGTGAAAAAAATGTTCGCGGGAAAAAATTCCCCTTATCGTGAACAATTTTTTCCCTCGTAATTTGTTCACTTTTCCCTTTGAATTTCTCACTTTATTTTTGCTGGGGAACAAAACATTTATGTAAGTAATTCTTCTCTTAATTCGAATATTGAAGTTACAAAATTAATTTTAAAGTCAATTTCCTTTAAAAGAGGCACAAACTTATATGTATATTGTTCAACAAAATGCAAAAAACAGGTCGATTGCCTGAGGAGGTATGAAGCTTTTCAAAGACGTGGTGGCAGAAATTTAGAAATTTTTTTACTACATAAAAGTGCAATAAGCTAATGTTGCAATCAAACTATCACACCAATACAATATATTTTATTTTGTTTTTTTTTAACTTTTCTTTAAAATATACGTGTATATTTTTGAACAAAAAATTTTTTTTTAATGTTTTTTAATATTTCTTCTTTTTTGCATTCACTGAGAACTGATAGCGCGAGAAATTGTTCACGGGAGTTTCGCGATAGCATTTTTCCCTTCGAGTGGAATAAAAATGACATGGGAACAAAAATTCCACTTGTTTTTCACGATAGGGGTGATTATTTTGAATTAACTTGTTCATTTTACTTGCATATTAATTGACTTAAAATTGGTTCACTTTTTGGCCCACTGTTACCACTGTATTTTATTGTTAATTTTGCTTATACTAACCCACTGTAACTTATTTTAATACTTAACAGTTAGGTCAGAATATTTGTTTCTTGCTTATTAACAAGTATGCTATGTTGTTGTTGTTAATAGAAATTACAATTGCATTAAGTCAGACTCAATGTAATTTAGACAACAATTCCAAACAACTGAATTGCTCTATAAAGCCACCGGTGAGGAAAAACCTTCTTATCGTACATTATTATAAAATTTAATTTTACTCTGCACTTTTTTTTTAAATAATATCTTAAAAAGAACCAGTTCGACGAGAAGTAAAACACGAAATGCCTAAAAAAAATTAAACTAACACTGTTTTAAAAATCAACTTAACAAACGTTACGTTACCCTCATGAATCTTTTTTGACTTTAACGCACTATAGGTAATTTGACCCGAAATCTTGGCCAAAAATAATTTTTTGCACTAACAATAATAATGTTTTTGCTAATGACGTTCGATTAAGAACATATCAAAGCAAATAACTGCATATTAGGTTTTTGTAAAAAACAAATATCAGCTGATTTATGGGAAGTCAAAGTTAATATTTCCAATCAACGTGCACAATAAATACAGCATAAAAAGTGAATTTTGAAATAAATTAAAACGGTTTTTATCAGTTATTAAACAAATAGGAGGAAATCGTGCATAATATGGAGAAGAGAGGGGATAGTAAGTAATTAAAAAAACCCAAAATATTTTGGTGGACGTTATTGCTTTTGGTAAAAAAAAACGTGTATTTCTAACATAACCTCAAATAAATGACTTTTTCCATAAATATAAACTTTGCATAAGCTTTTGATAATATTGGCCGTGGACTGCCGTGTTTTTCCTTGATGAAAAATGTTAAGAAAAGCATTCTGAATTTATTTATTTTTATTTTAAGTTGCGATTTTTTGCGTTTTTTGAATTATATCATTTTCTTTCAGACAGCCTCAGCTTAAAATATAGCGAACTCTTTAATATTTGGATTTGTGAAAAAAATAAAAAAGAAACAAAATGATGCTGTATACAATGTTATTATCAGTAAAATTGATTTAAATAATGTTTCAAAAAAAGATTTGGCTTCGTTAAAGCAAAAGGTACAAACTTTTTGTAAAAATTTATCTTTAAGGTGGCACAAGGCTCGCAGAAAAATGAACGTCTTTTTCCAGCAAAACCAAAACTGGCTACCACGTACCTTCATTTTACAAACTAAGTTGTATTCGCCTATATCTGATTCTTCTTCCAGGGGGCGTCCAAGAAAAGGGTATTCAGAGAAATCTGAACGATCAAGGAGGAGAGATGCAGAGAATTTAGCAAAAAGTAACTGCCATGAAATTAATAATTTTATTTATTTAAGATTTTGTGTGCGTGGCTGATATGCTATTTTGTTAGCCCCCTTGCGTAAATTAATCGTGCCGAATTTCGAAAAAATATATCTGTTAGTTTTCGAGATATTCTGTATTTATTTTTTCATATGCTGGCAACCCTAAAAATTTCAACTATTAGTCCCCTTTTACAATGTGGCAAGTGGAAGGCAGACAGACGAAGTTTGTTGGCAAGGGGTTGTAGAGGTAGAGAGTGTAGTACATGACTATCTGTACTAGACATTTTTCGTGTTTCTCTTTTACTGTTCGCAATTTTCATGTTGTTGCTTCATATCATTTTTCTCACACCAATGTAATTTTATATATCACTGCCTGTTAAATTATCGTCTCCGTCAACAGCGAAAATTAACGAAGAAAGGAAACGAATAATTTCTGTCTGTCTATTAATTTCGCGATTGTAAAAGGTTAAGGCAAGTTCAAAAGAGAATAAGAAAAATGTCTGCCTTCCACTTGCCACGTTGTAAAAGGGGACTTACAAAAATCAAAAACCCCAGCGTGACTGTCCATGAACAACTCTTAAATTCCAAATTTCAGCCATATCGGTCCAAAAGTTTGGCTGTAAATAATTTTGGCCTAAAAAGTGGTTTAAATTACCTAGTGTGCAACGTACTAATTCGTTAAGCCAACAAATCAATTCTAACTTTTATGCGTGGGGATAATTTTTAATGAAGGGTTCGTTAACTGAACACTTTATTAATTTTAACGTATAAGTTTGTTACGATAGCGAACAGTTCGTAGAATAAGCGTGCGTTCATGTTACAAACACTTGTTAAATCACTTCTTACCTCAATGAACACTTTATTAAAGTAAACGTACGAGTTCCACGGGACAACGAATAAGTTATAAAATTCACGCGTTTTTTTGTTAATAAGACTCAATAAATGTTTTATTAGCTCCACGAACATATTGTTAACATTTATGTACTTTTGAATTCATTCAACATATGAACTAGTTAATTTTAATGAACTATTCGTTTGCCATATGAAAGATTTATTAATTTTTAAAAACATTCATTATTAAACCAAATTGTACATTTCCATTATGAACCAATGTAAACGAAATATTTAACAAATGCATGTTCATTGAGTCAATGAATGGTACGTAAATTAAAATATTTGGGTTATTTTATTTTCCATTATATTAACGAATAACTCATTGAGCCAACGAAAATTATTTTAATAAACGTAGTTCGTTAATATTATGAACACTTTTTGGTTCAGTGTATAGGGAACAAGCAAACGCATTTTCATTTATATATTGCAAATATAATCTTCACGTTTAAAAAACGCTTGCCGCTCCAGTTTAGGCAGATCAGTTAGTTGGTATGCAAAAAATAAGCCGTTAAAATTAACTTGCTTGTTTAAACTTTCTTTGTTCAACTTTCAAAAAAAATTAAGAAATATCGTCGATATCGAATTATCGGCAAGCCTTTATTTAATATTGTCGATATATCGGCGTCGATATTCGGTACCTCCCTAATAAATACCTTCCGTGTTTATGGATATAAGGAATATTTGAGTTCCTTATCGTCGACGGCATCATTGTTAGTTTTAACTGCACTTGTTTTCGCATGGAAATTAAAATTTTCTTTAGGACGAAAATTTTTGTCGAACTCTAAAACATTTAACAAAATGTTTTCATCAAAGTTTAATATATTTCTTTTACTTTCCATGTTTTACTTTTTTATTTAATCACTAATTATTAACTTATTTGAAATTTTGGAACGGTTTTTATTTGTGAAGCTGCTTAAAATGATGTTGAAACAAAAGTGGCAAGTTCGACAACATAAGTATGTACGCTATTTATAATGACAACAGGGCTTTATCTATTTAACAGCAGAGTGTTCTCAATTTGAGAGCAATGGTATTTTTTACATCTTTGGTTTTAATTTGACAACGTTTTGCAAAAAATTTTACAACACTTCATTGCCGTTGTAATACCATTGAGTTACCATTTTGTAACGACTTTTGCTCTGTGTTCTTATTGTAGTTGTTAATTACTTACTGGTGATTTTAAAGCTCAAACAATATTTTTTCTTTTAAAAACTTTAAGCAAAAATGCGTCTGCAAATACTGTAACAATGCTATTGAAATTTACAAAACAAAGTTTACTAGAAATATATGTGAAGGTTAAATAAAATGAAATTGAATAAGTCCTTAAACTTAAGCACTTTTTTAAAACACTTAGTCATTCACTCACCTCTAGGATTTCCCCTATCAATTTCATTACATTTTTTTTTTTTGCTTTGACCTGAGTTTGTAAATTAGAAACACTAATATTCTTAATTCTCTTTGTTAAAATATTTTTTTAAGTTTTACTTTTATTTTAGCGGTTAGTAGTTAAGAGTTGCCATAGTCATAGTTATGACTGGGTTATAGAATTATATGCAAATGCATGATTTTTTGCGAACGTGAATTACTAAGTAATTTATCCAAACTGCATTTTATCTTCTGAGAAATTTCATCGATTCGTTTGCGCTCATGTTTGCATATTTTATCGTTGATGCATTTTTTGCCATATCAAGTTTAAAAAACCTTTCACATATTGCATATTATGCTTAATTTTAAAAAATAAAAGGAAGAATATCCCTACGGGAAAGGAAACTAACACTAAACTTGTCACATGACAAGTCACTTTAACATGGCGATGTCCTACGAGGGGGGTTAATTGGCACCTTTTTTACACTTTGTAACAGGTCACTGAAATAACCTTCCAATTTCGGTTAAAATAATGCATGACGCAGACATTGTCCCAAATGGGCCATGTCAATATGATAGATTCCCATCATATAAAGTAATAGAACTAGAGAGAATCAGCGACTACCCTCTGGACTAACTACACTCTAAGCACATTATCACCAGTTAAGTGATATATATGTCTTGTTTTCACCTATCACAATTCGTTCCTTTTAATTATAAAATTTTGCTCACTAGTCACGGGATAATTGCTTTAAGAGCAATTGACACAAATTTCCCGCAGGGATCGTAACAATATTGAAAATATATTTTAGGAAAAACAAACAGTTTTCAGCACTTAACCAAAAACTTAAGCATTTGGAAAATTCGCTTTAATGTTTTTAAACCAGAAAGAACGAAAAGAAAATTTATTGTCGGTTAATTTTATATCAATACCAACATTAGTAAGGAAGTTATGGTATAAAACACTATAGTAAAAACTATTGTCCGACTTTTAAAAAATTTGTTAAAATGATTTATGTTGCAATAAGATATTTTTGGACCAAATTTTGTCTCATTACTCGTACCTACATTATAAGACGGTTTATTGAAACAAAGACTCTCTTCCAGAAAGAAGTTTGAATTATTGGGGCCATGTGAAATTATGGACCGATTGACACAAAGCATTGCCCAATGTGCAGTTTTATTTGTTTTTTTTTTTTAAGAACAAAACAGTTTTGAAGATTTTTACCTTAAAAACAGCTTTTTTAAAATCACTGCAGGTTATTAATTTAATTCGAACAATAAAAAGAAGCATTTAGTTATTAATATAATTAAAAATTATATCAAATACTAAATTATTATATTAAAAACGGAGTTTAATTTTCGTTCAAACATAATATACCTATATTTTATAGTTTCAACAAACGGCAATAGACTTAAGATAAGTTTTAACTGATATTTCACTTTAATTTTCATAACCAGTAAAATTTTACTCATTACAAAAATAATAAAATAATATGTTTAGTTTAATAGTGTTTTTTTTTTTAATTTCATTACCAGTAAAAATTTACTGAATACTTACCCCCCATATTCATAAAAATTATTTTTGATGAATAAAAGGCTTATTAAACAAATTTTCATAGAAAATTCGTTTCATAAACCTGCCATAAACCTAAAATATCTTTTATGAATATGGGGGTTAATATTTTTTGTTTAATAACCTGATAAATAAAAATTTTTTAGTTATCTAATAACTCCATCTTAAGTTATCTGATTACACAATTTGTTTGAGAAATCGGAAAAAAAATACTAGTAATCCAAACTTAATTTGATCACCAGCAAAAATTTTCTGATCTTTGCAAGTTTATATGCACTTGGTATTCATATAATACAGTAGGCGCATGTATGGCGACGGATATTATTGTACGTCAGTAGATCAAAAAAAAAAAAAAAACAAATCTGGAAAATCTAAAACTTTTTTAAAACCCGACTTTTGGGGGTTTGTCAATAAAATCGGTATATTTACAAGTAAAAAGAAGAAGAAAAAACTAAAAAACGCATAAAAAGCCCATTTTCGAAGACCACGTCTTTTCGTGCCTTATTTTAGAATATTAAAACACAGACTGATTCAAAACAGTTGAATCGCTCCCTAAATTGCCTAGATATAACAAAAAATCTCAAATAATCCTTATTATGCCTATATACACTAGAATCTCCATAATTCGTAATCGAAAGAGCCGAAATATGTAGATTATGATTAAACGAGGTTAAAATAAAAGAAAAATTATTTATAGGGATTTGAATAAAACGAGGTAAAAATTTAAAAGCAAATTATTTAAAAAGATTGCAATTTATTAAAGCCGAACAATAAATATGTAATAAACAACAAAAACAAAAATAATCATTTTAACAACTTGTAAAAAAACATTGCTTTTTATTTTTTTCAAAACATATTGGTTTTTATTACGAATTATAAGAGGTTGTCTACGGGTAAGTACGATTTGAAGAGGTCTCTTCAAACTTTGTATTACAAAAAAATACGTGTTTTTCGTTTATTTCGAATTGCTTAGGCTTTCGAATTAACGAAGTACGAATTATCGCGATTTCGAACATATAAATCAAAATGCAGTATTGTATTTGTGTGTTTGTTTGTTCCCTGCAGACTCGCAGTTTCCTAAAATATTTACAGTAATTTCCTGATTACCCGCCGCTTACCATATTTAATATTTGTACAATTCTAAGTGGACTTGGCACCTTCCAAGCAAAGACAATATATAATATTATATATCTGGAGCACGGTTACAGTAAATTTTTCCCAAATTTGGAATAAATAGTTTGATTATCCATACAAAACATTTCCAAATAAGTGGGCTGGTTTATAGAGATAAGCGTCAATATATATTGAGAATGGTAACAGTACAAGTATTCAAATGTTGTACAAATAGCTAGGTTATTGTTACACAAGATACATAATTCAAAAATTAGGCCCAATTCCAAAAGTAGGCGTGGCACCTTTCATATAAAGACAATATAAGTTTTGCATATCTGGATAATGGTTTTAATAAACGTTTAAAAATTTCGAACCAACAGCTTGGTAACGAAAACGAAACATCTGTCAAAAAGCGACCTGACCTGGTGCAGTGGATGTGGTACCTCTCATAGAGGGACACTATATACATATTTTTGCATATCTAGAGTAAGGTTATATATAATTTGGTTATCAATACACAACAACTGTCAAAGAGTGAACTAGATTGGAAAATCGGGCGTGGCACCTTCCATACAAGGACAATAAAATATTCTATAAATAAAGAGAACGGTAACAATAAAATTCTTTAAATTTGGAACAAATAGCTTGGTCATTAAGGCTCAACATCTGTCAAAACCAACCTGAATTGGAAAAGTGGAGGTAGTATTAAATAAATTTTCCTTGTATTTTTTCAATGGAGGTAGCGAGGCGCACTCGATTTAGCTAGTATTGTATATAATTATAAAAGTTTGTTTTAAGACTTGACATTAGATTGTCCAATCTATAATTTTATAGTTGCGTTCATATGCTCCCCAAGTTTATTGATGGAAGAATTATTTAATGTTGTCGCAGACAACAATAACACATATGTATGTAGGATATGCAGAAAATAAGAAAATACTATAATTAAATCAACCTGAGCCCGTATGGGAAGTTCTTTTCAAAACTTGATTATTCCACTTTCAAAAGAAATGAAAACTAAACGAAAATAAAATTGGGGAAAAAAACTCTATAATTACACGTGAAAAAAAGAATAAAATTCATTATTTCGCAAAAGTTGATTATTCCAGTTCAGAATGAAATTCCTAAAAAACTATTCTCTCAAATTGTGCAAAACATAAAATGTGCAATAGTCATGTTTTGCAAAGAATTAATTGTAAAAGCTTCGTACAGACGGTGGTCAGATCTTACGATATTGCAAGCAGGCTTCGCCAATAGAAATGTTTTTTTGACATTGTCATTGTTAGATGCATTAATTTTACATGTCTGCCAAATACAAATGAGCTTACAATGTTCACACAGTTGCAAGACATTTTTAGTCAATTTTAATGCAATTTAAGCAACGCTGCTTACCAATATTGTAAGATCTGACCACCGTCTGTACTAAACTTAAAATTGGGAAGGGATACACAGTAGGGGTATAACTTTTGAACAATTTTTTAAATTATCAAAAAATACCTATCCATGCCATATAGACCATGAAAATCTATGATGAAAAGTGGGGTCACTTTTTCGCGGGCGTTAAAAAAGTTCCCCCCCAAATCACTTTGAAGTTTAGTATTTGGATTTTTTTTGTTTATTAAAAATACAATATTGCAGAACAACACGCACTTTAACTTAAAGTTTATTTCCTTCAACAAAGATAATTTTTAGTATCTGAAGTTAATATATAGTACATGACTGTATATATGGTATTTAAAAAATAAAAATTCAAATATTATTAATTTTTGGAAGCTTTTGGAAAAAACGGTTTGGGGGGGAGGTTTTTTATCCAAATTGATCTCAAAAAACTGTTTTCTTGATATATACATCAGTGCCCACCCCGTCGTGATAGGTATTTTTTTTTGTTACACCCCTAATACACAGCTCCATGATTTCTTCAACTCTCTTTGATTTTTGTAATTCGCAATTTAAACTTGAAGTCGGCTGTAGGTGTATTTGAACTAAAACACAAAAAATGCAAAACCAAAATTTACTAATGTGGACACTAAAGAAATATTAATGCATAATTTTGAAAAATATGTAGAAAAAATGTCTTGCAAATCACGACAAGGTAAAACATCGGTTTTAATGAAAATAATATATAATTACTAACAATCCTTGGGATTGGCAACCCTAGAAAAATGTATTACAATTATTCATTTACGACAGAAATGACTGTTTTTTACATTGAAAAAATAGCAAATTTACAAATGTCACATTAAAATGTCATCTGTTATGACATTAACACTATTAGGCTGCAGTATACCGTTAAACCTCTTTCAACTTCTCTTATCCTGTCTAAGCGTGCAACGTAAAACTGTGCTAATTTTTTTAGGTATTTAATATTTTAATCCTTCTATAGAAAAATAATTTGCAATAATTTGGTTTAACATAAAATTTGTAACAATGTTACAATACAAACATGTGGCTTTTGTTAAATCTGATAACAAATAATGTTTTAAAGCAAAAAATAAAAAAAATAACAAATATTCTTTAGACAGGAGTGCCAAACAATAGGATTTCACGTCATTTTGACGATTTTTCAGAGTAAATTTTTCAAAATGACGATTTTTTATTCAGCACCGTTTATAATTTGACGATTTGTTGCCATCACTTTTTTTTCTCAACTTAACAGCACTGCTACACATTCAATATATTTTGACCATGATCCAGTTTCGCGATAATTATGGAGCGTATTGATGTACGATCTAGATCACGGATCACGTTATATATATTGAACGTTTAGCATACTTCCTGATATAAATTCGTGATACGTTAGTAAGACGGGAACAAATAAAGTAGAAATTAAAAATGTTCTTTATAATCAGATGAGCGATAAACACCTACACATGTGAACAGAAACCGTGATGACTAAATCTTTTTTGTCTAGCACTGGCAGGACATATAGTAAATTTAAGGATAAGATTTGATTAATTATTGTTAGTTCATCTTTAATATATGAAGATTCAATAAATAAATACTGAAAAAAAATAGTTTTTGCTTCAAAGAGCAATCTAGTTAAACAGGCTGTTTTTGAAGAACGCCAAATTTGTTCAACTTCGACCGAAAAGCACAGGAGTAAAAAATGTAAATACTAACGCGATAACTATTGGACATGTAGCAGACGCGCGGGGTACAAATACCACAGTATATATGGAACTGTGTCCTAAGGGCAGTGCTAGAAATGTAAATATGTTTTGGAAAACAGTAAAATCAATTAAATTACCAAAAAATTAACTTTATTTTCCAAAATTTATGGGAATTTGTAAATAACCTAATGACTTTGCCACACTCAATCAACTAATGTTTTTTTCTTTTCACTATTTGCTTATTGATTTTGTTTATTTAATTAGCCTTATTACGGTTGTCGTTGTCGCCAACGACAGTGTCGTTTTTTATAGAAGATTAAAGAACACAAGCTGTGTGTCACTTTAATCTATTACAAAAAACGTCACATTCGTTGACGTCAACGACAACCGTAATAAGGCTGAATGTGAACTAACAATAATTAATCAAATCTTATTCTAAAACGTTATTGTATGTTCTGCCAGTGCCAGACAAAAAATTCGTCATCACGAGATCTGTTCACACATGTAGGTGTTTATCGCTCTTCTGATTGGGTGAGTGCTCTAGTGTCTCTACTCCTTAAGCGAATGTGGCCGCCATAATTTAAAATATTTGGAGCTAATGGATTTGGGTGCAGTGCAAGCTTTTTTAAATAGTTTTCTCCATATTTCGTAGTCATAGTTTTAACTAATGGCACATTTAGATCCTTGAGAATATTTGAGTTTTTGACATACCAGGGAGCGGATGTGATTATTCGAAGAAGTTTATTTTGGCGCCTTTGAATTTTGTCGATATTTGAGGCCGAGGCAGTGCCCCATAACTGAATACCGTTGCACCAGATTGGCTTTAGTAAAGAGTTGTAAAGTAGAAGTTTGCAATCGAGACTAAAAACAGAGTTTCTTCAAATAAGCCAATTAATTTGAGCTGCTTTTAGTTTCATTTGAGTTAATTTAGCTTCTAAATGCCATTTCCAAGTTAAACACCGATCTAGATGTATACCGAAGTATTTTACATGCGAGTGTTGAGGTTTTATTTGATTATTGATTTTAATAGGCATCCATGTTTCCCGATGCAATGTGAATGTAATATGTACGAATTTTTGCTCGTTGACCTTTATACTCCATTGTTTTAACCACTTTTTCAGTTCAAGTATATGATCCTGCAAGTAACGAGATGCTTCATTACAGTTTTCGTGTACGCTTAGAAAATCTGTATCATGCGCAAATGTTGAAGTTTTGGTGTAGTTGTTTTCTGGCATGTCCGAAGTAAAAATTAAGTAAAATATAGAGCCCAAGATGTTGCTTTTTGGGACTCCAGCGTTAATTGGCTGAGGAGAATTAAAAAAATCGTCTTCTTTAATAATAAATTTACGACCGACTAACAGCCGTACCTAAACAAGAGCGGAAAGCGGAATGTTTTCGTCCGCGTAGCTCTTACACTGAAATGCCATACCTAAACAAGAGCGTCAACGTTGAGTCACAAACAGTAGTGTTAACTTTCGTACACAAACAGTAGTGTTAACTTTCGAACCCTCATAAAAGAAATAAGAAATGGAATTAAAACCTCTAGTTTGATCTAAAAACAGCTAATTTGCCATTATTTATTATCAAACGATAAGAACAGGGTTGTCAAAACTACAAATATAGCAGCCCTGCGTATTTTAACGAGCTGTCAAGTTTTGCCGCAATTTATATAATAAGCCTTCATGCCAGACTTTATCAAAAGCTAACGAGACATCGATGAAGAGTGCAGAGCAATATTTTTTTTCTTTAAAGGTTTCTCTTATGACATTAACTATTCGATGAGTTTGTTCAATTGTTTCACAAATAGCTTTTTAATATAAGATAATAATTAGAATCTGGGAATTATTTCTTTTTCAAGCTACTTTATTATATTCAAAATTTTTTTAGTTTTTCCAATTTATTCTATAAGTTAAATTTCAGTTATGTATTTTTTTTGTTATAGTTCTATTCCTTAAATTTTTTAGAAATGACTTTACTTTATACACTTCCAGACTATTATCTTGTACCTTTTTGTTACATTTTACCTTAGCTATCCCCGTTGGATAGCACTGAAGTATATTGTATGTACAGAAAAATTTACAATTATTAGACACCAGCAGAATGTAATGCATTTTCTGGCCCGCTACAGCCTTCGTCAGCATTCTTTATGTCACACTGGATAGTGATACTTTAAAAATTGAATGTATTTAACTCAACTATTTTAACAAATAGATATTGGGAATTATTTCTTTTTATAAGCAACTTTATTATGTATATTCAAAATTTTTTTTATTTTTTCGAATTTATTCTATGAGTTAAATTTCAGTTATGTATTTTATAAAGCTTTTTGTAACAGTTCTATTCCTTCAATTTTTAGGAATGGCTTTATACAAATAAGCTAATAGGCCTGTATGACTCAACTTATGAGTGATCCTTTCCTGGCTTTGGTATCATGGTTACTAAGGACACCTTCCATTCTTGAGGGTAGTATATAAGGCGTAAAATAGCATTAAAAACAAAAAGATTATGGCCCTAATCATGTACAACGCAGCGCAACGCCACAGAACTAACGCAACGCCAAAGAATAACATTGAAAGCACAAACAATGTCATAAATATTTTGTAATTTTGTTGTTGCTTTCTACAGAAATTCACATTGCGTTTTAAAATTTCAAACGCTCCATTGCTTGTGTCGTTGAAAATTTTTAAACGGTACATGAATTTCTGTTGAAAGCAACAACAAAATTACAAAATATTTATGACATTGTTTGTGCTTTCAATGTTATTCTTTGGCGTTGCGCTGCGTTGTACATGATTAGGGCCTATATTTTCTTTTCTATGCCAGGTAGCTCGAAAAGCATTTTCTTTAATGTACCTACTGCTATGGTTGTGAGGAAAGTAATATGTTTTAAAATTTATCATTATTTAGTTGTTTTAAAAATGATTATTTTTCAGTGAATCATACTTATATTCATAATTGCGTTAAACATTGAAATGTTTACAGTAACTACAATATTGTTAATTTTAAATAAAAATAACAATATTTTGTGTACGACAACAATGTATTGTTACAATAAATATAGAGTAGTTGCCGTAACCATGCATAACCATATTTTTTCATTGCGTGCAGAGGCCTTCATGGTGTTTAAATCTGAAATAGGCTTTTCGATTTCTCTTATCTCAAATCTTAGGGAATTGGCTGCTCTTACATTAACAGGTGGTAACTCGACTGCTATATCGTGAGATATGTTTGAGGTAAATACGTTTTTCAAATGATTAACAAGCAGGTTTCCTTTTTCAGTATCGTTTCTTGCCCAACTTCCATTCCAGTTTCCTAATAGTGGTTTAGAAATAAATGACCTTTTGATATTTCTAGCTGCACGCCATAATGAGTAGTCTGATTGTGGAGTTGCATCAAGTTCCTTTAGACATTTTTCCAGGGAAGCTGTTTTCTGAGGCTGCAGTAACTTTCTTTGCGTTTTTGTGCATAGATTATGTAGAAAGAATATTTAGTAAAATTAATCTTAATACATAAAGCCAACATTAGAAGGTCATTGGAAACATAAACCCTTGAAAGGATTATTTACACACCTAGATACAAACGAAAGTTAATTACAAGATGAATATAACGAGCCTTTCTCTGTAATTATGGTTTTTTCGCAAGCACCCAAATTCGTATATAAATATATTAAAGTAAGTAATTCACATGTTAAAAAAGCGATTATTGTGAGCAGAAAGTAGTTCTCCAAACCGTGACCTCCTCATACAAAAATTATGCATCCAGCTAATTGTTGTGCAAGCACTTCCATAGTAAAAAGGAGCAGCTTTTTGGAGCTCATTTTTTACTGGGAAGTTTATGCGTAAAGATTAATATTTTATACACCGCACTACCACGAGTAGGTGAACAAGACTATATTTAATTTGCTAAAAATCAAGGACGAAATACATCGATTATAATTATCCTCCAAATTTTGTAATTTAGCAAAAGTTTCATATAAATCAGACTAAAACATTTTAAATAAGTTCTATAAGACTAGAATGTACCAACCAAATTTCGTGAAGATCGGTTCATAATTTACGGTAGGCCACATAGTCGGAAATCCCACTCTCGAAAAAAATCTTAACGCATAAAACACTAATAAATAATAATATTGTAATGATATTTGATTTAATTTATTTTTATCGGAGTATACACCAGACCATAAAATTTTGTGATGATGGGTGCACAGTTTATCATAAGTCCAATAAAAGCCATCTCTCGGAATACACTTTTTTACATGAATACAACTTCTTTATATATATATATATATGTTCCTTTAACTCCCACTGGAGCATAGGGCGCCCAACAACTTCTTTGGCACACATTATTTTCATATGGCTAGAAATTTAGACTTTTTGAAGATTAGTTCAGAAATTATTATAGATCCCGGGCCCACTAACAAAAAATTATAATTTTGGGTGGACGATAGCAAAGATTCGGCACATCTGATTAAATCTGTCATAATTGTTTCATGCTCAATTGCCACAAACAATTTTTCTAATAACTAATTGATTCATAAACAGCAAAACAACATCATTTGTTGTTATTTAAATAAATAATGGGAACACACTATTTCATTAAAAATAAAGTTAATTGAGTTCGGCCACTCTCAACTTTCTAAATTATCACATTTGCCAACTTATTGTGTCACTAATATTTACTATTTTTCGTGTGAAACACAAACGTATAGCGGCTTATTAGGGTTCGTGTTTGTAAAGAATATTTTATACATTCTTGAAAAGAAAATAATTTTTGAATTTCCGGAATTTCTCCGCAAAGGTTTGGCTAAAGTTTTGGTTGTGTGATATTCAATGTTCTAAACTTCATGTTGGCTTAATAGGACTTGACCAAATTATTACCAATATTAGCGTGGCTTAAGAAGATTTTATGAATATCATGTGGAATTAAAATAAATAACCGAAAACAGAATAATGAAACATAAGCGCTGCTAAATTGAATAACTATGTATATTAGCGGGTTTTGAGTAAATAGGCGATATTTGACTTAATAATTGAAATATGGAAAAAATATATTACGAAATTAACAAAAATAATGTGGGAACTATTTATTTTTCACAAATTATTTTTATTATATTAAACATGTGCTTCTATGAGAAAATACATGGTGTCTGATTACTGTAAAATTTTCTCTACACACAATTTACACCATTATAACCAAAGAATAGCTAAAGTAAAACACGTAACAGGAAGATGCAAGATATTTTAGTAGTGTAATAAAATCATATAATAAAAAATGTACATAATTTGAATATACGAGTATTATCTTAAATATCTCTTTAATTTCTATAATGACTTATTTCCACAAAACATATACGACGAAAATTTACGGTAAAGTTTATTTTCTAAAGGCCCTTTTACACTAACACTTGTATTACGACAATCTGAAAAGATTATACATATACATTCAAAATGTATAATAGTGTGAAAAAACTTTGATATGAAATGTCAAAAAATACTTAAAGAAATTTGTCGGTCGTATTGTTCTCACCATTTCTTGTGAATTTTCTAAACGTTAATATATGTTATTTTTATCAGAGTGGTATTTTTATAAAAGCACAGAAAGAAAATCAGGGATGGAAAATTTTAATTTTGTTCGCAAGTTTTTATTTTTTGCTAATAAAAACGTCTGCAAAATGATAAAAATTACTATAAAATTTCAAGTGATTACTTTTTAATTTTAAATATGTAGTTCAATCATATTTGTTGTAAAAGAAAACGAAAATGAAAAAAGGTACACAGACGAAAAAACAAATGAAATAATCAAATTCGTATCAACTTTCTGATCTTTAATGAAAATAACAAGAACAACTGTTGAATAATTTGGAAAACAATTACATTGTGTCACAACACAACGAACCAAAATGATTTAGAAGAACTTGTAGCAAGTTTACGAACATAAGCCGTAAGCTTAGAAAAGTGTTGTGACTACTATTATAAAAGGCTTATTAAAAATTGTTTAATAAAGAAAACTGATCCCTTGTGATAATATTACTTGTCTATAATATAATGTAAGCTTAGAAGTCTAATAATAGAATAATAAAATACTTTTCTAATCTATAATAATATTACATTATTTACGAATACTCTGTTTAAATTTATGGTGCCGTGTTATAAAGCCATAGGCAATAAAGCCATATGGCCTTATTTCAAATCGGATTGAGAAATAAGGCCGTATGGCTTAATTTCCATGTAAGGAATGAAATAAAGCCATTATGGTGTTATTGCTCATTTAAATTTTTATTTTATTTTTAATTTAATTCTAATTTATTTGATTCCTTTTATTTACAAAAAAAATTAACAAAAAAAAATAAAGTTTAGTTCGCAAATGGTATTTATAAATTTTTAATAAATAACAATATACAAATGTGCCATTCTTGATAATGGCACGACCAATTGGCAAAATGTTTGTGTTCCTTTTTTCTCAGCACTTTCTTTTAGTTGTTGGTAGCATGTTTGATAAAGTTTGAAATATTTGCATGGATCAAACAGTATTTGCATTTCCCTTCCACAACAAACAACACACGAAAGGTATTGTTGTTCTTCTACTTTTGTGTCAGTGCTATCTTTTCCACTGCTATTTGCATCTGATTCGTCGTCATTGCTGCCAAATGTATTACCACAGGGTCTCCACCTGAGATAAGATATAAGATTTTTGTATCAGCAAACGTCAAATTCAATCGCAGAGAGTATTATCTTACGTATGGGCTCTCAAATAGTGTTAGCATTAATATTATAATAAATGTTATGAGACAGTTGTTATAAGAAATCTTACAACAACTATCTTATAAGATGAGCTGTCAAAAATGCACATACATATACACATATAAAACTATAATAAGCCACCATTATTAAAATGTGTAATTTTTTAATGCAAATAGTGTCGATATTGTGAAAAGTGTTTAAAAACCAATATTTAAAACTAAAAAATCAAAAAACTAAAAAAAAGAATAAATAAGAATAAAAACGATACAAGTTTACTGTACGAGAATCAGTCGATTATGAAATAATATAAGATACGTGTTCCCTTGTTTACTATTAAGATTAACATGAATAAATGTATTCTCTCATTCTGTCGACGTTCTATCAGATATTATCTCAGGTGGAGACCCTGTGTAACGAAACTTTCCTCAATCATACAGTTCTTCATTTGAGAGAACTGTGCGTCAGAAATGCTCTCAATATATTGAAGAACGGCGGTTAAAATGCAATAAAGAGCGCACCTGCCGCGTATGTCGCGGGACCGCCGCGATTCTTCCACCGCCTGTACTAAATTTTTTCAACACTTGACAATGACAACTCGTTCTTTTGGCAATTTGTAACCATAACATTTACACTTTTATGGCGTTATTTCCACTTTGGTAAACTATTATGGTGATATTGCTCTTGGGTGTTGGCAATAAAGCCATATGATTTTATTTCTCATTCCATTGAGAAATAAGGCCATATGGCTTTATTGCCTATGGCTTTTTAACACGGCACCTAAATTTATATGGCATATTTACAAAAAGTTGTTTACTTATATAATAGTTAAATACTTTTTTTAAGCTGTGCGCTGTTTAAAACACTTTAACACCCTCAACTCTTCGAACAAAACACAAAGACTGAAAATTTTAAAAAATAATACAAAATTTAGACACGAGTCAAATAACGGGACATCATTCTAAAAACACTTACAAAACTACTGCGAGAATAAGTCATTTGCAATCATATTTGTTATCATGTTGTAGGAAATCTCTTATGATAAGCTCATTCTTCAACTCATTTACATTTTGCTCTGTCTTGGTCTGTTGGGAAATTTTCAACAAAGTCGTGACGAAATGAATCTTTAAAATTTTTATAAAATTTGAGCTTTGGTTCACTATAACTCAGTCATTTCTTGACCAATTTTTACAAACAACCCATGGTTATTTTAGTTACTCCAAATATGTAAAAGAAATATATAATATGTCTATTATTTTTGAAGATATTTGCATTTAAGTGACATCATCTTTTTTAAAAGCGCAAATAACGGCTATTTTGGAATATAAAACTGTTCCACTTTTGAACATTCTGACTGCACATTCGGATTCAGCAAAAAATTTTACATAAAGAATAGGTGTCAGATACATTTGGTCAAAAAACTGCCACGTAGTGTTATTAAATATTAAAGAAATGTTGTTAGTTGTTCACTTTTATTTATTTTTTTAACATATGTTTTAATGACGCCACAAAGTAAAGCGATCCTAAATCAAAAATATAAGGTGCGTTCGAGAAAGAAACGAGTAAAGTAGTTAGTTAAAAGTGTAAACATTTTCAAAACTACATTTATTTGCCATCAGCTGTTCCCTAAATTTTACGAATGCTTACAAACTTTCCGTTCGCATTCTTTTTTGGGCAACAATTTTTTTTTTAAGACTAATTTTTCAGATTACTCAGTAACTAATCATTTGCTGCATTTTACTATAAATGATTGTAATACTAAACAGCTGTTTATATACTACAAACAGTTTTTTTTTGTATTTAATGTGTGATAGTGAAGACGCAAAGTGCAATGAATTGAAAATGATTTTCCATTGGATTTTTGAGAGCAAAAATCTTAACACTTTCAGAATAGTGTAAAAGAGGCTTAATAAAATAGAATTCATTGCTAAAAACGATAATTTACTCTCTAAACCATAGTAAATCTTACATAATTTTTTACATTATTCCTCACAAAAAATTTCCGAGAATTCCCCAAAATCGAATGAAAATTTTCTTACATTCCTGGAAATATAAAAAAAAAATTGATAAATTAGGAACCCTACGACTGACTGAATGAATGAAAATAAAAAAGTAATAAAATGTCTAAAGAAACAACAGCAAACCTTCATTTGCCTACATTGTTTAACCGCATTTTAAAAAGACCTTAATCGTCGTGCTACAGTGGTTATAGTTCGTGAAGATATTTTGTATTATGGCAACAGTTTAATATACTTAAATACAAATTTATTATAATTTTTCAATCGTTTGAATGATTTGAAATGTTATTAGATGTAAACCATATTGTACTGAGTAGTGACTTTTTTAAAACTCATAATAAAGTTATCAGAATTTAACTATCGACTCAGTCAATGCCTTTTCACAATATACATTTTTAAAATTATTTAAAAACCGCAATGTCCGCTTAAAATAAACAACCTAACTCATACGAAGTGATGTACATTCCTTAACAAGCCGCAAGTCGAAAAATTCATGATGCATGATTTTACTTATACCACAAGATACATATTAAACTATTTCTAAACCACTGTACACACTCGTAATTATCAAACAAACGCATATTCAGTGACTTTTATTCGTCAACAAACCACTAGTCGTAAGATCCTTAACAAACAGTCAAAGTTTTGTGTAAACAGTGGAATCTTGATTAAAGGTGAAAGCATAAATGCAGATGTGAGTATATTAATGAAATTATTTTGTGCATATTTTTTTTTTGTTCAAAATTTTGGAGGAACTTAAGTTATAGATTTAAGTTAAAGGAGTGCTGTATACGGCTTTGCCGAAGATTTCAAAATATTAAAAATTTTTTTACAACAAATTGTGAAAGAATTTAAGTTTCCATGAAAAAAAACCATATTAAATTCCGAAAAATTAAATTTCGCTTATAAAAATGGCAACCCGATCTTTGGGAGGAAACATAGACCAGTGCCCTTTTTCTCAAAACTACAAGTTACAAATCTGCAAGTAAAATACGTTTAAAAAAGCAAAAATTTTACAATCTTGGGTTTTGTTTAAATATATTTTACTTGTAGACTTGTTACTTGTAGTTTTGGGAAGCAGGGCCCAGAAAGTGATTCTGATGCTATGGGTATACTAATAGCACAATACCCTCTCTACTATTATAGTGTGGCTATAAAAAAACATTTGAGGTTAAGCGAGCTCAGCTATTGTATATGTATATAAGAAATATTTAGGTCAAACTTGGTGGCCCTATCTTATATCGTATGGGTGCTACTGTATCAAACCATTATTTCAGGGGGAAAAATTTACTAAAAGGGTTATGGGAAAAAATTAAAAAGTCAGTCGTGGGTTTTGACTGATATCTTAAACATTTATGGCCAATCTGTCCGAATTTTAATAGCGAACTATTTCGGACATGTAAAAACCTAGTCCCCATCATAATTAGAGTCTTCGGCAAAATAATTTCAACATACTTATGGACAGATAAGCAGACGGACGGTCAGGCGTTAATCAGCTCCGCTACTCATAAGGGTCAATGATATACATATATACTTTATGTGATTCAAGATCAATATGGTAAAAATTGCAAACTGAATGACAAACTTATATAAAAAACGAACTTATATATACACAGAAAAAATTTTCCAAAGTTATCCACCAATTAAAGCATTAATCAAAAATCAAATCAGTTTTAATTAAAAATTTAATCAAATGAACTAAACGTTTATTCAAGTGAATTAAATTGATACTATTAATTTGTGTACTGGTGCAAATTTAATTAATTTTTTAAATTAAATCACAATTTTGTTTAATTGAAATCAATTTTGAAGGGTATACAAATGGGCCTACTAGAATTCAGAAGAGTTATGAATAACAAATAAAAATAAAATGTTAAGAAATCGTTTACCGATTCTTTGTTTTTAAAGTTCGATTTACGTTGGAAAGCGGGCAATGCAAATTAGAGAAACAATTTTATGACTTAAGGTAGAAGTTCATAACACGCGTTAGTTCGTCGACGAGTATCATGCGCTTAAAAACTTTAGCGCGTGAATAATGGTAAGTTACACAACACGCGTTATAAAAGCCTTATCTTTCAGCTGTTTTTTTACTTGTGTAACTCTTTTTTAAAGAATTTGAAGCTTCAGCACTTTTTATACGATACTGTATGCTTTATAAACTTTTCAATATGTTTTTCCTCCATTATTTACAAATTGATTAAACTAATTTTCCCTGTTGTCAACTAATTACTTGTCAAAAATACACAACGCGTTAAAAAGTTCAAAGTTATTAGTATTTTGTCACAAATCGAAAAAGATTTGCCAAATATATACAATTTTGCAACAGTTTTGGAAGTTCCCTACATTCTAATGATTTTAAAATATCTGTCCTTCTTTTCCCTATGGCCCCTTTTTAGATGAAAATCCCTACGAATAGGGATTTTTCCCTACGTATAACATCACTGCTTGGATGTTTTCATTGACTTTGTTGCAGTAACTTTTATACTAAAATGTTTCATACTTCGACGTTTTTACCTGTCACTTTATACTTTTATACTTCGGATTCTCGTAAGAGATCCGTGTTTTTTATCCTTAGTCACAATTTAATGCAAAAAAGCTTTTTTGGGAGCTCCGTCATGCAAAATCGGCGTTCGATCTCTTTCGGTTTATGTGTTTGCTTTTGAATAATTTTCAATGCTTAAAAATAAAAGCAAATTTTTTTATTGCATTTCTCAAACGATTCTGCAAATTGTTCTTGATATCGACATATACTATAATCAGGTAACACTTTTAATTATACGTTCTAGAACAATTCTGAACATTTTTTTATATTATTATGGTTAATATTGACCAAAATATGGATAATTTAAAACAAATTATGGTTAATTTTGACCATATGGTTGATTTCAGGAATTTTTTTGTTAATTTTAAACATATTATGGTCATAATATGGTAACATGCAAACATAAACATTGTTAAAATCCAACCATAGTATGTTGCTCTTAAGGCGAATGGTACAGTATTATCGGACATGGCATGAAAATGGAGGTTTTCTGCGTTACCGGCGTTCTGTCTAACCCAATTGTTAGGTTACATCGGGTTTAATTATTGATAAACTTTAGAAATTAGAAAACTAAGAAAAAATATTATGTTGCTGATTATGCCGTTGACGATATCCAAATTACTGCCTTGTTTTCCAAGACAATCGAATAACTTAATATTTAAACAATATATCGTTCGTTCAGCTTACATTTACAACAAAAACAAGATTTCAAATTTTGTTTTTGTTTTAAATGTAAGCTAAACGACCCGATTTTGCGTCCGTCTTCTAGAAATAGGCAGTTTAATTATTAAAACCCGTTCGTTAGTTACGAAATAATTTATTTGCCACATAATATTGATTCGACTGTATTCCTTTAAATTTTTTCCGTTATGAGCGACAATCGTGTCGTCAAAACAGTGTTAAATAGCATTCAAAATATTGTTTTGTTTTTATTTTGTTTTCCTTTTGTTTTTACGACTATTATTTTATTACACAGTATTTTCCCTCATTTTTTTGTGTGTTTTCAGTAATAATTTAGTCCTTTAACCGTGTTAATGTGTAACTTGTTAATCGTTTAATATAAAACAGTTATTTGGTTGAAAGGCCCAAATAAATTAAAATAAAAAATACCTATAATGAAAATATTAATAAATTATAATGAATATGAATAATTAAGGAAGCGTTTAATAAATTGTTTTTAATGTTGCAAAATGAACTATGAACTGAGTATTCGTTCAGAAGTTATGCAAATTTTTGGCTAGAAATTTTAGTGATTTCAATTAATTATTTCATGGAAAATTTTAGCGGAAAAACTGCACAAAGTAGCGGTTAAAAAATAAAAATTAAATTCTCTGATTTATTATTGACTCACGAACACATTTGTGAATGTATTTGCGAATTCAATGGAAACTTTTGGTGTTTATATTTAGTAAGTAGTTTAAATAAAAATTTCAAATTTTTTTATACATAAATTTTAGTTAATAAAACGAGTGCAATAATTTTAGTCAAAACGGCATACAAGAACTTCAAGTGTTAGGTTAGAAAGTCTGGTGCGAAGTAAACAGCACACCCTTACCCAGAGATCAATATGGTCCATTGTGACGCCTTAATTAGTGAAAGAATTCTAGTATGAAAGAAAAGGAGAAGTAAAGAGTGCAAGCACAAACTGTAAATATGCAATTGCATGTTTCTCCTTGTGCGACCAACAAAGGCAGAAACAATTTTATTATCCTTTTTAGAGTTTCTTATGAATTTTCGCATTTTGGGGCATTGTTTTTTAAGTTCCAAATAATATTTTGTTTGTAAATAAGCTTTTTGTTGTTTATTTTTTTGCATATTTTTAAACCATTTTTAGGGCATACTTTTGAGTTTTTAGTGCATATTCAATGCGCATAAAATACTTTTTACGGGTATATTTCCGGTTTCCCTAGAAAATCCAATTTGGGTACTTTTTTATTTGTTTGATTTGGAAAAATAAACAATTGAACAATCCTAAAATATCGCCATTTGATTGTTACTACGTTTTGTACTAGTATTTAATTGCACATTAATTTATCATTAATCAATAGACCCCACCATCACTCATGCTTTATTATTAATAGGGTTTCTATTTAATCGCAATTTTTCATAACCGCGATTACGATTAAACAGTTTCTTTTGTTTGTCATACAAATTTTTATTTTAAATGAGTATTACGGACATCGTATTGAATTATCTAAAGTGATCTTTTATTTAGATAAATGAAGAAAAATCTTCAATAACATTTTAGTCGTTGGGCTTCACATTTTTGGAATTTAGAAAAGGATTATGAATTTTTTTTTAAATGGTTGCTATTTTTTTTTTTATTAATTTTCTGATTTAAAAAATTTAAATTTGTTAAATAAATTTAATGAAATTTGTCGGAATTTATCAGCCGTGTCTTAACCGGTCCTGGAGGGATAGAACGGATTGCAGGGTGTCAAGGGCCTTATGGCCCGGATTGGACGCAGGTGCAACCAGGGTTCTATTAGGACTGGATAGGAGTAGTCTCAGGACTCTGATAGGGTTCCTGACGGGGCATTGTTCTGTTAAGGCTTTTATGGATAAATGGGACATTGCGAGACCGGACTTCTGCAGGTTGTGCGGAGATGCCGAGGAGCTGGAGACGGTTGAGCATGTACTGTGCCACTGTCCTAGGATGCACGGCCCCAGGGAGAAATGGCTAGGGGCTAGGTTTCACGACGAACTGGGGTGTATCGCTGGATGTAATCCAACCGATCTGCTGGGGTTTGTCAGGGAAATAGGACGGCTGTTTCTGTTGGGGGGGCCGTAGGGGGGAATTTGTCCTGCGCTTCTACAAATATACCGAACCTTAGGTCTATTTTCTATTATTCTTCTTTACTTCTCTTTTTCCTCTTTTCTCCTCTACTGAAGGGATTCACAATGGGCCTCATTGGTCTCCGAGTGGAGTTGCGCCCTTGGGCGCATAACCCTTCTTAACCTAACCTAACCTAACCTATCTGCCGTGTCACAGATTCCGTTGGGAACCGAAGAAAACATATTTGCTTATTGATAGAAAGTATAGTTTAATAGTTATTTTCCCTTTAAGATGCAGAAAACTCCCATCCCGTTCATGAAAATAAAAATGGTTTCATTCCTCAAATTTTTTTTCGTAATTTTCTGAAGCACCAAAATACGGAATGAATTCCGTTTCCGAACGGAATTGTACTCTGTGACAAGGCTGTATAACCGATATTTAAAAAAATCGGAATATGTTTAAAAAAGCTTTTAAATTTGACATTTGGGTCTGTGTCAAACGGTAGCAAAGTTCTATGGTGAATTGAAATGGTCAGGAATTTCCAAAGTCAACCCCCCGAAAAGTGACACGTGAAATTTTATTCGCCTCAATCTTGTCCATAAGCAACTTTGCTACCGTTTCGCACACACCTTTAAGCAATAATAAATTTAAATCTTCTGATAGTGCATCCATCAATTAATTTATCTATAACAACTATTTATAAGCCATTAAAAGCCATTGCTAATAAAAAAAAAAATTAAGCCAAAGTAACACCACCAAACAATGTAATTAGATTTTATTAGATTAGGCTTAAACTCACTTGCTTTGACTGGTTAGGTTATAATATAATTGTACGGTGAGGTCACATTTTTAACATGAATAGACATAATGTTTTTGCCTAAATCAAAGTATAATAAGAGAATGGTAAATTTTTGTGCGTTAACGATTAAAAATTGCGATTAATCGAGATTTGTATTACGATTTACAAGCCCTAAATTCAACGTTATTTCTAGTTTATAACTATCAACTATAACTAGATAATGACATGTCAATATTTATTGCCTTGTTGATTTTATATTTGGTATTGAAATCAATTTATATACAAAAAATTATATTTTCTAAGTATGTGGCTTAGGGCCAGTTTTTGACTTCGTATATATATGTAAATTTTTTAAGTTTTTTTTTAAATATAAAATTGAATCTTCTATTGCTTTTTCAAAGGATACTTAAATAGCCTACGTTGCTTAGTTAAAGTCAATTTAAGTTTCTGATGCTAAGGTATTCAGTTAAGGGGCACTGCCTCGGCCTCCAACATCGAAAAAATTCAGAGGTGCCAAACTAAACTTCTTCGAATAATCACAGCCGCGCCCTGGAATGTTAAAAACTCGAATATTCACAAGGATCTCAATGAGACTTTAGTTAAATTATGATAACGAAATATGCGGTAAGATATTAAAATAGAATTGATGGAGAAAATTTAAGAACGGAAATGGACTATGGTTCATACGTCTCCTTTTTTGGCAAAACTTTTTTCTATGATCTCTTTAATGCATTTGTTATTGCAGTTTACTAGTCCATACTTCAGACCACCAAAAAATGCATTTTGTTTTTGTTAACTTAACTACACTATCTCCTCAGAAACCTTTGCCGTTTTACACTCATCGCCATTGACGACGGCTGCCAGACAATAATCAAATATCAATCAACGATTCCGTTTTAATATTGATGTTTGACTATTGACTGCCAGCCGTCTTCAATAGCTTTGAGTGGTAAACGGCAAAGATTTCTGAGGAGATAGTGTGGTGTCTATCGAAATATGCCAGATTAACCTGTCCGTGAGTTCGACCCCTGAGCAGTCAAGAATCTAAAATTATCACAAAATTTTAATTCGTGTTGTAAAATTCCTTTCTTCAATCAAATAATTTATTGATTAAAATATTGATTGATATATTAATAATATTGATTAAAATATAATAAAAATATTTTTATTTCAGTTTATTACAATAAGGTTCCGGTTAAAAAGAAAATCAATTCGGTCAAGTGACTACTGACTCGGCAGGCTCCCAACCTTTTACCAAAATAGCATTCAAAATATTGGTTTTTTATTCGAGTTTTTTTTCACAGAAAAAACTATCAGTATTTTTTTATCAACTAAAAAAAATTGTTTAAAAAGTATTTTTTTAGTTGGAAGAACATTAAAAATATATTTTTAATTTAAATAACACTTAAGTTAGTTTGAAATTAATTTTAAATTAAAATATTAATTAAGTATCAAAAAATCTTAATTGATTTTTTTCGTTTAAAATAATTTAATAATTTAAGCTTTTAGAATGGTTGTTGGGAATAAGCCATATTTATTTAAATCAATGAACACATTGTTTGAAACGGCAAAGTTTGTTGATAATTTTTTCACAATTTTGGAATATTTAGTAATCAATATAATCAATTATTTTCGTAATAGAAGCAAAATCAACAACTTGGTTGCTTGATTCTATGAATTTAGTATGAATTTGGTGATAAGAGACTATTTATAATTTTTTCTGTGTTTAAAGAATCCCAAAGAAATAAATGTTCAAGCTAAGTTCTTAAATGTTTTTTTGTTTATATAAATACTTCCAATATTTCGATATTCTTTGAATATAATCATCAGTGACAGTTAAATTTTATTCAAAAATCATGATCGCAATCCTGATTGCAAAAAACAGTATTCTTTACCACCATTTATGTTAGTTTTTTAAATAAATTTTAAATTTCTTAAGGATATGGCTTCACATTTGGACTCATTACTCTCATCCTACTAAACCGATATCCCAAACTGCTTAGATAACTAGAAGCTATATGACATCAACATTGTTCTGTTCTTTTGAGTATTTCAAAATTGAACGTGTTTTCAACAGACGGACTTGGCTAAATCTTAGAATTACTCAAGGAGCCAGAATATATATTCTTTATGAGGTCTGAGATGAACAATAAAAAAGTTTCACACGGAATGATAAACTTGGTTCACCCTCATTTACCACTAGTAGTGGTTGAGTTTATAAAAAAGTTTTCATTGTGGCCAATTGACACTTTTATGCGTTGTATTAATACATGTCAACAACTCAAGTAATATGTAAAAATGTGATGGTATGAATGCAATGTGTTATGAAAATTACAAGTATTACGAAAACAAATTTGACATTCCAAACGACTTCATCGTTTTTTGAAATTTTTCCTAAACAATAATAGCTCTGTTCCACATGCATAACGAAACAGACTTGCACAAATTTACCCAAAAGCGTTCCACATAACCATTTTTGTGCAATTAAGAGAGTAATTGAGAGAGTAATTTTCTCATTTATTGTACAAATTTGCACCAATTTTTTCTTTGGGTAAATTCGGGCAAGAATAAACAATCAGCTATTTTTGTTTACATATGAAACTGAAAAATTATTCAGGAAATTTACAAGCAAAAGAAAAAGTAGTTTTTATTAAAAAGCAAAATGTAAAATTTTAATGAAAAAATTAAAATGGTAAATACATTATATAAAAAGACAAGATATAAAAAAATGACAATGATGCAAATGTTTTGGGTTTATAATGTTATGACTCTTAAGCGTCTAAAATCACTTAAATAGATCTTAATTTGAAAAGTAAGCAGCATTTGTATTTGAAGAAGTGCAAAAATGGTTTTTTGCGTTCCAGCAATTTTGGGTAGTTTTGGCAAATTCAGAGAGTAATTTTCATTTTACTCTCATTAGCCCGAACTTGCCCGAGATCTTGTGGAACACACCTAATACTTTTCATTTGATCAGGGTTGCATTTTAACATAAGCATATTCATGTGTGATAGTGTGACTACAAACTGTAATGTTACATTAGATTTTTTGACCGTCTCAACAGATTTCTATCTCACAAAGTATAATGGAATATGTAAGACTTGTGTGGTAGTGTAAACTAGTCTTTAGCAATTGCTAGACTTAAGTTGGCCTTAATATCACAACAATACAAAACAACAGTCAAATAATATTAATAATAATATTAATAATATTAATCGAATAGCACTAAAAAACTAAAAAGGTATTTAAATACAACTTAAATTTAAATAAAAATTTACTCAATAGGTTCGTATTCAAAAACTGGCCATTGTTGTTTAGAAATAGTGCGACAATTTTTATCATGTAAATAAGTTTTATTTTAATTGTGTAAGTTATTACAAATAATTTATTATAGTGACATTGAAAACTAATGTAAGAGTGGCAAAAGTACTGTAAATTAACTAAATAAAAGAAGACAATACGCCCATATAATTACACACGTGTAATAAAAAGTTAACACACAGGCTTACATACACGTGTAGACAAATTCTCACTCCATATGTATTTACATTAGACCAGCCCTTACAAATTATTCTTTCTTACCATACAAAATCTTTAATTCTGTACAAAATTATATTTCTAGCATACCAGGGATGGAAACTCAAATTTGAAAATTATCTCTGCTAATAAAAAGTACCTTTTTAAGTATAAAAGTACGTTGCTATTTGAGCTTAATACCTCGTTTGTAAAACTTCCAGTTTACATGTTATCGACTTAACGCTTTTTTAAACCAATTTTTTATCATTATCAATTTTATTTAAAAATATTGTTTTTTAAACACTTTTCACAAGATTGGCACTATTTGCATTAATAAATTACACATTTTAATAATCGTGGCTTATTATTGTTTAATATGTGTGTATGAATGTGTATTTTTGACAGCTCATCTTATAAGATAGTTGTTATAAGATTTCTTATAACAACTGTCCCATAACATTTATTATAATATTAATACTAACACTATTTGAGAGTCCACACGTAAGATAATACTCTCTGCGATTGAATTTGACGTTTGCTAATATAAAAATATTATATCTTATCTCAGGTGGAGACCCTGTGTAAGGTAAAATGTTGGTTTTTAAAATGTTGTAGGTGTGTAAGAATACATACGTTGTGTGGTAATGCTAAACTTAAGACAAACTTTTTATTTGTAGAACTATGATAACACAATATATAACCAAAATACATCATTTTGTCTTTATAATGCTACTGTAGTATTTAATTTTTGTCTAGAGTCACGATTTCTGCCTGGGTATTTACGAAAGTGCCGTTGGTAAAGAATTTTTTGGATGCGTGTCTCAGACAAGCATGTGCCGTAGTTTGTATGAAAAGATTTCATTGATAATCTTTTTCAATAGTTGACAATTTTGTTATTAATAATTTGTATATTAATTTATTTGTCAAGTTATTTTAAAACATTATTGCCGAACCATTAAAATATATAAATTTAAATAAAAAGGTAGAAGAAAAATTTTAAATTTCCACAAAATAAATATCTTGGCAATAATAACATGAAAATGCCGTAAATTAAGACACAAATCACGTAGTATAGAAGAAAAATCTTTATTGTGTAAATGAATCGTAAATGCGACTACTTTTCTTCTTAAGACAATACGACATAATTGTTTAACGGAATTGGGGTATACGCCCTTCAATTGAAATCCTGACGACACTGAACACGAAGTAGTTTCTTGATTACAGAATCGTAACAGCTGGTATTTTCGAAAACAAAAAATTTTGATCAATTTATTGCAGAGATATGACCATACCGTAATAAAATTCGGCAACATCAATTCCTTTATAAGTCAAAACATGTTAACAAAACTCATGCGGCTAAAAAATATTGAAAAATTACGAAGTTTGTTATTTTTCATTTGTCTTGAAATTTCTAAATTAAAATAAACAAGTCGGAAAATATAGCCTGTCAAACTCGAGCATATGATACCCTACACAGTACACGCAGAAAAAAATATGGCTATATCGAAAGTAGGCGATAGTTTTTTAAAAAACATCGATAATTATCGATAGTTGTTAAAACTTACAGTATTTCGTACAAAATTTAATCAATTTATAACAAAATCAGTAAAAGACATTTAACAAATAAAACTTTATACCATAGAGTACGTAGAGTCCCAGGTAAGTCGTCAGAAATCTAAGTCTACTATATATAATTGTGTTTCTTTTAGAGACTGTTATTTTTTTAGTCTCCGTCTAGACTAGCAAATTTTTGTTGCAGTCATTTTTTAAAATTCTGATTTGGAATTGCATTAGTGTATAGAATTCGGAATTGCAGGTTTGCAATATCAGTATTTTTATCTTGTCTGTCCTCTTCTCCTTTTTATATTTTATAAATAAATACAAATACACCTACAGCCAACTTCAAGTTAAAAAGTGTGAGAGTTACAAAACAAAACCGAATTTCAGAGTACATGAAACTGAGTACCCCTCCCAAATCTTCTCACCCCTCTTACCAATAAACTCAAGATTTGCTGCAAGACTGTACGATGACTTATACTGGCAGACGGAAAATTTAATTTAAAAAACATCGGTTTTAAAAGGTCTGATGAATGTCGAGCGATTTTAAAATCCATTTCTGAATTATAGTCTTACTCTCTTATGCGAAAAAGTTAAAGTTCACATTAGTTAAGCAACACATTAAGCCCATTCCCAGTTGCTGGGTAAAATATGTTGGTTAACTAATTTTAACTTTAAGTTTTTTTTCATAGGAGGGGTTTTCAATATTTATCAATATAAAATTTAAAAGAATATAGAAAGAAAAAAAGAGGTTAATGTATCTAATCCATTTTTAAAGATACTGAAAACGACATTATCGATTTCAAAATCGTTTTCCATCATATACCTGCTTATTAATTTGAATAAAATAAACTGAAAAAAGTGTATTTGGCTTGCAAGAAAAGCAATAAAATTTGAAAATAGTATTGTTAATTACATTCCACTTTTACATACTTTATTCATTATTTTATTTTAAATTTTACAATTTTTATTTTAAAAAAAACACGGAATAAAAAAAATTCTTGCAAATTTACGCTTCATAAAAAGGTGCTGCCAAGTTATGTTATTGTCAAAGGATGTTAAACGAGAAAGGTTCATCATAAACCAATAATTTGAGAAAAAAAAACTATCGATAGTTCTGAAAACTATCGATGGTGATACGATAGTCAAAAACCATCAAAAGTATCGATTGTGCTATCGACCTACATTCAAACAAACGTGAGTAAATGGATAACTGCTGTAATTTGTTGTATCTATGAATTTCAGAGTGGGTATGCAATTTGCAACTTATATGCACACTACAGCACATACCAAATTTCATCAGTTAACTTGAAAGTTGTAACATGTACGTTGCGCACAAAGCTTACGTAGACATCCAGTCGGGCGGACATCATCAGATTGATTCAAAAAGTGATTCTGATTCGATCGGTATACTAAAAGGTGCGTCGATAATCAATATATTTATGTTTTACACACATCAGCACAAACGTATAATACACTCTCCACTTTCGTGGACTTGGTATAAAAATATCTTTAAATTGATACATGTTTTATATTTACCTTTTCTAGCTTTGCCGTTTAAATTAACGTAAGAAGTTACCACACAGAAAAAAGTGTTTTATCAATTAAAAAATGGTTTGAAAAGTATTTAAATTTAATTAATGTGATAATTGAATCAAGTTGAAGGAAAATTAAAAATTTAATTTTGATTTAATTAACATTTTGGTTGTTTTGAAATAAATTTTCAATTTAAATTTTAATTAAATAACAAAAAATCTTAATTGACTTTTTTCGTTTAAAATAAAATAATTTAAACATGTAGAATTGTTGTTGGGAATTGTTATTATTTATTTAAATAAATTAACAAATTGTTTGAAATGGCAACGTTTTTTGATCACTTTTTTAATTAAAATTAAAAATATAATTTATTGAAAATATTTTTTCAAAATTTCAAAATTGTTAGTAATCAATATAATTATTTTGGTAATAGGTGCAAAATCAACAACTTTTTTGCTTGATATTATGAATTTGGAATAAATTTGGTGATTGGAGAAATTTAATAATTTTTTCTGTGCATAAATTCATTGCATCTTTATGGGGGGTTTTTTAAAATTATATTTTTTACTTTCCAAAAAGAGGAAATTATACAAAAAGTACTTATTTAAAATAATTTCTCAAGATTTATTAGATTAATTAGAACCAAGTAAAATATAAAAGAGAAAATACAATAATTTTTTATTAGATGCATTACACCAATCGCCCAGATGCAAGTGGCACATATTTACAAATACACACACATGTGTATAATATAGACGTTTGTATGTACTTTAAACAAAATTTCCTTAACAACTTGTGCTGTATTTTTTCACAAAACCCATAAACAAATTTTACCAAAAGCATATAAAAATCAACAGAGTAGATGGTATCCGAGTACGTGTAGGTAACTTATACTTGAATCTATTTATAGGTTATGGGATTTGTATTATTAAGGCATCGCCCAAACAATGAGTTTTTATATTTTAAGCGATCTTTAAAAATTCCAACATGCTTTTTTGAATTTTTAAGCAAGCGATTTATAAAATAATAGCTTTTATTACTGAACAATTTTCGTTTGATTCTGTAGTTTTAATTCCGAGTGTTTCAAATACGAATGTGTAAATTTGCTGAGGTATAATGTTTCAAAGATACAAAATTTTATTGAAAATCTGAAATAACTAAGAGCTACATAATAATGAAAACTTAATTTAAAATTAGACATTTAATTGACAGACTAGGGATGCCAATCGGGACTGATTTTTGAAAACCCCGGGAATCGGGATTTTGAAATCCCGATCACGAAATTTCGGGATTTTGTGGATCCCGGGATTTCGGGATTTTTCGGGATCAATGTGTTGCCTTAAAATGCTACTCTTTTTTAATAAACAACACTTTTTAAATATTCAAAAGGTTTTATATACGTAACAGAAATTTTTAAAAATGAAAACAACAAAACAATTTATTTTATACATATGTTTATAACACTGGCCTCACCCATGATCAAACTGATCAGATTCTGAAAAAAGCTTAAAAAAATATACGTATTTCTTAGTTTTTCTAGATCAATTCATTTCGGTTTTTTGACAGCAATTCCATTTTTAATGTGAATTAAGTTGTGACGCCATTAATACACTGCAAAGTGTAGTCCCTCATCGATCTCGATAGCTGAGTTAAAAACTGTAAAACTATGTCGACTGCAGTGCAGTACACCTCTAGGCTGAGGGCGAGATTCATAATCAATAATTTAAGTACGTTTGAAATTTATTTTAAAACAAAATGTTTATACAAATGTTTCTTAAAACAGATTTCAAGTTTAAATAATTTATTTATGAATACGTAATAGTGTTTATTTATAAAAAAAATTATTTTATTCACCGTACCTATGTTTTTTAAGCAAATTTTTTATTATTATTGGACCGGAAGGAATATGAGCTATTTCATCAATATTACGACTTAATTGTTATAATTATATCAACTTTTATTCTTTAGTTTCTGAATAAAAATTTAATTGGATCGTGAATAATTTTTATTTTTTGCTTGATACATAACAATTATTTCTTGATTTCTATATTTTGCATAAAAATAATCATTTATATTTTGGAATTATGTCTTAAGCCAAAGCTGAACTTGCTAAACGTAATTGTAAAAAAGGCTTGAGATGTGAGTCTGCAAATTTCGTCTCTACTTAAAATAATGGTTTTTATTAAGCAAAATACAAAAATTCAGAAATAGTCGTCATATATCAAGCAAAAATTGCAAATTTTAAATACTCGCTGTGTTCCAAAAACAAAAATTAAACTCAAAAATAAGAATTATTTGCAATAAAAAATAAACTTAAATATAATTTTTAAAAAATATTTTGTTAAAAATCCCGGGACTCATAAAAATAAATCCCGGGATTCGGGATTTCCCGTTTGGCATCCCTATGACAGACAATTGGAACTTGATTGGTTCAAATGCTAATACAATGTCGGTGTACATTAAAATTTTTAGTGCCTTTAACTGTGGTGACGGAGTTGAGGTTTTTCTGCTGAAGTCGGAGTCGGAGTACCCACAAAAACTCGCAACACGACTCACAAATTTTTCTACTTTACATGTGTAAATAACTATATTAAAGCCCAATGTGGCACGTGTTATAATTTAACCTTTATGTCAACAGCTACATACCTGGGTATGTTTTGAATTTTAAAAACGCTGTATGTCTGAAAGTGGCTTTCATATCGCTCTGAAATTTCATGATATCCTCACTTGCAGTGTTTTCTAACATATTCTGATGTTTGAATAAAATTGGACTAAGCAGACCATGGATGTGGTCATTTTTTCATTCCTATCCCTTACGTCAACAGCTGCATACCCGGGTATGTTTTGAATATTAATAACGCTGTATCTCTGAAAGTGGCTATCATATCGATTTTAAATTTCATGATATACCCACTAGAAGTGTTTTCTAACATATTCTAAAGTTTGAGCAAACCAGACCATGTATGTGGGCTTTTTTTCATCCCTACCATACCCGGGTATGTATATGAAAAAACGAAAATAAAGTAATATTGCAAGTTTATTTCATAATATATAGGGTTTTATAAGTCTGCTAAAACTACCGCTATTTTTAGCATTCCTGTAGCTCGTTTCTGTATTTCTCGCATTGCAAAATTTCTCACATTAAGTGTGAAACAAAAAATTCCATCGTTTCTCGATTTATGAGAAAAAAGTGTTTCTGTATTTGAATGCGAGAACAGACAACACATATTCTGTATTAACTGGAATACTTCCAGTAGTTAAGTGTCAAATGCAACGAAACGTCAACGAAAGAAATAGATATAATAAAAATAGGGCTGCCAGATTTAACGATTTATCGTAATTTTGACGATTTTTTGTTCCAAAATTGGCAAAGTGCCGATTTGCTGATTTTTTCTGGTGACGATATTAATCAGGCTTAAAAATAAAATAATTTTTATTAGTTTAATATGTTTATGTATTCGGCACCACAGAAAAACGATATCTTTAAAAACAAGGCAGATTAAAAAATTTATGGGAAGAAAAACTGTTTAATTTTTATTTGCTTAGGTTATTTACACAGGGTCTCCACCTGAGATAATATCTGATATAATATGTGAGAGAACGTCGGCAGAATGAGAGAGCACATTTCTTCATGTTAATCTTAATCTTAAACAAGGGGAACACGTATCTTATAAGATTTCATAATTTACTGATTTTCGTACAGTAAACTTGTGTCGTTTTTGATTCTTTTTTTAGTTTTTTTTCTGTTTTTAGTGTTTAATATTATTTTTTAAGCACTTTTTACAAGAATTCAACTCTTTTCACTTAAAAAATTAAACATTTTAATGATAGCGTCTATTATTAATTTATGTATATGTATGTATGTGTATTTTTGACAGCTCATCTTATAAGATAGTTGTTATAAGATTTCTCATAACAACTGTCTCATAACATTTATTATAATATTAATACTAAAACTATTTGAGAGTCCACACGTAAGATAATACTCTCTGCGATTGAATTTGACGTTTGCTAATATAAAAATCTTATATCTTATATCAGGTGGAGACCCAGTGTTAATACATTTGTTTATGTTATCAAAACATTAAATTATTACACCATTTTTCAATCAATGCACTATAGGAAATTTTTGCTTTTTTTTTTGGTTCAATATGTTATTTTGTCACGCCTTTAAGTGATCTTTTCAGAAAAAACAATCTGAAGTTTTAAATTGTTATCGGATTAAAAAGAAGAATAAAATAAATAATTTTATTTAAATAGTATAAAATATGGATTTTACCCATGAACTTTACCAATTTTTTGTTTTTTTTTTTTTGATTGTTTTAATAAAAATCGAACAAAATTTGTCAAAATTAATTTTTAATATGTCAGGTTTTTTAAAACAAATTAGCCGATTTTTTTTTTCTTAGGAAATTAACGATTTTTCAAAAATTTATCTGGCAGCCCTGCATAAAACGAAAACAATAAAGGGCTTAAAAAAATTAATTAACAAAATATAACAATTGTGTTTTAAATATTTTCATCATTTAAATTCTTTCTTTTCAAATAAAAAAAAATAATACACATTCTTGTGTACATACATCAGTGATGCTCATTCAGGCAAACAATTGTTTAGAAGCCCCACCCCTTTGTTTTTTACGCTCATTATTTTTGTCGTACGTGTGAGAGCAACAAGCGCACATGTACGATAGATGCATTGATATTTGTTCAAATACAGTGTGTAAAATAAATAATATTGAAATTAATTTAGTTGTTCGTCAGACAGCGACGAATGCACATGCGCGGAAGCTATGCTAGTTTGTTGCTAAAAAATATTAAAATGCAAAACTATTTTATGATTAAAAATGCCTTTGGTAATTCCCAATGTCTTTTATGTTATCAAACATTTAAAGGACATTGGGAAAATGTTATTAAGAGGCATTATGATTCTTTTCATAGCAATATGACTGGATATACCGATGAAGAAAAAAAATACCTTTTTATTAGAAATAAAAAATTTTTTTGGAAAAATTTTTTACTATAAAATCTGATTTATTTTCAATATTTTCTTCCCCTGATAGCCATTCCTTAATTTAAAAACAAAAAATGTTATTTCTAATGAAAAGGTTTTTTTTTCTCATCGGTATACCTTGTCATATAGCTATGAAAAGAATCATAATTTTCTTAATTAATCCCTAATTACCAACTCTACAGAAACCTCTAATCAACGGAAGTTTATCACATACACTTAATTCAGAGTGAACTGCATTATTATAAATTTTATATAACCAAAAAAAATTTTTGTGATTTAATATTAATAAAAATTGTGCGTTTAGTTTTGCGTGTCACTGTACTTAAACAATTCTCTCAGAATACATATGCAAAACATTTTTGAACACCAGTGACATACATACTAAACATCTGCATAAAACTTAATAATGATGTTCATGAAACTTTCATTATAATTTTGTATTTGCTTCGTTTGTATTCAGTACAATGAATAACTACGAAATGAAAGCAACAAACACACGAAATTTAAGAGACGAATAAGATGCGGTGTTTTTGTTTACATAAGCAAGAGAATATGAATACAAATAACTCTGAAACAAAACAACCACTGAATAAATGTCGAAAAAGTTCATGGAATAACACATTTGTTTTAAAGTCAGTATTGCCAGTTGAAAGAAATGAAAAACATTTGGAAAAAAAAAACAAAAATAACCATGAAGAGTAAAAGCAACAAGATAAGCGAGTACATTAATATTAAAATAATAAAAATAATACAAATTTAACTTTGTTTTCAATGTAAGATAATTGTTTTTAATGTAAATTTTAAAACTTCAAAAAATTTCATTTTATTTTCATAAACATTTTTAGCAATGTGTTTTGCTTGGAAGTACATAAAAAAGTTGTTACGAAAAAAATTTAAATTTAATTTAAAAAATGCTTTACAAATTACATTTATTATTGTAAAGGTAACAAAAAAGAAAAAATTACATAAATTTACTAAGTGGCAACATTGCTTTTGAGTATTTATATAAAAAAAATTAGAGAGAGGGAAAACTGTAAAACAAAAGTCGTTTCATTGAACAAAGTCTTTGTGTTAGGGAGATCGATTATTCGACTTTTTTCAATAACCGGTTTTCGAATATTACGAATAGTTGCTATTTTAAAAAACCCGGTTTTCGGTTAAGCAATTTTTAAATAACCGGTTAACCGGTTTTAATTCGAATACTTAAAAACACAAAAATCAAATAAGTTTTTAAAATAAAACGTTAATTTGAATAAAAACAAAACCATTTGCACAGGTAAGGAACCAACAAAATACATAGATATGACTTAGATCAGACCTAACAAATATTTTACAATAAAATCCAAGAAAAGTGGGACCAGTCAATTGATCAAACTTTAGCTAAATTTCCACAACATTTTTTTATTGATTTACTAAACTTTATTTGTAAGAAGATATTTGTATAATGTAATTTAGAAACTGTTCAATGATATTTGATCTAGACAAACGTTTTGAAAAAGCAAATAAATTATAGGAATTTTATAAAGTTATTATTTGAAATATTCTCTCAAATTTATTTTGAATGAGTGTTAATTTGTTGGTGGTTAAGCATGTCTATATAAATCAATCATATTTTTCAAAAGTTGCAAACAAAACCTCTTAGCCAGGATTATCTATTTCAAATTATTTTGTTTCAGCATTATAGAAACAAATAGTGAACTGAACATTCTTTTTGTATAAAATATTTGTCAATTCATCGACTACAATTTAAAACATTCCATGACATTGTTTGATTTCTTCAATTTTGTTTTTTAGTTCTTGGTGTTTTAATAAATAAAATTGGTGGACAATTTTCCCATATCGTTGATTCCACCGTAATGTTGTAGTTTTCACCTTGAAGAGATGCTAGAACTACATAAGAGCTGTTAGTGCCTTAACGGGCATTTCGTCCTCAGCAACACAACGGGCTAATATTTCACCCAATGATTAATTATTGCAGCGTATTGTAGTAAAGTATTATTTGTCGTCTCCTTAAAACTACTTCGAACGGAGTTAAGTTTCATTTGGATCACATTAATGTCTAGCATTAAAGCTGATTAATAAGTCGTGACATGAAAGAACCTTTGAACTTATCATTTTAGGGCACTTCAAGCACCTAACTTTGTCTTTTACATCGCGTTCGAAAAATATCTAGAGATAATCTTTATATAAAAATATATTTAATTTTTAGAATACTCTTGCACAAATTACTATTTACTTTTTAAATGCACACGTTTTTGTAATATTTAGAATAGTTAGTATTAACAGTGTTCATAATGTTTTTTAACCTTTGTTACATTTTGTTATGACATTCTTCATAAAAAGTTTAAGTTTGGCAAATATTCAATAAGAAAATACTTAAATTACGGGTACATCTACAACAAGAGTAAGGAAAATGTATATAAATTACACATAACTAAAATAACCGGTTTATTATACCAAAATAACCGGTTTATTCGATATTCGAAAAATGGGCATTTTAAAATAACCGACTTGGGCAAAGCTAAAATAAGCGGTTAAAACCGGTCGAATAATAACAGTTCGATCTCACTAGTGTTCATATATTTTAAATTTCATTACAATCTCTCATTACAATTCTCATTCTCTCAGGACCTGCCACTGATGGAATTTGTGGTACAATTGTACCCAATTTGGTACAACTGAAACTCTATTGGTACACTGGTACAATTCATCCTTCTGCGGTGCAATTTAAAAAAAGCACACACAAAGTTTTTATAATTTCTTTGAGGTGGATTAACTGACTTTTGTTTTCAATAATAAAATTTTTAATAACATATCTCCAGCCCTGACCAGAGCTGCCAAAATTTGCATTATTGTTAATTTGTGTTCATGATTTACTAACATATTAAAGACATATGCACATAAATATATGTACTCCTATCCCTGAAAAAATCCTGGGATAATATGTCAAAAAGTCGCAACTTTTGTCGATTGTTTTGGTGATACTGTCTGCACTTTTATCTGCAAAAATGAGAGACAGAGAAATTGTTGCTTCTTCTTAAATTTTGTATACCCACACCACAAAAATGGGGAAGCTATTATGCGTTTGTTGTGATGTGTGTAGCACTAAAAAAAATTGGTCCTATAACCACCTTTGAGTTTACCGATCGATTCAATATCACTTTCTGAGTAGATTTAATGATCGGTCATGTTGGCCGGTTGTCATGGTTGCAATTTTTAAAGTAACTGATGAAATTTTACACATTGGTTTTAATTCATAGGAACGAAACCTGCTGAAAATGGTGAGAATTGGTTCATAAAATCACATTGCTCCCATACAAACTTCTTTCCGGAATAGTTTTTGTGCCTATAAACAATCTCATTTTGTAGGTACTAAGATTTAATTTGAGCAAAACTTATTGTATATTAGTACCTATATAGGTACTAAGATTTAATTCAATGGTGGGCGCTCCATAGCACAATTGTGCTGACAGATTTCACACGTATTCTTAGCCTCTTTATCGAATGCACATGAAGCGGATGCTGCCATATTTTTTTATATTTTTTATATTATTTTTTGGTGGGTACTTCTGCAATCTCACTAATACTAATAAGCATGAATACAAGCACAGTTTTAGTTGTGTCCACTTCTGATTTAATTTGAGCCAAACTTATTGTATTGCAACCTAAGTCATTTTAATGCCATAACTTCCATATTAATGTGGTAATTTACATAACAATTGGCTACTATAACTTTTACGATAGCTATTATGCCACGAAAAATGTTGTGCTTGTAGGTTCAAAATTAACTATAGGTCCCACATAAGCGCCCTTTCTAAAATCACTTAAGGGCAAGAAAATCTCATATAGATGAAGATATCAAAATCATATTCGGCACTAAGAACTTTCACATGAATCTTAACCTGCTAAAATAATTTTGTTTTGGCGCGTGGCTGATTGCCCATGGGTCGCTAAAATTTTTCTTTGTACACCGCGATGTAGGGCTGATACCCTGGCCGGGCTTGGCCGACTATACTTTCTTACTTGTTTTGTTTTTATTTTTCTTGTTTAAAAAATTGTTATGAATTACTACACTCATAGAAAAATGTGTCTTCATATTGATGATGCTCTAACATCAGAATTGTGACATCAATGTTATTACAAATGGCATCAATGAGACAAAAAGTGTTATCAATCCAATGACGAACGTCATCCTAACATTTTGTCATATTTTATTCGTCATCTACGCTATCGCTACAGTGACATCAATTCGATGCCACATTTTGTGTACACTTATAGCAAAAGCGCCATAACTCTGACTTATTTTGAAATCAGTACAGACAAACTGTCATCAGTGCGAAGACATAATATACCATGTCATCAGTGTAAATGGCATCATGAGTTTCTTTTTTTAATTCAAATTTGATAGGTTTGCAGTATTTCGTAGAAGATGGTGTCTCATTTTTCCAAATATCCTTTGTTTGCGTTGTACCAGTCGAAGGATCTGAATCTTCCAAAATCTTTTTTAATCGCAATGGTACAAATGATACCATGAACATATCTGAGTCCGAAATATTTTCACATACTACTTGTTTGTATTGGTTTTGTCCGGAAGAACCATCACATCCCCATTTACAAAAAATAATTAACTTTGTGTTTCCATATTCCTTTTATTGGTTGTAGCAAGCGTTCGGCTGTGTGATCAAGTAGAGATTGTAGTTGGACCTCTGCCGAAATTGGTGTGATTTTAATAGTGTCCTTTAATGGCAAACAGTCAATTTTAGCAGCTGTTATGTGATGATATGCTGGATACAGATTTGAGCCTTTTTCAATCGCACGGAATCTGAGCTGAGTATATTGCTGTTTTGTTAATTTCAAATCCAGAAATAATGCTAATGCCTCCTCATTTGGGAATGTTTTGCATCGCTCGGAGTTGGTATACTTTTAAGAATCCGTTTTATTCTCAATGAACTAGCTTCACTAACTTTTTCAATGATATCCACTTTTATCAATTCGTCGGCTGATAATTTAATTGTCGTATGTGGATTCCGATAGTTTCGAGTAAATTGAGTTTGAACACATTAAATTTGAAAATTGATTCAGCAAATACCACATACGACAAACTCAACACTCCATATCTCGAAAACCGTATTAGGTATCGAAAAACTGATTACGCCAAATGAAAGATCAGGTCGGAAAACCTAAGGAATCGATCTTAACTCAAAACAGCAAAAAATCCACATACGACATTAAAATTATCAACCGACGAATTGTTTCTGTGATCGTAATTGATGTACGAAAGTATCTTGAATATTTTCATATCCAATTTATTCATTGATATTCTTAAGCTTCCGCCTCTGAGAGCTATCGCTACAGTTGTCGTGGTCTCCCACGAGTGTTTTGATTTGTAGTTTCTGAAGCGATCTGGACAGAAAGTTCGTTCTCTAACCAGTTTGCAAAGCTCTTATAAAATCTATCTTTGCTGTAATCAACTTTCCTGTATCGCTGTTTTAAATTTTTGATTAAAGCAGACAATTTATTTTCTAAGTCCAATTGTATTTCCGTGCTATAGGAATTTAAGTTTCCTTTTTTCGAATGTAAGTTTTAAAATCTTCCTCGTTTTTGTTTCTAAAATACTCTTCGGCCAATTCCTTATAGCTGAAGCTCTCCATGTTTCTATGAAAAACGTTGTTATTGCTCAGATATATTATATCCACTGAGTTGCATCCCAATGTCACTTGCTTTTAAACCTTTTCATACTTTTTTCATACCAAATACAGGTAGAATAAAACAGATTAAAAAACTTAAAATCTTTTTATTTATATGCTATAAAATACCTGACACAAATTTAACAACGCATTGCATAGTTATAGGGTCATAGAATATTTTTAGAGTCATAAAAACAGATAAAATAAAAAGACCAAAAAAAAAAAAATTTAAATCCCTTCTAAGGTGGGATTCACAATATACCAGTTTAGCGTAAACGCGTGTTTAAGCTCTTTATTCTACTATAAACTACGCTAGTGTGAACGTAGTGTAACGGATAATGATGAATCAGGGCAGATATACGTTTTTCTGATTGTGTAACAATAATAAAAATTTTTATATATACTACCTGTATTCTATTCGATCACGATTAATATTCCCTATATCATAAAATTGTTTTTAAGGCAATAGCACATGATTTATGTTACTTCTGCAAACATTTTTGCGGAATAAAAAAAAATTTCAAACAAAAAAAAAATTTTTTTTGGAGTAATTTCATTAAAATTCAAAAAGTGTTAAATAGATGGGTGCAAACGGGTATATACAGGGTTAAAGAAAACACTTTCACCTTTATCTCAGTGGTTTTACCTTCTTAATCCCTTTTGATCCGCAAAAGTTCTATTCTACTAAAGTTGAAATTTGACAAAAATATATTAGTTTAGAAAATATGTCTTAACATCTCAAATACAAATAACACAATAGTCTCACATATTACTTTTTTTAAAGATAACAAGACTACCAACTTATCGAAAATGATAGCAGGTCATTATCGATGATAGTTTTCCAGCAATGATAATTTTTTCGGATTAAATATTTAAAAAAAGTCTCTTTTTCCGAATTTAAAAAAAAATTGTGCATGAGCTTTGAGTTAGCCAGAAGGTAGTTCAAAACTTATCAAGAAGAGGCTAGTTGAACAAAAACAACTCACTCATCTCTGCATAACTTTTGAGTTAGCCAAAAACTAGTTCAATACTTATTGAGAAGAAGTTATTTGCACAAAAAACAACTGACTCAAATCTGTACCAATTATGAGTTAGTTAAGAAGCCAGTTGTAAATAAGTTAGCTAAAGGTCAACTAAATGTTGAGCTAGCTAATAAAAATCCGACACTCCGATTGAAGCACGGCGAATTCACTAGAATGTGGGGTCATGTCAACATATGGTTATTTTTTTCGGTGTTCGATTTGTCAAAGTTTGTATACAAACTAGTTTTCAATATTTTTGACAATCGGACCACAAAAGCAGTGTTGTTGTTGAGTTGACCTCACCTTCTAGTGAATTCGCCTTGTTTTGAAGCAGACTTGCAGTAAAACATCGTCTGTCAGATGTGACTGAACTCATTTGCCAACTTAAGTATCTCTGCGCTATGGTCTGAAATTTTAAGTATAATATTTAATAGCACCAGTCAACAAACGGATCTGCGTCTGTAGAAAAATTAGAAAATCTAAGGTATATCCAGAGTTCTTATTTAGCTTTACCACATCATAGGATGGACAGATAATCATTCTTCTCCAAATTTTCTCTTAAGATTTCCACAAACGCCCCAAAGGTCAGTTCTTCTAGATTTTTCAGAACTTTTGCTAGGTGTAGGGGTGAGCGTGCCTTCAACACTTTCGGAATGTAGAGTGATGTTGAAGAGCTCAATAGGAAATTTTTTCGATCTATTGTATTGCAAATTTTTAGCTTTGTATCGAAGGTAGAGAATTGTAGATAAACAATAGGTTTAATTATTATCTAAACACTCAAATCTTTCATTCAGCACTAATGCTTCGTAAATCGCCAATTTTTAGGAATCTCAACTATTCTTCGTCTCAGTTTATTCATTTATCGTATTTTCTAATAATATTCAAAGACTAGCGAAACCGGGTCAGAGAATTGAGCATTGGCTTTGCTTAAGGATTTTGTGGTCTCTTTGTAGTAGCCCAAACTTTTTAAGGAAAAGTTTTTTATTTTCACAAAAAATAGTAAAAGTTAGCAGAAAATCCTTAAAACGTACAATTACATACAAAATTTATAAATGGGAGAACGCTTAACCATTATGTTGCAAATGCGTTCATGCATCAGTCCAAAAAGTCGTAGTGTAAAATTCATATACGTAATGAAAGCCCATCGAAAAAAGGAAAACGCGTGGTGTGGACCGACCTCCAGCTTAAAAATAAAAAGGAACAATTTATTATTCTGTTTGATTTTTTGCTATTAGTTGTTATGCAAAAAATAAGCATCGAAAATTAAATAGTTTATTAAAAAAAAGTATCGGCGTATCGACAGTAAAATATATATCGGCAAACGCGAAGTATCGCCGATATATCGGTATCGGTATTCGTTACATTAATTTTAATATCGATTGCAAACATATAATATTAATAAAAATTAGGTGTAGTAAATTTTACTGGTTTTGACAATTGTGTTATTTTGATAAGAAATTATTTTAGGAAGTCTTTAATTGTCAAGCATTCTTTTCAAAATCAAGAATATTTTTAGTGAATGTTAAGAATTTTGTAAAATTTGATAATGGTAACCCTATTCCCCACCCAAATCTATTTTACGAATGTTACAAAAACATATTTGTGTGTACTTCAGTATCGCCTGCAATATTTCAAAGACCAACTCACGAATGTATGTATAGAAGATATGATTTGTTTCTACGTATGTAAGTCAATTCCTACAATTTTTATGCAAAACATTTTATTAAAACTAGAAATTTTATTTAATAAAATTTCTCATTTTCCAAAATTGTGTTTTAGGGCATACAAAGTATTTACATCTGCATTCGTTAAAAATATTGTTAGTGTTATTAATGGGTCTCCAAACGCTTTACAAGGATAAACGGTTTTCAAGATAAAAAAAAAGTTAAAGGTAACTAGACAATTCCTAAGTTGGACAAGTATAATTAAAAATGAATGTAACTATTTATAAAAACGTTTTAAGTTTATTATAAGTTTACAATTTAAATTTTCTATTAAAATTATACATAACAAATATTTATTAATTTCAAACAAGTAACAACGCAATATTCTGCTATGCCGAATCTTTTATTTCCTCTACCAGGAACTATTATTTTTCCAAATAAAGTCCAATACGGAATCTGTGCCAAATTATGAACCAATCTTTATTAACTCTGACGTTAAAATTTCTAAAGTTAAACCAATATAATATGTGTATATTGGCTTTGCCGCAATGAAGCTACTTTGAGTTTTTTCTTCCAATTACCCCGTTTTATAACTAAGATTATTTTTTTTTTTAATTTCGGATTTTAAGCAAATAAACAGCGATATGTACCTTATTTTAAAATAGTATTAGGCGCGAGATTTGTCATAAAAGAATATTAACGATTTTTAAGCCAAATATTTGAAAATTATAATTATTTATTTGTCTGTGGAATATAATCCAATTTAGAATGCAATTTACACTTCAAAGAAATATAGTACTTAAGTGATTTAAAGCCAAATCTAGTTGTTTTTTTGACTAGATTTCCCATACAAAACAAAATCTACTCTGTGACTAGATTGTGACGAAAGCGTTATGCCATAAACAGTAGTGTTAACTTTCGTGTCGATTAAAACCCTCATAAAAGACATAAAAAATTGAATTAAAACCGCTAGTTTGACCTAAAAATAGCTAATTTGCCATTATTTATTATCAGAGAAGACCAATTTGCTTTTTTTGCTGTTTTGCTTCTTTTTTGCTGTTTTTGCCCATATTTGCTTTTTTGCTGTTTTTGTTATTATGGTGCTTATTTTGCTTTTTTCCTATGTTTTTGCTGTAAAATAGCTTTTTTAACATAATTTTTACGTAAAAATATTTTTTTGAGAAAACATGAGAAAAAAAAAATAATTGACAACTTTTTTCTGGGTTAAAACAAAAATATGTTAGTTGTGGACTCAACGTTTTTGGGCGCTTTATTACAACTAAAATTAATAAACTTACCATCCCAAAAAAAACAGCCATGTTACTTATTTGAGTTTAAAACAAAATAAGTAAGCCGGCCGTTGTGAACGAAAAAATAATAAAAAAAAATGACGAAAGAAAAGTCAGATATGTTATTTTTGCTAAAAATGGTAAAATTGTATCCTGAAGTTTTTAAAGTTGAAAAAGATTGGCTTTTTTATAAAGTGTGTTCGAGTAAAATTAATAGCGAAAAGAAGTTCAATGTGGAGCAACATTTTAGTACAAAAAACACAAATTAGCTGCTTGCCAAGAAAATCGTCCACAAAAACTTATAACGGAATTTCCTGTTACTATTACTGCTAATATATTTCACGAAGATATATGTAAATTTTTGTTGGAGACCAATATACCAGTAAAAAAGTAAGCCATCCCAGTTTCAAAAACATCTTTCAAAAGTACGCCAATTTTTCAGTTCCAAGCGAAAGTTCTATTCGAGGTAAATACATACCTCAAATGTATACGGCAGCTATAAAAAAAGCTACAAACAGTTGGGTTAGCTATTCACGAAAGTGTAAATATTGTGTCAAATGTACGAAAAGCTCTTGAGAATCTACATGAAAAAATATATATGAAGAAATTTAATGCAGTATGTATTTCAAAGAAATCCGGGGTTCAACCAATTTTACAAATAAACAGCATTCTTCAAACTGGTGCTAAACCTGTTGACGAAATGAAATTTTGAAATATAAATTTGCTCCAACAACATAAAACGTACAATTACATACAAAATTTATAAATGGGAGAACGCTTAACCATTATGGTGCAAATGCGTTCATGCATCAGTCGAAAAAGTCGTAGTGTAAAATTCATATACGTAATGAAAGCCCATCGAAAAAAGGAAAACGCGTGGTGTGGACCGACCTCCAGCTTAAAAATAAAAAGGAACAATTTATTATTCTGTTTGATTTTTTGCTATTAGTTGTTATGCAAAAAATAAGCATCGAAAATTAAATTGTTCCTTTTTATTTTTAAGCTGGAGGTCGGTCCACACCACGCGTTTTCCTTTTTTCGATGGGCTTTCATTACGTATATGAATTTTACACTACGACTTTTTCGACTGATGGTTGACCCACAGGTGTAGTAAATTTTACTGGTTTTGACAATTGTGTTATTTTGATAAGAAATTATTTTAGGAAGTCTTTAATTGTCAAGCATTCTTTTCAAAATCAAGAATATTTTTTTTAGTGAATGTTAAGAATTTTGTAAAATTTGATAATGGTAACCCTATTCCCCACCCAGATATATTTTACCAATTTTTCAGTTCCAAGCGAAAGTTCTATTCGAGGTAAATACATACCTCAAATGTATACGGAAGCTATAAAAAAAGCTACAAACAGTTGGGTAAGCTATTCACGAAAGTGTAAATATTGTGTCAAATGTACGAAAAGCTCTTGAGAATCTACATGAAAAAATATATATGAAGAAATTTAATGCAGTATGTATTTCAAAGAAATCCGGGGTTCAAACAAATTTTACAAATAAACAGCATTCTTCAAACTGGTGCTAAACCTGATGACGAAATGAAATTTTGAAATATAAATTTGCTCCAACAACATCCATTGACGTGCAAAGAAGTTTCTACTTATACAATTCACTTTTAACAGAAAGACGAAGAAAAATTACGTTTACAAATATAAAAGCCCACATGATTGGTTATTGTAACTGTTTTCACGAATCTGAAGAAATAGAATAACTGTAATTTTTTATATTTAAATGTATATATGTATTAAAAAAATAAAAATGCTTTTTTTGCTGCTTTTTTTTCTAAATTTTTGTGCTTTTTTTATATATTTTTTTTGCTATAAACACTTTGTTTTTTGCTTTTTTTTGTCTTCTCTGTTTATTATCAAACAATAAAAACAGGGTTGTCAAAACAACAAATATAGCAGCCCTGTTTATTTAAACGCACTGTCAAAATCGGATTTTCCAATTGCAAAGCGCTACCGTTGCGTTGCCGTCGCGTTGTTTCGGTATGCTACATACAAATTGTATGGGCATGAGGATTTTTGACAGCTAGAAAACGCGTTCCGCTCTTGTTTAGGTATGGCTGTTAGCCACCAAGTCTGGGTTTATAGGAGAGAGAAGAAATTACATTTTCTCCAAATTGGGTACAATCGAAACTTTATTGGCACACTGGTACAATTCATTCTTATTTGTACAATTTGTACAATTTAAAAAAATAGCCAAGAAGTTTTATCGTTTCTTTGAGCTGGATTAAGACACTTTTCTTTTCAATCATAACATTTTAAATAACATATCTGCAGCCCTGACCAGAGCTACCCAAAATTGGATTACTGTTAATTTATATTAATGATGTTATACCAACATATTAAGTACAAGTATATATACTAATATCCCTTAAGGACACTTGTGATTAAGTGTCTCCAAAGCGCAACTTTTGTCGATATTTTTAATGACACTGTCAACGAAGTGTCCACACTTTTGTCTGCCTTTTAAAACAAATAAGACAAAAAGAAATTTTTCTTCTTTCAATTTTGAAGGTGATTCGATGAAATTTCGTACATAGGTTTTAATTCATAAGGACGAAGCCTATTGAAAATGGTGAGAATCGGTCCATAATTTCAACTGGCCCGCACACAAACTTTTTTTTCGGAATAGTGTTTGTGCCTATAAATCATCTTCTTATGTTGGTATTTGGATTAAATTTTGGGCCAAACTTATTTTATTGCAATCTTAATCGTCTAACCAAATATTATTGAAACCGGTCCATATTTGACAATAGCTCCCATGCCATAACTTCCTTATACATGTTGGTATTAACATAAATATTGGCTACAATAACTTTTACGATAACTCCATGTCTTGACAAAATGTTGTGCTTGAAGGTCCAAAATTAACCATAGGTTCCATTTAAGACCACTTTCTAAAATGGCTTAATTACAAACAAATCTCTTATAAATGAAGTTACTTATTTAAATAATATTCGGAGCAACAGGCTTTTACATGAATCTTAACCTTTTAACAAATTTTTCATCTAGCGGGACCATGATTGCCCATGGGTCACAAATAGGATACACTCTCGAAAATTTTTCTTTATAAACTGTAATATTGGGTGTCAAATGGTCGAGCTTGACTGACTATAATTTTTTTGTTTTAATTAAATAAAAAAGTGTTATGAATTACTATGAACGTATTTTATAGCGAGATTTTGGCACAATTTAAGCCAATTTGGTACAATTTTCAACCTTGACACGGTACAATTTAAGAATTGATACGAAACAGCACTTCATAAAAAACAAAACAAAAACAATAATAGCGGCTTGTTAAAACTGTTAACAAATTGAACAATTTTGTGAAGATAGCAAAAAATGCAAAAGACAAATGAAGCATAGCCGCGAATAACGTTGTAAAAGTCACTTATTGCCAAAACTGTTTTTTGGAAGAACGTTGTAAGTTGCTAACAAAAGTATACAAACGAAATGGTTTTGCAACGTGGAATAACGTTTTAAAATCCGCTTGCGTAGTGGAAAAATGTTTTAACTGACATTGCGATTGTGGATATGAAACTTCTTGATATTTTGCATAAAAGTTTTTATTATCATTATTTTGAATAATCTAAAAAAATATTAATAAAAATAATCCTGCCTTAGCGTTATTCGCGGATAAAATAAATGAAGTTGATTATAAATAAAAGGTAATGCAAATTTTTAAACGCCTATTTTTTTTTATGTATGTATGTGTTACACAAAACATTTTCAATCGGTTGTTTTTGTTATGAAAACAAAATCTCGCTAATGTTAAAACAGTATTAAATTGCATTAGTAAACGCACTAGATTTTTAGAAAGATTTCAAATGAAATCTACTAGATTTCGTTGTAATGTAAACGCCCTAATATTACAGACATATTAATTATGTACATATTCACAAATAAATTTTACAAAAAAAAAAAAGTATGTATATGCAAATGAGAAACAAAAATTACATATACTATGGGCTTAAATAGATAAATAAATTAAGTTTAGTATCAGAAATAAATTTATAAAATAATATAAATAAACTTGTTGAACTCGTTACACATCCCTCTTAACGGGCCAACAGAAGCAAAATTAGCTCTAAAAAATGTAACTGATAACGGAACCAAGTGACGTGATAGGTGTTGAGAAATATTAAATATTATATTGTTGATAAAGAATCCAGAGTATACGTCGCCAATAATTTGATATATGCTTAAATAACTAAGTCGTTCCTTTCGTTCATCGTTCCCGTTTTTTTCTTTGAACAATGAACGAACGAGGAACGAGAAAACAGCTCTGTCGTTCGTAAAAACAATTGCCATCAACAAACAAAGTTTGTTTTCATTTTGTGGCCTAACAGCTAAAGAAGAATTATTATTAAAAATGTTTGTAAGAAATAACAACATTTTACAAATATTACAAAAAAGTTTTAAGAATTTCCTAAATGTTTATTTGTTTTAATCTACTCATACCTGCATGCCGTTGCAGGTGGTAAACGGGTGATATATTGATGAAATAGGTGTATTGCTTTGAATCATTTTTGTAATTTATTCAAAAAATCAACCTTGTTCTAAGTGTACAAAAAATTAGTGAGCGATATACATGTGATGATTCAACGGATTGCAATTTAGGAACGAGGAACGATAAAAAAGAAACTATTGAAAGAGTCCGCACCGTTCCTATTAGGGAATCGTTCATTGGAACTAGGACGTTCCAGAACGACTAAACTCTAGTTCGTGCTATGCCTTGTTTGAACGAAGTATTTATTTTTGGCAGATATTTCCAGGTAACGGAAGGTATTTTTAAGCCACCAAAAACAACAACAGAATCACCGTCTACAGAGAAAAAAGCCAGGGCTGTTAAAGTTGGTACAATTGTACTTTTTTTGGTACATTTTGACCTTCTAAAGTACCGTGGTACTACCGTGACTCATTTGGTACAATTTAAAAATTTGTCATTGTTCCCCCTTTTTTAATTTTTAGTATAGCAAACTTATTATTGAGTCCTTTTCATTGCATTTATTTTTTTTTAATTAGTATTTCTTTCATCAGGATTTAAAAGTCCTTCTTTTAAATTACAATTTTTAAGCCTAATTAAAATATCTAAATTTGGATTAAAAACCATTAACAGTTCAATAAAATAACCACAATACTAATTATTGTTAACAGCTAAGGCACGAGCTATGTTTACATTTGTCCTTCAAGTTGTGCTGGAAAAGGTCAACTAGAAAAAAGAAAGACAAAAAAACAGGAAAAACAAAAAAATGTACTTTGGACTTCAAGAAGAATTCTTGACAAAAGTACGAAAAAACAGAAGTAAGGAAAAACATGTGAGATCATTTAAAATGGATAATCATTCAAAAAGCAAATTTCGATCTACCAAAGGTTAAAATACAATTTGGTTTAAGGATTGATGTTTGACTACTGACGTCAGCAGTCTTCGATGGCTGCGAGTGTAAGACGGCAAATCCCTTTGAGAAGACCTACACCATTTTTCATTGAAAATGAGAAAATTCCAGATGAAATTGAGAAAATTCCAAATGAAAATGAGAATTTCAATTTGAAATTGAGAAAATTCCAATTGAAATTGAGAATATCAATTTGAAATTGAGAAAATTCCAATTGAAATTGAGAATATCAATTTGAAATTGAGAAAATTCCAATTGAAATGGAGAATATCAATTTGAAATTGAGAAAATTCCAATTGAAATGGAGAATATCAATTTGAAATTGAGAAAATTCCAAATGATATTGGGAAAACTTTATTTGAAATTGAGAAAATTCCAAATGAAATTGAGAAATTTTAATTTATAAAATTAAATTATATATTTTTTTTAATATTCATACAACGAACGTACATAGCAAACATAATGATGGAAAAAATTAAAATAAATACAAATCGCAGTATTATTGACCAACAGGCACATCTTTCAGAACCAGAGCAGATTGGTAAAACGTTGTAGTATGTTGTATGGCTCTACTGCAATATCCAGTAGTTGTACATGTCTTAGAAGCATCACCTCTTCTAAAAAGTTAAGTCTCTGCTCTTCTACTAAATTGGGGGAATAACGTTTGGTACATTCATCTTTGTTTTCACAATACTCTCCAGCTACACTCCTGCGTTTGAGCCCCTATTGACCGATGCTTAACCCCATTGAAATTATTTGGTCAAAAATAAAAAGTATGGAGAAAACAAATATGAATGTACCGAACGTAATTCCCCCCAATGTAGGAGAGCAAAGGCTTGCTTGAGGTGATTAAGGCTTCTAAGTATACATGTCTTACTGTCTACTGGAGATTGCAGTAGAGCCATACAACATACTACAACGTTTTATCAATCAGCTTTGGATCTGGAAGATGTGGTCAATAATACTGCGATTTGTATTTATTTTCATTTCTTCATCCTGATGTTTGTTGCATGAATATAATAAAAATCATATAATTCAGTTTTATCAATTTAAAATTAAAATTTCTCAATTTCATTTGAGGTTTTCTCAATTTCAAATTAAAATTTCTCAATTTCAAGTTGATATTCTCAATTTCAATTGGAATTTTCTCAATTTCAAATTGATATTCTCAATTTCAATTGGAATTTTCTCAATTTCAAATTGATATTCTCAATTTCAATTGGAATTTTCTCAATTTCAAAATGATATTCTCAATTTCAATTGGAATTTTCGCAATTTCAAATTGATATTCTCAATTTTAATTGGAATTTTCTCAATTTCAAATTGAAATTCTCATTTTCATTTGGAATTTTCTCAATTTCAATGAAAAATGGTGTAGTGGTTGAGGTCGAAACATGTCAGGGTAACCAGCCGCCTGGGTTCGAATCACACGCCAGACAGCCTAGCTTCGAATCCCAGGTCAGTCAAGAATGAAAATTATCAATAACAATTTTAATTAATCTTCCATGTTGTAAAAATTCCTTTCTTCATAAAAATAATTTAATGCAAATTAAATTCAATGAACTTAAGCCTAATTAAAATATCTAAATTTGGATTAAAAACCATTAACAGTTCAATAAAATAACCACAATACTAATTATTGTTAACAGCTAAGGCACGAGCTATGTTTACATTTGTCCTTCAAGTTGTGCTGGAAAAGGTCAACTAGAAAAAAGAAAGACAAAAAAACAGGAAAAACAAAAAAATGTACTTTGGACTTCAAGAAGAATTCTTGACAAAAGTACGAAAAAACAGAAGTAAGGAAAAACATGTGAGATCATTTAAAATGGATAATCATTCAAAAAGCAAATTTCGATCTACCAAAGGTTAAAATACAATTTGGTTTAAGGATTGATGTTTGACTACTGACGTCAGCAGTCTTCGATGGCTGCGAGTGTAAGACGGCAAATCCCTTTGAGAAGACCTAGTGGTTGAGGTCGAAACATGTCAGGGTAACCAGCCGCCTGGGTTCGAATCACACGCCAGACAGCCTAGCTTCGAATCCCAGGTCAGTCAAGAATGAAAATTATCAATAACAATTTTAATTAATCTTCCATGTTGTAAAAATTCCTTTCTTCATAAAAATAATTTAATGCAAATTAAATTCAATGAACTTAAGCCTAATTAAAATATCTAAATTTGGATTAAAAACCATTAACAGTTCAATAAAATAACCACAATACGAATTATAATTTTTATTTATGCAATATGCACTTAAAATTATTAACATGGTTAATTTAGAAACGCAATCAGAAGATACTCGAATGCATGTATTTTTACAAAGGCTAACTTTTTTGTTCCACTAAATAGCACGTAATTTCATGAATAAAAATTTCACGTAATTATCGTAGACCTTTACAAAAATCACATGCCCTTTGAAGAAATTTATTGCGGAACAGAAGTGGATATTAATATTTCTAATAATAATATTAATATTGATATTGGTAGAGAAATGAAAGAAAATGCAAAACAATTTTATATAAAATTTTGCGAAGTTTTGAGAACCAAAGTCAACTTTAATAACGAAGTTTTAATCTGGTTCCATAAATTTACTCCTGAAAATATTATTTCAGGTAAAACAAGTAATAGTAAAAATGATACCGAATGAAATTGTAAATTTTGATTCAATCAATAATCTATTTAGAGCTTTAGCTGATGATGAGCAACTGCAGTCGTTAAAAACTGAAAACATTTGTAGTTTTTGGTCGGCAGTAGCTAATTTACAAAATGAGCTGAATGTCCATATATTTCCTGACATTTCTAGAGTCGTTGCTGGACTTTTATCCATTCCACATTCGTCTGCAAATGTGGAAAGAGTTTTTTCTTTTCAAAATATAATTAAAACTAAGGAAAGAAATAGACTACATGTGCCAACATTATCAAGTCTCATATAAAAAAAGGATTGGGTAAGATCGACAAATTCAGGCTGCTATGATGTCAAAATTCCAAATAGCTTATTTACTAAACAAATAAGTGTCCGATTTTGATCTCATATATTTATAAGACTTTTATGTATTTTATTTAATTCATACATATAATGTATGCTAATGTTAAGTTCTGTTTTTTTTGTGTTCAATTGAATTTTTATGTACTTTTTTGTTGTTTTAATATATTAAAAAATAAATGGTACCGTGAAGGTCCAAAAAGTACATTTTTTTGAAAATTGGTACAAAATTTAAAACCCGATTTAACATCCCTGGTGTACACACTCTACGGGGACGTTGACGAACATATGAACAAGTAACATACACTGATAATTAAGTTTAATTAATACTGATATAAATTATATATCATGCATTGAATCAACCGTAACCAATTCACCGGAAAAATAGCTGGAAACTGCAATGAGAAGACCACTACCAGTAGTTTTGTTACCATGATCTCGACGAAAAATATTGACATTGTTGCAAAGTATTTCAGTATTTAAAAAGCTTTCATATACATGATGATCAATGTTGACATGATGATCAATATTATTAGATCTTTCCAAATATAAAGTTGATAGTTTTCTTCTCATGCGACGAACATTTTGGTAAACGATAGAAATGTAATTTGTGGCTCTATTTAGTTTTCCGACACATTTTACATGTTTCCAGTAATGAGAAGAGTCAGATAAATTGGGAATGTATTTAGTTTGCTATTTTAAATACAGTACAAGTACATAACAGTTAATTAAATACAGGACAATTTAAGATTTTTCACTAAAAAATTTTTAATACAAAAAAAAGCTGAAAGATACAGTACTGTTATATGTAATACAGAACGGATGGTCACCGTATGCATACCGTATGTATCCCGCTCATAGTATGTACATATATTTATGAATCTCATTAGACAGCACACGAGGGCTTCCAATCGGGACTGATTTATCTTTTTTGAATAAAATATTTCGGGATCCCAATTTCGGGATCGTGGGATTTTCGGGATATTTTTAATCCCGGAATTCACGGGATTTTAAAAAAAATTTCGGGATTTTTTAAATTATTTTTTTTTATTTATACCCAATATATAAAACTTTCTAAACTGTTTGAAAAACAACTTCATTTTCCAGTAAAAATACATATTTCAGGAACTTATGTATATTATTTATTTGAAAAAAAAAAAAAATATATATATATCTAATAAAACAAACTTAAATCATTAATTGATCACAATTCATAACGATCATGTAATAAAAAATGTAACAAAAAACATAAAATTCTTATTTATATCCATATTTGATTATTGATATAAAAAAATTACACCATTTCCAATTATATTTTAACATTTCCATGCGTATTTTAAAATTTTCCAAAGGAATTGAAATTGCCCAAATATATTTTGAAGTTTTCTAAATGTATTTTGAAATTGTCCAAATATAATTTAAAATTTTCAAATATCGGGTTTTTCAACAAGAACTTTTTTTTAATTTTGGCTACATCAACAACATTATAGTTTTGACATTAAGGGCCTAATCATGTAAAACGCAACGCAACGTCAAAGATTTACATTGAAAGCCCAAACAACGTCATATATATATTGTAATTTTGTTGTTGCTTTCTTCAGGAATTCATGTACCGTTTTAAAATTTTCAACGCCTCAAGCTATGCAGCGCTTGAAATTTTAAAGCGCAATGTGAATTTCTGTAGAAAGCAACAACAAAATTACAATATATTTATGACGTTGTTTGGGCTTTCAATGTAATATCAGGATCCCGAAAATGCCGAAATTAAAATTCCGGGAATCGGGATTCGCCTAACCCCGAAATTGGAAACCCTATCGCGCACTAATGGGAGAAAAAATGCCAATGCATGACAACGTTTCGTCTCAGGACAAACCTCCAAAACGCTTCTTAATGGAAACATAATAATTCTAAGGGGCGGTCCAACCATAACTAACGATGTTAATTGTCGCACCTTAACGTCAAAATTTTGCCCAACTTTAATTTGACATTTCTTTGTTTCTGTGCTTGACAAATTCAACAATGGATCATTTCAAGCATCGTCAATACGCCAAATGGTTGGTTGAACAGACAGAAGTGAATGGTGACTTTACAATGAAAATCATCTTCAGCGACTTTCACCTCAGTGGATTCGTTAACAAGCAGAACTGCTGCAGTTGGGCAAATGAGAATCCACGAGCCGATGCATCCATAAAGAGTGACAGTTTGGTACGACTTATGGGCTGGCGGCGTCATCGGGCCGTATTTCTTCAAAAATGAGGTCGACCAAGCAGTTACCGTGAATTGTGTTCGCTATCACGAGATGACAAACGACTACTTATGGGCAGAAATTGAGAATATGGATCTGGACGATATGTAGTTCTAACAGGATGCCACACAGCCATCGAAACAATGGCTCTTTTGCGAGAGAAATTAAATGGCCGGGTTATCTGGCGATGTTAATTGGCCGCCACGATCATGTGCTTTGACACCTTTGGATTTCTTTCTTTGGGGATATTTAAAAGAAAAAGCGTACGTCAACAAACCAAAAACAATTCAAGAGCAAAGGATGAGATAATTCGGCACATTAATGACATTTCACCTCAATTATGTCGCAGAATCATTGAAAATATGGACCATCGGTTAGAGGTATGCCACCGAAGCCGTGGCGAGCATTTGGCCAATATATTGTTTCACATACAATTGTCATATATAATTCTCTGAAAACTTTTTCTTTTATTTACAATTATAAATTGTACGTTTTGTTTGGACCACCCTTTATATTAACCCATCTATTTTTGGTGGTGCTAACAAAAGTTCTTATTCTTTAGCTGGGAATTAAACCATTAGCACTGCCAACTTTAAATAACCTCAACTTAGTTATTACAATCGCCTTAACTGTGTTAAATTTTTATGAATCATTCTGTTTATTCTACTCACGGCGAAAATTCGTAACATGCGGCACTTTCCCATTTTTGCACATTTACTGCAGCAACAACATAATGGAGAAATTGTCAACAAATTTTTTTATTGTTTACATTGGCCGAAAATGACAACAAGTAATTTCATTCATGAGGAAACAAGAAGACTGCATGCAAAAACTCTTTGATGTTTGTTTAATTATGCTGCTTGAGGATAAACAAAACAAAATTTAAAATAGAGAAGTATTCAAAAACAATTGCAAAGTGGTGTTGTCTTTTCTGTTTCTTTTATGTACATATGTATATGTAAATGTATATGTACATACATATATAAATTGTAACGACGAAGTTTTGTGGCTGCTTTTCAGCGCAAAAGCTAGAGGTGAGAACGTGATGTTGAATTTTTAAATATTATTTACGCGTGAGAGAGTGAACGTGACTGCAACATAAAATTTGACTGCGTGATTTCTCCTGCACGTTCTAAAGAAACACAAAAATTTTAAATACGTAAAATTATCTAAACTTTAAGAATTTTGCATTAAAAATATTTACATATGGGGCATTGCACGCCACATCGGATGATTTAAAACCAATTTTTTTTATTCACCTTTTTTGTGGTATTTTTTTTTAGTACACCTCAAAAGGGCCTTCCTGGTTAATATTAAAATTTTTTTGATTACTCCTTCAAAGGACTCTTTTGTTTTAGTTTTTTTGTTTGATCATAACTTTCTCAAAATAGATCAAAAATTTTTTTTTAAATTTTCGTTTTTAGATGTTTTTTATAGAAAACATATTCAAAGCTTTTTTGATAAAGATTTTTGAACTTTAAATTTTTAACCGTGTGTTTGGAAGTGATTGAAATTTTCAAAAAACGCGACTTAAAATTTCAAATCCAAAGGAAATCGTAAAATTGGGGAAATAATAACAAAATGTTTTCCTTAACCATCCGATTTGGCGTGGAATTTCCCATATATAAACATACATACATTCTTCTAAAAAAACATTCCATATGAAAGATGCTAAGCATATAAAATCTTTCTTATAAATGTTTTTTTTTTTTTTTTTTTTGAGATAATAAAAAGTTCGTGAGTGTGTAGTTTAAGCGTAAGTGATAACAAAAATTTTGTTAGTGAACGTGCTTAACTGTGAGAACTTAAAAATTCCTAGTGAGTGATTACATTTTCTTCCCTTGTGAGCGTGCGTGATCATAGTCAAAAACTACTCACGCCCACTGCTCTAGTAAAAAAAAAAACAATGAATGGAAGCGCGCTTCGAAGTCCGTACAAGTTTAAAATTTATAATATTTTCAAAGCTCAGTTGGTTGTGGTTGGCGTTTACGTTCGGATGCAATATTTGTTGTGTTTATTACATAAAAACATTATTCATGTATCGCAATATTTTCATAAGTCACATTCAATTGAAGTTATATCGTAACAAATTGAATTTCAATCGCTTTGAAAGTGAAGTGATATAAAAAATATTAAAACAAAACATAAAAATTCCAACATTTAACACATAAAATTTGAACAAAATTTATACACGTTAAAATTTTTGGGCCAATCAATAGATTTTTAAGTTCATTTAAGAAATATTTGTTTAAAAAGTAGTGTTTAATTTCTTTTATCATTTGTTACATTTGGTGAAAAAACCTCCAACCAGGTAAGAATTGAATTTTCAATATTTCAGTGTCATTTTCATTAGTCGTTGAATAAAATGTCACACAACTGTGTATTTGTTGCCCTTTTATTTCTTGGTTTCTTGGTCTCTGTCAGATTTTATTCAGTGTCATTTTATTTGGTTCAAAACAATTCGTTTTTTTTTTAATATTTTCTTTTTATGTACATATATTTTCTATTAAGTTCAAGACGAGCTAAAATTATTTTATTTTAAAAAGTTTTTGCTTTAAAAAAAAATACATAATTTTATTTAAATTTGTTTAAAATATCAATTGACGTATATTTTAAAGAGATTTTTCCCTGATATCCCTGGAATTTAATGTAAACAGAGCGAAAAAAGACGTTGAAAAATAGTTAACGAATGGCATTGAAATGATAGCAAAGTGTTGTCAATATCTCGACAACATATGTTGTCAAATTTTTAACAAAATGTTGTCGAATTGGAACCGAAGACAAAATATCATTATTGTTAAATTCGCAGTTTATTGAAATAAAAAAGTGCAAATTTTTATACATACGTATGTGAATTAAAATTAGTGAACAACAGAAAATTTAACATGATAAGTGAGAAGAATGTAGTAAAATGTGACGACTGCACTTTATTTTTGATAATGATACTTTCTTTTTGAAGAAAACAAAAATTTCAACATAAAAAGAAATCAACAGAAATATACAAAAACAAAAATTCTAATAGTGCATAGAAAATATTGCTGGAAAATAAGATAAGGAATAAGACTATAAAAGTAAGAAAGCTTTATAAATTGTAATTTGACTTAGAATACACATTCGAATTAATATGAAAACTTATAACAAATCAACTCCTTTTGACGACGGCGATAAGGAACAAAAAAACCCTTGTATCTTTAAATATGCAAGGTGAATACATATTTATGATTATTTATGAGTTTACATTAATATGGAATTTGTAGTTAATTTTACAATTCTTTTATTAAAGATGCTAATGTGTCATATGAAGTTTGACAGTTTTATGTCAAATTAGATTATTCAAACTTTTTTAAAAAGAACACAAATTAACACAAAAGACAAAATAATTTACCATTAAAAACAAAAATAAAGCACAAAAATTTACTTGTTTTTAATTATAGAAATTAACAAAAGTAAAGCCCCAGTTGTATGTAAAGCAATTAGAACGATTATATTTAGCATTAAGGTTAGTTAAAGTATAGTATAGTTAACCGTAACGTCTAAATCTGTAGAAAACTCATTTCTTATTATAGTATTAAAATTGCTTTTTATTATTGTTATTAAGTTTCGTTTAAATACTTGCTAAAAATATAAAAAAAATATAAAAAAACTTTCCCATACCGGGAATCGAACCCGGGCCTTCTGGGTGAAAGCCAGATATCCTAGCCACTAGACCATATGGGATATTAGTGAAGTTGCGCCGAATCGTCAACATATAAGTAAAAGGATATTCATTTATTGGACTGTAGCTTTAAAAAAACTAATAAATCCATTTCTATGTATACCAGTGATGGGTTTTGGACATTTTAATTTTATGCCAAAATTCTAACGAAAACGGTCCTTATTGACTTAAAAGTGGCCGAATGCTTTTATCATAGAAATTTACCTTTGGGCTTCGGTGTGTTCGGACACATATCTAGTAAAATTTTATGGCCAACATTCTTGTAAAACATTTTCTTGTAAATGAGCTGAGTCATATGACCTTTCATCAGTTTTGTGTGATTGGGTGGAATTGGTAGCAGATTTTGCGAAAAGAAATTCATGTCGGAAAGAATTCTGTCATATTTTCGTGCGAGTGCATCGTACGAATGTGTAGAATGGTGAATTCCGGCCTCTTAGATAGGAGTACATAACATGCGTTAGTGAGCTGTAGGCTACTGTCAAAAAAGTTATACTAGTAGTTTTTTATAGAACAAGTTACATAAACAATATTTTCATGCGATTGCGATAGGAAGTTGATTAACTCTAAACTGTAATGCGTTCAGTATTTCGAGTCATATAGAAAAACTTATTGAACTTATAGAAATCCGAGATTGGAATGCTATAAACAAAGTGTAAAATAAATACAAAAAATAGCTGACGTATAAGGCTTTTACAACGAGCGTTGGTTTACCTGCCATTTTTCATGCGCACGATACTCGTCTACGATGACCGCGTGTTATGTACTTCTACCTTAAGTGCTATAGCAAAAAAGTTTGACTGCTACTTCGACGAATACATACATATATCTTTTTCTTTTTAGCACCATTATGTGTGTTATTTTTTAAGAAGCGTAATTGGGTTAAAATAATTGGATAATTTCATTATTTTTTAAGAAAGTTCCATTATAGGCCAATGGTTTTATTCTACTTCGTAAGATTTTAACTAAGATTTATTTAACTTGTTACTGATCAATTTGTTTATGTAAAAATATATGATTAAAAATTTAAATTTTTTATTAAAAAATGGGTTGTGATCAAGTGTTATAAACAATGGTCGGCCATTGCAACTTTTCGGTAATTGCAAAAGGCTAGAAATTTTCGAGTTGCGAAAATCGAGCTCAAACTGTACCTGTGCTGCAATAATATGTGTTGCAAGGAGAGGCTAAGGAAAACTTTAACCGCCTCAAAAATAAAATTCTGATTTGATCTTTCAAAACGCCGACACAGGTATATTTTTTGGTGTCCTCTACCAGAATCCGTTGTCAGAACCCCGTAGTTTTCGAAAAAGATTGAAATTGTTGTACAGTGTAATCATAGTTTAACATTAAAGTCGGTTCTTTTAAAAACAACTTTTGATTAAAACCCTGTTTTAAACTAGTAATACACTATATGTAGTCAAAATAAAAGTTGGATTAAGGTTGATCAAGCTTTAAGTGGGTGCCTCATCAAATGTAGAAAATATTTTCTTACAGTCTATAGGTATAACAAAGGCAAACGAAGTGGCATCTCTAATCTGAAGCTATCAAATATAATTAAAACAATAAGAAAGCGAGATCATTTTTGATGTAAACATTCAAGAAAAGAGCAAGCGAAAAGGACTAAACATTTTTTTTTTATATTTAATAATTTTTCTTATTATTAATATATTTAATTGATATTTATTTTTGTGCTAAATATATAAATAACAAAGACGGTTTTATCTCTTCACATTAGGAGCAGATGTAGTGTTGTTAAATAAGTTAAAAACTGCTTCAGCTAGTTTTAAAATTAAACCCGGGTTAAAGGTGTAAAGTATGCTTTTACTTGTCTATAGTTGATCAAAAGCATATTTCAAATAAAAGTTTACCTTAGAACTCTTAAAGTATGCATTATTTATGGATATGGTTATTAGACAATATATTTATCCGTTTTAGAGCATTTTATGAATTTTGGCATCGAGTTGCAAGTCTATATTAGTGCATATTTTTGCATATTTTTAACCTTTGCAGCATTTTTTTGCATATGTAAAGGAGTCAAAACGTGGTTTTAAGTAAATAGTGTATTTCCCACCCTTTTAAGAATATTTGGACACTTTTTAAATTTTTTTTAATGCACAATAAACTCTTATATGAATTATTTAGCCTCATTTCGGCGCCTTTTTTAATATAATTTCTTCGTAATAAATTTTCAAGCTCAAGTTCAATTTCATAAAAAATATTTATTTATTAATTTTCTATTATTTCGCTATCTCAATGGATAGCTTCTTCTTTAAACAAATTTTTTAAAACTTATTTAATTTTCTATCTAATTCTTAAAAATTAATTTAATTCTTAGCACCAAGCTACAGTTATGAACAACAATGTTAAAAAACTAATTTAACACTTGAAATGACGAAGCTTGTTATGTATTTATCTTCAAGATAATTTAAAAAAATTATTTAAAAGTGATTTACAACTAATTACTATTAATAATTCTAATTATTGCAAAGGGCACAATCGTTTTTCAGACGATCTTATACTATTTATTTTTATAAATAATATATTTACATTGTATGGGCATAAATATTTACAATGTAACAAGTTAAAAATATTTATGGCCTTTTTGTACATTGCCCCCATTTTTTCCTGTCTTCAGTCTTCAAGAAATTGTAAAACTCATTACAACTATAACTAAAGTTTGTATTTCTCTTCAACTTACCTTCTAGGTTTTATATTAGGAGCCTGTTACTCTCTTTTCTCCACTTTGAAAACTAAAAACTTGTTCTGTAAAAGCGTTTGAATGTGGAATGGAAGAAATAAAATAACATATTTCCTCAAATTCGTTAATGCACCACCATTTAGAAACACTTTCCATTTTTCTTCTACTGTTTTCTTTTTTCGTACTGACTGCAAAAATCTTTAATGTTAATAACTCATCGATAAGGACATATATATTAATATTTGTATCGCAAACAATTTGACAATATGACAAACTATATACTGACCAAACTTAATATTTAATAACAGTACAAAAACAGTACATTAATGAAAAAATCAGTACATTTGCGTATTGATTTGCTTGTAATACATAAATCAGTACTTTGAACAAAAAACAGTACATGTACTGATAAATACAGTACGAATGGCAACCCTATGTTAGTCCGTCTTTAGCCAACACAAATTAGCCCAAATCTAAGCCACAACAGACATAGTTTGACCTGGGACTTATTGATTGTCATTGCGAATACCAACCTAATGAAAAATTTAACGCATTTGATTTCAATTGGAACGTCTGTGAAAATCATTGCAGTTTGTAGCAGCAAAACATTTTCGAAAATTTACCACTCGAAATTGTGGCTTCGATAAAATTTTTAAATGACCAAACGCGTACCATTTCACAGATTCAACTTTCAATCGACGAAGATGTGGTGACGTGCTTAGCAAATTCAGTGTGTCAAAAACTATGTTGGATAATTTACAGCTTTTTTTTGGCATCACAAACTGTATCGATCGATTTGTATGATACGCAGTTGTCTGAGAAAAAATGCTATATGTATCTTGAGGTTTAAATCGCTCTATCTTAATGGCTCTTTCTGCCAGCCAAGCACGGCCAATAAGAAAATTTTAGGAATCAGCAATTGTGCAGAAATTTGTGGACAATTTGATGCATGCAGTATTTTCATACACAGCAACTTTGCTATCTTCGATATTTTACAATTGATGAATTTTTTGATGCCAAACAAAAACAAAAGCAAAAAAGTTTTTGGGAAAAAATAGAATTTTTTTGGATATGGTCCTTCTAATGACCTAGTGGTATAAAATATACTTAACGACCTATTCTCATACTTATGAAAATATACGTACAAAATTTCATAAAAATCGGTTGAGCCGTTTCGGAGGACTTTAAAAACAAACATCGTGACACGAGATTTTTATATATGTATATACTGCCGCAGTAAAATTCACTTACTGCCTTTTTTTAATTTTGATGCCAATAAATTTCTTTAATAATTTTCTACCCATTATTTAATTAATTTATTAATTTAATTCATTAAGTCTATGGAAAAATCCTTACAGACTATTACAAATTATAAAATAAATCATTAGAAATGTTATTTCAAAGTAAGAGCAATCTTTTAAGTTTGTCAAACATCAAAAAATACAAAATTCAAATTTCCGTTTTATATCATTTTCGTTTTTATACTTGAATGCCTTTTTACTAAGCACGGCAGTATAGATGTAGATACTCGTAGAAAATATTTTATCGATTAATAGTGCAAACCTAAGTGTAACGAACACACATTGTATATATCGGGTAAGTTATCGTTAGGTTTGATTTATGATGTGAAATAAACCAAAAAAATTTGAAAGTGAACTTTAAGTATTTATTAACGGTTAAAAGAACAATTTATGGCATTTACTGTTTGAAAATGATATCATGTATATGTTGGCCATGACTACGTCTGAAGTGGTCCATTCGGAAGGTCCAATTTTGGACGGCTCGTTTGAGCATAGCGACTGCTATCTCGCGAATAACACGAGTCATTTTGGCCTCCAAAGAGTCAATCATAGCTGGCTTATTCCGGAAGACCGTAGACTTAACATATTCACAGAGAAAATAGTCCAAAGGTGTGATATCGCAGTATTCGCGTACACTCACAGCTACAGTTGCTACATTCACTTTACTACGTGCTAATGTAAAACGGGACTCAAATTTTTAGATCATTTTGGACCCCACATTCCCGCGGCTGCTCTTGACGAAGCGCAATGTAATGGAATCTGTTGTTGTGTCACTCCCTATGCGGCAATTTTGTTTATTAACAATTTTTACGGTAAGTCAAAAATAAGCCATGCCCCATTTAAATCACAGGGTCATTTATACGTTGCGCAAAACAATGAATTATTTTCAAAGTAAATTTGTGTAATATGGTAGCTTTGTTTAAACGCGAATATATTCATTATGATAATGATATATTCATACTGACCATAAATTCCAAAAAGTGAGCGTGTAAAACAGTTCATTTGACAGCTTACCATATCTTACCTTTATGTACATGACGTGTCAATTTGATTGCTATTATCAGTTAATTGCTCTTATCGATTAATAGTGAATATACAAAATACGATATATGTTTTTCAATGATAAAAATAAAATCCTTAGCTGACATAGTAATGCACTGATTAATGAAAGCTTTGCTCATTATCATAAAATAACTAAAAAGTGGAATAAACTGTACAGTAAAAAATATACTTACCTATTCCTGACCTCTTTATACCTTGCAGTGTAGAGGATTTTGTAAAGACTTAATTTCACTCTATCTTGTGCCGTTCCTTGGTCGAGTCTTAAAATAAAAATTATAAATATAAATTCTTACAATTTTTTTCACATCATACACAATTCTGCTTGGTCTGTTAACACACGTTTCAATAAGAGTATACCATGCAATAATTTCAAATGTTTTGGATTTAAAAATTAAAGTAGAAATAAAAATTTTGCATTTGAAATATTTAAACAAATATTGCCTTAAAATTGTTTATACAATTTAAAAAAAAAAACGCAAAAAATCCGGCAATATCGGACACATATTGATGAGAAACTGCAACTTGTCGTAAATAAAAAGATAAGTGAACGAAAGTCTGACCACAATGCAATCAAGTGATCAGTTTATAATAGATCATATAGATATTAAGCCGACTTTTGCAATTTGCGTAAGTTATCTAATGGTTGATATACCAAACCACATTCTTTACTTTTTTGGATTAAAATTGCATTTTAAATAAGGCATTAAAAATGTTTGGAGTTGTTATTGTAATCGAATGATTTTAGTTTTGTGTGGTTAGACCCCTTTCAGACTCGGCAAGTTACTTGCACAAGTCTCTTGCGCAACTCTTGGTTTTGAGATGTCAGCGGTAAGGTGGAGTTGTTATTGTAATCGAATGATTTTAGTTTTGTGTGGTTAGACCCCTTTCAGACTCGGCAAGTTACTTGCACAAGTCTCTTGCGCAACTCTTGGTTTTGAGATGTCAGCGGTAAGGTCGGGTTGAGGAAAAATAAATTTAGTACAGACTTTGTTGTACTCGGCAAGTAACTTTGCCCACCGAATCAGGGCAAAACGGTTGGATGCATTGTCTGCAAAAGTTTTTTTGTTGGAGTCATAAGGTATCGCAATATGGAGATGCTTTCACCGAAGCCGCGGAGGATAATAGATTTGAAGAACAACCCAAAAAAGATTTGCCATTGAAAGTGGTTTCAAGGGTTTTTACCTCTCCACCACCGCTAGTGGTTAATAGTCATTACGTGTGAAACTATTTTATTCATCTCAGACCCTATAGGGTATACATATAATATATTATATATATATGCATATTCTGGCTCCTTGAGTAATTCTAATGGCTAATAAGTCAGTAAGTTTTTAAACGCTGGTTTAGTTGAACTAAACTTAAATTTATATGTAGTTAAACTCAACAGTTGTAAATCAGTGTCCCCTGTATTATATGTAGTTTAAAAAGTAACATGTGGCAGCACTACGATAAATGTTGACAAATTCATATGGCTTGTATTAGTAGTTTAAACGCCCAATTTTATGCGTTTAAAGATGGTTTATATGTTTTCTGATTTATAGATTTGTTGGTTTAAACACATTTTAAACCAAAAAGAGAGTTTAACTTGCACTGACTTATTAGCCCTAAGTCAATTTAGCCATGTCCGTCTGTTGAAAACACGCTCACTTTCGAACAACTGAAAAGAAATAAACAATGTTGGTGTCAAATTGATTCTAGTTATCCTAGGCAATTTCGGATTGAAATCCATTAAATTCGTTACGGTATGATAAGTGTTATGAATCCAAATGTGGAACCACCACCCTAAAAAAATTGATAATTTTGTTACAAAAACTAACATCAATGGTGTTATAATGCACGGATTGGTATAAGATTTTTGATAAATTTATTTTATATGACTGGAAATCACACTGTAAATTTTTGTGAAAATCGGTCTATAATTTACCATAGGCTCAATATAAAGCCTACTCTCGGAAAACAGTTTAGCATGCCTTATATTATAACAAATAATGCTACTGTAATAAAATTTTGTTTCCTCACAGTTTTATAGAATTGAAAAATAACCCTGTTAAATTTCATTAAGATCGGTTCATAATTTACCATAGGCCCCATATAATGCCTACTTTGGGAAATTATTTAAGTACTAATTTTTCATCATATGACCATACCATGCAATTTGTGATAATCGTTCCATAATTTACCTGTTTACCAATACTGATCACCCTTCGGAAAACCACTTTAAAACTATCAAACGCCAAAACGAAATTCACTACTATATCGAAATTTGTTCTTATTTAGGGGTTTCAATACCAAAAATCACTACAGAATATGGTGATGATTGGTCCATAATTTATAATGGGTCCAAAATAAATTAACCTTGTCGAAATTTTAGTTCGCCTAAAATTGTTACAAATAATGATATTTTACTAAAATTTTTCCAAATTAAGTTTTAAATAAAAAAAGCAAAAAGCTTTCCGATTGTCGGTCAATAATTAGACATAAGTCTAAGCCGCAACCAATTTTCATACTGACGTCCTTTTTTATAAAGATTAATTAATAATTTATAGATCCCATATAGGGCCCTAGCCTGAAATATTCTCAACCGTCGGTGGACGGTATCAAAGATTCGGCACAACCGAATATAGCACTCTTACTTGTTTTTTTTTTGTTTTGCTACACTTTTCATACATTTCTTCGATGTAAACTACAGCTGGAAGATGAACTACATATATTAAGGAATATTTTTTCTGAAGATTTCTTTACTGAATTCCCCACAGGTTGGCAGCTAAAAGCCAATAATTGTTAAAAAAAAAAATATAAAAATGGAAAATTCTTCGACATTTTAACAATTTTACGCCACTCGATGCTGTTTTTCCGGGTTAGTTTGTTTACACCTTCTTTTTCCTAGTCTATAACTACAATTGTACCGAAGACAAGAAAACAAAGTTTCGATTGGTTTCCGATAAAAAAAATAAGAAATAAAATTTTAGCCAAAATATACATCATAAAAAGAAGTTCGAGAAACCTAACACGAATAGTTTGAAAATATAAATTTTATTAATTTTTGTCGGAGGTTATATTTTTTAAAGAATTCTAACAGGTTTTTATAAAGCAGATTTTTGATTAAATAAAATAATATTATAAAAAATTTCTTGTATACTACAAAAAAAAAATAACTTAGAAATAAAAAAGAAATCTCCCCGACGGGGAATTGAACCCCGGTCTCCCGCGTGACAGGCGGGGATACTGACCACTATACTATCGAGGACTTGAATAACGACAGAAATATTCCAGACCTTTAATGTTTAATTAGTGATCTTCATTAACGAAATTAAGTTAAAAGATTGAACCCAGTGTTTAAAAATGCTTGACTATTTTTAATGTTTTTGTAATTGCTTAACTTAACTTAAGAAAAAGAACACAGTAAAAGCAAAAAGCAAAAGCAAACGCAGAAAAAGTGAGAGTAAATAATTTATTTATTCTCACCATGTTTATGTTCTCAGCTTAAAAAGCCAGCCAAGCAACCACTTGAAAAAAAAAATTGCTGTTGCTGTAAGTTATAAGTTTTTGTTTATTTTTTTTTTTGCTTTGGCTTAACTGTATATTGATGTGCTTAAATTCAGCGAGTATTAACTTCTTTGCTGTTTTTGACTTCATTGCTGTTGCTTGCTGTTGCAGGCGTTAGTTTTGAAAAAGTGTTTGACGGTAAGAACTAAAAATTATGGCGCCGCGTGTAAATCGAAGAATGATTGAAAAATATTTTGAATTTGATAATGACCAAGCTGTGTGTAAACTTTGTTCATATATGTTAAAAAGTGATAGAGTTTTTAATCTTAAAACTCATATAATTAAAGTGCACAAAATTAAAGAAAACGAATTTTCAAACGAAGGGAATATTGCGTGCGATTCTGTTACCAAAAACAAAAACACGGAAAAAAATTTAGGAAACACGTTGTCAAAATCGATGTAAGTAAAAAACATTTATGTATGTATGTACCTATTTATTAAAAAAAAAAAACGCAAAATACCAAAAAAATTCGAAACAAATTCGTTCATAATATATTAAGTTCCAGCAACAGCAAAGAAGTTAACTTGCTGACTTTAAGCGCATCAAAAGCAAAAAAAAAAACAATCAAAAACTTAATACTTACAGCAACAGAAAATTTGTTTTCTTAAGTGGCTTCTTTGCTGACAGATTTAGCAGAGTACATGCACATAGCGAGTTTAAACAAATTATTTACTCTCTTTGTTTTGCTTTTGCTTTTTTGCTTTTGCTGACTCGTTATCAAAGAGTTAAGTAAACACTTAGACACACAGTTTTTTAATTTGCTGCAAAAAATGTAAACAAAGCAAAAATGTGCGACTGTTGCTATTTTAAAGCAAGCAATTTAAACACTGATTGAACCCTTCATTTTTATGAATTCGTTAATAAATAACAAATTCAACTGTTTATTAGTGCAATAATTTCGTCATTGGCTGTAAGTGGTTGGTCGTGAAAATTAACAAAAAGCTGTTTGATAATTTTGTGTTTTTTTTTAAATGTCACTAGGCAGTGTAAAAGAAATTATTATCGAAGCAATAATAGATTTGTTTGACGATTTAAAATTATTTTATACAAATGTCAGCTGTTCGAATATTAGTCATGCAAACTCAATACACGTAACACAGAAAACATTGAAATTTCACTCTAATCACAAATTTCCTACCAAATTGATAGAATCAAGCAAACAATTGGTTGATTTTGCACCCATTACCAAAATGATTATAGAGATTACTAATAATTGAAAATTGTGAACTTTTTTTTTTAAAAACAAGATAATTTTAATTTTATATTAAAAAAAATGATCAAATATTTTTACCATTTCAAACAATGTTTTAATTGATTTAATTAAATATAGCTCATGTTTTGACAATGCTTAACAAGAATTCTACACGTTTAAATTATTTTATTTTAAATGATAAAATAAGTTAAGATTTTTTGTTATTTATTTAATATTTTAATTAAAAATTTATTTAAAAAGAACTAAAATGTTAATTCAATTAATATTATGTTTTTAATTTTATTTCAACTAAAAAAATTACCGATTCATTATCATGTTAATTAAATTGAAATATTTTTAAAATAATTTTTAAATTGATAAAAAAGGCACGGTCACATATGTCAAATAATTTCCCAATTTTCGTTTGACTGTGTTTTCCTAAAATTTGTTTAAAACATTAAAAGTTGTATCTTCTGGTCACACTTCGCACATTTATTTGTCAATTTTTGTTTGTTCAAACAGATATTAAATAGTTTCAAATAAAATATGGGAAAACATGTTTGCCCTGTGTTCACATACATATAAAAATATTTGCCTAAAAATTAATATTTGATCAAATTGTCAAAAATAAAAAAATAAATAAATTACTTTTTATTGAAACTAAAAATAAAAAGTTTGACGCAAAAAACGAAACTTTTTTGGTTTTATGGTACAGGAATGCGAAAATTGATTAAAATAATAAATATAGGGATTAGAAAGGAAAGATTTGTAAAGAATTGTTGTAATTTTTGGCTTAATATACATTTAGGCTTGCCAGATCCAGATTATCAAAAAGCTGGACATGTGAATTAAAAAAGCTGGATATTAAAAAAAAAGCTGGACATTTAGAAATAAAATTTTCACGAAAAGTTACTTGTTTATTGTACAAAAAATTTTATTAAAAAATACTCATATGTACGCAGGCGCGGATCCAGCTTGAGCCTTAGGGGGGGAAATTTTTTATGGTACAAAACAAGTAAAAAATTTATTTTTAAAAGTTTATTAAAAACGATATGTTTATATTATATTAAAAAAGACTCAACAATAAGGTAAAATAGAATATAAGATCAGTTCAATATAAACTAAAATAAATTAATCTTTTTAAATAACGTCTTGGCTATAAAAATAATTTTATTTATATTTAATGTTTTTTTTTGTATTTGAAACAATTTATTTGACTTCATCATACTAAATTGTTTGACCAATTTTTCGCCCAAAAAAAAAAATATATGCAATTGTTAACAAAATTTTGGAAGAAGGAATATGCTTCACTAATTTTAAAATTAAGTAATGAATTTAAGTCGAACTGTTTGGGTTTTAATCTAAAGATACATATATAATTATTCTGGTTTAAGTTGATTACAGCAAATTTTTTTATTTAAATTATTTTTATTTAGAAAGGAATTTTAAAGCTTATAACAATGGAAAGACAAAAATAATTTTGGCTGCACATACAAACATACATATCGATGCCTTACTTTCTCAACCTCGTATTTTAAAAAATACGGTTTGGACTTTTTCATATAAAACGATTGTTTTTTTTTTTGTATTCTATTACTGCAACAACTTATTATTTCAAATTATTGAAATAATAAGTTTTTGCAGTTATAGAACACAAAAAAAACCAATCGTTTGACATGAAAAAGTCAAAACCGTATTTTTTTAAAATACGAGGTTGAGAAAGTAAGGCATCGATATGTACCTTCAGTCGTAAATGCGCTAATGCCACAATTTTTGAAAATTAAGTTTTTGATGCAGTTCAATAGAGTTAACAAAAATACATCGTTTGCAGAAAAAATACAAATATTTTTTTCTAGCTCTTGTTTTGCAACGATATGTAAAAGTTCTAAGTCCAAAAATGCTAAAGAAATTTTCAAAAAAAAAATTTTGAAAATTTCAAAAAAAAATTGTTAATATTTGTTAATAATCAACATTGAAATAAATAAAATAATTTTATAGTATATTTAATTTTTGCAAATTGACATACTAAAATGTACATTAAAAGTATAAAATATATAAAAGAAAAGGTGATAAGTCACAAAAAGCTATGTAAAACATAAATGTATTATTTTTAGTTGGTTTGCAAGCCAATAAAGAGTCATCAATGAAGCAAAACTGGATTTACAGACTTCAAATATATTCAGAACTAAAGACCTTAGAAAATTTTTTCTCTCTCCTATAAAATTTATACATTGGACTACATCCTTTTCGACTGAAGGTAATGATATATACTTATATAGGTACATTATATTAAAAAAAAAATTACGGACTCTCCATTGTTTCACTCATTTTTATGTAATTTTTGTATATCAAAGAACTTTTCTTATTAATGCACTTGAAATTTGACAGTTATATAATTCTTCTTTGGTGAACTTTTACTAGACCAATACATATATTTATATGTATATATGGGAAGGTAGAATGGCAATGCATATAAAATTCCAATTTAAATCCTACTATGATGAAAATATGATACGAAAAACGGTTATATTCAAATTTATATAATAAATAATTATCATAACACAAATACAAATACATATTGCATATACTAAGGCTTATTAATAATTCAACCGCTCGCATATTCAACCCAAACGTTTATTTTTCGGAAATAGATGGCACTTGCTGGGATGGAATGTAGAATAATATGTATTTAAATACAGTAAACTAGATGTTTCATTGGAAATATATAATAAATAACTATTAGGATAAATACTTGGATACTTATTGAAAATTTGATTAGAGATTCTATAAAAAACAAAAAAAAAAAACTTGATGGGATTTCCAAAAATTTTGTACATTCGGAAATTCGTGTATTATCGAAATAAGCAAAACATATTTTTATAATTTAGGAGGGGGGAATATCCTTCCCCCCCCCCCTGAATCCGCGCCTGTGTACGAGTATGACATTAATATTATTACATTGTTTTTTTATAATACTTTACTACAATACTAACATAACAAAATATAACTTAACTTAAATTTTTTCAGTTCATTCATATGTACTATATATCTACATACCTCTCATTTGCTGGAACAACGTCATAACTCAAAAAATTAGTTTCTTATTTTAATGTAGAATTAATTATCGCTCCTATATTTATCTTAAGCAAAAAATTGATGTAATCTTGCATATTCAGCTCTTGAATATGGAAATAGTACTGTGATGGAAATAGTACTGTACATACGAATTAAATCAAAAATAGAAATGATGGCGCTATTGCAGATGCATTATGTTCCAATAAGGAAATTTATAAAAATTATTTTAAAGCAATAAATATTAAGAGCATTTTGTGGAAAATTTTTTTAGCTGGACAAATTTCTTTTTAGCTTGAAACTGGACAGGCCATTAAAAAGCTGGACAATCCAGCCAAAACAAGCCCGACTGGCAACCCTAATATACATACATATGTAGAAGGTTTTTAGAATTAACTTAAAAAAAACTTAAAAATACCCAAATTTTTCTAGTATAAACATGTAGAGAACTTAAATATTCCAGGAAGTTTTAATTGGAAACTATTATAAATTAAAGGAAACTATTATAAATTGAGTTAAATTCCGTGAGTTCCCTTTATATAGGACCCTACATAAGTACCTACACAAAAGTTTAATTTATTTATTTCTATAATTAAAAAACTTAAGGTACGTTCAGACTAATGAAATATTTGAAGAAAATATTTGTTCTGATATTTGCTACAAACTGTGTAAAACAAAAAATATTTTGTTTAATGTTCAAACTAAGCTCAAATATTTGACAATTTTTGTTTGTTGAAACAGTTGGCAAATAGTTTCAAATAAAATAAATTAAATCATGTTTGCCATGCGTTCAGACTAAATATTTACATCAATTAATTATTTAATTAAATATATAAATAAAAATATATTTCACAAATAGTAAAAATGAGCGCAAAAGCTAATTTATTTGTTTTACTCTGTGGAGCAGAATCTCTTAAAGTGTTAGAACAGGAGAATGTAAAAGAAAGAAAAAAAACTGGAAGACAATGGGCAACGGGAACATGGCTAAAATTTGCGAAAAATTGCAAACTTTGAAACAAACCCTAAAATATATTTGAAATTGCTAAATCGGTTAAAAAAAAAAAAACAAAATGTCGGGGAAAAACAAAAAAAAAATTTGCAAAAATAGCGAAAAATCGCGAACAATTTTAATATTTCAAACAAGCCATAAAATTTATTAAAAGTGCCTAAAACTATAAGGAATGGCAAAAATTAGATAAAAATTGCTAAATTAGCGGAAATTCGTAAAAATTTGCTAATAGCGGTACGATAGTAAAGCCTAATAATTATTAAAAATCATTAAAACTGTAAAGCATGGCTAAAACTCGCTTAAAATTGCAAACTTGGAAACAAACCCTAAAATTTATTTGAAAACGCTTAAAAAAACAAATTGTCGGAAAATAACTACAGAAATTTTTTTTCCAAAAATAGCGAAAATTCGCGAAAATTTTTGATATTTCAAACAAGCCATAATTAAAGCCATTGATTAAAAGTCTCTAAAAGTATAAGGAATGGCAAAAATTAGATAAAAATTGCTAAATTAGCGGAAATTGGCAAAAATGTTTGCTTTCAAATATTTCATCAGTCTGAACGTACCTTTAATTGTACCTCGTTTCAACAAAAGTTATTTTAAGGAGTAGATTTTATATTCGAACTATGGGAAATTCTGAACCGATAATTACGAAATTTTACGAAATAATTTCCAGTCTTATGAAACCAAATTAGACCATATCTCACCACTTAAACGTTATTCGTTACTGTTTTGGACGTTATAAAGTGTTTGTGGACCTGCTGTAAATTATAAGCCAATCTCCAAGAAATTTGGTAATACATAGTATCCAAATCGGCTATGTGCAAAATTTAACGGCAATCGATGCATTCCGCCACGATTTTATGTAAGTTTTTGTACCAGAAATATCGATTTTTTCGGAATGTTGTTTAACATGTCGATGCCTTACTTTCTCAACCTCGTATCTTAAAAAAATACGGTTTTGACTTTTTCACGTCAAACGATTGCTATTTTTGTGTTCTATTACTGCAACTACTTATTACTTCAATAATTTATTAATATTTACAGAATTGAGACAAAGTATTGAAATAATAAGTTGATGCAGTAATAGAACACAAAAATAGCAATCGTTTGATATGATAAAGTCAAATCTGTATTTTTTTAAGTTACGAGGTTGAGAAAGTAGGGCATCGATTTGGATCTATAAAGTAAAGATTTTTAAATTTGATAACTTGGAAAATAAATTTTTATAAGTCCAAAGCTTATTAAAAAAGGTTTTATACGAAAAGTCTCGCTCAATTCGCAGACTTATGCAGTTTTGTAATGCAAGTCAAAATCCACTTCTGTTTTTTGTAACGTCACGCCGGCACATATTTTTGCTTATAACCTTCAAATCTTTAGGGTTGATTGTTGTAAATTTTTTTCTGAATATAGTGCTGCTTTATTACTTTGTAATAAAAAAAAAACGTTTTACAAATTTGACTTCTTCATTTAATTTTTTTACATTTTGTCGTACAAATATTACGTCACGTCACAATAGAAACGCCCATTTAAAAAGCAAGTGAAACAAAAAGCTGTTGCCAGCAAAGACCTATTTAAAATGAAGATCCCTACTTTGCTCGAATGCAAAAATATTTTCTAAACGCATACCTTTTGCATCTGAGACGAAACATTAATTAAAAACACAAAAAATATTTTATAAATACTACAAAAAATTAAAAATTTTGTTACGTCGCACAGTGGCGCCCGTAGAGCAAACGAGGTTGCAAAAATCAAAATTTTCATGAGCGGCGACGAAGTTTTGAATAAACTCATGTTATAGGAAACTTTTTAACGATTCCAAATATGCCACTCTTAATAATACCACATTTTTAGTTTAGAAGATATAACCGTTCAAAGTTGACCGACTTTCGGTTTTCAAAAAAACACACAATTTTTAGTCAATTTGTTGCGATTTCAGGTGTAATATCACGAAAAATAGGTAACGAATCGCCTTATTTTTTGTTTGTATTGATTGATGTATTTATTAAATGTATAATGATAAAAAAAAATTAACTGTTTGCTTTGTGTTTCTCCTGGTAAATCACTATTTAAAAACTATCCGTTTTTTCACTATTTTTCAACTTTGACGGAAAATAAAAAAAAACTATATTTTTCTATATTTGCCATATTTGCAAAACCTGTTCTTTGATTATTTCTTTACATAATTCAAAAGGTTTTATCTGCCCGTACGTGCCCGTTTGGCTTCTAGAGGTAAAAAAGTTTAAAAAGACATGGTTGCAGAAATTGTATGGCGTCCATCCCTTATATGTTTTGACTGACAGTAGTTTGATCTAATAGTTATTATATTAGCAGGTACGTACCTCACATAAACAATACTTTGGCGTACAAATGGTCAGGAACAATATTGACTTATGGTCCCTACAGGTAGGCACAAATCTTATTTGGACACGTGCATAATATCAAAATTGCATTATTCAGCCTAAATCCATATGTATGCAGGGAAGAGGTAAATTTTTAGGCATGGTAGCATAAGCCTATATATTGCAAAATAAGCATAATGCCTGGATTAGTCTACGACTGAAAGTTGGCGCAACAATTACTGAAACCATTAAACAATTTAAGTACTGAAAACATGGCGTTGAACGATTTAAAATTATTTGAACTGTTTAGAAAGTCAACCACACTAAAGTTTTTCACGGAAGCTGCTTTAGAAGAACTTGATAGCTTATACGGAAATATTGAGAGAAGCGAAATTATAAAAAATAATTTTTATCTGATATATGGAAATATTAAGACAAAATGGGTGAAATCTAATCGAACTGGCTTAATGAAGACACCATCCTGTTTATATTGGCAGTAGATAAACCCACCACATCAACCAGAGGAGCAAAAGAAAGGCCAAAAAAAAAGTATTGAGGAGTGTTCACTTTTCACAAGAAAGAGGAAACTTGCCGATGCCACCAATGACTTGACCACGAAGCATTTATCGGACGCGCTGTCTATTAAATATACAAAGGATAGTGAAAGAGTTAGGTCGCAGATAACCAAATCTGTTGCTGATGCAAGCCCACTGCGACTAAAAAGGATTAAGGAAAGCATTCCCACGCCCACAAACGCACACATTAAATAGTATGGTTCCGAAGAAGCCTTGGCCTTGTTTATGGACTTATAACTTTCCAAAGAGAAATATGAGAAACTGCGGGCATCTTTAACGTGACACAGCGCTGACGTTTTACCGGGATACAAGCATATTACGCAAGCCAAAATAAATTCACGACCACTGCATACGGAGTTTACGGAAGTCTCTGCGAAAGCCAATCTGCAGGATCTCATGGGCCATACAGCAAAACGGTTGTTGGAGAGTCTTCCTGAAAATGAGGTGAAAATTCTTCCTGAGAAGTTGACATTGATCAGCAAATGGGGCTGCGATGGATCATCCGGACAAAGCGTTTATAAGCAAAGGATATCTACCGATGACGCTGCAATATCGGACGGAAATATGTTTACGGCATCTGTTGTTCCTTTGCGGCTAAAATCTGATGTTTCCCTACACTGGAAAAATCCACGTCCGTTATCAGTGCATTATTGTCGACCAATAATGTTTCAGTTTGCAAGGGAATCGGCAGAACTCACAAGGACCACGGTGAAGGACATTGAAGAACAAATAAGCAAGATTAAGCCTACAAAGCTGCAAATTGGAGAAGGAAAATATATTGAATGCAATTATGAGTTCCACCTGACCATGGTTGACGGAAAAGTCGTAAACGAACTGACAGGAACAACCTCAACAATGTCATGCTTGATTTGCAAAAAGAGTCAGAAGAACTTTGGTAATTAAAATATTCTACAAATGAGGAGAATTACGAATATGAAATGTCACCATTGCACGCAAGGATAAGGTGTATGGAATTCTTGCTAAAACTGGCGTATACCCTACCACAAAAGGAGGAAAACTTCGATGAAAATACATCAATAAAGGATAAGGAAAAGATCAGAAAGAAGCAAATACAGGATGCTTTTTTTAAACAAGTTGGACTAAAAGTAGACTGTCCCAAGCACGGATACGGTAACTCAAACGATGGAAACACTTCTAGGAGATTTTTTGAAAATGATGAGGCAGTAACTAGAATCATTGGAATTGACAATCAAATCGTGAAAAGATTGGGAACGATCTTGGATGTTTTAAACTGCAAAGAAAATGTCAATTCTACAAAATATGGAGAATATGCGTCGAAAACTGCATCTCTTTTAGCAGAAATGTATCCACAGAAGAAGTTGACCCGGACCTCCATAAAATATTGGCGCATGACAAAGATATAATTGAGTACCAGTCTTTGCCAATTTTAGAGCTTTCTGAAGAAGCACAGGAGTCTCTTAACAAATTTTATAAAAAATATAGATTGCAGAACACATTCAAAGCATCAAGGGTAAGGCAAAATGAGGACCTCTTCAACATGTTGGCAGCATCTTCCGATCCACTTATTTCTTCCCTGCGGCATGTGAAGTCACGAATAGAGTTACAAAATAATTATAGTTTAGAAATGGTTAGTCTTTTAGATATACCTTCTCTTACGAATTGTGATGAATATTTTACAGAAAATTGAAAATATAAATTTAAAAAAAAAAATTATTTTTTTTTTAATTTGTTGGGTAATAAATTAAAACATAAAACCATAAAGAAAAAAAAATAAAAACAATCTAAAAATGTAAAAATAATTTTTTTTAGTTACCATAAAATTTATTTTTCTACTTATTTTAACTTTGATAACCCATAAGTAGGCCCCTACAAAGCGTAGCACCCTTTCCAAACGCTCATTTCATAGGCTGAACAGTTATCTATCATATGCTGTTTAAACTGTTCAATTATCTTATTCGGTTCAAAAGATATGATTTTTGCAACGAAAAAACTCAAATGGCGCCACTGTGCGTCGGTTAATCGGTTAATCGACAGAAATAAACCGGTTTAATCGTTAATCGAAAATAGCAATTTAAAAAAACCGATCAGTTAGTCGGTTAGTAAATAATCGGTTAACCTACTGACGGTTAACCGAATGAATACCCTAATAATTAGTAACATAGATTCGTATATTATACGCATAATAAATAAATTGCTTATTTACTAAAGAAAAATTTATTTTGTAACATATTGAATCATAGAGATAACAAAGGAATTTTATTTTACAAAAATATTAAAATCATTAAAAAATGGTTTAATTTTGTTAATTTTTTTTTATATTAAAACTTTTTGTTTGACGCTGTTTGATCTTACAAAATTTTTGTTTATTTGCCCTAAAACGAAGAAAAAGTAATGAGGGGACAATTAAATTCTGTGTATTTTGTTGTTGGATTGCAAACAAAAGCTACATTCTTTTGAATTTGCAAGTTCGCAAGACCATTTTTATTAAACACTGAACTCTGCTAATATTAAATTATATTACATACATACTTTCATACATACATATGTATATAAATAAATATGTACATATGTGCGGCACACTTTGTATTCGCAATAATATGTTCGTAAATGTTCTATTAGTAACTAAATCTAATTTTAATCGCTTGACTGATTCACTTTTAAGTGTTACAATAATAAAAGTATTGTGAAAAATTAACTATTGTTGAAAATAAATTTATATAAAACATTTCAGCAGTTAACCAATTTTTATTGAAAAACTGGCCTTCCAGTATTAAAAATCGTGGCGGTTTTAGGAATTCTTAAGTCTTGTCCAAAAGTACGCTTTGTATGGGGCGGCCCGATTTTCACGAAATTCGGCAGTGTTATTTCTAGTCCCATGGAACAATGACAGAACATATTTTACATTATCCGTTGCTGTTTTTTGCGCAAAAAAATACTCTCCGAGGGTGGGCTTAATAAAGAGATTATGGTATCACCGATCTTTATGAAATTTAACGGTATCAGTTCTAGTCATATACAACGACTTTGGGCAAAATTCAATGATACCAATTTTTGTTAGTTTTTAAAACAGAAATATCAATTTTTAAGGGTAGTTGTTCCACATTTGGGTCTATAACTCTGCTCCTAAGGAGACAATTGTGCTGGATGTCCCTGCTTTGGATAACTGGAAACAATTTTACACCTTACGAAAATTAGCGTTTCTCAGATGAATGTTGAAAAATTTTCACACGGAATAACAAACTTGGTAGTAAACTCTTTTCACTACTAGATGTAGAGGGTATAAAAATAGTTTAGAATTTGGTATTGCAAACCCTAAAACACATATTCACATACCATCCACCACCACAAATATATACAGTGTTAATAAAATAAAAGTCACGATTAGTCAACCTTATAATTTGGTACACATTTTTTAATTAACATTATTTTTGTTTGCCGTCAATGAAAAATATGTTATCATTTGAAATATACATACATATACAATTAAGTACAAAACCGAACTCTATAAATATTTTTAAACTTAAGCTAGTTACAACATAATGAACATCTAAAACTAAAAATGTCTTCGAATATTTATACAACTGGCAAGTCGCTCAAATGGTGAGTTACTTACATTCTTAACAATAATATGTAATTAATTGTTTTAATTTAAATTAATTAATAAAACGATTTTGTTTGTTGTGCTTAATTCCAGTGTTTAAAAAAATAGACTCCAAGTAGCTGTAGTAATAAAAAAATACAAAAAAGTCTAGTTAAAAAATGTTAAAAACTTGTCTATGTTATTTATATCTCCTTGTTTTCTTCATATTGAAGGTTTTTGCTAATAGTTTTCCTTCAAAATCATAAATTATTTATAAATATATTTCAATTTTTGTAATTAACCTGTTAATATTTAAGATATAAGGCAAAGCCATTTCTGTGCAATAGTTGTTTCCTTAGAATGTAAGAAATTGTGTAACTTACTATTAAATAAATAAATAATACTAAATAAAATGTTAAAAACTTGTAGTCGTTCATTTACTATCACTACCGTTACCGTCACATTTTGATAGCAATAGATTTAGTAGTAGCGCAAAAAGAAAATACTTGGAGCAGCGTAGTCATTTTTTTTTACTGCTCTCGCTACCTTTAAATTTTGGTAGCAGAAAAAGAAGTTTTATTTTGAAAATTTGTACTACTATCTGCTTTAGTAGTTATACAAAAAATAACATTTGAGTAGTTGTTTTATAACATTAAGCAGTTTTAGAATAACATTGAAGCAGTCGTAAAATAACATTATGGTAGCAGCAGAATTAATAAAAACGTAAAATCTTCAGCAAAATAAAAACAAACGAATAGCACGTGTGTATTAAAATCAGTGTTGCCAGAAATCTTTTGGATCATGCCCCTTTAAAATCCCTTTAATTAAATTTATTAATTTTAATTGATTTACATATTCCTCCCTGCTTCTGCTTTAAATGCTTTTTACCAAGAATTTTTTCTGTTTTTTATGTTTTTGTCTTTCTTTTTCTCGTTGACCATTTTATAAGCACAACTTGAATGAAAAATGTAAACATAGAGATTGTTCCTTAGTTGTTTAACAATTAGTATTGTGAAAAATGTACTTTGGACTTCAATAAGAATTCTTGACAAAAAGTATGAAAAACAGAAGTAAGGAGGAACATGTAAATCAATTAAAATAGATAATCATTCAAAAGAAAAATTTCGATCTACCAATTTGGTTTGAAGATTGGTGTTTGGCTATTGACTGCCTGCTGCCTTCGATGGCGGGGAGTGTTAAAACGGCAAACCCCTTTGTGGAGATTGTGTCCGTGAAAACCTGGGTTCAATTCCCAGCTCAGTCAAGAATGAAAAATTATCAATAAATCTTAATTCATTTCATGTTGTAAAATTCCTTTCTTCATAAAAATAATTTAATGAAAATTTAATTTAATTAACTTTAGCCTGAATAAAATATTAAAAAAATTTGGATTAAAAACCATAAACTGTTCAATAAACTAACCGCAATACTAATAATTAATAATTTTTAAATTGTTTTTATTTAAATGTTTTTTAGTATGGTAAAATGATATACATATAGAACTGATTTTAAGATAATTTTTACTAAATATAGCAGCGTTTTTAACATGTTAAAAACATATAAAATATTCCATTCAAAATATTATTAAGCGACGACCTGGCAACACGGTTTATGAATAATTCAAACAACATCACATACGTACTTATTGTTGGTTTCTAGTTTTACTGATTATTTTCGTTTCTAACTACTTCAATGTTATTATATTACTACTTTAATGTTATTAACATACTACTTCTATCTAATATTACTACTACCTCAATGTTAATAATCTACTACCTCCAAATTTTGTAGTCATAAAATACAAGACTCCAAATGTAGTAGAAGTTTTAAAACGAAAACTTCAATCAAACCAATAGAAAACCATTTCGTTTTTTTAACTGCTACTTAATTTTTGTTTTACTGCTGCTATTTTGTTTTCTGGTTTTATTTTTTGCATGTAGCAGTAGTTTTAAAAAAGGTAATACTACAAAACAAGACAACTGCTCTTTCTGACGCTACATATAATTGTTAAGAGTAATAGTTTTAGTAATAGTAAAAAGTGTTTAGGTAATGTAGTTTTTTAAACACTGCTTAATTCCCTATTTTTATAATTGATTAAAATACTGAAATTTATTGTTGGAGGATAAGCTGTTCCTACGCGCATTTCACTGATTGCTTAGGCCAGATCATCAGGAAACGTTCTCCTTAATAATTTTAGAAAAGCCAAAGCTATCTGCAAACAAGACTACAGAGGGAATGAGAATTACATACACTAAAAAAGTCTTATTTGTAATGATATCAAAGCTTAAACAAAATACCAACAATAAAACAGTGAGTTTATCTTTTCATACATACCGCACTACAATTAGTTGATATTCTTCTAACATTAATTGTAGTTGTAAGTGGGTAAAGAAAAAAATAAAATTAAAAAACAAATTGCTTTATTGTTTTCGCAATAAAATCAAAATAAAACAATTTGCCAGTTCTGTGTATGTAATTCTCAATTCGATCAGTGTGGCCATTTTGGCATTTTTGTAGCTAAATTTAGCATTAAAAATTTTTAATTAGCTGCTAAATTTTCATTTACAACTTGGCGTTTTATTTAGCGTTTTTAGAAAATGTTTTTAGCATTATTTTAAAAATAGTTTTATTGATTTTACTTAAAGTGTTTTAACAATTATAATAAATTTTGACTAAAAATAGTTCTACCCAAAATGTTAAGAAATAGTTTACAAGTCTTGTTAAAAATAAATAAAAATCCCCTTGAAAAAAAGTGCAAGAAAATTTCACTTTGTATTTAGATAAAAATTCTTTAGTGTAAATGTTTGAAATTATTTTTCAAATAAATATCAGACTGATGAAATATTTGAAAGCAAACATTAAATATTTCATTAACGTAGTCTGAACACAAAATATTTTTGAGTATCAAATAAAATAACAGCTGATTTTGAGCAAATAAAAGTATTTGCCGGCAAACAAATATTTGTCCAATGTGAACATAGTGTGAACACAAAAAATCAAATATTTTAGTCATTTTTGAGCAAACATTTATTTGATATTACAAAAAAATTGTAAGAGCAAACAACGACAAATAATTTTAGCCATGTTCCGGATAGAAGCAATTTTTCCTGTAAGTTTTCGGATTCTTTACAATTTTAAAGATTTTTTATAATTATTAAACTTTGCTATCGTGCCGCTATTAGCAAATTACATCTAAATTACAGCTAGTTTAGCAATTTTTATAGAATTTTTGCTAAATTTTATGGCTTGTTGGAAATATTAAAATGGTTCGCGAATTTTCGCTATTTTTGCAAAATTTTTTTTTTGTTTTTCCCCTACATTTTGTTTTTTAACCGATTTAGCCATTTCAAATATATATTAGGGTTTGTTTCCAAGTTTGCAATTTTTCGCGAATTTTAGCCATGCTCGCGAAGAAGCGATTTTTCACTGTGAATCTTTAGAGCTTTAACGATTTTTAATAATTATTAGGCTTTGCTATCATAGCGCTTTTAGCAAATGTTTGCGAATTTCCGCTAATTAAGCAATTTTTATCGAATTTTTGCCATTCCTTATAGTTTTAGGCACTTTTAATAAATTTTATGGCTTGTTTGAAATATCTAAATTTTTCGCGAATTTTCGCTATTTTTGCAAAAAAATTTTTTTCCGAAATTTTGTTTTTTAACTGATTTAGCGACTTCAAATATATTTAAGGATTTGTTTCCAAGTTTGAAATTTTTCGCAAATTTTCGCCATGTTCCCGTTACTCATTGTCTTCCAGTTTTTTATCTTTTACATTCTCCTGTTCGAACACTATAAAAGATGCTGCTCCACAGAATAAAAAAAATAAATTGGCGTTTGCGCTCATTTTTACTATTTGTGAAATATATTATTATTTTTGAACACTTTCATTAAATAATTATTTGATGTAGATATTTATTTTAGTCTGAACGCATGGCAAACATGAATTAATTTATTTTATTTAACACTGTTTGCCAACTGTTTCATCAAACAAAAATTGTCAAATATTTGAGCTTAGTTTGAACATTAAACAAAATATTTTTTTGTTTCACAAAGTTTGAAGCAAATATCAGAACAAATATTTTCGTCAAATAATTCGTTATTTTGAACGTGCCTTAAGACTTCAACTTTTCTTAAGCTATAAGAAATAAAACTATCTAAAAAATGTTTTATAGCATAAAGATAAAATCGTTTAAATTTTGCATGTATTAGGGGTTTGCAGACCACCTTAACTTAAAATTTAATTTCAACTACCTGTTCTACATATTATTATCTATATGATGATTTACCAAAATCTACCGAGTTGTTTAAATATTTCAATTTAGTTAAAAAATAAGTCCAAAAAAATATATTTAGTTTCGAATAAAATTTCATACTGGCAATAAATTTTTAAAGAAAATCTTGAAAAAAATGTAGCATTTTTTAAAAACATTTTTAGCATGTTTTTGCCATGTCTAATGCCAGATTTAGCTGTAAAATTTATTTGGATCTGGTCACACTGGTCACGATGCATGTTGTCGAGATGAGACAAGAAGTTGTCAATATTAGAAAGGAATGTTGTTAAAATGAAAACAATGAGATATTAAAGCTAAACAAAACTGTGGACAAAACCACAACAAGTGTTTTCCTAAATTTCGACACCATCTACTGTCAAATTCTGCAAAAACTTTATAATTTACATTTTAGTATTTTACTACCGGTTTGTAATGGTTTTTAAAATAACACGGAACAGTCACAAAATTTACTAAAATATTTTAATTTATACAGCTTTAATAAATGTTAACAATGGCCTCTCTTTAAATGTATAAATATTAATTTAAATAAGTTGCTTAACAAAGTATTATGAATAGAAGACCTTTTATTTGTATATTTTTATTAAAGAAAGATCAGAACAAAGTTAACCCCACAAAGTTGTGAAGTTTTATTGAATTAAATTGTTGAATAGTTGGTTTTTTTAAAGTTCTGTGTATTTATTTCATTGGAATGCGTATTAAAATTCATATCAATTGCGCAACATGAGTTAAACATTTTTCGCGCTAAGCTAGAATTTAAAGATATAAAATACAAGATATTTACACGCACACATGAAACAGATTTCCGCAAAAACAATTCTAATTTGATAAATGAGGCGAGCGTTACCAGATTCTATAAATTTTTATAATATTAAACTTTAAAATTTAAGTAGAAAAACAAAATTTTTTTTGCAATATTTTATTAAAGATTTGGAAGTTTTATTTTTGGCCAATAAGATTGTCCAAATTGGGATGGGATTCTTCTGCAAAATATTTTGAAATTCTTATGAAGAAAAACATGTGTCCACACTACAAAACACATACTACAATATTAACAACAATAACAACCAGGGGCCGTAATTATTATTTCTTTTTTTTTCATAAGAGTCAAATAAAACAGTTATTTTTGACTTATATTTTTTTTTAGCAAAAATAAAAGTTATTTCTTGATTTTTATCGAGTAACAACAACGGCTATTTTTTTCGAACAAAAGTAAAATTTATTTTCTAAGGAAACGTACGTAGGTACATGTTACAATAATTTAGTTGACTTTAAATATTTATCTTAATGTGATCAGTTTTCTGACAAGTACTTCTATATGGTTTGCTTGTTTTAAAATTTCAAAATAACTGTTATTTTCGGTCCCTGATAACAAGAAAACATTAGATAAAAAAAACGACTTACGACTATAGACTAGTGACCGATATTTGAGCTTTGTAAGCCCTTTTTGTTTTGTACATGTGTCAGCAAAAGAATCACGAGATTAAATTGACCTTATTATAGCTTCTAATAGAGTGAAAAACAATCGTAATAGTTAGAGGCGCAAAAAGAAAAACTAATAGATAGTAAAACAGCCCTTTTGCGCGTAAATACGACATTTTGTTAGAAAATATACATACATGGAATACGAAAGAAAAAAATACAATTGATTTCTAATGTAAAATGAAGATAAACAGTATTTAAATTAGTAAAACGAAAGAGTATCCATCGAACAAATTTTACATACACACATATTAAATTTAATTTGTATGTGCAACATACTGAGTGAAATTCTATTAGGAGCACTGAAATGGCGTTTTGGTTTTTTACAACGTTAAACTTAAAGAATCAAACTTAAAGTTCCCTAAAAGTGGGGTGTCAGTTAAAATACAGTGGTATTTCGGTTTTCACGAACGATATAATATTAGAAAAATTCGTTGAACACAATACTCCATTCTGTTAAACTTTTATTAATAAAAAAAACTAATTTTTCACTTTATTTGTTTCTAAAAACGATAACTGTGGTTAAAACGTACTTTCATTGGGATTTTATTAACTGACTACACACATGTTTACTAGGATAGTGCGTCGGTGTATGAAAGATAAAAAGTCATCCAATAAATTTCGAATACCTGCAGAATGTTGCATCTACCAAAAGTATATAAAAAACACATTCTTCCAAAATATCTTTTAGCCCTCTACCAGGGCTGGAAGCTGCATTAATTTAATGAATTTTATTTTAATTTGCTTAATTAGTATGGAAAATCTTATTAAATATTTCTTTTAAGACTGCACGTAAAGAAACATTTTTTTTTAAAATCGAGGAGATCTGACAAAAAATAAGGAAGTTATACTGCACTAATTTGAAAAACCCCTCATTATTTCCCATACAAAATTAATTTTATTAAAAAAAAATGTTTTATTTAAAGCCTCGAACACAATAGGCAGCAACATTTTCACTGGCGTTCATAATCGAGCAATAATTGTTTTCGTAACCACCCACACACATTTTCAGTTAAGAAACCGTTTGCAAATTATGCCCACAACAATTTTAAGAATTTATTAATATTTAAAAAAAAAACATTTTGTTGACATTTTCATTCAAAACTAAACGTCATCTACACGTGGTTTTCGGTATTTGGTAAATCCCGAAATCGTTAACTTAATTTTTTTGTTTAACCTTTTTTATATATAGAAATTTATCATGACATTCTCCCTTGAGAGGATAGGGAACACAATATTAATCTTTTATATTTATTTGATTAATGCCCAATTTTCAGGATAGTATTTAAATCTATATTATGTTAATTTTCATATAAACTTAAATCGTATTTATATACAGATTGATTTTTTAAGTTGTATTAAAAAAGTCTTATTTAATTAAGATAAAAGTATGGTAGCACTACTAAATACAAAGAGATATCAGAAAAAATTGTAGTTATTTACAAGGTGGTCTCAAAAAACAGCTGGATGTTATTGCTTAGTCTGTTGTTCTTGTATTGTTATGATATTGAGGCCAGCGTGCTAAGTTAATCCAATGGAAACTTAAGTTGAACTTAAATGTACCACATTGGTCAATTAAGTTTTATGTAAGTGTGTAGTGAAGAAGAGAATTTTCTATTTAAAACGATTTTAAACATAAATGTGTTTTAATGTCAATCCTGAAAATTGGCCATAATTCTGTTAAAACTGCCATTGAAAACGAAAGAAAAAAGTAAAACTTTGTTATTCTTGTTAAGCGTGTCCAACTATTATAAATAAATTTTAATGTTAGAAGTGCTTAAAATATTTAAAGAAGAAAATTTATTAAAGAAAGAAATGTCTTTTGAAATTCACAAAAAAAAAAACCAAAAGTTCCGTGTGGTTTTTTTTCAAATTGATTCATCTGGTGCACCAAATCAAATTTAAACTTTACTTTTTGCAGGTTTAGGCTTATTAAAGTGTTTTCCGAGAGTGGGCATGGGACCTACGGTAATTTATGGAGCGATTTCACTAAAAAAAATTAGTGCAATTTTTACACTACATTGTTCCTAGCCAGTTCGAACAGTGGGACTGTGAGTAGGACCACTAAGATTTTATGAGGTAACCCATACGAGGAGAGGGAAAAAAGCATCATCCACGGGAGGAAATCCGAAGTTAGTATGATGGTGCGTATCCTGACTGGTCCTGCAGGACTACGGGCACAACTACACCAAATTGGACAGGCGGAATCTGATGAGTGTATAGCGTGTAGCGAGGAGAACGAGACGCTAGAACACTTCCTCTGCTACCGTCAGGTCTTTAACGAATTACGATCCAAGCGGTGATCATGTTGGGTTTGGGATCCCTGAGGAACGTTGGCTGGAAAATCTTAAGGAACTACGTCGGGGAAACTGGGTTTCTTAACTCCGGATGTTAACCCGCCGCTTTAGGTGGTGGCAGCACTATCCACCTAAATCCCCCAGGTTCCTTCTTAAGGAGCGCACAACATGCCCGATAGTGGCCTTGGTGTATATCGTACAGATATGAAGTTGCATCTTGATGCTTCGTCCGCCTTTCGACCTAACCTTACCTAACATAATGGCTACCACAAGTGTTGGTGGGTATAAAACTGAGATTTTTATGGTAAACTAAAAAATTTATTTGGTTGATAATTTTCGAATTAAAATTTCAATTATTTATCTTAATTCATTTAGAAAAAATTTCAATTGAATCTTACAAATAAATCAATTACTAGTTTGCTCTATTCAATTACTGTATTAAATTTTTTTAATTAAGTTTAAATCAACGGAGATAATTGAATAAAATATAGATTTTATGTTAATTATTTTTTAATTAAATCAATCAACACATTGTAGGAAATCGTACGTTGTTTTTTATTATATTTTTAATTAAATTAATCATTAATTAAGAAAAAAAATCACAATATTAAAATCTTACAACTTTTAGTAATCAATGATTATAATGATTATTTTATATTTAACTCTGTAATATTAACTGAATTATAAAACTTTTGTTCGTAAACCTCTTTCAAAGACGTTTTTTTTAATAAATATCTATAAAAAGTATTTATCTTTTAACTTTCAAAAAACCCCGAATCTCAAAAATCCCGATATCTCGACAAATCCCGGGATTTAATTTTTTGAATCGCGAATCCCGGTTGGCATCCCTAGTACGTTCGAAAATGAATCACTGCGCTGGATCAGTGATTTCAAATGTTTATATTTGAGGGGCTTAAAGCACAAGGGGTGTAAGTGTTTTTTTTAAATTGAGATTACATATGAAATTAGTATGTTAAGTTCAGAGCATAAGAGGTGAATGTGGAATTCTAATCCGGTAGCGATATATGGCGACCAATTGCAGCAGGTGAATTTAAATACCTGTTTCGCTTGAAGAACAAGGGGTATATGAGCAGTTAATCTCAATTTAAAAAAGCACTTAAGCCCCTTGTGCTAAACTGTAATTTTATAATGTGGACACTAATGCAATTTTAAAGCAGAATTTTTAAAAATTATAGCAATAAAAATGGCAAGTTAGGAAGATGACTTAGCAAACATTTGATGTCCCACACTTAGCCACTACTATTGAATTTGACATTAAAACTAAGAAATGCAAATATTAATTAAATGTACTTTAGTAAACAGCAGTAAGCAGTTTAAGAAGACATGAGATTCAATCATTAAAAAATTAAAAACGGATTTTTTGAATTGTAATGCGTTGCTATTTTTTGAATGTTAGGATTAAGAGAATTTCAAAGACCTGCTGCATTAATGAAATATTTCCACTCTCATGCACAGGTATTATAACCCTTCTGCCGCTCAAGGATCTTGTAAATTGTATCAAGTTAAATAAATATGCTGGTACTTTAGTGTTGAAAATCTTATGCAGAAACATGAGATTGTTTATGTTTTTTGTGCTGGGTACACACTATGCAATTACGCAATCTGGCAAAATTCATTCATTTTCATTCATTCGAGATTTCATCAACATCAAAGCGTTTTGATATTTTGAAATTGCATTGATGTAGATTGCACTGTCTGCACCCAGCATAAGGTTCTCAAATGATACACCATAAAGACATTTTAAGAACGAGAATACTCTATCAAGCTTCTTCAGTCTATTAACGCATCTAATGATGTTATTGTGCAGTCTATTACGCCACTAAAGCTACGGTCACACTTATTTAATATTTGACCAAATACGCACAACCACTACTTTTGTTAATAGTTAGTGAGATTTAACATGGTCTTAATATCACAAAATAAAAGTAATTATACTGGAGTTAAAGAAAATAATATTTTAGTTTGCCCGTTTCGTACAAAATACTTAATTGTGAGTCAAATATCAATAATTCTAGACATCACAGCTTATTTCTACTTGTGGCTTTATAGGATATATAACAGGATCGAAGTAATATAAAACTTATTCTTTTTATTAGAAACAGTTTACGGTCTTATCATTAAATAAAAATTTTGCACTTAATTAAAAGACGAGTACTATAGAAGACTTTAAATTAAAAAAAAACAAGAGTTTAGATTGTGAAAATGCGGCTCAAAGAATTTATTTAAATTATTTTTTATATCAGTCTAGTGTCGGTTCTTCAACGTTGTCAGCCAAATTATTTTAAATAAGCAATCGAAATATATTAGCATTCAAACATTGCTCCATTAGATATTAAAAAATGCGCTTTTCAATGCATATGACATGTCATAAATTTGAAGTTTTCGGTAAGAAGTGAATACGTACAACAATTTACGGAAATTCCAGCAGTGTTTTATTATCAGACAGTCATTGTACTTCTGTTGTTGACACTTAAAAGAGTACAACTGTGCCAACAACTGGGAACGAAAAATAGGTCAAACGCACCCATAACCTGCTACTTTTTACATGTTAATTGAGTTTTTTGGCTGCTTTTCTTAAGAGTGTCTCGCATAAAACTTCTTGTAGTTGAGCACTTTTTATTCTTTTTTCTGTTGTAATTTAAAGCAACAGTTGCAAGCAGATACTTTAAAAGCGTAAAGCATTTACTGAGTTGTCTTCAGTTAGCAAAGTGACAGTGTTAAGAAAGTAACTACAAGTTTGGGTTTTAAAGATTTATTAATTCATCTATTTTAATATAATTGACAGAAGTAGATGTGTGAGTTTCATTATTTTAAAATATATAATTACATACATATGAGCCCGGCATACGAAAATAGTGATTGTGTTACACCCCTAAAATAAACATTAAACATATACCAAAATAAAGGGTTTTCCTTTAGGAACGATACATTTTGTAATTGTATATTATCGGATTTCTGGATTAGTTGTGAAAATGATTTTCATTTAAAAAAAATGTACAATTTATGCCATTATTTGTGAAATTCGACCAATTTTAATCAGTTCAGCGCACAAGTCAGTCACAATACCTGGAATTTTGCGTTCGAGGTTGTTCTGCAGCTTTTCTTATGTTATTGTCATACCCCAGCGATTCAATGTAACCCCAAAGAAAAAGTCTATACGGGTTAAATCTCACGAACGATACGGGCATTCGCGATCACCATTGCGTGAGATAAATTTATCGCTGATCTTTGCCTTTAATAAATCAATTGTGTAGTAAGCAGTATTGCACGATACTCCGTTCCTTTTAAACAACATATCGCTCAAGTTCTTTGCATCGAGGTGGGTCAAAAATTCTTCGTTATCGCGACTCCCTCTCGATTGCCGTTTCAGCAAACCTTTTTTTGACATGAAAACCGCACCAAAAAGTCATTTTTTTAAGATGCAATTGGCAGTTATAATGTCTCGACTATGGCGAAAAACAGAGCTTTTTAAACTTGATAACGTTTTATATAGATTCGGATTCAAAGAAACTCAAACTTTAAGAAAATAATACTCTAGTCCAAAGCCTGCGTAAATAATCAGAGTTGTGGATTTAAAATAACGTTGAAAGCTATTTATTAGCTCAACAAACAAATATACTCGATACTCGGACAGCTTTAGCTTCATAAATTGCGCTAAGATGCGGATCATTGCTACGCTCAAAAAATATTTTGTATATAAGTTGTTGGTACAATTAAATATGTATATATGATGGAAAATTTTGATTTTAAAATATTACCGGATCCCTCCCTACCAAAGGAATCCTTTTTTTTAGAATGAAGTCTTAAACTTTTGTATGTTAATAATTAAAAAGATGAAAAACAGTAAAACAAACTTAATGAAAACTCAATGAATCAACTTTTATTTGGTGGAAGTTCTAGCACTCAAGTTATCGACTGAATAACCTAAAAAATGCTCGAACCATTAACGAGACTTTTTTTTAGAAACGATCACTAATGGTTATATCAAAGACGATAAAGCTTTCCACGTAAATTTTTCTAACCCTTGCAACTGTGCAAAATAGCATAGTTGCACTTATTTGACGTGAGCGACCTATTTTGTTAAACATCCAATTTTTTTTTCGAAAAAAATTTTTAAATAAGGCACCCTGCATTTTACAACATCACAAGAGACATGCACTTCTGATTCTTTTTAAAAAAATGTATATAGTGGTTCAATCGTAAAATCGGACAAGTGTTTGCAAGACCAAAATGTGCTCAAAACTATTTAAAAAAAAAATTTATCAATTTATTGTTTTTCACTTTTTCTACACTTTATATTCTCCTCTTCCCAGAAAATAAAAAAACAACGAACTTTTCGAATAATAACTGTAAAATCCGAATGAAGAACAAAAATAAACCAAATTTTTGTGTCAAACGCATAATCGGACAAATCAAAGTATCAATGATAAAAATGCCGCTAATTAAAAAACAATAGATATTTGCAATGTAATGGAAAAATATATACACAACAGAAAAAACTTTCAATGGGATCTCCTGCACCTCCAATTAAAGCTGATATAGTTATGGAGAAATTACTAGATGTATCTATTGAAAAAAAAGATATAAAACCAAAAATAATGATAAAATATATAGATGATATATTTTGCGTTATTTCTAAATGCGGTGTGAATACATTATTGGAAACATTTAATGAATTTAGTAGTTATATTAAATTCACTTTAGAGATGGAGCCCAATTCAGAATTACTTTTTTTAGATACATTAATAATAAGTAGAGGAAACAAGTTAGTCCTTGATTGGTATCAAAAGCCAACAGCATCAGAATAGAATTGTAAACTTTTATTCTAGACATAGTAAACAAATGATTGTAAATACTGCTAGAAATTAAATTTTCGACAATGGCATTATAAGTTGTACAACTTTTATACTTTTACTCTAAAAATCTTGCGCTTACTTAGACCCTGACAATTTTACATCGTTTGTGCGAAATAATTGTCTATGTTGTTCTTGTAATGTTTTTGCACTTTTGCTTTTTCGTAAGTGTGCAACTTTGTGACGTAAATACCTTTAATATAAAACCAAATTGGTTGTAGAACAAAATGTACTATCTTTTATGTCTGCAAAGTCAAGACGTCACCACAGAAGCTCTACATTTTGATAATCTGGAAAAATAACTGTGTTTTCTTTGCTACTTACTAGACTCAAAGACTTTTGTTCCCCTCTCTGAAGACTCTCTAAAGCACCTGCCTCAAGAAAAGAGTTCTTCGATAAGCCTTTTATATCATTTTAATTAATGGAATCCCTTTTGTTTATCCTGTAACAGTGAACCTCTCAGTATAGCTAAAACATCTAAGTCAATATCTAACCCTGTATCCTTTAAATTGTATGAGTTAAAGTCCTACCTCTTGTCCACTATAAGATAGACAATATTTTGAATAATAGTGTAAAGTGATTTGACTTTTTTCCTCATGTCAGTTCTTTTAGGGCCAATAAAAAGTAGAAATGCAATATTAATATTTAAATCTTAAATTAGTTTTAAAATATATTATTTAAATCCTTTTTATATTTAACAGTAGTTGGTAAAAATTTGTAACTAGGATAGATACATACTACAGTACTTAAAGGATATAGGCTACAGTTCAAAAAAAAACTTTTTTTTACAATTCTAGATATTATATTGATATAAAATTTCATTCTGAATGATGCAATTTTCTTTGTTTTGTATGTTGATTTACTTGCTTTAATGTAATATGTATGTGTAAAAGAAAAATGGTGCGTACTTTTCAAGTGTGGCATAAAAGTGAGCATGTTAACACCTAGACTTACTAAGTGTAGGAAGGTCGTCCTTGCAAAGGGCAAAAAATTGGACATTAGGGGGGAAGGATCCGAGATGGCATAAGTGGTGCCCAGAATTCAATGTCGGATTTAAAAGTCACCGAAGACAAAAATGAAGTCATAGTGAGGCCATTATAATGATATCCGAAACGATGAAATCGGGCTTGAAACGGCTGCACTATAAATAAAAAGCAAAAAGTGAAATGTAATATATACATATGTATATAAAGAACAAAATGGGCCTAATTGCAGGGCGTGGCATAAAAGTAAGTACAGCAAAAGCTAGAAGTACATAATTTTTTTTGCCACGTGCAAAAAATTGGACATTAGGGGGTACGATCTGAGATGGCATCAGTGGCGCCCAGAATTTGATATCGGATAAAAAAGTCCCCAAGGCAAAAATCAAGGCATAGACAAGCCATGAATAACAATATGCAATATGTTATGATCGGACTATTAATTGTGGCGCACTATACAAAAAACTAAAAGGGCAGTATCCAGTGGCGTGGCAAAAAATTTAAAAAAAAAATTTTTTTGGAATCGTTTGCCACCGTAATGTACTTCCAACGTCGGTGGGGTACTGCGGTATTTTCTTACATAAAAAGTATTGAAAAATTTACAATAATTCTGAATTTTCCATGCCTTAAATTGACGGCTAAAAGCTTTAGGAAAAATATCCGAAATTTGTTCAGAATTTTTTTTTAAATAGGAATCTAATATGCATATTTACATTAGGGTCGTAACTTTTTTGCACGTCATTCTCCCAAGGGTCTATCTTACTGTCAATATTGTTTTAATAATTAAAAAAAAAAAATATTTTTTTACTTTAATTTGGGGGGGGGGGTACCCCGGTAGGCTAGCTGGTAGTGAGCTAATCTATCAGTACCGGGGTTGCGGGTTCGATTCCCGCGCGGGATTTAGTGTATTAATAATAAAAAAACAAAAAACAAAACTGCACGCGCCACAATCGATTTCTAAAGTGTAATAAAAAAAATTTTAATAGCTCTATGTTAAAATTATGCTGTGACTAAATATTAAAAGAAATAAACTTCAAGTTAAGTATACGTAATGTTTTACAAAGTGGATATAAATAAGCGAGTTTTATAAATTCATTTCCCATTTAAAAGCTCCAAAAAACGTGCAAATTATGAAATTGTAATACATAGCGATATATACTGTAATATAAACGAGACATTATGTGTTACTATATTATTGTTTCAACTATGCATGTTAATATGTACGCTGTAAACTAATTACCTGTCAAATATTCGATAACAATAAGATCGTACTTTAGAAAAAAAGCTTTTACCAAAGAGTTTTAATAACATAAAGTGTATTAAAACAACTTATTGTTTGCGATAAAGCTTTTTAATACCCTCCAATACGAGTCGTGAATTAGGGTATACTAAGTTTGTCATACTGTATGAAACTTTTTAAATATTTATCTTAGCCCCATAAACCATAAGGTACATATGTCTATACACGCAGAAAAAAAATATATTTGAAGGTAACCTTATTCTGAGAGCAACATGTTATGGTTGAATTTTAATAATTCTAATGTTTTAAGGTAACCAAATTATGGTTAACTATGAGCATTATATCGTTAAAATTAATCATAATTTTATAGAAATTAACCATAATTTGTTCAAAATTAATAATAATTTGGTAAAAATTAACCATAATGCAGCCAAAATTAACAATCTAAAGGCTAAAATTAACAGTTATATGGTTTAATATTATGGTTTTTTATTTCATACTTTTTTTCAAAGTGCTTTTTGAGTCGAAGTTCTAATTTTATTTCGTTTTTTTTTATATTCCTGTTACATGTTATGTTTCATTGTTATAAGTTTTTTTAATTGACAGTGAACGTGGTTCTTTCAGTTTGCTAGTTTATTGCACTACGTAAAGTTTATTAATTGTATGTATAAAAATAATTTAAATTTAATAAAGGTTTACTAAATCTATTTTCTTAGAAAATTTTCCTTAATAAGCGTTCGTTTACTTAAATAATCGTTTATAAATACAGGGGCTTGGTATTCTAATTAACAATAAAAAAAGATATGCGAAAATTTTAAGCAGCCTTGACACACAGTCAGCTACTCAGAGAAGAAAACAACCATAATTTGGTAACATTCAAACATATTTTTTAAAAATTAAGCAAAAAATGCTTTAAAATATTTTATTATTGTTTTATTTTATAATACAAGTGTAATGGTTGCAGCTAACTTTTAATTTAACCGACATACTAAAACACCTTTTAAAAACACTTATTTGTTGAAATAAATCATACAACTGTCAAATTCCAAATAAGTTATTATTAATAACACTGTGCTATGAATTGACACTTTTTTTTGAGCTGGGCACCTGGCACTTTAACATAATTCGGGTAAGCTGAATCCAGTGGTGCTAGCAGTTTTTTTTAGGTTAGCTCTGGTTTTCGAGATATACCGTTATTTCGAAAATGGAGGAGGTTGCACAACATATTTATTGCACAACTCAAAAACAAACATAGTTTATTGAACAAACTCAAAAAACCGAAACTCCGCAATAAAATTTCCTTTAAGAAAGTTTTTCGCATATGGGCAGTCGCGTTAGAAACATAACACTGCTATACAAAAAAAATAAAAAAATCTGCGGCAGGGATTTTGTTAATGGTTTTTGTTAATACTCATAGTAGACCTTCACGCTGCATGCTTATTTATTTTTGATTCACTCTGGTTATTGAGATAAACGGAACTAAGAAATAATTGAAATACCCTATAAACATTGTGGTTCATTGATTTGTTTTCACTTACGTTTATTTCTTATTTCAAATATTGTCATACATTTTTCATATTTGGATTCATTCCTAAATGATGAAACAGAACACGACCGCAACTTCAAGCAAATATGACTCTCAGAGAAAACAGGCCCATAATTGAAACGCCGACTGCAACTTCAGGATCTGCCAATTAATTTTTACACTTTTTTTGTGTGTAAAGCTATAAAAAATTGTTTTTGAAAAAATTATATCAATTTTTTTATTGCGAAATTGTTGTTGTACATTGGCCACTGCATATTTTTTTCAATATCAGTCATTTCTTTTAGAAATTTACAAAACTATAAATTCAATTGGAATTTCAAAAGTTTTTTCCTAATTTCTTTTGTTTTTATTTTTCTTCGGTTTTGTTTACAAAATGTATGAAATTAAATAAAAGTATGGTAATACTGTTGAGAGCATTTGTGTTTATCAGTTATAAATCGGTTGTTTTATGTTAAAGTGCATTTTTCCTTTCAAAAACATGAGTTTTCCACGTAAACCTTGTTTAAACGATCCTAACAGATTTTGCTTTATTTGTGGCAAGTTTAGTTTACAAAAGCAAATAAATATTGGGTGCCAAACATCGTGTGCAAGCCGTGCGTAGAATCTTTGCGTTACTGGAGCCAAGGAGGACGTAAAGGGTTACAATTTGGAGTGCCGATGATGTGGAATAAGCCAAGTAATCACTTAAACGACTGTTATTTTTGTGCCGTAAATGTTAACGGTATGAACCGGTACAAAAAACGTACTTGGGTTTACCCGAGTGTGAAATCGGTTACAACTCCAGTATCTCACAGTGATGATTTGCCAATTCCAGTGTTTTCAAGACCATCTACATCAAATGGTGATGATTTTGAAATGTTAGAGGGATCAAGCGGTCAGTCGAGCAGTAGTGGAAGTGAGTTCGAAGAAGATGTTTCTAAGAAAACTGGATTTTCTCAAGACGAACTCAATGATTTGGTTCGTGATTTGAATTTACCGAAAATTTCGGCCGAACTTCTTGCTTCAAGGTTGAAAGAAAAACATTGTCTTCAACCTGGTGTTATCATTACATCCTTTAGAACCAGAGAGAGTGAACTTCTTCCTTACTTTTCAGAAGAAGATAAGTTTGTTTTTTGTAATGACATTCCTGGGCTCCTAAGATCTATGGGTCTTCCTAAATATGAGGCTAAAGATTGGAGGCTTTTTATAGATAGCTCAAAAAGAAGTCAAAAATGTGTATTGCTGCACAATGGAAATAAGTATGCTTGCGTTCCGATTGGTCATACTACAAAACTAAAAGAAGAATACCAAAATATTAAAATGGTTTTAGAAAAGATTTCGTACGCACAACATCAGTGGCCAGTTTGCGTGGACTTGAAAATGGTAAATTTTTTACTAGGCCAGCAAGGAGGGTATACTAAGTACCCTTGTTTCATATGTTTATGGGATAGCCGTGCAAGACACCAACACTGGATTACAAAGATCTGGCCTTTGAGAGAAAATATGGAGGTTGGAAAAGCAAATGTGATAAATTAACCTTTGATAAGCCGAGAAAACATCCTTCTTCCACCCCTTCACATTAAGCTTGGGCTAATGAAGCAGTTTATTAAAGCCCTTGATAAAAATGGTGTCTGTTTCAAATATGTGTGCCAAAAATTTCCAGCCCTTAGCATGGAAAAATTAAAAGCAGGCATCTTTGATGGACCGCAAATACGTACACTGATAAAAGACACTGAGTTTGTAGCCCATATGACACAGATTGAATCTGAAGCATGGTTAAGCTTTGTGTTGGTAGTAAAAAACTTTTTGGGGAATCACAAAGCGCCGGAATATCAAGAACTAGTTGCAAAAATGCTACAAAATTTTAACAGAGTAGGAATCAACATGAGCATAAAATTGCATTTCTTACACAGCCATTTGGACCGATTCCCGCAGAACCTGAGTGATTACAGTGAGGAACAAGGAGAAAGGTTCCATCAGGATATGAGGATAATGGAAGAAAGATATCAAGGTCGATGGGACAGCCATATGATGGCTGACTATTGCTGGACCTTGAAAAGAGATTGTCCTGACAAAGTAAATAAGAGAAAATCCCAAAGAAAAAGTTTTTTATGATCTTCATTTATTTATTCTAGTTAAAGGTACCCCAAACTATTATTTTTGTGTATTTTTGTAAAGATAAACAATAAAAATAAATTTTAAATAAATCTTTTGGCCCATTTATTGAAGCATTTTATGGAAAATGTTAGAAGCGTTTATCTCAAAAACTGGAGTCAATTTGACAATTCTGGTATTTTTCCCGTTATCAGCACACTCGTCTTATACAAAATCGACTTCAAGTATGCCTGCCGCAAAATGACTGTATAGCAGTGTAATTTTTTATTTGGCAAAAACAAAATTTTTAGCAACAATTTAAAATTTTTGTTCTTAAAAATTCAGAAAAAATGGGAAAGTGCAGCTATACTTCTAATTTCTTCCAGACATATAAAAAAGTTGCAAACAAAACAAGCCATAAATGATTAAAATCTGTTAACAACTTTTGATTTTATTCACAAAAGACAAAAATTTTAATTAATTTAAGCATTTCATAAAAAGCTTTATTTGTATGGGAGGCCCCTCGAGAAAATGTTGAGGACAAAAAACTAATTGAGGTCGGTGATACATTAAATCCCACTAGGGGCGACTCCTGGGCATTTATGAGAATTTTTCTTTTTCAATATATTTCTAGCCTGTATTGAACATTTTGTTTGGCAGCCCCCTTAAGGAATGGTGATTGCGGTTAGTTATGTTAGAAATAAATGATGGAGATAAAAACCCATCTGGAAGCATCCTAGGCACTGCAGGGACCAAATTTTAGAATTTCAATAAATGGCAATATTTGTGTGGGATCCCCCTTAAGGGGTGGATAGAAAGGGCAAGTATGTTTTGAACAGCACTGGATTCAGCGTACCTAAATTAGGTTAAAACGCCAGGTCCCCGGCTTTTCTATGTTCTACAAGTAGCTTAGTGCAATTTAATAATAAATAGCACCTTTCACCCTTTGTAGTAAGTGTGCAACTATGCTTTATTTGATACGATCTTATACTACAAAGCGTTAGTGTATTTTTTCGTATGCATTGTAAATCAATGAATTTGCTGTGAGAGAAAGGGACGATAGAGTTTTGTCAACTGTTTTATTTTGGTTAACTAACACACGTACTTACTAGAGCTTTTTGTTGGGACTTGTCAACCAAAGCGTATACAATTTTTGATGTTTGTTTGGTTCCAACGGCTTAATAATTTCGTTAAGGGTTAAGAGTCATTTGTACTTTTTAGCATGCTTATTGACTATTAACCAAAATAAATGTGTATTATTTGTTTGGGAACTTTAAATTAGACAAGTTACATTCGAATCGGTGAGTGATATATTTTTTAGGGTTTTGAGTAAATTCTTAAACTTAAATGCATGCTTCGATTCTGATAAAAAAAAATGATTTACAATGTTTTGTTCAAATCGGTGTGTCAATGTTGGGTATGATTACTCATAATAATACGAAATAGTATTTACAATATACCAACATTAACATTATTCAAGTTTTAAAAAAGTCCCATGTTAAGCCCACTCTCCCACAATTCTTATTCTTGGTAAAGGGTATCAAAGATTCGGCACAGCCAGAGAAAATATTCTTGTTTTTATCAAATATTAAAAATATAATAAATAAAAATAATAAAGTTGCTCAAGCACAAATTAAACGATAGATAAACGAACAGGCAAGTGAATTCGCCGAAGTAAAACTAGCAGAATATTGTATTATTGACCGAATGATTAGTTTTAATGTAACAAAGGGGACGTGAAGTAAATGAGTCGGTCGCGTTCGGTTAAGTTAATAAATAATAAAAGAAATAAATAAATGAAAAATATATTTTCAAGAGGGCATGTTGTTAACTAATTATGGGAATACGTAGTATTTTTAAATGTTTGTATTGAAATGATTAAGATTTATCGGCACAAAAATGCATTCCTTAATTAAACAAAAATGGCAAAGTATCGAAATGAGTTCGTTTGCACAAAACTATTAGAAATCTCTTAAACTATTATTGCATGTGACTAATGCTAAAGCACTGGTTGACATCATTTAGTTAATTTCTTTTTTTTAAATACGTTTTCATTGTTTTTATTTACTAGAAATGTAATTTTAGATTGTTTAAAGTGTGTGACGTTTACTTGTGCTTAAATCAGCTGTTTTATTTAAGTTTTGTTATATTTTCATTTTTATCTCTTTTTTTTTAGTGTTCGGCTACGAGATGTCGGCAAATGTATTTATTACAATCACGTTTTATCAAAAGAGAAAAAAAGCGAATAAATATAAAGAAACGTGAAATAAGTAAAAATGACGTAATATAAAATGTGTTGTTTTTGTTTTGATTATTCTTTTCTTGTAATGCATTTGAGTTTGAAATGCATATACATACATACATATGTACTTATGTACGTACATACATACATACATATTGTTCATTTTTATGAGGGTATACTAAGTTTGTCATTCCGTGTGAACCTTTTTTATTATACATCTAAGACCCCATAAAGTACATATGTATATTCTGGCTCCTTGAGTAATTCTAAGTCGATTTAGCCATGTCCGTCTGTCTGTCTGTCCGTCAGCCTTAAACCGTAATAAATAATGCAATCATACTAAAATTTGGTACGTCACAGTTTTATAGGACCAACAATCACACTACAATTTTTTGAAGATCGCTCCATTATTTACACTAGGTCCCATATAAACCCCACTTCTGGAAAAGAGCTAAGTACGCCTAAAGCCGTAATAAATAATGCTATCATAACTAAATTCGGTAGGAACAGAAATCACACTGCCAAATTTCGTGAAGATCGGTTCATAATTAACCCTAGACCTTATATAAACCCTGCTCCCGGAAAACATTTTAGTACGCCTAAAACCGTAATAAATAACGCAATCATACTAAAATTTGGTACGTCACAGTTTTACAGGACCTGAAATAACACTGTAAAATTTTTTGAAGATTGGTCCATAATTTACACTAGGCCCCATATTAACGATACTCCCGAAAAACATTTTAGTACGCCTAAAACCGTATTTAATAACGCCATCATACTAAAATTTGGTACGTCAAAGTTTTATACGACCAGAAATCACACTGTAAACTCTCGTGAAGATCGGTCCATAATTAACCCTAGACCACATAGAAACCCTACCCCGGAAAATAGTTTAGTACTCCTAAAACCGTAATAATTAATGGTTATCACAGTTTTAGAAGACTAGAAATCGGAATGTCAAATTCCGTGAAGATCGGTCCATAATTTACCCTAGGCCCCACATAAACCCTACTCTCGGAAAACAGTTTATTGCGCCTAAAACCAAATAAAGCCCACTTTGGGAAAACAGTTATTGCGCCTAAAACCAAATAAAGCCCACTTTGGGAAAATAATTTAATTCGCCTAAACCCATAACAGATATATGTAGATATTGCGGTAAAATTTCTTCCAACTTAAATTCATATGGCCATAAAAAATATCATGCCATTTTGTGAAATTCCCTGTTAACGCTAAAACTAATTACACTTGTGTATTGAAATTTAATCTAATTTAACTTTTGTAATACCTGAAATCAATCTTCAAAATTTTGGGATGATTGGTCCATAATTTACCATAGGTCCAATACATATTACACTCCTAAAAATCATTTTAGTTCGGCTAAAAATGTTACGAATCATGAAATTTTACTCAAGCCAGTTCAAAGTTCTAAGAAGAAACGCATAAAACTTTCTTATTGTCGGTCAATAATTTAATATAGTTCTAAACCGTAACCAATTTTAATGCTGACGTTCGTTTTTGTGAAGCTTAGTTAATAATAGTTAATAGCTTTTACAATATAGAGCCCACTTCTGTCGGAGGAGGGTATCAAAGATTCGGCATAGCCGAATATAGCACTCTAACTTGTTATGTATAAATTTGTATGTGTTCAGTTTTGTTTACATCGTATTCTATGTTTTTGCCATTTTCGTTTAATTCTTATTGAGTCGTTTAAAATTTTAAATAAAAAAAACCATTAAAAATATTTAACAATTGTTCCGTTTCATATTTCTTTCCGTTTCGTTTCACATGATGTTCTTTTATACAAAATAAATATGACAACCAATGTAAGTAAGACTGTTAAATAATTGGCATTATTATGTATTTTTTTTAAAATAAGTAAATAATGAGATATGAATAATAAAAAAAAGAAATGTGTGTGTATACAGTAATTTACGGATAATTGCGTTCATGAAAAATTCCTAAAATCAAACGCTTTTAATCGAGACACGCCTTTAAAAGAATCTCGGTTAACTGCGTTACTGGCACATTTAGGTCCTTATCATGTAAAACGCAACGCAACGCCAAAGAATTATATTGAAAACATGAACAAAGTCATAAATGTTTTGTAATTTTGAGGTTGCTTTCTACAGAAATTAAGATTTCAAACGCTGCATAGCTTGTGGCGTCGAAAGTTTTAAAACGTTACATGAATTTCTGTAGAAAGCAACAACAAAATAACAAAATATTTATGACATTAGTTTTGCTTTCATTGTAATTTTCATGATTATGGTCTTTATTGAATCTTAGTTAATTGCGTTACTAACGCATTTAACAGAATTCTCTCTTATTTGCGTTTACAATGCAATTATTGGAAATATAGGTTAAATGCTTACATCGCTCATTTGCTTCAACAATGTTATAAGTCAATATATGCAAATATTTCATGTGAAGATATTGCAAACTTAACTCTTGAGAGAAGCATAACATTTTTCTGTTGTCATAATCTTATGTGTAAATTTAAGACTAAAGCCTTTTCTGTAAGTATTTTTGAGTTATGACAATGTTGCAGCAAATGAGCGATATGTGTTATTTATTAACTGAAAAGAAATAGCAACAACCCACGCAATTGCGTCTATTTATATAGGATATAATCATTTTATTTATTTCAATTTAGTATTAAAATGGTTTGGCTAGAGATAATGCTCGAAAATGGTTGACCAGATCACAAAGTGCTAAGTACTAAATACCATTTTAGTCTAAATAGCACTATGATGAACAGCCTGCATTATGATATGATAAATTAGTGTAAACATTACACAGGGTCTCTACCTGAGATAATATCTGATATAATATCTGAGAGAACCTCGATAGAATGAGAGAACAAATTTCTTCATGTTACTCTTATTATTATACAATTGGAACACGTATCTTATAAGATTTCTTAATCGACTGATTCTTGTACAGTAAACTTGTATCGTTTTTATTCTTTTTTTTAGTTTTTTGATTTTTTAGTTTAAAATATGGTTTTTTAAACACTTTTCACAAGATGGGCCTATTTGCATTAATAAATTACACACTTTAATAATGGTGGCTTATTACTATTTTATATGTGTGTATGTTGCGCATTTTTGACAGCTCATCTTATAACATCCCTGCAGGGAATGCCAATAGTAAAACTGTAGTGAATATATAGTGTCATTGTCAGTAGTACTACTCAAGAATGATATAAAAAGAGATTACGCCATGCGCATGTTTTCCCGTTAGATGACGTAGCTTAACCCAAGCTAGAGTTACCTATTCGTGTATGTTTCGTGACGTCATTTAACCCACCTGCGCAGAAAATTCAATTTTTGATTCGTGTTGTCGTAATCTTTCTTCTATCATTCTTGGTACTACTGACCAAGTGTACCCCAGCCAATGTAATCTTCTATTGACATTTAGCATTAGCTTGCCATTGCAAATCCACCAGTAGACTGTAGCACTACTGACTAGGTAGTTTTTTTGTGATCACATGGCGACATTTAAACCAAGGATTTACCAGTACATTTTATTTTTTCTCGGTCAATGTTAATAGTGAAATTGTAATTGTTCTGTGATCATATAATCTCTACCCATTGAGTGCACAGCGTAATAAAAAAAAAACTAACTGTTGACGCGTTCGTTGACTATGTCACCAGAAATACACTAGTACGGTTGTCTCTAATGTATCTCTACTCGCGCTTTAAAGGAAAGCTGGCAACATTTTAACTAGTGCAATTGTCGCTAGAGAAAAGTGTGGTGACAAAGAGACATATGCTTCTAGGCTGACTACAGGGATAGTTGAAATGAGATTTCATATAATAACTGTCTCATAACATTTATTATAATATTAATACTAACACTATTCGAGAGTCCACACGTACGATAATACTCGCTGCGATTGAATTTGACGTTTCTGAAATAAAAATTTTATATCTTATCTCAGGTGCAGACCCTGTGTTAAAATCAAATGACAAAAAATATAATTAAAATACATATATATTATATTTGTTACAAGTCAAAATTTAAATTACAACATTAACTACCGACTCGTTTCTCATAGACACTGAAGCACTTATTGCTCCCCCCAAATACGCCAAAGGTCACAAAATAAAAAACAACGGCCTATAATTTAGCGCATACAGGAAGTTCTTCAGGCAGAAGCTTCACCAAATATAATTGTGCAACAAATAAACGCAAAATATGCTATACGTCGGATCCTAATAAATGGATCAAGGAAAATGTTTTATTTTAGAATTATTCAAGCGTGAATTACTGTACAATACACAGCAGTATAAACAATAGATACAGTACTTTTCGCTTATAGTCACATCATTTAGTTGCAGATAAATCGTGGAAAGTATCACAAATGTGACTATAAGCCTAATTCACATATATGGAACTATGTGGCATATAACCGAATTCGAATTAAGTTATGTGAAAATAAAAAATTCAAATAAATTATACCACCGACAGCAAGATTATGGTTTTGCAACAGAGTTGCGTACTATATGAAATATTTCATAACTGATACCAACGGAAAAAACAAATTTTTTACGAGTAGAGAGTTATTGACAAAAATTAAACGATTTAATTCCTAGTTCTTCAGATGAATTGTGGTTTCGAAAATTAAAAAAAACTTAATAAATTTTGCTAATGTGACTATAACGTCAAAATAATTTGCTTTAATTTTGCCTTTGATAGCCGCTGATAGATTGTATATATAGCAAGTGTGCTTTTTACAGATAAATGGACTATAAAGTAAATTTACTTATAGCGGCAGAAAAAACAGATAAAATGGACTATATCGCTAATGTGACTAAAAACGGTAGTGACTATAAACGCAAAGTACAGTACCTATTTAATTGAGTTAATTGAAATATTTACATACATAAGTATGTATGTATTTTCATTTTTGTAATCTACCTTTTAATTACACTAAGAATCACTTGAATAATTATATTTTATATAAAAGACGCATACAGCGTAAAACACAATCATTAAATTTCCCGGGGCGCAAATCCCGGGATCCCGCACATTTTTAGGCAACTTCTGATATAAATTAAATTAAATTATGTCAAGAAATAGATGTACATACATAAATTCAAATCCGATAAGTAATTGACGTGACATAAACGATGACGATAACCATAGAAACCAAAAATCAATTTGTTATGTCATTATGATAAATCACCTATAATCAAATAAAGTGTTACCCATAAGGTTGGTTCAAACAGCTGTTTTGTATTGTTATGGTTTTGCCACGTATAATTTGAACTTAAGTCAATGTTAATAGCATGATCCTCTTAAATTTCGAACTACTTTAAGAAGAGGATTAAAAATGTACATAATTTAAAAAATTTTTTAAGACAGACATACATTCATAAAAATAAAAAAAGTTGTTCGCAATTGCTTCAAAAGATTAATTGATTTTGTATGCAGAGCAGCTGCATCAAAGATTTTTTGGATTAGATTCTGAAAATGCAGTGAATACTATTTCTGGTGATAACAAAAGTGAAGAATTTTCGTTTCAGGAAATTTTGCAGCAATAAGTAAAGAAAACGGTGCTTCGATTCAATCACAAGTTTTTGAAGGAAGCGCTGAGAAATCTGAAAGTGGCCAGAGTTTATATAATTTTTTTTTTTTTTGACTAAAAAGGCAAACATATGTAGAAAGGAAACGTGTTTTCTTATTGAGACTATTAAGCGATTATGAAAATGCTTATTCTGTACTAAAATTATATTTTCAAAGAAATAGTTTGTTTAAAGAATTTAACTATTTTGGGTTTATATCATTGCTATTGGCTTTGCATATAAGAAACTGAACTTTTTTATATTTCTACTAAAGTTTAATGCATTGATAAACTAATTTAATAGATCTCATGAATTGGAATTTGTTTTGTGTTCAAATAAAAAAAAATTATATTTTGCAACGTTTTATATTAAACGGGATTTTTCGGGAATCCCAGGGAAATTTAAAAATAAATCCCGCTATCCCGGGAAACGAAAAAGTCCGGGAAAAGAAAAACTAATTAAAATTAACAATTTATTATTTAAAAAGTGCAAATAATATGAAAAGTGTTTAAGAAAAACAATATTTAAGACTAAATAAATTGCAATTAATTTTTGATGTTTTCTTTTAAAATTTTATCACTCTTGTAGAAAAAAAGTTTTTTTAGAAATGGTGACATTTTTGATTGATCGTGTGAATGCATGATTCACATTTTCAATATCATTCATGCGTTCCGCCGAAATGTATGCATATTGTGAACAGACTATTATGGGAACCTTTCAACATCTTCGCAAACAGATGGTAGATGTTAGATGTTGACAAGTGTGAAAAGACTATAATGCAACTGTGCGAATCATCATCTTATGTGTCAAACCATATCATATGTATCCAACCATATCCAAACTCTGATTTGCTTTAGGAACCCCTTCACGACAAGTTTTTTACATCTGACTTGTCAAATTTCCCACTGCAAAATACATACATGTCGTATTCTACCTTTACAACATTGTTTCTATAAAATTCAGACGCAAAGAATTTCAATTAGATCGTACCGTATTTTTCTCTGATAAATCATCTGACATCAGCTGTTCATTATGAAAAAATATGTCGTCAGAAATCTATGCCGTGAGTAAACCTGCAGCGGCGGTCCTCTTTTCACGGTGAAGTTAATCAGGGGTGTTCTGGAAATCGAAAACGCAAAACGCAAGAATTTTGAAGTTCTTTTTAAAACACTATACTTTAAAAACAGACTATTGACGATTTCTTAGCTGTGAAATATGTTGCATATATGTCAAATGTTCAAAATTTTTGTATTCCTATGAACAAAAAAACAACTGGCAACAATTTTCAAGTTCTTTTGCGAATATGTTGATGAAAAACATGCATGTTGCACACTTTCCCCTCACTTTTGTTTAAGGGGTTCCTACTGCCCTGTTTAACAACTTTGGTACGTACTACATTATTTGTACCACCAACGTTTTATTTGCACTTATCGTAAAGTAAATGAGTTAACGTTCTCTCTCATCTATTACCAAACAATCGCAGGCGTATTTTAAATTTGCCAACCACGATAAGAGCGATTATGTTTGTCTTAACTATGTGAAAAGAATGTTTAAAAGCAAAAAAAAAAATATAATTTTTTACATATTGAAATGAAAAAAAATCTAGAGCGGGTTTCACCCTTGATAGTAAAGTACCTCCTACCTTGTTAATCTTATTAATTTAGTTGAAGTACTAACATTTACAAAACTGCAAAAAACAAAATGTACTCAAATTTACTACTCTGTGGTTGAAAAAGCTGTAGTAAACACGTGTGTTAATTTACCTGAATAAAACAGTTGACGAAACGAAAATAGACTCACGCTTTATTATTATTTTTTGATGATCTAACTCAGGGTACCAGGGCACAGTGGATGCCCGGGCAACCAAACTACAGGCGCTCTGGATAATCAAGGCTGTCTCTTGGACGACATGTCCGTAGACGGCCTGATCGGCATTCCAGTGGCTCGCTGCAAGACTCTCATAAGGAGTGAGTCGAATAGACGGGCTCAGGAGAGATGGCAGGGGGAGCACACCTGCTCGATGGCCATGTCTTTATGGCCTGGCTACGACGCAGCGAGGACGCGCGTGCTACTTAGTCTCGGTAGGGACCGTATAAGGACAGTGATATCGGTCATTACGGGCCACTGGGTGATAGGACTTATGCGCAGAGAATGGGTCTTTATTCGATCTCTCTGTTCTGCAGGGAGTCGGGGTGGTTCGAGGCTGCAGTGACTTCTGGAGAATAGTCTGGTGAATACTGGCTGACTCTTGTCAGTGGCTAAGGGTATCACAAAGGGACCGCTATAGGTATCCAAGTGAGCCGTCCTCGTGTCGTCTGCCCATTGAACCTTACCTAACCTAATACTTCGAGAGATTATTGGCAACATTAAAACGTGTTTCATGTATATAATAAATATACCATATGTACATAATACATATGTACATATACCATTGGCTCCATGTAAAGAAGACTCTCGGAAACAGTTTAGTACGCCTAAAACCGTAACAAATTATGCTTTTATACGATAGGAAACCACGAAAAGGCCTGGAACTAAAATTTCTTTGTGTTTAATAAATAGTTAACCATTTAGATCAGTATCTATTACTTATGTAATTACCTTGAACCACGCTACATTTTACGCATACATTTAAACATTCAGCTCATTTTATTTTCAAACAATTAATAATAGTGATAAGATAAACTTTTTTAGGGCATTTATGATACATAAGAGTACATATGAACGTGATATGTTTTTATCGGTACGAGAATACAATTAAAATAAATTTTAGGTTTTTAAAGTTTCTTAGTTACTGAAGTCTTAAGGTCAGAAAGTTACTAATCATTTAAAATTATTTTAAATACATACTAACTAGAAAAATAGTAAGAAATTTTAAAATTAATAATTTTAAAAATATGCACAATTTTGAATCAAAATTAATTCAAAAGAATTTGAAATTTAAAAGTAAACTCCTAAATATAGTGAAATAAATATGTACTAAATTTTTCAATTTAAAAAAAAATTCACTTTCCTACATTTAATAGAATTTTAAATTTATTTAATAGATAGTGGATGCAGCTATATATAAACATTAAGTTACATTAGCAGTTTTCACCCTTGATAGTAAAGTCCCTTGTAGGCCTTGTTAATCTTATTAATTTAGTTTTAGACTAAAATTTACTACGCTGGGGTTGAAAAATCCCACAAAAAGCTGCAGTAGGCACGTGTTTTGAATTTACCTGAGTAAAACAGTTGACTAAACTCTATCTATCTCTTTCTCTCACTCAGCAAATTCATTAATTTACAATACATACAAAAACGACACTCACGCTTTATAGTATAAAATCGTATTAAATAATGTTGAGTTGTACACTTAATACAAAAGGTGAAAACCTCTATTGATTTTTTATTTCACAAATTTAGAAAATGCCAAATTCATTTATGTTTTCATTAATTTTTTTAATACCATTAAAGGCCGGTATTCACTATCCTATTTAGTCGCACGATTTGTCAAAAAAATCGTGTGTTCTCATAATGTATGACAGTGTGGCTTAAAAATTAATTGAGTGACAGATTTGTTTGACAGTCTGTCCGACTTGCAAATATTTATGAAAATTTTCATAAAATGATAGATTCTATGCGATCAGAGTTGCATATTCTTGTAAAGTAGCTGAGTCATTTGAGTTTGCATCTTTTTTGTGGGTTAGTGTGGCATCGGCAGCAGATTTTGCAGACATTTTTTTAAGTCGGATAGAATTCCGTCAGATTTTCGTGTGAATGAATCGTACGATTATGTAGGATAGTGAATACCGGTCTTAAAGGCTAGTTTACACTATCATACTTTGTATTAATACATGTCAAAAACTCAAGTAATATGTAAAAGTGTGAATGCAATGTGTCATGAAAATGGAAGTGTTCCGAAGAAAAATTTGACATCCCATACGACTTCATTGTTTTTTTGAAAATTTTCTAAAAGCTAATACTTTTCATTGGATCAGGGTTGCATTTTAACAAAAGCATGTTCATGTGTGATAGTGTGACTACAAACTGTAAAGTTACATTCGATTTTTTGACAGTCGAAACAAAACTCATTAGATTTCCATCTCACAAAGTATTATGGAATACGTAAGGCTTGTGAGATAGTGTAATCTAGCCTTAAATGTTACTCTGCTCGCTTGAATTTAATTCAACAACGGGGAAAAAATAAACGTCAAAAATTTATTTAAAAATTTTCGGTTAGTTTGTGAAAAATAAAAACATTTTACTAATAAAAAGAAGAAGGAAAAAATTAATTAGTTTATGTGTTTTTCAAAAAAATACAAAGGATGTTTTATTTTGAGGAAATTTCATTTAAAAAAATCCTAAATTTTCTTTTTCGTAATACCCTCTTTCAATACAAATAGTAAATTTTGATTTACATATGTATGTACATACATACGTATGTAGTTTCTGATAGAACCCAGCTAGCATATGCTGTTTTTAGACGATTATGTTTAATATACGACTCTTAAAAAAATGACAATAACATCTAATTTTTTTATTTTTACTTTTTTTATAAATTTTCTGACACGCTCGTCTTTTAATCTTGGAATGAACCTTTTGCGACTCTCTGTATGAGTCAAATACCAATTACTGAGCTACCTAAATAAGAGCGTTTTTTTAATTATGGAAATTCTATTGTCAATTCAATTTCAATACAACAAATGGACCTAAGGATCTGCCGAATACGATTTTCCAAGCGGGTGGAGTTTAATTCGCGATCTAAGGATTTGTTTCGTATACAAATGTATGAAAATGACATGGAAAATGCGCTTCATGTTTTATTTTGGTATGCGGTTGAGCATTTCACGAGTTGTACGAGAATCCCTATATGAGTCTCATACGATTCCTAGCATGCTTTCTGAAAGACTCGTTAGATAATCTTTACACACTTCGCAAACGATTCCCTCTACGATTTATATAAGCGTTTTCCGCTGTGTTGTAGAAGTATCTCACAGAGGCATCAGCTTGTGTAACAGTTTCTCACGTGCGAGGGACCTTCTACGATTAAAAGATGCGCTCGTCGATGATCAAAAACGCTCTTCGTGAGATTCCCAGGAGACTCTTATACGATTGAAAATGTTAGCTAAAAAATAACTAAAATAAAATAATATATGTTCATATATAATACATACATATAAAACTAGGGATCCTATTTGGAGAAAATTTTCTCAGGAATTTTTGAAACGCAAATCTTAGAATTTATTTAATGATTTTTTTAGTGAGTCTTTTGTTAAACCATAAAATCTTAATTTTTTGCAGCACTATCATTAATTGCCATGGGCATTATTGGATTTTGTATACATTATGCCATAGCACTGGTAATATTAAATAGAGAAATCACACCAACTGTCGGTATGTTGTATCCACGCGAATCGGAAACACGTGAAGTTCGTTCTTTAGATGGAATATGGAATTTTGTCAAGTCGGATGTCGCAAATCCTACACAGGGTGTCAGAGATAAATGGTATATGAATGATTTAAGTCGAGTTCAACCGACAATACCAATGCCAGTGCCAGCTAGTTACAATGATATTACAACCGAAAGTGCCTTACGAGATCATGTGGGAACTGTGTGGTATGATCGAAAATTTTTTGCACCGAAATCATGGGCCAATCAACAAAGAGTTTGGCTAAGATTTGGAAGTGTTCATTACGAAGCATTTGTGGTAAGTTTTGAATAAGGAAATTTTTTTTGAAATGTTTTTTTAAATAACCAATTTTGGATTTTAGTATCTAAATGGAGAAATGGTAGTGAAGCATGAAATGGGTCACTTGCCATTTGAAGCTGAAATTACAGATAAATTAAAGTACGGCGAAGAAAATAGAATAACAGTCTTGTGTGATAATGCCTTAATACAAACAACTGTACCTCAGGGTAAAATTACAGAGATTACAAAGTAAGTTGAAACCAGTGTTGCCACGACCAAAAGTTAATAAACAAGATTTCGTTACAAATATTGTGCATAAGATATATTTCTTGTCTACCAAAAACATGAAAATTTTTGCCAGAATTGCTTTTTCCATTATATGTATATTTAAATCAGTTTCATATATACATATCGCACTTGTTCAACAATACTATATTAAATCAAAATTTAAACATTTTTAGGAGAAGCAGAAGAATTTTCAATTTTACATTAAAGGCATGTGAAAACAAATCTTTAAACCAACCATTTTATTACCAAAAAGTAGACAAAATAACACGTTATGCTTACAGCGGTTAGTTATGAACATCTCAGTTTTTTCCAAAAAGTGGAAAAATAAAAATTTTGGTTAATACACTATTGTTGAACAAGTGCGTATACATATTTCTGTTTTACATCAAATCAAATTCATAGCTACATTTTTTCGTAAAGAGTTAAAAAAACTTAAATGAATTTGCAAAACAAAATGTATTGCAGCTGAACTAGTTTCATTTTTCATAGCTTAATTTAATGAAAAAATGCTTAAGTCTACCCACTAAGGCCGGATTTTTGCGAGGTGGAATAAGTTTAAACTTAGTTTAACATACTCCGAAACTCGTATTTTTACGTCTTAATGTGATTCTTTTTTTTTATTTCATTAAAGACCAACATTTTAAGCATAACTAAGCTGTTCCGTCAAAATTGTGTATACAAACTTGGTAATGGAGGCACAAATCTGTTTTCAGTTTAACTAAACCTAGTTTAACTGAGATCTCAAAAACCCATCCTAAGTTGGTTACACTAGTCTAAAATAAGTAAAAGTGCTATATACGGCTGGTCCGTATCAATTATTACTCTCACAGAAATTTAATTCGCTGCATTGAAAAAACTTAAGTCGTACTTTTGAAATAGATTTTAATCACTCTTATTGTGGTTGGCGAATTTAAAATACGCCTGCGACTGTTTGGTAATATATTAAAGAGGTTGTGAACTTATTTCCTTTAGGCCAGATTTTTGAGCTTAAACTTATTTTTTCTGAGAGCGGTTCTTATGTGGGGCATATGGTCACGACATTTGCCAACTTGATTTCTTATAAAACTATGAAATACCGAATTCAACCACAATAGCATTATTTGATACGGTTTTAGGCGTTCTTAAGTGTTTGAAGAGTGGGCTTTATATGATTTCTAGTCATTAAAAATGAGTTATTGGATAATTTAATAACAATCCATGCATTGCATTTAGAAACAATTTGACTTAAAATTATTATTTTCTGCTGAGTTGTTCGGAAAGTGAGCGCGATTTCAACAGACGCACACAGGGACAAATAACCGAATTACGACGACAAAAATGGAATTCTTTATTTTGTTAAATGTAAACAGTATTGCACTAAATATGTTCTATATACCAGTACGCAATCAACCTATAAATATTTATTTTTTTTAACGCATCACATTAGTCTGTACGTGCGTGAAAAGTATTATTATCTGTTACACGCTCTTATACCTGTCAGCAACATCTATAGCGTTTATTGTTGCTACACTCGCCAATTTTTTTTTTGTAAATTTATAGTTTTAAGTTTTTTAAATATATTTTTAAGCATCAGGTATCTAATTTAATTTGCAGTTATTATTAAAATAACAATTATATGTAGTGTAGCTATAGTATTAGGGAGATCGATTATTCGACTTTTTCAATAACCGGTTTTCGAATATTACGAATAGTTGCTATTTTAAAAAACCCGGTTTTCGATTAAGCAATTTTTAAATAACCGGTTAACCGGTTTTAATTCGAATACTCAAAAACACAAAAATCAAATAAGTTTTTAAAATAAAACGTTAATTTGAATAAAAACAAAACCATTTGCACAGGTAAGGAACCAACAAAATACATAGATATGACTTAGATCAGACCTAACAAATATTTTACAATAAAATCCAAGAAAAGTGCGACCAGTCAATTGATCAAACTTTAGCTAAATTTCCACAACATTTTTTTATTGATTTACTAAACTTTATTTGTAAGAAGATATTTGTATAATGTTATTTAGAAACTGTTGAATGATATTTGATCTAGACCAACGTTTTGAAAAAGCAAATAAATTTTAGGAATTTTATAAAGTTATTATTTGAAATATTCTCTCAAATTTATTTTGAATGAGTGTTAATTTGTTGGTGGTTAAGCATGTCTATATAAATCAATCATATTTTTCAAAAGTTGCAAACAAAACCTCTTAGCCAGGATTATATATTTCAAATTATGTTGTTTCAGTATTATAGAAACGAATAGTGAACTGAACATTCTTTTTGTATAAAATATTTGTCAATTCATCGACTACAATTTAAAACATTCCACGACATTGTTTGATTTCTTCAATTTTGTTTTTTAGTTCTTGGTGTTTTAATAAATAAAATTGGTGGACAATTTTCCCATATCGTTGATTCCACCGTAATGTTGTAGTTTTCACCTTGAAGAGATGCTAGAACTACATAAGAGTTGTTAGTGCCTTAACGGGCATTTCGTCCTCGGCAACACAACGGGCTAATATTTCACCCAATGATTAATTTTTGCAGCGTATTGTAGTAAAGTATTATTTGTCGTCTCCTTAAAACTACTTCGAACGGAGTTAAGTTTCATTTGGATCACATTAATGTCTAGCATTAAAGCTGATTAATAAGTCGTGACATGAAAGAACCATTGAACTTATCATTTTAGGGCACTTCAAGCACCTAACTATGTCTTTTACATCGCGTTCGAAAAATATCTAGAGATAATCTTTATATAAAAATATATTTAATTTTTAGAATACTCTTGCACAAATTAATATTTACTTTTTAACTGCACACGTTTTTGTAATATTTTGAATAGTTTTTGGTTTTTTATTCTACAAGAACACACGCTTTTATAAGCGATTTGTATTAACAGTGTTCATAATATTTTTTGACCTTTGTTACATTTTGTTATGACATTCTTCATAAAAAGTTTAAGTTTGGCAAATATTCAATAAGAAAATACTTAAATTACGGGTACATCTACAACAAGAGTAAGGAAAATGTATATAAATTACACATAACTAAAATAACCGGTTTATTATACCAAAATAACCGGTTTATTCGATATTCGAAAAATGGGCATTTTAAAATAACCGACTTGGGCAAAGCTAAAATAACCAGTTAAAACCGGTCGAATAATAACCGTTCGATCTCCCTATATAGTATACTGTTTTAATTATGAAATATATCGAAAAATTTACTTTAACCAGAGCTACAAAAAAAGTTCCAAGCACGACTTTTCCTTATAAGTAAAAAAAAACAACTACTTGTAAGTGTAAAAAAGTCAAGTGGAGGTCCCCCGTTTTCCCTTTCAATAAATAGAGCCTATTTTTCTTAGGTAGTACACCTAATTCTGAAAATCCCACATGCAAATGACATTTTTTTTAATTCGCTACATTTTACATTCTGTGCAGTCTCCTCACAAAATACTTGTGTGCACCACTGATGTATACTTAACCTGCTACGAAAAACTATTATAAGGGGAATTCCGTAACTAAATTGCAACTAACAGAACCGCAATAGCAAAATTTTTCATTCAGTGCCGTCTTCTTACAAGATATTTGTGTGAACGAAAATATATTAGAAAGGGCAATTCCGTAACTACATTGGGTGTATTGAGATCTGTGCTTTAAAGAAGATGAAAATGAAGAGAAAGGAGTTACTTGATGTACTGAAAAAGCAACCATTTTATAACACATATGTCATCATCAAAGTGTAATGAACAACTATTACAGTAGATTTTGGTTAATTAGTATCATCATCAGTGGATCAAATTTAAATAAAGTCTTTTAAAAAATATAATTATTAATTCCGCTTTTTATAAGTATTCTCGTTTTAAGTTTTGAAATTTGAATTTTTAATTTATAAAAACTGACATCAAAAATCCCGCGTAATAGGTTTTAATTCAATAGATTTTTTAAAAATTGTACGCCATATTGGATCCGTCATTTTGAATTTTTAAAAACTGACATCAGATTCGTAATCAGCGTTCCTAAAAACCTTGAGGTACCTATTTTTATTAAAATTTATTGAATCCATATGAAGTAAATAATTTTGTCGCACTAAATTTTCAATTTCTTCCTGTGTGAGACGGTCAGACAGTCGGACATGGCTAAATCTACATAGAATTACTCAAGAACAGCGTTACCGTTATGCGACTAAAGTCGCATTTGTTGCCCATTTTTGACTGACTTGCCACTTTCTTTGCCCCTTTTTTCACATCTCCTTTAGTATCATTTTGTATTTTTTTCTATCACTTTTGCCCCTTTTTGAACTAATTTTTTTTTATAGTGGCAGTAAAGGGCTACAACAAGATAACCATACAAAAATATGCCCATGTTCTCAAAAGACAACACAAGTACCTGCCCGCTCAAAGCTCAAACAATATCATATTTTCTTGCTTAAACAAAATATTTATTATCTTTCATTTTTAAGGAATGATAATCTCGGAAACTCATCGATATGCTTATTTACCATAAATCTCATTTTGTCTTTGGAAATTCTGGTGATCTAACAACCGAATAATTAGTCACTGGTTCAAGATAAACGAAAAAACTGTTTTTTTATGAAAATCAGTTTGTGCCTAGAAAAAAAGTTCTGACACGCCTTTTTATTAATTTGTTATGTCTCTGCATACATACACACGCAAAGAAAAAACATGGTTGATACAATCACAATCGCAAACTATCATTAATGTTTGTGGTTATGATTGTGTCAAACACGTCTTAAGCAACAATATATGTTCAGTAATAATGATGTTAAATAATTGTTGTCTCAAACATATTATTATGTTCAGAAGAAAAATGCGCACGATCTTTCAAACCATTTTCTATATTTCCCAACACCATGTAAAATGTCTATTCCAACATTTTATATGGTTCTTACAATAAAAACAATAAAAATGTAATTTAAAAATGTATGTTTTATTACGAATATAATAAATAAAATATAGCATATTTTTAAAATAAAATTAATACACATATTTACATACCTGTGTATGTGTTTTAATTTATAAATTTTTTATTACGTTGTGTAGTACAAATATATCCTAAAAAAATAAGAATTCCGGTCACTTAAGACTTCTAACTTACCTTTTATTTCTTTTATGAAATCTACTACATATATTAATATACTGTTGAACAGTTTTTGAAAAAATTCGGGGATAATGACAAAATTATGTGCAAAATTTGTTATAGGTTTTTTTGGCTGCAAGAAAGACAAAGTAATTGCATATCTATATATTTTTATAATTATATTTACATATCTTACCTGTTTCGATAAACGTATAATAATTTACATCGTTAGCTTTGCAAGGCAGAATGGCATTTTTCTTCCCGAAAAATGTTTTAATTATTCTGTCATCATTTGTTTCCAGATTAACTAACGCTCGCGGACGGAGAAAATTTCATTTTCTTTATATGCACACACTGTTTGTTTTGACAATAAATGTTTGCTCCTTAAGAGAATGTGTTTTCAAGCAAACAAAAATTATGGTATTTAACATACCTATTGTGATTTTAACTGTATAGTTGAATATATATATATTATAGTAGCTAACATATCAAATAATTTAATATGCTTAGCTAGACCAGAGTACCTTTTTATGTGTAAGCCACCATATAATATTATTATAGTGAATTTAAAAATGTTAAGGACAAAAAACTATTTTTTAAGTTATATTAAGACTTTATTTAATTTATGAGGGTAAACATATTAGGCAAGTATGAGCAAAAATGGTCGTAGTGACCATGCATTAGTCATGTTTTTTCTCTGCGTGCAGGAAATGACCAATATTTGCTCAAGCAAAACGAGATTTCCATCGATCTCACTTTTATCATTTTATGAGTAAATTTTATTAACTGTTTCGGTATTGACAATTGCTCACATTTTGAGAACAAAAAAGACAAGCATAACAAATTGAGTGATATTACACCGAGACAGTTTTTTCTAAGGTAATGCAGATGTTTAATTGGCAGTCTATGAACGCACATGTGCCTGTCAGCTTTTTTATCTTCATATGTTTTTACTTCGTATAGGTATTTTTTATAAATTCCTTATAATAAATTTTCAAACCGTGTTTTTTTTCAGAATGATCCAATTTTTCAAATATAAATTTCACTTTCATACATTTTTGTCTGCATATAATAAATTATTTCAAAAAATTTTCTATTCGGCGATACCAAAAGATGAAAAAAATAGGAATATAAGAAAAAGGTTCTGTACCCAGGAAAAACTTTTTGAATTTTGGTAATAGGTCGTAGTTATTTCATACGTTACCTGGTAAGTAGTTGTCATTACAATTATCATTATTTTGAAAACCTCAATAAGTACTTGCTAGTAATGACATCAGTAAGTACTTTTCACTACTATTATTTTCAGTTATGAATATTTGTTTACTAATAATCAGCTAAATAACTACTTATCAGTTGTCTGGTTTTCAGTACTGAATATTTACTTACTGGTAACTAGCTCCATAACTAATTATTAGGTCTATTAACTAGCGCAAATTAAATAAAAACTAGTTATTTTTTGGCTCTAGTAAGTGTATTGTAAGTACTTACAATTCAACTTACTGGTAGTTAAATAATAACTAGATATTTTGTGACTTCTAGTAAGTGTATTGTAACTACTGAATTCTGTGGACAACTCGAACAAAAATAAGTAGTTATTCAGCCGAAAAATAAGTAGTGTTCATGTCTCCAATGTTACTTGCTAACTTACCATGTAAGTAAAGTTTTTGCTGGGTAAAAACAAATTTCACAGCATTCGCTCGTGTTTAGTGAAAGAAAATGTAGCAGCATTTAATTATTTTAAGACAATTTAATCAGTTAAAGTTAAAGCAGTAATACATAAAGTTTTGTTTATAGGCGGTTTATATTCCAGCGCTTTATTTAAAATGCAGTTCTAAAAACGTAGAAACAAGCAATTAAGCACTAAACGCAAACTTGGCCTTTTAAGGATTTAATGAAGCAACGGCCAAATCGATAACCGTTGTTCGTGGAAGTGTAATCGAAACTAAAATACCGGTTTTGATAAACAAAAGTGAAAAAAATCAAGTTCTGTACAATGAAGTGATTTTCTGGTTCCATGCAGATTCATTATGGGGAAGTAAAAAGAAGCTACAGAGACAACATATGTTTTTATTAATAATTCTAAACACTTACCCGTGGAACCAGATAGAGGGAGAATACTATTATTTATTTTCCTGTAACACATGTTTGACCTGTTTTGTATTCCCCTTTGTATGCAGAAGCACTCACAATTAAAAGACACCATCAGAATGGCCCATCGTCATCATTCTACTTTGAAAATGTTATGTATTTAAGTAAATAGGTTTAACAAAAAGAATACGGGAATTTACCTTCTTTTTACAAATTATATTAAACGCGAAAACCCAAAAAGATATGTTTTTTTTTTCTTGAAGTGTTGTTGTTGTTTCTATACAATATAAGTAAAACAGTCTTTTATGGACTCAAAATAAACAATGTTATTTTGATATCTTTCATTTAAATTTAATATAAAACATTGACAGTTTAATATAAAGACCATGCTTTTGTAGAAATTCACTATGATTTTCAATTAACATTTCGCCATGTTAATTAACCATTGATATATTTTCTCTGTGCAAGATGTTTATTTTTTTTAATGTTAATGTTTTCGATGAAAATAACTTAATAAATATGTTTAATTTTTAAAAATGTTCTTGTTTTTAAAGTTGCCCCTTTTTTTCTCAGAATCCCCCTTTTTGTGCTACTTATTTTCTGAAAATCCCCTTTTTGAAAATTTTGAACGGTAACGCTGCTCAAGAATGCAAAATATATATTCCTATATATGTTCCTTTAACTCCCACTGGAGCATAGGGCGCCAATCATTATTAAGTGTATAACTCTGCTTTATTTAATACGATTTTATACTATAAAGCGTGAGTGTCGTTTTCGTATGTTTTGTAAATTAATTAATTTGCTGAGTGAGAGAAAGAGACATATAGAGCTACGTAAACTGTTTTGCCCTGTAAATTAACGCAAGTGTTAACTACAGCTTTTTGCTGGATTTTTCAACCACAGCTTAGTAAATTTTAGTCTAATACATTTTGTTGTTGCAGTGTTGTGAATGTTAGTACTTTAACTAAATTAATAAGATTAACAAGGTCTGAAAGGGACTTTACTATCAAGGGTGATGGTGGAGGGTATACAAATATCTAAAACTGTTAAAACTTTATACAAGACACGAACTATTAATAAAATATCTTGAACGATGAAAACTTTTCGAGAGGCCGTTTATATAAATTTTTTTAATTCTTGAGTTATTCGGATTTCTTAATGCCAAAATAAAACTCTAAATAAAATTTCGCATTTTTAATAATTACAGAGATGATGGTGTTGCCATAATACAACAATATACATTCGATTTTTTTAATTATGCCGGTATACACCGATCTGTGCATTTATATACCACACCGTTAACATATATCGAAGAGATTGAAGTTACCACCGATTTAACAAAAGACAATTCAGGTATATTGACTCTGGTTTTAAATTTCTATCTAATTCCTTAAACTTTCTCTTCTTAATTAGTTGGCTTTGTTTATTACAAGGTCAAGACCAATGGTACCGCCGCGAATGAAGCTGCCAGTAATTTATATGTTCGTGTACAATTGCGAAACAAAGAGGGAGTTATTGTTGCCAATGAAACCTCCAATTCAGACCTAAAAGGTGTCTTAGAGTTAGAAAAAGTTACGCCCTGGTGGCCATATTTAATGCATTCCGAACCAGGCTATTTATATCAAATGGAAGTTTTTCTCCATGTAACTGATAATGTGTTGCTTGATGTCTATCGTTTGCGGGTTGGTGTGCGAACTTTAAGTTGGACCAATACAACATTTATGATCAATAATCGTCCAGTATATCTTCGCGGTTTTGGTAGACATGAGGATTCCGATGTAAGTTCTTTAATTGATGAATTATTTTTATATTATTTATATTTAATTTTGTATTTTCTAGATACGGGGTAAAGGTTTAGATTTGGCCTTAATGACCAGAGATTTTAACTTGTTAAAATGGATTGGCGCTAATGCATATCGTACTTCACATTATCCCTATTCGGAAGAGTCAATGCAGTTTGCTGATGAAAATGGCATCATGATAATTGATGAATGTCCCAGCGTAGATACAGAGTAAGTTGGCTTATTATTTTTATAAATTTTCAAAACTTAAGGGGCTTTGGATATTCGTAAGAAAATGTAATATTTGTTTTTAAAGTTAATAGATACTTCAGTGATGTAATTAAACAGATTTATATTTAGCGTTATTGACTTTTTGGCTAATTGTAGCACTAGAGGCTGGCAGCCGTATTCATTACAAAAAGTTAGCTACAGTTTGTACTCTACGTACATCGAGCTGCTAACTAGAATGCTGAATAAGCTTAGCAGCTTGTAAGCACAGAGTTAATTCATAACACACTTTTATTCGTCTGCTATTTTTTAATAAACTCTGAACTTTAATGATGCCACATTATTTGCTAAAAAAATCAACACGTTTTGCAGTAATCATCGCTGGTTTTGTCGTTTAATTGTTTCCTCTCTATACATATAAAGATTTTAAAATTAAAATAAATTTAAAAAGACAGTAAATTAAAAAAAATTTACATTTAAAAAAATAAACAAAAGTTTGACATTCAACGGTTCTTTTCTCACAAGCTGGCAAACGTTTGGCAGCTTATTAACAATAGTTTAGCAAATCGTTAGCCAGAGCTTGGTTAGTATATTATGAACAAACTTTGTGCTTACTTCATGCCAAATTTTCATTATGAATACTGCTGTTGGTGGTTAGTGTAACGAGGTTGGTGACACACCATATGATCTGTATTGTTGCATAACACATTCAGTAGTTTGAAATTTTATTCGATATGATTTCAAATTTATGACGCCGAAAATGTATAAACACATACATAAGACCTATTACATATGACACAATAGAACACTTCGTAAATTGCCTAATTATGTACATAGAAAGTTTGTCGTATTTATTTGGTTTACGACTGTTACATACAGACTAAAATACAATTAGTCAATTCACAAGGTATCCTAACATGTCATATTGTCAAAATGTCCTAATATTTCACAATGGTTTACAAATATTGTTGTTGGTTTGTTAACAAAAAGTGTCTTAAATAAATAGAACGTTGCTTGCTGTGTTTATTGTGCTGTCGTAATTAATCAGAAAAGTCCAGCGCTGAGCGGCTGAGCCGTACAACAATATTTTTAAACCATTGTTAAATATTAGGACATTTTGACAATATGACATGTTAGGATACCTTGTGAATTGACTAAATATTACATAAATTATGAACAAATATCACTACTTTATAGTCTAGATGTAAGAGCGTGGAATTAATAGGGGTACACAACGAAATGTGCGATTTGTTTTGTTTCCTCGTTTAATACAAAATTAATTTTAGTTCGGGCTCAGATTTGCAATTTGTCAAGTGAACATACATGAAAAGATGATCCAATATAAATTTTACAATGTTAACTCAAATGCAACTTTAAAAATTAAACATCAAAAATCACAAAATGTAAACAAAAGGAAAGCCAAATGAACAACTCAAATGACTTGGCAAATATGTCAAAATTTTGCGTTTGTACAATCCTCATGCGTTGGTAATTGGGGTATTTGACAAACGATTAAATCAAGTTTGTAGAAAAATTGACGCTAAATGGAATAAGGGTGAATAAGCGGTGGGTGCATGGCCTTTTTCCTTGATTTCACCATTTAATTAGTACTAATTCCTACAAAAAAAAAAATTAAAAAAGTTTTAAATAGTAAGGCCATTTTCTCAAAAATTTTTGAAAGGCTTCTCCTAAAGCGCTTAATACCTATTTTAGAAAAAAACAGTATTAATTCTGATCACCAATTTGGCTTTCGCCATAACATGGAACGCCTGAACAATGCCACCGAATATGTAAAGCTATAATTGACTCCTTCGAAAATGAAAAATATTGCTCTGCTGTATTTTTAGATATACAACAGGCGTTTGATAAAGTTTGGCATACTGGATTGCTATATAAACTAAAAAATATTCTACCAGCACCATTTTATATGTTTTTCCTGTCATATTTAAGTAACAGATACTTTTATGTAAAAATCAACAGTGATGTTTCGAACATTTATCAAATAGAAGCAGCGTTCTAGGACCAGTGCTGTACACTATATTCACATACGATATGCCAACTACAGAAGACCTAACTGTAGCAACATACGCAGATGACACCGCGTTTATATCCTCACATCAATCACCAACTGAAGCTTCAAGATTATTGCAATTACAACTCGACAATCTACAACACTGGCTTACTAAATGGAATATTATAGTTAACACCCAAAAATCTAATCACATTACTTTTACGTTAAGAAGGGAAAACTGCCCACCTGTAAGCCTCAATGGCACCCCAATACCCAGCAAAGAAAATGTCAAATATCTTGGGCTTCATTTGGACCGACGACTTACATGGAAAGTGCACATAAATGCCAAGAGAAAACAACTCGATCTGAAATTTAAACAAATGTACTGGCTTCTGGGGCCCAAATCACAACTATCACTCGAAAATAAGGTACTTCTTCTAAAAACAGTATTAAAGCCAATTTGGACCTATGGCATAGAATTATGGGGAACAGCTAGCACGTCAAATATAGAAATTTTGCAAAAATTTCAATCTAAGGCTTTAAGATCAATTACAAACGCTCCTTTTTACGTTACCAATATAGCATTACATAATGACCTCCAAATACCTTTTGTTAAAACTGAAATACAAAAATTTAGCTGCAACTATTTAAAAAGACTCAGCAATCACTCTAACACACTGGCAATCACACTATTAGACGAGACTGACGAAGTACGAAGACTTAAAAGAAAACACATATTAGATCTCCCATTTGTATAAAATGTGATTTATATAATTTAATTCATAACTATATTTTGTAAAAATATAAATCATCTCTATATATGTATTATAACTAGTACATGTATATTTTATATTGTTGTTTCCGATGGGAATCAATAAATTATGTTAATATTTATATTTTATTCAAATTTGCTTATTATTGTAAAATAGATCGCAAATAAAGAAATGGAAAAAAAAATAGTAAGGGCCCTTAATTACTTTTATAATATTTTAAAATAGTAATTCTAACTATTGCAATAAAACTGGAAAATATTTTGACAAAATAGATGTTGAAGCTTTTGCCTAATTAAAAAAATTTCTTAACTTGCAGAAACTTTAAACAAGAATTATTAGTCAAGCACAAATCAGCTATGGAGCAGTTGATACACAGAGATCGTAATCACCCCAGCGTAATAATGTGGTCCATAGCAAATGAACCCCGTACAAATCAATTAAATGCTGGTTCATACTTCCAGTGAGTTCATACATTCTTGTAAAAAATATGAAAATTATTAAATATTTTCTATAAAATTTTCTTAGATATGTTGCAAATTATACCCGTGAATTAGATCCAACTAGACCAGTGACTGCTGCCATAGCAGTACCCTCACAAGATGATAAAGCTGTAAGAGTCCTTTTTATATTTACATATTTGAAAAACATTAATGATAAAATCCAAATTTCCAGGCCAAATATTTAGATATAATTAGTTTTAATCGGTACAATGGCTGGTACAGTAATCCTGGACGCTTGGATATGATTACAAAACGTGTTGTTGATGAAGCTACTACATGGAATAAACGTCATAATAAGCCTGTTATTATGTCTGAATATGGTTCGGACACTGTTGAAGGTTTGCATTTAGTAAGTTTTCCGTCTGACGAATAATGTTACAATCAATAATAATGACGATTTATAATTTTTATTTAAAATTATTGTTATTCAGTTACCCTCTTATGTTTGGTCTGAGGAGTATCAAACCGAATTGTTTTCTCGACATTTTAAAGCATTTGATATTCTGAGAAAGAAGCCCTGGTTTATCGGAGAATTTGTATGGAATTTCGCCGACTTTAAAACAGCTCAAAGTAAATATTAGAGCAAATTTAAGTCAAATTCATTTCGATACTAATTTTTTTACATTCCCTTACAGCTGTTACTCGTGTGGGTGGCAATAAAAAAGGTGTTTTTACACGCAATCGCCAGCCGAAAGCTGTTGCACATCTTTTGCGGAAACGTTACTTTGCTTTGGGTCGCGAAATGGATCAGTGTAATTTTCCTGATGATCTGTTCACATATATAACTGATGTTGGCTCTTCTCGTGGAAAGCATGACGAGGCCGATTTATAATAGCAAACCTTACAAAGTCATTAAATAACATTTTTCTTTGCTCACAATCTTAAACTTTCCTTTGCATTTTTCTGCTTTTTTATAACATTTTAAATATTAAAAATAATAATGTATTTTTATATGTGTGTGTGTGTGTGTTTGTGTTATGTGTAGAAAATAGTAAAATTTTAGTAAATAAACTATTTTTTATAATGAATTGTACAATTTTAAACAAATTTATTAAGTTTTTATTAAGAGTTACACAATTATTGTTTTCTCAACGATGTATTTGTTTCAGTTGCATTTCTAAACTTTTTATGCCCACCACTATAAGTGGCGAATGAGGGTATAACAAAATCCTACATAAATTGGTGACAGTATGCACCGATTCTCATTATTTTTTTTTTCAAATTCGTTTTATAGTACTGGAAATAATACTACAAAACTTTTAAATGATCGGCTCATAATTTACCATAGGCTCAATGCCTAAAACCGTAACTAATAATGTTATTGTAGTAAAAATTTACCTTTCATACGAGTAGTTTTGTAGGACTAGAAATCATGCGGCCAAATTTCGTAAGGATTTCTCTATAATTTACCATAGGCGCTATATACATATGTATATAAGGGTGGGCAATCGATATTGAGCCATCGATTTTTCGATAGCTTTTGGCACGAGGAAAAAAGTGCCACTACGACATACCAAAAAAAATAATTTTTGAGGCACCCAAATTTCAATTTTTTGACTTGTTCTCAACTTTAATTGTTAATGTTTTTTTAGTAGGTAAAAAACAATCGGCTGATTTAATTTTTTTAGATATAACCTTTCCAAGGTGAAATTGTACGCTTAAAGTGAGGGCGATAGCAGTTTTTTCAAAAAATGTTTTTCTTGTGTCGTTTGGACGAGTTTTTATCGAAAATTTTTTCACGCGTTAATTTTTAAGGTTTTTTTTAGTATGTATGTTAAAAAAAAATTCGCCGATTTAAAATTTTTTAAATATATCCTCTCCAAAGTAAAATTATACGCTTAAAACAATGGCCATATCATCATAAAAGCTATCGAAATATCGATGGCACAATAACTATCGACAAATTGTTGATCTTACAAATCGGCCCACCGGAACATACATACATACTTGTGAAATAATACTGTGAGATCAGATTTTATAATACTGGTTTGTAATTTTTAGATTAAAAGCATAACCCTAAAATATTCTTACTCTGGGTGGAGGGTATCAAAGAATCGGCACGGCCGAATATAGCATTTTTATTTGTTATTTTAAATACCTATCATTAAAAATAATTCAACTTAAACGAAGTCTTTTGCAAATATTAAATGAGTAACTTATTAAAAATGACCTATATTTTTTGACATTAGGTGTGTTCATTTACTAAAAATTGTTACGAATTTGTAAAATTGTTACTGGAAAGTGTTAATTATCCCAAAACAATTTACAGTTACAGGTAGATAGCGTTAAAAGAGAGTGTAACAAAATTAATTTCATAATTTTTTTTATTAAATAACATATAATTTTCTTAAATTTAGGAACAATAACAATGTGAAAATAGTTCAAAACAATTTAATTACGGAAGACAGAATTTCTTACCTAACAGCTAGATACAATCAACTTGCTAGTTTTTGCTTGCAAAGCGTTCATTTAATATTTTTTTTTAATAATTGGAAGCAGTGATGCCAGTAGATTTTTTTTAAAAATCCCTACGCTAATGAAAAATTTCCCTACAACCAATTTTTATGGAAAGCCCAATACGGGGCCGTCCTTAAAAGTTGTTGGGTGGGCATAGGTTTAAAATAACCAATTTTCAGAAAATCGAATGATACACTAATTTTCAAAAGCACGATTTAAAATTTCAATTCCTAAAATCTTAACCAAAAACACTTGGCAAACAATTTTTTTCTATAAAAAGCATCCAAACAGAAATCCAATCTGGACAATTATTGAGAAAGTTATGAACAAAGAACTAAAAAAAACTAAAATCTCAAAATTTACCAGGAAGGCTCTTACAAGGGGTACTAAAAAATATCACGAACTTCGGGATATAAAAAAAATATTTTTAAACCGTCCGATTTGGCGTGGAATGTTGCGTATATTATGTAATCTAAGAGTTTAGAATTGGACATATTTGAACAAATCTGCAATTGAACAAAAATCCCTACAATTCAACAGAACGAAGAAATATTTCCCTTTTTCCCTACATGTCAAATTTTTAAAATAAATCACTACAAAAAAGGAAAAATCCCTACACTTGGCATCACTGCTTGAAAGAAGAATTTTGTAAATTTTTAATTTACTCTCTTGTTGCACTTTTCTACTAGTAACGTAAAAGAACACACCTATTGTAAAAAACATATAAATATCTGCAATTTAGAATATTCATATTGAAAAATTTCATAAAAAAAAAACTTAAATGTACAATTTTTTTGACGTTGCATTTTTATGAATAATTTAAGTACGAGTAAAATATTCAGCACAAAACTTATAACTAGGGGTGAAATGATATGTAAATTCATATTTTTTCTCGCACTTTTAAATGATGAGTTATTTATTAGAATCACACTTTTAGCTAAAAAATTAATTTAAGCTTAATCCGGTGTGTTTCGCTTCCCCCATCGAAATAAATTTAGTAAATTTTTTTAATACAGATGTCGTGTATTGATAAAGGCCGTTTTACACTATTAAACAAGTCTTACGTATTTTAACGAAATGCATCTTTGATATAATTATAGTTTGAAAATTTAAAAAAAAACCATAACAACTTATCATGAGAGGGTCGTTTTTTTCAAAATCCGTAAGACTTGTGTGATAGTGGAAAGCAGCTTTTATACAATTTGTATCACAGATATACATATAGAAATTTATGGTGTCTTTGTATGGGAGGTACCATGTCTACTTTTTCCATTTTAACGTATTAGTACCAAAATTGTAAATTGGATATGGAAGGTGCCACGCGAACTTATCCAATAACCCACCCACTTTTAGACGGACTTTTGTTTAAATTTGTTTTCCTATGCTAATCCCGCTAAGCTCTTAGTTTGCCTGCTAGAGACCAGAGTCTATGGCGGGAATATACTATCTCACTATCAACTAGCACACCGGGGCACCCAATCGATAACTAATATGATTGTTCTTACATAATTTTGAAAGCTTTCTGTTACGTCTTCGTATGGGAGGTACTACTTACACTTCTCTAATACCTCCCACATTTTTTTTGGATGTTGCGTATTGATACCTAATATGCTTGTAGTTTATTTGGAAACTTTGGCTCATGGCGTTCTATAGATATACAGAAATCTATAATGTATTTGTATGGGAAGTGCCATCCCAACTTATCCAATCCAGCCCATTTTTTGAGAGATTGTGTGTTGGTAACCCAGCTATGTTTATCAAATTTGGAAAAATGTTACATCGTTTTCCAGATATAAGAAAACTAGAATGCCTTTATATAGGAGGTGCCACGCCCACTTGCCCAATACAGCCCACTGGCGGATGTTGTGTATTGATAACCAAGTTATATGTTTTGAATTTGATAACTTTTTCTGTAACTGCTCTCCAGATATCAGGTTATTTATAGTAACTTTATGTTACGACGACTTGACAGACTAACAAACGAATTTTTATTTTTATATATACATATACATGTATATATACATAGATCGATGTATGTATATTAGTTATAAATACATATCCATACATAAATTTGCATATTATGTAAAAACACACAACAAAAAATGTTTTTAAAAATAGTTTTATTTTATTTCACTGCGACTTGGAATAATTTATTCTTGTGATAAAACGTTTGAATACGTACATACTAGGGGTGCCAATCGGGACTGGTTTCCGCAAATCCTGGGACTCGGGATTTCAAAAAATCAAATCGGAGTTTCAACAAATCTAAAATTTCACGGGGTCTCGGGATTCGGGGATTTTGAAATGCAAAAGATAAGTTCTTTTTATAGATTATTACAAAAGTTTTGTAATTCTTTCAATATTACAAAGTAAAATATAATGATTATTGATTACATAAATTTTAAAAAATTTTAAATTGTGATTTTTCTCTTAATTAATGATTAATTTTAATTAAAACTATGATAAAAAAAACGTACGATTATCAACAATGTGTTAATTGATTCAATTAAAAAACAATTTACATAATATCTATATTTTATTCAATTATCTCCGTTGATTCAAACTAAATTAAAAAAATTATTAATACAGTAATTGAATAGAGCAAACTAGTAATTGATTTCTTTGTAAGATTCTATTAAAAGTTGTATTAAATGAATTATGATGAATAATTAAAATTTGAATTCGAAACTAATTAACAAAATCAATTTTTTAGTTTACAATAAAAATCTTATTTTAACAAAAACACATTTTTATACCCACCACCACTAGTTATAGGAATTATCAGGCGTTTTCTGAAAATCACTTTTTCGTAGAGTATTTTGAAATCACTAAAAAGGTGTTCTGTGAACCAACATTTTTAAAACAAAAGGCATACAAATTGTGAAAAAATTGTTTAAAAAACGAAAATTTGAAATAAAACTAAAATAAAAACAAAAAATTAATTAATATTAATTAATTAAACTTGTTTGTGAATAATTTATATGGCTAAATACCAACTTTTTAAACTTTGTTTTGTTATGTTATTTTTTGGAGTTGTAAAAGTGTCAAGTACTCGGGTACTTAGAACAGCTCTTGTTTTTAAGGTTATTAATAGTAAAAAAAAGTATTCGTGTATTATTGATCAAATTTAGCCGGACACAAATTAGCAAATTCAAATTAAATAAAAAACAAACAAATATGAAAGATTACATAAAATAATTTGTTTGTATTTTTCAAAAATATTCGTGTTATAAAAAGTATTTAATCGAGTACCGATAAGAAAACGAGTTAAGTAGTCAAAAGTGTAAACATTTTTCAACACTTCAATTATTTGCCATCAGCTGTTGCCTTTATTTTACGGATTTTTACAAATTTTGCGTTCGCGTACTTTTTTGGACAACAGCTTTTTGTGAGAGAAAATTTTTAAGTTTACTCATTTACTGCATTTTACTGTAAAAGTACTCAAACGCACCTAAAGATTCTGTCGTTTTTAATGACAGTATTAACGGAGTTAATGAAATTAATATAAAACATCAATATTGTGTTCCCTGTCCTCTCAAGGGAGAATGCCATGATGAATTTCTTTTAATAAAAAAAGGTAAAACAAAAAAATTAAGTTAACGATTTCGGGATTGACTAAATCCTGAAATCCCGGGATTAAAAATTAAAATCCCGGGATTTTTCTGGATCGGGATTAGTATCCCTAGTACATATGTATTATTAAAAAAATGGTTTCAAGTTAATGTACATATTTTATTTATTTTTTTAAAGTATTTTTATTAATTTAATTTGATTTAATTTAATTGATTTTAACTTTTAGAAAAAGAGTTCGATGAAATACGCTGGATTTCAAGATTCTTTCATACTTTGGACTAAAAATTAACAATTTCTAATGGATTTTAAGCATAAATAAAATTTGCAAGTATTTTTATTGGGAGTATTTGCAAAATGAAGTACAAATTAAAATATTGAAAATTTTAGTAAATTGCCATTGACAATTTTGTAAAAATAAAAACACCAATTTATTCATGTCAATTGTATGTCAGTTTTTCCTTTCTTAAATGCACTAGAAATTCTTAATAAAGATAATGTAATGGATTATTTTCGTCATGTTTGTCAAATTTGGCCGTTTAAAAAATATGGTCTCAAGTGCGGTTAAAATTAATACGCCAAAATAAGAGTCTTTTCACTATAGCGGAACTCTTAAACTTTGTTGGTGAGGACTTGTTCGTCAATGACAACCTTTACATACACAGAGTCACATTTTCAAGGTCATAAAATGTGCACTTCATTTTGATTTTGGTTTCTGATAGTACTAATCGAAACTAGCAAAAACTTCTTTGGTGTTTTTCTGTTTTGGCTCGCGTTATGATTTTATAGCATCCTTAACATTTTGACTGAAACTTGATTTGGATCATTTTTTTCCCAGACAACGTAATATTTCTCACGGCTTCATCTCGTAAGCCGATTGGAAATTTGTCTTCCTGTCTTCTGCATTATTGTAGGTATTAAATAGATGTAAAACGATTTAAAACAAACTGATTCGAAAAACTGCATCTAGTGCATCATTTATGCAACGTTTTTGTGTCTAATTTGTTAATAACCCATTAAATTTGGCCATTTTATCCAAGCCTGATGGTCCTTTTAAGGCCAACTCCAAAGTTGTTGGTCCCTTCTGAGTAAATGAACTCTTCCCTGTATTTAAAGGCATACACAAGAAACCTAAACGACGTTGGTTAGGACATCAGATAGCGAACATGAGAGATTTATTTTAGACTAAATTGAACAAACAACGATACCTACTTCAATAGTAATTTTCTTTGAAAGTTTAAAAGATACGACTTTATTTCGCGCATTTGACGAAAATTGGCAACCAAGACTACGAGATTTTATAACGCATTACCTCGTATAAGTTTCGGATATTTCGGTTCTAAGCCTATAAGTCGCACTAAAATTAATTACATTAAACTTATATACGATTTGACGTGCTAAATTTCCAATTTTAATTTTTGATAAATACAATGAAATTTATTGCTGGGGATTACCTTATTTCTATGCGCATTTCACTGGTTGCTTAGGCCAGATCGGAAACCTTACAGCCATACCTAAATAAGAGCGGAAAGCGTTTTCTAACTGTCAAAAATCCTCATGTCCATACAAGTTGTATGAAGCATCCCTAAATAGCGTGGCGTCAACGGTTTGCAATTGGAAAATCCGATTTTGACAGCGCGCTAAAATAAGCAGGGTTGCTATATTTGTTGTTTTGTCAATCCTGTTTTTATCTTTTGAAAATAAATAATGGCAAATTAGCTATTTTTTGGTCAAACTAGCGGTTTTAACTCCATTTCTTATTTCTTTTATGATGGTTTTAGTAAGCACGAAAGTTAACAGTACTGTTTCTAACACAACGCTGACGCTCTTGTTTAGGTTTGGCATAGCAGCGTAAAAGCTACCCGGAAGAAAACGTTCCGCCTTCCGCTCTTGTTTAGGTACGGCTGTTAGAAAACCTTTTTCCTAAGACTTTAAAAAAGCAAAAAATATTATACAAATTAAACTGTAAAGCGAATAAGAATTTTAAGCACTCAGGTTTTACTTGTAACAATATCAAAGCTTAAACAAAACCATAACAACAAACAATGATTTTAACGAAAACAGCTAAGGTCATTTCGAAAATCGACAAAACATATTTTAGAGATTATAAAAATGCATATTGCATAGAATGTATTAATTCTAATATTATAAAAGATTTAGTTGGACCGCCTTATTATGTATGGGTTTTCTTTCTGGGCCACTATTTGAATTACCTAAAAAATTAATGTTTTTATTCTGTTTACGCATTAATTACTTATTAAAACTATTAATTCAATTTTTGTATTATAACGATAAATTGTTGTGTATAAGGATATATTTACCCCTGTTATAAAAGTCAACTTCGGCACAAGTCGTCTTTATTGACAACAATCGATTACTTGACAGTCACTTGGTATTTTCTTCGAAGCTTTTAAGTCGACGTGGAGTAGAGTTGACTCGTTTTAGTTGGCAGGAAATTTTGTGTCGACTAAAATGAAAGTGAAATAAATTTTAGTTGGAAAGTTAATTTGAAATAAGTCCACCAAAAGCTTATCGAACACCAGTGTACATAAAATTCATTCTAGACTTCGGTCAAATGCCCACTATGGAGCAACACTTGAATAACTAGAGCCGTCAGGATGAATATCTTACATTAAGTTTATTATTATACCCTCCACCACCACTAGTGGTGAATGTGAGTATACTAAGTTAATCATTCCGTGTGAAACTTTTTTATTATACATCTAAGACCACATAAAGTACAAGTCCATCTGTCTGTCCGTCTTTTGAAAACAAGCTCACTTTCGAAAAACGCAAAAGAAATAAACAAACTTGGCATCAAATTGGTTGTAGTTTTTGTAAGCAGTTTGGGATTGAAAACCGGCAACATCGGTTCGGTAGGATCAGAGCTATGAATCAAAATGTGGAACCACCAGCCTAAAAAATGTTTAGTTTTGTTACAAAAACTAACGTAAATGGTGAAATATTGAACGGAATGATATAAGATTTCGCACAAATTCATTTTATACGACTGCAAATCGTTCTGTTACATTTTGTGAAGATCGCTCACAATTGACCATATGCCCTATTTAAAGCATACTCTCGGAAAACAGTTTAGTACGCCTAAAACCTTAATAAATAACGCTATCATAGTAAAATTGGGTATGCCACACTTTTATAGCACTAGAAATCTCACTGTCAATTTTCGTGTAGATATATCCATAATTTACCCTAGGCCCCGTATAAACCCTATTTTCGCGAAACAGTTCGTTAGGCCTTTAACCACAATAAACAATGCAATCATAATTAAATTTGGTATATCAAAGTTCTATAAGACTAAAAATCGCAGTGCCAAATTTCATGAAAATTTGTCCATAATTTACTCTAGGCTCCATATAAACCCCTTCTCTCGGAAAAAAGTTTGGTATGCCTCAATCCGTAAAAAATAATACAATCGTAATAACATTTAATACTTCACAGTTTTATAGGACTAGAAGTCACAATAATTAATTTCGTGATGGTCGGTCCATAATTTACCATAGGCCACGTTGGGTAAGTAATTAAATTGACATAGATATTGCGGTAAAATTTCTTTCAATTTTGTGATATACGGTCCATAATTTACATTAAAATTCACTGTAAAAGCTAAAACTAATTTCACTCCTGTATTGAAATTGATTCTTATTTATTTTTTTTAATACCAGAAATCAATCTACAGAATTTTGGGTTGATTGGTCCATAATTAAAAATGGGTCGAATACAAATTACCCTCTTGAAAATCATTTTAGTTCGGCTAAAACTGTTACGAATTGTGATATTTTATTCAAGCTAGTGCAAAGATCTAAAAAGAAAAGCATACAACTTTCTGAATGTCGGCCAATAATTTAATAAAGGCTTAGCCCGCTAACGTTCGTTTTAATGAAGATTAGTTGATAATATATAATTTGTATTTATTAATATAGAGCCCACTCCTGACAGTGGAGGGTATCAACGATTCGGCACATGCGAATATAGCACTCTTACTTCTTTTTACTTTTAGTTTTTCAAAACCACTCTTTTTAATTAATTTTTTTTTTAAATATATGTATGTGCATACATATGTATGTAAAAAGACACCAAACGTCAGCAAAAAAAATAATTATAAAATATTTAATTAACGTCGAAGTGATGTCCTCGCCGACTTAAAATTAACGTTGACAACGACGTAAATGGGGGTGATTGTTATTCCGACCCGTCCATTAAGGTATGCGCTATATCGCAAACACCTTGATTAAAAATATAAACGCCGCAAAATATCAAAAACTTACATAAAATTATTAGCGAAATATATGAACTGATTTAAAATGACACTCTCTAATTTCGTAAAAAGCCGGCCCTTTTATTAGCACGTCTCTATTTGTTATGAATAAAACTATTGATGAAATGAAATCCAATATAGTTTCAAAAGACTGCAACCCACACTGCAGAATTTTGTGACGATCGGTCCAAAATTTGCAATATGTCTCATATAAACCCGCCTTCCGAAAAGCACTTTATGCACAAAATGCACAAAACGTTAACCAATTTTATAATTGAATTGAAATTTGTTCCAATTTAGTATTATTAGATTACAAATCATTCAAACGAATTTTGTAAAGAACGATGCATAATTAAGGGCCCTTCATAACTTATCGTAGATCTCAAAAAGTTATAGTTCCCGGTGTAAGGTGTCAAAGATTCGGCACTGCCGAACATAGCACTCCTACTTGTTTTATTTTTATTTCTTGCTGTTATTTGTTCGGTATTCACACTTTTAAATTCGAGTTTTTAAAAACCAAACAGACGTAAAAAAAGGAAAGTATTTACGAAAAAAAAACTTTGTTCCAAGTAATCGATTTTCGCAATCGAGGTTTTTCACACGTTTAATTGATCGCATTATTAGTTTTGTGGTTTTTTAATTTCTTTTAAATAACTTTGTTATTTATTAGCATGCTTTATTTTTTATAACTTAGGCCGTAAATCTGTAAAAAGCGGTAGGTATGCCTGTTAGGTATTTCGTAATTTGCACGTTTATTCTACATGGACCCAAAAGTGATGTTGTTTGAATAATTTTTGTATTTTTTTTTTAATTTTTAAGCAATTTGTTAAAATAGTAATGAACGCATTAGAAATGCTAATCCAAAAAATCATGAGATTTTAATTTTTAATCCCGGGCGAAATGGTTTAGTTAATTTTTTTGTTTTACCTTTTTATAATAACAAATTCTAAACATTTCCCCATGAGAGGATAAAGGCCTTGTCAGATAAAACTTTTGCTTCGCGTTGCATTACCGATTCGCTTTGACGTATAAGATAAAATATACATACTTATACGAAACATGTCACATAAAGTACTTTCAAAGCGGAGCGAAGCAAAAAGTTGGCCTACTCTCATCTTTTTGCGCACTTTGACAATTGGCTAGTATAATTTTCCTTTTTTTTAATTTTTTTTGCCAAATTCAATTCCAAAAAACCGTCTAATTAAATTTTTAACTTTTATTTTTATAACAAATAATTAAAAGTACAAATTACACAGTACAACAGCCAATCTGGGGGGTGAGAAATTCCAAGTCAGGGTGATGGTACTAGGTCAGTATAGTAAAAACCTAAAAGGGTTTGGCGTTCGTATGTGTCAGTTTTTTTTTATGACATTTTAAATTTTTTCCTTATCTTGATGTTTTTTCGCTTAGTTGTAACATTTTGGCAAAAACGTAGTTTAACATAACTCGAGAACCACTTGTCCGATTTTGCTAAAACAAACTCAAAATTTAGAATTACAATTTCTTTAATCCGTTCATATAACGTTTTTCTTTATAATCAACAGTTTTGCCGGTAAAAATAAATTTGTGGAGAAAAAAAAATATTTTTTTGCCTAAAAATTAAATTTTTTTTTTTTTAAATTCATAAAAAATCCAAAACGGAAAAAAGGATCAAGTGTTATTAATTTCATGTAAAGTCACATAACATATAAACAAAATGCGACATAGATCATAGAAATCGATTAACGCGTTCTGCTTTTATTTACAATTAAGTAAAGGTATCCCATTTTGACAAGAATATTGATATTTGTTTTTATTCAAAAAAGTGTCATTTATCGCCTTTTTTATAAATTTTTCCAAATAACTCCAGACTTCTGGCCATAAACTACTAAAAAAATTAAGTAAACATTTTTATAATTTTTTATTTTTATTTTATTTATTTATTTTTATTTATTTTAATAAATATTGCCTAGACTTTTTCGATGGTGGTTGTTCGGGACTAGTGGCATCGCATTCATCGCTATCATCAGCTTCTGAACCACACATGATGTCAATGTGTGACTCCACTGTTGGCCCTTCTGCATCTCCTGAAAATTCTTTATCATCAAGATCATCCTTGTCTTGCCACACAAGCTTACTCCACCAGCAAATTTCCGCAATTATTGCACTCGGCGAATTTTTGCCTCCATATCTGTAAGTTTTTGTTTTATTAAAATGAGTTTGAAAAAATAAAAAATCAGTATTACCTCATTTCAAATGGCATAGCAACTTGATGATAGCGTTCACCTTGTTCATCAGATTCGGTAGCCAATTGTTTGCTGAAGTAGTCCAGATGATGATGTAAATAATGGATTTTCAAGGACATGTGGACACCAATTTCCGAGAATGCTCTTAACATCCTTGCGACAGAAACATCGTAGTTGTTAGAACGATGCTTTCCCAACAAGCCTTCTATTACTTCTTTGATTGCCTGCCATGCATTCAATTCAGCGTCAATCAAAATATTGTTGAATGCGTCACTTTTAATCAGCTTTCGTATATCTGGACCATTTAGTACGCCTGATTGGAAAAAATTAATTTGTTAAGATGGAAAATCATGAGAAATGAATGTGATATTATAACTTACCTCCTTTAATTTTACTTTCGCTGAGTCTCGGGTAAATTAGTTTCAAACACAAGAAAACTTCATCTCTTTTAGCGACAGTTTTGATAAAATTCTTAACAATTCAAAGTTTAATATGCAGTGGAGACAGCAATATCTTCTCCTTCGGCACTGGAGGCTCACGAATAATATTGGCCGTTTGTAACCTGCTGTGCTCTCTGAGTTTCCATCCGTGGCATGCATATTGGTCACCGGAAAATCGGGTGTCCCAATCGCACAAAAAGCACATATATTTTATATAGCCGCTTTGAAGACCGCAAAGCATTGCTACAACTTTTAAATCGCAGCATATGCGCCACATATGTTTGGCGTAGTTAACCATTTTTAAAATATTTTCCAGTGCATCATATGTTTCTTTTGTTTCTGTACTATAGGCGATTGGAACTGCAGGTTTTTTATTGGTCTTATGCAGTAAAACCGCCTTCAAGCTGAGTTTTGAACTGTCAATAAATAATCTCCAGTCATCTGCTTCATATTTTATTTCCATTGCGTCCATCAATTTTCCTACATCCGGGCAATATGCAGAAGTTTTTTCATCATTCACAAGGAATAAACTTTGGAGTGTTGCCTGACGACTTCGATAAGCTGTGACTTTCACACCGGGTGCCAACAAATAGTTTGATTTCAAAATGGAAGCCAGCTCTTCCGATTTATGCTGTGTTAATTCCAACATGGCAACAATTGAATCAAGCTTATTTTGATTAATTAAAATTGGCTCATTGGATACTGATGGCTCATATGGGGGATCATCACGTGCATGATATGTCGGAGCAGTCGTAGAAGAGAAAATATCTGGGCTAGAAGCTTTTGGCACAGGAATGTGGTCCGAATGAGGCAATGGTGTTGCGGCACTTGCAACACCAACGTTATTATACGATTTTCTTATCCTTTTTGAGGCTCCTTTATTCGCACATGCATAGCAATTCAATGGATTGTGACCTTCGCCAGGATTAGTCCAAGTCATTGGGATACCGAATGGCATACTTTCACGTCTTCTATTTTTCCAATCCATTAGACGGTTGTAGCAGCTTTTACGCACTATATTTGGTACCCAATTTTCGTTCACTATAACATTTTGGTTGAAGTACATCTCGTATGTTTGAACAAAATCAGTACTGAAATTTCCCCTTTTTTTATGTGTTGAGACATATTGACCACAGCAGTAGCAAAAGCTATTGATATCTGGCTTGCACAGTTCCATATTCTGTTCTCTTTTGTTCACTTTTAAAAAACTGGAGACAAATCACTTTTACTGTTCGCGTTCGTCGGCACTTGTTGAATGACAAAAATCACAGAACCAGTGTGATAAAGAGAAGAAGTATAAAGACAATGCATGTTTTATGTGAACATTACAGAACCAGTGTTGCCACATCAATATTTTTCTTTTAGTACAGTAGAAAAATATGAGAGAGTTCGGCTTGTGAGTGTCAATGTTTTCTCCAAATAATGTTGTGCATATCTGGAGCAAATTTTTGAAATTCATACATTTACCTAATTGTGAATAAATGAGAAACGCGTGCATCGATTTTCATGATCTATGCCTTTTTTTGCTCATGAGTTATGTGACTTTACGCGAAAGTAATTAGTTTTGGCACTTTTTTTCATTTTGGATTTTTTATGAATTTTAAAAAAAAAATATTTAAATTTTTAGGCAATAAATACTTTTTTCCCTTCATACATTCATTTTTAACTTCGAAAGTGTTGCACATATAGGAAAATGGTATAGAAACAGATTAGAGAAATTGTAATTCTTAATTTTTCTAAATTTGTTTCATCAAAATCGGACAAGTGGTTCTCGAGTTATGTTAAACTACGTTTTTGCCAAAATGTTACAACTAAGTGAAAAAACATCAAGATAAGGAAAAAATTTAAAATGTCATAAAAAAAAAATGACACATACGAACGCCAAACCCTTTGAGGGTTTTACTATACTGACCTAGTACCATCACCCTGACTTGGAATTTCTCACCCCCAGACAATAATCCCAAAAATGTTCCATAGTGTTATTAAGCGATTTTATAAGTACACAAACAATGCGTGAGTGTTGTCAAAGTTTTCATTGTGTCATACACCTTTTGCTTTGCATTTTTCTGCCAAAGGTAGAAACGTCACGTAAAGCGACAAAGTTGTATCTGACACGGCCTTAAGGAACATCTTTAAGGTTTTAAAATAAGCAGTGTAAGTAATCGTCTAGACTTGCAATTTTGGTAGCAGCAGTTCTTAAGCTTTTCAGTGGGAGGGGCGAAAAGATTTGGGAGGGGTACTCAGTTTCATGTACTCTGCCATTCCGTTTTGTTTTGTTATCATACTTTTTAACTTGAGGTTGGCGTATTTGTATTTATATATAAAATATTAAAAGATGAAAAGGAAAGACAAGATAAAAGTACAAGAATCGCAAAACTATAATTTCATAAACTGAACAATAATACAATTTCAAAGCAGAATTTTTGAAAATTGCAGCAGGTCTGGACGATGACTTATTTATACACTACTTAATTTATATCACTAGTGGTTGTGGATACAAGAATATGTTTTTATTTAAATAGGATTTTTATGGCTATTCAGAAAGTGACTCTGAGTCGATTGCTATACTTTAAGGACCAATATTTTAAGGTGGTACATACATCAGCACAAATTCATAATACCTTCTCCAATATGCTGTTGGATGTATAAAAATTATTTCTTACCGTAACACAAAGTTCTATATGGTACTTAGAACCATGTTGTACCACATCCAGGTGTCTCATCGTTGAGCATAAGAGTTCTATCGGTTTTATGAGACTAAATTTGTGCAAAAACTAATAGTGGGTTGGATATTTTTAAAATGATAATAATATTTCCGGACTAATTTTAAATTATTTAAAAAATTTTTGAAATTTATTGAAAAGCGATTAACAATATTAACCTTAGTTTCCTCAAAAGTAGTGTTGGTGCAAATGGAATATTCTTGTCCCAAGGTCTCGACAGGTAAACATATCTTCATAATGTCAATTTGACATTTATAAGACATATAAAACTACATAAAAATTTGCCTTCTTTGGCATGATAGTGTAATAGCAAAGCACTCTCTCTAATAATACCATTTCTGGCGTACCAATTATGACCGTGTAGTACCCGCTTTAGGTATATTGTGATGTCGTATTGCAGGATATGCATATTAGTGATGTTACGAATATTCGTACTCGTATTCGAAATGCCGAATATTCGCCTATTTTACGACATTCGAATTCGTATTCGCCAAGTTCAAGCGAATATTTCACAAATATTTTGTTGATACATTCCAAAAAAAAAAAAAATACAAAAGTGTAAAAACCAAAAAATATTGTTTTTTAATAATTTTTATTTAAAAAAACCTTTTGTCTTTAACGCAAAATAGAATTTTCTTTTAGTAAAGTAAAAAACAAACAAACATTGTGCCACCACAAAAAGAATTTATGAAAATTACTCAAGATGATTTTAATGATTCCTAGATAAACTATCATTTGCAGCAATTGTCTAATAATCGTACCAAAATGATCGACAACTGGAATGGGTCATTGAAATTTCAAGATTATTCCGATCCCATTACACAAGTTAGAAGTGCGTTCACTGCGGTGGATTGAAATTTATCATTTAAAGAAGCGCGGAGAGATCTTTTCGTTCTGCTTATTAAACAATAATTAGGAGTGGGAGGCTAAACAGTTTGATATCCATTACTAAACACTGTGAGAAACCATGTTAAGCAAAATAAATTAAATATGTATGTGAAAAACGATCAAAATAGGTCGGTTAATTAAGAGCGTAAAAAGAGTGAGAAAAACGAAATTTTAAAGTATTTTGGTATGAGTATCGGTTAAATCAAGCATTCAAATTTTGATTTAGCTGCAAAATTTTCATTTCGATATTTTATTTAGGATTTGTATAAAATGTTTTCAGCTTTTTTTAGCTTTAACTGAACTTTTTTTATAAACTTTTTTAAATGTTGACTACAAACAGTTGCACTCAAAAAGAAATTTCGTATAAAAGTGGAGTAGTTTTAACTTAAGGAACATCTTATCTATTTTGTAAAAAAAATTACGTTCAGGGAATCTTGGAAATGCCCTGATTATAAAATATTTGTAAAAATTGAATTGAATGATCCCAAGATAAAAATTCCATAGTGAAAATGTTTGGGCATTTCATGTTAGTCGAACGAAATATCTGAAACAAATTTGTGCTCTAAACTGCTGAGAAAATAATAATATTGAAATTTGAGATTTTCTTAAACTTTAAGAAATAAACTGGTCTAAAATTTAATTTTATAGAATTTTTCAAATTAGAGCAAAGCATAGAAATCAAATCACTTATATTTTGCGTACATCAGGGGTATTAAAGGCTGCCTAAATTTCTTAAAATATTTCCAAGTTTTTAAATTTTGTTTAAAATGAGATTCTAAGGTTTATGTAGCTTTTAATAAAATTTAAGACTGAAAAAAATTGATAGTAAAAATCTTGAAAGAATTTCAGCATTTACTTAAATCAGTTTAAGCATTTTCTAGCCTTGTCTGGTGCAAGATTTAGCTGTAAACAATTTTAAAATCTGGTCACACTGATAAGTATGCAAACAGTTCCTTGGAGTTATCTTAATGACTTCAGGTGAAGTATACAATCTCTCACCGAGTGAAATAATTTTCTTTATTTGTAGCCTTAATATACTTCAGTAAACACTTGGGCTCCACACTATCCCTTTGGGCCGCGGTGCTTATGGCTTTTATAAAATAATTATAATAATGTTAGTATACAAATTTAAAAATGTTCAGTAGTGACATTCAGGTGCGAATTTTGTAATTTAATTTAGTAGTGTGCCAGTTTTTTTTGTTTATTGGTATGGACGAGAATGGGGGATTTTTTTTAGTCAAATTTTAAATATCGTGTAGCATTAAATTTCAAATTCGATATTCGTATTCGACAAATATTGCCGCAAATATTCGTATTCGCGAATATTAAAAATTGATATTCGTAACATCACTAACGCATATAAGTCATCGTCCAGACTTGCAATTTTTGTTGCAGCAATTCTTGATTTTATCGGCGTGAGTGGTGAAAAGATTGGGGAGGGGTACTTGGTTTCATATACTCTGCAATTATGTTTTAATTTGTTATTCTCACAGATTTTAGCTTGAAGTTGGCTGTAGGTGTATTTGTTTTTATATATAAAATATAAAAGAAGAAGAGTAAAGAGAAGATATAAATACAAAAATTGCAAAACTATAAGTTCATAATCTGGGCACTAATGCAATTTCAAAGCAGAATTTTTAAAAATTGCAGGAACAAAAATTGCAAGTCTGGATGATGACTAAGCGAAAGAAATGCGTATACACAAAACATGGTTGGGTGTTTTATATAATTGCACAAGTTGGGATGCAAGAAGCGTTAAATGCTTATAATCTGTGTGCATGCAGCGATAAATATTGTATGTAAATTATATATTATTAAATTAATAATAACCAAAAAACAAAGCTAAATTCATTGTGAATTAATTGTAAATTAATACATGTATAAAGAAATATTGTCATAAAATAAATTGTTTTCTGCTTGTATAAATACTTTTACATCTTGAAGATGTAACTCATTTTTCTTTGAGCTTTTGTGTCTCTCCACCTGAGAAATTAAAATTGTTTTTCAATTCTCTGTAGAAGCAGCGTTGCCGTTTAAAAATTGTTAGAGGGGTACAAATTTGGAACCGAAGGGCACTCATGGACCCTCTAAAACAAAATTATGTATTGAGGTTATGGCTCATATTCTTGGACCAAATTTAATCTAAATACAATCATAATAAGATGATTTATAGGCACAAATACTTTTTTCCTGAAAGCAGGTTGTATGGGAGCTGTTATCTTTTTTATTGTTTAATTATTCCCCCATATCACCAAATATTTATGAATCAATACTTCTTCGCTTGGTGCGGCCTAAGGCTTTTTTCATCATTTGCCAAAATCATTTCTTCAATAAAGTCGTTATTATTTATCAGAAACTCAATTTTTATCTATTGGGTTGCTAGTATCTTAACATTTCTGGTGACGATATACATTTGGCTTGCCAGATTCAAAGAAAATATTATTGACACTCACTAAAAAAAATCTTAAAAACTTCTTCTATAATTTTTTTTAAAATTATCCCAATTGTTAAAACCTGCTAAAAGCAAAAAATATAAGCAAATGAACTCACTATATGCACCAAAAGCGTCAGCACGCTTTTGTCTTAAATCAGCTGTTTAACGTTTTTAAATGATTGTATTTCCCTCTGTACTCAACACTAATAACACTGTCCAACACACAAAAAAATAACAATGCTCTGCCAACTTATACTTGTTCAGGGGACTAAAAAAGATATACGTGTATTGGCGTTTTAAAAGTTTACATCGAAAACTCATTTTACTGCTTATTTTAAGTTGCACCCGTGTGTATTAAAAACGTAGAAAATCGTGTGATACTTAGGTTTTTAGTATAAAGTGACTTCAGAATATTTATTCAGAACAATACAAGCAGCATTTTGTTGGTATACATTAACCATCTAACTCTTCTGCAATTTTTTTGAAAAAAAGCAAAAATCACCCTTAAAACAAGAATATATGCAGTTGAAATATTCTACAAAAATATTTGTCATGAAGTTCTAATGTATTTCTCCCAGCACACTTGAGTCGAAAATTCAACTTTAATACCAGAAATAAGCAAAAACTTAAAAGTTGATTTCAATTTGTTGTACAGTGCAATTGATTACAAGTGCCAAAACTAACAAAATGGAGTTAGATGCAGCAATCAACACTAAGTATTTGTATCTAAGTATTTGTATCGTCGATAAGCCAACGTGTTTTATTCGTTCATATGCCAATAGGAGGTTACAGCTCGCCCATGACAACCCCGATTTTCATGAAAAAATCATAATGAGTGACGAGGCACATTTTTATTTTAATGGATATATGAATAAATAGAATAATCGGTATTGGGCAATGGAAAACCCTCAAATTATTAATCAGTCACCTTTGCATCCATTAAAAGTGACAGTCTGGTGTGCAATTTGGTCAGGAGGAATCATTGGACCTTAATTCTTTGAAAATGAAAACGGCGTAACGGTAAATGTGAATGGGGAGCGATAACGTCATATGATTGAAAACTTTTTAATGCCTTTGTCATTTTGGATTTGAAGCCGCTGCTTGATATTGACATTTTGTTGATATTGTTTGACTTTTCCTCTATGTTTTAATTTATTGATGAGGAGCATAATTAGTTATCTATATAATATAAAAAGTATATTTGACTTCCAATCATAAAGTCTATTCAAATATAGTATAGATAATTATATCTCTTTTAATAATTAGTTCAATTATTATATTAACATGGGCTTGATTAACATGTGGTATCAACAAGACGGTGCCACATCGCATTCAGCCAGGATTACAATGGAATTACTGAGAGACCTCATTCTAAACAAGTTATTTCAAGAAATAGTGGTGTTGCTTGGTCTCCACGGTCGCCTGATTTGACTGCTCCGGACTTCTTTTTGTGGGGATATCTAAAAAGCAAAGCTTATGCAAACAAACTAGAAACGCTTGAGCAACTCAAACAAAATGAAATTGATGAAATTAATGAAATAATGCGTGAAATGTGTGAGAATGTAATGAAAAATGTGCTCAAAAGGCCTCGCATTTGTGAGGCTAACAGAGGCGGTCATTTACCTGATATTGTATTCCATACATAATTGCCGACATTTAATAAAACATTTATCAACATAAGATCCATTCTCTTTCATTTAATCAAAAGTTATAAACAAACAAAGTAGTATACCTTCCCGGCGGACACCCTGTATAATGAACCCATATTGCGATATACCCCCTTTTACTTTATATTAAGTATACATTTATATATAGCAAACAAATCTTTGAAGCCTAATTACTCAGAAATTTTATTTCGGCACTTGTAGCCATTTGACTTTCAGCCCCTCAATTTTTAGTGTGGCGTATAGATACTTGGGTATTCATTTAATCGGGATTTTTCTTTAATCGGTTAATCGCTCGATTAATTAACCGAGGTTTTGGTATGATCGGTTAATAATTGATTAATTATGCAATTGATCGATTAACCGATTAATAAAGGTTTTTTTTATAAATTAAGTACATATGTAGTTTCAAAAATCAAAATGCATATTCTTTTTTATTATATGGAGCTTATTAGTAAAAACCAATAACATGACAAACATAACAATTCTTGAACTAAAACGAGTATTCAAAAAAATAATTCATAAATATATTACGCATTTAATCAAAAATAAACTGCGAGATCATTTTATTAATTATTTCAATAGTTTAAGGAGATCTTATAAAATAATATTTTACACAAATAATTTGGTTTGAATGTCAAGAACTTAAGCGATTTTTTTCTTTAGTTTTGATAAAACTTGGCTGAAAAACTAAAAAAGTTCTTTCCTTTATCATAGATGTTGGAGAAATTGAAAACAACCCATAATACAGAATGTCTAATGTCTCAATCCTCTTCATGGATTTCTCATATACATATAAAATCTTCCAATATGCCATTAGATCCTGTTTAATTTTTTTTAAATTTTTAACACTTCGAATTGTTTCGGTTAATTCTGTTAAAATAAAATACGAGAAGATATTATAAGAAAAAAAATACCTAAATACACACAGTACTTTTTGTTTATAGTCACTACCGTTTTTAGTCACATTAGCGATATAGTCCATTTTATCTTTATTTTCTGCCGCTATAAGTAAATTTATTATAAAGTTATAGTTCATATAGCGATATAAGCACATTTGGCATATATTCCATTTATCAGCGGCATGCAAAGGCTTCAGTTATGGCAATTATTAGCGTTTTAGTCACATTAGCAACATGTTGATTTTAGTTTTCGAAGACACAAACCATATAAAAGAACTTCTAATTAAACCGCCTAATTTGTATCATCAACTTTCTATTCGAAAAAAGAATTGCTTTCATCAATTTATCAGGGATGAATTATTTTTTTATTATTTTAGCTATCATTTTGTACAGTATGCAACTCTGTTGCACAACCATAAGCCTGCTGTCGGTGTAATAAATATGATTTTTTTGTTTTCTTTATTCACATAAATTTATTATATTCGAATTCGGTTATATGACTCATAGTGGCATATTCATAATTATAGGCTTATAGTCACATTAGCGATATAGGCCACTACTTTGTTGCAACTAAAGGATGTGATTTTAAGCGAAAAGTACTGTACATATAAAAAGGTACGTGAAACAAAAAGCTGTTGACATCAAACACTTATTTAAAATGAAGATCACTCACTAAGTATATACCTTCTTTGTTTGTCTGAACAAATATTTTTAAAGCACATTCATTTGTATATGAGACGAAACAAATAATTAAAAACACAAAAAAAAAATATGGTTTAGTACTACAAAAAATTTGTTGCATCTGTTAATCGACTGAAATTTACCTGTTTAATCGTTAATCGAAAAAAGCCAATTTTAAATAAACCGATCAGTCAATCGGATATTAATTAATAGATACAAATGTTGATACGGGTTTCTGTTACAAATGAGGATTATTGAGTGCTGAATTTAGGAAACATAGTTTTGATAGATTTTTGAACAAATACACTAAAAAAAACGATGGAATGGAAAGGAAAACTGTAAGCTAATTTAAAAAATAAAAACGTGTTTTTTGGTTAGTCTTTAAAACATCTTGGCAAAACTTTTTTTTTCTTGATTCTTAACGAGCACTGAAAATTCTTGTAAGTCAAGTAAAAGAAAAAACATATACTTTATGGGATCTAAGATAAATAATTTTTAGATGTTACACGCATAATGACAAACTTTGTAAATATATCCCCATTCAACAATTGTGAAGGTTTATTTGTATAATAATTTTTCGAGTAATAAATACGTTTTACTTAGACGGTTAAATTACATATTTGTTTTAAATTACTCACTCGATAACATCTTATTGAACTTAACAATGCACTTGCACGAAGCCCTCTCTCTCTCTCTCGTACTTGTTTACTTTTATTTTTTATTTAATGCACAGAGGCAAACAAAATACCTCGTATTCTTTAAAAATGAGTTTGCAAGCATTATTATGAATATTTTGATGGATAATTTTGCTTGTATGTTTGTAGTACTTGTGCAAACTCCTCAACCCCTCCAGAAATGTTTAAACCGTTTAAATTTTATTTTGACGTAGACAAAACCTTATTGTTCTGCTATAAAAGTTTAAGCAAGTATAGTTCACAATATTTCTCCCTACATCTTCCAAAACTGTTCCAGAAATGTAAATAAAATTATCAGAAATAATCGAATTAAATATCGTGCTTAGAAAATCTATAATTTCACTCTTTTCGATTGTTTAAAAGATTTGTTTTGAGTTTAAACAATTGTATTTCATCAGCTTAATGTAAATGTAAACCTGCTAAATTCATTCACACACATACATACATATATCAAATATAAAAAGGAGTACAATAACGACGGCATAAAAATTCAAAAATGAAAAAACTAGAGTTAATTCAAAGCAATTTTTGAAAAATTGCCAGTCTCGACGATGATTAGCGTAGGCTGTTAACCTCCACTTCCGAGTTTGATGTCCGAGCTGCTGTCCGAGCACTTAAGCGTGCTATAATTTCCGGAATAAGTGTTTACGTTTCTTCGGGCATTAAGGGTTGTCTGATACTTCGACCCTCCTTCTGCTTCATGAACTTGGGGTCTTGACTAGTCGCCACAGTTAAAATCTAGATACACTCAGTTTTTCAGAAAAGCTTCCGTCACCAATTTGTATTAGTTTTTAGCAAGTGTTCCATTTTTGGGTGAATATGGCATCGTCCAGACTTGAAATTTTGGTTGCAACTACTTTTTAAAATTCTGCTCTAAAATCGCACTTGTGTCCAGGTTATAAAATTCTAGTGTTGCAATTTTTGTATATTTATCTTGCCCTTTTTATATCTTATATACATACAAATACAAATACACCTACAGCCAACTTCAAGTTGAAAAGTGTGAGAATTTCAAAACAAAACAGAATTGCAGAGTACATGAAACTGAGTACCCCTCCTCAATCTTCTCACCTCTTTCTTCCGTAAACTCAATAATTGCTATTTTCCTACTAAACCGATTGTGCAGGATATCGATTCCAAACTGCTTAGAAGTTTACACCAATATGGTTTTTTTCTGTGGGCTCTTTCGAAAATGAGCGTATTTTAAACAGACAGACATGATTAAGTCGACTTCGAATTATTCATTTAAGTTTAATTTATGGGGTTTTAGATAAATATTTAAAAAGTTTCACACCAAATGACAAACTAAGTGTACCCTCATTCACCACTTAAAAACATCAAGCAACAACCATGTAAACAAAAAATGCGCAAACAAATGACTACAGATATCCCTCTTCTAAACAAGATTCAAATAAGTCTCTTGCGGAAAATTGCGATATTTGATCAAACCTTGCGTTTATAATTGATCGTGGTCAAGGGAAATTAATTTTCTAATGATATCAAAAGTTTTTCTTATTGATGTTTTAATTATTTGATAAGTCAAAAAGCATAAACAATGTTTGACATTTCTTTCTCTAAGTATGAACAAAGTATCAGGTGTTTCATTAATTTCCCCTGTAAAATGAATTCGCCTTGAATCGTAATAACTTTTAATATTAATCACGCGTAAGAGAGTGAGAGTGAATGCGATATACACATTGCGTGTGTAATAACAAAAATGTTGTTGCTTAACCGTGCGTAATTACATTCCCTTTCCACTCCGTGCCCACAAAATTAATCAACGATTATTCTTTTTTAAAATTTGTATTAATTATTTAAATTTTGTTTCTTAAAATTATAACTCATAAATAGTTTTATGCTGTTTGATGAAGCAAACGTTACATAATATGTGTTAAATCATACAATTTTTTTTTAAGTATTTATTTATTGAACCTTCATAAATATTTTGCTGAATATTTTGTGATTATAATTTTTACTAGGTACATTGAGATCCTTATTAATATTTGAGTTTTTAACATACCAGGGGACGGCTATAATCATTCAAAGCAGTTTACTTTGGCGACTTTGGATATTTTCAATACTCAAGGTCTAGGCAATGCCCCACAAATAAATACCGGAGCACAGAGTTAACGAGAAGTAAAGTACAAGTTTTCACTAAGTACAGAATTTCGTCGTTAACCCTGCATGCTTAAGGTTATTTTTTATACGTTATGACTAATATTAGTCGATTAGACTAACATGCCCAAAATATTAACTTTGTGGAACGGGTAGTGCCCCTAATCCATAAAAGTTACTGGAAAAGTAAAATACTACACCTTATTGAATGTAAAAACAAAAAACATTTATATTTGTTTTGTTTTTTATTTTATTTATAAATGAATTATTCACTGTTCTTCATTAGTCAACTCAGAGAAAAAGTTTTTCTTCAAAGGTTTAAATATTAAGTGAATAAGTTATTAATCCGAATCACAACTTTTGTTGAAAAATGGCATCGATTTGATAGTTTTTTTTTTGCATATTTTATCGCTAATGCATTTTTTGTCATATCATATTTAAGAATGCACGAACATTCTCATATTATGTTAGTTTCTGCTAAAATCTATATATATAAAATAGGATGTGTGTATGTAACGTATGGACCAAGGCCAATCATTGACTATTGCTGGCTTAATTTTGGAAAATTCATGTTTTTCACACGGCCAGTTGTATGGGGCTTGCTCCCGAGTTGGCACCCCAAAAAATTTATACGTTTTTACACCAAATAAAAAAACAAAAATCATTGTCTATCCGCTAGCCTTAAGATGAAGTAATCAATAAATATAATTTCCAATTTGCCTTAAATACATGTGTTTCTTTTTTCATTGAACCCATATCTACACCATATGTAAGTTATTCTGTAAAAAAACTTTATGAAAGGTATTTCATGGATTTTTATTTAAAGGCCGTAAATTTCGTTTAAAGATCAATTTAAATCGTCTGGTAATACAACACTAATGTTTGCTTAGGGCCAGCAACGCGGACCGGGTCAGCTAGTAAATCATATTTTTGCATGGTTTTTATTTTTATTAAAATGATTTTGGTTGTTATCAAAATCAATCAATTGTAGCACTCAAACAAAAATTATTTAAATTAATCCAAAGTTCGATATTTTAATCATTGAATTTAATTTTCATTAAATTATTTTTATGAAGAAAGGAATTTTACAACATGAAAAAAATTAAAATTTATTGATAATTTTTCATTCTTGACTGAGCTGGGAATTGAACCCAGGTTTTCACGGACAAGTTGCCCTGACTAGTTTCGATTGTAACCACACAATCTCTTCAGAGGGATTTTCCGTTTTAAACTCACCGCCATTGACGACGGATGACGTCGATAGTCAAACATCAATCTTTAAACCAAATGGTATTTTACCTTGGTAAATTGAAATTTGCTTTGAATGAATGATTACATGTTCTTCCTTATTTCTGTTTTTCGTACTTTTTGTTAATAATACTTCTTGAAATCCAAAGATCATTTTTTGTTTTTCATATTTTTGTCTTTCTTTTTCTTGTTGACCTTTTTCAGCACAACTTGAAGGGCAAATGTTAACATACAGCTGGTGCCTTAGCTGTTAAAACTAATTAGTATTGTGGTTATTTTATTGAACTGTTAATGGTTTTTAATCCAAATTTCGATACTTTAATAAGGCTTGATTTCATTGAATTTAATTTTTTTATGAAGAAAGGAATTTTACAACATGAAATTAATAAAAATAAATTATTTTAAAATATTGGGACTATAAATTACTTTATTTTAATTTAAAATTACTGTTATTTTACTTCTTGAAGAATTATTTCCAATGTGAAAAACTGTCGTTCGATGTATATCTTATGTTTTATTTTAAATGATTTTGCAAGATGTTTTTGTGTTTGACAAAAATCGCCAAATTGGTGTCTTTATTTATGAAGTGTCAAATACACAACTTGCAATTGGTCTCAGAAAGATACAATGCATAACATGAAATTCCTCGAGAATAGATTGAATTTCTTTATCATTTTTTGTTATAGAAATTGAGTCGAAAAAAATTTCTGTTAAGAATTTGTCTAAAAATAACTTTTTTATACCCTTATACTGAAGGTAAATTCACGGAAGGTAGTTTTGTCGAATGTTGTAAATTATGGAAAAATCTTCCCAAAATTATGTAGAGTGATTTCTGGTATTAAAAAAAAACATGTACTAGAATAAATTTTAATACAGCGGTGAAATTAATTTTAGCGTTTACAGTGAATTTCAGAAGGCTGCCTATTATGGGATCTAAGGTAAATTATGGACCGTATATCACAAAATTGCATGATATTTTTATGGCCATATGAAGTTAAATTGGAAAAAATTTTACCGCAATATCTATATCTGAAGAAAGCAAAATAAAAACCAATTGAATTTTAGGGAAATTCCGAAAAGGGATTATCGGGGAAAAACTCTAGTTAACTCACATATTATTTATTTATTTTTGTTGGAAAAATAAAAAAAAAAAACGTTTTTTTAAAACAACTCCCGATTTAGGTAACATTCGAAAAATATATATTTAAAAAAAAAAACAACTTTACGAATACCAAAAAGGAGTTTAAACCGGTTGAAACCCCAAATCCTTAGCACTTACAAATATTTAATTAAACGTTATAAAGACCGTTACACCGTGCTATAGCAGGGACTAGTGTATATTCCAACGTATATTTGAATGAAGAAGAGATAAGGTGTGATTCACAAAGTCTGTCGAACATATTCTCATATTTAGTTTCATAAAAACCGTCGGGGTATGAAGTTAAGCAAAAAATTAGCGCATTATTTAAAAAACTAAATAAACTAATAAAACATTTAAATTAAATGTTGTGGTTAAACTTATTTTTATTTACTTTAACATTATGTATCAGTTTGTCGGCGAAAATTAACAATAACAATAATATCAAAAATGATCCCATAAAGACGAGGGGCCTGTTGTATCCTTTTGAGTCGGAATCTCGTGAAATACGTTCATTAGATGGCATGTGGAGATTTTTAATACCTAAAACAAAGGATTCCTTCCCAGCAGAGCATTGGTATGAAACAGATTTGGATAAGGTTAGTTTAGTTTTGGAAATTATTAAAATGTGAAATACATTGTCATTAAATTTAATGCTTATAAGTTCACTTACCCCCATATTTAAAAAATATTTAATTTTTATGGACGGCTTATTAAGCAAATTTTCATATAAAATTCAATTTACAAACTTAAAATATTTTTTATGAATTACGGCGCACAGTGTGGTAAATTTAAAAATAGCGGCCATAAGTCATTAACTTTTGACACAGGCGGAATTTTTCAATGCAGTTTTATTTGATAGGTGACTTTACCTTTATTTTGGTATATAAGTTTGTATATTTGGTTGTGGCGGAATGTAGTAATGATGTCTAGAAAATTGATAGTTATTTAAGAATAATTAGCTTTAATTTGACTACAAAATTTTTTTTTTTTTTGGGAATTGGTACATGAAATTTATAACAAAAAATTGAGTACTTTTTGCATCGTATAACATAAAAGCCTTTCTGAGTCCATCTTTTTGTCTAATAATTAAAAAAATTTTAAATAAAATATTTAATTTTCCTAGAAAAGTTTTTTATTTAAAATATTTTATTTGTCATTAAAATTTAATAAATGCTAATAGAATTAATGAGATATAAAGGGTGGTATAATTGATTCCGTTCCGTTTTGTGCAAAATTTGCGATTATTCATTTCGCTTGTGCGGTATCCTTCCGCTGTTGTAGTACAATCTCTACCATTGCGCAATATGGTTCCGAGGTTCCTTACTTTTTTAAAGAAAAAAAACACAGAAAATTTAAAATTAATGGGGAATGTTTATTATCATTTGAAAGAACATTCTTTGGCATTTATTTTTTGAATACTATTAAATGTTTCAAATCTATCAAATGTTGGCCGTTGCTACGTCGCAGATGGTCCATCCGTTGAGTCCAATTTTCGATGACTCGTTCGAGCATTTCGACTGGTAACTGGCGAAAGACACGCGCGATGTTTTCCTCCAAGGCCTGAATCGAAGCGGGTTTGTCCGCATAAGCTTTAGACTTAACATATCCCCACAGGGAAAAGTCTAACGGTGTGTTATCACACGATCTTGTTGGCCAATCGACCGGCCCAAAACGTGAAATTATGTGCTCACCGAAGTGTTCTCTCAATAAATCCATTAATTGATGAGATGTGTGGGAAGTGGCGCCGTCTTGCTGAAACCAAATGTCGCCGAGATCACGAGCTTCAATTTCAGGCATTAAATAGTCGGTTATCATGGCACGATAACGGTCCGAGTTGCTGCGAACGGCGCCGAATCGACTCTCCACGGTCTTCGCGTACACTCTCAGCTATGGCCGCTATATTTTCTTTACAGCGTGCTGGGTTTCAAAATGGGCGATGGTGTTGCGAATAGTACGCTCTGTAGGCCGATTATGTTGACCAAAAGTTGAGCGAAGTGCACGAAATGCCAAACAATACTAAACAAAAATAACATGACAGCATGACACGACTCACACGTGATCTGTCAAAAAAGGCTATTGAAAAACGTATCTCTACTTGAATCACCCTTTATAATATTTAAAAAGAAGGAAATTTGGTTATTTAAAAAAAAATATTACAAGAATAAAAGAGAAAAATATACAAGCAAATCGCAATTAGAAGTAACGGTTGATTTAATAAAATTAAATTAAGGCCTTGTTTGAGTCAACGTGCCGCAACAGAAAAAAACTTTGGTTTCATTGTTTCAGGTCACCCTTAAACAAATGACATTGGTTAATGTAAGGTAACACTGTTTTTAGTAAAAATTTTCAAGCGCGAGTAGAAATTGTTCTTGTATTGTATTTTGGTAACTCCCGTCTGGAAAAAACATCAAACAAGCCGAAAGTTTATCTTTGGCAGAAAGAGTTCAAAAATATTCCTGAACTTGCATTCTCTATGTCAAACAAAATATATTTAAATGCTGCCTTATTAATGCGAAAATTTGAATTTATTATTTCAACTAATCCCTATAATTCATCTCCAACACATCTTCAGATTTATATCGTAATAATCTTCATTTTATCCAAATGTATTCCTGATTTTCATCTTCAAGCAGTTGCATGGCTTCCTTGTCCAGTTCGATTTGAGTTGATTTCCACTTATGTTTCTTGTGAGCTTCCTCTGAAAAATCTCCAATTGGTAGCATATTGTGTTCAATGATTTCTTCACCATCATATAAGACCTTAAGAACTGCTGAAGGCATGTTTATCCATCCATATTTTCGTTATAAAATTATTTGGTTTTTTCATATATTATTTTTGTTGTTAATAATTTTAAAAGTTATTTAAAACAACCACATTTATTTTTCTCCATAAAATAATGTAATTTATAACACAGTTGCACAGGTTGTTAAACCCCGTTCCGCACATTCCTTTTTTACACTGGTAATATTAGTGTCAGGTGTAATAATTTGAATAAAAAACATCTATGAACAATAATTAAAAACCCAAATATTTCGTGACTGACACAAGGGTTTCTTACTCATATGTACCAATGCAAGATGAGCACAAACAGAAGAAAAGTAATATTTACAAATGGCGCAAAATCTGTACGTTTTTCAGTCAAAACGTACAGATTTCCAATGTTATCGTGATGATTTAATCGCGACTACCTTCACTTTCAAAAATCTTAAAATTTTTTTTTTACAAAACAGTGATCAGAAAAATCGTTTCTTAATTTCGGACGAATTTTTTATCATAAAAATTTAAATTAACTGCCTGGCACACAATATTGACAAAAACATTTCGTTTATTTATATTGAAAACAATAATAAAAAACTAAAATTTGTTTTTTTTTCAATATAAATATACGAAAGAATTGTTCTTGTCGACATTGTGGGCCAGGCAGTAAAATTTTTCTAAAACTTACTATACGTAGCTGTCAATCAATGTAAAATCTTTATTCGTTAAGCCCCAAAAAAATATATTGTAAACTTCTCAAACCCGTAAAATGTCAATAAAAACGGAGGCAATTTAGTCAACTTTCCTGACTTTAACAGTGTCCCAAAATGACAAACCTCAAGTAAACGACTTGAAAATTCACTATACGATTCAGAATTGTTGTCTGTTGAGTTGCGTACTTAAACTTTTTACATTTTTTAAGTTTAATTTTTTGCCGAATGTCCGGATTGACAAAATACCCCGCATAGCTGCCAGATAAATTTGGTCGAAAATCGTCAAATTTCGAGGAAAAAATCGTTAAATTGACTACGCTAAATCGTAATTGTAAAAACCCAATAATTTGTAATAAGTTTGGAAAATTAATTGTTATTTTTAATTGTTATTTAAGAAACGAAAACTTAAAATTTTTAAGTTTCAGTTGCTAATGAAATTTTAAAATTTTTATTGTCCTTTGCTAATGAAATTTTAATATATTCTGCCTGTTTTTGAAAATAAATAAAAAATTTAATTTTGAAATTTATTATTGAAGTAACACAACCAAAAATTATTCAAAAGTGTTGGCATTCATAAGAAAAGTAAGAAAATAAGCTAAAGCCAAGAAATATCAAACCCCTTATTTTCACATCGAAAATCCTGCTTAAGAAGTGGTAAATACAACTTAAGTCAGATTTTCTGAAAGAAAAGTTTCATAATGTGAAACCAGACTAAAGAGAGTTGTTGTAAAATACCTGTAATAAAGCAGTACTAACTGATCTATAGAATAAAACTCTTAAAAATATGCATCGTGCTTAAAAAAATCGTATTTTATATAATGAATAGTTAAGACATGACAATTGCTGCTAATCAAATAATGCAAATAAATCAAATTATCTAAGAAGCTTATATAAAATGTGAAATTATATTAAAAACATAACAAAATTCGTCATTTGAAAAATCATCAAATTTATGGTATAAATCGTCCTATCGTTAATAGACCAGGGGGCAAATTATGGCAGTCGTGATCGAATACTTTTTCGATTTGAAAGCAATTTTTTTTCTAATTCTTTCAGTTAATACTGAACGAAACGAAATTATTTTTTCATTGTAGTAAAGCATTAACTTAAGTTTTCACAACAATGAAAAAGTAAATTCGATTCGACTCAAAGAATTCGAAATAAAATTGCTTTCGAATCGGAAAAGTATTCGATCACGACTGCCATAATTTGCCTCCAGTTTTGTACCTAAAAATCGTCAAATCCGGCAGCTATGTATGTGCGCTGTATCTGTATGTCAGTAAAGTGCCTTTCGGAAGTGGGAGTTCAATAAGATACAATGTGGACCGATTGTAAGAAAATTTAGTGTAATATTTTAAGTTCCAACAAGAGTTCTTCGTGCTTAATTTTATCGTTATATCTGTTAGCGTTTCCGGAAGGTTATTTGTATGGGACCCGAAAAGTGGACCGGTTAACGCCCAAGTCAACAAGGCTCGTTCTGGCTAAAAAAATATAGTACACACAATTTCATATAATTTCGTTAAAAATTGCGAACTAGGGGCTCATTCTGGCAGTCGTGAGCAAATACTTTTTCGATTCGAAAGCAATTTTATTTCTAATTCTTGCAGTCGATACTTAATGAATCGAAATTATTTTGTCAGTGTTGTAAAGCATTTATTTGTGTGTTCACAACACCAAAATAATTTCCATTCGTTCAGTATCGACTGCACACACAAATAAATGCTTCACAACACTGACAAAATAATTTCGATTTATTCAGTATCGACTGCAAGAATTAGAACTAAAATTGCTTTCGAATCGAAAATGTATTCGACCACGACTGCCGGAATTAGCACCCTGTACTTTGTTTACATTAATGCATTTATAATATACATCATTTATGGTTGTATAGAGTATAAAGATTATAATTGAGTCAGAAAAATTTATCAAGCTCCCAACGAGCAAAATGAAATGGGTATGTAAATAAAGGAGAGAGTACGTAATTTAAAATGGTACTAGGGTTTTTACGAAATATTGCGAATTCCCTAAGGTTCTAATCTATCAAACCTTAAATTTATTGTTAAAAATAATATGAAAGCGAAAAGTGGTGGAAACATAAATCTCAATTGACATTAAAGCTTAGAAATCATTTTAACGAAAACCGTTTATTTCATCAAAACACCTTTAGAAAATAAGAAGTTATAAGTGATTAAATTTTCAAAATTTATTACAAAATCATACTTTTCAGTCTGATAATAAAAAGGTGCATATTGAATCGCCCTGTTTATACGGAAAATGTTTACGTAGAGATCTAAATTTTTGGCTTCTTAGGTGTTTACTTTAATATGAGTATGTATTTAAAATTAAAAATTGGCGACAAAAAAACTTTTGGCCGCTATTTCAAAAATAGCAACACTGTGCGGCGTTATTTAATTTATATCAGCATCAATTTCAATTTGTTACTTTAGATAGTTTATTTCATAGTTTATTTATTGAATCTTCATATATGAAACTCACAATAACACTGTGCTAGTTGAAAAAAACTGACAAAAGGGGCACCCGGCGGGTTAACCTAATTCGAGTACGCTGAATCCAGTGGTGCTAACCGTTTTTTGAGGTTGGCTTTTGTTTTCGAGATATACCGTTATTTCGAAAATGGAGGAGGTTGCACAACATATATGTATACGCGTAACTTAAAAATGGTTTAATTTATCTTCGGTATGCATGAATTATATTCTTCACATACATATATTGAAGAAAAAGTCGCATAACTGCCTAGAATTCGCCCCTAGGGGGATACAATTTATGACCGACCTACATTAGTTTTTCATCCTTAACATTTTCTAAAAACATGCTTGCCCTTTATCTCTACACCTTAGGGGGCTTCTTTTGAAAAGTTATGATAAAATTCTCCATAGAATTTGATTTTGTACACAACAAAAAAATAAAGTTACACAGTGTATTTAAAAATTGCAATATGGGGAATATGTGAATTAATGTATTAATTTTGATAACTTTTATATAGGGGTTTCAATTAACCGATGTTTTGGATAAATCGATTAATCGAGCAAATAATTATTCGAGGTAAAAATTTAATCAAATAATAATCGAAGAATTTAAAATTATTCGGTTAATCGAAAAACTTTCTTAATAAAAAATAGCATTAAGTTTTAAGCTAATCTTCTAAAATAATCTTAAAATAAGAGTATATAGCTTAAATGTGTATGTTTCAAACGATTTCATTCTTTTGTTTTGATGAAACTTTATTAAGAAAATATTCTTTCACTTATTGTTGACGTTGGAGAGATTGAAAGAAAAACGTAGTAAAGCATATCCAATTTCTCTGTTATTTTTCTTGTCTTTACTAAAAAATATATTATTCCATTAAATGGTATAATCTCCTTTTGATTTCTTAACAATTTTAATACTTTTAATAGTCTTGTTGAGGTCTGGTAGAATGTTGTTTTCATTCGTCTCAAAAAAATAATCTTCTTCATCTGTATCATTACTCGAAATATTCCTGAGTTAAGAAACAATAAAAAGTTTTTGAAACATACCGGCGTTTTTTACATAAAAGAAAAAAAAACAAATACGTATGTACTGTGAAAATATAAATTTTCGATTAATCATCATAAATAATTCGAATTATTCGTTTATCGAAAATAAAATATTTTCAATTATTCGAACAGTTAATCGACCAAAATTAATCGATTATTCGAACAACGGTTAATCGTTTGAATACCCTACTTGTATTCCCTTTACCACTAATGGATTTCGTTTATTTCTACAATATTGATCTGAGACCCTATAAAGTATATATATATTCTATGGAGTTATGAGTAGCGAAGTTAAACAAAACAATTTAACGATGTTCGTTTGACCGTCTATCCGACTTTATGTTTAAATGTGGTTTCGAAAACTCAAGATATGATGGGTTGAAGGTTGTTTTATATATATGTCACATATGCACCACCTAGATTTTAATACCAAAAAGCTAAATCATAAGGACCCTGTGTCCAGGTCCCTGGCGAGTATAACGCTAAACATACCTTCTGGGGGTCACGACTTATAACACCAAAGGGTCGTGTTTTGCTTAATACAATTTCTAAAATGGATTTAAATTTGGACGCGAGCGGAAAACCAACATATTGGCCTACTGATAAGCAAAAACTTCCACATGTCAATGATTTCGGCGTGGTTGAACACATCCCCATGAAAACCATTCATGTTGAAGCCTCCTTAGAATTGTCTTCCGATCACACACTTACAATTGTTAATATAATAAAACCCAATAGTATTTTATCTCTGTCTGGTTACTTTGCGACGTCAGCCATACAATTAAATTGGTTAAAATATAAAAACTATCTTAGTGTCCATTGCACAAAAAATATTCCGCTTAGTACACCGGAGAATGTAGATCTCTCTATTGTTAATTTTGACAATTATCTTAAGCTAGCTGTTCGACATTCAACCATGACCCCCATAAAAATCAAAAATAATAAAACATATATACAGATATCAGGCGTCTCTTGACTGAAAAACGGAGAGTTAGAAGAGAGTGGCGATTGCACAGATCCCCTCAACTTAAAAATTTATTAAGAGTGCAGAAAAAGCTAAGAAAGCTACTGCAGTCTCAGAAAACGGCTTCCCTGGAAAAATATCTTTAGGGACTTGATGCAACTGCACAATCAGACTACTACTCATTATGGTGTGCAGCTAGAAATTTCAAAAGGTAAATTTCTCTAACCCACCATTAGTTAACTTGAATGGAATTTTGGCAAGAAATTATATTGAAAAAGGAAATCTGTTTGTTAAACATTTGAAATACGTATTTATTCCAAATATAACTCACGATATAGCAGTCGAGTTACCACCTGTTGATGCAAGAGCAGCTATTCCCATAAGATTTGAGATAAGAGAAATCGAAAAGGCTATTTGTGATTTAGGCACCAAGAAGGCAGTAGAATTTCAGTAACAAAATGCTTTTTTCATAGCAAAGAAATATAGTATTTTTGTTGTTAATGCTGTTTAACGTCTTGAATACTACCCAAAGCCAGGAAAGGATCATACAAAAGTTGAGTCATTTAGATCTATTAGCTTGGGTACGTTTGCAAATGCAGTTGATTATTATTCCTACACTAAATCCCGCGAAGCTTTTCGCTTGTCTGCAGGAGACCAGAGTCTCTTAGTAAAGTATAATGTTCGTAAAAGCATCACTTGTTAAAAAATATGGCAGCACTCTCATATGTCAAAAGTTTTTTTTATGCAGCTCCATATTTTCAATAAAATTTGTCATCACTATTGTTGATAACATTAGTATTATCATTTTATGTTCGCTTATGAAAATATTTTAATATTGCTAGTGTTCAAAAATTTAAACTTTGCACAGCTGATGTGCAGAAAAAATCATCAGCATCACAACTGCAAACGGTAATCACGCATCAGCAACAAAATTTTGTATCAATACAGCAGTGATGCACAGTTTTTATGCATTTAAGAACGTACCCCACTTATAACCTAATTTTTCAAAGCTATTTGAGGAACTATCAGTGTCAAAATTAACACCGCTTTTAAAAGAAACCAGATGCATTCCAATCCATCAATTCGATTTAAGAAAAAAACACAGCTCAATTTAACAAACGCATAGACTAGTAAATGTCAGAAAAGCTTTTTAATAGAGAAAATATTGATCTGCACTATTCATTGATGTCTCCCAAGCTTTTGATAAAGTCTGGCATGAAGGCTTATTACATAAATTGATGCTAAACTTACTAGTAAACACACACAAGCTTTTAGAAAGCCACCTAGTCGGTCGTTTGTTTATTATTATAGAAGGCGATTTTTAAGTTCTCCTCAGCCAATTGACGCTGCATCCCACGAAGCAGCATGATGGGCCGTCTGTTAATATATATTCTGGACATGTCAACAAATAACTGCACCCAAACTTCAACATTTGCTGATAATACAGTTTTTCTAAACGTACAAGAAACGCGTCATAAAGTGTCTCGTTACTTGCAGGATCAACTGGATATGAGGTTAAAACAAGGTCAATGAGCAAAAATGCGTACGTATATCATTCACTTCGAATCGGAAGTCAATATTAAAATCAATAATCAAATAATACCTAAACAATCGCATGTAAAATATCTAGACCGTAAATATGGCCTATAGAAGCGAAATAAACACAAATGAAACTAAAAGCAATTCAAATTAATTGCCTAGTTGGAAGAAATTCTGTTCTTAGTCTCGATTGCGAACTTCTACTTTACAACTCTATCTTAAAGTAAATTTGGTGCTACGGTATTCAGTTATGGGCACTGTCTCGGCTTTTAACATCGAAAAGGCGCCAAAATAAACTTCTTCGAATAATCACAGCCGCTCCCTGGTACGTAAAAAACTCAAATATCCACAAGGATCTCAATGTGCCATTAGTAAAAACAATGATAACGAAATATGCAGTCATATCATTTAAAAAGGCTCGAATTGCATCCGAATTCAATAGCTCGAAATATTTTATATGATGGCGGCCACACTCGCTTAAGGAGAAGAAATAGTGCAGCCCTCATTCGATAAGAAGAGCACGAAGCACCTACATATGTGAACAGAAACCGTGAAGGGAAACATATTCGTCCGGCACTGGCAGGACATAAAATAACATTTTAGAATAAGATTTGATTAATTATTGTTAGTTCATATGTAATATATGAATATTTAAAGAAAAAATAATGATCAAAAAATGCACCGCTAAGATTTGCAATAGAAATTCAGCTGGACCGGAGCATAAATGACTGAAATAAGAGCATAATACCACGACTGCCTCTTTTTACCCATAAAATCTAAAATGTTTACCTTCTAGTAATTTATGAACTTAATTTTTTCACTTTCTTCTTAAACAAACTTAGCAGAATACTGGCAGTAAAAATAACGAAATTGGACCACAAGTGACCTTGTCATATTTTTTTCCTACGAAATAATGTTTTAGCACCTCACCCATACCATATGAGCTAGGAGGGACTTTGGCTGAAATATTTTTAAATTAAATATTGAAAATCACCCAAATCGGTTCACTATTTCACCTGGATAAAAAACAATCGATGTAGAGAAAACATATATATCGCTAAATATCTCTATAAAATCGATGCATCGAAAAAAACCGATGTTTTTCAATGTCCATCACTACACTGCAGTACGATTATTTAAATCACTTGATGCTATTAAAAAAAGCTTACAAATTGCAGAATCACTTTAATTTCTATTAGTAGATGTGATGGAAGCTCTCTTCAGAAAGAATACAAGCAATGTAATGCAGAAAATTCATCTGCTGCTAACTTATTCATGATATCTTTCATTTCATTACGTTAAAGAGCTACAGAAATATCTTCTATATACAATATATAAAAATAAGTTGTCCTATGTTCGTCATTTTATAACTCGAGATCCACTCAACCGATATTCAAACGAGTACTTGCGTTGGAAAGGTCTACTTTCACTGATGGTTTATATAACCATCGAAAAATTTCTACAAATATGCGTTATACGCGCACTTTTATGATGTGTGTTTTCTCTATATAAAATGTATTTTTTTCCTAATGCGAATTACATTTTGTCGGTATAAGGCTCTGCTTGCTCGCGTCATTTGACTTATTTCATTACTGTGTGTTTATTGATTGTGTTCTCACTTTAAAAAATTTATATTATATTGCACTTCTTTTTTAGGGAAATGTCTATTCTTTGTAGAAAATTTAATTTTTAATACAAAGATGTAAACGTATGTTATTGTATTGTCCAGCAACGCGGGCATCAAAATTTTTATTTGATGACCAATGCATTGAAATAAATTTTCAAATATTTCTTACAACGATCGATGGAAAAAATGCACAAGCTTTAATCAAAGTCTTCGTCAAGCTGCACAATATGCCAAAAGACATCAAGGCAATTAAGCCCACCGCCATCACAAGACGATAGTATTTGGAATGCCACCTCTTCATGCCAGAATTCGTTTTATGGAGTATATTCTTAAATTGGGTTATGATTTGGAATTTGTCCCGTTAAGCCTGGTACTTTATTCAGTATTTCGTACGAAATGTTGTCAAACTCAATATTAAAAAAAATTCTTTGAAATACAAACAAAAAAATGATTCTAGCAACAGTTTTATTTTGCGTGCGAAACAAGTGCAGCTCATATTATTTCCTACGGAATTTTAAGCAAAAGAAACAAGTGATCTTATTCCTGGGGTTAACATATTGTGGGTATTACAGTACCGAGGGTATGTAACGCTAGTTAGGTATGTTATATACCGACGGAAAGATTAATTTGTCTAGTTTCGCAGCATAAGTTTTATTTTTAAGATTTTAGAAACACTTACACACAAATAGGAAAAAATTCAAAATAGTGCATATGCTAAAAATTTAAAAATCCTCGTCTTGACATAGAAATTATTTTTTTTTATACATAACCCACTCGCGGCCCAAAAAGAGACCAGAACTACCTTAAAGAAAAAGACCTAAGCTTTCTTTTGAGAAAAAGAAAAAAAATACCCGCTTAAAAAAATTTAAAAAAAAAACAAAAAAAATTTTTTCGATAGATTGAAGAAATAGCTAACTAATTTGCGTGGGACAAATTTGGCTTACACCAATAGATAATAAGTTACATGGATGGGAAAGAACACCTGTTTGGCCAAAATGTCAAATTTTGACCCCCCCTCTAACTCAGAAACTTTTTGACCGATCTTGTTGAAAATTTCTGTCTAAGCTACTATCCGATAGGACTAACTTCGGTGCAAATTATCCAAATCGGAAGACGTCGATTTCAAAAGTTGGGTCACTTGACATGAAATCCCCCATATTTGTATTAATAATTATATGTATAAAAATATAATACACACATATTAAAGCAAAAATAAAAGTTGAATTACTTGAAATTATATAGATAACCAAGATTTTTTATTTGGGCATTTTTCAAAATGTTTTTTTTTCTGTTTTATCTTTATAACAACTCGCCCCGTTTCAAGAAATCCATCCTTTGGCCCCTGTGAATATTGGGACTAAACAATTGACGGGGTTCAAATGTTGGAATTTTCTGAGAAAATTTAAGTTCGAAAAAAAAATTAGTATCAGTTGTAAAATATAATAGAAAAAATGAGAGATTATAAAAAAATATAAATTTGAAATATACAACTTTTACACAGAAACTTAAAACGCATTTTTAACTTCCCATAACTAGTTCCTATCAGTCGAATTTTAAGTTTTGTCATCTCTCAGTGTATTAATTTGGTTTGGTTTTTAAAATCAGAGAAATCTACCTATTATTTTACCTATAAATTTAACTCATAAAAATATACTTCCATAATAAGGATTTTAGCACGTTCAAGCTAAATGAACCAAATTTAGCTTCTATATTTCTTAAATTTAGGGAGTATTTAATATTAAAAATTAGCCAAATCTACTATTTTTTTACCTGGTTCCCATACAAGTTTCCTGAAGTGAGCTCAAATATATGTAACTTTCTGTTCTTTTCCAACTATGGTGAAGGGTTTTTGAAATTCTTCATTACCGAATATAGCACTTTTACTTGTTTTAAGCCAAACACTGTTTGTGTAAAGAACGTAGTTATGCCAAATGCTGTTTTTGCTTATTCATTAAGGCCGCTTTTGTGCCAGAAGTCTTATTCTGGAGGAACATTTGTATGATGGATATGCCAACAAATGGGCCAACTTAACCCATTGTTAAAACTAAACATTTATATGTCAGTTTTTGTTGTTTTAGCTTATTTTGTGTGACAACAAAAGCGCTAAAAGTCTTTTTCCGGAGGACATTTATATGGGTGCTACGTCAAATAATCCATTGTATGACCATTATAAAAAAGCCAAGTCTTATTCAAATAGGGACTTTAGTACCAGAGCTAGGTCACATTATGAACCGATCTGGCTCATTTTTAATACCATTGGTATTCATTTAATTTTTCTAAGTCTTTTATTGCGACCTCTATCGTGCTTTCATCACAAGGACATGATTATCTTATTTAACAAAGATATAAGTACTATATAGGTCGCCAACGATTATTTCGATGTGTTACACGGGGAATGACAAAATCATTTTAGGGGTGGGAAAATTATTTTAGTTTGTAAATACTCAAGGCCTTAATGATCTAGGATATAACAATATACTTCGTTTGATTTTATCAAACTTCTGGTTCTTGCAATGTACAGAAAATTGGCGTTACGAAGCTCTATGTTTGTTTTTGGTCTATGTAATGTTTTTTTTTTATTTAACGAGATGAAATCACCGAAAGACTCTGGCAGCCGATTAGCCAAGGGTGCGATTCTCGATACACGACCCGAATTGAGCCCGCAGACCTACCGCAAAGCTATCCGCCGCAGGGTGGGAAGAGTATTTGAAACCGATACTGTACTTCCCGTTAAAATTTTCTTGTTATGCCGGAACCGCGGACAGTTGAAGAAAACATGCTGGGCTTATTCAGTAATATTACCACCACAGCTCGGACAAAGCGGAACGGTGAAGATAATATCTTAAGCATCCATGGCCCCTCATGAACTGTGAAGGATAGTAGAGGTACCCTCTTAACCAAGTGCGGATGTTGGTAATAAGAGGGAGTTTACACGGTGTCTATTCAGACATGTCTGACAAACACGTCTGTTTTGTTTGTTGGCGATCGGGGTAGAGAAGAAAGAGGGGTTGCCAAACAAACACGAAATGAGTTTTCATGTTTGTTTTTATGAATTTTCATGTATTTTGATTTGTATGTATATGTATATTAGACAATTAGACATGAAAACAGACATGTTTGGATAGACATCGTGAAAAGACAAAAGGTTTTTGGTAGCATGTTCAAAAGAAAATGTCAAAAAAAGACATGTCTGAAAAGACTCCGTGTAAACTATGCCTAAGTGTGTATGTACTAGAGATGCCAATCGGGACTGATGTTTGAAAATCCCGGGATTCCGGGATTTTTTTTCTTTAAGATGCTATTTTTTTTTTAATAAACAACACTTTTTTAATATTTAAAAGGTTTTATATACGTAACATAAATTTTTAAAAATGAAAACAACAAAACAATTTATTTTATACATAACACTGGCCTCACCCATGATCAAAATGATCAGATTCTGAAAAAAGTTTAAAAAAATATACGTATCTCTTAGTTTTTCTAGATCAATTCATTTGACAATTCAATTTTTAATGTGAATTAAGTTGTGACGTCACTAATACACTACAAAGAGTAGTGCCTCATCGATCTCGATAGCTGAGTTAAAAACTGAAAAACTATGTCGACTGCACTGCAGTACACCTCCAGGGTGAGGGCGAGATTCATAATCAATAATTTAAGTACGTTTGAAATTTATTTTAAAACAAAATGTTTATACAAATGCTTCTTAAAACAGATTTCCAGTTTAAATAATTTATTTATGAATACCTAAAATAGTGTTTATTTATAAAAAAAAAATATTTTATTTACCGTATGTTTTTTAAGCAAAATTTTTATTATTATTTGACCGGAAGGAATATGATATTAATGAAATAATATTACGCCTTAATTGTTATAATTATATCAACTTTTATTCTTTAGTTTCTGAATAAAACTCTAATTGGATCGTGAATAATTTTTATTTTTTGCTTGATATATAACAATTATTTCTTGATTTCTATATTTTGCATAAAAATAATCATTTTTATTTTGGTTTATGTCTTAAGCCAAAGCTGAACTTGCTAAACGTAAGTGTAAAAAAGGCTTGAGATATGAATCTTCAAATATCGTTTCTACTTAAAATAATGGTTTTAATTAACAAAAATACAAAAATCCAGAAAAAGTCGTCATATATCAAGCAAAAATTAAAAATTTTAAATACCTGCTGTGTGCCAAAAACAAAAATTAAACTCAAAAATAAGAATTATTTGCAATAAAAAGTATAACCCAAATATAATTTTTAATAATTTTTTTGTATATAGTATAAAAATTCAATTAAAAAGAATAGTTTTGTACATAAAAGTTGATACCTATGTTAAAAATCCCGGGACTCATAAAAATAAATCCCGGGATTCGGGATTTCCCGTTTGGCATCCCTAGTATGTACGTATGTATGCATGTATGTAGATACATATAAATCGTTACCTAAAATGCAAAAGGGCGTTACAACACGTTTAATTTTTTACGGAAGAAGCAAAAAACTTTACACAATCATTAACAACAAGTTGTACTTGGGGTTTGAATTTCTAACGTTTTTTGTGAAAATGTAGTTTAATAAAACAAACCAAAATCAATCAAAACTATTTCGAATTTTTTTTTTGTTGTTACGCCCTTTAGCATTTTAGGTTTCGGTATGTACGCATGCATGAATGTTTGTATTTATTACTGACTGATCACAAACCGTAATGTTGGAGTCATATTGTGCTTATGTTATATGCTTTAGTTCTCTCTTAATGGAAATTAAATATTTAATACATACTGATATTTATAGTACTTTTTGTATGGAAATATGTATGCACATCTGTCATTTGTATAAAATTCTAATATCATGTAATTTATATTCCTCTAATGACTTTTTAGCCTTGACGTATTAACTGGTACATTTTATACTTGAAGTTACGCTCAGTGCAGTTGAGTTATGTATAAATTCTTTTTATTTTTTAATTTCAAGTTCTTGATCATGGACTTAAATTTTGTAATGTGATCCTCTTAAAAAAAATTTAAAGAAGTAATTAGTTATCAGAATAATAGTTTTTGTTTTAGAATTGTGTACTTTATAGTTTTACAGTACATACGTTACAGAATCCTCAAGCCCAAGCTATAATATACATATACATACATAAGCTTGCCAAAGCTTATGTCAAAAATTAACAAAAAGCTTCTCATATCAACTAATAATAATTATTACTCTAAGACGAAACTCTGAATTGTTAAACTTAAATTTTTGACTTTGACTTCAAAGTATTATGATGTTTTGAAACTCATCCTATGTTCATTGAAGTCTAATTTAAAAAAATATATATGTAGATATATTGAAAGTAACCTGTGTTTATATAGGAAATATATATGCCGGAAAGAGGAAAAGGTGCTTAAGTCGACTTAAGCTAAAATAAGTTTATTACATCTTTGAGATCTTCAGATTCGAAAGTACCAATGGGAAAAGTTTTAATTATTTTGTACCAATTTTTAGGAATTTATAGCAATATTACTTTTTTTGCTTATATATTTTTTAATGTGCAATTATATCATCTATTATAATCTAAAATTGTAACGTTACTGACTGACTCACTGACTGATTCATCATAATGCACAGCCTAAACGCCTGAAGCTAAAAACTTGAAATTTGGACCAGGGGTTGGTCTCTCCCCAAATCAATCCACTTAGACGGGATTTTTGGAAATTAGAATGTTTAGGGGGTGAAAAAGGGTAAAACGGGTAATTCGTTAACCTTATATCTCTAAAACTAAAAGAGAAAAATAAGCGGACAGGTGTACTTTTTGGAAAATCAGACCTTTGACGGAGTAAATGGGTAAAATCTGTATTTTGGTACTTTTTTGTAACCCCATCTATCTTTTAAACACATAAACATAGAAAAAGGGTTATATCACATTTGAAACTTATCTAAAAAATCCAAATACGAATTTGGCACTTTTTCGTAACTATTTTCGGTACTTTTTTTTACAAACCATGTTTTTTTTTTATTCATTGACATATACGTATTAATTTTGGCCTCCAACTACAATATTGAAATTTTTATGATTCAATGGGGAGACAAAAGTACCAAAAAGGGGAAATACGGGAAATTTAATTTCTTACTTTAGCTTTTTGGTTCCACAACTGGCAATTTCTTTAATTATCGTTAATATCGGACCTAGAAACATAAATTCAACATGCAATGTCCTGAGTTGATAAGAACACATGAGGGTATTTTTTGGTACTTTTTGCTCTTCAACTGGTACTTTTTGAATTTCCGTTAGTATTAGACCTAGAAACATAAAAATAAACATGCCAAGTCCTGTTTGAATAAGAATTTGTTACAGAGATCTTTTTGGTACTTTTTCGTTCTTTAACTGGAAGTTTTTTAATTTTCGTTAATATTAGACCTATGAACATAAAATTAAACATGCATGTGCTTTTTGGTACTTTTTTGTTCTTTAACTGGTACTAGTTGAATTTCCGTTATTATTGGACCTAGAAACACAAAATTCAACATTAAATGTTCTGAGTGGACAAGAATCCATAAGAGGAAAATTTGTGGGACTTTTTTGTTTTTTAACTGGTACTTTTTGAATTTCCGTTAGTATTGGCCCTAGAAACATAAAATTTATCATCCAAGGTCCTGAGTAAATGAGAATATGTAAGAGGGGGTTTTTTTTTGGTCTTTAACTGGCACTGGTAAGTTCCGTTAGTATTGGACCTAAAATCATAAAATTCAACATTAAATGTCCTGAGTGGACAAGAACCTATAAGAGGGATCTTTTTGGTACTTTTTCGTTTTTTAACTAGTACCTTTTTTATTTTCATTTATATTGGATCTACAAACATAAAATTAAGAATGCAATGCCCTGAGTGAATGAGGGTCTTTCTGGTACTTTTTGCTCTTTACCTGTTACTTTTTAAATTTCCGTTAAAATTGGACCTATAGACATAAAATTAAACATGCACGTTCCCAGGTGAATGAGAATCTGTAAGAGTGGTTTTTTGGTACTTTTTTCGTAATTTTTGTTAGTATTGGATCTACAAACATAAAATTAAACAGGCAAAGCAATGAGTGAATGAGCATCTGTAAGAGGCAATTTTTGGTACTTTTTTGGGCTTTACATTGTACTTTTTGATTTGCTGTTAATATTGGACCTAGGAAACATAAAATTAAACATGCAAGTTCCTGAGTGAATGAGAATCTGTTAGGGGGGTTTTGGGTACTTTTTCTTTGTCTAACTGGTACTTTTTTAATTAAAGTAGTACTTTTTTAATTAAATACTTATTGTTGTTCTGTGTAAATAAAAAAAGAGAACAGTTGTCTGGTACTATTTTGAAATTCGAACCTTTAAGGGAGTAAAAGGGTAAAACCTGTATTTTTGTAATTTTGTATCCCTCATCTATCATTTTAATCTTTCATCGCCTGAAACTAAAAACTTCAAAACTTTAAGGGGTGAATATCGTAGCTAATTTTGTTACTTTTTCTAAAAACATTTTTTTTCATCTATCTAGATAATATACAATTGCATCGTTACTGACTGATTCATCATCACTTATCCTAAACTCCACAAGCTAAAAAGTTGGCATTTGGACCGGAGGCCGGGCTCTTCCCAAATCGATCCCGCTAACCTCATATCTCCTTAGCTAAAAAAGACACACACAAAATTAAAACTTATTGTTGTTCAATAAAAAAATAAACAGACAGGTGCCTGGTTCTTCACATATCACATTCGTAACGTATCTAAAAAATACAAATTTTGTACATTTTCAAATTCGAACGTTTAAGAGGTGAAAATCGTACCTAATACAAAGTAGCAGGTTAAATGCTAGCATTTTAATAAGTTAAAGCCTAGAAACATGAACTTTGGGGTATAAATATGTTCAAGAAAGAAGAGGAGACACTAACGAAGTAGCGGGTTAAATGCTAGTTTGATATAAAAACTTAAGTTCACTTCCGATGTGTGACGTTAAGAGTATTTAGGAATAACAACTTTAAAAATATGTAACTGAAGAGAAGTGATGATTATATTAAAATAAAAATATATTTTTAAAAAATAACCTAAAAATAACCTTTAAAATTGCTCCTGTACAAAACTAAAAAAATAGACTTAAGCACTTTTTCCTTATTGCCACAGATATAATAATGAACAAGTTCTTAATAAAGTATTCGTTTCAGTACAATCTATTCTTAAGGAGTTTTCGGATTTAAAGTTTCACGGGCAGTTTATGAACATACCAATACCAATATACCAATAAATTCCGCCAAATTTTATTTAGTTGCCCGGATTGTATACCGTTTTTTGAACTTTTAATCCATTTTTTCCTGGTGTTACAATTTTGGAACAATTTTGTTTTGCTCTTACACATCAAGTACGTTAATTATGAATATATTAATAATAACTGGGCTAGGCACTGATGTTTGCGGATTTCAGTCTGCTTAGGGATGGATCTCTGCGTTTTTGTTTGCAGGGACGATTAAATATTTCTGGTTTATAATCTATTAAGAACGGGGTGGGGTAAACGCTGTAGATTTAATTTACCGGGTGAATACAACCGTAATGCAAATATTTCATGACAAATTCAGAAAATTTCGTAAAATGTTTTCCTTTGAATGTTTTTCCGAATACTTTTTGATAATAATTCATTTTCCAATAGAGTGGTGACACGATTGCCATGCCGGTACCAGCAAGCTATAACGATTTGACTACCGATGAAACATTACGAGATCATGTTGGAGGAGTTTGGTACGAGCGAAAATTTTTTGTATCTCATGATTGGTCACTGGATAAACGAGTTTGGTTGAGGTTTGGCAGCGTTCATTATTCGGCCATAGTGGTAAGATTAAAAAAACTTCTACTGTTTTAATAATCAAAAGATTCACTTTTGTATATAAGATTCACATTTTAAGTTCTTTTCTTTTAATTTTTATTTTCTATATACAGTGGTTAAACGGCATTAAAGTTGCACACCACTCTATTGGTCATTTGCCTTTTGAGGTCGAGATAAGCCCATATCTCAAATATGGAGCTGAAAATCGTTTAACAGTTCTTTGCAACAACACATTAACCCGTTCAACTGTACCACAAGGTGAAGTTGTTAAAGCATTAACTGATTCGGGTAACAAAACATTTCAAATATACACTTTTGATTTCTTTAACTATGCTGGTATACATCGTTCTGTCGTTTTGTATACGACACCCATGGTTTATATACAAGACATAATGATTACGACAGATGTAAAGTTAAATGAACCCGAAATTTACGAAATGGAATTGTTCATAGGTCTCATTAATTATACGATTATAATTTCCGGGTATGAGAGCAACGAGATTCTAGAAGATTCTTCGTCTGCCTCTGGTTCAGTGTCAGGTTTATTTTACTTACATTTGCAATTGATTGATAAAAAAGGCGATATTGTGGCCAAACAAAAATGCAAGGAAGCGCCTTTCAATGGAAGCCTTTTAGTTGAAGATGTTAATCTATGGTGGCCTTATCTCATGCATCCGGATTATGGGTATTTGTATACTTTGGAAGTTTATTTGCATTCGACTGTCGACAATTCACTTCTTGATGTTTATCGCATGAAAGTTGGTATTCGTAAATTGGACTGGGATAATGAGAATTTACGTTTAAATGGTCAGAAACTTTATCTTCATGGCTTTGGTAGGCATGAAGATTCGGATGTAAGTAGTATGTATGCGGATTTTTTCAATGGGTTTTCTATGAATTTTTATTTATCCATTTTTCAGTTGCGTGGTAAAGGTTTAGATTTTGCTTTGCTGACAAGGGATTTTAATCTGATTAAATGGATTGGGGCCAACGCATACCGAACCTCTCATTATCCTTATTCGGAAGAGTCTATGCAGTTTGCAGATGAAAATGGCATTATGATTATTGACGAATGTTCGAGTGTGAATACGGAGTAAATTTGAATATATTTCCTTTATTTAAGATTTCAATATTTTTCCAATTCCTTTTAGTTATTTTGGCGATGAATTAATGTTGAATCATAAATCTGCTTTAGAACAATTAATACATCGCGATCGAAATCATCCTAGCGTTATAATGTGGTCTATAGCCAATGAACCAAGAACTTCAAAAAATCAATCGGAACCATATTTTAGGTAAATATTTATCTTTATATGAGATTTCAATATGGTATAAAACTTTTTCTATTCATAAAATTTTCGAAAATATTAGAGAAATTGTAAGATATGCTAAGACTTTGGATACTACTAGACCCCTGACTGCATCACTTAACGTAGTAGTTGAGAAGGATAAATTGGTAAATGAACTTACAAAACTTTGTTAAAATTTTTTTTATAAAATTTTTTTGTCAATTTTAGGCACAGTTTTTAGACATTATAAGTTTCAATCGTTATAATGCGTGGTATCATAATACAGGACATTTAGATATGATAACAAATGCTGTCAAAGATGAAGCCACCAAATGGTGGTTAAAATACAATCGCCCAATAATAATGTCGGAATACGGTGCTGACACTATGGAAGGATTTCATGCGGTAAGGATTTATTTAATTAAGATAAAACGTCACTTACAAAATTTTAATAGTTACCAGAGTACCTTTGGTCTGAGGATTATCAATTCTTGTTGCTGGGCAAACATTTCAAGGCTTTTGATGATCTGAGAGAACAGAAATGGTTCATTGGCGAATTTGTTTGGAATTTTGCAGATTTTAAAACTGAACAAAGTTGGTAGCAAGTAGTTTTTAAAATCGTTTATATTTTTAATTATTCCTTAATTACAGCAATTACAAGAGTAGGAGGCAATAAAAAAGGTATTTTTACCCGTAACCGCCAGCCAAAGACTGCAGCCCATCTGTTAAGAAAACGTTATTATAGTTTATGCAGTGAATTTTATGAATGTGAAGAACCAAATGACTTACTTTTTTAAAGAATTCGGATGTTTTACTTCGAATTGGCCCAGGTGCTTTTAGTATTTAAGTACACATGTAGAAGCACTTAAAATATTTTTTCTTACCTGCATCAGAAAATTAATAAATCACCTTAAAAAATATGTATGTACGTTTGAATTAATAACAAATAACCGAAATTTACTAAAGTATTTAAGGAGTAGGTGTTCTTACATTATTCAATATTCTATCTTACTCTTTATTTGGTCTTATACATATATTATTTTAAACTTAAAAGTTATTTTCTTCAGTATTTGGTTCTATTATATTCAAACACTCATCAGCAAATTCTAAAAATAGTGGTTCATGCATTGCCGCTCTAATGGCTTTCCATGCATTTGGTGCTGTATCGATTTCCTTTAATAAGCTTCTCAAATGTGGATTATATAGAAGAGTTTTTAGATCGTCGCTTAAGCCTAAAAATAGATTGTAAAGAATAAAACGTAAATATTAATAACAATTTACACTGGCTGAGCGTTGTGGAATTAGCCAATATTCGAATAATTCTATCAACCAATTTATCAAACACATTGATTCATATCCTTTATAAATCGAATAATTTATTGCCCAATTTAGATTACATTTCAAACATACATAAATTAATTTTCAGTATTGATAAAAAATCAATTTCATTAAATGTAGCATAATTAAGTTTCATATGACAATAATTTGATTGGGATTAATCTAACATTAACCAGAGGTCCAATATAAAACGTACGCTTTAATACGCCTAAAATCGAAGCGGATAATAATATTGCCATGGATAGAGTGTTTTATACAAAGTCTATTTGTACCGAATTTAAAAAAAACACTAATTTTCAACCGATTACTTCACTCAAAGGTCTATGAAAACATATACATTTTTATAACCTTGAAATATTTAAAAAGAAATGGTACATCTGAAAACTTAAGATTTACTTAAACTAATACCGATTAATAACTTATAAAACAGTGAAATATAAAGGAAGTAAAAAAGCATTGTTGAAAATCCCGTTTATATGATAACCTACACCGCTAAAGTTTTTTTTAAAAATTTGATCATAGTATGAAATTTGTTGCACAAAAGCATTTTTATAAAGTACAATTTATTATGTGTATATGGTTCATTGCTAACCTACTACGTACTAAAAAATTCAGTTTAAAAGTTTTAAGAAGTATGTATGTATGTAAGTTATAATTCAAGCAAAATTCTTATTACGGTGTTCCTTTGTAAATAGGTAAAATTAAGAAAAATTTAAAACGACTCCGTCCTTGTTCGAAAATAAAATTTTGTAAAATTGTTATAAATGTTCTTTAAAATTGCGACTATAATATAGTTTTACGACTGTTATTTCTTATTTCACACCTTTGCATAAAGGTGTATTTCGGCCAAAATCTGAAGTTAATTTTGATTATAAAAAAATTGATACAATATAAGAGCTTAAACTTTCAAAACATGTTATTACAAATATCGATCACAATAGACAGACAACATATTCCGAATATAGGAATGCCGGAAAGTTAGCATACTTCGTTATTTGTTACTGACACTCTTTTAAGTCAACTACATTATTTAAAAATTTTATTTTAAAATAAAAAAAATTCAACAACAATAAAAAAAGTACAGCATTTGGTAAATTGCGGATTTGTAGGAGCTTTTTAGAAGTTGAAGGGCTTTACCACATAGTAGAATAAAGCAGGATTTAAAATGATATCGCCATTTTAGCAAAAGCAGCAACATTTTTCCTCTTCCTTACCTAAAATAAAAATCAAATTCCAAAAGTAAACAAGGGCAAAAACTAAAATAGCCCACACGTTTCAAGAATAAAATAGCAAAATAAACACACTGCTTTTGAAACCTAACTTTTTAAAGGGCACTGGGAAAAGTATAAGAAGTAATTATACTTTAGGCACTGGTTCCTGAAAACTTTTTTGTTTTAACAATTGCAAAAATGTATGTATTGAGGGAACTCAAAAAAGAGCGCCAATCATTTGTATGCTTTAGGAACAAACATATGGAAGAAAGAATGAAGCAAACAGCTTCTGCAATTAACAGCCTGCAAACCGACAAATGAAACAATAATGTAGACTAGTAGCCGCAAAACAGGAGATAATAGGAGCACGACAGTTTGTCAATGGCGTGGGATTAGAAAAGTGGGCGTGGCACAAAATATATCTTTATATATGGAGAACGGACGATAAAAATGGTAAAAATTTATTCACATAGCTGGAATATCATATACAACCTCTCTAAAAAATGGGTGGCATTGGCGAAGTGGGCGTGGCAACTCCCGTGTAAAGACATTAAAGGTTTCTGTATATCAGGAGAGCGACAATAGCCAAAGTTTCCAAAAAAGTGAGCTGGATTGGAGAAGTATCCATGGCAGTATATCTACAGAACGGTAACAGTAAAAGTATCTAAATTTAGTATACATAAATTGATTCGTTATTAATACACGAGATTTGTTTAAAAAAATCATTAATTTAATTTCAACGGAAGTATCGAAGCGCACCAGGTGAAGCTAGTTTATTTTTAAAATTTAAATATGTTCATATTTACACATGCATACATACATACATTCGTATGTATGTATCACCACTGATGAGTATGTTGGCGGTTATTATCGGATACTTTAGCTCCTATTGTCACTTACATCGTCTCCTATTGGCACTTATTTGTGCAGCTTTTTTGTTCTCTTGGGTATCTTAAATCAGTATTTTTGTTGTTACCAGTCAGGGAAGAATTTTCTTTGTTTGCTTTTTAGATTTTTTAGCTTTGCCCTTTTAAACTAGCTCTTTAAGGTAAAAGTAAAAAAGCAATAGGTGAAATAATAATTTTAAGCTTTTGCCTTTTATGTGGCTATCAATTTTTGACGCTAGCTGGATAAAAAGCAAATTAAAAATATATATATATATATACATTTCCAACGAAAAGTCTACTTTTTGTAACGTTACGCTAACAAGTAATCGAAATTGTTTCTCAAAAACTCTTATACCTATGTATAATTTACTTTTTTATATTTTGGTGTAAAACGCATTTAGTTCTACATTAAGTAACAAAATGCATAACATTTGAACAACATTGACCTAAAATACAAGCTTATTTGCTTGCTGGCGCTACGCAACACAAAGTAGACTTTTCGCTGGAAATGCCCATATACAAAACAAGGATTTGCCTTTTTTGAACAAACTAAAAGCAAAACACTGGCTATTGATATAAATCTTTAAAATATTAATGGCAGTTGCAAAAGCAAAATTAAAAAGTTTCTGGTTGATAGGTGCTTTTAAAGATTGGTATAAAGGCTCACAAGTAATGCCCGTAATTTCTACAAATAGAAATCAAGCTGTTTATAGAAATCTATCGTGTAAATACTGCCAGTTTTAGAAGAAAACATAAGGTAAAAACAAGTAGTCCAAATAGACGTTAAAAAAGGTAAAGACAACTCTTATGTACGAAGACGAGACCAGATATCTTTTTGTAAAAATTGCGGGCATAAGTGCTAAGAGATTCAGATGCACGTTAGACAAGTTTTTTTAAATTATTTCCTTTTAGTGATCCCCATTATTATAAATTTTAAACTGTTTAATGTGTAGAAAGCACATATAAAAGTAAAAAATATATGAAATAGTAACATCTATTATTAAAAACATCTAGCAAATCTCCAAAAAAAATTTAAACTTTAATACAACGGTCTTCAGCTACTGCACCCACGTACTAAATTTTATTGCTTTACGAAATGAAATAACAGTTATAGGGTGTTGACCGAGTTCTTACCTGGGCTAGGCTGTGTAGGATATAAAATGTATACCATACCTAATTGTTTTAGATTTTCCTGCGCCACCGTATCCTCTGTTTTAAATGGCTCATGAAGAGTGGGTTCGTTTTCATTGGTTTCCTCTTTTGTTTCAGCATTATTAATTTTATCTTTTCCTTTCTCCAAACATTGTGGTGACTCTTTATGTTGTTTATAACAACCCAAGGAACAACTAACACGGTATAAATAAATGAGTGATTGATTAGGACAACTTACAGAATACAACTAATTGTCACACAATGCACTTACTAGGGTTCAAAACACTTGGGACATTTGTATTTATTTGTGACTTTTTTGCATTCTACACATTCTGCCATTTAAATTTTTTTTACAATTTATATCAAATTTATTTTTTATATTCTTTTAATAACAAAATTTTCACGTGTTTGTTGCTGAGTTGCTTTTTCTTTTTGTTTTGGTTTTGTTCTCCTCTTGTCTTGTCATGTTTCTATATACTTAACATTTGTGGTGCTGCCGTACGAAACTTATTAATTTAGGGAGTGCTACCATACGCATTTTTTTTTCTTTTCTTGTAGCACAGATAAGAACTTAAAAGCATTACCATTGATATACACGTAGCAAGGACAAAAACCATTTTCAATTATATGTTAAGTTCAATTTCAAGTTTACTTTTTTAAATATGGATATGTAAATATCAAATCATAGTAAATATACTCATAGTAAAGTATAAAAAATTAAATTTTTTAAAGACCTTACTCCAATGTTTTGTATACAATGTTCTATAATTATGCTTAAAATTTTTAATAACACCCTGATCAAGTGGTTGGCTAATTGAAGTACAATGAGGAGGCAAAAAATGTATTTTAATGTTTTTCAAATTGATGTTTTTTGGATGCGATGCCGCATTATCCATTTTTCGATCGAAATTTTTTAACCATTCACTCATAATATCAGACGTCATCCACGATTTGGTGTTTGATTTCCATGTCGGTAAATTATCTTTTATTAAATTTTTAAAAGCTCTTGGTTTAGATGCCTTTCCAATAAGAAGCAACTTTTCTTTGTCTCCAGCCATGTTCGCACAGTGCAATATTGTTATCCTTTCCTTAGACAATTTTCCTCCCACACATTTTTGATTTTTTAAAGTCATGGTCTTGTTTGGTAATGCCCTAAAATAAAGCCCAGTTTCGTCAGCATTGTAAATATTTCGTGGTATGAAACCTTTTATTAGAGAAGGTAGTTTCTCCATGAATGCTGCTACATCGTCAGGATTAACGGAGGCGGCTTCGTAAGATATCGCTTTGAACGTAATATTGTGACGAATTTTAAACTTGTTAAGCCAACCCGACGAGGCATTAAAAGTGTTGTTACCCAAGGATTCAGCTATTTCTTTAGCTTTGCTTTGTATCAATGGACCTAAATGGAAAAGTAAAATTATAAGAACAAAACATATTAATCAATCAGAATCCACTTAGTAAGTTAATGATAAAATTAATCATTTTGCTGTAAATTTGTAACGTACCAGTTAATGGAATTCCTTTATTGCGTGCTGCAATAAACCATTCGTAGGACAACTGATCAATTGTCAGCCCTTCAGCATTAAAAACGCTTCTTTTCTCATTTAAATTTACATTGGAATGCCATTTTTTTATTATCTCTTCTCTTTTTTTTATAATTTCAGAAGCTTGAGTTTTACTAATGCTAAATCGCTTCGACAAATTTCTCACGCTTAATTTTTCTTTGCTGTACACTTCAATCACTTCTATTTTTTGCTTAATAGTTAATACAGACCTCTTTTTATCCATTTTAAAAAGTCTTACCGCACTAATGTATACAAACGACTGAACAATGCAGTCCAAAGTACAATAAGCAAACGCACATCGATTATTATTTGGGGAATCCCCTAAATCGCATAAGTAATGGCATAGATTACAAGCTGTTGGTCAAATAGGTTTGTAACCATACGTACGCACCACAAACATTGCAAGAATTAGTATTGTCAACTCTCCGAAGCAGAAGCGTAAATCGTAGAAAAAACGTTAAATTGAAAACATTATGTAAGAGAGAAAATATGTATTTAACATACCCACATTTAACTATGTTATGTGATGTAGTTAATATGATAAACCGTGCCCTATTGTTAAAGCGAACAAATTAAAAGAGTCTTGGCAGGCTTATTTGTAAATTATGACATGAAAAATTCGGAAAAAAAATAAGCTAAGTGTCCGTCCAAGAGAATTTTTTTTATCTAGCGGATGTCCGCGTCCGCTCATGAGAAGCGTCCGTTCAAGGGAAAGCGACTGCAATGCTTTTCTTATGGAGCGCTGCCGGGACCTAGCAACAATGTCCGTTTAATGGGGGTGTCCGCTTATGGGAAGTGTCCGTTAAGGGAGATTGCACTACGTAAAACAAAATTTTATTAATTTTTTAAAAATTTTTCGTTGTATTGGATTTCTATTTATGTACGTTGCAATGAGGAATTATTAAAAAACAATTCTAGTTTTAAGCGGATAAGATTTAATATAAAATATGTAATACTAAAATAATTTTTAATAGTGTTTGTTAAAAATTTACGTCTTTGTAGTGCGAAATTTAATCTGTGAATTTTTTTTAAACCTTCTAACGCTTCTCGCGATGTTTTAGAAATTTGACGCAGCTTCTGAGCCCCAGTTCTGCCGTTATTTTGATTTTCTGTTTAAATATATTTCAATGAATATAGTATAAAAACGCCATATTTATCCAAACTCGTGTACCTTTTATTTTAGCTATCTTTGGCTTTAGTTGGAAACCAATACCAACACATTGTCTAATATCAACTCTTACATTTTAAATCGAGTAAATCAAGCTCTTGAAATATTAATTAGGCTTAAGTTCAACAAATTTAATTTTCATAAAGTTATTTTTTTTTTTGATAATTTTATTCTTGACTGAACGCGGGATTGAACTCTGGTCGAATTTACATGTTTCGAGAATAAACACATTCTCATTATCAAAGCTCTTTGCTATTCTACCGTTTGTGCCACTGCGGCGCACAGTGGTATTTCTTCATACATCTAACTGCAAAAAATAGAAGGAGTGATCCTACATCCATGAAATTTTGCACACTTTTAAATTTTAAGTAGAAAAGAAAAATTAAAAAAAATGTTAAAATCCGTCGACTCCTTGGGGTACCTCCCTTGTACCGCCATTTTCCACGAATTTTTGTCCTCAATGCATAGGTCGCAATTCTTCATATAATTTGACGAAATGTGGCACACGTCTATGAAATGATCCAAGAAAGAGCACGACTAATTTTGGTTTAAATCCGTCGACTCCTAGGGGTACCTCCCTTGGACCGCCAATTTTTTCACTTATTTTTCTTTTGAATGTATAGTCCGTAATCCTTAATATAATCTGATGAAATTTGGGAGACATCTATAAACTTATAGAAGAGATAGTTCTGCTAATTTTAGTTGAAATCCGTCTACTATTAGGGGTACCTCCCTTCGACCCCCATTTTCCACTTATTTTTCTTCTCAACGTATGGGCCGCAATTCGAAACGGAATTTGATAAAATTTAGCAGATGTCCATAAGTTAATCTAAAAAAGAGCAGTACAAATTTTGGTTGAAATCCGTCGACTCCTAGGGTACCTCCCTTGGACCCCCATTTGTCCACGTATTTTATTTTCAATGTATAGGGCGCAATTCTCAAAAGAATTTGATTAAATTTGGCACTCGCCTATTAACTGATAAAAGAAAAAAAACTAACTTTGGTTGACATGCGTCGTCTTGTATGTAACCTGAATGAAAAAATTTCGTATATATATATATATATATAATTCTCATTAAAAATACTCGTAATATTTAATTAAAGAAATGCTAAAAATTGGTTATTCCCTCCCAGCTCGAATAAAAAATATTCATATAGGTAAATAATATTTAAGCATTTTATTCATCAACTATCATTTCTTTAACTACATCATCCAATTCTAAAATAATCTTATGATGTTGACGTCTTAAGCTACTAATATATGGATCGGACGACTCAAGCAAACGATGAAAAACATCAATATTCGTTGCAGTTCTACTGCACTTTCTAGAAAACATTAATCTATAGTTCCTGCAATCTTTATTACGCGCTACTTCTGCTTCCTCCGAGAGCATACCAATTGGGAGTACTGCTGCATCTATTATGTCCTTTCCATGAATAAGAATTTTGTGGACAGTAACAGGCAGGTTAAGCCTAAAGGTATGCAAAACTTTTTTATTACAAATACTAGGTTCCAATATTCGTGACTTTTTTTTTACTAAATTTGGATTTTTTTTAAAGATTGACAAAAGTTGGTGAATTTTTTTGGCTAATTCGAAAGAAGAGCATTTTACCTTTTATTTCGGTATACTGAGAGCACGGAGGTAAACCGAGCTAACTGACTTTTTCTCCAACGAAAACAGCCAATGCTGAATTTTTAAGGACAATTTTGATGCACTCATATCTCCCAAACTATGTACGCAATAACTTTTTTTTTTCCTTTAAATTAAAAACAAGGCTTCGGATTTAAATAAAATCGACATTCAGATTTTTCCGCTCGAAACATCTTCGATATATAAATCTCTGAATTCGAACAAAATTACCATATATGTATTTCCCTTTCACAACATTAACCAGATTTCAACCGATGTTTTCTAAGAAAATATATACATATATCTTAAAAGAAATGCAGATTTTTGTTTGCCAGACTCTTCTCTATAAAATAGCATCATTAGATTTTTTAAAAGTATAGTCAAAAAATGCCTTTTTTGCAGCAGAAATCCCATAGTGCGGCGCCTGCCAGTCTATAGTCAAACATCAATCTTTAGCCAATGGTATTGGTGGATCGAAATTTACTGTAATTGACTTTCAATTTTATTTGCATGTTTTTTCTTACTTCTGTTTTTTTCGTACTTTTTCTCAAGACTTTGTCTTGAAAACTAAAGTACATTTGTTTTTTATGTTGTTTTCTTCTTTTTGTCTTTTTCTCGTTGACCTTTCTTTGTACAACTTCAAGGACAAATGTAAACATATAGAGCTTGTGCCATAGCTTTTTTTGTAACAATTGTGAATTTTCATTGAATTGTTGGTTTTTAATTGAAGTTTGAATTAGTGAATTAAAATTATTCTCGAAACATGTAAGCTCGACCCGAGTTCAATGCCATGTTTATTCAAGAATAATAGCCTATTTACGATGTGCGAAGGAATTCTTGCTTTCGTATAACTAGATTAAAACCAAAAACAAATTTTTAGAATTCGTTGTTGTTTTCAATGTAGTTATGCGAACGAAAGAATTCTTTCGCAAATTGAAAATAGGCTATAAAACTATCAAAAAAAAAAAAAAATTCAATTCATTTCATGTTGTTAACAGGGTTGTCAGATTTTTCACCTTCGTCGCTAAATTATACACCGAAATTCGCCAAATTTTATTTTCTTGAGAATTTTTTTAAGAAAAATCGCCAAATTTGATTTTTATATAAGAAAAGGTGCACAAGAGTCATTTAAGCATTTTTAAAAACTCAAATATAAATTAAGTTTAATAAATTTATACTAATCGGGCATGTTCTGGACAATCGCACGACTTAAAATCGCAAAACGACAGATTTATTTTATGGTGATCTGAAACTTGAGCGTTTAGCTTGCGATTTGCCATAGTTTCTTAAAAATATTCTAGTTCCCTTGAGCATAATTTTGCAATTTGAAGTCGCCAAAATTCTTGCTATTGCAATTTACAGAGCACCTATTATGCGAGTTCAAGTCAGAATCGCAACTGTTAAGCGTTTTGCGATTGTCAGAACATGCCCGTCTGTTTAGGCTGAAGTTGCAATTTTATTTGAAAACTTAGTTTGCTTGAGATTAGTAAATTAAGTAACTTTAATAAAAATTCCGTTGAATATTGCAAATATTACCTTTGATATCATTTTAAATTTTAATGTTTTAATATTTGAAAAAACACTTAGAACTTAAAAAAACATTAATATACCCTTAGTCTCTAAAACACTATTTTCATGCAAATTTTGAAGATGTGAAGAAAAAACTTTGTGTAAAAAATTTCTCAACGCAAAATGCGGGAATTTACAAAATAATCCCATTAATGTTTTTTTTAGATAATAAACTAGAAACACTTAAAATTTTCCAAAAACTAACCTTCATATTGTCAGTATAACGGCCAATTTCACCATGTTCAGGTAAAACTAACTATTACTTTAACTTCCAGTTAACAATATGTTTTTGACAGTTATAACTGATAGTAAATTATAACTGAACTTGGTGAAATTGGCCGTAAATAAAATTAAAAAGCAAGAGAAACAACTTTACTTTTTATAAAATTTTAGATATAAAAAAAGAAAATATCTTTGAAAATTGCATTTCCCATATCGCCCAAATAATCGCCAACCATTTTAAATATCGCCAAGTCGCCAAACGCAAATTTCCATCGCCAAATGGACTAAAAAAGACCGCGTTTGTCGAAAATTCGCCATATCTGACAGCCCTGGTTTAATGAAAATTAAATTTGATAAACTTCAATTAAAAACCAACAGTTCAATAAAAAATCACAATTGTTATGAATGTCAAGTGAACCTAGATGCCCCTTGTTAATAAGTTGTTGCATTTACAACGGAACGCTATTAAGATTGTATTTTTAAACGGCTCGGATTAAAGCAAAATTTGGAAGGTAATTATTACTTTATAGATATCTTTCGAGTTAACACTTACTTATAGCTATTAATAAACCGAAGATTGCGATAATTATAGTGAGTTATGGGAATGGAAGTTTTTTCGATTACATATACGGTTTTAAACTCGAAGCTTATAGAATACGACAAAGACAGAACGAAATTAAAATGATTTAATGAACAATCGTACGTTGGCTTAAGCGAAGATAGAAAATATGAAATTTTGGATGGAATATAAAAACGTTTTTACTCTAAATTTAAACGAAGGTGGCAGGATTCTCACCATATGAAACCGCGATTTGAAAAAATCAATGCAAATTGCCTTAAAGGTACGCTTAGAACTGTACTTGGTTAGCCACGGAAAAGGGTTGAGGAGTGCCTTGATCGCGCCAAACGATAAAAAGAAATGAAGTACGTTCAATATTCCCTCAAGAAGTGATTAATTTTTCTTCTAGCATTTCAAAAACCAAGCAATAAGTTAAAAAAAAACATTTGGTTTCTTTTCAAACCTTGAACTTACAAAAAAAAAATATAAATATCTAGTGTATTAGTAACAAATGTATGATATAATACTTGTACCATACAAAGCAATCACAAAAAATCCTGTTATCCTGAAGGTATTGCTCTTAGTGAAAGATCTGCAAAATTTATTGGACCATACTGCATAACGAGTCTTGGAAACAACGTCAGTAGAAGATATAAACGAAATTAAAGCGGAAATCAGTCATTAAATTACTATATTTTTTAAAATACCTTTTGTCTTCTCCTCCATACAAAAATCCCCAGTATGTAAAACAAATATAAGAAGTGGTCCTAGATCATTGAAAGTTGGCACCGAGCTTTATCTTGACTAAATTAAGACACAAAGATGGAATTTCACCGAAATCGGCCACGCTAACCGCCAAAACAAACCAAATTGTTTTTTTCGCATACATTTTTCCTATCGAAGCACAATTTGTACATACGCTTTTTAAAATAAACAACAGACGCATCCCGAGTTTCAACAACATAAGCGAAATGAGTCAAAAATAATCAAACTAGTGATGTTTCGAGTATTCGTATCGTATCGTATTGCCGAATATTCGCCTATTTCAGGACATTTATATTCGTTAAAAGCAGGGCTGTGGAGTCGTCAGATAAAAGTACTAACTCCGACTCTGACTCCAAACGCTGAAATTTTTTTAATGCGACTCCGACTCCAACTCCTACTCTTACCTTGATGCTAAATGTATGTGAGACTGGTCCTTATTTTACTTTAAACTCTTTTTATACCCTCCACCACCAGTGGTGAATCGTGTGAAACTTTGTTATTATACATCTTCAATTTCAAAAAACTTAAAAAGATAAGAACAATATTGGTGTCGAATTGCTTTTAGATAACCTTAGTAGTTTGGGATTGAAATCCAGCAAAATCTGATCAGTAGGATCAGAGCTATGAATCAAATTGTAGAATCACCACCATAAAAAATTTACAATTGTATTACAAAAACTAACATGCACTAGCTCGTTCTATATGACTTGAACCGTCTATAACCGTAATAAATATTGCTATCATATTAAAATGTGGTACGTCATAGTTTTATAGGATTAGAAATCACACTTTCAAATTTCGTAAAGATCATTCCATAATTTACCATAGGCTCCAAATAAAGCCTACCCCCGGAAAATAGTTTAGTACGTCTGAAACCGTAAAAAATAACGCTATCGTAATAGAATTTGGTACTTCACATTTTTATAAGGCTAGAAATCATACTTTAAAATTTCTTGAAGAACGGTCCGTAATTTACCATATAATGTCCAATATTATTCTCACTCTGGGAAATTATATTAATACGCCTAAAAACGTAGCAGATATATTTGTGGTAAAATTTTTTCCAATTTTGGTTCCTATGACAGAAATAATATCATACAATTTTCTAATTATCGGTCTATATTTACCTTAGAACCCATATTAAGCAACCTTCTGAAAAAAACTTTAAACGCTAAAACAAATTTCACTACTGTATTGAAATTTGTTCCATTTAGATTTTTAATAACAAGAATCACTCTTCAGGAGTTCGTGATGATTAGTCCATAATTTATCAAAAGTCTAATATAAATTCCCCTCCTGAAAATCATTTTAGTTCAGCATAAACTGTTACGATTCATGCTATTTAATTCAAGTTAGCTCAAATTGCTAGAAATAAAAGCATAACACTGTCTGATTGCCGTTCACTTGGCTTAAACCGGAACCAATTTTTTTACTGACATCCGTTTTTATAAAGATTAATTAATAGTTTATAGCTCTCATATATTCCACCTGACGGTGAAGGGTATCAAAGATTCGGCACAGCCGAATATAGCACTCTACATTTTTTTAATGCCGTACCTTTTACATGGGTAAATACAGCAAGAAAATGATTCTGTAAAAAATCCAAATCGACATTTGAAATATTGCATCGCCGATTTCGAAGAATTTTTATTTTGGAAAATATTAGAATTTTTTTTAAATGTCTTATGCAGAAAAAAATTTGGAGTCGGAGTCGACAGTTTTTGTGTGTATTTACGACTCCGACCCAGACTTCGGCACAAAAACCTCAACTTCAACTCCACTGCCCTGGTTAACAGGGCTAACTCAAGCGAATATTTTGTTAATACGTTCAAAAAAAAATATTAATTTTTAATAACTTTTGTTAAAAAAAGCTTTGTCTTTAATGCATAATAATATGTAATCTTCTTTTAGTACAGTAAAAACAAACAAAGTATATTTCGCCGCGGCCGCCACATAAAGAATTTATGAAAATAACTCGAGTTGATGTTAAGCATTCTAAGATATTTTATTATTTGAAGCAATCTAATTAAGGACACCTGGAAGGGGTCACTTATATATTAAGATACATTAAAAGCTATTTATCGTTAGCTTAAATAACAAAAAACTTTGTAAAATGAAAACTATAAACATTTTTAACGAAGTTTTTTCTTACGTCAGAAAAACATGCATTGATTAGTCGTCCATGGAATTCTTCAAAAATTTTCAATTAAAACCATTCCATTATATTATGTTAGAAAAATGTGTAATTACGTCGTTTTGTATTTATCAGGGACCGAAAATAACAGTTATTTTTAAAATTTAAAATCAAAAAGTCAGGTGGATATAATTTGTCTATCAGATATTTGAATACAGCATATTGATGCTGTTATGCTAAGGAATAATAAACTTAAAAGACTTAAATTTGTTTGACTTTTATCAAAAAGTCACTTTATAATAATTATTTTTTGACCAATTTTTTTGACCGAAAAAATAAAAGTCAGATTTTAACTTTTATTTTTGACTTAAAAAATAAAAGTCAAATTTTAACTTTTATTTTTGTCAAATTTTAACTTTTATTTCTGACCGAAAGAATAAAAGTCAAAAAATAACTATTATATTTTGACTTTTTTAAAAAAGTCGTAACTGTTACGGTCCCTGGTATATATCAAATAACCACACTTGTAATTACGTCCCTTTGTATTTTGTTTATAAAAGCCTCATTTTCGATCTCAAAAGTGTAAAATTTTGTCAAGACATGTAGTCTAATGGTACTCATAACAATCAATCAAAAACTCGATTTTGAATTTTTTGCTAGTTACGCCTTTTTTGCAATTTAGACTTTCGTGAAAAAAAATTGTCATTAGGAGGAAGGAGCCAATATGACATAAGTTGCTTCCAAAATATGATGTCGGACTAAAAAGTCACGATAGGAAAATATTAATCCATAGTCCAGCCATGGACAACAATGCAATATGATGGACTTTGTAGGGCAGAGCTACATACATATATATAAAAAACAAGAGGCGTTTTATTTTTGGACGTGGCAAAAATATTTTTTCCTGTTTTAGAAACTTCATTAACATATATTTCATTTTAGGGGGTGACTGGCACAACTTATTGTACGGCCCACCTTAATGTACATATATGTATATGTTTTTAAATACATTTAGAAGTGCGACTGTTTTTTACAATTTATTATTTCGACACAAATGGGAAATTTTTTTCCAATTAAATGTGAAATATCGAGTATCGCTAAGTTTCAGATTGGATATTCTTATTCGCGAATATAGACGCAGATGTTCGTATTGACATTAGTTACTTCACTAAATCAAACATTTTATTCATCATATAACATTTCTTTTACTACATCATCCAATTCTAAAAGGTGTTTAGAGCTTGACGTCTTATACTACTTATTTACGGATCAGATGATGCAAAATATTAGTATTTGTTGAAGGCATGAACAGTATAAATATTTTATATTTGACAATTTTATTATACTTTGACTTTTTAAACTTTATTATTAATTGAAATGGTTTATTACTTCCATATATCATTCACCGTGCCCTGGGGAAGATGATTCTGTTTTTAGACGATGAAAAAACAAGAATGAGCTAAAAAAGAAAAAAAGTGCAAGGCGCTTTTCTGGCGGTCAAACAATTTTTTTTTTGAAAAAAATAATTTTCTTAATATATATAAAAATTAATAACATAATACAAAGGTGTTCTGGAAATCGGAAGAAAAACGCAAGGAATTTAAGTTCTTTTTAATACACTCTTATCCAATTTTTTATAATTTTCTTGTAGAATTCTGTTTGATAGAGAAATATTTGTATTGTATTGAATTTGTGTTTCTTTTACTACAAAAATCTTATTAAAAAAACAACTTTTAAATTCTTGCGTTTTGCGTTTTCGATTTCCAGAACACCTCTGATATTGATCTGTGGTGAGACTAAAAAAATATTTTCCTCAAGCGAGATTTAGAAGAATTATTTCACCATTTAATTAGATTACAAAATAGTTTTTTTTACTTTATTTTATTTTTATTTTTTGAAAATATTATTAATTTTTGGAGGTCCTTTTATTTAAAACCTGGTTTTGTTTCTAACAAATTACTACGTGAAGGTTTATTAAAGAATAACGGTTCCAACAAACAATTCAGAATGTACAGCTGATCGTTACATTTACCAGTTTAAATATGTGCCAGAGCTGCCAAAAGTAGGGGAAAATCCCTACATGTAAGTTTTTTATATTCTCCAAAATGTAGGTGTTTTTACTCATATTGCATTTAATACGAAATAAATGCTAAATTCTTAAGTCCAGATAATGTTTTTGGACTAAAAAGGATGAGTGCAAAGTTAAACTATTTATTGTCTTAAAAATTTAACTTATTTTAATTAAAAAAATTACCAAAAAACTTTGCTATTTCAAACAATGTGTTAATTTATATAATTAAATATTGGCAATTGCCAACAAACTTGTAGAATAGTTTTAATTATTTTATTTTAAACGAAAAAGTCAATTAATATTTATTGATATTTAATTAATATTTTAATTAAAAATTTATTTCAAAACTACCTAAAAATAAATTAAATCAAAATTATATTTTTAATTTTCTTTCAACTAAAAAAGTATTTGATTCAATTATCACATTAATTAAATTTAAATACATTTTAAGCCATTTTTTTAATTTATAAAAAACTCTTATCTGTATACAATTTTTGTTTAGTCTTAATACTTATTTTTGTTATTAAAGCTTTAATGCAGATATTCGATTAAAATAAGTTTTTTATAACTGATGTTTTTCTTCGATTTGAAAGATTAAAACGCGTAGGGATTTTTGTAGGGAAACATTTTTCAACGTTTTTTTTAGTATGCATAGGTATTTTTCAAAAAATCTTCTGGCAACACTGATATGCGCTGAATAAAGCACTTTTTTTGTCAAAAGTATATTGCTTCAAAGTGGTAACTCTAAACCTAACCTAACCTATGTCTTCCGTAAGCGATATGGTAAGCGCAACTATTACCTTTCTCGCTTACAAGCCTGCTTCGTTTGAATCTCCGTTTTTTATTGGGTTGTTACAAAAAAAAAATTAAGTCTACATTCACACGTTTCATCTTTTGATGCTCAACTCTTGTGTTTTATGGAGAGGGAAGCAAGAAGAAAAAGGGTTGGTACGGAGATGCCTGTACTTGGGCAGTAAGCTTTGTGTTCTCATTCGTAGGTATATGCACAAAGATGGCTACATGTTAATATTTGACATTTCATTTTATTTTGTGGTTCTTTGCTTTGAATAAAGAACAAATTGTGCTGTGTGATTAAAATTATAATTTGTGAAAAAATATTTGAAATTTTATTTTTTTTGTGGTTCTTTCAATAAAGTATAAAAATGGTGCTCTGTGATAAAAATTATAATTTTTTATACAAATTTCTTTTTATTGGAATCTTTAACAGAAAAATTAATAATGTATATTGAAGAACACGAATGCATTTACAACATTAAATCTGCTGAATATATCGACGGGAATAAAAGAGCCCAGGCGTTTAATTTAGTTTTGGAGGAAATGCAGAAAACAAAAAGTTAAATTACCATTATGGATTAAAAAAAAATGGAAAATTTTAAGAACCCAATACATGAAGGAAATACGACTTCAGATAAATTAATCAGACTTGTAAATGATTAAGTAATATATAATGCTTTAAAAAGAATGAATTATTAAATTCGTTCTCCGGACACAATAAAATAATTAATTATTATCGTAGGACATCTCATTGTTAAGAGTAATGAATTCTGAAATCAGTATATAACACAAGATATGTATTACCCACTCGATTCCTATTGATTACCTTTTCCAGCTGGGGTAGTTTGCTTAATTAAATTACTATATTGATTATTTTGTTTTATATTTTCAATCAATTGAGGTCAGTGAATAAAATATAGATTTGTTGTTTATTATTTGTTTTTAATTAAAAGAGGTTTTGGCAGTTCATTGTATTTAAGATGGCCCGCTGATTGTAATAATGCATCTGATCCTAGTTCTAGGGCTGCTAGCAGTCCGATAAAGAAAGGTTATATGTACCGCCTTAGGTCGCTCGACGAAGCCTTGCTAGCTAATGAAAAAGGATAGGCTATAAGGCCATGGCTATTTTTATTCGCTGCACTTTCCCTTCTCTACCAACATTAAATAGGCAATAAATATTTGGTAGAATGGTTACAGTAAAAGTTTTTAAAAAAAAAAAAAAAACATCTGTCAAAAAGTGAGACGGCTTAGAGAAGTGGATGTGGCACTCCCAATAAAATACTATATAAATTTCAGATTATTATGGGAACGGTAAATGAAATTATTTTTAATTTGGTACAAATGGCTTCGTTATCAATACAAAACATGTCAGTTGCCATGACAGCTTCAATATGAACTCAATATAGATTTCAGTATATGTATCTGGAGACCGGTAAGATTAAAAGTATTTAAATTTTGTGCAAATTGATTCGTTATCAACTGACGAGATATGTTTTATAAAAATTTTACTAATTTTATATCAATGTGGAAAGCTAGGCGCAACGGGTTAAACTAGTTTACAAAAAAAAACAATTCACAGTTTATTTAAGGCATAAAAAAACCTTTCAAATAGATAGAAAAGTAACAATAGAGTCATTGGAATGACAACCCATCATGAGTAGGGAAAACTTGCAAGTGTAGGGTGCTTATTAAAAAAAGGCCATAAAGTAACAGAAGGCTCATACTCTAAAAGAAGTAACGGCCATAAATCCCTAGTGAAAATTTTGTTTTAAGTAAACGTTACAGCACATACATACATACATTCATAGAATCCACCCTGTTTTATGCGTACTTTAAGTTTATAACGCCAAGGCACAAATAAATCATTTGGATCGGAGATAGATTATTATAGCTTTTAGAACAAGGATTGATGTAGAGATGAACTTATTTTGTAATTTTTAAAGCCAAGAAATATTTATAGGGTTCTTGGGAAATTCGATATAGATTTGTTCGTTAAAAACAGACAGACCGAATGACTTAACCGAACTAACTCTAGAGAGAAGCGAACTGACCATAAAGTAGTCCCGTGATAGGTTATTTGGTGACAGAGACCGGTCATAGTTTCAATACTTTATATGAATGGGACCTATCACTTTTACATGGGGTTGTCATTGGATGGGGTTAATTAATACATAACAGCCCCTATTCGACCAGTTACATATCTATTCTCAATAAACAATGATAGTCCTTGGTATTATTCTAATAAAAAAGTCCTAGGATTAATTTTAAGAACATATTTTTAAATAGTCCCAAAGAAATGTATCACACCACCTGTGAATACCGACCATGTGACAAAAACGGTCCGAATAAATAAAGGTTTCCTTAGTAACCATGATACCAAAGCCAGGAAGGGATCACACAAAAGTTGAGTCATACAGGCCTATTAGCTTATTATCTAATATTTCGGAGCTATTTGAGAAACTACTAGTTTCAAAATTAACGCCGATTTTAAATGAAAATAGATGTATTCCAAACCATCAATTCGGGTTTAGAAGAAAGCACAGCACAATTGAACAAACTCATAAATGTCATAAGAAAAGCCTTTGAAGAAAAAAAATATTGCTCAGCACTCTTCATCGATGTGTCTCAAGCTTTTGATAAAGTCTGGCATGAAGGATCTTACTGAAATTGCAGCAAAACTTACCAGCAAACATACACAAGCTGTTAGAAAGCTACTTAGTCGGTCATAAACTCATTATTAAAGAAGGCGATTTTTTAAGTTCTCCTCAGCAAATTAACGCTTGAGTCGCACAAGGCAGAATCCTGGGCCCTCTATTATACTTAATTTATACTTCGGACATGCCAACAAACAGCTACACACAAACCTCAACATTTGCGGACGATACAGCTTTTCTAAGCGTACACGAAAACTGTCAAGAAGCATCTCGTTACTTACAGGATCATATATTTGAACTGGAAAGGTGGTTAAAACAATGGAGGATAAAGTTCAATGAGCAAAAATGCGCACATATTACATTCACATTGCGTTGGGAAATATGGCCTCCTATTAAAATCAATAATCAAATAATACCCCAACACTCGCATGTAAAATACCTCGGTATACATCTAGATCGCCGTTTAACGTGGAAATGGCATATAGAAGCTAAATTAACTCAAATGAAACTAAAAGCAATTCAAATTAATTGGCTTATTGGAAGAAATTCTGTTCTCAGCCTCGATTGCAAACTTCTACCTTAAAACTCTATCTTAAAGCCAATTTGGTGCTACGGTATTCAGTTACGGGGCACTGCCTCGGCTTCTAATATCGAAAAAATTCATAGGCGCCAAAATAAACTTTTTCGAATAATCACATCCGCTCCCTGGTATGTCAAAAACTCAAATATCCACAAGGATCTCAATGTGCCATTAGTAAAAACTATGATAACGAAATATGCAGTAAAATATTTAAAAAGGCTGGAACTGCACCCAAATCCATTAGCTAGAAATATTTTAAATTATGGCGGCCACACTCGCTTAAGAAGAAGAGACACTGCAGCACTCACCCAATCAGATGATGCGATAAACACCTACATATTTGAACAGAAGTCGTGATGACGAAATCTTTTTTGTCTGGCACTGGCAGGACATAAAGCAAATATAAGGATTAGATTTGATTAATTATTGTTAGTTCATGTTTAATATATGAAGATTCAATAAATAAATACTGAAAAAAAATAAATAAATAAAAAATTATATATATAAAAAAAGTATTAAAACAATATTAATACAAAACTAAAAAAATATACATTTTTGTTATAACTTAATATACCAATTAAGTGATTAGTTCTCCTTTCACTTGCCATTAGTTATTTCTTTTTTTTTTTATTCTATTTTCACAAGTCCGAGGACCAGTTCTGTTGGAACAATTGACATAAATTTCCCGCAGGGAAATTATTTTAATGTCAAACTGTTTTTAGTTCTCTTTAGGTAATTTTTAAATTTAATTGTAAATAAATTTTGTTTTGTTAAAGAATCAAGTAGAGTTTTTTTATTCCCGCACTTTTTGGATTCCCGGGAAAGCGGGAAATAAAAATCAAATTCCCGGGATCCCGGTATTCCCGCCCAAAATTTTGTATTTATTTATTTACTTATTTCTCCAATGAAACTAATATTTCTTATTGGCTATACCGCTTAAAAGAATTAAATCTGGTATCTATTATATAACAAAAACGTACAAAATGTAATATTCAAATTATTTTAACACACTTAAGAGGTTATATTGATGCCAATAGGATAATAGAAATCAATATACTTATATTAGAGCGACTCAAAAAAAAAAAAAAGTAATTTTGTTACCCCTCTGAAAATAAAAATTGATATGTTTTATGATGATTCCCAAAATATTTTGGTTCTAGCGTTGACCATCCGTGAGCTGGACCATTTTTAAAAAAGTCCTTTTTTCAGTTTTTCGAATTTTATTGTACTTTGCTCCAAGACGACATAAATAAAATTTGTTATCATCGAAAAGAGTTTTTGAAGCAGCATCCAATGGTATATAAAACTTGACTGCTTGCGAACCACTAATTGAGGTATTTAACTAAATACATATTTTCGTTTCGGGTTTTCATATGTGGAAATAATGTTCTGCTTTTCAAATTGAATCTGTTTTAAAATAATGTAAATTTATTTTTTTTTGTAATTATTCACATAAAACGCGAAAATCGCGATATATTTTATCTTTTTTTCGTATATAGGCAATATGGGTATCAAATTTTTTCATTTTTCAATTTATCAAAATGTGAAAAATACAATAAAAAATACGTAGAATTTGTATGAAAGCCCGAAACGAAAATATGTATATAGTTAAATATCTCAATAAGTAGGTCGCAAGTGGTCAAGTTTTATATACCATTGGATGCTGCTTCAAAAACCCTTTTCGATGATAACAAATTTTATTTATGTCGTCTTGGAGCAAAGTACAAAAAAATTCGAAAAACTGAAAAAAGGACTTTTTTTAAAAATGGTCCAGCTCACGGATGGTCAACGCTAGAACCAAAATATTTTGGGAATCATCATAAAACATATCAATTTTTATTTTCAGAGGGGTAACAAAAAAACTTTTTTCGGCTCAATACAACATGAGTCGGTCTAACGTATATACATTGTCAAATTCAGAGCTTATTTCCACAATTAGAATGAAAGTATTAATCTTACGCGAATAAAAATTCTGGAAGGGTGATTAGGAACTAAAAACTCAACATTACAAAGTAGGAATTCTGAAACAATTTTACCGTTTAACACATTCAGCAGAAAGGAGAAATTTTATTTACTACATATATTAAATAACATATTTTTTACAAGTTTATAACCCTTAATCAGCAGTGGTGTATGAGGGTATACTGAGTTTGTCATTCTATGGGAAGCTTTTTTTAATATTCATCTAAGGTCCCATAAAGTATTTTTTTGGGACCTTGGAATTACCTCCCAAAAAACTCAACTAAAACTAACATAAATTTGTGGCGAAATTCACACAAATTTCTACTTTCTACTTTTATAAGACTCAAAATCACTTGAAATGTCGCATATGAAACAAAATCTAGGAAACAATTTACTACGCCCTTAACCGAAAAGCTTTATAATAATGTTGTAAAATTGACACTTTAATTTTCTAGGACAAGAAATAAAATTTCGTGATGAAAGGTGCCCGTAGACGACATGTTTTTTACATCTGACTTGTCAAGTTTTCAAGTCACATGTAATTGTGAATGTCTGTCAAAATTGCTGTTTTACATAAGCTTTATAATATTTGGTCACACACGTACATGTAATTTGCTTCTAACATTGTCTATGTTTTTTCTCTGTAGTTATGGAGTAAACCAAAGTAGTTCTTGGTTTCAAAATAGCGTGCTACCGCCACAAAAATTTTTATTTGCGCCGTAAAAAAGTTCAGCCATCTAAACATTTTATTTCTTTAAATTCCAATATACCAATTTAGGATATTATAATGATACGTTTTTATTTATATATGTACATAATTTCTATTCAATGGTGAAATTATTATACATATATCGGTATTGTAAAGTATTAACTTAAGCCGGCTAATGATTCCGTCAACAATGCACCGCCGCTGCGGTTTTCTTCCCGGCATAGATTTCTGACACAGCTGATGTCAGATGGTTTGTCAGAAGAAAATAGAGCACGCTCTAATTGAAATTTTGTCAGATGACTTTGCGTCTGACTTGTACAGATGCAATGTTTTAAAGGTAACACACGACATGTATGTATTTTGCAGTGGGAAATTTGACAAGTCAGATGTAAAAAACATGTCGTGTACATGCAACTTAAGACACAAGTCTGACATAAATTTACTAAAGTTTTAAAAAAAGATTTTCTTCAAAATTTCCCGGGAATTTATTGCGGGATTAAAGCGGGAATTGAAAACAACTAAAAATCCCGGGAATTCCCGGGACGAGAAATCCCTCTAGAATCAAGTGATTTGATATTGAAAATGGTCTTAATCGTTTTAATATTTCACCCCCGAAATAGAGATTTTTGGCTTGACAGCGATCACAAACGATGATTAAACAAGTAAGAGTATTATATTCGGCAGTTCCGAATCATTGATACCTTTCTCCGAGAGTTAGAATATTTTACGAGTTGGCTCTGGGATCTAGAAATTATTATATTTTACTATGCCACAAAAAAAATATATAATTTTTACGTTTTTTCAGAGTTCACCATTTTAAGTCAATTTGTCCTCCATCAAGAAGCCACAACCATATTATGGTTGCCCTTAACATGTCATGGTTGTGGCTTCTTGATGGAGGACTAATTTAACAATAATATAATTGTCGTTGACAATAATATGGTTTAATTAAATATTATGTTTAAAATTTTCTTTAAAAATAGTTTTGTTGGAGGTGACCATTTTAAAACATGTTTTTTCTCTTGCTGCAGTAAAGAATTTTTTTTTTTAAACTGAATTTTAAATAATACTTTGGTCCAAACGTACTAACCATAAAATTGTTATCATCGCACAAAACATTAAAAAGAAACAAGATATTTAGGGAAAACATCCGAATTAGATTTTTTATATAACATTTTTCAACCAAAGCTACTTACAGTATTTAGGGACTTTATTGCGTGTTATGGTACTTAGTTGGTTTTACTTTAATCTCAGTTTGTGGTATGTATTTTGTTAAATTTACTCAATTTGGTATGGGCACGGAGGTGTATTTGTCATTCGGTGAGCTAGTCGAATGGAGGGATTCAATTGTTTATGTGACTGATTGCTATTTCAGCATGACCAAAGTAAAAGGAGGAAAAATGGCAAGAAAATTTATCCTGATATAAAATCAGTTACAAAAATTGCTCCACATTCTTTTCTGCACGCAAAACAAAAAGCTCAAGCGTTAAAAGTAACATCATTAGATGAAGAAGAAGATTAAGATCTGAATATTAATTCTACTGGTTATTCAAATATTAAACTAGTTAATGAGTCAAAGCGGACCAAATTATTTATTTCGTGACTTAAACTTGTCAAAAGAGAACTCGGTAAAACTCGCTTTACGTATGAAAAAAAAAAGATTTTTGAATACGCGTTTTTTAACCATCGCAGTCGCTTCAGGTTATATGGGACTCTTTCCAGAAAGTAATAAGTGGGGTTTCAGTGGCTATGACATTCAATTAATTCAAAATATGATGGAAGGCTCTCATGCCATTGGTATATATTACTATAATCGGCTAATCGCTCGATTAATTAACCGAGGTTTTGGTTTAATCTGTTAATAATCGTTTAATTTTGTTATTGATCGGTTAACCGATTAATTTTTTTTTTTTTATATACATATTAAGAAATTTCAATATATAAAAATGCAAAAATTATTTGTTACTTGGAGCTTATTAGTAAAAAAACCAAAAACATAACAAACATAACAATTCTTGAACTAAAACGAGCAAACAAAAGAATACTTAATAAATATGTAATACATATTTTTTAATTAATACATGTTATGTATTAATTAGACAATAAACTGTAAGATCAGTTTATTAGTTATTTCAATAGTTTAAGAAAATCTTATGAAATAATCTATTATACAAATAATTTGCCTTATATGTTTATGATTTCCGCGGTTATTTTCTTTAGTTTTGATAAATCTTGACTTTGAAAAAAGTCTTTCATTTATCCCTTTCAGACCGTGATGCATCGTTTGTGCTGGTGGATTTCGGTCTCAATATATTCGGTTCTATTTGGCCAATGTCAAATATGTAGACTGACATGCACCGATTGCGCTGATTGTTCTCTATGTTTGTTTTCACATTATTCCGCTATCGCTCTACCGTTACTTGAATTATTGCGAAATTGTCGAACCACATTTCAGTTTTGTGAAAATGAGCAGCTGAAGTAAGTTTTGTTTTCAATTCTAATTACAAAAAAATAGTGAAGTGGGCATATTTTAACTGAACAAATTGGTAAATTTTAATGTTTCAAGCCAATTAAAGTAATTTGATGCAACAAAAATGCGTTTTGGCTAAACAGTTTAACGAGATGCATCAACTCTGCGAGTCTTAAAAAATCCTTGAAGGATATAAAAATGGTAAAATCTAAACATTGATTATATTTTAATACGATATAAAGACCATATGTTCCAATAATTATGACAAAATTCGCAATAGTTTAGCGTCCGGTCTGAAAGATGTCCGAAAAATCAAAAGCAGCCTATAATACAGAACATCTTATTTCTCAGTCCTTTTCATGGATTTTCCTGTTTTAATTTTTAAAAATTTTTCAGAGTTCGCATTAATGCTGTTAAAAGATTGATGTGAGAAGATATGAGAAGAAACAAATAACCAAACGTTGACATATAAAAAGTCGGGAAAGAAAAAGCTGTCGATGGCCAATACTTATTTAAAATAAAGATCACTGAACACCTTCTTTGTTTGTATGAAAAAATATTTTCTAAACACATACCTTTCGTATATGAGGCAAAACAATTAATTAAAAACACAAAAAAATTTGTAATAATAATACAAAAAGTTAAAAATTTTGTTACATCGGTTAATCGACTTAAATTAATCGGTTTAATCGTTAATCGTTAATCGAAAATAGGAAATTTTAAATTAACTAATCAGTTAATCGGGTAGTAATTAATCGCTTAATCGATTAACGGTTAACCGAATGAATACCCTAGTATATATCAAATAAATTAAATAAATCAGTATTACTTGAATTATAAACAGGTTTCTTGTGATTACAGCAGCACATATCTCATTGAGAATGCATTTTCTTAACAACCATTTATGCTCATTTTCTCCATATTTAGACGCTGAATGTGACGATTAAGGTGAAAAATTTCAATAAGATCTTTCAGTAATGGAAAAGCGTTATCAAGGCCATAGTGATCAGTTCCAGTGACTTCTTCGCGATTCGAATTCGTAAAACGTCATTGCAACATAAAAGGAGAAAACGAAGAGGAAAATGATCACGTTTTTGACCAAAAATAGGTTATTATGCAAACAAATTAAATTGTCTCTTAACACTTAATGCGATCTACACAACCAAGAAACTAAACTTTTTGTTATTGAAAATTCAAATTTGGATGTTTTTTTTTTTAATTACAAACATTCCAACTTTTTTTTATTTTTTGTCCGATGATAATAATTGTGTTGCAAATACTTTTGGAACAAAATTGTCTTTCAGATATGGGTTAACAAATTAAAAAAAAATTCTTTTTGCCTTTATGGACTGAAGTTGAATTTTCTAAAGCCGTCTAACTCAGGGAATTTGCATCTGATAAAAAAAGCCCATAAATATGGCTGAAAAATGAATAATATATTTTTAACAGTTTAAAATTTGAACAATTCAAAAAATAATTTTTCAAGATTTTTTGAAATTGCTTTATAATGAGCAAAAAACATGTGTATCACAAATATCTCGAAAACGCTTCTAATGAAATATGTATAAATTTTAGAAAACTTCTAATTTCTGAGGTTATGAAAAAAGGTGAAAATTAGTGAATCTTTGTTATTGGCCGATCATCGTTTTTTTATTTTTTGTTATTTTAAACTTTATTTGAACTAATTTAAATCAAATATCAAAATTCGTAACAGTTTCAGCCATAAGAAAATAATTTTCAGGAAGGGGAATTTATATTGGACCCATTGTAAATTATGGATCAGTCATCAACAAATTTAGTCAACTGGTTCCTGGTATTTAAAAACCTAAATTAGACCAAATTTAACTGCTGAAGTGACATTTGCTTAAACGTTTTAAAGTGCTTTTTAGAAATTACAAATTTTGGACCGATCTTCACGATCTTTAGTAGTATGATTTTGTTTCGCCAACATTAATGGTCGTTTTGTTACAAAATTATAAATGTCTTAGAGCGGTTGTTCCACATTTGGACTCATAACTCTTATCCTGCTGAGTCGATTTCCTGGAGTTCAATCCAAAACTGCTTAGGAGAACAAGAAACAATTTGGCATAAATATTGTTTTTTTATTACGAGTATTTTGAGTTGTTTGAAAGTGAAAGTGGTTTTAACACACAGGCGAACATCGCTACATGGACTTAGAAAATCTCAAGGATCCGGAATATATACACTTTATGAGGTCGTAGATGAATCCGCCACTAGCGGTGTAGGATTTTACAAGGTGTGCTTAGTATTTTAAGTCAGGTAAATCGGTATATTATTTCAACTAGCCTGATTCAAATGTGTTCGCCCCAGAAATGAAGACTTTGCATGATTCAGGCCATTCAAAATTAAATTTTGTGTGCCTTCTATTGAAAGTGGACGACAATTTAATTATTATTTCAGATATCTTCAATCTTTACACGGAATGGGTATTTTTAAACAAACTTTGTTGACGACAAAGAACAAGAACGGGGTTTTAATATTTTAAATAAGAACAATTTTATTCATCAGAGTCTGGAATCGAATTGTATCAATAAAATTTTTCAATTAAAATTTTTATATGGAAAAATGCTAGAGTTGCGATTTTGCAACCAATTATAAGTGTGGAGCAAGTTGCTACACACGCAGACATTTATTATGCTAAGGTGCTATTATTGGTTTGACCTACGACCACTTAAATTTTTTTATCGTTTTGTTCTCCACGCCGCTTGGCGAATGATGCAAATTCCTCATACAAAACCTTTCAAAGTAAATTTCACTCATGTTTTGCTTCATTGCCGTAATAATAAAAAAGTAGTTGAAGCAAAAGCAAAATAGAATGTCAACAACTCAATACAAATCAGTAAGTATACGTTTGCAGAACAAAAAGCTTCTTTTTAAAAATAAATTTTGAAAAGTGGCGTATGCGGCACAAAAATTTTTACTTTCAATAAAATAAAGGGTGTTTTTTTATTGATGTAGAAAACTTTAAGGTAGCAGCACTGGCGGCCATTTTGTCAGCTGTCAAGTGATTGAGGTTAATATTGGTTTAACATTTCAACATGAATAGACGAGATAACCTAGCAAGGGGTAGATTCGGAAAATGGACCCAAAACAAGATTGCCGTTGATCCCGATTTTTATAAGCGAATTTTGCTTAGCGATAAAGCTCACTTTTGTTTGAATGGATACGTCAATAAAGAACACTGCCGTATTTGTAGTGGTGGTAATCCTCAATGTCGAGGCACCATTACATCCAGAAAAACTGACTGTTTCGTGTGCGGTTGGAATCACTGGTCCGTACTTCTGTAAGAACGATGCTGCACGATAACTCCCTTTTTCATTCATCAATTAAACAACCGTGATGCGCACGAGCTGTGGTTTCAACAAGACTTCGCAACATGTCACACAGCTCGTGCCATAATTGATTTATTGAAGGAAACGTTTGGTAAACGCATGGTTTCACGTTTCAGACCCGTGAATTGGCCTCCAAGATCGTACCATATAACACCGCAAGACAATTGTGGAGGATATGTGGAGTCGCTAGCCGATGCCGACAAGCTCAAAACGATTGACCACTTGGAGGATAACATTCGTTACGTTATTGTCGATATACGGCCACATATATTGGAAGAAGTCATCGAAAATTGGACCTCCAGATTAGACTACGTCCGAGCCAGCCGTGCCGTTCGAATGCCAAAAGTCATATTTAAATTATAATAGCAAAAGATTATCTTTCAAAAAAAGTACATTTTATGTCAATTTAAAAAATTCATCTTTGTTTTATTCCATCTCAAAGTTCTTTATCTCTATAAAAAAACACCCTTTACTATTAACTTCTTAGTTCGTTCATGAACGTTCACAAACATTTACATTTACAAAATAAATACCGAAAATTGTGGCGAAAACACAAAAAATTCCATCGGGTATATTTTCAGAAAACTTCATGTAAACCTTCATTGTTGTTTTTCTCCACTACGACTTTTTGGGATATGCGCCAAACCAATAATGAACTTACAATATGTTTACCCAACAAGTATCAATAAACTCAAATTAAAGTATAAGTCGACCTTTTTTTGGCTTTCAACTAGTTAAAAGAAAAGACGAAATTTTCATTGTAAACATACTAATTTTTTTTTTAATATTAACACGACCCTCGTAAAGTGACAGCATAACAGTAGAGACATTTCAAAAGCTAATTCTTTTAGTTTTTAGTTTGTTTAGTAATAATATGTTTTAAGTTGTGATTTTTTTTCGTCCTTTTCATAGGAATATAAATATTCATTGTATAAAATTTGTGAAAGTGTGAGAATATATTTCAAATTCCACACACTCACTCATGCAAACTCATATATTTTCATCTGCATACGAACAGACAGACGGACATTCATTCATTCATATGCCCACATTTATGGTCATAAATTACAACTTAGTTTTGTATAAGTAACAATGTGCATAGAAAAAAAGGAAAAAAAGTGTTGGCAAATTGTGTTGAAAAAATTAGAAAAAAAAAAACAAGAGACACACTCCACATTTGGCAGGTTGCATCATAAATTTTGAACTATTTTTGTATTTTTGTTCTACAATTCCAAACACACAACGTAGATTTGAATTGTAAAGGAATTTTTTCGATTCTAAAGAGTTTGAAGAATTTTTTTTATTTTTTGCTTTTGCAACAACATGGTCTATTTCCCCTTTAGATGTGTCCTGTTGGCAACTCTGTCAAGGATTTATGGCCACTACTGCAACTGCAATTTTGCATCATTTCAATTTAGTCCGTGTTTAGGTTTTTTTTTTATCCTTCATTGTTTTATCTTGTATTTTATTTTGGATTTTATTTTTTTTTTCCTTTTTTTTTATTTTGTTCTCTTAAGCCAAGTTATGCCGCAATTTCGTGCAATTTTCAGCCATCAAATGTGAGAAATAATTGCTGTAGTTCCGTCTGATAGATGGCATTATTGTTGTCAAAATTTTCGCGTTGTAGATTTATCTTGCACATCTTCGTTTGAATTGAAATGGTTTTTTGTTTAAATGAAAAGAGCAATAGTTTTTTTATTTGTACTAATTGCAAAATGTAAAAAATTAACAGATTTGTTGTGGTAAGTTGTTTAGTTTAGATTAGAATACCCTACAACTTGTAATAGTAGATACTAATAGATTAATAAATGCAAGTCCTTATACAGGATGGGACAACTTAAACTGACTGGCTGACATATTGCGGCATTGTGATACACCCAAGGCAATAATTCTTGAGACAATAAAATTTTGTTTAGAGACATTCCCAGATTAACATTTAGAATAAGTCACAGCGAAGCTCTGGATATGTCCAATGGAGTAGCACGTCGACGAGTAGAATCAGATGAATCAGTGTGGACACTTTCTCGTACAACATCCACAGCTTCTCTAGCATAACAGGTTGATTAACAGTTCTTTGTGGTTCATTAGCCTATTGAACCCTGATTCTTAAAACGGATAATTAAGCTTCTTATCATGTTAACACTGTCAGCTGTTGCAGTATTAAAACGAATGTTGACGGTATTTTCTTTGTGTTGTAACAGATGATCGTTGGGTCCTCCTTAGACTGCCGGATGACAGCAGTGTCTTGTAGGCGAAATCTGCGCTATAAGACAAACGGCGAATTGGCTGAGGTATATGCATGTTAACGGACAGCAAAGCTCCTATCGCAACTTTGTCTGGTGCATATCAAAATAAATCATATGAATCGCTTATAAATCTTGTAACTAACAAAGTCTTAAAAATGTGTAACGTTGGCATGAATACCAATACCAGTACCCATGTTCTGTAACTTTGGTGAGAACTTCTCGCATCGAAAAGATGTGAAACAAAATATTCCATCGTTTCTCGCAAAGTGAAAAAAAAACTGTGTATGTAACTCATGTCGAAAACTATCAAAAGAGATTACGTCGTTACGTTATAAATGTCATAATATTCCACTCGAAGCCGGTGTAAACTTGCAGACGTTGAGAACGCCAGTAACACAAATCGTTGACGGCGGCCAAAATTATTAAAATTGAAAAATGATCAATGACGGGGGGCGAAAATACAACCGTCGGCTATAGCAAATAAAATATTTAATATATTTTTTCGTGGTAATATTTTTTCTCACCCCGTTTTTATACGTGAGTTTACTTGACAGTTCAAAGCGGGAACTTTCTCACAAAAATCTTACAGACACACTTTTTCTGTAAATTGGCGTGTAATTTCCTTACGTGACAGCTATAACTCGCCAAAAATGTTACAGACGTAGTTAAGTGAGAAAAACAGTTGTTTGTTTCAATTTATGGCATTTTTGTTTCATTTCTCGCATTTCAACCGAAAAGTTTCTCGAAGCGATAGTTACAGAACATGGGCACAGGACACAGTGGATGCCTGGGAAACTAAACTGCAGACGGAATGACCAAAGAAGGTTGTCTCTTGGACGACATGTTCGTTGACGTACTAATTGCAATTTCGATGGCTGTCTGGAGAACTCTCATTAAGCCTGAGTCATACGCAAAGGCATTTTGGAAGACCAGAATTGACATACTTCCAACTATCTCAAGTAGATTTTTTGTTCTGTAAAACATCGAAATGGTTGAAGGCCACAGACATGCCTAAAGAGTAGTCTGGTGAACAATGGCTTGATTCTAGTCACTGGCTCAGGCTGTCACATAAGGACCGCTGCACTATGGTCTATCGTAGTGTAAGACCGCCTTATAATTAGTTTTTACAAATGTTTGAATTTCTGCAAAAAACTTTTATTTTTTTAAAGCGAAGATCCCAAGACACAGATAAAATTATTAAATTTCTCAAATCACCAAATTTATAAGCACACAATTTTTTGATTTTGCACCTATTACCAAAATGATTATATAGATTACTAAAAATTGTGAATTTATTAATTTATTTAAATAAATATTGACAATTCGCAACAACAATTCTACATAGTTATTTTATTTTAAACGAAAAAACCCAATTAAGATTTTTTATTATTTAATGAAAATTTTAATTGAAAATTTATTTCAAAACAACTAAAATATTAATTAAATCAAAATTAAATGTTTAATTTTCTTTCAACTAAAAAAATAATTGATTCAATTATCACATTAATTAAATTTAAATACTTTTTAAACCATTCTCTTAATTGATAAAACACTTTTTTCTGTGAATATAAAAATTGAAACTTTTTTTTGGATAGTTTGTTAATAAAAATAATCGAAAAAACCCTTCGAATTTACTTCGTTTGACTACAATGATTTATGGAAATGAAAATACAACATAATATACTTAATATGTTTTACTTTATAATATAGAAGTGTTATACCTTTTTGAAAAGGAAATTTTATGCAAATTTTTATTCTGTTGCTAATTTTTGAGTTCCTGTTAGCTTATTTGATATATGTTCATCTGAAGCATATAATGATTTTAATGAGCACCTCCAAACTTTGGCAAGGATATTTAATCTGAGCTACACTTAGCTACACGCTCATATATACAAATTATTAGAGCCTGATTTATTGCTAAACTAATGTATAAAAATTAGCTGCATTTTCGTGCCTAAACAAATTCTACATACAAAAGAGATCAAGAGCTCAAGACTTGTCCAAAAAATTAATAAAAAATTAATATACCTATATTTTTTTTTCAGTAAGTTTAGATATTTATACAAATTCAAAATGAAAATCCATTTTTAAGTAATAAGATATAATATGAATTGACCTTTGAACTTGTTATTACACGAATTAATATTTTTTTGTTTATTACTGGAGTTAACGAATTTTCCGATTTAAAGAACCGGGCTGACAATCAATTGTTCGTTAAATCGGGAATCTACTGTATTTAGTAAATTAAGAGACGTATGTATTTGAAAAAAGAAGCACAGCTTTGTAGTCTGGCTTGGAAATAGACCTAACAAAATTTGGCAACTATGCACTAGCAACGGCAAAATTGTATGTATAAAAATACAATTGGTATTGTATGCCATTATCGTTCCACAAAATATTTATACATGGTGAAAGTATTATAAAATACTTTGCAGTATTGTCTATTGGTCAGCTTTCAGAGGATGCCCAAGTATCGCGTGAGAAAGATTACAAGAAGTACCGCTTGCATCACTCACGAAAATGTTCATGATAAGCCACAAATGAGGATATTTTTAACAGACTTTTATACACTCCCGATCCATGTGTGACAAGCTTTCGAAAACCATACGCCAAACTTATAAAAGACCTAGATGACGATGCTCTAAGTCTTATGAAGTTATCATAATACATTCATACTGAAAAGTTAAAAAAATATCATGGTTATTAAAATTCATTTAATTTTTTCATATAAAACATAAATTAAAAAAATTATTTTTAAGTTCCCTAGCAAAAACTTACATTGAAAAGTAATGAGTTAAAAAGCTTTTATAACTACTCTTCACTACTTATACATTGGCATTTTAACTCATTGTTTTAACACGGTGATGTCATTGGAGGCAAGTACTTACCACCCTCGCTTACAAATAAGGAGTTAACTAAGTCATTACCACATTCGCTTACAAATAAGGAGTTAAATAAGTCATTACCACATTCGCTTACAAATAGACACTTCACATTATTATTAGCAAAACTGAATTTGTCAAACAAATTGCGTCTTTAATTTAATTAGCTTTCTTATGCAAAATTTTACTACCCTGCAACAAGGACATATTCACACCCAATAAACCAGAGAAGGATATGAATGCAAAACGATATGATATTTTCATGGAAAAACAGACAGGTACAATTTAATTACCATCGTTTATGATACAAGATCGATATCATATATTATAATTTATATCACCCAGACGATATCGTTATAATATCGTTTGGTTGATTAATTAGTGTAATTTTTATTAAAAATTTAAATTTTAAAATACATATCAAAACAATTTAGTACTTAAATTTTTCATATTCAAATTCATATTCATTTATAACAATAAAAAAAACAAATTGTAAGAACAAATATTTAAATATCAATTTGTATTAGATTTGAACAAATAAAACCTTAAATGTATTTTATTATGAATTAGTTATAAATTTCGTTAATCAACTCAAAACCAAGTGCTTATGTATCAGATTATATGTCAGCCATTACTTAACTACTTCTTTGTAATGCAGATTCTATGAAGTAGTCATTGAAAAATAAGTTGTTCAGTAATTTCAAGTCATTACCTAGTTTTTGCTGGGATCCTTATTGAAATATTTTTTATTGTAAAGCTTTTTTAAATCACATACACAAAGAATATATAAATATAACTCATTATTATATAAAATTTATGCAATAAAATACTGTTATTATTTTATAACAATGCTAATGTCATGAATTATTAATTTCAGTTGTTGTAAACAGGGTTGTCAGATCGATTTTGAACTTTTTAGCCAAATTCGATGTAAAAATCTCCAAAGCATTTATATATTAGTTTTTGACAATAATATACATATGTATTTTTAGAATAATATAAAATATTTTTTTTATAAATCCCAAAAAAAAATTGTTCCGTACCGCTAAAATCCGCCAAAAATTCAAAAAAAATCGCCATGATATATTTTGTGCAATTTTAAAAATGATTAGTGAACACAAAAAAGGTGCACTGTTTAAAATATATTATAGTAGTCTTCTTACATAAAGCAACAAAAAAAGAATTTTTGCGGTAAGTATTAATCAAATATTGGATATACAATACATTTGTATGTAGTTGCAGTTCTATTATATATCTAAAAAGCTATATACTTCACCGAGAAGACTCCCTTTTTGTCATTTTTTTTGGAATACATTGTGAAGGTACACAAGAAATGCAACATGTACTATATACAGTCATATAACTTTTAGCTCTTAAAAATGTGTCGATAATTTGATATCGCATTCTACTTCGAAGGCGAATTTTAGTGGAGTTCATTATTTCAACACAGGCAGTACTAGTTGTAATAACCAACTAGTAATGCCAATGCAAGTTCCTTAAAATGGTGCGTAGCTGCCGTATCCTTGTAGCTATAAATTGTTGCCATAAACTGATATAAATTAGATTGAATATCATCATTAAAATTCTGTTTTAACAACCGGTACTTTTTCCATTGTGTTTCATTAACATCCAAAGGTACGTTAGGATTCATAAAAATCTTTAAAATATATTTAACAACAACGAATTTTATCTTTGATAATTTGTCACATTTTATAATGGAAAATGGTTCATAAACTTTAATTATATTAATTTCTTAAATAATTCTACTTATTACTTCTTTCAAGAGCATATTTAAATGTGAAAAAAAAATTTCTCGTAGATTTTCATTGTCTTCATCAGCCATTTCAACGTAATTTAGTTTTAAATATTGGCCATACATATGAATGCATCAAATTTCATACATTGAAACGCTAGAATAAAAAAAAATATTATTTCTTCATATTGAATTGAACAAATTTCAAAACAAATTCATGGCTCATCAAAAATAGCCAACTATTTTATAAATCGCCATGTCGCCAAATCGAAAATTAGTTCGCCACACAAGTTTGAAAATCGCCACGTTTGGCGAGAGATCGCCACATCTGATAGCCCTGTTTGTAACTACAAAACTTTTCACTAGCGTCCCAATTTGTATTTATGATAAAAACTCTGAAATTTTGTTGTGGGAAAGATAGTTTCTATGCGCATTTCGCTGGTTGCTTAGGCCAGCTCACCAGGAAACTTTTTCCAAAGACGTTTGAAAAGCTAAAAATATTATACAAGTAAGACCATAAAGTGAATAAGAATTTTAAACACTCAAGTTTTACTTGTAACAATATTAAAGCTTCAACAAAGCAACAACAATAAACAGTGAATTTATCTTTCTTACATTCCCCTACAATTGGCTGTTTTTTTCCATTTTGTTGTAAAACTTTTTGTTGTAAATGCAAGTGCATAACTACAAAAAGGAAATAAAACTCAAGTTTAATTATATATATTTACATAATCCTTTTAGTGAACGCTTTATTATTTACACATTTACTGTCAAATATATTTAAGAAGATTCAATCCAAACTTCAGAATTCTATCTCATCAAACAAATAAGATACAGATTTTTGATGCACAAATGACCAAATTTGACCATTGTGCGCTGTAAGGACCTAGGGGAAATGGAACTAACACTTAACTTGTCACGTGACAAGTCACTTTAACATGGCGATGTCCTACGAGGGGTTATTGGCACCACGGCACTGAAATAACCTTAATGGACACATCCAATTTCGGTTAAAATAATATCTGTCGCAGATATTGTCACAAATGAACCATGTCAATATGATAGATCCCCTTCATATAAAGAAATAGAACTAGAGAGCATCAGCCACTACCCCCACAAAATCCAGCCACATGAATAAGTTTGTGCCAATTACCTTTCCTCTGGACCAACTACACTCTAAACGCATTATCACCAGTTAAGTGATATATATGTCTTGTTTTCACCTATCACAATTCGTTCCTTTTTATTATAAAATTGGTTCACTGGTCACGGAATAAGTGCTTTAAGAGCAATTGGCACAAATTTCCTGCAGGGGAGCCAAGTGAGCCGTTCTCGTGTCGGCTGCCCATTGACCATAACATCACTTAACCTTCCAGCGGATCGTCAGGACACATGTTAACATTAAAAAAATTTTACACGTTTTTGCATTGAGCATAATGACATTATGAAATATTTTTAAACGGCTTATATAATTTTGATGAAATTTAGTACAAATATAGATTATTATAACGAAATCACTAATAGCTTTATTTTTTCAGATATTATGAATCAGAAAAGGATCAAATAGTCAAAACTGGAACCTTTCTTTGAAGTAGCCCTTTATCCTTAACCAGTAATTTTTTTTGCGTATGAATTGGTATCAGCCTTCTAGGAGATAAGAGTAGATTAAAGGGAAATTTTTGGGTACATTTTAAATTAACCCCATTTAGACAGAACATTTTGAAAAGTTTATTTTTTTGCTTAAACATATACTTTGGCTTAAGTTATCATTAGGGACATAGATTTTAAAAATTTTAACTTAAAGGGGCAAAGCATGATCAAAATTCGTACTTTTGGTACATTTTGTAAGCACGTTGTTTATATGCTTCAACGCATTTGAAAAGATATATAAAAATAATTTAATTAATTAATAAATATTCAAAAAAGTTAAAGTTCACGTAAGTTATGCTTAGTAGAGCAGTACAAAACATCATAAATCACAAGGCGAATTAAATACTACGTGGCCTCGTTAGCCAACGTCATCATCAGCTGTGCGAAGGTGAATTGGTAATTCAAGCCCGAAGTGTTAATAATTGTTTATGTTTTCATGTTGGCCTTCGTTAAATTTCTTAAAATTTAAAAATTGTGCAAGAAAAGTTATAATAATAAAATAAAATTTAGCAAATAAAAAATAATTCTTTTCAATCAAACGTTGTTACACTTTTTTCACATTCCCTTTCTGTTTTCGTTAGTAGATGTTTTTGACAGATTGGTAAAGTTGTACCAAGAGAATTGTTGGTGAGGCGAAAGGGCCACCTAATATTCAATTCGCCTTAATAAATTATATCTGAAGAAGCCATCTCAAAACTAAAAATAACATAAAATTCTCGAGGCTGTCACCGCGAAATATGCTGATCTTGAACCAAGTTTCTATAAATGTTGTTTAAACGAACGAAAGTGTAATTGTGTAATGACTGGTTTTATTTAAATTTAAGCACGAGTTTGCCATACTGTAACTTATAACATTAAATGTTAGTAATGGATGGCTGGCAAATTTTAAGAAAAGACTCGTAATTCTCTATCTGAAAATTTGTAAAGATTTCCTTTCAGGAGATACTTCGGATATTGCACCTTCAATTTATTATACACGGGCGAATGTATATAATTAATAACTTTAGCTTCAATTTCAAGGTATTGCGATTTTAAAAACAGCTCCAATGATGAAAACTAAGTCATTTGTACAAATTAGGTGTGTTGTTGCCGAAAACTCTATTTCTATTATTCTATTCTTTTCAAATTTGAAACCGCTTAGATAATTTAATATTTCGAAAATGTTATTTACGCATGGGATATTTTGGTTACCTTTTTCGAGATATTAATGTACCTCGCTTTTTCTAACTGAATAATAAAAATAGTTTTGGAACAGTAGCGTCCATACAATTTGAGCTAAAAAGAGCAAGTTTGTCTAAGATATTTATTATATATAAGCGAAAAAGGCGTCAAAATGTTTAAACCAATAGTATTAAAACGAAGCGTTGTCAATGCAACGTAAATCGCAAAATGTTGTGACTCTGAACTATTCTGAATGTCAGTTTATTCATTTCTTGTATTTTCTAATAATGTTCGAAGACTGTTAGCTAGCGAAATAGCGGCAAAGCCGCGTGTAGCAGCGACTTTGCTTATGGATTTTGTGGTCTCTTCGATGTAACCCAAAAGTTGTAGTGAAGTAATTTGTTTTTTTTTACAAAAATCATTAAAAATTAGCAGAAAATTCTGCAGCAGTTCCACACCAGGCGTTCAATGCGTTTATATATTATATGCAAACCCGTAGAATGCATATACATATGTAGGTATCGAAAGCATGAATTAGGATTTATTTTTACTTTAGCATGCGCCTTGAAATGAGGTCAAAAAGAAAAATACTCATAAAACGCGTGGCGTGGACCGACTTGCAATGCAAACAAAACGTTGGCTATTTTGATTCAAATGAGTTTGTTTCTCGTATCATTGAACTTTAATTTAAATTTGAGTCGATAGAGTAGCGAAAAATAAATTTCCGTAATGACAATTATATTTTTATTTGTTGCACTTTTTGTTATTTCATGTTTTGCAATAAATATTACACATTTTGAAGCCATTCATAATAAACGTTTATTTGCTCTGTCAGGGCGCATTATCTGAGTTTAAAAAGGCAAAAACCATCAACTTAGCCAAATTTGTTTCTTGTCCAATACAATACTCGTAAAAATACTGCATAATGGTAGACTTTTATTTTTGATTTACATCCATAAACATTTCGAAACTATTTTTAGATAAATTGAAAAATAAAAAAAATTAAGGCAGATAAATAATAAACTTTTTAACGGTCACTAAAGAGAGAGGGAACGAGCGAAATAAATAAATGTGTTTTTGTGTTTTAGCTCAGCTGGAATTGTTTCATCAATCATTTTAACTTGACACTTTATATGGGGCAAATAAAAACGTTAAATGCTTATAGAGAGTTTTCTTTGTTTTGTGGTCTAAATATAAAGTGATGTAGTCATAGAACATTGACTAGAACAGAAAGAGAGAGAAAAACATAACGTAGCTATAACAAAAGCTTAAAGGTCTAATTAGTTTTTACTTTCGGTTGCCGTTCTGTGCCGTTTTTTCTGTTGAAAATATTTTTTACTTACTTTTTCTGTAAAATCGTGAAAAAACTTTTCGTAAAAAGTCAAAAGCACATAACTTTTTAAAAAATCGTTAATTTAAACAAACTTTTCTAGCTTTAAACAAAACATTATAATTTTTTCATACCACAACAAACTAAGGCATATACACACTTTGGTCGTAACATAACGATGAATTCTATTTTCAAAAGATTTTTCTGCAACAGAACAGAACGAGAAAGGAAAAACAAACCACATATGCAGACTTTCAGTTGAACGCAAACAAAACAGCCGATTCATAATAGAACAAACTAGTTCACCTTAACTTTATGATTGTATGTTTTATTTAGTTTTGAGAAAGCTTCCATTCTGCTCAAACTTCTTAGGAGTTTTAACATAAGACGGTATTTGTATTAAAATCTTGATAACGTTTTAAATGAAATTAGAAAAGAAAATTTTAATATACACACCTATTTAGCTTTGTTAGTCAATGGTAATATCAGTAGCCAATATGTAGAGTTACTTGAACTATCCCAATATTAATTAAGAGCCAATGGTTTAGTAAAGACTACTCTTTCTTTACGAGACATAGACTTATTAACATTATTAACTTAACTGATGTTAAGGCCGTGTCAGATACAACTTTGTCGCTTTGCGTGACGTTTCTACCTTCGGCAGAAAAACGCAAAGCAAAAGGTGTATGCCACAATGAAAACTTTGACAACACTCACGCATTGTTTGTTTACTTATAAAAGCGGTTGGTAATTTGTACATTTAATTATTTGTTACAAAAATAAAAGTTAAAAATTTAATTGGACGGTTTTTTGGAATTGAATTTGGCAAAAAAAAATAAAAAAAAAGAAAATTATACTAGCCAATTGTCAAAGCGCGCAAAAAGATGAGAGTTGGCTAACTTTTTGCTTCGCTCCGCTTTGAAAGTACTTTATGTGACATGTTTCGTATAAGTATGTATATTTTATCTTAGATGTCAAAGCGAATCGGTAACGCAACGCGAAGCAAAAGTTGTATCTGACATGGCCTTTAGTGTAAGTCTGTGTTTAAACGGCTCATGTCTGAAGGTAGAAGTACATAACATGCGTTAATTCGTCGACGAGTATCGTGCGTTTAAGGTGTTATGATACTTGCTATTTTATGTATTGGAATTTTTTAGGATTGACTGAATGAAACAACAAATGCGAGAAAGAACAAGAAATACAATACAATATAAAATGTAAACAAAACAAACAATATTGCCCATGTTTTGTTCCCACAAAAACCGTCAAAAAAAGCTATAAATTGCAAAAAAAAAAAGTTAAAACCCGCTACTTTCGATCAAAAACTAAAAAAGTTAGCAGCAGTGCTAACATTTAATCTTGAAATGTAAATTTTAAGTTACAAATTTTTATATTTTTTTTTGACAGTCTAAGATTATTTATCGATAACACACGTATATTTTTTTGACATTTCAAAATTTTTTATGGTATAATCAAACTCTTTACACTTAGTCAGTTTTCCTATGCAAATATATTTGCACTGTTCTCCAATATAGAAAAAATACAAAAAATAGCAAGTATCATAACACCTTTAGAAACTTTAACACGTGAAAAATTGCAAGATACACAACCTGCGTTATTAAAGCCTTTTCTTTAAGCTGTTTTTTATTTGTTTAACACTTTTTTTTAAGGAATTCCAAGCTTCAGCTCTTTCTCTTTCTTACGATACTGTATGTTTTTTAAACTCTTCAATAAATTTTTCTCCATGATTCACAAATTTGGTAAAATGTTCTTTTTTGTTGTCAGCTGATTACTTGTCAAAAATACACAACGCGCTTAAAATTTAACCAAATTTTTGCCGCGTACGCGTCAAAAAGTTTTTTGTGTAACTTGTTCTATGAAAAAATACTTTTTTGAGAGAAGTCACAAAGCATGCGCGCACGAACGCGTGCTATATACTTCTTCCTTTATTGACATCATTGCTACTTTTTTTTTTTTTTTTTCATTTATTAACTCACAATTTTGAAAACTTAAACTATAATAAACACAAGTTAACAATATAAATTTTTTTTTTATATACAAAGTCCCTTCATAGAGCTCTCAAGTATTATTAGAGTAACAAATTATTTACAAAATTCATAATTGATGTACATACTTCAAATGAAGAATACTTAATTTTTTTTTGTAATGAAAAGTTAAAAAAACATTACTTAGGTATTTTTCAGAGGTTATTAAACAAGTCAAAAGGATAAAATATGACATCATTGCTACTTTGAGCGTGAAAGAGAAGAGGGGAAAAGAAACGAATACACAGATGCATTTACTGTCAGTACGTTTTAATTTTCTTTACTATACTATTGGGGGATGGGGTCTTTCGTAAAGGTGCAAAGGTTTCTGATTGCTATTCACTTGGGAATAGCTAGAAGTAATACCTTTACTGAATTTATCAAGCAGCTCAATACTTCCGGACATTGGTCAAGTGCCCCGTGGTACTGTCTCACATGCTTCCAATACGGCCGACAGCTAAAGTGAAAAGGACAACGTAAATCCGAACTTAGAACGTGCGCACACTTCTTGATCCTTTAAAACTGGCCCAAGTGTAAAGAGAGTTCACAAAATACACTCTGCTTCTCCTAGGACTGTGCGAAACAAAATGGCCAGGAACATAAAACCCCTAATAGCTTTACGGTTCTGTACGCAGGCAAGCCAGAGCACCAACCAAAGTCGAATGGTGTCGGCATATTATTGTCCAAAGAGGCCCGACATGCCCTGATTAGCTAGACAAACTGGTAAACCGAAGCGCTAGAAGCGATAAAAGACAATTTTACGTAAAACTCGTATGCGATGCGCAAAAAGCTGCGGTGGATTACAGACTGAAATATAGCTATATGCTTTCACTAAAAAGCTCACGGGTAAAAACTTCGGAACCAAAAGGCCTCTGAAGAACATCGAGGGAGTGCTGACGACAGCCGATCGGAACAACTTGAAACATGGATACAACGCTATTCCAGCTTGCTATCCATTCCATCATTTGCCACCGAAAACTTTTGTACTTGTACCCACCATTGTGTAACACAAGATATCTCGACTGAGGCTCCCGAATTTGACGAAATATTAAGCGCTGTCTCGTCCTTAAAATCAAATAAGGCACCTGGCAGATAACCAGCAGATAACATAGCACCTAAAATGCTCAAAGTAGACAGCCTAACATCATCATCCTTTCTACTGTCACTAATCCAAACATTCTGGGCCACAAACGAATTGGATTCCCAAAGCAAAGAAGGTATTATCGTCAATATCCCCAAAAAGGAGACCTTACGGAATGTCAAAATTGGAGAGGTATAACCATTCTTAGTGTAGTAAACAAAATCATAGCACACATATTAAACAACAGTTTATCCCATCCTATATTGCCGGAGCTCTGGAATGAGCAAGCTGGGTTCCGTCCACAGAAGTCTTGCACTGATCAAATCAACACATTACGGATGATTGCGGAAGAGTCTAACGAGTGGCAATCCCCTCTGTATATGGTCTTTATCGACTTCGATAAAGCTTTCGATACCTCAAGGCTCGATAAAATAGGGAGCGCTCTTGCTTGCAAGGGTGTTCATCAAGACTTATAAGTCTTTTCCAATCGCTATATATTGATGTTTGCTGCCGAGTCGTGCATGACAATGCCCTAAGCAACCGCTTCGACGTATTTAAGGGAGTCAGACAAGGATGCTTACTATCGCTGTCGCTGTTCAATGTTGGCCTTGACGTAATTATACGAAATTCAACTTGAGCATGCAGGCTTGATGTCACATAGCCACAGAGATGTGGTGGCGAAACTCAAGTTGAGAGATTGAAGCCGCGAAGGCCGGCCTTAGGATAAACACCACCAAGAGCAAAAGCATGCGATGCAATACTATTAAATTTAACAGGTTTGAAATACGCAACGTTGAACTAGATGATGTTACATCTTTTTGCTACCTTGGTAGCATAATTACCAACATTGGCGGCTCTATTATTGATGTGATATACCGAATTTCAAAAGCCAGTCAAGCATTCGGCATGTTAAGTAAAATATGGAAATCAACTGTAATCTCTTTAAACACCAAGATTCAATGTCTTAACACCTGTGTGAAATCCGTGCTCCTATATGCTAGCGAGACGTTGAACGCATTGCCACGTGCTATAAATGCTGTGCTGGTATTTGTCAACCGCTGCTTGTGAAGAATTCTTCGAATATTCTGGCCTGCAACAATATCAAACGTACAGCTATGGAGGTTGCGCAGGCCCACATAGCAAAAGCCGCCATTGACTGGACACCCCAGGGTACTACAAGAAGAATAGGACGTCCATTGCACACATGGAGGCGCCAACTGGAATGCGAGATTACTCAACGTGGTGGTAGTTGGAGAGAAATTAAGCACAAAGCATCTGATAGATCTGAATGGAATCAGTTTGTGGTGGCCCTTTGTTCAATATAGGAACCATAGGACATAATAATAATTATACTATACAAAAAAAAAAAAAAAAAAAAAAAAAAAAAAAAAAAAAAAAAAAAACATGACATGACATGGATTGTTTCAACGCCAATGAAAGTTCAGAAGAAAAAGTAAGAATCATGTCAATATGATATAAGCCATTTGAATACAGACTTAGCGTTTCTTAGCCCCAGGTCTTCACCAACAAAAATAAATATCCCAGCAATATTTCCTATTGCTCAGGTTATGTTAAAGGCATGGAAAACGTATTTATGTTAACTCATAATTTGGGAGATACCTCGCACACTTTGCCAATACTGTCCATTTTGTTAAGAGATTCTGTGTAATGATAATCCAGACATGTTTATCAAATTTGGACAATTTTTCTCTTACAGTTCTTTAGATATAAATAATTATATTTTGTGCCACGCCCACTTCTCCAAAAACGCCCATATTTTGTCGGATGTTGTGTATGATAACCAAATTGCTTGTACCTAATTTAGAAACATTGGCTCCTGTCGTTCTCCAAAATACATAAATCTATAATGTATTTGTATGGGAGATGCCACACCCACTATTCCAATCCCGCCCATTTTGTCACAGATGTTTTGTATTGATAACCCAGCTATGTGCACCAAATTTGGACAATTTTTCTGATACCATTCTTTAGATGTAAATAAAGATATTTTGTGCCGCGCCCACTTATCCAATCCCATCCAAATTTGGTCAGATGTTGTGTACTGATAACCAAGATACTTGTACCAAATTTTAGGCCTTTCCGTGCTATAGATAAACAGAATTTTATATTGTTTTTGTATGGGAGGTGCAACGCCCACTCAAAATTTCCAAAAAAAATATAGCCTATAGATCCTTCCAGACCATCAGTAATATACTCTAAAAGTTTCATGAAGATCGGTTCAGCGGCTTAGGCGGCTACAAGCAAACAAATAAACATACATACAGTGGCTCACACTTAAAGTCGGGCACAAGCATGAAAATATTTCTGCACGCTATATCTCTGGTTTGATAAAAAATAAATATCTCCCAGTTTTGTCTATATTATTACAAAAACTCTTTTGCTTAAAAACAACAAAAAAAATTATTCTATTATTGCGTTATAAAATGTACATGAAGGTAAAACTTAGCAAAAGTCCCTTTTCTGTCTCACATTGAAAGTCGGGTATTACCTAAAAATTCAATAATACTTAAAAAACACAAAGTAAGTATTTTGTTGCGCCTCCTTTGATTCCCAACATCATGTAGACGGCTTGGCATCGATTTAATTAATTTCTTCCAAACATCGGGGCTAATCTTATTGCACTCTTCTTGCAACTTTTTTATTGAAATTAATTTATTAAAATTGGTCAATGTTTAGACCTATCTAACCATACAAATGCCTCTCTAAAACAACACTTTGTCTTCAATATTGGCAAATAGTTTAACTCAGCTCAATTAAGTTAAATATTGTCAAGAATTTTTTTACAAAATTTAACTTAATTAATTTATCTTCGTCGGTGATTGTAGGTGTTTTATAAGTATTGCATTCCGAGCTAACATTTGAAAAAAGAAATATTCTGCATAAGTATACGTTTATTTTTCGCAAGCATCAAAATAAATTACCTTTTTCCATTCAAGCTTAGAATATCGGATTTGCTTCTAAGTAATCTTCTCTGTATCCTTTCACTTTGCTCATGCCCTTCTTCGTCGTCGAACCACAGTGCCACAGAATCCATTTTTATTATTTTTTTTTTTACAGAATGTCCTAAATAAATTTTATAAACAATTTTCACAGCCAAACACAAACAATTTATTTGTTTTTAACTTGACGTTTGTTGACACTGACGTTTATTTGAGCAGCGTTGCCACGATTTGAATTAAATTGCGAATGCGATTGCGAAAGTCTAACAGAATACCAATTTTCTTTCGCATCGCATTTTATTTGCACATCGCATTGATTTTCGCATCGCAATTCAGAATAAGCCTCCTGGTTTCTATGCACATTTCGCTGGTTGCTTAGGTCAGCTCGTCAGGAAACTTTATCCAAAGACTTAAGAGAAGCTAAAAATATTATACAAATAAGACTATAAAGTGTATAAGAATTTAAAACACTCAGGTCTTACTTGTAACAATATCAAAGCTTCAACAAAGCCACAACAATAAACGGTATCTAGTTTAATCCAAATTTTATGACTCATTTCTCCTTCAACCGCATTAATTTTATTTATAGCTTCGTCAGTTATTTAGATTTATTTGTGCAGTAAATTGTCGAAGCTAATCCATTGTACAGGGTTAAATAGCTGTCATCTTAAGTGTCATTTACTTAGTGAAAAGTTTGACATTTACGAATACGGATTGTTTAACAAAATGCGTAAAAATAGTTAAAACTTACTACAAAAAAGTAGTGGTTCAAACGTGGCCACGTTTCATGCATTACAGGGTGATTATGGTCGTAATAATCGACCATACTATGGTTATAAATTACAATAATATGGTTAATATTAATTATTATTTGCCCGAAACCAATCGATATTTGGTCGAAAATAACCAAAATTTTACCATAATTCGCATATTATGGTCAAATTAACCACAATATAGTCAACAATTTCCTTAATTTTCTTAAAGAAAAAAAAAACAATAATATGGCCAATGTTAATATATATTGTGGGTATTTTGTCGGCCAATTTTTCAATGTGCTTTTCTTGAGTAAAATTGCAATTTTATTTGGTTTTTCTATTCATGTTACATGTATCAAAAACAACAACATTTTGTTTGACCATGTTCACACGGACAGCAATATTCCAAACATGTTTTGCCAAACAAAAGAGCGAAACAGGTCGTTTCATTATACTGTGGAACAAATTCAGGTTAGCAAAAATTGGGTCAATTCTGTGAGTGAGGGGTGAAAATAGAAGCTAAATTAGAAGACCCGTATCGTGGCGTTTGCTTATGTTAGTTCGATTTTTTATTTATCGACCTTCAACCTTTGCAGTCAAATGCCGATTTTCAGCATATTGTTTATATAATTTTTTGCATATAACTCGTCGACTAGTTGATATTTTAAATCTGTAAAGGCCAAATTATTGCTAGAGACCTGTGCAACAATTAAAATTAAAAAAATTTGATTTAGAAAATTTTTGTGGTGCTTATGAAGCAATATGTTGGAAAAATTATAACAAGCGTTCCATTATTCCAACTTTACTTTAACCTAAAGTGAGCGATTAGTTAAAGGAAGGTTCATACTACCTGATAGGCTAAAGTAAAGTTTTAATAAGGGAACACTTTTTATACCGCCGATAAAATCCTACCTTTAGCTATCGGTAAGTCGTGAAAACGGGGATAAGTCTTTTTTGCTTTCTGTTTAATCTATAATATGCTTCTCAGTTTCTTCAATAAATTTCATTTGAAAAGAAAATAATCATAATACAAAACTTGCGTTTTCCAGCTTTATATTAATTTACTTCTCATTTTTTATGTACCAATTTTGTTCAGTGTTGGTTTTGAAGAAACATTGAAAAATAAACTATTAAAATATGGAAAAAAATATAACTTGAAATGTTAGTTAGGAAAAGTTTTAAGTAAAAACATTAAATATCGACCTAACTTTTGCTAACCTGAATTTGTTCTACAGTGTTATGCAACATGCTGCGAAACAGTAAAAATGTACTATCAGCTCCAATTTTGATAACAATTATCGTTAGTTTATCTGAACTAGCTCTCAAAAAAATCTAGACAAAGAAAAAACAAAATTAAAATTCATGTTAAATAAGAAAAGTGATAATTATTAAATAATAATATTAATTAAAGTATTATATAAAAAAATATTTAATTTTAATCTAATTAAATAAAATCACACTAACAACACACAAAAAATGTCAAAATGAAACAAGAATGAATCGTAGAAACAGCGTGTTTGGCAATCTAGTTTCAGAGAGCGAAACAAGTGGTTTATATTGTCGTATGAACATACGAGATTAGCGAAATTTTTAATGTTCATGCTCCATGAAAATTAAAAAAATTTTTATATTCACACAAACAAACTGTCAAACTTCTTATGTAGTTTATACAACCCTTTAGTTAGGCAAATGCAAAAAATTTATCGAAAACAGTTTGGCTAAAACTTAAAATTAACAAACATTTAAAATTAATCTAATTTTTATTTCCGCTAAAATTGGTTTGACTTTGAAGTTTAATTTGAAAATTGTGAATTTGTTTTATTTTCAAAAGAAGTATCATCTGCTTTTGATCACTCAACTAAAAAAAAGTACGATGTGAAACGTTTAACATCTATTTATGTGGTTTCCAACGGGTTATGTTCTTCAAATTTAAATGTTCTTCAAATTTAAAATTTGCATTGTATAATTACACTTTGCTAGTTGAAAAAACAGACCAGCTGGACACATGGCCTTTTAACCTAATTCGGGTATGCTGAATCCATTGATTCTAACCGTTTTTTTAGGTTAGCTCTTGTTTTCGAGATATACTGTTATTTCGAAAATGTTGGAGGTTGCACAACATATATTCGCGTAACTCCAAAACCGAAATTTCGCAATAAAATTTCCTTTAAGCACGTTTAAACTGTTTTCTAATATGCGCAGTAGTAGCAAAATTTCGAAATTTTTGTTTGTTAAAAATTCATAAAAAATTGGAAAATTTAGCTTCACATTCTTGTAATTTTTTCTACACATATAAAAAACGAAGTTGCAAACAAAACAAGCTATAAATTATTAAAATCTGTTAACAACTTATTCACAAAAGACGAAACATTTTAATTAAATTTCAGAATGTCATTAAACGCAATATTAGTGTGTTAGCGTCCCAAAGAAGTGGTGATAAAGGGCAATACTATTTTGGGAAAATGTTAGGGACAAAAAACTAATTGAGGTCGGTCATACATTTTATACCCCTATGGGCGACTTCTGGGCAGTTATGGGACTTTTTCTTCAATATATTTCTAGTCTGCATTGAACATTTTGTATGGGAGCCCCCTTAAGAAATGGAGTAAGCAGGTAGGTATGTTAGAAATTGCGTACGAATTTTGGAAGAAGAGAAGCACCGTCAGCTCCATATGTTCGTTATCTTGTGATAAAAGTGAAATAAACTGGCATCCTCATCGATAAACCAAAGCGTGAAAAGCCAGAAACAGTGCGCACACCCGAGAATATTGCTGCTGTGGCAGAAAGAGTGCGTGAAGCGCCATCAACATCAATTCACCGTCGTTCTCAACAACTGAACATTTCGGAGACATCATTGAGGCGAATTTTGCATAAAGACCTTGGTATGACGCCATGCAAAGTCCAATTGGTTCAGGAGTTGAAGCCAACTGACCGTCCAATGCGTTTTCGCTACACTCGATGCTTTGCGCCCCGTTTTTGAAGATCGCATTATCAGCCGCAGAGCTGATGTCGTTTGGCCACCTCGGAGCTGCGATTTGACACCGTTGGACTATTATTTGTGGGGTGCCGTCAAAGATAAGTGTTACGCCGACAAGCCATTGGTGAAATACAGCAGCACACAATCTATAATGTGCTTAAAAATTGGACCGATCGTGTAGGCTACTGCATGGCCAGCCTAGGCAGCCATTTGAATGAAATTATTTTCCATTATTAACCGGAAGGATTGTACTTTCAAATAAAAAAAGAAATTCTTTATTAATGTGCTGTTTCCAGGTAACAGGCAATGGATTGTGTAGTAAAATTTATATGAAAAGCACTCAAAAAACTGAGTGATTTTCATATAAATTTAACTACACAATCAATTGTTTGTCACCTGAAAACAGCACATAAGTTTTTAGTTATTCGACCTTTTTGATTATAATTTATAAATTAAATAATTTTTTCAAGCTCGAGGTCTGTTTTATTCTTTAAATTCTTTATTTTTCAATATTTCGACATCCTTTGGTGCAATAATATTATTGCAGTGCAATAATAGACCTACAAAATAATTGTTGTGTATTTTTGTTACTCGTTAATCCTAAAGATGACATCCAAAGGATGTCGAAATATTGAAAAATAAAGAATTTAAAGAATAAAACAGACCTCGAGCTGGAAAAAATTTTTTAATTTATAAATTAAAAAAAGAAATTTGAGAAAATATTCAGTAGTTTTTTTTATAGCATTTTCAAAAAAAAAAAGTTATTTGGCGGACCCTTTAGAAGGCATTTTACGTAGCCATAAGAGTATGACAATGTCATGATATGACAAATTATCTGCAGCTTATTCGTAACAAAAATATCTTAAATATTAATAGAATGAGATTAACAATATTTAATTTTTATATCGCTTCTTGTTTCTACCTCCTTCAGCCTCAAAATAAAAGAACTTTTAATGTTCGTATAAAATTTAAAAAACCTTTTTGCAAAAGAAAAAAATAACATCAAAATTATGAACTAAATAAAACGATTTATTCTATTTTAATTTATGACTTCTATACTTATCGAAATAAACTTTTACGAGTATTATCAGACAAAATATTCGTTTATATTTTAAGAATCGTAAGCGAAATAATACTTGAAACATATTTTATATTTTTGCACATAAACTAACAACAACGACAACAATAACAGCATAAAAAGTTGCTTTATTGCGTCAATAACAAACAATAAAAAGGAACAGTGTGATTTATGATTCGAAGTTTAGTCTAGTCTATAAAACAGTTTAAGATTTAAGTATTCCACACTCCAACTGTAAAGTGGTGAAAATAATATTATGGGTGAAGTAAGCAAATCTTCAAGAATAGTTTATGAGTATGAAATCGATCACGGCTCAAATATCGTCGCTGTTTTTACTAACTGACCTAACTGAATTTTTTTTTTTTTTTGAAAATTGAGTTAAGGAAAAAAATAAAAATATTTGTCTTTTTCTTTATTTAACACTTAACAAAAGATGTTTAGATGTTTAGATAACAAATAATGCAGAAGCCCAATTTCATTCGTATTTTGGCTAGAAAATGACTACATTTAAGACAAAAAACATTAATGGCGATTTCTTTTCTGGGAAAAATGTTGCATAAATGGTACATGCTCTACACAAAAGAGATAGAGCATGTACCATTTATGCAACATATTTCTCAGAAAAGAAATCGCCATAAAAGTGCTCTCCTGTAATATTTTTTAAATGTTAGTGAAAACAGCGACAATATATCGCACTTGTTCCTCGAAACAGAGTCAAATCAAAATTTATAAATTTTCCTGAAAGACTAAAAACTTTTTTTTTATATGTATTCTTATATTACAAATGGGGATAAAACTGCATTTTTTTAGGCAAAATACTAGAGAAATAGATCTAAGATTTTTACAGTGGGTAGATATGGCCACAGTTTATCGTTTCTTGCAAAAAGTGAAAACTGAAAAATTTTGAGTTGACGCTGTTAAGAGGAACAAGTGAGATATGTACAAGTGCATTATGTATTACTTTTTTAAGTAAAGAAATTCATATTTGCTGTTTTAGTTGGAAGTTATTAAACAAGATTTGAATTGTAATTTCTATTAAGTTGTTACCTACACAACTAACCCTTTTCGTTGTAGTTATCTAAACTAGGAAGAATGCGCTGTAGTACCATCGGAAGCATTCTCAGTTCTTACTGTACGCTAGCAGCCGCCACTTAACCCTAATCAAACCGACCTAAAATATTACTGATACTCCCAACATGTGTCTCTAAGGCACATATGTACGTGAAAATCTGAAGACAAAAGTTTTAATTCATTAAATACAAGTAAACTTAGAGAAAATGTGTTACTAAGCACAAGGTAGTCATAAAGTTGTAAAGTCATATGTGTTAAGATAATTACAAGAAATTTATATGACTGGTGTGGGCAACTGCTTATAATTTAGATTTCTACCGTACAGTTATGACGAATCAAAAAACAAAGCATTCAAATTTTTATGTTGTTTGAAATACAATAATATTTTTTTAAGCAATAGTAAAATCTTATTTAGGACATTATGACGCTATGACTTGACATCACACCTTGTGAATCTCCCAATTGTTTATGTGCAAAAATTTTAATACCATGTACATTACAAACATTATTAAAGAATTTTTGACAGCATTTTTTAACTACACGACTTTTTTTTAGGATCAGACATAAAGCATCTTTTACGTTTATTAGTTCCTGAAGATCTTCCTGCATGCAATCCACTATTATAGCCCGTTGTAATTTATTTTGGAGACCTTTGGCGAATTTGGGGGAGCAATAAGTAAGTGCTTCAGTGCCTAAGAGACATATTTATGTCGGTAGTTTATGTTGTATATTTTTAGTTTTGAATTATAAAAAATAAAATATTAAAGGATTTTAACTATTGTTTAACTATACAAAATATATGTAAAATAAAAGTCGAGAAGTTTGGTTGCGATATGCCGAATATTATCGTTACTACATTGAATTAAACATCAACATGTGTCTGCAAGAAAGATTAGGGTAAAACGACGTTGCAAGTTTGTATGATCTTTGTGGTAGCGGCTCTAAATAAACACACCAATGTCAGGTTTGAGTGTTTCAATCGGCAGCCCCGATACTAAACTTAATCGATTAGAGAAACTGCAATAACGGCACCCTTTGGAACTTGAAACATTAGAATACTTTGAACTGGCACAAATCTGCAAGATATTTTATTTTTGTACTCTTTAATCACTAAACCTTTGTGTAATGTAGCAACGAAATCTGCTGACCTTAAAGAAAGAGGGATTTATACAGTGGTCTGGAACAAAACAGCAAAAGGTATCTCTAATGGTTAACAGGCGATATCAACGCGCAAAAAGGACAAATAATGCGAATATGAGCAGAGTGATCGAATCAGTGAAGATCATTGGGATAAATATATGCACACGGTGAATTATTTGCAAAAACATGTGCCAAACATAGTTAATGTATGTATCGCCGATACACTCAAAAGAAAAATCAATCCATCTGTACTCAATCAATCCGAAGCGGTATCAATAGTACGGTGAGTACGGATTTTCTTGAATCAAGAACAGAAAGATTGATTCAAGTACGACTTATTCAATCGCGAAATACTCAACTTATCCATATTCAATCGAATTCGTACTTAAGATAATCCGAAAATAAGATTGATTTAAGTAAAACTGAGATTGTATCAATCTAAAAATGTGCTTGATTTAAGCGTTATAAAGTTGATTTAATCCCGAATTCGTACTTGAAATAAACCAAAAGTGAAATTAGAATAAGAATATTATTATGATTTAATTATAAAACACCAGCATCATGCCCGATATGATTTTTACTTTAAAGCATTGGTGTTCAAAAATGTTTTGCATATGTATTCCGAGAGAATTTTTAAAATACAGTGACACGCAAAACTAAAAGCACAATTTTTATTAATATTTAATCACAAGAAATTGTCATTGTTGTATAAAATTAATAATAAAGCAGTTTTCACTGAATTAATTGTTGGTGATAAACTTCCGTCGATTAGGGACATCTGAAGAGTTGGTAATTTTTGTAATTCCATAGTATTTATCGACAAAATATCAAAACTTCTGCAATACGCCGACAGTACTCCTAATCTATGCTTAGATAATAAGCTATCAGCCAACTCTAATCTACGAATAGGCGAGGAAGATTAGTTGATAATATTTGTAGACGTTTTGAGGACTGTGATATTAATTACAACAAAGAGTGGAACGTTAAATATAAATTATTTCTTTAACAACAGTGCTTGTGCAGACCTAGGAATTAGTAGAGGAAAGAAGCCTACTTAAATGCGCTATAATCGCAGCGATAACATACGTATTGAGAGCAAGGTTCCAATCTAAAACTCAGCTATAGACCACACGGTTGAACACAGTGCACGGCAATACAAGCGACTATGAAGTGAAAATTTTCTTTTGATGCGTTGGCTGCTGCAAGAGAGACGTGATATGAACATAATGCCATAGCCGTTACGATGAGCATAGAAAGGCAATTCAATTGGTTTGTATGGCTATGGTTATGTCGTTATGGTAAGTCACCAATAATCTAATACAGTGTTGCCCAAACAGCTGTTTCGTATGATTATGTCACGTCGAATTTGAGCTTAGTCGACTTATTGTCAGTATTCGAATCCACAGCAGCATTGGGAGCCAAGTGTTATTTAACATAAACATATCCTGTTCTGATTTAGTGAAAATCATTATAAAACATTTAAGAAAGGTTAAGGACCCCGCGTGAATAGCATAACTTCAAATATGCTAAAAGGTGATATGATACGACCTTTAATAGAAGACTTTTAAGCGCCTTAATCTCTAATAGAGCTATGTGCGTGAGGAAATATAATATCTCAGGAAATATAATATCACAGTTTCGAAATTATTCCTCACAAGCGCGCTCACTAAAAAAAATTTTGTCAGCATTCGAGTTCACTCACGAATGTTTTCCAAAATCTCACAATCACTCTCAGGCACATGTTATTAAAAAAATAATTTTTTTTTAATGAAACACGATGCTTTAATTTAATTTTATAAATAAAAATTCTAAAGTATATGCAAACATTTTTTAATTTTGTTGTATTCAATAGTTTTTTAAGAAGACTTTCGAGAGTACTCACGACCACGCTCGGAAATTTTTACATCGCATTCACGTTTACTCTCTCACGCGTAATTAATATTCAAAGTAATCACAATCGCTGATGATTCACACATGAATCACGTGTGACACGAAAAATATAAAAGGTATAACGTTACTGACAGTTATTAACAAGGCTATAACACTGCGGGTTGTAATCCTCATTCTCATATGAACTCCGACAAGAACAAGCTGATTTAGAGGCATGATACTCCAGTGCTGATTGCGTAAACAGCTTGCGTATATGTTCGGCTAATATACGCAATCTGTGCAATGGCAATGTGCAATAGATCTTCTATGTTTTGTATTTTTAAGGATTTCAGCAAGGCCTTTACATCCTGCACCATGACGCTATCTGGCTAGCACTGCAATGCAAAGGAGTGTGTTAAATGTTCTTTGTTTTTTGTAAAATTTATTTATATTTAATTTAATGTGAAAATTACTGTTAAATTTACGTAACCCTTATGAAGTCAACAAATAATTGACGAAACGTTGGAAAACATGTAAAGAAAAGTTTTTTATTTACATTAAATAATATAGGCCTAATTAGCTGACTTGATACAATTCAAACATGAAATAAAAAAATTTTTTGTTGAGATTAATTTGCAAAACTGCTGTCAAAATTAACTTTTAAGTCAACAAATAAACAACACAAGTAAATAATATTTAAGTAAGTAAATAACAATATACAAACAATTTTACTAGCTGCCTGGCCCACAATGTCGACAAGAACATGTCTTTCGTATATTTATATTGAAAAGAAAAACAAATTTTAATTTTTACTATTGTTTTCAATATAAATATGCGAAAGAACTGTTCTTGTCAACATTGTGGGCCTCGCAGCAAAGGCATTTTTTGTCAAAAAACAAAACGTTTGTTGAACTAATGCTTTTGTTTAACGAGGCTTGCGTTTTGTTATTTTTGTTTTGATCACGTAATTTGTGTTGATTATGGCGGCCTATTTTTACACATTGCTACTTCACTATCAAAAACGCATTCGCAACTGATTTGGGCCTTTTTTACTCGTCACTTTTTACAGCTCTATATGGTACTCTGTGGCCTAAACGAAAACTCAACATGTCAGGTACTTCACGAAGGTATGCTGAGAAAGTCCCTTCGCGGATTCCGGTAGGCTCCGAATATTTTCACTATTGTTAAACATTGTAACCGAAGTGATAATGCTAAAGGCAACCAGCATTAGAATAAGTATAATTTGGGGCCTGAAAGGACCCTATATTTCGGAGAAGCTTTAAAAAAACTATTATACAATGATTTATACCAAAACAGAACTTTCTTTACAAAGCTTTCGCTTCAGTGTTGGTTATAAATTAGAATTATTTTGCTTGGTTGGTAAAATTTTTTTTAAATTCAGGTTATATTTAAAATAGAAAATCCATCTATCTGTCCTCTTTTAAATATCTGTTCAATTTCGCAATCTACAATTGAAGATCATTATAATTTGAAAGAACATTCTTTGGCATTTATTTTTTGAAGATTATGTCTATCAAATGTTGGCCGTTGCTACGTCGCAGATGGTCCATCCGTTGAGTCCAATTTTCGATGACTCGTTCGAGCATTTCGACTGGTAACTGGCGAATGATACGCGTAATGTTTTCTCCAAGGCCTGAATCGAAGCGGGTTTGTACGCATAAACTTTAGACTTAACATATCCCCACAGAAAAAAGTCTAACGGTGTGATATCACACGATCTTGGTGGCCAATCGACTAGCCCAACACGTGAAATTATGTGCTCACCGAAGTGTTCTCTCAATAAATCCATTGATTGATGCGATGTGTGGGAAGTGGCGCCGTCTTGCTGAAACCAAATGTCACCGAGATCACGAGCTTCAATTTCAGGGATCAAATAGTCGGTTATCATGACACGATAACGGTCGCCATTGACGGTTACGTTCGCACCGGCATCATTTTTAAAGAAATATGGACCGATGATTCCACCGGCCCACAAACCATACCAAACCGTTGTTTTTTCTGGATGAAGTGGCAGTTCTTGAATCTCTTCAGGTTGCTCTTCGTCCCAAATGCGGCAATTTTGTTTGTTTACATACCCATTGAGCCAGAAATGGGCCTCTTCGCTGAACAAAATTTACCTCGAAAACGTCGGATCTTCTTGGAACTTTTCAAGAGCCCATAGAGCGAAGCGATGTCGCTTGGGAAGGTCGAGCGGCTTCAGTTGTTGCACAAGCTTTATTTTGTACGCTTTCAATTTAAGATCTCGACGTAAAATGTGCCAAGTCGTTTTATACGTCAGTCCGAGTTGCTGCGAACGGCGCCGAATCGACTCTCCACGGTCTTCGTGTACATTCGCAGCTACGGCCGCTATATTTTCTTCACAGCGTGCTGGACGTGGTATATTCGGTCGAATATTATCCAATAGTGAATGCTGGGTCTCAAAATGGGTGATGGTGTTGCGAATAGTACGCTCAGTATGCCAATTATGTTGACCACAAGTTGAGCGAAATGCACGAAACACATTCCTCACAGAACGTGAATTTTCGTAATAAAGTTGAACGATTTGTAAACGTTGTTCAGGTGTAAGTCTTTCCATTATGAAATGCCAAACTATACTAAACAAAAATAATATGACAGCATGACACGACTCACACGTGTTCTGTCAAAAAAAAAAGGCTATTGAAAAAGGTATCTCTACTTGAATCACCCTTTATATGTATATATATTACATTATATGTATATATATTTCAAAGCTGATGCGAAATTTTCAGCAAAATTTACCTCTATTCAGTAGTACGATTCACTAACTTTTAACGAATCAATGTTCGTTATATTTGTCGTAATATATATTCGCTTACAGTAACGATAGTGTTCTGTAATTTCTTTATAACGATAGTGTACAGCTGTATTCTTGTATTTGTGTGTCTACAAATGTCAAAATACGCGAATGCCAAATAATTAAAAGCCATTTTAAACACAAAATACATTTTATCGATTTAATATACACCACGTAAATTATTTTCGCTTAAATGACGAAAAAAATAGTGCTTAAAGTAATAATAGCTGATTTCACCCGATAGTGAATATCGTTAAAAAAGTAACTGAATAGCAAATTCGATGGAATTTTTGCTATATTGATTTTAACAATAAAATCATCGTTATAAAAGTTGGTGGATCGCACTTCAGGTCTGTAACGGACCTTATCCAAAAATGTTTCGTTCCTAAGGTAACAGTTATAAGCCCAAATCAATAACACCAGAAATAATAAGCAGCTCACTTACTCAACCTTAAAATATTCTTTTTCGGTTCAGCTCTGAGCACTCAAATTGTAAGTCGAAGCAGGATGTCGTTAAATATAAATGTTATTTTTTCTTTTAGTATACTGATCGACTCTGAATCACTTTTTAACCCTAGGATTCTCAGTAGATTTTTACCACTAAGTTCTCGTCTTGGTCTGGCCAAACCATAATTAGAACAGCTAAACAACCCAATTAAATAAAAAGTAAATAAATATATTTTTTATTGAACGTATGCTTATTATTTTCGATTGAACAAATTTATTATATTGGATAAATAAAAGAACTGTTTTTCAATGAAAAACGAAATATCGGCAAAATTTAATAAATTATTATAAAATAAAAATAATTAAACCAGACCTCGAGCTCAAAATAAGTTCTTTTAATTATTTATTATAAAGGTCGAATAAAATACAATATAAAATTTATTTATTATTATTATTTAATTATTTCATTACTTTATTTTACATGCAAGTCATCGAAATTTAGTCTTTAATTTCGCATATTGCTTATTCGTATCTACCACAGCTAAAACGGGGCTTGCGTTTTCTTTTTGTAGTTAAATTGAACTTAGGGCATGATGGCCCGCAATTTTTTGATTCGATTCAAACATATTTAATTTGATTTAGCACATATCAAAAATATAATTCACGACGCTGTTTTTTTATTTCCTGTTATATTCGAAAAATTTTGCAAGCAAAACACAAATTTGGCCTGGCCAGACCAAGACGGTAATCCTAGGGCTAAAGAGATTTTATTAATTCCATCCGTCCATCTGGCAATTTGTTATTCCATGTAAATCTCGTGCGCAAAGTACAAGTTGCTAGTTTGTAGATCTATATATATAAAACTCTCGTGTCACGTGTTGCGTTTCTCTAAACTTTTAAATCTTTATTTCCAAAGGAAATGAGGTTTGGTTTTGTCGTTGTCTGTGCTTGGAAAGTTTTAAAGGGCTACGCTCGTCGGTTGGGGAGGTCCTTGACCAAGCAAAACACTGCACAACACGAAAGAAAAAAGGAAACTTTGTATCTTTCCAAGTCTTAAGGGGGGGAAAAAAACTATTGGCTATTGAAGTAATTTACTTATCTTTTCATAAAAACTAGTATAATACCCTTAAAAAAAAAAAAATTATATTGTTGACCCAACATCGACATTCCCAATAATAACTAACTAATCAGTATTTATATCCATTATAACTAAAATACATATTTATTAGTTTTAATTTTATGTTTAAGAAATATATAAACTTACTAACTGAATGGCTTATAATAACTTCATAATTTGTAATCAATTAATAATTTTTAAGAATGTATGAATATATTAAAATAAAAAAAAAACTCACTCTTTTATATTCGTGAATACTTCGCAATGTTATTGGTTATTTATCTTTTAAATGCCTCAGATGTTTTGAGCTCAAATCACCGGGAACGCTGTAATTTAAAAATGAATATTAGCTGTGAAACTTAAATTATTGATATATAACCATTTTTTTGTAAACGGCGATACTAAACATTATGTAATACATCATGTAAAATAAAATTAAACTTTCAAAAAAAAAAAATATTGGTTGAATTAATTTAAGATTACGGTATGCACTTTACTAGCATTTAGAGTTTAATTACTTTTTATTTAAAAATATATAAATTCAAACATTAAAGTAAAATACATACACAAATTTTAATAAACTTATTTCTAATTTTATTCTTTTATTACAAACCTCATCTATTCTTTATTTTTTTTTCTTTTTTTATGTTACGTTGGGCAATATAAAACAATTTTAAAACATACAAACATATGTATGGATGTCTAAATTCTCATATTTTCATTTGTTTTTGTTTTCTGTTAATTCCGCCAGAATACAGAATAATGTTAAGCGATTAACATTTTTGTACGACCGATTAACATAATCTTATACACCTAATTCTCTTTTTACACGAATTATTTTTACACGAATTTTCATTTAACACGAGTTAAAAAGTTAACATTTTTCTCTTTTTACACGAATTGTTTTGTTTTAACACGATTTTTTTAATTTTTTATTGTTGTTTATTGTACTTTTACGTTATTTTTTAGGTATCTTTTTTTACACGAATTTTTTTACACGAATTTATTGGGAACGTATCTATCGTGTAAAAAGAGAATTGGGTGTACTTATCATTACTTTGACCCCTTTCAGACAGGCAAAGTTTACTTTGACAAAGTCTGTTGAATTCTCTTTTAAACTTTGTTTGGTGCTCAGACACACAAAGTTTAATTTGACAAATTTTTGTTTTCTCTTGTTTGAATATAATATATAAACAGCGTTGCCAGAATTATGATTTTATCATATTTTGGATTATTTTTTTAAACAAAAATATGATTAAAGATTTTTTTCTCAAATGATGATTTTTTATTTTTAGAAATTCTGATTTTTACTTTAATTTTGCTTATACAAAATACACGATTATTTAAACAGTAACTTTCTAAAACAATGAAGTTTTGCATCAGCTTGATGTGTGTTGGTGCCGCACACTTTTGTACCCAGTATCTAGAATACACAAAATTGCATCATTATTTCTGGACATAAAAATATTAAAAAAGGCATATTATAACCTATTTCCAATGTGCGAAAGAGTTCCTTCTTTCGAACAACTACATTTAAAACAAAAACAAATTCTAAAAACTTTGTTTTTGTTTTAAATGTATTTGTAAAGGTACGTTCAGACTGATGAAATATTTGAAAGCAAACATCAAATATTTCATTAACGTAGTCTGAAGACAAAATATTTTTGAGTATCAAATAAAATAACAGCTGATTTTGAGCAAATAAAAGTATTTGCCGGCAAACAAATATTTGTCCAATGTGAACATAGTGTGAACACAAAAAATCAAATATTTTAGTAATTTTTGAGAAAACATTTATTTGATATTACAAAAAAATTGTAAGAGCAAACAACTACAAATAATTTTAGCCATGTTCCGGATAGAAGCAATTTTTCCTATAAGTTTTCGGATTCTTTACAATTTTAAATATTTTTTATAATGATTAGACTTTGCTATCGTGCCGCTATTAGCAAATTTTTGCGAATTACCGCTAATTTAGCAATTTTTATAGAATTTTTGCCATTCCTTATAGTTTTAGGCACTTTTACTAAATTTTATGGCTTGTTTGAAATATTAAAATGGTTCGCGAATTTTCGCTATTTTGCAACTTTTTTTTTTGTTTTTCCCCTAAATTTGGTTTTTTAACTGATTTAGCGACTTCAAATATATTTAAGGGTTTGTTTCCAACTTTGCAATTTTTCACAAATTTTAGCAATGTTCCCGTTACCCAGTGGCTTCCATTTTTTTCTTCTTCTACATTCTCCTGTTCTAACACTAAAAGAAATGCTGATCCACAGAATAAATTAAAAAATTAGCTTTTACGGTCATTTTTACCATTTAAGAAATAGGTATATTTTTATTTTTGAACACTTTCATTAAATAATTATTTGATGCAAATATTTCTTTTAGTCTGAACGCATGGCAAACATGAATTTATTTATTTTATTAACACTGTTTGCCAACTGTTTCATCAAACAAAAATTATCAAATATTTGAGCTTAGTTTGAACATTAACAAAATATATTTTTGTTTCACACAGTTTGAAGCAAATATCAGAACAAATATTTTCGTTAAATATTTCATTAGTCTGAACGTACCTTAAGAAGTGAATACTTCTTTCGTACATCGGAAATAGGCAGTTAGAATATTGATAAAAAAAATATTTGTGAAAAGAAAAAATGTATTTTTATAAAGTTTCATATACTGACGAATTATGTTTTTATGTATTTCAATTTAAATAATAAGAAGTATGGTTTTATAAAAAATTAATAATTCTTAATATTTTGCCCTTGTTTTAAAAAATTTAAATTAAGAAAAAAAAATTTAAGATTTTCCTCTTCAAAATATGATTTCTTTCGCCATATGACAATTTTTATTCCAAAGATTCTGGTAACGCTGTATATAAATATAAAGTTGCAGCCAACTTCAGGTATAATCTACGAACGAAAAACAAAACGACTTTGCGAGTACAGCAAAGTATGTACTCCCCCGCTATACTCTTTTCCCTTCTCTTCTATAAACTCAAGACTTTGCAAAGTAAACTTTGCTTGTCTGAAAGGGGTCTTTATACTCCGCGTGACGTCATCAAATTAATAAATTGCGTTTTAGATCATTATTCATCTTTTATTTACATCGATCACTATTATATTATGTACATCCACCTTTAAATTGTTGGTTGATCGATATTAACACTTAACAAATGGTCAGTGATGATGCATATATTCAAATAGTGTTGGACAAAAATTTATCACTTGTAAAGGATTGAGGTTAGGTGACATAACCCATATATAACCTTTTATATATTTTTTTTAACCATATATTAAAACCCTATGAGAAATATAATATTAATTCCATTAATTTTACAAAAACTAAACTAATCTCTTGCCTATGCCTAGCAGAAATATAAAATTGAATTATGGCAATTACCGGTGTGTGGATCTTTTCTGAAGTTTGTAATTTACATCAGATTAACTATTACTTTGTTTAATCAATTGTATCAATTCATTAAAAAAAAACTTTACAATGTCTTTTGCTTGTTTTATATAGCAAAAGTTATAGTTACCAATTGAAAATTAATCAAAGCTTTATCTCCGATGAGATTTTATCAAGATGAAGACTAGATTAAAAAGGCAAGTACAAAGGTCATTTTGTACCACGTCGTCTCAGAGACGGCAAAAAAAGTTTCGATAACTTTTGTAAAACTTAGCATGTAATTATTAACACCAATGTTGTCTACTGTTAGTGAGTGTATTCAACTCAACTGCAGAACATAACATAAAGGTGTCCCGCAGTATAACAGAAACTATCGTAATGTGAAGTGACATTATGTTCATATGCAATTTCCTCATCATTATCCTTATTTTTCCTTTTTTTTTTTTTTTTTTTTTTACACACATTAATCAAATATGATGCTATCTATGATTACTTGACTCACCTATATTATATTGTCTATACAGATATACTGTATATACATATATGTATGTTCCTTTATGTTAAAAATGCGGCTGTGGGAAAAATCGCCCAAAGAAAAATGGCCCAAAAAAAGAAATGAAAAATCGCCCAAAAAAATTCCATGTAAAATTGGGCCTAAATTCATATGAAAAGTGACCTAAAATTTTTGGGCTATTTTTCGTTATTGTTGGGTGATTTTTCGTTTTTTAAATTTCATAATGAAAAATCACCCAAAAATGTTGTATGAAAAATGGCCCATTTTTTTGATTTTCTCCTCTATGGTATAACAAACACCGGCTTCGCTTACTAAAGCTTCTCTGCACAGCCGGCCTTCGGCCGGGCGCAAGGATTTTCTCCTCTATGGTATAACAAATACCGGCTTCGCTAACTAAAGCTTCTCTGCACAGCCGGCCTTTGGCCGGGCGCAAGGATTTTCTCCTCTATGGTATAACAAACACCGGCTTCGCTAAGTAAAGCTTCTAAAATCTGCCTTGTTTCCAAATGAAAGCCGACTATGCAGAGAAGCTTTAGTTAGCGAAGCCGGTGTTCGTTATACCATAGAGGAGAAAATCCTTGCGCGCGGCCGAAGGCCGGCTGTGCAGAGAAGCTTTAGTTAGCGCAGTGTCCATGGACACTAAGACACTTTTTGGAGTGTCATAACGTCCATGGACACTATGACACTGGACGTTATAACATGCCACCGGGAAAAAATTCGTTTTTGCTTTTTGGGTCATTTTTTATTTTTTTTGGGCCCTTTTTCGTTTCTTTTGGGCAAAATTTCATATATAACTTTTTGGGTCATTTTTCATGTTCTGTTGGGCGATTCTTCATTTGGGCGATTTTTCATTTCTTTTTTTGGGCCATTTTTCTTTGGGCGATTTTTCCCACAGCCTAAAAATGCGCTTAGAGGCTGTGGGAAAAATCGCCCCAAGAAAAATGGCCCAAAACAAGAAATGAAAAATCGCCCAAATGAAGAATCGCCCAACAGAACATGAAAAATGACCCAAAAAGTTATATATGAAATTTTGCCCAAAAGAAACGAAAAAGGGCCCAAAAAAAAATTGAAAAATGACCCAAAAAACAAAAACGAATTTTTTCCCGGTGGCATGTTATGACGTCCAGTGTCATAGTGTCCATGGACGCTATGACACCCCAAAAAGTGTCATAGTGTCCATTGACACTACGCTAACTAAAGCTTCTCTGCACAGCCGGCCTTCGGCCGGGCGCAAGGATTTTCTCCTCTATGGTATAACAAACACCGGCTTCGCTAACTAAAGCTTCTCTGATAGTCGGCTTTCATTTGGAAACAAGGCAGATTTTAGAAGCTTTACTTAGCGAAGCCGGTGTTTGTTATACCATAGAGGAGAAAATCCTTGCGCCCGGCCAAAGGCCGGCTGTGCAGAGAAGCTTTAGTTAGCGAAGCCGGTATTTGTTATACCATAGAGGAGAAAATCCTTGCGCCCGGCCGAAGGCCGGCTGTGCAGAGAAGCTTTAGTAAGCGAAGCCGGTGTTTGTTATACCATAGAGGAGAAAATCAAAAAAATGGGCCATTTTTCATTCAACATTTTTGGGTGATTTTTCATAATGAAAAATCACCAAATTTAAAAAAACGAAAAATCACCCAACAATAACGAAAAATAGCCCAAAAATTTTAGGTCACTTTTCATATAAATTTAGGCCCAATTTTACATGGGATTTTTTTGGGCGATTTTTCATTTCTTTTTTTGGGCCATTTTTCTTGGGGCGATTTTTCCCACAGCCGCGCTTAGAATAATGGTATAACCATAACCATAATTAAAATTCTGTGAATTCATAAAAAAAATTATTTATTTATTTTAAAATTCCCTTTTCACTGTGGATAATCTGCAACACACGGTGTTTGTAATTGAACTCCTCCGAAACGGTTCGACCGATTTTTATGAAATATGTAGTATGTGTTTTTGTTAGGTATGAGAATAAGTTGTAAGGTTTATTTTATATCGCTAGAGTGTGCAAAATAGGGCAAAACAGGTAACAGCTCTCCCTTCCTATATATTCATAACTCATGAACTGATTTTTTTGAAATTTGGCAGGCAAAGAGTGTACCATCTGGAAGTAACTATAGCCTATAATTTTTATTGATTAGGAGGGCAAAAGGGGGAAAAAGCTCTCCTGTCCTATATCTTCTTAACTTATAAACAGATTTTCTTGAAATTTGGCAGGCAAATAGTGTACCATCTGGAAGTAACTATAGCCTATAATTTTCATTGCTTAGGAGGGCAAAACTTATAAACTGATATTCTTGAAATTTGGAAGGAACTATAGTATATAATTTTTTTGTTTAGGGCGTGAAATAGCGCAAGAGGGGTAACAGCTCGTCTTCTCTATATCTTCTTAGCTTATCAACCGGGCGTCTTACAAATGAACACCATTACTCAATTTGAATATGCATTTAAGTTATTTATCATATTTATGTATGTTTTCACAGGAGCAGATATTTTTTTGGCAATTTTTTTTCCTAATTCTATTCATATGGCATAAAAATTACAATAGCCATACATTTTCACAAGACTTATATAACTCTCTAATATTTTTAATCGCGATTTTAACAGAATAATAAAATAAATAATAAATCAGTAAGCACACACATTTTATCTTTTAGCATGTGAGTAAGTATTACAGTAAACAATGTCAGGAAGACGCAGGGGATCAAATTTGAACCGGCGAACAAACAATGCAACACACGTGAGAAATTTTAGAGCAGCACGAACAGACGAATAAGCCCAGCAAGATAATGAAAACGTGTTTGGGAGGCGGTATTGCGTGAATCTCAATCACAAGATGCACGAGCTGAACGGAATCAACAACGAAAACTTGAACGGAGACAATCGCGACGTCTCGTAGTTGACACACAAAGAGTAAATGAACAACATCGGCAGCAAGTACATCGAGCATTTATATCCACTCTGCTCCTTCCTCTCGCAGTCGATTACGAGCCAGATGTTGAATATTCCGCTCCTCCGAAAGTGGTGCTATGGATAAGGAATGTCCTCATTGTCATAACATGAGCCAGCCGGGTTGTGTTGCGCATTAGGAAGAGTGCAACTACTACAAATTGAAACACCTCCAGAACCATTGAACGGCTTGCTCATAGGCACGGATCCAGATTCAAACCAGTTCCTGAAGTCCAATCGCACTTTCAATTCATGCTTTCAAATGACTTTATTTGGATCAAGAGAAATAGTTCGTAATATTGCGCCAAATGGTCAACAATCCAATTCAACGTTCAAAATAAAAGTATACCACAAAGTAGGCTCATTGCTGTCTATGCCAAACGCAGCACATACATTTTTACAAATCTACTTCATGGGCGGTGAGGACAGGATGCACGTTGTAGCTACAAGAACCTCAATTGCCAAGCGCATCGTCGGTGAACTGAGCACAATGAATTATTGGAATTCTTTCAATCACACATGCACGAATTGCAAAGCAACAATCACTGACAAAAAATATCGTACACGCAATTGCCCTTCGTAATGAATATTGATTATCTTAGTCGGATTTTCATAATTCAGAATAAAAAATACATCACTGTTTCATGTTTAATTTTTGAATATGTAACGAACAGAAAAAAAAAGTAGAAAGCTATTGTTTTTTTCATCGCCGCTCATGGTATAAAGCGCTTCATTCAGCTTTCTGATATGGATCCGATTCGCACACACTTACAATACATTTGTTATTTTTTTTATTAAAATCCAAAATATTCACTAGAAATAAGTTATATGGAAAAACAAAGTTTGCCGGGTCAGCTAGTAACTTTATAAAATTTGGTAAATAAGTTTAAATTGTACCAAATATATTTACTGCCAAATTAAATTCTTTTTGGAATCGATTCACATTTGACTATCTGTAAAAAGCTTTAACTTTCTTTATTAATATAGACTTAGGCAACCGTCTGTAAAATTTCTTTTAAGACCAAAATCCTAATATAGGACACAATTAAATCTTAATAAACCTTAACCTGATAGAATAACTTTGTTTTGGTGTTCCCATGGCTACCCCTCAGTTCCAAATAGGGCACAATCTCGAAATTTCTTCTGTAAATACTGCGGTGTATGAGCTTTACAGAATATGATTTTTGACTTGTTTTTCTTAAATGCAAATATTATTTAATTGTTAAATATTTTGTTTTCAAATAAGCCATTTTTGGTTTTTTTTTGGGACATATTTAAAACAATTTTAGTGCATATTTTATTTTTACTTTTTTCATTTTACTGCATATTTAATGCGCATAAACACTTTATTTAGAGTGTATATCCGGTTTCTCTGATAATAAACTTTGATTTTTAATATTCTTTGCTTTCAACTTCCCTTAATATAACCGCTCTCAGTGTTTCCTGACATTAAAGAACTTTAATATTAAATAAGTATTTATTTTAAACGACTTAAGCAAAGAAAAACCCCAAAGACAAATTAAAGAAACTTTGTGTTTTTTCTACTTAATGTTTTTTTTTATTCCTCAATGTTTGTGAAATGTTTATTCTATTACACAAAAAAGGGATTTTAAATGAAATCACTACAATATGGCGGCACCTTTTGCCATCAATTTCGTGTTAAACGTGTTACATCATGTGCGATAATTGCTTCAAATTGTATGACCGACTCTGGCTGAACGACCTTAGCATAGAGAACAAAAATAAATAAAATGAAAATAAAATAAAAAAGCAATTTAAATAAAATAAATAAAAACAAGAGCCAAAATTGGAAACTACGAGTACAAACAAACGAATTAAACATTTTTCCAATTCCTGTCAGGTGGAAAACAAGAAGTGTTTAACGGACTTTTCAGACTTTGATTTACCACACTTTATACACTGAACTCGTATTGTACCGAATTTTTTATTTAATGTATTAAATACAATCGGCGTTTTATTTTCTGGAAAATATAAAGAAAAAAAAATCGCATAAAAACCACCTTAACAAAAACAACAATGGCGGATATAAAAGTTAAAAACGTTTTACCAAAATGTTGGAAAACAAAGGAAAAAAGGAAGTCTGTAACAAAGAATAATTTTTATTTACCACCATCCCACAAGGTGACCATACATGATGTACAATAAACTTTTCGTGTAGTTTGTAACAGTTAAAGGTCGCCGTGAAAAAGGCACTGTTTGTTGACAGATGATAATTAACTAACAATTTTTACAATTAATAAATAGCACCTCTTTTAATTGGCAGAAAAGCTTAACTAAAGATATTTTTCCCTGTAATAAACAATGAAACCTTAATGTTACATACAAACATATATCATATGATATTAACCGGGCAAGTTTTTATAAGAAATTTAAAAATATGCAACCTTTTTGTGTTGTTTAGAATAACAAAGAAATATGCAAAAAGCATAAATATGCAACCAAAAACATAGTGAACAAGTTAGAAATTAAAACATTTAAGAAAACAAATTTTCGAGTGTCCTTATTTGGGACTCATTGCCAAAGGGATGATCCATACCTCAGACAGATGTCTCTCACAAGTGGTGGAAATTAACCCGCGAATTTGGGCTTAAACCACAATCACCACGTGATCCCCGAAAGTATTTTTTTAATGAAAAAGTTAAACTCCTCACAAAGGCAATCTTCCTGAGAGATAAAAAGCAAGAAGAATTCTTTTGGAGGCCTCAAATAATTTTCAGTGTGATGCCGTGTCATCTGGGGCTAATGAACCCCGTTGTACCTAATATTATCTCTGAACAGCTGCGATCACAAAAGATCGTTATGCACCTGTTATTGCCCCGAAAATGTCACACCAGAATGTGAAATATCCTTAAGATTGTTGGTGTCCATGTCATCCAATTCATGCCAAAAGAAGTTGGTAATAATCAACATATGAGCCTCAAAATCCTCAGCAATTTTTTTTGGAATGGATTGGATGATCCTGCATCTATCTGCGTCTGCGCTATATCCGTCGATTGTGATTGCGCCGAGCTGAGTAAATGACATACAATTCGACATATGTAGGCTTCCAACCCTCTCTACTCTTTTGCAGATGACAGTAACATTTACCATTCGTATTCAGTTGATTATAGACTAAGCGTTTCCGATGTTAGTGCTATGAGACAAAACATGAATGATACGCTTGGTCGAGATCTTTATATAATCTAGGAATGGTGCCGTGCGAATAGGGTTGATTTAATTGATCGAAAAATCCAATATTGGATACTAACGCATAAGCGCGCGACGGATCAAGGTGCCTCATCTATATATATGGATGGTATAGTTATTGAGGAATCAGAACTTTTTGATGTTCTAGGCATGTGATGTCCGACAGACAAAACATATTTTCAAGGTGCCAGAAGAAGCATACAAGTGCCTCGGTTTTTTTAAACGGTGAAGTATATACCTCACTTCATATGATCTCCTTACTATTTATACCATCTATATCCGATCGAGTATGGAATACAACTCTAATGTGTTGGCCGGTGCTTCAAAGTCTATTTTGGAGCATCTCGAGGGTGAAGGCTCTAATTGGTGACAGTAGGGTATCTAATTCTATTGACTCCCTTGAGCACCGTCGCAATGTGGGTTGCATTTGCCTATTTAATCGTTACTTCAGTGGGATGTGTTCTGATGAAATTAGGGATCTGGTTCCCGAAACCCCTTACGTTTATTCGTAATACACGTTTTTCCTTTTAAGCCCATTCTTTTGTGGTCAATTGGCCGGTGCATCGTACAACGCATTACAGCTAAAATTCGTCTTTTTGCTGGACTGTTCATATTTGTAATAATCTTCCGGCTGAAGTCTTCCCTCTCACTTTTAACATGAATATGTTCAAGTCGAGCATTCACAAGTACTACTCCCTCTATCCTCCTTCCCATAACCTATTTTCCTAGTTCAACACAATGCAATGCATTAGTAGGGGTCATCCCCTGACTGCTGGTCTTAAAAAAATAAAAAAGGGTCGACAATCTTTTCTTCCACTTTATAAAAATGTTGTTTTGTTTAATAAATCTACAAAATTAATTAAAACTTGTACATTTTACAAAGTTTCAGAAGTCTACTTCAACTCCTTCAATTTTGTCCCATCATTATATGGGAACAATGCACTCTGTAACGTGACCGTTCCTGTTGCCCCACGAAACCAAAAATAAGTTACATGTTTTACCCTCAACTTTTAAAAAGAGTTAGAAATGCAGCGTTTTTAAATGGAATTGCTTTTGTGATTGTTAAAAATTTATTACATTATAAGAGTCCCAATTAAAAATGGAGCTTCCAACGAAGCAGCTTTGTAAGGGAGAAACGTAAAAGTTTCGCTTACCATATCGCTTACGGAAGACATGAATTTTATATGGCAAGTTCCCTCTTTGAAGCAATACATTTTTGATACAGAAAGCGCTTTACTCAGCGCATATAAAAATTGGTGAATGTTACGATCAGCTTTACACACTGAATTTTGTGTTACCGTTATTCTTTTTTATGCTCCCTTACAGACCTGCTTCGTAGTAAGGGAATGTCGTTGCTCTTTAAATTTTATATATATTTTTTTAAATTTAAAGAATTCGTTTACTTGCCCTACTATAGCTCTGAATGTCTTATTGCGTAGCGAATAAATGTGTGCTTACTTTTTAAAATGTACCATTAGTGCTGCGCAAAATAGGACAATTTTTTATTGGGGTGTTAGTGATTAATCCTAAGTAAGTGGTACAAAATATATTGGCAACATTTTGTGCCAGAAAACAAAACGACAATAGTCTTCAATCATAACAAAATATTTTGGTATAAAGTAGGGCACTTTCGAATCGTTCTATGGCCCAGCCTAAATGAATTAGTTCAAAGGGTAACAATAAAATAAAAAAAACTCTCCGTCCAATTTATTTAAATTGTATAAATCATGCTGTTGTAATAAAAATACACACGGGTAAAAAACAAGTGTTATTATTATCACTCCTGCTATACATAAAAAAACTTTTGTAGGTTTTTCTTTTTAACAAAAAAAAAAAAGATTTAAAAAAATGCAAAAACTTCTAAAACGAACAACATTTCTCTACCGGACTAAAGTCACGAAATGTGATATTTAAGTAAAATCTTAACAAAAAAAAAAAAAAAAAAAAAAAAAAATATAAAAAAAAAAAAAATTATAAAAAGTTTTTCTTTTCACTCGTATTTAAACTGTACAAAGGGAACAAAACTAACACTTTTTTCGACATTCAGGCAGTTTTTTTATTTCTCATGTTTGTTGTTTTTTTAGACATACTTAAACATTTAATTCTTTTAAGTTTTATTTGTACAGTGTAAAATATACAAATTCTTTTTTTTTTCCCGGTTTTTATGTTTGTATATTGTACAATTGTTAACTTATTATATTACGTACATACATATTTATGTATGTATGTACTTATGAATGAATTTGTAAAACAAGTATGTGTGTATAAATAGTTTTTTAAGCTCATACTTTTTTATGGTAATACTTTCAACTTACAATCAAAAATGGAACTATTAACTTACCTTACTTCAAAAGCTGTATTGTAAGAGAATACAGCTGCTCGTAACTAATTAGGAAGCTTTTTATTTAATTAGTGAAATTTACACACCGGTTATAAGCATTTTGCGCTTTTATGCATCCAAATTTGTGCAGTTCTGTTTTCTATGTGAAATACCCGAAATTGTTTCGTGCATAAGCATTTGCTTATATGCATATCCCGCGTTTTTGCGTCACAATATAAGACAATTTTAATAAATTGCATTAACAAATAATTCATCAAAACTAAATTTGTTTAATTTTAATCAAACCTTGAATGTATTCATGTACTTTCGATACAAGTAAAAAAGCTTTTTTTCATGGGGCTGATGAAAATAATGTAGTTTTTATTAAAAGCACAGTATATGCATATATGCGAGTTTGAATAAATGCATTTCTCGTTTAAAAACACCAAAAAAAAACGTACAAATTATAAAATGCTTATAAGCGATAAATACTGTATTTTATTCGTTTTGAGCATTGAGATTTTGAATTTACATAAAGAAGAGTAATTCATATTGGTGGTTTTCTGAAAACCTTCTTTGTTTTACTATGTGTGGTTGCAGCATGTTTCTTCTTAAGGAGCGCACAACAGGCCCGATAGTGGCCTAGGTGTATATCGTACTAATATGAGGTTACATATTGATGCTTCGTCCCCTTTTCGATCTAATCTATCTAACCTTACCTTGTTTTACTAACAGTGTTGCCAATTGAGCCATTAGAACCACAGGTAGGAAAGTATAGTCGATCGAGCTGGACCACTACATCACAGTAAAAATAGATAACTTTTCTAGAGTGTACCTCATTTGCGATCCACCAAAAGAAAAATGTTATGATGTCAAGATTTAGATAAGAGATCCTTATGTCAAATATTATTTAAATATCTACCACTTGATGAGTTTTTTCGCCTTTACGTATTTTTAGGTAGGCGGTGTATATAGTAGGGTATTCATTCGGTTAACCGATATTTTACTACCCGATTAACTGATCGGTTAATTTAAAATTCGCCTTTTTCGAATAAACATTCAGCCGGTTAATTTCAGTCGATTAACCGACGTAACAAATTTTTTAATATTTTGTAGTATTACAACATATTTTTTTTTTGAGTTTTTAATTATTTGTTTCTTCTCATATGTAAAAGGCATGTGTTTAGAAAATATAATTTCATACAAACAAAGAAGGAGTAATCTTCATTTTAAATAAGTGTTTACTGTCAACAGCTTTTTATTTCACGTACTTTTTCTTATGTATGTGCTTAGTTATTTGTTTCTTCTCATATTTTCTCAATCAATCTTTTAACAGAATTAATCCAAACAATAAGAAGAGTTAAAAATTTTAAAAAATTTAAACATGACACTAATGACATAATGTAGGATTTTATACGGTTAGAGAAATCTAGGAAAAGGACTGAGTAATTAGATATTCTGAGTTGCTTATGAGTTGCTTTCGATTTCTCCAACATCAACGATAAGTGAAAGAATTTTTTCCAAGTCAAGTTTTATCAAAACTAAAGAAAATAATCGCTTAAGTTGTAAACACTTAAACTAAATTATTTTTCCAAAAAATTATTTTTTAAGGCGTCTATAAACTATGGAAATAACTAATTAAATTATCTTACAGTTTATTTTTTAATTACTCCATAATATTTATGTATTAATTAAAAAATGTATATTACATATTTATGAAAGTTTTTTTTGTTTGCTCGTTTTAGTTCAAGAATTGTAAAGTTTGTAATGTTATTTTTTTTAATAATAATCTCCAAATAATAAATAACGTATGCATTTTTATTTATTGAAATTACTTAATTTATTAAAAAAAACATTATTAATCGGTTAACCGATCAATAACAAAATTTACCGATTAAACCAAAACCTCGGTTAAAAATTCGAGCTATTTGCCGATTAAAGCAAAAGCACGAATTAATGAATATTCTAGTATATAGGAATTATGGTCAGTTCGTTACAATATTAAATTTACCTAGCTTTACTAAAAGCTTAATTTTTATGCTAGAAACCGCAACTGAATACAGTCATCGTTTTACTTTTCCAATTTTGCCAACAATAAAAAGAATATTTTTCATCATTGCGGCTTAAATTTTTCCGAAACCGTTGAGTATATAAAAAAATAATATCAGCACGTCTTAAAGACACTTTCATTTCAAGTTATTTATGGTTTCTTGTAATAAAATTGGATAACCCGTCCCCAAGTTATGATAAAAAGCGGTGAAACAAACTCTTCAAAAACCGCAAATCTTAGAAAACACATATTTAGAAAATATGTATTTAAAGAATTTTTAATTTCGACTGTTTTTGTAGTTAGGGAATCATATCACATCATAAAACAAGGTGGTCATCGAAGGACATGACAAACGTTCAAATTTGTTGCATAGTGTACTCAAAGGCAACGACAGAATTGTAGGGTGACTTCTTTGTCACTCTCGTAAAGGAAATATGAAAAGGCAGGCTTAATTCTTCAGGATAAAATAGTATCTAAAAAAAAGACGGTTGAATATCCGAATACGTATTCGAATAATATAATATTATGATTATATTAGGAGAGTTAACATTCTGGCAACTCCTAGAGATTAGTTGCAAAATTAAGGCGTTGTGTTCACTGTGCCTTCAGAGGTTCCTGTGGTAAAAGTTGTCACGTCTTCTTTCCATCTGAATTACAAGAATTTCAGAGAACCTCACAAAGGATTGATGAACTGCTTCCCTCTAAATAAGAGGGCATCTTATAAGTGATCTTAAATTAATGTGGAAGCATTTCTTATTAGCTGTAACTGGCTGCATGTATTTATGAGTTTATATTATAAATATCGTATGTAAGAATAACGTGCATTTAAAAATATTGTATGAAAATTGAAAAAATTTACACGTAACTCTATTTAACACGTAATATAAAATAGAATTTAATTATACATTTTGATTAATTTTTTCTTTAAATTACACTATGCAACAAATGGGAATTTTTTTCCTCGAATAACCACTATATTTTTTTGATCCGCTATATTCACCTTACTGCAAAAATCATCATTATTTCAAATTCTGTGGTAAGGTTTTTTTTTAAAAATTTTTTTTCTAAAAATTGAGATATTTGAAAAGGCTGCTCCTTACATCTTATCGCAACTTTAGAACGACGTACCCGATTTTGTTACGCAATCCGTCAAAACATTTTAAATTACGCCAGATTTAAGTTTCTTTAATATCATTTTTTAATTTAGCCATTATTTTTGGAGTTATTGAGGCCAAAGAGGCAAAAAAAAAAATTTTTTTTTTGTTTTTTGTAAAATTTTTGAATTCAAAAAATTCATAAAAAATATAAATCAACAAATACTTACCAGTTTTAGTATATAAATTATATAAAGACAACACAATAAAAAGGATTAAAAAATATTGTGCAATAAAAAGGGTAAGCCCGTTAAAAAATCACAAAACTTTTAGCTCTACACAAATTTGCGATAAAAAATGTTAAAGTAGGTACTTTTACTTTATCGGGAATAAAACAGGAATTTATCCAAAGATTTTCATGAAATAAAATTTATTTTACTTCTAATACATGCAGCTTTGAGCTTAAGAACTAAAACTGGTAAATATTTGTTGATTTCAATTTTTTATGAATTTTTTGAATTAAAAAAATTTTACAAAAAAACAAAAAAAAAAATATTTTGTTTGCCACTTCGGCCTCAATAACTCCAAAAATAATGGCTAAATTAAAAAATGATATAAAAGAGAAACTTAAATCTGGCGTAATTTAAAATTTGTAGACGGATTGCGTAACAAAATCGGGTACGTCGTTCCAAAGTTACGATAAGATGTAAGGAGCAGCCTTTTCAAAAACCTCAATTTTTAGAAAAAATTGTTTTAAAAAAAACCTTGACATAGAATTTGAAATAATGATGATTTTTGTAGTAAGATGACTATAGCGGATCAAAACAATATAGTGGTTATTCAAGGAATTTTTGCTTGTGTTATAGTGTTATTAATACTTTTTTATATAAACACACAAAAAGCTTTTTTAATTCATTTGCTTGTTGTTACTTGGAACTTTATCTTTAGCTTGTTTGAACTTTATCTAAATTTTAAAAGCAAACGAAATTTTTATAAAAAAAACTCTTACCACAGAATTAAAGTTAAAACATTGGGTTTTCATACATTAAAGAATGTTCTTATTTATTATCATTCAACTAAAATTCACATTCATAAAAAATGTTATCTCTTAACGCCGTAATATTTTACTTTGTTAACGAAATTATTTCCACTAAAATACAATTGAACAATATCGATGAATCGTAACGAATATAGCACTTGTTACCATTTAAGGCGTACTAAAGTGTTTTCCGAGAGTAAGATTAATAGTCGGTTTCAAGTATCCAGTTTACTTCAAAACTTAAAGAAGCCCAGCTGAAGTGCTATCGGGCGCTTCTACAGGTTGAGGATAGTGAAAAGCTCTATAGATATGTGGATCAGTAGCTAATGCAGTTGCGGACATTCAGCGGTTCCAAGTGCAGGATCTCTGAGCATTTCCGGGTAGCACCGAACTTCTAACAAGTTTTGAGTGCCTACAATGCGGGCAATTGGTGCATTAAAATACCCGAGAGCCACCACCTATCAGCGTTTCTTCCCCATGTTAGGGGCATCTGGAAGGAAAATATTTATATTAGATTTATAGCAGGTTTGTGAAACGAATTTTTTTGAATATTTCTTCCACAAAAAAATCAAACAGAACAAACAATCCAAATGTTTATGGAAATCTCAAAAAATGAAAGCAAAGGGACCCTATGCTGCCTATAAGAACGAAAGGATACTATAAATGTGTAATTATTAATCTTATGAAACTATGGCATACAAAATTTTACTACAATAGCTTTAGTAGTTACGGTCTTAAGAAGGACTGTGGAGCCGTCAAAAAATAGTTCTAACTCCGACTCCAACCGCTGACATTTTGTAGGTCCGACTCCAACTCCGACTCCCACGCTAACCTCGATGCTAAATGTATATGACACTGGTCCTTACTTGACTTTAAACTCTTTTTTTAATGCAGTGCCTTTTAAATGGTTAAATACAGCCATAAAATGATTCTGTAAAAATTTCAAATCGATATTTTAATTCTGCCGCATTAAGCTTTAATACAGTTATTTACATATGTAAAGTAGAAAAATTTTTTATTCGGAGTTGCGAGTTTTTGTGGATACTTCATCTCTAACTCCAAATCCCTGGTTTCAAGCATGCTGAACTGTTTTCCGATAGTATGCTTTAAATGGGGCCTATGGTAAATAATGGACCGATCTTCGCAATATTTGGTAGTATGCTTTCAATTACATATATCAAGCCGTCTACAACAAAACATTTGAGGGTGGTTGTTCCACATTTGGATTCATAACTCTTATGATACTGAATAAATTTTACTGGATTTCAATCCCAAACTGCTTAGTATAACTACCCTAGATGGAAGCGAACTGAAACTTAAGTAGTCCCGTGATATGTTCTTTGATGGTAGAGACCGGTCCTCGTTCTAACACTTTATATGAATGGGACCTATCATTTTTACCTAGGGCTGTCATTGGAGGGGTTAATGGACAACTAACAGCCACTATTTAAGCAGTCACACATCTATTCTCATAAAACGTGTTTGGTGTTAATTACTACAATGCTAGTCCATGGTATTTTTTTAATAAAAAAGTCCTTGAATTAATTTTAATAGCAAATTTTTAAATAGTCCCAAAAAATGTATTACACCAACGATGAATACTGAACCTGTTACAAAAACGGTTCGAATAAATAAATAAAAAAATCATTTATCAAGCATGTTCTAAAAATCACCAGATTTCAAATCACTTGTGATCTTAAAATCACAATTGTTAATTAAGGGTGTTTTAAAAACCCCAAAAGTTTTAACTGGGTTTAAAATGGTGGGAAAAATAATCAAGTAATTTTAGATCGGCCGCCGCTTAGCTGACCGGTTTTAAATCACAATTATGAAAAAAGTTTTTTTTCCAGAACACATTTCTTGTGATTTTAAATCAGTTTCACAAAAAGTGATTTTCAGAACATGCCTGTATATAAAAAAATTATTAAAACAAAGTTAATACAGAATTAAAAAAATCTACCTTTTTGTACTTAATTAATATTCCAGTTAAGTGATTAGTTCTCCTTTCACATGTCATTAGTTATTTATTTTTGTTCTCATTCTATTTTCAGAAATCCCAGGTCGAGTTCTGTTGGAACAATTGATTTGATTGATTAATTTGTCACCAATGTTGTTCTTTTCTTTTGAGTTTTTCGAAAGTGAGCGTGTTTTCCGCAGACGGGCAGGCGGACATGGTCGAATCGACATAGAATTGCTTAAGAACCCAGAATATATATTCTTTATGGGGTCTGAGAAGAATATTAAAAAGGTTTCCAACGGAATGAAAACTAGTCCTAGTTTATATTTAAAGATATTTAAAGAAAAATTTAGAATAAAATTATTTTTTATTTCAGTTTTTTTTAGTCAATTAAGGTGAAGCAGTTTTAGTCGATCATGTTCATAGTTCAATCTCAAAGAACTTATTTTTTCTTTAACAAGGTGGAGTAAACGGCGGCAGGAGCTGTGTAAGCGGCAACTGGGGCAGCATTGTATACAGCTGGTGCAGCTACATAAGAGGCAGGAGCGCTATAAACGGAAGCTCTATAGGCTGGGGCAGCAGCTGCATAAGTTGTGTATGCGGGAGCAGCTGCGGAGTAGGCAGTATAGGCAGGAGCAACAGCTGCATAAGTGGTTAAAGCTGGAGCTGCAGCAGTGTAAGTGGTTACAGGAGTAACAACGTGGGCTGAGGCGGTAGCAACGAAGAGAGCCAAGCAGATGAGGAACTAAAAAGAAAATATAACATCAAATTAATTTCAAAATTACAAAACGGCTTAACAATAAAACTCACTTTCATTTTGAGTTTTGTTTGTTTTGAATTCTGTTCTTTGCAATGGAGCTGAATGAACTGATATCGTTTACAATTTTCTACATCCCTTTTATATTGGCTAAAGATTGGTTTTGTTTTAAGTTTGGTTCAGTTGTTATTATTCTTCTTTTGTTTTGCTCTGGTTTCTGCGTTATTTCTATTTTTGTCAACAAAATTACTTCATTCATTCATTTAACATGACATGTATTTTTTTAAATTCATAAATTTTTGTTTGTTTGTTATTTAAATGTTTGTAGTATTTTGCCTGTCCTTAACTCTGAAAAGAGCAAAAATATTAAAATTTTTATTAATTATAAAAAATTATAACGAGTTTGACGGATTAATTACTTGACAGCACTACATGTCTAAGCGATTTTGATGTATCCGGATAATTGCATTTTTCTCCTACTCATTCTATTCGTTGTAATCCGATCAAATAATTATTTTCGTTATTTCCAATTGATATCAAATTTAAACTTATTGTTATTATTAAGAGTTTTTTCTTAACATTTGATCAAAGCTTGTCATTAGGATTGTTTTTATTTTGAATATAAATTTAATTAGAATTTCAGATTATTCGCTTTAAGTGTTTGCATTAAATAAACAAAATAATTATTAATTCGATTTTCGAATTATGGCTATTAACTAAAGTTTTTAATCCTTTGCAATTCTGTTAAACTTCTATTAACAATTTAGAATTTGAGGACATGCATAACAAAACTATACAATTCTACTTTAATAACTTTTTTAGTTATATGAATATATTTCTTATTTCGAAATATTGCTGAACCGATTGACTCAGAATCACTTCCAAAATCGGCCTTACGATGCGATGGGGGCTGGTTGTCTGTCCATGTACATTTTGTTAGCGCACAAAATTACATTTTTAAAGAAAACTTGATGACATTTTGTACATAAGTGCCAATAGTCATAATGGTGAAGCCGATAAAAATAATGAAAATACAAACATCATTTTACATTGCCCCCACAATACAGCACAGAATCTAGTGGTAAATTTTTGGAACCCATGGAACCTCAAGGACCGCCAAAATATAATTATGACAAGAGGTTAAGATTCATATAAAAGTTCTTTGTACCGAATATTATTAAGATATCTTTATCTATATGAGATTTGTTTGCCTTTAAATTATTTTCGGAAACGGCCTGCCAACATTTTGTCATGACATATTAGCTATCAGAACAGTTATTGTCACCAAATTTATGTCAATACTAGTACTTATAAGGCATCAAAAGCTTTTTTCGGGGGCACTAGCTGTATCGGTGCTATGGTAAAATACAGACCGATCCCAATAAAATTTCGTAAGGTGTTTAAGATTGCAATAAAAAAAGTTTGGACCATACTAAATCTAAATTCCAATATAATTAGATGGTTTATGGGTACAAAGACCATTTTCCGTAAAGAAGCTTGTAAAAGGGCTACGTGAAATTATTGACCAATTCAAGAGGATTGTTCTGAAGTGCGACCTGTACTTTGCGCACAAGTTCAACATGGACAGCCAGCCAATAACCGGCCAGCAGGACGGACGAACATCGTTAGATCGACTCAAAAAAATATCAATGTATCGGTATACCAAAAATGTATGCTTAGGAGCCATATTTTAAGGTGTTCACAAACATCATCAAAAACGCACGAAACCCTCTCCACCATTGTGGTGTGGCTATAAAAACAGCAGTGCGTAAAGCTGATGGTAACACACACTAGTTTTTGTATGCTTTGGATAAAAACCTTTTTGTGTCAAAAATTTATTGATTCGGCCAAGAAAATTTGTTTATAAAACGCATGCCTTCCGTAAGCGAGATGGTGAGCGAAACGTTTATATGTATCTCTAATAGGCTCTTCACACTGATCAACAACTAACAAATATCATCAATTTGCAAAGATGTTAACATAAGAATAAACATATTTCAACATCTTTACAAGATGTTCCTATTTAATTTTATTCCCTTCTACATATTTAGATTTTTTAAGTGTCATCTCTGGAAAAGTGGCAATTAGTTTTTTGTTATTATTGTGGCATTACTGACAAAAAGACGTTTGTTCTGAAAACGGCATTGCCATATGTCAAGTTTACCCCTTTTTTGGCAATGGTTTTTTCTTTAATATTTTTTATATTTTTAAACAAATCACTTTTTAAATGCATTTTGGTCTTTTCTTTTAAAATATTGGCACTTGTGTAGGTACAAAGTTGTTTTATTTAATTTTTTTTTTTTTAAAATAGAATCTGGGAATTATTTCTTTTTCGTAAGTTATAAAGTCATTCCTAAAAATTTAAGGAATAGAACTATTACAAAAAAGCTTTATAAAATACATAACTGAAATTTAGCTCATAGAATAAATTCGAAAAAATAATAAATGTTAATTTTTTTTTCAAAAATGGTGATATTTTTGTTTGATGGGAGATTTTAGATGTGAACAATGTAAACGAGTGTTAAACATTTTCAACATCTTTGGTGGTGGAAGTTAGATGACGATCAGTTTAAAAAGCGTCTTACTAACCCGTTACGTTTGCAGTTCAAAATATTAACGGTATGTTGTCAAAAATGATAGCAACGTGTTGTCGGAGTGACACCATTATCATGATAATATATTAACACTTTGTGGTTAGAATGAAACCAAAAAGTGGCAAACTAACATCGATGTCGTTAATAAATATTGACACCATCTGGTATCAAATGGAGCACAAACGTATTTGTCTCACTTTGAAAAACGCATTAATTAACACTTCTTTTAATTTGCTACCAAATTTAATTAAGCTTCACACCAATCAAAAAAATTATCTAAAGCTATGTTCACAACTATTAAATATTTGACGTCCTACACGTAACCACTAGTTTTTCTTAAAAAATTATTTGCTCTTGCAAAACGTTTGGCTAGATAAACATCATTTTACAGTTTCTAAACTACATTATACAATTATCTTCCTAAAAATAAAGTTAAGTCAATTAGTAGAAATTATTTAAAATAAAGCTAAAGTTTGATGAATTTGCTGGCCACGCTGTTTGGATTTTTTCGTCAAAAATTTGTTAGGTCTTAACATGCCTTAACACATGGTTGTAAGTTAAAAAAATTCTTACATTGTCAGCATACATTAAGACATTTGAAAACTTAATAATTCCAGAAAAATCACTTTTAAAAAGCAGAAACAATAGAGGTCCAAGGTGGCTGCCACGGCGTACTCCTGATGACACGTTTACTTTTCTAGAAAACGTTTTATTACATAGGAAAGTTAAGGCCCTATTGGACAAATAAGAGTAAATACACTTTAAGCTTAGATCTGTAATCCCATTATTTTTTTTTCATTATTTATTTATTGAATCTTCATATCGATCCCTTACTTTCTCAATCTCGTATCTTAAAATAATACGGTTTGAACTTTTTCATATAAAACTATGTTTTTTTTTTGTGTTCTATTACTGCAACAACTTATTATTTCAATACTTTGTCTCAATTCTTTATTGAAATAATAAGTTTTTGCAGTAGTAGAACACAAAAATAGCAATCGTTTGACATGGAAAAGTCAAAACCGTGTTTTTTAAAGATACGAGGTTGAGAGAGTAAGGCATCGATATATTAAATATGAACTAACAATAATTATTCAAATCTTATACTAATACTTTATTTTTGTCCTGCCAATGCCAGACGATGTAAATGTTCAGCGCTCTTCTCGCCGGATGAGTCCTGCAGTATCTCTTCTCCTTAATTAATTAATTTCATTTGTGCTAGTTTTACTTCTATATGGCATCCATGTTAAACGCTGATCTAGATGAATACCGAGATATTTTACATGCGATTGTTGGGGCACTAATTGATAATTGATTTTAATAGGGGGACATGACTCCCGACGCAAGGTGAATGTTATATGTACGCATTTTTGCTCATTGACCTTTATTCTCCATTGTTTTAACCACTTTTCCAGTTCAAAAATATGATCCTGCAAGTATGCTATTATATATATACAATATATATATAATATATATGCTAAGATATGTATAAATTGATTTGGCTCCCCAGCCATACAAATATTGTCGAAAATTATGACAATATAACATTATAAGGTAAATAATATAGTTATTCCCATAGCCAAAGGTTCACAACAAATGAGAAAAAAACAATTGTCAATGGTTTTAATTAAAGTAGTCGAAAAGCTTTTTCCTATAAGTATAATACAAGGTAGAAAAAACCTTAAGGTCATTTGGAAGTCGACTCCAAGAACGATGAATCCGTTTCACAAAAGATCGATCAAATACTGTAAGATGTCCCAAGGGAACATAAATTTGAATATTACGCATCGAGTTGATGAATGAAATTTCATTCACAAGTAATGCTGGTCGACCATTTTTTATGATCTTGTAGAATTGAAGTAAAACCCGTATTTCTAGATAGTTTCGAAAGCTATATTTCAAAAAAACTGGAGTTAGCACAGAAGTACGTTCATGTTCCCAAACTTTTACACTAAATAAATAACGAACCAATTTTCTAATTGTTGACTCAATAATGCTTAAGCCATAGGACCGCGTAGCAGAATACACTTGAAGACAGTAGTTAATTCGAGTCATGATAAGTGCAACGGCAAGTCGATTTTCACATGCCTAGGTGTATATGCTCTTCATGAATAGAGCCTTCACAAAATAAGACAAGTTTTAGTAGCAATAAAGCTTATGTGTTCATTAAAATTTAGTTTGGAATCAAACATAACACCAAGACATCTGAGAGATTCAACAAAAACTATTGCCTTTCCATTTATAAATATTCTGAAAGAGGAGACTCTCCGATTAGGTAAATAAAAATGGAGAGCCTTCGTCTTAAACGGATTTATCTCAAGATTGTTCACGTACATCCAATTAGACACAGAAGAAAGGTGATCATTCAAATTCATCTCCCATTTAGATATGTCCTTAGTATCCACAGAGAGCAATAAGAATATATCATCAGCAAAAACAAAAGGCTGACAATTATCATTCCGTAGTAAAGAAATACAGTCATTCACATAGATAAGAAAAAATACGTTGAAAAGCAAATTGACGTGGGTGAATAAAAGAGGATTCTTCAAAATGAGTAAGTATATGCGTCTTCATTATATTCTCAAGTATCTTAGACATTATCGGCAAGATGCATATTGGTCGTAAGTTATCCTTATTAAAATGTCCATTTTTAGAAAAAGGAACAATTCTGCCGAGTTTTCAAGAAACAGGAAACTTTGAATAAGTTAAAACAGTATTCACGGGATGAAGAATAATAGACGATATAAAAGGAAATATAATCTTAATAAGCATAAGGGGAATTTTATCATGGCCCGTTAAACCGGGATAAAAGAAAATGAGTCAGTAATGTCATCCAAATCATCAAAATAAACCTCGTCACTGCCATTTGGCCTAAGATTACCTAAAAGAATATAGGCCAGCTCTTCCACATTCAATTCATTACCCCCAAAATCACCCATACCAACCAATCCCAACCTACGTACTCTATTCCACAATCGACTATTATCACACAGACAAAATTCAAAATTGATTTTAATCACCAAATTCAAAGAACCAAGTGAATTTGCACCTATCACCAAAATGATTATATAGATTACTAAAAATGGTTAAAATTTAAAATTGTAAACTTTTTTTCAATAAATGATATTTTAAATTTTAATTAAAAATATGATCAAAAAACTATGCGAGTTCAAGCAATGTGTTAATTGATTCAACTACAAAAATAATTAAGAAAAAATCTAAATATTATTCAAAAACCGCATATGATTGAAAAGAAACAAATAACTAATAAATATAGTCATTTAATTGAGCAAACTGTTAATCGATTTTTTTTTGTTAGATTCAATGAAAATTTTTATTGAATACATTATTATAAATAATTGGAAATTATCTTAAAAATTAATTATTAAAATCAATTTATTAAATTAACAATAAAATTTTTATTTCTCGAAATAACACTTAGAAACTTTTATCATGATCGGTTCATAATTTACAACAGGTTCCATATATATCCGCCTCCATAAAAGCACTCTATGACGCCTTAAACGTTAGCAAATTATAGTTTTGTATTGAAATTCAGCAACTTTTTCGCTCTATCAAATTTTGTGATGTTCGTTCGATAATTTACGAAAGGTTCAATACAAAACTCCCTCCTGAAAAGCCTAAAGCCGAAATGAATCATTATATTATATTTCAGAAATGAGCACCAAATATTCATATGAACATGAATACTTACATATGTACCTACATACTTATGTTATACTTTAAGCACGCGGCATGACATTTAGTATATCATATTGTTTGCAGATATTTCAAAAATCAAGTTGCTTTTGTTGAGAATCTGTAGATTTTGCGTGCAACCAATCTGGCTATTGAGATTCGGGTTATTGGAGGCTGTTGTCATATCCTGTATATTTCCTCATATATTTCGTCTATTACATCTGTTTTAATATACTTCGTGTTCAAAAGATTTCTTGTTTCCTAAAGCGGACCATTTGGAAAAACTTAAATTTTGCAGTATGAACTTTCTAATAACCGTAAGAGGATAAATAGTCTAAAATTTTTGTATGTCCTTTTTGTGTTCGGCATAGCGGTGTGTCATATGAACCTTAAACAAAGTTTGTGGCTTATGTACTTAAAATTGCATTTTTGAAAGCGAGATAAAATGCAAGCAACTTAGTCAAGAACTTACTCCTTAACCTTAAAGAATATTGCGTAGACGTAGCAAAAACCTGGAGGAAATGTTCAAAAGAATTGATTACAATTGCACGGTATCAACACAAAACACAGTTAACTTTAATGAGACTGTTTATGCCAATAATGTATTTAAATACAAAACCACTCAATCGTATATTCTTACAAGCATTAAAAAAAAATTACCTATTATTGAATTAAAAATTATTTTGAAAAAGTCAGTTTTGACAATTCCCAATATAATAAATACTTAATTTTAACTGCCTGGCCGGCCCACAACGTCGACAAGAACATTTCTTTCTTATATTTTTATTGAAAACAAAAACAAATTTTAATTTTTTATTATTATTATTGTGGGCCTGGCAGTAAATTATTTTATCTTAAACGAAAAAAATAAGTAAGGGTTTTGATTTATTTAATTATCACTTTAATAGCATTTTATTTTGAAAAAAAATTAATATATTAATTAAATCAAAAATTTATTTTTAGTTTTTGTTCAATGAAAAATATAATTGATTCAATTAACACATTAATTAAATTAAAATAATTTTCAAACAATGTATTTAATTGATAAAAAAAACTATTTAATATAATTTCTGTGCAGTCACATTGAACAAACTCTCGCCATATGTCCGTCGAGCCTTCCTAATCACAGTTTTAGTCCTGTTTGGTAACCTGTAGTAAGTCCTCCAATTCGCACCAGTACGATCCCAAAGATATGTTCTATAGGCAATGTCCCTTTAAGATCGTGCCTGCAAAATATCCCTAGAGTTCATCCATATAGAATCGTGTTTTCTAGGTACAATTCTCGATGTTGGAACTAAATTGTGAAGCCCATTCCCCAGTAGACAATTGAAGATCAACATCGTTTGTACTAAAAATAGCAGATTTATCAAATTTTTTATAAAATTCAGTAATGGCCTCATTATCTATTAGTCCATAATTCTTAAGCTCAACCCAGGAATTGCGTAATTTAGAGGAAAATTTAATAAAAACACGTATAATACTGTGAAAAAATGTGATGAAAAAATTGGAATTGCACCTGATTCCTATATGTATACATCTTTAGAAGAATAGCTCAAGAGAAAGTAATCTTATAAAGATGCAGTACCATTATGTAAGAAAAAGTGAGTGGGTAGAGAATTATGCAGGCAATGAAGACAACATCTCGAAACCAATGACCGTAAATTACAAGATTGGACTTATCGAATAGATTATAATTAAAGTCACCCATAATAAAAATATTAGTATACCAATCGAACAAATCACAGTGAATACTTTCAAAAGCATTAATGTCACCATTGGGTAAATAAACAATACCAATAATAACAGAAGTTCCATTACCAAAAATTTCAATAAATAACGATTTACAGACTCCAAAGTGCTTGCCAGGAAAAACAATACGGTAGCGAAGTTTATTAGAGGTAAAAATGCAAACACCACCTCCCCTTGGCGCAACCACCATCCATACCCGTATACTTCGCGCGATCATTTCTTACAAGATTATAACCAGAATGTGCCAACGATTGTGACAATAAATGAGGCTTAAACCAAGTCTCAGAGTTTCCAATAATGTCAAGATACGAGTCTATAAAGACATATTGAAATTCTTCAAGTTTAGTGGAGGATACGGAAGGGTATAAGCTCTGAGCATTAATATGACCAATATTCAAGATTTCGGATGACGAAGGAAGACATTCATTTAAGATTGAGATACCCGCAGTTAAAGGACCAAGATTATTATTAACGGTCATCATATATATTTTTGTGGAAGCCAAAAAATAACAATAATACGAATAAAAAAGAGCATGATAATATTAAACATTTTCACACAAACACAAACAAATTCTTTATTCAAATTGCCATCTTGATATAAAAATAAACTAAGTAACCTACAACATAGATCTCCTTCTCATCCTTCTCCTCCTTAAGTGAATTTTTCTCCTCCTTTAAGTGATTTTTTTTATGTTTTTTTTTGTAATGGTTTTTAATAAAATATACTGTTTATTTTATATCAGGTGTAATTTCATTTGAGTCGAGTAATTTACCTTCATCGCAAGTGTAATTTTAAATTTTGCTGGTGGTAACACTAGTTAATCCCAACATTTATAAGAAAGTTAGGGCAATAAAATCTATTTTCGGGAGTAGTATTTGTCTAGGAGCCCCATTGCTAGTCTTGGTTGCAAAGTACGCGTCGCAGTTCTGAAGATACATTGATAAAATTTGGTATACACACGCAAAGAGAAAATATAGTTGATACAACCACAATCGCAAACTATCATTAATGTTTGTGGTTATAATTGTGTCAAACACGTCTTAAGCAACAATATATGTTCAGTAATAATGATATTAGATAATTGTAGTCTCCAATATATTATTATGTTCAGAAGAAAAATGTGCACGATCTTTCAAACCATTTTTCTATATTTCCCAACACCATACAAAATGTCTATTTCAACATTTTATATGGTTCTTACAATAAAAACCATAAAAAATGTAATTTAAAAAATTATGTTTTATTACGAACATAATAAATAAAATATAGCATATATTAAAAATAAAATCAGGTACACATATTTATATACCAGTGTATGTGTTTTAATTAATAAATTTTTTATTACTTTGTGTTGTGCAAATACTTATATCCAAAAAAATAAGAATTCCGTTCACTTAAGACTTCTAAAAAAATACAAACACAAACCTACCTTTTATTTCTTTTATGAAATCTGCTACATATATTGATATACTGTTGAACAGTGAAAAAATTCGGGGCTAATGACAAAATTATGTGTCAAAATTTGTTATAGGTTTTTTTGGCTGCAAGAAAGACAAAGTAATTGCATTTTTATATATTTTTATAATTATAATTAAATAACTTACCTGTTTCAATAAACGTATAATAATTTACATCGTTAGTTTTGCAAGGCAGCATGGCATTTTTCTCCCCGAAAAATTTTTTAATTATTCTGTCATCATTTGTTTCCAGATTAACTAACGCTCGCGGACGGAGAAAATTTCATTTTCTTTATATGCACACACTGTTTGTTTTGACAATAAATGTTTGCTCCTTAAGAGAATGTGTTTTCAAGCAAACAAAAATTATGGCATTTAACATACCTATTGTGATTTTAACTGTATAGTTGAATATATATATATTATAGTAGCTAACATATCAAATAATTTAATATGTTTAGCTAGACCAGAGTACCTTTTTAGGTGTTAGCCACCATATACTATTATTATAGTGAATTTAAAAATGTTAAGGACAAAAAACAATTCTTTAAGTTAACTTAAGACTATAATTATTTAATAAGGCTAAACATATTAGGCAAGTATGAGCAAAAATGGTCGTAGTGACCATTCATTAATCATGTTTTTTCTCTGCGTGTAGGTTCTAATTGTTATAAGGATTAAGCCTATTGCAAATGGTGAGAACATGAATAATATTTTTTTGTTTTGCCGAGTCCATGACTGCCCATGGGTCCCAAATATGGTACACTCTTGAAAATATTATGGTGTGGTGTATTATAGGGCCGGTATTGACCAACTATACTTTCTTATTTGTTTAAAATGTATATTTTTAACCAAAAAATTAAATTATTTTTTATACAAACATTTTTTTTTATAACCAACATAAAACATATTTTTCATTGGTTACCATAACCAATAAACTTGTTCAACAATTCTGTATTAACTCGAATTTTTAAAATTTTCAGTAGAAGCAAAACAATTGTAATTTCATATTACAACGAACTGTTTATTATCAAAAAGTAGGCGAAAAAAACCCTATATTTTTACAGCTGCTGTACTTTACGTGTCGATTTCTTTCAAAAAGCGCAAAAATAATAATTTCTAGTTAATACTCTGTTGTTGCACAATTGCGGTATTTGTTTCGATATGGTTAAAATTCCCAAATGTAAAACAGGGATTTTTCTTGTAACTTTAAAAAAAATAATAATAATTTTTTTTCAGTCTTTGAAAATAGCGCAAATATTTTTGATTTATTTGACTAGTTTTAAATAATAAAATTTTTTTATAGTGTTCTTTTTTTATATTTTTAGAATACTCACACTGTGCAACATTTTTTAGCCATCGAGTGCAAACTCCTTCTTGTATGAAAATTTTCGAGGGTTTTGCAAGTTTAGCTGTCGTTCGGATTTTATAGCATGTTCTTCGAAAAAATCAAATTCTAGCCAAAATTTTCATGAGGAAATAAAATCAAAACGGCAGCTAAACTATCAAAACCCAAACAGGGTTTTGTAGGAGTATGTATTTTATGTCTTGCATAGTGTAATTTATCTTTAAGTTTCAAATATGTATTTTTAATGAAGTTTGATTTACAAATTAATTTTATAAATAAAAACCACAGAAACTAATATTCCAATGCACACATAATGCAATTGATTATCTGGCTTCTAATAATAAAAATTAATTAAGCTATAAAATTCTAGGCTAAGTAGACTAAATTTTACTAACGCACGAAAGAATATTGGTTTAAAGCCATAATAATAAAGTTAAAAAGACACATTTCAAATCTCAATTGAATTGCCAAAATCTTGAGGAAAAAAACTAAAAGCTGGACAGAAAATGACTTCATATCTGCAATGTAAGGTAATAAACTAAAAATTGTCAGCATAAAAAAATCTCTTTGAAAATCGTACAAAATCAACAATACCACACAACCACAAACGTGTTTTATATTATACAATTACGTATATACAGTGATTGCATAAAGTAATGATACTGGGGTCAAAAGTATATACATTGAATCCATCCATCAAATAATATGACATATTAAGCACAACTTTATGTACATGTATTTAGATAAATTGTAATGAGTAAAATGTAAATGAGTAGTTGTAATGAGGTAGCTGCCCAAAAAAATCCTGTAATTTTTCACCCAAAACCAGTTATAGGTACTATATAACATCATAAGTCATGGATTTACCGCAACAAAAATTATTTCTGCATAATATAGTGCTAGTAGAGGTGTTATGATACTTGCTATTTTTTGTATTGAAACAACAAATGCGAGAAAGAACAAGAATATAAAATGTAAACAAAACAAACAATATTGCCCACGTTTTGTTCCCACAAAAACCGTCAAAAAAAGCTATAAATCGCAAAAAAAAGTTAAAACCCGCTACTTTCGATCAAAAACTAAAAGAGTTAGCAGCAGTGCTAACATTTAATCTGGAAATGTCAATCTCTTTAATCAAACTCTTTACACTTATTTAGTTTTCCTATGCAAATATATTTGACTGTTCTCCAATATAGAAAAAATACAAAAAATAGCAAGTATCATAACACCTTAACAAGGAGTAGGTCAAGGCCTGACTGCGAAAAGAGCGTATTTGACAGTTAGAACCATTTGATTTGATTTTACAATATTTTGTTTTCAAATGGTTGACATTTTGAGCCGCAAACACTAACAACGCAATGCGAAAAACCTCTGTGGTTTTTGTTGTTGTTGTAGTATTGAATTTTTATGGAAGCTATGGTCTGTAGCAAGAATAATATAAGACAATATTACGACAGGCGCATTGTTTGTCGTTAGATTACGTAGTTTGTCCACGGCCAGGGGTTGCCATGTCTAAAAGTTCCTAAACAAGTGGCATTTTATAAAAGTAAGTTCAAACTATTTTTTGTGTCGTTTCTTCTTATATTAAACACCAAACTTTTCCACTTATATTGCCAGGGTACCTACTGATATCACAAGATTTAATCTCAGAATCAATAACTTTATATCTTCGATAATTTTTTTTTAAGGTTATAAAGGAATGGTAAAATCTACGACTCCTGTTATTTTAGTGGTGCTATAATTTGCTAATGTTCAGGAAGTCAGTTCAAGGATAAGAATTTATGCATTAGTCTTTGGTTAAAATATTATTGGAGAAACTTTTTGAGCAAAGTGCAAATTCACCGAAGGACCATAATAACTTAATAACAAATACTCATGAGAACGTATGGATATGTGTAATTAAATATACAAACAAGCCAACAACTACAACAAACAAGTAAGCAAATATTGCGCAGGCAGGTAATTTTAATTATGGTTACACAACAAAAAAAAAAAAACAGGAACATTCTTCCCAGTCATGTTTTTTGTTTTTGTTTTTTTAAATGCACTCGAAAATGTCTATGTTGTAAATATTGTATTGTATGGTTTTTCCTATTTTTCTTGTGTGTGTTTTAGTTGCATGCAACATGCCAAGCCAAATGGGATGCAAGCCAATTGCAGATGGACGCAAAGACAAATTACATAAATTAGACGAAACTAAACACAAACATACTTAGTATACACGCACATACACATGCACTCTTACGAAAATATATACTCACATACGTACACTCTCTAACAAATTTACAAAAACACTTGTGCAATACTATATTGCCAGAGAAGTCTTTCGGTGAGTACATTATTATTTAGTGATGGCGACTATTATGGTGATGATAGTATTTGTGGCATTACAATCATGGCCACCAACTAAAAATAGAAATAAAAACAACTACCAAAACTCAGCTGAACGAACCGAAGAGAAGCCCACAGCCAATAATACCAAAGGAATTGATTCAGTCAAAAGCCATTACAATCATTGCCCATCAATGTGAATATATGAGAGATTTGCAACTTATTTGAACACAAACACACACCTTATTTCATATGATAAAAATATTTTAGTAAGTGTGAGTGAGTGTTTGTACACGATCAAACCCAGCGGAAAAAATTGCAAGTATTTCCACTTTTTAGGCCTTTAACCCTGAAAGGTTACTCTTCAAATTATTACATTAAAGTTACTCTTCGTCGAATCGACAGACTTTTTAAAAAAAAATTTGCGGAACGATTTTTAAAGTAAAAAATCGATAAAAATTTTTTTATTTAAGCATTTTATTAAAAAAAAAATTAAATAAAGCATAAAATATAAATCAAAATAAATTCCATTTTTTTAATAATTGATAACAAATACTGAAATTTATTGTTGGAGGATAAGCTGTTCCTATGCGCATTTCACTGGTTGCTTAGGCCAGATTATCAGGAAACGTTTTCCTAAATAATTTTATAAAAGCCAAAGCTATCAGCAAACAAAACTACAGAAGGAATGAGAATTACCTACAAACACTCAAAAAGTCTTTTTTGCAACGATATCAAAGCTTAAACAAAATACCAAACAATAAATTTGATAATAAATATAAATCTTTTAAAATTTGATACGAATTTTTACTATTTATGTGTTTTAAAATTTATTATTTTTTTAAAGCTTTCGTCATCAGCTAAAAAAATTATATGATAAAAACAGAAGTTAGGAAGAACATGTAAATCAATTAAAATTGATAATCATTCAAAAACCAATTTCGATCTACCAAGGTTAAAATACCATTTGGTTTAAAGGTTGATGTTTGACTATTGACTGCCAACCGTCGTCGATGGCGGTGAGTGTTAAACGACAAACTCCTCTAAGGAAAGGGGTTTGCCCTGAATGAAAAATTATTAAAAGAATTTAATTCATTTCATGTTCTAATATTTCTTTTTTCATACAAATAATTTAATGATAATTAAATTCAATAAACTTTAGCCTGATAAAAATATTAAAATTTGAATTAAAAACCATTAACAGTGCAATAAAATAACCACAATACAAATTATTTTTATTTGATAAAGTGTAAATGAGCTTCGTCGATTCGACGAACATTAACCATCTAGGGTTAAGAAGATCTACAAACGCATTCTTAATGAACGTTTACTCACTTCACTCTACCTTCTCTAAAATGGCCTTTTAGAATGTGTTGGCATAAAATATTCTATACATTAATGATCCTAATCCTATGAGAAGTTATGTGAGAATGTTTAGGAAATAATTCTTAAATTTAAAAAAAAATACCCAACATCTTCAGTTATTAATTTACTCACTTCCGATTATAAGCAACAACAATTGAGATAAAGCTGAATTCTTACTTATATTTTGAATGTCTTCTAGAAGCCTTCAAAGTAGATGCGAGAAGGCAAGGCCTTGGTCTTCAATGACATGCCGTGTAAGTTAGTAATAAAGTTGGAATGCGGCTGGAAGACCTTATATCTGCAAAAAAGGCTTTTTGAAGGCCTCTTTACTACTTCTTTTTCCCGCTGGGTACTTTGGCTGTGATTACAAAATCAAAATATACAAATTTAATACACTCTTGTGTAAAGCATCGTAAATAAGATACAATCTCTGTTTTCCGTAACCCGGCTCTTGCTGCTGATTTCTAATGCCACTAGAATTTCCAATGCATACAGGAGTACCAATACTACCTACTTACCTGCCTTTTCTCTTGCTGTTTTATTTATTATCTTTTTTTTTATTTTACCGTTGAGGGGGTTAACTCATTTTCTAAGGACAATACGCAATGTTTACGACATTTACATTTACTCAACCAAAAAATCCAATTGGAAAAAGAAAAATGGCAAAAAGCTTTGATTTCATTAAATTTTGTTATATAAGTTTTTAAAGAACAGTGTTTGCAATTCTTTTATTTTATATTCACAATTTCTCGTAAGAAAACTTTTAATATTTTGACAATAAATTTTTTTTGAGCGCCAATAAAACAAATTGTCATGAGAAAAAATACGGCAAAAATGCAGTTTACGGGGCACACGAAAAAAAATTGGACCCCCTCTAGAATTAAAAAAGAAAAAAACCAAAATTAAAATTTAATGGGTCTGAGGCCCATGGGCCTCCTGGATCCTAAAAATCAGGCCGCCCAATCAGTGGTTAGTGTGGGTACTCAAATTAAAGGTAATTCTGTTAAAAAAACAAAAATAATAAAATTTAGGGCAGGCTAGGCTTATGGGGCTCTTTAGGGGAAAAACGTAGACTCACGCTACTTATATCTATATGTGGGTACTCATATTAAAGGTCCTTTGGCCGGGCGCAAGGATTTTTCCTCTATAGTATAACAAACACCGGTTTCGCTAACTAAAGCTTCTCTGAATCTAAAAGATTAAGAAACTTATCTAGAGGGGAAAATAATGATCGAATACAAAAACCAAATGCATATTGGCAATCGTGAGCAAATTACCTTTGATTTTAGCTCTCACACATACCGTTAAGTTAGCGGGCGGTTTTAATTTTGTTTTTTTTTTGTCTGAATCGGGAAGCATATATTTTTAATTTTTGTTCAACAATAGTGTATTAACTAACAATTTTTATTTTTTCTCTTTTTGGGAAAAATCGACACGTACTATTTATATCTAACCGCTTTCTTGAAAATCCTTTTTCTTATGCCTTTAAAGTTAAATTGAAAATTGTTTTTCTTTATTTTAATTTTGAGTAAATATAGTGTTGTTAAACAAGTCCGATATGTACATACATTCTGAGTTCAAGTATAATGTCTCCGCAGATATGAATATCTAAATAGCATCACCATAGCGCTACACATAGGGTCCATTCATATATACACAAAAAATACATAGCTTCTGAAGTGCCGGAAGAATAGACTAATATGAAGAAATTTGCTAATAACTTGACGCTATTTTATTTTATTTTCTCAGGAAACTTATTTTTGTTTAATAAATATGGGTAATTCCATGTCAAATCTTTCAAGAGTTGGACCCGACCCCTTTCGATTTGAATGAAATTTGGTGTGAAGGTTCCTTTTATCCTATAAGGAACATATATCAACTAAAAAAAATTTAAAAATTTTTTTTACAAAAGTTACGTCATTTTCAAAAAATCATATCTAAAATAAGAAAAAAACACATCCTTCAAAGTTTCAGGGTCGATTTGACAAGGAATTACCCATATATTTTGTGAACTTTAGCCTAATCGTACCATAAATTAAAAAAAATTGAAATATCAGGACAATAGCGCCACATATCAGCATTAAACTTAAGAGAAACCTCGTTCCAGACTATGCTTATTTATTGTCCAAGTTTGGTGGCAATTGATCCAGCGATTTTTGAGTTTTAGGAACACGTACCCGGCACAAACGTTTTAATATATGTATCTAGATATAGATAATTCTATAATACTTAACTGTTTGAATAGGATATGTTCACGTTTCATCTTAAATGGAAAAATAATATCAAATTATCTTATAACTGTGGGTCCTAGACCCACCCATCGACTCAGTCACTTTTTGAATTGATCTAACGATATTTGACAGCACAGCTGGGTGGCTACCTGTCGATGCAAACCCTGTGCGCAAAAAACAGGTCACAGTTTTGGAGAGTATTTAGTGAAATTAGGTATGTGAATTTTAATTCTCATAAGGACCAAATACATTAAAAACAGTTATATTAGTCTAGAACTTCACATGGCCCCATACAAGCTTCTTAATGGAATAGAGTCCTTGTACCCATAAATCATCTTATTATGTTGGTATTCCGATTAAATTTGATACAAGCATATCGTGGCGTTTTTTTAAACCACGTAAGCGCCATTTTTTCGAAATTGACTTTTTTGGTCTTTATGGTAGCCAATAACATTTGCAACCCGATTACATTCTCTTCTTGGCAACTTTGCATGAAGAAAACTTAAAGCCATTTCGAAAACCTCGTAAGCATCATACAAAGTGACGTTGGCATAAAAAATAGAATTGTTTTTATATTTAAAGTTAGAAATTTAAAAGTCTCACCCATCCAGTTCTTGTTTTTGATATGAAAAAAATGTGTAAGGTTTCATCCATTCAGAGCGACACTTTTCGTCGAGTAGCTCAAAAACTATATATTCTATACAGCACAAATGTTTCTCGAGCACCATTATTTTAATAAAATTAAATTTTTTCATGTATTCCAAAACTCTATCTCGACTTCTATAAATGGCTTCTGTACAAAAAGGTGAGTCAAGATGCAAGATTTGTATGAGTTACACACATCAGCATAAATGCATAACATCCTCTTCAGTATTATGGAGTGGGTATTAAAACCCACCTATGACTAGAGTATAATAATTTGTCAAATCATATAATCCAATAAAAGTATGTTGCTCTTAGATTGTAGTCACCGAAAAACATAAGTTTTCTCTCCCTGTTGTGTTTAGAATTATGTATGCCTCTGTACGTATATCTGGAGCTTTGTTGATAAGGAATATAAATTTAAATTAAACACATTATAGAAATATAGTTTTTTTTTAATTAACCAATAACATTCTTACGTGTAATTGTGTTGCGCCACATAAAAAGAAAAAAAGCATATATTTAACCTTCAAGTGGGCTTAAGCCGATCTCAAGTCTTATATGCTGATCGGCTTACCAGCACTAATAGTAAACCAGCAATCATTATCCTTACGTTCTTTCATAGTTCAATTCAGTTTATTTCACTTTAAAATTACAAGCATGTCCAAAAAATACTTCCACTTCTTTTCCATTTGATTTTCTTCCTAATCACACTCCATGTATGAGTCCGGAAGTTAAACACACCTTTTATTTGTTAGATGGTGATTCGAGCTGCGTTTAAGGGATCATCGTGCAGATACGAGTAAAGGGTTGTATATATAAGTTTCGTCGTGTTTTACTGTGTTAATATAAGGTCGGTATTGTGAAGATACCTCTCAGTAATCGTATTGTGTGCAACTCAGTTAATTATTGGGAGTATCGTCTGAATTTGGGTCGCATTTCACAGTTTTTTCTAGTTTTAATTGAATTTGTTTAAAAGCAAAGAATTTTCTTCCTTTAGTTACGTGTTTTTACCTAACAGATATTATTCTGCTAAAGCTAATCTTTTGCTGTTCGATCAGTTGTCTGTAGGACACTCCAACACTTTAGGGATAATTCGTTCCTAAGCCGTATCGTATGCATTTGCATAATCTAATTCCATAAGTACAATTAAGTCTTAGAAATACAGGTATCCCTTGATTTTCACGGTACTTCATTTACGCGATTTAGATATAACACAGACCAATAATAGTAACGATTTTTGGAACAACGCGATTTTAATAAAATACGCTGGAAAAAATATGATGAAAAAATATGGCGATCCCTATTTTACGCGAAATGCAGCACTGGGATTCAAGAAATTTAATCAGCTGTGTGCTAAAATAGAACTGCACAATTGCATACATATTTTACAAAAATTATAGGGGTTTTTATTCAAAATGTTTCAAACATACATGGGCTACTGCCTACTGAAAATTTAAACAGGTTAATGTAACCAGTTAGGGATGGGCAAATGGAAAAAGTATATCGATATATATCGTATCGATATTTTTTAAAAGTATCGATACTTATTAATTAAAAATATCAATATATCGACGTATCGAACGTATTAAGCTGAAACTATTACCAAATTTAAAAACCTAATATACCTACATATATATGAAAATACACATTTACATATGTACAAACATTTTACATGTTATTCCATTCTTAAAAACTCGTGTTAACCCTCGTGTTCTAGAAACAGGCAGTAACTTTTTATTGTTTCTTTTTATTTCAAATTTACTGAATGTCCCTTCATTTCAAACGAATCTTTCATTCGCTTAACTTCCATTTAAAACAAAAACAAATTTTAAAATTATGTTTTAATGTAAGTTATTCGAACGAATTTTTCGTTTGAAATCGAGGGACAGGCAGTTAATTCTACAATAAAATAAAATTCAATAAAAATAAAATAAGTATATTTATTCCCAAGACCACATTTTTTTAATTCGCCATATAAAACCTAAAAAAAAAATAAATTATGAAAAATTTAAATGGGATTATATAATGCCGGTAAACGAAACTTGTGACACATACTATACAGGTAAACTGATCGATATTTTATTTTTAATATATAAGCGAAGAACATGTGCAAATAAAAAAAAAAAAAAATATTGCTTTCTTTTTTATTAACATTCCAACTTTCATTAGTATTTTGCTGCTTTTAATAAGATGATTCTTTGCATAATTTTAGGAAGCTTGTCCGGAATATTTTCCCCGCCTTTTATTTTGTTGTCATCTCTTAAAAAACTATGAATATGTACATTAGAAAAGCGCCGTTTTCTTTCTTAATATTAGTTAAAAATTTCTAAATACAACAGTATTGTAAGCAGTTGAACGGTTAAATTGTTGAATTGTATTATAAAGAGTTCTTAAAAATATCGAATTCGATAGTAGTAAATAAATATCGATGTATCGATATATGGATATTTAAAATATCGGCGTATATATCGATTATAATTTTTTTAAATATCGATATTTTGATATATCGATGATATATATTGCACATCCCTATAACCAGTAACCAGTGCCCATGTTCTATAACTCCCGCGTCAAGAATCTTTTCGATTGAAATGTGAGAAATTTAACAAAAATGCCATCAATGAAAAAAAAACAACTGTTTTTCTCACTAAACCACGTCTGTAACATTTTCGGCGAGTAATAGATGTCACGTAAGGAAATTACTCGCCAGTTTACAGAAAAAGTGTGTCTGTAAAATATTTGTGAGAAAGTTCTCGAATAAAAACGGAGTGAGAAAAAATTTTAACACTAAAAAATATATTCAAAATGCAAAATGTAATAAAAAAAATAACAATAAAGAGGTAAGCATTTTGTTGTTGACTGATTTTTTTCATTGTTTAATTATTTTGCTTTTAACATTTTTGAAAATTATACGTACGTATTTTTTTTAAAGTTTTTTTGTGAACTACAAACATTAAAGTCACACTTAACATTATTTGGTATAGCCGACAAATTTTAGTAAATGTTGGGCGCCGTTAACGATATGTGTGACTGGCGTTTTCAAGGTCTGCAATTTCTCATCGGCTTCGAGTGGAATTTTATGACATTTATAACATAACGACGTAATCTCTTTCGATAGTTTTGACGGGACATGAGTTACAGACGCACTTTTTCTCACTTTTCGAGAAACGATGGAATCTTTTGTATCCCATCTTTTCAATGCGAGAAATTCTCACCAAATTTGGAGAACATGGGTACAGTAAAGTTTTATTGGTTTTTTAGCCAATTCGCCTTGGCTTAGTTTGTTTTTGACTATTTTACAATCACAATATGTTACAATCACAGCTGCTTATTATGAATATTTTTACTACAAATATTTGTTAAAACTAAATTAAACTATAATTTTATCAGAATATGAAGATAACAAATTAACAATAATCACTTGATATCGTTAAAACCATAACTGAAATCCAATTTTGTTAATTTGAGATTAAATATTTAAAAATTTATTTTATTTGCTTGTTGGCCAAGATTTATCATATTTCACTTCACAATATAAATTACTTTAATATTATTTAATATTAATATTTTTTAATATTATTATTTATTAAGATATAATAAGCAATTTTTATTTAAAATACAAAGGGCGTGTGTGAAACGGTTGCAAAGTTCTCTAGAATAAATTTTGACATCAGCGTAGAAATTTGTGACAACCACACAATTATCATAGACACACTCTCAGCTCGTGCAGCTCAAAGTCGCCTCTAAGCCGCCGCCGAATTTAAATTTTGAGTTGAAGTTGCCGCCGGTTCGAAAGGCATATTTACACTCATTTTTTTTTGTCAAACTTTTCTTTTTATATAAGCTATTATAAGATCAAAAATAGTTACATATTTAATTTTTTTTATTAATAACGTTTTTGTTAATCACCTTTATTCTGGTTTTCGATTCGGATGGAAATTTTCTTCGTTTGGCAACTTTGGTATTCTACGTTCCGTTTAAATTTATTTCTTTTAATTGTATTTCGATCATATGTATTCTGCATTGTAGCTACGTTTTATTAAGTTGTTTATTTACTGTAGGAAAGTTCTTCGATGTTTTGTTTATTTCGTTAAACAAACTGTGTAATTAAAAAATGTAAGTAAATTGATTTTTTTTTCGCACTTAAATTTAAAAGTTTTATTTAATTTATTGCAGGTCAAAAACAAAAATACCTCAACAGTACAAAATCCGAAAAATGTATTCCATTAATTTTTATCAGTATAAACATTTAATTTGTGTTTATTTAATTTATTTAATTAGCTTATCAGATTTTTTTGCACTAAGTTTAACTTTTTTATTAAAATATTTATAAAATAATTTGTTCCGATTTCATACGTTTCATAGCAAAACTGCAAATCTTGTCTTCTTTTTCTTTGGACTTAGTTTTTTGTTGGAACAGCTCTTTCCGACGGTTGCGTAACTGAATGCGGGAAAGTAATCGAAATACAGAATAAGGGTAATTATAATTTGTGCATGTTGACATCAGTGTCTATTAAAAGTAAACTACTTTTTTTTTAATAAATTTAAAATTCAGTAATAGACTACAGAACGCTAATTACATTTACATTGCAAGCATTTTGTTATATTGCCAATGCACAATCTTATGTATGCGTAACTGAAAGAAACCAATCACAATAACATGGATATATTCGATTGAGAGGTAATAGAATAATCAAACTGGATAAATAATGTTTGTAAGATCATTAATCCCATTATAAACTTATTAAAATTTGGGTTACCTTAAAAAAAATGAAAAATTTCCTAAAAGTTTAAAAAGCATAAAATATCTGTTTATGGGTTCCAACCAGTAGAGAATAAAAAAAATCGCAGAAAAACTTCAAAAATTAAAAAAACATGCAAAAAGCCAAGTGTGCAACCTCCAAAAATTCCTCTAAACTTGTTCACATTTGCTACCTGCTGGCAAATCATATTAAAAGTAAGTGCAAGTTCTAAAAATTGGTTTATACATTATGGAGTAGCTCAAAAATAAAATTTCCGGACTGACAATGATTTCCAAAATGATTTGTAAGTACAATCGGTTGACACGCCCTATTAAAATGCGTTCAAAAACGGTTCACAACTGACGGAGTTTTGCGGTTACAAACAAAAAAAAGCAACATACAACCATACAATATACTTATTAAAATAACAAATACATATATTTAAAATAATAACAAATTTATTATCAAAGTTGTTTTTGGGAATACTATTATTTATTAAAAGATTTTGTTTGTTGTGCTTAATTCCCTTTTTTTTAATAATTGATAACTGTTGCGTATTAATCTGGCATCACCTTTCCTTACTTGTCAATTGTGTTGTTAAGCTGGCATCATTGATTTCGTAGATGTTAATTCTAAAACACGTTTTGTTATACATACTTACTAATTCACAGCATTTTCTAGAAACCAGTTAATAAAGAGGCTAATTATATTAATCGAAACTCCAGACTTTTATTTAAAGATAAAGGACACAACAGTGGTGTCAGAAGTGGTTTTTGTTGAGTAAAAGAGGGAAATGCCTTTGGAACCCGATGATTTACGGGCGCTGTCGCAGTTGCTGGCAGACGCCATACAACAGTCTACATCTCAAGCCATGCAGACAGCGGCTGCAAATAGTTCACAGCTGAACATGTCTAGAGTTGCAAAACCGCCCCTTTCCATTTTGGGGTACAAATCTTCGGATTATACGTCCGTCCAGGACTATTTTATACGTTGCGAATGGTCGATGCAGCTAAGCAGAATTGCAGCAGCCGAGTATAGAAAATATATACTTGTTCATATGGGCGCGGAGTTAAACAATGCCCTCAAAATATTAATCAGTCCGAGGGTCCCTGAAGACCTTACTTACGAGGAAATAAAAACAACGTTGGTGGAACACTTTGACAGGAAAAGAAACCAGTACGCAGAGAGTGTCAAATTTCGGCAGGTGGTGCAAGAAAAAGGAGAAAGTGTGGCTGATTTTGCGCTTCGTTTGCGACAAGCTGCAGCATATTGCAATTATGGCAATTCGCTAGACCGAATGCTCACTGAACAAATGCTTTTTGGATTAGAGTCCAGTAGCATTTGTGATGAAATTATCGCAAAGGAGCCTAAATTATTTAAGGAGGCGTATGAAATTGCACAAAGGCTAGAAGCCTCGCACAAATCAGCTATTGAAATGAAGGGCAGTACTACTAGTTCTGGCCCCATGACGGAATCCACATTCAAGGTGGGTTACAAAACAACGAACTTCGACGCCAACAGGGGGGTTTTCCCCAAAGGAATTGCGGTACGTAGAGATTCTGCAAAAGGTAGCAAATGCTATGGTTGCGGTGGCAGTCATAACAGAAACCAATGTAAATTTCGCAATGCCACATGTTATGCTTGCAATAAAACGGGCCATCTCGCAAAGGTGTGCAAGTCCAGAACAGCTCAAATATCTGATGAAGATGTTGATGGTGATTCAGAACTAATCCAGAGATTGAATAAAGTGTGTGGTTCTAAATCTAACAAACACATGCTAGAGGTGTCAATAAATGGAAAAAGGGTGATAATGGAATTGGACTCTGGTGCCCCATGTGGCATAATGAGCCAATCAGCGCTAAGGGCGCTAGTGGGCAGGTTCGTTGTACTGCCTACAAACAGAAAGTTTACAAGCTACACAGGACATGGTATAAACCTGATCGGTCGGGTGGTGGTGAATGTTACAGTGGGACCCAAAACTCGCAAACTTAATTTGTACGTCGTCGATGGCGACTACGACGCGTTATTTGGTCGAGAGTGGATTCAACAGTTTGTCAATGAAATAGATTTTAGGGAGTTGTTTTCTGCATCACAATCGACTAACACAATCAAAATGGATACACCACACTTATCGCCAAGGGAATTCGAGAGACTGCAGGGCATGTTAGCTGACTTTGAAGGTATTTTTAGTGAAACTGCTGGCAGGCTAGACATGCCAAAAATTAAACTCCATTTGAAACAAGATGCCAAACCAGTTTTTGCCAGGGCAAGGGAGATTCCGGTGGCGTTAAGGGACGCCTACGCAGCCGAGATAGAGAAGAAAATTTCTGCTGGAATTTATAAAAAAGTTGATTTCTCGGAATGGGCATCGACGACTCACGTGGTTTCGAGAAAAGATGGCAGAATCCGGATAACGGGTAATTATAAACCAACTCTTAACCCTAGAATAATTATAGATGAGCATCCTATTCCAAAACCGGAAAACATTTTTAATAAAATGAATGGGTCAAAATTATTCTGCCATTTGGACATAACGGATGCCTATTCTCACTTACAAATTGATGATGATTTGGCACATGCCCTAACACTAAATACCCCGACTCATGGCTTGATCCGACCTACCAGAGCTGTCTACGGAGCAGCCAATATACCCGCAGTTTGGCAGAGAACAATGGAATCCGTTTTGCGGGGTATCCCCAACGTTTGTAATTTTTTCGATGATATTTTGATTTATGCTGAAGATTTTGAAAAATTGTTACAGGTATTAGAAACAACCCTTAATCGTTTTGGAGAAAAAGGGTTAAAGCTTAACCGTTCGAAATGTGTATTTGCGGCACCGGCCGTTGAATTTCTGGGGCACAAAATTGATAGCAGCGGGATTCATAAGTCCGATAAACACATTGAGGCTGTAAGGGATGCCCCCACACCAACTACACATGAGGAGCTACAGCTGTTCTTGGGGAAAGCCACGTACTATGGGTCGTTTATACCAAACTTGTCCACACGCAACAGGCCTCTAAGAAATGTACTGCTAGAAAAGGATTTTAAGTGGACTGCGGAAGCAGAAAGATCATATAAGGATATAAAAAACGAGTTGGTATCGCCGAGAGTTTTGATGACCTATAGGCCAGAACTTCCGCTACTCCTTGCCACGGATGCCAGCCAAGTGGGACTGGGCGCAGTGTTGTCTCATCGACTCCCAGATGGCCGGGAAAGGCCGATCGCATACGCGAGCCGTACACTGAGTAGCACGGAAAGAAAATATTCCCAAATTGATAAGGAGGCACTCGCTATTGTATGGGCTGTGCAAAAATTTTTCATGTACCTGTATGCACGGCATTTTACACTTTTTACAGACCACAAGCCACTCGCACAAATTCTGGACCCGCATAAATCGCTCCCCGTTTTGTGTATCAGTCGCATGGCTAACTATGCCGATTTTTTAGCAAACTTCGATTTCAATGTTATGTTCAAAACTACCAAGGCAAACGCAAACGCCGATTATTGCTCAAGGGCCGTGAAAAACGATGCATTAAACAAAATAATTCGAATGTCCGAACGGGATGAATTTGACACTTTTATCATTAATCAAATTGAACAACTACCAACGAGCGCTGCTAAAATAGCTTTGGAAACCAGGAAGGATGAAAGGTTGGGAGAGATCATTAGAATACTGGAGAGTGGCAAAGCTCTACAATCGTATGGGTACAAATCGCCGGAAATCAATTATAAAATGGCAGGTGACTGTTTGACATTTGAGCATAGGGTGGTCATCCCGGAAAAACTTCGCCCTAAAATTCTACTGGATCTACACTCTGCTCATTTGGGTATAGTCAAGATGAAGGGCATAGCCAGATCTTTTGTCTATTGGCCCGGCATTGATAAAGATATCGAGGGAGTCTCAAGAAGCTGTGCGGATTGCTCAAAAATTGCAAACGAGCCACCTAAGTTCCGTGATCATCACTGGCATTACCCAAAGGGGCCGTGGGAGCGAATTCACGTCGATTATGCCGGACCATATTTAGGGTCAATGTTGCTTATAGTCACTGACGCGTACAGTAAGTGGATTGAGGTGAAGATAACGTCTAGCAGTACATCCACGGCCACAATTCAAATTCTCGATGAGCTTTTCGCTACCTATGGAGTGCCAGTCACTATAGTGTCCGACAATGGCACATGTTTTGCCTCGAACGAATTCAAAGAATTTCTCATTAATGTCGGCGTAAAATACCACAAATTTACAGCTCCTTACCATCCCTCTACAAATGGCCAGGCTGAGAGGTCGGTGCAGACCATTAAGAACGCTCTAAAATCAGCTGGTGCTGGTAAAAGTAACATGCAAAGACACTTGAATTTATTTTTACGACAATACAGAATTGCCCCCCACTCAACGACTGGTAAGCCACCAGCTCGCCTTTTTCTGGGTCGTGTACTGCGTACACGGTTGAACTTGGTTTTGCCTCAGGAAGTCCCGTCGGAAGTTACAGACAAACAGTATATGAGATTCTATACATCGTTCAGGACAGTGGAACCGATGCAAAATGTATATTTCCTGTCCAACAGTAGTCGCCATGCGAAATGGCTGCCAGGTGTAGTGCTGAACCGTTGCGGGGATTTGCACTATGAAATCCTTTTTAATGGGAAACGTGTTAAACGACACATCGACCAAATAAGAGGGAATGTTGATTTGAACTTCACGAATGAACCGGAGGGGGTTAAGCTTCCGGTAGTGAAAACGGGGAATCATGCAACGCGACCGCAATTGAATGCGGGGAAGGCACACTTACCGACCGGGTCTGAAATCGATGATTCATGTTTTGAGCCACCAACAAGATGCTCAACACCAATGAGGTTCTCAACACCACGAAGTCTACAACACAGCAATACCACCTCGCCGACGGCAAGCGAAGATTCGGGACCACAGTCGGATTTCAATGGATTCGAACCGCTGGGAGATGCCGACGCAATTTCGAGCAAACGGGAAGCTAACCCGTGTACCATTACAGGGGAACGTGTTAGTGGAGAGTCAGGTGGAACAATACCGCTTCGGAGGTCTAATAGAACCAGGAGACAGAGAATTCTGTTCGCGCCGTAACCGGCTGTAGCGGTGGGAAGAAATGTTGCGTATTAATCTGGCATCACCTTTCCTTACTTGTCAATTGTGTTGTTAAGCTGGCATCATTGATTTCGTAGATGTTAATTCTAAAACACGTTTTGTTATACATACTTACTAATTCACAGCATTTTCTAGAAACCAGTTAATAAAGAGGCTAATTATATTAATCGAAACTCCAGACTTTTATTTAAAGATAAAGGACACAACACTGAAATTTATTGTTGGAGGATAAGCTGTTCCTATCCGCATTTCACTGGTTAGTTAGGCCAGATCATCAGGAAACGTTCTCCTAAATAATTTTAGAAAAGCCAAAGCTATCAGCAAACAAAATTACAGAGGGAATGAGAATTACCTACAAACACTCAAAAAGTCTTCTTTGCAACGATATCAAAGCTTAAACAAAATACCAAACAATAAAAATCAGTGATGAGTTTATCTTTTCTTACATTTCCCGCTACAATTATTTGGAATTCTCCCAACATTAATTGTAGTTGTAAGTGGGTAAAGAAAAAACATATTAAAAACAAAAACAAAGTGCTTTTATTGTTTTCGCAAGAAATAAAAATAAAAACAATTTGCCAGTTCAGTTTTTTTGCACGTGCACTTGCTAAAACTTATTATCAAAGTTGTTATTGGGAATACTATTATTTATATATTTTTTATCAATTAATTAAAAAGGGAATTAAGCACAACAAACAAAATCTTTTAATAAATAATAACAAATTTTAATAGATAATTTTTTCATTTTGATTAACTAATTAACTATTTTTTGATTAACCACCGCCGCCAAAAAATTTGCCGACTTAGACTTCTGTTAAGAAATGTTAGCAAACAATTTTTAGACCCCTTTCAGACAGGCAAAGTTTACTTTGACAAAGTCTGTTGAATTCTCTTTTAAACTTTGTTTGGTGCTCAGACACACAAAGTTTAATTTGACAAATTTTTGTTTTCTCTTGTTTGAATATAATATATAAACAGCGTTGCCAGAATTATGATTTTATCATATTTTGGATTATTTTTTTAAACAAAAATATGATTAAAGATTTTTTTCTCAAATGATGATTTTTTATTTTTAGAAATTCTGATTTTTACTTTAATTTTGCTTATACAAAATACACGATTATTTAAACAGTAACTTTCTAAAACAATGAAGTTTTGCATCAGCTTGATGTGTGTTGGTGCTGCACACTTTTGTACCCAGTATCTAGAATACACAAAATTGCATCATTATTTCTGGACATAAAAATATTAAAAAAGGCATATTATAACCTATTTCCAATGTGCGAAAGAGTTCCTTCTTTCGAACAACTACATTTAAAACAAAAACAAATTCTAAAAACTTTGTTTTTGTTTTAAATGTATTTGTAAAGGTACGTTCAGACTGATGAAATATTTGAAAGCAAACATCAAATATTTCATTAACGTAGTCTGAAGACAAAATATTTTTGAGTATCAAATAAAATAACAGCTGATTTTGAGCTAATAAAAGTATTTGCCGGCAAACAAATATTTGTCCAATGTGAACATAGTGTGAACACAAAAAATCAAATATTTTAGTAATTTTTGAGAAAACATTTATTTGATATTACAAAAAAATTGTAAGAGCAAACAACTACAAATAATTTTAGCCATGTTCCGGATAGAAGCAATTTTTCCTATAAGTTTTCGGATTCTTTACAATTTTAAATATTTTTTATAATGATTAGACTTTGCTATCGTGCCGCTATTAGCAAATTTTTGCGAATTACCGCTAATTTAGCAATTTTTATAGAATTTTTGCCATTCCTTATAGTTTTAGGCACTTTTACTAAATTTTATGGCTTGTTTGAAATATTAAAATGGTTCGCGAATTTTCGCTATTTTGCAACTTTTTTTTTTGTTTTTCCCCTAAATTTGGTTTTTTAACTGATTTAGCGACTTCAAATATATTTAAGGGTTTGTTTCCAACTTTGCAATTTTTCACAAATTTTAGCAATGTTCCCGTTACCCAGTGGCTTCCATTTTTTTCTTCTTCTACATTCTCCTGTTCTAACACTAAAAGAAATGCTGATCCACAGAATAAATTAAAAAATTAGCTTTTACGGTCATTTTTACCATTTAAGAAATATGTTTATTTTTATTTTTGAACACTTTCATTAAATAATTATTTGATGCAAATATTTCTTTTAGTCTGAACGCATGGCAAACATGAATTTATTTATTTTATTAACACTGTTTGCCAACTGTTTCATCAAACAAAAATTATCAAATATTTGAGCTTAGTTTGAACATTAACAAAATATATTTTTGTTTCACACAGTTTGAAGCAAATATCAGAACAAATATTTTCGTTAAATATTTCATTAGTCTGAACGTACCTTAAGAAGTGAATACTTCTTTCGTACATCGGAAATAGGCAGTTAGAATATTGATAAAAAAAATATTTGTGAAAAGAAAAAATGTATTTTTATAAAGTTTCATATACTGACGAATTATGTTTTTATGTATTTCAATTTAAATAATAAGAAGTATGGTTTTATAAAAAATTAATAATTCTTAATATTTTGTCCTTGTTTTAAAAAATTTAAATTAAGAAAAAAAAAATTTAAGATTTTCCTCTTCAAAATATGATTTCTTTCGCCATATGACAATTTTTATTCCAAAGATTCTGGTAACGCTGTATATAAATATAAAGTTGCAGCCAACTTCAGGTATAATCTACGAACGAAAAACAAAACGACTTTGCGAGTACAGCAAAGTATGTACTCCCCCGCTATACTCTTTTCCCTTCTCTTCTATAAACTCAAGACTTTGCAAAGTAAACTTTGCTTGTCTGAAAGGGGTCTTATATTCTTTATGTCAAAATTTTACGTGGTCAAAAATGTCATAATTTCACACAGGACAAACATGAAGTTTTTCTACCACAAACAAATTGTATTTCACCATAGAACTTTGCTACCATTTCACACACACCCAAATTCACAAAATTTTTTGTGAAAAAATCAACTTAAAAAAATTCAAATTATTTTTCATTGATTTGATTCAAAGAAAAATGCCCGTTTTTTTTTTTTATCAATATTCATTAAAAAACTTACAAATAATTTAATCCAACAAAATACCTTCCAAATAGTTTGATAAAAAAAAACTATAAATACTTTGATTCAACAAAAGACCTTCCAAATAGTTTTATTTAGAAAAAAAAAAATTATAAATACTTTGATTTATTTTAAAGAAAAAGAAAATTGTAAATTTTTTCAATATTTAACATAAAAATTATTATAAATTTTCTGACGCGTTTCGTGCGTAACCACACTATCTCTTCCATGTTTTCTTTTTAAGGACATGTATTAATACAATCACCTACTCATATATAAGTTACCGCGTGAAAAAAACATTGTTTTATGAAATTTAAATTTCAAAACTAACGTCAAAGCTTACGAAAGTGGGGCTTAATGTCTAAAAATTTACCCCTCTTTCTTTAACGGAAATTTTATGATAGCAAAAAATCTCACTCAGGTGTGCAAAAAAATTTCCGGGAGTTTTCTTTATTCTTCTTTTTTAAATTATGTTTTCTTTGTTTCAAGATGCAAATTAAACTATTATCATATCTCAGTGATAGTGATGAGCATTTTGAAGAACTATTAATTTTAAAAACAGCTCTTAAAACCAATTTCTGTATTGTTCTGCAAGGCTAGACATTTTTGTAATTTTTAAAAATTTGGTCTTAAAATAGTAAAATTAAATAATTTGTTTAGAATAATTTTTTTAGAATAATAAAATTAAAATTTTTTTTTTGCCTATTATGTACTTGATAGTTTATAATTTGAATATTCTTAATATGTTTATAGTTTGTTTGAATAAATTTATTTAGTTTGTACAAGATTTCTTTGCATTTTAATAAAATAAAAATGAATATTAGTCATGTTTTTTATATTAAAATATATTAAATTTAATTGTGTTTCAACGAATATTAATAAATTGTATATTGATCGTTAAAAAATTTCAAATACATTACTATCAAATTGATTCAAGAAAAATAATTTATCAAAAATTTATATAAAAAAAAATTTAAATTATATTGATTGTATTTGCAGCTAAAAATATTAACTAAAAATTTAATTTAAAAAATTTATTTCTCTATTTAATTCACATCTTACAGCAATGGTTTAAATAATTTTTTTGTTATCTTTTAATTCAAATGTTTTATAAAAATATAATGACAAAGCTTTATACATATCATCATAAAGAAATAGCCTTTAATTTTTATAAAAATAAAATTATTAATAATTATATTTTTGTCTTAAGCGATATTGGTCATTTCTGGTCTATTTTATAAAAATAAAATTATTAATAATTCTATTTTTGATTTGATCTAATTTTTATAAAAATAAAATTATTAATAATTATATTTTTGATTTCCGCGATATTGTAAATTTCTGGTCTAATTTTTATAAAAATAAAATTATTAATAATTCTATTTTTGATTTACGCGATATTGTAAATTTCTGGTCTAATAAACGGAATTGCACCAGTCCTGAACCTTGTTTTAGGCGAATTGCATTTACACGTGCTTTCTTCGGTCCCAAGAGACGGCGTAAATCGAGGATTACGTGTATATACAAATAAGTATAACATTCTCAGAAGTATTAGCTATAACTCAACAAATTGGGTTTAATGCACCAAATTATTACTTTTGTGTATTAATGCTTAGTAAACTTGCAACATTTAGAAAAATTCAAATTAAATAGTTCTTGTGGTCATCACACTGTGCATATAGTTCTTCTCTTGCATTTCTATCTATTTTTTTGTGTGAAATTTGTTTATATTCTTTTAATATTCTACAATTTGAAGCTAAAAACAAAATCAACGTTTCATTTGAGAGATGCTGCTGCCTCTGTGAACTACACGTTTACCGCCACTGCGTATACGTAACGAATGAGAAGAATATTTGTTACATATTGCTGCAGTTTGGGAATTGGTTTTTGCTTCAATGAATGTGCATTCCATTTCTGTTAGAATTATTTGCCTTTTTGTTATCCTTTTCAGTTTTTCGGTTTATCCTTCCTCTTTTCTTCTAAAGCATGGGGAGAATGTAAACGGGTACAGTTTAAGAGTGTTTATTTTATGGCGTGTTACGCTTTTTATTTTGTAATACTTTTCATTTTGTGTTCCATTTTTTCTTTGTTTGTTTTTGTTTGTTGTTGGTAGGTATTTTACCTCAAATATGTTTGTAGTGGTAAATGTGTGTGAGTGTGTATGTCGACTTTATGAAGAATATATGCATAAATTTCGTAAGTGCTTGCAATGATTTTTTTGTTATAGATTTTAGGGTTTTTGAAGAACAATTTTTGCTTTTTCGACCATGGAATAGTTATAATCTCTTACTGGTTCATAATACGAACTTAATAAAGAACGATTTATATGAAGGAGAAAGATTTATGTTGATCTATTATGGACCTATCAACCCATAAATTATGAGTTTTGTCTTAAATTTTACGTGCTTATAAAAAACGAAAATTAAAAATTTGTATCAAGACAAGTTTTATTGTGAAAGGGATTTTACTTTACTTTAAAAAAAATTAATGGAAAACTAATTTTTTTCTGCATATAAAAGATGTTGATTTAGATAATAAAAAGCTTTCGTGAAGTAATTGTGAAAAGCACAGGATTTTTTAAAGGATCGTTTAAACGGATTATAGCTAATAGACCAGTGAATGTTAAGACGCTCGTTTAGGTGAACTAAACTTAAATTTATATGTTGTTTAAACTCAACAGCTCTAAGTCAGCGTGTAGTTTTAAGAATAACATGTCGCGGAACTACGATAAATGTTGTTAAATTCATATGGTCTGTATTAATAGTTTAAACGCCCAATTTAATGCATTGAGATGGTTTATACACAGAAAAAATTATTAAATTTCTCCAGTCACCAAATTTATTCCAAATTAATAATATCAAGCAAACAAGTTGTTGATGTTGAATTTTTAAAATTTTGAAAAAATATTTTCAATAAATGATATTTTTAATTTTAAATAAAAAAGTGATCAAAAAAATTTGCCATTTCAAAAAATGTGTTAATTTATTTAAATAAATATAGACAATTTCCAACAACAATTCTACCCCAGGAAAAACTTTTTGAAATTTGGTAATAGGTGGTAGTTATTTCCTACGTTACCTGGTAAGTAGTTGTCATTACAATTGTCATTATTCTGAAAACTTCAATAAGTACTTACTGGTAATGACCTCAGCAACTACTTATTACTTCTATTATTTTCACTACTGAATATTTGCTTACTAACAATCTGCTTAATAACCACTTATTAGTTCAGTATTTGCGTAAGTAGTGAGATTTTCGCCTCCCGTAAGTTAGGAGTAACTACATATTTTTTAACTCCCTTATAGCAGAAAAAAAACTAGTTACAATGTTACTTACTGGCAGCTAAATAGTAGCTTGTGATTTTTTGAATACTTTTAAGTATATTGTAAGTACTTACAATTCAACTTACACGTAGTTAAATAATAACTAGATGTTTTTTGACTTCTAGTAAGTGCATTGTAAGTACTGAATTCTGTGGACACCTCGAACAAAAATAAGTAGTTATTCAACCGAAAAATAAGTAGTGTTTATTTTTATCCAATGTTACTTGCTAACTTACCTGGTAAGTAAAGTTTTTGCTGGGACATGTTTAAATTATTTTATTTTAAACGAAAAAAAGTCAATTAAGATTTTTTGTTATTAAATTAAAATTTCAATTGAAAATTTCAAAACAACTAAAATGTTAATTAAATCAATATAAAATTTTTAATTTTCTTTCAGCTAAAAAAATAATTGATTCAATTATCATATTAATTAAATTTAAATACTTTTTAAACCATTTTTTTAATTGATAATACACTTTTTTAAACACATTTTAAGCTGACAAGATAATTTAACTTTATGTGATTTATTAAACATATGTGATTTTTTAAACATAAGGCGTGAGGGTCGAACATTGAACGCTGATATCCTGACCGGAAACGCTGTTTCAACGATATTACGGGCAAAAGAAAAATGCAGTGTTTTTTGGCTGGAAATTAAGAAGGTGTGTATTTCACAAAGCTAAAATAGATTTTTCACAGAGACTATGTTCAGTATTTCGTGAGATAAGAAGACTTTCCATAAGAGCTATTCATCCAACTACTGAAATATTTAACCCATTACACGCATTTGTAAAAACGTTTGTTTGAGCAATTCTGTGTTAATATTACAACAGCAGTTTTTTAAATGCGTTTCAAAAAAAGGACATTGGCGGATAATAAGTAAAAGGAAGTAGTCAACGATAAAAGCAATTAAGTACAATGATATAAGTCCGACAATATAATATCGTACATCACTAACATATTAATCAGTTTTCACAGAATGAATTTGGAGCAGAGTTGGGTTCCTACTTTGGATTTACAAAGAGGGCTCTATATAGGACTTACAGAAAATTAATGATCTACCGCCACAAAACTTTGTTGAAGCTTATTCAATTAAAAGCAGGGTTTCAAAATGCTTGACTAATTTTAATGCTTTTGTAATTGCTTAAATAAACTTTAGGATAAGACCAAAGCAAAAGTAGAGAAATGAGAGAGATAAATTGCTAAATCTCAATCTGAGTATGCTCTCAGGTTAAACAGTCATTAGTTAAAGCTACTGCTAATAAGTTTTTGTTTATTTTTTTGCTTTTGCTGCGCTCGAATTCAGCAAGTATTAACGTCATTGCTCTTGCTTGCCTTATAAACAAAAAAAAAAAAAAAAAATTAAGCGATATTAATATTGATGAATGATTTTCTAATAGTGTAAAATAAATGTAATGTAATTAGATATTCTATTAATTTTCAATTAAATTCAGGCGAAGCAATTAACAGTTAATCAAAGAAAAAACATTAAAACTTACAGCAACAGCAATTCTTTTTATAACGGTTGCTTTATGCTAGGAACACAAATGGGGCGAACGACGAATTTTTGGCCGCGAATATTCGTCGCCAAAAATAAAAGACGTTTGTGTATATGAAAATGCACACAATCCGGGCGCCGGCGAAAATTCGCCAGATGCGGCGAACTTTAAATAGATTTAATTCAAGGCGAATTCAACTACAGGTGGTGTCGAAACGCCATCTGATTTTGACAGTTCGAGCTACTTTGTTTTGATTTGTTAGTGTTTTGTTAGGAATGGTTGACATTTTGGACAGTAAACACTAACAATGCAATGCAAAAAACGCTGTGTTGTTTCTGTTGTTTTTTGATTGTTGTAGTATCGACACCTCCTGTAGTTGAATTCGCCTGGATTTAATTCTATTTCATATGCCGGTGAACGACGAACAAATCAGTACTAGGTGACCATGTTTGGTTTTAGTTAAGAAGTAGTTTAGTAAATAAAGTTACTTTTTACTTTAATAATTGTTTTTTTTATTGTATAACACATAAAATAAGTATATAAAGTATTTTGCTATAAAAATTGTTTTTAGTTGTGTTTTTGATTATGTTTTTATTTTTAAGCATTATTTTTTTGAATATGGTCACACTATTTCTCTGTCTTTGCACAAACAGTAATCAACTTTCTCAATTATAAAAGCTGCCAGCTATTCGTGGTTATTGTGCTTCATGCGACGAATTTACTCAGCGAATTTTTACGGAAAAATTCGTCGTGTTGGGCGAAATTCGTCGTTCGTCCCAGTTGTGTTGCTAGCATTAAGGCCATGTCAGATAAAACTTTTGCTTCGCATTACGTTACCGATTCGCTTTGACATCTAAGATAAAATATACATACTTATACGAAACATGTCACATAAAGTACTTTCAAAGCGGAGCGAAGCAAAAAGTTAGCCAACTCTCATCTTTTTGCGCACTTTGACAATTGGCTAGTATTATTTTCCTTTTTTTTTAATTTTTTTGCCATATTCAATTCCAAAAAACCGTCCAATTAAATTTATAACTTTTATTTTTATAACAAATAATTAAAAGTACAAATTATTAAGCGATTTTATAAGTAAACAAACAATGCGTGAGTGTTGTCAAAGTTTTCATTGTGTCATACACCTTTTTTTTTTGCGTTTTTCAGCTAAAGGTAGAAACGTTACGCAAAGCGACAAAGTTGTATCTGACACGGCCTTTACTGATTGCCTAAGCAGAGAACGTTAACAGTGACGGAAAGTTAAAAAATTTAGATGTTCTGACCACCAAGCAAAAGAGTACTTTATTCAACACTTGGGTACGTTTTATAAAACATATTTTTTATTTAAATATAAACTCAAACAACATAAACATTTAAAACAAGTACAAAATTAATTATTTTAATATAAAAAATATAAAATGTTGGTTAACAAACTAAAAATTTATACATTTTAATATAAAAGTATATTTAAATGTAAATGTACATATACACAGAAAAAAATTAATGTAAAATTGTCTAAAACGAGGTTGATTTTAAATTTTTTCGGTAGTGATTTTGCTTAATAGTTACTTTATGTTAATTTTACATGAATTTACAATAACGTGCGAACAACATTTTTTTCTTTTAAAATAACTTTAATTCATATCAACTTAACATTCCAGTAAAATTGCGAAAAGGACGCTGATATTAAAATAACACTACGTATCACATTGAATGAATGTTATTTGAAGTTGAAACAATGTGAATTTAATTAACAGTGAGAAACTTCAGGGACAAAATATGTTTCTGTTTTAGAATGATTGTAAACACTTACCCTCTGAACTAGAGAGGAACAGAAAGAATGTTACTATTTATTTTCCTGTTACACATGTTTCACTTTGTTGTTTTCCCTGATGTTTATAGAAGCACTCAACATTGAAAGACACCAGCAGAAAAGGCCCGATATGTTTTCGTCATCATTCTACTTCGAAAATTTATGTATTTATATTAATAATTATAACAACAAGAAAACGAATACGGCAATTTTTCTTTTTTCTTCTTCTTGTAATGTTGTTTTTGTTTTCACACAAAAGACGTAAAACAGGATTTTATGGATTCAATATTGAAAAAATTTTATTTTAACTTTTTTCATTTGAAATTATTATGAAACAATTATAGTTTAAAATAAAGTTCGTTCTTTTGCAGAATTTTACTTGATTTTCAATCAACATTGCACCTTGTTAATTTGACATTCGTTTTTTTGCTGTGTCTATGTACCCAGCAAAAACTTTAATTACCAGGTAAGTTAGCAAGTAATATTGGAGACATATGAACACTACTTACTTTTCGGCTGAATAACTACTTATTTTTGTTCGAGTTGTCCACAGAATTCAGTACTTACAATACACTTACTAGAAGCCAAAAAATATCTAGTTGTTATTTAACTACCAGTAAGTTGATTTGTAAATACTTACAATAAGCCAAAAAATTACTAGTTTTAATTTTATTGGCAATAGTTAATAGACCTTATTAGTAGTTATTGAGCTCGAAACCAGTAAGTCAATAATCAGTACTGAAAACCACACAACTAATAAGTAGGTATTGAGCTGATTATTAGTAGGCAAATATTTAGTAGTGAAAATAACAGAAGTAAAAAGTAGTTACTGCTGTCATTACTAGTAAGTACTAATTGAGGTTCTCAGCATAATGACAATGGTAATGACAAGTACTTACCAGGTAACGTATGAAATAACTACTACCTATTACCAACATTCAAAAGGTTTTTCCTGGGTATGTACATAAACTTGCTAGAAACGTATTAATTTTTACCCATTGGAAGCAGCCTCAATTTTTGCAAAGTTTCAATGCATCGTTTTATTTTCGTTCTTAATTCCCGAACAAAAGTTTGATAACATTTTTTCTAATGGTGTCTTAAATATATTTGTTTACTATTGGTGAGTAAAAATAGTAAATACATAATATGTTATACTGTATCGAAACCAGTAGTTCAAACGCATTCAAAGTTACATTGGTGCTTGAAGAATATCCATATTTTCCAATAAAGAACATGAACGAAAAAGAACAATATATTGTATGTGTACACTGTATGTAGAATATGTCGTCAATATTTAAAAAAAAGTCACCCTTGATTTCTATACAAGTAATCATAAAAAGAAAAGAGTACTAAAACTGACATGGGGGTACTGTGGTATTTATGAAAAGAAACCGTACGGAAAATAGTACCATAGTACTGAATGTTACATCACCGGAGCTTAAGCAAATTATTTACTCTCTTTTGCTGCCTTTGCCTTTTTCTTTTGCTTATATGCTAGCAAAGTGTTCAGTAAGCATTCTAACTTTTTATTTGCTGCAAAAATTTTAACATAGAAAATTTTTAGTGCTGTTTAACACTAATTTAAGGTGAATTTTTTACGACATACTTAAAGCTTTAAAAGTCGTCGAGCCAAACATAATCTCAAAACAAACAATTCTATGAGCCTTGTTAATAAGATTTCTCTATGGCGGGCTAAATTCTCAATTTTTATTTTTGATAAAAACACTGAAACTTATTGTTGAGGGAAAGCTGGTTTCTATCCGCATTTCGCTGGTTGCTGAAAAAATGGAGCTTCGAACGAAGCAGGTTGGTAAGGGAAAAACGCTTACAAAAGACATGAATTTTATATGATGAGTTCCCACTTTGAAGCAATATGATTTTGACACGGAAAGTGCTTTATTCAGCGCATATAAAAATTGGTGAATACAACGATTGTTACCGTCATTCTTTTATATTCTTCCTTATAAACCTGCTTCGAAGTGAGGGGATATCGGGGGATATATCAAATTTTATATATATTTTTTTAATTTATTAAGAATTTGTTCACTTGCTATACTGCAGCTCTGTATGTCTTATTGCTAGCGTATAAATGTGTGCTTACTTCTTAAAATGTACCATTAGTGCTTCGCAAAATAAAAAAAATTTTTATTGGGATATGGCTATTAAAGTGACTTTTGGGATTGGGCATTTTATGGGAGCTCTGATCAGTATTGGACCAATCTAAATAAAATTAATTAACATGGTATAGTTTAAAATGATTTTCTATTTACCATTTGTCATTGTTAATAGAATATGTTGTGGGCTAACGCTCCACTCCGGAATTACTGCCTTATTTAGGATTTTTACAAAAACGTTTTAATAGACTCTGTCTTTGGGTCAATAGGATCTTATTCACCAAATGTAAGTAATTTTTTAAACTAAAACCCTTCATTCTAATAATATTTCAGTGTCGTCATATGTTTTTCTATTCATTTTTGTTTAAGTCTATTTTTCCCCAATGTGGTTTTTTCGAAGATTTTTGCGCATACTTTTTGTATATTCTGTGTGTTTCTTCTACTTAATTTTTTTATTTGGCAAAAGTCAAAGGTTGACGATGTTATAAAAAGATAAATACCTGTACAAGCACTTGCATAAGTATCTGTGTGAATATCAAAGGAGTATGTTGTGTGTGTGTGTGTGTATGTAAGTCGATGCACGCAGTTGATAAAGGTGCAGTAGTAGATGTGGCATCATCATCTCATGACAATATTCTCTATGTTTATGTTCGTATGAGAACTAAATAGTGGCTGTGGCAGCAGCTTGGGGTAATTTAATTTATGATGCAGTAAAATTGAAAACCCTCATGGGAGTATATGGCTGCTACAAGGCATGTTAGATGTACTACTATAGATGTTAACTAGTACTTTTACGAAATATACATACACACTTTAACACACACAAATAGGGAAACACACTCCCCTAAATACGAAATATCAAAAGAAATATTAGTTTTAGGTTTTTATTCCTGTCACATGAGGATATTTTACAATGACATTAAATTATTAAGATTTGTAAGTTATTTTCGTTGTAAAGATTTTGATGGCTCCACAAATCACAGATTTTTTGATGATGGATTTTTAATAAATTTAAACAACATTTAAACCAAAGAGTTGGAGTGAACTGAATGATACTTTATTGTTTAAGTATTTTTAATATGTGTGTGTTGTATTAAGAAGCTTAACAATATTGCAGGTTACTGAATTTATATACTTTGAATAGAATGGGGAATTCGGCAAAGAACATTAATATTTTTCAATATCAACGGCTACTAAGGGCCATTATTACCACTTGGCGTTACCTAAAAAATTTATCGCTAATAAAACTTTGCTTTAACTAAAAGTGAGCGATAAGTTAAGGGCAAGGTCATCCTACTGGATATGTTAAAGTTGAAATTATAAATTACTTTTTATATGTCCGAAAATATCCTTCTTGTAACTAACGCCAAGTTTTAATAATGACCCTAAATGTATTTAATTTTAAGGAGCAAAAATGTTATGAAATCATTCATCAATAAACGTATGATTTTTCTTAAGGGAAATAATTTTTTTTTACAACCCCTAAGTTGTTGTTCTAATTGGCAGTGGTGTAGAGATTAAATCAAATACCAATAACTTTATTGTGCATGAAGATTATGAAGCCCAATTTGTTTTCCTTTAGCTGTTCGAGTATAACATTAAAGAGGAGGGATTTGCTATACTGAATTAAAAAATCGTCGACATTTAAGCCTTTTTTTCTAATTTCAAAATAGCGAAATTTATTACTTGAAATTTCATACATTTATTTTTGCTCAAAAAAATCTTACATATTGTGGTGACAAGCGTATAGAAAAGCACGTTTTCGAGCAAAATTAATTTACCCAGTTATAACCTTTTTTCGTTTTTAAATAACGAAAAACATTATATTATTTAAAAAAATTACATTAATAAATTTTCAGAAGATATATAATATTAATAAATGTTTATTTTTATTTAAGCTCTGGGTCTTTTTAATATTTATTTATTTATTTTGAATTTAATTTTATGACAAACATTTTTCAAGCAAAAAACTTTTTTAATTAAATTTAATTTCCTGAAGATGCTAACCAAAGGTTAGCAAAATATTGAAAATAAATAAATAAATATTAAAAAGACCTAGAGCTTAAATAAAAATAAACATTTATTAAATTAAATAGGGTCAAATAAAAACTAAATATAGATATATAATATTCTTAAAGGGAAAAGTTTAGGTTCAAAGGGCGGCCGACACGAGCAAGGATTACTTGGGTCTTTACGGTCCCTTGGTGGAGCTAAGAATGAGGGAGCAGTAATAAAGCAAAATTACCCAGCAGTCACTGCTGCAGCTTTTAACTATTTCAATTCCCTGCTTAAAAATGATTGACCTTTGTTCTACTCAGATAGGACCATTCGGGTCTCCTAAAACAGCTTATCCTAGTATACCCGATACCAGAGTATTGGCAGAGAAAGTGGTTTACCGTTTCTTCCACCTCTTTATTGTGACAGCTCCTTCAGTAGTCATTGTAATCCAGCCCAGTCTCATTGCATTAGTCCGTATTACCCAGTGACCCGTTATGAGCCAGTGACCCGTTCTTATTTTGTTCCTACCGAACCCGGTTTTCATGCGAATGTTCCCAAAATCATATTTCGAATATAGAATTCGTGCCTGATAGCAGGTGTTTTTTCCCTGCCATCTCGGTTGAGCCCTCCTGTACCACTCACGTTTAATAAGAATATTTCAACGAGCTATTAAAATGCCAATGTCAAATGTTGCTCAGGAATATGTCCTGCAAAAGACAACTTGTTGTCCCCAATGTGGAGTCCCCGATACGCACTGTGTTCTGGGATCCATACCAGGGTTATCTAGAATGCCTGACAATCTTGTTTGAAGTTAACTTTGATGTCGTTAAGACACCCGCTGGAGCTGCAATTTGCCGCCCGCTTTGTTGCAGAAATTTCCCCCTGCATGACGCTGCTGTTATTCGGCTTACCGAATTCTTCAATAAGGAAACCTCTTTCTACCTTACTTACTACCTTATTTAGTACCATCTGTATAGACCTAATGGGTAAATTATAAAGACAGCGTCTCGTCGGACAGCTCATCCACATTGCCATAATGAGTTGTGAATAATGCATCGAAAAACGGTTCCAAAATGCAAAAGTTCTTCAAGATCAACAGGAATTTGTTAATTGATCTTGGCATGTCCTTTTGAATTAGTCACATAAAAAATTCAAAACAAAAATGATATGAAATTTGTTGCAAGTAAAAGGGTAAAACATACTAAATTTACTTTTGCAACATACATATGTATATTGTATTTTAAGGAGAAATATCTGTAGAGATGCAGTGCAGTTAAAGAAAACACTTAAGAGGATTACGTTTGTTTAAATTAATATTTAAGTTTTATTATAAACTGATTTTAAAAAATTTTGACTCGAAGGTCAAAGTTTGTATACATATTGAAATTATCTCTGCCAAATTTCGTTGACTTAAGCATATATACAGCCATGTCACAGAATACAATTCCGTTCGGAAACGGAATTCATTCCGTATTTTGGTGCTGCAGAAAATTACGGAAAAATTTTGCGAAATGAAACCATTTTTGTTTTCATGAATGAAATAGGAGCTTTCTGTATGTAAAAGGCCAAATAACTATCAAAATATACATTTTTATCAATAAACAACTATGTTTTCTTCGGTTCCGAACGGAATCATTCCGAACGGAATTGTACTCTGTGACATGGCTGATAAAGACGTTTTTATTCTGATTAAATTTTTATTTCCCAGAAATACTTACATGTAGGCCCTGTATGTAGAAAATGACGATTGTGAAAGCGCCAGCTGCAGACAGTTTCAGATAGATTGTTTTGGAATTTTACGGAAAGCCAAAATATATATGGGTTAAAAGGTATCCGATAATTATTCCAATATGTTTTAGTGGAGGATATTAATGGTGCCTCACCTGAAGAGAAAAGTTATACATATATTTATGACATTAGGGTTCTAGAAAACTAGCTCACCAGACGCATTGTTGTATGTTGCACTCAAGAGTTTTAGCAAAATCGAAGTAGAAATTACGATACAAATTTATCTCCAGTACTTTTTTTTTATTTGTCTAATTCGAGGATGCAGGAAATCTGGAAGAAAACCAAATAATTTTTTTTTTTGGGAAACAAAAATGTAATGCAGGAAATCTGGAAAAAACCCAAATAATTTTTTTTCGGGAAAACAAAAATTGGATACAGGAAATCTGGAACAAATCCAAATAATTTTATTTTCGGGAAAACAAAAATGAAACCTTAAAATTTTTAACTAACAGCCTAATTGGCCTGTGGTCACATATAAACTTTTGAATAAAAGAAGAATTTTAAAAATATACATATAATTGACAATTGACAAAACCACTTTCAAAATACTGAAAATATTTAAATTTCGAAGTATGTGGTATTTATTATTAACATTATCACACGTATATAAACGCGTAATGATTAACTTTGTTAATCTAAAATTTTCAAAAAATTGTATATGCCCTCCTGAATTTTAGGCATATATTATATTAATAAATACCTGTATTATCAATGCTGTTTAAACATGGCAGCAAATAATTCTATATATGTATGTAATTTTGTGAAGGTCGGTCCGTAATATTTCTTTTCACAGCAGCATCTATTCGGTTGGCTAGTTTGTGTTAAGAGTAATAAGCCATTAACAGCTCTTCTTCTACGCTATGACAAGGGTTCAAAATCATTTGTGTCTACTTCACCGTGACTGCGGGTTATATTCCGGGGATGTACTCAGGTGCAGGAAATACCTGGGTTTTGGCAAAAATCTAAATTTAACAGATCTCAAAATATCTCCACGATCTCTTGAGCTGGAGGCTTACCGGAGATCCTATTTGGTAACACGGGAGCCAGTAGCTCTTGCTGGCATGACACTTGACTAAGAATTGGTTGAGGTCTCTGTGTGTATGCTTCTTCGGGAAAATACTTACTGTTTTTCAGAAAGATTGTCTTTGCGGTAGTTTCCCCTTTCCGCTGAAAAGATACTTTCGGGGATCACGTGGTGGTTGTGGCTTACTACCCAAAGTTGCGGGAAGGGATACCCTGGAGATCCCAATAAAGGGCCCCCCTTCTGGAAGAGGTCGGCCGGAAGGAGGACTATCCCTGGGAGCCGTTGCTACTCAACAGATACTTCCTTCATTTTTCCAAAAGCAGTGGAGGTAAGATAGCTCCATCTAAATAAGGGGACGGATTATGCCGGGCACAAATTGCTAACTCGGTGTGCTGGTTGCTCTCACAATAGGGTGCGGCTGGTAAACGTATTTTTTGTCACACAGTGGTAAAGATCTACCATGGAGTACACACAAAAGAAAAATCAATCCATCCGTACTCAAATCAACCCAAAGCGGTATCAGTAGTACGGTGAGTACGGATTTTCTTTAATCAAGTACAGAAAAATTGATTCAATGACGGATTATTCAATCGTGAAATACTAAACTTATCCATTATCAATCCCGAATTCGAACTTAAAATAATCCGAAAATGATATTGATTTAAGTAAAACTGAGATTGAATCCATCTCAAAATGCGCTTGATTCAGGTATTATAAAGGTGATTTAATCCCGAATTCGTACTTGAAATAAACCAAAAGTGAAATTAGAAGGAGAATATTATTATGATTGACTTCTTACCCGTTTCACACCTTACAATTATACACCTCCAATTATAAGACACCAACATCATGCCCGATATGATTTTTTACTTTAAAAACTTAATGTACATATTTAACTAGACATATAAACTAAATGAGAACTCTTGAGTTCAATTTGGCTTTATAAACATGAAAATAATGTGTTTTCTTCTTGTTCTGTTATTTTTATTGTTTCTACACATAACAAGCAAATAGTTTTTTAACTGCTTGTGTGGTGTTGTTGTAGTGGCTACAAAAATTTTGATAATTTATATCAGATTAAAACGCTCACTTTTTAATTTTACTTTGAGAGTGGCACTACAAACGAAAACTGCAATATTTTTTTACATGGTTTAAGAATTTTATACTTAATTTAAGAAATTCCGGTATTGATTTTCGAAGGTTATCCCATTTAGAATTGTTTTGAGTACGTTTTTGTATTTTCGTTCTTGAATTTTTGAGTGCGTCTTGTACTTAAAGTAAGTATAATTTATCCGGAGTGTTTTTCTTTCTGTGTAGGACTTAGCACACGTATTCATGTGAATATTTTCCACAGTTGCCGCTTTGGAATTCCATCGAACAAATCTGGATTCTGGAAAAGTAAGGCAATAGTAAAGGAGACTTATTATAACAAAATGCAATTGTACAGTATCAGACTAATGAGAGTTGAGAGCGGTGCAAAATGTTTTATATTCAAAGAACGATATACATTTTTAAACTCTAATTACTAATGGTCTATTTTGCCAATTCTATTTAAATATCAACTAATATTTAAATATACATACATAGTTTTTCAATTAATTCTATTTTAATTTGGAATGAAAAATTAATTTTAAACTTAAATTGATTTATAAAAACAATTGGTGAATTTGGCCATAATTTTTCTTTTTATCGAAATGAATATTTGGAAGAACAATTTTACATTTATACATATAAGAAAATAAATTACACATAATCTTTGAAAAATTATATTTATTTATGGGCTTTTATAAATTCCATAATAAAATCAAAATATACATCTTTTCTCAAAATAACTACCTTTCAATTCTTTTCTCCTTTCTTCTCTTGCAAATATGTACGTATGTGTGTCTAGACTCTAGAATACTGACATGTGAAATTAACTCAGTTTAACTAAAAGTAACATTTTATTCCTTTTGGAACACAATTGACTTGTGTTACTTTGTGCAACAATTAACCTGAATGCTTGTCTCAAATAAACTGGCATTAAAAGGTCAATAACATGTCAAGTAAATCCAGGGTTTTATTTAAACATGAATAAATTCTTTCAATATAAAAAAGGGTCACCATTTATTATTATAAAACGTGTGTACATTTGTATTCTCTTAAGTTAATTTTCATTGCGCGAACATTACGAATGCGAGTATATTTTCAGTTCTAGCAGTTCTTTTTTTTTTTTGGCGTTTCCTTCTTTTTTGTTCCTTTTTTTGGTTTCATAAGATTTGATTTTTATTTTTGAAAATAAATAGTAATTTGACTGATGTATTTCGAATGTATCTCTGGGGTAAATTTAATTATTTCAATGGAAAAAATACTGCAGTTTATTAAAAAAAGTCCCTATTGGTAAGAAACAGAGACCACTCATAAACCACTGCCATAAAATTGAAAACCGATTTTTTTCTTTATACGAACAGTGGAGAGAAAAATTTTGCATGTTATAATCCGACCGTTTTACAGTAATATTAAAAATTTTTAAAGTTGAATTAATGATGGAGGGTTAATAAGACCGTGACTTTTTGAATATCCCTATATCTATATCGTGTTTCAAAACCTGAGGAAACAGATCGGCGGAAAGATATTTGACTTCAACCATGAAATCATCACACGAATACCTATTCTTTTTTGTTTTGAAAAGAAAAAAAAAAAACTTTAAGAAACGTTGGACAAACTCTATACAACCTGAAAGGAGAAAAAGTTACAAATAAATTTTTTTGTTAAAAAAACTGTGTTTCATTTAAAAAGACGAGGACTCGTAAGCCTCAGAAGAGGTTAACGCATGAGCTCTATTATTTATGCCTCTTAGTGGGTCTTAAAATATACGAAGGATTATATCACCATTTTTTAACTCTACAGTTTCTACCGTGCTTTGTTATAAAATCAATTTTTTTAAGAATTGTACACAAAATGATAAAAACATTTCTTTAAACCAAAAAACTCTTTTAAATATCCCATTTATGCCCGTAATTTCTAAAAACAGAAATCTTGCTGTGTATAGAAATCTATAGTGTAAATGCTGCCAATTTTTTAAGAAAACTTTAGGTAAAAACACGTAGGCCAAATAAACATTGAAATAAGTAAAGAAAACTGTTAGGTACAAAGACGAGAGCAGATCTCGTTTTGTAAAAATTACGAGCATTAGAGCTATTCTACTGCTTAAATTTTTATAATGATTTTTGCAAGTTAAAGTTATTTTTTAGCGAGGAGTAAAAATGTAAAATATTTTCTAATTTAGTTAAAGTTTTCGTCAAAGTCTTTGGCTGCGAAGCCAGAAAGCTTTACCTGTGTAATCTTCCATCTCTTTACTTTTTCTCGGAAATTATAATTATAAGTATGACTTCAATAAAATACATTTGACTCTCTTTGAAATTATTTTAAATGTGCTTGATTCGTTTCATGCCCCTCATAAGATGAGCAATAGTTTCTTTATGCACAGAAACAGTCCTATAAATATAAAGGTGTAGAAAAGGTACAGCTCTCAATGGCGTTATTATGCAACGTTTGCCAAATTTGCCGATTCTCGTCATTTAGGCGATTTTCTCGTCCAAAAATGCCATATTGACGATTTATGCCTAAATTTGAAGATACTTTATATGACAATTTTTTTATTAATTTATAAATTTTTTAGCAGGGCTGTGGGGTCAGAGTCAGAGTTGAGGTTTTTGAACCGAAGTCGAAATACCCACAAAAACTCGCAAATCGGCATAGAATATTAAAAAAAAAAAAAAAAAATTCTAATGTTTTCCAAAATAAAAATTTTTTAAGATGGTCTGCTTTAAAAATTTTAATGTCCTCCTACTTAACATATGCACATAAATATATTAAAGCTCAATGCGACACGTGTTAGAAATAAAATATCGATTTGAAATTTTTACAGAATCATTTTCATGCTATATTTAGGTATTTAAAAGGTAATGCATTAAAAAAGAGTTTGAAGTCAAATACGGACCAGTCTCATATACATTTAGCATCATGGTTATAGCATGTTCGCACGGTGCTTTGGAGTACTTCGCTCTCTGTTTTTATTAGAAAGAAATTTTGAAGGCATATGTCGAGAGAGAAGCCAAGATTCAAGAAGCCCTTCTTGAGTTTTTAAAAAAAGATTAGACCTTTTATTGCTTATTTCACATAAAGGAATTTGTTTTTTTAGTTTGATTTTTTTTTATTTTATTAAGGCCATGAATTAATTTTTAATTTAATTTTAAGTTTGTTTTATTATTTAATTTAGGCCATAAGTCTGGGTTCACAATATGAAAGTTTTCTTCCAGAAAGTCTGATTACATTGGTTCTTTCCCCTTTCATTAAAAAACTCAGACTTTTTGAAAGAAAACTTTCATAGCGTAAACCCAGAGTAAGTGAATTTGCTTTGTTTTTAATTTTGTATTTTGTTTTTTATTTAATGTAGGCCATAAATGAATTTGTGTTTTTTTCACAATTGGTACTTTTTTTTTTTATTAAGGCCATAAGTGTATTTTAAAAAGGCCTTACATTGATCTCATTTTTATATATAACTATTAATAAAAACTTACATAAATAATTAGAAATTGCCTTTCTTATTATTTCTGGATTTTGTTTACTGCTTTGGTCTGTAATCGACACAATGTGCTCCGGATAGGATCGGTTTGCTTCCATTGCCTCTAAAGTGTGCAACCATTTTTCATTTATAACGTCATTATTTTCGTTGAGAAAATTATGAAGAGCACAACAAGATAAAATTATGACGTTGGTGTTTCTTATAGCATTGTCGATACCTTTTCCAATGCGCCTAAAACGAGCTTTCAGATGTCCAAAAGCATTCTCAACCACTCTACGGGATTTGGATAAAGCGTAGTTGAAACTTTTTTGCTGATGGCTTTGCGACACTTGAAAAGGGTAAGGCTTCATTAGTTTGTCGCTTAACCTAAATGCTGAATCGCCAATTACAAATAGTGGAACATTCACACCTAAAATATTTTTCCTTAAATCTTGCAAAAGATTGCACTGATCTAATTGTTGCTTTAGGGAAGATCCTTCAAATATTTGTGAATCGTTGCAATGTCCAGGACTACCACAGCTTACGTAAATAAAACGGCATCTGAAAATAATAAAAAAAAAAATATACATACATATGTACATAATTTTAAATGAGGGACGAAAATATTTGAATGAATCTTCTAACCTAGCGTCCACCAAAGCTAGTAGTACTATTGAATACCATCCTTTATAATTGTAATAGTCTGTTGCGTCTTCTTGGGATGGGTGGATTTCAATGTGGCAACCATCTATAAACAATGATATAAATAAACAATAAATAATAAAGCAATACAACTATTTTTATGTTTCAACTAACTTACCAAGGGCTCCTATGTCCCCTTTTAGACAGGCAAAGTTTACTTTGACAAAGTCTGTTGAATTCTCTTTTAAACTTTGTTTGGTGCTCAGACACACAAAGTTTAATTTGACAAATTTTTGTTTTCTCTTGTTTGAATATAATATATAAACAGCGTTGCCAGAATGATGATTTTGTCATATTTTGGATTATTTTTTTAAACAAAAATATGATTAAAGATTTTTTTCTCAAATGATGATTTTTTATTTTTAAAAATTCTGATTTTTACTTTAATTTTGCTTATACAAAATACACGATCATTTAAACAGCCAATTTTTAAAACAATCAAGTTTTGCATCAGCTTGATGTGTATTGGTGTACACAAAATTACATTATTATTTCTGGACATAAAAAATATTAAAAAAAGGCATATTATAACCTATTTCCAATGTGTTAAGAATTCTTTCTTTCGAACAACAAGTTTTAGAATTTGTTTTGGTTTTAAATGTATTTGTACGAAATAAATAATTCTTTCGCATTATTTATATTTGTGAAAAAAAGGTAATTTTAACGAATTATGTTTTTATGTATTTCAATTTAAATAATAAGAAGTTATTTTTTTATAAAAAATTAATAATTAGTATTGTGGTTATTTTATTGAACTGTTAATGGTTTTTAATCCAAATTTAGATATTTTTAATTAGGCTTAAGTTCATTGAATTTAATTTTCATTAAATTATTTTTATGAAGACAGAAATTTTACAACATGAAATTAATTAAAATTTTTTTTTTTTATTGATAATTTTTCATTCTTGACTGCGCTGAGATTTGAACCCAGGCGTTCACGGACAGGTTGCCCAGACTAGTTTCGATTGTAATCACACAATCTCGTCAGTGGGGTTTGCCGTTTTACTCACTCGGCTATTGAGGCCGGGCGACGTCAATAGTCAAACATCAATCCTTAAACCAAATAAATATGTATTTCACTTTTGGTAGATCGAAATTTGCTTTTTTGAATGAATGATTATCTATTTTAATTGATTTACATGTTCTTCCTAACTTCTGTTTTAAAATTAATAATTCTTACTATTTTTTTTTTAAATTTAAATTAAGAAAACAAAATTTAAGATTTTCCTCTTCAAAATATGATTTCTTTCGCCATATGACAATTTTCATTCCAAAGATTCTGGTAACGCTGTATATAAATATAAAGTTGCAGCCAACTTCAGGTATAATCTACGAACGAAAAACAAAACGAATTTGTGAGTACAGCAAAGTATGTACTCCCCCGCTATTCTCTTTTCCCTTCTCTTCCATAAACTAAAGACTTTGCAAAGTAAATTTTGCTTGTCTGAAAGGGGTCTATGCATTGGGGAAATCCAAGTGCTTCAAATTCTTGAGTTAATCCCTCAATTTTTTCTCTTGTGAATGGAAAGTTATTCAAATACATTGGAGCCAAAACTCTCCACACCACATCACAAAAACTTAACAGAATTTCGCATACAGTGGTTTTTCCCACACCAAACATGTTTGCAATTGTTCGATATTCTGCAGATGAGCCTAAGGCGTATAAACCTATCGCAACTCTTTTTTCTAATGGTATTGCTTCACGCATATTTGTATCTTTTTTTTTAAGTTCATGTAATAATTCGCATAACTTATAAAATGTCCGTCGGTTCATCCGAAAATTGTTTTTAAAAAATGAGTCATTTGCCCGCTGGCAGTCTATCTCCCAAAAGGATCGAGTTCGTTCCTTAAAATAAATAGTATTTGGATTTTTGATCACATTTATAACATATTTAGTTTTAACAAAAAAAAACTTACTTTTTGCCAAATCAATTTTTCAGGGCTTATTAATATTTTTACAGTATGAAGAACTTGCAGCTCTTTCAAAAGCTGCAAATATGTTTCCTGTACATTTAACAGGTTGTCTATAACCATACTTGTGTCCTCTGCCAATTTTGCGAATAACCTTCTTCTTATAAATATTTTTTTTATAATTTCTTTTTTTGATTTCATTCCTTTTTTTGATTCCATTAAAATTTTATAATTTAAATTAAATTTCTTTACCTTTTTGCTTGTTTACTTTTCTTTGTTTATGTTAATATTTGTTTTTATTTTATAGTGCTTTGACAGCTGGTGATAATAAAAAACCGATAAAAATTAGAGCTCACACTGATTTTAAAGTAATCCACAGGGTAATAGAAATAGAATTACGTACAAATGAGATAATCCGCTCTCAAAATTTTGTATGACGAATTATGTAATTTGGACCATAATTGGGCTGTGATTTACGAATGAGAGAGCGAATTACGAAAATACGCTGCATTGCGCACATGCTATTAGATTACGAGTAGGAGTTGGAGTCGGGGTCGGACTTGAAAAATATCAGCGGTTGAAGCTGGCTTCGGTTTTACAACTATTTTTTGATGACTCCACAACCCTGGTTTTTCGTATAACTTGATATTTTTGAATAAATTCTTGGATACTTTCGTTTATTTAGTTGGCAGCAATTTTCATATTTTAGCGTACAGAACACAAAATACGCTTTATTATAGAGCAACAGATCTTTTGGCGTTTATTTTGCTCTTTGGTTCCGTTTTAATTATGATAGTGCATGGAGACTGATAATACATAATTAGTCAATTCACAAGGTATCCTAACATGTCATATTGTCAAAATGTCCTAATATTTCACAATGGTTTAAAAATATTGTTGTTGGTTTGTTAACAAAAAGTGTCTTAAATAAATAGAACGTTGCTTGCTGTGTTTATTGTGCTGTCGTAATTAATCAGAAAAGTCCAGCGCTGAGCGGCTGAGCCGTACAACAATATTTTTAAACCATTGTGAAATATTAGGACATTTTGACAATATGACATGTTAGGATACCTTGTGAATTGACTAAATATCTTATGAGTAAAATCAGTGTTCGATATCTCGGCTTCAGTTGACGTAGCCCCCAATTTGATTACATTTTTATAAACACTAGTAATTTTGAACAATTTTTGATTATGCTACTCCATTAATCATGATTCACTAATCCTTATCAAGTCATGTCTCTTATTTTAGTTTCACAAACTTTTGTAGCCTTCCCAGATGCAATACATTTTTAACAATACAAAACAAACAATGTAAGAAAGGAAAAAATTCACTATTTATTGTGGTGTCTTTGTTGAAGCTTTGATATTGTTACAAGTAATAGCTGAGTGTTTAAAATTCTTATTCACTTTATGGTCTTACTTGTATAATATTTTTAGCTTTTCTAAAGTATTTGGAAAAAGTTTCCTGACTAGCTGGCCTAAGCAACCAGCGAAATGCGCATAGAAGCTAGCTTTCCCAAAACAATAAATTTCAGTGTTTTTTATCATAAATTGGGATTATTAGCACATCATTAGTAAATTAATTAATTAATAAATATTTCATTCCCGAAAATAATTTTTGATAATAGCTGTGTTCATTTACTAAAAATTTTTACGAACTTGTAACAATTGTTACTGGAAAGTGTTCATTAACTCAAAAAAATTGCATGTTGAGACAAAAAAATTCATGCAAATTTTTACTGGTAAAATTTTTACTTGCAAGAATTTTTGAAACAGCTGTTTCATGTTTTTGTTAACAAAACAAACTTTTCCAAAATAAGTTTTAAATAAGGATATTTTGCAAAATTTATAAGATAATATTAATTTTTAAAATTATTAAAAATATTTATGCGATTAAAAATCATACTTTCGTTTAACTTAAAACAGATATTTCGATATTTTTGTTGCTAAATAAAATAACGAGCTTGTTTAAAAGCCCCTTATGTATTTTGTTTTGCTTTTAACCAATAAGGTTTTGTTATTAGTACTGTGAGTATAGTGGTTACCTAGATATCCGATACTTAACACTATTGCAGTATAATACCCCAGTTAAAAAAATTGTTTGCAAATTAAATTATGTACAAAATTAAAGATTCTTATTAATTATAAATTAATTTGAGATATTCTCATTGTTTACTTTATGACCGTCTTGTTTATTATAAAACAAACACCAAAGAAATGCATTTCGACCAAATAAAATGGCAATAAAGTAGATAATGAGAATATCTTAAATTATTATATAATTAGGAATAATTTAAACCGCTACATCGTTACCTTCCTTTCGTGGTCATATTTTAATGCCAAAGTTTATGGTTTCAAAGATTAAAAAAAATTACGTTGTAGGTTCTCATTTACCCAGGACCCTGCACCTATAATTTTATGTTTCTAATATCTATTAAAGCAAATTAAAAAGGTACCACTTGTAGAACGAAAAAGTCAAACAAAGACATAATTTCCCGCATTTCACCATTTTTTATATTTTATTTCCCCATTGAAATATAAAAAAATCATTATTGTAGTGTAAGCCCATAAATGAGAACGTATATTGCAAAGAATGGAGAAAAATGTTTTGTTAAGAAAGTACCAAAAATAGATACAATTTTCACCCCTTAAATGTTTGAATTTCAAAAAAGAAACAAATTTTAATTTTTTGGATATGTTACGAAAGTAAACAGTTTTTATTTTTTTTGTTTATTGGCTTTAATTGAAAAATTAATGGGTTAATTTTAATTCTTGTTCAGAACAAAATGAACTGCCGATGCCACTTTTTTCTATTTGTACATAAAAGTTGAATTGAGCTGCCACATTATATACAATTGTTTTTGTTTTTTTTGCTGAATAATTAAATACAAAATTAGATATAATTAAAAATAGTAAAATCACCTTCCTTTTTTCGTCCATTTTCTTAACACACTTTTAGAAAACAATGCAATATAAGTAGTTTGCTTGTTGTGCTGCCAGTTTGTATAATTGTTTACATCTGTGAACCATATGGTAGCTGTGTTTTTCCGGGCAAATTTTCCGAAATAGGTGAAACGTTCTGAAGAACACTCTCAGTAAAAAAATTATTCTTCGGACAAAAATATTTTTCGGAACGCATGGATGAATCCACAGTGAGTTTAGGAGTTATGAGATTAGCGAATTTACTCGTTTTACGTTATGTATCCCCTAAACATTCGAATTTCCAAAAAATCCATCTTACCTAGCATTTACACATGAAAGTAGTAGTTTCGAGTCGCAATGCACTAAATTTGTTCACTAACACACACAATTTTCGTACTATTAGGCAATTTCTTCGATTTTTAGTGGATCGATTTAGCGAGAGACCAGCATCCGGTTCAAATTTCAATCTTATAACTCACGGCGTTAAGGCTGTGCGAAGATGAATCTGTCAGTCAGTCCGTAACGCTGCAGTTTTATAGACCTGTATACATAGATTGTTAATTTAAATATTTTGTTTTGCCTAATAAATACTTTTATTATTAACAAAGGGTTTTTTATCTTTTATTTTGGATGAAAACCCGAATTCTTCTTTCAGCTCCTAAATAAAAAAAGTTCAATTCATGATTCATTTTATTTAACAGAAACAAATATAAATTAATAAATTCACCAGTCTTAGAATAATTAATGGGTACTAAAATATTTCTGTATATTCGTCACTACTGTAACTTGCAAATTTTGGCTGGCGAAGTGTTCATTTACTTTTTAGTATTTTTGAAAGCAATTTCTTTAAATTCCTACTTACTCTCTCTTTGCGAGTTTCTGCTAGTAAAGTAAATGAACACAGCTTATGTCATCTGTCGACAAGCTTTGAGAATTAAATTATTCTACCAATGTTTCAAATATTTACCTATTGCAGATTAATTGTTATTGGTAAGAAGCCCGTTTTGCGTTTGATTAAAAAAAAAAATGAATTTTTTATACTTAAAAAACGCTTGCCGCTCTTATTAAGGTTGGCATTGAAAAAAACTCGCATACATAGTTAAGGGTACTTTACACTATCACACAAGTCTTAAGTATTTTTTGAAAAAAAAAAAAAAAAAAAAAAACAATCCTGTCATGATAAGTTGGGATTGTTTTTTTTTTAAATTTTCAAGCAATAATTAGATTACGGATGCATTTTTCTCAAAACACTTAAGACCTGTATTATAGTTTAAAACGGCCTTTAATAAGAGCTAGAATGACTTTTTCATATTTTTTTTTATTTTTAATAAAACAAACTGAAAATTGATAAAAATTAAAAAAAAAAAAATACAAAAGTGATATTTTACAATGAGGATTTTTGTGACGATTTAACCAAGCAAATATGTTTTGTTCAAGCTTTGATATTGTAACAAGTAAAACATGAGTGTTTAAAACTCTTATTCGCTTTACAGACTTATTTGATCAAGATTTTTAGCTTTCCTAAAGTCTTTGGGAAAAAAGGTTTCCTGACGATCTGACCTAAGAAACCAGTGAAATGCGCATACAAACCAGCTTTTCCCTCAACAATAAATTTCAGTCTATTTATCAAAAATATAAATTGGGAATTTGGCACGTCATAAAGAAATCTTATTATAAATACATTTTGTATTCCCAAAAATAACTTTTTATAATAAATTTTACGATTTTGAAGATTTTTCCCCAAAGTTTGATGATTTTCAACAAATTTTATCTGGCAACTATGTCCATAAGCTACAAAGACTAGTGTGTCGAATTTCATTATGCAACTTTAAAGATAAGTTGATGAAACAGAGTTGAGTCTGCAACTTCAGGCAAAAATTCTAAAGCCTATAATTAAAACGTCGGCAGTAACTTAAAATTTTCTCTCCTTTCTTTCTTTTTCTTTTGCTCTTATTTTTCTTTGTTTACAAAATGAATGAAATTGTATGAAAGTATGGTAGCACTGTTAAGAGAATAAGTCTCTATATGTGAGAGCATTAGAAAAATCGTTCTCCAAATAAAATTTATTTTATTTAATGACCGCATTCTCTGGATAAATTTTATGTCAAACTGTATCGAAAAGATCGTTCAGCCCCATTTCTATTCCTTTATTAAGGTACTGTATCATTTAACTCTAAGAGGAGCGTATGATAAAGATGGTACCAATCTCGATATATTTAATTTGGGTAGAGTTAGTCAATGATCGCATAGCGGTTATGTTTTAAATTTATTTGTATGCCTTCAAATAATAGTCGTTTGGCCCTTCACGTACACATTTCAATCTATTTATAACTTACAGTTTTGTACGAGCTTCATTTTTGGAGAAAGTTTGATAAATTTTGGTTCACTTTATACGGCGTCCTTCAAATCATGAGCCCTCATATTGCTAATATTTTTTTAATTATGCTAATGATAGAGATATATAAGTAATATTATTACAAAGTCTTTTTGAAGTCGAAACTGTTGATATAGTCAATAACTAAATTTTATGTCGTTTAAAATTTACACCATTGAAGTTGATGCTCTTGCCGCAAACACAACTGTTGTGCTAGCAATACTTATAAGATCGTCGAGCATACCAATGCAGTACAATTAACCATGACCGTACGCGTTTTGTTAACCAAAAAGTAAACACTGGTTGCATTCATGTTCTGACACACAAATACCAGAATGGAACGAATTAAAAAAAAAAAAAAAACACGAAAGAAATGTAGCCAAAGGTTACATCTTGCAAAAAACACTGTAACTTACACAAGCACTTAGATACGAACACATCCTCTCTAAAAGATGTTACAGCGACACTACACAGTGACAGATACAAATAAACGGAGCGGAATACAACCAAAATAACAAAAAACAAACAAAAATTGGGGGAAAAAACGGAACGTAATAAAAGAAAAATCGTATTCAATTTACACAAAAGCCACCACAATCACACAAGTATACGAACAAAGGAAAATACTGGAGTCAGATTTAAATGCAGTTTAAGTGAAAAGAAATGCAAAAAAGCAGAATTACATTAAAACATACGCACACACTTCAAAGTTGGATTTTTATGACCTAAGAATCCATAAGCTGGTCAGGATCTGGTCAGTTACACCTTTTTTATGTGTTTTTCTTTTCTTTTTTTTTACTTTTTGCTCCCAATTTGCAACGTAACTTGTTGGTGTTGGTAATTGTACAACATTTACCGTTACATGTGTAATTATTTTATGAGATTTATTTGCAGTTAAGTTGCAACTAACACGGCCACATACACTATTCTTTTGGATTCAATGTTGTTGTTGGTATTGCTGGCCGTTGCAAGTCAATGCGAAGCAAGTAAACAAGTACCTCACTTTTCTCATTGTTATTATTCGTAGCTGCAATCATGCATTTATTTCGTTGGCCACAAGTGCTTTAAAGTCTTTGGGCACCTTGGGGCTTTTGTGGTCACTCATCACCCAATAAACGAGCCCATGAACGAATAAACGAAAGGATAGATGGATGAGCGAACGAAAAAATAAACGACGGACTGACTAAATGGATGGATGGCTTGTGGAGATTAAGAGAAGAATGACGAAATGGTTGGCTGGTTCGTTGGTTTGTAGGAGAACGCGGTTGTAAATGCGACAAAAATTCCAATTGAAGCGAAAAAAGTGAACATACCTCAGAGAACAGCGACAATTGAATGTATAAAAGCTAATTCTTTATGCAAAAGTAACATTTATCTGACACCTTTGTGATGTACTACGCACACTAAGACACACACACGGACACCTTTTGGGCATACATGGAAACCCATCCATGTTTGGATCATACATATGAATAAAAAACAAGTGTTTATGTTTGCTTTTAAGGATAACGTAACTTAAACCTCAAGTGACCGCCAACGTGTGATAAGCATTCATCTTTCCGTCATCTCATATATTTTGAACATTTTTTCCTCGTTAAGCGATAACGCACGTCTGTTGTAATTCTTGGGCATTATCCTGCGGAGATGTATGTATTTAACAAATACCTTAAGGATTACCTTAACACTTGCAGTTATATGATAGCAAAAGCGATATTTGAAAAACAATTTTTTTTGTTACTTAAAATTGTTTGAAAACTTCAGAGGCTCGGAATAATTCTATACATACAGTAACTCTTATTATAAATGGGACACCTCATAAAAATACTTAGTTTACATCTTTATGACAATTATTTTGTGTGGGTCTTGGGATGATTTAATTCATATTATTCACATAAAATTAAATGAAAATTCTTAAAATAAAATAAAGGTTTTGTTTTGAATACCAAAAATATAAATATCAGACCTTTTCTATGTGTCCACGCAGAGAAAAAACATGATTAATGAATGATCACTACGACCATTTTTATTCATATTTGCCTAATATATTTAACCTATAAACTTATTATAATCCTTATGTAATTTGAAAAAATATTTTTTCCCCTTAACATTTTTTAATTCACTATAATAATATTATATGGTGTTTTACACCTAAAAAGTTACCATGATCTTGCTAAACATATTAAATTAGGTGAAATATTTGCTCCTATAATGTTTATATTTTCAACTATACAAATAAAATCATAATATTAGCTGTACACAAAAGGTATGTTTGATACCATCATTTTTGTTCGCTTTAAAACACATTCTCTAAATGAGCAAACATTTATTGTCAAAACAAACAGTGTCTGTTTATAAAGCAAATAAAATCTTCTTCCACGTCATTTTCCGTCTGCGAGAGTCAGCTAATCGGGAAACATGAATGACTACAAAATAATTAAAAGTTTTTCGGGAGAAAAAGGCCATTCATGATTGCAAATTAAGGAAATAAATTATTATACGTTTATTAAAACAAGTAAGTTATATATAAATGTATAAATGTATGTATTTAGTTTATTTATTAATATATGCTAAGCTGTATATCGTTACCTAAAACGCAAAAGGCAATATCTAACATTTTGAAAATTTTACAGGAGAATCAAAAACTATTTAATATGCAAAATTTATAAATTGCATTAAACTGTTTATAATTAATTTTTCTTCTATTTTTCTTGTAAAACCTACAAGTTGTTATGACAATTAGCAATGTTGCATATTAGGCAAAATGTTAGTTAGTCCTTTCAGCATATTTCGCGCTATCGTTTGTAGATAGGGCCTTTTGTTATTGGTTAATAAAATCGCTAATTTTGGTCGAAAGATTCCAAATTGTTTTGTGGTCATTTGAGTTGATGCAATACATCAGAATCAATGAAAAAGTCGATTTTTAATTTTTTTTTAGATAGGGCCTTTTGCGTTTTAGGTAACGATATGTATGTATGTTGCAAGGTATATGTATGTATTTTTAATAAATTTTTTGATATAAAAATTTTATTGGTTTTATTGTGAGAACCACATAACATGTTCAAATAGACATTTTGCATGGTGTTGGGAAAAATATAAACATGGTTAGGAAGATCATTTGTTTTTCTTCTAAACATAATAATATTTTTGAGACAATAATAAGCTATAAAGATGTCTGAACATATATTGTTATTGAAGACGTGTTTGACACACCCATAACCACAAACACAAATGATAGTTTGCCATTGTGATTGTATCAACCATGTTTTTTCTTTGCGTGTGTTTGCAAGTATTTATGTGAAGAAGAAGAAAAATAGTATGTACTGTACTGCTTGTATTTGCCGCATTGCAACGCATTGCAAACTATAACATCTAAAACGACGGGCAGTACCAGCCCTGGCGGACACCAGCTACGACATCAAAGCGTTTTCTAAGGGTGTTATTGTGGCCCACACGGAATTTAAAATCACGATATAAAGTTTGGTAGAGAGATTTTGATTGGGATTCCTCTGCTAGCAGAAGCACTCCCTATTGCATTTTGGTTTAGCGTGTCGAAAGCTTTTTAAAATCTGTAAATTAAAGGAAAAGCGGAGAACGGAGTTGTGCAGACTGTTCTATGATAATTCGTAGTTTATTATTTTAGTCTGCACAGGATTTTGAGAGCCCAAAGGCTGCGTGCTTAGGTCTAAGATATTTTAGTATATTGATATCCTAAAGGTCATGTGTTATTGAAATTAAACTTAAAGTTCTGATAATAATATATTGTAGAAATTAAACAACATTTGGTAATGGCTGATAGTGTCCGACTTTTATCTGGCTGACTGAATGTATACGGTGGAGGATACATATTAAAACAAGTTAGAGTGCTATATTCGGCTGTGCCGAGTCTTTGATACCCTCCACCGACAGGAGTGGGCTCTATATGATAAATACAACTTTGATAAACAATACGGTTTTCGAATATTACGAATAGTTGCTATTTTAAAAAACCCGGTTTTCGGTTAGGCATTTTTTAAATAACCGGTTAACCGGCTTTAATTCAAATACATAAAAACACAAAAATCAAATAAGTTTTTGTAATACAATGTTAGTTTGAATAAAAACAAAACAATTTAGATCAGACCTAACAAATATTTGACGATAAAATCAAAGAAAAGTGGGACAAGTAAATTAATCACACTTTAACTTAGTTTTCAACAATTTTTTATTGATTTACTAAACTTAATTTGTTTAATGTAATTTAGAAACTGGTGAATGATATTTGATCTAGACAAACGTTTTACAAAAGCAAATAAATTATAGGAATTTAATAAATTTATTGTTTAAAATATTCTCCCAAATTTATTTTTTTTGTATTGATTTGTTGGTGGTTAAGCATGACTATATAAAAAGTTGCAAACAAAACCTCTTAGCCAGGATTATCTATTTCAAATTATTTTGTTTCAGCATTATAGAAACGAATAGTGAACTGAACATTCTTTTTGTATGAAATATTTGTCAATTCCTCGACTATAATTTAAGATCTTCCATGACATGGTTTGATCTCTTCAATTTTGTTTTTTAGTTCTTGGTGTTTTAATAAATAAAACTGGTAGACAGTTTTCCCATATCGTTGATTCCGCCGGAACGTTGCACAGTGGCTAAAAATCGTTTTTCATCGGGCAAAAATCTGTAACTTTTGAACCGATAGAGATAATTTTGCAATTTTTTTCAAGAAGACTTCTTGAACTTTTTTGCAGTGTTAATTTTGTTAAAATCGGTTCAGTAGTTGTTGAGAAATTTAAGGTCAAAGTAGAACTTTTGATGTTTTTTAGCATTAAGTATGAAAATGCTAATGATTGAGATTGAGAATTATGGTATTTTTTATTCAAAAAGTGGGATGTTTTTTTGCCCACTGTTTTAAGAACCTTTTAATCTACATAACTGCCAAATTTCAATAATATATCTTTGTTCATGTCAGATTTATAGAATGTCAAACCTTAAAATTATTATTTTTACTCATGTTGGAAGCCCTTTTATTCATTTACACTATATAAATAATAATTTTAATGTTTGACATTCTATAAATCTAACATGAATAAAGGTATCATAATGAATTTTTGCAGTTATGTAGATTAAAAAGTTCTTAAAACAGTCGACTGAAAAACATTCCCATTTTTGATTAAGAAATACCCAAATTCCCAATCCCGGAAAACGGCTTTAAATTTTTTTTTGTTCAAAAAAGGCAATACAATTTACCACTCGATATTGATCAGAAAATTCTAGAAAATAATGGACTTATTAGAAAACATTACTGTTCTAATTGTATAAAAATCGGTGTGTTGAATTATTAGAATTTTTTACTCAAATTATTTTTTTTTTTTGTTTGAAAAATTTGATTTGGAATAGGGCATATGGGAGTTAAGATGTTAAACTGACTAAAAATTGCTTCTTCAAGCATACTCATAGGTGCCTATTATGAACTTAATTCGATTTTCGACAGCAGTCGAATTAGTTGATCGAACGAATTTTCATTTGGTATTATGGCACACATTCGATAAAAAAGTACTATTGTGATTTAGTTTATTCACAGTAGTACATTTTCTATCAGCTGTCATTTTAAATAAAAAAATTTTATTAACAAATTTAAAAAATTAAGAAATAAAACTAATATAAATCATGACTACACGCAAAGAAAAAACATGGTTGATACAATCACAATCGCAAACTATCATTAATGTTTGTGGCTATGATTGTGTCAAACACGTCGTCAGTAACAATATATGTTCAGACGTGTTTATAGCTTATTATTGTCTCAAAAATATTATTATGTTTAGAAGAAAAGCACAAATGATCTTCCTAACCATGTATTTATTTTTCCCAATACCATGCAAAATGTCTATTTGAACAATAAAACCAATAAAAAAATCAATTAATTTTATGTTTTAATAAAATTACAACATACATATACATATATACAGCTAAGCATATAATAATAAATAAAATTCAATACATACATTTATATATATATGTATATATACTAATAGCTTTACCTGTTTCAATAAACGTATGATAATTAATTTTGCAATCATGCAACCCCTTTTTCTCCCGAAAAACTTTTAATTATTTTGTAGTCATTCATGGTTCCCAATTAACTGACTCTCGCAGACTGAAAATGACGTGGAAGAAGATTTTATATGCTTTATAAACAAACACTGTTTGTTTTGACAATAAATGTTTGCTCATTTAGAGAATGTGTTTTAAAGCGAACAAAAATGATGGTATCAAACATACCTTTTGTGTACAGCTAATATTATGATTTTATTTGTATAGTTGAAAATATAAACATTATAGGAGCAAATATTTCACCTAATTTAATATGTTTAGCAAGATCATGGTAACTTTTTAGGTGTAAAACACCATATAATATTATTATAGTGAATTAAAAAATGTTAAGGGAAAAAATATATTTTCAAATTACATAAGGATTACACGTTTATCACGGTAAACATATTAGGCAAATATGAATAAAAATGGTCGCAGTGACCATTCATTAATCATGTTTTTTTTCTGCGTGTACGACGGAATTATGTAACGATGATTTTTCTGATGAAGATGATCGCTTACTGGAACTGGCCTGTACCTGTGGCCTGAACTTTTGTAAAAATTCCTTTTGCCAACAAAGGATTTTGTTCCATAAGGGTAACAAGCTTTTTCAACTGCTGCTTACTATTGTCGCCTTTAGACTTGCATAAAATAACCAAAAATAATTAAGAATGTGGAATACTCCATATTTGGTTTTGTATTACGTCTGTCCTGTAGCAGCCCTTTTGCTTCTTCATCTAAGTCCCGATATTCTACTTTCCATTGACTTCGAATGCTAGAGATGAGCGGATCTGACGTTGCCAACAATATATTAAACAGATCTTCGTTTGTAAAGTCTCGTGACATTTTTCTGGTATTGTGCTCCCTATAAAATCTGTAATCTTTATTCCAGTCATATGAATAGGTAAAATTAAAAGAGCAAGAGAAATGTTGCGAATAATTTTACACAAACTAAAAAAGTGTTCTGTAGGCTGGTCCAAACAGGTACAAAAGTGTATTTGGGGTTAAAGTGGATACTTTCACCTACCTACAGCTTGTGAAATTTCTTTAACCCCTTTTGACCTCATAAATTATATTCTTCTGAACTTCAATTTGACTAAAATATAGAACCTGAAAAAATATTTAATAACACAGCAGGTATAATCGGTACAGTAATACAACATAACATTGTTTAAAGACTGCTTTACTACCAATACAAAAAATGTTGAACCCACTATTGATAACAGTTTGACATAAAACATAAAAAAAATCAATCCAAAAAATCCGTTTTATCCGAATATCTCCAAAAGCAAAGGAGATAACCTAAACATTTAAGCATATTTTTTGTAACTCAGCTTAAATTAAATTTTTTTTTTGCAATCCATAAATATATTTTTGGTGAATTTTTTAAAAGTTTGAATTTCCGAGGTTACCAATTTTAGAGGTCCGCAAGTCACTCTCCCGACCCTCCATGGACCCGTGTATTTCCAATTCAACACAAAAGCTACCCGGCCATGACAGTTTAAAATTGCATTCAAATATGTTCAGCCGTTCATAAGAAGCAAAATTATTTTTCGAAACAAAACGCTCGTAAGCCATTGTGTTATATTTCAGTCATATGAGCAGCTTAAATAAAAGGAGCAAAAAAAATGTTGCAAGTAATTTCATTAAAATGAAAAAAGTGTTCAACAGACAGTTCCAAACAGTTGCACAAGTATATATGGCCATTTGAGACCAAGTTTGTTCTTTTCTTTTGCGTTTTTCGAAAGTGAGCGTGTTTTCAACAGACGGACAGCCAGATGGACATGGCTAAATCGACTTAGAATTACTCAAGGAGCCAGAATATATATACTTTATGGGGTCTTAGATGTATTATAAAAAAGTTTCACACGGAATGACAAACTTAGTATACCTTTATTCACCACAGTGGTGGTGGAAGGTATAAAAATAGTCAAAAAGTTTGGCTTTTCTTTTTAATGGATCTTTATCTACAGCCAAATTCATGTCTCGTTTGAATGCAGTTATAATACAGTGCGTCTCCTTTTGGTATTGTTGTGACGCCTTTCCATCGCAATTTGTTTATTTGTAAATTTGCTTCAATTTCATAAATACATTATTATAAAGTAAGAAGATATTGATGCTGTTTTTTTATTTTTTCAAATTTGCTAAAATTGTACTTTTGTTGGAGTTTGGATGCGTTTTGTGAAAATGTTCGATGACTTGAATTAAATCATTTTGCTCACTGCTTTCCATCACTGGTGTATTGTTGACGGTTTTAAGAAGGCCAATTGCGCGCTCAGCAGGTCGTTAACTACTGTTAAGCTTATTGCAAACAGTTACATTTTTTTGAGATTTTCTTTTTCGCTCGAACAGGAAGATGGACTTTGAATAAAGTCATAATTGACTCCAGTTATATCGAAAAATCTTTTTGTGTTCTCTGACACCAGGTCAACAATTTCAGGTTAGCTTCCAGGTTCCAAAGCAGCCTCCGCGACAGAAACATTTATTTTGCTCTATTGCTGGATTTGTTGTATTAAAAAATATCGTTTGAAGCGGCATTTGTTGCTAACGAGCACTTAAACCAATGCTCAACGTAAATTTTGACCAGAAAAATATAGAATTCAATGAGACCACGCAACTCATCATCTAAATTAAAAAAAAATAAAAAATGAGCAAAATGATTTAATTCAAGTCTTCGAGCATTTCCAGAAAACTCATCCAAACTCCAACAAAAGTACAATTTTAGCAAATTTGAAAAAATAAAAAACCAACATCAATATCTTCTTACTTTATAATAATGTATTTATGAAATTGAAGCAAATTTACAAATAAACAAATTTACTCACTTTATCATTTCAACTAAAACTGCAGTTTTTCTAAACAGAATGCTACTGTTATTTACATGAAAATCTTTGTTTTAAAATTTTCTACCATACTGCATTTACAGAATATAAAAGATTTTCCTCCTTCAATTTTTATATATGAAAAGGTAAGCAAAAATGAAAAAAAATGTTAAGTCCGTATTTGAAAATCTGAATTTGTAATGCTATGAATAAAAAACCATCGAACAAAATGGCAATGTTGCTTTGAGGAACATTTAGGAAATTTAATAAGATTTCTAGTGGCTGTAATTTTAATTTTTAATTTTTTGGAAAAAGGGATATTGCGTAAAAATATGAAAACAAGATTTGAGAGACCACTGCTCGTTCATCAATATTTAAGTGTTATACACCAAAATTCTTGGTTTTTATAGTTGATCAAGAAAATCGATGGAATTTGGAAAAAAAAAAATGAAAAGTGAGACGGTCTAATATATATATTTGTCACTATATATTTGTAATTTCTACAATATTGATCTTAGACGCTATAAAGTAAATATATATTCTGGCTCTTTATGAGAAGAGAAGTTCAAATCCGGTCCATCCGTCCGTCCATCTGTTGAAATGGGGTTTCCGTAGACCCCAGATATGATGGGGACTTGGTTGGTATATATTTATGTCAGATATGCTCATTATAATTTTGCTATTGAAACTGAGCCGGATCAGTCTATATATGGCTGATATATGAGCAAAAAACCCCGACTTCCTCTAATTTTTCCCATAAATCCCATGTTGTTATGGTTTTTTTATTCCTTGGCAAGAGCCAAGGCTTTCAACTTTGGTACAAACATCTTGGTTATCAATACACAATATCCGACTAAATAGGGGCGGGTCTGGAGAAGTGGGCGTGGCACAGAATAGACTTATTTCTTTCTAAAGAATGGTATTTACATTATTATCTGTTCTTATCGCACCATGGTGAAGGGTATATAAGATTCGGCGTAGCCGAATATAGCACCCATACTTGCTTTTCTCTGTGTTCTAGTGCATCATATATTCAGATTTGCCAAAGCAATACCCCCTTGTATTAAGCACATATTTATTTATGATTTGAGTAACATGAAAGTGTCCTTTATATACATATGTCAAAAATTGTATTGTTAATGTCTTCCGTATCCATCACCTTGGCTTTGACTTTAAAATTTGCCACTTGATTTGCTAATGAAACATCTGCACTTGATTCTAACATCAGTATCATAATCCAGCCCATATGAAAATTAATGTTTGCATTAAATCCTTAAAATATATAACAAATTTAATTATCATTATTATTACGAGTCAGTATTACTACTGTTTGGTCGACAGCATAAACCAAAATAGATAATTATTAAATTAATAATATTTGAAAACTTTAATTTCAGCGGTTTTTGCGTAGAGTTTGAAAAATTTGTTTTCCATATCAATTTTACTGCAACCATAATGTGGTTAAATTTTCAAATATTTCATAATAGTTTTAATAATTTCCACTTCATTATTGGTTTAAAATAATGAAGTACGAGTATATCGCAAACAATAATAATGTATGGAGAGACAAAAGCAAATTAAATTTTTCACCAAATTACAGTTCACATATTTCATCAGTATACGATTCAATTATATGAATGTGTGTGATAATACGCATACACACACACATTCAAACGCTTATACATGTGACTGAAAATTAAAGAATTTATTAGACTGAGAAAAGGTAATATCGATAGAAAATATTAGTTGACATTGTGCATATACATAAATTATTCTGATTTATATTAAAATATGGTTATAATTTTGAGTAAAAATAAGTTCAAAAACTGTATTTTAACTCATAACAGCGTAGGCATTCTTAAAAAATGTTATAAAAAATTTTGCAAACTTTTTTACTTATAGAAAAAATTGGGCAAGAAATGTCGTTAAAAAGAAAACATGTTTGGCAAATACCTAAGGGGAAGAAAACAAGTAATTCTTCTCGCCCTTCTCACCAATAAACTAAGACCTTCTAAATGAAAACTTTCATAGAGTTCACCATCATACCAAAGCAAGAAAACGTCATACTACAGTTGAGTCTTATATGCCTATTAGCTTATTACTTAATATATCAAAGCTATTTGAGAAACTTCAAGTCACAAAGCTAATCCCAATTCTAAATGAAAATAGATGTATTCCAAATCATCAATTTGGATTAAGAAAAAAACTAAGCATAATTGAACGAACGCACAGACTAGTAAACATCATAAGAAAAGTCTTTGAAGAAAGAAAATATTGCTCCCCACTCTTCATCGCTGTTTTTCAAGCTTTTGATAAAGGTAGCATGAAGGCTTGATACATAAATTAATACTTAATTTATCTGTAAGCCCTCCCAAGTTTTTGAAACTTACTTAGTCTGTCGAAAATTTGTTATTAAAGAAGATTTCGTTTAGCTCTCCTCAAGTAATTGACGCTGGAGTCCCATAAAGAAGCATCTTTGGCCTCCCATTTTACTAAATATATACATACTTCGGATATGCCAACAAACAACTAAACCCAAACTTAAATTTTTGCTGATAATTAGAGTTTTTTTTCGGGATTTTCCATTGTTTTCAATTCCCGCTTTCCCGGGAATTAATTGCGGGATTCCCGGGAAATTTTGAAGAAAATCTTTTTTCAAACTTTAGTAAATCTATGTCGGACTAGTGTCTAGACTGTGTTAGAAGTTTAATCCAACTTAATTTTACCCCAATATTAAAATTTGCTACAGTTTAAGACTTATTAAGCTAATTTTTGAGAATGGGCCTTATATGGGGCCTATGATAAATTATAGACCTATCTTCCAAAATTTTATTTCTTGTCTTAGCAAACTGAAGTGTAAATATTACAATAATATTATAAGGTTTTGCGGTTAAGGGCGTAGTAAAGTGTTATCCTAGATTATGCTTTTTATGCGGCATTTCAAGTAATTTTGAGTCTTATGAATGTATATTATGCTTAATTAATTGCACCACAAAAGCATTATTCGTTACACTTTTAGCCATACTTACATGATTTACGAGATTAATCTAAACATCGAGCCGTAGGTAAATTATGGACCGATATTCACGAAATTTGGTGCCTTATAAAACGCATTTGTTGAAATTTAATGACAATGGGTGCATTTTGCCACAAAGTTATGTAAGTTTTTGTTGAGTTTTTATTGAGGTAGTTCCACATTTGGGTGCATAACTATTTTTCATACTGTAGCGATTCTGCTGGAATTAAGCCACAAACAGCCTAGAAGATCTAGAAACAATTTGACACCCATATGGCGAAATCAGCTTAGAATAAACGAAGGACTCACAATACAAATACGTTATGGGATCCTAGATGAATATTAAAAAAAGATTCACATGGAATGGCAAACTTAGTATAACTTCATACACCACTGCTGATTAAGGGTTATAAAATTGTAAAAATATGTTTTTAAATATATGTAGCAAACACAATTTCTCCTTCCTGCTGAATTTGTTAAACGGTAAAATTGTTTCAGAATTCCTACTTCGTAATGTTATGCTTTCAGTTCCTAATCGCCCTTCCAGAAAATTTATTCCACTAACGGCCAATTTCACCAGTTATAACTGTCGAAAACATATTGTTAGCTGGAAGTTAAGGTAACAGTTAAGTTTTAACTGAACTTGATGAAATTGGATGGAAGACTTTAATACTGTTACGTTTTTACTTATAAAACGCGTTAAGGTTTTTTCCCTTTATAATAAACCTTTGAGTTCTTTTAATTGCAATTCAAAATAAATACACACACGAATTCCACTTAACGAACTTTATTGAATTTAATTATAATGTTTACAATTTAATTATAATGTTTACCGTTTAATATCTCCAATCAAACTAAACTAAACTTTTATGAGTTAGCCTGAATTTATAGTTCAAAACTATTCCTTATTGATTCAAGAACCGTCTAGTATTTTCTAGAGTGTTCGAATTATTTTAAAATAACTGTTATACATCTAAATCTAAAGTCTACAATTACAATTGCTAGAAAATTTATTACAGTGGTGTTCATAAGAATAGTAACTAATATGATATAAAACTATAATTTACAAGATAACTTATAACTAAAGCCATAAATAATTCTCAGACAAATCTAATTTCGTAACATCATTTTCATTCTAATTATGCAAATGATCTCTGAATTTGACAATGCATATACATATATTGGTTTCTATGATCCTATTGACATAAAAATAACCTCTTAAGTATCTTAAAATAATTTTAATATTAAATTTTTTACGTTTTTGTTACATACTAGACTTTATTATTTTAAGCGTAATTGTCAGTAAGAAATATTAGTTTCATTGGAGAAATAAGTAAAGAAATAAATAATAAATTTTGAGAGGGAATCCCGGGATCCCGGGAATTTGATTTTTATTTCCCGCTTTCCCGGGAATCCAAAAAGTGCGGGAATAAAAAAACTCTACTGATAATACAGGTTTTTCGATTTAGTGTATATGCTTGGTGAAGCATCTCCATACTTACGGGAACATATATGTATTTAAATCGGTAATGTGGTTAAAACAATGGTAATGGTAAAAGGAAGGTAAAGGCCAATGAGCAAAAATTCGTACATATAGCATTCACTTTGCGTAGAGAATAATGCCTCTCTATTAAAATCTTTAGCACGGAGTACTACATAGAGCTGTAAAAAATGACGTGTGAAAAAACCCCAAATCCATTGCGACAGCTTTCGAAGAAAGAGACAAAAAGCGTTTTTTGGTAGTGAAGTTGCAATGTCTATAAAGAGGCCGCTACAATCAACACAAATGGCATGATCAAAAATAACAAAACACAAACCACTTTTAACAAACGTTTTGTTTTGTGCAAAAAAAAAAAAAATAATGTATTTAGTAATAATGTGTTGTTTTATAATATCATTTACTTCTTTAAATTTTATTTACTCGTGCCGTCGTAAAATTAAAAGTTAATTTTTACAACAGTTTTGCAAATACATCTCAACTAAATAAATTTGTGTTCATTGTATTGCGGTATAAAAGATGGTGCAAAGAAAAATGCAAAAAGGGCAGCTTTCGAAAAAAAGACATAAAAAACGCAATATCTTCCGTCTCGCGACAGCTCTGTATAGTACTCTGTGATCTATACACAGTAAAAAGTAATTCGCATATTTGATTAAAAAAATTTTTGTATATTCCGTGATGACGTTTGATAAAAATGTTTGTAGATATTTTAATTTTAAATTATTAGTCAACCACCAAGTTAATGAGTCAATAAAAAAGTTGTTGTCCAAAGAAAATTTTTTTTAACAAAAGGTCGACGTGATTTGTTAAAATAAATTGTTTTAAATGTTGAATAAATCAAACAAAATGTTTATCGAATCCTTATTTATTTATTCATTAATTATTACGTGCTAAATTCCCAATTTTAATTCGTTGATAAATACACTAAAATTTTATGTTGGGCCAGATTATCAGGAAACCTTTTTCCAAATAAAAACTACTTGGAAAAACTAACGATCTTATACAAATAAAACTGTAGAGCGAATGAGAACTACAAACACTCAAGTCTTATTAGCAACGATATCAAAGCTATAAAAAAATGTACAAGAATTGTAAAAAAACAATCTTTATTTTGATTAAAATTTTTTTTTATTGAATAAGAAGAAATATTTATTTATTTCATTATTAAATATGTTTTATTGAGTGCTATTTTGACAGGTGCAATTTTGATAAATTTTTTCATTGAATCATAAAAAGTTTGTTGACCTAAAATTATATTTTGAACAACCGTGTTGTTGAAAATTTTTCTTTAGATATTTTTTTCTGTGTAACCAAATAATACCTTAACAGTCTTATGTAAAATAGCTCGGGATACGTATAGATCGACGTTTAACGCCGAATTGCCATATAGAGGCACAATAAACTCAAATGCAGCTTAAATCGATTCAAATAAATTGGCTCTCTGAAAGAAATTCGGCACTTAGTCTAGATTGGAAACTCCTACTCTACAGCCCTATCTTAAAGCCAATATGGTGCTACGGTATTCAGTTGTGTGGCAATGCTTCCGCCCCCAACGTAGGTAAATATCCAAATGCGCCAACACAAATGTCTTCGAACCATCACATCTACTCCCTGATAAATGCAAAAAATTCGAACATTCACCAAGTCCTTAATGTGACATCAGTAAAAACTATGATCAGAAGGTATTCAATTAAATATTTAAAAAAGGGTTGAATTGTACCCAATCCACTAGCTCGAAATATTTAAAATGATGGCGGCCACACTCGCTTAAGGAGAAAAGATACGGCAGCACTAATCCGATCAGAAGTGATTGGAAGAATTTTCGTTCCTCATTGGTAGAACGTAAACTTTAGAATTATATTCAGATTTTACTAGCTATTGTTAGTTCATATTCTAATATATCAAGATTCAATAAATAAAAACGAAGAAAAATTTTCTATTAATAGTAAATTTTGCAAATATTTCCAATTTTTTTTTAATATTTATTTTAGCTGCAAGGACCTTAAGGACAAAATTCTTTTATAGTCCAGAGGATTACATAATGAACACCACTAGTATTAGTAATAATAATAATTATAATATTGATAATAGTAATAATAATAATATCATTATAAAATCAAGTTTTGAACATAACGATTAGTAAAACATTAAAAAAATACAATAGGACTATTTGGTAGACGTAATAAAGAGAAAGGTAATGTAGGGAGAAGGATGAATTTAAAGGTTAGGAATTTTGTAAAACTTTTCTTGAATTTTTGTCTTTCAACAATTAGTTTTATATCTGAGGGCAACGAGTTCCAAAGCTTTATGGCATTGATGATGAAAAATCTGCTTGAGTTTAAATAGTTGTATCGTGGTGGTATTAAAATCACACCCCTGGTCGACCTGCCGAATGAAATATTAAATTATGAAATATTAAAGAAAATATTCCAATATTTAATATTAATAGAAAGTTCGCCCACAATTTGCTATATATAGAAAATTTTGCAAAATTAAATGTTAAAAAAGCTAATCGAATACAATTTACTTTCTTACCCAATAATTTTATTTTTATTATTACCGCTGACAAACTTCATCATCATGATTATCGCATATATTGAAACAGTTTATTATCATCAACAACATTATTATTATTGGCTTTATAACATTAATTTAAAAAAAAGATAAAAATGAAAATACATTTTCATTTAGCAAAGCTGTCATATTTACCAAAAAATCATCGTCATCAGCAACTCAGCCAACTTCAATTTTGGTAGCAATAAAAATAGAATACAATGCCAATCACAAATACGCACTCAAACATACACACATATAAATGTTTGTATTTGCATGTGTTTGTCTATAACGTTTGGACACATACATTCATTCATGCAACAATATTTTAATTTAAACTTATTCTGACCATGTTTTGTGTTTGGTTATGTCTGCATTTTTAATAAATTTTTCATCATCATTATTGGCATCGTGATGATCACCATCATCATATTGGTACCACATAAAAATTAACTTTGTTGCCACATTGTTTGTTTGTATGACAAACTATGGACTTGGTCTGACATTGTTTGTCTGTTTCTGCACCTCCACCTCCTGATAACTGAACATGTGAAGTATGAATATGTTTTGCATACGTTTGTGTGCTTATGAACATATTACGATTGCGGTCAATATGTCATGCAGTCAGTCTTTTGCCAACCATTCAGCAATAATGTTTGTGTGTATGTATGTGTTTATGAATATTGTAACACTTTTTGCAGAGAAAACATTCACTCATAATTGTATGGGTTTTTGTTTCAGTGCACTAAATATGAACTACTAAATTTAATACACCCTCTTCTACATATTTCATTGCACAAGTTGAAAATTCATGGTTATTGATATTCAAACCAATACAGTTTATATTGATTTGCATAACCGAACCCTCTATGTACAGTTTAAATATAAAGTTCTTCGCATATAAAGTGCAACATTGTTCAATACCTAAAGATTAATACATGACCTGAGAAAATGTCCCAAAATATCCTTAAATAAATGTTATGACAGAAATATCATATAAAATCATATAAAATACCGCACTATTATCAATTTGTTTTGAAACAAAATATGAAAGAAATCTGATACGGTTCTCCTTAATTTTTAAATTTTTTAAGCAGTTTTAAATATTAGGGGGAGATGGATGCGTGATTGGTTTTTGACCAGGATTGCTAACAAGGGTAAAATGTAATATTGCACACATACACATGAAGAATTTTTAAATCTCACGATCGTATTAAAAATACGCAAACTCAAGCTAATTTTTTATCAAGTCCCCATACAAATCTTTCCTCGAAACTTAAATTTTTACGTTATAGCGGCCATACACTCGGGCTGAGCTCTTTGATCGAAGAATCAGCATCACTTGTAAAATAACGCTTAATTTTTACTAACCCTCATTTGTCAGCTCTCCAATTATGGTCTTTAGACTGGTTTTGTGAAATCTCAGTTAAACTAGGTTTAGTTAATCTGAAAAGAGATATGTTACACCATTACCAAGTTTGTATACAAAATTTTGACGGAACAGCTACGTTTTGCTTAAAATATTGATCTTTAATAAAATAATAAAAACGAAATCACATTTCGCCGGAAAAATCCGAGCTTAAGACTACTTTAAACTAATTTTAAACTTAATCGAAATCTCGAAAACCCGGCCTTAGAGTAGCGAACACTCTACTACCCAAATTAAATTTTAATTTGGACCTCCTTTACTTGTGTTATACAAAAATCCATGTTAAAAATGTTTTTACTTTATTCATTATTTCATCTTGATTTCATCCAAATGACCCCTCGGAATAAGAGTTTTAATGTGATTGTTACCTTATACCGCTTAGAAAACTTACATAGATTTCATTTAAATATCATGAAGGAATAATAGTTCTGGTGCATCTTTCACACGAATATGAATCCTTGTATTTCAAAACAACTTTGATAATTTTTCAAGCATTTTGAAAAGCAAATAAGGAAATATGGGTGCAACGCTCTATATTTATTTGCTTTTTGAAGCGAATTTTCTATCAAAATTTGTTTAATAAATCTTTTAAAAACCTGTTTTATTTTTTTTATTATAAACAAGGGAAAATATAGTGCACTGAAAGAATTATATGCGGCCTATTACAAAAAAACTTTCGTAGCTACTTTTTTTTACTATTTACAAAAGTTTCGTAAATTTAGAGGCAGTCGTATATTTTGTCTCATATATCAGCTTATTGTGGACAGACTTGACCGAAATTCAATAGCAATCTATTCAGGAATATATGTGATATAAATGTCTACTTGCCTAGTCCCCAACATATCTAGGGATTAATGAAACTCCATTTCAACCAACACACGTACAGAGGTAGATCGTTAAATCAAATTCGTTTTTCATAAGTATCCAGAATATATATTGACTTTATAAGGTCAAAAATCAATATTGTAGAAATTACAAATAGAATAACAAACTTATACAACAAACTTTCCACTTGTGGTATAGGGTATAGAAAGGAGACGCTGAAACAAGCGGAAAAAATACTAAAAACTTTTAATGCAGTTCTTATGGTCATCAACATTTAGTTAGTGGTTTGAATCGAGAAGAGTAAAATTAGTGCGTAAACGATCAATAACTGCAAAGATTGCTTGCTCACTACGCCGATAATGTTGACCATAAAATGGACGAAGTGCTCGTTGAACTTCGCGATCAGATTTTTTTTTCAAAGTAAATTTCTACAATTTGGAAGCGTTAATCGATTCATGATGACCTTCCAAGCCCCAGTGAACAGAAATGTCAACACGGTTTGACATTCTCAGCTGTCGTAGCTATCGCTATCGATAGTAAAGGTGACCATCCGTTCTGTAATATACGGTGACCATATTTTTCAATGAAAAAAGGACATTTTGATATTAAGTAAAAATGATAAATAATTTCCAGGTTATTGGATAGGTAATAAGATAATTCAAACAACATGATATTTTTAAGTAAAACTACTAATATTATACTTATTTTATTTTCTATGAATAAATAAATAAAATATACCTAAAATTTCATATGAGGGGCTTAAAGCACAAGGGGTCAAAGTGACTTTTTTTTAAAAAATTGAGAATTAGTGCTCATATACCCTATGTGCTACAAGCAAAACAGGTCTTCTAATGACAACTGCTAGGATTGGTCGCCACCTCTTGTGCTCTGAACTTCATCACTACTAATTCCATTCATAATCTAAATTTAACAAAAGCACCTAGACCCCTTGTAGTTTAAGCCTTCATATAAAACATTATTTAAAAGTCCTTAAAACAAAAAATTTAATTATTAAAAATATTTGATATTTTTCTGTAGAATGTATTTCTTATATCACTGTTTTTAGATAAACATATTTTAAATTTCTCAAAGTCCATTTGAAAATTGCAATTTTATATATTAAACTGATTCTTAAGTAACCACATTTTTTTGGGATTTTTCCGATTATCCAAAAAATATTAACAATTGCAATTAATCTTTTTGTGGGTGCACTTAAGGCCAGCAGACGCAAACAAAATTCTACAAGCTTCATTATATTTTTACCTGCAATATTTTTTTTCATTGAAATAGCCAAAATGTTCCATTTATATTTGATCCACTGATGTATCTGCAGCCTATTTATTTAAATCGTCAAAAATGAATACTACCTGCCAAATTAGTATGCCAAAATGGGTTTCATAACCATTGCAATGGTAGAAACACATCTTCTCTGCATGCAACATATTTTTTTAATTTAAAGTCCTTTAAAGTAAGAGCAGCCTTAGATATTTAAATATTATATATTTGTAGAATATGAAAACTCTGCTCTGTGCCAAAAGAAAACACAATTCAGCACATGGATCATCAAAATAATTTTGTCAATATCATCGGTTACGTTTGTGTAGAGAGAAAACATTGTTTCAATGGCACGATCAATTGTAGAATTCGCACTAGCACTGGCATTAATGTAAACCAGCGTGTTTTGCTGTATTGATGTTGACAATTTGGGGTTTTTTGAAAAAAAAAACTTAAAGGACATCGTTTCAAAGAATAGTGCACTGTCCTCTTAAGAAAAGGACGAATGGTCACCATAATTACACAGAACAGTAATGCATTTTAAAGCTTTTATTTAATTATTCTGTATTTAATTAAATGTTCTGTATTTGTACTGTCCCAGGAAAAACTTTTTGAATTTTGGTAATAGGTCGTAGTTATTTCATACGTTACCAGGTAAGTAGTTGTCATTACAATTGTCATTATTCTGAAAACATCAATAAGTACTTGCTAGTAATGACCTTAGTAAGTACTTTTCACTACTATTATTTTCAGTAATGAATATTTGCTTACTAATAATCAGCTAAATAACTACTTATCAATTGTCTGGTTTTCAGTACTGAATATTTACTTACTGGTAACTAGCTCCATAACTAATTATTAGGTCTACTAACTAGCGCAAATTAAATAAAAACTAGTTATTTTTTGGCTTCTAGTAAGTATATTGTAAGTACTTACAATTCAACTTCCTGGTAGTTAAATAATAACTAGATATTTTGTGACTTCTAGTATGTGTATTGTAACTACTGAATTCTGTGGACAACTCGAACAAAAATAAGTAGTTATTCAGCCAAAAAATAAGTAGTGTTCATATGTATCCAATGTTACTTGCTAACTTACCATGTAAGTAAAGTTTTTGCTGGGGTGTTTCATAAAATAACTAAAAGAGATATATTTCCAATTTATTAGACATTTCTCCCTACTCGAAACTTGCACAGTTTTTAGAAATAAAACTCATTTAACATTATGTAAATTTCTTGCAGGATAATAACTTTCAATTATCTCACTCTAAGATCGGTTATATTATTTTTTGATTATCGAATCGCTCCTTGATACTTTTCTAACTTCAAGTTAATGGTGGGTTTTTTTTTGTTGAAGTCCAAAATTTTTTTTAAACAAGAGAGTTCCAACAGGCATATCGTGTTGCTAGAAAATCTTTTGTTTCCAAGATAAGCCATGACAAATACTCCTATTATTTCAACAAATTTAATACGGCAGTCGACAATAAAAACACATGGAAGGAAATTCGTGATATTGGCATTGTCAACAGTAAGTCAACAGCTAAGACAGTTTTAAACTTTATTTTGATTACGAAATAATTCGCGGCGTTTCGTGGGTCCCAGACAAAATTTGTAAAACGTGCTACAATGGTCTTAACATGTGGATCCAAGGGAAACGCAGTTCACTTCGTTTTAGTGTACCAATGATTTGGACTGATCCAGGATGGCACAATTCCGACAACTGTTACGCTTGTGCAAACAAAATATGTGGAGTAAATCGTAAAGGCCTTAAACGAAGAGTTTATATATCTGTTAAAAGTGCACAAATAGCTCTACCGCATTCGGATGAAATACCAATTCCACAGCTTCCAAGTCCTGACAGAGAAACTTCTTTTTCTATTGAAACAATGTATCAATGGGATTTCACCTATAAACCCACACCAGAAGCCGGCCGGCCCATCGAACAAAATAATTCCAATATCAAAAGCAAGAATGGACAAGATTGTTGCAGAATTAGACCTTTCTCAACGTGAAGCAGAAAAACTTTATCAGCTTTTGAAAGAAGGCAACAATTTGGAGCCTAATGTCCAAGTCACCGGATATCGAAGACGACAATTGCTATTCCAACGGTACTACGCACTCAACGAAGGGAACACATTTGTTTACTGCCACCATATAAAGGGACTGATGGAGGCGATGGCCATTAATTATGTCGCAGCTGATTGGCGAATGTTCATCGATTCTTCGAAATCAAGCCTGAAAGTCGTTTTGCTACATAAATATAATAAAAAACCAAGCATTCCCATTGGCTACAGCACAGATATGAGCGAAACATACGATTCCATGAAAATAATTTTGGATAAAGTTTGCTACACTGATCACATGTGGCGGATCAGTTTTGATCTGAAAGCCGTGGCGATGCTAAGAGGTCTCCAAGGAGGCTATACGAAAAACATGTGTTTCTTGTGTCTGATACCCGATTTAAAGGAAACCAATACGAAACGGCATGCTCGAATCCAACGGAGAAAGGACACAACTGCGTAAATGATCCACTGGTGCCAATGGAGAACGTCCTCATGCCCCCTCTCCATATCAAACTGGGAATCGTAAAAAATTTCTTCAATGCCATTGTGAAGCAACCGAAAATTCTTGATTGTTTGGAAAATATTTTCCCACGAATCAGCGAAGCAAAATTGAAGGTAGGTGTTCTGAATTGGACGGATATACGAAAGCTCATGAAATCAAAAAAATTTAAAGGTGCTTTAGACGGTAATGATTACTTTGCGTGGAGGGCAGTGAAAAAAGTCATACGATATTTTTTGGGAAGTACGCGAGCACACAATTACCCCGCTCTTGTGACCAAGATGTTGCACTACTTCCAGAAAATTGGAGTGAATATGTCCTTCAAAATTCACTTCTTGCATCACCATCTCGAATACTTCAGCAAGCAGCTAGCCTCAGAGTCGGATGAACATGGCGAGCGCTTCAATCAAGTGGCAATGCCAATGGAAACGCGACATAAAGGCAAAAGGCTCGATTCGCTGGTGGCTTAAATTTGTTGGTGGTCGCAAATGACGTACGATCCCGACAAAGATGAAGAAGAAGAATATACTATGGGAGTTTCCTCCGAGGGTAAGTCACAAAAATTAAGTTAACTAACTGATTAAAAACAATTGATTTTTTCCAGATGAAGACAGATCCTCATCCGATACAGACTCTGAACAAGTGGGCGAACCACCACGCAAGAAAGTAGAGGGCGCAAACAAACGAAAATAAGTTTTGCGTTCATCGATTTTTTTAACCTATGTATCTATGTAATAACCTAATAATTACCTGTAATAATTTTTAATTTTACGTGTTAATAATTATAATAAATAATATATAATAAATATTATCCAAATTCATTAAAACATAAAATCAATATTATTGTTAAAATGAGATACCTTCACTTAATTGTGAATAAAAGCAAAACGCGTCCATCGATTTTCATGATATATGTCTCATTTTGCTTAAAGGTTATGTGACTTTACGTGAAAGTAATAAGACTTGACACTTTTTTTTTACCGTTTTGGATTTTTTATGAATTAAAAATAAAAAAATTTAATTTTTAGGCAAAAAATAGTTTTCTTCTTCATACATTTATTTATAACTGCGAAACTGTTGCTTATGTAGCGAAACGTTGTATGAACAAATTAAAGGAATTGTAATTTTTGGTGATTCTCGAGTTATGTCAAAAAGAAACCACCAAAGGTGACAATTTCCCCTATATGATAGTTACTAACTTCAAATCGATATATCTCGATTCCTAGACGTGACCCAGCGAAACGCCGGGGCACGAATAACTTCTTTTTTACCGATATTACATTTCCCGTTGGTTTTATCCCATCCCGATTTTGACTCTCGCATAGTGTAATTGAATCAATGTATGTTTTAACTTGTCAGATTCTAATACTGTAATTTATTATTATGTCCTGTTGTATTAGAAAATCATATTAAATAAATAAATACAAAATGCAAATAAGATTTCAATTTTGAAACGTTCTAATAACTAATTTTGGTTATAAAGCGGCCAAAATTGGAAAAAATTAACTCATGGTTGACGCATCGTGGCAAAGCCATTGTGCATCAATATTATCTATTAGCAAAACATCAAATTTTTGTGTTCTTTATTTTGGATTTAAAAATATGGTCAACGTACCGATAGTTCTCATGCAGCTAAAAAAAATAGTCATTATATTTTTAACTAATTTCCTTGCAAATGTTTAGCAGTTTTATTGATCTTTTTGAGACACTGGCGCTTTGCTAAATTACGTTTTGTATTTAAGTCACTTTTTTAAAATTTGCCTTAATGGACTTTTTTATTGAAAGCCAACGACTTTCTGCAATTTTTTTTTTGTTTTTACTATTTATTTTCTTTTTTTTATTATTATGTACAAAAATTTTAAGAAATTTTGTGATAAAATTAGATTTGGTGTCACCGAATATAATAAAAGCACTAAGGACTTAAATAAAAAGCACCAAGCACAGACGAAAGTATTTTCTTTGCGTTGAAAATTTTTAAAAGCACTTAAATCTAATGGTGAAAATCACTCTAATCGTATCCTTCATTTTTTTGAACTTCAAAGTTTTCCTTAATGATTAAAATTTCTAAAAGAAATAATACAATATTTTTGATTAACTACATCAATCAGAAAACACAACCATGTTAGGGACATTTTCAGTGTCCCATTTACTGACCTAAATTTTTCATTTAAACAGCTTTTCAATACAAAGTACTGGCAAGATCTCTTCCAAATTAATTTTGTTGGTTCTGTCGGCAAATATCTCTAATATTCATTAAAGTTACATTAACGTCTTCAATATAAATTTTAAAATTTAATTAATTTAAACGAGACACCATTTTCAAGATTTGAATAATTTAAATTTATTTATAAAGAGTCCGAAAATGATTAAGTTTAATTTTAATTTTCGTTTAATGAAAATATTATTTTAATTTGCGAAATAAGAACTAGGTGTAATTTACACCTGTCTACAATTAATTTGTATTTCCATTAGGGCGCCTCTGATTTTCAAAATATTATCTAATGTTTCGTAACGAAATAAATACAAAATCTGTAAAGTTTTGACACAAAAATTTTCCTTTATCTGTGGTTTTACTTTAGTAATTCAATTTACTTGTATGCTAAAATATTAATTTATTTTCAGCACACCCCTAATGCTTAGCTAATGATTGCTTTTTAATTGAGAAAATTTATTAATGCACTTTATTAAAGTCATTTATTTAATTCCTGTAGCAATTTCATTTTACACTACTGCATTTATTATCCCAGATCTACTTGTGCTCACATGTTTAAAAATGTTCATGTGTATGAGAACGAAATATTTAGTATGTGTTTTTGTAGTTCTGACTTTATTTATATATTTTTGAGGCTTTTAATACTGTAATTTAAGGTAATCAGGTTGTAATTTATGACTTTAACTAAATTGAATTTGAAAATACTGTAAGTATTATTACTCGTATAATTTAAAGTTTCTTTGGTGTTTTTGGTTTTTTTCCATTTTGACTGGCTTTGAGTACTGACAGAGGGCATGATTATGCCCAGGATACATAATTTACATGCATATATTTAAGATATTTAATGGTGTGGATAACGAACGTACAGAGAGAGGGTTATAATAATGCCAAATAATATTTTTAACAATCGTGTATATTAAAACTAGGGTTTGCAAGTCGATTATAATTGTCATCGAAATCACTATTAGCGCACAAAAAATTAGCGATTATGACTATAATTAAAAAATTATTTTTTTAGTTACAATTTTAAGTAAAAGTTAATAGACAAATTTTTAAGAGCGTGTTCTAGTTGTAGGGACGGGAAAATTGAAAAAATATAAATAAATATCGTATCGATATTTAGCTGAAATTATTACCAAATTTGCGGCCCTATGCTCCTTGTAGGAGTAAAAGGAACAAATATATATATATATTACCAAATTTCAATACATATTTACATAGGTACAAACATATAACATGTAATTCCATTCCAACTTTTTATAGTGTCTTTTAATTTAAAATTTACTGCCTGTGCCTTGATTTCAAACGAAACTTTCATTCGCTTAGCTTTTATTTAGAACAAAACCCAAGCTTAAGATTTAGTTTTAAAGGTAAGTTATGCGACCGAAGTTTTCGTTTGAATTCGAGGGACCGGCAGTTAATTCTACAATAAAAAAATTAAAAAAAAAGTAAAGAATACAAAAAAATTTTTATTTGTTCGTCATATGAAATATAAAAAAAATTCATTGGGATTATATAGTGCCGGATTATATACTGCCGGTAAACGAAACTTGTGGCACAAACTATACAAGTAAACTGTGCAATATTTAATTTTTAATTTATAAGAACAAAAAACGATATATCTATTCTTATTATTAACATTCCAACTTTCATGAGTCTGTTGCTGCTAATACGCCATAATTTAGGTGACTCTTTGCATAATTCTAGGAACCCTTTCCAGAATATTTTTTTCCTCGCTTATTTTTTTTTGGCATCTCTTAAAAAACGAGACGAAAGTGAACTGTGTAATCTATGAAAAAGTACGCCTTTATTTTCTTAATATTAGTTAAAAAACATATTATGCAATTCTTAAAAAACAACAGTGTTGTAAGCAGTTGAGCAACCGTTAAAATGTTTTAAAGAGATCTTAAAAATATCGAATTCGATAGTCGTAAATAAATATCGATGTATCGATTTATGGGTATTTTTAATATCTGCGATATATATCGATTATAATTTTTTTAAATATCGATATTTATTGCCCATCTGTACCAAGTTGTGGCCCATGTCCGGTAATGGACATACAAAACCAAAATAATTTTATGAGATAAAAGCACAAGGTCTGCAGACAACAAGGACATCGAACAAGGTAACCAGCCGGTTCCCATATTTTAAGCTTTTGGACATATCCTGGCTTTAATAATGTCACGTATTCTTCTTGAATGTCACAACAATTATACGAGTAATTAACAATATTCATGGAGGTGTGCCTCCAATTCATCATCTCTAAGCTTTTTTGTCTTACTTGGGCTGTGCCAAGTTCTCAAAATTGAGAAGCAGCTTAGGTAAGCAATCGATTGGACTCAGCTGTTCTTTCATTCAAATGGAATAAAATTAGAAAAATTTCCGCAAATAATTATTTGCTAAGGCAAAATTTGACATTTGTGAAGCAAGAAAGTGAAAATAAAACATATGGTTTATTCCCCAAATCTTTAAAATTATTTAGGATGCAAACCATGTGTAAACAATATGCCATTTGTTTTCTGTGTATCCCGCATTTTATACACCCATTTTTTTTTATTTTTTGCCAAAGCATAAAATAGAAACAAGCCACCCCTTGCAATTAACGTTTGACCCTTTAAATTTGGCTCCATTATTTATCTTACATGGGCCTTTAAAAAATAAAATTTTTTAATATTTTTATGTCCTTCGCCACAGGTGGAAAAGTTGTAAATAATTTCCTTATTTAAAAGATTGTTTTTGTGTTTGTAATTTCTGCAATATTAATCTTAATTAGTATAGAGTATATGGGCATTTACACAAAAATTCTATTTATTTACGCTACGCCACCAAGCATTTTAAATTGTTTTTTAAAGAATAATTTATATATAATTTGCTTTTTTGTATTTTGGTGTGAAGTGCGACTTCATTCGGTGAAAGAATTGGAAAACGTTGAATAACATGGGTCTATAGGGGCCTAAACTTACAAAGATAGAGATTGTGTATGGAAGTGTCCATATATATTAAGGATCCTAATGAGTAGCGGAGTTAATATATCCGTCAGTTTGCCTATCCGTGTGTATTGGTAAAAAAATATTTACTTGAGCACCTGCCGTGTTGTCCTAATACCAAATTGTTTTAACCAATTGATGACAAACAATGCATTTACCAAGTGCGTCTGTTTGTGAGAACAACCAGCATTTACTTTAAGCAATTTGAAGTGTAGAATCAGGCAGAGTTATACACTCGTCCCTTGTTTAGCAGCTGGAGCTACCTAACCACTGCTTCTTTAAGAACCCCCGTCCCTAGGACGAACAATCGGATTTTCAGTACATTATTTTTAAGAGTAGTCTTCTCCTTCTTCTCATCCTTCAATCACCATTTATCATTCTCCATTATCTAATTATTCATGCGTTCTTAATTTATTCTTAATGCTAGAAGAGCATTTTCATTCTTCATTTGTTCATTTATTTCTTCATCGTACATCAGTCTGTTTAGGCTTGCCAGATTCAAATTTGCAAAATTCTTGACATTCGCTAAAAAGTTCTAGATTTTGAAAAGAATTCTTGATAATTCAAAACTTTCTTACATAATCTATACTTATATTATAAAGCTGAAAAGTTTGTATGTTTCTATGTTTGTAAGAGGTAATCTCCGGAACTGCCGGACCAATCTTAAAAATTTCTTCAAAAAAATTAAGAATGGAACCAACTAACGGACATAGGCTATATAAGGTTCCACTAAAGGAAATTTTGGATATAGTCCAGGGGCGCTAAACCTCCTATTCTAACCTCACACATATCTCCAAAACTAAAAGAGAGAGAAAAAATTAATACTTATCGTTGTTCTTTAGAAAAAAAAGCAGATAGGTGTCTGATACTTTTTCGAAATTCGGCCCTTTTAGGGAGTAAATGGGTAAAACCTAAATTTTGCTACATTTTTGTCATTCTGTTTGTCTTTTAAACTACTTAACATCACGTTCCAAACTTATCTAAAAAATACAAATTTGGAACTTTTCAGAAATTCAAGCGTTTAAGTGGCGAAATGCGTAACTATTGTTGGTACTTATTCTATAAAGTTTTTTTTCTCCATTTTTTGATATATATGTATGTATTTAATGGGCTCTCACTATAATATTGAAATTTTTGATACTTCAATGGAAAGAAAAAAATTAGATTTCCTTCTTTAGCCTTTTGGTTGTACAACTCTTACTTTTTTAACTACCGTTAATATTGGACCGAGCAGCATTAAATTAAACATGCAAGGTCCTGAGTGAATGAGAGTTTGTAAGAGGGATAGTTTTGTAACTCTGTATTTCTCTAACTGGTAATAACTTAGAATATGATTCAGGGCCACTAAACCTCCTATATTCAAAAAATATTAATTATCGTTTTGGAAGAGATTTATTAAAGCAATTGTTGCCGTAGTGAAAAGAAAACGAAAGCCATTTTAACATGAGTACGCTCTTCACCCTCCATTCCGCCCCCAGTCTATATCTCCGCTCGGCCGCCCCCTGACCGAATGCGAAAGCGACCAAGAATGGACATACGAAGAATTGCTGCCACTCTGAAAATATCTTTTGATGGATTTTGAATAGATAGTTCACCTTGAATAAAAGACACAGGGTTTATATGTTTTTCAAAGCTGGTAATACGAAGGGACATATGGGCAATTTCGATTTTGATGAAATTAAAAACTTATTTAGATCGATATACACACAATAAAACACACGGGATTTATATTTCTGTACAGTTAGTCAAAAATTCATTCTGGGCGGGCAACGCTACGGGAACGGCTAATATTTTATAAAAATAGCACAATTGGTAAAACCAATAAAAAGGAAATAAATACAAGCAAATAAACTCACTATTAGCACCAAAAATGTAGAGTCAGATCTTTAACGATTTTAATAACGCTGAAGTAGTTCAAAAATGTACTTCGAGTACGCTGAATCCATTTTTATCATCAATATGTTTTCCAATCGATGCATGTACATCGATATAAAAATTAATAATGTTGTTGTTTATTTGTTTGGCTTATGGTCATAATAAATTATAAATATAAAATTTTTGAAACATGTTTTGATGAAAACATGTTAAGCTGTTAGGACGTATCAACCTGTTTGTAGTTTTTTAATTTTTACAGTGTTTTAAATCCCCTGAAGATGACCATCGATGTATGGTCGAAATATCGGATGAAAAATAAAATACAAAATTAAAAAAAATATATATATTGGGAAAAAAAATTTTATATATAATTTTTTTATGACCTTAAGCCAAACAAATAAACAACAACATAGATAATCGACACAGGTCAACAATAAATATTGAACAAAATCAATAACATTGTAGAAAACTTTAAAAAGTTGCATTTTTAGGTACGTTTAAGCATAATTTTCGATCTTAGGTATTTTTAAAATAAGAGCTAACATAAAAAATGGGTTGCACCACTGGTTTTAGCGTACTCAAATTACCCGCCGGGTAGCTTGTAACACAGCTTTGTTTGAGGAAAATTGTAAGTAAATTTAACAAATATAAACTTATTTTTTTGGTTGGGCCTTAAAAAATCTTGACAAAATATATTTTTTTCTTGATTCTTGACGAGAACTGAAAATTCTTGTAAATTAAGAAAAATCAAGACCTCCTGGCAAGATTAGTGTGGTGAGTACTTTTATTCTTTATCCATTCATTGTTTTTCCATGGAGGTGGACGCCCTTATTCTTGGCTTTTCAATTCTCGATCATTCTGAACTCATCATTACCCAACAAAAAATGGAGCTTCCAACAAAGCAGGTTTTGAAGGGAGAAACATACAAGTTTCGCTTACCATACCGCTTACGGAAGGCATTCATTTTATATGGCGAGTTCCCACTTTAAAGGAATACATTTTTGACACAGAAAGCGCTTTATTCAGCGCATATGAAATTGGTGAATGTAACGACCTGCTTCGTAGTAAGGGAATGTTGTTGCTCTTCAAATTTTTTATATATTTTTTAAAATTTATTAAGAATTCATTCACTTACCTTACTGCATCTCTGTATGTCTTATTGCGTAGCGCATAAATGTGTGTGTAGCGCATAATAAGAAAATTTTTTATTGGGTATGGTTTCTTCATATCCTCTTTTAATTCACTCTTCCCTTTCCTCCTTCTTTCCCTTATCATTTCCAATTTTGCAATCTCTTGTGTAAAAAGTATCTCTTCGTGTAATAAGTATCTTTTTTATTGAGAAAAGTACGACCCTTGCAAAAACAATCGCTTTGTGGAGTAAGGCATTCTTTTGAAAACAAGTATTTTTCCTTGAGCCTCCACAAATAGTTAGTCTGGTGTCGGGACACCAGGAGCTATAACCCCCCGTGATACCAGATATAATCTCTAGTTAGCCGCGATCTCAAGTGACCCGCCAATTTTGGATGTCAAAGAGGATGTTACACCAGAGGGCGTAATACATACCAATGGGGGGTATTGGAATATGTTTTTCGAAGACTCCAGATACTCGTATAAAGGGGATTATGGTATTAAGCATTTATATCATATATATTCTGAAATGGATTGCTATTGAAATTCAGACAAATTGCTTGAAACATAAGTATGAGCAAAAAAACACGACTGTCTCTAATTTTTACTCATACATCTTTAACCTTTACATTTTGAAGTATTTCTATAATCTTTTTATTTTTTACCTGAAATTAACTAAGAAGAATACTAGTAGTAAAAATTAACAAAATTGGCTAATTAAGGATTTAGTTTAGAAAAATAACAAAAAAATGTTCCCCAATATAATTTTTGGCACAATATCGCCCAAATTTGGCTAATGGTGTTTTCTTTTCTAGACAATAAAAATATCACCATACACTCACAACATTCTGTACGTAAAATTAACTGAAAATAATTATTAAATTACTCCAATAACCAAATTTATACCAAATTCATAATATCAAGCAAACAAGTTGTTGATTTTGTACCTGTTACCAAAATGATTATATTGATTACTAAAAATTGTAAAATTGTGAGTTTTTTTAAATGATATTTTTAATCTTAATTAAAAAAATGTTTAAAAACCTTTGCCATTTCAAACAATGTGTTAATTTATTTAAATAAATATTGGCAGTTCCCAACAACAATTCTACAAGTTTGAATTAATTTATTTTAAACAAAAAAATTCAATTAAGATTTTTTGTTACTTTATTAAAATTTTAATTGAAAATTTATTTCAAAACAACTAAAATGTTAATTAAATCAAAATTAAATTTTTAATTATTAATGTTCTTTCAACTTAAAAAATAATTGATTCAATTATTACATTAATTAAATTTAAATACTTTTCAAACCATTTTTTTAATGATAAAAAACTTTTTTCTGTGAATAGAAATTATTTATTTTTTATTTGTTTTATTTTGCACCATTTTATATTAAGCGGGATTTTCCAGGAATTCCCGAAAAATAAAAAATTTCCAGGAAAAGAAAAACTCTAACTTATTAGCATACATATTTCCTTTAGGTAACCCCAAAGCAAAAAATCGGGAGCCGTTTAATCGGGCGAACGCGGTGGCCAGTTAAAATCAGAAAACCGCGATATTATTCGATCGCAATAAAACTCTAGTTGGAAGAGCTGTATTAGCAGTGGCTCCATCTTGCTGGAACCACCACTCGGCTTTTTTCTCTGCCTAGAGCATTAAACATTTTCAACGATTGCCTAGTATTGAATGCCATTCACATTATTCGTAACTTGTTCATCGTTTTCGAAAAAATATGGTCTAATGATCGTTTCCGAAGCCGTTCCACACTAAACTGTGCATCTAAGTAAATGCATGTGATATTCGACAATTTTTCTTGGATTTTGGGTGCCCCATATTCAATTTTGTTAATTCACGTGATCTGTTCGGTAGAAATGGGCCCAACGCTTATTATTCGATATGATTTTTGTGGCTAAATAATTGAATACTGACTTTCAAAATAAATTTGAAAAATGTTGGTTTTTTGTTCTGTGTGGAATTAATTCTGAAAAAAGCAAAAAAAAAACTATAACAAGAAATGTATTCACTTGGTATATCATAAGGTAACTTATGCGCCACCCTGTATTTTGTTATATCGTTGACCGTGCAATATTATATCAGTACGAATGGCTGAAGAACTAAAGAAATGTTTGGATTTTTGTCCACTCTGCATGGTAGGTACTTAAAATTGTTTAATGAATTTTTAAAAAACACACAAAATGCGAATACGAGTTTTTCTTTCGTTAGTCAAGACTAATCTTCTAATAACAAATTCTGTAGATTTTAACTCATACATGCACTGCCGCATTAGTCACTTTTACAAATATACGTCAGCATGTCGCCATCATTTTTTTCGCTTTAACTTTACCACCTATTTTTCATTGGCAAATAAGGAAAAAAATAAAACTGTTCACTAAACTCTTGTATTCAACTCTGTGTATTGGCTCTAACGGAAACGGAAGTGCGAAACATTATTTTTTGTAAACCACTTCAAAAAAAAAAAAAAAAAATCTCTATTGCATACTTTTAAGCATAAGCACATACCGTGTGTATGGATATGTGAGTTTGCACACAGGCCCATATAAATTTACTATCATAAAAATCCATACAGTTTTTTTAATTTTTATATGAATTTGGTTTTTTCTCATGCGTTTCGTACCAAATCCACACTGGTTTTTGTGAATAATTTTCTTTCTTTTTAGTGATTTTATTATTGGGCTCTCCAACAACAGTTGTTTATCATTTTTTATGGCTGCTGTTGTTGTAATTTTTCTTTTTTCTTGGTATTGTTTTTTTTTTTTTTATTTTATAATGAAAATACTGTTGCAACACTGTATATGTAAGTATGTGTATCTTTCGAAAAGTATTAAAGTATATGAACATTTTAATACTTTTGAGCCCAGTGTATAAAACTTGAAAATAAAATTTACATTGAATTAAATTTTGTTGCTAGTTCTTGTTGTTGTTGTTTTCGTTTTTATTTAATATTTTTATTCATCTCATTGCAAAACTTGAAAAAGAAAAAAAAAATGGTATCCACTTGTAGTCTGCAACTCTTGGTAGTTATATTTTTTTTTTGTTTGGTCAAGGTTCATAAATATTGGGTTTTTGTTGTTTTTGTTTTGGTTTTTATACACTTTTGTTGCATTTTCTTTAAGTCCCATACGTTTATTTGGTGAGCTTTTTTTGCATAAATGCAATATTTACTTATAAATTTTTTGGTACAATACTTAAATTGAACACATCCATTGTCAAAGAATTCAAAACGTTAAAAAAAATATTATTAATTTTATATTGAGTTAAATTTAATTTTCTTACTAACTTAATTACACCAATTTATGTTTTTTTATTGAAAAGTCTCAAAAAGAAGAATTTTTATCCAGAAATTTTTTACTTCCCCGAAAAGATTTTTAGAATCTTAAATTTCAAGGTATCACTTATATTTCCGCTTTAAGCCTGGTACTCTGTTTATTATTTCGTGCGAAATGTTGTTAAACTCAATATAAACTAATTCTGGGAAATACAAACGAAAAAAATTTTGATAGAGTTGTAATCTATTTATATTACGATAAACATTCGAAACGTTTCTAGCAACACTTTAATTTTCCGTGCGAAACAAGTGCAGCTCATATTATTTCGCACGGAATTTTAAGCAACAGCTTATCATTTTTGTAATTTTTTATTTTGTATTTGTAAAGTGATTCTTATAACAAGAGTTTCACAAAGAAAAATGTAGAAAAGTGCTAAAATTAGTTATAAAATTAAATTTTTTTGTTTTTGATTTGGGAAATTATAAAAATAATATTGTTTTACTTTTGACAATTAAAAAAAACGTGGTTTTTGTTAACCATCGCAAAACAATGTTTTATACTTGCAACTAATAAAAACGGTATTTTTTGAAAAATAGCGAGAGAGATGATATTGATACACGTCAAAAATTTCGTGTGAAATAATGAATGTTGCTCAACATTTTTCGCAAGTTCGAACAGAGTAGGCTTAAAAGAAAAATTAGAAAATAATACGCAGTTTTTAGAAAATAGTCTGGAAGTTAAAGGATCGATTCAAAAATTGCAGGAATTTCACGTTACGATTATGTGTGGCAGCCGAAGTTAAGTTGAGTTGCCAGGTACTTAAACTGTATCAAAGATGGCAACTGCTGTCAATTTAATTTTTCAAATAATAAATATTTAGTAGGGTATTCATTTAATCGGGCTTTAGCTTTAATCGGTTAATCGCTCGATTAATTAATCGGTAAATAATCGGTTAGTTCTGTTATTGATCGGTTAACCGATTAATAAAGTTTTTTTTTTATAAATTAAGTAACTTCAATAACTAAAAATGCATAAATTATTTATTAGTTGGGGTTTATTAGTAAAAAAAATAAAAAGTATCATAGCAGTTTTTGAACTAAATAGAACAAACAAAAAATATTTCATAAATATGTAACATGTTTAATAAGAAATAATATTTGGGACCATTTTATTAGTTATTGTGAGATTATTAGTTATTTCATTAGTTTAAGGAGATCTAATAAAATAATCTTTTAGACAAATAATTTGATTCAAATGTTTAGGATTTAAGCGAATCTTTTTTTTTAGTTTTGATACAACTAGACTGGGAAAATTTAATTCATTAACCGTAGATGTTAAAGAAATCGAACGCAACCCATAATACAGAATTTCTTATTTCTCGGTCCTTTTCTGGGATTTTTCTAAACATATAAAATCTTCAATTATGCCATTAGAGTCCAGTCTTAATTTTTTTTAATGTTTAGCACTTCTAATTGTTTCGGTTAATTCTGTTAAAAGATTGATATGAGAAGAGACAAATAACTAAACACATACATATAAAAAGTACGTGAAACAAAAAGCTGTTGACAGCAAACACTTCCCAACAAGCATTTTGTAGCATAATCGAATGTTTTAGGAATCAGCTTCTAGAGCAAAATAACAGCATATGAGCTCATTTTTCGATTATAAATTATGCATATGAATGAATGAATCATATGTGAATCCTTTTGCAATCGCTCTAGTGATGAATCAGTTTTAAATCTCAAAAGTAATCTGAAAAAGCTCATTTAGGTTATTTTTACAAGAAATTATCATCCAAATGCTAGCTGGGTTATTTAAAATAAAGATCATTGAACACCTTTGTTTGCCTGAAAAAATATTTCCTAAACACACACTTTTTGTATATGAGACGAACCAAATTATTAAAAGCACAAAAATGTGTTATAATACTAAAAAAAATTAAAAATGTTGTTACATCGGTTAATCGGTTAATCTACTGAAATTAACCGGCTTAATCGTTAATCGAAAACAGCCAATTTTATATTAACCGATCACTTAATTCGGCTAACCGAATGAATCCCCTAATATTTAGGCAACCATAAAGTTTTTTTAAATAAAAAGAATTCGCCAAAATCTAACAAGGTTTTTTGTTTAATTTTGATCATTATGTAAAGATATTTATTATTTTCGTTAACAAAATTCATAAAATGCCAACGAGAACACAATTTGACTTACTAGTGCTACAACTGGAACTGAATCCACATATTGGAAACTTTTAACAGTGACGATATTGCTGTTGACCGATAACTTTATTTTTAGTCTTTAGAGTCTTTACTAAAAAGTCACAGTATCTTTGGGAAGACGAAAATATGCCCAGAAGCAAGAAAATTAGTTTGTAAGTATAAACGGCGATTCTGGTATATAAGAATTTCTCCTGAGGTTTCGCCAACAGGTGGCCACGTTCACTCCTAAGTCTTGGTCATCGAACAAATAAATGCACGGATATCATCATATTTCATCATCACTACAATAGTGGAGAGTTGTCCGGGTGTCGGGCTGTCTGCCCATGCAAATCTAAATTTTTAATTTAATTAATTTTAATGTATATATTTCAATTGACACATATACCAAAGCCTGTGGCTGAGAATCGGTTCATAATTACCCCTATTACCTTCTTTCCGGAATATAGTCTTTGTGCCCATAAACCATCTTATTCTGTTGGTATTTATTTAGAATAAATTTGGTCCGAACTTATTTCATTGCATTCTTAGTCCTCTCCAATTTTTTTTAATCAGTCTATATTTGACCATAGCTCCCATACAAATACTGCTCCCAAAAAAGCTGTTAACTAATGCCGTAACTTTCTTATACGCGTTCATATTGACATAAAATTGGCGACAATAACTATAACGATAGCCACAGTGTCATAACAAAATGTTGTGATGGTATTTGGACCTACTTTTAACCGTAGATCTCACATAAACTTCAATCCTGAAATTACTTGATGGCAAATAAATCTCATATAGATGAGGATATCTAAATAATATTCGGCACAAAGTACTTTTACATTAAACTTAACCTCATAACATAATTTTGCTCTGGCGGGTCCTTGATTACCCATGGGTCCCAAATATTGTATAGGGTATCTTATATTCAGGTTTGACCTACTATACTTTATTATTTGCTTTTTTTTACATTAACTGATTTTATTTTGACCACGCAACTGAATTTCACTTGCCATACATAATCGTCACATGATATACATTATCACACTTTACATTTCTAAAAATTTATATCAATCCTATAACGAGTAACTGATTACAATATAAAATTAAAGGAGATACCCAGTGCGAAATGGGTTGAATTTTCGCAAAATTTTATCAATATAAAATCAAGGGCGCATCCAGCCTTCAGTTCAGTGGAGTGGAAATTTAGTCGAAATATCCTACAAAATATAACATCATTTAACTTTGACCATAATTTGGTCAAAGTTAACAATGTTGGGTTATGTTAGGTTAGGTTCGGTAAGGATAGGTTAGGTTAAGAAGGGTTATGCGCCCAAGGGCACACCTCCACTCGGAGACCAATGCGGTCCATTGTGCATCCATTCAAAATAGAAGAAAGAGAGAAGTAAAGAAGAAATAATTGACAGATAGATTTAAGAAAGTTGTGGTTAACATAATCAACAATAAACAATATGGTCGCAGTATTACCAAATTATATTTATTTATCTTAGACTTTTTTTAATTTCCTTTTTGAGGGAATTCTTAAATATTGCGGTTAATAGGGTAGACGAAGTTTGCCATTCCATGTGAAACATTTTTAATATTCATATATGACCATACAAAGTATAACGTTGTCTAGCCTGCAAGTAGTGCTATATGTTTTTAACAGGTTTTCAAAAGAGCGAAATAAATTATTTATATTATCCTTTTAGGATATTTTATTGACATTATACGCCTCAATGATTAACGGGTTCACTTTCTAAAATACTGCCTTAAAATAAATTCGGACTTAATTTCGGATATACATAACACCTTTTAAAGGAGCCTTTTTTTCAAGATATTGTCATACCAGTTTGCACAAATAACACTTTTTTACCGAGAAAAAAGTTAAGTTTTAATTTTTAAGGAAAATACACTAAAAGCAAGCCACATTATTAGTACAATATGTAAACTTATTAATATTTTATTTAGAGTATAACAGCAATATAGAAAATTTAATAAAGAATAATAAAATAAATAAATTTGTAGTGGGAAGGATTATCATAAAAGGAGTAGTAATCTTTGTGCATATATTGCTTCAATATTTGGAGGCTTTTATAATTCGATTCATCGACTTTTATCTGAGATTTGTGGTTCTCTTTTTTGAAACCATCAACTCCCAACTATCGCTGACGCAGCTTGAAATAAGCCGCGTTGCATTTAAAAAGCCATACCTTTTGTTGTTGCCTTTTGCATTAGGTCGGACTGAAATAAAATTTCCAGTAACGTGTTCGCAGTCCCTATAGAGTACATGCTCCAAATAGTCCATATATAGTAAACTGATGTTTTGATCCAGCCTGTCTCATGTAACCAACATAATCAGGTAAAGAATATATTGGAGCTCCAATCAATTTTTCTAGGAATGAGTGAACACTATCGGCTTCCATCATTATAAATATGAAATTTTTTATTATAACCTGGTCCAACTCTTGACTAGTAGCTGCAGAAACGTTTGGCAAAGCGCATCATAATACCTTATTTTTCCTTAAGGCAGTAACATCCATCTGATATTATACGAAGCGCACTCAGTTTAAATAAAAGTACCCAGGAAAAACTTTTTGAATTTTGGTAATAGGTCGTAGTTATTTCATACGTTACCTGGTAAGTAGTTGTCATTACAATTGTCATTATTCTGAAAACCTCAATAAGTACTTGCTAGGAATGACCTCAGTAAGTATTTTTCACTACTATTATTTTCAGTTATGAATATTTGCTTACTAATAATCAGCTAAATAACTACTTATTAGTTGTTTTGTTTTCAGTACTGAGCATTCACTTACTGGTAACTAGCTCCATTACTACTTATTAGGTCTATTAACTAGCGCCTATTAAATAAAAACTAGCTATTTTTTGGCTTCTAGTAAGTATATTGTAATTACTTACAATTCAACTTACTGGAAGTTATATAATAACTAGATATTTTGAGACTTTTAGTAAGTGTATTGTAACTACTGAATTCTGTGGACAACGCGAACAAAAATAAGTAGTTATTCTGCCGAAAAATAAGTAGTGTTTATATTTCTCCAACATTACTTGCTAACATACCAGGTAAGTAAAGTTTTTGCTGGGTAATTGCAAATAATATAACAAGCTTTTATTATTTATTGCAATTTTTTCCTTAACATCACACATTGGGCTCAAATGGTATCAAAGTGTCGATTAATTGAAATTTAGAAATAAAGTTTTTATAATAGATGTTGGTAAAGCGTAGTAGATAAAATTCTGCGTCACAAGCTGCAAAAATCAATCAAATAAATTGTTTACTTTCTTTTCAGTGAGCGGTCAAAATAAGCAAATTTATGCGGTTTTAAAAAACAGTGAAGAAATTGGAAATTTTTAAAATTCAGGAGATTATTCTTAATGTTAAATCTATTAAGATTAAATTTTTTATAATGGAACTTTCAACATCAGGTATTAAAGTATATAGTATATATAAATTATATGTAAATATTTTTAATAATTATTAGTATTGTGGTTATTTTATTGAACTGTTTATGGTTTTTAATCCAAATTTTGATCATTTTAATTAGGCTTCAGTTTATTGAATTTAATTTTCATTAAATTATTTTTATGAAGACTGGAATTTTACAACATGAAATTAATTAAAATTTTTATTGATAATTTTTCATTCTTGACTGCGCTGAGATTTGAACCCAGGCTTTTACGGGCAGGTTGCCCAGACTAGTTTCGATTGTAACTACACAATCTCTTCAGTGGGATTTGCCGTCTTTACTTACTCTGCTATTAATTAATTTCATGTTGTAAAATTCCTAATTAAAAATATCTAAATTTTTAATAATTTTTTTAAAAAAGGTCCAAAATTGGGATAATTCCGCATTTAATGGGCCACAAGTATTAAGTTAGTAAGAATTGGAATTAGTTTTATGGATTTTAGAGAAGTTTAGGATATCAGCTTATATTAAAAAATAAGTCCAGACAATGCCCGGCCCTTTTTTTATTCTAATTTTTGTGTAAAATCTTTCGAATACAAAGATTTCCCAAAAAGTTTTTATTTTTTTTTTATTTTCAGATTAATTTTTACATTTACTGAATTTTGTGAAAACAAAAACTGGATACAAATTTATACTAATATTAACTTATTTTTTAAATTTATTTTGAAATCAAAGTCACAGAGAAATTTTTTTTTTTTTCGAAAAACAAAAAACGGCTAACAGGTTAAAACAAAATTTTCCAATTTTTTTTAAGGTTGTGTTTTTATGTATTAATGACTATTCATTACTAAAAAATGATAATATTCTTTTTTGAAAAAAATTTTTACATATCGAGGGCCTATATTCAAAATCCTCTATGGATTCACCGTACCCGAACGCTAGGTCCCCGGCTTGTCTGTTTTTCTACTAGCACAGCGTTATTGTTAGTTCATATTAAAAATATGAATCTTCAATAAATAAATATTGAAACTCTGCAGTGACGCTATCTCCGTAACTGCTGTATAGGATGGTCATAGGCGCTTTGTATCACACAGAGACCACTCAAGTACCTAAGTGAGCTGTCTCTTAATGGCTGCCCATGGAACCTCACCTAACCTACCTAATTTTATTGGAAACGGTCCATATTTGTCCATAGCTCCCATACAAATACTACTGCCGAAAATAGCTGTTAGTGCCACATCTTCCTGATAAATGATGGTATTGGCATACACATTGACTACAAAAACTTTCAGGACAGTTCCTATATCATGACAAAATGTTGTGCTAGTACGCTCAAAATTAACCATAGCTCCCATCCTTTAATAACTTAAATGCAATCGAATTTCAAAGAGTTGGAGATATCTAAATAATATTCGGCTCAAAGATGACCTACAAATCTTAGCATCATTACATTTTATTCTGGCGAGTCCATGATTGCCCGTGGGTCTCATACAGGGTAACAAATGGTCGGTCGGCTGGCTGGGCTAACTTTGTTATTATTGCCATGATTTAAATTTTGTTTCCCCAAATGTTTAGAATACATAAGTATGTTCAGGGTGCCGCAAAATGAGCTATGTATGTGGCTTAAATGGTTTATAACTGTTTTATTTATGCGGTTATTATAACTTTTTTTTAATTAGCTTTGAAAAATGATATCCTCTAAGTGATGTCCATTTGCTGCATTGCACATACATAGGTGCCCTTCATAACACATTTTCCATAACTTTTCGTAAAATTTCGGGTGTAATTATTTTTGTGCGATTGTATAGTTATTCATAAATAATTCCTTAAGTCTTCTTTATAAAATGCTCAAAAAAAAAAACAAAGAAAATGTAATAATTAAAAAAGTTATAAAGAATTCAAATCATATAGCTCATTCTGCGTCACCCTGTATATATTGTATATACATCTATTTTGTTCAAAATAAAAACATACCTTTTAATCTACAATTTTACTGCACTAAACACATGCTCTTTAATGCCACTCAAAATGTCTTTTAGAATCTTTCGAACAAAAATTTTTAAGAAAAGAAATGACAAATGACAGTTCTTTTTTACTTTTTGTAACTGCAGTCATTTTAAGCGCAACCGAAAATAAAAACATCTATTTTTAAAATTTGCTACAGAAAGGAAAAAGTTCGAGTATCCACAAAGAAAAAAAGGATAAAAATGACAAAAAAAAAAAAAACAAGAAATCATTCCAAAAATAATGAAACACAAACAAATGCTACAAGTAAGTAACTGCCAAAAAATATTTGAAAGTGTGTTTTTCTTTAACTGTTCTTTTTCTGTTGCTAAATACACATAAATTAAGGGTATTGGGAATTAAGGGAAAAGCAAGGCCTTCTCTTTGGCATTTCGTAGACATTCATCCTTCTATCTTCTAAAGAAAGGCCTAACAAAGCTCTAGAATTTCAAAAATAATTTAATATATCTTTTATCAAAGGTGATAAAATTATATATATGGGGGATTTCATGTCAAGTGACCCAACTTTTGAAATCAAATTAGAATTAGACGGGGTCAAAATTTGACATTTTGGCCAAACCGGTGTTCTTTCTCATCCATGTAACTTATAATATTTTTGGTGTTAGCATAATTTGTCCCAAATAAGTTAGATAGCTATTTCTTCAAGCTTTCGAAAAATATTTTTTTTGTTTTTTTTTTTAAATTTTTTAAAATTTTTTTCTTAAATTTAAAACTTATGTTTTTTTTTTTGAAAAGGGTATTTATTTTTTTTGTTCAAAAGAAAGCTTAGGTCTTTTCCTTAAAATTAGTTCTGGTCGCGAGTGGGATATGTATAAAAAAAAATAATTTCTAAGTCAATACGAGGATTTTTCAATTTTTAGCATATGCACTATTTTGAATTTTTTCCTATTTGTGTGTAAGTGTTTCTAAAATCTTAAAAATAAAACTTATGCTGAGAAACCAGACAAATTAACATTTCCGACGGTATATAACATACCTGACTATCATTTCATACCCTCGATACTGTAATACCCACAATATGTTAATCCCAGGAATAAAATCCTTTTTTTTTCTATAAATTAAATTTTTTTATTATTTGTAATAATAATTAAATTAATATAAAATAATAATAATAAAAACAAAAAGATAAATAATCTAAAAAATTTAATCTTAATCACATAAGTCCTTTAATAAATTTTTTTTGTTTTTTTTTAAATTTTTTAAAATATTTTTTTTTAAATTTAAAACTATTTTTGTATTTTTTTTGAAAAGGGTATTTTTTTTTTGCTCAAAAAAAAGCTTAGGCCTTTTCCTTTAAGTTAGTTATGGTCGCTATTTGGGATGCGGGTGGTTTATTTATAAAAAAAATAATTTGTTAGTCAAGACGTCATATGCTAAAAAATTTAAAAATCTTCGTCTTGACTTAATATTATTTTTTTTATACATAACCCACGAAGCTTATTATATGAAATGCTGCGTACACATTGCTAAGATGTATTCTTAGTAGCCATGCAACGAAAACCGTTATAAAATAAAATAAGATTTTCAGCTGTTATGAGCGCAAGTGTGTAATGTTGCCTATATGCAACAATAGGGTTAAATGGGTTAAAATCTTTTGTACTAATGTTTCCCTTTAAGAGTGTTTAAAAAAATATATTAAATATATTGATTAAATTAAATATTATTCCTTCGACCTTTTTTTATTCAAAAATAAAAAGTTTTTTCGAGCTCGAGGCCAATTGTTTGTAAAAAATATTTATTATTTATTCACTAATCTTCTCTAATATTTCGATATCCATTGGATATCATTATCAAGGAATGAGTTACAAATATATTCGTAAGAGACGTATGACCTTCTCCACATTCAATATTGCAAATTTGATTATATAACAAACATAGTTGACAAATAAATATGCCTTTACTATGCAACTTATTTGACCTCAAGCGCTCAGTGTACCAAACTTAGTACAGCAGCACTTCATACCCTATAGCGAGAAAAACTTTACACGAATTAAGCCGTTTTATGAGTTTTGTATAATAACGTAGTATTATAGAATAAATAAAATACTTTTTGTCAATATCTTCAGCCAAATCTTGAAAACTAAATTTAAAAAAGTTCTCAGCTGCCAGTACAAAATAAATTGCTAAAACACACCGGAGATTCTATTCGTTTTTATTATTACATAATAACTGACTTATTTTTCCTACATGATTACTGTATGTAATTTTAATAACCAATACAAAAACGTTGCTAAAGCGAAGAACTGCATGACATAATTTTTATTTAAATTTGAAGTGGCGTACTATTTATAGTAGAGCAGGCGTTAATAGGTTAATATTTCAATTAAAAATTTATTTTAAGACAACTAAAATGCTAATTAAATCAATATTATATTATTTATTTCTTTCAACTAAAAAGTATCACATTAATTACATTTAAATAATTTTTAAGCAATTTTTTAATTGATAAAAAACGACTGATAATTTTTTCTGTGTACGAGTAAAGTTCACTTTTTATAGTATCCTTATAACTTTTATGAGGATCGAGCTAAAACAAATGGCTTTAAAACAAGGGCCGAAAATAACAGTTATTTTGAAATTTTAAAACAAAAAAAGCATATAGAAGTAAATACTGGCAAACTGATTCAAGTATACCATATTGATCCATATGAACTTTTCTATGATAAAATATTATGATTTTTAAAGTTTTGATTTTTATTTTTTCGATCAAAAATTACAGTTATTTTTTGATTTATATTTTTTTGGACAAAAATAACAGTTATTTTTTGATTTTTATTTTTTTGAACATAAATAACAGTTAGTTTTTGATTTTTATTTTTTCGATCAAAAATAACAGTTATTTTATGATTTTTATTTTTTTGAACAAAAATAATAATTATTTTTTGATTTTTATTTTTTCGAGCAAAAATAAAAGTTATTCTTTAAAGAAATGTACGTGTTATAATTATTGAAATGTCTTTAAATATTTATTTAAATGTGTAATCATCATTGGGATATCTTATGCACCTTAAAATAAATATTTATAGTCAACTAAATAATTATAACACGTATATTTCTTTAAATAATTATTTTTTATTTTTGCTCGAAAAAATAACATCATAATATTACTGTTATTTTTGATGGAAAAAATAAAAATCAAAAAATAACTATTATTATTGTTCAAAAAAATAAAAATCATAAAATAACAGTTATTTTTGATCAAAAAAATAAAAATCAAAAAAAACCTGTTATTTTTGTTCAAAAAAATAAAAATTAAAAAATAACTGTTATTTTTGTTCAAAAAAATAAAAATCAAAAAATAGCTGTTATCATCTGACTTTTATGAAAAAAGGAATAACTGTTACGGTCCCTGCTTTAAAACAATAGTGGCCACAACAGATTGGGTAAAAATGTTAGCCAGCGCTCACCAATGCTTCATTCATTTCACTAAACAGAACTCCCACCAAAGGACCAAACCGAACTTCTAACGGAGCTCGTATTGCGCTCCAGTTCAATTCCAGAAATGTCGTGCAATCCATTACAAGTTGCATAATTTCTAAAACAGGACAGTGACAGATTTCTTACTCATAGTATCTGCCTCCAAGGCGCTGTTCGTGCCTTCCTATAAGAAAATGTCTACTTTAATCATCAATAATAAAGACACGGTACATCTGTCATGCATGCTGTGCAGTAATTTGCTATTGTTCGGGACCATCTAGTGTTAGCAATATCGATAGTGAGTGGCCAAAGCTTCAGTTTGCCGGAAAGCGAAGCTACCCCAATGCCATTCAAATCCGGCATTCGAGCTAACTCATCTGCATTTAGTATATTTTTTGGTATAAGGTATATTTGGAAAGAAAATGTGCCAAACCAGCTTTTTTTTACGTGGCTCCAATATAAATTCCGTCCCGAAATTAGGACTTTGATGCAATAGGGGTTATATGAATCCAGTTAGAAGAGATGATGCAGTTTAATTGCAAAATGGGCTAAATAGATTAAATTTTTGAACCTAAACCACATTTCAATATTAGCCTTAATTTTTTTTTAGTTGCATTCGAAAATTTTGCTAACAAATAATAAAAAGAAATGAAGCATATAAAGGCCTTCTGGAAGGCCTTTCTCCGATGAGGATAGTCATGTTATTATATGTATGAAAGTTTGTATAATCTGAACATGTGTGTTTGAATCAATTGAAAACTATTAATTTATCTTTCAACTTAACGTAAAGTGAAAGAAGTTTTTTTTTTTCAAAATATAAGAAACGGTGGATATTTTCTCAACTTAAAAAAATAAAATAATCTAAATGACTGCAAATTTCATGACATCATGCATCATGACAATCAGAATTTTATTTATAGGTCTGCTAATGTAAAGTGTATGGTTTTGTTCATACTCCAATTGAAAATATTTATTTTTTGAAGAAAAAGTTTCGTTTTCATTCAAACCAAATAAGAAATAAAGAAAGAATGCAATAAAATGGTACTAAAATATAATTTTTTTGTTAAATCTATTGCGAGTGGATAAGATCTTTGTCTTATTTTTGACGTAGTCCTTGCACTAGTAAAATTACTTCACAAAGTGTTGCAGAAATCGTATTGTAATCAGAATATAAAAGGTGTCCCAAAATTAACACAATTTTTCGCCATTTGTGCAGTAAAGTATGGAAGACTCTAAAAAAAATCGACAGCTGACAGTTTGGGGTTAGTTAAAATGGAGCGTTACACGATAAAACAACGTGTCTTCATTATTGAACATTATTTCAAAAATAATGAAAGCTCATAAACTGTGAACAGATTAATTGAATAATTCAGGGAGACTGGATCTGCTTCGATACTGATATTTGGACGGTTTGTTTTTGGACGACCAGTCTGTTTAGAGTTTCCAACGGATCCAGTCTTCCTGAATTTTTAATTAATTTCTTTACAGTTGACGAAGTTAAAACACTAATCCGGCCATATATTGATATTTTCGAACTGCAGCCGCCAAGCGTTCATTATTTTTGAAATATTGTCAATAATGAAAACACATTGTTCTGCCGCGTAACGCTAAATTTTTACTAACCATAAACTGTCAGCTGCCGAACTTTATTTTAGGGTTGCCAATACTTTACTGTACAAATTGCGACAAATTCAAATCTTAAGTTTATTTTGGCACACCTTTTATAAACCGATCAACACAACTATACATGAAACCTGTAATATCATAATGATGATAGACTCTTATTAAAAAAATGGCATAATTTGTGGCCTTGGTGCATTTTTAAATTAAAACATTCAACATTTAATGTATATAAATAGGGGTAATGATCTGATCGTTTACCCTAAACTTGCATATACATATTCCCACTTTGAAAAAATTCTTATTGAGGTACCCCTTGTACAAACCAGATTTGTCAAAATTTATATAATTGTACTTCTTGGTACTATTCGAGCTTTAAAACGGCAATGGTACCACAAAAATATTTAATTGTGTACAAAAATAAAAGCCAAAAATTAGATTTAATATCCAATTAATTATTAATTATTTCGAGTCCAATTAATAATAATAATAATATTCATATATAAATATTTTTTTAAGAATTATTTATTAACCGAGCAATAGTAACTTAGACTGTTAACCCGTTATAGTAAAACATGCCAGAGGTACCCTACCGGGTACCCACCATAATATACATGAAGCAAAGCCGCGAATAACGTGGTAAAAGCCACTATTTGCAAAAACTGTTTTTTTGCAGATTACCGTTAACATTACTCTCTTACAGTGTTTAAAAATCAAATAACCCAAAATTATGCACCTTAACGCCGTCAAATTGCGATACAAAGAGTCAGGCAGTGGAAGAACGATGTAAGTTACTAACAAAATGATACAAACGAACTGGTTTTGCACGGTGGAATAACGTTTTAAAAGCCGCTTGTAAAGTGGAAAAACGACATCGCGATTGTGGATATGAAACGTTTTTCCACTAAAAAAAAATTTTAAAATGTAAATTTACGTGCAAATTTAAAATTAAAATTTCTTGATATTTTGCACACAAGTTTTCATTATCATTATTTTTGATAATCTGCAAAAAAAATAAAAAATAAATAATCCTGCCTGTTAAAAACGTTTTTTTGCTCACCTGAAAAATAATAATTTTGTAACTTACAACGTTATTCGCGGCTGTGCTTCAAATAATGACCTGACTTTCGTCTATCATCGTAAATAATACTTAATCAATAACTTCAAAGTATTGGCATCCTTTTAAGAAATAAGCTGTGGTTCTGGCAAAGTCCGGGCTTTAAAGATGTGGATTAAGCTTAAAATTAGTTTAACTTACTCTGAAACTCGGATTTTTCCGGCGAAATTTGATTTTTTTATTATTTTATTAAAAACTAACATTTTAAGCAAGACTAAGCTGCTCCATCAAAGTTCTGAATACAAACTTGGTAATGGCGGCACAATTCCGTTTTCAGATTAACTAAACCAAGTTTAACTGAGATCTCAAAAATTCAGCGTTAATTTCTGAAATTGTCGCAAGGGCCTGGTTTTAACGGTGATCCAAAAGATCTACATTAGCATATTTTGAAAAGTATTTTTTGGATTTTGGATTGCTCAAGGTTTTTGTATTCAATATGGTGGTTTAATTCAGCTAAAAAGTGAAATTATTAATATATTGAAAAAAATATTAAAAAAAGTTATCAATAGTTATCAAAATTTTCATGTCATCCCTTAAGGGCCTTATACACTTATGACACACACAAAACGTCCACTTATGATAAGCTATTTGGCTTATATAACATCATTATACTCATCACTCTCAAGGTAAAAATCAAATAAGAAATACGTTGTTTAGTTTAGGAAAAACATCAGAATTTTTAAAACAAAATCAAAATTTCCATAAAATGCCTCTTTTGAGGAGGAAAACCTCTCGTTTCTTGTGAGCGGGCTTTATATGGCTCCTATGGTAAATTATAGACAAAATTTTATGATATTTATTTAAGTCATGCAAATCTAAATTGGAACAAATTTCGGCACTATACTATTATTCTTTACGACTTTAGGCATTTCAAAGCGTTTTCGAGAGTGGGCTTTATATCAGTGGCCAAAAAGGAAACGTCTTAAAATTGATTTAAGCTTAATTTGAGTGAATGGAACGTTTGAGATCTTCACGCTCAAAAGTGCACATGAACAAAGTTTTAATTATTTTGTACGATTTATAAGGAATTCATACCAAAATTTCTTATTTTTTTCCAATGTGCAACAACATTTGGAATAAGAACTAAAGTTTACCTCCGATCTGTGACATTAGATACAAAAACTTAAAAACACTAGAACCTCAGAGAAGTCATTGGTATATTAGAATAGAAGCTTATTTTAAAAACCATCTTTAAAGCTTAAAACTGCTCACCTACAAAATTAGTAAAAATAAGCTTAAGAACTTTTTCCTTATAGATACAGATTTATAGTTTTATAAAACTTAATAGGACCAAATAGGATAATACTGTTAATTGTGAGTGATGTTCGGAAGGCGGCTTTGTCCTATGGTAATAAATTACCAGTCATCATGAAAGTTGGTAATGTAAAGTCATATAGAACTATTTGTGTTAATTTTTAGACAATTGGATCATAACGTCATATATTGTATGCTATTCTTAGTATTAAATCAAGGGTTTTCGAATGTAAAGGCCGAGTCACATAGTATCCTTTGTACTTTATTCGTCGGCTGATAACTTAGCTGATATACAGGGTTTTTTTAAGCTTCGTCCCATATCGCACGTCTTCGTTAACGCAAATAACCAAAGTTGGGCAACTTTTAACGTACGTTGAGTTATTGAAAGCTATCGGCTTGTTTTTGATTTGTTTTAATTTAATATTTTGTGTTGTGTGTCAGCAAAAATTAAATTAAATAATATATGAAACAAAATGGAGAACAAACTTATTGTTTCAGTCTTGATATAGCGGCTTTTAACCTCTATCTATGTATTACATCAAGACACGTCAGAAATTAATTTAAAAAAAAACTCCAAAATATCCTCGAATTTCATTGAAAATTATTTTACTTTAGTTAAATTTAAAACGCGGCTGATTAAATGTCCGTGATCATTGTGTTCCCCTCATCCGTTGTATGCTAAATGCATACATGTCGTATAAACAAAAAAAAAATTGCCTCAGTAAATGTCAGATCGAATTAGCATTGTAAAATTGTTCAATTAGAGCGTGTTCTATTTGGATCTGACAAACCATCTGACATCAACTGTTTTGCAAATCATTTGCTTGTGGCGGCATATATCATTATTTATTTATTTACTCATGTTTTTTAAATAACAACTTTTTTAATTAACTAAAATACAGTGAAAAGTGAATAAAAATAACTGCAAAATACATGACTTGTATGGGAATTTATGCAATTGCATGTTTGTTGTCATTAATTTAAGTCCCACCTAAAGTTGATATATTTGCGAATCACTATATTTCCAGTAAAATAACATCAATTTCTTAGTGCATATTTTTGCATATTTTGCCTAAAATGCATGTCTTTGCATATACTTTTATAAATTCATAATTTTTCTCATATTTAGTTATATTTAAAAAATTAATTATCAAAAATTATTTTCGGGAATGAAATATTTTATTAATTTATTCATTAATTAATGATGTGCTAATAATCCCAATTTTTGAATGAAAACACTGAAATTTATTGTACAGTTGGAAAAGGTGGGTCATGCGTCAATAGCACAATCTTTAAATGATGCAATTTCGCTAGGAAAAAATTTAACAATATGCCGTACATGGTTAAGTCTGGAAGGTATTTTACCCAAATATGTTATTTGGCACATGCTTATCACATATTATACATCGTGTGGCTGAAGAAAGAAAATCAATTTGATAATATATAGAGATTCATTGATATCATGCAGTAGAAAACTAATTTTGAAATAGCCTTTGCCTGTTTCAGTATTTAAAGGAGAGATTAGAGATTGCTGTGTTTGTTCTAATCAAATGGACATTACTGATTTTGCGTAAATCGAATAAGGATTTTGTATTGTTTGCATTTTCGAAAATAGTTGAGAGAAAAAGAGATAAACAAACTGTGATCATGGCAAAAACAACAATCCCTAATCGACATTGCCGTTTTTGCATCTATTCTTAATTTTTGAACATATTTTTTATGGTATTACCATATTCACTAATCGGAAGCATATTCATCAATACAACTAAAGGGTATTATTAGTTACGTTCGTGCAAAAAAGTGGAGACTGCAGCCTTTACATCTATACCCCTCAATTAGTATTTGTAAACTCAAACTATGGGTTTCCAGTTGAGACAATAACCAAACTGCAGCGGTTTAAATCATTGGCAACCCAGGTTAAACTTGTTGATGATGCATGCCGTCATTTAAAGAGGAGAGGTAGGAACTCAATTCGGCAATAAATTTTAAATCAAACTTAATGCTGTTTTTAAATTTAATACTAGATAAAAAAACAAGTAAGAAAGTGAAGTCGGTCAAGCGCGACCATATGATACCATACACCACAGTATATAAGTCCCTATTTGGGACCCGTCAGAACACAATGATGTAATTGAGTTTGAGATTCATATGAAAGTTCTTTGTGCCGAATATTTTTGAGATATCTTCAGATATATGGAATTTGTTTGTCTTAAAGTAACTTTAGGAAGAGGGTTTAAATGGGACCTATGGTTAATTTTGGAACCACCAGCACAACATTTTGTCATGGCATAGTTGCTATCGTAAAAGTCATTGTTACCAATTTGTATGTTAATTCCAACATTTATAAGTAGTTATGGTATTTAAAGTTATTTTAGTGAGTAGTATTGGAGCTACGGTTAAATATGGACCGATTCCTATAAAATTTGGTAGGATGATTTTAATTGCAATGAAATTAGTTTGGAAAGAATCGTGTATGGGGGCAATGTGAAATTATGGATCAAATATTTTCTAAAGGCATACACCTTTCTTAAAATAAAACATAACATATTCAATAAAATGAATAAAGTTTTGGCTTTTTTAGCTGACATATTACATGGTATTTAATTTTTGAAAATAGTTTCTGGTATATATCCCTGCGACTGTGCCTTATGAACGCCATTCTCTCGGTTCAATTTTGCACCACATTTTAGAGCATAACCGGCCTTATTTCGTCAATAGTGCATCGAATTTTGTCTTCTTAATGATCAATCGTTGCTTATTTATCCTCATATACCAGATACGATCCACAGACAGTAGTCCAAAGGTGTCAAATCACACGAACGAGGTGGTCAAGGTCCACTTCTTGAGATAGTTCGGTCCATAAACGGATGGCTCAACAAAGTGAAGTTTTCACTAGCTGTATGGCATGTTGCGCCGTCTTGTTGGAACCATTTCTCTTCCAAATGATTTGTAATGACATGAGGTATAAAAAATCAGGAATCATTTGCTTGTACCGTTCGCCATTCAAGGTAATGTTGACATCGGTTTCGGATTTAAAGAAAAATGGGTCTATGAAGCCTTCGGCACTTAAGCCACCCCATACAGTAATTTTTTCGGGATGTAATGGAGTCTCATAAGGATTGTGCTTTCTCTAAAAACGACAATTCTGCTTGTCTGTTCTGGTGTAAGCCTTTGCATGGAGATTTGCCAAAGTACTCGTATACTGAAAAAAACCAAACCCACTTCATTACACAGAAAAAAAAATTAATTGATTTCAGTAAAAAAATTTGTGATATTTATTAAAAAATTAATTAAATTAGTACCAGTAAACAAATTAATAGAATCAATGAAACCTTTAATTAACTTAATTAAACATTTAATTCGCTTGATTAAAAGTTTAATTCACTTGATTAAATTTTTAATTAAAACTGATTTATTTTTGATTAATGCCTTAATTGGTGAAAAATTTGAGCAAATTTTTTTTGAGTAGTATGGCGGCTAGTTTAACTGTTATCCCTATGAGAAGATCTATACGACTATAGAAACACCCTTTATTTTATAATTCTATAAAATTTTGTTATTCCGCTTAGAAACTTCATATTTTATTTCTCTGTTTTCGGAATTCGATCTATTCGATTATTATATTCTTTCTGGGAATCGTAGTATGTAAAAACTTTAAAGTGTTGGTCGTTGTTGTACAGTAAGTTTCTTTTAGAAATACAGGCCTATTTATTCTATTTAAATATCATATCATATTTAAATATCATTTTTCATATAATTTAATATTTTTTTACACGAAAAACAAAATTTAGACATAAATTGATATATTAATAAATTAGTGAAATTGGCCATTAATGTCGGAAATTTGTCTATATTTTCAAAAATGACTTGAAACTTATGAGCCGTAATAACTCAAACAGCATTTTTAAAAGTTAAATAAATAATTTTTAGGACATTTTGGATGTTAACGTGCAAATCTCACAATTGAAGTGATCAAATTATAGAAATTATGGGTAATAAATAGTCCCCAAGCAACAGTTCCACAAAGACCTTCCTTTTGCACTAGAAATTAAATCTAAAACAGTTGAAAAGGTTGAAGATGTCTGTGTTTGCCTGAACACAAGTATGAGCGAGTGACAGTGTGGCATATGTGATTATGTATCATTATTGTGGGCCAAAGTAAATACTATTGCGGCATAATCATATAACAACAGCTTTGCGGTATTTGTTGAACACAAATCTTTTAAATTATCGTAAATTGTGTGGTGGTTTTTACAATTTTCTTTGCTTCCATTTGAAACTTGTTGTTGATAAAATTGTTCGTTGCTTTGTTTTGTTGGTCCTTTTATTAGAAAAGTCCAATGAAAGCAATTTATGACTCTTGACAATCTTCCATAGGTTTTTGCCACTAAAAAATGTGTGTTTTTCTTATTTTCGTGTCCCTGATTGTTTGTTTAAGTCGATGTGAGTGTATTTTTAAGACATTTTAATAGTTTTATGGCTAATTTAAGAAAAGGACATGTAAACAATTTTGATCAAAGGCCAACAAATAAGAATGAACAAGAATTGCAATGAATTACAATAAATGACATTTTGTTTTAGATTTTTAAGAAGCAAAACCCCCTTTTTATGTTTAAATTACAAATGAGGAAAAAATAAATTGAGGGTTGCAAAATCTAAAAGCATTTTAAAAGGACGTGTCTACCACTTTTTTTTTTTTTTTTTAAGATTAAAGCTTAAGATTTTTGCAGCTTAAAAAATATATATTAGTATGAAGTATAGTCAGGACGATATTTCTTAAATTTTTATTTTATTTTATTTAATTAATTAAATCTATGGATATGGATCCTTACAGACTATTATATATTACACGATTTTATATACTTATAAAGGTGTTATTAACGAAAACATTTTGTTAAGACATATTAATTATTAAAAAACACAATAATATGGCGTTTAATTACATTTACATTAATAGAAAATTCATTAAGCTATACAATTCATTGAAATTTTTACATATTCTCCTTAAAGGATCAGCATAATTTGTTTGAACAAGGTGCAGAGGTATTAGGTGGAATATTAAAATTTATGTTACGAAGAAGGAAGTCGGTATAACGACCAAATGTGCTCCTCAGGCAGAATAAGAGAAACTGCTTTTGAATAGATTCTATTCGGTCTATGTGCATATTAATTTCAGGATCCCAGACAATAGACCCATACTCCAAACTAGGTCTTACTAGGGATGTGTATAGCTGTTTCGTTACAAATCGGTGTATATTTACAGTAAGATATCGTCTATATATGGGCAAACTTCAAGCATTGTCGATATATCAGTATCGCTTATATCTCTAGTTATACGGGTTTTGATTATATTAATTATTTTGTTTTTGATCTACTCTATGTATGTACTAGGGAAGTAACGAATACCGATACCGATATATCGGCGATACTTCAGGTTTGCCGATATATCGGTATCGACTATATTTTACTGTCGATACGCCGATACTTTTTTCGGCGTTTTTTTTAAACCGTTTTATTTTAAATGCTTATTTTTTGTAATGAATTAACACATTTTAAAGCAGAACAAAAAATCAAAGCAGAATAACAAATTGTTTCTTTTAATTTTTAGGCTGGAGGGCCACAACACGCATTCTATGCGTTTGGTATTTTCTTGACCTTTTTCAAGATGCCTGCAAATGTGGAAAGTAATCCTACTTAATGCATTTTGTACGAATATGCATTATACGCGTTTGCTGTGTAACTTGTCAATACAATTTAACACTGATTCTACTTTTTTGACAGATGCTTAAACGCATCAACGTATTGAACGCACAATAGTGGTGAAATATTCTCTCATTGCTAAAATTTTATGTAGTTGTAGTAGAAAAAACGTGCAAATTTTTAGCGATTTTAGATTTTTATGCATATTTTTAATGATGTTTGTGAGAATAAAAATAATTTTGCTGAAAATTTTGGGTTACTTCGAAGAGGCTACAAAATCCATAAGCAAGGCCACTGCTACATTGTCTGACGTTCTTCCGCTGGCTAGCAGTCTTCGTACATTATAAGAAACTTAGATAGAGAATATTTCAGAGGCCCAACGCTTGACGACTTACTTAGCAAAATAGTTCTGAACGATCACCCTAAACACTTAGGCCCTAAATGTGTAAAACGCAAAGCAACCCCAAAATTACATTGAATGCAAAAACTAATTCAAAAATATTTTATAATTTTGTTGTTGCTTTCTATATAAATTCATATTGCATTTTCAAATTTTCAACGCCACAAGATATTTTCCATACAATTGGACAGACAAATTGGTCGTAAAAACCGCCGTTGTATCGCCGATATTTTTTTTGGAGTATCGGTATTGTATCGGCAAAAGGCGTATCGTTACATCCCTAATATGTACATAAGTGTGCTCCAAACAAATTAAATTGCGAATTTTGACCGTTACCAATGTAAAATAATCGAAGTGTGTAGGTAGTTATCGTTCTAATGAGATAAAAAAGACAAAACTTGGTTAAATAGTGTAAAAGTTCTATGGCCACTTGGAGAAGAAATGTGAAAAATAATTAACATATTTTGAGAAACATTTGAATAAGAGCTACTTATTCCTCAATATATACTGTATATCAGTTTTTGTCTTCGTAAACCTATTCGCAGTAAGACCAAAACAAAATTTTTTTTAACGTCAGTTTCAATACCCCATTTTCAAAATTTTTAAAATTTTGTTAAACAAATTTCAGAATTTTTTGATCATCACATTAGGATTTATTGAGGGTATAATAGGAAATAAAATTAAGAAAAAATTACGTGAATACCTCCAATAGTTTTTCCGTCCCTGAGATTTAAGCTTTGCCATTTTCGGGATAAACTGGATTTTAGGCGATGTATGGCGAATGAGCCCAATTTCCTTACTGTTATGCACTATAGAAAAGAGGAATTCAGAATGTTTTAGTAAAGACAATTTTATATATATTCTGAAGGTATTACTAAAATCGGAAAACCCTAAAATCATGAAGATAAAAAGTCAAATTTTGATATATTTGGATCTTCTAAAGGAAAGATAGCGATAAATTGTTTATTTTTGCCTATTTTTATGAAACTGGAAAAATATATCCTAAAGTCATACGAAGACATAACAGTGCAAAAATGGTGATTAATCCTTAAATTTACTTGGGGTCCAAATGACCTCAAACTTTTAAAACTTTGAAAATGCTGTAAATTAACGTACACATTTCGATTGTCTTACATTTAATTGCAAAAATCAATTATTTAATTGCGTCATTTTTACAAAAACTAAAAAAAGTCCCTTGTAAAGGCACCTTTAAGCTTCAGCGTCGATGCGGCGCCAGTAATATCATATGATCCTAATATTTTACACAACGAATATCTTCCATACATAGAACCATTGTAATGTACAAGTCTGTGGCAAATCTGTGGCTTAGAAGGTGTGATTGGTTTTTCTCGGCTATGTAGACATTTCATTCATTAAATATTCTTTTTTAAAATTCGAATACATTTTAGCGAACGTGAGTGCGAATGCAAATAGCAAATATAAGCGAATAGTTTGCAAAAGCCCGCATATTCGGCGCCCCTAATATGTACGTTTATGGTTTTGGCACTTTTTGATGATTACCAGGCTGTGAAGACTCATAGTAAAATACTACATTTGTACTTAAAAGCTATTGCATATGAAAAATTTAAGTTTTAAAATGAAAATACTACGATTATTTACATGTTTTTACACAATATATTGAAAATGATATAATATTTTGAAAATTCCCTTCTGTCCCTTATTCCCTACGCTTTAAATTTTCCAAAAAAAAAGAACCTACTAAAAGGGAAAATTCCCTACTATTGGCATCACTATCTTATGCTGAGATAAGATAGAAAAAAGTTTTTAACCCTGAAAGGTTACTCTTTATTTTAGAATCGAAGAACTTTTAAAAAAAAATTATAGCGGAACGATTTTTAAAGTACAAATTCAACAGAATTTTTTAGTTAAGCATTTTATTAAGTAATAAAATTAAAATAAAGCATAAAAAATAAAAATGTTTTTCTCTCTCAAAATTTTATAAGAATTTTAACTAAATTTTGTGTTTGAAAATTTGTTATTTTTTAAAGCTTTCGTCATCAGCTAACGTTGTTGAAAAAAGAGCGTGATTTGAATACAATTAAAAAGTTATATGATAAAATGTAAATTAGCTTCGTCGATTCGACGAACAGTAACCGTCAAGGGTTAATAAAATCTCGGTCAAAAAATTATTTTTATCAAATAATAAAATAAGGCAAAATTAAAGAAAAAATTCGTTTACCATACAAAATTTTTAAATGTTTTTTGAATGAAAATTCGTATGACTACCACAATTTTCAAATTTTTTAAATTTGAATTAAGAAGTTACGATAAACAACACAGATATGTATGTAATATATCTATTATGATATATCTGTGGTTTTCATGGGCCACTACGTATGTCTTAAAATCAAATTTTTTTAGGAAAGCCGAAAAACAAATCTAGAACAATCTTTGGACTAGGTATTAAACTTTTTCAACTTTGTTATTAAGTTAAAAAATCGGAATTGGACCATCTTTTCTGAGAAAATTTTAGAAGGATGTAAAGAGCGTTTAAAATTAAGTAATTTGGCATAACCATCTTAAAATCGAAAAAATTGATATAGGCGATAGCCCATGAAAATCATAGAAATATGTTGGTTTATTTTGGTTATTTTGGTTTGCAGCCTTTTTTTGTGATACCCTGGCAGCACAACTTCATTAATTTAGCAATTTAAATTAAAAAAGTAAAGAAAATAATAATCAGGTAGCTGATCACACGATAGCAAATGCTGCCGATAGCATTTGTAGAGTATAACATTTAAAGTTCATCGTACTTAAAATAATAAGAAAATTAATTAAAAGTGAGATACAAATTCAAGAATTTCTAAAATGGCATAATCCCTTCCAAATTCGTACATAATCCGAAAGCGAGTTTGATTCTAATCTAACACTTGCCCTAGAGAAGAATATTTTTATTTACTTTACTTACTCGTGGTTGCACATGTTTATTCTATTTTTGTTTAAAGAAGAACTCTGAATTAAAGAACAACACCAGCGTGCCCGATATGGTTTTCGTAATCATTATACTTGGAAAATTTGATGTATTTAACTAAATAATTTAAACATGAAACTAATGTATGTTTTTGTCCTTGTTGTTGTTGTTACAATCACAAGCGTGTTCCGACAGATTGAATGCAATGGTAAACTTTTAAGTACGACTCATACTAAAAGCACGTGGTAAAAAGTAATATTTGGTACGAGTTATTTTTTTTGTGTAATTGTCTTCTGGTATCATTGGGTCATTTTTCTCATTGATGGAAATTGCCAAAATCAATAAAGTGCTCTACAAACACATCCTGCAACCTTAATATTTTTGATCAATCGGCCGCCTAATTCGTGTCATTTCACACCTCTAGACCATTTCGTAAAATCCAGGTACGTAGCAAACTTTCCAAAAATGTACATTAGACCGTCTCAGTTTTTATACTTTTTTCGAAATTCCTTCATGAACATCGATTTTCTTTATCTACTATAAAAACCAAGAAATTTGGTGTATAACACTTAAATATTGATGAATGGGAAGTGGTCTCTCAAATCGTTTTTTCATTTTTTTAGGCGAAATACCTTTTTTTCAAAAAATGGAAAAATCTTGATTTAGTAATTTGCCTCAAACTCAAGCAGTTCTGAATGGATTTCAACATCATTTCATGCATTAGAAAGCTTATTAAATTTCCTAAATGTTTCTTAAAGCAACATAGCCATTTTGTTCGATGGTTTTTTATTCATAGCACTACAAATACAGATTTTCAAATACAAACTTAACATTTTTTTTAATTTTTGCTTACCTTTTCATATATAAAAATTGAACGAGGCAAAACTTTTATATTCTGTAAATGCAGTATGGTAGGAAATTTTAAAATAAAGATTTTGGTGTAAATAACAATAATATTTTGTTAATAACTTTTTTGTATCTGAACCGATTTTTCCGATTTAAGTCGTCGAACATTTTCACAAAACGCATCCAAACTCCAACAAAAGCATAATTTTACCAAATTTTAAAAAATAAAAAAACCAATATGTTCTTACTTTATAATATATTTATGCAATAGAAGAAAATTTAGAAATAAACAACTTTACACATTTCAACTAAAACTGCAGTTTTTCTTAACAGAATACGACTGTTATTTACACCAAAATCTTTATTTTAAAATAAAATCTAAGTAAATGGTAAATTTCTTCCTTAAGACGTGGGTATATAAATCTGCCAAATTGGTTAAGAAATGGTTAAGTTATTAGCAAAATACTCCAAAAATGGGCTAAAAAGCATCCACATTTTTATAAAAACTTAAATTTTAGACCTGTTATGTGACCTATGGATACGTCTAATATATTAAGAGATCGGAAATCTTTAGTAAAACATATTTGCTGAAAAACTCGGAAAAATCGGTTCAGATACAAAAAAGTTATTACCAAAATATTATTTTTTTTTTATATATTTATAAATAAACAACTTTCAACATTTCAACTAAAACTGCAGTTTTTCTTAATTGAATACGACTGTTATTTACACCAAAATCTTTATTTTAAAATTTCCTACCATACTGCATTTACAGAATATAAAAGTTTTGCCTCGTTCAATTTTTATATATGAAAAGGTAAGCAAAAATTAAAAAAAATGTTAAGTTTGTATTTGAAAATCTGAATTTGTAGTGCTATGAATAAAAAACCATCGAACAAAATGGCAATGTTGCTTTAAGAAACATTTAGGAAATTTAATAAGCTTTCTAATGCATGAAATGATGTTGAAATCCATTTAGAACTGCTTGAGTTTGAGGCAAATTACTAAATCAAGATTTTTCCATTTTTTGAAAAAAAGGTATTTTGCCTAAAAAAATGAAAAAACGATTTGAGAGACCACTTCCCATTCATCAATATTTAAGTGTTATACACCAAATTTCTTGGTTTTTATAGTAGATAAAGAAAATCGATGTTCATGAAGAAATTTCGAAAAAAAATGAAAAGTGAGACGGTCTAATGTACATACGTCGCTGTTCTGGGTTTTATGGCTGTGAATTGAAAACATTCTTAATATCTTAAATAATAATACAAAATATTCCCAGCAGGAAAAGTTAATTAATAGGAATCGAGTAGGTAATACATATCTTGTATTATATGCTGATTCCAGAATTCATTATTCTTAACAAAGAGATGTCGTACGATAATAATGAATTATTTTATTGTGTCCGGAGAACGAATTTTATAATTCATTCTTTTAAAAGCATTATATTTTTTATAATTAATTCCCCGGTATTATTTAAATAATAAATTATGTTTATTTGAAAAATTATTTATTTATTTCTTTTTTTGTATTCGTGGCGTATTCTGTTTATTCGTATCCCTCACTTTTTAATATTTATGCAATTAAATAATACCCACATAAGAAAATTAGCTATTATATGTCTTAAAATAATAACATGAAAAATACGACTCTTGTGAGCAACCCCTCATAATTTAATGTACTATTAATTACGACAGCACAATAAACACAGCAAGCAACGTTCTATTTATTTAAGACACTTTTTGTTTTCAAACCAACAACAATATTTTTAAACCATTGTAAAATGTTAGAACATTATGACAATAAACCATGATAGCACACCTTGTGAATACCCCATATGTATATCAAGGAGGATAGAGTATGCGTGCCATACATTGTCTTATTTAAGTTTTAACCGACTTAATGGATGATTTTTCTTTTATTCCCTCGTAATTGTAATTGATACCCAATTCTTTCGAAATAGTTTTTGACAAACTTAAATTTTTTTTTGTCACGAAAAATTATGTTGTGTTATGTTATATTTTAAATTCAAATTTATATATTATATATTCAGTTTTATATGTAATTCATTCCATGTCTTCCTGCTGTGTTTTTTTTTCATTGTTAATAAAATTTTCTCAACACAATTTTTATATTGCATATTTTGAAGAAAATTATTATGGAATTAAAATGCTATATAATTTTGATATCAACATATTTATTAAATAATTAAAACTATTTTAAGTATTTAAGCTGACATACACATATTTGCATAAATATGTTCACAATAAACAAGAAAACAATTTTAATTTGGAAATTGTAAAGTTCTTAACAACTTATTAGATACTCATATAAGAAAGTATGTCTGATCACATGCGCTTACATACAGACGTATGGTATCATCATTATAAATTATTTTTCTATTTGCATTTTCTAATTGCCTCAGTTCGTTCTCTTCTCTGTACAATATTATAAATTTGAATTAGTTTTCTTTTTTTTTTAAGGAATAATGCATGTAATTACATTTTAAGAATTTTTCAAAGATATAACAGACTTAAACACAAAATTGAATTCAATGCGACTTGTGAGACCGCTATAATGTAAGGAAGATTATTAAGTAATTGTTGTCTAAAGTGTAAAACCTGTTAAATCATGGACGAAGTCAAATAATTTATTAATACACTGTGCTGAATATCGGAAAATTAGTTAAACACCTGTATTTTACACCAGCATTGTTTAACTTCCGTACTTAAAAAACTAGACTAAAAGTAGCAGAAACAATGAAATGTACTCAATAGTCTAGATAACAAAAACAAAAAAGCTTGAAGCCATATTTGAACTTCCGCTTCTGCTTACTTTATAGTTTCGTAGAATTAGTTGTAGTAGTAGCAAAAAAATCGAGTTTTAAGAATAACATAGTTTTTTTTTAATTTCATTTGCAGTTATAGAAAAAGTCTTAAAATAAAAGCATTCAACTAACAGAAACAGTATAAGTAAAAACTTCGCTTACTTTTTCAAAATTATTAGCTTCTTTCACTCAGTATTTAGTAGCTGTCTTCTATAACTATTTATTTTGCATATATATGTAGGTAAAAAATAATGAGTTACTTTTGAACATTCATTGGTTCTTTCAGTAGAATTGTATGTAGTATTTTTAGTTTTTTCTGATTACTCAACATATTATTTTGTTGGCGAAGTTTTTACTGGGTTTTAGGAAAAGATGCAGCCGTAAAGTAGCATAAGATAAAGCAATATAGTAGCACACAAATATATCGAAATAAAGAAATATTTTTTTATTTCGATATTTATCAATTTTTCATAATTCATGGTTTTTTACTTTTGTACAAAAAATGTGACATTTTATTTAAAAAATGTATTTCGTTTTTAAAAAATGTTTTGCTCTCTAAAAGGGTAGCATGTTTTTTTCTAAAAAATGTTCCCTTACGAATGGCATAATGCAGTGTTGCACTTTTCACCCCGTATAAATCGACAGTGTTGCTAGTGCCCTGTAAAATAGGTGTCTTCGGTTTTTATCGGGTGATTCATCGTGAGGTTTGATTGATAATGTAAAATAAAACACATAAACTTAAAAGTGAACTTAAAATTTTTATTATCGGCGAAAAGAACAATTAAGAGCATTTACTGTTGGAAAACGATATCATGTAAATGTTGGCCATGACTACGTCTAAGCTCCATTTAGAAGGTCCAATTTTGGGGGACTCGTTCGATCAAAGCGACTGGTACCTCGCGATTAACACGAGTAATTTTGAAAATAGTCCAAAGGTGCGTATCACACGATCTAGTAGGCAAAACGTGAAATTACTCACCAAAATGATTTCTCATAGAGGTCATTGTTTCGAGATATGTAAAAAACGCATATTGCCAATCAAACATAATGACGAATCACCCTATATTAGGGTTATTTATATAACGACGACGATTGCCTCAAAGAGCAACATAGCTGCGCGAAAATTTCAAAAATTCAGAAAAGTTGGCAAAAATAGCTAAAATTCACAATATTTTTATGGCGATATTTAAACCAAGGATTCATCAGTACATTTTATTTTTTCTCGGTCAATGTCAATACTGAAATTGTAATTATTCTGTGATCATATATAATCTGTACCTATTGAATGCACAGCGTAATAACTGTTGACTCGTTCGTTGAAAATGTCACCAAAAATACACTAGTACGGTTGTCTCTAACGTATCTCTACTCGCGCTTTGAAGGAAAGCTGGCGACTTTTTAACTAGTGCAATTGTCGCTAGAGAAAAGTGTGGTGACAAAGAGATATATGGTTCTAGGCTGACTACAGGGAATCTTTAAAGAAAACGGAATTTTTATACGAACGTCTGAGACGGAAGACACTTTTACATTGAAAAGCCAAGTAACTGCAACAACAATAAATGATAACGACATTGTGTTGCGACTACTTTATTGCTACATCAAAAAGTACTTCTATTGCTACCGGAACTATTACATGTTTACTATTTAAAAATAAAATGTTTGAAATAAAAATAGAAAACAAACTTGAAGTATAGAAGTAGAAGATGATTAGATTTTAAAACTACTGCTCTATTGGTAATTTATATTTTATTATTATTTCTCCATTTCGATTCGTATTAATGGTAGTATTTTAAACACTGCGTAGGGTTTGATGTTAAAGTCGTTTAATAATTCTTTCGTTATGATAATCATAAAGTAGATATATTCGTATATATATATTTCATATATTTATATTTGTATGACTTTTTTCCTACAAACATACTTTCTAGGTATGCATATATCCAAAATATTAGTATATTGCACCCAAATAGGCATATTATTTTTTGGAAAATTCTTTTCATTTAATTTAAGTTCTTTGTTTTTCAATTTTTTCTCCATTTTTCATGTTTGGATGAGGGTTTTTCAACTTTTTTTCTTTTGTCATATAAGAAAAAAATTCAAGTACGTGTTATGGATATATGGAGCTCATAATAAATATAAGTACTTCATGTGCCATGGCTGAAGGCAATTTTCATTTCATCATTTTTAAGTACCTTCTAGCAAAATACAGCAAAATGAAAAGAGAATAGAATATTAAAAAAAAAAAAAACAAAAACTACATGTCCATATATCTATGTTTATGTACATGAAATATATTTTTTCGTAGGGTGTTCCATTTTCGAATTTCTCAATTGAAAGTAAATGCCCAATCATAATGTATATAAAAAACCTTCAGCTTCTGTCAAAAATTACCGAAAAGTCTGTGAAATGCATAAGCAAATTAAAAAAGACTTTAAGTCAGATGTCAGCGTTAAGGTTGGTTTAAGTGGGGGAAAAAATTGGGTACAGACTTGCGCAACTTTCTTACCGAGATTGAAAGGGGTCTTACATCAACTTAAGATCCATGTAATCATTGTAGTTCTAATTTAAAAATACCAATAATTACAGCCCTGCCCAGCAAAAACGTAAATTGAAAAGTAATGAGCTAAAAAGCTAATATAACTACTCTTCACTACTTATACATTGGCATTTTAACTCATTATTTTAACACGGTGATTTCATTGGAGGCAAGTACTTACCACCCTCGCTTACAAATATGGAGTTAAATAAGTCATTACCACATTCGCTTACAAATAGGTATTGGTATCAACCAAACTGAATTTGTCAAACAAATTATGTTTTTAATTTAATTTACTTTCCAATGAAAAATTTGATTACCCTGCATTAAGGACATATTCATACCCCATAAACCGGAGAACGATATGATTTCAAAAATTATATGATATTTTGATGGAAAAACGATATTATAAGGAAAAATACAATCCAAATTTAGATATTTTAATTAGGCTTAAGTTCATTGAATTTAATTTTCATTAAATTACTTTTATGAAGACAGGAATTTTCCAACATGAAATTAATCAAAATTTTATTGATAATCTTTCATTCTTGACTGCGCTGAGATTTGAACCCAGGCTTTCACGGACAGGTTGTCCAGACTAGTTTCGATTGTAACCACACCGGATGACGTCAATAGTCAAACATCAATCCTTAAACCAAATGATATTTCACTTTGGTAGATCGAAATTTGCTTTTTGAATGAATGATTATCTATTTTAATTAATTTACATGTTCTTCCTAACTTCTGTTTTTTCGTACTTTTTGTCAAGAATTCTTCTTGAAATCCAAAGTACATCTTTTTTGTTTTTTTTTTGTCTTTCTTTTTTCTTGTTGACCTTTTCCAGCTCAACTTGAAGGACAAATGTAAACATGGCTCGTGCCTTAGCTGTTAACAATATTAGTATTGTGGTTATTTTATTGAACTGTTAATGGTTTTTAATCGAAATTTAGATATTTTAATTAGGCTTAAGTTCATTGAATTTAATTTTCATTTAATTTTTTTATATGAAGACAGGAATTTTCCAACATTCATAAAAATAATTTAATGAAAATTAAATTCAATGAACTTAAGCCTAATTAAAATATCTAAATTTGGATTAAAAACCATTAACAGTTCAATGAAATAACCACAATACTAATATTGGAACGGTACAATTTTAATACTATCGTAAAAGATATCACCTAGACGATATCATAATAATAATATCGTTTGGTTGATAGGGAAGACTAGTTTCTTTTAAAATTTTTAACTTTTAAGGGTGGCTGATGAATTTTGCAACATTAAGAAACTGGAATTTTTTTTTTTTTTTGTAATGCATGGATTTACTAAAAAAGTTTTTAGCCATTTTTTCCAGTAAATTTATAAATTTTTGGTCATAAAGTTTTGGCAAAACTGTTATACTCACCTTTTTGTTTAGAAAAGAAATTTAAAAATTTGGTGTATTTAACTAAATAATTTACTAAATAAAATGGGAATTTTTGCTTTATATTTACTAATTATATTCCTATTAATTCAACTTTTTTTTCAATTAAATATTATATTTTCATATATTTTTTATAAAAAATCAATTAAAATATTATTTATTTTTCGGTATTTCGATTTCCGTTGGAAATTTTCTTCAGGAACGTAGTCAACGGATAATTTTAAATGCAAACGAAAATCCGTATTAATGTGCACTTAGTTTTTTGAATAAATGTTAGAATCAGTTAACAAAAATTTGCTTGGAATTTTAAATGTTTATTTATTTAAAAATTACTACACGGAATACTTCTCAAATAAACTACAGTGCGTTACTGAAAAAATATTGTGAGTGTATGTGTCGCTGCGTATTGAAATAATATCAGCAAGTTTTTGATAGCGCAGGATGAACAATTATATTTTATTTTCAATGCTTTCGATTAATATGTATGTTTTTGTGGTAGATTCCTTTATGCTAAACATGTTTTTATTAAGTAAGAATATGTACCCAACAGTTGATCAAAAACAGAAACCTTGGCGCATAAAACGCGTTGCATATAAATTAAGATTAGAAATATACAAAATGCGCAGAAAGTATATCCCGCATAAAATATTACAACGGATGAAACGCATGGTGTGGAGCTCAAGCTATTAACTAGTTTAATATTGGATCCACATCTACATATACATATAACATGTTTGCCTATATGTCTATGAAGTCGTATAGCTTTGATTTTGTTACAAGTAAAACCAGAGTGTTTAAAATTCTTATGCGCTTTACAGGTTTATTTGTATAATATTTGTATTATAAAGTATTTGGAAAATGGTTTAATGACGATCTGGCCTAAGCAACCAGTGTAAAGCGCATAGAAACTAGTTTTCCATCAACAATAAATTTCAGTGTATTTATCAAAAATAAAAATTGGGAATTTAAGAGATCATAGAGAAATCTTATTAATAATAAATTTTCTATTCCCAAAAATAACTTTTGGTACCTTTCACTTTTCTAAAATACAATAAACAACTTTTAATAAAAAATTCCATCACATACACCTCCATGATAACGTTGTCAAATGGGTTTGGTTTTTCAACATTAAGTAGTTAAGATCGAAAAAGGATAAAAAGAATTTTGAGTTTGTGATACAAACAGCCGTGTCAATGTGAATTAAGTGTGTCCTTTTGAAATTTGAATTAAAAAAGAACACACGGTTTAATAAAGGGAAACAAACCTTTCAAAACGTTTTGGAAAGTTAAGCACGTAACAATATTGATCATATTGAAATCGGATTCTTTGTGGGATACCCTTCGCTCAAGTCACAATATCCATATATGTATTCTTTATGGTGCATACTAGTATATTTGTATGTATGTGTGCTTGAGTTACGTTTCTTAAAGTTTAAAGAGTTTAGTGTTTCTTTCTTTTGAAAAAACAGCCGCATTATACGAATAGTACGCTTATGTTGTATTTTACACACGAAATCACTAATAATAAAATTGAAACAACCAAAGAGTACAGTAGTTGTACTTCCACCGAACGAATGAACATGAGTATCTAAATGTTTGTTTGATTTCTAAGTTTATTTGTATATTTAAATACGTGGCTGTGTATGAATGTTTGAAAAAAGGATTTGTAAGTGTATGTGTAAAATAGCTTCTGGATGGATTGTAAGAAGTTTAAACTATAATCTATTCTGTTAACGTGTCGTATCGTCATGTTAAAAAAGGCATTGCAATGCACTGCTTTACATTGCATTGTATATCAAACTGTGATGAAGAGCATTCTTTAATATTTCGGGTATTAACCCATTAATTGTGATAAGAAGATAGTTTCATATCGAATGTGTGTAGCAACACTTTAGAAGGACAAGAGCAAAGAATTATATGTAATGTTTCACAAAAGTTAACATCAAGTAGCTTGGTTAGATAGAAAGATGTGCGGTAATTCTGTTAAAGCCTTGTTAAGACAGAGTTCCCACTATTGTAGTAATTCGAACTCCGTACAAAGTTTTAAAAATACTCCAGTTCAAGGCCGGGATATCAGACTGCTCCGATCATGCTTTCTCGCATTTCAAATTTTTTTATATATTGAATTATTAAAATAACTGCCACGAATGAGTATTGTGTGGTTGTAACGCTAGATGTTAAGAATGCGTTCAATACTGCGAACTTGGAGCAGATCGAGAGTGCCTTAAACCGCTTGAATGTACCTCAATATTTAGTGGCAGTAATTAGGGATTATTTCCGAGATAGAGTCGTGGTCTTCAATACGGATAATGGTATGAAAGAGTGAGGTATAACAGGAGGTTTGCCACAGAGATCTGTCCTTGGGCCGTTGCTGTGGAATATAATGCTCGATGGTGTACTGAGGCTGGAGCTCCCGGAAAAAGCTAAATAAGTGGAGTTTCTGGATGAGATAGCGCTGGTAGTGGTGGATAAATATAAGCAGGAAGCTGTTAGTTTTAGCAGCACCTAGCTGCTTCACTCCTAAATGCAATGGGTTTAACACTGGCTGAGCATAAACTGGTCGAAAAACTGTATTGAAGTATTGTTTGATGATGTTCGATCAAAACGAAGGGCTACATAAAGTACTTTGGAGGATGAAAGATAATCGTTTGTCGCTTAAAACTCCACATGGAGTACATATAAACCAATGCCAGAGGAACGTGTTCATCGTTGTATCGTATAATGCCCAACACGGGAGGTGAAGCAAATATGTACATCGAGAGGTTTGCCGAATATTGGAAATATTTGAGATACTGGGAGGCTTTTGAGCCTTTTGAATGGCAGATACGGTGGACTGTCCATCGATCCTTGACATCCTAAGGTTCCTTACATCTGATTCCCTCAGTTCCGATACTCCTAGTAGGTCGTTAAGAGCCCTACTTATATCGACTTCTGTTGTGATATCATCGATGCCTTTGCATTAAATCATAACATACGCAGTACATGTTACAATATTTGCTTGCAGCCCTACCGCTTTTCCCACCTTTCATTGAAAGTGTTTTACGCATTCCCTATCATTCGTGTTAATTTCAAAAAGTAGGTATCCTTTACAGATTCTTCTTAAACGAGACACACGTTCCCCGTGGTCCTTAAGGCTTGATGTGATTTTATATGCTTTAATATAGCTGCATAGCTTTGTTATCCTTTCATTGATCTAATCATTTTTGTAATCATGATTGTCTACCACCTGCATGTCCTTTTGTGCTTTTACTTGTTTTAGCCTGGTAAGGCTCTGGTAATACTCCAGGTTGCCGCTTCTGCGGGCTAGTCTGGGTTGGCCGATCCCTTGTTTCAGGTTGGACACGAGGTAACACCCTGCCAGACACTTCCGCTCTAGCTTTATTGTCATTGCCTTTATGGTTCTAGCCTTCTAGTTTATGGCGTGGTGTACGTTGGTTTTGTCCCTTATAAACTCTATCAGCCCTTATTAATATATAAGTGTCAATAGATATCATATTAGGCTTTCATCTGAAGAATACATTCTAATTTTGATTTTAAAGACACAGTGAATTAGGTTTTACATATACATTGAACGTTTATCAAGTCTATAATGTACTTGTGTTATTGATATTATAATACATATGATAGATATAAGTAAAATGTTGTTATTTCATGGGTTAATATTACCAAAAAGGAATAAGTACTTAAAAAGTGATATAACAAAAAAAAAAAAGTGGAAAAATACAACAACATTGAATTAAAATATATGCATGTATATAAAAAATGGACACAAAAAAAAATGAACATAAAATAGTCCTGAATGCAATTCCCAAACAGAAGTTAAACTACGGCAATGCGGATGTTGAGGACATTGCACTACATTCTGACCCATATTTTTACTACAAGCTCACACAGTTTTAACTACAACAAAAACTAGAAAATCTCGTACAATACTTTACGTACATGCAAGGCTGATTGTGAAACCAAAGAAACGATTACGTACGAAACCCAAATACGAACCACAATTACCGAATAGCTACTGATAAAACAGGAGTAACACCACAACGAAAACACTTGTGTGTATGAGTATAACGATGTATGTGTATTCGATTGTTCGTACTTGTACAAATGCTGGCTGTTTGTGTTTGTGTGTTCTTATGTGGTTTGAGTTATGACTAAAAAAACCGCTTCCGCCGCCAAAAATTGTAACCCTAGTTGATCAACAAAAAACCTACTGAAACAAACAGGCTGTTATTGTTGCTTTTTTTGCTCCTTTTTCAAAAATGTACACCAAACAGCGTTTACCAGTAAAGAGACATACAATACTCTTACAATAGACTGAAAAGAAACGCACCAACACATGAGTAACGACAATAACGAACCGCAACAGTGGTTTGTGGCAAACAACATAAAAGTCTATGTCATTATAACGAATAACGAAAGGTTTAAAGCACTTTCTGAATTTCTTTGTAATATTTATAATCTATGCCAATCAAACTTATTCAACACTATGGTGTTTGCCTTCTATTTTTTTTCAGCATTTTATAATTGTTACTATTTATGTCGCTGACATAAATGTTATCTTCAAAGTCATTTGGTTTACTTTTGAAACGTTTTCGATTTAGTTTTTACATTGCACAGGGGAAGCTCATACATCTTCCCGGCATAAAAAAAGGTTGCTTACACAACAATAGCAAATATTTTGCTAAACTAAATTACGTTTCATCTTTTATAGCGCCACCGCTGGTGGCGAATGAGAGCATATATATATTATATATATATATATATATATATATATATGGGGGATTTCATGTCAAGTGACCCAACTTTTGAAATCGATGTCTTCCGATTTGCACCAAGGTTAGTCCTATTGATTAATAGTTTAGACACAAATTTTCAACAAGATCGGTCAAAAAGTTTCTGACTTAGAGGGGGTCAAAATTTGACATTTTGGCCAAACCGGTGTTCTTTCTCATCCATGTAACTTATAATCTTTTTGGTTTTAGCAAAATTTCTCCAAAACAAATTAGATAGCTATTTCTTCAAGCTTTCGAACAATATTTTTTTCTGTTTTTTTTAAATTTATTTAAATTTTTTTTTTTTAAATTTAAAACTTATTTTTTATTTTTTTTGAAAAGGGTATTTTTTTTTTTGATCAAAGGAAAGCTTAGGTCTTTTCCTTTAAGTTAGTTATGGTCGGTATTTGGGCCGCGAGTGGGTTATGTATAAAAAAAAATTATTTCTAAGTCAAGACGAGAATTTTTTAATTTTTAGCATATGCACTATTTTGTATTTTTTCCTATTTGTGTGTAAGTGTTTCTAAAATCTTAAAAATAAAACTTATGCTGAGAAACTAGACAAATTAACGTTTCCGACGGTATATAACATACCTAACTAGCATTTCATTCCCTCGATACTGTAATACCCACAATATGTTAATCCCAGGAATAAAATCCCTTTTTTCTATAGAGATGTTGACAAATTAAATTTTGTTATTATTTTTAATAATAATAATAATAATAAAAACAAAAAGATAAATAATCTAAAAAATTTAATCATAATCACATAAGTCCTTTAATACATTTTTTTTGTTTTTTTTTAAATTTAAAACTATTTTTTTTATTTTTTTTATGCTAAAAAATTTAAAAAACCTCTTCTTGGCTTAAAATTATTTTTTTTACACATAACCCACTCGCACTAGCCCACCTTCAGAAGACACTTTATTTGTTAATTGATACTTCTACTTTACCCTACGAACACACGAGCAATTTGTGATATCTTAACACAAGCAATAACGCCGGCTGATATGCTTCGTAAAATTGTTCAAGTTCATATCTTAAGGTGGTGAACACGCAAAATCTTGGAACATAAATTGGAAAATATGCTGAAGAGAAGATGTGTGTTATTTCCATAGTGAAAAAAGTTGAACGCTAAAAATAAAAATATTAACAGCCTTATTCATAAAAAATAAAACAAGCTTCTTAATGATTTATTAATCGAATTTTCTATGAAAAATTAAATAAAGATTTACTTCGAAATTATTAAAAATTTTAATTATATTAAAAAATAAATTGATGAAAATTCAATTAAAATTTAATTTTTTATACTCAGTTGGTAATTGATTCTAGTATTTCTGACATACGATTACATATTTAAGAAGCGGACAACCCAATAAAAAATGTTTGTTGGAATTTCTCTGTATTTGGCATAACTAAAGTTCAAGTAAGGGCGGATGGTATAAGTTGCCAGTGCCCACTCTCAAATTTAGTTTCAGAATATATTCTGGTGATTAATTAAATAAGTAATTATAGTTCTAGTAGATATGAATAAGTGTGCGAAATATTTTTTTCCTAAGATATTTATTTGTCGAGTTACGGGGTGGCAAAGTGTTGTTGTTTTCAAAAAAATGTTTTTTTTAATTATTTTTTTCAAACTAAAAACTAATCAACCAAAAAAATTTTTGAGTGATTCTTATAGAAAATCGATTGATCGTTAAATAAAAAAATTTGTTTGAAAAAAAAACACATTTTTTTCATCTGCAAAACCGGATATGACCAATTTAAATCAAAATTGTTCTAATTAAACCCAATTTTTTTTAACCGAAATCAGCTTATAGTGTCCTTATTAAATAATAAAAGTCTTATTATGGGACCGATGTTGAATGTGAACCACACCCAAACGTCAGGTTTTTTCTGCATTTCATTTGACATTTCTCAATTTCAGACTAACTCAATTTGAACCATGGAAAGATACACAATCGAGCAACGCGTAAAAGTTATTGAGGCTTATTATGAAAATGGGCGTTCAAATCAAAATGCATATCGTGAAAATCATCTTCAGTGATGTGGCACATTTTCACCTCAGTGGATTCGTCAAAAAGCAGAATTGCCGCATTTTGGCGAATGTCGAAAAACCAATGTACCCACAAAGAGTGACTGACTGTTTGGTGCGGTTTATGGGCCGGAGGCATCATCGGACCGTATTTTTTTCAAAATTAGACCGGTCAGGCAGTAACTGTGAATGGTGTTCGCTATCGTGAGATAATAACGAACTTTGTATGGCCCGAATTGGAAGATATGAATGTGGACGATATTTGGTTTCAACAGGACGGTTACGAAACACTGGCTTTTTTGCGCGACAAATTCAATGGCCGTGTTATCTCACGTGGTGGCGATGTCAGTTGGCCGCCAAGATCATGTGATTTGATACCGTTAAACTTCTTTCTTTGGGGTTATTTAAAAGAAAACGTGTACGTCGATAAGCCAGCAACAATTCAAGAGCTAAAAGATGAGATAATTCGGCACATTAACGGCATAGAACCCCAATTATGCCTCAGCGTCATCGAAAATTTGGACCATCGGATATTTTGTTCCATATATAATTGAACCATACCAATATTATCACAATAAAAAGAAATGACAATAATTTCCAAAATCAACATCGGACCTTAAATACCCTTTGTAAGCACATTGATAGTCGTCCTTAAGCCGTACAAAATTTTTTTGGTTAAAATATAGTATCTAAGAATATTCAGAATGCGAAAGTGACTAAAAGGGAAACGTTGTAAAAACAAATTTAGTTTCTTCATTAAACTTGCTTAAATAAAATAAATTGTAAATTAAAAGGGCTAATTTCTATTTTTTTTAAAACTAAGCATGTTGGGTACTTTGGCAAGCTCGCACATATTTTTCAATAACAATAAAAAGATATTTAAAAATAAGACTCATACAGTTGTGAACTACAGAGTTTTTTCGTCAAAAGAATTCATATCAAACAACATATAACACCCACTGTATTAAAAATATCTGCCAAAATTTTAAGGAGCTTATTAATCTTATAATTCTTAGATACATTTTTTGTCAATCAGATTATTTGTGTGGAAGATATGAGTTTTCCGTTGACTCGAGAATTTTAGTGGTCAAATTGTTCTTATATAACAACATATAGCGCCCACTGCATTAAAAAAAGCTGCCTAATTTTTTACGGAACGTCCATTCATTTTTTCAGTCAAACAATTGTATTGGAAGATATGAGTTTTTCCGCCGAATAAAGAATTTTATCTAACCAATATCTCGTATAAAACAACATAAAGAGCCCACTGTATTAAAAAAAAGCTTCCTAGTTTTGACAAATTCATCCATACAATTTGGATCAGACTATTAGTTTGGAAGATATGAGTTGTCCGTCTACTCAAGAATTTTATTGGCGAAACTGTTCTTATATAAAAACATATAGCGCCCACTGCATTAAAAAAAAGATGACTATTTTTTAACGGAGCCTACATCCTCGCCTATAATTCGTCCATATATTTTTTGGATCAGACTATTAGATTGGAAGATATGATGTTTTCCGCCGACTAAAGAATTTTATAGAAATAATTGCTCCTATATAAAAAAAACAAATAGCAAATTCATCCATACATTTTTTGTGGATCAGACTTAATATTAGCTTAGAATTATTAGTTTTCCACCGCTAAATTGTTCTTATTTTCCTCCAGAGTCTCTTTAAAAGGTCTCAAAGTTTTCATTATGTTTACACTAAGGTTGGCAATCGAAATGAATTTCGGAGTATCGGTATTTTAATTATATCGGTATACCCTTCAGAAACTTTTCTTACGGTCTAGACATAAAGTTCTAACAATTAAATTAACCAAAAACAGAAAAAAGTGTTTTATCAATTAAAAAAAATAGTTTTATTATAAAGGAGAAAATTCTTGCGCCCAGCTGAAGTCCCAACCATTCTATCTACCAAGTGATTCTTAAAACCAAAACTATACAATAAATTGTTACACTTATAAAGCGTGGTTTAATTTAAAGGGCTAATGTTGATTTTGAATAAAAAACAATTTATTTAGCAAATAATTGTCATTTCTTTTTATTTTGAAAATGTTGGTATGGTTCAATTATGTATGGAACAAAATATCGGCCAAATGGCCTCCGCGACCTCGGCGGCACACCTCCATCCGATGGTCCAATGATGCTGAGGCATAATTGAGGTTCTATGCCGTTAATGTGCCGAATTATCTCATCTTTTAGCTCTTGAATTGTCGCTGGCTTATCGACGCACACCTTTTCTTTCAAATAACCCCAAAGAAAGAAGTCCAACGGTGTCAAATCACATGATGTTGGCGGCCAATTGACATCGCTACCACGTGAGATAACACAGCCATTGAATTTGTCGCACAAAAGAGTCATTGTTTCGTTAGGTGTGCGGGAAGTGGCACTGTCCTGTTGAAACCAAATATCGGCCCGATGATGCCGCCAGCCCATAAACCGCACCAAACAGTCACACTTTGTGGATGCATTGGTTTTTCGACAATCACCACAGATTACACATAGATATGTAAAAAGTTACGTGTGAAAAAGGCCCAAATCAGTTGCGAGGGCAGCTTTCGAAGAAAGAGACAAAAATCGTTTTTAGGTAGTGCATTGGCAATGTGTAAAAACTGGTCGCTAAAATCAACACAAATTGCGTGATCAAAACAAAAATAGAAAAACACAAACCACGTTTAACAAAAGCATTAGTTCAACAAACGTTTTATTTTGTGCAAAAAAATGTATTTAGTAATATTATTTTGTTGTATAATGTTATTTACTTACTTAAATATTATTTACTAGTGTTGCGATAAACTTAAAAGTTAATTTTTACAACAGTTTTGCAAATAAATCTCGACTAAATAAATTTGTGTTCCATGTTTTGCGGCATAAAAGATGGTTCAAAGAGGAATGAAAAAAGGGCAGTTTTCTAAGAAAGAGACAAAAAAAAATGCAAAATCTTCCGTCTCGTGACATATCTGTGTGTAATCTGTGACAATCTCTTTTGGATTATCATTCGCCCAAATGCGGCAATTCTGATTATTGACGAATCCACTGAGGTGAAACTGTGCCTCATCACTGAAGAGGATTTTCATGATATGCATTTTGATTTGAACGCCCATTTTCATAATAAGCCTGAATAAGCCTTGCTCGATTGTGTATCTTTCCACGGTTCAAATTGAGTTAGTCTGAAATTGAGAAATGTCAAATGAAATGCAGAAAAAAACTTGACATTTAGGTGTGGTTCGCATTCAACATCGGCCCTTAAAATTTAACCACCCGTTACATCGCGGCCTATTTGCTATTATGTCGTAAGCGACAAAAGCTAAATTTTACAGGAGAAGGGTTTTTATTTTTTTTTTTCTCAAGAGATTTAGATGGGCTTTTTCTCCGCAACGGTACAAATTCAAAGGCTATGAATTTGTACGTCATTGTAGTGAGTATTTTCATGAAAAAAACAAAGGTTCGGTAAATTGTCGCTTACGATATAATCGCAATTAGGGCTCGACATATTGGGGTCTTATTTAAATTCAGAAATTGGGTTGTTATTTCATATCAAAAAGGCACTCAAAAATAAAGAAATTATTTCATTTTTGTTTGCGGAGTTATTTCATTTCATTGGGGTTTTATTTCATTTTCAAAATTGCGATTTCACTCTGCAATGTGCCATAATGTCTGAGGACTTTACGACAATTCTCTGATAGACATTATGACACTTTTAAAAGTGTCATAACGTCCATGAACACTATGACACTGGACGTTATGACATGCCACCTAAAAATCTTATCAAAAACTTTTGACTCCTTTGTGTGAAAAACGACCTCTTTGAAAAGCGGTTTAAATTACCTGCTTGAGATAAAATCAATGGATAAATAAAAATCTTGTAACTTTGTCAGAAGCTTTTGGTATTTGCTGGGATAGATTGGTTGTATTGTTACTAGGAAAGTGATGTTTGTATTTTTTGTATGTGACTAAATATAGAAATGCTCTCATAGCTGGAATGCCTCAATATTGCTGGATTCTCACAATCTTATATTCCAAATGCATTTTTAGACATAAACACTTGGGATATTATGGAAGCCTTCAGATTAGTTAGTATTGCGGTGCGAAACTCTAGGTGCCTCGAACAGTTTTATAAGTGTTGTGGCTCTTTCGATGAGTGTGCGTGTATATGAGTTAGATTGTTTACTTGTTGGTATTGGTGCTGGTACGCTGGTGCATGAATACGTGCTATTTGTCTAACCTGCCACACGTATGGGAACTTGTACATACGAGTATACTTTCCTCAGTCATCGTAGCATGTCTGCCGATTTAACTGTTGTGACAGACTGACTGAGTGACTCTCATTGGGAGCATGTTTGCTAGAGAGTGTTACGAGGTTCTGTTGCCTGAGTGGCGGCTTAATATGCATCTTAATAGTTTTCCAACTGGCATGCCATGCCACTCATAACAGCATTTCTATGGTTCGGTACTACCGTACGATATGATGACTGCTTGTGTGCCTGGGCCTCTGAAATGCTTAAGTGACATTTTACTGCAAAAATTTTACCAAAAAATATTTCATGTTTCATGTGTTTACACATGTTGTATGTTTAAATGCTTCTTTCTACATACATATGTACGTTTCTTTGTTTGTGTGTATGTACTAGGATGTGTTTCTTGCACATGGTGTTTAAATGAGAATGGCTTTAACGGAAGAATTTGTGCAACAGCAATGGCAGGATGTGTATGCACGTAACTTTAAATTTTTTTGGTACGTACAAATATTATTTTGTACAGGGTTTTTATGAAGAACTTTCTTTTTTTTAAAAAGAAATTAAATTAAATTATTTCGATAAGAATTATTTGAAATTTTCATTTTTTTTAATATGTTTAATACCACGCATACGAATGTCGATTATTTAAGCAAAATGTTTAATCACAATTTAGTAAAAGGGCGGGTATATTTTCTTATTCACATCACTGACTGCGAGTTTTAAGTATGCAAGTGATTTGACTTGCCCTGTGTTAGTGCTGGAGAATTCTATTGCTTTTCATTGCTCAATACTTGCAACGGGTTTGTTTAGTTTTCATGCAACGTTTCAATTCATTTTAATATCCTTTGTATTAAATTTTTTTACAAACATTATAATCCTTTTAAATTTTTCTTTAGTTGGGGTTTTTTTTATTTTTAGTTCTTGTTCACACTGTTCAAGTTTTAGCCGTCAAGACTTGAGCTCTAAGGAGAGAAGAGAAAAGAGAATGCAATTACTTTTCCTCTCAATCCTAAAAACACAAGACTTGACTGCCAAGACTAGAAGAGTGTAAATCAGCACTTAGCTTGTTTTGTAAAGGTACCCGCAGACGAGGCAACATTTGTCGATAAAAAAAGAATTGAAACATAAGTAGTAAGACATGTTTCGACTTATGTTGCCTCGTCTGTGGATACCTTTAGGAAATATGTTTAAGCAGAGTTGCACTTTCAAAGAGAGCCGTTAAATTTTATATTGAACTTTATTCAAAAAATACATTTTTGAAAGTATTGAGAAGCTACTTTTTAGTATTGAGTACTCATAAAAAGTGAAAATATTGGATTCTCGGTACCCACTAGTGAATATTTTGTTAGCACTACTCTGGGGCCAAGTAACAGTATTTGATATCGATCAAAATTTCCATTAAAATAGTATTGTAATTTCGATAGATATCGAATGAATTAACTTGGCCCCTGTATTCCAGTGGTTTTAAAACGCTTGCGGCAAATTAACTGCTGAATTACCTGAACTTATGCTCTCAGTCGACTAAAATTTATCGACCAAATTTTTAACAACCTTCTCAGAACAACGATTGTGTTCACCAAAATATGACAGCTTTTTCATTGTAGATTCATAGATGTCGTGTTTTTTCAATATTTCCTTTTGAAAAACCCGTTAGTTTGATTGTTTTTCTGTATTTATGTGCAAGAATTTTAAAATTGTTCAAATATGAGATTCACGTGTTTATTTAGGTGTGTGCCTTGGTGTTAATCCAAAATATTGTGCCACTGAAGATGTGCCCGTTTTGTTATTATTGTTTTTTTTTTTTGACATGGAATACCAAATACTTCTTAATGTCTAGTTTCGATGTAATAAATTGTAAATCATAAAAATATTTTAAGTTAAATTATTCTTAATACAGATACCTACTTATCACAAGGCAAATTTACGCCTAGCAAAAATAACTTTATTTTTTTGAGTAATTTTTTATTAAATTTTATATATACAGGGTATTTTTATAGAGCTTTAAGTTGGCTACACTTTTTTAACTGGCAGCCATTTTTCCGCTGTTCAGTGATTTATGTTTAGTTTGGCTTGGAATTTCTACACAAATAGACTAAGGCCTGAACAGCGTCTCCAAATATTGCAAATTAGGCCAAAACAAGATTGGCGTTATCACGATTGTCATAAGCGAATTTTGTTTAGCGATGAAGCTAAATTTGTTTGAATGGATACGTCAATAAATAAAACTGCCGTATTTGGAGTGATGATAAACCTCAAGTGTATGTTGAGACACCGTGACATCTAGAAATACTGAATGTTTGGTGAGCTTTATGGGCTGGTGGAATCATTGGTCCGTACTTCTTTAAACACGATGCTGGTCAGAACGTTACAGTCAATTGTGATCGCTACAGAGCATTGATTACTGACTTTTTCATTAATAAATTGGACAACCATAATGTGAAGGAGCTGTGGTTTCAACAAGACGGCGCAACATGTCACACAGGTTAGGTTAGGTTCCATTGGCAGCCGTGATCAAGCACAGCTCACGTGGGTCCATTAGTTAGTTCCCGTTGTGTTACCATATCACGCGGTCTGACATGGGTCCTATGAAATCTGGCTGCTAGTATTCCCATGCAGCCAACCGGTCGATTCAATAAAGGAGTGGATCCTGTTTACATCAACATCAGAGAGACAAGTTTTGTCTCAAAGGGCTCTTCGACCAAGCATTTCGAGTCTTAAGTCTCCGAATGCCGGGCAATTACAGAGAAGATGTTCCGTTGACTGTTCCTCCTCCTCATTGCCGCAACTTCTACACAAGTCATTATAAGGGAGCCCAGCCTCTGGGCATGCCTTCAAATGGGCCAGTGGCCAGTTATAACCGCAATTAGGTTTCTTAGATGATGTCTGGACAGTTGTAAAGCCCGCCGTGTCCTTTTTCCATCTATGATGGGCCAGTCACACAGCTCGTGCCATAATTGATTTATTGAATGAAAAGTTAGGTAACCGCATAATTTCACGCTTCGGAACTGTAAGTTCACCTAAAAGATAGTGCGATTTAACGCCGCAAGACTATGATCTCAAGGGATATGTGAAGTCGCTAGTCTACGCCCATAAGCCCGACCCGATTGACCACCTTGAGGACAACCTTCACCGTCATATTGCCGATATATGGTCACAAATATTGGAAAAAGTTTATATTTCAAATAATTAAAATAAAACAATTTTTCAAGAGCACAAAAATATTTGGCAACCACATTCACAACTACTAGAGGTTAATAAAATTTTTTTTTGATTCAAAGGCTCACAAAATCAATTCTAATCAATTCTATACACATTAAGTGCAATGTAAACGACATTTTACAATTAAATTTCATCGCAAATTATTCAAAATTGCGTAAATAAAAATTATTATATGAATTTTTGTTTTGGATCAGTTCACATTTAATTTATCAAGTTTTAAAAAAATTCAATAATCAAATATTATTTTTCTTTTTTAATACCGCCATATTTTTTTACTTTAGAAAATAAAATAGAAATTCAATCTCAAGATAATATTTATTGAATTAAATTGAATTCCGTTGATTCCACAAAAGAATGTTCAAAGTTTGATTTTACACGAAGTAAAACATGAGAATCGAAAATAAACTACAAAATCCTAAAGATTTCCTTGTAATGCAAACAACTTACATTAGTGCAATCTTAGAGAAACTAAAAAAAAGAAAGACAACTAAAACGGAAAAGAAGTCTTAAATTGGAAAACAAATAAACTCTGCCATAAACTCATAAAACAATTGAACCATTCATTTGTAGCTGCACAGTGTGTAGCACCATTAGCCCACATTTGAGATGCCAACAACTAACTGGCAGGGTTGTCAAAGTAAAATTAATATTGTTTTCCAGTATAAGACACAAACATTTTAAGTCCTGGAATTTGCTTGTCAAATAATTCTAAATTTTTTGCATTATCTTCTTCCGATAATTTCTAAGCCCTCTTGCGAAACTCGATTGGAAGTTGAGCAAGAAATAATGTTGGAAAAGGAAATCTGTTGGTTGAACATTTGAAAAATCTATTTTTATTTTACGAATTGAGAACTATCCTCCAGGTTGGTAAGTCTCCCTAGTTACCATGATATATAAGCCAGGGAAAGATCACACAAAACTTCAGGCCTATTAGCTTACTATCGGACATTACAAAGCTATTTGATAAATTTTTAATTTCTAAATACTGGAAGAATAAATTTGGATTCACAAAAAACACAGCACAATTGAACAAACACACAAAGCCTTAATGCATGAACTTACCCATAAATATTCACAAGCTGTTGGAGAGCTAAATATTTGGCAAAAATTTATTATTAAAAAATTAAATTTTTAAGTTCAACTTAACCGATTAATGGTGGAGTCCAACAGGAAAGCAATCTCGGCCTCTTTTATTTCTGATATGTACTTCAGACATGCCAATCAACAACATCATCCAAAGCTAAACCTTTGCTGATTATACAGCTTTTCTCAGCGTCTCCAAAAACCGCAATAGACCATCTCGACAACTACAGGACAATATATAAGAAACATGGAAAATAAAGGTCAACGAAATAAAATATGGACATACAACATTTACTTTGCGTAGAGAACGAACCATCCCATTAAAATCAATAATCAAATAATACCTCATCATTCGAATTTAAAATATCACGGTATTCATTTTGATCGAATGACGTAAAGAGGCAGCACTTGTTCAAATGAAACTTAAAGTAATTCAAATAAATTGGCTCATTGGAAGAAATTTCATTTATTGGGTACTTCATCGGCATCCAGTATAAAAAAAATCCAAATGCTGCCAAAAAAAAAAATGCTTTAAATCATCACATCCGTTCCCTGGTATGGAAAAATATCCAACATTCACAAAGTGCCATCGTTAAAACTATGATAACAAAATATTCAATAAAATATCTGAAAAGGCTTGGTTTGGAACCAATTGCACTACTTCGGAATATTCACTTAAGGAGAAGAGATGCGCCAGCACTTATCCGATAAAAAGAGCTCCAAACACTGATGTGAAAAAACAGACAAGCCGGGCACCTGGCGCTTAAATCTTATTCTGGTACGCTGAATCCAGTGGTGCCTACCGTTTATTTTAGGTTAGATGGTAAGATGGTCATACATCCTACGCGCTGTAGGGGCCAAATTTAAGAATTTCATTGAACCGCCATATGTGTATAATTGAAATTCTTAACACGTAGGGCCTAAATTTTTCATCCCCATCACTTATCTCTAACATACCTAGCCGCTATCTCCATTCATTATTAAGGGCGCTCCCATACAAAAGTTTCAAAAATGCTCAAAATTATTTTAAAAAATGCTAAAGATTTTTGTTAAAAATTAGTTACCAGTATGAAATTTAATTCGAAACAAAATACATTTTAGTGACTAATGTTTTAACAAAATTGAAATAACTGGTTATATATAAGAAAATGTCTAGATTTTGGTAAAGCATCTGATACATATAAATATGTAGCACAGGCAGTTGAGATTTGATATTAAGCAAACCTCTGATATATGCGAAATTTGAACGATTTATGTTTATTATATTCAACATTTTTTATATAATTTTAATCACACCTATTAAATATTTGATGTCCTACACGTAACCACTAGTTTTATTAATAAATTTTTTGCTTTTGCAAAACGTTTGCTGAATAAATCATCATTTAACAGTTTCTTAATTGAATTATACAATTATCTTCTTACAAATAACGATAAGGAAGGCAATAAAAATATGAAGCTTAAGTTTGATCAATTTGCTGGTTATGCTGTTTTTGTATTTTTCGTCAAATATTTATTAGGTCTTAACATACCTTAAGAAAAGTTGAAGCTTTAAAATTATTATTTTTTCAGCATTTTAGAGAAAACAATTTTTACACTATTGAATTTTTATCTAAATACAAAGTAAAATATTCTTGTACTTTTCTGTCGTAATATCAAAGGGCAAATAATATTCACAATCAACATGATAATGGATTTCTAATATTCCCTGAATATTCTAATTTTTTTTAACAAGATAGGTAAGATGTTTCTTAACATAAGAATTATCCATTTTCATACGAAATTTTTAGTCAAAATTTGTTACAATTTATACAAATTTTTTAGTAAAATCAATAAAACTATTCGTCCAAATTTTTAAAATAAATAATGCTAAAAAAAATCTAAAAACATTTTCCAACAATGCTAAATAAAATGCCAAGTGCTAAATGAAAATTTTGCAGCTAAATAAAAAATTTAAATGCTAAATTTAGCTGCAAAAATGCCAAAGTGGCCACACTGTATATTCCAAAAAATTGTTGTTGAATAGTTTTTTTTTGAAATTTTTTAAGTAAAATATGTATATGAAATCCTAAAAATTAAACAAAGTAAAATTCTATTTTTAAATATATAAAAAAATAGAGAATATTTATATTCAAATTTTATGAATGCAAATTTAAAACACTTGTATCGCTTAAGTTGATTGACATTTCGGTTTTAAATAATATTATTTAAATACCAGTACCTCAAATATGTAACTTTTTGAATTATACTACCGATATCTTTAAGTAGCGAGAAATATCGGTCACTTTAACGAATTTGTTATTCTCGTTTTTAAGTTAACAAATATTTTCTTTAAGAAATATTAACGACAAATATAGGAAAAATGTAAAAACGTGAAAGTTTAAATATTTAAAAAAATGTTTAATATATAATTTAAAAAGAAATAATTATAACATTATATTTGTTTAAAATATATAAAAACAATTCGCTTTATAGAATTTCAATGCATTTTCCTCCGTTTTCCTGTATATGTATATTCTTTTAAAGAGTTTATTATATATGTTTTGAACAAATAATTAAGACTTTATAATATAATTCAGGAATAGATTTTAAAATCGCTCGAAAGTGATAAATTTTTAACGTTTTGAAATCGAGCGATTTTCATCACATACCTAAATATTCCTTAAAAAGAAATAATACTACGTTTTATTTTAGTTTAATTAAAAATCTTGAATAAAAATATTCATCCTGAACAGCTATAAATTATATAATTATAATGAAAAATAAATAAATTTATTCCTACTAGAAGAAACATACAAAACTAATTTTATTAAAAAAGGCAAATATTGGCGCGTATTGTGTTGTTTAATTGCCGCATAAGAACTCAATAAGTATTGGTTCATTTTTGTTATTTTTATTGACGCGCGGTTGCATATCAAGTAGTCGTACGATTGCCGCACCAGGGCTTCTTTTTATTGGTAAAAGTAAGCACAATATTGCCCTCGATTGGTTCATGACCCATTTGATTGCGCAGGCACACGATTGGGGTATTTAAAGGTGTGAAAATTGGCGCAATGCGGTGTTTGTGTGATCCCAGCTTAAGCCTTTATCGTTCTAAATAGGGGAAAATGATTCTACCTAAAGTAGTGATTTTTTACTACAGATACTAAGATAAATTTTTTATATTTTAATATAATGCGAAAAATTCTTATTCTGGGAACATTTTAAATGGGCGCTAGATGAAATAATTTTGTTTAAATTGCAAAACGTATCATCATCTCAAAGGAATTTGTTGACGAGTTTTAGAATTGCTAATGCTAAAACAGACACATATGGTTACAGTATTATCTTCTTATGACTTAACGAGTGTCAAAATATTCAAACGATTTTTTAAATACAAAATAGTTAATATTAAAACTTTTTATAGCTACCCTGTTTTCATAAAGAGGTCAAAATTAAAGTAACTAACAGTACACGAGTTCCCTTCTTAAGGGAGTACAATGTAAATATTTAACCTGAGGGTTATATTTTTCTCATAACTTCCAAACTGCTGGATGAATTTCATCATTTGAGGTGTCGTTGTGTTTGTCTTTGAAACTTTATGGTCCTTCGATAAACAAACTGGCAGCTTAGCAGGCACAAATGAAAATAACAAACCGAAAAAATAGTAATGGGTACGTCTGCAATACTTAATGCGGGTATTTAACTTTGTCTTGTAGCTCATAATGTAGTCGGAGTAGAGTTTACTTTGTTTATAGTTTATCTTAGTTTTGTGTTTATTATCAATCTTGCTGCGGCCTTTTGAGTGGGTAAGTTAAAAAATGTATTTTTATAAGTTCATGTGTAAGCATTTGGCAACCTTGTCAACAGCAGGAAAGTAAAATTCAGTATTTACGTATCAGTGATTGCAAAAAGTCTCCTTCAATGCATTTGTATGCAGTTTGATGTAAATTCCTAAAATGTGAACGTGAACTATAAAAACTCATTTCTCTCACCCACATAAATAAATAAAACGAAAAAAAAGTATAAAAACCCACAAATTGTCAGCTTCAAACTTAAACAATTCAATAACCGGAATGTGCGAAAGAGCAACGCAAATGTATGTAGCTACTTCATTAAAAAGCAAATAAAACCAGAAGGAAAATCAAGTTGGTCAAGCCCGACTGTATACTACTCTACAGCACTTGATAGTACAAAGATAATTGTATTAGGATAATTAAAATCTTGAAAGAAATTTATGGAGGAGAAATAAATTTTCAAATCAGAATATGCACTAATATGCAAAGTAAATAACTTTTTCGAAACGAAGACAAGTGTTTGTTGTACACACATATTATTATATCCGATGTTCGTTAAAGCTGTGTTTTACAGTTATTCTATTCGATTTACTAACCATTTAGAGTCCTCTAGACTGCTGGTTTTGAAATCTAAAAACACTTCACTGATGATCTAGCTTAACATTTTGTACATCATAATAGTAAAAAGAGCTCTAAGTTAAGTCAACAGTGTGTAGTGTGAATGGAACCATTGAAGAATTCCATAGCAAAACAATTTTTGGGCTAATTCAATATATATGAGTAGTCCAAGAAGACATATGCACATATAAACAATATTGTATCAATGAATCTCCTTTAAATGCACGAATAAAGGTACAATTTAACTTAAATGTTAATTAAAACATGACCATGGATTTTGATGGCGGTAGGCCCATAATTTGATCTAACGCCCACGTAAGAATCATTTTATTAAATAAATTTCTTGACCTAAATATCATGAATATATTATAACCGCTACGTTCATTTGGTATTACTTTTCGGCATCTTACATTTTTATGCCACGGGTGATCCTCAAAGGACTATTGTTCCTATATAATTACAAAGGTCTTTTAAGGTACATAAAATATTTTCTTGTGTCAGCAGGTCCACAGTAGACTGTAGGTCATATTTATATAAACTCCTCTTGATTGCTGAAGGCATAATACTTGTTTTTACTGCCTTTTTATTTATTGATATACAAATACAATTTTAATTCCACCTGAACCATTATTTTTGGTATTTAAATAAAATCGATTAAAATTTGTGTTTCGATTCACTAACTTCTGAGTACCATTTTACAATATAGAAATTGAAAGGCAGGCAGACGAAGTTTGTTGGCGAGGGGTGTGTAGCACACGACTATTTGTACTGTGTTGTCAACTTTTTATTCCCCTTATAAAAATGAGCTAAAACGCGCTAAATCACGGCGTTGGCAAAAGTTTATAACCTAAAGGTGCTAGTTTAAGCGCGCTAAATTAAATTTGTAAGAAATCGTACATCATTTTCTCTACTTTTTCGCAAAAACATGCAGTTATTATCCTCTTTTTAATATTAAATTATATAATATAATTTATATTATATAAATACAGTATTTTGCCTCTACTGAAAATTTATAAATCGCTGGTCTGTACTACACAATTTTTGGTTCGCTTTTCCACTGCACGCAACTTCCATGTTGTTGCTTCATATAATTTTTCGCACATCAACCTAATTTTGGTATCAGTGCCTATTAAATGTTCATCTGCGTCAACAGCGAAAAAGGATGAAAAACGAAACGAATAATTGTTGTCTGTCTATTAATTTCAAGATTGTGAAAGGTTCAAAGTTCAAAAGGGAATAAGAAAAATTACACTGTTTATTGTTGGTATTTAATTAAGCTTTGATATCGTTGCAAATAAGACTTTTTGAGTGTTTGTAATTCTCATTCGATTTGTAGTTTAATTTATTGATATCTCTGGTTTTTCTAAGATTTTAAGGGAAAAAGTCTCCTGATGATCTGGTCTAAGCAACCACATTGAAACTAGCTTATCATCAAACAATAAATTTTTCAGTGCATTTATTAAGAATAAGAATTGCGAATTAAGCACAACAAAGACAATTTTATCAATGAAAAATTATTTATTCCCACTTTGATAAATATTTCTGTCTTTCAGTTTCCATTTTAAACGCGAACTAACTAACGATCTCATCGTACTCAGGGCTGCCAGATTTCGTTGTTTTGACTATTTTCCAAAAACGGTATATGAGCGATTTATACTCTAAATTTTACTATTTTTTAAATAAAAAATTTTGTACTTATTTACAAATTATTATTAATAAGATTTTTGTTTAAAAAACAAAGTATTCTTAAATTTTGAAGCAGACCTGCAGTAAAAAATCGTTTCTCAAATGTGACTGAACTCATTTGACAACTTAAGTATTTCTGCGCCATGGTCTTAAATTTTGAGTATAATATTTAATAGCGCCAGTTAACAACCGTATCTTCGACTCCAGAAAAATAAGAAGATCTAAGGTATATCTAGACTTCTTATTAAGCTGAGCAACAGCGAAGGATGCACAAATTATGTATTCCCAAAAATAGCTTTGATACAATTTTCAGCCTTTTAATTTCAACATTTTAAACGCGGACTAACTAACGATGTACAGCATACATATATTGCCAGATTTGTTGTTTCAACGATTTTCCAAAAACGGCATATGAGCGCTTTATACCCTAATTTTTACTATTTTTTTAAATAAAAAAAATTTATACTTATTTACTAAAGATTGTGATGTTCTTTCACATTTTAGTTTATCTTCTAGCAAACTTTAACTTTTTTGGTTTTGCAGCAAATTTCATGTCTCAATACTTCATAAAACAAAAAACGATTAATTAAAGTGCAACGAATATTATTCTTTTTCGTTTCTCTTGCTCATGAATCTCAAATTCTGGTAAAAGATCAAAATATGTAAGACTTGAGTGATAGTGCAAAGTACCCTTTAGTGTTGGTAAGTTAAATTAATACTCTAACTCTAACTAAAATAACGATATACATATTTTTCTTAAAATAATAATGAAGACATCCAAATGTATAAAGAAAACTAATTTCAAAATGTATTCATTGAAAGCCAGTCTTAATGAAGCCGATATAAATTAGCGTTTGTCAAAAAATTAATTACTGATTCAACATAATAATTAAATAAAATAAAATTTACTGTTTTAAGCCCACGTCTAGCTGAATGGGTACATTTGCTACTTTTTTATTTTATAAGTGCTCTAACTTTAATCTAATTATTGCAATAAGATTTTAGTTATTTTTAACAAAATTTTGACTACCCGCTGCACTTAATAGCACTTTTTATACTCATAACACTTAAAAGGCTATATGGGTACAATTGTACCCATACATACCTTGTACGAAAAATAATCAAAAAAATATGGAAGAACATTGAACTGGGATAATTATTTTTTATTTTATTTATTAAAGCCATTATGACACTACACTTTTTAATGCATTGTTCAAGGTTTGGTGAACTGTACAAAAATATTGTAAAAGTAAAATTTACCAAGTGAAAATAGTTCGACTGTATTAAAATAAATAGCAAACTGTAAAAAATTTTACTAAAGTCATCGATAAAAAATTAAGTTATGTCAAACAAATGTAAAGCTTAAGTTGAACAAGCTTAAAGTATTAAAAGTGTTACTGAATCAGCGGCTTATGGGAAAATTTAGCGACTTACCGGTTTTTTTCTTCTTTTTTTTTAATAAAATAAACAAAACCATAACAAAAGAAAACAATCTAAAAAACTTTGTTTACATTTTTTATAATTTGTTCTTTCTTTTTTTTTTTTTTTACTGTTTCTTTCTATCAATTCTATATCAATTCAATGAATTAAAAATGTAGAGTCACGATACAATGACAAATTATACATTCGAACTTACTTAACCTTCGTCTTACCTACATCCACCCGATTGGCCGTTGCGGTTTGTTTTAATAACTTATTGAAATTCGCTTTGGAAAAAAGAAAATTTTTAATTACTGGACAAATTGGTAAGTTCTTCGAAAACCAAAAAACAAAAAAAAAAAATTTGTTTGGCAAACACTTGTTCATCGGCTATAATCAATGTGTGCAGTACCACCCGAGTTGGTAAACGGCGCACTGTGGCTGAAAATTGAATTTCATCGGCCAAAAGTCCAATTTTTTGTCATCGCCGATTTAAAAAATTTTAATGCCATTCGATAGCAAACATATTAGAACTAAGGTATCAAAAAAACTAGATTAAAATATTTGTAATTGTGGCTGTGGCATGCTGCTGGAAACAAATATTTTATTTTGTTTTAGAAAAAAATTAATTTTTGTAAATTTGATCAGAACTAAATTATGATTTCTCGCAAACCGTTATCAATAATTGGTCGAAATTTTTTTTGTTATATTAATGGGATAGTAGTCTTTAAGAAATGGAGCATTACATCAATGTATCAATTATACCTGATGTGTTATTAAATGTTTCCCCAGGTTCTATATTTTAGTTAAATCCGAATTTTAGAGGAGTAGAACTTGTTAGGGTCAAAAGGGGTCAAAGAGATTTTAGTACCATCAGAAAGCTGAAGGTGTCCTCTTTAACCCCATATATACTTGTGCAACTGTTTGGAACTGTCTGTTGAACACTTTTTTCATTTTAATGAAATTACTCGCAACATTTTTTTTTGCTCTTTTTATTTAAGCTGCTCATTTACGAGCGTTTTGTTTTGAAAAATAATTTTGCTTCTTATGAACGGCTGAACATATTTGAATGAAATTTTAAACTGTCATGGCCGGGTAGCTTTTGTGTTGAATTGGAAGAACACGGGTCCATGGAGGGTCGGGCGAGTGACTTGTGGACCTCTAAAATTGGTAACCTCGGAAATTCAAACTTTTTAAAAATTCACCAAAAATATATTTATGGATTGCAAAAAAAAAAAATTTTACTTAAGCTGAGTTACAAAAAATATGCTTAAATGTTTAGGTTATCTCCTTTGCTTTTGGAGATTTTCGGATAAAACGGATTTTTTGGCTTGATTTTTATTATGTTTTATGTCAAACAGTTATCAATAGTGGGTTCAACATTTTTTATATTGGTAGTAAAGCAGTCTTTAAACAATGTTATGTTGTATTACTGTACCGATTATACCTGCTGTGTTATTAAATATTTTTTTCAGGTTCTATATTTTAGTCAAATTGAAGTTCAGAAGAATAGAATTTATGAGGTCAAAAGGGGTTAAAGAAATTTTACTAGCTGTAGGTAGGTGAAAGTATCCACTTTAAACCCAAATGCACTTTTGTACCTGTTTGGACCAGCCTATAGAACACTTTTTTAGTTTGTGTAAAATTATTCGCAACATTTCTTTTGCTCTTTTGATTTTACCTATTCATATGACTGAAATATAAGTGTACCAAGCCAAGTATTTTATATTATATAATTACCAATACCTGTGGGATTTTAAGCGTATCCTACTTAAGCCCATTTTAGTTCTTTATTCTACCTTATTTTGCTACCTAGGAACACAGTATAACGCAAGCTATGTATAAAAGCCAGTGGTATTCGAATAAAATCTCAGTTGTTAAAATAAATATAAGCAATAACAATCTAATTTTTTTAATATCTATAAAAATGGAGAGCTTCAGCTATAAAAAATTATCCGAAGAGTATTTTAAAAATAAAAAGGAGGAAGATGTTTTAAGTTACATTGAAGGAAAACTCAATATATATTCCTGCAGCACTGAAATACGATCGGAACTGCAAAATAAAATAACCGATTTCGTCAAAAACTTAAAAAAGCGCTTCAAACATGTTGGATGGAGTAAACCTAGATTTTACAACTGTTTTGCAAACTGGTTAGATGGCGAACTCAGTGTCCAGATATCTTCCGAAGGTACAAATGAAAAGAACCTTGGGAGACCAAAGAAATCACTTGAGAACTGTAGCGATAGATCTAAAAGGCGGAAGCTTAAGGATATCAACGAAGAAATCGGGGATAAAAATATTCAAGAAGCTTTGCTATATCAACTGCGATCACAAAAACAACTCACAAAAGTCGATATTATTGAAAAAGTGTTTATCGCTAATCCCTAGAGAACAAAACGGATTCTTAAGAGTGTTCCAACGCCAAGCGATGAAAAACAGTTTTCAAATGAAGAGGCATTAGCATTATTTTTAGATTTGAAGTTAACAAAAGAGCAATATATTCAGCTCAGAGTACGTGCAATTGAAAAAGGTTCAAATCTGTATCCTGCGTTCCATCACATAACTGCTGCTAAGAAGGAATGTTTGCCACCAAGAGACACTATTAAAATCCAGAAAATGCTTATATTTTTCGAAAGAAAACATTATGAGTATGCTTGTAGAAGCAATTTTTAGTCAGTTTAACATCTTTACTCCCATATGCCCTATTCCAAATCAAATTTTTCAAACAAAAAAAAAAAAAATTATTTGAGTAAAAAATTCTAATAATTCAACACACCGATTTTTATACAATTAGAACAGTAATGTTTTCTAATATGTCCATTATTTTCTAGAAAATTCTGATCAATATCGAGTGGTAAATTGTATTGCCTTTTTTGAACAAAAAAAAAATTTAAAGCCGTTTTCCGGGATTGGGAATTTGGGCATTTCTTAATCAAAAATGGGGATGTTTTTCAGTCCACTGTTTTAAGAACTTTTTAATTTACATAACTGCCAAAATTCATTAAGATACCTTTATTCATGTTAGATTTATAGAATGTCAAACATTAAAATTATTATTTATATCGTGTAAATGAATAAAAGGGCTTTCAACATGAGTAAAAAATAATAATTTTAAGGTTTGACGTTCTATAAATCTGACATGAACAAAGATATATTAATTAAATTTTGCAGTTATGTAGATTAAAAAGTTCTTAAAACAGTGGGCAGAAAAACATCCCACTTTTTAGATAAAAAATACCATAATTCTCAATCTTAATCATTAGCATTTTCATACTTAATGCTAAAAAACATCAAAAGTTCAACTTTTACCTTAAATTTCTCAACAACTACTAAACCGATTTTAACAAAATTAACACTGCAAAAAAGTTCAAGAAGTCTTCTTTCCTGCAAAAAAAAATTGCAAAATTTTCTCTATCGGTTCAAAAGTTACAGATTTTTGGCCGATGAAAAACGATTTTCAGCCACTGTGCGGCGTACATTAAAGTCTTAATCAAGGCGAAGATTAATTAAACAATAGCAACTAAGCCCTTAAGCGCGTTGTAGTGAAACAGTCCAGGGTCTCTGGTGGGAATCGAACCCGCAACTCTCGCAGTAATAGAGTAGCTCACTACCAACTAGCCTAACGGGGAACTCTTGAACTGGGTCATTCACTTACTAAAATAAATATAATTACTCATATTTATAACAAGCTTAACCCGGAGCGCCTCGCTATCCTCATTAAAATAAAATTAGTCAAATTTTCTTTCTTAACGAATAAATTTTTATCAAATTTCAAATTTTTTACTTTTATCCTTCTCTTAAAATTTAGGGCGGCCACTTCTCCAATCCCGCCCACATTTTGTCAGATATTGTGTATTGATAGCCAAGATACTTGTAACTAATTTGGAAACTTTGGCTCTTGCCGTTCTCCAGATATACAGAAAACTCTAATGGGTTTGCATGGAAGGTGGCGCGCCTACTTCTTCAATCCCGACCATTTTTTAAGATAGTTTCTTTATTGATAACCCAACTATTTGAACCAAATTTTGACCTTTTTTCTGCTACAGTTCGCCAGATATAAAGAAATCTATTTTGTGCCATGTCCACTTTTCCAATCTCGAGCGGGACCTGTCAGATGTTGTGTTTTAATACGCAATATGTTTGTATCAAATTTGGTACTGTAGCTCTTGCCGTTCTCCAGATACATATAAATTTATATTGTCTTTATATGGGAGGTGACACGCTCACTTAAAATTTAAAAAAAATATATAGATTATAGCCCCTGCCAGGCCATCAGCAATATACTCTAAAAGTGTAATAAGGTTCGGTTCATCGGTTCAGATGGCTGGAAGGTACAAAAAATATACATTCATTTTTATACGTATAGATATACATTACATATATTTTAATTTCTTATAAAAACTTATTTATAATATAATGCGAAAGTTAGAATATAAATAAACAGTTGTACCCATATCTTCTTTATGTTTGACGAGGGTTAAACAAAAATAAGCTGATATTTAAATTATGTGCGACCTCCCAGGTAACATTGATTATTATGTATGTCTGTATTGCATTGAATCAGATAAAAGTTCAAAAAGTAAAGTTTTTCTTAAAACTTCTTTATTAAAAACAAGATATTAATAACTTATCAAAAACATATTAGATCGATTAACTTCAGTATCATCCGCTACTTATCTTTCTGGTAAATATATTCACATATGATATGTTACCAACTAAAAGAAAAATTAAACATTTTCATTTCATATATTTGCTGTGGGGTACAATCACGCACTCAGCGAAGGGCAAAACAGAATCGCTTCCTACGGGTAGCATGCGGAGAATGCATTCAACCAAACACTCATGCAGATTATAAGCTTTAAAAGTATTCAGAACAGTGTGTAAAGTATTTACCACTACTTACCACTTCTTTTTGAATATTTTTTTTTTTAAGTTTTTGTTTCGACGAGCATTGGGAAAACATGCTTTGCGTTTTCTTTTTTTTTTTTCTTATTCTTTTGAATTTTATAAATTTTAAAGGTGGTGGCGGATGTTGTGGAGTTGCTAGAAGAAGTTGGATAGTGGGTGGTTGGATTGGGAGGGAGATAGTATTAACGATACCCGTGGCTACCTGCCAATATGGGTCGTAATATTTTTCACAAGAACAAAGTGGTTGTGTATTGTGGCAAGTTTAAGCCGGCAGTTGAATAATTGCTTGCAAAAGCGCGCAAATTGAGCGCACAAAAGCTGTATGGCTTAAGTTTTTTTTCGCGTTCTCTTTGATGCAGAAGATGAAAATAATAAAAAAAATCTTACAATAAGAGCACACACATACAAATACAATATAAAAAAAAATAAAATAATACTTGGTTCTGCCACAGAGGCTGATGGAGTGCGTATAACAAGTTAAAATACTTTGTGGAAAATAATGCAAAAAAACTTAAATTTTTTTTCTCTCAAATACAAACGCTACCAAAGACCAATCAAAGAGAGTAGAGTTAAAAGAAATTTTCTTGAGCTTTTCAAAAAATCCTTACAAACTTACAAATATTTCATTGTTTGTTTTGTGTGAATAAATAAAATGAAACAAAATGAGAAATCTAAATGCACTCTGTTCTACTGATATAAAGAAGACAATGCTTTGATGTAGATGTTCTTGGATTATATTTTATTGAAACTTTGAAGGCATTTTTATTTAAAGTTAAGGAGCTTTTTATAGGAAATATGATACAAAATTTAACGAAAAGGATCTGGTTTAAATTTAATATTATTACGGTAAAACTAACTGGTCAAATATAATTATCTCTTGTTGGGAAGTGCAAAACATCAGTAAACATCACGTAAAGCCTTGGATTAGTGATGCCTCGTGGATCACAATCGCTGAAGGAAAAAGTTTAAAACAAAGTTGCAAACTGCAAACGATTCAGCAGAGCTGTAATCTGCGTTAGCAAATTACAAAAACTCTGAAAGAATAGTAAAGAAATCCGTCCGCAATGATAAACGACAATATAGCGACGATAGCAGAAAATGCTCATTCACGTGGGGATACACGTGCAGTCTATAGCGCAGTCTGGCAGCTTAGTGGTGAGAAAATACGTACTGCGACCAGCGTTGCAGTTTTTCTAAGCATTGAGTAGTTTTGAAGTTTTTTGTTAAATTATGCAGATATTGCAGTTTTTGCATTAAAAGTTTTTAGTTTAAATTTTGTTATATTATCTTTATTTTCTTAAGCCATAATCCTACTTAATTTGCTTAACACATACTCGTGTAACAGGGGCAAGAGCCAATCCAAACACAAACGGGTTCGGAAGCACGCAGTTTCCGTTACCAAATAAACCACCCAAACCTAATTAATCATTTTTCAATAATTTCTAATAAAATACTTTTATTATTTAAAATTTTTATGTTTCGTCGTTTCTTTCGTAACTCTGCACTATGTAGCGCAACAGTTTGGAAAATATACAACATTTCGATATTTAAACAAACGTGATTTAATTGTTTGTCAAATACCCCTTTTAACAACGCAAGAGGATTGTACAAATGTACAATTTTGACATGTTTGCCAAGCAATAGCTTATTTGACTTTTACTTTTCGAAGTTTAATTTGGTCCCTGTTTGCATTTTGTGATTTTTGATGTTTCTTTTGCATTTGCGATTACATTGTGAAAGTTTTATTGCAGCATTTTTTCATGTATGTTCACTTGACAAATTGCAAATCTGAGCCCGAACAAAAATAAATTTTTAATTAAATGAGGAAACAAAACAAATCGCAAGACTACATGTCCTTGTGTACCCCCTCTTAATTCCACTTTCTTTCATCTAGCCTACAAAGTGAAAATATTCGTTAATAATATGCAATGTTATATTGTATTTGTTTATGTATAATACGTGCATATGTATAAAAAATTAATTAAATTATATATTTTCATTTTGGCTATTTTTATGTGCAGGTTTTTTAAGTTAAATTCAGTTTTTCTTTTCTTAAGATGCAGTTATTTTCAAAAAAATTACGGCAACGCTGACTGCTACCAATATAAAGGACTCCAACAGGATTATTCTCACCAATACCGAAGAACAACTTAAAAGGTAGAAAGAGTATTTTGAAATACGTATATTACCTAGAAGTAATATACAACCCATAGTACCATCATATCGAAGAATCCCAAAAAGAGACATACAAACAACAACGCCGTTTCTCTCAGAAGTTACAAAAGCCATCACTAAACTTAAGAACAATAAAGCCGCCAGACCAGATAATATTCCGCCAGAGCTATTCAAATTAACTCCAGCCTTGGCTACGTATATATGGACCTTGATTAAAGAAGCATGGATTACGGACAATATCCCTACGGATGGGAAGGAAGGCGTCATTGTGACAATCCCTAAAATAGGTAACCTTAGCGAATGCAGAAATTGGGGCGGAATAACACTCCAAAATACAATCCAAAAGATTTTAGCGTTCATTATTTTAGATCGCATATCTTCTGTTATTGAATCCTGTCTAAATAAAGAACAAGCAGGTTTTAGGCGAAACCGGTCATGCGTAGACCAAATAAACTCTTTATGAATAATTGTAGAACAGTCAACTGAATGTAATTACCCACTTTACCTAATCTTGGTCGACTTTGAACGGGCTTTTGAGACGATCGATTGAAATGCTATCTGGACCTGTCTTAACAATATGGGCATACCGGACAAAATCATCACTATTAGCCGAATGTTATATCATGATGCTAATTGTAAAGCTCGTTTGAGGGGGTTGACAGTGAAGCTTTTTCCAGAGTGTTACGTGTGGAGTAACACTCTCCACTGCTGTTCTTACTTGTGCTAGACTTTCAATTATGATGAAAACAAACACCGAAGCACCTGACGGCATCCAGTGGCAACTAAACCAACGCCTCCATGACTTGGATTACGCAGATGATTTTGCCTGATGTCACACACATTGAGTGGTATACAAGACAAAATTAATAGATTAGACGTAAAAGGTAATGAAAATAAATTTCTGGAAGACAAAAATAATGAGGATATTAACCGATAATTTTACTCCCATAGTTGTTAATCGAAACATCATTGAAGACGTGGATGAGTTTTGCTACCTTGGGAGCATTATAAATACAGACGGAAGGATATTAACCGATATATTCACTCTCATAGTTGTTAATCGAAACATCATTGAAGACGTGGATGAGTTTTGCTACCTTGGGAGCATTATAAATACAGACGGTGGAGCAGATGTTGATGTCGATAGTCGTCACTTGTACGCTTCTCTCGGAAGAGTATGGCAGTCGTCACAAATATCAAAGAAACATAAAATAAGAATTTTCAACACTAGTATTAAATTGGTGCTGCTCGATGGTAGTGAGAATTGGACAGTTACGAACACAATTTCCAAAAAGCTACAAGTTTTCCTAACCAAATGCTTGAGACCAATACTCAAAATATTTCGGCCAATCCGCATAAATAACCAAGATTTGCTTAATATCTGTGGGATGGATATAATTGATGTTGAGATCAGGCGTAGTAAGTGGATTGCTAAGGTCTGCTTCCAATGAAACCTACAAGGCTTTAGAATCAAGGTCGCCCACGTGCAACATGGCGTAGATCGGCTGAAGCCACGTGGTCACCTCCAACCAAACTATTTTAAAAGAAAATTTATAAACATATTATGTTTAATTTAACCACATTATTGTCACCGACAACCATATTATGGTTGACTTAAAATAAGTTGGGGTTAAATATGACAATAATTTGTTTTTAAATTAACAATTGTATTTTCCTCTTTTCCAAGAGCAACAGGCTAACGTTGAAAATCCACCGTGCTATTTTAAGTGTTAAGCACATTTAAGTTATTATTAACCAAAATATGTTTGGAGGCAACCATAATATGGTTGTGGCTTCTTGATGCTTAAAATTTTTCTTTTAAAATAGTTTTATTGGAGGTGACCATATATAAACATGATTTTTCTCTGGGTGTACTTTATATCTTGTATACACACTAATATATGTTTATTTAATTTTTGTTGTTGCTAGAAGCTCCACTTGGAGTGACGTTCTTACAATTGTAAGATTCGTAAACTAAAATCAAAAAAAAAAAAAAAAAAAAAAAAGGTAAAAGTTTGGGATAATAATCTTTGTTATAACGACAAAAAAAATCAAAATATCGAATTTTTTACTGAGTCCCCCCAAAAGAAAACTTAAAGAAGATTTTTACACAAAAGTGCTTTATAGCTATAATGAAGAATTCTGAACTTTAAAACCTTTTTAAAGTATTTAAATAATTCAGATTCGTTATTCGAAGTTTCATTGTGTGTTTTTTTTTAAATTTAACAGACAAGGTGTTCCGTCGACTTCTCTTCTTCCTCGTCGTCGCAACTTCGAAGTCCGGACAGCTTTGCAGCCCGCTGAGTCTCTTTTCATCTATATTGGGTCAGTTTCTCTCAAGTAGTTTCATCGAACCTTCTCTGACTAGCAATAATATTTGTGAGAGCGAAACACATACATCCTACTTTGAACTATTCCGAATCAAGGTGGCGGGTCTACCTTTAACTATTCTCCAAGGATCTTATGGCTGCTTTACCATCGGTAATAATGGTAATATTACTGCTAGATAGCTCACCATACCAAATGTACCTCTCGCCCTTAATGCCATTTCAAAAACCCGGCAGTCTGAGAGGAATGCGCCACTCCATCTGTTTGGAGCAAAGGCCACTATTCCCACTATACGTTCAAATTTGGTTTGATGATTCTCCCCTTGAGTGCCAACCACCAAGCAGCTGCACCTTGAAACAGAATTGGTGTAATAACACATTTGTACTTATAACCAGTATACATTTCTTGGGTCGACTCTCCAGTTAAGGCAAATGAACCCTTTGTAGCAAAATAGTGCAGTTGACGTGGAAATGGTGTTATTATCTAGTTCAGTTTTCTGTCCAATAATAGTCCAATGAATTTGGCTTCACTGTAACCATCACGATTGATGTTCACATATACAAATGCTTAGCGCTCTTCTTATCGGATGAGTCGTGCAGCGTCTCTACTCCTTAAGCAATTGTAGGCTCCATCATTTAAAATATTTCAAGCTAGTGAATTTGGGCCTAATTCTAAAACGTGCTTATTCGACATAGCAAATTTTGAATTTTTACGGTTTTAAATGGAGTATTAACTTAGCATCTCCTGAATAACTCACGTTTTCGACTAAGCATGTTTTGGAGTTGAGCTGTCGATAATTTAGTGGAGCTCAATGATTCAGACATTTTTGATTGCTCCATCTACAGACTTGTTTTTTCCGCCGTTGAATAATTTTCTAACAAGTATTAAGATCTAGAGAACACAAAACCAAATTTTATCAGTTTTGAGCTGTTTTTGTTTTAATAACGAAGATTTAAAAGCCATAACGGCAGTACGGCTATCGCTGCAAATATTTAAGGAAGGTAAAGAAACAGTAGCAGATATTAGCAAGCCAATAGTTTTGTTAAATGAAAGTAGAAGTCTTTTCGATATATTAAGGCAAATGTCACTAAAGCTGGGGTTCCCAGCAGTTTTTGCTTTGCGAACCCTTGAGAAAAAAATTGTTTTTCCGCGGATTGCCAAATTTTAAGTTATGGTAAACTATTTGTCAGAATATGTTTAGCCGCTTTTATGGCAAAGTTTTCTGAATTGGTTAAATTTCAAAGATTTAACGGTTTAATGATTTTAGGAAATTTAAATAAAACAGTTTAGAAATGAAAAAAAAAATTTTTTGGTTTTTTGAAAACCTACACTTTCTTGTGACTTAGAGCCATTCGAAAATAATTTTACTTCGTTTTTCCTGGCCGTAATACTCTTTCTCTGCGCATACTGGGCTTAAAATGTTATCAAGTATTCCCATTACAGTGTATGGGCAATGACCTTCAGGGCTAAGTCCGAGTCCTTCTGCAGCAAGTATTTGAAATACAAATAAGAATATCGACCCACAATTAGAATCTACTGTTCTGTTCTGTCTTGTGCTGTTTTATTTTTCATCTATTAATTTAACAAAAGAATAAACCTTTTTAGTTTGGAGACAACTTTAATATTCTTCAAAATTTCATATTTTTTGTATTTAATGCGCAAAGGTTAAGTTTTTAACAGTTAAAGGAAACAAAAAGTTAATTGCCCCAAAAAGCTTAAAATTAATAAATAATATGGCTCCATAATGAGCTTTCGCTGTAATGAGTTCATTTTACAAACACTTAGAGACCCACTGTTAATTATTTTTTAACATGAATTTTTGGCCGTATTGCCGCCAAAATGTTTAACAGAATAAAATTTATGGCAAAAATTACTGTTTTTTCATGTTGTCATTTTATTTGCGCTCTTCCTTTAACAACACAACGAAAAATTAATGTTCTGCATGAAATAAAGTATCGAAGTTGTAGAGACACTACACAAAAACGCATTTATTAGTGCGGCAAAGGAATCAGCCAACACATACACTCACACTAACAAACAAACACACCGAAATATTTTAACAGAATTCCTGCCAATTTTTACCAACAAAAAAAAATCTCATGCAATGCATTTTTAGAAATCGTAATGAAAAACAGAAGGAGACAACGACTCTGGTAAAAAAACAAAAAAAAAAAAAAAAAAAACATTTCCAGCCTCTGTACAGGAAAAATAAAAAAAACTTATAATAAAAAGTCTTTTATTAAATAACCTTATTCTCCTTTGTTACTTCTAATGCTGCTACTGCTTCAGAAAAAGTTGCTCATAAAACAAATACAAGAAAAACTTTAAGTGGTGAAAAAGAAAATAAAAAAAGACAAGAGCGGAAAAATTATTATGGAGGACACTTGAGCGTCGCTAAGTCTGTGGCATTGTATTTATTGGCCACATTAACGGGATACAAGCAAAGTACACCAACATTTACACACACACACACACACATACACAGACACACATGCATATATTCATAAGATATGGAATAAGCTTCCATTAATAGATGGCTGCTATTATATATTCAGCAGTTTTTTTACATGTTCCAAACCCATGAGAATGTTGACTTGCCCGTAAAAGATTTTTCATACAAACACACTCGCAAAATTTATGCTAAAACACGCACTACATCAATCAATCATCCACGATGCGCGTATCGATTTTATATATCCTTGTTCTACTTATGTAACTGTGAGAGTATATCCTTATAATAAGCAGTACGAACTGATATTTGCATCCATTTAATAAATTGCATTACTGACAGTAACTGAAACAAAGAGAAGGAGATGTCACTGAGTCTCACATCTATAGTTTCAATGCCTTCATGTTAAGGTTGAACCATTTATTGTTTTAGTACCCTACAAAGTCATTGCTGCCTATGGTCTTTGAAAGTTGTAAAGGACCATAATTTACAGATTTAAAAAAAAAAACGGTTTTAGGTAAATGAGTTACTATTAACTCGATTGCTTTTGACTTATTTGTAGCCCAAAGCGATTTTATAATTTAAGAAGTAAACGCTAAGTAAAATGTGTTTAACCCGTTTTTTCATTAACCCTCTTATACATAAAACTTATTTTAGGTTTATAAGACAAATTTTTTTATAACCTTGAAATATTTCCAGCTAGTGTGTAAGAGTCTACTGGAAATCTCATGAAGAGCGATTTTTATCGCCGGCGAGCGCATTTTTAATCGAAGAAGATTTCTTGCACATGAGAAACTGTTACACAAGCTGATTCCTCTATGAGATACTTTTACAGCTCAGCAAAAGACGCTTACATTATTCATAGAGGGAATCGTTTACGATGTGTGTAAAGATTATCTAACGAGTCTTTCAGAAAGCAAGAATCGTATGAGGCTCATGTGGGGATTATCTAACAACTCGTGAAATGCTCAGCTTTATTACTGGGCTACCTAAATAAGCTTTTGAAGCAGCATCTAATGGTATATAATTACAAAAAAAAAACCAAATTAATTAACTTTTTTTTTAAACAGATTCAATTTGGAAAGCAGAACATTACTTCCACATACGTAGAATTTGTATGAAAACCCGAAACGAAAATATGTACTTAGCTTAATATCTCAATTAGTAGGTCGCAAGTGGTCAAGTTTTATATACCATTCAAAAACTCTTTTCGATTACACCAAATTTTATTTATGTCGTCTTGGAGCAAAGTACAAAAAAATTCGAAAAACTGAAAAAATACCTTTTTTAAAAATGGTCCAGCTCACGGATGGTCAACAGAATAACCAAAATATTTTGGGAATCATGATAAAATATATCAACCTTTATTTTCAGAGGGATAACAAAATCACTTTTTTTTGGAGTCGCTCTAATGTACAACAACTGTTATCTTATTGTTTTTGGTTTAACCACATGTTTCTTTCAATAAATGCAATACTATAATTATCAATTCAAAAAGAGATGTATATTTTCACCATTGGATAAAAATATTTGCATTATTCGAGGAATTTGAAGAATTAAAAACCCCTATTCCGTTAATCGAGCAATTTTAATATTCAAAATCCATTAATTCTTTACTCGACCAAAGCCAAAAATCAAATACAGGATACTCTAGTAAGTACTTCTACTAATCAAGTTGCCCTGTACTGATAAAGATGTGAATGATATGCCCGAAATTATTTTATGCATGCAACGGATATAATTAAGAGAAAGAAACGTCAATAATAATTTTTTTTCAATTATTGTTTAGAACGTGTATGAATTTATATTTGCTTCTTTATTAATTTGTTTACGAGCGACAATGGAATTTTTTTTTATATTTATTGGTAACAAAACTTTTTACAAACATACACTTTAAAAACTTTATTTCTTGTACAAAAGGAAGGATAAATATGGCTCTAGAAAGACTCGCAAGCAAACAGAATACGATAAGGAAAAAGAGTCCTAAGAAATTACCCGGCTAACATTTGGTTGATAATTTTTTTTAAAAATCACCTTAATGAGCATTTTTACATAATTTTATCATGATTAAAAACTCATGTATCACTAGAGCGATTGAAAAAGGATTCACATATGAATCATTCATACGCTCAAAAGAGAATCAGAAAATTGTACCACAAATGATTTTCGAAAGTGGTTCATCTGTACGGTACCATTTTCTTACAACCATTTCACAACATTTTACTCGTAACATTTTGCTCGTGAAGCCGATTCCTAAAAGATTCGATTACACTATGCTAGTTGAAAAAACAGACAAGCCGGGCACATGTCGTTTTAACATAATTCGGGTACGCTGAATCCAGTGGTGCCCACGGTTTTTTAAGATTGGCTCTGGTTTTCGAGATATGCCTTTATTTCGAAAATGGATGAGGTTGCACAACATATATTCGCGTAATTCAAAATTGGTTTAGTTTATTGAAATTACTACAAAAAAACCGAAATTCCGCAATAAAATTTCATTTAAGAAAAATAAAACCTTTCTTCTAATATGGGTAGTCGTTAGTGAAACATAATTATTTTTTTGAAAGAAAAATTAATTTTTTTATCAAAATTTTTAACTTTTGTTTATAATAAATATAAGTTTTATTTGAAAAATGCAGGGACCAAAAATGTTATATAAAGGGTGGTTAAATTTTAAGGGCTGATGTTGATTTTGAATAAAAAACAAATTATTTAGAAAATTATTATCATTTCTTTTTATTGTGATAATATTGGTATGCTTCAATTGTGTATGGCACAAAGTATCGGCCAAATGGCCGCCTCGGCGGCACGCCTTCATCCGATGGTCCAAATTTTCAATGACGCTCAGGCATAATTTAGGTTCTATGCCGTAAATGTGCCGAATTATCTCATCCTTTAGCTCTTGAATTGTTGCTGGCCTATCGACGTACACCTTTTCTTTCAAATTATCCCAAAGGAAGAATTCCGACGTTGTCAAATCACATGATCTTGGCGGCCAATTAACATCGCTACGACGTGAGGCAACACGGCGATTGAATTTGTCGCGCAAACGAGCCATTGTTTCGTTAGCTGTGTGGCAAGTGGCACCGTCCTGTTAAAACCACTTATCGTCCACATCCATATCTTCCAATTCGGGCCATAAAAAGTTCGTTATCATCGTACGATAGCGAACACCATTTTCAGTAACTGCCTGACCGGCTTAATTTTGGAAAAATACGGCCCAATGATGCCGCCAGCCCATAAACCGCACCAAACAGTCACTCCTTGTGGGTGCATTGGTTTTTCGCAAATCACTCTTTTGTTTTTTAAAAATTCATAAAAAATTAAAATATTCAGCTAGGCATTTTTTACGAGCCGACCTAATGATGTACATCCGGCTGGTTATTTTTCGATATAATCTTGTACGCAAAGCACAGGTCGCAATTTTAACGATGTTTTGATGATATTTGGTTTATACGCCTTAATTGTCATAAGAGCGAGGCCCATCGTAAATGTTAAGAATCGGTCCACAATTTCATATGGCCCTCGTACAAGCTTCTACCGAAATAGAGTCTATGTGTATTATTATGTTGGTATTTAGAACAATTTTGGCACAAAAAGATTTTATTGCAACATAAATCGTCTGACCAAATTATTATACCCGCACCACAACAGTGCGGGTTTGTGCTGAAGTTTGTAACACCATAAAACATTGGTCCTAGACCTTTGAGTATACCGATCGATTTAGAATCACTTATTGACTCGATCTAACGATGTCCGTCCGTCCGGCTAGCTAGGTGTCCATGTCAATCTTGTGCGCAACGTACAGGTCGCAAATTTGGTAATTTGATGAAATTTGGTACACAGGCTCTTATTGCCGTAAGGACCAAGCTTAATGGTGAGAATCGATCCATAGTTAAAGATAGCCTTTACACAAGCTTCTTTCCGAAATAGAGTCTTTGTGCCAGTTACCATCTTATTATGTGGGTATTTATGTTAAATTTTGTCCAAACTTATTTGATTGCAATCTAAATCTTCTCACAAATTTTTATTGGAATCGGTCAATATATGACCATAGTTTTTGAATACTGTGGTAAAGGGTATCATATGGTCGGGCTTGACCGTCTATACTTTCTTAATTGTTTTACCATTTGACCATAGCTTCCATATAAATATTATTAGCGAAAACAGATTTGAATGTTAGAACATTTCTGTAACTGTTGGTATTGATATAAATCTTGGCGACGATACTTTTAAAATAGTCACTGTGTCGTGGTAAAATTTTGTACTGGCATGTCAAGAATTGATTATAGGTCCCAAGTAAGCCTCATCGCTTTAAGTCTAAAAAATCTCATATAGATGTAGATATCTAGATAATAATCAGCACAATGAACTCTGATATTAATAATTTTGTTTCGCCGTGTCCATGATTGTCTAATGGCGATTTCTTTTCTGAGAAAAATGTTGCATAAATGGTACATGCTCTACACAAAAGAGATAGAGCATGTACCATTTATGCAACATATTTCTCAGAAAAGAAATCGCCATAAGTCTGTATATACTGTGGTGTAGGGTATCAAATGGTGGGCTTGTTATATATTGTATTATACATTATACTTTGGCTTATTCTTTTTACAAAAAACCTTTGAAACTTACCTAAAGCTTAAAAATTTGTAAGTGTAAGAGGAGTGTAGGTGACGCACATTTTTCGTGTCACGCGTGAGTAACTCTTGAGTGTAATTACATTTAATATTGATAACGATTAGGATTAAGAGAGTGGGCGTTATTGCAATACAAAAATATCGTCCATTATTAAAATAACAAAATCGCGTACGATTTCTCATTAAGGCATACTTATGAAACTATTGGATACATGAAAATTTAATAAATAATTTTTATTTTTTTTGAAAAATATTTATTAATATTTAACTGACTTTAAGCTTCGGGTTTCATTAAAAAACTTTTTTATTTTAATAAAATATTTTATGTGAGTGCGTGTTTGTGAGACTTTGGAAATCATTTATCAGTGAACATGGCGTCATAGCAAAAATTTTGTCAGTAATCGTTCGTTATCGAGAGACTTTAAAAATTCTTCGACCGTGATTAAAGTTACCATCACGTTTTTCCCTTGTGAGCCTGCGCAAACGTAAGTTAAAAACCAGTCACGCGCGAGTTGCATACCACTCCTTGCACACAATATACACAGAAATATATTTTGCCCCACTTAAGGCATTTATCAAAAATAAAATCAGTTTAAATTAAGAAATTATTAAGTGAATTAAAAGTTTAATCAAGTGAATTATACGTTTAGTTGTTACTATTAATTCGTTTACTGGTGCAATGTAAGCAGTTATGCATACATTGCAAAGTTTTAATTAAAGATTAGGAAATAATTATAAATAAGTCTTAAGATTCATCTTAATAAAGCAAGACGTTCTAAGGGTTAGCTTTTGTTTTTTATAGTAAAAACTGTTCCCCAAAATAGTTAACTCTTATAGAAAAATGCTTCTTCAAATTGATGACATCAAAATTGTGACATCAATGTTATTACAAATGGCATCAATAAGGCAAAAAGTGACATCAGTCTAATGACGAATGTCATCATAAAATTTTGTCATATTTTATGCGTCATCTATGCTATGACTACAGTGACATCAATTCGATGCAAAATGTTATGTCTTATAAACAGGTAAAGTAAGAATGAAGATGAAAACTAAATAAAGTTAAAATGCTTTTAAGGTGTGCTTTTGAGGAAGAATGTTATTGATTTATCTACTATTTTGGTTTTTAATCACATTTTTAAAACCTGCACAGGAGGCATCGATTTGATGTAAATTTTTCATCAAATTATACAACTTTATACAACATATAACATTCATCAATATCAATACATTATTCTTCACATTTGACATCAACATCAAAAAGAATCAGAGAGATAAGAGTAAATTGTATAATAATTCATACGAGTGTGTTGGTAAAAGTTTGTTTTAGAAATAACAACAACAATACTACAGCAGAAAACATACATTCAGCCATGTCACAGAGTACAATTCAGGCATGCTGCTGGTATCTTATAATTGAAAGTTCTTCTGTAATCAAAGGGTGGAAAACAACATAAGTGAAACAAATATGTGTATCGGGAACGTAAATATTTATTCACTCTGTCACTGGGGGTAAGTTTAACTTCAAGTACGGATTCGGGATTAAGCCAACTTAGAAATTTTTGAATCAGCCACATTGACTTAAAATAGCTGTTCAACATTCCAGCATAACTCTCAAGAAAATCAAACATAGTAAAATATATCCTACAGATATCAAGCGTCTCTTGACTGAAAAAAGGAGAGCTCGAAGAGAGTGGCAATTGTACAGATCCCCTCAACTTACCAATTTACTTAAAGGGTGCACAAAAAGGCTAAGAAAGTTACTGCATTTTTAGAAAAATGCATCCTTTGAAAAATTTCTTAAGGAACTTGATGAAACTCCTCAATCAGACTACTCATTGTGGCGTGCCGCTAGAAATTTTAAGAGACCAGTTATCACTAAACCACCATTAAGAAACTGAAATGGAAGTTGGGCACAAAATGATATAGAAAAAGAAATCTTTCTGTTAATCATTTGAAAACCGTATTTACCCCTCATACATCTTTCGATACTGTGGTCGAGCTACCACCTGTTGCTCTTAGAGCAGCTGTTCTACTAAGATTTGAGATAAGAGAAATCGAAAACCCCAAAAAAGCCCTTTGGTTTGATAGGATCAGTAACAAAATGCTTTTGGAGCTAAGTATAGCAAAGAAAATGATTCTCTTGATTTTTAATACTATTTTACGCCTTGAATACTACCCTCAGTAATGGAAAGTATCCTTAGTTACAATGATACCTAAGCCAGGAAAGGATCCTACAACAGTTGAGTCATATAGACCTATAAGCTTATTGACTAATACAGGGCTGTGTATTTTTTTTGAAAAATATTTATTAATATTTAACTGACTTTAAGCTTCGGGTTTCATTAAAAAACTTTTTTATTTTAATAAAATATTTTATGTGAGTGCGTGTTTGTGAGACTTTGGAAATCATTTATCAGTGAACATGGCGTCATAGCAAAAATTTTGTCAGTAATCGTTCGTTATCGAGAGACTTTAAAAATTCTTCGACCGTGATTAAAGTTACCATCACGTTTTTCCCTTGTGAGCCTGCGCAAACGTAAGTTAAAAACCAGTCACGCGCGAGTTGCATACCACTCCTTGCACACAATATACACAGAAATATATTTTGCCCCACTTAAGGCATTTATCAAAAATAAAATCAGTTTAAATTAAGAAATTATTAAGTGAATTAAAAGTTTAATCAAGTGAATTATACGTTTAGTTGTTACTATTAATTCGTTTACTGGTGCAATGTAAGCAGTTATGCATACATTGCAAAGTTTTAATTAAAGATTAGGAAATAATTATAAATAAGTCTTAAGATTCATCTTAATAAAGCAAGACGTTCTAAGGGTTAGCTTTTGTTTTTTATAGTAAAAACTGTTCCCCAAAATAGTTAACTCTTATAGAAAAATGCTTCTTCAAATTGATGACATCAAAATTGTGACATCAATGTTATTACAAATGGCATCAATAAGGCAAAAAGTGACATCAGTCTAATGACGAATGTCATCATAAAATTTTGTCATATTTTATGCGTCATCTATGCTATGACTACAGTGACATCAATTCGATGCAAAATGTTATGTCTTATAAACAGGTAAAGTAAGAATGAAGATGAAAACTAAATAAAGTTAAAATGCTTTTAAGGTGTGCTTTTGAGGAAGAATGTTATTGATTTATCTACTATTTTGGTTTTTAATCACATTTTTAAAACCTGCACAGGAGGCATCGATTTGATGTAAATTTTTCATCAAATTATACAACTTTATACAACATATAACATTCATCAATATCAATACATTATTCTTCACATTTGACATCAACATCAAAAAGAATCAGAGAGATAAGAGTAAATTGTATAATAATTCATACGAGTGTGTTGGTAAAAGTTTGTTTTAGAAATAACAACAACAATACTACAGCAGAAAACATACATTCAGCCATGTCACAGAGTACAATTCAGGCATGCTGCTGGTATCTTATAATTGAAAGTTCTTCTGTAATCAAAGGGTGGAAAACAACATAAGTGAAACAAATATGTGTATCGGGAACGTAAATATTTATTCACTCTGTCACTGGGGGTAAGTTTAACTTCAAGTACGGATTCGGGATTAAGCCAACTTAGAAATTTTTGAATCAGCCACATTGACTTAAAATAGCTGTTCAACATTCCAGCATAACTCTCAAGAAAATCAAACATAGTAAAATATATCCTACAGATATCAAGCGTCTCTTGACTGAAAAAAGGAGAGCTCGAAGAGAGTGGCAATTGTACAGATCCCCTCAACTTACCAATTTACTTAAAGGGTGCACAAAAAGGCTAAGAAAGTTACTGCATTTTTAGAAAAATGCATCCTTTGAAAAATTTCTTAAGGAACTTGATGAAACTCCTCAATCAGACTACTCATTGTGGCGTGCCGCTAGAAATTTTAAGAGACCAGTTATCACTAAACCACCATTAAGAAACTGAAATGGAAGTTGGGCACAAAATGATATAGAAAAAGAAATCTTTCTGTTAATCATTTGAAAACCGTATTTACCCCTCATACATCTTTCGATACTGTGGTCGAGCTACCACCTGTTGCTCTTAGAGCAGCTGTTCTACTAAGATTTGAGATAAGAGAAATCGAAAACCCCAAAAAAGCCCTTTGGTTTGATAGGATCAGTAACAAAATGCTTTTGGAGCTAAGTATAGCAAAGAAAATGATTCTCTTGATTTTTAATACTATTTTACGCCTTGAATACTACCCTCAGTAATGGAAAGTATCCTTAGTTACAATGATACCTAAGCCAGGAAAGGATCCTACAACAGTTGAGTCATATAGACCTATAAGCTTATTGACTAATACAGGGCTGTGGAGTCGTCCGAAAAAAGTACTAACTCCGACTCCGACTCCAAACGCTGAAATTTTTTAAGCGCGACTCCGACTCCGACTCCGACTCACGACTCCGACTCCTACTCTAACCGTGATGCGAAATGAATGAGACGTAAAATTATTTCTCTTTTGTGTAGAAACATCTTTATTAAACGAATTATGGGAATCCCCGCGTAATGTGCATAAGAAAAACATGAGTGTTATGGTAGGAATTAAAGGCAGGCCGACAAAGATGTTTCTGCACAAAAGAGAAACAATTTTACGTCACAATTTTTCTAATACATACTAGTATTTATGCGCTATAGCAACACTTATTCTGTACAACGTTGAAAATATTTCAGCGTTGATGGTTAAAAAATTCTGATATTAAAATTATTGGCAATTCCTGTCATTAACATATTTTAGCATGAGTAAATTATTTAAAAAATCACACATCTTTTTCAACTAGATCAATAACTGAGTATAAGTTTTGCTAATTTAATTTAGACTTTTTCCCGCACGAATAAAAAATATACCTAAATATACGTAAATAGTAAAGTACTTGAATCAACTATTTCTCATAAAATAAATTAAAATCTACTTATTCATATTGATCTGCAAAATATTGCATCGCCAATTTCGAAGAATTTTTATATTGAAAAATATTAGAATTTTTTTTTTAATTTTTTAAGCCGACAAATTTTGGAGTCGGAGTCGCGCGTTTTTTTGGGTACTGCGACTCCGACTCCGACTCCGGTACAAATACCTCAACTCCGACTCTTCAACTCCGACTCCACAGCCCTGGTCTAATATATCAAAGCTGTTTGAGAAGCTGTTAGTGTCAAAATTGGCCCCAATTTTAAATTTAAATAGATGTATTCCTAAACATCAATTCGGCTTTAGAAGAGATCACAGCACAATTGAACAAACCCATCGTATAGTAAACGCCATAACAAAAGCCTTTGAAGAAAGAAAATACTGTTGCGCTCTCTTCATCGATGTCTCTTAAGCTTTTGATAAAGTCTGGCATGAAGGCTTATTACATAAAATGAAGCTAAACTTACCAGTAAACACAAACAAGCTGTTAGAAAGCTACTTACTTTATTATTAAAGAAGGTGCTTTTTTAAGTTCTTCTCAGCTAATTAACGCTGAAGTCCCAGGGAAGCATAAGGGCCCACTTTTATACTTAATATATCCCTCAGACATGCTAATAAACAACCACAGCCTGACTTCAATATTTGCAGATGATTGTTTAAGCGTACACGATAACTGTAATGAAGCATCTCGTTACTTGCAGGATCATATTTTTGAACTGGAAAAGTGGTTAAAACAATGGAGGATAAAGGTCAATGAGCAAAAAAGCGTACATATAACATTTACCTTGCGTCGGGAGTCATGTCCCCCTATTAAAATCAATAATCAATTAGTGTCCCAACAATCGCATGTAAAATATCTCGATTTTCATCTAGATCGGCGTTTAACATGGAAATGCCATATAAAGGCAAAACTAACACAAATTAAACTAAAAGCAATTCAAATTTATTGGCTTATTGGAAGAAATTCTGTTCTTAGCCTCAATTGCAAACTTCTACTTTACAACTCTATATTAAAGCCAATCTGGTGCTACGGGGCACTGTCTCGGCCTCAAATTTCGAAAAAATTCAAAGGCGCCAAAATAAACTTCTTCGAATAATCACAGTCGCTCCTTGGTATGTGAAAAACTCAAATATTCACAAGGATCTCAATGTGCCATAAGTAAAAACTATTATTACGCAGTATGCAGTAGAATATTTAAAAAGTCTTGAGTCGGACACAAATCCACTAGCTGGAAATATTCTAAATGACAGCGGCCACTCTAGATTAAGGAGAAGGGATACTGCAGGACTCATCCGGCGAGAAGAGCGCTAAACCTAGTCTGGCATTGCCAGGACAAAAATAAAGTATTAGTATAAGATTTGATTATTTATTGTTAGTTCATATTTAATATATGAAGATTCAATAAATAAATACTGAAAAAAAACTTTGACTTAAGTCAACCCCAATAACTCAGTTTAATTATAGTTTGTCATTTTTTTTAATAAACTGACTCTGGTTCGTCATTTCTGTGATGCTGATATGTCATCCCATTGATGACATAACATCAATTTTTGACCCTGATGACAATTTGGCTAAAATATGTTTAGGCTGTCATAACAATGATGAAAAGAGTCATGGGGTCAAAAATTAAGACACTTGTCACAGTACTGATGTAAAAATACATCAGCCTTATGACGCTTTATTTATCACTGTAGTAAGCATACTATTATAATCCTGCTTGTATTAAACATGTTTCGTTGTTTTCTTTTCTCTCAAATGACTTATTGATACCAAATAAAATTTATCTTCATGCTTAATAAAACTCTTGTTTAGTTTTATTGACCTTTTTGCAGTATATTTTCCTATGGTCCAATGATTCATATCATTATTATTCAAATTTCTAAAAGGATTTCCTTCTTGTCATAATAAAATTTAACAACAATGTCCATGCAAAGGGAATATTTGAGTGTAATAATCAGTATAATTAAGTTTAATCTGATTTCTGGCATTAATTCTGTTGCTTTTAATAGAGCCACTACTGGTGCAACATACAGCTCTGGCTGTTATTTAAGTTTATTAGCTTGTATTAATGACATAAACTAATGATGATGGTTTTTAGCAGTGACTTCTTCTGGCATTTGCTCTTCTCAGTAGGAATGTATCTATAAACTTATCTACAATACAAATGACCAGTGTCACCACTTTAATATATCCTTAAAATGTTCTTATAGTTCCAACACCTCTTCTTCATTGCCCTTTCCTATCACTTTGTAAAGTTAGTTTTGCACAGAGCGGAGGACATAGTGTAGAAATGTTGTTATTGTTTAATCTTTTTGTTAAAAGGGGAAGTTTAAGCTTAAGTAATTATCCTTTAAGACATTATTAACAGTATGAGTATGATTGTTTAGACTACAACGCATACAGAGGCGAACGCACAGACACAAACACCAACACACTCAAACATGTACATTATGAGATGGTTAAAATGTTTTTGGTAACCTCGGGCATTCATAAACAACATGTTGCTGCAGCACAGCAGTAATAATTATGTATGTACGAGTACTTGTAAAAATAACCGCAAACTAATTTCGAGTGGTCTAAGAAACTGATGCTTGTATCTTCTTAGAATTTACTTATGCAGACAGACACCTAAAAAGCCAGTGATTCTTTATTTGATTTAATTTTTAATTTTGAAAATTTTGGAAAACTTATTAATAGTAGATTTTTAAGGGTAAAATTTTAACTTTAAAAATAAGAGGATAAGTCTTTCTTAATGTAGCTTACGATGTGTCACAATGTGACCTAATTTTATTAGATTTACCATAAAAACGAAAGTCTTTAAAAAATTGTAATGGCGACTAATTTTTGTTTTGCCGTGCTATGTAAACAAACTTATGAGTAAATTAAATTAGTCGGACATATTAAACCGTGCACAATAATCGAATTTATAAAGTTTTTTCAACTTTGTATCAATGGTAAAATGGTAAAATATAGACTTATTTTTTGCCAAATCTAGAAATTCAACAAAATATATTTGTCATGTTAATGGTTATATATTGAGATATATTATGCAATAATACTTTTGTTCATAATAACCTTCATCGGTGTCACCATTTAAACTGTCTAAAATAGTATACGTAATTTATTATTATTAAATCATGTCTTGCTTAAGAACAGCGGCCATTGGCAAAAAAATTGGGATAAACCCCAAGAAAAGTCCACTGGATCTATGGGATCCTTCAATCCTTCTATACGGAATACTCTTGTGGTGGCCGCTCATGGATGGAAGTCCAACTAAAGAAAACTGAGGAAGGTAAAGCGAATGACCTCGCTATGCGTTACAGAGGCTTTTGCATCGCTCCTACCGATTCTCTGGATATTATCCTCGTTCTAACACCATTGGATGTGGTACACGCAAAGAAAAAACATGGTTGTGGTAAACATATTCTAAGAGCAACATATTATGATTAGATTCATGATTGTAGTCAACATATTACGGACATTATTGAATCATATAATGACCAAATATATTCGTAATATATCATCATAATATTTTTCCTATAATTCTAATTTGTTTTTATTACATCATATTATAATTTAATGTAATCATATTATTATCATGTCAATATTAATAAGTTAAGGACTAAACATTTTATTATCATGTTAATCATAATAATATGTAGATTAAATCTAAAACCGAAAAATATTTCTAATATATATTTATGCTTATTTACTTACTGGCAACCTAAACTGTTACAGATATTTCACATCATTTTATGATGCAACTTTAAACATAATATTTTTAACCTATTTTTGTCGTAGTTCGCAATTATTTATAAATTATTTTTTAGAATTTTCACTCTTTTTTTTCTAAAATAACACAGAACAATTGTAAAGATTTTTGCACCATTTTCAAACAATATTAAAATTTTTTTAGCATTGATATTTTATTTTGTGACACTTTACAATTTCTTGTTTTAATGTGCCTACAATTTCTTTAAACTAGCTTTTTCTATGAATAACAAATAATTCGATAGGCACATGTAAAACAAATGACACAACTGATGCAAAATTATTTTACAAATGGCGATAACAAAATATTATTAGAGTAAAGATATTTTGTTTGCATCTTAAACATATTATGAGTACGCGTATAGAAAATGATCATGTTATGGCTATTTAAAATCATTAAATGATTGTGAGGAATATAATATGTTTTCAAAGTTTTCACTATTTAGTTGTTATAAAAATAATTACTTTTCAGCGAACCATACTTAAATTTATAATTGCAAAAAACATTGACATGTTTACAGTGACTATAATTTTGTTAATATTTAATAAAAATAACAATATTTTGTGTACGGCAACAATATATTGTTACAATAAGCATGGTGTAGTTGCCGTAATCATGCCCAACTGTATTTTTTCTCTGCGATTAGTGAAAGAGATGGGAACAAGCTCGGCAATTCCCATAAAATGTACTTGACAGTGGAGTGGAAATAGCAGCGGTCTCTTTAGGGCACAAATTACACACAGATATGTCACGAGACAGAAGATTTTTTGTCTCTTTCTTAGAAAGCTGCCCTTTTTTCATTTCTACTTGAACCCTCTTTTATGCCGAAATACAATGAACACAAATTTATTTAGTTTAGATTTATTTGCAAAACTTTTGTAAAAATTAACTTTTAAGTTTATCGCAATACTAGTAAATAATATTTAAGTAAGTAAAAACCATTATAAAACAAAACAATATTACGCTTTTTGTCTCTTTCTTCGAAAGCTGCCCACGCAACTGATTTGGGCCTTTTTCACACGTCACTTTTTACATATCTGTGTGTAATCTGTGCTTTAGGGTTTCGAGCCCTTACGACGACTTCTGTAGATACTTAAAATTATAGCTGTGCCGCCGTTGTTGCCTTAGATGCCTCTCCCTCACAACGGGAACAGCCCCTGACTGCCGCACACCCCTAAACCAGACGGCTGAATAGTTTGATATCTGGATTAAATGGGTCCTAGAGCACGGAGATTTACTGGAGAACATTACGGCTGTTCATGTACTACATAATCTGGTTTGATGCTAAAAAAGGACTCAACAATATCTTCCTGTGTAAATTGTATAAAATCAAACAAACGTGTCGTATGATTATTATCTGTTACAATATTGTCGGCTTAAATAATATTGCTTGGCGAATGATTGTTGGTGATATTGTTGTGTTGTGCCGTGAAAAAAAATCTCTATATACATCAGTTTTAGCATTGGGCATTGGTATATTAGCAAAGTTCAAGTTAAGTTTATTGACATCAACTGAATCTGCGGTATTGGCCTTACCATTAACAATTCCCTTAATATGGATCACCTTCCATTTATTTCTTGATTTTAAAGCTGATATAAATTTTTCCTCAAAAAAAAATAAGTTTTTGCAATGTTAATTTATGTATTAATATGTTTTCTATAGCTTTTCAAAATTTCGTGAAGTGTATAAGTTTTAAATTTTAGTTTTATATTAGTTTTAAATCTGGCATATGCCTCATTTCTCGTTGCAATAAGTGTTTTAATTTCTGAAGAAAACCAAGATTGTTCAGAACGTTTGCTAAATGTTTTTATTGGTACATACTTGTTGTAAAGATAAAGCATATTTTTTTGTAAAAAAATCAATTGATCATCTACACTAGGCATTAAAAAGATTTGAGTCCAAGGAATTATAAAAATCTCTGACTCCAGTGATGCATACTCAATGTTTTTAAAATCTCTATAAAAATTTCTTGGCTTTGATCTTCAGTACAATACTCGAAAGATATAAAAATTAAGTCATGTTAAGAGAATAAGGACGCAAAAAGTTGTTCATACAATAATAATTTGAAACGGTTATTAACGAAGCAAAGATCCAGAAGGCTGCTTGAAGTTTTAGTAAAATGGGTGGGAAGTGAAGCATTACCTAGATTTTATTTATTTAAGATATAATGTCAAAGTTATTACACAGTACAACATTTTTCAGTTAATTGATTGCCAACTCAATTCTGTGAACTGTATGTGAAATTAGACCCAAAAAGAAGAATTTCTGCATCATTCGTTTTGTCTTCTTACCTGCGATTTGAAGTTAGTATCAATTTGAAGTTAGTACTATCGTATAGGGGAATTTATCACGTTTTAGGCCCTGTTGTTTGACATAGCTCGACAACCACTAGCCCAATTTAGTTGAAATAAATTTTAAAAAATTAAGAATTACAATTCCCTTAATCTGTTCATATATTGTTTTCCTATAAAAGTAACACTTTCGAAGTTAAAAATGAATGTATGAAGGGAAAAAATTATTTTTTGCCTAAAAATTTAAATTTTTTTTTTTAAAAATACATAAAAAATCCAAAATGGAAAAAAGTTTCAAGTCTAGTTATTTTTTCGCAAAGTCACATAACCTATGAGCAAAATGAGACAAAGATCATACAAATCGATGCACGCGTTTCGCTTTTATTCGCAATTGAGTAAATGTATGAATTTCAAAAATTTGCTCGAGATATGCACAACATTATTTGGAGAAAACATTGACACCTTTTTCATGATTCTGAGAATTAAAAAAAAAGGAATAAACAAAAGGTTATTTGATTTTTATGATTCCGGTAATAAATGTACGTGGACAATTAAACGGAAAGTGGACCTTTTTATTATTTGGGTTTTTCCGGTGGTCATTATTTGGAAAGTTTTGCACAGTTTGAAACGTACAAGTGCTGAATCAGGTATATAGCCAGCCGCCCTTAAAATATGCGCCCATTTATAAGTACCTGTCAGTAAAATATTCAAAAATACGTAGTATTTATAGGTGTGCATTGATCGATTTTTGGCATTCAGCCAGTGCCGACGAACGCGAACAGTAAAAGTGATTTTTCTCCAGTTTTTTAAAAGTGAATAACAACAAAACATAAAATATATCAATATGGAAAACAACAAGTGCCCATATTTGGATGAATATTGTTACGTTTGTGGTCATATCGTCCGAAAAAAGATCGAAAAAATTTGTTTACTGAGCAATTCAAAACCGCGTATTGTAATTATTTCGATGAAGCAGATTTAAGTGGTGCAAATTTTACGCCGAACACAGTGTGCAACAGTTGTTATACTACCCTTCTAAAATGGATTCACGGAAAAAGTAGAAAGTTATCTTTTATGAAGCCAGTAATTTGGGTGGAAGACACAACTGGACATGATGAATCCAGGTGCTATGCATGCATAAATTTTCGTCCTGGATTAAACAGACAACAATTGAAAACAAAAGTATACACTGCTGCATTTACTGCCACACTTCCAGTGCAACGCCCTGCTGATACCGATGCACCTAAACCTCCGAGTGCGGATACTGTGTCCCTGCTAGCCGAAACCGTTTTCACCAATCCGACCGATTTGGATGATGCTGATTGGATACCCGATATTGAAAATAGTGCACCACAACCGCTACCACAAATCGAAATGGATTACATTGTGGCCAAGCTGGGACTATCACAACACGACTCCGAATGGCTGACATCATTTTTGAAGAGAAGAAAACTCACACAGCAAAATGTCAGCGCAACATCATACTGACAACGCCAAGCTGATTTTCAGAAATTTTATTCCGTTGACGAAGCAAATACGTTCACGTACTGCCATGATATCCCAGGTTTAGTGAAAAAATTGGGAATGGATTATATCGCTGGCGACTGGCGTTTATTCATCGATGGTTCAGTTACTAGTTTGAAGGCTGTGCTGCTGCACAAAAAAAATAAAAAACCATGCATTCCATTGGGATTCAGCACAACTATGAAGGAAACGTATGAAGCATTGGGCGAAATTTTGAAGAAAATCAAATACGATGAACACAAATGGAACATTTGTTGCGATCTGAAGGTGGTCAACATACTACAAGGGATTATAGAAAAGGGCGGATATCCAAAATACTTCTGCTTCCTTTGTAATTGGGATTCACGATACAAAGGAAATCAATATCAATGTAAAGATTGGAAAGGAAGAACTCCCGAGCTCAACAAACAATTAAAATTACGCAATGAACCTATGATAAAGGACCTGGATGATATTTTGTTGCCACCGCTCCACATGAAACTGGGAATAGCTGGGAAATTCGTTGAAGTGGTGGTCAAAAAAGTTAACGGCGCACAGTGGCGCCATTTGAGTTTTTTCGTTGCAAAAATCATATCTTTTGAACCGAATAAGATAATTGAACAGTTTAAACAGCATATGATAGATAACTGTTCAGCCTATGAAATGAGCGTTTGGAAAGGGTGCTACGCTTTGTAGGGGCCTACTTATGGGTTATCAAAGTTAAAATTAGTAGAAAAATCAATTTTATGGTAACTAAAAAAAATTATTTTTACATTTTTAGATTGTTTTTATTTTTTTTCTTAAGGGTTTTATGTTTTAAATTATTACCCAACAAATTAAAAAAAAAAATTATTTATTTTTTTAAATTTATTTTTTCAATTTTCTGTAAAATATTCATCACAATTCGTAAGAGAAGGTATATCTAAAAGACTAACAATTTCTAAACTATAATTATTTTGTAACTCTATTCGTGACTTCACATGCCGCAGGGAAGAAATAAGTGGATCGGAAGATGCTGCCAACATGTTGAAGAGGTCCTTATTTTGCCTTACCCTTGATGCTTTGAATGTGTTCTGCAATCTATATTTTTTATAAAATTTGTTAAGAGACTCCTGTGCTTCTTCAGAAAGCTCTCCAATTGGCAAAGGCTGGTACTCAATTATATCTTTGCCATGCGCCAATATTTTATGGACGGTCGGGGTCAACTTCTTCTGTGGATACATTTCTGCTAAAAGAGATGCAGTTTTCGACGCATATTCTCCATATTTTGTAGAATTGACATTTTCTTTGCAGTTTAAAACATCCAAGATCGTTCCCAATCTTTTCACGATTTGATTGTCAATTCCAATGATTCTAGTTACTGCCTCATAATTTTCAAAAAATCTCCTAGAAGTGTTTCCATCGTTAGAGTTACCGTATCCGTGCTTGGGACAGTCTACTTTTAGTCCAACTTGTTTCAAAAAAACCATCCTGTATTTGCTTCTTTCTGATCTTTTCCTTATCCTTTATTGATGTATTTTCATCGAAGTTTTCCTCCTCTTGTGGTAGGGTATATGCCAGTTTTAGCAAGAATTCCATACACCTTATCCTTGCGTGCAATGGTGACATTCCATATTCGTAATTCTCCTCATTTGTAGAATCGTTTAAATTACCAAAGTTCTTCTGACAAATAATAATAAAAAATCGATAAAAAAAATATAAAAATAATACGAAAAAAGGGGTTTAGATAGGTTTTTGCTAAATTTTTACCTCCAATATAATTCTGTCTATGAAAACTAATTGAAATATATTATAATTAAGCAGAAAAAGATACTAATCTTAAACTCTTTACAACTAATTATATAAAATTGAGATGTAACATATTATATATGAAATAAATTGAATTGAATTGAAAAAAGTTCTTCTGACTCTTTTTGCAAATCGGGCATGACATTGTTGAGGTTGTTCCTGTCAGTTCGTTTACGACTTTTTCGTCAACCATGGTCAGGTGGAACTCGTAATTGCATTCAATATATTTTCCTTCTCCAATTTGCAGCTTTGTAGGCTTAATCTTGCTTATTTGTTCTTCAATGTCCTTCACCGTAGTCCTTATGAGTTCTGCCGATTCCCTTGCAAACTGAAACATTATTGGTCGGCAATAATGCACTGATGACGGACGTGGATTTTTCCAGTGTAGGGAATCATCCGATTTTAGCCGCAAAGGAACAACAGATGCCATAAACATATTTCCGTCCGATATTGTAGCGTCATCGAAAGATATCCTTTGCTTATAAACGCTTTGTCCGGATGATCCATCGCAGCCCCATTTGCTGATCAATGTCAACTTCTCAGGAAGAATTTTCACTTTTGTGAAAAACTTTGGTGTGGTTGACTTTCTAAACAGTTCAAATAATTTTAAATTGTTCAACGCCATGTTTTCAGTACTTAAATTGTTTAATGGTTTCAGTAATTGTTGCGCCAACTTTCAGGCGTAGACTAATCCAGGCATTATGCTTATTTTGCAATATATAGGCTTATGCTACCATGCCTAAAAATTTACCTGTTCCCTGCATACATATGGATTTAGGCTAAATAATGCAATTTTGATATTATGCACGTGTCCAAATAAGATTTGTGCCTACCTGTAGGGACCATAAGTCAATATTGTTCCTGACCATTTGTACGCCAAAGTATTGTTTATGTGAGGTACGTACCTGCTAATTTCAATGAGTAGTTTTTTTCAAACTATTAGATCAAACTACTGTCAGTCAAAACATATAAGGGATGGACGCCATACAATTTCTGCAACCATGTCTTTTTGAACTTTTTTACCTCTAGAAGCCAAACGGGCACGTACGGGCAGATAAAACCTTTTGAATTATGTAAAGAAATAATCAAAGAACAGGTTTTGCACGTATGGCACATATAGAAAAATATAGTTTTTTTTTATTTTCCGTCAAAGTTGAAAAATAGTGAAAAAACGGATAGTTTTTAAATAGTGATTTACCAGGAGAAACACAAAGCAAACAGTTAATTTTTTTTTTATCATTATACATTTAATAAATACATCAATCAATACAAATAAAAAATAAGGCGATTCGTTACCTATTTTTCGTGATATTACACCTGAAATCGCAACAAATTGACTAAAAATTGTGTGTTTTTTTGAAAACCGAAAGTCGGTCAACTTTGAACGGTTATATCTTCTAAACTAAAAATGTGATATTATTAAGAGTGGCATATTTGAAATCGTTGAAAAGTTTCCTATAACATGGGTTTATTCAAAACTTCGTCGGCACTCATGAAAATTTTGATTTTTGCAACCTCGCTTGCTCTACGGGCGCCACTGTGCGGCGCCTTTGACTGTTTGAAATCCATCTTTCCGAAACTCAGTGATGAGAAAATTAAAAACGGTACGTATCGTACTCTGTATTTCAATATTTTCATATCTAAATTTGTTAATTTCTATACATTCGCATTACCAATAATTTTTTCGTTTTTCTTATGTATTTAAAACAGGTATTCTCAATGGACCTGATATTCGGAAATTGATCAAAAGTGATTCTTTCACACATTTGCTTTCAGAGCATCACGACCACCAACATGCATGGAACGCATTGAAAGAAGTAATAGAAGGCGTTCTAGGAAAGAACCGTGTCCAGCGAGAAGAGATACAGCAACGAGTGGACAGGTTGCTGTTTTATTTCGAAAAAATCGGTGCATCCATGACGCTGAAATTGCATTTCTTGCACCACCACCTCGATACTTTTTTGGCACAATCACCTCAGGAATCAGACGAACAAGGAGAGAGGTTCCACCAGGTGACCATGCCATTTGAAAAGCGGTTCAAAAGCAAAAAATTGGATGCATTGCTTGCGGAGGTTTGTTGGTGGAGTTCCACAATTATGCAGTTTGAAGAAAGCACCGAAGATGAAGACATTGAAATTGGTGGACACAGTGAAAGAAACACGCCCTTGAATAGTATGTGTATCTCGGATGACGATACAGACTCAGACCATGAATATGAACAACCTACGAAGAAAACAAGATCATCAGAACCACAAGCGTCAACTTCTACAAGGATGGATATTGCCAATAATTGAAAAAATGTTCTAAATTTTTTTTTATGCATATTATACTTGCGTATTAATTGCATATTATTTTATTTTCATTAAGTTTTTATAAATAAAGTTTTTTTTTGCATGATAATTTTTTAATTTATATTTTTATTTTTATTTTAAGGGTGGTGGCTATAACTGATTTTTGAAATTCATACATTTACTCAATTGCGAATAAAAGCGAAACGCGTGCATCGATTTTTATGATCTTTGTCTCATTTTGCTCATAGGTTATGTGACTTTGCGAAAAAATAACTAGACTTGAAACTTTTTTCCATTTTGGATTTTTTATGTATTTTAAAAAAAAAAAATTTAAATTTTTGGCAAAAAATAATTTTTTCCCTTCATACATTCATTTTTAACTTCGAAAGTTTTACTTGTATAGGAAAACAATATATGAACAGATTAAGGGAATTGTAATTCTTAATTTTTTAAAATTTATTTCAACTAAATTGGGCTAGGGGTTGTCGAGCTATGTCAAACAACAGGGCCTAAAACGTGATAAATTCCCCTATACGATAGTACTAACTTCAAATCGATACTAACTTCAAATCGCAGGTAAGAAGACAAAACGAATGATGCAGAAATTCTTCTTTTTGGGTCTAATTTCACATACAGTTCACAGAATTGAGTTGGCAAATCATGTGTTGTACTGTGTTATTTAATACGAGTATATAACTAATAATGCAAAATGTTGCGAATAAAGCTACAAAGTAATGAATTCAGGAAGTCATTAAAACTAGGATTGTAAGTAAAGTCTTTGTTGCGGATATCTCTGGCACTATCTTAAGGATTCCACTGGATCTGAAATGCATTGGGATGCTTCTGTTCTGGATGAAGGATAGCCAGGCAATTGTGGCTACGCATGGATGAAGGGCGAACCATGTCTCAACTATCGATGACAAAGAGGAATGTTTAAATTTTGGTATCTGTTGTCACGGGACACTATCTTAATAGTCTTTGTGCCAGACTCTAAGATTACTGCCGTAGCTTTGAGGATGAAAGTGAGAAGGAGAACATAGAACACCTTCTCTGTCACTGTCCTGCCCTGTGATGTGTTCTGCCACCTTTGCAGAAAATAACGATTTCTCTGGCGTTGAACTGGAGCTGGATTTTAATCCCATATACTTTTGCTGGGAATAATGTTTAGGTAGGCTCCTTGACCGAAATCGGTATGACGGTACAAGTTTTGGAGTACATAAGGTCCCTACGTAGTGATTATACTACATATTTTCTTACAGAAACGCGGCCAAGGATTTCTATGTTGGCTTTTCTCTGTGAATTTCTCATGTCTCATAAGTGCCTTCTAACGGGTTTCATGGGACGATGATTTCTCTAAAAAATAGGAATATCAAAAGCAAAATGGGTAAATCCTGACTTTTGAAGTTATTAAGGGCAACATAATGGGTCAATTAAATGGGATAGGATGCTGTCAAACCTAATTTTACTGCATATTTTAAAAGAAATCATTTTATACCAAAATAAATTTTTATTGAAGTATCTATCAGAAAACCTTTTGAGAACATCTGCTTTATAAGACAAGCTAATATATGTTACATGTGGGAAAATATGTGACACACATGCATACAGTTAATAAAGTTATTAGAAATTAACTTTGGATTTTCTTATTCCAAGTTGAACTCTAAAGTAGTGACAGTAAAGTAGTCTACATAATAATATTATCATCGTTAGTAGCTGGCAACAATGGTTTTAATTGCTGTTGTAAATTGCATGATTTTCTGAGTAGCTGCATTTTTATTTTATGTAGGTCCTTTAGTACATGCATTATTAGTGGAGGTTCTGTTCGATTATAAAGTGTAGACTTTTATTACAGTTTAAAGAAAATCCAATGATTTTTATGGGAAGTATTTGCTTATAGAGGTTTTTAGATTGCGGAATAAAGAGGAGTAAGAAAACTATAAAATTCTCAAACAAAATGAAAATTTTATATTTTTCTTTAATATTTTATTAGTTGACGATAACACAGTTCGAAAAACGTCTTATAATCTGAAAATTAATTTGACAAAAATTGCATGTTTCAAAAAAAAAGTTAAACATTGTAAAAAAAAACCAAATGCCAAATATAATTATTTTCCTTGGGAAAAAAGTTCAATTTGGTTTCATGAGAACTGCTTAGCATTTAAGGATAAAAATTTGTCAATAAAGTATTTGTTATTTTTTATCGGATGGGAGCGTATACTGTCAAGTTGTTTTAAGTTGACGAGGTCACAAGGCGATTTTGTGTATATAGTTTTTACGAATACAGCAACACTAATAAGGCGCATCATTGAAGAGGTGGAAAAATATAGCTTTATGCAATAGAAGAGAGAGCAAAGTATTGCCTGCAATGCTCGAATGCAAAAGGCTGACAAAGTTTAAGAATTATCTGAACTAAGCAAAAACTAATTAGACTTGTAAGTTTCAGTACACCGTTATTTCTAAACATCTCTTCATCATTCCCAACACAGAAAAAAGTTTTTAATCAATTAAAAAAATATTTTAAAATGTATTTAAATTTAATAAATGTGATAATTGAATCAATTGTTTTTTTAGTTGAAAGAAAATTAAAAGTATAATTTTGATAAAATTAACATTTAAGTTGTTTTGAAATAATTTTTTATTTAAAATATTAATTGAATATTACGAAAAATTACTTGATTTTTTTCTTGATTGTTGTAAAATTAATTTCTTCATAAAAATAATTTAGTGAAAATTAAATGAATGAACTTGAGCGTGATTAAAATATCGAAATTTGGATTAAAAACCATTAACAGTTCAATAAAATAACCACAATACTAATTAGTGTTAACAGCTAAGGCACGAGCTATATGTTTACATTTGTCCTTCAAGTTGTGCTAAAAAAACCAATTAGATAAAGAAAAATAAAAACATGAAAAACCAAAAAAAATGTACTTTGGATTTCAAGAAAAATTCTTGACAAAAAGTACGAAAAACAGAAGTAAGGAAAAACATGTAAACCAATTAAAATAGGTAATCATTCATTCAAAAAGGAAATTTCGATCTACCAAGATAAAATACCATTTGGTTTAAAGATTGATGTTTGACTATTGACGTCATCCGTCGTCAATGGCGGTGAGTGTTAAACGGCAAACCCCTCTGAAGAGATTGTGTGGTTACAATCGAAACTAGTCTTGGCAACCTGTCCGTGAAAACCTGGGTTCAGTTCCCAGCATAGTCAAGAATGAAAAATTATCATTGCTGAAAACTTTTTTTTGCCAATCAACATTCTCGATACGAATAATTCGTGTTCGACGTCTTCAAAATAAACGATAAAGCTATCAAGGAATTAAAATAATATAAAATGACCATAATTCCTCATTTTTTTCAGCAAACGTTATTTACTTTTAACATTACAACCACCATCCCTTCAGTGTCTCAAGAAGAGGTTTCGTCTGTCTGTAATAAGATGGTTTATGACCACAAAGACTCTAATCCAGAAAGATTCATGTATGAGGGCTGTGTGAAATTGTAATTACCTTGGTCGTTGTGCAAATTAGAACCAATGTACTCGTACCAAACTTTGTCCAATTATCTCCTTATCTCCGCCTCTACTTTGCGCACAAGGTTTACTTTCACAGCCAGCCAGACGGACGGACATCGTTAGCTCGACTCAAAAAGAGATTCTGAGTCGGTTGTTATACAATAAGGTAGGTCTTGTACCAATAGCTTAAGGTCTGTTATTGTAGTTTGGGTATAATTGCACTTGCATTCAGTAGTTGCATTCAACATTCGTTGATTTTATTAGCTTATCAATTTTAACAAACTTCCCAAAATCATTGAACAAACAATTTTTAGAAATTGACAGTGATTATGACGATGATGAGTCCAATGACAACCGTCAAAATGCTTACACTCTCAACAAATAGTGCAACATCAGAGTAAACAATACTTGTACGGCAGCAACGCTACTACATGTAATTATTTACCAAAGAAAATGTCAGCATCAAGTTCAACAACGCACATGCATGCAATCGAAAATAAGCAGCAGAAAATAGACTGTTGTGTCTTATACATGGATACATTGAAAAAAAAACAAAGCTTAAAAAATAAATTACATTTAAAGCAAAAACAAAATTTGTTCGTTGAACAGACAGTTAAAAAAAAACTCAATTTTATATGTTCTCAAGGCATTATTCATAAAAAATCAGGTTTATAGTGAGTGATCGAGAAAACGAATTTTCTTTGAAATTTCGAAATTTGCGCTTCAACTTCAACAGCAGCGACTAGTACAACTACGTATTCTGCCGTTGTTAACTTTTCACAACTTTCAGCGCTATTAGTAAAGTTGTACTACAGCGACCATCCTGTTCCCCACTTTATGGTGCAGTAAAGGGGTATTTAGCAAACTAAACATCGTTAAAAGTAATTTGAGAAATAGGTTACTTTTAGCAACCTTTAATTCGATTTGATCAATTAGAGATATATTTTAACATTACCATAAAATATTTTTTATCTCCTTTTATTTTTTTGTTGTAGATTTACCTCCATATTCAGAAAATATATTTTAGGTTTATAGGAGGTTTATGAAACGAATTTTCTATTAAAATTTGTTTTATAATCCTTTTATTAATCAAAAATATATATTTATGAATATGGGACTCAAAAGGTTGGGTAAATGTTGTTATGATTATGATTTACCTTCAAAATATTTAAAACTAATAGAGACTAGTGATTCCTATGAGATGAAAATTAACGACATCGAATTTATTGAAGATTTAATATTTTAAATGCTAAAATATTTAAATTACGTTTATTCTTATGTAACAAATTGATTTCAATTTATAATTTCATTGTAAAAAATTTTTAATGAACTATTATTTTTTTTGCTATTGAATTTTGATGTGTTTTTATATAAAAAAGTTTTTAGCCAATTTGTAGCCATTTTCCCAGTAAATTTTTACATTTGTGGTCATAAAGTTTTGGCAACACTGTATGGGAGTCGCATAGTATTTTTAAGTGTATGAACGTTTTTTTGAGATACAGATTAAGTTTAATCTCAGTTAAACGTACTCTGAGACTAGGATTTTTTCATCGAAATGTGATTTTCTATTATTATTTCATTAAAGATCAACATTTTAAGCAAAACTGAGCTGTTCCGTCAACATTTTGTATACAAACTTGGTAATGGCGGCACAAATCTGTTTTCAGATTAACTAAACCCTGTTCAACTGAGATCTCAAAAACTCAGCATAAGTGATCAAAAATCTTTAATTAAAAAAGCTTGAAAAGTTTGAAATTTTTTACGGTATTTTGCTTTTTTCTTTAAACAAAAGCTGCTATCGAATCCAATAAAATAAATTCCAATAAATTGAAAATTAACATTTAAAAAACCTTAAAATTACACCAAATTTATATAATGCAAGCTTACCCTGTGCGCTTTGATATCCCCATGTGCTCCAGTGAAATTAAATTGTTCAACGTTTTTTAAAACAGATCTCGTGTGTTGATAACGAAGAGATTAATACCTAATATTTACTTCTATTGTTATGCTGCGGTCATCTAAATATGAGTAGTGACGTGTTGTATTTTGCTGAATTTTTGTGGTGCTTCCAAGTTTTGGTGGGTTTTTGCACAATTTGATTTCTTTTCCTGTCGCTGTATGAAAGGGGACACGCCTACTGATGCGCCAGAAAATTACGAAATTGCCGTGAGAATTTTAGGAAAATAGTTTGTAAATATAAAGAACAAGCAAGCATCAAAAATACCAACAAGCCCAGAACTTGGCAGCACTACAAAATCCAGCAAAATACAAAATGTAAAATTCATATCTAACCGCTGTAAAAATATGGGGCTATTTTGTAACTTTTTGGTAGTGAATCAGTTGGCTTAAAAATTCTATTTCATATGCCTTAAATGTAAGATTAAGAATTTGATTTTACTGCAAATTTTGAATTAATACTGTATTGTAGATCAAGTAAATAATATTAATATTAAAAACCACTTAATTTTTTAATTTTTCAGAAATTGCTTAAGCCTACATATTTTTATTTTATGAAATTCATTTAGTTTCCACAGAAGCCTAAAAGTCCGAATGAACTACAAGGTATTTCTATGAGTAGACACAATAACTTAAAATTACTTTTAACTAACCCCAATCTTTATTGCAGGAATAAGGAAAGAAAGAAATACATACAAAATATAAGTTCCCAAGGGCCAGGAATAAAAATAAAACAAAAATATATAACATGTTGTTCTTAAAGAGTGCCTTAAAATTATGAAGACTTAACAATTGCGCGCATTATATGGTTTAACACTGTTTCAAAGTCTGGATATTTTTAAACGGCCCCTACATAATTCCACTTGTTGTACAATTTGATCAAGTTGTACAACCAATTGTTACGTTAGAGTAGTGGTTGCTGGTCATCTGTTTAATAAATAATCAAAAAACTTGGCTTTCATTCAAGTCAATTTTACGGCCAGTTGCAACGTGTAGGGGCCGCGTAACAACAAACGACTTCTTACATTGTACACTGTACTAATTCTTGGACTTATGATCGCTGAAGTGCGCCACCACGTTAAATGATTCTGCAAATATTGCCGGCATACATTTTTTTTCTTATTTTATAAAATAAACAAATAAGTCGAAAATCAACGAAGTCGTTAAAGTACATTCCTAGAAATATCTTATATTCAAATTGTACAACCCTTGGAACACTTTCTCAGGTTTGCAATATTCGTTATTTTCGTGGCAGTGTATATATCCATGACACAGATAAAAATTGCCATTATCAAAGATATTTCTATTAGTCTCCTGATATGGAAAGGTAAACAATATCCAAGAATATTGACCCTGCTGAGTGTTAAATTAACCCTAGACACCAGGGTTGTGGACTCGTCAAAAAATAGTTCTAACTCCGACTCTAATCGATGACATTTTTTAAGTCCGACTCCAGCTCAAGCTCCGACTCAAGCTCAGTATTGCCTGAGCTTTAAGAGCTAAAATCAGCAAAAACCCATAATTTTTAATAAAAAAAGCTGCAAAATCTGCGTCAAGACTTTAAAAACCTTCAATAAATCTTCAAAACACATTTGTGAAATTTTTTATGTAATATGGAATTGTTGAAGATTTAAAGTTTTTTTTATGTAGCTTTTCTGATTTTAAAACTAGTTCTGGTAAATATAAGTGGTCTTCGAAGGATGAGGTATAAAAAAGGAAATATTTTTTGAACTTTCAACGCAGAAAAGTTTATAAAATTTGTTAAATTTTAATTTGACTCAAACGCGATTTTCATAACATGGCTGATAATTTTTTGATATTTTTAAACTATCAAAATTTCTATTGAGAATTTACAAGAAATCAAATATTGCAATTATTAAAGATATTTATACATAAGTACATATCATTAGCTAAAATGCAAATAGGAGTAACTAGCAAAAATGTAATTTTACAGAAGAAGCAAAAAACTTTGTAAAGTGAAAACTATGAAAATTGCTAACGAAGTTTTTTCTCACGTCAGAAAAACATGCATTGATTAGTCGTCCATGGAACTCTTCAAAGAATTTTCAAAGAAAACCATTTCCTTATATTTTGTTGGAAAAACATGTGTAATTACGTCGTTGTGTATTTATTAAATAACCACACTTGTAGCTACGACGCTCTGGTTTTTTGTTAATAAAAGCGTTACTTTCGATCGCAAAAGTGTAATATTTTATCAAGACATGTAGTCTAATGGTACTCATAATAATCAATCAAAAACTCGATTTTGAATTTTTTGTTAGTTACGCCTTTTTGCATGTTAGCTAACGATATGTATTTCGGGTAAAACCAGGTTACATAAGGCCGGCAATATTAATTTGTCAAGACAATGCGGATTTTTAATTTTTAATTCATCTTCTGTGAATAAAATTTCTACTAATGAATTAACTTCCAAAAGGGTCGACATCATAGTTAAACGGTTTATATATTCCTTATGTCTTTCCTTTAAGCATTTCTTGCAAAAAATTGGTTCGCGTGATGTGACAACCGTATACAATCTACAAAATGCAGATAAAGCTACACTTCTGGCATCACTTCTCAAGCTCCGACTCCACCTCCGACTCCAAGTCCGACTCCAACCCCAACATCTACTCTAACCTTAATGCTTAATTTATGGGAGGCTGGTCCTTATTTGACTTTAAAGACCTTTGAAATTGTTAAATATAGCAAGCGAATAATTCTGTAAAAATCTTAAATCGATACTTCTTTTTTAACACGTGCCGCATAGATTTTTAATATAGTTATTTACATAAGTGGAGCAGAAAAATGTTGGGTTCGGAGTCGAGGGTTTTTGTGGGTACTTCAACTCCGACTCCGGTACGAAAACCTCAACTCCGACTCTACAACTCCGACTATACAACTCCGACTCTGACTCCACAACCCTGCTAGACACAATACTACTTTTATGCCTTTTGAAAGTCATCCGTTCATCCAAGTAGAAACTGGAAACATACTCAATCAATGTCCCTGCCGTACACATTTAGTTGCTGCAATGAGCTTGCATAATTGCCAAACCTCATTGCATCATTTTCGACGGGCTTAGTTTTAATTTATTCCGATCAGCCCAATTATTTTAAAAATTCAGAAGTAGAATTCTTATCATCAGAGTACCAGGCCATATCTTTTAATATTTTATGGATGAAACAACAATTTTACTTACAGCGGTAGGTCCACAATTGACCATATGTCTGATATTTCACACCTCGACTATTTTTTTACATTTTTTGTTTTTAAATTCATTCATTGCAAAAAGATGTTTCCTTGCCAAAGGGGGGATTCTTCCAATGATATCAATCGAGAAATTAGTTCCTGTGTATATTGCATTCCAATCAAATATTTGTTTAAGTGTGAAATTCTTCTCATGTATGTATGTATATGTGCAGGCAAGAATACGACAAATTATCACGTTACTTTTGAATGCGTGACGCACATTCCACTTATAACAGAGCAACTATTCAAGTATGTGTGTGCAAGTGTAAGATGAGAAAATAATTTCAACAATTCATTTTTCTTTAACATCTCTTGTCATTCCAGTCTGCAGATATTTTCAAAACAAACTTGAATGAAATGCTACTATATCCTAGTGTGATGTTGTGTGTGTGTAGTGTAGTGCTACAAGCTGTGTAAACGACAAAAAGGATACAATTGAAGAACACTACAATTCCACATCCATAAAAAAGTCAATTTTAACTATCGTTGAACAACAAATTAAATCGTGAAGTCGTTTAAAGTATCGGTGCTGTTGTTGTTGCAAGTGTCTTTATTGTTGCTATTGTAGTGCTGTTCTTGTTTTTGTTGTCGTTGTTAAATATTTGCTTGATTCGATGGATTCCTAGATGAACGGATGGTTGTTTGGTTAATTCGCTGCTGGTGAATGACTGGTTGTAGATGAGTGTCTCGTTTGCCATCTACTGATATCTGTTGAATTTGCAAAAGCTCAGCATGAAATCTTTTTGATTTCCTTTTCTGTAGCTTTAGCAAATTTTATGTTGATATTGTTGTTATTATTTTTGTTCGATACTGATGTTGCTGCTACGACTCTTGATGAGGTTGATGTTATTTTGGATGTTGATGCCAGTGGTGACGATGATGGTGTCGAAAGTGAATTTGTATTATTTGATATACAGACCAGAAGGTCTGGCTGATTGTAGCATTCATTTTATTTGTCGTATTTTAATTTTATAGTTATGAAACACTTGTTTGTTTGACTGGAGAAATATTGGCACACGCACACACGTGCTCCCATTTAAAGTACCGATTGAACTACGAGTAAAAGTCAGTGAGTGTGTACGAGTGAGTAATTGACAAACCATTCACATTTGCATTATCACATTGATTTGTTTCAATGTGCCATTTATCGCAGTAGGTGTTTGTCTTTACGTCTATTCATGTTGCTATTTGGTGTTTATTGTTTGTTTGCTGTTATTGGAGTTGCAAGCAGTTAAGACGTCATTGCTACACACTTGTGTACATACAAAGGCAGTTTTTCTGCCATAAACACATATCAGTGCGTAGCAATTCATTACGGTAATTGTGATTTAAGTTTCTTTAGGACTCTTTGGCTTTTTGCCGTCGTCATCATATTTTGTGTCGTTCAACAGTGGGACCACGATATATTTTAAGTTAAATAATTTAATAATAGAAAATATTGCAAATTTTTTAGAAACCTTTGCTTAACACTGACACTGTAAAACAAAATTTATATATTAAATTTGCCATAAATAAACGAAAAACTACAATGAGAGACATGTTTCCTTAGAACTTTAACACAGCCCCAAAAATAATAATAACCAGATCAAAGACCCTATGCTCCTTATAAGAACGACGTTAACGTATAAAATCAATCAAGAGTTCTCTGTAAAAATGTAGATGACTTAAACTCAAAGATATACCTGATTTGCTAAAACAGGACCTTAATATTCAAGATAACATCTAACTAGGACCAAAATGAAAAATTCTTAAGCGTTGGCTTGGACCTTAAAACTTATTTTCCTTTACTTTGAAAAATTGGCTTGAGAGAAAGAAATTTTGTGTAAAAGATATGTTTTTGCGTGTATTTTATTTTCCAAGTACTATAGGTAAAGTTTTTAGCTGCTCAATAAAATTCGGTTTACTTAAGTTAGCCAGGATCAATAAGAGATTAGTGAAATCTTATATATAATTACGGGAACAATTTTTTGTAGTTTATTTCTAAGTATATTATCGTCCACCGATGAAATATATATCGTTTTAAAGTTTTTTTGTGAAGATATGCACAATATCATTTTTAATATCAGTTTTTAGGACTAAAGTGTTAAAAAAAGTGTTTTAAATTTGCTTGCAAACACACACACATAGAAAAAATTTTGATTTTTGAAAATTAAATACAAATTTTCGTTCAGAAATTTATATTTTTCTTTATTGTTGTTTCAATATACATATTGTTTTTTTTTTAAATTTAAACTTTATTTTACCTTTTATACTCGAAACTTTATCACATTTTAAAAATATATAGCAAAATTTATCGAAATGTTTTATGCTTTTATAGTAACGAATAAAAGGTTATTTTCTTAAATTTAGGCAGCCCATTTAAATAAGAATTGCATATTCCATACGTGCCTAAAAGAATTTATTTTAACTGTAAATGTCAAGTGGTGGAATTTCGGCCACCTGGCGGTCCTAGTTAAACTAGTTTGCTGAAGGTATCTTCTTGTATATTTAAGATACTGACTCTAAAAATTATTATTGTTGAATTCTTTGATACCAACCGGAGTGAAGATAAACTTGCTTCAAAACTTTAACTTTTCGTTTTTAGCTTAATCCTACGGACAATGTGACATTTGTTGAAAGAGGACTTGCAATGGATGCAATCAATGCATTCTGATGAACCTTCACGTTTAACCATGTGTTGTGCCTACACGCAGAGAAAAATCGTGTTTCAATATGGTATATATTACTAACGTAACCCAGTGCGCCTCGGTACTCTCATTAAAATACAATATGTAATTTTTTTCAATACAGATCTCGTGCATTGTTTATGAAGTTATTTGTACCAAGTTTGAATACTCTTACTGCTACCATCCACCAGTAGCACAGAAATCTTTACGGAATTTGTATTGAAATTGTCCCGCCAATGTCTACAATGTTGCTGTTGGCCTTTTACAGATATATTGATATTCAAGCTATTTTTTTTAAATTTGTAAATTGTAGCTGTGTCCATTCTCTAAAAATATAAAAATCTAGTCTGATCCACGCCTACTTCTCCAATCCCGCACATTTTTTTACGGATGCTGTCTGTTAATTGATAACCATTCTAATTGTACTACATTTGGGTAATTTTACACTTACTATTCTTCAAATATACGGGATTCTATTTTCTGCCACGCCCACTTATCTAATAATGCCAACTCTTTGACTGATGTTGCGTACTGATCACCAATCTATTTCGTCGAGCTTTGAAATCTTTAGCTATTACCGTTCTCTTGATATAAATAAATCTCTTTTCACTTTGTTTGTGTGGTACCACGCCCAATTATGCACCCCCACCTTCTTTTTGGCAGATGGTGCCCCAAACAAACAAACAAGCAAGCAATCAAACAAACATATAAACAAACAAAAAAACAAATAAACAAACAAATAAGCAAACAAACAAGCAAACCAACAAACAAACAAACAAACAAACAAACAAACAAACAAACAAACAAACAAACAAACAAACAAACAAACAAACAAACAAACAAACAAACAAACAAACAAACAAACAAACAAACAAACAAACAAACAAACAAACAAACAAACAAACAAACAAACAAACAAACAAACAAACAAACAAACAAACAAACAAACAAACAAACAAACAAACAAACAAACAAACAAACAAACAAACAAACAAACAAACAAACAAACAAACAAACAAACAAACAAACAAACAAACAAACAAACAAACAAACAAACAAACAAACAAACAAACAAACAAACAAACAAACAAACAAACAAACAAACAAACAAACAAACAAACAAACAAACAAACAAACAAACAAACAAACAAACAAACAAACAAACAAACAAACAAACAAACAAACAAACAAACAAACAAACAAACAAACAAACAAACAAACAAACAAACAAACAAACAAACAAACAAACAAACAAACAAACAAACAAACAAACAAACAAACAAACAAACAAACAAACAAACAAACAAACAAACAAACAAACAAACAAACAAACAAACAAACAAACAAACAAACAAACAAACAAACAAACAAACAAACAAACAAACAAACAAACAAACAAACAAACAAACAAACAAACAAACAAACAAACAAACAAACAAACAAACAAACAAACAAACAAACAAACAAACAAACAAACAAACAAACAAAAAAACAAACAAACAAACAAACAAACAAACAAACAAACAAACAAACAAACAAACAAACAAACAAACAAACAAACAAACAAACAAACAAACAAACAAACAAACAAACAAACAAACAAACAAACAAACAAACAAACAAACAAACAAACAAACAAACAAACAAACAAACAAACAAACAAACAAACAAACAAACAAACAAACAAACAAACAAACAAACAAACAAACAAACAAACAAACAAACAAACAAACAAACAAACAAACAAACAAACAAACAAACAAACAAACAAACAAACAAACAAACAAACAAACAAACAAACAAACAAACAAACAAACAAACAAACAAACAAACAAACAAACAAACAAACAAACAAACAAACATACATAAATTCATTTTTATATATATAGATATATAGATGTTTAATTTAGCAATATTATTTTCACCGACAACCATATTATGGTTAAATTAGTGCTTCATCAAAAAGCCACAACCATATTATATTTGTTTCTAAATATGTTATAGTAAAATACGGCAATAATTTGCCTTTGAATTAACAATAGTATTTTCCTCTTTTCCAAGAGCAACATGCTATGGTTTAAAAATAACCATGCTTTTAAAAGTGCTAAACTCATTTTAGTTACCATTAACCATATACGGACCATGTACCATAATATATTTGTGGCTTCTTGGTGGATGACTTATTCAATAATAATCGGTGGTAATTATATGATTAAATTAAACATAATATGTATAAAATGTTCTTTAAAAATACTCGTTGTTTCGTTGGAGGTGACCACCTTGAAACATGTTTTTTCTTTGGGTGTACCGCGAACGTGTCTATTCGATTTTGGAAGTCATTTCATGCCACTATTTCTATTTAATTGGGATAGATAAGAAGAAATCTTTTAAAATTTAAATCGTATTTTACTTCCTCCTTTAAAGTTTGTTCATAAGTTACTATTCTCTGGCATAGGACCTCCTCACTATAGTGGTGGATGAAATTGACAGAGCAGGTGCTTTGCTTTGTCTGATGCTTCGAATACTGTAGTGGTGTTTCACCGTTAGAATTTGTGTACTGGGACATACGCTATTCTCAGACGGCAAAAATTAAATTGAAGAAGACATGTATCAAATAAATTTTAAATAAACTAGTAAATTGAATTAAATAAAATCTCTGCACATAAGAAATGTTTACTTTAAAAATTGATTCGCTGTACATTATACCAGATAAATGAGCAAATGATGGATAAATTTAAAAAGTCTTGGATAAAAGCGCAAATTATTCATTTAGAAAATTCTTTAACAATATATAAATAAAATAAATTAAATTATGTAAATACAAATTATAATGGATATTTATTAAATTAACATTAAGCAGGCTTATCCCTTTGAGAACCATCTTTACCGATTGTGCGATGTAGCTTAAACAATTTCTCAAAAAAAGCATTGATTGTGTTAGGTATTTCTCTTTAATTGAAGTCGTTAAAAATGTAGAAAATGTGTATGCAAACATACACAATGAGATCAAAAGCATGCCAAGTGGTAAGTATACTTTTTTATTTTAAATAATACAGAAAATTGTGAGAGGCTGTATATTGCAAACTAAACTCTCTGACCAAAGATTTAATACAGAATCAATGACCGCTCTTATTTACTTATAAGTTCAAAGTTATATTTCCCTAAATAAAAGATAACTAAATTGTGTTATTCGGCTTTAAGCTTGTATATGAAATCTGGCTCACAATTGTGCTATGTGGTTTGTTCTTAGGAGAAACTTTTAACTTTTTAAAGGAATCGGACCTTCAACAGGCCTTAGATATCGTTGAAAACTCGGACATTGAATTCTATAAGTTCATGAAGCTTGGAAACATAATTCACTTTGTGGAGACAAGTGATGCAGATGCAACGAATAAGCTATTGAGAGTGTAACTTGTAATTGACTTAGCAAGATGTCGCTGTAACCAATTGGCTAATGAAGTAACAAGTTACTCTATTGATAACAAATGGTGAGCTGGTACATTTCGGATTGTGGGCTGGGGTATGGGGCATCAGTTGTCTTGAGGTTAACATAATATTTGCCACATTTGCCACCAACATTTAGGCAGGATAGTTAACCATCCAGCTGATAAGAAAATGTCTCGAGGTGAAATGATTCAATTCGCAAAAAATGATACTATTGCTATAATGGAGCGATACAAAATGTGTTACAGTTACAGTTATGCAACAATATCCAGAAGGTGAAAAAGAACGTTGGATTAAAAATCTAAAACAGCGATTGCCGGTTCCATTTTCATCGTTTATTCAGCTGCATAATGAGAGAATAGAAGTAGTTGATATATTCAAATTAAAACCAGAAGTGAAATCCTTTTAACTCCAAAAAATAATATTGAGAAGTTTTTGAGTCTTAAACTGGAAATTGGTGAGTGCTTGGCAAAGTACCAAAACATTCCTCCAAATATAGTTTAACCCTATCAGCTGCCTGAAGGATATTATGGAAGACCGCCGCAGGTTATATAAGGTATGATGGATTTGACCACTAGCCTGAATTTGTAGACGGAACAGCTAAAGATGCCGCAATAGAGTCCTGTTTCAAGGAATATCATACAAAATAATGTTGTATGCTTAATGTTTTATATAAATTGATCCCTATTTTTGCATTATTTATTGCATGAACTATTTAAAAAAAAAAATTTTTTTTAAATTTTATAAAACTCACATTTTTGTAAAAATGGGAACAAAAAACATCGATGGTTCTCAAAGGTTTAAGAAACCTTTTTTTGATTGATCCCTAGACCACAAATTTTCGAGAGTGAAGCCTATTTGGGGCTCATGGCGAATCATGGAAGAATCATATATAAGTTATTTGTGCAGAATATTATTTAGTTATCTTCATCTATATGTGATTTGTGTGCCTTTAAGTGATTTTAGGAAGGGAGTTTATACGGGACATATGGTTAATTTTGGACCTACCACCACAACATTTTGTCTTGACATAGTAGCTATCGTAAAAGTTTTTGTCGCCAGTTTTAATGTCAATACCATCATTTAGAAGGAAGTTGTGATATTTAAAGCTATTTTCGGGAGTAGCATTTCTATGGAAGCTAGTCAAATATGGACCGATGCCAATAAAATTTGGTTAGATGATTAAGATTGGAATTAAATAAGTTTGGACAAAATTTGATCTAAATAACAACATAATAAGATGATACCTTTAGTTATATTTGTAGTACCTACGATATTGTAGGTGACTTAAAAGCTTTTAAAATTTTTAATAAACCAATTAAAATAATTTCGATCAATATTTGTTTTGCAAAAAATTTTCCAGCCAGTAAAATAGTCCAACGTCTTCTAGAAATATCGACAAATAAGTCGGAATCGTAAACGCGTTATGACAGATTTCTGACCCAAAAATTTTTGTAGTGGTTGACAAGAATTCTGGCAGAAAGTCGTGGGAAATTCTGGGTCAGAGAGTACGAATAGTCAATGTCCGACTGAAATCTGAACGAAGTCCCTAAAAAATAAGTCAGACATTTGCAAGAAATGTCTAATTCAGACAACGTCGGAGTATTTTGGTGGCTGGGTATCTTTCTTTGAACTTTTATTTTGAAACAGTTTCGACTGGTCATATAAAAACTACGTTGACAAATGATGTTTCTGCACCACGTACGTGACATTAGAATACCATCCGAAACAAACCAAAAATATACCTCTTATCGAACTATATGTTTGGTCTTTCTTAGTGGATCTTTTTCACTGTTATTGTATCATTGATTTTAAAGTAAAATTACAATTTTAATTAAAATTTAATTTTTAACGTTCTACCATATTTCAAAAAAGGATTTTTTTTTGAGTCGGAGTGACATTCTTATGAAATTGTCCATATGCGTTTATTTAAACTAATGACGCTTCTTTAAAATGGCAATGCATTTTAATTGCAGTGTTGTAAAGTATAATTTCTTGATGTAAACACTGCTTTGGCAATACATATAAATGTTTAGGAAGACATGGACATATCCCAATGCCATATTTAAGTGAAAAATGTCTGTTAGATAATTGTTCTTTTAAAATCAGCTGTCAAAAATGCACATAAGACGCTATCATTGAAATGCTTAATTTTGTAGGGCAAATAGTGCAAATCTTGTAAAAAGTGCTTAAAAACAATATTAAACACCCAAAAAAAAAAAAAATAAAAAACGACATAAGTTTACATCAGTAAATTATGAAATCTTAAGAGATACAAGTTTCCCTTGTTTAAAAATAGGAATAACATGAAGAAATGTGTTATCTCATTCTTTCGACGTTCTCTCACATATTATATCAGATATTATCTCAGGTGGATACCCAGTGTAAGCGAATAATTTTCTCAGATATAAACAATTTTGTCTCTATGAAATGACTCAAATCTGCGCATTTGAGTATAGGGATATTTTTTTACCACCAGTATTGACGTGCAACTTTTGGTATCTCTTTTCACAGACGTTGTCTTTTAGATGACAGTCTGGAGTTCATAGTGTCTGGGAGCCGGACACTATGAATACTGCCGCAGCTGTAATGACGAGGAACTCAAGGGAAACGCAGAACACCTTCTCTGTCACTGCACACGAGAAGACGAATGGCCCAAAAGGGACGAATTTTACGACGTTTCTGGCGTTGAACTGAAGTGCATTTTAAACATCGTTAGAAGTTCGAGTTGGTTCTGCGGTTGCGAATCTGTTAAGTAGAACTCTGTGGCATTACCATGGATCATTGCGACTAAGTGTGTCAGATGGATACTGACAGCCAATTCTTCCTAACCTAAACTACCAGCAGTTTTTGCGCATTAAAACCTTGAACTCATTTAAGCGGGGACTACTTTATATAAAATAGTGGTCGCAAATTTTGACATAATACTAAACAATTACAATGTTTAACCATAAGATTTATTTGGCCAAAAATCGACGAAATAAAGCATTTCTAATTTTTCCTTTTGTCCAGAAGATAGTTCCAAAACATATTATATTTAAGTTTATTCCATCTAGACCCACTGCATATCGAGTCAAGCTAAGAATAATACCCAGTACAAATTTATAAAATTGTGACACATTGTAAGTTTTTATTCAGCCTGTAGCCTTTCGTGTTTAATTGCATTTTCCAATGCTTGTTATGACGAGGACGACGACTATGATGTTAATAGCGTTGATGTTGAGAACTTTATGGTAATTTAAAACGGCGAAAAATAACTTAAGGCATTGCACTTTCAGGAAACCAAAGAATACATGAATCAGCGCATACTGATGGCAAATATAACAATACAATGATGATGATAATAATCGTGCCAACGGTGCTGATGATGTCGATTTCAGCTGCTGAGTATGTCGTCGTGTAATTGCCATGATGGAGTACCATCACACTCTGGATCTGCAACGACCATTGGTATTTGTTCGTTGTGTGCCACTTGTATTAATGGCTGTAATGCCATAAATATCATTGATTACTGCAGTAACACATATAAAAAAAGGATAAGAACAATGAAAAACGAAATATATTTAAGGGAGTTATTGTGATAAGTATGAAAATTCAAAGATTTATGACATCGTTCACCTACATTTTTAAATTTCAGTTATACGCTTGAAAAGCACAATTCACATCCCTTAAAGTTGTTTTATTTTTTACACAAAATGTTTAATATATACATATATTTAAAAGCATCTGGAAATGTTCTTATAAAATTATTGGCTTAAGCTTAAAAATAAACGGGATAGCTAAAGTGGCTGGTTGTTGAACAGTCTATTAACCCACTCCAACCTAATGGCTAATTAAATAACCAAAAAAATTCTAGCAAAGGCCAGAAAAGAGATACTTGATTCAATTTACATTTTAATTTAAAATTAGGCATTGATTTACCTTGAAAAAATAAAAACATTAATATTTTTGGTTTTTGCTGTCATACATGTAAAATGAAGGTTTTTTGTATGTCAAAAAATGCTCGAAAAAGTGTTCCTAAATAAAGCACAATGCGAAAAACAAACAATGCCCACCCGTTCCAAATAGTTTTAGGCGATCCCTAAGCACTGTAAGAAAATTAAATGCGATTTGATAACAAACCTGGCCGACATACATTGTATTATGAAAATGAGTATTTCAATACCCAACAGTCCATAATGAGTTCCAAATATGACTATTTTTCTATATCGCAAAAAATTCAATTTGGCGTAAATTAAGAGCGAATTTATATTTTTTAAATTTATTTGAAGAAATCATGTGGGGCAATACCATTGTAAAAGTCCTGGATGCAAACTCGCTTGACATATACAGCATTTCTGTTAGGTGTTGCAACCGCACTGTGGTCAACGATGACGTGTGGGAAGTTTTGTGATTAAATATATACTCTTCGACCTTTTGTGTAGCCACGACATTTACCGTGTCATATGCAGGATACGTATGAAGCCAATTATTCTGCTAAATTAGATAGCATTACTTCGGTTAGATTTCGCCGAATCTAAATTAATGACATTACCTTATATAAGCTGGTGGTATCTGAGACCGCAATGCCCAGTGAATAGGCCAGTAAGTGCCCTTAGTTCACTTTTTGCAACCAGAAGTATCTTATTAGATTACTACGGAATAAAGTCACAAGTTCTTTACTTTTTCGAAATCCAAAAATATTCATCTATAGCCGAGTAAATTCTAGTACTCACCATGATTTTATTGTCATCCTAATGTAAACATAAATTCTTGGTCCACTTTTTATAATAAAACTACGAAGCGTTAAAATTGTATGTTAAATTTCTGTTTTAACGACTCACCCCTTCGAATAATAACACACTTCGAAACAATGTTTTGGATTTTTCAACGGCGGAATGCAAATCAACGAAATTTCACATGTTCAAATAATTTATAAATTATCTATACTGAAAAAAAAAAAAAAAAAAAAGTTTATATATCAAGAAATATACAACCCTAAAGCTTCTCCCAGGTCCAATCTCAAGAGTGGGAAGAGGTAAATTTTTTTTTCTACTTACTCCAAGCAACTACAACAGACCTCATGTACATACTTAAAATTTTGGTTAAAATTGTACGAGCGGATCTATGGGCAAGCATTAATCGATTAACAGTATGTAGGTCTGCTTTTAGATATAAAATATTAAAAGCGGTTACATGTACAGTTTGTTCTAATGTTAAGTTTAAGTACTTTAAATACACCATTTCTTAAATAAACGATTTTCGGTTTTTTATCATAAAAATAATTGAATTATAAGCAAAACTCTGCTAAATATATAAATCTTCATTTTCAAAAAAACATATTTAAAATTTATTAATATTAAAATGTGTTTTATGAAAATGAAAGTTAATTTTTAAATACACGTAGATCTACACACAGTAAAGGAGCTGCCCCAGCTATTTACCGTTTAAAGTCATAACAAAAGTTTGTAAATTATTAATATGTGTGGACAGAGATAGAAGAGTCAAGAAGATTATATTTTCGAAAAATTGAACTTTACGGTCTCCCTGAATATTTTTTCCAATTTTATAGTCCTGGCATTTATTCAAGAATAAACACAAAAAAAAAAAAAAAAAAATATTATAAGGTATATTTACATTGGACCCTTATAAAATTCGAAGACTATCTAGCAATTTCTGATTATCTGTATGTTCAAATAAAAAACAGCATTATTTCACTTAGTACTAGTGTAAATATTTGCGATGAATAGAGCTTCTGAAAGGATATCACACACGCGGGATACGCAAGAGCCACAAATTCGAAGTCAATACTTCTTGAATTCATAATAACTTTCGTTTCGAAACGATAAGTCCACATTCAAATATCCCTCCAAATAGGGGTTTTGGTCTACTATTGGTGTCATTTTTTTTTTTGTAAAACCTTGTATTATATTGGCCATCGTTAGTTGTGCCGTTTTCCATTCTGTTGGCATATGGATTCCGCGCCAAAGAACTGCTCTGTTGTTTAGATCAAGAACGAATCAAGCTAATTTCACATTCCCTGTTTTATGCTATGCTCACACGAATATAAATTTCGTATTTTGTTCTCCCAATCATGGCTCACGGTCCAAACATGTTTCAAACAATATGTTTCACCATACAAAATTTTGGGAGCGAATCATCTTGTTTCTTTTGATTCTTGTTTGAACCATGAAACAACTACTATCAGCATTAATATTGATCTAAACAAAGAAAAAATAAAATAAAAATGTTTATTAAAAAAAATAATAATAATAAAGTATATAAATATTATAAATTTTTATATTAATTCGAATGTGTATTCTAAGTCAAATTACAATTTAAAAAATAAATATTATTAGGCATTCCAAAAAGCGTTCTATTATATACAGCCTATATGACACAATAGAACACTTTAAGAATTGCCTATATATTTTTTTTACTCTATTTTCCGACATGCTCAACATTTTTTTTTTATTATATTATATAGGTTTTTATTTATTTATTTATCTTATCAATACAATACAACAAGAAAAAAATCTTCTATTACAGTTTTGGGTAGTAATTTGGCATATATTCATATTATATTCCATATTATATTTAATAAAATAAAAATACAATTAAAAGAAAAAAGAAGAACAAAAAAAGATCGAAAAATAAAGTGACTATATGCTTTGTGCACAAATAAAAATAGTACTCAAATATGGCAGATTTGAAATGACTTGCATTGCTTATGATTTGAATTTGAGGGGGTAGTTGGTCAGAAATTGATTTGTTATACCTGATCCTATTAATCTTGTTAGCTCTGTTCGATCTAGAGAATATGATTCTATCATATAGGTAGGAAGGCTGTTGACTATATATAATCTTATGCAAAAATAATAGAGTTCGGCAAATCAAGAAATTATCAAATGTTAAGTTATACATTTGTTTCGCATATTGTGAGACGCTCGGGTCCTTTTTATATCAAATACATATCTTGCAATATTATTGTATGTTACGGGTAGCCTTCGCCTACTAACAGAACCGCAACTTGAAAAAAGCTCACATCCAAAAATGAGTGTAGGCAATAAATACGTCTTAGCTAGTAGCATTCGGATGTGAATCGGTGTATAATATTGCGACATCCATAGATTCCTTAGCATAGAAAATGTTTTTCCACAGCTTATTTTCACATGATCTGACCAATTAAGTTGATTGTTAATAACTACACCAAGATTTTTTGCAGTAGTAACATAATTAATTGTCGTATCATAAATCTGTATTGGTGGCAGACACGTGGTTATACATTTTGATGGTCCAATTACCATAGCAACTGATTTTTTTTTGGGTTTAAGCGTCGCCTATTTCCAGATGACCAAAGATAAATATGATACAGATCTTCGTTTATCCGTTGTATGCAATTTGCGGCATCTGATATTTTGCAGCTTATATAGAGTTGCACGTCGTCAGCATACATTTGAATTTTACAATGTTTCACTTGTAAAGGCAAATCATTAGCGTATATTGAACACAATAGTGGTCCCAATATTGAACCCTGTGGCAAGCCTCTATGCATTAAGCAACGTTCAGAGAAATTTGTTTCGTGGGAAACACTTTGATATCTGGCACTTAGATATGACGTTAAGAGTTTTAATGCTGTTGATGAGAAGTTGCACATGTGCTTTAATTTTAGACAGAGAATGGAATGATGCACTGTGTCAAAGGCTTTAGAGTGATCAAGCAGTATCAGAAATGATATCATTTGGCGTTTATCAATTTGGCATCTCATTTCCTCCGTGACATCAATCAGAGTAGTAGTACAGCTGTGCTTTGGTCTAAATCCAGATTGCCCATCATTTAACATGGTGTTTGCATACAGGTAGTGGCTTATTTGCGAGTGGATTATATTCTCACACACTTTTGACAGATAAGGCAAAATTGAAATTGGTCGGTAGCGCCTATCAGATTTCAAGATCGGTATAATTTTAGCATGCTTCCAATCAGACGGGAACGTAGACGTTGTGATGATGATTTTGAAAAAATGAGGAAATATCATCATAATCTTTGAACTCGTGTACCAACTTTGCTCATTTTTTGCACATTACACCTGATCACAGTACCAAGTATTTCAGCAAAACTCTGGTTTCTCGGTCAACTGATGTGGATAGCTTCTCCTTAAGTAATAGACTGCAGGATTCACATTAAAAATTTTATTGCTCGTAAAAACCGAAAGGAATTGTTCTAGAAAAACTGAAACATACGTAAATCCATTTGAGGCTATATTTTCAGAATATAGGGTACATTCGTAAATGCATCACAGCGCTGCATCAGTGATTTTAAATGTTTATAAATATATGAATGAAGTAGATATGGACCAAAAAATTGTCAAGTACTCCACAAAAATAATAGTCACACAATAAAAAAAATTATAATTGCTTCTTTATTGACATTAAAAAAAGTTTGCTGCTCTGATGCAGCGCAGTGATGCATTTACGTACGCACCCATAGTCAGTTTGATCATGGGTTAATAATCGTTTCGTACAGTGTAGTACATCCTTTATTTACAAAATTTAAATAATACAAAATGTAAATAAAATAAAATTTCACAAAGAACAAAGGGCGTCAACAAATACTCTCCACTTAACTCGATCATTAGCTAATATCTTTGCTTGATTACAAGACACATTATTAGAATAACATTAATGTCTCATCATTCGTATCCATGTTTTTCGGGGCATTTCAGGATTTGTACGGGTTCCATTGCAGTGCACGTCTTGCGATTTTGCCAGGAGGTCGTCTCAAGATGTGACCCACCCAAGTCCTATTGCGGCTGCAGATTCCAGATTCAATTGGCCAGCAGTTAGCCATGACGAGCAGTTGTTCGTTCGTCACCTAGATCTTAGAATAGAATTTTGAATTAATTTTTTTATTAAAATTTTACATTTAGAAAAAGCATAATTGTAAGAGTTACTGTTAAATTTTAAAAAGAGTGGGAATGATTTACACCTATCCCTCGATTCATACGATACTTTTTGCGCGATTTCACTTTTACACGATTTTTTTGGATTCTTAGCTAAAATAATTTTTTTTTAGAAAATATATCCTGCACATTTATAAAAAATTTAAATTTCATATCTAAAATATATACGTTTAAGAATTATGACGGCCCTAATCATGTAAAATGCAACGCAACACCAAAGAATAACATTGAAAGCACAAACAATGTCATTAATATTTTGTTGTTGCTTTCTAAAGAAATTCACATTGCGTTTTAAAATTTCGAACGCTGCATAGCTTGAAAATTTTAAAACGGTACATGAACTTCTGTAGAACACAACATCAAAATAACAAAATATTTATGACATTGCTTTTATTTTATAATATAATATACCTATATTTAATTTAACATATTTATCATAAAGGGTGTTCTTATAGAGGTATACAATTTTGAAATGGAATTAAACAAAAACGGTTTTCTTAAATTGACATTAAATTTACTTTATTCGAAAGACACAATTTACAATTTTAATTATTTGCAATAAAAAAATTCTGATATTAGCATCGCTTAAAACTTGAGTCAAATGCGATTAAAAACGCCCAAAAATATTTAATCAAAAGCAAAAAATAACTTTAAAATTATTCATGCACTTTCGATGCCAGTAAAATAACTTTTTTCATGATGCTGATGAAATTAAGCGAGTTTTTTTATTAGCACAGTGCATATGCATATGAGCAAGTTTTTAAAAATGCAATCCCGTTTAAGAGCACCAAAAAAAAAACGGACATGTTATGTTATGTTTATAAGCTAAAATTGCTGTAGTACAATTAGTGTTCAGACACTGAGAGGTGTGTATCGTGGTACTTTATTTATTTAGAAATATAAAAAATATTTGTGAAGATAGGTTTTGAAAAATGTGTATTGCATAATTTAGTTTACATTTTTTTACCATGTTAAAAAATACTAATAAAAACTAGGCAAAAAGAAAAGTAATATTTTTAGAAACCAAAATTTACATTTTAGATATACTATGTAAGGGAGACGGAGTAACAACGGTTTCTAAATTTATTTTCATTCACGAAGCAACAATAAGATCTACACTGAAAAGACAAAACAAGACATCCGTTCTTAAATCCGGAGCGGTGTTAATAGTACGGTAAGTACGGATTTCCATCAATCAAGTACAGAACGCATGATTCAAGTGCGGATTATTCAAGTACCAAATACTTATCTTGGTAATTAATCCCTGATCCGTACCTTAAATAATCCGAAAACGGGATTGACTTAATTAAAAGAGATATAAAAGTTAATCTAAAACTTTGCTTGATTTAAGAATTTCTAAGTTGGTTTAATCCTGACTAGTACTTGAAATAATTCGAATGTTAGATTAGTTTCTAACCTACCTAAACACTTACCCCAGAGAACCAGAGATAGAGATAATAGAATTATTTACTCACCCGTTACACATGTTTATTCCACTTTTCTTCCGCTCTTTGTTAAAGGAAGTCAACTACAAGATATCTGCAGCATGCCCTGCATTTTCGTAATAATTCTACTTTGAAATTTTTTTGTATTATTGCTTCTTATTTTACTTTTTAAACATGAAAACAATCCGTATTTTTCTTCTTGTAGTGTTCTGGTTGTTTATACAACAAATTTTTACAAACAAATGCGTATGCACACATAAAGGTTTTCGAAAGTTATCCCATTTTTTTATTGTTCTAAGTCTTTTTAGAGTTATTCGTACTTACATTTTTAAGAACAAATCGTACTTAAATAAGAAGAAAAAACTTAAATTTAATTACATTTAGGCCCTAATCATGTACAACGCAGCGCAACGCCACAGAACTAAGGCAACGCCAAAGAATAACATTGAAAGCACAAACAATGTCATAAATATTTTGTAATTTTGTTGTTGCTTTCTACAGAAATTCACATTGCGTCTTAAAATTTCAAACGCTCCATTGCTTGTGTCGTTGAAAATTTTAGTTTCTGTGCATGAAAATTTTAGTTTCTGTGCATGTATAAAAAAAGAAAGCATAATAAGGAAAAGTGTAGCAGCTGGAAATAAAACGAGCCTGAGTACAACTTCCTACGGTCTACAATTAAAATACACTACAATTGAAAATATGGAAAAGTCAATAATGATATGGTTAGAAGATCAAACTCAAAGGCTAATCCCAATTGATTCAAATACTATTACAAATAAAGTATTGATAAGCTGCCATCTGCAAAAAACATAATTTTGGCAAGTCATATGGTTGGTTTGAAATATTTAAGCAAAGACATTCCTTGCATGATCTAAAATGAAAAGGTGAACAAGCTTTACCTGATAAAGATGCTGCTAATGAATAGCCCCAAAAATTTGTTAAGATTATTGCTGCTAATTCATACACTCCTGATCATCTCTTCAATTCAGATTAATCGAATTCAATTTACTTAAAAATAAATGAACTTTTTAAACAAAATTTTAATTTATTCGTATTTGAGCCTTTTTTCGATTTACACAATATCTCATACAAAAATTTTTCATTTCGATTTACACGAAAATTTAAAAAATTGTTTTTTTTTTGTCCGATCTAGTGTAAAGTTTCAATTTAATGGATTTCGCAGTCTACCTAATAATATTTTAATATCTTCATACCACATTCCTAATAGTATTCAATATAAATTGCACACCCTGCCAATAAAGCAAATATATATTTTATTCTTTTTTTTATGGGTTTATAGTTATTAAATATGCTGCTTATAAGTATCCCTTAAAACGTAAACAAATATTTGTTGATTGTAAAGTTGTCGTGTTTAAAAAGCAAATTAAATTACTAGGTGACACAGTATACATTGTACAACATGTAAAATCATTGATTGCATACAAGCTAAAAATACAGTATACAAAGTACAACATACTTGCGTTAACTCGCCATAAAAAGTGGGCACAAAAAACCCGAGAATAATGAATATGGCAGTAAGAAGGAGTAAAATAAATGATACCAAAAGAAAAAAAAAACATACCAAAACGTATCAAGACACTCAATAAGTGTCGTAACTGATGTAAGTGCAACAGTAAATAAAGACAAAGTAAAATTGTTAGCCACACATACACAACGGAAGTCATCTACAAAAACATACACTAGCACATGCAGGGGAATTTAAAATGACAAACAAACTACAACAACACAAAAACATTTTAGTTATGTGTTGCAGATGCACTAAAATATTTGAAACTCAACAACGAAAAGAAGAAAAAAATGGAAGAAAAAACTTAAGGCAAACAACAACAAACAGTTAGTAAAAGAAACATACACTTGAATCCTTATTCTCTTAAGCAACTTATACAGATATACACACTCACATACCCTCATTCACACTTCAACTTTGATATGTTAGTTATGTTTGTGTATGCACAGCTGTTCTTGACAGAGTACATGTGATTGTGTGTATGTGTTTGTTATAAGAAACGGTAACCCAACAGGATATCTGCAATGCTAAGTGGGTCGATAGTGGCCAATGGCATGTGAAGCTTAAAATACTTACACTCATTTACTCTAGTCACATAAAATTTAAGGACAGACTGAAAAGATTTTTAAAAACTTTGTCGTTTTCCTACTGCTTACAAATAAAATTAAAATATTATTTTAAAACTAATGATTTTAAAATTATATCTCGAACGATTAAACATCTCATCGTTAAATAAAAATTCAATAAACTTTTGAATTCGTTCTCATATACACTTCTTTGTTTTTCAGACTTTTTTCCCTTCTCTTAGAATTTACAATGGTCACACTTATTTGCACTCTCTCTGATACTTTTAAACAGCTTGAATGCAATTTTCAAGTATTTGTTACATTTGTTGCTCCTCCAGCTTAAAAAAAACAAAAAAAAAAGGGAAAAATGTGAAAAAGAAGGGAAAAGAATGAAAAATATGACAACTTAAGTCATTTACTTCCCTTCTGTATTCTTTATAGCAAAGAGAACTTTTCTTTTTTGTTATTTTTACAAAGTTTGTTACATTTTTGAAGTGGCAATTTTTAGTAGTTGACTAAAGTACTGCCAGATTTTTGTAAAAAATACACTGAAAATAAAAAGACAATCAGTCCGTACTTATATCCAGTACGCATTTCCTTAACCCCAGGATTACCGTCTTGGTCTGGCCAGACCAAATTTGTGTTTTGCTTGTAATATTTTTCCCATATAACAAAAAATTAAAAAAACAGGGACGTGAATTCTATAAAAGATATGTTCTGAATCGCATGAAACTAATATGGATTCGATTGGAGCAAATAAGTGGGGTTAAGTTCCATTTTTAGGTAAAAGAATATAAAATTACATTAAAATTATATTAAAGATGTTCGGAGGCTACCATAATATTATTGTGCCTTCTTGATGGAGGACTAATTTAACAATAATATGTTTGTCGGTGACAATAGTATGGTTAAATTTAAACATAATATGCTTGCAATTCCCTTTAAAAAGAGTTTTGTTGGAGGTGACCAAATTTAAACATATTTTTTCTCTGGGTGTACAAACACAAGCAGAATGCAACGGCTTTCGAAAGAAATCCTTTTTTGGATTGTTTTGAGTACTATCGTACTTAAATTTTGAAGCACGGTTCTATCTTAAGTAAGTGAAAAAACTTTTATTTAGTACGAGGTTTTTCTTTCCATGTATATCTTGCAATAAAGCTAACAAAATCGACATCATGCATGAAACTGGCTTCACAACAACTCGCCCAGCTTTTGGCGTTTAACTCTCGCTTGTATGTAACTTAAACATATCATATCTCCAAAAGATCACGGCTGAATAGAGTCCCATATAGTGCCATGGAAACCGGTAGCTATATGATCAGCGGTGTAAGTCGATCGGATTAAAGACGGCTTACTGCCACCGTCTCAAGCCAACTTTTCCAAAAGTTAGTCAACTTTGTTCAAAGTGTAAAATTGAGTTTTTATGTTTACTAGTTTCGCACGGTGGCCGAAATTCGACCACTTGACATTTACTTAAGAGAGAACCAGTGCGTTATACAACAAAAACGTACACATTTTAAGAAAACAACAACAACACTCTTTTCACCCATGTGTATGGGTACCTGTTTGCAACAAATAGCATTGGATTTTTTTGGAAATATATCTAAACACAAAAACCTTTAAGACAATATATGTTTCATTAAAATCGGTGGAAGAAAAGATACTTTAAAATCAACTACAAAAAAATTGTTCCCGCATTTTATATAAGATATAAATGTATTATGATTTTGTGCTGATGTGTGCTACACATAGAAAAATTAATTATGAATTTACTTTCACTATACGGATTGACTTAGAATCCCTTTTTGAATCGATATAACGATGTCTGTCGTTCCTAGCTGGCTTTCTGTCCATGTAAATCTTGCGCTCATGCAATCAAACCTGTTCGGCCCCACACTTAAACCAGTCAAATAATGCGCCACTCGTTATCTTTGTGTGTTTAATGATTGTGAAGCTTCGTGCGTCAATTAAGATGTTTGTGTAATGCAGTGATTTCGTATACTCGATTCGAAAGAAAAAAAAAAATTAAATGAAATGAAAATACAAATGCATGCCCACCATGGGGAGTGGGTTGAACAACTCATGAAAACGAGATTTATGGTCAAGTTAAGGAAGCAGAGATGAATGCCACCGGACGTGTCCACAGATTGCGGAAAGTATAAAGTTCCGTAGATATGCGAAGCAGCTGCCATAGAAGTCGCGAACAATCAGCGGTCCCGATTGGAAAGTCTTAGAGGGTTCCGGGTGGTGCCGGGCTCCTAACAAGTTCTGAGTGCCCACGATACTCGAGACGTCAAGGCGAGTGATTGGCGACTTCAAATAACCAGCAACCAACAACTACTAGCGACTGTTCCTCATGTTAGAGGCGGCTAGAAGCGGGCGTTGGATTTTGTAACAAGTGGCTCGCTATATAAACGTGATGGAAGGTTTCTAAGCCAACCTGCCTTTCTGGCAGCCCCAGTTCCAGGGTCGGATGCAGAAGCCCAATCAGCTACTTATCTTAAACCAACCGATTACCGAAACCTCAAGACACATTAAAGCCAACTATATGACGAAGTTTTGAGAAGGAAATGGTGATGGATTGGCCGTGCATTACGAAGACCACCAGGAGATGTAACCCGCAATTCCATTGACTGGAACCCGCAAGCTAATAAAAGAAGAGGAGACATAGAGGCTTCGCGAGTAGGAAAATCTGGAATGAAATTAAGAACCTAGCATCAAATAGAAACGACTAGAAAGTTTTTGTTGGCACCTTACGTTCCTTATATGAACTAAATGAATTAATATCACTTCGTAACAGTTTTTTGACCAAAAGTAGTAAAGTTTTCGAGATATTCCGAAAACCCGTTATTTGTGTTTTTAAAAAAGATGATGTCACTTAAATGCAAATATTTTCAAAAATGTTAGACGGATTATATATGTATTTGGTTTTCATGAAAGACAATAAAATTAGTAATATAACCACGCGCCGTTTGTAAACATTGGTCAAGAAATGACAGAGTTACAGTGCACAAAATTTGAAAATTTATGAACAATTTTATGATTTTTTTGCAATTTTGTTCTTTTGAATTTATTTTTTTTAAACCAAACAAATGAAAAGCTTAATGTTTTATTACATGGGACATTAGTTTTGCGCCCAACGAGACTCATATCTGTGCAAAAATGACAAAGCTACAGATGATTTAGTGAATTAACCACTTTTCGCTTTTTATTGAATCAAAAACGCAAAGGAAGTAAAACGCAGAATTTGAAAAACGAACGCTGTAAATATTAGAAACATTAAATGTTGTAAAAAAATCACTAAAAAAGCGTATATTAATAAAAATAATGCGCGAGAAAATATTTCTAAGAATGGAAAAGGGTAAAAAGCTCCATTCATTAAAGATTTTTTGACAACACTGCCATTTTTGCTGACATTGTTTTTATGGAAAGCTTACAATTGCAAATTATTTGGTAAACGTTTTGATTTTCTTGTAACGTAGAATTCTATCTAACAAGAAGAAAATGCATACTGCAAAACGTGTCTTTATCTGCAAGAACAATCCAAACAAGTTTTGTTATGCTTGTGGAGTTTATAGTTTTGCGCAGCCATCACATTTTTCAAGGCAATTACAAAATGCTTTTTGGCTGTATTTTAAAGTCAATCCGGAAAATATTTCGAAACCTTGGACCCCAAATACTTTATGCAATTCATTCAAAACTCATTTAACTATGTGGATTAGAGATAAGCGATATTTCCGTACCTGTGATTAAATCACTGTTACTGAAAATTCACGAATCACAGTTTTGACCAAATTTGTAAAGTAACAGGTACTTTATAAGTCTTTTTTTTTGTATTTTGTTACATATACAAATTTATGATATTTTACTGTTTGTGTGGGTAATAGTGTTTTTTGACTGAAATGGCACATAATATTGCTATTCCTTTCAATGCAAGTGAACAGCTTTGAAAGCTCTTACATATTGTTGTTGTTTTTTGCAATGAACTTACAAAAGCTCTTGCGAAAGCTCGCGCTTGGCCGCAGTTGCTATAAAAGAACAGAAAACTGATAAAGCGCGATCACAATAACAGTTTAAAGGAGCAGTGATTTTTAAATCACGTTCACTTATCACGATGATCTTTAAAAATCACGGGATCGCGTCGGTATATGCCATTTGATTATTCTGCAATTTGGCATACACCTACGAACTACGACGTTGACTGTTATTTTTGCTTAGCCAAGGTAAAGCAAAATGGACGTCATGAATGAGTCTGTTCAATATGCAGATGTTAACTCATTAACAAAACCAGCTCCTCATATGCCTGAATTAAATTAATATTCATTTTTATATCTTACTTAAAAAAGAGCAAATATGTCTTTTAAAATACACCATCTGCATTCCCACTTAAATTTCTTCCCAAATAACCTTGGCGATGAAAGTGGCGAGCATGTTGAGCGCTTTCACCAACAAATACAAGAAATGGTGCGTCGGTTCAAGGGGCGTATGATGAGGCGATGTTGGGCGACTATTATTGGTTCCTTGTGCGGGAGACAGAAAATAATCACAATAATCAAAATGACTTCAACAGTTGTAAGCCATTTCTAATATTTATTGTTATTAGCTTTGTACATTTACTGTTTTGTTTTTTTTTTTATTTGATAAAATCGAGTGGGATATTTCAATTGCCATTTTTGCAACGATCTAGATCCTATCTTCGTATCAATCTTCGTATTGAAATAAACTAACGTAATAATTATAGCACTTAAGAAAATTCATTGTTTGGTTAAAAAAAAAAATAAGTTGAAAAAAGCTAAATTCCAAAAAATCATTAACATTTTTGTAAAATTTTATATTTGTCAGTCATTTCTTGACCGATATTTACAAACGACTTGTGGTTGTTTTGGTAATTTTGTTATCTTTCAACAAAAAAAAAAAAAAAAAAAATAACAAATAAAACTGCCATTGAATATTTTCGAAGATATTTTTATGAAAGTGACATCATCTTTTTTAAAAATGCGAAAAGCGGTTATTTTGCAATATCTCGAAAACTGTTCTACTTTTGACCATTTTGACGGATTCAGCGTACAATTTTACATAAGGATTAGCTGTTAGATTTATTTGGTCACGACTTTGTTGAAAATTTGTGGCACAGTATATTTAATATAAATACACATGCAAACAAATGATTTCCATAGAAAGAGAATACTATGCTCTTAAAAAACCTCGGGCTTTGAACAAAAAACCGATTTAATCAAACGTATGTTAAAAACATGTTCACACGACCCACACTCGTACCACTGTAACGATTAAACACGAACCTTATTTTATACAATACTTAACTGATATTTTCCAACATGTGAATAAAGCACGTTTAATCATCCAAATCACAAATTAAATTTAACTGAACTTCGTTGTGCGATTAGAGATGGTTCTAATTGAGGCTTATGCTTAAATCCTCCAAAAAAGTGATTTTTGCAGATCTCTGGTGTGTACCTTGATTAAGTATCAGATATGTATTGCAAACTTTTCGGCTTATGTTTCGGGCGTTCAAAACTTTAAGTTACTTTTCTTTTTAATACTCGTAAATGCTTTTAAATTTTCCTTATAAACTTTCAATAAAATTTACCCATCTGGCAACACAGTTATATACATACATACATGCATAGATGAATCGAAGTTTTGTCTATGTGTGTTTGTGTTAAGGAAAGTGCATTGTAGATGATACTGGATGTTAAATGTGTCGCCTGTTTAAAGTGCGACTTTGGCAATTATGAAAAAGTTTGTTATTTTAGCGAAATTGAGCGTATTAACAAAGTTTTGTTATCTTTCTTCTTTTTGAGTGCATAATCTGAATTGTTAGGTGTCGACAATACTTAAGTGACCCAAAAATTAAAAGAACCATAAAATATCAGATGTGTGTGAGAATGTCAGCATTCTTGTCTTTTTCACTTTTTTCTTAAGGAACTTTTTATAGATATTTATTGTCTAAACTTAAACAAAGAAGAAATAATTCAATAAATTCCCTCAGCGATATTTCTTTGCTTTGAGGTAGCAAATTAATAGTTAAACAATTTTTTAAGTCATATATCCATAGAAGTGACTTCTTCTTTTTTTTAGTTTATTTTTCTTCTATTTTTCTATGCTTGTCCCGCGAAGCTTTAAGCTTGTCTGCAGGAAAGAAACCAGAGTCTCTGGCGGAAATCTAACCCGTAACTGATAGACTAGCTCACTACCAACTAAACTACCGGGGTCCTCTAGAAAATTAACACTGGTTTGGATTTTTAATTTGTTTTATATCACAGGTCAATCTTGCTTATAAAATCGGCTAGGGTAATGCAGTATCGGCGATTCAGCTGATCAGTATCGAAAAATTATCTTTAAATATTCACCCAGGAGACCAAAGCCGCAATACAAAACCTGACGACCGCAGTCGCATTACTAATACAGGCAACCGAAGTCGGTGTAGCAAATCAGGTGGCCAAAGTCGCAGTACCAAAACAGACGATCGGAGTCGCTGTAAAAATACAAGCCACCTCAGTCTCTGTATTAAAACTACCGAACGATGTCGCAGTGACAAAACAGGCGACAGAAGTTGCTGTATACAAACTGGCGACCAAAGTCGCAGTATATACAAAGTGACCGAAGTCGCAGTGCTGAAACGGGCGCCCGAAGTCGCAAAAGAAAAGACCGAATTCGGTGTATCCAAACTGACGCCCAAGGTCTTTGTATCAATAATGGGGCGACCGTTTAACGATGTCCGTCTGTCTGTTTGTTTTATGTATATCTGAAGAACGAAAGGAACAAAAGTTTCCAAATAAGACCCATATTGGTTATCAATACACATCTGACTAAATGTGGGCAGGATTAGTGAAGTAAGCATGGCACTTACCAAACAAAGACATATATCTGGAGAACGACAAGAGCCAAAGTTTCCAAATTAGGTGCAATCATCTTGGTTATCAACAGACAACATCTGCCAAAATGTGGGTGGGAGTGGATAAGTGAATGTTACCTAAAATAGATTAATTTATATCTAAAGAACGGTAAGAGAAAAATTTGGCAAATTTGGTTAACATAACCGGGTTATCAATACACAACCCTTTTAAAAATATGGGCGGGATTGGAGAAGTGGGCGTAGTACCTCCCAAACAATGACATTATAGATTTCTGTATATCTGCAAGCATCTTCCGACAAAATATGGGCGGGGTTGGAGAAGTGGCCGCGGCACAACATATTTGTTTTATATCTTAAGAACGATATTTATATAATTTTTTTTTTTTTTGGGAAAAAGTCGCTTCAAATATTAAAAACACTTGCTTAAAATGCTGACTTGCCTTTAAGACGTAATAGCATTTTTAGGGTTGTAAGGTTCGATACCATATTGTGTTTTTTCGTACTTTCATTATGAAAAAAAAATATTTAATTTTAAATATTTAGTGTTGTGCAAAAATTATATATTTTTTAGGTAGACATTTGAATACTTAAGAGCCATGATGGTCTTAACCTAGAGATTTTATGCAGTGTATAATTAACATAAACAACTCACTATTACTTACAGCATTTTTAATTGGAATATTTTTTCTTGTTAGCCTTTTATTATACCTAGTCGAATTTACTTGGTTATCTTCGTCATTTTTAGTGATATATAGATTCGTAAAATAACTTTTAAGAAATAACTTTATATAGATCGAAAACTAAACTAAGAGCAACAACTAGCCTACCACCCAACTAATTACTTTTTGCAAGGGATTTCCCCATTTTAACGCAACTGTTTTTTTAATCGAGATAGCCAAGGGCAGGATTTTTATACAGTTAAAATCGCGTTTAATGCGCATAAAAATGCACTAGAAATAAAAAAATATTCGCTAAAAATTGGAAAAATATACACTTAAATTTTTTTTACACACTTATTTATGAAAAAACCCATAAAAATTCAGTTTAAAAATAAGGCACAATAAACACAAAAATATAAAGAAACCCCAAAAGCAAAATAATCATGTAAATTAAGTCACTTGTTGGATAGATATTTGAACGTACATATAAAATGAATTAAGAATAATAAGCAAACATTTTGTTAAAATATGTAAAGTTAACCCAGCTTGTCCTCAAAAAGCTTTTAAAAATGGAAAATTGCAGTTCAACGCGACGGAAGTAATCGGTACTTGACTAAATACTGATAGTTCCTTTATGCTATATTAATTTTCCACTGCGATGTTTTCGTAAAAATTTCAAGTAAATATGCCAGCAGCTTGTTTTATTGTTTTGAATCTTTTATTTTTCTAAAAACTTTATCAAGCATGATACGAACTTGTTCACTAAAGTTACCATCCACAGCACACATTTTATTTGTGGCAATATTAATTAATTTAATTTGCTTTCTCGATGGATACGATTTCTCTAATTTCCCAATAGTCTCAAAGACAAATCCATAATTTAAAGACACAAACATTATCTTAGCTTTTATATTTGATAAATTTGATTTTTTTTTTATTGGAACTGCATCACCATCGTTAAATCCTTTCGACACAACCTTGAAGTGTTTAAATTTTTCAGCATAATACATAACTGCTTTAAACCACGTTCCCCACCTGGTTGTTGTAGTATAGAAATAAATCGGGATAATTCACACTGTCAAATTTCATGAAGACCATAATCTACCCTAGGCCCCATATAAACCCAGCTCACGGAAAATAGTTTAATACGCCTAAAACCGTAATAAATAATGTTATTATAATAAAATTTAGCACGTCACGGTTTTATAGGACTAGAAATCACACTGAAGATCGGTGCATAAATTACCATAGGACCCATATTAAGCCTTCTCTCGGAAAGAGTTTAGTACGCCTTAAACGGTATTAAATAATACAATTGTAAGAAAATTTGGTTCATTACAATTTCATAGAACTAGAAACCACACGGCTAAATTTCGTCTATAATTTATTATAGGCGCCATATAAACCCTACTCTAGGGAAACAGCTTATTACGCCTAAAACGGCTTCATATCAATTTTGTGATAAAGTCCAGTATTAACCAAAGATCCCATATCTGAAATTCACTGTACACGCTAATTAATAACATATAGATATCATATAGAGCACACTCCTCAAATATTCAAAATGTCGGTGGAGGGTATCAAAGATTCGGCACTGCCGAATATAGCACTCTAACTTGTTATTTATTCAATAAAAACTATATTAATTAATAGATGTTGTCAATCTAATAGGGCCTAAATTTCTTCAAAATAAATTAAATTAAATTTTTTTTATTATTTTTTGTTCCCGACATTTCGTAGATTGTTTGTCGACTTAAACGAGGGATTGTAATATAGAATTTAGTTACATTAAAAGGTTTTACATGTACCAAGGAGCATACAAATATAAAACATAAATTTAATTATTTAAACACATATTAATTTTAATTTAAAAGATATCCCAGGTTAAGTTATGGCAACAATATAACTGCATTTTTTTTCATATATTGTTGCCATAACTTAACCTGTGATATCTTTAAAATTGAAATGTGTTGAAATATTAAAATATATGTTTTTTTTTGTGGTGACTAAATTCCATAAAACAATCACTTTAAAAAGTCGACAAACAACCAACGAAACGTCGGGAAGAAAAATAGTAATTAAAAGTTTAATTTTGCTTACATTGAATAAATTTAGGCCATATTAGCTTGACAATAATAACATCTATAAATGCATCACTCTGGCCAAAGAAAAAACTACAACAATATTAATTGTGAAGCTTAAAAGCAATGGGGTATAAGTGCAAAAAACAAAATTCTGAGTAAATAAGCTTTAAATTATTTATTCCCATGCATTTCATAGTTATATGAAATGCAACACTGCTCCCATCAAGTACCACCTGTTAATAGACTACTTTCAAGTTTTGAGCAAGTTCCGTCATTTACTTTGTGTTTAACAGCTGTTCAAAACATACAACCTGTTTTGAATTTGTGTGACAACTTCAAAGGATTGTTTGGAGTTGTTTAACATGAATTGGGCTAGGAATTGCTACCACATCCGCCATATTCTCCGGATTTAGCCGCCAGTGACTATTTCCTGTTTAAGAACCTAAAGAAAAGCTCGGTAGAAAGAGATTTAGCTCCAATGACGAAATTATTGGTCAAACAAATGCGTATTTTATGGACCTCGAAAAATCCTATTTTTTGGAAGGGATACACAAATTCTACTTCTACTTTCGAAAAAATTTGTATGAAATTATAAATTACGTTTAGAATAATTTTCTTTATTTTTGAATGAAAATTTTAACAAAATGTTTCAAACAATAATAATAATATTAAATAAGTAATTTTGTTCTGGGAAAAATTTGGAAACGGTTTCTCCAACGATGAAATTATTGGTCAAACAAATGCCTATTTTATGGACCTCGAAAAATCCTATTTTTTGGAAGGGATACACAAATTGGAGAAACGTTGGACTAAGTGTATTGAGCTAAAAGGAGATTATGTTGAAAAACTAATTTTTTTTTGTAAAAAAAAACTGTGTTTCATTTAAAAAGTCACAAACTTATTGCTCCGCCGTCGTATTATTTAACCCTACGATTCATAACCGGGTACCCGTGTACCTTTTTTGACTTTAAAGTGCTGCTGTGCCTATAATTTTTGAGATATGGACATAAAACTCCGAATCATGAGAGATTTTGGCTAAACTAAGATTTAAATACGAAAAAATTCAAAATATTTTCAATATTTTCTTTAAAAAATGATTTTAAATGTTTTACCCCCATAAACACACAACCGGGTCCTCGGGTACCCTAATGCAATTCCTATGTAAATGCCTGACATGTAAATGAAAAAACGTTTTTTTTGTGTTGTTTTTATTGGAAATAAATGTCTTTTTTATTTATTTTATCATATTTTATATATATTATATTATAATTCATCCGAATCACTATCGTTGTTATTGTGGCAATTGTAGCATTTAGTAATTGTTATGGCGTGCTCATCGCATATCGGCGTGCTACATATGCTGCAATTTTTTCTAGTTTTTCTTCTGCGCTTATTTGGAAGAAGTTTGCACATGTAGCACACGCCCGTATGTACTTTTCTGCCCCTTTGTCGTGCTGACGGAGATGTTGACGGACCTGCAGCACAAAGCACACTCTCCAACGGCCTTCCGATGATGCTTTCAATTGCATTTTTGTTGAAAATTGGCGCACGCTTTGCACATTTGAAATTTTATTTTCTATAACAGGAATGCACAGGTTTTCTGCCAGTTGACGCAGGAAATTCTTCCTGCGCGTCGTGGTGTATCGTGCAGTTGGATTATTTCCATAATATATGATGTGTGATGCAAATGCGCTCACATCAATGATGTTATAGAAAAATGCCATCGGCTATCTTCTTGTTTGTCGCTGGGTCGTGTATTCTTGGAGCGTTTGGTCCATTACGTCCACCCCACCTTTTGTTTGATTATAAAAATTTATAATTTCTGGTTTCCCATTCTCGTCAATTTGTGCATCATCATGCATACTAGAAAGAAGGATGACCGAGTTGGACTTCCGCTGCTTATATGAGAGCAGTGTTACGTTGTCGTAGAAGCCAAATAAACTTGAACCAACGTCTTTTTTTGTCTTCTTTCATCTCCGCAGGGATGTAAGCTTTGTTGCGGCGGAGTGTACCCACAATGCTGAGCTTTTCTACTTTTAGTTGCCTAGCCAACGGCAGCGTCGTAAAAAAATTATCCATTGTTATATTTCGTCCGCTACCTAGTAGTATGGCCCAACTAAATCTCTCACCATTGTTTCGCCAACACCAACTTCACGACCAGTTTCTTGTTTGCCAGTATATATTTGGCCATGAAGTGGATATGAGTTTTTGGCATCGCAAATCCACCATACTTTTATGCCATATTTTGCTGGCTTCGAGGGTATATATTGGGTGAATTTGGTTCTACCACGGTATGGATATAATTGTTCATCAATGGTCAAATATTCTGATGGCACATAATATCTGGCAAGATTTGCATTGAGAATTATCCAAATATCGCGAATTGCCGCCGCTTTGTCTTGACGCTGCCGCTCTACCCGTGTTCTGGGGTCGTCAAACCGCATAAAACGCAGCAAATCGAAAAACCTGTTTATTCCCATGGTGGCGCGGAATATTGGGTGAGCCTGTGACGTCCACAAATCTCTTGCGTTTTCGTCATTAGAATGATTTGTGCCAGCCATCAAAATCATTCCAATGAACGCATAAATTTCGTTGATTGTCGTGTCTTTCCACTTCAACTGACGTCTATTGGGATTCGCTTCATTGTACGCATTATATGTGGCATGCGCTTTTCTATTTGTGTGGCGCACTATTATATCCACCATTTTCACTGTGAGGTATGATTTGAAACACTGCAAAGGCGTCATATTTTCAGTAATCCGCGCTGGACCACAGCGGTCTCTGAATATATTGTGGCTACTCACTTGTTGGCAACTACGTGGTGTTCGCTGCCATTGTGTGCCGTCACGTGCAGTCATGTAGTCTGCTGGGTTTGTTGTTGGTGCATCTTCTTGCATATCATCATCTTTACTTTCATCATCAAAGAAAATTTCCTCTGGTGCGTCAATAGCAGCTGCAATTTCGTTTGCGTTGTCAATATTCAAATCTTCATTCTCTGATTCCGAAACTTCGCCAGTATAGGCCACATTTTCTTCATTTTGGTCTTCCACAGGTCCACTTCAAGGTCCTCATCTTGAGTCGCTTCCTCAAATAAACGTTGAATATATGTGCTTCTTGCTTCATCACTCAAATTCCAGTATTCCCTTGTAGACAAATATCGGTCGTTGCGGCTCATTTTTCACCAACTTCACTGTTCAAATATTCAACACAGACTGGCGAAGCAAATGAAATATTTCAATTTTACGACACAAATGAACATCTGCTACCTAATTCAAAAGCAATTAAGCAAGTAGGTACCGAAAATAAGCAAAATAAGCAAATAAACAACCCTTACATAAAACTAGTTTCTGCCTACTTGTGTCGCTTTAGGTACTTATATACGAACAGAAACCAGTTTTTTTCCAAATATCAAATTTGTACAGTTGAGAACGCAAAATATAATCAATAACAAAAATATTTACAGGAAAATATTATTTTATTTCAATAAACGCAAAACAACCTACTTCGGATACCCGGGTACCTGGTTATGAAATTAAAGGAGTTTTGCTGGTTATGAATCGTACGGTTAATAAAATTTTACAACTAAAAATATTTTCCAATGCGTAATGCAAGCCAGGAAAAATGTTTCTATTAAAATAGCATAAAAGAAAAAATCTCACAACTCCCAAAAAACTTCCAAAAATCCTTAAAATTTTTTTTTTTGGCTTTTTGGGAATATTTTTCCTACCAATCTTTACGAAATTTAGCGGTGCAATTTCTAGTTTTATGAAACTTTGACAGTTCTAGTTTTAGTACAACACCATTATTTGTTACGTTTTTAGGCGTACTAAAGTGTTTTCCGAGCATGAGCTTTATATAGGGCCAATGCACTATAGGAAATTTTCCCTTTTTTTGGCCAAAACTAATTTTTAGCCAAACGAGTGGGCCAAACTTAATGATTTTTTAGATTCGCTTTTTGGAAGTGTTCCTCCTAAATGATTTTTTAGATTCGCTTTTTGGAAGTGTTCCTCCTTAAGCTAATAAATTTTTAGTCACGCACCGTCACGGGGAAAAAAGTTTGTCACGCGCAAGTCTGCATTTGGTACGCTGAAGTTACCTAGAAAAATACGCTTTTTTTTTTTTTTATGCAAGTATATGCAGCTGAAATAAATTGCGAATGGATGACAACTTATGGCTCTATCGAAATGCGTAAGTGTTATATCTATCACTTTTAATCATTTTTTTTTCGGAGCTCAGTAAAGTTGCAATTTATTATTACAGTATATAACATCAAGGTCTTTTTCTTTCCTTCGATTTAACCAAATTAAAAAAAAGTTGAATATCTATTTAACTACTATAAAAGTACTCACTTTTAGCATTATTGTTCATTTTTCACTTTTTTTACATGAATTTTTTGAATAAAAACTTTAAACTTAAATACACGTCTAATTTAATATAGTAACTTCCTCGTTTTGTTTAATAAACAAACCTCATGTTTTTGCATTTATAAAATAACGGTAAAGCATCATTGATGCTTTATTCTTCGGGGATGCTTTTTTTAGTATGTTTTTAAGTACATAGTGAAAAAAAAAAATCAAAAACTCCAAGAAAAAAATTAAGTACTTTTGGCCAAAAAAAAGGGGAAATTTCCTATAGTGCAATGGTAAATTATGCACCGATCATCAAAAAATTTAGTAGTTTGATTTTTAGTTATATACAGCCATGTCACAGAGTACAATTCCGTTCGGAATGATTCCGTTCGGAACCGAATAAAACATATTTGTTTTTTAATAGAAAGTATATCTGAATAGTTTTTTGGCCTTTAATATACAGAAAACTCCCATTTCTTTCATTTAAACAAAAAAGGTTTCATTCCGCAAAGTTTTTTCGTAATTTTCTGAAGCACCAAAACACGGAATGAATTCCGTTTCCGAACGGAATTGTACTCTGTGACATGGCTGATAGAACGAGTTTGGGCAGAATTAATTAACAATCGGTGCATGCCAACACCAATTTTTGGTAGATTCTTCACAAAAACTATACATTTTTTAGGCTGGTTGTAGCGCACTTGGAACATGAATTTGTTCCTGCTGAATCGATTGTGCCGAATTTTAATCCGAAACTGCTTTGGATATAACTACAGATAATTTTTTTTTTTTTTTTTTGGTGGGCGTTTAGAAAATGAGCGTGTTTTCTGCAGACGGACAGACAGACAGACATAGACTTAGAATTACTCGAGAGCTCAGAATATAGAATATATACATATATATAACTTTAGATGAATTTAAAAAAAGTTTCACACTGAATAACATACTTAATATACCCTCATTCACCGTTAGTGGCTGAGGGTATGTGAACATATTATATTTTTGCAGTAGTCTAATACTAATAAATAAATTAACATATTTAAAATTATTAAAGAAAAAAGTCTGTAAAATGATCATGTTTTCCCAAATAAAGGACAAATTACTTTGCATTTGCTTTGTATATTCTTTTTGCAATTACTAAAAAGCTATAATGTACTACTAAATTATTTTTAAAATGTGATTACTGCAACAATTAACTAAAATCAGCAGATAAATAAACTATTTTTCTTTCACAAGGAACTAAAATCAGCAGAAAAGTAAATAGTTTAATAAACAACAAATAAATACCTACATATTAAAAGTAATATATTTGGTAAATTTAAATAAATTAAAACACACATGCATATGTATGCATGTATTTATGCCTAAAATTAAAAATGTATTAACTTTTTTAAAATCCTTTTTGCCTTTAACAAATGACCATCTTCCAGTAGTTTAGTTCTGTCATATTTGCACTGGTAGAATGTCTACAAGTAGTGGCAGAATGACAACATGTCTGCTGGCACAAATGACTTCAAAAATTCAATTTTCTTTTAATGAGCGTAATTTTTCTTTTGCCCAATTTCAACCACCGCACCTGCCACGCATCCTTGTATCCACCATGGCATTTTTTATTTTAATATTCCAGTTACTAGGAGAAGGCAAAACATAAAGTCAATGTTCTTTAAAGCAATATAATAGAACAGGCTTTTAAGAACATTTTCCTATAAAATAAAATTTGTGAGACTGAGTGAATGCGAGTGTATGTGTTTGACACCATTAGTCTTTTGGCAATTAAAGTCACAAAATTCTTTGTAAAACCAACACTTTATTTTGGTTTTTGCTTTTAAGCATTTGCAAAAGTTTAGGGTTTCTTGATGGAGCTAGAACGTCTCAACGTTAACTTGTAAGATCATTAAATGTACAAAATTTACTAAGTCACAGGCAAATATTTTAAGTCAAGATTCTTAGGAAATTAATATGCGATATCTTAACGGTTTGGTCGTATAACATCTTTTTGAACATAAGGATAGCTTTATATGGTCTTAAAGAAGGACTCCTCGTTTTAATTGAAAAGCCTTACAAAATCTCAAGTAAAAAATTCTAAGGTAAGTCCTGAGAAGGATCTGAAAATTATTTAAATGAGTCATTTTTAATATATTAAATTTATTTAAAGTTTTTTTTTCAAATGTTACTAAAAACAATTTTGAAATACATTTTTTTTTTGTTCACCTTTAAAATTTTTTATATTTTCTTTTCAACGTTCGATCTCAATTTAAATTGGATTTTTATAAAAAAAAACTAAAAAATTTTAATTTAGAAATTTAAAATCAGAAGTATTTAACATTATAGCAATGGTTTAGCCAATTAAATATTATTTCTAGTTTTTTATTAACCAATATTTATAGTATCAAATGTTATTAGTTAACTACTAGTTAGACAACAGCTCTTCCGTTGAAAATTATTCACCCTTATTCTATTTGGCGTCTGCAATAACAACGGCAATTTTAAGGCAACCGTTAAAAAAATATTTATTTGTGAAAAAAATAAAGTTTTGATAAAAATGGTTTTTTCAGATTAATTGTGGAAAGAAGACTGCTTAGACAGAAATCTTATATTTTTAATTTGCCCGATGAAAAGTAAGTGACATATTTAAAATCATAAGTAATGGATTTTTTATCCTTTTTAAGATTTGAAAGTTATTTTCGGTTTTCCTTTGCGTTGGAAATAATAGAGCCTCCTTGACAGAAAGGGACGAGATGAACGTTTGTTCCAAACACAATAAAACAGCTTCCTCCAAGGGGCTCAGCATTACCTGTTTAAATGCACCACCTCCAGTAGCTTTACTTTTTGCCTTATTTGTGGCCATTTTTCTTTTGACTTTTCATTTAAGCCCCTCCAAATCTGTAAAAAGAATTCCATCAGACAGCATAGTTTTAAAACAAACTATTTGCCTCACCTTTTGCCATCCAACACCATTTCTTATTGGTGCACCAAGAAAATTTTACGTAGAGGCAATAGTCGCTCACTGTTCCTTAACCCTGCTGTTGAGTGTTTCCTTTGTAATTTTTGAACGGTGATATATACTGACTTAAGGCCTAACTATAATGTGCTTAATGAACCATACGCAAATGTGCGAATACACACAATCAAATGTATACAACTAAAATGTACTTAAGACACTTTTCGTTATGTTTCGTCAAGTGTCATTTGCTTAAGGAAAATGCGGCCAGTTTCGCTCTTCCTTAAGCAAATGACACATAATAGATACATATAATTGTTTACAATTAAAAGATGCAACCGCAGTTGCTTTTTTTAGTACTTTTTTTATTTTAGTTTTCGTTTACTTTGAAAATTAATAAAAGATAAACATAGATTTATTTGTTTATGGTAATATATTTATAACTTTTACAAATTAAATGACATTTCGTCAAAAATATTACATTTTAAAGAAATAAAAACGAAAATAGTTTTCCAAAAGTACAAATGTTTGCAACTAAGTGTAGAAAGTCTTTAAGCTCAATAAGTACAATATAGCCACCTAAAAGTCTTAAGTAATTTACTTAAGCATTTGACATGCTTTTCGTTGAATTTTGACACTAGCTTAAGTTTGGTTAAGCACATTTTAGTTGGGCCTTTAGTTTTTTAGCTCACGTAGTATTTTTATAAAACAATGCTATATACAAAAATTAAAGGTTCTTAATTAAAACGGGACTGAGAAAAATTAAAAATTACGAATCTTTGGTTAAGGGACCATTTGGTCCATAGTATATATTCTTTGGTTTTCTCTGATTTTTTACATTTACTTAAAAAAAAAAATAAGTATTTATGAGTGTGTTTTACAATAATTGTCATCGCGTGATGAGCAAAATGTTTTTCGGTTAGTTTTGCAAATAAACTTGCTGCAAATTCAAATTGAGCGTTTTACTTGTTTGAGCCCCTGAATTAGAAGTATTATTTGAAGGCCATCGGTGATCGTATTTCAGTCAATAAATGTGCTGAGAACCTGTTGAGATAATCTAGTACTTTTTATCATATACGCCTTAGCCAGTTTCCTAATCTGAAATATCGGAGTAACTTTCTGCATTGCGCAGTTCTCGTATCACATCTCGCTCAAGTTTGCCATGCCGTAAGCGAAACACATCTGAAGTTATGAAAAGAACACACAAATTGAACCAAGAAGTGCAAATATTTGCGCTTCTTTACAAAAATCAAAAAATGGGGATCCCACTTATTTAATTTGTGTTGTTAAAAAACAAAAAAGGGGAATCCCACTCTTGTTTTTTTACAGAAGCTGTTTATATGGACCAAATGCTCCATTAACCTAATATTCGTAAATTTTTTCTAACCTAACAGCAGGGTTAAAATTATTAGGAACAGAGCCCCTGCGAAATCCTCTGGCTAGCGATGAATTCTTTTCAAGCTCTTCCACTAGCTTCTCCAACTGTCACTTACTTGTTATTTACATTTTTTCCATTATTTCTACAAAAATATATTAAAATATCAAAATTTGGATTAAAAGCCATTAACAGTTCAATATAATAACCACAATACTAATTATTGTTAACAGCTAAGGCACGAGCTATATGTTTACATTTGTCCTTCAAGTTATGCTGGAAAATGTCAGCAAGAAAAAAGAAAGACAAAAAACATGAAAAACAAAAAATGTACTTTGGATTTCAAGAAGAATTCTTGACAAAAAGTACGAAAAACAAGAAGTAAGGAAGAACATGCAGATCCATTAAAATAGGTAATCATTCATTCAAAAATTAATTAACGATCTACCAAAGTAAAATACCATTTGGTTTAAAGATTGATGTTTGACTAATGACGTCATCCGTCCGCAATGGGTGTGAGAACTAAACGGCAAACCCCATTGAAGAGATTGTGTGGTTACAATCGAAACTAGTCTGGGCAACCTGTCCGTGAAAACCTGGGTTCAATTCCCAGCTCAGTCAAGAATAAAAAATTATCAATAAATTTTAATTCATTTCATGTTGTAAAATTCCTTTCTTCATAAAAATAATTTAATGAAAATTAAATGCAATGAACTTAAGCCTGATTAAAATATTAAAATTTGGATTAAAAAAAAAATCAAAATTAAAGCTAACAATCACGTTGCTTATTTTTAAATTTTTAAAACACACCACAATGCAACACAAGACAACACTTAAAACGCCGACGACAAAATCAAAGGCAATTAAAGACAATATCAACGCCGATTTTTCTTACAAAATAACAAACATCTGTCAACAGTCATCGAAATATGGCAATATTTGCAACGGGAATACGAAATTGTAACAAAACATAAAAGAACGGCGTTGTTTTCTGTTGACGACGCAAAATAGAATTAGGGTGATAATTTACATTAGTGTTTTCTTTTTGGAGAAAATGAATATTATAAATTGTACACAGCGTACGCATATTCTTTTTGTTTAGCAGTCACAATGGCACTTTTTTTGTTTTGTATAAAATTTCGGTATTTTTTGAAATTTAGAAATCATAAAAATGTAAAGAAAATCACTGCCACCAACATTGAAATTTTGTAATTTGATAGAGTTAACATTTTATGATCTGATAGAAATTTTTAGTTAACCAATACACTGTAAATATGATATGGTGGTTAACCAAAAGCTATCATTTTATTTTACTAATAATTAACTAAGGACTGTAAATTTGGGCCTAATAGATGTGTTCGTTAAAATGCTTAAATGAAATATGTAAACGTGGCAATTCTTTAAATTATAATTAGAAATTTTTTTGAATACAACTTTTTATTCCCTCCATAACTTGTTGTGAAGAGGGTACACTAAGTTTGTCATTCCCTGTATTTATGTTTATTCTGGATACTTGAGTAATTCTAAATCGATTTAGCCATTCCGTCTGTCGGTCTGTCTGTCTGTTAAAATCACGATCACTTTCGAAAGACTTAAAAGAAAATAAGAGTAATATTTAGAATCAAATTCTTTCTCATGCTCCTAAGCAGCTTAGGATTGAAATTTGTTGTGATTTCTTTGCTAGGACGGCTAATTTTAGAACATGTCCTTTTTAAATGTTTTGATTGGCATTGAGTATTTAAGATTCTCAATACTGAATTAATATACCTACAGCATCAAAGGTGGAGAGGGCATTCTACGTTTGTGCTGATGAACGTAAAACTATTGGTTATAAGCCCACCATTTAGAAGAGCAATAGACTAAGAATTCTGAATTGATCTAACGGATGGTTGTCTTTCCATGTAAACATTGTGCGCAAACTGCAAGTCGAAATTTCGGATAATTTTTTATGAAATGTGACATAAATTGTTTAGTTGTTATATAGGAAGAGTTGACAGCACTGATTGAGGGATATTAAAGGGTGCGGCATGACCGACTATACTTTCTTATTTAAATCGTTTATTTCAGAAACCCGTCAACTGACATTATTTTTTCAAAATTCATATTATTATAGTATATGAATGACCCACTTAAGTCACACCACACCGGAAATCGCCAAGAGAACTCACATGGCGGCTTTCTGCAGTAAATTTTGCTAGCCCTGCTGATCTACAGTTATTGTGTGAATAGAGGATTCCTTTTAAGGTATCCGTTTAATAAGATATTCCAACAAACCTGACCAAGAGAAAGGGATTGCTAAGCACTTCATTGGCGGCCTCACCTTCTTAACGTTAAAACTTAAACATATTCTGCAGTTCCGCAGCTCCAAATGATCAAATGTACATCTGCAAAGATAGAGATTAACGCAAAGAAAATCAGTGACCTGAAGAAGTTGGTCAAGTATACTACAGGCTATGAATATTTTTTTTGATGAAATCTTCCAGTGGCCTATGGCCGAAGCCGACTCTAGCATCGACGTAATGTATGACGATGAGTAGAATAAAAACTTAAACAAATATGATGGGGCTATATGCGAAGACAATTGGGGGGTTTACAAGGTAGTCATAAAATTGTAAAGCCATATGTCTTAAAATAATAATAAGAAATATATGTGACTGCTATGGGCAACCGCTAATAACTTAGATTTCTAATGTACAGATATGACGAATCAATGAACACAGCATTAACATTTTTATTTTGTTTGAAATACAACAATATTCTTTTTAAACAATTGTAAAATATCTTTAGACGATATGACTTGATATCACACCTTGTGAATCCCCCAAATATGTTTTATGTTACTTTGCTTGATTTTATCTTTTTTTTCTTCGATTTTTAATAAATTCAAATTTACATCCATAAACTGTTTTTAAAAATCAATATTGTAGCCAAAATTTTAAAAACTTTTTGCAAAAAAAAAAAATAAAATTTTCAAAATGTTGTTTTTGAAATAGAATAAGAAACACTCTTATTTTTTTTTCAAGCCAAAACCTCTTTACTAGTTTTAAAATAATGATATTTTTTTAGTTTTCAGATAATTTAAAAAAAGCTCACTTGATGGTTTTCTAAAATAAACGATTCATTTGTTTTTTTTTTTTTTTTTTTTTTTTTTTTTTTTTTTTTTTTTTTTTTGTAGCAAGTAAATTATTCCAAATCTTAATAGAATACCGTAATAACTTACAATAAAACTCTGAACAAGAGTAGCGGAAGCTTCTAAACATTTTTTTTGGTAAAATCATTTTATTTACATTTTTTTTTTTTTTTTTGGTAGTTTTTTGTTTTTGTTATTGTTCTTGGGTTTTTCTTCCTTTATATTTTGGCTTAACTTGTGTTCTAATAATTCACTTAGACTTTCTGCGCTGTGGTTATATAACACTGATTGTTGGCTGCGTTGTCGCGCGTTATTAACGAGCAGTGACACGCAATTTTAATGTGTCGCGTTTTATCGTGCCAAGGGTCGAGTAGAAGACATGTTAACGTTTTTTTTTTTGTTTCACAAAATTCCGCAAGTTCATAAATTGAGTTTTAAACTTTGTTTAGTTTTCATGTTTAACTTGCTCATGCAAAAGTAATCGACCGAAGAAGAGAAAAAGAGTGATAAGAGGGTGGCCTGGCCATAACAAGCCAAATGTTCAATCATGACTGTGAGTCATAAAAAAAGCAGAAAAACTTTCAAAATATTTTAGCCTCCTTTTTTTCTGTAGTTGCATTTAATTTTTTGGTTTGACATGTTTTTTAATTGCAAAAAACTGCAGCAATTCTTACCTCAATATAAAATGTAATTGAATATATTGTTCGGAAATTAGCAGCAATTTAAACTCAAGTCAGACAGTAAAGCTATGGGTATTTATGGGTATAATGGAATATTATTATTAAGGCAAGTTATTCAATGAACAACAATTTTAAAATATGCTTACAAAAAAGCACAAAAAATAGTAATAGTAATAAAATATATTTAAAAAATACATATGTACATATGTATATCGTAACCTAAGATGCAAAAGGTCCTATCTTATATTTTGAAAACTTTACAGGAGAAGCAAAAAACTATTTAAAATGATTAATTGGTTTCAACTATTCATAATTTATTTTTCTTGTAAGAGCTGCCAGTTTTTTTTTTTTCGACAATGTTTCATATGATGCAAATAGTAAAGCTACGGTCACACTTGTTAAGTATTTGACAAAAAAAAAACGAAACAAACAGGCAAACTAAAATATAATTTCCCTTAATTTAATAATTTATATTGTTTATAATACCACATCTTGTGATATTAAGACCATGTTAAATCTCACTTACTATTAACAAAATTAGTGGTTATACTTATTTGTTCGGATATTTAATAAGTGCGACCTTAGCTTAAGTCATCGTTAAGACTTGCAATTTTTGTTGCTTCAAATTTTTAAAATTCTGCTTTGAAATTGCATTAGTGTCCAGATTATGAAATTATAGTTGTGCAATTTTTGTATTTTTATCTTGTCTTTCGTATTCTCCTTTTTATATATTATTTATATATTAACACAAATACACCTACAGACAACTTCAACTTAAAAAGAGTGAGAATAACAAAACAAAACAGAATTGCAGATTTCATGAAACTGAGTACCCATTTCCAATCTTCCCTTCCCTCTCAGCAATGAACTCAAGAATTGCTACAGCGAAATCTGGTCTGGACGATGACTAAGATAGGTCGTTTAGCGTTTATCAAAATGCTCTCCCTACAGAAGATGATCCGAAGCTTTTTTTGGCCGAAAATTTATGATATAGATGTAGAGAATATGTGGTTTCAACAGGATGGTGCAACTTGCCAAACAGTAAGTAATAGATCTTTTAGAAGAAAAATTTAAAAATCACGTTATTTCTCGTAGAAATGGATTGGCCACAAAGATTGTGCGATTTGACACCTATAGACTATTTTTTGTGGAGGTTTTTTAAATCGAAAGTGTACAGCGATAATCCCACAACAGTTTCAGAGCTTAAAAACAATATTGTCGAGCAGATATCCACCATTGACAACAGTTTGTTGAAACTCGTGATTGAGGGAAGTCACCTGACGGACATAATTTTTCATTTTAGCCGGAGCCTATTTTTAATAGATTGAAATAATAATATTTTAATATCTCAAAAATACTCTTACTTTTTATTAAATTGTAAACGATACCTCCATTTTGGGCAACCTTTAATAGGACCATTAGTTTTAATTTTTGGTTAGTAAGGCCCTTTTGTGTTTTAGGTTAGATATGTGTGTTTTAAAAAAAACTTTTACATATTGACTAACAATTTAGAATTGCTTTTTATAAACAGGCAGTATTTGGCAATATTTTTTTAAATTTTTGTTTGCTCTAAATTCCTTGTATTCTCCTTCATTCAGTGCGTGCTTTCCTTTTGTGCCTGGAATTTGAGGTTTCTTGTACTATAGACGAGCAGTGATCAACGAGTGATGTCTTAAGCAAATCGTAGCCCATGTTTATCAGAAAATTCTACTTAAAGTCTAGGGAAAAAAGTTCAGGTGTGTGAGAGCTGTAAAAGACATGTTGCATCCAATGCATTGTTCGTTGAAAGTAATTTCTCGACATGATCCATCACATTTGTTGTTACCTAAAACGTGCTCTTATTCGTTTTAGAATGCTAGCCAAGATTTGTTTTCTTATCGATTAAGGAGTTCAATAGACGTTCAAAAAGTTCAAAAAGCTGCCAAAAATTGGGGGCCCACGAAAATTCCTTTTGTGGTTTTAGCCTTTCTAAGTAGTAGGAAGAAGCTTTGTTCCAAAAATCTTTTAAACAAACAAAAAATTTAAAAAACTTACCCTGATTATTGGATTTTATTTCACTGTTACAAAAAGTTTTGTGCAAATGTCCTTATTTATTGATTTGTTCAGTTATCCTTCCGGCCAACAAATTGTTTATAATTAACAATATTTAAGGCTTATTGTACAAATAAATAAATGAATGCCCGTAATTTCTACAAAAAGATATCTGTTCTGTTCTCGTCCCCGTACCTAACAGTTATCTTTACCTATTTCAACGTTTATGGCCTGCGTGTTTTAACCTTAAGTTTTCTTTTAAAATTGGCAGCATTTAACACAGAGATTTATATACACAGCTAGTTTTCTATTTGTAGAAATTACGGGCATAAGACTTCAAAAGAACATTGCAATTTAAAATTATTTTTATATAGTAAACTGCTTTTGCGATTAAACACAGCTTTTATTAACACATGAAATACAAAATACATGTTATATTTACACTACTTATCCAACACATCCGTACTTAAATCAAGCCAAAGCGATGTCAATAGTACGATATGTACAGATTTCCTTCAATCAAGTACAGAATGCATGATTCAAGTACGGATTATTCAAGTGCCAAATACTTAACTTGGTCATATTAATATCGTGATCCGTACTTAAAATAATCCGAAAACGGGAGATAAAAATCAACCTCAATTTGTGCTTAATTTAAGAATTTCTAAGTTGGTTTAATTCCGATTCGTACTTGAAATTCGAAAGTCGTCAGAGAACCAGAGATAGATAGTATATTATTATATTCTTACCTGTTACACATGTTTGATCCAATTTGGTTCTGCCCTTTGCTTGCAAAGAACTCTTAACTACAAGACCTGCAGCATGCCCGATATGGTTTTCGTAATAATTCTACTCTGAAAATTTTTTGTATTTAACTATATAATTTTAACAAATAGAATATGGGTATTATTACTTCTTATTGTCCTTTTTAAACATGAAAACAATCTGTATTTTTCTTCTTGTATTGTTGTTGTTGTTTCTACAACAAATTTTTACAAACACATGCGTATGCACGCATAATGGTTTTCGAAAGTTATCCCATTTTCAATTGCTTTAAGTATTTTTTAGTGTTATTCGTACTTAAATTTTTAAGAACGACTCGTACTAAAGTAAGAAGAAAAACTTAAATTTAGTATGAGTTTTTTCTTACTGTGTAAATTATACAACTTAGGGCCATTATTACAACCTAATGATAAAGTTGCTGATAGTTAACGTGAACAATAGCTATCTTGAACGATAAAGCGACCAATAAGTTTTTTCCATTATGACAACTGTCCGATAAAATAAAAAATGTAATTTATATACTGTTGCAACATTGCAGTATATACCGACTACTTTTGGTTGTTAACATACGTAGTGGCAACGACTTGCTTTTGTTTCTTTCTTTAATTAAAAAAAGAATTCAATTTTTGTGCTTTATTTTTGTTCTTAATGGTAAATTGTTTTGTTTTTTGTGTTAGATTGTGTTTTTTTAAGTTTGCATAATTTAATTTGACTTAAAACTGCCACTGATGCTACCATATCTTTAGCAGAAAATATGGCATCTTCAAGTTCTTAAAGCTCACTTGTAAAGTTACCATGAGGACAAACCTGATGTTAGCTTATAAGTCACTTTTTAGGTTAATGCTAACCAGGGCTGTGGAGTCGGAGTCGGAGTCGGAGTTGAAGAGTCGGAGTTGAGGTATTTGTACCGGAGTCGGAGTCGGAGTCGCAGTACCCAAAAAAACGCGCGACTCCGACTCCAAAATTTGTCGGCTTAAAAAATTAAAAAAAAAATTCTAATATTTTTCAATATAAAAATTCTTCGAAATTGGCGATGCAATATTTTGCAGATCAATATGAATAAGTAGATTTTAATTTATTTTATGAGAAATAGTTGATTCAAGTACTTTACTATTTACGTATATTTAGGTATATTTTTTATTCGTGCGGGAAAAAGTCTAAATTAAATTAGCAAAACTTATACTCAGTTATTGATCTAGTTGAAAAAGATGTGTGATTTTTTAAATAATTTACTCATGCTAAAATATGTTAATGACAGGAATTGCCAATAATTTTAATATCAGAATTTTTTAACCATCAACGCTGAAATATTTTCAACGTTGTACAGAATAAGTGTTGCTATAGCGCATAAATACTAGTATGTATTAGAAAAATTGTGACGTAAAATTGTTTCTCTTTTGTGCAGAAACATCTTTGTCGGCCTGCCTTTAATTCCTACCATAACACTCATGTTTTTCTTATGCACATTACGCGGGGATTCCCATAATTCGTTTAATAAAGATGTTTCTACACAAAAGAGAAATAATTTTACGTCTCATTCATTTCGCATCACGGTTAGAGTAGGAGTCGGAGTCGTGAGTCGGAGTCGGAGTCGGAGTCGCGCTTAAAAAATTTCAGCGTTTGGAGTCGGAGTCGGAGTTAGTACTTTTTTCGGACGACTCCACAGCCCTGATGCTAACTTGTAATAACCAAAAACTATTTATCTGTCAGATAGCATCCTAAAAATAGCTATTAATGATTTTTATAAGTATGTGCACGTCAATTTGTGTTCTCGTAACATATTTATTTCTCCATGAAAATGTTTTAATTGTGCCCAATATCAGACGATTTAATGGCGTAATATTTATTTTTTAATTTATTTTCTGAAACAAACTAAGATAATATCAAATTATTAAATTTTGACATCTTGTCAACAAAATACAATTTGGCAGATTAATTTAATTGCATGTTTGGCATTAAAATGTGATAAATTGTATAAACTCACACAACTTAGATGTTAAATATTATTATGAAATTAATATTTCTGAAAACATGAAATTGTTGTTGTGTTTGGCTCGCCTCAAGGTACTTAAACTGGATAAAAAATGATGGCCACACAATTAATATACAAGTTAATAATACACAAATAAAGTTATTTCCATTAAGCACGGTGAATGCTGCTTTAAGGAATTCTTATTGTGTTTCTTTTCTACAAACAATGTGACATTTTATTTAAAAAATGCAAATTGGTGTTTGTTTCTTAAAAATGTTTTGCTGTCTTAAAGGGTGACATGTTTTATTCTAAAAAAATCACACTTAAAAATGGTATAAGGCATTGCACTCTATGCCCCGTATATATCGACAGTGTTTAAATTAGGGCTACCAGACGAAGTTGTGGTTAAGTTAAGCTTTTAATGTTCTTTTTTCTATTCTTTAGTTAGATAGAAGGGTATTCATTTAATCGGGCTTTTACTTTAATCGGTTAATCGCTCGAATAATTAATCGAGGTTTTGGTTAAATCGGTTAATTTTTTTATTGATAGGTTAACCGATTAACAAAGTTTTATTATAAATTAAGTAATTTCAATATATAAAAATGCATAATTATTTATTTTTTGGAGTTTATTAGTAAAAAACGAGCAAACAAAAGAATAATTAATAAATATGTAATAGAGGAAGTGCGGGTAATGTGGTATACCTATTTGTTTTTAGATTAACAAATTTTAATTTTTGTCTGATTAAAAAATGATTAACCTATAAACATGCTTCATATGTTAGGCTCCCACAAAACCATTTGCGAAATATTTCAGAAAATATTGCAAATCTCATTAGATACGACTTTAAAAAATGTGCGGGTAATGTGATACACCAAGTGCTGGTAATGTGGTATAGTGAACTACTTTACCAAAGCGTGTTATATATACATTTTTACTTTATTGCAAAAAAAAAAACAAGAAAACAACAACAATTCATGTAAACAAACAACAATTTCATTAATATTTTATTTGACAGGTAATGTGGTATACTATAACAAATTAGCTGATTTAAAGTATACCACATTAGGCGCACTTGAGGTTAATGCAGGTATTTATTAATTTTAATTTATTTACAACAGCTATTGAGTAATTGCATGTATTGTTCACTAATTTGGTACTTCCCAATTACTTTAGTTATACACTTAAAAACTTTTAAATGCACATTTACAACAAAATCTTATTTGTTAACAGCACCCAAAAAAAAAATGTCAACTTCGCAGCCGGTCGAATTGTTCGACACTCACACTAAGAATGACTTTCAAAAATAAAACAGATCAAAGTTTTCTTAATTTTTTGAGAGCGGCAAACCATTTAGATTTGTTTCATTACGCTTGATTTGTAAGTTTAAGAAAAAAGGCACTGTACCACATTACCAGCCTATACAACATTACCCGCACTTACTCCACATATTTTTTTCATTAATACATATTATCTATTAATTAATCAATTTATTAATTAATTAAACTAATACATATTATATAATAATTAATTTTATTAGTTATTTCAATACTTTAAGAAAATCTTATAAAATAATCTTTTATGCAAATGATTTGGTTATTTAAGCGTTAATTTTCTTTCGTTTTGATAAAACTTGACTTTAAAATTCTTTCATTTATCGTAGATGTTGAAGAAATCGAAAGCAACCCATAATACAGAGTATCTAATTTCTCAGTCCTCTTCCTGGATTTTTCTAAACATATAAAATCTTCCATTAGTCCTGTTTAAAATTTTTTTAAATTTTTAACACTTTTAGCTGTTGCGGTTAATTCTGTTAAATTATTGATAAGAGAAGAAACAAATAACTAAACGTACGTGAAACAATCCCAACAGATCAAAACAGAGCAAAATTGAAAAAAATTGTAGAACAAGCTTATTAGAAGAGAATTCCAACAACATGACAACAAATATGATTACAAATGATTTATTCTCACTATAGTTTTGTTAGTGTTTTTGACAATGATGTCCCGTTATTTAACGCGTGCCTAAATGTTGTATTATTTTTTTATGTTTCACTCTTTGTGTTTTGTTCGAAGAGTGAAGTGTTTAAAAGTGTTTAAAACAGTGTAAAATTTAAAAAAGTAATTAAATATTATATAAGTACAAATTTTTTTTGTAAATATGTCATATAAATTTAAACAGAGTGTTCGTAAAGAACGTAATATTATTATAGATTAGAAAAATATTTTTCTGTAAGCTTATTCTATAATTAGACTTCTTAGCTTACATTATATTACAGACAAGTAATATTATCGCAAGGGATCAGTTTTCATTATTAAACAATTTTTAATAAGCCTTTTATAAAACTAATCACAACTGTTTTCTAAGCTTAAGGCTTATGTTAGTAAACTTGCTACAAGTTCTTTCCAAATCATTTTGGTTTGTTTGGAAAAAGCTGTTGACAGCAAACACTTATGTATTTAAAATGAATATCACTCAATACCTTCTTTGTTTGTATGAAAAATATTTTCTAAGCACATTCCTTTTGTATATGAGATGAAAAAATTGATTAAAAACACAAAAAAAATATATAATAATACTACAAAATGTTAAAAATTTTGTTACATCAGTTAATCGACTAAAATGAATCGGTTTAATCGTTAATCGAAAATAGGCAATTTTAAATTAACCGATCAGCTAGTCGGGCAGTAATTAATCGGTTAGCCGGTTAACGGTTAACAGAATGAATACCCTAGTAGATAGGTTGTCAGTAAAATAAAATCTAGGTGAATTGGGTGTTATAAAAATGTCATAAAAAGTCTCCAAATTAAAAAATCCTTAAAACTTGGTGTCGATATATCGGCAATTGGCAACGGTATTTACATGTTTTCATATCGTATGAAAACAACAATCTAAAGAAAATTTTTTAGTATTTTTACAAATTTTTAAAGGAAAAAGTTAAAATATGGATATTAATTACCGCATCCATTATATGTGCAGAAATTACAATAAAATGTTAACCTGAGCGACTACTAGTTTTGCCAGCGTCATTTTAAATCTGATGGTTACTTCAGTGATGCCATTAGGATACGAAAGATACATTTTCCGTAACTTTTGATGACATCATGTATTATCCTGACATTTTTCGTATCTTTTGAATCTGTAGGCAAAATGTACAGAAATAAAATATTAAACTTTCCGACAAAGTTTTTTAAGTTATCATTTCGTTATGAATACTAAAAAAACAGTGACTACTAAATAATCTTCGTACAGACGGTGGTCAGATCTTACAATCTGACAATGGCACCATTGTCAGAAAAATATATATATTGGCAACGCCTGCTTACAATGCTGTACAATCTGACCACCGTCTGTACGAAGATATACAAAAATAACATGTATTTTGATGATAGCCTTTCTAAGTTCTTCTGTCCTCTGCTTATTCTTGTGTATGTGTGTTAAGATGAAATTTTAGAATAAAAATTTAGGTGAACTCTTTGATAAAATTGCCTTAGTATTAACGCCTTAACTCGTATGTTAATTTTTACAAAAATGAATTTGTTTTGATAACATCCAAAGATAGTTACATATAATTAATTTTAAAATTTGCTTGCTGTTTTTTAAAAATTACTTACCTAAAATTTATGACTTAAAAAATTATAAAAATTAATTTATATGATATTATTTTCTTTTAAATATTCACTAAATATGAAAAAAAAATATTATGTTAATAAATGTTAAACGTTAAAAATGGATTTTCAAATTTTTTTTCAAAATGTATCTCTTTGGGAAAAAGTGTATCTTTTTTGGAAACTAAAATATATGTTTTTCGAAATTTTACTGGCAACACTGGTTTACTTACATTAAACTGTTTTCAAGCCAACTGGAGTTACATCATAAATTTTTTTGTTGATGCAATAAACAAGTTTTAAATTATCTATTTAATTTTGAAGAACAAACTTTTTGACTGTTAAAAGCATTCCACTTTTGATAACTTAAATTTCGTCAAATAACAACCCAACAAGCACGGAAGTTTGATTTCAAATTGAAAATGATTTGAAATCAAACCTTTTCTCAAACGACAAACGTTTGATAATGGTTTAAAAATCATAGAATTCTCAACAAAAATTTTCAACTTGCTTTTAAACGTTGTTCTCAAATGTTTTTCAAAACAAATGGCTTTTATTGTTTTCGCAAGAAATCAAAATAAAAACAATTTGCCAGTTCAGTTTTTTATGCACAACAAACAAAATCTTTTAATAAATAATTGTATTCCCAAAAACATCTTTGATAATAAAATTTTTGCAAGTGCACGTTCATAAAAAATTTAACTGGCAAATTGTTTTTATTTTGATTTCTTGCGAAAGCAATAAAAGCAATTTGTTTTTGCTTTTAATTTGTTTTTTCTTTACTCACTTACAACTACAATTAATGTTGGGAGAATTCCAACATATTGTAGTGGGGAATGTAAGAAAAGATAAACTCACAGTTTTATTGTTGGTATTTTGTTTAAGTTTTGATATCGTTGCAAATAAGACTTTGCTGATAGCTTTGGCTATTCTAAAATTATTTAGGAGGACGTTTCCTGATGATCTGGCCTAAGCAACCAGTGAAATGCGCATAGGAACAGCTTATCCTGCAACAAAAATTGTAGTTTTTTTAATTTTATATATGTATGGCAATTTTCAAGTACATCACTTCAGCAATCTTGGCATGAAACAGGAAAAAATATTGAAAGGTTTGCATTAAAAAAATTCTTAATATGAATAAGGTTAGGTTAGGTTCAATGGGCAGCCGGCACGAGGTCCCTTTGTGATAACTTTAGGCAGTGATAAGAATCAGATAGTATTCACCAGACTATTCTCCAGAAGTCAGCCTCAAACCATCCCGGCTTCTTGCTGAACAGAGATTTCAGTCCCATATTAGGCATATCGTCCAGACATGGCAATTGCGCTTTCCCAAAATGCCCAAACCTAATAACCCCGAGACCGGGGCATTGGCAAAGAAATTGAAACACCGTATCAACCACCTCCTCATCATGACAGCTCCTACAGTAGTCATTATAGTTAAGACCCATTCGCCTCGCATGAGTCCCTATCAACTAGTGACCTGTAATAACCGATAGCACCGTCCTTATGTTGTCCCTACCGAAACTAAATAGCACGCGCGTTCTCCCGCGCCATAGCCAGGCCATAAAGTACTGGCCATCGAGCAGGTATACTCCCCCTGCCATCTCTCCTGAGCCCTTCTGTACGACTCACGTCTGATGAGAGTCTTACAGCGAGCCATTGAAAATCCGAGCATGTCGTCCAAAATATAGCCCTCTTTGACTAGACTGTTTTTAATTTGGTTGCTCGGGCATCCTCTGTGCCCTGGTACCTAAGCTAGCGTTACCATGGAATGTTCCGCGATCTCATTTAGAGACATCCAGCATTCCACTGTTAACATAAATGCCAGAGCTGCAATGGCAGCCTTGCTGTCCGTAAATATACATATATCCCCTGATATACGATAGTACCTCAGCCAGTTTGCCGCAGTACAATACTACCATCGGCTAGCCTGAAAGAGACCCTTAAACCCAGTTCATTAAAGAAGAAACCTCCACCTACTCTACTGCCCATCCTGGAAAAGGGCTCCGGAGTGCAATAGCCCAGTCGCGCCCGGTTATATGATGCGCGCAGCGTGACCCTGGCATGACCGTAGTCCCGCGTATTGGAAATTATGCAAATTTCAAAATTTTTCAACGTCCAAACACAGCACAAGTGCAATTCTTTATAAATTTTTTTTAGAATAGGTTCATCCATTTTTTTTTGGTTTAAAAAGTAAAGTGAAATAAGACATATAAGGCTATGATTTGGATGAAGCTTTTATGACACTATAATGCTTAAACGTTGCCATTACGTACGAGATACACTGACAATTAAATAATCGCCTCTAGATTGGATGCAGCAGTCGATACTTTTGAGGTAGTTTTTCACTACTTTGTTACACATTTTGGGCGGTATTTCGGCGATAAATTGACAAATGTTGGTTTGGAAATTCTCCAATTATTTGCTTAGGCACGGTCTTTGACAAAGCCCCACAAAAAGAGTCTAACGAAATCAAAATGTATGATTTTGCGTTCTGAAAACTCCCTATGCAATAAAATAAAATCTCAGAAGCGATTTTTTAGGAGGGCTCACATTGCGATGAAGCATAGGCCTGATCACATCTATAACGCTTCCAACCTTTAACCTCTTTAAATTCTCTTCATAATATTGCCAATCCCTTGCACAGTAGGTCGACTATGACAACAATAATCACCCCATTATGCTCGAAAAATGTGCCACGTTTGGACCACCACTTCCTCAGTAAGTGTTAACTATTTTTACGCGTTCTTCGGCTGTTAAACGATCCATATTCGTAAGTGGAAAACCTCTCACTAAATAAGTGACATTTCAGATGACATATATTTAACGGCTGACATGCTTGCCAGGTCGGCGGGCTTAAAACCAGTAAATGGATAACCCTGTGTTTTGTACATTTCTTTTAAACAAATTTTCTTTTTAAAAATCGGTTTTATATAAACAGAAAATTCAAAATCAATATCCTATTTGAAAACATAAGATTACAATTATTTCGTAAAACAACCGAAGGAACGCAATTACACCGAATGAACGCACTAACGTACAACGTAGACACGTTGTGAAACTATAATATAGAATAATTTATACAAAGGTACACAATAGCTAAGGTAAACGTCAAAGAGTGTCTATAGAAAATGAAAAATGAAAAATTCAAAAAATATAAAATGAAACTGTTTTCATATTGGTCATTTAAAAGAAAATAAAAAGCAAAAAATTAATATCATTTGGAATAAATTTGAAATTTTCTAAGATCTTTTTTAATACAAAATAAAATACGTTTACGACGGAATTGTGGGTAATTGGAGCGTGTTTGTAGAAATTTACGGCGCTACGTTCTACGTTCCTACGACGTGGAACACAAATGTGTTCCCCACATGAGGATCCTTAAATAAACGGAACTACAATCTGTGATCATTTGACTTCTAACTTAGAGTCGATCTTTATTTTCTCAAATAATCATTTTATTCGAAAACTGTGGTCCCTAGAGTGCAAAAAATGTAGAGCTGTGATCACTGTTATTTCTGACCGAAAACTTTATTTTTTCTTTAGGCAACTGTTTGTTTTAGACAAAATAACCAATGATGAAATATTAATTTATTTTTTGTTATTCTTATATTTTTTTTTTGTATTTTAGTGATTGGAATAGTTTCCGTTTAAGAATTTAAATCGCTGCTGCCTGAGCACAATAGAAAAATACTAACAGAGAGATACAAACAATTCATGCACCATGGGGACTGCATTAAGTTGACTGCATCTGCATTAAGTTGACTTAAAACTTTTAATTGTCATTTAGCTAAAAAAAAACAGCAAAAAAACAACAACTGTTCAAAAAACACAAAGAAAACTCATTGCAACTGTGAAGATAATCAAAAAATTATTTTAAAATCGTTAACATAAACAAAACAACATTAGAAATTTAATAATAACAATTAGTGAGAATCACGGTAGTGCTTAATATTTTTTTAAATGTGGAACTTAAGGTACGTTCAGACTAATGAAATATTTGTCGAAAATATTTGTTCTGATATTTGCTTTAAACTGTGTGAAACAAAAAAATATTTTGTTTAATGTTCAAACTAAGCTCAAATATTTGACAATTTTTGTTTGATGAAACAGTTGGCAAACAGTGTTAAATAAAATAAATTAATTCATGTTTGCCATGCGTTCAGAGTAAAAGAAATATTTGCATCAAATAATTATTTAATGAAAGTGTTCAAAAATAAAAATATATTTCTCAAATAGTAAAAATGAGCGCAAAAGCTGATTTATTTATTTTATTCTGTGGATCAGCATCTCTTATAGTGTTAGAACAGGAGAATTTAAAAGAAAAAAAAATGGAAGCCACTGGGTAACGGGAACATGGCTAAAATTTGCGAAAAATTGCAAAGTTGGAAACAAACCCTAAAATATATTTTAAATTGCTAAATTGGTTAAAAAACAAAATGTCAAGAAAAAAACAAAAAAAATGTTGCAAAAATAGCGAAAATTCGCGAAAAATTTAGATATTTCAAACAAGCCATAAAATTTATTAAAAGTGCCTAAACTAAAAGGAATGGCAAAAATTCGATAAAAATTGCTATATTAGCGGAAATTCGCAAAAAATTTGCTAATTATCGGTGATAGCAAGCCTAATAATTATTAAAAATCGTTAAAGCTGCAAAGATTTACAGTGAAAAATCGCTTCTTCGCGAGCATGGCTTAAATTCGCAAAAATTTCAAACTTAGAAACAAACCCTAAAATTTATTTGAAATCGGTTAAAAAAACAAATTGTCGGAAAATAACAAAAAAATTTTTTTTTACAAAAATAGCGAAAACTCGCGAAAAATTTTTGATATTCAAACAAGCCATAAAATTGATTAAAAGTCCCTTAAAAGTATAAGGAATGACAAAAATTCGGTAAAAATTGCTAAATTAGTGGAAATTCCGAAAAATTTGCTGATAGCGGCATGATAGCAAAGTTTAATACTCATAATTATTGAAATACTTAAAGCTGCAAAGAATCACAGAAAGAAATCACTGATTTTGCGAACATGGCTAAAATTCGCGAAAAATTGCAAACTTGGAAACAAACCCTAAAATATATTTGAAATTGCTAAAACAAAATTTAGGTGAAAAACAAAAAAAAAAAAGAAAATGTTGCATATATAGCGAAAATTCGCGAACCATTTTAATATTTTAAACAAGCCATAAAATTTAGTAAATGTGCCTAAAACTATAAGGAATGGAAAAAATTCTATAAACATTTATAAATTAGCGAAAATTCGCAAAAATTTGCTAATAGCGGCACAATAGCAAAGTCTAATAATTAGAAAAAATCTTTAAAATTGTAAAGAATCCGAAAACTTACAGGAAAAATTGCTTCTATCCCGGGATACTATCAAATAAATACATCAATCACATAGTTGTGTGCGTGCAGTCGTTCTTTTTCGGGTACACATACGCGTTGTCGGCAATGCTTGATGAAAATCAAAAAGTTTTGATTTTTTTATTTGATGGCTGATTATTTGATAGTCTCCTGTTGTGATTGACAAAAAAAAATTATTTTCTTTGTGTTTGTTGTCATGAAAAATATAAATATTTTGGTTTTTTACTAAATACAATTGTTGATTGCCGAGTTTATTTGTACGTCTCCGAAAAAGCCTCAAATAAACGACACTAACACATATGCACTGATTGACGGGTTTATTTGAAAGACTCCAGAGCCCTTTACAATTTTTTTGTAATATCAAATAAACGTTTGCTCAAAAATTACTAAAATATTTGATTTTTTGTGTTCACAATATGTTCACATTGGACAAATATTTGTTTGCCGGCAAGTACTTTTATTTGCTCAAAATCAGCTGTTATTTTATTTGATACTCAAAAATATCTTGTGTTCAGACTACGTTAATGAAATATTTGGTGTTTGCTTTCAAATATTTCATCAGTCTGAACGTACCTTTAGTAAAAACTTTCTCTGAGAACGCATACCTCTTTTATACAATTTGTTCAAATAAAATTGATTTTTAAAAACTTTGAAATCTTACATACATACATTTTACATATAAATCGGCAAAGGCAAAGCAGTTAAGAACACTTTACTCTTCTGTTTGCCTAAGGACTAAAACAATACACCATTTTAAAGGTATAAACTTACAGAAGTGCACAATATATATTTGATTAAGATCCGTTCAATATTTTCCGCGTTTGAAGCGTTCAAATTTGCTACTAAAGGTTACCATGTTCAGACCGGACAAATATTTGACGAAAAAATCAAAAAAAAAAAAAAAAACATGACCAGTAGCTGGATCAAACTTTGGCTATATTTTTAACAATTTCTTTTGATAACTAAACTTGGTTTTTAAGAAGATAATTGATTAATATAATATAGAGACTGTTAAATGAGGTTTGATCTAGCCAAACGTTTTGCAAAAGCAAATAATTTTTTAATAAAACTAGGGGTTACGCGTAGAACGTCAAATACCTTACGTATTTTAAGGAAAATACAGCTCTGTCATGAAAAGTTGTTATTGATTTTTGAAAATTTTCAAACAATAATAAGATCAAACATATATTTTTTGTCAAAATATATAAGACTTGATTGATAGTGCTAAATACCCTTAACACATATGCTAAATACATACATAAATAAACAATTTGTCTATTCCAATTACACAAATCCTATTCTGAAAATCACTTGATTTCAGCTGTTTCAATATTAGTAATTCTCACACGCGTATTGGTTCCAATTACATAAAAACATTCTTACACTAAAAACGATGGGAAAACAAATTTGCTCGATCAGCGTCTGCATACTTGCGCATGTTGCTGCAACGGGTTGGCTAACAACAGACAGTCTTGGGTACGACATCGAAACCGTCGGTCTGAATACGCAGTGAAGTTGAACAATTTAATTGCTTAATCCTGATAATGAAATAAAATTGTGTTATTTAAAAAAGATTTGAACTTAGAATCCTTGGAATTAATAAAATAAAACCTAGTAAACTGATAAAAACCTTACGTCGTTTCATTAGGCGCAGTGGATAGCGCCTTATTAATTTTTTTGACTTGCGTGATATAAAATTCGTTAACTTGTATATAAACAAATACAAATACAAATAGTTCTATATTTACCAATAGTAAATATAGAACTATATTATTATATGGCCACCGTAATTGCCAAATTCAAAAATGTAAATAAAATTGAGTTAAATTTCAAAATTAACTCATAAAAATACTTAAATCTCATTTAATAAGTCTGTTTTATGTGCTGTTTTCACAACACAAGTGATTGAACGTGTAGCAAAATTTATATGAAAAACACTCAAAAAACTAAGTGATTTTTATATTAATTTTACGAAACGTTCAATCGGCTCCGTGCAATAACTCCCAGGTGCAATAAGTCCCAAGAAAAAAATTAAATTAAACCCAGCAATTTTTCATACAAATGTGGGAGTAATTTCATTATGAAATAGCTCCCAGCTCTCTCGGTTTTATTTCATTTTTTTGGAAGTTATTTCCTTTTTTGCCTGGGAGTTATTTCATAATGAAATAAAGTCCAAATAAAATAAGTCCCCGAAAAAATAAACAAAAAAAATTTTGATCTTCGGTGTTATTTCATTTGCTGTGGGAGTTATTTCATTTTTTGTGGGAGTTATTTCATTTTCAATTATTTGCAATTTCTTAAAATTGTTTAACATTTTAAACGGTATTTATAACGGGATATTTCAAACTATTTGAATACAATGACTTAAGTTAATCAAAATTAATCAGTTCCATTATAAATTTTGAAGTGTTAAGTTGAGTAAAGTAATAAATAAAAACAATGACCACCTTACAATATGAAATTGTATGCGGAAAGCGAAGAACCAGTAAATTGCTTTACATTCAGGAAGAAAAACAATTTTATATAAAAAAATCAACATCGGACAATAAAACGTATTATGTCTGCTATGTCAAAAACTGTAAAGCGAGAGTGACGCTAGACCTAGGACGACATGTTTGTACAAGGAGCCCACTTTTCGTTCCGCACAACCATACGACCCAAAAAGAACTGTACGACGAACTAAAAGTACTTAATAATATTAAGAAGGAATGTTTGGATGAGGAAAGCGTTTTAGGTGAACGGAATGCCTTAAGTGGAATACGCAAAACTTTTGAGAGTTCGTGCGATAGGTACGATATTTGCAATTATAATATTCTTTTATTTTCTTAATTATACATTCTTACATTTCTTTTAAATAGAAATAAGGAAGCCTCAAAAAATTTGAATTTTGGGAAAATTAAAAGAGGGCTTCAGTATCTGTCAAGTAAAATTTATGTAAATTCACCAAAGACTCCAGCCTTTAAAAAGGAACATGTTTTAAAAAATTTTGGATATAGCGCTAGCAAGGATGAAAAAGTTCCATTCTATAAAATGTGCCACGAAGAAGAAGATTTGCTAATTGCATTTATGTCTCCGAAAAAATTGTGAAATTGATTCAGGGAAACATTATGTCCAATAATATTAAAATTTTAATCGATGCAACTTTTGCAGTGGTTCCTATGGGCTGTTTTAAACAGTTGCTACTCATACATTTGGAATATTTTCAAAAGGTAAAGGATGTTAAAAACGTGAAAAAGGGAGAGTGAAGAAGAAACTCCTTGCAACCGGCTGAAGAACGGATATAAAAAGAAGAAGTAGTCAGCGAAGCCGGTGTTTGTTATACCATAGAGGAGATAATCCTTGTACCCGGCTTCGCTGATTAAAGCTTCTTAATGCGGGATTTGATTAAGTTGTAGGATTTGATTAAGTTGTAGAAATTAATAACAAGTTTATTTCAGATTTTTCCCTTTGTATTTGTTCTAATGAGTAAGAAGTCGAGAAAAAGTTATGAGCACTTATTTAATTACATAAATTCAGAAATTTTGGCCCTGAACGGAGCTACTTTTATAACTGATTACGAAATGGGATTACGAAATGCATTAAAGACAGTATTTCCAACATCGAAGTTATTTGGTTGTTGGTTCCTTGGAATATCATAAATTACTGTCCCTACCCCTACTTCCCGCTTCCCATATATCAGGATCGTTCGATATGATAAAAATCAAATTGAACAGTTTGACCACCACTTCAAGTTCAACAGCTTTCTGGTATACCAATGGTTAAAAAGGTAAACCATTGAAAAATGCATCATACTAACTTAGTAAACAAATGAATTAAATTTTGTATAGGTTGGAGTAGACAATATGTCGGTGTTTGGAACTACTACTCGTACAACTTCCGCCATTGAGGCATATAATGGGGTACTTGGAAGAATAATACCAAAGCATGGAAATTTCTTTAAGTTTTCAAAATGCTGCAAAATGAAGAGTTCAGCAAAGGACGGGAATTAGAGCTTTTGATCAACAGTGGTGGAACATACGGAACAAGCCGGCGGAAAAGGAGTGCAATTGATAAAGCTACAAAAATTGAACAGGCTGGTATTGAACTGCAGAATGGTAAAATTACTGCTTCGGGCTTTCTTAATCGCATGGTTTTTGCTAAAAATCAAACGATTGTGCCATATGTATGGGTAGTCAATCAAATACTCTCTTTCTGCCATGCAAGCACCTAAAAACTTGCAATAGCTGCGTGCTTAAAGTGCAGGCAGCTGCCATTGCAAGAGGTCTGGATACAATAAAATGCCCCATTTGTTGTCAAAATGTCGAGGACTCAATGTTAGTTTTTTGGTAACCTAATATGTAAATATTCAAGTAAAACGAATACATATATAATAAATTTCTTTGGAAGTTGTTTCATTTTTTTTGGGTCTTATTTCATTTCTTTTCGATGGGCTGTTTTTGGAAGTTATTTCATTAATGTCTTTAGGAGTTATTTCATTATGAAATAACTCCCAAAAGTTGGGGTTTGTTTCATTTAAGACTTGGAAATTATTTCATTTTTTTTGGGATTTATTTCTTTTTTCCAGTTTGGGACTTATTTCATTTATTTTGGGATTTAATTCATTGGGAGTTATTGCACTGGGACTTATTGCACCTGGGAGTTATTGGACGGAGCCGTTCAATCACTTTTGTTGTGAAAACAGTACATTACATGTTATTTTTAAGTGAAAGAGAATAGTTTTTAATTATGGCGTATTATTAAATAAAAAATGCTACTTACATTTTATCCAACGTCGTCAGCAGGCAGTGTTGTCATATCGTAAGATTTATTTATTATATCGTAAGTTTTTTTTTAAAAAAAAAGTTTTTCGAAAATTTTGTTATAAATGTTATAAAAAATTTATCTTCACTTAGTTAAGTTCATTTAAAAATACAAGAATTTAATACAAATAATTAAAAACAAATGAATGAATTAAATTTGCATTTATATATTTTATAAACTAAAATTTATAAGTTCATAGAAATGTATATTTTTTATTGGGTATGTTCTAGAATCCGAATTCAGTCGAAAGTGCATTATCTCAGCAAGTTTGGTGTTTTACAATTCACAAACACAAGTTTTTATTCGGTTTCAATTAGAGTAGTAAGTGGTTGGTGAAAATAAAAAAAAAATCGACTTTTATTCTTATCGACTTTTATTCTTATATGTGATAACATTTTTAGCAAAAGCAACATTTGGTTTTTAGTTTAAAATATTCTTTATCCAATTTAATCAAAAAAATATATATGTTCACACCAATTTTAATAAAAAAAAAAGCGTTTTTAACTTTCCAAAAATTTCAAGTTGTTTTTATTGAACATCACTTGTTTAAAAATGCAAAAGCTCCTGTCATTTTTATGTACAAATTTTATTTATTAGAAATAATATTTGTACAATCATGAAAACAATATATAATTTCTTTGAAAAAATTTCGAATACATAAAACATTCAGACTTGAGAAAACCAATTTATGAATTATGCGGATCCCAATCCATGTCTAAAGCTAGAACACACATGTATGTTACATTTTTAAATAACTAGAAACAAGACACATGCAGAGTAAGTTATTTTCCTTAACGATTTGTAAAAAATGTTTTTTTTTTGGTCGAAAAAAAGTTTTTTTTAGTAATTAAAAGATTTTTAAACATAAAATATGACAAAACTGTCAGCAGGCGGCAGTTGATTGTTGCTTATTATTATTAATAAAATATTTTAAAGAGAATGTTTGAATAAAAATTTAACAAATGCGTTTGTAAGTCAAGGCCAACTCGGCGGTCCAAAAAAGGCTAGAATTGAAAACAAAAATAACTAGAAATGGCTAGATTATTAAAATTCATTAAACTTCATTATCTAGCCCAGGAACTAAATATTTAATGATATTCATTCATATATCAATGAAATTTTGAACAGTAATTTACCCAAGTCAAAAAATATATTTTAATAAAAACGTAACAGTGAGAAGTAACGGGTGGTTTAATTTTAAGGGCCGATGTTGAATGTGAACCAAACGTCAAATTTTTTTCTGCATTTCTTTTGACATTTCTCAATTTCAGACTAACTCAATTTCAACCATGGAAAAATACACAATCGAGCAACGCGTTAAATTTATTCAGGCTTATTATGAAGGCGTTCAAAATGCATATCGTGCACTTCGTGATTTTTTAGCTCAATATAATCGTCCAAATGTGCGTACAATCGGAAAAATCGTGCAAAAATTTGAGCAAACTGGGTCTGTAGGAGATGTGAAAACACCAGTGCATGCTCGTACAGTTCGTACTGCAGAAAATGTTGCTGCTGTTCGCGATAGTGTTTCTGAAGAGCCGTCCACCTCAACTCGTCGTCGTGCCTAATAATTGCATCTATCACTTGCATTTACACGCTTACAAGGTGCAATTGACTCAAGAACTAAAGCCTCTTTACCACTCCAAACGACCTCAATGGTCAGATTGGTGGCAAGAAATGACAACAGTGGATGATCAGTTTTCGAAGAAAATCATCTTCAGTGATGAGGCACATTTTCACCTCAGTGAATTCGTCAATAAGCAGATTTGCCGCATTTGGGCGCATGATAATCCAAGAGTTATTTTCGAAAAACCAATGCACCCACAAGGAGTGACTGTTTGGTGCGGTTTATGGGCTGGCGGCATCATCGGGCCGTATTTTTCCAAAATTAAGCCGGTCAGGCAGTTACTGAAAATGGTGTTCGCTATCGTAAGATGATAACGAACTTTTTATGGCCCGAATTGGAAGATATGGATGTGGACGATAAGTGGTTTTAACAGGACGGTGCCACTTGCCACACAGCTAACGAAACAATGGCTCTTTTGCGCGACAAATTCAATCGCCGTGTTGCCTCACGTCGTGGCGATGTTAATTGGCCGCCAAGATCATGTGATTTGACACCGTCGGAATTCTTCCTTTGGGATAATTTGAAAGAAAAGGTGTACGTCGATAGGCCAGCAACAATTCAAGAACTAAAGGATATGGTAATTCGGCACATTAACGGCATAGAACCTAAATTATGCCTGAGAAAATTTGGACCATCGGATGAAGGCGTGCGGCCGAGGTCGCGGCGGCTATTTGGCCGATATTTTGTTCCATACACAATTGAAGCATACCAATATTATCACAATAAAAATAAATGATAATAATTTTCTAAATAATTTGTGTTTTATTCAAAATCAACATCAGCCCTTAAAATTTAACCACCCTTTATATAACATTTTTGGTCAAATAAAACTTATATTTATTATAAACAAAAGTTAAAAAAAACTTTACAGTAAAGATTTATTACATAAGAGGTAACAGAAACAATTTTTTTATTTAATAAGTTTTACACAAAAAAAATTTGTTTTCCGATTTTATCATCTTGCTGCTCTGCATTATCAATTAAATTTACAAAATATCGTATCAAAACAAATTCTACGAATAGAATCCGAAACCATTGAATTTTAAAGATCGCTTTCATTTGGCCAATAATCCCTTTTTGGATACTATTAGGATACCCAGAAAAACTCCTATTTTATTTATCGGGTTTTTTGGGTTCTCTTGTCAACTATAAACTGCTTTGCTGTTACTTTTTTACATAGCATTTCTACCAAGTCATCTTCAAAAACTTCTCAAAATGCACGTAGATTGGCAAATCAGTGCAATCAGAAAAGTCGGGCTCAGTGAATATCTGTCCACACTATACATCATCATCTTTCACCTACTGAATCAATTAAATTTTTAATGTTTTCAAGACCATACAAAGGTAAAAAATCAAAGTATGCCTTTGATTGTTGTTGCATTAGACCTAAGGCAGTCAATATTTTAACTATCAGGCGAGTTATTATAACATCCTGCAATGTCTGTTCTAGCACTAAATTTTCTATCTTTCTGATTATCATCGACACTTTACGAAAGAGGAATTCCGAATTAAAATTTCGCATGGTTGTATAAGTAGCGCTTTCGGCAAGTTTTGTGAGTGCCCACTACCGTCTCAAGAGTCCTTATCACATGACCAGTAGTAGGCTCTGGGCTGTTCTATGATAAGTACAGTTAATATTTCAAGGTCGTTAAAACTGTCATTTGACATTGTTGCATTTAAATGTAAACCAACATCAAAGTGTGCACATTTAATATAAAAAAACTGTCATAAAAAATATAACAAAAATTTAAATAAGAAACGGCTATGAAGAAAAAAATGTCTAGATCTTCCGGCTAGATAAAATCTAGCCATTTTTTTATTACTAGGTGTAAAAAATAAATCGCCCGATCTAGCCGGAAAATTGCTAAATTGGCAACCTTGTTGTTAGTTACGTGGATTCTGTGATTACACCATAAAATTTATTCCAGTAATAACAAAATCCACTCAACTTAAGGAAAATATCTGTGTTTATGTATGCATGCTCTTGAGATAACGATTTTTAAGGGCTTAATAATGTAGTGTGTAAATTAAAAAAAAAAAAATCTTATAAAATTTTTTTGCACAAAATGCAGGTAAACGAAAATGCTTGCTAATAACCGGTACTAAAATTTCTAAAACTAATTTTAATAAAAAAGTGGTTATTGGTCACCCTATTTAGTGGGTAGTATTGGTAATCTGATTAAAATGACAACCAAAAAATAGCTGTTTCTGAACTGCCCTCCTGGATTATTGATTTTTATTTTAGTTTTTATTCTAGGAAATTTCCAAAGGACGGAAATATCTCCAGTTACTCTCCAAAATCCCGAACTATAAGCAGTTTGCCCAACAACCTCCAAACTAGTGTATACACCATAATATAATAATCCTGTGAACAAAATCCACGGAAATTATTATTACGGTCAAATTTCTCAAATTTTTATTAAATCTAATTTCTTATCACTAACATTACAGCTTGAGTATAATTCCAAAAAAACTTAAATCCTCTACAAATTTTGCTTGACAAATTAAAAAAAAAAAAAAAACTCGACTACACAACCCAACATAACTAATGTAATAATAATTGTGATTTGATAAAATTTTTCCAAATGAATTACAAAAATTTCAACGCTGACTCAAAATTTAAAAATTATAAGACCCAAATCATGGTGAAATTACTAGAAGGTGGCAGCACTACGGCATCTGGCTATTTTTTGCTTGAACTGTGGTGAGAACTTCAGTCTGTCATTTTGCTTTGTTTATGTTTACTTTCTTGAGAAAAATTATTGTGCTTTAAAAAAATAATCATTTTTGTGCGATTTTTAAATGAAAATTGTGTTTAAAAGTTAAAATAATTGCAAAAAATAAATCGTAATTGGGTTTTATATGTGCGTCTTTAGTTGTGCTAATGTATTTTCTTTTATATAATAAATAAAAACACAAATAATTTTGTCTGTGAACACGTTGTGCGTACGTTTTAAAAATCTGTTAATGTTTGATATGCACTTGTACGCCTGTTTCTTTAAACCTCCAAAGGACTTGCAGGGAAGAAAAAGTGGAAAAATAATTGGTTTTAATTCATGTAACATTAAAATTTTAATTATGAATTTTTTAGTATTTTTTTTCATAATATTTTTGTTTTATTTGTTGCAGATCAGCGTTTTTCTATTCGACCAAACTTTTTTACCAAAATCCTTCGGAATCGAACAATTTTGTTATCTTATAAATATTTAAAAATAAATATGTCGTGCCTGCTCAACAATAGTGTATTAACTCAAAATTTACATTTTTTCACTATTTGGAAAAAATCAACATGCAATTTTAATATCTACTCGCTGTAAAAAAATATGAAGTGGTTATTTTGTCTACTTTTTGATAATGAAACCGTAGTTGATATGCCTTTAATGTAAAATTAAAAATTGTTTTGCCTCTACTAAAAATTTTGAGTTAATACAGTATTGTTGAACAAGTGCGAAATGTAATAAATAACAGAAATATAACTGTAACTTAAGCAAACACTTTTAAAGGAGTCGATATCTGTAATATTTTAATGTATTTACGTTTAAAGAAAAGTCTTGATTTTGCTTGTTTAAGAAGATCAATACAAAATTTCAATAAATGTATCTTTTAAAACTTCTAAAACGTCGTGTGAATTAGAATTTTTCATATAAGTACATCTTACATATAATAATTTTACTCACAATAAGGCCTTAAATTTGAATGCAAATATGGCCTGTTTCACAAACTTGCTGGCTTTTTCGTTAAATCACAAACTTTACAAAAATATTTTAATATCTTATTTATTTTGAATTTTTCCTTAATACTAACATATCACAAATTTATATCACAAAGTATGCTAAACGTTCAATATTTATCATGTTATCCGCGATCAGGGTCATGGATCACATAAAATTAGGCTATTCTGCAATATGGATCGCGACACATTAATACTGCATTACGTCCAAAAAAATCGCGGCACTGTATCGAATTCATATATGTGTATATTAAACATGTAACAGTTCCCCGTAAGGTTTGGCCGCAAAAGACAAACCATGGCAACGTTGTTGTACATAATTTTTGACAGCATTGGGTTCTTTACACAAACAAATTTGCCTGTTTTTGTTGTATTGTTGTACAACAACACGTAGTGCTGCCACCTTGTAGTAATTGCACCATGACCCAAATAAACCTAAAGTTAGAATTTTATACCCATACAAAAATGTTAGTAAAAACAATATATTTATTTAGAATCAAAACTTATAAGAGGAGCCAAAATTGTCGCCATCACAATGCGATACGGAACAAAATTACCAAGCAGTTTGATATGAGTCACTCGTGGTCTGTGAAAAAAGTATATTGAAAATCGAACCTCACGAGGCGTCACCCTTTTAAAACATTTAATTTTAACATTGGAGTTTCAAGGCCTTCTAACTCTAGTATAATGGAATATATTTTATTACACATTTAAATTTTTTTAAATTCTTATTAACGCTTCTTGAATATAAAAATTAAGTCAATAAACGCAAAATGCTTCGTTTATTTTGAGAAATTAAAGTACAAATAGTTCAAGCTTTATCGAGTAAAATTAATGTTCAGTAGTGTAATTTTTATTATTTGTGTGGTCTAACAATTAATGAAAGCTCAGAAGACAAAAGCTGGTCCTTTTAAAGAGAGTCAATAACAAAAAAAAAAAACTTTCAAAAACAGGCATAAGATAACCTTTTAACTTTCATAGCATAAAACTTTTGTTTTTTTCAATTCAGGCTAAAATATGCTCAATCTTAAACAGAATGTATCAATAATTGGATTGATTTCTTTGCTAACTGAAAAGTTAAGAATTTCATATAAATCGATCAATCTGTGCATAGAATGTAAGAAAAAGTTTTCTGCAGCGATGTATTTAAAGTTATGTACAATTTTTATGGTGTATTTTTCTTTCTTTTTTGAACAAATTGGAAAATTTAAAGCATTTTCAATAGCTTTCTAGCACAAATTGATTAGCGCTTGTATTAAAAAATTGCATTCAACGACATTTTTGAGGGCAGAATGTTTATTCAGTTAAGTTTGTGCTTAAACTTGTCTCGGTTACACAAAACCAAATTTTATATTCCTTCACAAACATAAAAAAACAAACTTAAAATATTTAATAGTGGCACTAATGTTATGACATTTTTGTTGTAATTAAAATTCACCAAAAGTGTTACATGAGCCAGTATAGTTAAACACTGCTATTTGTTCTAAAAAATCTTACACATACAAACACAAACAAACAAAAAAACACACATTATAGACTCACACACTTACCAAAAACAAACAATTGTTTTTTTTTTGGCCAAAACAAGCAGAAACGTAAGCCAGCCAAACAACCTTTAATTTTAACTGAAATCGCTTTAATTGCCACTCAGTTAGTTCGTTAGTTCGTTCATTTTCGTCGTTTTTGTTTGTCACGAGTTGTAGCACTTATTTGTGTTTGGTTCGTCTTTGAAGAATTTTTTGCTGTCGTTGTTTTTTGGTTCATTGTTAAAATGATCCACTACAGAGCGAACAGGCGGATGTGTGTGTTACTAAGCTGTGTCCTCTTTAAGCTGTCCTTTTGCCAGTTTCTAATGAAGTTTACCGTCGCCATTGTTTAACAAACGTGCTTTGGCCTGCGTTAAAGTGCTCCTTTTTCATTGTGCGAGTGTTGAGATGTTTATGTTGATGTACGAGTGTGTGTATTGTTGTCTTCTTCTGTGACCCGTCATCACTGTTTACAGTGGTTTGGCTCGCGAATGTTAAAAATGCAAACAGAATAAGAAAAATAAAGGAAATCTAGTCATATTATAAAACGAATAGATGGTACATTCATTGCTACTAACCCAACAAACATTCATTTATACGTTGGTTTGCTGGCAAAATATTCAATTAGGAGGAATCTTTACGATACCTGTGCAAAATATTTAAACAGAAGTAATAAAGATACACAAAAAAAATTAATCACCAAATTCATAAAATCAAGCAATCAATTTGTTGATTTTGCATCTTTTACCAAAATGATTATATAGATTACTAAAAATTTTAAATTTGGAATATTTATTTCAATAAGTGATATTTTTAATGCTAAATAAATGAATTATCCAAAAACTTTGCCTTGTTATTGATTTGATTAAATAAAGAACAGGTTTTGACTATTCCCAACAACAATTCTACAAGTTTAAATTATTATATTTTAAACGAAAGAATCAATTAAGATTTTTTGTTATTTAATTAATATTTTAATTAAAAATTTATTTCAAAACAACTAAAATGTTAATTAAATCAAAATTATATTTTTAATTTTCTTTTAACTAAAAAAATAATTGATTTAATTATCACATTAATTAAATTGAAACACTGTTTAAATAATATTTTAATTGATAAACAAACTACTGATAATTTTTTCTGTGTACATACATATCGCTCACTAAATTATAAACAGGCACAACTCAAAGCTCAACAAGTTTTATGGAGAAAAATCTGGCTTCAAAAACATGGCTGCAATTTTTAAATCAAATTGAGTTTCACAAATGTTAAAGAAGAAGACATTGTCGCAAACGAAATTTTCGTGATCGTTATAGATTGTGTATAGATGGTTTATGAGAAAAAAATAACAATTGGATAAATTTTGATTTGTGACAGTTTATGACTAAGTGCGCGATATTTACACGGCCCAACAAAGTATACCTTTCAAAAACATTTGCTTCCGTACGGAATGTTCGATCAGTTTCGCGCTTTGCTTAAGAAAATAACAGATTCATAAAATTTAACAAAAAGTTTCCTCAAGTACCATATGGCTTGACATAGATGATTTACATGTATTCGCACAGTTACTTAAGCCAACTTAAGCATATTATATTTGGGTCCAAAGTCCCATATATAATATACTTAGTGAGAACGAATAAAGAGATTGGCATTCCAAAATAGAGAAATACCTAAACACCATTAACCGAGAGAACGCCAAGCCTTTAAAAAAGTTCAACTGTAAACTCGAAGAATGGACGTTTGAACAACATGTTAAAAGCTGGAAGGACAGTAATGTCGGTGGGATAATAAAAGGCCTATGATAAATCCCAATTTCTAATATGTCAAAAAAGATTACGGATAGTAGACGCCAACACCTAAAAGACCAGTTATTGTATTAAGAGGTTACACTGAACTACGAACTCGCATAGTATTATCTAACAGTACAATGAAGAGCTTGTGAAGAAGAAAACGAGACACAGAAACCCTACTTATTCGAGTGTCCTGCATTTCATCGTATTAGAGTGAAATATTTTAAAGGGGCTTTATACCAAATCAGGAATTCTGCATCGAAGTGTAAGTATACCTGAAACACCACATATTCTTAAGCTAGTCTTGAATATGGTTTTCGACTTCTGAATGGGAGCACTTTCCAAATTGGCGTAGAGGTATACCCAAATGTGTATGTGTCATCCTATTCTTTTCAACCTTATCTTACCCAAGATACTTATTATTTGTTTATTTGTAGCGACCTAGTTTGTTTAATAAATCGCCTTTGCCGCAAAAAATTGCGTGATAAAAGAAATGTTTTCATGATAACAGAAAACTTTTAAGTAAATTCGATGCAATTTTTCTTGCGCATTTAAATTTGGTTTTAGGTTTATTGCGAACTTTCGGATTGGGTCAAGAAAGAAAGCGGAACAGCAAAAGCACCAGTTTTTTTATAATACTAAAATTATCTGCATTTCTAAATTACATTATTACTTACATACATACAAGCCTACATTTGTATGTATTTATCTACTTGCAGTTTAATTTATGTAAATTACAAAAAAAAAAATATTTAAAAAATGTATCTGTTTTTCTTTTGTCCTCTTTTAAGTATTTAACCAACTATTTTAAAATTATTTCAATGCCTTGGAGACTGCCTGCTTGCGGTGCCATTTCGCTAACCAATTTTTTATCCATTTCACTGGAACGTTATTATATAAAAACGATTAGTTGCTCATTTACTCATACCTTTAAGGGACCATTTTTTTGTATAAATCACCTAAATGAGTCTTTTCAGATCACTTTGGATGATTAAAAACTGATTTATCTCTTGAGCGATTCAAAAAGGACCCATATATGATTAATTCATATATTCAGCTGTGTTCATTTACTAAAAATTTTTACGAATTTGTAAGAATTGTTACTGGAAAGTGTTCATTAACCCAAAAAATTTGCAAGTTGAAAGCGTCAAAAGAGAGTAAAAAATTGAGAGACAAAAAATTCATGCAAATTTTTACTGGTAAAATTTTTATTTGCAAGAATTTTTGAAACAGCTGTTTCATGTTTTTGTTTACAAAACAAACTTTTCCAAAAGAAGTTTTAAATAAGGATATTTTGCAAAATTATAAGATAATATTGATTTTTAAAATTATTAAAAATATTTATGCGAAAAAAAATCATACTTTCGTTTAACTTAAAACAGATATTTCGATATTTTTGTTTTTAAATAAAATAACGAGCTTGTTAAAAAGTCCCTTATGTATTTTGTTTTGCTTTTAACTGGTTAGGTGTTGTTATTAGTACTGTGAGTATAGTGGTTACCTAGATACCCGATACTTAAAACTATTGCAGTATAATAACTAACTAGTTAAAAATTTTTTTTGCAAATTAAATTATTTACAACGTTAAAAATTCTTATTTATTATAAAATAATTTAAGATATTCTCATTGTTTACTTTATGACCGTCTGGTTTATTATGAAACAAACACCAAAGAAATGCATTTGGACCAAATAAAATTAACATAATTTAACCCACTACCGCGTTACCTTTCTTTCGGGGTCATATTAAAATGCCAAAGTTTATGTTTCTAAGTTTAAAAAAAAAATACCAACGTTATAAGGTCTCATTCTCTCAGGACCCTGTACCTACATTTTATGTTTCTACTATCTATTATAGCAAATTAAAAAGGTACCACTTGTAGAACGAAAAAGTAAAACAAAGACATTTAAATATAAAAAAATTCTTTATTGTAGTGCTAGCCCATTAATGAGAACGTATATTGTAAAGAAAGGAGAAAAATATTTTGTTAAGAAAGTACCAAAAATAGGTACAGTTGTTTGAATTTGGAAAAGAAACAAATTTGTATTTTTGTTGGATATGTTAAGAATGTAAAACAGATTTTTTTTCTATGTTTATTGGCTTTAATTGAAAAATTAATGGTTTAATTTTGATTCTTGTTTAGAACAAAATGAACTGCGATTCCACTTTTTTCTATTTGTACATAAAAGTTGAATTGAGCTGCCGCATCATATAGTGCTATTGTGCAACAATTGTTTTTTGCTGAATAATTACATAAAAAGATAAATATAATTAAAAATCCAAATTTAGATATTTTTTAATTTATATCTAAATTTGGATTAAAAAGCATTAACAGTTCAATAATATAAACACAATACACATTATTAGTATAATTAAAAATAATAAAATCACATTCCTTTTTTCGTCCATTTTCTTAACACACTTTTAGAAAACAATTCAGTATAAGTAGTTTGCTAGTTGTGCTGCCAGTTTGTATAATTGTTTACATCTGAAACCATATGGTAGCCTTGTTTTTCCGGGCAAATTTTCCGAATTAGGTGAATCGTTCTGAAGAACGCTCTCAGTAAAAAAATTATTCTTCGCACAAAAATATTGTTCGGAACACATGGATGAATCCCCAGTGAGTTTAGGAGTTATGAGGTTAGCGAATTTACTCGTTTTTACTCTATTTATCCCCTAAACATTCGAATTTCCAAAAATTCCATCTTACCTATTCTTACATGAAAGTAGTTTCTTGCGAGTCGCAATGCACTAAATTTGTTCACTAACACACACACACAATTTTCATACTATTAGGCAATTTCTTCGATTTTTAGTGGATCGATTTAGCGACAGACCAGCATCCGGTTTAAATTTCAACCTTACAACGCACTGCGTTAAGGCTGTGCGAAGTTGAATCTCTCAGTCCGTCCGTAACGTTGAAATTTTATATACCTGTATACATAGAGTGTTAAATTAAATATTTTGTTTTGCCTTGTAAATACTATTATTGTCAACAAAGGGTTTTTTTTATCTTTTATTATTGATGAAACCCCGAATTCTTCTTTTACCTCCTAAATAAAAAAAAATCCAATTCATGATTCACTTTATTCAACATAAACAAATATAAATAAATAAAATCACATTATTGTTGCCATAATGTATCAAATTTTCCAAAGTCTTAGAATAATTAATGGGTATTCAAATAGTCCTGTATATTCGTTACTACTTTAACTTACAAATTTTGGCTGGTAAAGTGTTCATTTACTCTTAAGTATTTTTGAGAGCAATTTCTTTAAATTCCTACTTACTCTCTCTTTGCAAGTTTCTGCTAGTAAAGTAAATGAACACACTTGAGCAATTGATTCATTCATGCCATCACCATCATGGATAAGGATCTTGTAGCGCTGTGGTGGTTCGTGTCTTTAACCTGGGCATTGCCAGTATCTGGGCATTGCCAGAGGTGCAGGCAATGAACTAAAAGGCCTTGGCAACGAAAGGTTATCCATCCCCCAAACCGAGGTTTCATGCGACCCGTCTCTATCGGCATGGTTTGCAGTCAGGGGTAACCGACTGTATTATCACGGAGCTTTGCTGATACCTGGGCACCTCAGCAAATAGACCACGACCTTACCACGTTACTGGGTCTATGACGTGGCTGACCTTCAGATCCCCTACACACATGGGACCAAAATGAACACTTTAAACAAAAACAAAAATCAAAACAAAACAACAAACAAGAACGGCGCGGAACATGACATGAACAGGACTACAGTAAAGGACAACGTGACGGACACGAACCCGTCGGTAGCTGTAGCAGTTTCTACACGCACAGGAGAACAGCCTGGCAACCCCAGGCTACACGAATGTGCGGCGATGTACCTCTGTCATTCGCGCCAAGTATATCTAAAGCCGCAAAAGCTCTTTCCGCCAACGCGGATATACCCCATGCTTCCGGTGCTGCCAAGCTGGAAATGCCAAAGTCGTCCAACAAAGCAGTATCCCATATGCCCACTGTGCAGAAAGGGACAGAGATGACAACATCCTGTCCCAATTGTGCACCTCTCTCCGCCAACTCCGAAGTCACTAAAAAGACCCCCCGGCATAAAACCCTTCCAAGAGGTCATCCAACGGAAGGCGTGCTGCCTTGCATTTTATTGAGCTATTCGGCTCCAAAAAGGCTGATGAGCTAACCGCTAAACAGGTAGCTTTATTGGCATGGGATAAGACCCAAACTGCTGGGCTTCATAGCGAGAAGACAATACCTAAACGGCAACGTTCGAAGAAAGAAGTGACAGCCCTCAGGGACAAAACGTCCCATGCACGCACCAAAGACAGATAACAAGTTCTACAGCGAGGTGGCTATATACCATATTGAGAGAGCTGTTAATGACAGAGGTGCAGCTGATGGATCTATGTCCCACTAAAAGTGGGACTTGGTGAAGCAGCGAATGATAGGTGTCTTCTGGAAGATCCTGAGCGAGCATCCAGGGGCACCCTCACAATGTGGCGATGCTGGTTGGTACCAGGTTCACGTTAAGTTGATGGCGTGTGTGGACTAGCGCTCAACGTTTCTGTTGAAACTTGCCATCGAAGCGATTGGCGAACTATGGGAAGGTGCTAGGCTCGATGTGGTTTCGGTGAGTGAGATACCACGGCTACCTAGATCCTTCGCTACCATACCAGCTGAACTTTCTGTACCGAATCGCTATTGTTGTAAAACAATAAAAAAATTTTGCTTCGTTTCAGTTTTTTTCATCTGGAAATATTTTGGCATTTGCTTTAATTTTTTTATTGAACGGGAGTTAGAAGTAAAGGGTGTTTCATATAGAGGTACAGAACATTGAAATGAAATAAAACAAAGATGATTTTTTAATTGACATGAAATTTACGTTATTTGAAAGGTAATCTTCTGGGATTATAATTTAAATGAAACTTCTAGTATATGACCGCCACGGTTGGCTTAGACGTTATCTTATCTAGGGGTCTAATTTTCGATGACATTTCCAATATTTGAAGCGGTATATCGGCCAACATACGCGGCGAATGTTGTCCTAAATGTGGTCAATCGTTTAGGGCTTATCGGCGTAGACTAGCGACATATCCCCACAGAAAATAGTCTAGCGGCGTTAAATTGCAAATTTTGGAGGCCAAATTATGGGTCCGAAAGGTGGAACTATGCGGTTACCATACGCTTCCTTCAACAAAGCAATTGACATGTTGTGCCGTCTTGTTGAAACCACAGCTCCTGCACATAACGTCTGTTAAATTGATGAACGAAAAAGTCAATAATCATTACTCTATAGCGGTCACCATTGACTGTTATGTTCTGACCAGCATCGTTTTTAAAGAAGTACGGACCAATGATTGCGTTCAGTTTTTCTTATCATTAATCCAAATAAGCCATTTTTGTTTATTGACGTATCCATTCAAACAAAATTGAGCTTCATCGCTAAACAAAATCGACTATGAAAATCGGGATGATTTTCAAAATAAATTTGCCCAATTTGAAAGCGATGTTCAGACGTCAGTCTATTCATGTTGAAATGCCAAACCAAACTTAACATAAGTCACTTAACAGCTGACAAAATGTCCGCCAGTTAAAAAAGGGTTGCCAACTTAAGCTTTAATACCTCTATAAAAATACACTTTATTATGAAAATCTAAATTTATGTATAAAGTTATGTATTTTATAAAGCTTTTCGTAATATTTCTATTCCTTAAATTTTTAGGAATGACTTTATACACTACCTAAAAATTTAAGGAATAGAACTATTACAAAAAGCTTATAAAATACATACCTGAAATTTAACTCATGGAATAAATTCGAAAAATAAAAAATGTTGAATATAATAAAAAAAAAACTTAAATTAAACCGAATCTCAATACAGTGATACAATTTTTTTATAATTTAAGGATATATTAAATGATTTTAGGAATAACGCTTTACGAGGGGCCTATGGTAAATAATGGGACAATCTTCATACAATGTTAGTGCGATTTCCAGTCATATACAACGAATTTTTCCAATTTGAATTTTAGTTAGTTTTTCCAATAAAATATAAATTTTTCAGGGGAGGTTGTTCCACATTTGGGCTCATAACTCTCTTTCTACTAAATTTATTTCAGATAGATTTCAATCCCAAACTGCTTATGGGAACAATAAAGAGTTTAAAAATCAATATTGTTCTTTTATGTTGAGTCTTTAGAAAGTAATCCTGTTTCAAACAGACGGACAGGCAGGCGGACATGAGTAAATCGGCTAAGAGTTACACAAGGATCGGGGCTCTCTGATGAATATTATAAAACGTTTCACCACTTGTGGTAGAGGGTATAAAATCACATCATTTTTTAACATTAAAAATAAATAAAAATAGATGAAAAAACTTCTTAAGTTATTAAAAAAAAGCAGCTTTAAAAAAATGTTATTAAATCACATTTAAAAGTTAACTTAAGCTTATAGTACACGGCATGTAAAAAGACACATGCGCATGTGGTTCTGACGTAATTTTGACGTCAATGCGAAGCCACAATAAATATTGCGTGTTGTGTGATGACGTCAACATTACGTCAGAACCACATGCGCATGTGTATTTTTACATGCCGTGTACTAGAGGCTTAAAGCCTAGAGGCTTAAAGCCTATAGTACACGGAATGTATAAAGCCACATGCGCTTGTGGTTATGACGTAATTTTGACGACAATGCAAAGCCACAATAAGCATTGCGTGTTGTGTGATCACGTCAAAATTACGTCAGAACCACATGCGCATTTGGCTTTTTACATGCCGTCTACTAGAGGCTTTAGTTAAAACAATTAAATTCCGTTACGTACTGATATTATTATTTTTAAAATATTAACAATAATAATATCAGCACATGTTAACGTTCATGTTTGCCCATCTAGTAAAAAGCTATAAATTAATGGAAAAAATATTATTATTATTTTTATATGCATCTTTATTAAAATATTTGTTAACATATTTACATTTTTCGAGATTTTATCTATAGATATTACAGCAAATTAAATTTTTAATCACGGATATTGAGTAATTTGTAATTCTAAATTCTTAATTCTAAAATTTTTAAAGGAAAAATAGGAAAAACCTTTATACAATTACATTATCTAAATAATGGAAAAAATAAAAATTTATCAATTAAACTAAAAAATGCTAAAAAAATGCTATAAAGTGATATATACTAGAAGCATTTATTTCATGCCAAATGAGTTTAAAAAGTGTTAGTTGTAGCATTAAAAATGGTAAATTGGCAATAGTGGTTTCCTTCATTAGTGTTTTTTCATTACAATTTCGGCCTAGAATCTAAGTATCGTCCTTAACCTTCAAAAAGTCTTTGTGTAATTATTTTTGCGAAAAATATAAAGAACAATTTTACATGATGTTCGAAACTAAAACAAATTTTGACAAGCGAATTCCAAGTTTGATTGACGAAATTTTATAAAACAAATATCTATATCAAAGTCATTTATTTGTTGACAGCACCATCGAAAAAATTCGCGTTAGTCAGAATAGTATTTTTTCTGTGAGTTTTAGAGAAAATATTTCCCGATTCATTGAAAGTTATGATAAGTGTTAAATGTTTATCTCTTGATCTTACTAACAATATATCACTGCAAAAGAAACATTACCATTTGAAGGTCAGATATTAATTAAATAAATTTTGAAATCCAATTTTCTTAAACCACTTCCCGATGAAGTATTTTATTGGTTAACACTTTTTTTAATTATTTCTGAAAAAATTATTAAATTCTAAGCGGTAAAAAGCAAAAGTGTCCACGACAATAGTGATTGATGTTTTAGGCTTACGATTTGTTATTAAGAATCCTTTTGTTGTTAATCGTATATTGGGAATCGCTATTTTTACATTGTTAACGAATGAATGAAGTACCACATAATGTAAAGGAATGTTGGATTAACATTTATTTGCTTATGTACTCATTGTTCATCTAAACGGATATTTTCTTGTGCTTTTTTGGCCAAGTTTAGTTTATTTGTGTTGTCTGCTTATGGACTCTGTTTGTCTATATGTATGTCGATGCGAAGTAGTTTGCAAATGTATGAGTTTGCATTATAGTTTGTGTTTTTGCATAGCTGTTTGTTTGTGTGGTTTATATTTATATTGCTTTGAGTTTTGTTATTATGCTCTAATTGTGTGAGTGTTGTTCGGGTACGTATACACAGACATTTACTTTCATATCTACTACCAAAAAAAAAGAGGTTTAGTTTTGATATTTTATTTGTAACAGATCGAAACATTCATTAGAAATCCTGTAATGTATAAACATGTTGGATGACTGTGAAACTCTAGTGCGTGCTTACCATATCTGTCAGCCTGTTAAATCGTGGAAGAACTCGCAGTAGAGGACTTTGGGTCATGGAATTTGGTAAAAAATAATTTTAAAACTAAAGATTATTTGGGTTTTGGAAATGGCTCAAATCAGTTAAGAATTTCATCTAGCGCCATTCAAATCCCCTTCTGAATTAAGACTTATGGCAATATCTGGGGGAAATCTTAAAAATGGTATGATAAATTAGAAAACGGAATAAATAAGGCTTCAAACACGTTACAGCGAGATCAACAATATTTTTTTTTTTTTTAATCAATTCAGTTTTATTCAATATTAGTTGGTATAAATACTTGTATATACATATACCTATATACGAGAGCGGGCCAAAAAGTCCGTTAATTTTTAAATTTAACACAGGTTTTTGGATAGAAATAATTAGTTTTCCTATTCCACATAGTCTCCTTTGAGCTCTATACACGTTACCCACGTTACTCGAATTCCTTTCATGAAATAGGAATTGTTAGAACATCAAAATCGGTATCTGCTTGTGAGATGATTTCTCGTTGGAGTCAAATCTCCTTCCGATGAGCCACTTATTCAGGTTTGGAATAAATAAATATTGAATAACTCCAGAGAATATGGCGTACAAGGGAGCTATTCGTAGCAAAATTTATTAATAGTTGCCCAGGAATGCTCAATGAGCTCAGGAAATTCTCGTTTGTCCATTTTCTTCTCAAATAACGAGGCAGTCTTCTATCAATAGCTGTTACAGCAAAATTTCGATCTGCCAATACTATTGGTTAAAGATTGACGTTTGACTATAGACTGGCAGGCGACACAGTAGCGGAAACGGTAGAACGCAAAGAATTCTGATGATGGAGATGTGGTTATTCTTGAAACATGTATACTCGACCCGAGTTCAATCCCGTGTTCAGTCAAGATTTATCAAACAAATTTTAATAAATTTCATGTTTATATTTTATTGTAGTACAAAAAATGCGATATATGCATATCGCACTTAATCAACAAGAGGGTATTAACTCAAAATTTAAAAATTTTCAGTAGAAGAAAAACAATGTTTAATTTAACATTGAATGCATATGAAAAACTATTTTAAAACCAACCGTTTCATTACCAAAAAGTAGACCAAATAGCACGATATTCTTACAGTGGTTAGATATGAATATAACTTGTCGATTTATTAAAAAAAGTGAAAAAATAAAAATTTCGAGTTAATACCCTCTTGTAGATTGAGTGCGATATGAGTGAATGATATACACACAACGAAAAGGGAGTTGATATGCAAATAAAGTGTTAAATGCTGCGTTTAATATTTTCGTTTAGTATTGTAAACAGGAATAATTAATAAATATAATCCATTTTTAATAAATCAAACCCCACGATAAATCACCTGATAAATTCATCGTGGGGTGGGATTTATAATGTAAAACAAAACACATCGATTTTTGAGAGAACTTCAAATTGTTACTATCCGTTAAAAGAACAATTTATGGCATTTACTGTTTAAAAATGGTATTATACAAATGTTGGCCGTTTTGGAAATTGTCAGAGTAGTCTGACCAAGTCCAAAGTGTCAATCGCAGCTGGTTATTCCTGAAGACTTCAGACTTTACATATCCCCAGAAAAAATAGTCCAAAGGTGTTATATCGCATGATCTAAGTGGCCAATTTACCGTAGAAAAACGTGAAAAAAATGCTCGAAAAAATGATTACGCAACAAAGTCATGGTTTCACGCGTTGTATGGCTCGAAGCGCCATCTTGTTGAAACCAGAGCTCATTGAGACCATGCGCTTTGATTTCAGGAAGCACATGCTCCATGAACATGATACGTTAATGGCTACCATTGACGGTAAAATTCTTAATTTCCTCATTTTTGAAGAAATATGGACCAATGATTTCACCAGACCATAAACTGTACCATACCATTGCTTTTAATGGATGTAATGGTAGCTCTTCGTACTCTTTGGGTTCCTCAACAGCCCGAATACGGCAATTCTGTTTATTAACGTATCCAATGAGCCAGAAATGTGCCTCATCACTGAACAAAATTTCACGATAAAACACATTTCTCACAGAATGCTAATTTTCGTAATACAGTGTGAGTATTTTAATGACAAGTCTCCAAACGATACTGATCAAAAATTACAAAGCAGTTTTATATGAGTCATGCGTGATCTGTGAAAAAAGAATATTGAAAATCAAGCCTCACGTTAAATCACCCTTTATCACTTATGCGTAGGGGTAATTTAAATAAGTGCCGATTTGCATTTAAATATTTCTCTAAACATATTTTTTTACTGCTATCTCCTTTGGGTTTCACAATTTGTTGACGATTTACTCGTACTAATAGTAGTGAGTGCCGTAGATTCGCCACGACCAATATAGTCTCTCACTTGTTATGTATGTAAGTCAGTGTCTGCAAACGAGTTTGATAGGATTTCTATCTGTGTAGAATGTTGACACGTATTTTCACCGTTAGCTGACACAAATACTCGTCAACATTTGTTATTCTAATAAAAGTGCACTTTTCTTTTAAAGATTTCCTCCCATTAAAACAAAAAGTCCTTTTGTCTTAATTATTTTATTTAACAGCAATTCACTTTTAGGAATGATAGTATAAGTAGTTACAACACTGAATAAAACGTAGTAATGAAAGGTATCTTATACATTTCATTATTTGCTTTTTATTGTTGTGCGTTTACTTTAAGCGTTTTCAAGACTGCTAATCTTATTGTCTTGCGTTGTTATTGTTGTAGTCATAAATTTAGTCTCTGGCTAGAAGGACATTTATACATCTTAAATTTATTTATTTTAAGAAATTATTTAAAAAAAATAGATATTTTAATTAGGAATGTGCGATTAAACAATTAATCAGAGATCTTAATTAATCAAAATTATTTATTTTAATTAATGTATTAATCAAAAATTTTGTTAATCTATTTATTTAGCGATTAAGTCTTATATTGATTAATTAAAATCATGATTAATTTTTAACAGAAATTTGAAGAGTTGCATTTTTGATTAATTTAATTTTTTTTCGTTGCTTTAAAAATGTTTTTGTTTTTTGATTAGAGAAATTTCTGTACTTACATATGGGCAGTTCCAGCGAAAGGTATTCTTTTTGTACCGTAACGTCAGCAAGTGATTTAAACTGTTTCTCAAAAAATTTTATATGTATAATTTACTTTATTAATTTACTTTCACTGCATATAGTAACCAAAAGTATAACATTTGAACAATATGAGCCTAAAATACAAGTTTATTTGCTTGCTGGCGTTACGTTACAAAAAGTAGACGTTTCGCTGGAAATGCCCATATGTAGTTTACATGCTTCTCATAGTGTATAATATTGCAAGACCACTTTTACAATATAATCTAAACTTAATTATATTGTTTGATTAATCAAATATGTTATTAATCGATTAATCGTACTCTCTTAATTTTAATGAAGAAAATGACTGAAAAGTTTTTTATAATCATTCGCAAAAAATTTACTGCCAGGCCCACAATATCGACAAGAACATTTCTTTCGCATTTTTATATTGAAAACAATAATAAAAAATTTAAATTTGTTTTTGTTTTCAATATAAATATAAGAAAGAAATGTTCTTGTCGACATTGTGGGCCAGGCCGTTAATTTGTTTTGTTATGAACGAAATCCTTTGCATTCTACTAAAAAAAAAACAGAGCGTATGAGCGATAATAATTTTAGTGAATACATATTACTCATATGGTCAACCGTGATGAAAATTTGTAAATTTAAATAAATAAGAAACATTGAAAATGCTTAACTTAGTTGCATAAAATAACTGAAGTTCAAAGCTGAAGACTTTTTGATATTTAACTACAACCAGCAGAATCATTTAAAGAAGCACTTGTAAGAAAATTCTTACCAGCATTGATTGGCATGAATGGCATACTCGATTAATCAAATAGTTTACAGAGAAAATATTTAAATACCAAAACAAACGCTGCATTTTCTGTCAAATCAATCTTGTAAACATTTATCGTATGCAGGCTTAAACCTATGTTACTTTCCGAAATATTGATATACAGAAAAAAGTTTTTTATCAATTAAACAAATTGCTTAAAAAGTACTTAAATTTAATGTGATAATTGAATCAATTATTTTTTAGTTGAAAGAAAATTAAAAATATAATTCGGATGTAATTAATATTTTAGTTGTTTTGAAATAAATTTTCAATTAAAATATTCATTAACTATCAAAAAATATTAATTGATTTTTTTCGTTTAAAATAAAATAATTTAAACTTGTAGAATTGTTGTTGGGAATTGTCAATATTTAATTAAATAAATTAACGAATTGTTTGAAATGGCAAAGTCTTTTGATCATTTTTTTAATTAAAATTAAAAATATCATTTATTAAAAATTGTTTTTCAAAAATCAAAAACTTTTAGTAATCAATATAATCATTTTGGTAATAGGAGCTAAATCAACAAATTGTTTGCTTGATATTATGAATTTGGTATAATAATATAATAACGGCCTTATTAAATACATGCAGAAGCTCTATATTAGCATATACCGAACCTTATAGGCCCCTCACCAAAGTTTGACATAAATAGAAAGTCATTGAATGGATTTTTTTATTACCGAAAAAATAAAAAAATTTTATGTTTCTGGACAGATTTTTCCAATATTTTTAGGGAAATATTTTACTGCATACAATTTCCGATCTTTTGATAAATAAAACGTATACACGGGTCATACTCGCCCTAAACTTTTTAAGAAAATTTTGATATATGTTTGAAACTTTTATAAATGTGTGCTCCATATTTAGACATTTATAGTCGATTTGGCTGATTAAATGGAAAAATTCTCGATAGTATTACCGATCGATTGATACATCAGACATATCGAGCCATAACCGCAAAAATGGTTAAGCGACAACATTTTAAATTTTCGTTTTTTTAATAAATTAATTTATTGGCAACACTTCCATCATATCCTAAAATCTCATGGTCGCACAAGGTACTGTTAGCATTTTATAAGAAAAACTACTTTAATTTAAGCGCTAATTTTCATACAAAGTTTTTATGAAATATAATAAAAAAAACCTTCTCCTGTAAAATTTGGTTTTTGTCGCTTGAGCTTTTTTTGCGGTTATGGCTCGATATATTGACACGTTGTGTAGGGGCTCCGAAAACTTGATTTCATCCGTCGGATACCCTAAAATTACGTTCTCTTTTCATAAGAACTCAGAGATATATACTTTAAAGCGTCTAAGATCAATCCTGTAGAAATTATAAATGGAATGACAAATTTATATACAGTGCGCTCGGGATAACGTCAACATCCCAAACTGTCAGAATTTTTTTTATTAACATTTTCTATTTGAAAACGTCAATCGAACAAAAAAGCTCTTGATCGTCAACTCTTAATAAAGCAAAATTTAGTCAAATTTAAAATACATTCACATTTATTATTTTGTAATTTGTAAGTATATTGTATGGAAATATGATTACATATTGTTATTTTCTTTTCTTTCAAGTTATCTTAAAAGTCAAGGACACTTCCAGTCATGTTAAAAATTTGTGCAGTCTTACCTATTCAGGAGTTGAATAAAGATATTTCTCTGTATTATGCTACTGGGTCGTGTGAAAATGAGAAGTAAAAAGGGACTGATCATAACGATTACGATGTGGACAAAGATGGGTAAACAATAAGACCAAGCAAAACTATCGAAATCTTTAACCGGGCTTCAAAATTGTTTACCAATTAAAGCACTTATTAAAAATAAAATAATTTTTTATTAAAAATTTATTAAAATGAATCAAAAATGTAATTAAGTGATTTAAAAGTTTAATCAAGTGAATTAATCGTTTGATAAAGTGGATTACCCATTTAATTAATGCTATTGATTTGGTTACTGGTGCAAATTTAATTAATTTTTTAATAAATATCACAAATTTTTAAATTGAAATCAATTTTAGTTTTTTTTCTGTGAATGTATTAAAACGTTTAAGAGAAAAAGCTTTCAAGAAAAACTGCAATTATTGGAGAGAAAAACAGCAGAAAATACAGTAGACTTCTTTTAAGGCATATAAAAGTATGCAGAGAAAAAATTATTGCTAAAGTATTTTCAAGCAAACCCTTGTTTAAACATTTTTAAAATTTAAACAAATTTTGTTTACTGTTTCTTTAAATATTTTTGTTTGATTTTTATTTTAGCAACAAAAACTATACAGAAATATGATATACGCGGTATTGGTTTCAAGTTTTCATAATTTTGTATGAAAAATTTAACGCTCTTTAAAGTGGTCATTTTTTAAATTTTTTTTTTTTATCGTAAGCAACACTACTTTAAGTGAAAAAAAATAAACAAAAACAAAAAACACATACAGTCTATTTTTGGGTACATTAAAAAAGTACAACTATAAAAAACATGATAAAATAGTGTGGCGAAGTTTGTTATTAAATCAATTACAAAAATAGGTAAAAACGATTTAATGCTAAAAAACCGAATGTTTTTGTTGGTTTCAAATGTGATAAAAAAAAGAATGGAAAAATCCCCTATGCTATTTTATTTAATTTTTTAGTTAAATACATCATATTTTGAAAGCAAAATGATGATGAAAGCCGTATCAGGCCGTAATGCTGCTGTTTTTAATTGAGATTTCTTCTGTAGCCAAGGAAAGAATACAGCGACAGTGAAGGGGAAAGAAACATTGTGTACAACAAGACGAATGGTGTTCGGAAATTATTAAAAAAAAAAAATATGTGTCCCAAGGTTTTTAAATTTGTATTAATTTTAGCAAACTTTTTCGTTTGATTCAGCTTAATTATTTGTTTGAAAATTTTTTTTATTGTAAAACACAAATTTAACCAATAACTATTTGTTTGAAAAAATCCGAGTTTTTTCAATAAACGAAATGCAAAATAAATTGTTAGAATATGCAAATTCGTTTGTAGGTCCTATTTTAAACAATGAAAGGTTTTGATTTTAAATTTGTTTGTTTGAATTGGAAAAATAATTTTTTCTGTGTAGATACGTATGACATGATCTCATGTAAAATATTTTTGTTGTTTTTTAATAGATTTTTTTGGTTCCTCTTTGGATTGGTTTTTTCCACTTAAAAACAATAAAAACTATTAACTTCAGAATCAATAGTATCTTGATCTAAACGTCGCACAATCCGATAAACGTCAACACTCGCTGTTTTAAATAGTTGACGTTATCCTGAACGCACTGTATTACACCCTTTTGCCTTCGGTGAAGGTTATAAAAATATTTATATAAAACTTAGTGGCTCTTAGTATACCAAATACATAATTCATCCTTCTTTTTAATTTAGAATAAATATCGAGAAATTGTTTTTTTAGCAGCAAATTACAAACCCAACAAAATCACTTGTAACAAAAGCTTGTTTTTTTTAACAAGATAAAACAATTGCAATTCCATAGACAAACAATAGCACAATTGTTCATTATTAAACCAATAAACAAACAAACATTAATTCAAATTCAATACAACTCGAACCATGTGTGAGTATAATGTAGTTATTTATTAAACAATCCTCAACTACAGCAACATAATGGCAACAAAAAATTAAAAAAAGTGATTCAAATATATTTACATGGATAGCAAAATTAATATAAATATGTGAGTACATACTTACAGTTTATTGTGCATATAAAAATATGTCTGTATTATATATTAAAAAACTAAATGCAGATCAAAATTAAATCAAATGAAAAAATATTTTTTATATTTGCATACAACAACAGCGTTGAACTGTGCGAACGCACAAAATTACCATACGATTTATAAAGTTATTTGAAGAAATATTGTTACGAAATTAGATTTGTCTAAGAATTATTTATGGTTTTAGTTATAAGTTATCTGGTTAATTATAGTTTTATGTCATATAAGTTACTTTTTTTATGAACGCGACTGTAACTAGATTTTCTAGCAATTGTAATTGTAGACTTTAGATTTAAAATAATTCGAACATAATTTTCTAGAAACTACTAGACGGTTCTTGAACCGACGAGATGCTGATTTAAAACTCGCGGTATGGGCATCACAGAAATCATCGTTTGCATAAACGGTATCATTTGCCTTAGCCCAAGAAACCGCCAGGATAATTTCAAGGCCACAAGCGTATAAGGTACGAAAGCTTGATTTCTCTGCTGAGAACAAAGGAGATATTTTAAAGGAAGTGAGAAACATGACGGAGGCAGTTTTGCAAGCTTTGGGCGATAAGAAAAATAAAACCGGAAGCAAAGTAAAATGCTATAACTGTGGTAAGACTGGTCATATTCAACGAAACTGCAAGTCACCAAGAAAACGATCCCGATCTGCTTCGCCGCAAAGAGATAACCAAAGAGCTAGCATAGCGGAGGAATCATCTGAAGGTTCCACGATTAATTTAGTAGTGAAAACGAGCAACAAGAATATTACGACCTGTGGTTATATCAATGGTGAAATCCGCATTTTGACTATCGACACTGGTGCAGGGCATTCCATTATAAGGGCTAACTTGGTAAGGGGATATGTCGAACCACTAAGCGGGGTAAGCTTGAGAACAGCTACGGGAGAGTCTGTCATTGTATATGGCAAAGCAAGAGTTGAAATAAGAATGGGCGATATGATCGTTTTTGATGAATTTATTGTTGCTGAAATATAGGACGAGGTCATAATTGGAGCAGATTTTATGATTCGTCAAAACATAAGTCTAGATATGGGACGACAAATAATGAATTGGTATGGTCTAGAAGTACCCCTTAACGTTGGGAACGGAAGTGATGACCTTGTAAGACAGCTAGTCACTTGTAATCGTAAGAAATTGTCATCCCAGAAAGACGATAAAAAACGTGGTGAACCGAGCACATACTTAAGACGGTCAAGTAAATATATGAGAATGCAATGCATGGAGGCTGAAAACAAAAACTCCACCAATGCGATTAGCCTATTACATGTGGAGCCCAGCGAAGACTGATCAACGGCGCAGAAAAATGATCCCATATTGGTGCGAATTATAAAGGCTAAGAAAGAAAGTAAAATACCGACTCATAAAGAAATAACATTGGAGGGTCCAATGATGAAATCGTATTGGGCGCAGTGGAATAGTCTGAAGGTGGCAAATGATTGCCTATACCGCACATGGGAAAGTACTGATGGCAAATCGGCTAAAAACCTTACTGTAGTACCGTCTTCAAAAGTATGCGAAGTCCTGAAGAGATTCCACAACGGTACTAATGGTGGACATCTAAGCGTAACAAAAACCATAAAGAAGTTAAAAGAAAGCTACTATTGGGTCGGTTGCAAGCAAGCCGTGATTAATTGCATAATAAAATGCCCACAGTGAGTTGCGGTCAGGGGTCCAATTAGAGAGAGTATAACATCGCCACAGCAGTACAACTTTGGTGAACAATCCGTACCAGCGGATAGTAAGAGCTCTTCCCAAGAGCAGAAAAACGAGTTAAGACGGCGCCGTGTCAATTCATCAAATGATAAGATGAAAGTCAGATAACATCGAGCGGCAAATTTGGAAGGCTTTACAGAAGGCCAGTTGGTTTTACTTTTTAATCCACAACGCAAGAAAGGATTATCTCCCAAGCTGCAGACTCATTGGGATGGACCATATAAGGTGATAAAGAAACTGAATGACGTGGTGTATCGAATTCAGAAATATATGAGTCCAAGATCAAAAATGAAGGTGGTACATTTAGAACGACTAGCCCATTATGGAAACGGAGAATCTGAGCCTATTCGGGACGAACAGGCTTAAGTGGAGGGCAGTGTTACGAAATTAGATTTGTCTAAGAATTGTTTATGGTTTTAGTTATAAGTTATCTTGTTAATTATAGTTTTATGTCATATAAGTTACTATTTTTATGAACGCCACTATAACTAAATTTTCTAGCAATTGTAATTGTAGACTTTAGATTTAAAATAATACGAACATCATTTTCTAGAAACTACTAGACGGTTCTTGAACCAACTAGGAATAGTTTTGAACTATAAATACAGGCTAACTCATAAAAGTTTAGTTTAGTTTTATTGGAGACATTAAACGGTTCAGATCGTTACTTACAATAGTGGTTAAATTTTGTGAATTACAATAAAGTTTGTTAGGTTGAATTCGTGTGTATTTATTTTTTATTTGCAATTAAAAGAACTCAAAGGTTTATTATAAAGGGAATAAACATTAACGCGTTTTATTAAGTAAAAACGTAACAATATTATGATGTGAAATTTCTGTAACAGTTTAACGTTAAGGTTGCCAGTAAGTAAATAAGCATAAATATAAATTAAAAATATTTTTCGGTTTTAGATTTAATCTACATATTATTATGATTTACATGATAATAATATGATTACTTCTTAACTTATTATTATTAACAAGATAATAATATGATTACTTCTTAACTTATTATGATGATCATGATAATAATATGATAACATTAAAAATTTAATATGATGTAATAAAAACAAATTAGGATTAAGAGAAAAATATTATGATGTAATATTACGAATATATTTGGTCATAAAATGATTCAATAATAATCGTAATATGTTGACTATAATCATTAAACTTATCATAATATGTTGCTCTTAGAATACGTTTACCACTATCATGTTGTTTCTTTGCGTGCTGACATCAAAGAAATGTAAAGTGTCATGGGGTTAAAAAAGGAGACACTTGTCATAGTACTGATGTCAAAATACATCAGCGTTATGACGCCTTTTCTATCAGTGTAATAAGTACAAGTGATTCCTATGAGATGAACAATAGTGACATCGAATTTATCGACGATTTAATTTTTTAAATGCAAAAAAATTATTTAATTTTCGTTTATTTTTAAGTTACATATATATCTGAATTTACAATTTAATTGTAACAAAAACTTTTTAATAATTATTTTTGTTTTGTTATGGAATTTTAATGTATTTTTAGCCATTTTTTTTCCATAAATTTAGCCATTGTTGGTTACCAAGTTTTGGCAACACTGAATATAAATTAGCCTCCTGAAAATCATTTTAGTATGGCTAAAGTTATTACGAATCATGATATTTTATTCAAAATAGCATTAATTAAGCTTTATATGACAAAAAAGAGCACAAAACTGATGTTCGGCTAATAATTTAACACAGGTAGGGCTAAGCCGCAGCTCACTTCTAAAATATTCTAACTGTCGGTGGCGGGTAATAAAGATTCTGCGCAGCCAAATATAGAGCTCTTTCTTGTTTTTAAATATTGTAGTCTTTATCTTGTTGTTAAAGAACCTTTATTCCTGTCCTAGTTGGGGTTAATGCACTAAATATTGGTTTAAATCAGCAGTGCACTATCACTAAATAAAACTTCAAAAAAATTAGTATCCACTCTTTTTTACTAGGTTTAGTGATGATTGCTATTTTTTTAACTACCACTAAAAAAATGAGTGATATTGCAAACTTTTTCACTAGCACTAAACGAAGATTGAATGCAAAAATCTGCACTCAATTCAAATAGTGCAAAATGTGTACTTGCAATCAAAAAAGCTGCATATGAACAGACTCTCACTAAAAGTTATGATAAGTTATGGTCCGATCACCACAAAGTTTTATGATTTTATTTTTAGTCATATAAAACTTAATTTGACCTAATTTAAATAAAACATAATCAAACGTATCAATATAGGTCGCATTAAAATGATTTTCAGCATAGTATTTAATATGAGGCGTATGGAAAGTTATAGACTGATCATAACAATATTCGGTAGATTTATTTCTAGTGCCAAATACACTTGTTTGGACTAAATTTTTCAGCATTTTTCTAATGAAGTTTTCATGTGGGACCTATGGTAAAAACTGGTCCGATGTGATTTAGTTACTAGGGCAATTTAGTGATTTTTTATTAAAGTTTTAAGCGTTTTAATAAACAGTTGGTATGTAATTATTTGGAAAAAAAATCCAACAACCAAGACAAAAAAACATTGCAGGTGGCGTTGAAGGCTGCTTTTTCATACTTAGATAAAGAAATGTTAAAAGTTGATTTAATTTTTGTCATACAGACCAACGCAAGGTGAATAGCCTGCTAACTTTGACAGTTTAAACCATTCTGCTTTGGTTTTATAATGATTTGTTAAGAAATGGATGACAATTCGAGTCGTAAACACAAACAATGAATCAAAGAAACCTCTGTTGTTTCGATTGTTTTTATATTGTTGCAGTATTGCTGCCACCGGTTGCTAAAATTAGATGTTGACCACCTAAAGCAAAAATGAAAACATCATGTTGTTTTCTATTGTTTAACATGTTGTTGTTTTTCACCTTGCCAATAATTAAAATTTTACTATAGCTCGTACACAGAAAAAATTAAAAATTTTCTCTAATAACCAAATTTATACCAAATTCATAATATTAAGCAAACAGCTTGATGATTTTGCACCTATTACCAAAATGATTACTACCATATTGATTATTAAAAATTGTAAAATTGTGAATATTTTTTTTCAATAAATGATATTTTTAATTTTATTTAAAAAAATGATCAAAAAACTTTTCCATTTCAAACAATGTGTTAATTTATTTAATTAAATATTGACAATTCCCAACAACAATTCTACAGGTTTAAATTATTTTATTGTAAACGAAAAAAAATCAGTTAATATTTTTTTAAATATATTTAATATTTTAGTTAAAAATTTATTTTAAAACAACTAAAATGTTAATTAAATCAAAATTATTTTTTTAATTTTCTTTCAACTAGGTTAGGTTCCAGCCATTGAAAGACAGCTCACCTGGGTCCTTCAGCGGTCCCTTTGTGATACCCAGCGCCAATGCCCATCCCACATATCAGTTACTCAGATGGCGTCACTGCAGAGTTGAGCCAATTCGTCTTTCTAATGAAGAGAAGAAGCAATCTAAGTTCTATCGCAGATATATCCTCCAAGCAGGAAGGTATTTTTCCCATTGACAGAGAAAGTGAAGCACAGTCTCCTCTTCCTCCTTATCATGACAACTTCTGCAGTAGTCATTGAATTCCAGATCCATTCTCCTAGCCTGAGTCCCAATAGGCCAGTGTCCAGTCACAACCGACACCACAGTCCTGATTTGGTCCCTATTAAACCTAAGTAGAGATTTAGTTCTCCGTTCATCATAACCAGGCCAGAGTGCCCTGGATATAGAGCAGGTGGACTCACAGGTCCATCCCTCTTTCAACTAAAAAAATAATTGATTCAATTATCACATTAATTAAATTTAAATGCTTTTTAAACCATTTTCTTAAATGATAAAAAAACTTTTTTCTGTGTAAGTTATATTCTTATTAACAGAAAAATCTATTGACCTATTCTTTAATTATTTTGGCAGTTTAATTCAATTGTGAATTTAGTACACTATTCAAAGTGGTGTGGACGTTAAAACCTGTTGTGAATTTTAAGAAAAATTGCAATCTGTTTGTAATCGTATGTCATGGTGCCACTCCGTTCATACAATTGACGAATTACGTAATTATCTTTCATACGATTCTAAATACGATCACGGATGTGACGATTAGAAAAATTTTAAATACCAAATTTATTTTTTTAAAGTTTGAAATTTTGGCCCTAATTGTGTAAAACGCAATGCTTAAAATTACATTGAAAGCAAAAACAAAGTCAAATATATTTTATAATTTTGCTGTTGCTCTCTACAGAAATTCATATTGCGTTTTAAAAATTTTAACCCAACTATATATGTATGCAGCGTTTTAAATTTAAAAATTCCATCTAAATTTTTAAAGAAAGCAACAACAAAATTATAAAATATTTTTGATTTTGTTTTTGTTTTCAATGTAATCTCAAATTAAATATTCTAAAATAAATTTTAAATCATCTGATTTGCCGAAGTTCTTAACAACTAATTTAATTCTTTTGATTTTGAAATTACTAAATTGCAGTAGCCATTAAGTGTCAACATTTTATAATGGTCGCTTGTGTGTCATTCGAAAATGACCTATCAACACAAATAAAAACATCAATATGGCAGTAAAATAATTTTAATAGAAACTTCTATTAAAGTTAAAAAAAAAACGACAACATTCAATATGTGAAGCATGGCCAGTTGTAATATTTAATTTCTTTTTTTTTTTCTTAACAATTTTTATCTTTCAGCTCTTTTTTAAAGCATTTTTTTTGGCTCGCAAATTCATTGTTAACGAAGTGCAATTTGCACAGTTTTTCAGTGTTTATTTAATTTATTTATGTTTTGTTTTTCTCTTTTCAAACAATTTTTGTTTTGGAGATTTACAAAAAATAATACAATAAAAATTAAAAAATAGGACATATAAAAATCGACGTATACACAAAGGAATATACAAACATTAATGTTTGTGTTTAAATGCACATGACCAACTGAATGAATGAATGAACGAGTTTTTGTACGTTTGAATGTATTTTTCACTTCGTTTTGTGGTTGAAGCGTGAACAGAGTCATAGAGAAAAAATTAGCTACTGGACCAGAAATTAAAAAAAAATTAGTAAAAAAAAACTATAATACATATACACATGAGTATAAAATGGACAATCGCACACACATTAATGTACAATAGAATTTAAAAGAAACAAGCAAACAGACAACACATAGTGGACAAACAAATAACATTTTTCTAAAAATTAAGTTATAAAAATTTATCTGTATGTTTTATTCGTACAATATAACACAAAAAATTCTACATACACACGTGTATATGCATAAACAACACAAGTGCACTGTCATACACATACAAGTATACTTTTTTTTGTTTTTTGAAGTTTGCTTGTGATTTCTCTTCTTTTTTTTATATCGAAATACACATTTTTATGCAGGGGACGAAATATATTAGTGTATGCGTTTGTTTTCGTTTGTAATTTGTGGCAATTGAGGCAATTTAGCGGAAGTTAAAACAATAGGATATTAAAACCTACAAAAAGTAGATGAAAAAAAAACAACTCACACTGGTACATACACAACTACATACTATCTCTATTACAATTTATTGAAAATAGGTATAAATGTTTTTTGGAATTTTGGTCGACAATTCTGATACACTTGAAAGCCGCCTTAGAGTATGCTACAAATATGTTTAAATTATCGATATTTTGCTCTACTATATTAATAGATATTTTGAAGAAGCTATTATAGGCCATGGCAATATAAGTAGAAAGTAGCTTCATTAGAAAATAAGTTCTCAATTTTAAAACCCGTATTATACCAAACAAAAGAAATAAGAAAAAAAACAAGCATAATTTAATTTAATTTCTTGAAAAAATTTTAAATTTAAAAAATTTGTTATAACAAATATTTGCCAAAAATCTATTTCTACTAAAAATATGTTGAATAAAATATGCAATATCTAAAAAATACGAAATATGCTACAAAAAATACAAATATTTGCAGTTCAATAAGATTTAATTGTCTGAGATTTAATTGGTGGATATTGTTGACAGCTCTGACTAATGCATAAGTTTATCACTTCACGCAGAGAAAAAACGTGGTTGAATTACGGTAAAAAAAATTAATTATGGTCCCCGCAGTGGCAACCAACAAACTATTGTTGTTTTTAACATAACTTTTTCCACGATTAATAATATTTTGTTTCTATTTAACAATAAAGTGTTTACCTCCCTTGAAACTTCTAATATGGTTGAATTTAAAAGTATATGGCTACAACCATACATTAAAACATATTGACCTCCTTAATAGGTGAATATATACATATAAATAAAGGGTGATTGATCGTAAGGTTGGAATTTCAATATGGGGTTTTTTAGAGATCACGCGTGACTCATATTAAACTGCTTTGTCATGCTTGTCAGAATCGTTTGGTAAGTCATCATTCTTTATTTATTGAAGTCTATGGATTTAACATCCTTACAGACTACATACATATATTTAAATTGCAAACAATATTATTAGGTTATATTTTAAAAACAAGATAATACTACGTTAAATGATACTAACATTCAATGAAAAGTCAATTAAATTATACATTTCATTAAAATCTTTGCATATTCTACAAATGGTTCCGAATTTGCGTAGTTTGTACGACAGACCTGAAGATACAATGGCATGAAATTGCGAGTTGATCGTTGAGGCACATTGACTTTAACATTATTACGCAGGAATTCAGAGCAAACATTTCCATTAGGCTAATAAACTAAGAACGTAATGCCCAGCATTTTTCTTCGGCTTTCCAGTTAAGGCAATTTTTAACTCGTTGAAGTCTAACAGAATAGGATGGAAGAGCTTCAGAAGTGTTCCAAGTTAAGTTTCCTAAGCAGAAAAATAACAATTGTTTTTGTACAGATTCTATTCGATTTATGTGAACAATATGATTAGGATCCCAGATAATAGAACCATATTCGATTAGTCTTACCAAAGATATGTATAACTGCTTTGTAATTTAAGGTTCAGTGAACTCCTTAGCCCAACGCTTTATAAAGCCAAATAATCCACGAGTTTGTTGAACATTGTCGTAATGTGTTTTATAAAATCTAATTTTGAATCTATTAAGCACCAAGATCCAAAATCTCGTTAACTAATTCAAGTTGGCTGTCACCCAAAGTAAAGTTACCCAAAGAATTCCATTTTCTATAAAAACGCAAATACTTGCATTTTGTTAAATTAATGGCGATTTCTTTTCTGAGAAAAATGTTGCATAAATGGTACATGCTCTACACAAAAGAGATAGAGCATGTACCATTTATGCAACATATTTCTCAGAAAAGAAATCGCCATAAGATTCGTGAAGTGTATATTACACCATTTATAAAAATTTTTTGAAGCTTAATAAGATTTTTACATCATCGGCATACACTAATACGTCACAATTGTGTATTACACTCGGCAGATCATTTATAAAAAGTGAGAATAAGATTGGACCAAGGTGGCTTCCCTGCGGTACTCCAGAATTGATGCTCTTTGATGTTGTATTATTAAAACGAACACTTTGTGTTCTAGAAATAAGGTATGACTTAAGCCAGCAAAGACTGTTATTAGTAAAACCGATTAAGGAAAGTTTACTTAGAAGAAGAATATTGTTGATTATATTAAAGGCTTTACTAAAGTCTATCCCACATATACATAAAAAATATTTTAGGTTTATAGCAGATTTATTAAACAAATATTCATAGAAAATTTATTTCATACATTTTCATAGAAAATTCGTTTCATAAACCTTTTATTAATCAATAATATTTTTTATGAATATGGGGGTGTGTATATAACGTCCGTTAATTGACCATTATTAAGTCCATTATTAACAACAGTGGTAAGTTGCAAGAGATTTGTCATTGTTGAGCAACCTTTCCTAAAGCCATGCTAAAAAGGAGATAGTAATGACGATGCTTGATGAAAGATACAATCAGCTATGTACTTTTCAAAGAGTTTAGGAATAGCACTTAGTTAAGCGATACCTCTATAATTTTCTACATTAGATTTATTTCTAGATTGGGTAGCGGAATTATATAAGATTTTTTCCAAAATTGAGGAAAGTAGCCATATCTAATTGATATGTTAACCATTATTGGTAAAGGCTTGGAACACCATCAGGTCCATTGTAGATTGACGATTTTACGCTTTTCAGGCTGGTAACTATTTGGGAGGTTATAATGGGAGAAAATAATATTGCTTGGTGTTTATCAATTACATAGGGGAATTTATTGGAGTTGTTGTATTGGGCATTAGAAAAGATAGTTGCAAAAACGTCTGCAAATAATTTACTTATTATCAAATAATTACAGGATTCATGATTTAAGTAGAATTAATGAATTTATAAAATGACTTAAGTAATTTTTATACAGCTTCATGTTTAACAAATTACATTTAGCACGGGGTACAGAATATTTACCATAAGTACGAGATGATCCGGAATCTTTATATTTTCGAAATGTTTGTTTTGTATATTTTTTAGTCTGGACAGTCATCTTGCGCTCCAGGGAGGACCTGATTGTTTAAATATAATATCATGGTAAGACTCATATCACATTAGCGTCTCCAAATTATTCTGCTGTATTTTCAATGAAAATCCGGTGTTTTCTCGTGAAATTTTGTTCAGTGGTGAACTAATTTTTTGGCTCAAATGATACGTAAAAAAAAAAATGTCGCATTTGGGCTGATGAGCACCACGAAGAGTATCAAGAGCTACCATTACATCCATTAAAAACAGTGGTATGCTGTGTCTTTAAAAAGAAGGAAAATCAGAATGTTACCGTCAATGGTCGCACCATGCTAACGGACTATGTGGTTCCTCTAATTCAAGCGCATGGCCTTGGTGAGCTCTGGTCTTAAGAAGACAGCGCTACGAGCCATACAACGCAGGAACCAATGAGGAATCATATTGTTAAGTACTTAATTTAACTTTTTGCTACGGTTCATTGGCCACCTACGTCGCGCGATATCATACCTTTGGACTATTATCTCTGGGGATATACAAAGTCTGATGTCTTCAGGAATTACCCAGCAACGATTGACGCTTTGGAAAATTGCTTCTGTTATTCACGAGACACCAGTCGATATGCTCGAACGAGCTGCCCAAAATTAAAACTTCCGAATAGACCATCTCAGAAGTAGTCATGGCCAACATTTACATGATAAAATTTGTAAACAGTAAACATAAATTGTTCTTTTAACCGATAATAAAATTGTTAAGTTCACTTTTAAATTTATTTATTTTCTTTTACATTATAAATCAAACTTCAAAATGAATCACCCGTTCTATATATATATATGTATATAAGTTCCCGTAGTACCTACCAGGAGCATAGGACCATAACGAATTTTTTCCATTCTGATTTGTTCGATGAAAGTGGTTTTATCTCGTTCCAGCTCTTGGCTTGGTTGGCCGCTTCAATTTCAATTTGGCAGCGCCAGGTGTGTGATGGAAGATCATTATATTTGAATGCTTTTCAATTACATACTTACATGGTTTGCTTAAAATTCTGAATCATTTTATTTTAATTATTGATTAAAATGCAGAGATTTACGTAGTTGTATAGTTCAGTAGAACAGAAAGAATACTAATGAAGTTCGTCAGAGGAACATGAATTAAAGGGGATTGCTTATAAAAGTGAAACGAAATATAATAATAACTTTCCAGTTAATAAGCAAATTAAAAAATGACTGAAATTAATAACCTGAAATAAAGGAATAATAAATAACATGGACCATATTATTTTTAATTCTGACCATAATATGGTTTCTTATGTTTAACTTCTGGAAATTTTTTTCTACAAAAGAATAAAAGGAAATAATTCGTATGGAGTTAATTAAAACTCTCAATGTTATAACTAAATTCTGTCTAATATCGACTTAATACTTATTGCTACTTTTCCATATGACCATAGATATACTTTGTTCGTGCTTATTAAGCTGCATAATAAGTTTTATTACTTATTAGAAACATAATTTAAAGAATAAGAAATTCGATTTTAGTAACAATTAGTTGTTGGAATAGAAAATGTTTCAAACCAAAGTTAAAAAGCCTTGAATCTATTGTAGAGTGTTTTTATGTCAAAAAAAAAAAAAAAAGAAAAGAAAAACAGAAATACTGACGTCTGTTTAACTGAAGGACATGCTGCTTAATTTGTTTTATATTCTTGGTCAAATAATGAGTTGGCCATCGCAATCTTTGCCACTAATTTTTCAAAAAGGAAAGCAAAACTTGTAAACGAAAATAAATATAAAAAAAAGGAAACAGATGTATTTTGAGACCAATTTTCGTAATTGCAGCATCAAACCCGAAAATATAAAATGACTGCATTCATCGAAACGGGATTATTGGCAAAAAAATGAAAAATGCAATCAAAAATGTGTATACTGATACTAATTTGTATTACGGTTTAAGTAAAACAATAAAAAAATACCAAACCGTTTTTAATCAGGATGACAAAAAAAAAACATCTTTGAAAAATATTCTTTTAAAGATAACAATACAAGAAATCGTTCTTAAATTAGTAAAATGATAAAATAAATAAGAATCTTTTGCTATGACTTACATAACATCGGTCATTGATGTTTTTTCGATTAAAATAAAAAATCTCTATGTATATTAAATTTAAATTATTCCTATTTTTTTAAAAAATGCTTTAATGTTTATGGTTTGAAGCAAATCTTAGAACATCCGTCGAAAAATATTTCGGAAATACACAATTAAATTTTCAATAGTGTGTAATTCGCAAAAAACTGGCAGATAACATAATTTAGAATTATAAAGTTGGTTAACATTGGAAAAATTTTTTTATTGAAAAACAAGTTAGAGTGCTATATTCAGCTGTGCCGAATCTTAGATACCCTCCACCGCCAATTGGAATATTTCAGTCTATATATGATATCTACATATTATTAATTGACCTTTATAAAAACGGACGTCAGCATTACAATTGGTTGCGGTTTAGACCTCGATTCAATTATTGAACGACAATCAGAAAGTTTTATAGCCTATTTCTAATGTGCGAAAGAATTCTTTCGTTCGAATAAAAACATTGAAAACAAAAACAAATTTTTAGAATTTTTTAGAAAGAATTCTTTCGCACATTTTTGTTTTCAATGTAGTTATACGAAAGAAAGAATTCTTTCGCACATTAGAAATAGGCTATTATGCTTTTCTTTTTAGAAAATTTAAACTTTCTCGAGTAAAACATCATGAGTTCTAGCGGAACTGAAATGATTTTATATTGAACCCATTGTAAATTATGGACCAATTATCCCAAAATTCTGTAGAGTGATTTTTGGTATTAAAAAATATAAACAAGATTAAATTTCCTTACAGCATTGAAATTAGTTTTAGTGAATTTCAGAAGGCTGTTTAATGTGGGATCTAAGGTGTAGTATGGATGGTATATCATAAGATTGCATGACATTTTTTATGGCCATATGAAGCTAAATTGGAACAAATTTTACCGCAATATCTATATTTGCTACGGCCTTAGGCATATTTAGCCAATCTCCTAGTGTGGGCTTTATGTGGGGCCTATGGTAAATAATGGACCGATCATCACGAAGCTTAGTAGTATGCTTTCTAGTCCTATAAAACTATGAAGTTTTAAATTTTCTTATTTATTTATTTAATTTTTTTTTTTAATTGTCTGTGGATTTTTCCTTACAAACATTTTACAAATTTAAATTTAAACTTTAATAAAATAGACTATGAACTAACATCTGATTAGATTACATTTATTTGAATGCATATCAATTAAGAAAATCAATAATTTATCTACTTATTGACTTTGGTTCCAATGAAAAATCTATAAATCTATATAACTGATTGAAGGTCCCTGCGGGAAATTTGTGTCAATGGCTCTTAAAGCACTTATCCCGTGACCAGTGAACAAAATTTTATAATTAAAAGAAACGAGTTGTAATAGGTGAAAACAAGACATATCACTTAACTGGTGATAATGTGTTAAGAGTGAAGTTGGTCGAGAGAAAAGGTAATTGACACAAAACTCTCATGTGAGTGGATTTTGTGCGGGTAGTGGCTGATTCTCTCTAGTTCTATTACTTTATATGATGGCTCATTTAGGACAATATCTGCGACATGCATTATTTTAACCGAAATTGGAAGGTTATTTCAGTGACCTGTTACAAAGTGTCAAAAAGGTGTCAAATAACTCCTCGTAGGACATCGCCATGTTAAAGTGACTTGTCACGTGACAAGTTTAGTGTTAGTTCCCTTTCCCGTAGGGGTATTACATATTCATTTAAGAGGGTCAGCATCGCCATAATTCGCTCTGAAAAATTTAACAGATAACGGGATGATACTTCGAGATGAACGTTGAGGAATATGAAATGAAATATCATTAATTAAAAAACCAGCGAAGATATCGCCATTAATAATATTCAAAATAAATATCACATTCTGCATTGTTTTACGGCTTTTTAAAGTAGGAAGCTTTATCAGAGCCAGTCGACCTGTGTTTGAAGGCATGGTTAGTGGGTTGAAATATAATCCACGAAGACAGAAGAGCAAGAATTGTTTCTGTACCGATTCGATTGAATTAGAATACGTTTGGTAAATGGGGTTCATACTCAAGAATCGGCCTAACAAATTAAATATTTAAGGTTTTTGTAACATACTGGTCATCGAATTCTTTTGCCCATTGTTTTATATAGCCAAGTGTGCCTCTAGGTGTATTTATCATGAACGTTATATGCGAATTAAAGCTCAGTTTAGGGTCAAGTAGTATTCCATTAGGGTCAAGTAGTATATCATTATTTATTACGGTTTTTCATACTAGTTTTTGATACCAATATATAAATAATCTATTTCCTTTCCTTATCACCAATGTATCTAAATATGGAATTGAATAATTCAATTCTCTCCCATACTCAATTCCATATTTAGATCATACATGGGCATACTGCATTACTTTTTTCTGCAGCAAGCGTTTCAGTAATCAGTAAATGCTTACTGGTAATGAAACATAATTTTCATTACCAATAAATTTTTACTGATTACTGAAAAAAATTTCAGTATTCAGTAAATTTTACTGATTACTGAAAAAAAAATTCAGCAATCAGTAAAGTTTACTGAATACTGAAAAATGACAGTAATCAGTTAATTTTACTGAATACTGATTTTTTTCAGTAATCAGTAAAAATTTACTGGTAATGAAAATTATGTTTCATTACCAGTAAGCATTTACTGATTACTGAAACGCTTGCTGCAGAAAAAAGTAATGCAGTATGCCCATGTATGATCTATATATGGAATTGAGTATGGGAGAGAATTGAATTATTCAATTCCATATTTAGATACATTGGTGATAAGAAAAGGAAATATATTATTTATATATTGGTATCAAAAATTACTGAAATTACTGATTACTGAAAATTGAGTCACGATTATGTACTGTTTTTTTTTTTTTTTTTTTTGACAAGCTCAAAGCTTTGCGGGTTTAGCTCAAAAAATATTTGTAAATTGGAAAATTTGTTGAATAAAGATAAAAGATTTTATATATTATTGGCTTTTCTTAATACAAGCATTTCAAAATTTGTATCACTGAGTTTTTGTCTTCCGGAACGATTCACAATCCCAGCGAAAGAAAACAATCTTTCTACAGGAGCAGACGAAGGCAAAGGAGTATTGTATTTCAAAAACACGTTTTTAATAGCACTGTGATTATGCAGACAATTTATGCTAGTGTCTTGTTCGGCCAGGTACAAAATTGTTTCCTGGAGATAGTTTGCCAAGTCACCTGAATTAATAGTTATACCCGCATCTGATTAAGAAAATAAGATAAGCATGTGAATAATAAATACAAAAATTTAATGGAATATAAGATGCAAAACGTTACCATTACTTTCCTCTCCAAAATCTAAAAATGATTTTTGCGGTCTTTGAGGCAAAGTACGGCTTTCAAGTGTGGGTATTTTTACATATTTTACAACATATGTATTAAACATTTCCTTAACCTCTTCTTCTGTTTTCCCCGTTGCCGTTTCTAAAAGTGGTTTTAGAAACCTTAGCTTTATTTCCGGTATTGTTATTATTGCGGCAATAATGGCATCCCAAGTGTCAGGTTAGATCAGAAAATATTTTTCGAATCTCTTAACTAATGCCTCTTGCAGTTTTTTACTTAATTCGACTAAGTATTTAAATTCGGCTTTATGTAAACGGCCAAATTTTATTTTTAAAGAGACAATAGTTGGGACAAAGTGACCGAAAAATATAGCTTTTTTCCCCCTGAAGATAATAAATTGCCTCTGCTAAAGGTTCCATTATGCTTATATATTCCTCCAAATACTCAATTTCATCAGCAGGAATAGTGGGGATGGAAAGACGATAGCACAATTCCGGTAGATTTGCCTTATGTTGTAGCAACTTCTTTACTGAATCGTAAAGAGAATTCCTTCTTTTTATACAAGGGGTCGATAAATTGGTACTTAAAACTGAAATGATTATTTCTGCAAATTTTAGTCTATTACACTTGTTCCAAATCTGTGTACATCTATAACCAAAAAATTTAAATATAGAGTAGTTTGTAATTTAAATTTTATCAATGTTACCTTCTGAAAGAATTTTTGTGTATATTTTTTACGTCTTGACTTAAAGTATTCATTATTTTGCTGAAATCGGTTGTAGCCAAAAGATTTAATGTGTGACTAACACATGAGAATTGTTTAAATAACTTTATGCCTACGGGGCGAAATTCAGGGCTTAATACATTCGTTTCCTCATCTGAGTCAGAATCAGATTCTTCATCACTATTATGTTCATTATAATTATTATGTGCTGAATTACAGAAAAATTTATAATATAATTATATTGGAAATAAATATTTATTTATAAATATATTATTTTCTTACTTAATTCAACTCCAAATTCTTCCTCGCTAAAGAGAATTTTATTGACTCCCATTAGTTCTTCGTCTTTATATAAATCATGGGTGTCAGTTGAAGTTTCACTTAAAAAATTTGAAGAACTAGGTTTATTTTCTTCGCACACATAATCCGGATCATTTACCGAATCATCACTATTAAAATCAGAAATTTCACTCATTTTTTTTCAATATTTAATAAATTTAAATACAAAATTCGAAATATTTGCGGAAAGAATTTCTAACCTCTATAATACACAACTTGTTTAGCAACAACTTTTACAATTAATCATGTAATTAACACTGTTAATTTAACAGCACAGGTTGATTCACATATTTATATTAACTGATAAATATTGTATAGTCCATAATTTTTTTAATTACAAAGGAGTGTACATTAGGTCCGTTCATCTGTTCTTTTTTTTTATATGCATATTGGAATTTCGTTTTATTAACGTTTATTGAGTACGAAAATTCTTACAGTTTTATAATTCTTGTTTTTTTTTTGTATGTAGAGGTAGTAAAAACCTCCCGATACTGCATTCTTATCAGTAATCAGTAAAATTTAATGATTACTGATTTTTTTTCAGTATTCAGTAAAATTTACTGATTACTGTCATTTTTTTCTTCAGTATTTTTTTTTTTACTGGTACTGCACTTGAATTTTCATTACCAGTATATTTTTACTGATTACTGAAAAAAAAATCAGTACTCAGTAAATTTTACTGATTACTGGAAAAAAAATTCAGTAATCAGTAAAGTTTACTGAATACTGATTTTTTTTTCAGTAATCAGTAAAAATATACTGGTAATGAAAATTCAAGTGCAGTACCAGTAAAAAAAAAATACTGAAGAACTAGTGGTACTGCAAAGTGCCCATCTATGATTTAGATACATTGGTGATAAGGAAAGGAAATTGATTATTTATATATTGGTATCAAAAACCAACCTCATCAGGTAGAATTTTAAATTATTACTCGAAACACCCGAAGAGAATTATTATTAATTTTGGAACCAAAAATTTATAAAACATTTACTTTTGTACCGGGGCACAGTGGCGCCATTTGAGTTTTTTCGTTGCAAAAATCATATCTTTTGAACCGAATAAGATAATTGAACAGTTTAAACAGCATATGATAGATAACTGTTCAGCCTATGAAATGAGCGTTTGGAAAGGGTGCTACGCTTTGTAGGGGCCTACTTATGGGTTATCAAAGTTTAAATTAGTAGAAAAATCAATTTTATGGTAACTAAAAAAAATTATTTTTACATTTTTAGATTGTTTTTATTTTTTTTCTTTAGGGTTTTATGTTTTAAATTATTACCCAACAAATTAAAAAAAAATAATTTTTTTTTTAAATTTATTTTTTCAATTTTCTGTAAAATATTCAACACAATTCGTAAGAGAAGGTATATCTAAAAGACTAACCATTTCTAAACTATAATTATTTTGTAACTCAATTCCTGACTTCACATGCCGCAGGGAAGAAATAAGTGGATCGGAAGATGCTGCCAACATGTCTTACCCTTGATGCTTTGAATGTGTTCTGCAATCTATATTTTTTATAAAATTTGTTAAGAGACTCCTTTGCTTTTTCAGAAAGCTCTCCAATTGGCAAAGACTGGTACTCAATTATATCTTTGTCATGCGCCAATATTTTATGGACGGTCGGGGTCAACTTCTTCTGTGGATACATTTCTGCCAAAAGAGATGCAGTTTTCGACGCATATTCTCCATATTTTGTAGAATTTACATTTTCTTTGCAGTTTAAAACATCCAAGATCGTTCCCAATCTTTTCACGATTTGATTGTCAATTCCAGTGATTCTAGTTACTGCCTCATCATTTTCAAAAAATCTCCTAGAAGTGTTTCCATCGTTTGAGTTACCGTATTCGTGCTAGGGACAGTCTACTTTTAGTCCAACTTGTTTAAAAAAGGCATCCTGTATTTGCTTCTTTCTGATCTTTTCCTTATCCTTTATTGATGTATTTAGGGTATACGCCAGTTTTAGCAAGAATTCCATACACCTTATCCTTGCGTGCAATAGTGACATTCCATATTCGTAATTCTCCTCATTTGTAGAATCGTTTAAATTACCAAAGTTCTTCTGACTCTTTTTGCAAATCGGGCATGACATTGTTGAGGTTGTTCCTGTCAGTTCGTTTACGACTTTTCCGTCAACCATGGTCAGGTGGAACTCGTAATTGCATTCAATATATTTTCCATCTCCAATTTGCAGCTTTGTAGGCTTAATCTTGCTTATTTGTTCTTCAATGTCCTTCACCGTGGTCCTTATGAGTTCAGCCGATTCCCTTGCAAACTGAAACAATATTGGTCGGCAATAATGCACTGTTGACGGACGTGGATTTTTCCAGTGTATGGAAACATCAGATTTTAGCCGCAAAGGAACAACAGATGCCATAAACATATTTCCGTCCGATATTGTAGCGTCATCGGAAGATATCCTCTGCTTATAAACGCTTTGTCCGGATGATCCAACGCAGCCCCATTTGCTGATCAATTTCAACTTCTCAGGAAGAATTTTCACCTCATTTTCAGGAAGACTCTCCAACAACCGTTTTGCTGTATGGCCCATGAGATCCTGCAGATTGGCTTTCGCAGAGACTTCCGTAAACTCCGTATGCAGTGGTCGTGAATTTATTTTGGCTTGCGTAATATGCTTCTATCCGGGTAAAACGTCAGCGCCGTGTCGCGTTAAAGATGCCCGCAGTTTCTCATATTTCTCTTTGGAAAGTTCTAAGTCCATAAACAAGGCCAAGGCTTCTTCGGAACCATACTTTTTAATGTGTGCGTTTGTGGGCGTGGGAATCCTTTCCTTAATCCTTTTTAGTCGCAGTGGGCTTGCATCAGCAACAGATTTGGTTATCTGCGACCTAACTCTTTCACTATCCTTTGTATATTTAATAGACAGCGCGTCCGATAAATACTTCGTTGTCAAGTCATTGGTTGCATCGGCAAGTTTCCTCTTTCTTGTGAAAATTGAACACTCCTCAATACTTTTTTTTGGCCTTCCTTTTGCTCCTCTGGTTGATGTGGTGGGTTTATCTACTGCCAATATATCCAGGATGGTGTTTTCATTAAGCCAGTCCTCGTATTTGGAGTTGAAGTTCTGAATGGTTCGATTAGATTTCACCCATTTTGCCTTAATATTTGCATATATCAGATAAAAATTATTTTTTATAATTTCGCTTCTCTCAATATTTCCGTATAAGCTATTAAGTTCTTCTAAAGCAGCTTCCGTGAAAAACTTTGGTGTGGTTGACTTTCTAAACAGTTCAAATAATTTTAAATTGTTCAACGCCATGTTTTCAGTACGTAAATTGTTTAATGGTTTCAGTAATTGTTGCGCCAACTTTCAGTCGTAGACTAATCCAGGCATTATGCTTATTTTGCAATATATAGGCTTATGCTACCATGCCTAAAAATTTACCTGTTCCCTGCATACATATGGATTTAGGCTGAATAATGCAATTTTGATATTATGCACGTGTCCAAATAAGATTTGTGCCTACCTGTAGGGACCATAAGTCAATATTGTTCTTGACCATTTGTACGCCAAAGTATTGTTTAAGTGAAGTACGTACCTGCTAATTTCAATGAGTAGTTTTTTCAAACTATTAGATCAAACTACTGTCAGTCAAAACATATAAGGAATGGACGCCATACAATTTCTGCAACCATGTCTTTTTAACCTTTTTTACCTCTAGAAGCCAAACGGGCACGTACGGGCAGATAAAAATTTTGAATTATGTAAAGAACTAATCAAAGAACAGGTTTTTCAAATATGGCAAATATAGAAAAATATAGATTTTTTTATTTTCCGTCAAAGTTGAAAAATAGTGAAAAAACGGATAGTTTTTAAATAGTGATTTACCAGGAGAAACACAAAGCAAACAGTTAATTTTTTTTTTATCATTATATTTTTAATGAATACATCAATCAATACAAACAAAAAATAAGGCGATTCGTTACCTATTTTTCGTGATATTACACCTAAAATCGCAACAAATTGACTAAAAATTGTGTGTTTTTTTGAAAACCAAAAGTCGGTCAACTTTGAACAGTTATATCTTCTAAACTAAAAATGTGATATTATTAAGAGTGGCATATTTGAAATCGTTGAAAAGTTTCCTATAACATGGGTTTATTCAAAACTTCGTCGGCGCTCATGAAAATTTTGATTTTTGCAACCTCGTTTGCTCTACGGGCGCCACTGTGCGGGGTTTTAGGAAAGATTAGAAAACTCAAATATACATGACAAAGGGAAATACAGAATGGTACATAATTTGAATAATAATGTTGGGAGATTATTCACAAAAACGAAGGATAGATTACAAAAGTCGGAAATGTTTAATTTAGTTTATAAAATTCATTGTGGTGGCAATGATAGTGAACGATGTAGGAAAATATATGTAGGAACAACTGGGACAAAAGTGAAAACTAGATTAGCAGAACATAAACATGACCAAAAATTTAGAAATTATCAACACATTGTAGAGATTTTAATCATTATCCTGATTTTGAAACACATCTACTTTGAACATAGAAAATTTTAAGAAACGTAGATATATGCTAGAAATGTTACAGATTAATAATGTTCCATTTGAGAAAAGGACTAATTTTAAGAAAGGTACTGAGGGATTAGCTCAGATTTATAGACATTTATTGAATGAAAATAATAGGTTGATGGAAGGGAAAATTATAAATAGGTATTCGTTTTGATTATTTATAAAATTTAGTTCAGATGGCATACCACAGACTTAAAATATCTATTAAATAAAAATAAATACATTAACGGAAAGGGAAATTAAAATAGGTTTTAGGTTTTGAATACTTTTAATAAAATTTGTTTGGTTTCCTCTTTTTATTTTAAGTTTGTTAATTGAAATTTTATATTTATTTTTCCATTTATTGTCAAAAACCATTTTGTAATTTTATATTATTTAAAAATATTTCCTGAAGAAGATTTCCTACGGAAATCGAAATATTGAAAAATAAATAATATTTCAATTGATTTTTATAAAAAAGTGACCTAAAGCTTAATAAAAATATATAAAAATATAATAGATATTGGGAATTATTTCTTTTTCATAAGCAACTTTATTATATTCAACATTTTTAATTTTTCGAATTTATTCTATGAGTTAAATTTCAGTTATGTATTTTATAAAGCTATTTGTAATAGCTCTATTCCTTAAATTTTTTTTAGAAAAAAAAAAATAGAATACAATATAATAGTCTGGTAGTGTATAAAGTCATTTCTAAAAAATTTAAGGAATAGAGCTATTACAAATAGCTTTATAAAATACATAACTGAAATTTAACTCATAGAATAAATTCGAAAAATGAAAAATGTTAAAAATATAATATTTAATTGAAAAAAGGTCGAATTAATAAGAATATAACTATTTTTATTAATTATTTTTTTTTTAATATACCCTCTACCAACACTAGTGGTGAATGAGGGTGTACTAAGTTTGTGAAACTATACATCCAAGACCCTACAAAGTATATATATTCTGGATCCTTGAGTAATTCTAAGTTGATTTAGGCATGTCCGTTTGTCTGTCCTTCTGTTGAAAACACGATCACTTTCGAAAAACGCAAAAGAAAATAACAAACTTGGTCTCAAATTGCTTGTAGTTATCCTAAGCAGTTTGAGATTGAAACCCAACTACATCGGTAAAGTAGAACTAGAACTATGAATCAAAATGTGGAACCACCTCCCTAAAAAAATTGATAATTTTGATACAAAAACTAACATAAATGGTGGAATAATGCACGGAAGGATATAATTTTGCACGAATTCGCTTCATACGACTGGAAATCATACTGTTAAATTTCATGAATATCGGTCCATAATTGACCATAGGCCCCATATACACCCTATTCGCGGAAAAGACTTTAGTACGCCTAAAACCATAATAAATTACGCTATCATACTAAAACTTGGTACGTCACACTTTAATAGGACCAGAAATCACACTGTAAAATGCTTTGAAGATCGGTCCATAATTTACACTAGGTCTCATATAAACCCTACTTCCGGAAAACAGCTTAGTATGCCTAAAATCAAATAATAGAACCATAACAGATAAAGTTATTGCGGTAAAATTTCTACCAACTTTGATTCATATGGAGAGAAAAATATCATGCAATTTTGTGAAATTTACTGTTAACGCTAAAACTAATTACACTGCTGTATTGAAATTTATTCAAATTTATTTTTAGTAACAACAGAAATCAGTCTTCAGAATTTTGAGATGATTGGTCCATAATTTACCATAGGTCCAATATAAATTACCCTTCTAAAAATCATTTTAGTTCGGCTAAAACTGTTACGAAGCATGATATTTGACTTAAGCCAGTTCAAAGTTCAAACAAGAAACGCATAGAACTTTCTTCTTGTCGGTCAATAAAATAATTCAGGTCTAAAACGCAACCAATTTTAATGCTGACGGTCGATTTTCTGAAGCTTAGTTAATAATATATATGTATTTATCATATAGAGCCCACTCCTGTCGGTGGAGGGTATCAAAGATTCGACACAGCCGAATATAGCACTCTAACTTGTTTTTATTTCTAAATAAATCTTATTTGTAAAAGTTAAAAATAACGTTCACTGTCCTATCATTATTATTTGACTAATAGTCTCTCAAGTAAGGTGGGTTGACATATGTCATTTAATATAAAATACCAATTAGCTTGAGCAATTCTAAAACATTGAAGGTAAATCTGTCATATACTTCAGCATATCGCAGACTTTCCTCATCTATATAATTTTGCAATCTCTCAGGATTTAAGTTGTACCAAACTTAATACGGAGTAACCAATGATTTGATATCATCAGGCAGAAAGTTATCGCCTTTAAACTCTACTTCCTTGCAAATTACCCTGTTTCCATATATTTTTTGCTTTCGAATCGAAGGATGCATTTTGAAATTTTGAGGAATGTAAATCTAATGTCGTTGGAATTGATGGTTAGTCCTTTGAGTGAGTTGGGAACTGATTATTTGGCGACTCTTGTAAGCTCACAGCTGGAGCACTAGAGCCAGTAGGATTTAATAATGAACTAATTCTGGCGACAGGTGATTAGATTAAGGAAAGCCTTCTTAAATTTGGTGCTAGGGAGTTAGAAGTACAAAATTGTACGTAGCCAGGAGACCTAATGGTACTATATTTACTAAGTTCTGAACGTGCGATTACAGGAGAATTTATTCGGCATGAGAACAGATTATCGTCGATCATCAATGCAATAAACGAGTCATGAACTGAAGCATTTATATCAGCGCTAATTTCAAATTCTTCCTCCGGATCAGAGTTATTATCAATAAGAACAACATTTTCATTTTTAGTGGACAATATTTTTGGAAATTAAATTTGATTATCACTACTTTCATCAATGCTGTCATAAGGAAATTCTGCGCTGTTGCAAAGCATTTTACATAATTTGTCATTTTGGATCCTCAAGACGTATAAACGCATCTTTATTTATTTTTGTAATTGTAATTAAATTAAATAAAATTTACGTAACGAGCGAAAAGAACTTGTCGTATCAAATGGCTAAGATAAAACACACAAGCAGTTTGTGCACTAGCAGCAATTTTCTCTTTTCAAGTTAATGTATATAAGACAATAACAGCTAACATTCAATATTTGTGTGGAATGCGCAATGTACCTTTTAAGATACAACCACTATATTGTATTTTTTTAACCAAAGTATAAATCAGGTCGTATTGAAAATTTCTGTATAGGTAAAAAACACTATTTTTATCAACATATATTTTTTGTAGTATATTCGTGAAAAAATAATGCAAATAAAAGTGGGTAAACCCAATGTACGAATTTGGAAATTTTGAACCTACGGCTCTATATTTTACAAAAACGTTCCATTTTTGAAAAGAAATTAATCCAAGATAAATGAAAATGATGTTGTTAGTGGTAATGAACGAACTTTTTTTTAGTGTTTTTATTAATTGTGGTAATAACACCAGTTTTATTGGTTGTATCTTTAAAGATACACGGCGCATTTAATGCAAATTTCCCGCAGGGATACGATTATTAATAAAATCTATTGTTGCTAATACATTTGAATAAAAAATTTAATCTAGAGGTTTTTTTTTTGTATTAATTTTTTAGTAAACTATATTAAAACTCACATCCCAAATAAAATTATAACCTAATTCAACAACAGACAAGACGATATCTTAACATCAGTATTAGTAATATTTAAAAGAACAAAAAAAAAAAAATAAATTAAATATATAAAACTATGGCCATATTTACCAAACATTTGATGCCCCACACGTAACCTCTATTTTTATTAAATATTGTTTGATATTGCACAACGTTTGCTAATTCAAACAGCAATTAATATTTTAGTTATTACATTGTTCTTTAATTTTTTCCAGCAAGAAATCTCTTCATTGAAAAAAAAATCTAAATTTTATGTAAAACGCAACGCCAACAAACAATATCATAAATATTTTGTAATTTTGTTGTTGCTATCTAGAGAAATTCACATTGCGTTTTAAAATTTTAAACGATGCATAGTTTGAGGCGTTTACATTGTTAAAACGGTACATGAGTTTAGGGATGGGCAAATTGAAAAAATATATCGATATTTATCGTATCGATATTTTTTAAGAGTATCGATATATATCAATTAAAAATATCGATATATCGATGTATCGAACGTATTAAGCTGAAATTATTACTAAATTTAAAAACTTAATATACCTATGACAATACATTTTTACATAGGCACAAACGTATTACATATACAAAAAAAATTTAAAAAAAAGTAAAGAATACAAAAAAGTTTTTTCTTATTCGCCATATGAAATTTAAAAAAAATAATTAGGATTTTATAATGCCGGATTATATACTGCCGGTAAACAAAACTTGTAACACATACTATACAAGTAAACTGTGCAATATTTTATTATTAATATATAAGAACATGCTCAAATAAAAAAAAAAACAAAATATTTTTTTTATTATTAACATTCCAACTTTCATAAGTCGATTCTTTGCGTAATTCTAGGAACCCTTTCCAGAATATTTTTTCCGCGCTTATTTTTTTGTTATCATCTCGTAAAAAACCAAGACAAAACTGACCTGTGTAATCTATGAAAATGTACAATGGAAAAGCGCCGTTATTTTCTTAATATTAGTTAAAAAACATATGATGCAATTCCTAAAAAAACAACAGCATGTAAGCAGTTGAGCAACGGTTAAAATGTTGAATTTTATTATAAAGTGATCTTAAAAATATCGAATTCGATAGTCGTAGATAAATATCGATGTATCGATATATCGGTATTTTTAATATCGGCGATATATATCGATTATAATTTGTTTAAATATCGATATTTTGATATATCGATATTTATTGCCCATCCCTACATGAGTTTCTGTAGAAAGCAAAAAAAAAATTACAAAATATTTATGACATTGCATATGCTTTCAATGTAATTTTTGGTGTTGCGTTGCGTTTTAAATGATTAGGGCCTAAATTTTCATTAAAAAAAAAACAGATAATCTCGTATTAAAACACCACGACATAAAAAAAACCAGCTGTTGTTTAACAAAAATAAAAAAGCACAAAACTTTCTTCTCTGTGTTTGTTGTTTATGATTTATCGAAAGGCGTTTGCAGTGAGTTTAAAATTTCAAGAAATATGGGATATGATTACGATGCATCATAATCGATCAATAAGTCGATTTTTAAAAAGTTGTATACGGAATGACAAACTTAGTGTATCCTCCCTCATTCTTTACTCTCCATCACTAGGAGAGTAAAGAACAGATGTTACATGCCGACATACTGGTAAAGTATATGTATGTTTGTTAAAAATAAAATTTAGATTTCAGTTCTTGTAAATATTTTTATAATTTGGTAATTAATGCAAAGTCTAGTGAATTAAATATTCTATTTCTTTAATTACAAATGATCACGATCGCGTATTTAAGCAGTCAACTATTAAGTACACAAACAAAATTATGTATGTCAAAAATGCATTTCCCTTCAATATTTATCATCGAAATATAAAAAATAATTTTTTAAACAACCTGGATTTTTAAATATGTTAAGATTGTACACATGCAACACGTTAAACTTGTTACTTGTTATTACTGCAGTGAATATTTTTTTTGTCTTGTTAAAATTTATGCCATCTAGTTAAAAGTTATTACATTCTTACATTTGGCATGTGATATTCTTACAACAAATTTACGAAACAACATGTTACTTTTTTTGTGTACGAATTCAGAGTATTCTACCTAAACATTAAAATATTAAATTAGTTTTTTGTGTTTTTTAACATTTTCGTATGTTGGCTTTTTTTAAGGGCTTGTAGAATATTTCTTTTTTCCGTATTTAGCCAAAAAAAAGGTGCAACAAAAACTTAAACATGGCCAAAAAAGTTTTTGTGTACATTAGATGTCAACTCGATTTTTATTTAGACTTTTGTGCATTATACACATACGCACACAAAATAAAATTAAAAATTGTCTCTAATCACTCTCAATAAGCATTTTGGCTGGAATTCAAGTGGAATTACACTTGAAATCCAGTCACAATTTCCAATTTCCAGTGTTGAATTACAGTTGAAACACAGTTGAATTCAATAGCGAATCCAGCAATATTAACCATTGAATTACAGTCGAACAAAACAGTACCTTTACAGTGTAATTCCAGTCTTGAATAACAGTGTGATTCAAGTTGAACCGAACCTGTTTTTATACTTGAATTCAAGCGTGGAATTGCAGTGGAATTCAAGTCGAACCGAACCTGTTTTTAGCGTTGAATTCAAGCATGGAATTTAAGTGTTATTCAAGCAATGTTACAACAGTATTTAAATAGTGTTATAACATTATTTTAACAATAATTTTCAAACCAATTTCTGCCATATTTTTTACCTCCTTTCCTCTTGTAAAAATAAAAGATTTTATAACAATAGGTACATATTATTACTTACATAGTTTATATTTTAAAAATAAAAATAAACGATTAACAATATTTCATTAGTCTTTTGTTGTGAGCTCTATTTTTTCAAGGCTGGCTAAACCTTCTTGCATTTTATAAAAATAGGTACATATTTATATGAATAATAATTAAATAATGAAAAAGTTTTTATGATAAGGTATTGTAATTGCGGTGAGAGTAATGATTGGATAATGAAAAAGTTAAAGTTTAAATATTTACATTAATTTGTTTAATATTTGCTTGTTTTTGTTGATTTTTTATTAATGCGATTTCTGGCTTGCTGGAAAAGGGCTATGGTATTTTTTTCAAACTCCATATCGCTGTGGTCAGAAAATTTCTCGTTGTAGGCTACTGTAATATTTTAGGAAAGTAAATAAGTGAGAGACTGAAAAGGAATGTCTTTTAAATTCCTTACGTTTAATTGCAAGTGTAATTGATAATGATTGCAATGGCAGTTTTGCAGCCGCTCCTTGCCAACAAAAACATTGTGTTACATCGTCCTTCATTAATCGTCTCCAGCAGCTTCTTATAAATTTTGAGGCATTGCCCGATACCTTTTCCTTCAGTTCCTTCACCTGAAAATGTAAAAAAATATTTTTATAAAAACTCTTCGAAATGTTGTCATTAGTCATTACCAAATTAGAAAAATATTCTTCTGAAGATTGAATTTTTTTCTCAAAACTCATAAACTCTTCTTTGCTCAGAAATGTTTCCCTTGGTAAAATGGATAATGATTTTGCATTTTCCTGAGCTGGAACACGACTACTTTGTAAAACTTTAACTTCCTCCAGCAACCTGTATACAAGCCTTTGGGTTGCCTCATGCTTTTCCATTAAATCTTTTATATCTGTATCGATAGAATTATGTATCAATAATTGTAAGATTTGATTCTTTATGGTTAAGTAATTACTTACCTCTCTTTGTAGCAGGTACATCATCTGTTGAACTTGATAATTGTGATACGAATTCTCTATTGAAGTCCATCTATAAATGGTATAAAGACAAAATTATTTTGTTCATAGTTTTCGAACATAAAAATTTTTCGTTGTATTTTCTTTAAGCAGGGCTCGACTATTACATTGCTCAAAGTTAATTCAGAGCTAGTATATATATTAAGATGGTTTGACTTAATAGGGATATCAAAGAAATTGTGCAAATTCAAAACTTCATATGACTTAATTGTACATGATTTGGGAGTGTTGTTAATGGCACAAGCCATAAAAATGTTTTGTTCAATTATATAAAAATTATCCGGCCTTTTACTTGAAAGAAAAATATTTTCAAAGCGTATGTTTTTTACATTTCCATATGTTTCTGATTTTATTTTCATCGTTCAAAGCGCCGTGGACATCGTGGACATCGTTGGAAGCTATTCCCATTGGTTGTTCATTTCCCAGAATATACTGATTATGGGTAAGCAGTACAAAAATCTTACGAGCATCTGCTTTTGGCTTTGAATACATACCTTTATATTTATTTATTCCAAATTTCTTTATATTGTTTTATTTTGTATTCTTTATTTTCTTTTTGCTTATTTTCACTTTTATTTCTTTTTTTTTCAATTTAAAAACTTTGTGACTTTCGCGTTGTAAAATTGTTCACCATTAATATTTTATGATTGGCATTTAATAAATTTAATAAATAAAATATGCTTCAAACAAATTTGTTGTTGTTTTTTAACAAACTTCAAACAAACTGGAAAGAGGATGGATTTCAAATGTAATTCAAGCTTGGATTCACACTGGAATTCCAACATTGGAATTCACAAAAAATTTGTGCTTATTGGGTACTAAATTCATAGAACCAAGCAAACAATTTGTTGACTTTGCACATATTACCAAAATGATTATTTTGATTACTAAAAATTGTAAAAATTGAAAATTTTTCTTATATGTTTGTTTGTTCCATCTATACTCCTTAACTACTGAGCCGATTTTCCAGAAATTCCCAGTAATTTCCTGATTACCCGGCGATCAACTTGTTACTTGAAAATATTTCTAAATTTTCAAGTAACAATTTGAAAGACAATTGCCGTATTCACAAAACCCCTTGTATCGTTGTATCGATTGTATGTTGTGTTAAAAGACAACAGTGAACTATGTTTTTAATACAACATACAATCGATACAACTACATATATAAGGGGTTTTGTGAATATTGAAAATATAATTTTCCTTTTATCTTGAGAACGATAACAGTAAGAGTTTTAAAATTGAAACAAATAACTTGATTATCAATACACAATATCCAACAAAAAGTGGACTGAAGAATGGTCACAATAAAAACTTGTTATTTTGGATACAATTGATCGGTTATCAATGCAATACATCTGTCAAAAAGAGACCTGAGCCGTAAAAGTGAGTAAGGAACCTCTCATAGATGAACAATATAATTTTCAAATATCTGGAGAAGAATAACAGTAGCAGTATCTTAATTTGGAACAATTTGCATCGCTATTAAAATGCGATCTGCATACAAAAAACTACTGATTTTATTTCAATGGGCGTAGCACATCGCGCCGGGTTAAGCTATAATGTATATCAAAAGTAAAGTGGGTTTATTTGTCTGTTTGATTGTTCCTTTAGACTTCTATACTGCTGACTCTCCTGCAATTTTCATAGTGTTTTCCTGACTACCCGACGATCAACATATGACATCAATTACTACACGCAAAGAAAAAACATGGTTGATAAAATCACAATCGCAAACTATCATTAATGTTTGTGGTTATGATTGTGTCAATCACGTCTTAAGCAACAATATATGTTCAGTAATAATGATTTTAGATAATTGTTGTCTCAAACATATTATTATGTTCAGAAGAAAAATGCGCACGATCTTTCAAGCCATTTTTCTATATTTCCCAACACCATGCAAAATGTCTATGTCAACATTTTATATGGTTCTTAAGGTACGTTCAGACTAATGAAATATTTGTCGAAAATATTTGTTCTGATATTTGCTTTAAACTGTGTGAAACAAAAAAATATTTTGTTTAATGTTCAAACTAAGCTCAAATATTTGACAATTTTTGTTTGATGAAACAGTTGGCAAACAGTGTTAAATAAAATAAATTAATTCATGTTTGCCATGCGTTCAGACTAAAAGAAATATTTGCATTAAATAATTATTTAATGAAAGTGTTCAAAAATAATAATATATTTCACATATAGTAAAAATGAGCGCAAAAGCTAATTTATTTTTTTTATTCTGTGGAGCAGCATCTTTTATAGTGTTAGAACAGGAGAATGTAAAAGATAAAAAAACTGGAAGACAATGGGTAACGAGAACATGGCTAAAATTTGCGAAAAATTGCAAATTTGGAAACAAACCCTTAAATATATTTGATGTCGCAAAATCAGTTAAAAAACAAAATATCGGGAAAACATTTTTTTGCAAAAATAGCGAAAATTCGCGAAAAATTTAGATATTTCAAACAAGCCATAAAATTTATTAAAAGTGCCTAAAACTAAAAGGAATGGCAATAATTCGATAAAAATTGCTAAATTAGCGGAAATTCGTAAAAATTTGCTAATATGCGGTATGATAGCAAAGCCTAATAATTATTAAAAATCGTTAAAGCTCTAATGATTCACAGTGAAAAATCGCTTCTTCGCGAGCATGGCTAAAATTCGCGAAAAATTGCAAACTTGGAAACAAACCCAAATATATATTTGAAATTGCTAAATCGGTTAAAAAAAACAAAATGTAGAGGAAAAACAAAAAAAAATTTTTTGCAAAAATAGCGAAAATTCGCGAACCATTTTAATATTTCAAACAAGCCATAAAATTTTTGAAAAGTGCCTAAAACTATAAGGAATGGCAAATATTCGATAAAAATTGCTAAATTAGCGGTAATTCGCAAAAATTTGCTAATAGCGGCACGATAGCAAAGTCTAATAATTATAAAAAATCTTTAAAATTGTAAAGAATCCGAAAACTTACAGGAAAAATTGCTTCTATACGGAACATGGCTAAAATTATTTGTCGTTGTTTGCTCTTACAATTTTTTTGTAATATCAAATAAATGTTTGCTCAAAAATTACTAAAATATTTGATTTTTTGTGTTCACACTATGTTCACATTGGACAAATATTTGTTTGCCGGCAAATACTTTTATTTTCTCAAAATCAGCTGTTATTTTATTTGATACTCAAAAATATTTTGTGTTCAGACTACGTTAATGAAATATTTGGTGTTTGCTTTCAAATATTTCATCAGTCTGAACGCACCTTTAAAATAAAACAAATAAAAATTTAATTTTAAAAAATGTATGTTTTATTACAAATACATATAATAAATAAGATATAGCACATACCAAAAATAAAATTAAATACGCATATTTATATGCATGTGTGTGTGTTTTAATTTATAAATGCTATATTACGTTGTGTGGTACAAATATATCCAAAAAATAAGATTCCTATGAAGCTTTACTTCAGCAAGCAATAACACTTTTCAATATTTTTATCCGTTCATATAAGACTTCTAAAAAAGTCAAACACAAACTTACCTTTTATTTCTTTTATGAAATCTACGTCATATATAAATATAGTGTTGAACAGTTTTTGAAAAAAATTCGGGGCTAATGACAAAATTATGTGTCAAAATTTATATGGCGGTTTCAATGAAGTCTTAAATAAAAAGTTCGTCATGCTTCCACCCGTACCTGTGTGTGATAATTACTACGACTGGAACACTTATTTCCCTACAACATCATGCCAATTTAGTTTTGATTATGTAACTGAGGCCGACGTGTTTTTAAGTTGTCTCAATATCAAATCCAATGCGGTTGGTTTTGACAATATTCATCCAAAGTTTCTGAAATTTATTCTGCCTGTTATAATACCATATATAACGTATATATTTAAAGAGCACGTTCCCCGAGAACTGGAAGTATGTGAAAATAATACCTATACCTAAATCTAATGGTGATTTTCGTCCGATTGCAATTCTTCGATACCTATCTAAAGTTTTTGAAAAACTGGTTTATAAGCAGATTTACAAACATATTAATAATAATGTAACGCAGTTTACTTTCCCAGCTGAGGTATGACTCAGTCTGTCCAGGGTCAGTTCGAAGGTCTGCTTCCTTTGAAATGAAACACGTGATGTTTTCGTGTATGATTATATAAAAATATGAACAAAGCTTTATTTACGAAACCTTAATCTACGTAAAATACTTAAATCTACTACAGCTTCCTGATGATGCGGCGCAGCTGCAGACGGGAACGAGGGCGGAAACGGGTAGACTGGTGTGGTGCGGATTCTGTTGCGGCGTAAGGATCGGGCGGTTGCAGGAGTCGGGCGGCGACGATCAGGTGGTTGGCCTGGGAAAGAGAGTAACGTACTGTCTTGGTTTAGAAAAGGCGAAGGCAACTAGCTACGGTTATTAATGCAGACACCAGCGCAATTCGGGAGGCGAAGGCAGTCGGCTGCTAACTACGATTATGACTAATGCTGACACCAGCGCAATTCGGAAGGCGAAGGCTGTCGGCAACTAGTTACGGGTATTAATGCAGACACCAGCGCAATTCGGGAGGCGAAGGCAGTCGGCAATTAGCTACGATTATAAATAATGCAGACACCAGCGCAATTCGGGAGGCGAAGGCAGTCGGCAACTAACTACGATTATAAATGCAGACACCAGCGCAATTCGGGAGGCGAAGGCAATCGGCAGCTTACTACGATTATGACTAATGCTGACACCAGCGCAATTCGGGAGGCGAAGGCAGTCGGCAGCTAACTACGATGATAAATAGTGCTGACACCAGCGCAATTCGGAAGGCTGTCGGCAACTAGCTACGGTTATTAATGCAGACACCAGCGCAATTCGGGAGGCGAAGGCTGTCGGCAACTAGCTACGGTTATTAATGCAGACACCAGCGCAATTCGGGAGGCGAAGGCTGTCGGCAACGAGCTACGGTTATAAATAATGCTGACGCCAGCGCAATTCGGGAGGCGAAGGCAGTCGGCAACTAGCTACGGTTATTAAATAATGTTGACACCAGCGCAATTCGGGAGGCGAAGGCAGTCGGTACTAACTACGATAATAAATACAGGTATTAATACTGCTAGCTACTAAGAGTAAACACTGTGGTTAGTATCAGTTTCTACTCTCCCTTTGTTCTGAACAAACTTTGACTACTTATTTAAAAATAAAATAAACTCAATGAGAATTATTAGGTATTAGTAAGAAATAAGAAAACAGTAGGGGTATTCATAGTATCTGGTCACATATTAAGGGTATCCACAGTGTTATGTTATAATGACAATATTACTAGGTAGGGAATTTGTAACGTCACGTTACAGTCCCCCCCTACTTTAAATAATAAAAAAAAATAAAAAAACAGATATTGTGCACTAGGCGAGTTTCGACCGGAGGTCTGCACTACCCGAAGGTAACATTTACCAGAGTGGGATGCTCTGGCTCGGCCCTTAGTGCGTGGCGTAGCCAAAATACAGAAAATAAGATGCAAAGAATTCAAAAAAAATAATTCATTCAAAACTACGTAACCAACTTGGGTTGACTAAAAAAAAAAGATCCATGGCAAAAAAAAAAATTAATATTAAGGTGATGTCTGAGGTCCGTTACTGGTTGGAAAGGGTGATCAGCTTCTCCTTACCCTGGCAGCGCAGGAGCGCATTTCCTCCTATGATCCGGACTTCTACTTTCGGCCTTCCTGCGGGAAATACTACCCAGCGTCGTGCTCTGCGCCGAGGGTTGCGGGTCACGGTGATACCCCTAAAGGGGTCGTCAGCGTCCTCTAGTCCTCCGAGATCTTCGGGGGTGAGGTTGAGGACGTCGTTTGCGAGATCCTCCTCTGCCGGAGATGGCGTGTTTCCGAGGGTCGGATTGATGGTTACCGGGGGATTTGTGGGTTTTTTCTCCTGTTCACCCGCCTGGTTACGGGATAATGGAGCCAGCGGGGGTGGTCCGGTCTGGGTGAAATGCAGGGGTTGGGTAACTCGACGATCCCACAATGTCTCGGCCTGGTTATTAACTCGTGGATCCCCGGACTGGGCTATTGGACAACTCTCTACTGTCTGTATCCGGGGCCGTGCCTCGAACGGGGGTAACGAGGGAGGGACGTGGCGAGGCATGGTAGTGCGGCGTAAATACTCGCTTATTTTGCCTGGGGCCAGAGGTCTGGTTGGCTTCCGCTCCATCGTGATACTGAGTGAGGATGTGAGCTCGCGCCGCCTTTTATACTTATCTTTTGACTGGTATAACCTATTACAAATATTTTCCCTATTCGAACTGGGGAATTTTACTTTTGACACGGGGATTCTCGTTTTCAGAGGGTTTCGTTGCTTACTCGGACGATCGTGTTTCATATGGGGAGTGTGTTCGCCTACGGTGCAAGGACCGCTGATGGCTTTAAACGCTCTCTTGGCAGAGGCCAGAAACGGGTGTAAGTGTGAAGTTTGCTCAGCCGGTAGCTCATCGTGAGTGACAATCGGGTGTAGCGCATACAATCGGTTCTCTCCCGACGGTCGGGCGGCTTGTAGTTCCACTCCATCGATCAGCAGTCGAGCGTGACGGCGGTGTAGGAAATCCATGCCGAGTATGATCGGCTCTGCCAGGCTATCAAGCGCGGATGCCAGTAGACGCGTGGTACCTCCGCTGGTTTCTACGATAAGGGGGTACACGTTGAGGCTGGTTCTGCAAGATCCGTCGGCCAACTGAATTCTACGCTGGTGGTCGCGGGGTCGAATATTACGGGTTTCAAGCAGTTGGCGTACCCTTGATCCGATATACGTAAGAGTCGAGCCCGTGTCGACTAGAGCTTGAATGGTGATGCCGCAGATGCTGACGGTAAGGTAATACCGTCCGTCGGAGGCTGGTTCACTGCGGCAGGAGCAGTCCCGGCTCAAAGTGCCCTCCCGGCCACACCATGAGCAGAATCGAAATCCGGTGTTTGGGCAGTTCCCCCTTACATGGTCCGGCTGCTTGCAGCGCCAGCAGTGGGTGCTGCGGTGGTAGGGCGAGGCGTCGATGTAATGGGTTGGTTGGGTTCTCACTTGCCTGGCTTCTTCTTTTCTAAGCAGCTCGTACTCGTCCGTTAATTCCATTAACTCATCAATCGAGCGGAAGTCGGTGCGGCGGACGTACAATTTGTATTCGCAGCGTAAGCCGTCATAGATGCGATCCGTGTGGTCAAGTCCCCGCAGTTCGGGATGCTGTCGTATAAGGGCTTGGAGGCACATGACGTAATCCTTTGCTCTTTCTCGGTTGCCCTGCTTACGGTGGTATATAGCTTCCTCTAGGTGAGCGAGGTGACGTCTCGGTAAAAAGAACCGAATCGCCTCTGCCTTAAAGTCGTCCCAACTGTGAACGTGTTCCCTTTTGATTCGATACCACTGTAAGGCCTTACCCTTCAGAATTTCCAGTTGTGAAAACAATAACCGCCGGCGCTCAAAGCCGTAGCATTCGGCTAATTCTTCTAACCGTTCGATGAACTCCATCAAATGTTCACTGCCGTCGTATGTCAGATCCCATCGCCGGATGGTGGCCATGACTTCAGAATCGCTGGGAACGGTTGTCGGCCCCTTCCGATTTTCGGCCCGCGGTACCTCGACCCTAACGGGTTCGAGTAGCGGTATTCTCTCTTCTTCTAGGATTTCCTCTTCTAGTGTTCGCAAGAGGTTTTCTGATGAGGCCCTTTGCCGTTTCAGACTTACCAGCTCGCTCAGTTTACGACGCAGCTGGTCGACGGTAGCACCTTCGGTAATTGGGATGCCGTGTTGACGACAAACCTCCATCAGTTTGTCTTTTCGCAGTAGATAGATCCATCCTGATGAATCCGTTCGTAGAGTGTTCGGCGTAGATTCGGTTTCGTTGCTTTGTTGTTGACCCGATCCAGTTCCGTTGGTGGTTTGGTATGAGGTTTTACCACATGTGGCGGTTTTGGAATCGGGTCCCTGCTCGGGCGCCATTGTAACGCAGTTTACTTTCCCAGCTGAGGTATGACTCAGTCTGTCCAGGGTCAGTTCGAAGGTCTGCTTCCTTTGAAATGAAACACGTGATGTTTTCGTGTATGATTATATAAAAATATGAACAAAGCTTTATTTACGAAACCTTAATCTACGTAAAATACTTAAATCTACGACAGCTTCCTGATGATGCGGCGCAGCTGCAGACGGGAACGAGGGCGGAAACGGGTAGACTGGTGTGGTGCGGATTCTGTTGCGGCGTAAGGATCGGGCGGTTGCAGGAGTCGGGCGCCGACGATCAGGTGGTTGGCCTGGGAAAGAGAGTAACGTACTGTCTTGGTTTAGAAAAGGCGAAGGCAACTAGCTACGGTTATTAATGCAGACACCAGCGCAATTCGGGAGGCGAAGGCAGTCGGCTGCTAACTACGATTATGACTAATGCTGACACCAGCGCAATTCGGAAGGCGAAGGCTGTCGGCAACTAGTTACGGGTATTAATGCAGACACCAGCGCAATTCGGGAGGCGAAGGCAGTCGGCAATTAGCTACGATTATAAATAATGCAGACACCAGCGCAATTCGGGAGGCGAAGGCAGTCGGCAACTAACTACGATTATAAATGCAGACACCAGCGCAATTCGGGAGGCGAAGGCAATCGGCAGCTTACTACGATTATGACTAATGCTGACACCAGCGCAATTCGGGAGGCGAAGGCAGTCGGCAGCTAACTACGATGATAAATAGTGCTGACACCAGCGCAATTCGGAAGGCTGTCGGCAACTAGCTACGGTTATTAATGCAGACACCAGCGCAATTCGGGAGGCGAAGGCTGTCGGCAACTAGCTACGGTTATTAATGCAGACACCAGCGCAATTCGGGAGGCGAAGGCTGTCGGCAACGAGCTACGGTTATAAATAATGCTGACGCCAGCGCAATTCGGGAGGCGAAGGCAGTCGGCAACTAGCTACGGTTATTAAATAATGTTGACACCAGCGCAATTCGGGAGGCGAAGGCAGTCGGTACTAACTACGATAATAAATACAGGTATTAATACTGCTAGCTACTAAGAGTAAACACTGTGGTTAGTATCAGTTTCTACTCTCCCTTTGTTCTGAACAAACTTTGACTACTTATTTAAAAATAAAATAAACTCAATGAGAATTATTAGGTATTAGTAAGAAATAAGAAAACAGTAGGGGTATTCATAGTATCTGGTCACATATTAAGGGTATTCACAGTGTTATGTTATAATGACAATATTACTAGGTAGGGAATTTGTAACGTCACGTTACAATAATAACTTAATAACTGAGAGGCAATCTGGTTTTCGACCTGGTCATAGTTGCGTTAGTGCACTTATTGATATTTCTGAGGAAATACGTAAAAGTATTGACTGTGCTCATGTTTCGCTACTTGTCCTATTGGATCATTCAAAAGCCTTTGATATGGTCGATCATGGTATACTCTGCAAAAAACTTAATACAATGTTTAATTTCTCTAACGCTTCTGTACGTCTAATAGCCTCATACCTCACAGATAGAAGACAGTCAGTATTTGTCAATAACATTAGATCTAAATCAATAAACGTAACAAAAGGTGTAACACAAGGTTCCATACTTGGACCATTGCTTTTCACTATGTATATAAACGACTTAGCAAACCAATTATTATATTGCAACATTCATATCTATGCTGAGGATGTACAAATATACATAAGTTCTCCTGAGAAATATATTGATGATTGTGTAAGTAAGTTAAATGCTGATCTTACGCGCGTACACTCATGGGCAACTGCAAACGGTCTCTGCATAAACCCGTGCAAATCAAGGTGCTAAGTTATTAAAAGTAAATCGTCAAGAGCTAACTTTTCTCCGGAAGTTGTATTAAACCGTCAAAGAATTGAAGTTGTTAGGACAGCAAAAAATCTAGGCTTAATTTTTAACAATACTCTAACGTGGAATGACCAAATTAATATAGCTTCTGGAAGAACATATGGTCTTTTGCCAACGCTATGGAGAACGCAAAACTTTACACCCTTAAGAATTCGTCAACTTCTTGCAAAAACCTATTTAATACCTACCTTGTTATATGGATGTGAAATTTTTGGAAGTAGTGATGCAAGTAGCTTCAAGAAATTGGAACTAAGTTATAATGCTGTAATTAGATATGTGTATGGTTTAAGGAGATTTGATCATATCACACCATTTGCAAGTGACTTATATGGAGTTACTTTTGTCAACTTGTTGAAAATAAGAACATTAACTCTGTTGCACAAAATTATTTATAAACGTATACCTATGTATCTCTATATAAGACTCTCGTTTACCCGTTCACAAAGATCCAATGATTTGATGCATGTCAGATACCGGACATTACAGTCATCGTGGCAATTTCATACCCACTCAATTCGTCTTTGGAACTTATTACCCTCAAGTATTCAATTTACTAGTAGTCCAATGCATTTTAAAAGGGCTATTTATAATTTATTTCATTAACAAATACACATATACAAATATCATTGTTCTCTTTATTTTTTTTTTTTTTTTTTTACTATTTATATATTCTTTATTATGTTATTATCAAATATGTATGTAATATTTAATATTGTTTGTTAAACGTAGCTTTACACATTGACATTAACCTTTTCTAATCCTGTACTGTAATTATAAGACTTTTATGTCTTGTTGTAAAGGATAACAATATGATGAATAAATAAATAAATGTTATAGGTTTTTTTTTGGCTGCAAGAAAGACAAAGTAATTGCATATTTATATATGTTTTTATAATTATATTAAAATAACTTACCCCTTTCAATAAACGAATAATAATTAATTTCGCTAGTTTTGCAAGGCAGCATGATATTTTTCTCCCCGAAAAATGTTTTAATTATTCTGTCAACATTCATTTTTCCTGATTAACTGACGCTCGCGGACGGAGAAAATGTCATTTTTTTAAAAGCACACACTGTTTGTTTTGACAATAAATGTTTGCTACTTAAGAGAATGTGTTTTCAAGCAAACAAAAATTATGGTATTAAACATAAATTTTGTGTTCAACTCATATTTTGATTTTAGTTGTATAGTTGAAAATATATATATTATAGTAGCAAACATATCAAATAACTTAATATGTTTAGCTATATCAGAGTAACTTTTTAGGTGTAAACCACCATATAATATTATTAAAGTTGATTTAAAAATGTTTTGGACAAAAAACAATTTTGTAAGTAATATTAAGACAATAATTAATTTATGAGGGTAAACATATTAGGCAAGTATGAATAAAAATGGTCGTAGTGACCATTCATTAATCATGTTTTTTCTCTGCGTGTAAGGATCTAACGGGGCGGTACCATACCCATTTAAATACAATTTAGATTTCTTTGTATCTGGAAAAAAGTTACAGTAAAAATATCCAAATTATATATCCGCCAAAAGGTGGGCTGTATTAGAGAAGAATGTGTGGCATCTCACATAAAAACAGAAAATAGATTTCTCTATATTTGGGAACAGTTAAAGTTAAAGTGTCTAAATTAGGTACAAATTGTTCAATGACAAGTTAGAGTGCTATATTCTGCTGTGCCGAATCTTAGATACCCTCTACCTCCAGTTAGAATATTTCCGGAGTGGGCTTTATATGGGACCTAAGGTAAAGTATGGGCCCATCATCACGAAATTGGACAACATTTATTATACAGCCAGTTCTTGTAAAATACAAGTCTTCTCACTTGAAGTTTTCGTATTGTTACGATAATGTTTAAAATTTGGTTTTTACCAAACCTATAAAAAAGCCATTCATCGTTGACATAAATACAGCTTTTTTCTGTTGTGAATCAACATTATGGCCAATGCATTAATTTTCGTACCCTTCCATTATTTTTACATATAAAGATCTTGTATTTGTTGTTAACACTGGCTTTTGTTTACAAAAACTAATTATGAATTTCGAAAACAAAATATACCATAAAAAGTGTTAGTAAATCATTAAAAAATAAAATGTGAAATTAAAATGTTTACAATTATTACAATAAATAAAAGAAATATATGATGAATTTCTTTTGCTGCGCATCAACCTATAGATATGTAGAAGGAATTTGCGTGATAGCACTTGTTTTTTGGATATAACGGCCCAGCTAGCATAGGCTGTTTGTTAGACGATTATGTTCAATATACAACTCCTAAAAGAGTCTTCTGATGATTATCTGACGAGTTACAAAAACAAAAACATCTAATATTTTTTTATTTTTAATTTTTTTTTTTAAATTTTTGACACGCTCGTCTTTTAATCTTGGAATGAGCCTTTTGAGACTCTCTGTAAGAGTCATATAAGAATTATTGAGTTACCTAAATAAGAGCGTTTTTAAAATATGAAAATTCTATTGCCAATACAATTTCAATAAAACAAACCGACCTAAGGATCTGTAAAATAAGATTTTCCGGCAGGATGGTGTTGATTTCCCGACCTTAAGGTTTGTTTGATATAAATTGTATGAAAATTATAAGTTTAGACATGAAAAACACGCTTGATGCCCTTATTTAGGTAGCTCAGTTATACGGCTGAGCATTTCACGAGTTGTAAAATAATCCCTTTATGAGTCTCATACGACTCTTGGCATGATTTTTGAAAGACTCGTTAGATAATCTCTACATACATCGTAAACGATTCCCTCTACGATTAATATAAGCGTCCTCCGCTGTGTTGTAGAAGTATCTCACAGAGGAATCAGCTTGTGTAACAGTTACTCCCGTGCGAGGAATCGTCTACAATTAAAAAATGAGCTCGTCGACGATCAAAAACACTCGTCATGAGATTCCCAGTAGACTCCCAGACGATTGAAAATGCTAGCTGGGGGGAGAACGGTAATTATACACATGTATGCTACATACATACATACATACAACATACATATTTTCAATGGTATAAGAGTTTACTGGGATTATCAAAAATATCGTTTTTAACCGTGATTCCTCGCACGGGAGACTCTAACGAGTCTTTAGTAAAGCATGTCAGGAATTTTATGAGACTAATGTAGGGATTTTATTGCATTACTGAGTAACCTTAATAAGGTCGGCAAACGCGTTTTTTCTGTAAAAACTTTGAATTTCCATACAATTAATACGAAACAAACCATAAGATCGCAAATTCAACATAATCCTGTTGAAAATCTTATTTGGCAAATCCTTAGGTACATATGTTTTCATTTATAATGAAGATGTTCATTTGAGAAGAACGAAAAATATGTAGATAAATTAAAGGTTTTTTTTGTCACTCACCTGAAATGTTTTTAAGTTTGTGAAAACCTAAATCCGATTCGTAAAACAAACGAACAAATATTTTCATTTTCTAAAAACAGGCTGATATTCTTATAACACTGACTGAACAAATTTTATTATAAAAGCATAATTCGTTACGTTCGGGCCTATGGTAAATTTTTGACCGATCCACAGCGATCCGGCTAGAACATGCTAGCGGTACAAGACTCATGACGTAATTTCCAGGAGCCACTGATAACGTCTTGCAAGCAACCCCCCCAAGTAACGAATTCCAAGAATTAATTTGTTTATCACCTCATAAACGTATCTTATTAGGGGGTGAAAGTAACTCTTATAAGGGAAGTCATTTTCATTTGCAAATCTGTTTCATTTTATGCACACTTGTGATAGCATATTTTAAAAATGGTAGCAAAGTGAAACGAGTTTTTTGTTATGGAATATTCTGTTGAAGGTATGTACCCTGTTATGACTTATATTTTTTATAAAAAATATGTTTACTTTTGGTGTAACATCAATTTGTAAATGTATTGATAAATCCAGAAAATTTTGCATTAATTGTAAACTTTAAAGAGTAGCAACTTTTTTTATTCTCATATATTCACCTAGATTTTTCTATATGTAAAACCTACAAAATGCAAATTTTTGAAGAAATCAGTCCAAGGACACGCCTACCTCCCCTGCCTATTAAGTTACAAAAACTGGTCATTCTGATAAACATTCATCTAACAACTTGTGTGTAAATTTTTATTTAAATCAGGCTAAGGAGTCAAGGTCCTGCCATATATCCTTTTACTTAAGAATGCTATAAAACCTACAAAAATTGTCCGATCATAATAAAATTTGGAATAAATACAACTAGCCACGTGTGTGTAAATTTTCATATAAATCGGACTAAGGACTCAAGGTTCAGCAATATATCCTTTTTCTTAAAAAACGCTATAACACCTATAAAAATTGTATGTAAATTGATATTTATAAGATATAAATTTATGCCAAATTTAGGTAGAATCGGATTATTAATGTAAAAAATACCAAAATATCATTTATTGAAAAATGGGTTAAGAACGATTAACGATTACTGTACACATTTTTAAAATTTTTTTTTTCTTAAAATAGCTTAAGATGCCTGGAAAATACACAAACAATTGAAATAAGTGAAGAAATAATTTTGTCCCGCTAGCTTGTACTAGTCGAGACGCTGTGCGATCTTCGCGAAATTGTGGTATGATTTCTAGTCATATAGAACGAATTTGTGCAAAATCTCATGTCATTATGTAGATTCCGCTACTATATATGGTAGTTTTCGTAACAAAATTTTGAATTCTTTAGGGTGGTTGTGTTAATTCCGAACTATTACCCTACTTACCGAATCTTTAATAACCTCTACTGAGAGTTCGAATATTTAAGGAGTGGGCTCTACTCTCAGTCAAATAATTATAAGTACAAAATGGTTTTTCTCTGTGTCTTATGTTCTACTAACTGTACAGTAGTAGTTTTTCGTTTAACAATGAATTTGTAACATTAAATACTCGTAAGATATTTGTTAACAATTAAATATAACTTTTTATAATGAAATTATGATATTAACAAAATATTTTGTTGTGAACTAAATTGAAATAAATGATGCAAATAAAAACAAATTTTTCTAGTAAAATTTATCAAAAATCACATCACAAAAACTTATTTAAGCAACAAATATTGATGGATGCACAATGAAATTCGGACATCAACGCATCAATTTCAGAACAATCATTTCATCGTTTAGTCTTTAAAGGATTTTTAATTGGAAAAAAAGATTAATTTTTTTATTTTATGTTATAATTTTAAATATTTTTTTCTATGATACGAGCAAGGCGAATTCATTCCAGGTAATCTCGGTAGTACAACAAGTACAACTCGTACAAAAACCACAAGCAATTTGTTTTTGTAAAATCATTGTACAATGTCAAAAACCGAAACAAATCAAAACAGAAACAAAGATAATAAACAAAATTTTGACATCCAACAATTATAAAGCTAAAGAAAAAAAGTTACCAGCAGGGCTTTTAGGATCACCTGTAATGAATTCGCCTTGGATACGAGTATATGTACATACACACCTATTAATTTTCTTCAAATAAAACAAAATGTTAATATGACAATTTACAAATACAAAAAATTGTTATATATATTAAAAAGACTTAAAAAATTTTCTTTAAATACTTTATAACTTTGGTTGTTTTTTCGGTGTTATATATAGGCTCCATGCAACATAAAAAGACATAGTACGTCTAAAATCGAAACAAATAAAGCTATTGAAAAAATATTTGGTCTATCTTAGTTCTATAAGATTTAAAATCATTCTTTCAAATTTTGTTAAGATCGGCCCATAGTTAAAGCCCACTCTGGAAAATCACTTATAATTTTTTGGTAAAGGCTTTAATACGCCTTAGTCCACAACGAGTTTCAATACTGTGAGCTAAATTTTATAAAGATTAGTTCGTATTATTATAGATCCCATATAATGCCACTCCTGAAATATTCGAAGATTCGGTGGAGGGTATCCAAGATACGGCCCAGCCAGAATATTTCACTTTTTTCACTTTTGTTAATGTTTTGTTATTCTAAAAAAATTCCAATATATTCAGCCATGTCACAGAGCACAATTCCGTTCGGAATGATTCCGTTCGGAACTAAAGAAAACACATTTTTTTATTGATAGAAAGTATATTTTTATAGTTTTTTGGGCTCTAAGATACAGAAAACTCCCATTCCGTTCATGAAAACAAAAATGGTTTCATTCCGCAAAGTTTTTTCGTAATTTTCTGAAGCACAAAAATACGGAATGAATTCCGTTTCCGAACGGAATTGTACTCTGTGACATGGCTGATTAAATGAAGTCTCTTATTAAGATTTAATTAATTTTTTTACAAATTAAATGATATAAAAATATTTCTAAAAGTCCCACCTGGAAAATAACAGATTAATTATCTTTGTACATATCGTTGAAGGCGATTTTAGAGAGGGCGTTTATACGGGCCCTATGGCAGGCGCGGATTCAGGGGTGAAAAAAGGAAATTACCCCCCCCCCCCCCCCCCCCCCCTAAATTATAAAAATATGTTTTGCTTATTTCGATAATACACGAATTTCCGAATGTACAAAATTTTTGGAAAGCCCATCAAGTTTTTTTGTTTTTTATTGAATCTTTAATCGAATTTTCAATAAGTATCCAAGTATTTATCCTAATAGTTATTTATTATATATTTCCAATGAAACATCTAGTTTACTGTATATTAATACATATTATTATACATTCAATCCCAGCAAGTGCCATCTATATCCGAAAAATAAAGGTTTGGGTTGAAAATGCGAGCGGTTGAATTATTAATAAGCCTTAGTATATGCATTCTACCTTCCCATATATGCATATGAAAATATGTATTGGTCTAGTAAAAGTTCACCAAAGAAGAATTATATAACTGTTATATTTTAAGTGCATTAATAAGAAAAGTTCTTTGATATACAAAAATACATAAAATGAGTGAAAGAATGGTGAGTCCGTAATTTTTTTTTTTTAATATAATGTACCTATATAAGTATATATCATTACCTTCAGTCGAAAAGGATGTAGTCCAATGTATAAATTTTATAGGAGAGAGAAAAAATTTTCTAAGGTCTTTAGTTCTGAATATATTTGAAGTCTGTAAATCCAGTTTTGCTTCATTGCCGACTCTTTATTGGCTTGCATACCAACTAAAAATAATACATTTATGTTTCACATAGCTTTTTGTGACTTATCACCTTTTCTATTATATATTTTATACTTTTAATGTACATTTTAGTATGTCAATTTGCAAAAAATAAAATATACTATAAAATTATTTTATTTATTTCAATGTTGACTATTAACAATTTTTTTTTTTTTTTTTTGAAATTTTCACATTTTATTGGGCTCTATCGCTTTTTATTTAGCATTTTTGGACTTAGAACTTTTACATATCGTTGCAAAACAAGAACTAGAAAAAAATATTTGTATTATTGTTATTTTTGTCTTTCCATTGTTATAAGCTTTAAAATTCCTTTCTAAATAAAAATAATTTAAATAAAAAATTTTGCTGTAATCAACTTAAACCAGAATAATTATATATGTATCTTTAGATTAAAACCCAAACAGTTCGACTAAAATTCATAACTTAATTTTAAAATTAGTGAAGTATTCCTTCTTCCAAAATTTTGTTAACAATTGCATATGTTTTTTTTTTGGTCGAAAAATTGTTCAAACAATTTAGTATGATGTAGTCAAATAAATTGTTTCAAATAAAAAAAAAACATTAAAAATAAATAAAATTATTTTTATTGCCAAAACGTTATTTAAAAAGATGAATGAATTTTAATTTATATTGAACTGATCTTATAGTTTATTTTACCTTATTGTTGAGTTTTTTTTAATACAATATCAACATATCGTTTTGAATAAACTTTTAAAAACAAATTTTTTACTTGTTTTGTATCATAAAAAATTGCCCCCCCCCCCCTCCCCCCCCCCCCCCCCTAAGACTTAAGCTGCATCCGCGTCTGCCCTATGGACTATTATTTCGTTAAGAATACTGGATCGTTTTCATTTTTGTTAAACCTAAAACTACTTTGCGATTCTATGCCGAACCTCCTGATATGTATTTAGAACCCAAATGCAAAACCTAAATTCGAAAACGAGTTTTATTGTGCCAGCTGAAATATTATTCCAATCGGTTTAACCGCTTACAGAATCCACAACTATTTCCAGTTTACAAAAAATCTCCCACTGTGTAATGGTGGTGTAGTGTACTTTATGAACTTGTATTTAAAAATCAACCTAGAAATATCAAAATGACGCATTTATTTAGTAAAATATTTGCCGCTTGTGCAACATTTTATTTTACACACATTCCAACATGTGTACTCGCATTCACACACACACACAAACTTGCTGATACAAAAAATATATCTACATAGTTGTTTGTTTAAATTAGGGTTTCTACGCGGAAAATTTTTTCCGAAAATTTCCGGAAAAATATTCTTTTGATTCGTGAATTTTATTTGACAAAATTCTGGAAATTTCACTAAAATGTATAATTAGAGGAAAGGTTTTGTATCACATAATTTAAAAAAAAATTAATTTTTTTATAAGTGTTTTTAATTTGATGCTGCTGTCTATAACTAAAAGGCTAAAGCACAAAGAGTTAAATTGAGGCTCTCATTTAAAACCTTAAATTTAATAGACAAATTCAGATTTAGCTTTTAAGCATTTTTTTCAAATCTTTAGAGATCAATTACACTGAAAGTTATCAAAAACTTAAGAACGATTGTACAAAATGGTGTAAAATGTTTTACATAACTGGATGGCGCCTCTTATAAAAAGTGCCAGAACTTTAGAGTCTTAAATAAAATATATAATTAAAAAAATATGGACTGAATACCTCATGGCCAATTTTCGACTTCGTATTTATATTTTATTTATCTTTAAGTACGTTTTTTATTCAAAATTAAGTTTTACAGTACTTTTTTAAATGATACTAAAATAGCCAACGTTGCTTATCTAAAGTCTTTTAATTTTTTCATTGTGTATTTACTTAGCAAGGTGCCCTTAATATCACAACAATACAAAAACAACACGCAAGGCTGTTTCTTTAAGGCCACCTTGAAAATGAATACACTTTACGAGTTTCTTTACTTTGGTTAAGCAGCTGTAAGTTTTTGAACTTAGTAGTGCTACCATACTTTTATCCTAATTAAATAAAAATATATAAATAACACTGAAATAATATAACTGTACTTAAGTACAATTTAATTTTAAATTTTAATTAATTAGACTTAAGTTCATCAAATTTAATTTTCATTAAATTATTTTTAGTGAAGAAAGAAATTTACGACATGAAATGAGTTAGAATTTATTGATAATTTTTCATTCTTGACTGAATTAGTCTTGCAAGTTGTGTTGAAAAAGTCAACGAAAAAAGAAAGATAAACAAGGAGAGCACAAAAAAGTACTCTGGACTCCAAGAAGAATTCTGGACAAAAAGTATGAAAAGCAGAAGTAAACTAAAAACATGTAAATCAATTAAAAATAGATAATCATTCACAACTACAAATTTCGATTCACCAGGAAAAATGCAATTTGGTTTAGAGATTGATATTTGACTATTGACTGCCAGCCGTCGTAAATGGCGGTGAATGTTAAACGCCAAAGATTTCTGAAGAGATAGTGTGGTAACTATCGAAACATGACAAATCAACCTGCCCGAGGGTTCAATCCCAGCTTCTGTCAAGAATAAAAAATTATCAATAAATTTTAATTCATTTTATGTCTTCATTAAAAATAATTTAATGAAAATTCAATTTGATGAACTTAAGCCTGATTAGAATATAAATATTTGGACCTTAAACCATAAACAGTTCAATAAAATAACCACAATACTAATTAATTTAAATAAACTTTGTACATATTTTATTACGAAGTCAAAATTTGGCCACAAGTGAAATACTCGCATTAAGTTAAGAAGGCGGGCCACAATTTCCCCATTGAATTAAATTGTTTTAATTATTCGAGTTATGAAGTACTTTTAATTGTTCGTTTTTGGTTATTGAAAGTTTTCGGAAAAATTAGAAACCCTAGTGAAAATGTAAATACTCAATAATTATTTATGATTTCAATGTGGGAAACATTTTATTGCACCTGAAATGTAGGCAGTATTTTATTGTACAAATTTGTTCAGGTTTCTGTTACACTAGGTAGCATTATTTTTTTTTTTGTTGATATATTGAGAGAATTCGCAAAACTATGAAAGAACTAGAGAAATAGGGAAATATTATTCGTAAGAAGACAAGGAAAAATAATAGTTGTTTAATTTTGACACTTGGACATTTTCTTATAATCGGATGTGATATTAATACTACATAAATAATGTCTTGTAGTGCAGAAATCCAAGCAGTCAATAGATACAGAACCCTCTCACTTGAATACGCTTAAATTTAAAACAGGATTCACGAAATCGACTTGGTTCATTTTTGGGCATAGCAAGTTAGCATTTTTTTTTTTTTTTTTTTTTTTTGGTGTGTTACCATAAAGATGGGAAAAGGTCAAGCTAACGAGGGCCAATGGTTAAATAAATTTATATTCTATCAAGATTTTTCTAAAATCCAAGTACCATCGAATTAATGACTACCTTGCCTTCCTAAAATGTACTGATTTAAATAGCGTTATAGTAAATTGGCAATATTTCCAAGCACCATTTTTAACGTTGCCAGAATTCTATAGATGTCCCTAGTTGCTTCTTTTGAGTTGAGTCGCGTTTATTTTAGTATTTGCAACCTAAGGTTTAATTTTGTACTACGGTGTCAATGGAAATTAAACAAATTGTCTCTTTTTGTGAATTGTTGTTGATGTTGTTGTTGCTGCTGTTGCTACAAAACATTTTTGTTGTCGTTAAAATTGTATTTTATGAAAACCAAATAATGTGTATTTTTCATTTATTTGCTGGTTGTTGTTCGGTTGTTGTTTTATTTCCTTTGATTTTTTATTAATACAGTTTTACGTATTTATACTTGTAGAAAGAGTCAGTTTTTTTGGAATTCAATGCATGAACATTTTTCTTGTTATTTTTTTTTACCAGTTTGGTTTGAAATAAAAGAATTTTATTACCGCTGATTGCAGATATATACCAATCTTTTTTTGTTGTTGTGTTGGTTTATTCGCTTGTTTATTTATGGATATATAAAAGTGTGTGTGTATATGTGCCTCTACATATGAGTGTTTGTGTGTGTGTTTTGTATCCTTATGTCGCATGTTGTACGAAACTTAAGTGTGTCGTATTTGCCAAACAAAAAAGTAAATAAAATAAATAAACAAACGCAAATACAACATTGAATAACACAAAAAAAAAGCCAACAACTTAACGAAACAAACACAAAAAACTCTTTACTACATTTTGTTAAATGTCCAAAAACAAGAAACTTTAAAAACACAAACTCTCGTACTCGAGAAATTGCCAAAAACCTAACACAAGAAAGTTTGTCAAAAAAAACTTCCGAAATCGCTACTTTAAAAAACATACGATTCTTGTCAAAACCAGAATAAAAACATATTTGAACTCTCAGAATTTTTTCAGGTGATTTTTTATAACATTTTAAAGGTACATATCTTGTTTACCTTTAAAAAACAAAAACTTAAAACAAAAAGTTTTTGTAAAAAATAATATCATTTCATATGTAGATTAATAATTTTTTTTTTTATTGCTAGCGAAAAGTCAAACCAAAATACAATGCATTCGGAAGTGACGATGTCGAAATAAATTTTATACAAAACATACTATATACATACATACATCACGCAAAGAAAAAATATGATTGTTAGGATCAAAATCGAAAACTATCATTAATTATTGGTTTTTATATTTGTGCCAATCATATAATATATCTGAGATTATTAATATATCTGAGAATATGATTGCTGCAACTAACTACACAATTATCTACTCAAACATATTATTTTTCCAAAAATTTTTAATATTGTGTTTGTCAGAGCTAAATTGTAAGTACTTTAGCATAATCCTAATAATTAAACGACATTTTTAATATTTTCATTTCACTTTATTTATATGCATATGTATGTATGTCTGTATGTATGCTCATATGTATATACACATTTTTGTTTTAATTACATACATATAGCATTTTTGTGTATAATATTATTAATTGGTATTTAAGTAAACAGTAGTTGCAATATATAATACATATTATAATTATTAAACACATAAAATATATTAAAATTTAATTAAAAAACAGTATGTTTTCTTTTATAGAACATATATAGCCAATATAATTCGAATCTAATGATTTTATTAGAACAAATAAAAAAATTTCTTTACATTCAATACGAAATACGTGGAAATGAGCATCGAAACCATGATTTATGAAGTTGTTGGTAAAAATTTCCACATTTGTGTGCGCTGACAGTGTGTATATAACGTATGGACTCCAAAACGGCTGGGCCGATATTGATGAATTTTCAGGGAATCTTCAGAATATTCAGGCGGGTGACACTGTGAAGTCTGATTTCTGATTTTCGGTCTGGGGGCGGAGGGGCGTGGCAAAATCCATAACTTGAGAACGGCTTGACCGATTTCAACGATTTTTTCTTTAAAATGGTCTAACTTAGGTTTTGCGGAAAGAAAATGTTGCCCCGCCCACTTTTACGCTCACTTTTTTCGTAAGATTCACAGCATATATAACCATACATACAACCAAATGTATTTTCAAATCAAATGTAAATCAAACATATGTATATGAACAACATTTTAATTTTTAATATTACTAGCTGACCCGGCTCCGCTAGCCTTAAGATGAAGTAAGCAATAAATATAATTTCCAATTTGCATTAAAAACATGTGTTTCTTTTTTTCATTGAACCCATATCTACACCATATGTAAGTTATTCTGTAAAAAAAAACTTTATGATAGGTATTTCATGGATTTTTATTTAAAGGCCGTAAATTTCGTTTAAAGGTCAATTTAAATCGTCTGGTAATACAACACTAATGTTTGCTTAGGGCCAGCAACGCGGACCGGGTCAGCTAGTAACAAATAAAACAAAACTTTTACATATGTATGTATGTATGTATTTACCCGCTTCAATAAACTTATAATAATTAAAATTATTATCTGAACACTATTCCTTTAATATTTTATTTTTAAATTCCACCACTTTTTCAATTAAAATCCCTTAGTTAAATGAAGCTTGCGAAAATGAGAAAGAAAATGGCATAGAGAAGCTGTTTATGACATAGTATACAACTAGTATGCCAACAGGAGAGAGCGTTCTCAAGTTTTTAGTTCTACCGTCACACATATACGTTCTGTGTGAATTCATCACACATAAAAACAACAAAAACAAAACAAAATTTGAAATTTTTGTATTCAAATTTTTTCACAATATAACACTTTTTTTTTAAGTTTACGACACAAACACATAATTAATAATTTTTTCCAATACATTTTGCTTTTGTTAAAGGTTTTTATTTTTCACCAACTAAATTTTTTAAATAAATTTATTTGACACTAATTTTTTCCGTTGTAAATATTATTAAAGCCAGCAGAGTAGCATTTTGTGGTATGCAAATAATATTTCAAATCATATATTATTTAAATATTTTCCAATATTGCAGAAAAAAATTTTACAAACGTTGTTTTTTAAAGTTTATAAATGCAACCAGGATTAATTAAATTAAAAATTTATTGTACTAAGAATATTTTATTTTAGAAAAAAAATTGTTGCCACATTCTTTACGATTTTATACAACCTGTCCGTGAAAACCTGTGTTCAATTCTCAGCGCAGTCAATAATGAAAAATTATCAATAAATTCAATTAATTTCATGTTGTAAAATGCCTGTCTTCATAAAAATAATTCAATGAAAAATTGTATTCAATGAACTTAAGCCTAATTAAAAATATCGAAATTTGGATTAAAAACCATTAACAGTTCAATAAAATAACCACAATACTAATTATTGTTGTTATATTTATATTTCATACAAATTGTTGCTGAAGTAGAAGTGGACTCAACTTTTTAAAAAAAATTTAGTTACATTTATGTTCAAAAAATGGAAGGAAAATATATGAAATACTTTGGGAAAAAATAAGATAGAAGAAAAAACAAAATTGTTGCTAGCATTGTGTACGAGGCTTAATAATTTTATTTAGTTTTCAATGAAAATTTCAACAAACTGTTTTAAAAAATAATAATAAATTCTTTAAATTGTTGTGGGCATAATTTGCAAACGGTTTCTTAACTGAAAATGTGTGGGGTTACGAAAAATTTTTTTGCTCTATTATGAGCACCAGTGAATATGTTGCTGCCTATTGTGTACGAGGCTTAAAATTGATTGTCGATCATATGACTTATTGAAAAGGTCATGACTATTTATCCCTTCAATCCCAGAATTCTGTGACACGTTTTTCGTTTTCATTAAAGTTATTTGTGCGAATATTATATTTATACCCAAATTTTTGGAAGAGAATTTTAAAGGAATGAAGCTATAGTTTATTATTAATTCGCTAAATCGAGACCATTATATAATCCTGGAATGGGGCCGTGCGGGCATGATCGATTTTAATGCCCAAAAGACACAGTGTTGCAAGCTAGCGCACAAATGAGCGATGGATCCAGGCGCATCATCTGTACGTGTGGGTGATATATTTATTGAAGCATCGGAATCTGATGTTCTGGGAATGAAAATACAATGTCATGTCCTTGTATTCAAGTTATCGAAAGCAGAATTCAAGAACCTCGGGTTTTTTTAAACGGTGTAGGAGCTTCTTCAGTCCATCTGATCTCCTTACAATTTGTACCACCTATATCCGACCGAGATTGAAATACAATTCTTGTCTGGGCTGGCGCTTCAAAGTCTATTTTAGAGCATCTCGACCGCGTGCAGAAGAGGGCGCAGGCTCTCGTTTGTTATTTGATTATTGGGTATTTCCACAGGAAAGTCTGCTTTTTGTCAAGTTACGCCAGCAAGCTTTTTAAATGTTTTCTCAAAAACAATAACTTATATACATATCTGTGGACTTTTGACAAAACAACCTCTTTCAAAAACTACAATTTTACAGGAGAGCGAAAAAACGGTTAAAATATCTAACAACTTTGATTTTTAAATATTTGGTGAAAAGGTGAAAGTGTTGTATTAAATTTAAATACTAAATTGAAGGGAAGATATCAATAATTCTATTCTAATGCCAACAGATTTTCAGAAAAATTAAGAATAAAAAGATAGTATGTTTTGTCGAAATTGTTTTCAACAAAAAAATTAACTTAGATTACACAAGTTGTTTTGTTAAAATGGGTTTAAACAAAAACGTGATTCATATTTTCCGCTTATCTAAAGGCAAGTTTTTTTGTTAAAATGGAACTAATAAAAAAAGTAGAAATAGGTTATTTTAAAAAATATTATTATATTTAATATAACATAAATACTTGAATTCAATTAGACAATATTGGTACAAAATTATATTTCTGTAGGAGAAACAAATTTTAAGTTTAACAAAAAGCGTTCAAAAGGAAGGAAATAAAAACTGTAACTCTACACATTTTAAAAGCATAATATTATTATTGAATACCTTCATCTTCGTCAAGGTCTGGGTGAACTTCAATGGGGATATCACCTTCCGCCTTAATATTCTGATAAAAAACTGTGGTCATTTGTACCAATTAATGGCAGCATATCTAATAAATCTTTCTTTTTATTTTGTGGTACAGGCAAAGGGGAATTGTAGCTTGTGGCCAATTGGGGAGATGGTTCTTTACGGCGACGCGAGTTTACATCCAGCATCAGAAATGACTCTTCTGAGTGTAATGAAAATTTGTACTGCAAAACTCCTGGCTTGCTTTTTTCGTATCTGAGCCATCGAACGTTTTTCCACTCAAACTTTTCACCTAAAAATCAGAAGATTTTAAAAATATTATTGTGTTGAAAACAATGTAGGTATTTAAAATTATACCTGAAATGCTATGTGACCTCCATGTATATTTGTCCTTTAGTAGTGCACGAAAATCGAAGAAATCCTCTTGTCTTAATTCATGGACAATATAAATTTTTATTGGTCGCCGATATTAAGCCAAAATCGGTTTCGTGGAAAATATCTTCGTTACTTATTTGATTTGACTGTTATTTAAATTGTGATGATTTATCATCATTCATTCCGTCGTCAGACCCTTTGAGAAAAGGTTTCCTTTTGTCGTTTTCTTCTAATTCGTAATCTTTACAAACATTGGAATTATCTGATTTTTGAATCTTGGCCATAACTTTTATATATTTTTGGGGAATGAAATTCCGTCAATCGAATTGTTTTGACCTAGCTGTGCTTTTTAAATGACGGTGGTGCCAAATAATAAAAACGACAAACACCTGTAGCGCACTACGGAAATTGTTTAACTGGAAATGTAGCAGAATTTATACCACGCATTACCTCCAAAACAACTTCTTTTGATCAAAATATTTATTTTCAAATCCACAAAAACACTTCTTTGCAAACAATATTTTACTTTTTATCAGTTTTTGTTTTCACAAAAGAACTTCTTTTCACACAAGTCGTTTAGTCAAAATTAATTTTCTCTATAAACCATTTATAAATTTATCTTGTCTCAAGCAAGTTACATATTTTCTAAATTTAAGTTTTGATAAAACAACTTCTTTGAAGAGAAGTTGTTTGGTTAAAACAAAATGTATATATCCAAAAAAATATTAAATACAATTTAGATGTTTTGTCAAAAGGATATAACAATTTTATTTCTTGCACTTTAGAAAATTTTTAAACTCTTTCAGATAAGATATTTTATCAAATATTTTTCCCAAATATAATGAAAGAAGTTGATTTGCCAAGAACTGTAGATTTTTAACCAAATGGCGTAGAAATGCAAGGATTACACCAAAAGAACCGTCTTAAAAATTTATATTTAATATATTTAATATATATATCGAGAGAAGTTGTTTTGTCAAAAGTCCACAGATATTATTTAAGAGAGAAACAATTTGAACAAAATGGGTCTAACATACATTAAAATGAATTAAGAATTGAGTTTCTATAAACATATTAAGGCCAAACCACAGGCTTGCAATATTTCCTTATAATGGATTAAAAGCATAAAAAAGTATTTTAAAATTGTGGGAAAGACACAAAAAAATTATCTAAATTTTTGTATAAAAAGTATGGTTTTAAAAACTTACATTAAAAACATTTGAAAATAAAATGTATAAAACATACATAATGTTAAAATATATTTCACTAAAAGAACAGAAACCTGAACATCCAAAGGAACAAAACAATAAACATTTTAACTACAACAAAAGGAACAACAAACAAATAGACAGTAGAAAGATGACGATAAAAATGGACAGAACATTTACCAATTCCTAAGAGTTCTTTTTTTGGTCTTATTGTCAAGCAATTGAAAATTGTTTGAAACTTACCCACTTTCAGACAACAGAGATCTTCTCGAGTCCGAATTCTATAACGCAGTTTAATGGTTAACATCTTTTAATGTACATCGGCCTGTTAATCTGTCGAATTGATGAGAAAGGCCGAGTTATAAAATAGAAAAGGATTTACGGACTCGAAAAATTTTTTGTAGTTGGAATTTCCATTAATGTTGATTATTTTATGATTCAAGTTTGGTAAAACCTGCGATGTCTATCCATCTGTATGTATAAAAACCCCCTTTAAAAACATTGAACATTATGAGTCTGTTAGTCTTCAAAATAAAAACTATTTAAGGTGTCTGTTTTTATCAGTATTATACAGGGTGGCGCATAAGTAATGTTACCATTTAATAAGTGAATACATTTTTTGTTTACTTTTTTTCATAATTAACTTTGAAAAACTTGGGAAAATTATGATGGAAGGACTCAGCACAGAACAAAGAACCAAATTTATTCCACTATATTTTGAAATTCAGCATTCGATTATTCAGACATAGCGATGAAGCAGAATATGGGGCACCCAAAATCCAAAAACAATTGTTCAACATCAAGTGCACCCACTTGGATGTACATATTTTTCGAAAACGACGAACATGTTGCGGTTAATGTGAATGACATTCAATACCGGACAATGATTGAACATTTTTTTAAGTCCCGAAGTAAAGAACAATTCAGGGTTGTGGTGAAATAAGCCACAGGTCACACAGCTTGTCCAACTATGTCTCTTCTGCGCGAAATTCTTGGCGATGGAATAATATAGCATTTTTTTAAATTTATTTTTAATGGCCACTGCGTTCGCCCGATTTTGTTCTTTGGGGTTACCTAAAAGGTAAGGTGTATGCCAATAAGCCGAAAACCTCCAGCAGCTTAACTCGAATATCCGAAAAGAAGTGATTCCTCGAAGTCCAAGTGCCCTGGACCTGAAATTCTAAGAAAAGTTATGGGAAATGCTTTGGAAATTATAACTGAATTATAAAGTCACTTTGAAAATATCAGCCATAATGGCTTGATCAAGTAAAAGCGAGGAATCTTCTTATATCTTTCGTCCAGTAGGCACACACTCCATATTCTTGACAGTTGACACTTTTTCCTCATATTTTAAAATTTTAACGTGTTTTATCTGGTGAAGAACCAAGAGAAGAACGCAAGAGTGACTGGTGGAATACCATAAAAAAAACTCAAGACAGTTTACTATTGGAGACCAATATACTCTGCAGCGGATTCTGGAAGCTCTTCGCCTTCCTATACGAACGTCTAGGTCGACCGTGGTGTAGCATGCGTAGCATTTATTACTCGCGTTATTGCCGACAAGAATATTTTTGGTTGTTTAAATATAAAAAATATATTACACAACGATCAGTACAATTTGCATTGTACAGCGACTATGATGATAACCGTAATCCAAGCTAATAATCCTCAGTCAAACTGACATAACGTCCACTGTAAGCATTACTGAACAGTCATCACTCCTATTGTTGTATACCGATCGTTGTGTCACACAAAGCAAATCTAACCAAAGTATTCTGTCTCTTGCTATGTCTCCCACTGTACATAAATTTGCTTAATTAGCAATTAATTACTATAAATATGGTTTTTTAGTAATAAGCCAATTCTTTGCTTAACACCACAGAGGGCTTTCCAGCAGCTCTTGCAAAGAAATAATAAATCAAATAAAAACAATTTGTTTTATTTACATGGCGATCCTGCCATATTTTTGGAGTGCTTAGAAATTAGCACCCAAATAGAAAAAATATATATATAAAAAGAAGATCCTTCAATATTTTGAAGAGTGGTAACACGCTGAGTTACCCGAAGGACATAACAACTGTGACTATAGAAATGAATCAATAAAAGAATGGACCGCAACCAATAACTATAGAGCAGTACCGGGCTAGACAGAGCAGAGCAAGTAAGACACCTGAAAAACTCAACTTACTGGTTACTAGGCCACCAGGAGAGGGGGCTACGTGGTAAGCAAAAGAAGGCAGTTGGCACAATTAAAAAGATTGGTCAACGCAACACCACCACCACCTTGGAATATTTCATCGGAAGTATAGATAAAAATAAGCAAAATAGAAGAAGAAATCTAATTGTATAAACTTGCAAAAAAAAAATTTAATATTTTTTATCAACAGAGTTGTGCACCTGCAGGGAACGGAGGCAACTTCGCCCATGTCCACAATTTTTTTTCCTTCCTTGTCCCTCATAAATAGTTACACAAAAACAAAAGTGAAACATGATTAATATTTATTAAAAAAAAAACAAAAAAAAAACAATTTGCTTTATTTATAAACAATTTAATATACTTTATAATTAAAAAAAAAAAACAAACAAAAAAATATATATTTTAATTCTTTAAAGAAAAAAAAATTTTTTAATGAAGTCCTTTTAATCCAAAATATCGGAAACACAGACCAAAAAGTTGAGAACCCCAATGCTAATGTAGTAAATGAAGTAGTATTTAAGAGTAGAAAACTAGATCTGACACAAATCTAAATTTGCTTAACATTGATTACAGTAGTCACCTGCATAAATTTGGCTCTAAAGATATACTCTATGCATAATAAAAAATTAAAACAAAGATATCTAAGTAGAGCTAATGATTTAGATAAGGTATAAATCAATGGATAAATGGGAATTGATACGTAGGATTATCGATACCGAAAATTTTTCGATAAAAAAAATTTTAAAAGGGCTTACAAGTGTATATACAGAAACACATATGAAAAACCAGAAACTGTCAGGAAACATTTAAACACAATTATTAATTCATTGGAAACAATTGAGATACAATAATATACAAGAATATCGAAAAATTCACAAAGGAACACAGAAATATAGTTTTAAAGATATTTGATAAATATAAAATAAATCAACCATGGATGAGGCTCCACACAAATCATGTGATAAATTGCCAATATAGCTGTCACACAGTTAGCCAAAAACTAGTCCACATATATAGCGATCTTATGACAATCGACCCTAGTTCACGCGTAATGCATGGACTCGGGCGCGCCAAACCAATAACCACCAATGGCAATCTCATCCTAGATCCGAGAGTGACATATCCTGAAATTTCCTTACAGTCCGAGTTTTCTCAGTCTAAGAAGATTTCTGGCTGCCATTCCCATCACAAACTGCTCAATATGCAGCAAATTAAGAATAACATCCAAAGCCGCTTGATATTGAAAATTAGGTCTAAAAAATTCCTTTAATCATAAGAGCATTTATTGAAAAAAGATCGTTACCAAGTGTTTTTAAAAAAATACCTCTCTAATTCTCATATTCAGTTGAATTAAAAAAATTGTGAAAAACATTTAATTTTTGAAAAATTGTAATTAAATTGAAAATTATTGTGATTTTTCATCAAATTTGTGAAAAAATTTAAGTGATTGAAGTGATAACTAAAATATAAAAACTATTTTTAAAATGCCAAGCTGTGCAGTGTGCAAAAATAAATTTTATAAGGGAAGTGTAACTTTGTTCCGTGCTCCCAGGGATGAAATAAATAGAAATAAGTGGAGCGAAATTTGCGGTGTAAAACTGGCAGCAAGCGCTCCTTTTGAACCTTTTGTGGGTCAACGTCAACAGTGAGTAATTTCCTTAATAAATGCATATGATATTCCTATGTATTTATGTAATTTTCCTATACATACCTAGATTCTAAATATACAAACAAATTTACATGCATATGATTAAATTTGTCTTTGTTAGATTTCTCTGCCTGAACCAACCAATGGATCAGCAAGATATTGAGGATTCCAATAATAATGTCGGTACAAACTATATGATAAGGCAAGCAGCTGCATTACACATACATATGTACATATGTATTAAAATAAGTACATACCTTAAAAATATTTATTTTTTAGATCCCAAGGCTTAGACCAAGCAGTTTACACAGTACCGTTAGCTGATAATAGCTCTTGGGTTTTTGGTGGCCTAATAAATACGGCTCCATACCCTTTTTTTTGAAATAACTCAAACTGATAATTATCAGAAGGATGTAGCAACTCAAACTGAGTAAGTAAAAAACTAGATTTATATAGATATAGAGCTAATGAAGGCAAATTTAGCAGTGAACGGAATAAAAAATTTATTTACAGAAGGCCAAATAAGAAAAATAATGTCACCTGGAGGAGTTCAGTGGAGATGGAAAGACATATCAAGTGCGATATGTCTGCATGCTTCAGGACCTAGAGCGTACAATCACCTGTACAAGAAAGGTTTTCCGCTACCTCATAAATCCACATTGCAGCGTTGGTGCGCTAAAATTCACATCAGTGAGGGTGTACTGTCGTCTTCACTGGAGTTCATGCGACAAACCCATGATTTAAAACCCGAAGATAAAATCTGCGTGCTTGCATTTGATGAAATGAAGGTAGCGGAGACTACTGCCGACTACTTCTAGAGTATTAAGCAAAAAACGCAAAAAGGAGAGTATTTTAGAACACGTATTATGTATTTAAGACTTATATAATTTCTTTACTTTCAGCTTTGTATGTCGCAGTGAAATGAAGAAAAAAAAGGGTTTTTGATTTATTAGAATTTACATATATCGTCCCCTTAATAAAACAATAGTGTATACGCATGTACACCATTATTTTTTTATTGCATAATAAGAATCTACATAACTGATTCTAAATGTGGTCAAAATTTGGTTGAATTCTACTTCCACAAAGTGGGTCAAAAGATTAATTGAAATATTATTGTATAATTGCGTGTTTGAAATTTTTCATTAACAATTGTGTAAGTGCAGGTCTGGTGTTTTAATTAGTTGTTACTCTGAATATCATTTCAAAGAAAAATAGTGTATAAAAAGCATACACTATTTTTATTATTCACTATTTTAATTATTTTATAACAAAATAAAATCGAAAAATTACGTATATTGATATACACAATTTTTTAATAAGATATTTGGTGTAAAAAATTCAAATAAAATAGTGTATACCATACAAAATAAAATAGTGTATTATGATTTTCATACATATTATAAAACAAATAAAATAGCCTAAGTGATATCATGGTACTTTGAATCCTATTTATTTGCAATTAAAGCACTTGTAAATTAATGAAATATCATCTCCTAGTAGCCTGATGATTCCATCACATATTTAAATAACCACAATTCAAAAATATCGATTATTTTCTGAGATATTAGTGTTTTCCCATTTGTCTAATAACTCAAAAATTTTAAACTTTATTATCTCGAAATGGCAAAAAAATTATACACTATTGTTTTATTAAGGGGACGATATGTATCTACTAAATTTTATGCATCTGCTTACCGTTAACAAGAGTTTTAATGTGAATTTTGTGACATCAAATAAAAAATAAAAACAAATAAAGAAAACATTTTGAAAACATCCTCATTTTTTATTTTAATGGAATTGATCAGTTAGCAAAGGTATACATGTAGTTTAAACTATTTGATAAAATTATAATAATTAATAATGGAATAACGCTTCTTCATATAAACTTTTAAAAATTTAAAATTTGGATTTTGGAGAATATTTTTCTTCTTCTTTTTCTTTTTATTCATATTCTCATTTGTATCAGCCGAAATATTACTTTTAGATTTTTCATTTGCTGTTTCTGTTTTTGCTTTCTTGGCAACATGTTGTCCAACACTTTCCTCATTTTCTACTTTATTATTTTCTTTTGGTTGAATTTCTCCCATTTCATTAGCTTGCAAGGTTTTTTGGGCATTCTGAGCTTTACGTTTTCTCCTTTTCTTTGGTTTTTTTAGATTCTCCTGGCGCATCGCTTCCTGCAGGATTTTCAGTTATCGTTTTGCTTTCTTGATTACCAACAGGATTATCTGCCTCTAAATCTTTATTTTCATGATCAAATCTTTAAGAAAGGATATTACATAGTTTAAACTATTTGATAAAATTATAATAATTAATAATGGAATTACCCTTCTTCATATAAACTTTTAAAAATTTTACATTTTAGTTCTTCATTCTTAGCTTTAAGTTTATATAATCTCTGATCTTTTTCCTCCAATTGTTCTTGGCGAATTTGAATGGCTTTTTTAAGACTAGCCCATTGATTAAGTTCTTTATTTTTAGCCAACAGTATCTAAAAATAATATTAATTAGCATAGTTTTTGTTCACAGTTTATTTTTCAAAGTAGTTACCTCTTCTATAGTTAAACCAAAATCGTTTGGAGTTGTTTCTACATATTTAAAACGACACGGCGTATCACCAATTATATCCTCACAATCAAGTTTATATTGTTCGTCAATATTTTCTCCATAAGTTATTTCATCTTCAGGATCAAACACAGATTTTTCAGATTTAATAATTTCCATAAAGCGATCACGTATGCCCTTGCGACCACCCCTTCGTTTTTTAGTATTTTCAATAAGTTCTTTTTGTAAATCTTCTTTTGCTTTAGCCGGATCATAGTCACAGTCCATATTAAAATCTTCATCATCGCAATGAGGTTCATTATAAACATCATCATAAAATTCTTCTTCTTGTTGTGGATCATAGTTATCCCAATCTTCTACTTTTAACTCATCTATATCTGAGGGACATTCAGGCTTTTCCTCACCCTCATCCACCTTATAGTATTCGTCATAAAAAAGCTCCTGCATTCTACGGTCATGAGCATCTGAATCAAAATCTTCTTCCAAGTCGTCATCTTTAAAGCCTAATTCATCGTTGCCAGTGACCATTTTAAATTTTTTCCTGAATTTCTTTACGTTTCATTTCTTTAACCATTTTATTTTTATGCAATCACACTTTATTTTTATGCTTGACAAATTGTTTCAGCTCTTATTATTTTTAACTGCACGTGTTGTTTTTTTTTTTCAATTTGTGTTTTTATTTTGAAGGCACAGTGTTGCTTTTTTTTTTGATAACTTGGTTCAAATACAAAAACAATTTCGCATGCCTATTTATATCGAAATAAATTTTAAAAACAATAACTAACTTTTAATTACGTTTTTTGAACAGATAGATCTATAATCCTTTCGGAACTTATGAAAATGTATGTGTCAATCAGTAATTTACACATTTATACTTTATTTAGACTATTGACACGGGAAACTGTATATTACATATTTAAAACGGGTATAAACAAAACTTACCAAAAGGACAGGCTGAAAAAATTGTAAGCATTAACTTTAACTGTAAGTACTACAAGAACAGGTGTTAATATTTACAATATAAATGTGTAAAAATACGGTTATTTATACATATGTATATTTTTATTACTTAGGGCTAATAAATCAGAGCAAGTTAAACTCTATTTTTGGTTTAAAATGTGTTTAAGCCAACAAATCTATAAATCAGGAAACATATAAACCATCTTTAAACGTATTATATTGGGCGTTTAAACTGCCAATACAAACCATATGAATTTGTCTACATTTATCGTAGTGCTGCCACATGTTACTTTTTACACTACATATAATACATGGGACACTGATTTACAACTGTTGAGTTTAAACTACATATAAATTTAAGTTTAGTTCAACTAAACCAGCGTTTAAACACTCACTGATTTATTAGCCATTAGTGTATTTTCGTTATAAAAAATGTTTACATTTAGTACATTATTAAAGTTGTTTTGAATTTGTTCTACTAATAAATTTTTGGTTTACAAATAAGTACGAGTATCTTTTAAATGAGGTTCTATTTATTCGTTTGTCCGTACAATTGTGATCCTAAAAGTATACAACATACTAAGTTTATTTTACGCATACGATTTAAATACAAATTTTGTTGAACATGTTTTGTTATATAAAATTTTTTCTTTTGTTTGTTTGAAAGAGAATGTTTCAATTGAATGGTCTTTGAAGAAGTCATTTGTTTTGGTGTCAAAAACTCTATTTAAATAAATTGTGGTCATTTTGTTAAACATGTTATTTTCACCAAAAACATTATTACAGTTCCGTTTCCGGTTTACTTGTAAGGTTTAATTTCCAAATGAAGTGTTAGTTAAGTACTTAATAAATAAAATGACATTTAAAGTTTAAAAAATTTTTTGTTTTCTAAACATATTTAAATAGTTACCCTAAACCAGGTCCGGCTTTAGGGTCGTGCGAACTGTACACAGGTCTCTAAGCGTTTTGGGGCGCTATAAAATAAATGCTGCTAGTAGTAGGATTTTTTTTATTTTAGTAGGCTACTACTTAAATATTTTAATTGCTGTCTTCCGAACAATCATTTTATTTTTTTAGTAAAAGTTAAAAATAACGATCAAAGGCGATATTCTAGACAAATAGAAAGATTGAATGACATAAAACAGGGACCGAAAATAACAGTTAATTTGTAAATTTAAAACAAAAATCAGAATTAGGTGACAATTTGTTATCCTTTGGTCTCACTCCCACTAACACAGTAAATCCAACTTATCATACAGCAAATAACAGAAATTGGATTGATGTTATTTTTGTTTCGAACCCATTTAATGTAATATTGCATGCCTAGTGTCAGCTCCGTGTTTTTCAAAGCATTTACTTAATATTTCTAACGTATAATTTTACAATTCCTTTGTCGGAACTTACTGTCCACTATCATGATTTTAATAGCATAGACTACAATGTGGTCCGTGGAAGCTTCTCCCGTATTGATTGGCCTCAAATGTATTACATGCCCTCAGTTAATGAGCAAGTTGTATTTTTCAGGACAATATTCAACGTCTTTTTGATGAAACAATTCAACTAAAAACTAAAACAAATCGTAGGGACAAGCCTTGGGTTTCTGCTAATATTAAACTTTTAATATTTAAAAGCGACTGTGCTTATGCAATGTGGAAGCGTTTTGGAACCTCAAGATTAAGAGCTGAATTTAAAACTGCTAGAAATAACGTTAACATTAGCATCAGCGTTGCAAAAATTTAGTATTATTCTAAACGTTTTAGACCTGTAATAAGATCTAGGCAAATTTTGAAATACATTCGTGAGATTGGTGTTGGTAGATCAGAGAGTTCAAGCAGCTGTCAAGTCGATATCGAAGAGCTTAATAGAATACTCACATATAAACCTCTTCTACCAATTGATAACACTTTTTACAACTTTACTAGAACAAATCCTAACGATTACGCAATCAATAGTAATGTATTTCATTTCCTTTGTGTAAGCCGATCTGAAGTCTTTATAACCTTTAATTCAATTAAGTCAAACGCTGTTGGCTCGGATAACATACACCCTAAATTTCTAAAGATATTGTTAACTGCACTTTTGCCGTATATAACACATTTTCTCAACACTATTATAATGACTTGCACCTTTCCTTTTAAATGGAAATACGCGAGAGTAGTGCCAATATCAAAAAATGACTCAGAGTTCAGGCCTATCTATTTTGTGCTTTCTCTTAAGGTTCTTGAAAAAGACCTCTTTAATCAAATGTCGTTATATATGTATATATATAACAACCCAATAAAAAATATCTTATTTTGCGAAGCACTAATGGTACATTTCAAAAAGTAAGCACACATCTATTCGCTAAGCCATAAGAACCAATTCTTAATAAATTAAAAAAATATATATAAAATTTGAATAGCCACGACATTCCCTTACTACGAGGCAGGTTTGTAAGGGATCATATAAAAGAATAACAGTAACAAAAAATTCAGTGTGAAAATCTGATCGTAACATTTACTAATTTTTATATGCGCCGAATAAAGCGCTTTCTGCGTCGAAAAGGTATTGCTTCAAAGTGGGAAATCGCCATATAAAATTCATGTCTTCAGTAAGCGATATGGTAAGCGAAACTTTTACTTTTCACCCTTACAATCCTGCTTCGTTGAAAGCTCTAGTTTTTATTGTTGTCTGATAAGTTATCTGATTTTCACCAAAATCGTAGCTGTATTTCTGCAATACTGGGTGGATGTAACTGAAAATATACGACGGGAACTGAATGAAGGAAAGATAAATTTCTTAGCTGTACTTGATCATTCAAAAGCCTCTGACACGGTTGACCACGTTGGACGACCTTTTTAACTTTTCCTTAACTTCCACGCGACTATTAGCCTCATACCTTTTTGATCTTCGGCAATTTGTGTTTTCAAGCAATCGGCAATCCTCGGTATTAAATTTATCTAGCGGAGTGCCTCAAGGGACAATCCTTTGACCACTCCTCTTTTCAATTTATGCAAATGACTTACCAAACCAACTCTCACACTACAAGATTCATATGTATGCTGACGATGGTCAGTTGTATTTAAGTTGTCCTGTCATTTCCGTTGCTGAAAATATTTCAAAATTTAATGACGATCTGAACAAAATTTTCCGCTGGGCAACTTTAAATTCACTTTAGTGGTAAGTGAACGAATTCTTAACAAATTAAAAAAAATATATATAACAATTGAAGAGCCACGACATTCCCTTACTACGAAGCAGGTTTATAGGGGAGAATAACGGTAACAAAAAATTCAGGGTGCAAAGCTGATCGTTACATGCACCAATTTTTATATGCGCTGAATAAAATACTTTCTGTGTCAAAAATGTATTGCTTCAAAGAGGAAACTCGCCATATAAAATTTATTTTTTCCGTAAGCGGAATGGTAAGCGAAACTTTTACGTTTCTCCCTTGCAAGCCTGCTTCGTTTGAAGATCCATTTAGTATTGGGTATATACCTTCCTGTACTCTAAATAAAAGATTAATTCTTGTTGTACAGGAATTTAACACACTTATAGAAATAAATAAATAAAAAAGCATATAGAAGTAAGTGTCGGAAAATTTATTCAGGCTTACCATATTGATCCTTATAAACTAGTATATGATAAAATATATACCTTTTTAAATTTTTTTATTAATTATATTTTTATCTCCTCGACCTTTTTCTATAATAATATAATATTTAAACTTTTTTTTTAGCAAAAATAAAAAAAATTTTTTTTTTGACTTTTTCTAACCCGGGCGTTTGAGTTAGTTTAACGTACTTTAAAACTCGGATTCTTCTGGCGAAATGTGATTGTGTTTTATGATTTTCTATTTTTGTTTTTTTTTCGAGCTAAAAATAACAATTATTTTTTTTCATTTTTGCGAGCAAAAATTACAGTTATATTTTGATTTTTATATCACGAGTGAAGGGCAACGATTATCTCCACCACAAATTGGAAAATATTGATGCCTTGAAGCCTGGTGAAAGTTGCATAAGTTATTTTGTCTTTCATGGTTCAGAATTTTTTTTGACCATACAGATCATTGTTGTAAACACTGTCAACTAATTACACCGGTAGAACTGTGGAAGCTGGAAAATTTTTTACTTCAAGAGAAAAAGTACGCCTTTTTTAAAAGGTGACTTTTATAGAGTTAAAAAACTTTGGAATGGAATAAAACAAAGATGATTTTTTTATATTGACATGAAATTTACTATATTCGAAAAATAATCTGCTAGCATTATAATTTAAATATGAGTTCTGACATATGACCGCCACGGCGGCTGGCTCAGACGTAGTAGAATCTGGAGGTCTAATTTTCGATGACTTTTTTCAACATTGGTGGCCGTATATCGGCCATAACGCTGCGAATTTTGTCCTCTAAGTGGTCAGTCGATTCGGGCTTATAGACTAGCGACTTCACGTAGACTAGAGACTTCACATATCCCTACAGAAAATAGTCTAGCGGCGTTAAATCGCATGATTTTGGAGGCCAATTCACGGGTCAGAAATGTAACCAAATGTTTCCTTCAATAAATCAATTATGGCAAGAGCTGTGTGATATGTTGCGCCGTCTTGTTGTGACCACAGGCCTTGCACATCATGGTTGTTCAATTGATGAATGAAAAAGTCAGTAATCATGGCTCTATAGCGTCCACCATTGAAGGTAACGTTCTGACCAGCATCGTTCTTAAAGAAGTCAGGACCAATGATTCCACCAGCCCCTAAAGCACGCCATACTGTTAGTTTTTCTGGATGTAACGGAATCTCAACATACACTTGAGGATTATCATGACTCCAAATACGGCAGTTTTGTTTAATGACGCATCCATTCAAAAAAAAGTGAGCTTCCTCGCTAAACAAAATTCGCTTATGAAAATCGGGATAAACGGCAATATTTTTTTGGGTTGGATTTCGTTAGCACGCAAAATAAGATTTTTCCGCAAAATCTTCCATAAAGTGGATGGACACATATCCAATTCCTGTGCACGATGGCGGCTAGACTGATTCGGGTCTTCCTCTTCGCTACGTCCTACAGCAGCAATGACTTCTTCTGTACGTACTTTACGACGTGTCTGTGGATGCGTATTATCATTAAGAGTAATCGTGGTGCGAAACGCTCAATAGTTAATCTAATAAATTGCTCTGATGGACTTTATGTTGGCCGTAAACTGGACGTTGTGTGCGATACGTATTTCGAACAGAACTATGATTTTCAAAAGAAATTCAGTCTATCATGCTGAAATCCCAAACCAAACTAAAGATAAATCCCATGATAGCTGACAAGCTGGCCGCCAGTTAAAAAATTGTTGCCAACTTTATAGTTTATAGTTAAGTTTTATACCTCTATAAAAAACACCCTTTACGAAAACATTTTCAATTTGTCCAGTGTTGTAAAATAATTTCAAATCGTTCAGTATCGACACTGAAAAAATGAGAAATAAGATTGCTTTCGAACTGAAAAAGTATTTTATCACGGCTGCCAGGATTAACCCCCAGATATTATGAACCCTGCTTTAACTTATCGCTCAGTTTAGGTTACAGTAAAGTTGTTATAAATTGTAAGTCGGTTAAATATCTTTATCGTACAAATAGACCTATGTTGCTTATAGGATTTGAGGAAATTATACATATCGCTCATTTCGTGCAAGACCGTCACAACTCAAAATTTGAAACTTTACAGGAGAGCCTTTTTAAGATTCCAACCTATTATTATTTATTTTATTATTTATTTTATATACAGTTATAAAATAAAATGTTTCTTTTTTGCTACAAAGAAAACCACATGTACAAGAGGAATGCCAACAAAAAAACTGAAATGTGACCTTGTTGATGTTAATTGCTCAAGTTTGTTACAAGAGGTCATAGCGTCAAAAGCATCTGTATTACCGTTATTTTTTCGATAATTCTCTCCGTTCTTAGATCAATTTGTAGAGATTTAAGAGGAGAACATTTCTGCATTACTAACTCGAAAATGCCAAATTTTGAGTTGTGACGGTCTTGCACGAAATGAGCGATATATACAAATAAAATTTAAGTAAAAAAATATAACACGAATAACTATTTTTTTAATCAAAGTTTTCCATGGGAGTCAAAAATTCATTAATACGATTTAGTTTTAATGTGCTTATTCGTAAACTTGATAAACACATGAAATTTATTGTTGGTAGGATTACCTAGTTTCTATGCGTATTTCACTGGTTGCCTAGAACAGATCTTCAGGACACCTTTCCCCAAAGATTTTTCAATGTATTTCAGAAACCCCACAAGGCAACGGACTTTTGACTGATGTCTCAGACTCTATGAAGTAACCAAGGTATTTTTTCCAAAAACACATTGTGGGTTTTCATGATATCGCTTAAAAGTCTCTCAATCTGTGCAAATTGTGCATTTTTTATGTCCTCGCAAATGAGCTATCACAAATTGTATGAGAATTAATTTACACAAGCTTCGTTAATATGCCCAACAATTTTGACAGGTAGACTTGCGCTGTTGAATTGTGCATTTTAGAAAGAAATGTTTTCATGCTTACCGTCGTTAAGAGATCACAAGCAACCAATTCTTGAAATAATCTGTTAAATTTAGTCTCTTGGCTTTCTTTATGCATGTTGAAAAACAAGTTTCAGTTTTTAGTCACAAACTGGCATTAATTGTGGAAAATTACATCAAATTATAGAAGGGGCTTTATGAAACTAGTCTTGCAAGTTTGCCCATTTGCATAAATGGCAATTTTAAGCGAATCATGAAAACCCTTTTTATAACAATAACTTAATTTTACTTAAGAAAGTTAATCCACTTTAGATTTATTTTATTTGTAAAAACAGTTTTGGGTCTCTCCAGAAAAAATTGTCCAAGCTTGACCTATGGGGTTTCTGAAATACATGATTCATATAAAAATATGTATCGTTCAGAATATAATCTGCTGAATCATGCTTTATATAATCAATACATAAATAACGTGAAAAACAATTTCGATCGTGATCCAAAATCGTTTTTCCATCCGTTATGAAATTTCGTTGCCAAGAATCTGGAGATGCTGATGTAATTTGTGATATGTTTGCCGTTGTTTTTGCAACAACTTATTCTGATGCTGTATACGATGATAGTAATGGTTATCCATATCTGCTCTCATTAAACCAGGCAATCCCTTTCCCTTTATTTATAAGCAATGATATTTTGGTTAATTTGAAAAGGCTAAAGATGTCTTTTAATCAAGGTCCTGATCTTGTTCCAACATGTATTTTAAATCAAGTGTGCAGAATCAACAGTTACGCCATTAACTTTAATGTTGAATGCTTCGATTATATGTGATTATTTTCCTGTATTATGGAAAGACTCGTATATAAAACCCTTATTTAAATCTGGTAATAGATCGGATATAACAACCTATAGAGGGATTGCCAAATTAAGTGCTATTCCAAAACTATTTGAAAAACTAGTTGCAGATTTCCCCTACCATCACACACCGTCATTGCTGGCAGCATGTATTTTTATTTATATTATTTATATAATGAATATAAAAATCCTACGGCAAGAATCTCATTGAAATTAAAAAAGTTATTTTGTTTAAATTTTGATTATGGCCCACCATAAAAATTTTCATAAATGAAACTGCAAATGAATGCGTTTTTGCCCCAAAAAAAAGAAGTGTTTAATTTTTATATTAAATCTTTGGCGATGCTTATTGGTAAACTAAGAGAAAATAATGTAACCACAATAATGAACAAATGAAACAATAATAATAAAGTTCATTAAATATACGCAATGTACTCTTTTATCATGAAATGGTTACAGCTGTGAGTAAATTAATAGAAGTTTAAAATATTTGTAAAATTATATTGTAGTAGGCAGCTGTTGTACTTGGTAACAAAGTAGACAAATTTAATTTTGAAAATTTTATGAAGCTTATAAGCGTAACAACGCCTTTATTAATTTTTCGACAAGAGCCTTTTCGGATTTCTTATAATTCATTCAAGGTGAAAAGGGTTTATGTAAGTTTAACTTCGCGTTTGTAATTTCTAAAACATCGCAATAAAAAATGGAGCTTCTAACGAAGCTGGTTTGTAAGGAAGAAACGTAAAAGTTTCGCTTAACATATCGCTTACGGAAGACATGAATTTTATATGGCGAGTTCCCACTTAGAAGCAATACCTTTTTGACACAGAAAGTGGTTTATTCGGCGCATATAAAAATTGGTGAGTGTAACGATCAGCTTTGCACACTGAATTTTTAGTAACCGTTGTTCTTTAATATGCTTCATTACAAACCTGATTCGAAGTAAGGGAATGTCGTGGCTCTTTAAATTTTGTATATTTTTCTTTAAATTTATTAAGAAATCGTTCACTTACATTACTGCATCTCTGTATGTCTTATTGCGAAGCGCATAAATGTGTGCTTACTTTTCAAAATATACCAGTAGTGCTTCGCAAAATAGGAAAAAAAAATTTTGGGATGGATATTATTTCCTATAAGTTATGTATTTTATGAGTAGCGAAGTTGATTGAACGATATCCTTATATCCATGTGTATGGGTTTTCAGAAGAACCCAAATATGATAGCTGTACAAACAGGTATACCGCATTCTTAGAAGACTTCTGACTGCCATTCCCATCATATACTGCTCAATAGACAGGAGGCGCAGAATTACATCCAGAAACGCTTGAGGAATTCTTCTCATGGCTCTTCTCGCTTCGATCGACGTACACCTATGAGCCTTAGACATATTGCTGCTCCGGCGCGCCAGTCTCGTTGCCATCCACAAACACAGCATCCATACGCAAGAATGGGTCTAGCCATCGAAGTGTTAATCCATCCCACTACTGCGAACGGCCTAAGTCCCCAGTACCTACATATAGATTATCATCAAGCACAGTAGACATTGTGACCCTTCTTAAGTCTCTCGTGATAATGACTCCTCCAGTACAATTGACTGTCCAGAAAAAAATCAAGATACTTGATACCATCAGATTGCCTAAGCTATATGCCCCCTTGTTGTGGAAGCCCAAAAAATATCACCTTATACCATATACATTTAAAAAAGCACCGTAAGATTAAGGTCATTGAAGTTTTCGAAACTTCCAATAAATAAAAATAAAAAAAAATTTAAAAAATAAAAATTTTACATGTTTAAATTACTGCTGAATTATTTAACAGCCATGAATTACAGTTTTTTAAAAGGAAGTTGTATTTGAGAATACGATAAATATTCTCACAATTAATGATTGATTCATTTAAAGTCACCCTCTGTTTTTCTTATATTTTGCTGGTATAAACTATAATTTTAAGCACAACTACTACAATTTTCAGTAAGCAGCAACTTATTTGCTGGTTATCGTATTTTAAGGACATTATGAGTAAAATATGTGGATCGGTTGAGGGCGCCCATTAACCGAGATTATATATTACAATGTCGTTGGTTAATTAAATGGCAAACGTGCGAAAAATGGCATCAGTTATTATATGAAATTGTCATTATTTTTAAATGTGCACGCACAAAATACACACATCCAGTCACATATCGGCTTATGCAGTCACTAACACACACTTTAAAGAGTATGAAATTAAGTTTATTTTATGATGAATAAATACAGTGAATAGTGTATATTTTTGCTTAAAAAAGAGTATGAAAGAATGTCTGCTTAATTTTAATTTGAGTATTTCAAATAAGTAAAATTAACGTATAATGTGCCATGTAAAGATATTCAATCACACATTATTTAAATGAAATATTGAAATTTACGATACAATCGAATGCCTCCACTTACTCAATTAATGCGTTTTCAATTATAAATACTCAAAGAAATTATTTCATGGATTACTCAAACCCAAAAAAAATATTGAATTTTAAGAGATGAGAGAATCGCCAACATCTTTTAATCATATAATTCATGTCGCATATAAACTTTTTTCATATCAATTTGGACTTGATAATAATGCAGTAGTTTATTTTTTGTGGGAGTAGCACACTCACACACAGAGGACGGGAAAAAATCGAAAAGAGCCAAAAAAAAATAAAAACGAAAGAAAAAGCATAATTGACAACATAGAAATGACTGCAAGTTTCTTGCCTTTAACCCACAACAACATCCTGTGAAATCAACAACACTAAAAACAACAACAACACTTCATGGTGATGCTTACAAAGGTCGAAATTTACTTGTACGCCTGTGTGTATGTCTCTCTGACATATTCCAGATACATGTGTATGTGTGGTAAAAGCTGCCACAACAGCGGTAGAAGTTTGAAAAAAGTGGTAGCACTGGTAGTGGCACAATCAAATTCTGGCTGCCATCAACATCATCAGGATGAATTACTTGCCTTTAGTGCCCATCGAAACGTTTTCTTTTTATTCATCCATTCATTCGTTCATTCATTTCGTTGCATTTAGCAATATTTTTGGCATATGCCCAAATAATATTTACCAACAAATTTTTAGTTTTCTTGTTGCTGTTGCTGTGCATACGGGCATACAGTATATGCACAAGCAGTTGCGGGTAGTTAAATAGCATGAACTTTTAATAGATTAGCTGTATTTAGAATGAGGTGTAATGAACGAATTTAATTTACATAATTATTTCACTTACTTAAACAAGACGTAGCAAATATATCGGAGCAAGACTCCAATATAAACATATGATTTCATCTTTCTAGGCAGGATTCATTCAGTTATATTTTTTCTTGACGATTGGAAATCAAATGATTGTATCTAAGATCAAAACTTTCATAAAATCATATTAAGATCAAACTTTAAAATTCTCTGCAATGTTGTTTTGGAAATGTATATGTAATTGGCCGGAGCAATGACGAGTTGAGACAGAAGAATTACCACTCCGATGCTTCCACGTTGTCTTCAGTGCGTATATTTTGATTAGCACCTCTTCAAGGCTGTTCTATGATCAGTCATCCAAGTTCCTCACAGCGGCCGACAAAATTCATTATCATGAAATTTGTGGGAGCTGATCCTTAATTATAATAGTGGAGATATTTTTGCTGTGTCATAACAATTGATCGTTGACGAGAATAGAAATATTCGATTATTCTTAACGCGTTGCCGTGCACTGTATGCATTCAGTCATAACCTGCAAAAATATAATTATATTACAAAATAAAGGTTAAAAGATGGATCTTTGACTTTTGTCTATCAGCCGTCGCCAATGGCGGTGAGTGTTAAACGGCAAAGATTTCTGAAGAGATAGTGTGGTTACTATCGAAACATATTAAATACACCTGTCCGTTGGTTCAATCCCAGCTTCAATCAAGAATGAAAAATTATCAATAAATTGTAATGCATTTCATGTTGTAAATACCTTTTTATAATTATAATTTAATGAAAATTTAATTTAATGAACTTAAATCTGATAAAAATATAAAAATTTGGACTAAAAACCAAAAACAGTTCAATAAAATAATTATGAAAATAAAAATATTTATACGTGTTTAATATTAAAAGGCTTTTTATATGGGTCTTAATAGTATCTAATATTGTATTGTCTTAATAAATTTAAATGCTTTACATCTAAATTTATTTGAAGATTTAATGGAATGTAAGATTTGTGTTTCAATAAATATTACTTTTTTAATACAATATTTCATGCGTGTGCGTAATTGTAACACTTGGAAAATGTACCGTTGCACAGTGGCGCCATTTGAGTTTTTACGTTGCAAAAATCATATCTTTTGATCCGAATAAGATAATTGAACAGTTTAAACAGCATATGATAGATAACTGTTCAGCCTATGAAATGAGCGTTTGGAAAGGGTGCTACGCGTTGTAGGGGTCTACTTATGGGTTATCAAAGTTAAAATTAGTAGAAAAATCAATTTTATGGTAACTAAAAAAAATTATTTTTACATTTTTAGATTGTTTTTATTTTTTTTTATTAGGGTTTTATGTTTTAATTATTACCCAACAAATTAAAAAAAAAATAATTTTTTTTTTAAATTTATTTTTTCAATTTTCTGTAAAATATTCATCACAATTCGTAAGAGAAGGTATATCTAAAAGACTAACCATTTCTAAACTATAATTTTTTTGTAACTCTATTCGTGACCTCACATGCCGCAGGGAAGAAATAAGTGGATTGGAAGATGCTGCCAACATGTTGAAGAGGTCCTCATTTTGCCTTACCCTTGATGCTTTGAATGTGTTCTGCAATCTATATTTTTTATAAAATATATTAAGAGACTCCTGTGCTTCTTCAGAAAGCTCTCCAATTGGCAAAGACTGGTACTGGTACGTAATATGCTTGTATCCGGGTAAAACGTCAGCGCCGTGTCGCGTTAAAGATGCCCGCAGTTTCTCATATTTCTCTTTGGAAAGTTCTTAGTCCATAAACAAGGCCAAGGCTTCTTCGGAACCATACTTTTTAATGTGTGCGTTTGTGGGCGTGGGAATGCTTTCCTTAATCCTTTTTAGTCGCAGTGGGCTTGCATCAGCAACAGATTTGGTTATCTGCGACCTAACCCTTTCACTATTCTTTGTATATTTAATAGACATCGCGTCCGATAAATGCTTCGTGGTCAAGACATTGGTGGCATCGGCAAGTTTCCTCTTTCTTGTGAAAATTGAACACTCCTCAATACTTTTTTTTTTGCCTTCCTTTTGCTCCTCTGGTTTATGTGGTGGGCTTATCTACTGCATAATCCTGTAGTTCGTTATGGCTTGTTTACCTGAATTCTTTCAACGCTTTTCTGTTTCATCCACTGTGGCCATGTAATTTTTTTCTTCCCCCCAAAAAAATTTCAAAACCCCCCAAATTTAACGCATTTAAAAAAAAATCCCCCTAAATATAAAAGTTAAGATAATAATTTAATTTCAATTAATTTAACTTGACTAAGTTTAAATTTACGTACCTAAATAAAGCAAAAATCTAAATTTTTTTAAATTTTACTCAAATGACCCCAAATACATATAAGTTTCTTGAATATTTTTTAATAATATATCTACAAACCAAATTAAAAAGAGTTTAATAAAAGACTGTTACATATGGATGTGTCCGAAGCTAAAATGCCTACCCCAACAAAATAAAAAGTAGAGTAAATTAGTGATGCCTGAAAAATTGATTTCCAAGATTAAGGATGCTTCAAAAAGGAACTGGCCGAACAGGCGCAACGAAGTAATTCATATTACAGCAATATTTATGTTTACAAATGCCTAATTTTGTTATGTATGTTTTCCTTATATCTGGTTAGTAGCTTCTGAAAATAATCAAATAAGATGCGATTTTTCATATTTTTTATGGAAAATTTTTTTTAATAATAGAAGAACAAAATAATTTTCAAATTAGATAGTAATATAACAGAACTGAAAATTTTTCGAAAAGTGGAGTTATGCCTTTAAGCTTCTGACACATCCATTAGTACATTACTTCGCCCTTAAAACGCTTTCATTTAATGTATTTTCAAAAAGTTTTAATTTGTAAATTTTATTATTTTATTTTATTAAATTATCTACCTCAAGGACAATCTCAAGGTATTTTAGTTATTTTATTCAAAATCGGTAATTTAGCTATTTCTCCCGTGAAATGAAGCGATTTTCAGACGAATATAACGGGAATCTAGCGATTTTTGCTCAACCAAAAACAAGCTGTAAAATAAAATACTACATAGTTATTGTTTTGTTCAGACAAATAAATAGTAAAACCCCCTAAAAACACCCTAAAAATAAATTTATGCCCCCTAAATTTTCCCAATAAGAATTTGTACCCCCTAATTGAAATAAAAACCTCTAAATTTGGGGGGAAATCCCCTAACATGGACACTCTGGTTTCATCTATTAAGTAAATCGATAAAATGTATGGCAAATTTTGGTTTTTAGAGTGACAAATTTTCTGAATTAAGAAATTATTAGTGTCCGACTAAATGCAGACTGTACCTGCACCCGAACTTCGGCTTATTTTTAAGACTTCATGGTCGGTCTAACTAATTTTTTTACTGAGCTCAAAAAACAGTTTTGGTGTCAAATTGTTATCGGTTATCCTAAATAGTCTCGAATTGATCGGTTCAGTAGGAAAGGACTTATGAATCAAATATAGAATAAACTTACTAATAAATTGTTGTTTTTGTTACAAACAATTTACACAAATTGCTAAAGGCATACACCGATTTTATTAAATTTTACACATACTAGGAAATTTTGTAAAGATAAGTCCATAAATAAACATTGGCCACATATAAAGCGTACTTTTGAAGTATACTTTAATATGCCTAAAGCCGCAACGAATAATAAAATTGTGAGGTCAGTTTTTATTAAGGATGCCAGTTTTGAAATCAGAGAAATCAGTGTACAAAAGAAAAAAAATCAGTACAGTTGAAAGAAACAGTACATATAATTTTAAATATAAAATTTCATATTAATAACATTAAAAGCTTTTTTTTTAGAAAAGACTTAAAAAATTGTATTAGTAAATATAATTAATAAAACTGAGACTTTTCAAACAATAACTGAATTCCGTATATATTTATTTATAGCGGGAATACAAAGTGAACAACGAAAACAATTTGTTTAAAATTCGTTTTTTAATTTCTTGTAAGCTACTGGGTTTAGTATTTTATAAAGAAACATTAATTTTATTAAAAAATAAATTTGAGTTCATTATGTCTGTGGCTTGGTACTAAAAGGACTGTCATATACATATGTTCACACCAAATGTCAAGCCAAAGGGAAATTTCAAATGTTATGAACATTCAAGAATAAAGCTTAAGTTAGTCTCTTGAAAGAACTCAAAGCGTGAGTCGGAGTTAAGCTCAATTTTTACAGTACAAGTGGAGGGAAAATAATATTAGTTGTGAAAAATTAGTCCCCCAGGGGAAACAGCGGCTGTGGTGTTTAATTTTGAAGCTTTTTATCCAAAGACGACAACATGGGCTCGATGGATCTGAGACGGCAGTGAATATTTATAATGCGGGTACGAATGTGGAAAAGCGGCGTCAACTGATTTTGCGAATCATGGGAGCCACGACGTACAATGAATTGGGTGTCAAGCTTTTATCTTACGAACCTAGTACACGAAAATAGTCAGGAAATTATCAGAGCATTTTGATCCAATTCCAAATGAAATACTGGAAAATTATAGGTTTCATTTAAGGAAACAAAAGCCTGCGGAATCGTGTGCAGATTTTCTGACAGCATTGCGGCATTTGTCAGTAAACTGTGGTTTTGGGGATTATTTGAATACTGCCCTCAGAAATCAATTTGTGTTTGGGTTGAAAAACCAAAATATCCAAAACAGATTACTTGAAAAAAAGACATTAACGTTAGAGGAAGCATCAAATATGGCGTTCTCATCTGAATTAGCACAAAAAGGTGGTAGCGAATTACAGCGGCCAGCAGAGAATGTGGATAATGGTTTAGACAGGGACATCGAAAGGAGTTTTTCAAATTGCACCCAGTGTCAAATGTTTAAACCAAATCCACAGAAATTGAACCCAGCACATTGTTGGATGCCGGCAAAGCTCGTTTTTAAACGCGTACATGCAGATGTTGCGGGTCCGATTCTGGGCAAATAATAGAAGCAGAAATGTTTGTGCAGACGGTGAAAAATAAGCTAAAATCTGAAAATTGTACTTCTGCATCCATGAGTAAAGGTGTATCCAAAATCTTAATGGCATACAGGCGAGCTATACTCCGGCTACAAACAAATCACCAGCTATTTTAATGTTTGGAAGGCAAAAACAATCACAATTGGAACTTTTGTTACCAACTTATGTTGTCGAAAATCCAATAAGACAACACGTTTTCAAAAAGTTGGCTGTGGGCGAAAAAGTAGCAGTTCGAGACTATTTGTCACATGAAAAGTGGAAATTTGTCAAAGTTGTTACAGTAATGGGTGATCTACACTACAACATTTTGTTAAGCGATGGTCGGGTTTGGAAAAGACATGTTGAACAAATGCGAAGTATTGGTGAAAATTTGGGTACCAGAACAAACATAATTCCAATAGTAAATTCTTCAAATTCTACAACACATCAAAATTTATCAGTTCCGAATAATGAGAATGGGGAAAGAGCTGTAACTCCAGATAACGGGGGTAATATATAACTGCCTGTTAGCACCAATGAACCTGAAGCAGAATCTCAACAGAATAATGAAGCGGAAAATCCTTGTAGCAGTGGTAGAGAGCCGACAGAGCATAATATACTTCGTAAATCAACGAGGGAGAGAAGACCTCCTAAATATTTACAATAGTATACAAAATTCTTGCTATGTTTATTGAGTACATCATTTATTTATTTATTTAATTCTTATAAATTTCATTGTACAATAATTCGTTTGTATGTTTATAGAAAGCAATTTAATGTTATACATTATTTTGGGGAATAATATATTTGGATAATTTTAAGGGGTGAAGAGATGTCATATACATATGTTCACACCAAATGTCAAGCCAAAGGGAAATGTCAAATGTTATGAACATTAAAGAATAAAGTTTAAGTTTGTCTGTACAAAGAACTCAAAGCGTGTGTTTTATTTGTAACAAATACCAATGTCAGTATTTTGCGGTTTTGAGTTAATTGTTGCAATAGGTGTTTTGTCTTACACTCTTAGATTTTGCGGAAACAGCCAATGTCTAATTTAACCGAGAACAACTTTATAAAGGTTTTGCTAGCCAATTTTACTAAGAACTCATTAAAATTATAACCAAAGTTTGCGTTTATCAACAAATCCCTTTCTAGGTTTTATATTAAGAGTCTGTTTCTCTCTTTTCTCCACTTTGAAAACAACTAAAGATTCATTCTTTAAAAGCGTTTGAATGTGGAATTAAAGAAATAACATTACATATTTTCTTTAATTCGTTAACGTACCACATTTTAGAAACTCTTCCCATTTATTTTCTACTTAACCTTTGATGTTAAGAACTCTTCGAAAAGAACATCCAAATAAATATTTGTACCGCAAACAATTTGACAATATGACAAACTATTTTATAAGTTGAACAAAATTAATTAAAAAAAGCAGTACATCAATGAAGAAATCAGTACTTTTTCGTAATAATTTGCTTGTTATGATGCATAAACCAGCTTTCCCTCAACAATAAATTCCAGTGTTTTTATCAAAAATCAAAAATGCGAATTTAGCACGTCATAAAAAAAATTATTAATAATAAATTTTGTATGCCCGAAAATAATTTTTGAATTTTTTTAATTGAAAAAAAAACTACTGAAAATTTTTTCTGTGAAATAATTTTATTATTTTAAAACAGCTAAAAATATTTCAAATTTTACAAATTAAACATGAAATGTGAAAAAAAATTTTTATTTATAGAGAAAAAGTCTAGTGTGTAACTAAGTTTTTTTGCATCAGTGTTAAGGGTAAATAAATATAAACATGTACATATGTAGTAAATATATTCCTATAAATATGTATGCATTACTCAGTACATCTTCATCTCGTCCTGTATATCATCTATCAATGATGATGTACTTTACTGGATTCCTACAAACATACATTTGATAAGTACAATCGGTAGAGAAAAAAAGTGGGCGAGTCTTTTAAAGAAGAAAAAACTGAACAACTCTCTGACATGTAAAAAAATAAACAGGCATATGTATACAAAAAGTGTTTGAAAAAATAATCTAAAGTGATGCAACGGAAACGGAAGTATGTATTTGCACTTTTGCATTTCGCTAAATGCGCATTTTTTCTTCGGTTTTGAGTCCGTATGAAAAATAAAGAATTATCAAATATGCCAACAACAAAAACAACTAAACCGCATATCATTTCAACACACTTATAAATATTTTATATGGAGACTCACCAGGTGATTGATTATGTGGTACTTTTCCAATACCGATATTAGGCCAAACATTTTATTTTATTAAGACAGAATTAAACAACACAATAGCCCTATTCACATTCTTGTGCCTTGCGTCGTAGCATTTGCAAAATGTTATCGCATATTTTTACTCTACAGCAACAAAGTATACATCAATGCTATTGCTACCCTTTTGTTAATATGCAACCCTTAAAACAAATAGTTTATACTTACACGACGTATGCAGTACTTAATAGCAAGCCGGCAGCTGATACTCAGTGAATTCAACGTTTGCAATCGCAATTTACTTTTGACTTTATAGAATATATGTGATTTCTAGATAAGTACGATATCGATATATGGTTCTCAATTGGTGTGTTTTGGTTCTAAATTGGTGTGTTTTGTTCCATGATAGGAAATATTTACTATTGCATAAACATGCAATTTCGAATGCACGAGATTGTTAGTAGGGCTAATAAACATATCCTTTTCACAAAAGTACCTCTTAAATGAAAATACATTTTAAAGATAGACGAACAACCACATTCAAAATCAATCTGATTTTTTTTTGTGATCTCTTTTTTACAGTGTGTTACCAATTTTTCCCAATTTTAGTGGTTTTTTTGGCATATATTTTCTTTTATATTTTTATTACAGACTGTTTTTAAGCTAAAATTTCTAATTAGTTGAAGAGCTTGCAATATTTCTTTGCTCATTCACTCCGGTGAGATTGAAAATTATAAATGAAAGAAATTCTCTCATGTAATTTCATTATATTTCAAATTAGTCTAATTGAAAATGCTACTACATAAGAAAATAGGGAAGTGTATACAGTTTAGAAAAAAAATTCACATGCAGTGAAGAGCACAAGTGGTTTTAGAGGTAACTTCACAATAATTTTATATTGGTTAATTAAATAACGAGATATGTTTTAAATGTCATATTTATCCAAACCTTGAAAATCGTTTAAAATTATTTATATTATATTGCTGTAGTCTCGCTGTTTTTGTTTCACAATAAATTAATTATAAAAAATGTATTGACCATGACATTTTGTAAATGTAAGACCAAAAATAAGTCCAGCCAATTTTGAGCATATTTAACTAAAGTGAACCATATTCCTTCGCAGAGGGTATGTAGTGAGACATCCTAAGGATATTTCCCCGTATAGTGTTACACACTCAAATGAAGTCAATGCATGGAATTCGGCAGAGTTCAAAATTAACAGATTTCTTGCGATCGCTGCTAACCAAAGAACCTATTTGGTACCCGGTAATCAGTAGCCTCTTAAAGCACGGTTGCAGACTGACTAAGTGCTGTTGCTATTTAACAGATGCTGCTTGCTTAAAATTTGAAGTAGTGCTTAGATAGCTCTAGCTCCTTAACAAGGGGCATGTGTATATTTCTGCCGACCTATGCACTCAAAATGTTACATTTGGGTGTTGGTTGCTCATACACACACCATAAGATTGTGCCATCACGGCAAATGATGAGGTTAATCTTTTCTACATCTGTAACGTATTAAACGCTGGCATATTCTAAGTTATCATAAGTATCTGCCAATACAGCCTTAGCTCACGGTGCTCTAAAGACCGAGTGGAAAAAAGTACCTAGTACCTTGGTTAGGAGCTATAGCTTTAATTTTTTACTACAGAGGCAGTTTTGGCTTAATACATTAGCGGTCAGGGATTTATAATCTGTAACCACCACGTGATCCCCGCACTTGTAACAGCTGAGTATGCAATGCAGTGATGCCAAAATTCCTTCACCAATAATGGCAAATAAAAAATGGCTAAAGCCCTTATGACACTACTTTTTTATTCATTGAATTCATATAGATTTGATAGAAAGAAACAGAAAATGTTTAAAAGATCAAACTATGAAAAAATAGCTGTTTGGTCACGGCGCTGCTCGGGATTTTTGAAATATAAATGAAAATTAAATCCTGGAGAATTTCGTTCGTAACTTGACCCCAGCGCTATCTGCCGGGTCAAAATGTAATCAGGAAACTTATTATTGTTTAATAAATATAATCTGTGAATTTCAGCCAGATCGTACCATTAATGAAAATATCGAATATCACGAGAACAGCTCCACCTATCGGGCTAAGACTTAAGAGAAACCTAGCACCCGATTAAGATAATTTTTTGGCTAAGTTTGGTGTCTATATGTCCAGCGGTTTTTGAGTTTTAGGAGCCCATACGCGGTACAAACTTTTTAGTTTGTTTTTTTCTTTTGTTAAGGTTTTGTTTATTTTATTAAATGTTGTCAACTTTTTTTTATGAGAAACATAAAAACAAAACATACAAAAAGCGCTAAGTCGCTGAATTTGCCCATAAGTCGCTGATTCAGCAACACTTTTAATATTTCCAGCTTGAAATGTCAATTTTAAGTTGAACAATCTTACATTTTTTTTGACATAACTTAATTTTTTATCGATAACTTTGGTAAGATTTTTTACAGTTTGCTATTTATCTTAATACAGCTGAACTCTTTTCAATTGGTAAATTGTTCTATTAAATTATATTTTGACCGTTCACCAAAACTTGAACAATGCATTAAAAATTAAGTGTCATAAGGGCTTAAGTGAATTATAATGCAAAAATCATGAGTATTCAACTAAAATAGGAAGGTAATGCATATTTTAATTCTAACAGCAAATCGGGAAGATTTTTTTAAATTGAATAAAAATAATAAATTAAAGTAATAAATAAAATTATTTTTCTTTATACATAAATAATACTTATGTAAGTTGGCACTTTTTTATTAAAAAAACCCAGATTATCATCATCATAATCGTGGTCGTTTTTGTCATAGCTGTTGTTTGTAGAAGTTCGCAAAATATTTTGTAAAGCAAATTTGTCCATATTCTGCAACACTTTAATTATGATGGTGTATCAAATACATTTAGATGTGCGTGTGGGTGTAAATCAGTGATGGAAAATTCAGTACTATGGTACTATTTTCCGTACTTTTTCTTTTAATAAATACCACAGTACCCCCACGTCAGTTTTAGTATTTTTTTCTTTTTATGCTTCCTTGTAAAGAAATCCAGGGTGACTTTTTTTTAAACCTTGACAAAATATTCTACGGGCCAATAACATACAGGATACACATACAATTCATTGTTCTTTTTTGCTGTAAAAATATTTATTTGCTTCAAGCACTAATGACATTTTAAATGCGTTTCAACTACATGGCTTCGCTAACTGTATGACATATAGTATGTATTCACTATTTTTCCTCACTAGAAAATTAAGAATGAAAATAAAACGATTCATTGAAATTTTGCAAAGAATTGAGGCTGCTTGCAATATCTAAAAATTTATACATTTCTAGAAAGTATAAGCACATACATACATACAGAAAAAAATACCAATGTCAAATTGACCAGGCGCAATTCTGATTGAAAGTCATAATAAATTTATGCTAAAATAATCAATGTTTCATTTTAGTTTTGAATGAATAATGTTAATATAACATTTTTAATATTGAATTCTTAAAATCCTTTGCATTTTTTTATTTCCATATTTAAAAAGAAGAAAAATTCCCGTATTCGTTTTCTTTTCGTTATAATTATTAAGTTGAATACATAAAATTTTCGAAGTAGAATGATGACGAAAGCATATCGGGCCTTTTCTGCTGATGTCTTTTAACTGTGAGATCTTCTGAGAACATTGGGAAAAAACAACAAAGTGCAACGGGGGAAAAAAATAATAATATACTTTCTCTCTCTCTCTAGTTCAGGGTAAAGTGTTCACAATCATTCTAAAATAAAAAAATTTTCACACTCAAATTGAATTCATTTTGTTTCAACTTGAAATAATTCCACGTGATTCGTAGTGTTATTTCAATATCAATGTCACGTTGCTCTAACTTTGATGGAATGTTAAATAAATATGAATTAAAGTTATTTTAAAAGAAAAACTGTTGTTCGCAACTTATCATGTAGGATTAGCATGAAGTAACTATTAATTGAAATCTCTACTGAAAATGTAAAATCAACCTCTTTTTCGACGATTTTACATTGATTTTTTTTGTGTATGTACAATTGCCTTTACATATATTTTTATATCAAAATGAATTAATTTTTAGTTTGTTCACCAAAATTTTATATATTTTATATTAAAATTAATTAATTTTTAACTTTTTTTTTTTGAAATTTTTATGTATTTTAATAAAAAAATATGTTTTAGAAAAAAGTACCAAAATGTTGAATAAAGTACTTTTTTGCTTGGTGGTTAGTACCATCTCATTTTTTAAATTTTCCATCACTGGTGTAAATGCCATTACTAACCTTTGCTTTAGTTAATTAATTAAGCCTATTATTATCTTCCTGATCTTCTTAATCGTTTCTGATCTGACGCTCTTTCTTCTTTTTGAAGTATCCGAATGTTTTAAACTTCTTAACACAAGTTTAAAATTCGTTTCCCAGACTACATGAGTATGTTTAAAATAATCAAAATCTACAATTTTCCTTCTCAAACAGTTTATAAGCAATGAAACCTCTCTAAGTAGGCGAGTTGGATCATTATCCCTCTGCGACTGACGTGACTTTGTAATAACAATTCCAATGACGCGGTAGTACGCTAGATACCATTTTGATCGCTTATATTTTCCAAGCTCTGTTTCGAAAACATTCTGAAACTATTTTTTAATTTAATTAACTATTTTTTAAATAATGTTATAGCTTGTAATTTGCTGTAATTTATTTTTGAGAACAAAAACCACAATTAATTTTAAACCATATTAAATGGCATGGCACAAAATGGCCCTGAAGAACTTATATCTACACAAAAACCAAAAACGCTAAAAATTTCCCATTTGTTTTTTTTACAAGTTTTACAGTAGGTTGAGTTTGGATCTGAGCTAGCCAGTATAAAAAAAAGATGAGAAAATTTTAATGGTTAAATAAAAAGATACAACTGGTTTTATCTAGTGCACTGAATCAGACTTTTAACATGGATATGTCAAATTATTTGATCCAAAGCTCAGAATCTGCTTTTCACAGCTTTTAAAAGGTTTCGTGAAGAGCAGATTCTGAAGAATTTATTTTGTATTAGAGCGACCCATCAAAATAAAAATAATAAGTGATATAAAATATTGAAACAATTTTAGTCACGTGACGGATGAGGATGGAAAGTCCGGATGAGGATGGAAAAGGCAATTGTTGCTATATATGCGTGCAGAGGTGCGATCGGCACGAACTGGGGTATGGGCCCGAGGTGTGTCAATTGGATCATTGATGCTATAGTAAAGCCGGTTCTGTATTACGGTGTTGTATGGTGGACTGCGCTGGACAAGGGCAGGTACCGTGCTATGCTTGAGAAGGTATATAGACTGGTCGCATTGATGATCAATGCGCTCCACTGCCACTAGGGCGCTATTAACGATGCTAAACTGGCTCCCGGTGGACATTCAGAAATCTCAGCTATAAGGCGGGCAGCCAACTGGCTAAAGTATTATCGCGTATCGGGAGATATACGTATATTTACTGATAGCAAGGCTGCCATTGCCTATATTGCGGGTGTCTACACGACATCTAGATTAGAATGACGGATGACCTTGAATGAGATTGCTGAGCATTCAGGGGTAACGTTTATATGGAAACCAGGGCACTCAGACTGCCCGGGAAACCAGATAGCAGATGAGCTGGCCAAGGAAGGTGGTCGCATGGATGAAACATTCATAGATCAATTCATTGGCCTTCCAATGACACTACAAAATTATAACATTATTATAATTATATAATTATAACAAAAATATTGATGTGGTTGTTTCTCAGACACCTACCTTAATATTAACGTGGTTGTCTTGAAGACACTTTTCTGCTCCGCGCGACGCGTGCGATTTATTTGATCGCGTTCGTCACGCCAACTTACACATGAAAACGTATTAAGAAGGTACTGAATGCGTGAGAGCCAATGTTTGAAAAAGAACGGAAACACCTTTTTTCATTGGCGTCTGTTAGACATCCACGTCAGTCGCAGAGGGTTATCATGGCTTTGAAATATTTTGCTTACTGTTTCCACTTCGTGCAAATTTGGCTTAAAAACACAAGGTATAAGCGAGTAACATTATCGTTTTGAACTTCCCTTCTAGCTAGAAAATGGCTCAGTTGGCATCACTGATGCAATGCCAATAGGAAAGGCCAAGGCATATACTATGTGCACGCTTTTGTAATTAGATGAAGAGAATGGTGAAAAATGAAGGTGACAAATTATATCTGGTGGCATATTCTAGTGATGGGCTGACCAGAATTTAGCAACACATCAGAATGGTATGAAATTTCGGGATGATCGCTAATTAATATTAAATGAAATCTCATTATTTACTTTAAATAACGTTTAAAATAAATGTCACATTAATTACACAAGGGAACAAGTTTCTTGTTGATTAGGAACTGAATGTTGTTTGTAAGGTTTTTTGGGACGTTGAATCCAAATATTCACTTAGTTCTTTTTTATCAGCTGGACTTTTTGCGATATACCGTTATGTCCAAAATTAAAGCACTGCCGCTACATACATATATAGGAATAACTGGAAAACGGTTCACCATATTCAGTTAAGCAAATTGAAGATTCGTCAACAATGTTATATTTAAGCCGTGGTTACATTGATCTTAAATTTTTATGCACAATTTACTGAGAAAACTGAATGGATACAAATCGCGATTTCCATACAAAAATTAAATTTTTGAATGGTTGTGTATTTGCTGCTGTTTTATTTATGGACATTTTTTCTTTCACTTAAAAATAAGGTACCTTCACTTTTTTGTGAATAATAGCAAAACGCGTTTATTGATTTTTATGATCTATACCTCATTTTGTTCATAGTTTATGTGACTTTACGTGAAAGTAATAAGACGTAACTTTTTCCCGTTTTGGATTTTTTATGATTCTTGAAAATACAATGTAATTAATTTTTTGTATTTTATTTACGTAAACAACCATTACTCAGCCATATTTTTTTACTGTTTTTCAAAGTCAACCATTACATCTTTATAAAAAATATTTTGAAAATGTCGAACGTGCGATTAATGCTTGTAACTTAAAAACGAGCTAATGAAGAAAATCGGAGATTAGACTTAAAATCAGCGACCTCAAATTTGTAAAAAAAAAATTGCATCAAACCCCCAATCAACACAAAAAAATTATATTTTCTTTCCTTGTGTTATTGGTCTACTTGTTTTTAAAGTAGAGAGTTTTATCAGAGCCAGACGAGCTGTGCATGAAAGCAAGTTTAGTGGAAACAAAAGAGCAGTTATTGTTTTTGTACCGATTTAATTGAATTAGAATACGTTTTGTTAACTGAGTATTATATAAACGATCCATATTCTAAAGTTGGCCTAACGAGTGTCAAACAAAGAGTTTTTGTAATATACGTGTCACCGAACTTGTTTGCCCAACGCTTTATATTTCAAGGTCTGCATCGAGCTTTATTTATCATAAACGTAATATGCGCATTAAAGCTAAGTTAAGTCATGTCAAGTGGTATTTCAAAATCAAGAACGTTTACAACTGCACCACATTGAATACCTCCTAGGAAATAATTTACTGTAATTGGATAATTTCTTGTGAAACGCATTAGATTACACTTCTTTAAATTTAGGTCCATTAATTTTGCTTCACTCCATTCATAAAAGCAGTTTAGATAATTTTGAAGACGTTAATGATCTAAGACATGGATTTAAGTTAAAAAAATTTTACATCGTCAGCATACATAAAAAAATTTTAAAGTGTTATAACTCCACGCAAATCATTTATAAAAAACTAGAACAATAGAGGCCCAATCGCGGCTGTCATGAGGTTCTCCTGATGGCAGTTTATTGTTTTAGAAAACGTTCTATTAAAAGGACGGCTCAAGCTCTATTCGATAAATAAGAGTAAATCCACTTTAAGCTAAAGTCTGTTAACCCCATCACTTGAACTTTCTTAACCAAAAAAAGCTGAATTAGAGTGTAGATAACACCTGTTTTATTCCTTAAGAAAAAAACACGATTTGTTGCAATTGTATATTGAAGAAGGTCTGTTGTGATGGAGCATCCTTCTTTAAATCCGTGCTGATATGGATACATTTTCTTTAAGACTTGACAATATAACTTACCTGTTATCAAATTTTCAAAAAGTTTTGGTAAAGTGCTAAGTTCTAGATCAAGTACCCGACTTAAATAATGGAACAATAAGACATTCTTTCCAAATTTTCGGAAAATATCCAAATTTAATTATATTAAACATTGATAAATTAGAGGGCGGTAAAAGAAACCTGACGTTAATCATCTAGTATTTTTCATTGCTTATTTTCTACTTAATTCATTAATCATTTTATTACATATTTATTTATCTTTTATTATTTTGGGTATTTCTGAAAATATCTTACTGTAACATTTTCTCTAGACATTCGTCATTAATCTCTTGGTTGCTTTTTAAACTTTTTCATTGTTGATTCTTCTTAGTGTGTTTAGAGGTAATCGAACTTCCGGTTAGTTTGCAAAACACACATACACAACACAAATAGGAGGCAATAAAAGCAAAAATAAAAAAAACAACGAAATAAAAATAGAAAACCAGTTGTCTGAAACTCCACTAAAACAAAACGTGCGAATCTTTTACCTAAAAGTTAACGATCACTTTCGCAACCACACACAACGTTTTAATAAACACAAACGTGTAAATAATTGTAGACAATAAATGTATAATTTTTGCGTATATTTTTAGATTTAAGAAGTCCACACAATAATTATAAGTACACATTAAAAATATAATGTTATACACAGAAAAAATTCTCCAAATATTTGTCATCAATTACCCAAAAAAAATTAGTTTTAATTAAAAATTGTATCAAGTGAATTAAACGCTAAATTGATACTATTAACTTCTTTACTGGTGCAAATTTAATTATTTTTTTTTAATGATATTGCACATTTTTTAATTGAAATCAACTTTTATTTTTTCTGTGTTGCAATCTGTGTTTGTGAAATAACACACTTACTAAACGAAATTTTTTTATAAATTTAATTGCTTCTATCTAATAGTGATGTTACGAATATTCGTACTCGTATTTGAAATGCCGTATATTCGCCTATTTAACGACATTCGTATTCGTATTCGCCAAGTTCAAGCGAATATTTCACGAATATTTTGTTAATATATACCAAAAGAAAATAATACAAAAGTGTAAAAAACACATAATACGAAACCAAAAAAATTAATTTTTAATAAACCAAAAACCTTTTGTCTTTAACGCAAAATAAAATCTTCTTTTAGTAAAGTAAAAAACAAACAAACATTTTGCTGTCACAAAAAGAATTTATGAAAATTACTAGAGTTGAGTTTAATGATTCCTTGATAAACTATCAAGCAATTGTCTTGTCATCGTACGAAAATTATCGACAACTGGAATGGGTCAATGAAATATCAAGATGATTCGGATTCCATTACATAATTTAGAAATGCGTTCACAGCGCTTAATTGACATTTAACATTTAAGAGATCTTTTTATTCTGCTTATTATACAATAATTAGGAGTGGGAAGCTAAACAGTTTGATATCATTACTAAGCCCTGTACGAAACAGTTTTAAGCAAAAAAATTAAGTATGTGAAAAACCATCGAAATAGGTCGGATAATTACAAAATAAAAGCGCAAAAAGAGTGAAAAAAATTAAATTTAAAATTATTTAGGTATGAGTATCAGTGTGAAAATTTTAGCATTTTTGCAATTAAATTTAGCATTCAAAATTTTGATTAAGCTGCAAAACATTCTTTTAGTATTTCGGTATTTTATTTAGGATCTTCATAAAATGTTTTCTGCTTTTTTAGCTTTCTTTATAAATTTTTTTAAATTTTGACTACAAACAGCTGCACTCAAAAAGAAATTTCGTATAAAAATTGATTAGTTTTAACTTAAGAAGCGTCTGACCTGTTTTGTAAAAAAAAAAAAAAAATTACATTCAGGGAATCTTAGAAATGCCCTCATTATGTTGATTATAAAAATTATGTAAAAATTTAATCAAATAATCGCGAGATAAGAATTTCATAGTGTAAATGTTTGGGCATTTCATGTTAATCCAACGAAATATCTCAAACAAACTTCTGCTGTAAACTGCTAAAAATAATAATTTTGAAATTTTAGTTTTATTTTAAACTTTAAGAAATAAACTGGTCTAAAATTTCTTTATATAGAATATTTAAAATCAGAGTAAAGCATAGAAATAAAATCGCTTGTATTTTGCTTACATCAGGGGTATTGCAATTCCAATTTTTTAAATTTTACTTAAAATGAGTTCCTTAAATTTATGTAGCTTTAAATAAAATTTTATACTGTAAATAAATTGTTAGCAAAAATCTTGAAAAATTTTAGCATTTACTTAAATAATTTTTTACATTTTCTGGCCTTGTCTAGTGCAATTTTAAAATGTGGTCACACTGATAAGTATGCAAACAGTTCCTTGGAGTTATATATATATATATATATATATATGTTCCCATCGATCCTATAAGGAGCATAGGGCCTTGGAGTTATGGAATATATTAATTTTTAAGTTCAACATTTTTTATTTTTTCGAATTTATTCTATGAGTTAAATTTCAATTATGTATTTAAGGAATAGAGCTATTACAAAAAGCTTTATAAAATACATAATTGAAATTTAACTCATAGAATAAATTCGAAAAAATAAAAAATGTTGAATATAATAAAGTTGCTTATGAAAAAGAAATAATTCCCAATATTAATTTTTAAATATTAAGAAATTCCAAAATTTTTAATATTTTAATTTCTTGCTGCTCTTTTTAACAAATAACAAAATTTTTTCAACTTATTCGAACGTATTGGGGCATTGCTAATCACAGATTCAAGTTTTGCAATTAAAAAAATATACGTTTTCGGAAGGGTGTTGTTCTCACATTAATTTAAACTCTATATACATACGTAAATACGTATATTAGGCACATAACTCCATGGTGGATATAGCAAATGTAGTACAAGTAATGAATATCACTTTTTTATGTGATTTGGGTTTAAAAATTGTCCGCACCAAACGCCATTTCTAAATAAAAACAATTTTTTCTTAAATATTTTCATTTGGAAATAAAAATGTTTTCGAAATGCGCATAGAAACTGGCTTTCCCTCAATAATAAGTTTCAGTGTTTTATCAAAAATAAAAATTGGGAATTTAGCACGTCATAGAGAAATCTTATTAATAATAAATTTTGTGTTCCCGAAAATAACTTTTGATGAAAATATGTTCATTTGTTATATGAAATAAGTTTTAAATTTAAAATATGAAATGATTCACACAATAGCAAAATGTTTTGCACAATTTTAATTGCCAGTTCTGCGCAGAGGTGGTGTCACAGCACTTCCTCAATAGCTGATAGAATTTTGACCCAATGTCTGAAAAAACATTCATTTACAGGACAATATTTTGTAGTGTGACGAAATTATTTTCGTTGAAAGTATGATCTGAAAACCAGACTTAGTTCCAAGCATCACATCCAAATTTACAATTATAAAATAATTGCAATCGATATTCCGGAAAAATTATAAAAGACAAAAGTGCCAGAAAAGATCCAGAATTCTAACGAGCATAATATATACTTATTTTTTCAAAGCTTGGACCAATTCATAAAGTTATTGCATGTCGCTCTTGTATCACTTTTTTCAACATTTTTACACAAATGATATTTCTTTAAATTTATAAATTCAATGATAAAGCAAATGGCTATTTGATCTTATAAAAAAAAGTAATTGCGTTTGGTTCAGAAACTTTTATGTGTTCTCGAAAAAAAATTAAGGGCGTTCATTCTTTTTTATGCTCTATTCCAATATGCTATGCCATTTTTCTTATTTGTAAAAATTGTAAATTGTCCACATGGCCTTATCTGATAACCATTTCGTTCAGTGTATTTTCTTTTAGCTGGAAAGAGAAAGTACTAAAAAATAGTTAACCTTTATTTTTAGCCTTAAAACAGTATGGTTTTGAGATAAAATCTATAAATAAATATAAAGACAGACAAGAAACTCAATTTAAATGGCAACAAAATAAATGCGCAGATTGGAATAAATAAAAAGATAGAATAAAAATAGAAAATTATTATTTCAATATGTGGTCTGTTTAGAAGTGGGTCAAATCGTGCATTAAAAACATTTGAAATTATCCCATGTCTACGATGGAAAAAGATATTTTGCGTGCACTCTTACAAAGTATTTACAAGCACGTTTAGAGAAAGTGCCTTACTTGAGTCCAATAGGCAATCATGGACCCAGCAAAATATTATTATGTTATGACGTTAAGATTTATATAATACATAGGGGGGATTCACAAGGTGTGCTATCAAGTCATATCGTCATAATGTCCTAAATAATATTTTACAATTGTTTAAAAAAAAAATATTGTTCTGTTTCAAACAATATAAAAAAATATTTTTTTTTAAACAATTGTAAAATATTATTTAGGACATTATGACGATATGACTTGATAGCACACCTTGTGAATCCCCCCATAGTTCTTTTAACCGAATATTATCTAGGTATATGCATTTATATATATATTTTTTTTATTATTATTCCTACGCTAATCCCGCGAAGCTCTTCGCTGGTCTGCAGGAGACCAAAGTCTCTGGCTGGAATCGAACCCGCAACCCCAGTACTGATAGACTAGCTCACTACCTCCTGAAAGTGATACAAGCGTGGGAGTTTATATGGACCTATAGTCAGTTCTGGATCAACTAGCACATAATAGCCAAATTGTATATCAGTACTCACTCTTATAAGAAAGTTATGACATTAAAAGCTGTTTTCGAGAGTGGTATTTGTGTTGGAGCTATCGTTAATTATGGACCGATACCGATTAAATTTTGTTAGATGATTAAGGTTATAATAAAATATTTTTATCCAAATTAAGTTCTAATACCAATATAATAAGCTGGGTTTTTTTAAATTTTAAGTGGCCGTGGCACCTCCCATGAAGTTTCCAGATTTTGGACGAATTGCTGGGTTATCAATACACAACATTTGTCTAAAAATTAGTGGGAGTAGATAAGTGGGCGGCATAACTCCCAATAAAGAAAGTATACATATAATTTTTATATCTCTTGAAAACGTACATATAAATTCTTTATCCAACGAGATCTGTATTAATAAGTAAGACTGCTATATTTGGCTATGCCGAATCCTATTTACCCTTTACGATGGTGCGATAAGAATAAAAATTTATATAAATACTGTCCTTTAGATATAAATTAATCTTTTTTGTGGATGTAGCCTACCGATAACCAAAGTACTTGTACATAATTTGGAAACTTTGGCTCTTGCCGTTTTCCAGCAATTAGGGTATTATGCTGAAATAAGAGGCAGTATTGCTTTTTGCTCATACCTCAGCCATTTGTAAACTGATGAGGCTGAATTTTAATAGCAAACAATTCGACTATGTGTAACATAAATATATAACAACCTAGTCCCCATCGTATCTGGGGTCTTCGGAAGCCCCATTCTAACGGAAAGACGGATATCGTTAAATAAGCTTTGCTTCTCATAAGAACCCAGAATATATGTACATTAGAGCGACTCAAAAAAAAGTGATTTTGTTACCCCTCTGAAAATAAAGGTTGATATGCTTTATGATGATTTCCAAAATATTTTGGTTCTAGCGTTGACCAAGATCTAACCATTTTTAAAAAATGTATTTTTGCAGTTTTTCGAATTTTTTTGTACTTTGATCCAAGACGACATAAATAAAATTTGTTATCATCGAAAAGAGTTTTTGAAGCAGCATCCAATGGTATATAAAACTTGACCACTTGCGACTTACTAATTGAGATATTTAACAAAATACATATTTTGGTTTCGGGTTTTCATACAAATTCTACGTATGTGGACAAATGTTCTGCTTGTCAAATTGAATTTGTTTTAAAATAATGTTATTTTATTTATTTTTTTGTAATTATTCACATAAAACGCGAAAATCGCGATATATTTTAGCTTTTTTTCATATATAGGCAATATGGGTATAAAATTTTTTCATTTTTCAATTTATCAAAATGTGAAAAATACAATAAAAAAATATAAAATTAATAAAAAATAATACGTAGAATTTGTATGAAAAGCCGAAACCAAAATATGTATTTTGTTAAATATCTCAATTAGTGGTTCGCAAGCAGTCAAGTTTTATATACCATTGGATGCTGCTTCAAAAACTCTTTTCGATGATAACAAATTTTATTTATGTCGTTTTGGATCAAAGTACAAAAAAATTCGAAAAACTGCAAAAATACATTTTTTAAAAATGGTTAGATCTTGGTCAACGCTAGAACCAAAATATTTTGGGAATCATCATAAAACATATCAACCTTTATTTTCAGAGGGGTAACAAAATTACTTTTTTCGGCTCCATACAACTTGAGTCGGTCTAATGTACATACTTTATATATTGTAGCAATTACAAACGAAATGAAAAACTTATATATTCCCTTACTTTCGGTGTAGGGTACAAAAAGTTCTACTAATTTTATTTCAATGGGGACAGGGTTTGAGCGATATATACGCTCTATAAGCAAAAGCATCAAAATTTAGACTTTTCCTTACCTAAAATAACAATAAAATCCCAAAAGCTAACAACTGCCGAAACCAGCATAATAAACGCACTGCTTTTGTAACGACACTGGCTCCCGACAACTTTTTTATTTTAACAACGGCAAACATTTCTTAATTGAAGGAACTCAAAAAGCAGCGGCAATAATTCTTATAGTTTAGAAAAAAACATGTATGTAGCAAAAATAATGAAACAATCAGCTTTTGTAATTAACAGTCTGTAAACCGCCATATGGAAAAAGAATGAAGGCAAGTAGCCGCACTAAAAGAGATAATAGGAGCACGAAAGTTTGCCAATGGCACACGAACGATTGCCACTGGCGCACGATTGCTGCCATTGGCAATCATGATATTTTGCATGCACAACACAAAAAACAATCATTTTTTTCTATACAACATAAGAATCAAATCAACGTCACAATTTTTGCTTTGTTACATTTTATATTAAAACAAAAAATAATTTGTATATAAAATTTAATTATCTACATATTTACTCATGTATGTACCACCACTGATGATTATTATTATTATTATTATCAGATACTTCGGCTCCTATTGGTACGTATGTCGGCTTCCATTAGCACGTACTTCGGATCCTATTGGCACTTATTGTGCAGCTTTTTTTTCTTTGTTTTCTTGAATCAGTATTTTGTAGTGTTATAATGTGTACGTGTAAGTGTATTCCCTATAACCCTTGGTTATTTTTAGTAGCTGTCAGGGTTTCAGCTGATTTGCAAGGCGTTCAAAGGAACTGCCGAATTAGTTTTTGAGTCTTGGAATTAAAACATAGGCAAGTTATTGCCGGTTTAGTTTTGTGATTTCAAGTCTGCTTTATTTAAATTTTACGAGTGCTTATATACTACAAATGAATTTTTAACTTAACCGTTCTAACTTATTTTAATTATTTACATTTCTCTATTTGTCTTTGTCGGTCATATGGAGATATCAATAACAAGCCCTCATGACCAGTCTCGCCAATCGAAATGTTGGACGTTGGAATGCACTCAATTTACACTCAATTTTAATGTCATTCACTTACATTCCGATTGTCGTCATTTGTTTATACCGTTATTTGATATTTAAAATACCCTACTCTATATAAGTTGGTAAGTGTTGGTTTTAGAGTAGTTTAAGGGTATGCGGTGGCGACTTATGAGGTACACTACAATTTTTCTTCCTAACCAAAATCAAAACATGATAAACATTGATAAATATTTTAAAAATTTCAATGGCAGTGGTAAACGCAAAATTAAAAAGGTTTTGGTTGATAGGTGCTTTTAAAAACTGAATGGGGGTAGCGAAGCTGACTGGGTTCAGACAGTTTATAATGTTGCCCACATATTCATAAAAAATATTATTGATTAATAAAAGGTTTATTGAACAAATTTTCATAGGAAATTCGTATCATAAACCTCCAAAAACCTAAAATATTTTCTATAAATATGGGCGTAAATCTATAATTAAATTATAATAGTTATTTTTAATTTTTTTTTTTTTTTTTTTTTTTTTGATTAAACAATTTTTTTTTTTTTTTTGTGTAAAATTTTAGTGGCAGAAATCACTAAAGTCACTCAGTGAACTTATCGTAATACAAAAAATTAAGAAAAAAAAACAAATCGAATTAAAAATAAATACATATGTATATAAAAATTAATTTTAAGAGCTGAACCAAAACTTCACTTTTATTTACCAACAATTACCTCCTCAGCAAAAACTTGATTTATATTTTACCAACAACTTCCTAAACGCATAATCTTTCATATCTAATCGCTATACTAGTCCATACAAAAAGAGAATTAACGAAGCACGAAAGATCCATGCTTAAAGTTCAACTGTAGAAGCTAATTTTTTTTCACATAGTAGAAGTGGGTAAGAAAAAATTGTGATATTAATTAAAAAATTAATTAAGTTTGGACCAGTAAAAAATCAATTACACGTTTAATTTACTTGCTTAATCGTTTAATTCAGTTGATTAAACGATTTATTAACTTGATTACAAATTTAATTAAAACTGATTTTATTTATCATTAATAGTTTAATTGGCGAATATCATTGATGTTACGGAAATCAATTTTTAATATTCCCCAATCACTGCGCCATTTTTTGTCGAATACGAATATTCATTTGTTTAACAACAAAGTTGCTCAAAAGTTTTTTCAGTGCTTTCTATCCGTTCTTTTAAACGGTACTAACATTTAATTTGTGTTCAAAAATCAAAAAGTCTGCTCAAGCGCTGCCCTTCAGTAACTCTTAATGCTTCTTCTGTATCTAATTCCTCCTCTAAAATGGATACACAGAATTTAAGAATTTTATTTTACAGATAGCAAATCATTTTACTGAATCTAATTTTATTTACAAATGCGCTTCTTTACTTTTATATAATTTAAGAAACGGCTTGACACGACAATATTTTTAATTTTACACTTGCGTTGTTCACGGAAGGCTCGTTATCAGGTTATATGGTTATTTAATTATATTCACAACAAAATACATTTATTAAAATTTTTAAAATATATTTTGTAGCTGTTAATGTAACTACATAACCATATAACTTGATAATCCGCGTTTCGCGAACAACCCAAATGAACTTTTGTATTTGTTTAAATAATATTTTTAAAAAAACCACTTCGCAAAGAATTAAAACAAGAAATGCCAAAAAAAATGGCAAGCTAACACTGTTTAATAATCCACTATAACAAACGTTACGTTACCTCTATGCAACTTTTTTGACTTAAACATACGAGCTCGTTGAGCAAACATATAAATTGTAAATTTTTTGCGTGGGGATAATTTTTAATGAAGGTTTCGCTAACTGAACGAAAACTTTATATAATTTAACGGGTTCGGTATGACAGCGAACAGCTTGTAATATTTACAAAAGTTCCCGATAAAAACGCTGGTTAAGACTCTCGTTAGCGCAACGAACACTTTATTAATTGTAACGTACGAGTTCCGTAGGACAACGAACTGTTTATAAAATCCACGTGCTTTTGTGTTAATAAGACTGAATAAATGTTTCTTTAGTTCAACGAACATCTTTTTTAATGTAACGTGCATTGTATTTGAGGCAACATATCGAGCGTTTGCTTTAATAGTCATAACGCAAATTTTAATTTTCTACCACCTTAAAATTTTATTCTTCTCTCTAGAGTTGAGTTTATAAGATATTTGTGTTAAATCTTTACACAATATGAAGAAACAATATGGCGATTGTTAAGTTATGGCTCTAGTGCAGTAAAGACTCGATATGATTATGTTAATTTCAATGAACTTTTCCTTTGCCAAACGAAGGTTTTATAATTTGTTTGTACATTCATTATTAAAACAAATATATAAGTGCATGTTCATTGAATCAATGAAGTGTACTTTAAATACCTGGATAATTTTATTTTTCATTATATTAATGAATAGCTCATTGATCCAACGAAATATTTTTTGGAAATATATTTTTATAAAAGTTATTCGATTATAGTATGAACACTTTTTCGTTCAGTGTATAACGCTAAATTTATAGCAACACCATAATTTGTTAGCGTTTCTGGCGTACCAAAGTAAATTTCGGGAGAAGAGTTATATGGGATATATGGCGAATTATAAACCGATCATAATAAAAGTTGGTTATATAGTCTACAGTGGTATAACCTGAAACTTTGCGAAATGTCATGTAAACACCTGTATTTAGATTTTAATTTAATTCTTGTTATTTTTAACCAAAATATATGAAATCAAGATTTTTCTAATAAAGCGCCCAAATACTTTTGCTGGAGTTACAATGTTTCGTTAGAATATATTAAAGTTATATTGAAGTGGATCACGTTTTAGTCAACGGTGAGCGGTATAGAGACATGATCACGAGCCTTTTATTAGGGACGTAACGATACTCTTTTTTGTCCGATACGATACCGATACTTAAAGAGAAATATCGCCGATACCGATACGAATATTAAATTTATATTCGAGGCAAAATTAACAAAAATTAAATAGACTGATTTCGTTATTATACCATGACTGTGTAAGAGATTATTAATATTTAAAATTGATTTTAATAAGATTTTAAAAACGACGAAATGAATTTAAATTCATGGTATAATAAAACTATTTCTTAAACAAAAAAACGGTGTAAGAGATTATTAATATTCAAAATTAATATTAATAAGATTTTTATTTGAAAAGCAAAGTATTTTCAACTTTTGCGGAGATAATTTCGCAACTCCGTTTGAAGCAGACCTGCAGTAAAAAATCGTCTCTCTGAAGTGAGTGAACCCATTTGATGACTTAACTCTTTTTGCGTCATGGGCTTAAATGTTGAGTTTAAAATTTAAAAGGACCAGTAAACAAACGTGTCTGAGTCTCTAGAAAAATGAGAAGATCTAATCTAGATTTCTTATTTAGCTGAACCACATCGTAGGATGGACAGAGGATCATTCTTGTCCAAATTTTCTTTTAAGATTTTCAAAAACGCTTCAATGGTTAGATCTTGTAGACTTATTAGAACTTTCACTAGATCTAGGGGTGACCGTGTCTTTAACACTTACGGAATTTAGGGTCATGATGAGTAGCTCAATAAGACGTTTTTTTTCGTTGTTTCTATTGTCCTTGAAATTTTCTAGTTTTGTATAGAAGCTAGAGAATTGCAAATAAACAATAGATTTCATTATTCTCTTAACACTGAAATCGTTCATTCAGAGCTAATGCAACGTAAATCGCCAATTTTTGGGAATCTGAACTATTCTGCAGCTCAGTTTATTCATTTATCGTATTTTCTAATCATTTTCGAAGACTAACAGTCAAGCGAAATAGCGTCAGAGAATATATCAATGGCTTTGCTTATGGATTTTGTGGTATTTTTGAAGCAACCCAAAATTTGTAACAAAATGAATTTTATTTTCACAAAAATCATTAAAAATTCTTAAAACGTACAATTACATACCAGATTTATGAATGGGAGAACGTTTTACATTACGGTGTAAAGCAAAGCGGCTGATGCTGCAGGTCCACACCAAGCGTTCAATGCGTTTATGTATCAGACCAAAAAGTCGTAGTTTTAAATTGCATTGACAAGCTACACAGCACATCGAAAGCATGAAGTTCGATTACTGTCTACTTAAGCATACGTCTGGAAAAAGGAAACACACGTGGTGTGGACCGACCTCCAGCCTAAGAATTAAAAGAAACAATTTATTGTTCTGTTTGATTTTTTTCTATTAGTTGTTGTGCAAAAATAAGCAATGAAAATTAAGTTGTTTGTTAAAAAAAGATATATATCGGCAAACGTGAAGTATCGCCGATATATCGGTATCGGTATTCGTTACGTCCCTACTTTGTATGCCTCAATTGAAATCATTAGTATTGCACACATGGGATTTGAGCAGGATGGTGCTATATATTACACTGTGAAACATTGCGAGCCAATAATTTTACGAAATATACCTGTTAATTGGTCATATCGTTATAGGCGAAGAATAGCCTGATATATGGCGAAAAGTGTGTACAAATTGGACCTCAAGTTTATGCCAAACCGTAGCGGTCACATACCCGAAAATATATTTCAACATTAATGCTATTGAATTTTTTATTTTATTTCAATTTAAATTTCTCAGGCTCTAAAAAAACACGTAAAATTTTCTTATATTAGGAGATAGACGACCTTATATTTAATTTAGCAACTGTTATGAATATATTGTGATAATTATTAATATTCTTCACAAGCTAAGAAAAACCTATTGAGAATCAAAATATTTTAATAAAACTCTAATCATTCTGTTACAATCTTCTGCCAATTTAAGTAAAATGACTTAACACAAATTCATTGTATCTAAAAATAAAACTAACTGAATGAAAGCTTAAACTCTTTAGCAGCTTGTGGATTGACTGATAAATAAATTACGTTGCTCACTCATTAACAGTGAAGTATATATTACACAGCAATCGCAAAATTAAAATAAACTAAATGTTTTTACAGATACATACGATTTTTGTTTTTATTAAAGAAATTCGCAAAAACAAAAAGCAAAATTCGAGTTAGTTCGCATAAAATCAAGATTGTGTGCGCGTGTATGATTTTTATGCGAACATGTGCCACAAAATTTAGTTCAGTCAGTGCTGGAACTTATTTTTGTGGTTGTGTGTTTGTATCGTTTACATAGATATCTACTTATGCTGTATTTCAAATCAGGTAGGTATTTTCAAGACCTAAAAACGTATGTACATTATAGTTGAAATTTTTATTTGCTATTTGATTTGCAATTTTAAAACGGTAGTGCCATGTTCCTTGGGCCTTTTTGTCAGGAAAAATTATTTTATTGCAAAACTCGTTATTAACACCCCAAAACAAATAAAGAAAATATTGGAAAGTTTTAAAATCTTATATCAAAAGTAGTACATATAAGCATCTTTTTGTGTTATTAAATTAAGAGTAATAAAAAAAAAAAAAATTGATAGCATTAATATATGACACTAAACACTAGGGTGGGCCGCTTTGTAAGGACACAAATTTGTCGATATTGCGCCATCGATTTTTCGATAGCTTTTGGCATGAGGAAAAAAGTTCCACTACGACACATCAGAAAAACCATTTTTGAGGCGCCCAAATTTAAATTTTTTGACTTTTTTATTTTGAAGCTTTTTTAGTTGGTAATATAAAAAAATCGGCTGATATAAGTTTTTTTTTTTTAAATATTACCTTTCCAGGTGAAATTTAAGCTATAAACGATGGCGATAGTAGTTTTTCCAACAAAATGTTTTTCTTGACGTTTTGGACGAGTGTATTATTCTGGGGAATAATAATCAAATCTCTTTCGGATTGGTGCGGGGATACTAAATATTAGAGGGGCCAATCTGGTTAGAGAGGTTATTATAATTTCTCGGTTAGGAGATTTTTTTTTTGAGATTATGGGAAATAAAAGAAAAGAAGAGAGAATTAATTTCTTTTATTCAACCTTTAAGCTTAGGCTCTGGGGTGCACACCTTGAATGATAGCTTCCTAGCTGACAGTGGTATACCAATAAAATGATTCCCTTTTTTCCTGTTTCAAGGATTATTTTAACTAACCATTGTAATTTTAGTAAGTATATGTTGACAAGAGCTCGAAAAGAATAATAGTTTCAAAAAAGTTAAAATTTCATTACACGGCATTCACGGAATTGAAACATTAAATTTAATATTCAAAACAGATTTCCAGTAAGTACTAAATTTAAATGTTGTTAATTTAAATGTTGTTTTATATTAGCGATTTCCACACGACTAATATACGTACTAGTATATACTAAAAAAAATGTAAAATATTTTAAGGTGTCCAAAGTAGTTTGCACAACGAGTTTTTGTCGAAAAATTAATTTGTTTTACGCCTTAATCGAATTTTTACTATATTTTATTATTTTTATGGCTCAAAACAAAATTCGCACGTAAAATGCGATGGCGTTTTGGTCAAAAAATTAGCAGTAGTTTTTAAATTAAAATTGTTTACGTCTAAACAAAAGGCGGCGGTGTTTCCAGCCCTAGGGTCTATTGAGAAGGACCGCTATTGACGTCTTGAGGCGCCACCGTCATCAAGAATTATATTTCAATTTTTATGTATGCTCGTTAAGCATTAAGCATCGTTATTGCTGTTTTTAAGATGAAGTTTCACTATAGTTTTTTTAATCGTTGTATAACCGCCAGTGTGTCAAGTACGAGTAGATTTATAATCAATCGATCTGTCCAGCTAATGAAATACAATTCTAAAAAAGTTTTACAAGTTTAACTTTAAAGTCAATAAACCAGTTATAACGTTTTCACAGGAAAGTGTGCTTTATTTTTTGATAAAATACTCTCTTTTGGCTTAATTTGTATTGCCTTTTTTCTATTTCTTTGTAAAATTGTGTAATGTCATTTGGGTGAAGTCAGCCGCCTTGAAGCCGAACCCATTAAGCCCTAAACCATTACAAAAATATTAATTAAATAACAAAAAAAAATTATTGGTTTTTTCTCTTAAAATAAAATAATTTAAAATTGTAGAATTGTTGTTGGAAGTTGTCAAAACCTGCGCTATATTTAATTCAATCAACTAGCATATTGTTTGAAACGGAAAAGTTTTTGATCACTTTTTTTATTGAAAAAAAAAAAATATTCACAATCTTAAATTTTTAGAAATCAATATAATCATTTTGGTAATAGGTGCAAAATCAACAAATCGTTTGCTTGGTTAAATAAATTTAGTATGAATTTGGTGATTATAATTTCAAGCGTACAATTTTAGCTTTGAAAGGTAATATTTAAAAAAAAATTATATCAGCCGATATTTTTTATTACCTACTAAAAGTAGTAAAATTAATAAAAGTTGAGAAATAAAAGCTGAGAAAAGGTCAAAAATTAGAATTTGGGCGCCTCGAAAATTAATTTTTTGATATGTCGTAGTGGAACTTTTTTCCTCATGCCAAAAGCTATTGCAAAATCGATGGCACAATATCGATTGCTTAATCGACCTACCCTTCTGGACAATGATTTTAACCCATTAGCGCCCAATGTTCCCATTTGGGAAAATGCACAAATAACTGAATAAATAATAATTGAATAAATGAAATTATATTTTTCGAAAATAAAGAAAAATGTTAAAATAAAAATTTGGCGCTAATTAATTATCTAAAATGCTGCTTTATGAAGTGACTCGAATTATAGAATAGATCTATAACAGAAATATAAAATAAAAAAAATTCATTATGCCAAGACAAAACATTGTATTTGGCGGGATAAGAGTAATGCTATATTAAGTTAAAATATAATTTCGTATTATTTGACACACAAAAATAAACAACGATTAAATGGTTTTAACTAAAATAATGTTTACAAATAACAAGCTCTGTACTTAGTGTTATAATGTATAAAACATAGCTGAAGGTCAATACTTGTATACCCTTTATGAGGATATCACGCATTATGTGAACCGATTGCTTTCAATATTCTAGATTAATTTATATTTATGTTATTTAAGAAATCAGTTTAGTTATTTTTTAGTTTTTCTCCCGTATTGGTTCATCATAATTCTTTAGACTGCAAACTAAACTAAACATAAATCAAATTGCCAGGCTCTAAAAGAAATTTTATCAGAATTTATATCTAAAACAAGTAATATTCAGCTATGCCAATGTTATTGAAAAGTCGATTGTTCCTAAGTTCAAATGATTTGGGCGCTATCGTATTAAAATCCTTATTCCGGGCGAAAATTTTATTTCGCTGATTTTTAAAACCAAACAAATCTCATGTATAGAGAATATTTAAACTCAATTTTATCAAATAAATTCTACATACGGAAGATGATATCCGTTAAATATTTCTACTGTTAGCACAACAGCTGTTCTTGTTTGCTTTCTCATGTTGATGTGTTTTTTTTTATGTTTTATATGGTTTGTGATTTATTGTTAAAAAATATATTTATACTTTGCTTTTCTTTATATTATGTGTGTTTTGACTTCGTTAAAAAAAACTTAAATGTTTAATAATTTTGTTTATACTCATTTAAATTCTAAAAGAAATGTTGCAAGCGTATTTATTTTTTCTTTTTTCTTTCTAGTCATATTTATGACATATTTATGTTTATTTCAAATTAAATAATAAACGAAAACTTTTGCGAAGATTTGATTTAAACTTTTTAAGAACTTTATAAATCGTGCTATTACGGAATTGTGAGATGGATTAAATCGATTGCCAAAGGGCAATAAGGGCGTTATCAGTTAAAAGGGTTAGGTCCAGGACCTAACTGTAGGATGGCCATTACTGAATTCTCCTCGGGCGGTGAGATCCGTATCATATGAGTGCCGGTCCACTCGGTGATAATCGGAAACGAAGGGCCCAATAAACTCGCCTAGAATGTCTTTGTATAGTTAGTGCCACGCTCAGTTTCCCAATCCCGCCCATTTTTATGAAGGTTGTATGTTTATGACCAAGATGCTTGCCATTAATTAGGAAACTTTAGCTCTTGCCGTCCTCTAGATATACCGAAAAAAAAGAAATAGAAAAAAGCAATAACAGAATGGGATTTGTGCATTAAATTAGAGCCAGTCTTGGTTTTTGTTCATATATCAGCCTTTTGTAAACCAGTCTCGCTGATTTTTAATAGCAAACTTTTCGGGACTATATGTGTATTGGTGGTGGCCGTCTATACCTATTAACTCGATTATAAATATCTATAAATCGGCGGATTGTGGGTCGTGTTCCAGATTTTTTTTTAACAAGTTACAAGTTTCGAAGTATGTTTTACTCTTATATCACTTTTCTCACTCAGGTCTTATATTTAAATGAGAGCTATCGTTTAACATTTCTACATTCAAGGCCTTATACATACTGCCGTTAGTGACTCATAGCTCCTCAACTCCATTTACGGTCATACATCCCCAGACCATGACCACCGTCCTTTATATTTTACAGTTAGTTTAATATGTTGTTGTTGCCCGACCAACACCTTCAGAAGCAAAAAAATTACACGTCTCAAAATTAAATTCATTATAGTGTGCATATTAGTACTTTGAACGTATTCCAGACGTTTTTTATAGTAGGTGCTCTAAGCTCTTAGCATCCTCCTTGCAACATTACTATTGTACCCACATTTTTTATTGGATCTGGAAATGGTTTGAGCAAAAACTGTCACTTCCATGTTACTTTTATATTTCGGATTTATTGTCACTGCACTTTGTCTGGGGTCTTCTCTAACCAATCTTATAGTGGTTCTTTCGGTGTTAACGTCAAATATATATAAGCAGCAACATTTGCTTATTTTGGTAGTTGCAGTGTTTTTCTTTTAATCTTATCTTTTTCGATTGATATCAGTCGCAATGTTTTAAACTCTTTTTATTTCATAACCATAAGAACGATATTAAATTTAAAGAAGGGTTGACCCGAAAATTTTTCTATTTCTATCTCCCGCAAATTTGTCTATCTCTAGCTTTTGCTTAGGGCACAATCGGCCTATTAAAACTGGACCAACATATTAGCATATTTATAACATGTTTATTATTTTATTATATGTTATATAATAAACATATAATAAAAGCCAATTTATTACGTAAATGAGATTACTGAAAATCTTGGTGACTGTATCTTCACAATAAACTTCTTTCGGAATCTTGATCTCATTTTTATCTTTAAAACTGCGATCGGCAACCTATACCATTACATTTTGCGATTGTATGCGTTGTATACATTTTACATATGTTGTTGTTAATGTTGTTTAATTCTGTGCAATGTGTGTGCACACGTACGTAACAAAAGAGAAAACGCGGCGCCCTGATTTTGCCGATCGCAGCTTTAAAACATCATACTTCGTCGATATGACGACGCATGTTTCTATTTCGTATTTCTTTTTCTGTATGTGTGTTCTTTTTAAGCTGAATTTTCGTATAGCGGCAGCCGTTGATATGTTTTGATGTGTGCATAGGTGTCAACGCATTGTATAAATAGGTTTTCCTTTGCATATGCGTCTTCAAAAGGACGAAGAATGAAGTTTATGTAACTTGTACTGTAAATTTATAGTGTATATGTTTTTCAGTTAGTATTGTTATCATATATGTGTGTGTTTTTTATATAAAGTCGAATAGAGCAGTTTTGACCGATAAAGAAAATACAGCTATGCGTATTTAATTCTCCGTTTAAACTACGAAGGACAAATTAGTGAACTTAAAATAGTTATCTATTTTCATATATGTTTTTTGTTATATTTAGAAAAACAAGCCAAACAAAGAGTATTCTGAAAGCTTCTGTTTTAATTAAATAATATTTAATTAAGATTATCTATATATGTATATATAAATGTTTGTGCCGTGCATGTGTTCCTAAAGCTCAAGAACCGCTGGACTGATTGACTCCAAACTTGGATAATAAATTATCTTAGTCGGGAGCTGTTGTCGTGATATTAAAAATTTACTACCCGATTAACTGATCGGTTAATTTTAAAGTTTTGACTAACGATTAAACCGATTAGTTTCAGTTGATTAACCGATGTAACAAAATTTTTAGCTTTTTGTAGAATAATTACATATTGTTTGTGTTTTTAATCAATTGTTTCGTCTCATATACAAAAGGTATGTGCTTATATAATAGTGTTAAGAAGAGGTAAGAAGTGTTAAAAAATGAAAAAAATTAAAACAGGACTCTAGTGACATAATGGAAGATTTTATATGTTTAGAAAAATCCAGGAACAGGACTCAGAAATTAGATATTCTGTATTATGGGTTGCTTTCGAAATCTACAACATCAACTATAAATGAAAGAATTTTTCAAAGTCAAGTTTTATCAAAACTAAAGAAAATTAACGCATAAATAACCAAATTATTTGTATAAAAGATTATTTTATAAGATTTTCTTAAACTATTGAAATAACTTATAAAATTATCTTACAGCTTGTTGTTTAATTAATACATACATTATATTCAAATTAATAAATTAATACATAATATATATTAATTAAAAAATATGTATTACATATATATTAATTTTTCTTTTGTTTGCTCGTTTCAGTTCATGAATTGTTATGTTTTTTGTTTTTTTAACTAATTAAGTCCAAATAACAAATAACACAGTACAACAGCCAATCTGGGGGGTGAGAAATTCCAAGTCAGGGTGATGGTACTAGGTCAGTATAGTAAAACCCTCAAAGGGTTTGGCGTTCGTATGTGTCAGTTTTTTTTTATGACATTTTAAATTTTTTCCTTATGTTGATGTTTTTTCGCTTAGTTGTAACATTTTGGCAAAAACGTAGTTTAACATAACTCGAGAACCACTTGTCCGATTTTGCTAAAACAAACTCAAAATTTAGAATTACAATTTCTTTAATCCGTTCATATAACGTTTTTCTTTATAATCAACAGTTTTGCCGGTAAAAATAAATTTGTGGAGAAAAAAAAATATTTTTTTGCCTAAAAATTAATTTTTTTTTTTTTTAAATTCATAAAAAATCCAAAACGGAAAAAAGGATCAAGTGTTATTAATTTCATGTAAAGTCACATAACGTATAAACAAAATGCGACATAGATCATAGAAATCGATTAACGCGTTCTGCTTTTATTTACAAATAAGTGAAGGTATCCCATTTTGACAAGAATATTGATATTTGTTTTTATTCAAAAAAGTGTCATTTATCTCCTTTTTTATAAATTTTCCCCTATAACTCCAGACTTCTGGCCATAAACTACTAAAAAAATTAAGTAAACATTTTTATAATTTTTTATTTTTATTTTATTTATTTATTTTTATTTATTTTAATAAATATTGCCTAGACTTTTTCGATTGTGGTTGTTCGGGACTAGTGGCATCGCATTTATCGCTATCATCAGTTTCTGAACCACATATGATGTCAATGTGAGACTCCACTGTTGGCCCTTCTGCATCTCCTGAAAATTCTTTATCATCAAGATCATCCTTGTCTTGCCACACAAGCTTACTCCACCAGCAAATTTCCGCAATTATTGCACTCGGCGACTTTTTGCCTCTATATCTGTAAGTTTTTGTTTTATTAAAATGAGTTTGAAAAAATAAAAAATCAGTATTACCTCATTTCAAATGGCATAGCAACTTGATGATAGCGTTCACCTTGTTCATCAGATTCGGTAGCCAATTGTTTGCTGAAGTAGTCCAGATGATGATGTAAATAATGGATTTTCAAGGACATGTGGACACCAATTTCCGAGAATGCTCTTAACATCCTTGCGACAGAAACATCGTAGTTGTTAGAACGATGCTTTCCCAACAAGCCTTCTATTACTTCTTTGATTGCCTGCCATGCATTCAATTCAGCGTCAATCAAAATATTGTTGAATGCGTACTTTTAATCAGCTTTCGTATATCTGGACCATTTAGTACGCCTGATTGGAAAAAACTAATTTGTTAAGATGGAAAATCATGGGAAATGAATGTGATATTATAACTTACCTTCTTTAATTTTACTTTCGCTGAGTCTCGGGTAAATTAGTTTCAAACACAAGAAAACTTCATCTCTTTTGGCGACAGTTTTGATAAAATTCTTAACAATTCCAAGTTTAATATGCAGTGGAGGCAGCAATATCTTCTCCTTCGGCACTAGAGGCTCACGAATAATATTGGCCGTTTGTAACCTGCTGTGCTCTCTGAGTTTCCATCCGTGGCATGCATATTGGTCACCGGAAAATCGTGTGTCCCAATCGCACAAAAAGCACATATATTTTATATAGCCGCTTTGAAGACCGCAAAGCATTGCTACAACTTTTAAATCGCAGCATACGCGCCACATATGTTTGGCGTAGTTAACCATTTTTAAAATATTTTCCAGTGCATCATATGTTTCTTTCGTTTCTGTACTATAGGCGATTGGAACTGAAGGTTTTTTATTGGTCTTATGCAGTAAAACCGCCTTCAAGCTGAGTTTTGAACTGTCAATAAATAATCTCCAGTCATCTGCTTCATATTTTATTTCCATTGCGTCCATCAATTTTCCTACATCCGTGCAATATGCAGAAGTTTTTTTCATCATTCACAAGGAATAAACTTTGGAGTGTTGCCTGACGACTTCCGGGTGCCAACAAATAGTTTGATTTCAAAATGGAAGCCAGCTCTTCCGATTTATGCTGTGTTAATTCCAACTTGGCAACAATTGAATCAAGCTTATTTTGATTTACTAAAATTGGCTCATTGGATACTGATGGCTCATATGGGGGATCATCACGTGCATGATATGTCGGAGCAGTCGTAGAAGAGAAAATATCTGAGCTTTTACACACTATATTTGGTACCCAATTTTCGTTCACTATAACATTTTGGTTGAAGTACATCTCGTATGTTTGAACAAAATCAGTACTGAAATTTCCCCTTTTTTTTATGTGTTGAGACATATTGCCCACAGCAGTAGCAAAAGCTATTTATATCTGGCTTGCACAGTTCCATATTCTGTTCTCTTTTGTTCACTTTTAAAAAACTGGAGAAAAATCACTTTTACTGTTCGCGTTCGTCGGCACTTGTTGAATGACAAAAATCACAGAACCAGTGTGAGAAAGTGAAGAAGTATAATGACAATGCATGTTTTACGTGAACATTACAGAACCAGTGTTGCCACATCAATATTTCTCTTTTAGTACAGTAGAAAAATATGAGAGAGTTCGGCTTGTGAGTGTCAATGTTTTCTCCAAATAATGTTGTGCATATCTGGAGCAAATTTTTGAAATTCATACATTTACCTAATTGTGAATAAATGAGAAACGCGTGCATCGATTTTCATGATCTATGCCTTTTTTTGCTCTTGAGTTATGTGACTTTACGCGAAAGTAATTAGTTTTGGCACTTTTTCCCGTTTTGGATTTTTTATGAATTTAAAAAAAAAAAATTTTAATTTTTAGGCAAAAAAATATTTTTTTTTCTCCACAAATTTATTTTTACCGGCAAAACTGTTGATTATAAAGAAAAACGTTATGTGAACGGATTAAAGAAATTGTAATTCTTAATTTTTTTGAGTTTGTTTAAGCAAAATCGGACAAGTGGTTCTCGAGTTATGTTAAACTACGTTTTTGCCAAAATGTTACAACTAAGCGAAAAAACATCAAGATAAGGAAAAAATTTAAAATGTCATAAAAAAAACTGACACATACGAACGCCAAACCCTTTTAGGGTTTTACTATACTGACCTAGTACCATCACCCTGACTTGGAATTTCTCACCCCCCAGACAATAATCCCAAAAATGTTCCATAGTGTAATTTATGCATTTTTATATATTAAAATTGCTTATTTTAAAAAAAACTTTGTTAATTGGTTAACCGACCAATAATAAAATTAACCAATTATAAGCCGATTAAACCAAAACTACGGTTAACTAATCGAGCGATTAAAGCAAAAGCACGATTAAATGAACACCCTAGTTAAAACCGAACAGCAATCCCTAGTGTAATCTATGTGCAATTCTACTTTAAGTTTTTTTTCATTAATTTTTTGACAGTCAAGATTTTATTTTCGAACATTGAGTTTAAGTCATTTTTTTCCGATTGCATCACAGTCAAAATAATTTTTTTACACCTTTACTTTTTTCACTTTCCATCTCCTCAAGTAGTACTCTACTTGTACTACTAAGACTTGGCTTACACTATGAAAGTTTTTTTTTTCAGAAAGTCTGAGTTTTTTTTTTTGGTGAGAGGGGAGAGAAGAATAACATACCATAAACTGTCAAATTTGATTTTAATTTCTTTGACATTTGCTTTTGAACTATATTATAAAAAAATGAGTGAACATTCATGAGATTTAAAAATTTAGGAAATTAACTCCTATTGTGTTATTAAGAAAAAATAAATTTTAAAGATAAACTGCGTAATATAATTTTTTTTTATATTGCACAACGTTTTGAATAGTGTGATCGAAACGACAATAATATTCTGTAGTCGATTAGTACCTCAAGTCCACTCACAAACCCACTGACAATGAATTTTTTGGGAACAAATACTGCGCGTATGTACGTGCCGTTATACAAGTTCATCTAGTTCTTTCTTACTACAGAAATTGGTAAGCTTTGCTTTTTGTGAACCTAACGATTTAATTACAAATAAGGAATAAAGTTTATTCAAGCGAATTCATTCTAGCAGAGCTACTTTTTCGATATGAGGGGATATAAAAATGAGTTTGTCTGTTGTGAATCAACGATGGAAAAAATATAGCTGTTCTTTTTTTTTAGTTTGTTTATTTTTCTTTTTGATATATCTCTTTTTTCTTCAGTTTGTTAACGTTTTCCGTGAGATAAAAATTCATTTATGAAACATTAGTCAAAAATTTGTCTAATAGTCTCTATTATGACGACATGTAAAAGACAAATTCACAGAGAAGCTGAAATGATTTTGTCTACTACAAATCTCGAGGATGGCGACGAATTATAAAAAAACTCATATATGAATATCGATGATATTGTCTGTTAGGACTAGGCTTGCAATTTATATTTTAAGAAAAAGAGGACGCCAGCAGAACTAATTTAGGACATTTGCTAGAAAAAGAGAACACCTTTTAAGCAACACAATTTTAAAAAAATTGACGACGCCATAAAAATTACCAACTAAAATTTATTTTTACAAAAAATCTTTATTTACAAAAATTAAAACTTAACAATACACAACAAATCATTCTGATTTAATGGTAAAAAACCATTAGGTGTGTTCATTTACAGAAAATTATTGCTTATTTGCAATAATTGTTACTAGTAAGTGTTCACGTACTCGAAAAACTTGCAAGGAGAAAGTGGAAAAAGAGCATCAAAATTGAGAGACAAAAAATCACTAGCAAGAATTATTCAACCACCTGTTCCATGTTTTTGTTTACGAAACAGAATTATTTCTTTAATTTTTAAATTAAAAGTTTTTCAATAAAATATTGTTACGTTGTTACCTAGTAAAACGCGTTAAGGTTTATTCCCTTTATAATAAACCTGTGAGTTCTTTTAATTGCAATTAAACATAAATACACACACGAATTCAACTTAACAAACTTTATTGAAATTAATTATAATGTTCACCAAATTTAACCACTTTTGTAAGTAACGAACTGAAGCGTTTTTAATATCTCCAACCAAACTAAACTAAACTTTTATGAGTTAGCCTGTATTTATAGTTCAAACCCATTCATAGTAGATTCAAGAACCATCTTGTCGTTTCTAGAATTTTGTGTTCGAATTATTTTAATATAACTATTATACATCTAATTCTATTGCTAGAAAATTCAGTACAATGGCGTTCATAAAAATTTGAGCTAATATGATATAAAACTATAATTTACAAGATAACTTATAACGAAAACCATAAATAATTCTTAGATAAATCTAATTTCGTTACAATATGATATTTATTTTTATAAAATTTATGAACAATATTATTGCGCAAATAGTTGAAATCAATTGAAATTATTAAGAAATAATCTCGTATCTTCCAGCTGAATACTGTCAATATACCTAACTTGCTAGCTGGTAAAGCGTTCATTTACTTTTTTATTTTCTCTCTCGTTGAAAGTTTCTGCTAGTAAAGTAAAGGAACAAACCTATTATCGGGAATGTACATTTTTAATAAGTGTTGAAAGTATCACGTTTATTTTTCAAAACTTCCAATTTGAGCCAATATAATTATTTGTAAAGCTCTTGGTGATTTATATTAAAATTTTTCAATTGATGGCAGACACATTTTTAATAATAATAAAAAAATGCACCAAAACTTGTTCTCATCGGTATCAAATGAATTTAAATTTGTTACATCATTTTTCAGGACAAAAAAATTCATGAAATAAATTTTCATCATTAAAATCAATGTTAAACTTTTGTATAAACTCAACAGATTTTTGTACATCAGTCCAATTAACATTCTCCAAATTTTCACAACATAACCAGTCAAATACTTCCAAGTCCTTGAGAGGTAATGTCCATGATTCAATAGAGTACTTAATAGTGTTATAAAATGTTTTCGTCTCTTCCATCAGAATACCTTTTTGTTCATTAGTCACATTTTTAGTTATTTCTTTAAGTTTTATTGTAATAAGATTATGTTGTCATCTTTCATTTAATTTTCTAAGATTTCCTTTAAAAGTTTCTTTACTTCAAGCAGGGAAATATCAGACCTTTCAATTTTCTTAATATTTTTTTAAAATTATATTCATTAATGAATGTATTAAAAACATATGCCTCGCTTATATTATTTTTAAAAAACATTTTAGAATCTTAGGTGCGCCTTCTAGCTCCAAAAAATAATCTCAAGGGAGTTCAAGGACTCAAATAATTTAAGTATTCATTCAATAGCAGGATATAAACTAAGCTGTCTTGTTCTACTATGATAAAGTAGCTTTCAGTGTTCCCATTCTTACAGTGTAAATAGAAAAATGATTGTAAATTATCATAACCATAGATTCCACATCTATGTACAATGTGTCACAGCCCTTGTGAACTATGGGCTGGACAACCAACACCAATTATTTTTTTATGCAAAGCATTTGTTGATTTCGCGTATACATTATTTTGGCAGTATCTGCGAATACAACCAAAATTGGTATTGCAATTGTCACCGCTCAAAGCAGTAAAAACTGTGTCGATTTTCGTGGAACAATCTGACTGGAAAAGCCCTTTTTCTATGTTGCTCTGTCTCCAAATGATAATAGATATCTTGTACTCCTTTACTTGCAATCGAAATTGTAGAATTGTAAAGTGTGCTATTCACTATCCAATCTTCATTTCCTCTTTTCATAAAAAAAAACTTGTTTTTTAGGCCCACGTTAAAAGTGCACTTGTGTTTTGGCATTCTAAAATAAGAAGACCTATCAACATTTATACTATCATTTGTGTTCAAAACTAACCTTTTTTTGGGAAAACAAAATTCAAACTTATGTTGTACAAAGGGGAATTTCAAAATTTTACTTTTTCAAAACTAATTGTCTTAACCTGTTTTTTAATAAATTTTGTGACCTGTGATTTACAGTTTAACTGCAAGAAAAAAATTTCAATGAAGGTAAAAAGTCGGACAACCCCGCACATTTGCTGGGAAAGAAGTAGGACTGCCCCGCTCAAAAAAAAGAAGACGGTGTCCGGGGAAAAGAGGACGGATGGAAACCCTAGTTAGGACTCACTACTACGCGGACGCCTACCGAAAAAAATTTATTCAGGTCATCTACGATATTTTGGACAGTTGCTTAAAAAATTCATGTATGACACCAAAAAAAAATTCAGCATATGTCATTCATAATTTCACATTGTCAGTATATTTCATGATGAATCATCATGACGTTCGCCACCGGGCCTGTTTTCTGAGAGAACAGTTAACAATTTAACATTAAAATCTATTTTAGTTTTTTGGTAAAAAGTTCGGAAGTGGTATTTTTCCAATATATGGACAGACATGGAATGAGTTATCTAAAATATATATAATTGATGTGGTCATAGATGAAAATCTAATACAAAAAACTATGTAGATTTCAAAATATTTCTATGTTAAACAATAAAAAATTTCCATTTACGAGTACCAGTAAGTATAAGAGATTTACAATAGTTTAATATCAACTCTTACAAATACGCACAACTCATAGTTAAAAAATGTTTAAGAGAGTTAGAAAACTGGCTTTAAAAACATGGTTGACATTTTTAAGCAAATTTTGTTTCATAAATGCTTAAAACGAAGAGTTAAAGAAGACAGTGAAGCAAACGACATTTTCGTGGTTGCTATTGACTTAAGTTGTGAACTAACTGGTTTATGAAAAAAACGATGTTGTGAATTTTGAGTGTCTGTTTATGATTTAGTGTGCGATATGTAGATATAGATTTAAAATTAATAATACTAAATAATAAATAGATAAGTAGTGATCAAAAAATTTTAGTTTTTGTTCCTATTATTCAGTAGTATATCAGCTTATTTCTAAATTTTGTATGTAGTGCGAATGTTTTATCTTGATTAAGTGTAACTGGTGCAATCATCATCATAATTATAAAGGTAAACGAACTTCAATTAATGACCAACATAAAAAAAAAACTTACACTCGAACATTAAATAAAGTCGAATTGAGATGTTTTACACACTCATGAATAAAAATATCATGCATGGTTGTCTTTCTGTCTGTCTGTCTGTCAGTCGCTTTGTTACAATGTTTGTTCTTCTTGACCAAATGTGGAATGAAACAACTGCTTTTTGGAATTTCAAATTAATGAAAGCATGTGCGATCGATATGAATGTGTACGTGTGTCTACATGTGAACAAATGAGTGTCTGTATGTTGAATGTTAGACCGACCATGTGGACTAAAAGTAAAGCAAGGCAAACATTATTGTTGCCATTGGTGGCATGTACTACAAGCAAGAAACACACTATAGTTGTATGAATACATGATTGTCACACTTTCGTTAAAAATGCGTTTTCAATTAAGAGTGGATTTATAAAATAAACAAAGCAAATGTTTGGAAAGCACGACTGAAATATTTAAGCACATCGAAATGCCAGGGCGAAAAAGAATGACTTAAAAGAATTTAAAATAAAAAATGTTGGTACGATGGAAATTGGTTTAGACTATTAATGATCTAATAACATTGGATAGTGGGATTAAACGACAACATTTAAGAATTCAATCTGATATTTCTAAACGAGAAGTATTTCGATTTAATTTTAGCAATGGACATTACATGCTTTAGGAGCTGAACTTTAGTGCCACCATCAGTTCAAAATGAAAGTTTTTAATTTAGATTGAAGTGGCTCATATTACCGAGATTTTTTGTATAATATGCCTTTTTGGCAAATCGAATGGTACAAGTCTTTTATTGCGAAAGAAAGAGCTACGAACAGAATACCAGAACTAACAAATTTGTTTGTTTACATTTTTCATTTGAAAAATAAATGACAACATTAAAAAAAAAGCGGAAATGTACCACAAATGCATCCTTAATATGTTCAAATGTATTGTCGGTCAAGCCCGACCATATGATACCAGATCCCACAGTAGTAAGAGATAAATTTTCGAGATTTTCGAGAGTTTGCTCGGCTTGGGACCAATTGTCACCATGGGACCAGATAGAACAAAATTATGGCTAGAGGTTAAAATTCATATAAGAGATCTTTGTGCCGAATATTATCAAGAAATCAACATCTATATAAGATTTGTTTTTCTTATGGCGATTTTGGGGAGAGGGTTTATTTATATGGGACCTATAGTCAATGATGGACCTACCAGCAAGATTTTGGTCATGAATTTTGAGCTATTATAAAAGTTTTCGTCGCCAAATTTTGTATCAATGCCAAAATGTTTAAGAAAGTTATCCAAAATAGTGCGGGGATACTATCAATATCTATTGACAGTTCATATTTTACTATTGATAATATTGATATTACTAACGACTGAATGTTCGTACTTGAGTAAGAAAACTTTAACGATTTTTTTACCAGGCTACAGTTCATAATTTTTAACACTTTATTGAATGTATATCTGTGGTCATATGGAATAGTGGCTTAGGTCAAAATAAGAAAAAATTTAGTTTTACAATTAGAAAAAGGGTGAAGTCTTTAATATTTGCTAAAAAAAACTTTTTTATTCACATTTATTTTTTCCTCTATCAAGGTTGTCTCTAATACGATAATATGTAGACTTAAAGAAAAAACTTATTGGAAAAAAACGTCAACAAAATATCTGCAAACTACAGTAGTCGAGATAAGCTACTTTTCCATATTGGCCAGTTTTAATCTTATACTTTAAAAAGGGGTATGTATGTATGTATGCACGTTATTGTAGGTGACTTTTTTTAAAAATTGTGCTGATGTCAATTAAAATATATTATTTTTTTTTAAGTATCATATTTTTATAACAACGAAAGTTAAGACCGCCAAATCAAGCCAGGTTAAAAACCTGCTTTTATTTGCAACATGCAGTGGCAGTGGCATGTTGGCTGAAATCAAAAAATACGTAAAGATTAATTTTAAAATAAAATCACAAATATAAAAGTTTATTTAAAAAAGAATAAGTAAATAAATATGCTAAAGCTAAACGGCTAAACAAAAATATTATCCATATTATAATTCTGAATGTAGAAAAAATGGTAGTCAGCAAGTAAATAATATTAATAACACTGCGGAACAAAATTGAACTTTTTTTGTGCGGCCGGAAATTTTGTGTAATTTTTTTTTACTAATTTGAGGTCGCTGATTCCAAATCTAACCTTCATTTTTCTCTATCAGCTCCAGAGTTTTAGAGATATACCGTTACGTCCAAAATTAAGGTACTTTCAGCACATATATTGAAATAACATGAAAATGGTGCATCATATTCCCTTAAGCAAAAATCGGAAATTCGCTAACAATATTATCTTTTATTTTCAACATATTTCAAATGAAATGAGCTTTATTTCATTGCAATCGGTGCACAACTTTTGATTGTGTTCACAACTTACCGAATTGATAAAAATTGCGATTTCCATAAAAAAAAAACGTATTTTAATGTGTATGTGTGAACAAAAAAAAAAAAAAAAAAAAAAAAAATATACATTAAAATATGTTTTTTTTATGGATAAATTGTGAATACAATCAAAAGTTGTGCACCGATTGCAATGAAATAAAGCTCATTTCATTCGAAATATGTTGAACTAAATGCTAGACCCAAACTGTGACTTTTGTTGCACATTTATTTTTTATGAATTTTTAAAGAACAAAAAAATTTTTTTTTCTTATATTTTTATTTGTTTTTTTAAAAACTTTAACAATATCTCTGAAATTACTGGTCAAATTTAAAACAATGTTAGTACGTCTTAAAGACAATATTGTTAGCGAATTTCGGTTTTTTTTTCTTAAGGGAATATGATGCACCATTTTCATGTTATTTCAATATATGTGCTGAAAGTACCTTAATTTTGGACATAACGGTATATCTCTAAAACTGGAGCTGATAGAGAAAAATGAAGGTTAGATTTGGAATCAGCGACCTCAAATTAGTAAAAAAATTACACAAAGTTCCAGGCCGCAAAATGGCTGTTCCGCAGTGTAATATACAGACATACATATATATAGTACATCAAAGTAGCACAGCTGTGCTATCGACACCACCTGTTATTTTTCTTCTTCTTATACGTTACTGTAAGTCAGCGTGATGATTATAGCTGCTCTAACACGTTCTCGTAACTGTATTTTCAATAATAATATCGATATATTTTCCTATCGCGATATTTCAAAACTATGATTTGAATTGCAATAAAATAGTAAGTTTGGAATAAATTAAAACTAAAAACCAAAATAATAAAATCATTTTTGGGCACAAAGTCTTTATTCCATGAAGAAACTTGTGTGGTGAAATTATGGAAACATTTTCACCATGTTTAATAGGCTTGGACCTTTTCAAACTAATGTATTTAAATTATCTTCATAATTGCGGCCAGGAGCTAACAGCCGTCACTTAACATGAGCGGATCGATTTCTTCTGCTTAACCTTTAGGCTGATATGCCATGCCTTAACAAAAGCGTTGACGTTGTGTCACGAATAACAGAAATAAAATAATGGAAACAAAATATGGGGGAAAAACCGGGTGATGGGCAAAAAAGTAGCTGATTTGCTATTATTTATTAACAATAGTGGGCAACTTCACTATTAAACACGCTAAAAAAATCGGATTTTCCGATTGCAACGCGTCGATGCTTCATAGCATGGCCATGAGAATTTTTGGCAGAAAGAAAATGCTTTCCGCTCTTGTTTAGGTGCGGCTGTAATTCTGGCAGTCTTGATCGAATAAATTTTCGATTCGAAAATAATTTTATTTCTAATTCTTTTTGTTGAAACTGAACGAGAATTTAAATAAATGCTTTAAAACACTGAAGAAATAATTTCGATACATTCAGTATTTGTGGTAAAAAATTAGAAATTTAATTGCTTTCAATTCCAAAAAGTATTCGATTAAGACTGCCAGAATTAGGTCCCTGTACTTTGCGCACAAGGCTTAAATGGACTTGCAGTCAGCCGGACGGACGGGATCATTAGATCGATACCAAAAGTGATTTTAAGTTGATCAATACACTTAAAGGTGGGTCTATGACCAATATTTTAGGTTGTCACACACATCAGCAGAAATGCATAATGCATACCATATTATGGTTGCCTCTAATCATGTTCTGGTTAAACACAGTATTCGAAAATTAACATTAAATATCGTTTCTTAGTGTTCTGTTCGATATATTTGTGGAAAACACAAACGCTAATAGTATTTGAGTAGTAAATCTTTAAAAACAATAACGTTTCCCTGTTTGTCATCTTCGAACACAAAATTAATACTGGTGCTAATTCTGGCAGACAAAGATTTTTTCGATTCAAAAGCAATTTTATATCTAATTCTTTCAGTCGATACTGAACGAATTGAAAGTTTTCAAAAGCATTTACTTGTGTTTTCACAACACTGAAAAAATTATTTCGATGCGGGCAGCATCGGCTGAAAGAATTATATATAACATTTATTTCGAATCAAAAAGTACTCGATCACTGCTAGAATTAGCCTCCTGCTCTCATCCAACTCAACAAAAAGATGCGAACATTTATTTGCGTTCTGTTTTCTTTTTTTTTTTACCACAAACTTCGTTGTGTTCGGTTCAGCACATTAATGTTCGTTCGTTTCAGTTGTGCAAAATTTTTTTTACAAAAACAAAATACATACGTGACAGCGCATAGAGAAAGGGACCAGTAAGGTAAAGGGAACAGTAAAAACCAACTACACAAAACGAGAGGTACGGACGATCGTTTTCAAGGTTGACCAACACGTTCCTGACGTCATGAGATGTGTCGCTTTCAAATGAGACCAATGACACCAAATATACACGTATTTAAATCTTTAAAATGGCTCTCCTGAACAAAACCCTTAGGTCCCTTTCTATTTTGAGCGTCACATATACGAATATAAGCAAAAAGTCAATGGAAAAATCGAGAAATCCCGAAAACCCCGGAATTTTCGGGATAAGGCGAATCCCGATTCTTGGGATTTCCTATTCTTAATCCCGGTATTTTCGGGATCTTGATTTTTTATATTTTTTGTTATTTTTACATTTCTTTCAAATAAATTTAAATTTTAAATATTAACAAATAATTCTATTAACGAGTGTTGAGTGCGAAAGATGTTTTTCAACTACATCATATCTTAACAACAAAATTGGTACGTGAGATACAACATTGGATGATTTAATATTCTTAAGAAATTACTTGAACTTAGTATTAAGTACACGCCTTTTAAAAGTTTGAAATACATAATTTTCAATTGTGTTTTAAAAGTTTCCAAATGTTTTTAAAATTTTTTCAAATGGATATTGGGAATTATTTCTTTTCATAAGCAACTTTATTATAAATTCGAAAAATGAAAATGTTGATTATAATAAAGTTGCTTATGAAAAGAAATAATTCCCAATATATATTTGTTAAAATAGTTGAGTTAAATACATTAAATTTATATAGTATCACTATCCAGCGTGACACAAATAATGCTGACGAAGGCCGTAGCGGGCCGGAAAATGCATTACATTCTGCTGGTGTCTAATAATTGTAAATTTTTCAGTACATACAATATACTTCATTGCTATCCAACGGAAAGCTAAGGTAAATTGTAATAAGAAAATACAAGATAATAGTCTGGTAGTGTATTAAGTCATTCTTGAAAAATTTAAGGAATAGAACTATTACAAAAAGCTTTATAAAATACATAACTGAGATTTAACTCATAGAATAAATTCGAAAAATGAAATTGTTGATTTTTTCAAATGTTTTAAAAAAATTTTCAAAAATAATTTAAATATTTTCAAATGTATTTGAAATAGTTCGTATGTATTTTTAAATTATCCAAATTTTTTTTAAAATTTGCCCAATTGAATTTTATAATTTTCCAATTTTTTTTTTTTTTTTTTTTTTTGTTCAAATTACCCAATTGTATTTTTGAAATACATTTGGGCAATTTTAAAATACATTTAGAAAATTTTGAACTACATTTGTAAAATTTTGAAACAAATTTATATAATTTTTAAATACATATGAACAATTTAAAAATACAAATGAAAATTATAAATTGTATTTGAAAATTTTAAATATTATTTGGACAATTTCAAAATACATTTAGAAAACTTAAAAAAATATTTCAGCAATTTTTAAATTCATTTGGATAATTTGAAAATACATTTGGAAATTTTAAAAACGATTGTAAATCGTGTAATTTGTTATACTAATAATCAAATATGGATAAAAATAAGATTTTTTTTTTTTTTTTGTTAAGTTTTTTAATACATGATCTTTATGAATTGTGATCAATTAATAATTTAAGTTTGTTTTTATTATATATATATTTTTTTTTTTTTTTTTCAAATAAATAATATACAAAGTTCATGAAACATGCATTTTTACTGGAAAATTAAGTGGGTTTTCAAACAGATTAAAAAGTTTTATATATAAATAAAAAAATTATTTGAAAAAAATCCCGAAAAAATTTTAAAAATCTCGCCAATCCTGGGATTTAAAATATCCCTAAATGTTTTTTTCAATCCCGAATATCGGGCTTCAGAAAAACCAGTCCTAATACACACACAAGCTATTCGTGATGTGGTCGTTGCTTGACATTTTTGTTTGCTCATTTCTTTATCAATGTAAGAAAAGAAACACTATAGAACGTTAAAATATAATGTATGTCTACAGAGCCACAATAAGTATTCTGTTTTATAACGAAGAACAGAACAGAATATAATGTATGTTACTTTCTTAAAAATTGTTACGAACTGTACAAGGGTTGTTTTCGTCTACACAAACAATAAAAAAAATAAATATCGTTTCTGGGTGTGTAAGCCGTTTATTTTCGAACACTGGTTAAATATAACAATAATTTGCTTTTAAGCGGACCACAGTATTTTGCTCTTTTCTAAGAACAACAATCTATAAATGTATAACCTGTGGTGGCTTCTTGTAATATTGAAAAATGTGTGTGGGTGTAGTGTGGGTACAGAAATAATTAGCAATTTGGTTTTTGTATTAAAAAATTAAAAGTGCAAATAATATCTTTTTTTTTAATAATTTACTATCTTATTGTGTTTATTTAGTCAGTTTGGTTGACTTTTTCATCTAACAAGACACAAATTAAAATTATCGATAATTTAAATGCATACGGCATGTTCTCCAAAAAATACTGATACAAAAAAGTAACTATAACTAATCATTACGCAATTGGCCATGAATTTAAAGCGTTTAATTTAAGCGTAGTTTGATAGTAAAGTATACAATGTATGCTTTACATGTATGTACATATGTATGTACCTATAATAAATTTTTCTTTGTAGCGAAAGTAACTGTGTGAAAATTTTAAAACGAGTATAACATAATCTACACATTGCGCATAAGTTACTACGCAAGGGCGTAACTTCCATTGTTGCGAATGTGTGTTAACGACCTTTTGCTCAGCCGGCATTTCGTGTTTTCATGCAGACAATTTAATGTGTTCTCGTTTTTTCACTGCCAGTTATTGCTTCATTTTATAAACATTTAAGTTGGTTTAGAGCCTGCCTCAGGCGCATACGTAACACCAACTTATAAAAAATTTAAATTTGTAGTTACCACAAAGAAAGAGTTTGTGTCTGCAAACAAAACTAAAAAGAAAGTCCAAAAATAAGTAAGAATTAAAACAGAATGATGTTAATTAGTTAAATACATTGAACTCAGTGCAAAATTTAAGACATACAATTCAGCAAATACCACCAACGAGTAAACAAAAAACAATTTAGAAAATACCACAATATGTGGTACCTTCCATATAAATACTCTAATTAATAAAATTTAAGCTCCAACAACAAATGCAAAAATAAACAAAAGAAACTTTATCAATGTCGTTACTTTTTTTAAACACCTAAAATCAAACAAATCAGATTTAATAAATACTTATTGCTCAAACTTACAATATTAAAATTTTATTTTCGGATTATTTTTTACAGGTTGCGAAATAAAAAAACATATCTTAAAAAAGAAAAAAAAAAACACCTCCTTCAAAGTTTCAGGATTTCTAAAGACCAGTTTGAGGTATTATATAAAAAAAATCAGTCAAAAAAATAGGTTTTTGACTTAGTCCTTTTTTAAAAATTTAATATTTTGCAGATATTACATTTTTTGAATTATAATTATTTTTTAATATATTGTTTGTAACCCCAAGTATTCTCTTTAAGATGACATACAAATCATTCTTGTATGTGAAGTAGTTTTTAAGATATTGAAAAAATAAACTCCACTCATTAGGCTGATTCGGCGAAATACTAATATTTTGAATATGTTATAACTTTTGAAAAACAAATTTTAAAATTTTTTGTTGATATATGTAAGTTCCTTATAGGATGAAAGGAACCTTCTCACCACATTTAATTCACATCGAAAGGGTCGGGTCCCACTCTTGGTCCATTTGACATAGAATTACCCATTTAATACTGTATTTTATATACACGCAAAGAAAAAACATGATTGATACAATCACAATCGCAAACTATCATTAATGTTTGTGGTTATGATTGTGTCAAACACGTCTTCAGCAACAATATATGTTCAGACAGAATGTTTTTAGCTAATTATTGTCTCAACCATATTATTATGTTCAAAAGAAGCACGCAAACGATCTTTCAAACCATGTTTCCTTATTTTCCAACCCCATACAAAATGTCTATTTCAACATGTAATATAGTTCTCGCAATTAAAATCGCAAAAAATTAATTTCAAAAATTTATGTTTTATTACAAATATACAGCATATATTAATAAATAAAATATAGTTTATATTTAAAAATAAAATTAGTAAATACATACATTTATATACATGTGTGTGTGTGTCAATTTATAAATTATAAATTATATTTTGAGGCACAAATTTATCAAAAAAAGGAGATCTATGTAGCCTTACTTTGGCATGCAATAACACTTTTCATTATTTTTATCCGCGCACTTGAGATTTGTTAAGATAAAGTAAAATTAAACTTACCTTTTATTTCTTTTATGAAATATACTATATCAATATGCTGTTGAACAGTTATTGAAAAAATGACAACATCTTGTGCCAAAATTTCTATGCTGGTTTCAGTGTTGTAGGTTCTTTGGCTACAAGAAACACAAAGTAATTGCTTATTTATATATTTTTATAATTATTTATTAATAACTTACCTGTTTCAATAAATGCATAATAATTTATATCGTTAATTTTGCAAGGCAGCATGGCATTTTCTCCCCGAAAAATGTTTTAATTATTTTGTAATCATTCATGTTTCCTGATTAACTAACGCTCGCGGATGGTTTGTTTCGACTGGTTGTTTCGACAATAAATGTTTGCTCATTAAGAGAATGTGCTTTAAAGCAAACAAAAATTATGGTATTAAAAATACCTTTTGTGTGCAGCAATATTATGATTTTAATTGTATAGTTGAATATATATATATTATAGTAGCAAACATATTAAATAATTTAAAATGTTTAGCTAGATCAGAGTAACTTTTTAGGTGTAAAAGACCATATAGTATTATTATAGCGAATTTTAAAATGTTAGGGACAAATAACAATTTTTAAGGTTATATTATGACTATAATAAATTTATTAGGGTAAACATATTAGGTAAATATGAATAAAAATGATCGTAGTGACCGTTCCTTAATCATGTTTTTTCTTTGCGTGTACCAGTACTCTGCGATTTCTTATTTAATGAAAACCAGGGCTGTGGAGTCATCAGATAAGAGTACTCCAAACGCTGAAATTTTTTAAGTGCGACTCCCTCCGTCTTCCGACTCCAACTCCTATTCTAACATTGATGCTAAATATATATGAGACTGGTCCTTATATGACTTTTAACTCTTTTGATAGCCTTTACCACTAGTGGTGAATGAGGGTATACTAAGTTTGTCAATCCGTGTGAAACTTTTTTATTATGCACCTAAGACCCCATAAAGTATATATATTCTAGCACTTTGAGTTATTCTAAGTCGATTTAAACATGTCTGTCTGCCTGTCCTTCTGTTAAAAACACGCTAACTTTCGGAAAACTCAAAAGATAAGAATACAATTGGTGTCAAATTGCTTCTATTTATCCTAAGCAGTTTGGGATGAAATCCAGCAAAATCAGATCAGTGTTATTAAACAAAATGTAGAACCACCACCTTCAAAAATTTACAATTTTGTTACAAAAACTAACATAAAAGGTGGCATAATGCACGGCATGATATGAGATTTCCCACAAACTCGTTCCATATGACTAGAAATCATACTGTACGTCTAAAACCGTAATACAATTTGATATCATATTAAGATGTGCTACAGCATAGTTTTATAGGACTAGAAATCACACTGCCAAATTTCGTAAAGATCGGTCCATAATTTACCATAGGCCACATATAAAACATACTCTTGGCAAACAGTTTAGTATGTTAAAAAACGTAATAAATAATGCTATTGTAATTTGGTACGTCAAAGATTTCCTGAAGCTCGGTCCATAGTTGACCATATAATGTCCAATATAATTCTCACTCTGGGAAATTATCTAAATACACCTAAAACCGTAGCAGATGCATATTGTGGCAAAATTTGGTCCAATATGGCCAGAATCCATATTTACCTTAGATCCCTTCTGAAAAACACTTTAAACGTCAAAACAAATTACACTACTTTATTGAAATTCGTTCGATTTAGATTTTGAATAACAGAAATCACTCAACAGGGCTTCGTGATGATAAGTTCATAATTTACCATGGGTCATATAAATTCCTCTCCTGAAAATCATTTTAGTTCGGCATAAACTATTACGAGTCATAATATTTTAATCAAGTTAGTTCAAATTGCTAGAAATAAAAGCATAACACTGTCTGATTGTCATCCCATTGGTTTAAGTCGGTATCAATTTTTATACTGACGTCCGTTTTTATAAAGATTAATAATCATTTTTAACTCTCATATATTCTAACTGTCGGTGGGGGGTATCAAAGTGAATTAGTATTAGAATTAGAATTAGAATTAGTATTATTTTTCGTTTACACTAGTTTGCAAAAGGCAAAACATTTTCGAGCGTTTTAATTAAAATATGTGGACTATAAGGCGCTAAATTCAAATCAGTTTTCAGTTTTTTTCTATCGTGCTCAGACTTCTTTTTTTTTATTTTTTTTTTTGACCTGGAGTTATATTTCGCCCGAAATAAAATTTTGATCAAAATACTTACAAATAATTGGAATAAAATGTACTTTAACAACAGTTTCGGCGATATCCAGAATTTAGTGGCGGTAAAATTTTTTTAAGGCAAGATGAGCACAAACTTTAGAAATAAAAAACTCACAAAAATAATTAATCGGAAATCCAGGTATATTACGAATAAAATAAGCCATATACCAGTGTTAAAAAACTTAAGTCAAAAGTTTAAAAGTCGCAAAATTTTAACTTTTCATTGCTTTAACTTTTCTCTGCTTTTTTAAATAAAAATTGATTCTATTAAAACTTATGAAAAAAAACGACAGTTGTGCTTCGTTTTTCTTCGGCATAGCCGAAGATATCACTCTTAATTGTTTTTCAATACTCACGAAAAATATATTATTTAATAAAAATTATTATTATCAAATTTCTCTTTTTGACTGAAAAATATCGGCCAAATAACAGTTTTTTTACTTTTTGAAAAATGTAATAAAATAAAAGTATTTTAAGGATTTTATTTCTTGGTTAGTAACTATCACAATGTCATACTCAAATAACGTATGGACAAATTCTTTCTGTTAGACTTTTTGGACAGGAATTTTGATAATAACTGTTATTTTCGAACCTTGTTTATACTTTAAGTACGTTTGTACATAAAACACAACTTTTATCAAATACTAAATTTTTAAAAAAACTAAGTTTTGTATGAGCTTCTTGTTACATTAAAAAAAAAACATCTTAAGCTACGGTCAAACTTGTCAAATATTTGCAGAAAAAACGACACCAACAGGCAAACTAATATATAGTTTATCTTAATTCCAATATTACTTTTGTTTATAATACCACATCTAACATAAAATTTGCTATATCTTATTTATTTTGTGATATTAAGTCCATGTTAAATCTCACTAACTATTAACAAAAGTAGTTGTTATGCTGATTTGGTCAAATATTTAATAAGTGTGACCTGACCGTAGCTGTAGAAAACAAAAATTTATTTGCGAAAAAATATACATTTTTTAATTTACAAGACAGAAGGCTATAAACTCTGAAAATCAATTTATTATGAAACATTTTCCATGATTATGATCTCATTTAAGCAAAGTATGTATATATAATTTAAAGGTGCCTAAGAATATCTTTTAAAAGGATTTTTCTCTCTAAAATATGATTTTTTTTTTTTTGCCAAATGGTGATTTTCCCAAAGCTTCTGGCAACGCTGGTCTAAAGCACGAGAAGTAAAAACAAATGATCGCAGTTGTTTAAAAGTTATAACTTTCAAACACAAAAAGTTTTTCGTCTGCGACTGTTTGCGACTTGCAAAAGCAAAGACTGATTGTACTTTTACTTGCGATACTGTAAAGAAGAGAAAATCAAAATGTTTCAAAACAACTGCTGGCAAAAGCTTCGCTCAACTGTTTGTTATTCGTTTTATGATATTGCATTCGATGAAAATATTGTTAATTTCAGCAGCACAAATGTTCATTGACAAATGTTCATTTTATTCACAATTAAAGGCAGATATCTAATATACATAATACATATATGTAAATGTATAATTTCTTACCAAACTTTTCGTTTCAGTTTAAGCGATTAAGAACTGCTTCTATAATATATGAATCTTTACTAAATCGTGAATAAAATTAACATGTGTCCAACATTTCTGATAAGTGATAAAAATGTAAAATTTTAGGACGTTATAATTTTTTTTATGATTTATATAAAAATTCACCAATAACACGAACAATGCTGGCCTCCAAGGCATCAATTGGTGCTAATTTATCAGCATACGCTAACGATTGCACATAACCACACAGGAAACAATCGAGAGCTGTCAAATCGCACAACCTTCGAGGCTAATTGACAGGTCCTTTTTTCGAAATCAAACTTTTGGCCTTATTTATATAAAAATTAGGTGCGATGATTTTAACAGCGTTTAAACTACAGCAAACGGTACATTTTTCTAGCTGTAATAGAACTTGTTGTGGATTGGTTTCGCTCCATATACGGTGGTTTTTTTTTTCATTAACAAACCTGTACAAAAAGCGATTATGTGCGCTATAAACATCATAAAGCTGCTTTGAAGTTGCGCCAATTGATGATTTTTTAAGTAAATTTTCCTAATTTGGAAGGATTTTATAAAATAAACATTAATTTTTAACCGGGTAATTTTTCTTCATCTTAAGTGTAATTTGGAATTTTTCTAGTGGTAACACTGCTTATTACTCTGGTCTGCAGCAAAAACCGCCTTTAACCCTCGTCATGCGGTATAATTTTACAACGTTACCTGGCACTATGGGTACAATTATACCTTCATACAAAAATGCAATTTCTTTAAAAGCTAATTACACCATTTTAAGCCTAAATTTGTAATTGCTACAACAGCATCTAAAAATCTAAACGAATTAATAATTTTCTTTATATTTTATAGAATATCTGTTTCATTCCTATTTAAATACATTTAAATGTACAAAGTAAACGTTTTTATTACCTAATGACCGCAGCATTTATGTTTTGAGGGACACCTAACGAGGATTAGAAATGTAATACTCAAGACATTCGTTAATTATTTATTGGGGTGCACTTAAGTATGCAAAACGGGGAATCCCCAAAACGACACAGTTTATAAAAGTTGCATAAATAAATTAGTTATGGGAAAATATTTCCTTCGAAGTTCAGAAGAAATGGTTTTCGGAAAACGCATTAATGAAGAAGCAGATCCAGAAAATTAACCTAAGTACAATATGACAGCCGTACAGCGTCAGTCTTCGTTGGAAGGTGTTATATTTGCCAATGTAACCACGAATACAATGCAAAACCAAAATGTCATGTATGGTCTGTTCTTATGCCGTCTCTGATGAACACTCACTAACAGCTAACATTTTTAATTATTTTTGTTCATATTTACACATTGTTTGCTTCTTCTTAAATTAAAAAATCTTCATTGTCAAAGCATTTTATTTTGAATTCTTACTTTTTTCACATAAAATATGCGCAGGTACAATTTTACCCATATAGGTTCTTAAGGGTTTTAAGTTAACAGGTCCTATTATTAGATATTTTTTAAAAATTTCAAGAAATACACTGTGTGTTATAAGTGTAGAGATGTCACAGACTTTTAAGCATCTGCTGATTAAGGAACAAAAGTTATAGCATATCAAAATTGAAAAAGTTACAAGTGTACCCTTTCCGCTTGACTAGGGGTAAATAAAAATTTGTGTACTAAAAAGATTTTAGCGCACTGAATTCAAATCCGGTTTCAGTTTGTTACTATCGGGCTCATATTTTTTTATGGGCTGGACTTATATTTCCCCGAAAATAAGGTGGTTATGCTGATACATTTCATTATAGAGTTAGAATTATTTGTACGATTTTGACCAAAACACTAACCAATGCTTAGGAAAAAAATTTAAATTTAAATCATCCACATAACATTTTTTAAAATTATCAACTGTTTCGTAGTTATTTAGAAATTAGTGGTGATAATTTTTTCACGAAAAATTAGTATATGCGAAAGCCAGGTGTATTACGAATTAAATAATAATTGGTTGGTATTTCAGTCAAAATAAGACAAATCTTTCTCAAGTTATGATGAAATGTTTAAGCATAACCGTCTTATTTTAGGCATAATATAAGTCCAGCCCATAAAAAAATTTTGCCAGACAGAAAATAACTAAAACCGAATTTGAATTAAGAGCATTTAAATCATATAGTCCACATATTTTTGTTCAAGGACGAGACACTTTTTTTTTGTTTTTTTTTTTTTTTGCTGGCATGTGTTTGTACCCCTATTGCGGTCGCCAAAGGACTGTCGACTAAGTAAAGCACTGACTGTCGACTAAGTAAAGCACTCATTTGTGACTGAAAAAAAAAAAATTTTATATCATGTCATACGACAAGGTATCCAGGTTTCTCCATATAAATCTTACAGAAAACCTTTTTTAATATCGCATTGGATTTTTTGCCATTATTTTGATATGTTAAATTATTTTATGTTCAGTATATGTTAGTCAGTTAACTTTAATTCGCTTTCTTTAAAGTGTTCTTAATCCTTTCTTTACTTATAATTTAATCAAAAGCTAAATAAAGAAATATGATATAATATTATCATCGAAAACTGAACATACTTATCTAAAAAAGATTTTGTAAATCATTATTAGTTAAAGTGACTTAAGTACGCGTGTACACATTAAGTAGTAGATAAAATTTAACAATAGATTTAAGTGCTTTGAGTAGTAGTTTGGAGTGTCACTTATAAATTCTTGTTCGATTATACATAATATCATTTTTGTTTGCTTATTTATAATACAGCATAAATTCATTCTTAGCGAATTCACGTTTTTCTTTTATTCATTGCAAATGTGTTTTTTTTTTTTTTTTTTTGCTGCAAAAAAAAAATAGTATTCACATGGAATGCAGAGAAAGTAGGCCGCACTTGTAGATTCTCAGACAACTTAAGTAGCATTGAACTATCAAACACCAACCATTTGCTAACTAGATGTCTGACGAAATGACTGGCTAGTTGCGCTGACTTTATTTTTAGTTGTTCCCAAATTTTTTTAAATTTAGGTTTTTTAAATTTTCTTTTTTTATTTTTGTTTTAAACTTCGTTAAGTTTCATAAAAAATATATTATACACAGATATATATGTATATGTATATAATTTATGGTTAAAGCATATATAATTTTTACAGAAAAGGGATTTTGAAATTATTAATATGAAAGTATTAAATTTTTTTAATAATATAAGAATTTTCACATTATTGCAAAAAATTTTGATTGTGTAATAACACAGGGAAATACAACCAAATTTTCAAGACTTCAAGACTTTCTATATTTTATTCTGGCAGCTCTAGTTTAAAAGATATAGTGGCATTAAATATGTGCATAGTTTACCCAATTCTTTGTACTATTCGTTTAATACTTGAAGAACGACTCTACAAACTCTAAAATATTTTTTGGATTAACCATTTTTATATTTCGAATGAATTAAATGAATAAAATTTCAATTTATAGAGCTTTCTTGCAATAGTCCCATTCCTTCAATATTTCACACACTTTTTTGGCTAAGCCAACTTTTGGTTAACACCGAAGCAATAAATATTTGCATTATATTCTGCTGGATGATCAGCGATTTAAACTGTCTGGATTATTTGCACAACATCTTTTCTTCTTAGCTATTATTTTATTAATGATGAATTTGACATAAAACCAAATTATATTGAATGGAGCTAAAATGGGAAATATATTTTTTAAGTATTTTTTAAATTAACCCTTTCACTACCGTGATATAAAAAGTGATTTTTGACAAATCTATGTAACTTTTTCGTGTAGATGTGATGCTAAAAAGACCAAAAATTTTTTTTACAAAAGCTAGTATCCTTCAGAAAAGGGATTATAAGTCCCACTGGGTTTCTTAAAGTTCATAATTAGGCCTAAATATCCCATCGGTAGTTTTTCTATGACAACAATATTTTCTATGAGAATATATTCTGAGTCAGAAGCCCTAAAGTCTCCAAGATTAGACTCAATGGTATTAATCATCGCAGAGATTTCTTCTTCATTCAGTCTACCACTAGATTTGTTTTTATTCCCTCTGCAAACATGCAAATTGACTCACAACTGTTTACCAATGGAAAACCAGTGGGATCTATTATCCCAAATGAAAAAAACCGCATAAAATAAAATATTTAGAGCATATTGTTGTTTATTCGCTTCATTATAACATTAAACACTTTTATTATTTGCACAAAATAAAATAAAAAGAATAACAGTTATTCACACTGAAAAATTGCAAGCCACGTGCACATCCAAAAAAAGCTTTAGTTAGTGAGTGGGAATTTGGAAATACGGGGTTGTGGAATCGGGACTAAGTTTTTAGGAATTTCAAAATAAAAATTGTGTGATTTTTTATTATTTCTGGGGCATATGTTCTACCATATTTGGATATAATTTCCATTTTTATTACATGGCCATTTTTCATTGAAATTGTGTCTTTTTTCGTATGGGTGATTTTGACATATTGCTTTGGGCGATTTTGGGTTATTTTGCATATATTTTCTTTGATCTTCAATTAGTTTAAATACTTAAAAAAAAATACATGGCCAGTTGTTGGAAGACCCATTATTTTTAACAGGCCTCAATTGCCTACAACGACAGGTGCTCGTGCTAATCTTAAACACAGCTGTCAATTGTGTTATTCTAAATTTTGCAAGCTCGTATTTCACGTAAAATGATCTTCAACGAGCTATACTTCTGCCTATATCTCCCCAAACTATGGACTAATTTGGCTGCATTTTAATAGCAAAAAATACATCATAACTGGGGTTAACCTCGCTGCTCATTCACACCCGGATATATATACTTTATAGAGTCTAATATCAATATTGTAGAAATTATAAACGGAATGACAAACGTATATATACCATTTAAACTTCGGCGAAGTTTATGCCCTAACATGTAAAATAGACATATGATCTTATCTTTAAACTACAGCTCTATTGGGAGTTTTTGTATTATAAGTTTTGTTCCATTTCGAGTTAAATTTTAATAACATTCAGCAATAGAAAAAGTAAGTAGACAATTTCAAAATATTTAAATGCTATTGCTTAAAGTAAATACCTACATAAGCACCTGCTGTGTTGGTCTAATATCATGTGAACTTAACCACTGGGTGACAAGCAATGCGCTTACCAACCACCCCTGCTTGTGAGCGAAACCAGCACACACAGGTACGATATGAGAGTGTAACCCAGCAGAACCATGAACTGGAGCTATCTAACCTACGATGCTTTTTGGCATGCATAAGTTGAAAAGCAAAAGCACGAAGGAGATATAACCATCAACTATAACCATCACGTGATCCCAGAGGGGACCTCACTTAGAGCCAGTCCGGAGCAGTGACTTCGACGTTATTGACTCCCGTGTTTCGAGATAGAATCTTTGGTCAATACCGATCTTAAGAGGTCTCTTTATTTTTAACTCTTCCCTAAATTATGCAAAATTTTTCCTTTAAATGTTTCCCTTTATATCCCCGGGGCTGCTTATGCTATAGTAACAGAATATTCTTCGAAGCACTAGCTATAGTTATAGCATTAAATTTGGTATCAAGTGTAATGTCCCAATTATAATGTGCTTAAGTTGGCTTAAGCAACTGTGCGAATACATGTAAATCATATTAAATACACTATATTGAACTTAAGGAAACTTTTTGTTAATTTTTAACGAAACTGTCATTTGCTTAACCAAAGTGCGATTCTGTTCGCTCATTCCGTACGAAATCAAATGTTTTTTGATTTAAGTAGGTTATGCACATGTAATGTACTGCTTTTTTCGCAAAGAATATTAAACAAACAATAAATAAAAAACGATCCAGGACGTGTTAATTTTTTAGTAGCGTTCGATAAGGTGTCAAATTGTACCATTTTCGTTTGTTTAAACAATTAAAATTTAAGAAACTCTGATTTAAATAACTGTCTAAAAGAATAAGCTTGATCTGCCAGTTGTGAATTTTTCCTCTTTCTTTTGCTAGCAGTTTCTAAGATTTGTTTCTTTTCTATTCGTCCTCTGTTTTAGTTGGTTTCTGGTTTTGCAGTTGTTAGCTGCCTGTCTGTCGCGTGTATGCAACATTCCATGCAGCATGCATTCATCTGCATTTTATTCCATTCCCATATCTAACCATGTACGGTTTGTGTGTTTGTTTTAAAGTTTGACTTCATCTCTTTTACTTTACATTCGCAGTTTCTTTCATAGAAAGAAGAAAACTATTTTGCTCTAATCCCGATTGCAATTTTAAGTTTTTTTTTTGTGTTTGTTCTTGTGCAGATAGTTCCGTTTGAAATAAGCGGATTTTTAACATTTTCTTTGGCATTAATTGGTTAAAAAATGCCAGCTGAATTTGAAAACAGCTCATAGCATGTTGCACAAACTTTGTTATTATACACACATACACATACACATACCACATGCATACATATAATAAATACATTCATTCTAGTATTGTATTTAAACATTTCATTAGATTTGCCCGTCATTGTTTTAACTGTTTCTGTTATTTTGTCTTTTCTTTTGTTTTTGCTGCTGCATAATATGGTGTGTGACAAGGTTGCGATTGCTGTTGCATGACAATGCACTTGGCAACAAGAGGTTTTTGTGTATTATTGCTTCATATTGAATAAGCAGTATTTTACTCATGCTGCATACGAGTGCAATTTTATTCTGTTGCTGGCATTGAAATCGGCTTTCGCAAAGTTGTCATACGAGTTTTATTTCTGCAATGCTGATTCTTCGTTGGTTGGATGGTATGTGACCGATATATTTATTTCTTGCTTTTTCCCTTCCTCCCTCTTTTTCATTGCCATGAGAGTGAATGTGTGTAGATAAAGTGTTTGGGTGTAGGTATTGTTTCAACTTTGTGGCATGTAATTAATAAATAATTGAACAGAGTGGGATTAATGTTGAGCTGATATTAAAACTGGACAGTAATAAATCCTAAAAATGTTAAAATTGTAAGATGAATTTGACACACTTTTTTCACTTGTCTATTATCTTGGCTATTTAACAGTTAAGTCTTGTTTAACACATTTCTGAGAAAGTTATTTATATGATTGTTATTAAATGAGGAATTCAACATAAGTTTGTATTCCCTTCACTACACGTGAGAAAGTTAAATTTAAGTTTTTCATTTCGTTTGTAATTTTTACAATATTGATTTTGGAGCATTTAAATATTCTGGATTCGTATAAGTATCAAAGTTGATTAAAAGATGTCTCTCTGTCCGTGTTTTAGTGTGAATGAGCTTTCCTAACGCCAAAGATATGATGAGAAATATCTCGTTCTATATTAATATCACATATAGGCCGGAAAATTTGTATGAGCTAGGGCAACCTAATTTGGCTCAGATTTAATATATATATAAGGAATAGAATCTGGTAATTATTTCTTTTCATAAGCTACTTTATTATATTCAATATTTTTTATTTTTCGAATTTATTCTGTGAGAATAAATTTAAGGAATATAACTACTAAAAATAGCAAAGGTAAAATGTAACAGGAAGACACAAGATAATTGTCTGGTAGTGAATGAAGGCATTCCTAAACATTTAAGGAATAGAACTATTACAAAACTCAGAGAATAAATTCGAAAAATAAAAAATGTTGAATATAATAAAGTAGCTTATGAAAAGAAATAATTCCCAGATTCTATTTGTTAAAATAGTTGAGTTAAATACATTCAATTTGTGACACAAAGAATGCTGACGAAGGCCGTAGCGGGCTAGAAAATGCATTCTGTTGGTGTAAATTTTTCTGTACATTCAATATACTTCACTGATATCCAAAGGATAGCTAAGGTCTGGTAGTGTATAAAGTCATTCCTAAAAATTTAAGGAATAGAACTATGACAAAAAAGCTTTATAAAATACATAACTAAAATTTAGCTCATAGAATAAATTCGAAAAATATACCTGGCCCCCACACAAATGTTTTCTTGGACGTAAAGTTTGGAAATTATTTTTAAAAATACTATAGTGAGGGCTGTAAAAGATTAAGCAAAACAGATAAAGGCAGTCTTAATTACACACAAAAAATTATCGACAATTTTTTTTTTCAATTAAGCCAAAATTAAAATCATTTTTAATTAAAAATTTAAACGTATTCTTGTATAATCGAAATTACTGCAGAACATTTTGTTAATATCTAAAAATATTTAATTGATGTTTTTAATTTGTTAACTGGTGTAAATTTAATTATTTTTTTAAATAATATCGAATTTTTTTAATTGAAATCCATTTTTTTGTGTAAATATTTCAGAGCAGAACTTTTCAAAACGGATACAATTAAGTTTTTTGTTCTTTATTATATACTTTTATTTTTATCAAACATATTTTATTATACTCATGCGTTTTTGGTTAAATTTCAGAAAAAATCACCCTTATTTAATTCAAACATACTTTTTTACAGTGTTTGCTACATTTGCTACCAATTTTATTGCTATGACTATAGCTATTGCTTTAATAAATATTTCGGAGAAGTAGGTACCAATAGAACTTAAAAGTTTTGTAATTAACTAATTAAACAGCTTAACAAATTTAAACTTTTAATCTTATCTGAGGAAGCATATTTTGACTGCTATTTTCTGCTATTGATATAATGGAAATACATCTCAATTTCTCGATAAATAGGCATATACTATTCACAAAATTACCAGAAATTGTTTTTCCTGTAGTGACTGGGATTTAGAAGTATCTCTAATAAGGCTTCAACAGTTATCTGAGAGCGTTATCCATGTTCGTTAGTCGCTTTCCCCATTTGTGAAGAAAATAAAATTTTAAGGTACTTAACACTATCACACAAGTCTTGCGTGTTGTGAGAACTGATGATCAATTGTTATGGTTTTTTGAAAATTGTCAAAGAATAATAAGATCAGGGAAGCAGTTTTGTCAAAATACTTAAGACTGGTGTGATAGTGTAAAATCTCATTTAGTCCATTTGATAAAAGAAGTCCAACAACCAGTAAAATGATCACACTTTAGCTTTATGTTTGAGAATTTTAGTTGAATTACTTATCTTTGTTTTTTAAGAAGATAATTGTATAATGTATTTTAGAAACAGTTAAATGATATTTGATCTGGCCAAAGGTTTTGCAAAACAAACAATATTTTAATAAGACAAGTGAGAAAGTATACTCGGTCAAGCCCGACCATATGGTACCCTACACAGTACATAAAAACAATTTTTGCTAGACTACCCTATTTGGGACCCATTGGCAAATCATGGGCACGGCTTACCAAAATTATGTTTTGGGGTGAAGATATATGTAGAAGTTCTTTTTGCCGAATGTTATTTAGATATCTTCAACTATATGAGATTCAGGGATGGGGATTTATATGGGACCTATGGATAATTTTGGACCTACCAGGTTAAAATCTTGTCATGACATTGTCATGACATATCGTAAAAGTAATTATCACCAATTTTTATGTTAACATTAACATTTTTAAGAAAGTTATGGCAAAAATTCAAAAGAAAAGAACAATGTTGGTGTCAAATCGCTTCTAGTTATCCTAATTGAAATTCAGCAAAATCGATTGAGTTAGATAAGAGTTATCCAAATATGGAACCACAACCCTAAAAAATTACAATTCTGTTACAAAAACTAACATAAAAGGTGGCATACTGCAAGTCATGATATAAGATTTTGCACAAACTCGTTATATATGACTAGAAATTATACCGTACGTCCAAAACCGTAATAAATATTGCTTTCATATTAAGATGTGACACGCCATAGTTTTATAAGACTATAAATCACACTGTCAAATTTCGTAAAGATCGGTCCATAATTTACCATATGCCCGATATAAAGCCTACTCCATGAAAATATTTAGTACGCCAATAACTAGGGATGTAACGATACGCCTTTCTGCCAGTACGATACCGATACCGATACTGAAGAAGAAATATCGCCGATACCTATACTGATATGAATATTAAATTTAAATTCAAGGCAAAATTAACAAAACTCAAGCAGACTAATTTTTTTATTATACAAAATTACAGTGTAAGAGATTATTAATATTAAAAATTGATATTAATTAGATTTTAAAAACAACGAAATTAATTTAAATTCATTAAATGAATTTATTTTTTAAATAAAAAAAAAACAGTTAGGGTTTTCATGATATAGCTTAAAAGGCTCGGAATCTGTGCAAACTGTTCATTTTTACGCCCTGGCAAATTAACTGTCAGCAATTGTATCAGAATTATTTTACACAAACTTCGTTAATCTGCCCAACAATTTTGACTTGCAAACTTGGGCTGATCAATTGTGCATTTATGTTAACAGATTTTTGTAATGCTTACCGTCGTTTTCAAGTGTTTATAAATCACAAATAATAAATTCTTTCAATAATTTGAACAAATTAGTTTTTTGGCTTTTCATATGCATTTTTAAAAACAAATTTCACATTTTAATCACAAATTTCAACTTTTTTTAATTTTTTTTAAATTAATTTTTGCATTGACGTTTCTTACAAACCGATATCAAATAACAATTTGAAGCGATATCATGAAAACCTTTAGTGTATGCGATTATTAATATAACAAATTAATATAAATTAGATATTTGTTTAAAAAAACACAGTTTTCCATGGTCTTAAATTTTGAAGAGTGAATATTTATATATTCACAAACGCTCCAAAGGCAGTTCTTGTAGACTTATCAGAACATTTACTAGGTGTAAGGGTGACTTTCGGAATGTAGAGTCATTTTGAGTAGCTCAATTAGTCTTTTTTCGATCTTTTGTCTTTGAAATTTTCTAGCCTTGTATCGAAGGTAATGAATTTTGGATAAATAAAAGATTTCATTATTAATTTATTTATTAATGACGTGCTAAATTCCCAATTTTTATTGTTGATAAAAACACTGAAATTTATTGTTGTGAGAACGCTAGATTATACGCGCATTTCACTGGTTGCTTAGGCCAGCTCGTCAGGAAACTTTTTCCAAAGACTTTAGAAAAGTTAAAAATATTATACAAAGAAGACGATAAAGTGAATAAGAATTTTAAACACTCAGGTCTTACTTGTAACAATATTAAAACTTCAACAAAGCCACAACAATAAACAGTGAACTTATCTTTTTTACATTCCCTACAATTTTTAGTTGTAAAAGGGTAAAATCTCAAATCTTCCATTCGGAGCTAATGCTACATAAGTCGCCAATTTATGGGGCTCTGAACTATTCTTCATCTCAGTTTATTCATATATTTTTTAATAATTTTCGAAGACTGCTAACTAGCGAAATAGCATCAGAACATGTAGCAGTGGATTTGCTTATGGATTTTGTGGTCTCTTTTAAGTAACTCAAAACTTGTAGCGTAAGATTTTTTTTTACAAATCGTTAAAAATTGGCATAAAATTCTTAAAACGTACAAATACATACATGATTTATCAATTCGAAAACGTTTTACCATTATGGTGAAAAACAAAATGGCTGATGCTGCAGGTCAACACCAAGGATTCAATGCGTTTATGCACAAAAAGTCGAAGTGTCAAATTGTATTGACAAGTTGCACAGCAAACGCGGAAAAAAATATACATATCGAATGCATGAAGTAGGATTACTTTCTATTTTAGCATGCGTTTCGCAAAAAGGAAAAACGGGTGGCGTGGACCGACCTCCAGCATAAGAATCCACAGAAACAATTTAATATTCTGTTTGATATTTTGCTATTAGATGTTATGCAAAAAAAGCATTGAAAATTAAATTCTTTGTTCAAAAAAGCTATAAAAAAGTATCGGCATATCGACAATAAAATAGCGCCGATACCGATGTATCGGCAAACGTTAAGTATCGCCGATATATCGGCACAGCCGAATAAAGCACTTTAACCTGTTTTTAATACAGTACCTTTTAAATGGTTAAATATAGCATAAAAATGATTCTGTAAAAATTTCAAAACGATATGTGAAATATTGCATCGCCAATTTCGAAGAATTTATATTTTGGGAAATATTAGAATGTTTTTAAAAATTTTTTATGCCGAAATAATTTAAAGTCGTAGTCGCGAGTTTTTGTGGGTAGTACGACTCCGACTTCGGTGCAAAAATCTCAACTCCGACTCCACAGGCAAGGACCGATTCCAATAAAATTTGGTACGATGATTTTGATTGCGATAAAATAAGTTTGGACCAAAATTTATTTATGTGAAATTATGGACCGATTCGCCCCATTTTAATAGGTTTGGTCCTTGTGACAATTACAACCTATGTACCAAATTTCATTAAATTATCTCCAAAATTGCGGCCTGTCTGCGGAAATGAGGTTTCCAAAGACCCCAGATATAATGAGGTTTTGGTCGATTTATATTTATGTCACTTATATTCCAGAATTGTTTGCTATTAAAATTCAGCCTGATCGGTCCACAAATGGCTGTATTATGAGAAAAATTTCACGACTGCCTCTTATTTTACCCAAAAATTGCTGTTATTATTTAATTTTTATGTATTTATGGAGAACGGCGGAACCAAATTTTCCAAATTAGGTACAATCATCTTGGTTATCAAAATACAACATCTGACAAAATGTGGGAGAGATTGGACAAGCACTTCCTATACAAAGACATTAAAGATTTCTGTATATCTGGAGAACGGGAAGAACCAAAGTTCCCAAAATAGGTGTAAACATCTTGGCTATCAATTGGCAATATCCGACAAAATATGAATTGCTGCATTGGGCAAGTGGGCGTGGCTCTTCCCATACAAATACATTATAGATTTTTGTAAGTCTGAGGAACTGCAAGACTAAAATTTCCAAATAAGATACAAACATCTTGGTTATGATTACCTGTGAAAACTGCTGCTATGACTAGAGCAATCAATTTTCTGTGTGATATGATATGAAATATAATAAAATAAATAATACATTTTATTATGAAGCCGGCAATATGAGAGCTAAAGATAAGTAACAACATTGAGGCATTTAGTTATCATTCTTATTTCACAAAGCACATGTAAAGGCAGTGCTCTTCTTGCATACTTTGCATCGGCAAGAGCAGTGCTTGACACATACAGACATGCTCATTCTTATTATGTTGGAAAATGATGTTAGGCGGTCTATGAATTCGTCGGTACTTTCATTTAATTCATTAGGCGAAGTTACTTTGGTGCATGTTACCAGTTCGGCGGATATCAAGAGAGTTATTGTTATGGAGTTTTTAAAATAAATTTGACTCATGGGCTTGTAATTGATTTTCCAGCAATCATGCAAAGCAATTTCCATGACTCTGGGGCTATCTAAGCAGATGTCGGATTCCAATCCGATAGTTAGCGACAGCATTATCATGTAAGTCAACTCCGCCCATATACTTAGTGTAATTAGCAATTAGGTTGTCTTAGGGTGAAGCGATCCTTTTTTTTTGTTTTTTTTTTTTTTGGTTTTCTACATTGTTATCGAATCCATTTGTTCATAGGTCGTAGCCAAAGTGACCTCTGCATTGTCTCTCGATCAGACCAGTGCAGTCTTATGTTCTTAGTCGAATGCGTAATCCGTATCATGTCGAGGAATTTTTGTTTTAGGAATTTTTGTTTACGCGGATCGTGCCAGTTGCACATAAACTTTTTTCGTTTAGAAGGCAAAGCAAATTGTATCCGGTGAAAAGGTAATCGAAATGAACAGTATGTTGTCTAGGATACTCAAAAACTACTATTCCTATAACCACGCTAGCAGATAGGCAAAGTTGTTTATCCGACGTTCCAGCATATCGTTAGAGTTGAGACAGATACCCTTCAGACGAACACAAACACCAATAATTGTATCCTAGTGACTCGGTTTCCTTATAATGAACATCTTGCACCTTTGACGACCAAAATACAACTTTCGTATCAATCGCAAGATTTGGTTCAAAAAACATTTGTTTTTAACTAATAATAAAAAATATTAGTATTGTGGTTATTTTATTGAACCGTTAATGGTTTTTAATCCAAATTTAGATATTTTTGATCAGGCTTAAGTTCATTGAATTTAATTTTCATTAAATTATTTTTATGAACCCAGGATTTCACGACCAGGTTGCCCAGACTAGTTTCGATTGTAACCACACAATCTCGTCAGTGGGGTTTGCCGTTTTACTCACTCGGCTATTGAAGCCGGATGACGTCAATAGTCAAACATCAATCTTTAAACCAAATGGTATTTCACCTTGGTAGATTGAAATTTATTTTTGAATGAACGATTATCTATTTTAATCGATTTACATGTTCTTCCTTACTTCTGTTTTTTCGAAATAAAAAAATTAAAACTGATAGATAAGAGTTAAAAATCGATTTCGTGCTCTAATTATTCCAGTGGTCTGGATCTCAACCAGACATGTTCAAGGCTGTCGGGCAATCAGCTGAACTGGCTGCAACAACTAGTTTCTCTATATTCAAATTTACTTGAACTGTTGGCTATGTAACTCAATACTCATTTTCTATTTAATGCAAGTAGTTACAATAAGTTAAAATATAGGATATTTTAAATCTCATTAGGCTCAATTAGGGACTGCCTTAAGTCAAAGAGAGAGAATATTATTATTTACTTACGCGTTACACACGTTTGTTTCACTTTTGTTGCATTCCGCCCTTTCTTCACAGAAGAACTTTCTACTATAAGATACCAGCAGCATGCACGATATGGTTTTCGTAATCATTCTACTTTGAAAATTTGATATTTTTAACTAAATAATTAAAGCGAATAGAATATGGGAATTTTTGCTTCTTATTTTACTTTTTAAACATGAAAATAATGTTAATAATGTGGCATCGAATTGATGCTACTGTAGTCATATCATACATGACACATAAATGTGACAAAATTTTATGATGACATTCGTCATTGGATTGATGTCACTTTTTGTCTCATTGATGCCATTTAAAATAATATTGATGTCACAATTCTGCTGTCAGGGCATCATCAATATGAGTGCAGGTGGAACTATAAAAGGGGAAGTAAACAAGTTAAGGTCGGAAAGCCAATACGCTAATCTTATAAATTTAAAAAACAAATTACTTAATTCCCCTGCCTCATATTTCTAATTATTTAATGAAAAACAAGCAAAAGTTTGTGGTCAAAAGCTCGACCGCTGGTACAAAGTGGGTTAAGGTTGATCTAAAAGATTATTATTGAATTAGCTAATTATGCCCGGAAGTGCGAAAACGCCGTTTTTCATTTTTGCGTCACTAAGCTTGGAAATATTTTGCTTTAGAAATTGGGACGCGGAACGGTCTATGCTCAATGTTATTTAGTGCCCCATTTTGATCTGCAATGCCCGTCTCAATTTGGCAAATCTTCTTTGAAAACATATTGTGGTCGTGATCATCTATCCCACTTGAAAATAAGTCATTTTTTTGTATAGCCTGACTGCAAGTAGGGATGCCAATCGGGACTGGTTTTCGCAAATCCAAGGATTCGGGATTTCAAAAAATCAAATCACGGGATTCCGGGATTTTTCGGGATATCGGGACTCGGAATTTTTTAAAGTTAAAAAATAAATGCTTTAAAAAAAAACGTCTTTAACAAATTTTTTCAAACAAAAGATTTATATTTCATTAGATATTACAAGATTGTTTAATGATTACTAGGGATGCGATTTCCATACAAATGCATTTTTTTATCGATAGTCTAAGAACGATGTCGGCCAATTATCTTTCCAAATCATTAAATTTGCGTTGAAATGGCATCGATTTGATTTTGCATATTGCTGCATATATTAGTGAAAATGCATATTTTTGCATATTTAGGTTTAAAACGCATATTTTTGCATATATTTACAGTTTTGAGCATGGCGAATTCAATCCAGGTAATCTCGGTAGTACAACAAGTACAACTCGTACAAAAACCACAAGCAATTTGTTTTTGTAAAATCATTGTACAATGTCAAAACCCGAAAGAAATCAAAATAGAAACAAAGATAATAAACAAAATTTTGACATCCAACAATTATAAATTCCATATTATAATAATTTTTAAAAAAATTTTAAGTACACAAAAAAAAAACTTTCCAAAAAATTTTTTTAATAATAAATAAATTCTTTGGAGCTTTGCTTAGAATACAATATTTTTTATTTTAAATATTATTTATTTTATCCAAAACTGTTACATGCTACTTGCTTAGCACATGGGTTATACCGCGTTGCAGAAAATTTAGAAGCCAATTCGATAATATTGCAATTTTTAATGAAATGTATCCCCTAAGTCCTCTTCCACCGCAGCCAGTAGTAGACAAATGGGGGCCTGGATAGATGCTTCAGAATTCTATTCAAAAAACTTCAAGTAATTTTAGATTGTTAGAAGAGCTTGTTGATGTCGATGATTGTGCAATTAAAAACGTAAGAGAAATATTTAATTTAGATAACAGCAGAAGTCAATTAGCATTTGTATTTTCCAATAACGGATATATTGGTGAAACAATAACTAAAGCCTATAGTACACGGAATGTAAAAAGCCACATGCGCATATGGTTCTGACGTAATTTTGACGTCAATGCAACGCCACAATACACATTGCGTGTTGTGTGATGACGTCAAAATTACGTCAGAACCACATGCGCATGTGGCTTTTTACATGCCGTGTACTAGAGGCTTTAGTTATTAGGAGGAATGTAGTTCACTCTATGCTCAAGTCCAATTAATTGTTATTGCAGAAATTAAAATTAACAATGTGCAAGGAATAATAGCCCAACAAATTAAACAAAAAATCCAAAACGTTTTGCAAAAAAAAAAATAATGGTTTAAAAAAATTAAATAAATTTCAAATATTTTTGATCTGATCTGGAATCAAAGTGGGGTATGAAAATAAATTTCTTTAAAATGCATTGGCATTCTTCATGTATAAGCAAAGATTTTCCTTTTATTAAATAGTTCTTAATTATATAAACAAACAAAAATTAGTAACTTTAGTGTTTTAAAGGAATTTGAATAACAATATACTGAATTTTTTATATTTTTGTTTTTAGTAAAATTAAAAAACGATTTTTTATGGAAATTTTCTTAGATTTTAATGCATATTTTTTATTTTTTAATAAATATTTTAGATTTTTTTTTAGTGCATATTTAAAGCGCATATTTTTGACTAATGATTACATTGATTACTAAAATTTTTAAAAATTTAAGTTTGATTTTTTCTTAATTAATGATTAATTTAATTAAAAATATGATGAAAAAACAACGTAGGATTTCCAACAATGTGTAATTAATTAACATAAAATCTATATTTTACTCATTATAATATAATAAGTAAACTAATAACTAATATAGTAATTGAATAAGAGGAAACTTGTAATTGATTTATTTGTAAGATTCTATTACAATTTTTATTAAATGAATTAAGAGGAATAATTGAAATTTGAATTCGAAATTAATTAACAAAATCAATTTTTTTATACCCACCACCACTGACTGGTGTTATGAATTAAGTATAAATACAGTACTTAATTTCGTAATATCGCTAAAGTTTAAATTTTGCATTTGGTGCAACAGTGGAATCAATATACATATTAAAACCTAAGGGAACTTTTGGTTTTTCTTTTTGTTTTGTGTATTTCAAAACACATTTATTTCTTAAATTAACTTTCTTCTTTAATCAGCACTTCTCACATTAAAATTTCTAAATTCAGAAAAATTAAGGCCCTAATTGTGTACAACGCAGCGCAACGCCACAGAACTAACGCAACGCCAAAGAATAACATTGAAAGCACAAACAATGTCATAAATATTTTGTAATTTTGTTGTTGCTTTCTACAGAAATTCACATTGCGTTTTAAAATTTCAAACGCTCCATTGCTTGTATCGTTGAAAATTTAAAAACGGGACATGAATTTCTGTTGAAAGCAACAACAAAATTACAAAATATTTATGACATTGTTTGTGCTTTCAATGTTATTGTTTGGCGTTGCGCTGCGTTGTACATGATTAGGGCCTAAGTTAACGATTTCTACTTCGGGATTGGGTAAATCCCGAAAATCCCAGATCGGGATTTCGGAACGCGTCTTTTTTAGATTTTGGCGTAAACTCGCCATACATATAGCAACGTGAATCAGGAATATTAACACAAATCCGGGACAAAAGGTTGAAAAAAAACAAAATTCGTATACATATGTATCTCCATTTCCAGATATGATCTCAAAAAAATTTTACAACAGTTATATATAATAAGTCACCATAATAAACAAATAATATGATCCTGGCCAGATATTTTTTTATGTCCAGTAATGTTAATAATATTAACTAATTCTAATGGCCAATTTCAATAACTCTGTTTAAATATCAATTCATATTTAAATATGGTTATACATAATAAAAAACGAATTTTAAGCATAGAAAAGAGAAAAAAAAATTATGTATTCCCAAAAACAACTTTTTTGATAACATAGATTGATATTTAAATAGTTTGGTGAAATTGGCCATAAATGTTTAAAAAATAACAATTAAATTTTTATAAAGCTATGTTAAATTTTACCTCCTCCACGTAACCACTAGTGTTATTAAAAAAAGTAAAGATAAAACATGTTGTAACAGATTCTAAATCACATTATTCAATTACCTTCTTACAAATAAACTTAAGTAAGTCAATAAAAATTGAAGATTAAGTTTGATCAATTAACTGGTCTCGTTTTTTTGGATTTTTTCGTAAAGTATTTGATAGGTCTAAGCATATGTTAACAATAAATTATTAAACTTGGCATTTAACAACACAAAGAGTTTAAAGAAATGCATAAAACTTTAGCTTTTGTGCAAACAACCAACGATTTTAAATAAACCCACAAGAGGTTTATACAAACGTAGTTTAAATTGGCAATTTAAGGGCCAAATAAACTTCACAAGCGGTTGGATCAGACATAAAACAAAAACCTATAAAGCATGTTTGTATGAAAATGAAAAATGTTTGATACTCACGCAAACAATCTGTTGTTTTGTTCAAGCCACTTGTTTAGTTTATTTGGGCCGTTAGACTCACACTTGTTTGACTACACTATGCCAGGCGCGTTTTTTACGAGAGCAAAGATAACGTCTATTTTAGAAACTAAAAACCAAAATATCATACAGGCTTTTACCTTTTCCTTTCGAACCATTGAAATCATCTTTCGAAATTAAATTATAATTCGCTGCGGTGTCAGGCGTATTAAGGTCTATTCCATAAAGTCATATAATACTTTATGTGACCTAATTAAAATATAATATCGTATTTGTAAATATCATATTATCAGATGTATTAAAGATATTTTTAGTAGTGGATTTCATATTGGACCTATCGTAACGAATGGAAGGTTTATCTAATTTGGTAGAGTAATTTCTAGCAATAAAAAATAAAAATAAAATAAATTTAACCAAATTTTATTATAAAAATAAATTTTTTTTTGCATTTTATGCGAACTCAAGTACTTTTCGAGAGTCCGTTTTATATGGGACCAGTCGTAAATTATGCACCGTTAATCACTAAATTTAGCAGAGGAATTTATAATCTCATAAAACTATGGCGGACCAAATTCTATTACAATGGCATTATTGGTTACAGTTTAAGGCATACTAAAATGTTCTCCTATGGTAAATTATGGGTCGACCATCACGGAAGTTAGTAGTATAATTGACTTAAGAGAAGTCGCAATGCTTAATAATGCTTGCGAGTTATCGAAAGGTAGGAACTGGGTACTCAAGCTGTCTATAGAAGGATGGCTGTACATATCGGAGGTTAGACCCATTCCTGCGTATGGATGCTGTGTTTGGTGAAAGGCCTTGTGGTAGGGAGGAAGCTGAGACTGTAAGGAAATTTCCCGAAAGGCCACTCGCGAATATTGGGTGAGATTGGCACTCATGGTTATTGACTGGGCTCACCCGGCTCCACAGACTATGTGGGCAATTGGGTCTATTTTTGGTGTTTGCCAGGGGTGATATTACCATCTAGGGAGAGTTGTTCAGGTCAGAACAGATCGTACGAGGGATTTACTATTTTCACTAATGGCTTGATGAAGAAGGACACGGGTTCGGGGGTCTACATTGAGGAACTGGACATTAAAATGTCATATAGGCTACCTTACCACTGCAGTGCATTTCAGGCGGAGGACCTGGTGATATTGAGCGGCGTGAAATTGATAAAAGACAACATTGCTGATGGCTCGGAGGTCACTACATATATGGACAGCCAGCCGACATTTACGCCCATGATAGGATGTTATGTGAGCTCCAGACTAGCGTATTATAGTGGGAGGGCTCTAGGCGTAACGTTATCGGCAACGAGTTAGCTGATGAGTTGTCGAGACTGGGCTTGAAAATGGTGGACCCTGACGGTTTGAGACAGTCAAGCCTCTAATAGTCTTAAATTTTAGCACGATTAGAAAAGTGGTTCTGAACGGGACATATCGGGTATGGGGGAACACAACGAACTGCAGAGTACCGCCTGCATTGTGGCCGATGCTTAGGTAGTCCGATTCAGATTCGCAGCTGGGCAGGATTAAGGGGTGCATTAGGACAATGATAGATATTATTCTGGACCAGTGTAAAATGGGCAGGATGGTGGTGTAAATGGGAACTGACTTGTCAGAAATTTTCAGGTTGTGTGAAACCCCAGAAGAGTTTGAAAAAGTTGGGCACATTTTTCTCATTGTCTGAGGCTGGAGAACAATAGGGTGAGATGGCTAGGAGGATGTCTCGGTATTTGGGCCTGAGAATCTCACGGGATTCGAAATCGGAATGACCTGGCCATATAACAGGCGTCAAGGTACAGGATATTCATATATAGTGTAGTTTTTTGAGTAGCGTTGTTTTCTTTCTGGTACGATTTCTATCTTCCACTACTTTTTTCTTTCACTCTTTATTTCTTTCATTATTTACTAGGGTATTAATTTAATCGGGCTTTTGCTTTAATCGGTAAATCGCCCGATTTAGTAACCGAGGTTTTGGTTTCATCGGTTAATAATCGGTTAATTTTGTAATTGATCGGTTAACCGATTAATAAAGTTTTTTTTATAAATTAAGTAATTTCAATACATAAAAATTCATAAATTATTTATTATTTGGAGTTTATTGTATAAAAAAAGCAATAACATAACAACCATAACAGTTCTTGAACTAACACGAGCAAAAAAAAAAAAGAATTCATACATATGTAATACATATTTTTTAATTAATACATAAATATTATGTAGTAATTAAAAAATAAACTGTTTGATAATTTTATTAGTTATTTCAATAGTTTAATAAGACCTTATACACAATCTTTTAGAAAAATGTTTAGGATTTAAGCGATTCCTTTCTTTAGTTTTGTCTATAATACAGAATATCTAATGTCTCAGTCCTTTTCCTGGATTTCTCTAAACGTATAAAATCTTCCATTATGTCATTAGAGTCCTGTTTTAATTTTTTAAATTTTCAACTCTTCTTATTGTTTTGGTTAATTCTGTAAAATGATTGATATGAGAAAATATGAGAAGAAACCAATTACTAAACACATACATACATATGGGAAGTTCCAGTGAAAAGTGTCCTTTTTGTAGCGTAACGCCAGAAGTAATTTAAATCGTTTATCAAAAATTTTATATGTATAATTTATTTTTATATGTTGTGTAAAGCGCAACTAGCTCTACATTAAGTTACAAAAAGGGATAACTTTTGAACAACATGGTCCTTAAATACAAGCTTATTTGCTTTCTGACGTTACATTACAAAAAGTAGACTTTTCGCTGGAAATTCCCATATGTACCTAAAACGAGAAAATATATTTAAATTTGACAACTTGGGAAATAAATCTTTATAAGTAAAAAGCTTATTAAAAAAGGTATTATACAAAAAGTCTTGCAAGTCAAAATCCACTTCTGTTTTTTGTATATTTTGCATATTTTTGCTTATATCTCCTTCTTTTTTTTTTTGCTTATAAATCCTTACGGTTGATTGTTGTAAATTTTTCTCTGAATATAGTGCTGCGTTATTACTTTGTAATATGGAAAACACTTTTTACATATTTGACTTCTTCATTTAATTTTTTTACATTTTGTCTTACAAATATCACGTCACGTCACAATCGAAATGTCCATATAAAAGGAACACGAAACAAAAAGCTGTTGACAGCAAAGACCTATTTAAAATGAAGATCCCTTCTTTGTTTGTATGAAACATATTTTCTAAACACATACCTTTTGTATATGAGACGAAACAAATAATTAAAAACACAAAAAAATTGTTATAATACTACAAAAAATTAAAAAAATTGTAACTTTGGTTAATCGGTTAATCGACTGAAAGTAACCGGTTTAATCGTTAATCGAAAATAGCCAATTTTAAACTAACCGGTCAGTTAATCCGATTAACTATTAACGAATGAATACCCTATTATTTACTTATTAGTAATCTTTCACTAACTAAGGCGTCACAATGGACCATACTGATCTCTGGGTGAGGGCGTGAAGCTGACTTTGCCTTGTAGTCTGATTTTAAGTCACATATATTGAGTTTGTGCAAAATCTAATAATAATCGGTGCACTCCACCACCAATTTATTCCAGCTTTTCTAACAGAAATATTAATTTTTTAGGGTGTTTGGTCCGCATATCGATTTCTAACATTTTCCTACGGTACCGATTGTGCTGGATCCCAAACTGCTAAGATTAACTAGAAAATTTTATCTAAAGTGAACATGATATTAACATACAGCTATGGCTAAATTGAATTAGAATTACTTAAAGAACCAGAATGACAAACACAACTAGCTGTGTAGGGTGTAAAAAGGGGGAGCCAGCAAAACTCTTCTTTTGATGCGGCGTTCTGATTGAATGTGTGTTGACCTAAGGGCATACAAATTTATATATTCATCTCATTCGAAAGAAAAATAAATAAGAGAGAAAATTATCCGTTTAATTTCAAAGACACAAACTTAGCCAACAATTAAAAAATTTCAATTAGTTTTCATTCAGTTCTATGCCTTACACTTAATATTACCACAATTTTTCTACAAAATTAAATTCGTAATAGTGGAATTAAATATAAAAACTTTTTGGAATAGAAATGCAATTTTATTTACTGTTGCACACCAATAAAAATGAAATTGATCAAATGTTACGTTCAATATTTAGATGTTTCGTTGTTTTAAATGAACAAATTAAATCGATAGTGAAGAACACTAGAAAGAAGTGTCTTAGATCAACATTGAAGGGGACGTTACAAATTCATCAGTAATAACATTAGAAATTCAATGAATTTTTACACAGAACAATTTTGAAAAATCGTATCGTCCTCAAAAAGGATACAGGATACGAAGGCAACATTCACTCGACAAAAACATTTAAAATCAAATTCATTTGGATGGTCAACTGTCTACACAATACAAGTGTCCATTAGGTATTTGTCTATCTAAATATGTGTGATTTGTATGTGAGCATGTCTGTGCTTACGAAGGCATGTCGAAGAATAAACTAAGGGGCTGTTGATATACGATGTTTTCCAGAAAAAACTAAAACTAAAAGTAGAATTTCATTGCATGAAGCCAACATGTCAATTTAGACACATGTCAATACTTAAGTTACTCCAAGAGATGAAGAAGATGTTTCCTGATCTAAAAAATAAAAAGTCAAACTACCAACAGCTAAAGAAAAGCAAAAATAAATAAAATATTTTCAAATGCAATCGTATGGAACGGATATGTAAAGGGTCTTACAAAGTATAGTAGTAGAAATGTATGTATGTATGTATATGTTTACGGCAGTAATTCACTGTAGATATACGAGGACATGCAATGTCATACCGATCAACGTGAAAGAAGGGCTGGCTAGCAGCACCAATATCCAATGGACTGAATGGGGCTGAATAAATGCTAAAATAAATGTTTGATTTAGTGTGACAGGTTCCAACAAACACACACTCACTTACTCACATGGCCACAAATCAATAAAAAAAAAAAAAAAAAAAAAAAAAGAGTTTTTTCGATTCATTTGTATGTCGCCCATTTGTATGACTGCATTTTAGTGTTTTTTTTTATTGACGGTCAAAATGAAATTAAATAAAATAATTTTTTTAAACCAATTTTATTTAAAAATGACAAGAGTATTTATATTATTTTCCTTGTTAGATTCTCCTCGCTATGGAAAACTGAAAACACTGGTTGTGCGGTTGGTTGCTTGGAAAAGATTGACACCATAGTTTTTGTGGAAGATAAATAGAAGAGGATTTGCATTGGAAAAAATTGCAATTTTTATTCTCTAATCTTGAGTAATGAAAACATAAATTATTTGTTGGAAACAAAAATATACCATAATTACCACAAAATATAGATATTGATGCAAAGCAAATAGACACAAAAAAGCACGATAAAAACTAAAAGGGATGTAAAAACAAAAAAGGATTTCCTTAGTTTTTCTAAAAAAAAAACAAGAATTACTTAAAATGGCAGCAGCAGCAGCACCAAAAATAACACTCAGACTACTAGTAGGATTCCATTTACGAATTAAAATGCAAATAATTCATGTTTATGTAAAATTAAAAAATACAAAATAATGCTAAAAACTTGAAAAAAGAAAAGAGTGATATCAACTAAAACATCTATTTTCAGATGCAAAAAAAGAACCAAAATGTGAAAATTTCTTTTTGACAAATAAATAGACGGACACACAATTATAGAAAAAAACTTTTCAATTTATTATCCTGTTGTTACATTTCTTGTCATTATTATTGTGGTTGTTGTTTTAAATATAAAGAGTTTAAAGAACAGAATATTTTTGAATTGTTTGGCAGTGCATTAAATTATTTTTAAAAAAATGTACAATTTATAGAAATATTTTCATTAACTATTTAACTTATATTTGTAGTAGAGCATATGTGGAATACAATCCATCGTTAAGGTTAAAGCAAGAAAGAGCCACAGAACATAGGGCAGGTGCCTCAATGGCTTAAGGAAGGGGCATTTCGAGCACAAGCGATTTAAGCTTGCCCTATATTCTTCGTTATAGTTTTCTTTGGGTAGCTAATAAGCCAAGAACAATGCCTCAACTAAAAATCAACATTCGAAAATAGCTCAAGGCGCTTATTCCCGACATTCTGCATAAACTTATAGAAAATATGTTAGAAGGAGTACGCAAGTGTGTGTGAAGTATTAGCCTGCATAAGTGTACATATTTCAAAACAAACACACACAACTTAAGTCAGAAAGTTGTGTGTGTGTCTACAACCAATGACATATGCTATGCATTATTGTTCGTCGTACAATTTAAATAGTGTGTGGTGAGACTACACGAATTCAAAGAAATACACTTTGGACACTACTTGTTTCTTCCAAAACATGTTAACACAATAAAAACTGTTTGCCTATAGTCCTAGTATTTGAAAACTAATTCGAGCAGTTTGTGAGAATTTGTAATATTCACTTGTGTATCGTACGTGACGTACGCATGCAAAGAATTGTTGTCGCAATATTATTAAAAAAATTAACATACAAAACTCTTTCGTATGCACATGTCCCAAGCACAAATTTAAAAATAAAAATGAGTTGTTCTTTTATACCCACTCATTGTATTTTTTATTCCCTTGTTAATTTTTGAGAGTATTTTTTACATTCTCTTCTCATTTGACTTTCACTGTATTGAAGCATTTGCTTTTTTTTTTCTTCTACACATTCCCACAGTATTTGTTTCTGACAGCGATACTACAGTATAGAGTTTGAAATTATTTTAATGATTTGAATGTGAGTTCAATTAGAATTGCGCAGGCCTCTAGTGCGAAGCAAACAATGGCCACAAATTATAGGATATAATTTTTTTAAGGAAAGGATTCTGTATTAAAAAAAAAATTATAATAATAATCACATAAATAAAAATTTAATGAACACTTTCATCCATATAGCTCATTCTGCGCCACCATGTTCAATTAAATTTAGCACATAAATTTAATTTCATACTACTACGCAAAGCAGTAATAGCTCCACTTTGATGGGCTTATACATCCGGTATGACAAAATATGTATATACATATTCAATATTTATTTTTTACTTATATAATTTATATGCAATGGATGAATCATCGTGAGGTTTGATTTATAATGTAAAATAAAACACATAAATTTGAAAGTGAACTTGAAATTGTTATTATCGGTATTATCGCCAAAGAACAATTTATGTCATTTACTGTTTGAAAATGATTTCATGTAAATGTTAGCCATGACTACGTCTGAGATTGTCCATTCGAAAGGTCCAATTTTATGCGAACCGTTCGAGTACAGCGATTGGTGTATCGCAAATAACACGAGTAATGCTGGCTTCCAAAGCGTCAATCGTAGCTGACTTATTTCTGAAGACCTCAGACTTTACATATCCGCAGAAAAAAAGTCCAAAGCTGTGTATCGCACGATCTAGGTGGCCAATTTGCCGTAGAAAAACGTGAAATTGAGTGCTAACCAAAATGTTTTCTCAAGAAGGTCATTGTTTCACGCGCTGTATGAATCAAAGCGCCGCACAGTTCCTCAACTAATACAAGCTAGCGGGACAAAATTATTTCGTCACTTATTTCAATTGCTTATGTATATTCCAGAAATCTTAAACTATTTTAAGAAAAAAAAATTGAAAAATGTGTACTGTAATCCTTAACCGTTTAAACCCTTTTTTCAATAAATGATGTTTTTTGTATTCTTCCTTAATTTGGCATAAATATAAAGCTAACAAATATCAATTTACGTACCAAATTTTATTACGATCGGACAATTTTTGTAGGTGTAATAGCGTTTTTAAGAAAAAGGATATATGACATTACCTTGAGTCCCTAGTCCCATTTAAATGAAAATTTACACGCACGTTGCTAGTTGTATGTATACCAAATTTTTTTTATGATCGGACAATTTTTGTAGGTTTTATAGCATTTTTAAGAAAAAGGATATATGGCAGGACCTTCACTCCTTAGTCCAATTTAAATGAAAATTTACATACACGTTGCTAGTTGTATGTTTATCAGCATGACCACTTTTTGCAGCTTAATGGGCATTATTGAAGCTCATATTAAATTTTTAATTTTCAGGATACATGGTAGGTAGGCGTGTCCTTGAACCGATTTCTCCAAAAATTCGTATTTTATTCGTATTATAAAACAATGTTTGAATTAATAAAAATTTGATGATTTTTTGCTTTAGACTATGATTTTTTTTCGTCACCAAATGATGATTTTCTTCCCAAGGCTTCTGGTAACCCCGGTTAGAAGTGTTCCTAATTGAGGGACTCCCTCAATCTTTGCCCGCTTCTGGCCAGTAACAGTATGCGTTCATCTTCATCAGACGAAACAACAAACCATAATTAAGTCGTGATTATGTTAAACTTTTATTATATATATTGTTAACCAAAAATGTTTGCTTTGAAGTACCAGAATGTACAACTTTGAATAAAGCAAATCTTTTCAATTCACAATAGTGCATTTTTATCGAATGTTCGCCATAATACCAAATGACAATTGGACAAATCAGGTATTTTGATTCGAAAATCAAATACAGTTCATAACAGCCACACATATGATATGGAATAGCCTCGCTTTGTAAACGATCAAAGTACTTTAAAACTATTTTACCTTTTTAAGAAATAAAGGGTGATTCATTGTAAGGTTTGATTTTCAATATGCTTCTTTTACAGCTCACGCATTCTCGAATATTTGTAATTTGTGTTCAGTTTCGTTTGGCAAGTCATCATGGAAAGACTTACACCACAACAGCGTCTTCAAATTGTTCAGCTGTATACGATAATCAGCGTTATGTGAGAAATGTTTTTCGTAAGATTCGAGGAATTTACGGTGCCCCTAATCGACCTACTGAAACCACTATTGCCAACGCCATTTGCAAATTTAAGTTCCAGTTAACATTACTGGATCATAATCGGCCGGATAGATCTCATCCAGCATGTAGTGAAGTGAATATAGCTGCTGTAGCTGAGAGTCTACGCGAAGACCGTGACGAAACGATTCGTCGTCGGTTTCAGCAATTTGGCATATTTTACGTAAGGATCTCGGTTTCGGTGAGCTCTGAATGAATGACCTTGTTGAGAAATAATTTTGGTGAGTACTTAATTTCATGTGTTGCTACAGAGAATTGGCCGCCAAGATCGTGCGATATCACACTTTTGGACTGTTTTCTCTGGGGATGTGTAGAGTCTGAGGCCTTCAGGAGTAAGCCAGCTACGATTGACGCTTTAGAAACCAACATGTCTCATGTTATTCACGAGATACCAGTCGCTACGCCCGAACAAATCTCGCAAAATTGGACCTTCTGAATGAGCCACCTTAGACGTAGTAATGTCCAGCATTTACATGATATCATTTTCAAAGAGTTAATGCCATAAATTCTTTTTTTAAGCGATAATAAGAATTTTAAGTTCATTTTCAAATTTATGTGTTTTATTTTACAATTTAGATCAAACTTCACGATGAGTGACATGATTCTATGCCATTCTAATAATTTTCATTTTTGCTAATTTTTTACTGTCATTAAATAAAAATTTAAAAAAAATTTATTATGACAAAATATTTCTTGTATTAAAGTCAGAATTTTATGTAAAATCTCTTATTTCCATAGCTCAATGCCTAAACTATTTTTAGTATTTACATCTTCTTTGTTACACAAACCTCAAAATGATGTTGAGTGTATCAATAAGGATATCCTAAGGATTCACACTTTCTTTGCATAGATTTACCCCACTCAGGAAGTTAAATGAGATAAAAACATTTTTATTTCTACAAAATCTCTAGAGATTAGGAAAAAATAACACAAATAGATTTTATTGTTTTTTATTGCAGCTTAAGGAGAATTTAAGTTTAATTTTTTATCGTTCATTAAATATTTGTTGCAAATATTTATTTATTGTTTTGTTGCACAAACCAGTGTATACAAACATGATTCACTTATTGGTCAATTGTCTCCACGGATCGTCTGCCAAGTTTGTCAATTAATACACTTATCTTACTTATATTGAATTCATTGTATTTACTACGCATTTTAATAGAAAATAAAGTTAACAAATGGGATGGACATGGTTATTTGATATAAAATGTTACGATTTTCTGGAAATTTCCTATTTTTGAAGTGAATAGCCATTTTATGACAAATTTCTGGTAAAAAAGTTTGTTTGCAAGTAACCATATTTATAGAGCAACATACTCGTACTACGGCTAGATTTTAACAATGTTAATATTTGCGGGAATCCATAAAATTGTTATATATATATATACATATATATATATATAAAATTTAGGAGCTTCTGTGGAAAATCGGAAAATTTAATTTTCTTGGGAAAATTTAAAGGTAAATTTCTAAGAAAAATTAGGAAAATTTTATTTTTCAATTAAAGCCTGATTCAATACCTTTCCAACGAGCTATCACGCTTTAGTAGTTTTTTTTTAAAACAACTTTCAATGAGGTCCCTTATGAAGAATTCTTCAATTTTGTCACATGACAGTGGTGTACACCACCACTAAACCAGTCACTATAAAAAAAAAAAAAAAATATGTAGGTACATTATTTTTTGCTGGGCAATCGATTGAGACTATTAATTTTAAAATCGGAGAGGGGTCGTCCAAAAATTTGCCAATTTTGATCGTTTTCATATGGAATTGCTCTATAACCATATCATTATTAATAATAACTATAATTTGCCTCAAATTAACCTTAATATGGTCGAAATTGACAATAATTTTGAAAATTAACCCTATTGATTTCAAAATTAACTGCAATAAGGGCAATATTTTGGTGAATTCGGTCAAAAGTAACAATAATAGGATCAATGTTAACCATATTATGGTTATTTGTTTTAGCCCTTATTTTTAATTTGCTTATTGAGTTACATAAGATGTAATTTTTTTCGTTTGTATTTTTACACCTATTACGAATTATAAAATTCGGGCATGCTTATTAAATCGAATTGAAGTGGAATTAAAATCGAACGAGATTTTGGTTTTTATTATTTACAAAATTACTAAAATTTTTCGTATTATTATGGTTGTTCTTGTAAAGATAATTGATACTCAAAGTATGAAGTAAAGTTCGAAAATAAGCATTATATACTGTACTTTAGTGTTCTGTATATGGATGTCAATCCCGATCCCGAAAAATCCCGTTAATTGTTAACTTATGTTTTTTGTTTTACTTTTTTTTAAAAAAGAAATTCATCATGAAATTCTCCCTTGAGAGGATAGGGAACACAATATTGATCTTTTATATTTATTTGATTAATACTGTCGTTGAAAACGAAAGAACCAAGTTAAACTTTGTTATTCTTTTAAAGCATGTCAACAATTATTAAGAAATTTTAATATGAGAAGTGCGGAAAGTAATTAAAGAAAAAAATTTATTTAAGAAATAAATGTCTTTTGAAATCCACAAAACAAAAAAGAAAACCAAAAGTTCCGTGTGATTTTATTATCTAATTGATTCCACTGGTGCACCAAATGCAATATATATACTTTACTCTTTACAGGTTTAGGGTGGGGATTAGGGATGGCCAAATTGAAAAAATATATCGATATATATCGTATCGATATTTTTTAAGAGTATCGATAATTATTAATTAAAAATAGCGATATATCGATGTATCGAACGTATTAAGCTGAAATTATTAGCAAATTTAAAAACTTAATATACCTATATCAATACATATGTAATTCCATTCTAACTTTTTATTGTTTCTTTTAATTTCAAATTTACGGCCTGTCCCTCGATTTCGAACGAAACTTTCATTCGCTTTACTTTTATTTAAAACAAAAACCAATTTTAAAATTTAGTTTTTAATGTAAATTAGGCGAACGAAATTTTCGTTGGTAATCGAGGGACCGGCGGTTATTTCTACAATAAAAAAAAAAAATAAAAAAAAGTAAAGAATACAAAAAAAATTTTATTTATTCGCCATATGAAATCTAAAAAAAAAAATTAATTGGTATTATATAATGCCGGATTTTATACTGCCGGTAAACGAAACTTGTGGCACATTCTATACAAGTAAACTGTGCAATATTTTATTTTTAACATATAAGAACATGCCCAAATTAAAAAAACACTTCCACAATATTTTTTCCGCGCTTATTTTTTTGTTGTCATCTCTTAAAAAGCCGAGACAAAACTGAACTTTGTAATCTATGAAAATGAACAATGGAAAAGCGCCGTTGTTTTCTAAATACATATTATTTAAAAAACATATGATGCAGTTCTTAAAAAACAACAGTATTGTTAGCAGTTAAGCAACGGTTAAAATGTTGAATTTTATTATAAAGAGATCTTAAAAATATAAAATTCGATAGTCGTAGATAAATATCGATGTATCGATATATGGGTATTTTTAATATCGGCGATATATATTGATTATAATTCTTTTAAATATTTATTTTGATATATCGATATTTATTGCTCATCCCCACTTTGAATCTATATTTATACATATATAAAACACAAACACAAAAAAAGTTTCTACCTACATATGTCCGCTATCGACTCTGGAACCATCCAAACAATAGTTTTGTGAAGATGGCTTTAGGCTTCACATTTGCTCAAAACTAGGACCACCAGGGTAGTTTGGGTCAATTTCTGCCTATTCGAAGCCATCTTACCATATCTAATGAAATTTAAAACATAAATATATCTTCTTTTCAATGTGCTACATCCCTATTTATATGGACACATTAGATATGCAATTTTTAAGAAATAGAGCCACGAGGGCACCATTTCTGCCTCTCCGATACAATATAACCGATTTTAATGAAATTGTAATCATAGATACATCGCTATTAATATAGACAAATAAGCTATCAAATCAAAAGGAGCATAGACTGCGAACAAACTTTGCTAATTTTGTTAATAGAATTAATTTAGATTGACATAAATATGTATGTGTAATTTTAGGTAACATTATGTTTTTAATATCGTCAAATGTAAAACACCACAGAACAACCTGGCGCTTCAAACAAAGGGGTTTTTCATTGCATTAGTGAGCATTGCCAGCATTTATAGTACTTGACAGATGAAGTTTGTATTTTGCAGCTATTTGACGATGATGTAGATCCAAAAGCTTAATTGAAAATGGTGGCTAACTTAGAAAATAAATTCCGTTATCGACAAGTAACCGATACATTCCATCGAAATAAGAACTTATATATCACTTTATTTCATAAAAAAGCAAATCCTCAAAATGGACGGCAGCTTTCTAAGCGAATGATGCCCTACTACGTGGCAAAATAATGCATAATTTCAACAAGCTAAAGAGAAAGTGAATACACTGAGAGCGGTAAATGATACAGCTGAAAGACCGGTTAAGTTAGTGAAAGATTTTCATGGCTAAATTACGGCTGAAGAGTAGCAAAAGCAATTTTTACTACGTTGTGCACAAGAACACAGACAGATGTATCCTGACCGTAACAAACAAACCTTAAAAAGAAAATTTAATGAATTCAACTAATATTAATAAATATAATTAATTATATTAATTAATAGATATTGGGAATTATTTCTTTTTCATAAGCAACTTTATTATATTCAACATTTTTCATTTTTCGAATTTATTCTATGAGTTAAATTTCAGTTATGTATTTTATAAAGCTTTTTGTAATAGCTCTATTCCTTTAATGTTTTTTTTAGAAATTACTTTATACACTACCAGACTATTATATTGTGTTTTCTTGTTACATTTTACCTTAGCTTTCGAAAAATGAAAAATGTTGAATATAATAAAGTTGCTTATGAAAAAGAAATAATTCCCAATATCTATTTGTTAAAATAAGTTGAGTTAAATACATTAAATTTATAAAATATCACTATCCAGTGTGACACAAAGAATGCTGACGAAGGCCGTAGCGGGCCAGAAAATGCATTACATTCTGCTGGTGTCTAATAATTGTAAATTTTTCTGTACATAAATATACTTCATTGCTATCCAACGGAAAGCTAAGGTAAAATGTAACAAGAAAACACAATATAATAGTCTGGTAGTGTATAAAGTAATTTCTAAAAAAAACATTAAAGGAATAGAGCTATTACAAAAAGCTTTATAAAATACATAACTGAAATTTAACTCATAGAATAAATTCGAAAAATGAAAAATGTTGATTATATTAATTAATTAATTATAATTAATTAATTATAATAGGGGGCGGGGGAGGAAGGCGTGCTTAGAGGATTCAAAAAAACACTAAATATAAGCAAATTTTAATAAACGGTTAAAAATTCCAAGTTTATTTTATGGCTTTCATAGTGATCTTAAACTTCGGCACACGTAAGCGTTGTCCGCACGTAATAATATTTCATATTTCGGTTAATCGGATCAAAAGGGAAAAATGGAGTGTATGCGAATCTGTTTTCAAAAAAAAAAAAAAATTCCCATACAAGCATGGGACAGTTCTAATATAAATATTTAAATAAATTATTTATCAATTTCTACAAAGAATTGACTTGTTTCTGCTTTTCTGCGAATAAATGAATTTAATTCTAAAGTTGCTTAACTGCTTGTTTTTCAAACTAAAATAAAAATTTTCGTTTAGAAATTTATATTGAAAGCAAAAAAAAATATGAGCTTTTTTATTGTTGTGCTAATTTAAATTCTCAACTGAAAAATTTTATTTTATTTTGAAAAACATGCAGTTAAGAACTTTCAATGAAAATGAGCATTTCAGCCAGAATGTTCTCAATCGAACAAATCATGTGTAAGCCTGACAGGCCAAGGCGTATTTAAATATATGTTAAGCCGTACCATAATTAATACTTTAAATATAAAAATAAGCGAGAGTGCTATATTCTTTGATACCATCCACAGAGATTAAAAATATTTTAGAAGAGGGATTAATATTGATTCAATAAATCTTATCATAAAAAAAACTTAACTCACATAGTCAAAATTCGTTGCAGTTTAAGACATATTCCAAACGTGTGTTTTCGAGAATTGGTCTTACTTGAGGCCTTGGTAAATTACTGGCCGATCTTCACGATATTTGGTTGTGTAAATCTATGTCATACAAAATTTTACAACAATTGTGTTATTTGTTTAAATTTTAGAGGTACCAAAATTTTTTCTGAAAGTGGACTTTATATAGAGCCTACAGTGAATATATTGCATGGATTGTTGTAATAAAACAATAACTTCTCTCTTGGAACAATTTGATGCAATGAACAACTTTTTTGTAACGCTAAAAAGATTTTAGTATCAGATAGTTTGGTCGGTACATGCAGAAATCGGCCTGTTGTATTACTTCTTAAAATTCCTAAGGTTCATCTTGTGTTTAAAGAGTGGTGCCCCAATTTTATTATTCCAAGTGTTTTTTTTAGCATAGAATCAATTTTTCTTGTGGTCTTAGAGAGGGAATGTTCACAGTAAACATTCACCGCAATATGATGATTTATGCAGCAGTTTTCTTAGTTAAGGAAAATAATTAAAAATAAAAGATATACTTTCAGTCAAAATCATAATGTACGAGTATTTGCCGAGTTTTTGTGCATGTTTTTATATTCTGTAGGACACAACACAATCCGACTAGAATCATTACATTTTATAAATCCTTTTCAGTATTACAATATAATCTACATTATAGTTCAAACTGATAAGCTTTTTTGAAGTAAATAAATAGAATTGATGTTACAAGTGTGAATTGTATCACAATTTGCTACAATAAAAAAAACTTTTACTTAAACAACCTGACTAAAAGATGTAGGAAAATTTGTTTAATAAATAGAAAAACTAAATTCAATTAGTCAAATTTTGTTATCTGTATCTTGGGGATTACACACATAATGATGTAATAAATCTGCATATTTTTTTATTTTTGTTGCCTTTTATATTATTTAAAATAACAAAATATTTGGAAAAAAATATGGTAAAAAAGTGTTGCAAGAATTAATTGGGTTTAAAGCACTGCTGTTAAGTTTCATTATATGCATTTTCATTGCCATATATACCAGTGGCGGGAGACAAGCCAAGTCCACCGGGTTCACAGATATTTTTTTCATACTGCCATGATATTAAAGCTATAGCCACCCATAAAAGATCAGCCGCTGAACAGGCTGTAGTATATCGAACCCGGATTTGGATTTCCTTCGTTTTTATCCGCCATTGAACAATATCGGTGGCTCATCCACCTTCAACCCTTCAGTGGAATAGATTCAGTGATGGATTGCACTTACTAAATCCTGACAGAGATCAGTGATCGAATATCCAATCAGGCCCTCATACACTCCCTGAGTCCGCTGAGCTATCCGCGACGGTTTATTTTATTCGCAGCTGTCCAGTATATTAACTGATTGTTTTACTATCTGCGATCCGTGGATGCACCCGGTAGCACTCAGCTTTGTTTCAAAGTAGAGTGGGCTCTTAACTTAGTAATTAATAAGTTTATAAGCATTTAAAAAAAAAAATTAAACAGCTTTAAAGTGAAAAAATCTTAATTTTTGGGAATAATTACAATTTATATATATGTTTTAATTTCCTAACAACAATTACAACAATTTAAAAAAATTAAAGAAAAACAGATTGAAATAATGCTGTTATAGACCATTAAACCCCTTCCCCTTGGTTTAACGCCGTTGGAATTCCTGTTTTGGGGTTATTTGAAAGAAAAGGTGTACGTCGATAAGCAACAATTCAAGAGCTAAAGGATGAGATGATTCGGCACATTTACGGCATAGAACCTTAATTATGCCTCAGCTTCATCGAAAACTTGGACTATCGGATGGAGGTGTGCCGCCGGCGGCCATTTGGCCGATATTTTGTTCCATACGTAATTGAACTATACCAATATTATCATAATAAAATGAAATTACAATATTTTCCTCAATAATATGTGTTTTATTCAAAATCAACATCGGCCCTTAAAATTTAAAATAAACAGTAAATTTTTTAGAAAATTTTATAAAAATTTATGCACAAATATATTAATAAAAATGTAAACAAACAATGACAAGAATTACCGTCGGCGCCTTCCGTTGCATTATGTTTATTTTTCACTCCCGAACGAGAAATCGCACCGCACCGCAAACATTGTGTTCAGACTCTTAGTTGAATTAAAACCTGATATTAGTTCATTCTGGATTTTACATTGTTCCATTTACACCAATACCCCGGTTTGCGTCGTTTCGAATTTGCGCCTTTTTAAGATTTCTTTAATTTTGAAGATGCATTGTTTTGGTTTCCGCTTGCATCGTATGGCGCCAAAGTTGCGTCGTTAGTGCTTCGATTTGCGTCGTAAATATAAAAATGTTTGTACGAAGCTAAAACAAAAAAGGGGGCTTTCCCGTATAGGTATAATGCAAATATGTATGCGAAGGTTTTCTGCTGGTTGCATGTTGAAGGTCTTTAGTATGTAGTTTCAAATTACATTTGCTGAAATGAAATTAAATCTAAATATTTTGCAACAATGAGACCAAAAAGAAGCAAATAAGTTAAGAGCAAAAACTGTACATCTTGAAAACTTTCTTAATCAGGGAACTGCTGTTGATATTGGATGAAATCTTAGACTAGCCCAGTCTACAATAAAATATATTTGTTGTTCCAGAGACGCTGATAAAATAAAAAAAAATATTGAAACCGCCACACCGGTACAACATAAACAGGTTACCAGAAGGAGAAGTCCCTAAATGAAAAACATTTAGCCAATTCTTATCATTTGAAGATCAAAATCTTGAAATTTATTTGAAGATCTAAAAGAAAATTATCAAAATTTGTTCAGCTAAAACTATGAATCTCGGAATCAATTAAAGGAAAATCAATATAAATGTATGGGAAATCATGCTTCGGTTTGCGTCGCTTCGGTTTGCGTTGCGTCTATTCGGACGCAATTAGCCGGGGTATTGGTGTATTTGCAAACTTTCTCAAAATATTATCTACTCTATAAAATATTTTGCATTGAGTTTCTTTTTTAATTTATTAAATTACGGAATTTTAAACATGCGAAAATAATATTTTCATACAGAATATAAGAGTTAAAGTTCATCTCCTAAAATTTATGTATGGCTTATTAGAGCAACATTTATTTATTTCGGTCCAAGCCTGATATTTTATTTATGACGTTACTATCACCTGACTGATAAGGACTTAATTTTATATATACGTCTTTACTTTCAAATATGCCCTCAAGATTTAAGTTATTTCTTTGACATTTATTAACTTACCAATTTAGCCACATACTACGCTCTGCAAATGAATACCTGTCGTTATTAAAATTGAATTTAAATTTTCATCAAAATTGTGTAAAAAGAATAAAAATTAACTTTGTAACAAACACACACCGTTAAATAAATTAGTTTTTCCATTAAATTGCACAAAAGCAAAATTCTATAAAATATTCAACACAACAACAGAACTGAAATACAGGCAAGCCAAAATAACTATAACATAAGCAATTAGAACAATAAAACAACAAAAAGTTATATGAGCGAAAAATATTTCAGATACTTAGCAAAAAAAAAAAGTTAAAATTGCGAAAAAGTAGAAACAACTAAGAATTCCATATTCGTCTGTACCGAATCCTTTACACACTCTACCAAAAATTTAATTTTTGTTGTGTTAGACATTTTGTATATTCATGTAGGTGTATTTTGAGAGTCGGCTTTCTTTGGAAATTATGCCAAACCATAAGCTGGAGGTCCACATTTTGCATTCTACGATTTTTCGCATCCTTTTTTCCAACTTTAATTTTTTATTTATTTATTTATTTATCTGTATTTCCATACAACAAGACATACATCTTTTAGTTATAGTATGAAACTAGAATAAGTAACAGTAATAGAATTTACAATTTAAAAAGAAGAATGAAAAATTTAGAAAATTTTATAAATCAAAAAATTTAAATTAATATAAAATCAATATAAAACCAACAAAAATAACAAAATTTGACAATGGGGCAAATTAGTTAGTAGTTATAAAAGTACTTTTAGTAAATACAATATTTAATAAAAGAGTTAAGTTCGTTAAATTATTGTTCAAGTGTTTTGTTATTTCGAATTCAAAAGTGTTTACGTTGCTGTTGGCTTGTGCTTTATTCGGAAGTCTGTTCCATAGATGGATTGCGTTATAGAAAAATGGACATTCCCTAATCTTATTTCTGTGTGCAATTGGTATTAACTTATTCCCCCTAAAATGCGTTTTAAAGCATATCAAATTGCATCGTTCTATTAATTCCCTCATTATGATTTGAAGCCTGTGTGTTTGCTGGATTAGTATTCCAGAAAAAATATATATATAAGAATACGCCGCATGTTCCCTCGTCGCTGAATCATTGAAGACTAAAGGCCATGTCAGATAAAACTTTTGCTTCGCGTTGCGTTACCGATTCGCTTTGACATCTAAGATAAAATATACATACTTATACAAAACATGTCACATAAAGTACTTTCAAAGCAGAGCGAAGCAACAAGTTAGCCAATTCTCATCTTTTTGGGCACTTTGACAATTGGCTAGTATAATATTCTTTTTTTTTTAATTTTTTTGCCAAATTCAATTCCAAAAAACCGTCCAATTAAATTTTTAACTTTTATTTTTATTACAAATAATTAAATGTACAAATTACCAAACGCTTTAGTGTTGTCAAAGTTTTCATTGTGTCTTACACATTTTACTTTGCGTTTTTCTGCCAAAGGTAGAAACGTCACGCAAAGCGACAAAGTTGTATCTGACACGGCCTTAAATGAAAGAGCATAGAAATGAGTGTGCAGTATTTCTACCATTGTGTGATTGGTTGCGCATCAATTCTATGAACCGACAATCACAAAATTCAATTGTATATATTGTTGTCCTACAAAACTAAGTGGGAAAAATTACTACATCCTTATTTATTAGAATTTTAGGTAAGAGACATACATATGGTTATTATAGAGCAATTCCATATGAAAGCGATCACCTTTTGGACGACCCCTCTCCGATTTTAAAATAAATAGTCTCAATCGATTGCCCAGCAAAAAATAATGTACCTACATATTTTTTTTTATATTGACTGGTTTAGTGGTGGTGTACACCACTGTCATGTGACAAAATTGAAGAATTCTTCATAAGGGACCTCATTGAAAGTTGTTTTACTACTAAAGCGATCGCAACGAGTGATAGCTCGTTGGAAAGGTATTGAATAAGGCTTTAATTGAAAAATAAAATTTTCCTAATTTTTCTTAGAAATTTACCTTTAAATTTTCCGATTTTCCACAGAAGCTCCTAAATTTTCCGGCAAATTTTTTTTTTTTGGATTCCTCATAATTTTTGCTTTAAGAATCAGCAATAAAAAAATGGGCCCCGACTCCTTGTTTGGACAGGAGAAGAGCATTTAAAAGACCACCTTGTTAAAAATACATTTTAAAAATTATTTTACAGTTAAAAATACATTTATGAAGAAAAAATCTTTCTTATTTTGCTGCTTATACTTAATTACAATATTTATTAAAAATTTCAATTGTCTTGGCATCATTATAAAATTAAAGTAACTTTAAATTTAGCACGTCGGCAGACGAAGAGTACCGCTTTACATTAATTGACATATCAGAAATATTTGGTATGAAGCTATGAAACTTTTGCGTTCCAGTTATAGTTTTGACATTATTATACATATCTGTTTTGAATTCGTCGCTCCATGGCATCGTGTTCTTTTTGAGTGCATAAAACTGTGTTAATGGCAATTTCCTTGCTTTGAATCCACGAAAACAAATGTTGTACATTTAAGATCTGGTCAGTATATGGCCTTTGCAGACTTGCCTTAGTCGCCATGCGTTTTAGGGTTCCCCCTAACGCATCGCATGGGCCCTTACCGTGGGACGTCGCGAAAAAGTGCCACTCGATCTTGCAGTTTTGTTCTTCTTCAATTATGCAAAGATTGTAAAAATTTTTTTTATTCTTGTACTGAGAAGCCGCGCCGTCTGAGAAAAACGTTACTTTGTCGATTGCATCGAATTTTGATCTTAAGAATTCAAACAGTTTCATTTGAAATAAATAAACGGACACATAATTATGAGCTAAACTCTCCGCGACAACAACAAGGCTTACGGTCTGTAGTTCGTTATCTTCGTTTTTGAAATAAATGCAAAAAGGATGCACCGTGCACTGGTCGTTTGCCCAGTGATAAGCCTGAATTTCATCCTGAACGAGAAAAGTGTAATTCTCGGCAAAGTCGCTTATCACAATGAATTCATTTTGGACTAATTTCTCCTTACTTTCCTTTAGAAATTTTGATTGCATCTCGGATATGAAATGGTGCGCCTTCAGTTCATTCAACTTGAATCCGAATTCCTCGATGAATTCCGGAATCTGCTTTACCACGATCTCAAGGGAACATCTGCCGCTGCTAATTATCCACTGTTTGAAATGCACCTCCTGAATTAACAGCTGTTCAAACTTTTCCGCCAAATATTGCTCTAGCTCGTCAATCTTCGGACAATTGTCGCATTTGGACAGATGACAATTTTCCGTGGGGTATGCGCACAACGACTTCGACAGGAGGTCCCTATATGTTTCAATTTCACCGTGAAATACTTTCAATTTCTTGCATGGAAAGAAAATTAATTTGATGTTTTGATGAAACATGCAAACGCAGACTGAATGCGTTCCGTGCCTGTCTAATGCCAGCACGCATTCTTTTGGTCGTAGGATGGCAAACTTAGAAAATCCCACTTTTTCTGCTGGGTATTTCTCATTGAACTGATGGTATGCTTCGGATAGATTACATAATAATAATTTGCGCTGCTTGTGTACTTTTTCTCCATCTTCACGTGTGATAACATAGTCACGTGTACCTGGGCAGGAGCGGCTGTTGTCATCATTGCAGTAAAAATCTTGAATCAATTTCACCGTTGCTTCGCTGAGGGTCCTTGAGCCAAATTTCTTGGTGGGAGTCGCCAATATGCCCTTCTGTCGAACTAATTCTTTGCTTCTTCTCGCGATGTAAAAAGATGTTTGAAACTGTTCAGAAATCTTGCGTATAGACCATGATTGAGGCAGCACAGATAAAATGAGATATTTCTCCGGAAAAGTGGTCGCTAAATTGAATTTTCTTTTCAACTGCTCAATCATTTGTTTGCCGTCATCAACGTCATCTGCTTGACTGCATTCGTTATCAGAGCCTTCATCAAATATTGTCGCGATTGCACTCATAACCTTGCCTTTTTTCTCTTTCCTGTATGTTTCACTTCGCAACTTTCTTTTTCTAATAGGCGTTTCACCTAAAGTGGTAATAGCCTCATTCAAAGGACTCAAAGACATATTGACCATCGGAATGTCTGCCTCACTATAAGATGAAACATTTTGTTCACTTGTCATTTCACTCTCGGATTGTGGCTGCATTTGTTTCAATGCATTTACTTGTTGAGACAAATCGATTTTACACTTGGGGCAAATGAATTCTGCTTCTTCACCGTATTGTATATTTAATTCATTCATGTATCGCTTCGAAACACCAGTTAATTTTAATACTTTTATCTTTTTCGAACGATGTCCACTCTTGTTAAACGGATTGCAGCAAAATTTATTCATTTTACTTTAAATTGTCTTTACAGCTTCACTCTTTACTTTACAAAAAAAAAAAAACACTTTAACACTTTCACGTTTAGTATTCAACTGAAATTTGACTCAGAGTGTGTGAAGTATTTATATTTATTTTTTGGTAAAAAATAGGTAAAAAAAATAAGCGATATTTGCTTTTCTTTAATAGGAAAATTTGCGTGAACTACTGGTCATAAAATGTTTTTTAAAAGGGACTTAATTGGTTACTGCCAATAAGCCGACCACAGGTCATAAAATGTTTTGCAAATTTTTAAATTACCAGGTAATAAATATTTCGCCATATTTATGGAAAATCCGTGTTTTATGTCTTGTTTCTGCACGTGTCATTTTAGGCGAAATATTTATTACCTGGTAATTTAAAAAATTTACAAAACATTTTATGACCTGTAGCCTCAGTCGGGTTTGGTGTGCCATTACATGCCACTGCTGCTATTATCCATGGATTTATGGCCGATCTTGTGAAGGCAGGCAGACCATATTCACTACACACTCAACTTGGGGCTCTTAAAAAAAAATTGATTTTTTCTTCATAAATGTATTTTTAACTGTAAAATAATTTTTAAAATGTATTTTTAACAAGGTGGTCTCTTAAATGCTCTTCTCCTGTCCAAACAAGGAGTCGGGGCCCATTTTTTTATTGCTGATTCTTAAAGGAAAAATTATGAGGAATTTAAAGGTAAATTTCTAAGAAAAATTAGGAAATTTTTTTTTTTTTTTTCCAACGAGCTATCACTCGTTCCGATCGCTTTAGTAGTTTTTCAATGAGGTTCGTTATGAAGAATTCTTCAATTTTGTCACATGACAGTGGTGTACACCCCCACTAAACCAGTCACTATAAAAAAAAAAAATATGTAGGTACATTATTTTTCGCTGGGCAATCGATTGAGACTATTTATTTTAAAATCGGAGAGGGGTCGTCCAAAAATTTGCCAATTTTGATCGTTTTCATATGGAATTGCTCTATAAAACGATCATTTAAAAATTTTATTTTATTTTATTAGTCATAAAAAACTGAAAAAATACTATTAATCATTACAGTTTCAGGCGTATTAAAGAGTCTTTATAGACTGGACTTAGGGTTGCCATTAGTACTGTTTTTTCAGTACAGGTACTGTTTTTTGTTTAAAGTACTGTGTTATGCATTAAAAGCAAATAAGTACGCAAATGTACTGATTTTTTTCATTAATGTTCTGTTTTTGTACTGTTATTATATATTAATTTTGATCAGTATATAGTTTGTTATAGTGTTAAATTGTTTGCGAATAAATACTAATATAGATGTTCTTACCGATGAGTTATTTACATTAAAGATTTTTGCCGAGGCAGTATGAAAAAATAATATATTAGAAGTAAAATGGAAAATGTTTCTAAATAGCGGTGCGTTTAAAAATTTGAGGAAATGTGTAATTTTATTTCTTCCATTCCACATTCAAAAGCTTTACAGAAAGAGCTTTTAGTTTTCAAAGTGAAGAAAAGAGAGAAACAGGCTCGTATTATAAGACCTAGAAAGGGAGTTGCAGATAAAGACAAAGTTTGGTGATAGTTGTAATGAGTTTTACAATTTCTTGAAGACTGAAGACAGGAAATAAATTGTGAACAATGTACAAAAAGCCCATAAATATTTTAACTTGTTACATTGTAACATTGTAAATATTTATGTCTATATATATGTAAATATATTATTTATAAAAATCTATGGTATAAGATCGTCTGTAAAACGATTGTGTTTTTTGCAATTATTACAATTATTAATAGTAATTAGTTGTAAATCACTTTTAAGTAATTTTTATAAATTTTTTTGAAAATAAATACATAAGAAGCTTCGTTATTTCAAGTGTTTAATTAATTTTTTAATACTGTTGTCCTTATATCTGTAGCTTGGTGCTAAAAAGACCAATGTCAAATAATTAATTTTTGAGAAAATTTAAAGTTTAGTTTTTTATAGAAGAGTTCTAAGTAAAATTGGTTAGCAAAATCCTTTTGAAGCTGTTCTCGGATAAATTAGACTTGGCTTTTTCCGCAAAATAAAAGAGATTCAGCATGACGTTTTAATTGCAAAACGGAATTAATTATGCTGGTAGATATAGCAAAAAACTAAATTTTTTAAATTTTTTTTTGACCTTTATTCAAAAATATAAAAAGGATAAAGGAAATAAAATTTTAGTTCACATATTGGTCATGTTTTTCCCATCAAATATTTGCTAGGCTAAGAAAATACCTAAAGCAACAATTAACTCAAAACTTGGCCATTTTAGTACGAAGCTTCAGACATAATTAACTCAAGTTTTGCTTCTAATAAGATTAATGTTTCTTAGAAAAATATTAAACCAAGTATCTCACAAGAAATTAAGAATCGAATTTTTAACAACTTGTGTTTAAGATTTTTTTTTGTTATTCCCTTTGTAATCGAGCTATAAATATATACGGAATTAAATTATTGTTTTAAAAAAATTCAGCTTTATTTATTCAATTTTGTCACGGTTCAAATTAAAGAATGAATTCAAGTTTTGTTTTCAAAAAGATTAAAGTTTTTATGTTAATAATATGCAATTTTTATATTAAAAAAGTATATGTACTGTTTTTTATGCAATTGTACTGATTTTTTTTTTCTCTTATGTACTGATTTCTCTGATTTCAAAACTGGCAACCCTTACTGGACTTTATATAAGACCTATGCTTAATTTTGAACCGATCATTGCAAAATGTTACAGTGGAATTACTACACTCTTAATATTCTGTACGTAAAATTAACTGAAATTGTAGTATAAAATAAAATGGTCATCTCACTACTTTCCAGATTTCTGGAAACATTAACTCATTTGCCTCATTTTTTATTTTGGAAACTGTTGGCCAGAAATCATTGATACTTATATACTTGTTATATTTTAATATTTCAATGTCAGCAAGATCTCTAAATATGGCTGAAATTATAACTTGCCATATGAAAAAATAATAAAATTGTTTCAACTTTTCCATCCCTAATGTTGACCATTTCCTTTAGAAAAAAAAAATATCTTAAACCTTACAAATTTAATGTATTTAACTAAATAATTTATCAAATAGAATGGGAATTTTCACTTTTTAACCATGAAAATAATGGATGTTTTTCTTCTTGTATAGTTGTTGTTGTTTCTGCACAATACAAGCAAATCATTTTTTAAGTGAATTTTCATTTATTTTATATTACATTTTCAGTTAATTTTACGTACATAATACTTTAACGTAATCAACGGACAATATTAAATGCAACCGAAAGTCCGTATTAATTAGCACTTAGTTTTTTGAATAAATGTTAGAATCAGTTAAAAACAAATTTTCTTGGAAATTAAAATGATTATTTATTTAAAAATTACTGCACGGAATGCTGCTTAAATAAACTACAGTCCGTCTCTGCAATAATATTGTAATTGTAGTTTTATTAAACCATTTTTTTCTATTTTATAACAATTCCGTATGGTGCACCGGTTGGCTATTTGATAGTGAGCTATTCTATTATTGCGAGGGTTGCGAGTTCGATTTACGCCAAAAACTCTGGTCTGTTTTAATAAAACGACCTGAAGTTCTAAGTTACTGTTGAACGGTTAATTAAGTTAGAATATAATTTGTAATTGAACTTGTAACTGTTAATAAATAAATCACATAAATAAATAAGTAAAAATGTACGAACGCAAAGACAATATGAAACTTTTCAACAGTTAATATTTATTTTACAACAGAAGCGGAAGCAAAAAAAAAACTGTTACTTCAGAGCAACAGCATAACAGTTTTAACTTTTGCCATTCTGCTGTAAGTTTTCGGAACAGTGTGCTAAAGACCCCATCCTTATCGGCCGTGTAAATATAACAACTTTAATAACAACCTTACTTCAACCTGCGACACGTTAAAGACAAGTCCATCCTACCTGGAACGTTAAAGAAAAACTGTAGTAATCAAATACTTTTTATACGTCCGATAAAATCCTTCCTTTAACTAAAGCGAAGTTGTTATAGTGGGTCTTAAAACCACTCAATGAGCCAGAATATACATTTATATACATGAGATCTGAAATTAATTTTGCTTGGTCATACATACGAAAGGAAAAACTTAGTATACTCTTATTAACCGCAAGTGGTGGTGGAGGGTATAAAATCCCATCCAATAACTAAATAAATTTTTGAATGAATGATTCAAACGAGCGAGGAACCATTAACAACCTGCTGTTGCTGCCGCTAATGGTTGCTTTGAACGGTTTTGGCATTTTTTTGTTCATTTAGTTTATTTGCTTTAATTTTTTACGCTGTTATTGTTTCTATTATATTTTTTATGACAGCTGATGGTGTAAAAGTAGACTAAACTAAAGAAATATTGTCGGCAAATATATTCTGCTAATTCCAACATTTCCATTCACTAGATCTGCTTTAAAATATGCCATAAGGACAAATCTCACGTAGAGGAAGCTATCAAAACAATAATTAGCACACATTACGTTAACACGATTCGTACATATAAAATAATTTCTGCTGGCGGGTCCATGATTGTCGAAAATTTGTCTTAATGTACTGTGGTATAGGGCAGCAAGTGGTCGGGCTTGACCTACTTTACTTTCTTACTTGTTTTCTTATCAAATTTTTAAATGCCACATTGAATTATTTAAAAAAGTATGTTAAAACTAAAGTTGTAGTGCTCGTTCAGATTATCGTTCAAATTACATAAACGTCCAACTGACAAATACATACGAACATCAAAATACTTAGCCAAATATTGAAATAAGTAAAGCCAATTCTCGGGAGTCTAAATATGTTTAACATAGACATAAATGGAATCTTTTTCAGAAATTTTTATAATATAATGATCAAAATAACTGTTAGGCATTTGCGATTACAAAAATATAAGATTAGACTTATTTAGCCGAAGTAGAGAAATTTTGTAAAATGATCATTCACTCACATCATATGAGTGGTACACTTGCAAGCACCGCTGAAAAAATCTGTAAAACCCCCGATTTAATTTTTTTAAATGGCTCCTTAAGCCATTATTAATCTCGCTCAAAACTTCGTAAGTTACAAGCAATTTCTGGTTAAACATTTAATACTTCTGCAGAACTCTCTATATGTCTTGGCATTTCATTTTTGAAAAACAGTTTTAATTGATTTTCTCAGAATTTTGTTCCTTTAACTTATCGGTCTTTCGATCTTTAATGATGTTCTGGAGCTATGGAGCTAAAGTTAGCTATATATTGGTTTACAGATATTGCTCTTATTAATTTCAGTAAGTTTACTTAGCTACAATTATTCCCAACGTTTTACATAAATAAATATCATCAATTTTTATTAAAGTTCCTTCAGGCGTTAATTTTTATATATTTTTTTGAGAGAGTTACTTTTCGTCATTTTCCAACTCCGGAATAACAAATAGAAAATTTAAGTCGAGGGAACACTTTAATCAAAAAATTCTACTATGCAAAAATATTTATATCGCACTTGATAAAAAAAAAGGTTTTAACCAGTACACACTAAGTAATTTGAGCTACTTATATGGCCAAATTAATATCAGCCAAATTTTTGGACCGATATGGCCGACATTTGGAATCTAAGAGTTTTTCATGGGCAGGTCCGGGGATTTTTGATTTTTGGAATAATTGAGCTGAAAAAAAGAAAAAAAACTGAATATCTCGAAAACTAACGTATACATTTTTTTAAATTCGCACGATGAAAATACGCAAAGAGGCTAACAAAATGGCGTACAAGCCATGCAGACATAAAAGTCGTTAACTTTTCCGTGAGCCTTGTGCAACCAACGAAGCTAAATCTTGTTTTAAAACATTATTTAAATCAATTTCACTGATAATAAAATTGCAAACAGAATCAGTATTTTTCTTTCTATTTTTTCACAAATCCAAACATTAGAAAGATCGCTTTTTTAAGCTGAGGCTGTCTGAAAGAAAATGAAATAAATCAAAAACCGAAAAAACCGAAACGAAAACTAACAAAAAAAATAAATTCAGAATTCTTTTGTAAACACTTTTGTTCGGTTTATTTTCGAAATCTGGTATTAACTTGAAATTTAAAAATTTTCAGCAGAAAAATATTAAAGGCATATGAAATAGAACTTTTAAACCAATCGTTTCATTCAGCGTGGCCGATGGAAATATTCGAAAAGGGTCACAAAAAGATGATTTTCCAGAAAAAGGGGATCAAAAGTGTATTTCATTAAAAAGGGTCAAGTTTTTAATAAGCAGTATTTCCCAATAAAGGGGTCATAAAAAGATAATTTTAAAGAAAAAATAAGATCAAGTTTTTTATAAACAAACAAATCGTAAGTCTAATTCGCAAATGTGTTAAGTCCCTTTTTTAAAATTTTACAGGAGACACAAAAAACATTGTAGCTTTTTCAGTTTTTAAAATTTGTAAACTTTTTCATCGCAATTATTTTTACAAAATAGCTCTCTTTAAATGACCTAGATCAAAATCCATTTCCACAAAATCTTGGGAGGAAAATTCGCACTTTTTGGACGTAGCATTTTTGCTTTGTAAACTTATTCGTTTAATTGTAGACTTAGCACATTTTCCTATAATTTAATTTTAAAAATAAGTTTGATTGAATTTTCTATATTCATTTTATTAAAAAAAAAAAAAAACAGAAACTTAAGACTAGCTCAGTTCATTTCTATTAAAAAGATACACAAATATAGCTATATACATTTTTAGGCTCATTTTAATTCTTATTGTCAAACTTAAAATAGAAAAAATTCAAAGGTGAGGCAAAATCATCGTAAAATTTGTGGTGTTCATTGGGTTGGGTTGATTTGAGAAATTGTAATTCTTCATACTTTCTTGCAGTAATTTTTCTTCTTTCTTGATAAAGTTGCTGCAAATTTTCAAAGTTTATCATTTCAATTTCATCATCAATTTTATGCGGTAATATTTTAAAATATATTTCTTTGCTTGGGGTGTACTTTATAGCGCTTATATCTGTAACTTTACTATCACCTTTATTACGCCCAGGTCTGATACTCCTAAGAAATTTAATGTTATCAAATGTTTTGAAAAATATATGATACATAACATCATAGGATCTAGGGTTTTTTCGAGCATCTTTACAAACGTCTATGAATTCTGAAGGTACGTTAATTACTCTTTTTTCAAAGCTCTTTCTTTTGTGGAATGAACGCTATCTGCCTCCATTTGCGTATGGCCAATTTTAAGAATTTTTTGCTCAACATCAATGCCATGTTTGAAAGCCACATTGAGCAGGGCATTGCTAAGTATAATTTTTTAAGTATTTATTTTTTCTTTTTAGATCTCCACTTTTCATGGCTTTAGAAAAAATAAAACAGAAAACACCAAATTCAGTTGAACGAATTAATATTCGCGGATTTAGCACGTGCTTTTAATATTTTTTCGTAGTTTTGTGGACTTAGCGTTTTTGCAAACCACAAAATAACAACAACTTTAATCTACATAATGACATTTTTTGTTGTAAAATATGTATTTTGTATAGTATTACCGTTTAACATTAAAAGCTCAATTTTGGAAAGAAGTGGACCTAGCGTCTTTGCGAATTATACTAACGAAATAATATTTAGTTAATGTGGGAAATGCTGAACAAGCAAACCTTTTTTTGTTATATGCGCTGTTTTTAACGCCTAACAAAATATTTGGTCTTCATCATTATAGCTCATTTTTAACGCGTTTTATGTTATTTTGCGACTTACTGTTTTTTTAACCGATTACGCAATATTAAATAAATTTTAGGGTTTGTTTCCAACTTTACGCGCATTTAATCATGTGCGAAATAGAAGCGATTTTTTCCTGGATTTATGCTTTAACGATTTTTAACCATGCTTTCATGCCGCTGTTAGCAAATTTTTGCGAATTTGCGCTAGTTTAGCAATTTTTATCAAATAGTTGGCATTCCTTATACTTTAAGGGGCTTTAATCAATTTTATTTCTTGTTTGAAATATTTAAAATTTTAGCGAATTTTCGCTATTTTTTCAAACTTTTCCGAATTTTTGCAATTCTCTTAAAGCTTTTAGGGTATTCATTTAATCGGGCTTTTATTTTAATCGGTTAATCGATCGATTAATTAACCGAGTTTTGGTTAAATCGGTTAATAATCGGCTAATTTTGTTATTGATCGCTTGACCGATTAAGGACCGTTTTCACAACTTACCGATAACTAAAGGTAGGACTTTATTGGCCATATAAACAGTGTTCCATTATTAAAACTTTTCTTTAATCTACCACGTAGAATTAACCTTCCTTTAACTTATCGCTCACTTTAGGTTAAAGTTAAGATGTTACAATGGAACTCTTTTAATACGACCGATAAAATCCTGACTATAGCTATCGGTAAGTTGTGAAAATGAGCCTAATATTTGTTTTTTTTTTATAGATTAAGCAATTTCAATGAACATAAATACATGAATTATTTATTATTTGGAGTTTATTAGTAAAATAAAACAATAACAGCAATTCTTGATTAAAACGAGCAAACCAAAAAATAATTTATAAAAATTATGTTTTCATTAAAAAATAAACTTTAAGATCATTTTATTAGTTATTTCAATAGTTTAAGGACATCATAAAAAATAACTTTTAGAAAAAAAATTTGGTTTATATGGTTAAGGTGTTATGATACTTGCTATTTTTTGTATTGGATTTTTTTAGGATTGACTGAATGAAACAACAAATGCGAGAAAGAACAAGACATAGGTACAATACAATATAAAATGTAAACAAAACAAACAATATTGCCCACGTTTTGTTCCCACAAATACCGTCAAAAAAAGCTATAAATCGCACAAAAAAGTTAAAACCCGCTATTTTCGATCAAAAACTAAAAAAGTTAGTTATTTTTTCAGTTTTTCGAATTTTTTTGTACTTTGCTCCAAGACGACATAAATAAAATTTTGTATCATCGAAAAGAGTTTTTGAAGCAGCATCCAAAGGTATATAAAACTTGACCGCTTGCAACCTACTAATTGAGATATTAAGCTAAATACATATTTTCGTTTAGGGGTTTCATACAAATTCTACGATTTAGTTACACAAATAAAAACGAATAACTTTTAAATAAAACACAGACACTCACTCAAAAGCAAAAATCAGCATCAGTCTTAAAAATAAGTCTTCTGAGCTGCAGTTGTATGTGTATATGAATGTATGAATAAATGTATTTATGAACGAACTAAAGCAGACTGGGTTGCTCTAATGTACAACGTTAATTTTAATTTCATAGCGACAGCTCAATTCCAAAATATCCTAAGTCGACTTAGCATGTTTTTAAATTGAGTATTGTTCAACTTAAATTATGTCAAATTTTGGTGTTGATCGGCTTATCCAAGCTAAAGTTATAACCAAAAAAATAATTTAGCATACCACTGAATGTTGTATCGCCCGTAAACTTTAATACTATTTTTTCACTATGAGCAAAACAAGTTGTCTTGTGCAAAACGGGTCAAAGTGTTTCTATTATGTCATATGTACGTATATAAAAGAACATAATTTACAACCTTTTTATTATATTATTTTATTTTCGAATTTGTAAATCATCAATAATGAATAACTTAGAGTTGTATTCATGATTTTCGACAATTTTCGACATGTTGTAGACCAAAACTAGTTTTTGTTTTAGTTTTTCGAACATGAAAAATGTATGGGAAAACAAGTAGCAAAACTTTTGTTTTGCTGCAAAACTAGTTTTGTGGCCTCAAACATGTATGACATACTATAAGCTTTTTCTGCAAAACTGAATTTTTAGCATTAGCATGTTTTGGAATTGAGTTGTCGATACGATATGAAGAATCGAGCTTTTTTATTTTACTATTTTTTGATCACTCTGTACTACGCCGAAATGTTATTCGCAGATCGAAGAACCAAAGTCCTGGATTCTTAAAGTTATTCGTACATGCCGGTGGTTGCATGAACTTGTGAATTATATTGCAGACAAAAAGAAAGAAAGTCATACTATCAAAAAAAAAAAAAAAAAAAATTGACAATAAGGAAAAAAGTCTTAAGAGCTCACAATTCTGGCCAATGTGGCTTTTAATCGTAGTAAGTGGCAGATTGGACTTTATTGTCTAGGAAAACAGCTAGAGGTGTTAGATGTGACCATTTTGCTAAACGTTTTTCAGTCGTTTACAAAAGAAAATGGGTCTTTTAAGCTTAACACAAAAATGAGAAACACATTCAGGGCTCCAAATCTGCCCTTATCCTCATTTTGGAATTTTCGCACTGTGACTTTCTTTCTTAGAAGGGCAGTACTGTTCAGCAGTGTTGACATAAAAACCAAATTTGCTATTTCCAAAAAGGTTCAAAAAATGACACAAAATAGTTAAAAAATATACAAAAGCAAATTTAAGCAAAGGATCATAAATGGTATCCAGACTGTCAGAAAATGGTAAAATTGATGCTTTAGTATCACAGCAGTAACGGTGGTTTCATTACAAAAATGTAAGAAAATAGCCCGATATTTGTACACTCACAATATTCTGTACATAAAATTAACTGAAATTGTAGTGTAAAATAAATGAATATTCTGTTAAAACCCGGTCTACACATTTTTCATTTCTTTTTAACAAAAAGTTCATTAAAGTTTACTGTAAAAAATTCAACCGCGAATTCCTTTATTTTGTAATTTTAGCAGAAATTTCTGCGTTCTGGAAAAAAAACGGCTTCCAGCTTTCCGTCATTACAATTACCAAAGCCGGGTTTTGATTGATCAACAATCAAACCAGTTCTTTCTCGAAACTAATTTTCGTTACGTAATTTTGGCTCCGCAACAATTTGTTTGTCTTCCTCTGATCGATGCATCGTGTAAATATTTGTGGTATGATATATTTTCCTAAAAAGTTTTTTTCTGGGATGGTATTTTATAGGAGAATTCTGAAATTAAGTACAAATTACAGACTATATAGAACGTTAGGATGATAATTAAAATTCTTCAAAATTCAGGTGGTTAGATCTTATGAATTGCTTTTATAAAAAAGTATGGCTTGTTTCTTTATCTATTATATATGTATGTATATTAATCACACTTTTCAAGTGTTAGCAGTCAAGTCATGAGTTTTCAGGAGAGAGAGAGATAGAGAGAGAGAGAGAGATAAATAGCATTCTCTTTTCCTTTCTGAACCAGCCAGGGTTGCCGTTTAAAAATTTTTTTCCCGACCAAAATTGTCTGCAAAACCTACCATAATCCTTTGATACCGACCAAATTTTTAAAATAATCAAAATTAAATACATCGTTATATAAAATGCAAAATGGCCCATCATCATTTTTAAACATTTTTAAGGAGCGATAAGAAACTTAATAAGAAGCAAACTAATGGCTGAGCACTAGACCGTACCCCAAAAAATTTTCTGCTGGAATTATCGAATTACTTCCTTAGCAAAAGATTAATAGTTTCTTGCGATCTTTAATTTTCTGACATTAGGGGAGTACAAACAGAGATCTGGTGGATAAATACTAAAGCGTGATAATTGAGGTCAATGGCCCCTAAGGGCAAAACATTGTTGTTTTTTCAAGACAAAAACATTGATAAATAATACTTTAAGATCAGACTGTAAATGCCAAAGCTATAACGAAAAATTTAAAAATGCAACTCCCACGTTCGGCAAAAAAAAATTTTTTTTTTTTTTGAAACCGCCTTGAAAAAATACTTTATACTTTTTTTCTAGCTTTCTAGCTTTACTGAGCTAGAAAGCATTATAATACAACGTAAAAAATGTATTACGATTTTAAAAATGCATAGTTTGCTTATTGTTATCTCGTTGAAAGCTTTTTTGGTACACTCTGGGACAGACAGAATGCTTGAAAAAGCAACTGACGTTTTGGAACTCACCCATACTTTCTGCAAGTTCTGGTGCTCTTATCCCACAGTTCTATAAATCTTAATATATATCCTTCCGAAGAAGACCATCTTGTATAAAAAACACCTTATATCTTTTGGGGTGGTACAGTATTCACAGTATTCCTTTTTTGTTTTGCCGTTTGTTGCCAATCCGATCAAATATTTTAAAGGAATATTGTTTGTTGATAAAGAGTTTTTCATAAGAACAAAAATTCAAACGACATCTGACTTGGTAAACTCAAATAAGGTGACAAAACTTTATAAAACTAACACCGTCAAAGTAACTTGCTACTAACGTAATAAATGTAATTTCATTGCCACATACATAGTTTTATCAACAATAAAAAAAATGTGTTCTGTAAAAAAGATATTAGATTTGCCTTGCGAACAGTGTTCTTAATTTGTTAAAATAAATATAGTATGTTTTCTCAAACCGACCAAATGTAGGTTTGGCCTACCATCCGACCAAACGGAAAACATCCTACCAAATATGGTCGGAAAATACCAAGTTCGGCAACCCTAGAACCAGCACTTACTAACAGTGTGGCCAGGTCTAAACAATTTTCACAGCTAAATCTGCCATTAGACAGGGCCAACAAATGCTAAAAATTATTTTTAAAAATGCTAAATATTTTTAAAGATTTTTGTTAAAAATTTATTACGCGTATGAAATTTTATTCGAAACTAATTACATTTTAGTGAATAATTTTTGAACATAATTGAAATAAATAGTTGTATTTAAGAAAATGTCAAGATTTTGGTAAAGCAAGTGATACATATAAATATGTAGTACATGGAGTTAAGATTAAATGTTAAATTTAGCGGTCCTGCAAGCCTCTGATATATGATAAATTTAAACGGTTTATTTATATAATATATAAAATTTTACGATCATTTTATTTATTATAGTTTAAGAAAAGTTGAAGCTTTAAAATAAATTTTTCCAGCAGTTTAGAGCAAACAATTTTTTCAAGTTATATTAACAATCAACATGATGAGGACATTTTTAATATTCCCCGAATATTCTATTTCTTTTAACAAGACATGTTATGTGTTTCTTAACATAAGAGTTATCCATTTTCATACGAAATTTATTATAATTTATAATTTTTTTTAGCAAAATCAAGTAAACTACTCGTCTAAATTTTGAAAATAAATAATGCTAAAAAAGCTAAAAATATTTTCCAAAAATGCTATATAAAATGCCAAGTGCTAACTGAAAATGTTGCAGCTAAATAAAAATGTTTAATGCTAAATTTAGCTGCAAAAATGCCAACATGGCCACACTGCTTACTATTGTAAAAAGAACCAAATTTGACATAGAGCACGATCTTGATTGAACATATTTTTTTTTATAATTAATAAAACTTTAAATTATTTTCATTACATTTTTAAAACATTGGATTGAACACAATTTCGGACAAACTGATTTTCTGCATTTAAAAGGCCCCTAGTGCTTTTTACACTCTAATGAAAAATGTTTATTACATATTCAGTTCAAAAAGGTACTGAGTGCAAAATAATTATTGCGACTATGAATATGTTGATTTCAGTGAATTTTTGTGTTGCTGCAGTTGTTGCTGGTGTTTTGTGGTGGGTGCAGATGATTTTGTTGTTTCCAATGCCACCGTCATCGTTGTTTGTTGCTGGTATAGTTATTTTGTTTTGTTGTAGTTTTTTTTAGTTTTGAAGTGCGGGCGCATATGCGGAAACACTTAATCATCTTAACCCGGTATTTTCACGGTAAACCACATGTCTGCCACATAAATATACAAACATTTATGTTCAGAAGCATCACAGATACGTTGCCTATATTCACCCACACATATACACACATACACAGATACACATAAACATATTCGCTTATGTATAGAGATGAATTTAAATTCTAATACAAACGTGTAAAATTATTCACACACTAAAACTCTAAACACATATTTATGCAAACACAAAAACTTCCAAATCGTATTGTTTGTATAGGTTTGTGGATGTGTAGGAACATATTATGGTTAGACAGACAAACACGAGGCCAACCAAACAGCGGAAGTTACACCATCAGCATTCTATGCCACACATTTAGGCAAACGCTCACTCACACACACACACATACATACATGTACATAAAATTTCACATCGAAAAACTCTTTAACAGCAACATCCGTGAGTAAATGTATTCATTTATACATCATGGAGTCCCACTCCAAATCCTTCTGTTGTACAATAAACAGAAGGGATTCAAATTAGTAATGTTGTTGTTTTTTCACGAAATTGTCTAATTGTGTTAAATGGAGATTTTAAATGCAGAATAAAACCAACAATGAGAGAAAATGTAAGCGAGAAAGAAATTTAATGAGACGGGAGAGGGTTAAAACACGATTAAGTAAGGATCCGCTTTTAAAGGATTCATTAAATTTAACGTTTATCGCCAAAACTTCTTAAATGTTAATATATTGGTCAAAATGAAAAAAACAGATAGTCCTTAACGCGAATGTGTATGTATTTAGGTTAATTGGAAAAACATACAAAAAAATTAAATGAGTTTTAATTTGCAAATGACCAAATTTAACTGTTTTACTTAAAGGGTTTAATTAACACACTAAAAATCTGCAGAAGATAATAAACAATTTTTTTCATACCCAAAGTCGCATGAAGAGAGATCTCAAACAGTCAGCTTCAAGGGATGATTTTAAACACTTGAGTGGAAGTTCTACCTGAAGGTGCGATTACTATTCAAATTGTTCTGCTAGAATATTTCCAAAGCAGCGAAGGTAAGATATCTCCAGCTCCTAAACAAGTTACGAGTGTATAATTCTGCCGAGAGAAACATTTTCCAGTAAAAAAATATTTTTGTTCATTCCGGAAATTTTGTTTTAGACATTTTACGTAAAGCTGAATGTCCACAAAAATGCCATTGAAGGTTCTAAGATGGAATATGCAAAGAGTATGCTGAGAGTTATCCAAGAAAAGGATCAATTAAGCCTACCGCATTTAAAATGACAAGCAGTAAAATGCCTAAACAAGTTATCAGAGCAACACCGCAAGTAAGAGTGATCTCCGCATTTCTCAGGCTTCTTTTCGATCGTTCTTAGCTTATATGGAAAAGGATTAAAAGTAGAAGTTATTGTGATCTGTGGTACCAACGCACAGGGTATGCTCGCTACTAAGCCAAAGGTATCGATCGAGAAGAATTCTCGAGTTCAAACTTTCAAAAAATATTTGTCTATATTTAGCTAACTAAAGCTCCTAAAATTGGCTTTGTACTCGACCGATGACCGGCTATGCAGAAAAGCTTTAGTTACCGAAGCCGGTGTTTGTTAAACCATAGAAAAGAAAATCCAAATACATTTACAACAAAAACAAATTTTAAAAACTTTGTTTTTATTTTAAATGTAGTTGCACGAAAGAAAAAATTTTTTTACACACTGGAAATAGGCAGTAAATTTCAATAATACACATATAACATTATTACAGTAACTGATTGTAGGTTATTAAATTCGCTTTCCGTACTGTTACAATTTAACGAAAATATAGTTATTTTACGAATATATTTATTTTTATAACTAAACCCAAATATTTATGTAAAATTCATTTATTTAAAATTAAATGTAAATGGTCCATTTTTTAAACAAATTTTTAGTTGTTTCAAATGAATTTTCTGTGGAATTTGCCTACATAATATTTTAATTGTAACCTTAAAATAAGTACAAGTGCTAATAGTATATGACCCCAACCCAAATAAATAAGTATGTATGTTTAAAACTACTTTATAATAATTACTAAATAAATATTTGGAAAATAAAATTTTTTGGATAATATATCCATTTTGTTTGGGCTTTCTATTTTGGTCCTTATTTTATTCCTTTTCGATGGTCTTTCTTTTGGCAGTTATACCATTAATTTCTTTCCGAGTTCTTTTATAATGTAATATCGCCCAAAATTTTTTCAGTTTTCTGGGGTTTGTTTTTTCCAGACTTATTTCATCTTTTTGGGATTTATTTCATTTGGAGTTATTGTACTGGGTCTCATTCCAAATGGGAATAATTTCTCGGTGCCTATAAAATATCAAATACTCTAAAGGGGAAATGTTATATATCTTTTCTAAATATATCGGGTGATTCATCGCGAGATTTGATTTATAATGTAAAATATAATACATACATTTGAAAGTGAACTTAAAATTTTTATCAAAAATTATTTTCGGGAATGAAATATTTATTATTAATTAATTCATTTATTGATGATGTGCTAATAATCCCAATCTTTATTTATGATTAACAAGCTAGAGTGCTATATTCAGCTGATACCCTCCACCGACAGGAGTGGGCTCTATATGATAAATACATATATATTACTAAATGAGCTTCACAAAAAAGAGCGTCAGCATTAAAATTAGTAGCGGCTTAGACCTGAATTAAATTATTGACCGACAATAAGAAAATTTTATGCGTTTATTGTTAGAACTTTGAACTAGCTCGAGTAAGATATCATGATTCGTAAAAGTTTTAGCCGAACTAAATTAATTTGTAGGAGCGTTATTTGTATTGGACCTATGGTAATTTATGGACCAATCATCCCAAAATTCTGAAGACTGATTTCTGGTGTAACAAAAAATAAATTAGAATAAATTTCAATACAGCAGTGTAATTAGTTTTAGCGTTAACAGTAAATTTCACAAATTTGCATGATATTTTTTCTGGCCATATGAATTTAAGTAAAAAATTTCACCGCAATATGGTTTTAGGTGAATTTAATTATTTTCTCAAAGTGGGATTTATTTGGTTTTAGGCGCAATAAACTTTTTTCCGAGAGTAGGGTTTATATGGGGCCTAATGTAAATTATGGACCAATCTTCACGAAATTCGGCAGTGTGATTTCTCGTCCTATAAAACTGTGACGTACCGAATTTCAATTTGACAGCATTATTTATTACGGTTTTAGGCGTACTAAACGGTTTTCCGGGAGTAGAGTTTATATGGGGCCTAGGGTAAATTATGGACCGATTTTAAAAAAATTCTACAGTGTGATTTCTGGTCCTATAAAACTGTGACGTACCAAATTTTAGTGTGCTAACGTTATTTGTTGCGGTTCTAGGCGTACTAAGCTGTTTTCCTGGAGTAGGGTTTATATGGGTCCTAGTGTAAATTATGGACCGATCTTCAAAAAATTTTACAGTGTGATTTGCGGTGTTATAAAACTGTGACGTACCAAATTTTAGTATGCTAACGTTATTTATTGCGGTTTTAAGCGTACTAAACTGTTTTCCGCGAGAGGGGTTTATATGGGGCCTATGGTCAATTATGAACCGATCTTCACGATATTTAGCAGTATGATTTGCAGTCGTATAAATTTAATGTCATTTCGTGCATTATTCCACCATTTATGTTAGTTTTTGTATCAAATTATCAATTTTTTTTTGGGTAGTGATTCCACATTTTGATTCATAGTTCTGATCCTACTAAGCCGCTGTTGCTGGATTTCAATCCCAACCTGCTTAGGATAAATTCAAGCAATTTGAGATCCAGTTTGTTCTCTTCTTTTGAGTTTTTCGAAAGTGAGCGTGTTTTCAACAGACGGACTTAGAATTACTCAGAGCCAGAATATATATACTTTATGGGGTCTTAGATGTATTATAAAAAAGTTTCACACGGAATGACAAGCTTTGTATACCCTCATTCACCAGAGTGGTGGTGGAGGGTATAAAAACACTGAAATTTATTGTTGTGGGAAAGCTAGTTTCTATGCGCATTTCGCTGTTTGCTTAGGCCAGCTCGTCAGGAAACTTTTTCCAAATACTTTAGAAAAGCTAAAAATATAATACAAGTAATAATGGTCTTACTTGTATTATGTTTTTAGCTTTTCTTTTATATTTTTAGTGAATAAGAATTGTAAACACTCAGGTCTTACCTGTAATTATTATCGGTTATAAGAAAAATGTATGGCTGTTTGGAAATTATGTAAATCTTGGCCATGACTTCGTATGAGGTGGTCCCTTCGGAATGCCCACTTGTGGGTGGCTCGTTCGAGCATATCGACTAAGATCTCGCAAATAACATGAGTACTGTTGGCTCCCAAAGCATTAATCGTAGCGGGCTTTTTCATGAAGACCTTAGATTTCATATATCCCCAAAGAAAATAGTCCAAAGGTTTGATATCGCACGATCTAGGTGGCCAATTTACGATAACAAAACGTTAAATTAAGTTCTCACCAAAATGATTTCCCAACAAGGTCGTTGTTTCACACGCTATATAAATCGTTGCGACGTGTTTTTGAAACCAGAGCTCACCGAACATAGTGCGATAACGGTTACTATATAGGTAGCTCTTGGTTCTATTCGGGTTGCTTTTCAGCCCAAATCCGGTACTTTTGTTTATGAACGTATCCAGTGAGCCAGAAATGAGCTTCATCACTGAACCACGTTTTACGATAATTCACCGGATTTTGATTCAGTTTTTTTAAAGCCCATTCAATTCTTGGCCAAGTTAAATTTTGTAAACTTTAAGGCCGATATTCATACGTAAAATATGCTTAATTGTTGAATACGACAAGCCAAGCTGCTGAGAACGACGCCGAATCGATTCGTCACGGTCTTCGCGTACACTCTCAGGTGCAGCTGCTATATTCACTTCACGTACTACATGCAATCAAGTATCATATACTAATGTAAACTGGGACTAAAAGTTGCGAATGGTGTTGGCAATAGTGGTCTCGGTAAGTCGATTATGCGCAATTTGGAGACGCTGTTGTATACTGAAAAAAATTACGTAGCAGTTTGATATGAGTCACTTCACTATGTAATACGGGGACGGATCAATAAGTCTGTGACTTTTTGAATGATAGACACGGTTTGTTTTACAAAAAAAATAATTTTTTTTCAACATAATCTCCTTTTAATTTCAAGAACTGCGCCCCACTATTTTGTTATGCTTGGTTTAAATATTTAATGGTAAAAATTTGAGCCGAATCGGACAATTCTAAACCGCGCCACACAGAGGTCAAACGGTCAAATTCGTAATTTTTTCTCAAAAATGTCATATAAAATACGTATTTCTTCTAATTTAACAATAAAAATTACTAAATTTTTCCTTTTTTATTCATATGTTAAGCTCAGTTAGTTTGCTATCTTAAATAATTTACCCTTGCCTTGGGTCAGAAATGGCCCATTATTTAGAATTTTCGTTTTTAAATGCACTTTTACTTTTTTTAAAAATAAGTACATATTTATTTCATAAACAAACAAAAAAATAAAAAACTGATAGTTAACAAAATAAATGATAGTAAACAAAATAAAAACTAATAAACAATTCCATAACAAAACAATAAAAAAAAAACAAAGTAAAAAACTACGTATTTCAAAATGCAATAACCGTCTATAGTTCGAATTTAGTAAATAAGTTCTTTGAAGGTGAATTTTTGGAATATTGGTGCCTATAATGTTGAACAATCTAAAATTCAAGGAAAGTTTAAGAATATTAATTTTAGATATTTAATTCAATATATTTTACCATAAAAAGATACTGGCGCTGCTCTTCGTCTTTTGTTAATTTTTGAGAGTATTACTGAATTAATTTTATACCCCTTTCTGCACAGTCATTAACAAACTTATGGTTTTCAAAGATGTGTTTCCCGTTCCTATATTCTTCCGAATCTTTCCGAGTCTGTGGATCTGATTTTAAAAATTTCTCAGATAAATAAGTTTAAAAAAATAAGCTTAAATAAGTTTTTGGTATTTGGAGAAAAGAGTGCTTCCAAAATGATTGAATCATCTCTATTAATAACATGTTTTAAATCTTCTGGTTTTAGTAAGAGTTTTCCGGAACGCTCTCCTTGTCTTCCTCAGATTCATCAGATATGCCCATTTTTTCTACCAACTTCGCCTTAGTTTCTGCACAAATCTTTGGATCAAATAAAACAAATACCAATACACTCTTCGCTTAAATAATATAAATGGTTCACTATTTTTGTAATTGCTTTTTCTGCAATGTGTTTATTTCCGTTAACTTTTCCAATTTGCGTAAAAATGTTATGTCATTTAAAAAACTGAATGGCATTCTATATGAATCCGTCGAGTTTTATTAAACCTTTACTTTCGAAATCGCTGAATTCAGAAAGCAAAATTTTTGGACAGTCAATGGCTTAAGACATCCACCCAGCTAAATGAAAGGTCCCATGCTTGTAAAACTAAATAACTTTAGGTGGAGTGCCTGCCAAAAATTTTACAATAAGCTGCAGAAATTCCTTGTAATCATCTCTCGGTAATGCCTCCAATAGCTTTTTGTTACAAAAAGCAGTTATTTCTTCATACCCATCTTTTAATATTTCCTTAATTCTTGAGTCATGTATTCCAGGCTTTTAGTTATTTGTCTTGCTGAACTTGATGCCAAACCTTTCTAAATTTTTTGCACGCAACTATATCAGGACCTGTGGTATGTACTCAAATATTTGCTTTCAAAAACACAGCAGACATAACAATTTTGAAAATGTGGTGTCGGCAGCCTATATATAAAATGTCACGTCCAAGTCTTTTTTCTAGTAAAGTGCATGCTCCTTTGAATCTTTCAGTATCTAATGATGTTGTATGGAAAACAAATGCCTCAGTTTTGTCTAACATAATATTTTCATCCAAAGTGTCAAAAACGAAGATATTTCAAGACCTGTTCCAGAAGGAATATCAGGCATATTTAAAATTTGTTCAATGTTAGGTGCGGTAGCTATAATTGATAAACGATCTTCCGTCTTTCCGATTATGTTATTTAGAAGCTTCGTGTCCCAATGTATTGTACAGTACATTGTACAATACAACAATATTCTTGCTGACCTCTTCTATTAAAACCTCTCGTTGATGGCTCATCGAATAGTGATTGATCAAATACTTTTTGAGTTTAAGCCTAACGCATCTAAAACTGCAACCAGTATATGCACGACATCCCTGTTGCTTAGTTTTATCTTGTCAAAAACAGCAGCAAGTCTGGACGTTAAAATATCTTTTCGTGCTCTTTTGACTCTAGTTGTTCTCATAATTTCCGTATCCTTTCCACTTTCTTCGAATTCGGATTCAGAATCTGACATAGTGAAATTATTCACATCAATAAAAAGGTTAATTTAAAAATGTCTTTTACATACAAACAAATATTAACGATTCTTTATCATAAAAACAATCTATTAGAATTAACTGTTGAATTCGATGGGTTTTGCATGTTTCTTCTCTTTCTCTCTTCCTCCGCCTCGAATCCTTTTTGAGTTCTTTCGTTTTTTTTTTTTAATAATTTATGATCTATTCCAAGCATTCTGCCAGTGTGACTTCTTTATCTTTGATTTCTCAGAAACAGTTTGTCTTCATCCACGTTAATGAGGCTAAATGCATCATTATGAGCAATATCAAAAAAATTTAATAAAAATTTGGGCCACCTTTCCATTCTTCTCTTCTGATTATATACCCCTAGGGGAAAGGGAACTAACACTAAACTTGTCACGTGACAAGTCACTTTAACATGGCGATGTCCAACGAGGAGGTTAATGGGCACCTTTTGGACAGTTTGTAACAGGTCACTGCAATAACCTTCCAATTTCGGTAAAAAATAATGCCTGTCGCAGATATTGTCCCAAATGAGCCATGTCAATATGATAGATCCCCTTCATATAAAATAATATAACTAGAGAGAATCAGCCACTACCAGTACAAAATCCAGTCACATGAATAGTTTGTGCCAATAACCTTTCCTTTGGACCAACTACACTCTTAACACATTATCACCAGTTAAGTGATAGGTCTTGTTTTCACCTATCACAATTCGTTCCTTTTTATTATAAAATTTTGTTCACTGGTCACGGGATAAGTGCTTTAAAAGCAATTGACACAAATTTCCCGCAGGGACGTGACTCCATCCCTTTTTCTGGTTTTAACAAAGGTTCTCCAATCATCATGCAAGTCCAGAAGCTTTTTAAAAGCTCTGTGAAATTGTTGCACCGGAATTTTAGCTTTTTTGGAAAATATTGAGCATTCTTTTACAACTTTCTTCTACAGTTAACTTTTTGTGTGCTTAACACTTTGCCACTCTTGTATTAAAAAATAAAACTTTTAGGCATTGTACCCTTGATGGAAGCTTTGTTCCTGGTATCTGGAATTTGGGAATCCAACTAGATAAATTTCTTCTCTTGAAGTCGACATTTCCTACACGATATTAATTTCAAATCAAAGCACACGCGAAGTTTGGAAACGTTTTTAAAACACAAACATAGAAGTTTAAACTTCATGTTATTTGAAAACTTAATTTTTAATGGTTTTCCCCTGTTTTAATATAATTTTTTGCCATTATTTGAAAACTGGCTTTTAAAATTAATTTTGTTGTTCTTCCTGTGCATGCTAATCTTGCGAAACTCTACGCTTGTCTGCAGAAAAGAAACCGGAGTCTCTGGCGGAAATCGAACCCGCAACCCCGGCGCTGATAGACTAGCTCACTACAAGCTAGCCTACCGGGTCACCCTAAACTTTATGTAATTGCTTAACTACTGTTAACTTGGGAGTCCCCCTTTTAAATAATTGAATATATGGCGTATTTACTCAGCGGTGTGTTTACACAATGAGTGTACTGCGATTTTACATATAAAATGTTTATGTTTATCTAATTGAAATCTCTTATTATAAATATTTGTTGTTGAACATTTAAAAAGACGTGTTTAAAAAATTTGTTAAAAGTGCATTCATATAAGAAAATTCTTAAAAATGGGGTATTTTTGACCCAATGCATCATTGAGGTTAATTATTTAAGACAGAAAACCACCTGAGCTTACCATCTGAATAAAAAACAATATATTTAATAATTTTTATTGTTAAATTAGGAAAAATACGTATTTTATACGACATTTTTAAGAAAAAAATACGAATTTGACCTTTTGACCTCTGTGTGGCGCGGCTTGGAATTGTCCGATTTGGCTTAAATTGTCACCAATAAATATTTAAACTAAGCGTAAAAATAGGTGGCACAGTTTTTAAAATTTTACATTTTGCAAAATAACTGCCACCTTAATGTACAGTAATGTTAATCTAAATTAAGAACATACGCACTTTTTATTGCATAACAAAACTCTGGTATGGATTACCGCGCATAGGAATAACTCTGGTAACGAGCAGGCGGATACATTTACTAGAGCGATATCTGCCTTGGTTTAGGGACTAACTTTTAAAAAAGGCTTCACAATGGTGAACTTTAGCTAAAAAGATATTTCGGAACTCATATTGATGTTAACCGGTCACTTGGAGATCATGTTGCACACTTGGAATTCCATACAGTAGACACTACCGCAGCTGCTCTGACTGAAAATAAACAGTTTCTTATATTTTATTTATTTATTTATTGTTATGAATTTTTGGTCAAGCCTATACTGGACGACCCATCAGAACTATCATAGGCCGCGCTAGGAGACCTTATAAGATACACGAACATGACAGGTTGGATATAGAAGCCTATATATAACTAATGCATAGTCTTTAATCTTTAGAACTGATATCTTAATCAGTAATGTGGTCTTCTCAAATCGGAGTCTAAAGACTCTAATTGGATATTTTTTTTTATATGCAGCAACGTTAACCAACAAACCAACCATAAATTAATATTGTAAACTAAATAAAAACGAAACAAAAAAACTAATGCTCTTAATGTTTAAGACTCAACTTAACCCTTGTGTTTATTTCACTGATTCTGAATAGCAACTCAAAATGTAGTCGTAACTTTTCTTAAACTTATGACACTTAATACTTTCATGTAAATCAACTCTGTACTTCAGTTGTGAACTGCGTCTATTCCACGGTTACTGCCACCGCTCCAACAAACAACTAAATATGAGCTACTTAAGCATGCATAAGTTTGTTCAGAGATTTGCATCTACAAGTGCTAAAAGTATGGAAAAAATAAAACTTTTGTTTTTCTTCACTTTTCCAGTAGCACCTGGCAGTGGATCACGGCATGAATGTGTTGAAAAATGCGCTCAAATTTGACATTGTCAAGTTCAAAATATCCAACTAAAACGGAGATAACTTTGCATACAACTACGGATTATCGATTCATGACAATTTTTAAAATTCCATGTTTGCTTTAACAGGGAAAATAAAAAAAAAATACTTCATTGTTACAACTAAATATACCCTCTTGCAACATCCCTGAACATTTTTTTAACGTAAAAACCACTAACTAACTGCTTGTAGCTGCAGCAGCACTTGTTGTTGCAAAAAAGAAAAAGAAAAAAATTACTAGAACAACAACAACAACTACAGTGCACATGCAAATATATTAAAGTATGTGTTTGTGTATATTAGTTTTATAAAACTTTAAACTTTTTATGAACATCACATTTTCCCGCTCAGCCAGTTGAAAACTCACATTTTACTCTTACAAACTTATTTACGTACGAGAGTTATTTGCATGTCACCAAGAAACCTTTAACCGAACCTCAGGATTAGGTTTCTGTTATATTATTTAACGGATAAACTACCGCAAAAAGCTTAGTTTATCCTTATACCAATAATAAGGATTTGTAGAGGTAAGAATGGCCTATTTAAGAAAAACTTTTGCTAAAACTATGATCCATTAGAGATCCACAATCAGAAAACTGGGTGAACTGAAAAGAAAAGTCAATCCATCCGTACTTAGATCAAGCCGAAGCGGTGTCACTAGTACGATTTTACGTAAATCAAGTACAGCATTAAAATAATTCGAAAACGGGATTGACTAACCTCTAGATTGGTGCACATTCGTCGGATCGACGAACACCTTTTTTACATTTGTGTTCTCTTTTGTCTCTTTACACGTAACACTGTGATTTTCTCTGCAGCTCTAGCCCACAGTCTGCTTTTTTTGTGAATGGTCATTAGGGAGATCAATTATTCGACTTTTTGAAAACCGGTTTTCGAATATACCGAATCAGGAATGTTAAAGTTGGTACAATTTTACTTTGTTGGTACATTTTGATCTTCTAAAGTACCGTGGTACTACCGTGACTCATTTGGTGCAATTTAAAAATTTGTCATAGTTCCCCCAATTATTGAGTCCTTTTCATTACTTTTATGTTGTACAACAAATCGTTAATGTAGTGGGCGCTTAAATATGCGACTAGTATTGTGGTGTATAGAGCGCTTAGTCCCCTTTTACAATGTGGCAAGCGAAAGACAGGCATACGAAATTTGTTGGTAAGGAGGCGACGCTATATGTGTGCCACACTTTCCTTTTTACTTTCTCTCCTACAAACTTCGTCTGTCTGCCTTTCACTTGCCACATTTATAATTTTATATAAAATTATGCGAAGTTTCGAGAACCAAATTTAACTTTAATAACGAAGTTTTTATGTGGTTCCATAAATTTACTCCTGAAAATGTTATTTTAGGTAAAACAAGTTGTATTGTACCTCTTCTAGTAAAAATGTTTCCGAATGAAATTGCAAATTTTGATTCAATCAATAATCAATTTAGAGCTTAAGCTGATGTCGAGCAACTTCAGTCGATAAAAACTGAAAACATTTTTAGTTTTTGATCGATAGTAGCTAATTTACAAAAAGAGCTGAATGTCCATATGTTTCCTGACATTTCTAGAGCCTTTGCTGGCATTTTATCCATTCCACATTCATCTGCAAATGTGGACAGAGTTTTTTCTTTTCTAGGGAAAGAAACAGACTACATGCGCCAACATTATCAAGTCTCATACAAACAAAGGATTGGTTAAGATCGACAAATTCATGCTGCGTATTTTAGTAAATTAATTTGTGTCGTCTCTCTAGAACTATTTCGCACGGAGTTAAGTTTTACTTCGAGTACATTAAACTTACCATTTTAGGGCACTTCAGACACGTTACTTTATCTTTTTAATCCCCATCGAAATATCTTCAGAGATAACGTCTATAAAAATATATACATATTTAGAATACTCTCGCACAAATTAATAATTTCTTTTTAACTGAACACTTTTTTGTAGAATTTTGAATTGTTTTTGGTTTTTTTACAAGAAGACGCGCTTTTATAACCGACTTGTATTTACATTGTTCTTAATGTTTTTTGATTTTTGTTACAGGTTGTTTTGACATAAAAAGTTTAAGTTTGCCAATATTCAATTAGAAAAATACTTAAATTACTGGTACATTAACAACAAGAGTAAGACAAACGTATATAAATTACACATTTTAAAAATAACTGGTTTATTATACCAAAATAACCGGTTTATTCGATATTCGAGAAATGGACATTTTCAAATAACCGGCTTGGGCAAAACTAAAATTACCGGTTAAATAATAACCGTTCGATGTCCATAATGGTCATACGTTGTTCTTCGCACTTAAAAGTATGTTTTTTATTTAACTCCTGGAACTCTCTTCATCACTTCGACAAAGTTTTTTTCATTCGTGTTTACTCTTTTTTGTTAAGGTTTTAGAGAAAATATGCAATATGTCAACCATGATGATTTGGAACCTGATATACACCAGCAAATTCTAAAGCTTGCAAAAAAAGAAGCAATTATAAGCTTTTTCCATGAAAAAAATGTAGAATGACAAAAAGTCCAACCAATTTCTGCAAAAAAGCATATGTTGCGAGCATAAAATTGTAGCTTGCATTTCATGTGCAAATTTGACGAAAAATTAATTACTGGTTTTATTTATGTAATATCAAATTTACCTATTTAAAGAAAAAAATGTTTAATGTTAAAAAAAATTTAAGAAATAAATTTTTTTAACAATAGGCTTAATTTCCGTTCCTTTTGTAAAAGTATCTGTGAAGCAAAGCCAAATTATATGTTAATTTCTATTACAATAAAAATTGAATAAATAAAACAAAAATTTATGAAAATGTTTATCATTATCATTTAAAACAGTTTGAAGCCTCTTAATCTGTGTTCCAAGGCGAATTCATGTGTACGGTGGTGTCGATACTACAACAAGTAACAGCACTAAAAACACAGAAATGTATTTTTTTTGTTGCTTCCGTTGATCGATATGTCAAAACACAAGCAGCTTTTGACATATCTCTTTCTAGGTAAGAAAAAAAAAGTAACACAGCTGTGCTTTCAACGCCACCTGAAAAATGAATTCGCCTTGCTCTGTTCGAACTTGCAAAAAATAGGTGCGTTCGTTTACCCCAAAATTTGCACAAATTTGTGCAAGTTTTTACTGGATTTTACTGAAATGCGTTCGCTTACACAAAAATTTGCAAAAGAGAGCATCTACTGAGAGAGTAAAGTGACAGTTGTAAGCAAAGAGTCTACAAATTTTTACTAAACAAATTTTTACCAGTAAAACCAGTAGAAAACAAAAACATATGTTTCATTTAAGTAAACAAACAAAAGTAAGCAAACAAAAAGCATACAATTTGTAATAAAAACATTTAAAAGAACAAAAGCTGAATTAAAAGTGCAACAAAAACCAAAAATTTTTATTACATCCTAAACAATTTTACTTACCACTTTGTACCTTCCCAAATGTTCCGGGAGAGCATGAAATATTAAGTTTTCTTTTTTTGGCATCCAATATTACTTATTTTTGTTTTTGTTTACATTAATATTTTAGAGATGTAAAGCTAATGAATATATGATTACTTCTTATTGCATATTATTGAGGGTACCAAATATGAAAAATCAAATATTTATGTAGTTTCGTATGTAATTCAACTAGAAACAAAATTAAAAGTCATGTACAAAATAAACAAGTCTTAAAACTTGCACAGAAGCTCATTTAATAAATAAATTTGCTACGAATTTATAATCATTACAATGCATTTCATCAAGTACCAAAAACATTATGTACTGGGTAGTCTAAACAACACATATTTTACAACACTAAGCTTTTTAGCGATCAGCTGTTTGAATTAACCTGCAAGTTTTTGCAATTTTTCCGTTCGTTTACTTTTTTGTGCAAGAGCCATTTTTGAGAGTAAAATTATCATATTGCCCAAAATTTACTCAACTACTGGATTTTACTGGAAAAGTAAACAAACGCACCTAATTATTACACATGAAAATTTTGACATGTATCAATATTATCTATCTTGTGATTTTTCAAAACTTAACGTTTTTATTAGTTGCAACTGTAGAACATTGTTTTGCGAAGGTAAACAAAAACCAAGGCGAATTTACTTCAGGTGGCCGCGAAGAGACAGCCGTTTTTTTAGTCAGGCCAGATTGTCAAAAGTTTTTTTACTTGTGCTTTTTAAAATTGTGTTTATAAATTAAATTTTAATTTGCAATTCATTAATAAATAAGTAGAAAATTGAAGAGATGATTAATGAAACTATGTATGAAAATTAAGTACAGATCGTTTTTATAAATTAAATTTTAATTTGCAATTCATTAATAAATAAGTAGAAAATAGAAGAGATGATTAATGAAACTATGTATGAAAATTAAGTACAGATCGTTTTTAGGTCACAAAAATAAATTTTTACCATTATCACTATATCTTAAAGGTATTTTTATGTTTTGTGCGGTTTTCATATTCAAAAGCATAAACTGAACACAGAAAAGAAACGGCTTAAATTATTTTCAATACAATGGTAATTTCAACCGAGTTTGCAATTTAGTGCTCACAAAAATTGCACACGCTTATGTTATAAAAACTGTTATTTTCTTAATTCTAAAAATAACAAAACTTTTTATTTTTTATTTTGATTCATATGTTTTTGTTAATTTTAGTCTAGGGTTGCGTCAATCATACTTTTAGCATTAATTGTTTCAGCCTGATGTTCAACCATTTTATATAGTTTATAAACTTTTGAAGCTGTTAATATTTCAAATGTGGAGAATTTGGGTTATTATAAGGACCCCACAATCACATTCATTTTACGCCTGAAATATCAATTGGCTTAGCCATTATATTTGGGGACATACATACATTTAAATGTTATTTTACTTCTAAGAATGTAAACATGTTGACCAAAACAAAAGAGGTAAACGTTTTTTACATGGTTCAATTAGTAGGTCTGCGCGAAACGCCTGATGATTTTTGCAGAGTTGTGTGTTTTTCGTGCAATCGCTTTTGTAGCTATTGTTTTTTACATCTCTATAATTTTCTACAGAAACAAATGCGGTTGGTAATGACATTTTCATGTTTCATGTTTTATACAAATAAAATGCGTGTTGTTTTTCCTCTTGGTGCACTGTTGTAGTTTTTCGCAGAAATAAATTAAAATTTATTGATAATTTTGCATTCTTCCCCTGACTAGTTTCCATTGTAACCACACAATCTCTTCAGAGGGGTTTGTCGTTTAGCACTAAACGTCATTAGTAAAATATCAATCTGTAAGCCAAATGGTATTTTACCTTGGTAGATCGATATTTGCTTTGAATAAATGATTACCTATTTTAATTGATTTAAATGTTCTTCCTGACTTCGGTTTTTCGTACTTTTTGTCAAGAATTCTTCTTGAAATCCAAAGTTAATTTTTTTGTTTTTCATGTTTTAAAAAGTTGTCAAATATTTTCAAATTTATCTGACAGCCCTGAGCATGCCCGAAATGGTTTTCGTAGTCATTCTACTTTGAACATTTTTTGTAATTAACTTAGGAATTTTAACAAATATAATTTGGGAATTTTTGCTTTATATTTTACTTTTTAAACATGTAGGCTTGTTGTTGCTTCAACAACAAACATTGCTTATAGAATACAGTGCTAAATTTTTAACTACGCCAAGTACTAAATGTAAGTGGAAAAACTTAAATTTAGTACGAGTTTTTTCTTTCTGTGTAGCTAGTTTTTTTTTTGCAACAAATTACATGCAACTGTATTTTGTTTATATGTTCGGCTTGATGTCTGTTATTTTAAATAAAATAATAATATAAAAACTCTTTATTAAAGCTTCAACAAAGACACAACAATTAACAGTAAATTTTTCTTTCTTACGTTCCCCTACAATTGGCTGGTTTTTTTCCAATACGAATTGTAGTTGTAAGAGGATAGAAAGAAAAAATTAAAATTAAAAAAAAAACAAGTTGCTTAAATAAAGCAGTTTGCCATTTCCGTTTTATTTATTTGCCGGGCACATGCAAATTTATTATCAAAAATTATTTTCGGGAATGAAATATTTATTATTAATTAATTCATTTATTAATGATGTGCTAATAATCCCAATTTTTGAATGAAAATACTGAAATTTATTGTTGTGGGAAAGCTAGTTTCTATTCGCATTTCGATGGTTGCTTAGGCCAGCTCGTCAGGAAACTTTTTCCAAATACTTTAGAAAAGCTAAAAATATTATACAAGTAAGACCATAAAGTGAATAAGACTCTTTCTCTTTATTTTTTATTATATATAATTTCAAATATTTCGACTTACTTGTTGGTCATCTTCGGGGAAACTATTTAATATTAACGTTTTTATGTTAAAATTTTTGTTCACTAAAAAATTAAAATATAACCACTATGTGCTGAATTACTCTCATTTATGACAGATTTAGAATTAGACTTTAATAAGATTACATAGACTTTCGGCAGCAAAACTTATGTAGTGGAATTTTGTGGTATATACATACACCAAGTTCTAAGTCTTATTTCGATAATGTAATTGTTTACCTTAGCTTTCCGTTGGATAGCAATGAAGTATATTGTATGTACAGAAAAATTTACAATTATTAGGCGCCAGCAGAATGCTATCCAACTGAAAGTTAAGGTAAAATGTAACAAGAAGATACAAGACAATAGTTTGGTAGTGTATAAAGTCATTTCTAAAAATTTAAGAAATAGAACTATTACAAAAAGCTGTATAAAATACATAACTGAAATTTTACTCATAGAATAAATTCGAAAAATAAAAAATGTTGAATATAATAAAGTTGCTTATAAAAAGAAATAATTCCCAATATCTATTTTCAATAAATGATATTTTTAATTAAAAAAGTGATCAAAAAACTTTGCCATTTCAAACAATGTGTTAATTTATTGAAATAAATATTGACAATTCCCAACAACAATTCTACATGTTTAAATTATTTTTTTTTAACGAAAAAAGTCAATTAAGATTTTTTGTTATTTAATTAAAATTTTTATTGAAAATTTATTTCAAAACAACTAAAATGTTAATTAAACCAAAATTAAATTTTTAATTTTATTTCAACAAAAAAAATAATTGATTCAATTATCGCATTAATTAAATTTAAATACTTTTAAAACCAGTTTTTTAATTGATAAAATACTTTTTTGTGTGTAGTCTTTTCAAAAATATTAGCCAAATGAAACTTATATGGTTTTCAGATATACATTTTTTATTGAGTTAATATTCGTTTTATTGACAAAATTATCTTTCTGTTCACACAAACACAATTTAGCTAAGTCAATTATCATTTGACAGTGTCAAAAAGGAAAACCATGTGTGGCAAAAAACTAACAACGTAAACCAAAATATACAGGTATAAGCAAAACGTGAACAACTATTGACATCTTCAAGAAATAAACATTTGGTTTCTTGCGCAGACCTAATGGATAAGCCTTTGTGTTGTTGGCATTTCAATTGCCAAATGTCAAAACACTTTGTTAAGTAATTTGTGTTTTGCTCACTAAACACATTTGTTTCAGTGCTGCATTTTAATTTTACTCAATATTATAACAATTTCGTATAAATTGAATAATAACGAAATTGAAATTGTATATGGATAATAATTGAGCTCAATAATGGCATTTACTGCGTAAAACTATATTAGGGTACTATATTAGAGTGTGTTAAGCAACTTTCTTTAATTTCATTTTATATATGTAGGTGTCAGTTGAAATCAGGAGCCAATAAAAACAAAATTTTACTATTAGACTTAAATAATATCTTGGCCAAGATTGTTTAAAGGGAATTTTTTAGTTGACCTTATTTTACAGTAAAAATTTATTTCGGTACCATTCTACATTTTTAAACAAAAAGTTAATACCTTCTGCGTTCACGGCTTCTTGTATGACTTTTAAAAGTATTTACAAAATATTTTTATATTTTTATTACAATCGTCAGTTAGAGGAATGTTTTACGAGTATAAAGCTGCTTAAATAAAAAGAAAGTACAATTATCCTGCAAACATTTTACGGAAATTGACTCGGTCTACCCTCGTATATATACAAATATTACTCGGTAGTAATTTTTTTACAGAGTTTTTATGTGCATACAGTTCTTTTCATGGTAGTACATGCGTCTACGAGTAGTTAGTTTTATTACGAGAATTTTGTTCATAGTTTGATGTAAATACGCTGTTTTGTTTTGTTTATTTTACTATTATTTTTTTAAACAGCACAACAACAACAAAAACTAAAAGTAAAACTTTGCTTTTTTTTATCGTTGCTACCGAAAAAAGTTTAAACCGCAGGGCAACACTTTTCTTTTCACACAGCTAACAAGTCAAATAAACAATTTCATAAACAATCAGGCACACATTTTGTCACTGATACCACTGCCAACATCATCGGTTGGCATTTGGTGAAGATGGTTCTCCACATACTGTCATCATTAATAATAGAAGACCTTAAGAAACCAACAACAAATAAATTTATGATACACTTTTGGTTTTCTTAAAGCCAGAGTTGGGTTGTCAGATGTAGGAGGGGATAAATTTGTCACATTTAAAAAAAGTAACTAACTAAACATTTATAGGAATAACGTGGAGTCTTTCAAATTCGAGCGATTAATTTTTTGTGTAATCCAAAGCTGGTGTAATCTTTTGATAAGAATATGTGAAATTCCCAAAAAACAACGAAAATCGATGTTTTAAATGAAAACTTTAATCGTCTCATACTTGTTAATTTAACGTCTAATCGGGAATAAACGGAAATATCTCTTGTCATCGAAAGCTTCTATTTTATATCCAAAAGAGAATTTTTTTCACAGCTTGGGACGTTACGTTAGGTTACATCTTACCGGTATAATCGTTTCAATTACGCAACCCTCAACAAAATGGGCAGCTGTGGAAAAGATTTACATGGATACCTGCCTAGGGCCTAGCCCATGGTGGATCTTCACCATGTACCAAACAGCGCGTTTACACCGCCTTCGATTGTTTATGCAACCAGCGTACCCAGATAGCAATTTGAGTGCATATAACGGCAAGATTATACACTCTCCCCCTGTATAGGAGCTGGAGCTATCTTACATCCACGACTTTGGTAGTAAACCACAACAACCACGTAATCCACGAAAAATTATATTTTCAACAGAAAAGCGAAACTTCAGCAAAGGTCAGCATACCAACGAAGACCTCACCCAACAATCAGTCCGGTGCCGTGCCACAGGGGGCTACTGCCTCCCATGGTACTATTTAGGATCACTGTTTAGTAGTGATCGCAAAGATCGTACAGATTTGAAATCTGTCATATTTGAATTTTTTACGAATCCCAGGCATTGAATACACTTGATTTTGCCCCAGAGGATGTAGCACCAAAAGGTGAAATAACGTTAAGAATATCCCTACACCCGCGGGGGAAATAAAATGTAATTTGCAACGGCACTGTTGGCCTAACTATTTTTAGCAAACCTTCTACAAAACTAAAAAATATGTATTATCTCGATGTTAAATGGGTTTGTTAAGCACTATTTTATGTTTTACAAATATTATATATTTTTTGCAGTACAACCAAATTATTCCCGCTTTATAAGATCAAACTTATTTACAACGCTATTAAATATTATAGAATACAGGTAATATTGTAAGACTTCATATATGAGGTGTATAAATAAATTAAAAACCTCTTCGCTAAAAATCTAAAATTCTTTTACATCAGTTAAGTTGTAAATTCTGATATATACATTCTTATATTTCGACAAGTACAGTACAGTATGACCTCCCTTAACGGAAACCTTATTTGAGCGCAACCCCCTTTTTCGATAAATACTGTTGCTTGGTCTCGGTAGGGTTCAATAAGAAAAGCATTATGTACTGTTGAATTCATATCATCCTTGAATATATATTTATGCGTCCTTCGGTTGCCGGTCATTAAAGATGCCACTGTACATAGAAAAGATTTAATCTTCCTTTATAGACTTTTAGAGTCCATACATTTTTTATGAGCAGAACACAATTAATTCTTACCCCTAATATATAATCAGTTATAAAAACAATAGGAGCGGTCGGTAAACTTACGCAGAACATGAAATGTAATACGAGTATTGATTGATTTTAGTCAGTATGCATTTTGGTGCAACATGTTGCGCTTGTGTAGGGAATAATGTACACCAAGTATTCATATCCATACGAATAAGCACTACCAATTAATTCTGCTTAAAGTGTAACCTGATTCTGAGTAGTTTTATGCTTTCACACTTTTCTTTATTTATTTTTGCAATGCATCTTATTCGCACCTCATTCGTTACCAACATTATGAATGTTGTATAACGATATGAGCCTGTAAAACAGTGTAAGTTAGTTTTTATGTATAAATGTTAACTTGTAGATGTTTGGTGTAAATGTAATGAAATATAAACTCATAAGTGTCACCACAAGGGTTTCATTTTTTCTTACTTGTTTTTGTTTTTTTCCCCTTTATGTGTAATTTTAACACAGTTAACATTTCAACTTTGACTTGCTACCGTAAAGATGGAGGCAAAATAAAATAAAATACAAGTAATAGTACTATATTCGGCTGTGCCGATTCTTTGATACCCTCAACCGACAGTTAGAATATTTCAAGAGTGGGCTTTATATGGGACCTATGGTAAATTATGGACCGATCTTCACGAAATATGGTAGATTTCTAGTCATATAAAATTGTGACAGACCTAAAATAGCATTATTTGTAACGATTTTAAGCGTACTAAAGTGTTTTCCAAAAGTTGGCTTTACATGGGGCCTACGGTAAATAATGAATCGAGCTTTACCTAATTTTGTGGTATGATTTCTAGTGTATGGCATACGCTTGTGTAAAATATTATACAATATGTGCATTCAGCCACTGTTTATGTTCATTTTTGTAGCAAAATGATCTTTTTATTGGGGTGGTTGTTCCACATTTGCATTCATAACTCTTATCCTACTGAGCCGATTTTGCTGGATTTCAATACCAAACTGCTTAGGATAACAAGGAACAATTTGATAATAATATAGTTCCTTTGTTTTAAGTTTTTCGAAGGTGAGCGTGTTTTCAACAGACAAACGGACATGACTTAATCGACTTAAAATTACTCAAGAACCCAGAATATTTATATACTTTATAGAGTCTTAGATGTCTATTAAAAAAGTTTCACACGGGATGACAAACTTTGTATACACAATTCACAACTAGTTGTAGATAAAAAGTAAAGTAAAGAAATAAAGCAGACACGAATGAATTCCTATTTCCTACGCTTGACTGAATAAAATTAAGGGCAAAACGTTATATGCTAAAGAAGCAGGAGTGATCTTTATTAATATGATTGATAGACTTCTACGTTAAAATATAAGTTAAATTAAAAACAAGATTTATATTATAAATAAGGTTTGTAAAAAAAATGTATAATTTTTTTATAATTTTAGGTTTAATATATTTATTTAAGTTTTATTCAAACTGTAGTGTGTTTAATTTTTAAAATATAAAAGCGAACTTATTCCCCGGTTCATAAATGTTCGAGTCATTAGCAAGCAACTACTTTTACCATTTCGTTTGTAATTTCTGCAATATTGATTTTAGACCCTAATTATTTATGCATATCTGAAGAAAACATTTCAATAAGTATATACTTATGTATTAACATGTTGCGAGCATTTGTTTTTTTTTTCGTCCTAGTGGATTGTTTTGTCGAAGGCACATAGATTATCTACTACTCAAGCCCGTGAATGTTTAATTTAGTTTTGTAACTGCAATAATATAAAAAAATTCAGAAAGTACCAATTGCATATCAAAAAAGTACCAAAAAAGTACATATAGTTTCTCAATCTCTCTGGTCTATTCATGTTAAATTTTATGGTTCAAGGTTCAGTATAAAAAAAATCCCAAAAGTACGAGTTAAAGAACGAAAAAGTACCAAGAAGATCCCTCATACAGATTCTCATTTACGCAGGACCCTGCATGTCTTATTTTATGTTTCTTGGTCTATTACTAATGGAAATTCAAAAAGTACCAGTTGAAGAACACAAAAGTACCAAAAAACTATCTCTTTTAGATTCTCACCCACTCAGGACCATTGCATTTTAGTTTAAAATTAAAATTTGTTTGTGTCTTTTAGTTTTAGAGATATGAGGTTACCGAATTTACCCGTTTTCCCCTTTGTTGCCCCTCAGATTTTAATTCAGTATATACAAACCTTTCAAATTGGTTGACAAACAGAGGACGAAATTGTTCGTAACTGTTTTGACTTATTACCGATTTATATATGTACGTACATATATTCCCAGCGGAAAAACTTGGAAGATCTTCTTGCTTCAGGCCTTATTAAATGCCTGCTTAAACATTTTTTTTTTATTCAATTGCCATTCTTCTCTAACTGCTAAATAATGCTTCGGCTTCTTCGTATAAAATTTAAGATACACACTTGATTCTATGAGAAGGGAGAAGAGAAAGAGTTTGATTTTTTGTAAAAAAATCATTTTTTATCCAGTTGTCATTCTTATCTACCAGTTTTGCATATCCAAAAGAAGGAGGCATCTAGAAGGCATCCGTACTCCTTTTTTTAAGGTAAATGCATCAAATTCTTCAATGTAGAATGATGACGAAAACCTTATCGGGTCATTCTGCAGTGGCTTATAATTCTGTAAACAATGGAGAACTCAACAAAATTGAAACATGGTGTAAAAGGAAAACAAATAATTACAATATTCCCTCTCTCTGGTTCCAGGGGTAAGTGCTTAGAATTATTCTAAAATAAATACATACTCTATAAAATAATAATCAAATATGAAAACATATTGAGGGGAATTGTCAAATTTATTTATTACTCCTTATACTGTAAATAAAGCAACTAGTTTTAAACTATTATAAAAATGCATAAACATGAACTATCTAGTTGGGCTCCTATGAAAAAAAAAAATCAAAAGTGCAACTAGTTTAAAGTAAATATCAACAACAAGGTTTCTAGCTAAATACTAGTTACTTTTTCTGCTACTTTGTCTGAGGGGTATATATGCAGTCTTCGAATATAAAAATTATATACTGTTCTTTACCGTTCGTTACTGTAGAAATATGTAAGACACAAAGTAGTATATACTAGTGATGTAACGATACGGTTTTTTGCCGATACGATACCGATACCGCTATTCAAAACGAAATATCGGCGATACTTATACCGATACGAATATTAAATTTGTGTTCAAGTTATATTTAACAAAACTTAAGTAGACTTAATTGAAAATTACAGTGCAAGAGATTATTAATATTTAAAATTGATAAAAATATGATTTAAAAAACAACGAATTTTATGTTATGGTAATGTTGGCAAAAAATAAATAATGTTTTTCTTGTAAAGAACAGTGTAGGAGATTTTAAATATTTAAAATTTAAATAAATAAGATTTTTGGTTAAAGTACAAAGTGTTCTCAATTTTTGCGGATATAGCTAATCCGTTCGAACCAGACCTGCAGGGAAAAATTGTCTCCCCGATGCGACAGAACTCATTTAAAAACTTAAGTATTTCTGCACCAAGCGGATCTGCGTCTCTAGAAATATTAGGAGATCTAAGATATATCTCGACTTCTTCTTTGGCAGTACCATAGCTGAAGGTGGATAGAGACTCATTCTCCTCGGATGTTCTTATAATTTGTTCACAAACGCTTCAAAGGTCATTTTTAGACTTATTAAAACTTTTAGTAAGTACCCTCCACAATTTCAAAATGCATAATCATAGTAGTTCAGTAAGACGTTTTTTCGATAAAATTGAAGCCGATAGTCTTTAAAATATTTAAAGAATTTTAGATAAGCAATTTATTTCATTATTCTCTTAACCCTCATACCTTTCAATCAGAACTAATGTTATTGTTTGCTCATTTTTTCATCAATGAAAAAATATACACTGAAAAAATTCTCCAAAATTTTTTTTAATTAAACCATTAAAATTAAAATAATTTTTAATTAAATATTTTTTGATATCAACAACATTTCTGCAGAAAATGTTGTTAATATTAATTTGTTTACTGGTGCAAATTTTACTTAACTATTTTATTTATATCACAAAATTTTTTAATTAAAATTTAAGTGAAAATTTTAATCGAAATTTGTTGTTTTTTCCTTAAAAAATTTTAAGGGAAAAATTTTTACTCTTTATTCTCGTGATAATTTAATAAATTTGTTTATGTGATCAAAACATTAAACCATTACCCTATTATTCTGCAAATGCAGTAATTTAAGGTCAAGATGATTTAAATAAAACAAGTTAAAGTGATATATTCGGCTATGGTCAATCATCAGAGTATTCAAAATCGCACCAAAACTTCAATTTCGAGAGAACACTTTCTTGTAGGGGACCGGGTTAAGTAATGTACCGACTTGGCTTATTTTGAACATTTATTACTATTTATGTACAAAAAATGTGCTTTATATTGTATCTTCCTAGCTTATACGCAGGCTATTGTATCAAAAACATTTTTTCGGCAAGAAAAAAATATGTAATTCTAAAAATAATATTGTAGAAATTTCAAACTTATACAAAAACCAACTTAGATAGTATTTTTTGTTAAGCTGGAGTTTGCACGAAAATTCGTGCAGTTACGCAAAATATTCTGTTACGCAGTATTCACTTAGCAGCATAAATAATGCTGCTGAGTGAATTCACTTACCTGTATAAATGTGCTCTAATGTAAAAGTTTTTTTTTCTTATTTCAAAAATCAATCTGGACATGCAATATGCTTTAATAACACTGTGCTAGTTGAAAAAACAGACGCTGAATCCAGTGGTGCTAACCGTTTATTAGGTTAGCTTTTGTTTTCGAAATATACTGTTATTTCGAAAATGGAAGAGGGTGAACAACATATGTTCGCGTAACTCAAAAAACAATTTAGTTTATTGAAAAAACTCAAGAGTACTGAATTAGGTTAAAACGCCAGGTGCCCATCAGTTCTCAAAAAAGTGGCAATTTCTAGCACAGTATAATTAATATAAAAAAATTGTTTTTAATATACTTTTAATTTAATATAAATATAAATACATATGTATCTTAAACAAAAACAATCCATTTAAACAGCAATTTAGAGCGCTATATTCGGCTGTGCCGAATCTTTGACACTTTCTACCGATAGTTAGAATATTTTAGGCGTGGGATGTATATGTGATCTATAAATTATTATATAATCTTTATAAAAACGCGACTTATACCTACATACATATGTTAAATTATTGACCGACATTCAGAATGTCTTATGCTTTTATTTCTAGTCGTATGAAACTTATAGCCTGTTTTTGTAAAACACAAGTGTTCTCACTTGAAGTTTTCGTATTAAAACGAAAACGTTTTGAATATGGTTTTTAAAAAACATTTAAAATCTTTCGTCTATTCATGTTTGACATAAATAGAGCTTTTTTCTACCGTTTAATAACGTTATTGCCAATGCGTTTATTTTCGTACCTTTTTATGCTTTTTACATATAAGGATTTGTGTTCAAGGCTAACCCTGGCTTTTGTTTACAAAAATAAATTATAAATTTAAAAAACAAAAACTTCTATAAAAAAATGTTAGTAAATGTTAAAACTAAAAATGGTGAATTAAAATGTTTACAAAAATTGCAATAAATAAACGCAATATATGAAGACGATTTTTTGCTACACATCAACATATAGAAATGGTGAAGGTATTTGCTTGAAAGCACAAATTTTTTTAAACATACGGAAGAACTTACATACACACATACATACATACTTATGGACATACTTGTTTCTAGAATTTTTTGAACCTGTAAATACATATTTATGTAATAAGTAGCATTTAACCCGCTACTTTATTAACGTCTCCTCTTTTTTCGTAAGCATATTTTTATGCCAATGTTTATTTTTCTAGGTTTTAACTTGTTTAAACGCTAGCATTCAATTCGCTACTTTGTCCGGCCCTTTTTTATGACCATATTTGTGTGCCAAAGGTTATAGTTCTGCTACTAACATTTTTTATCTTATGGGATGATAATCACTCAGGACCTTGCAGCTTAATTTTGAGTCTCTTCAAAATACCAAAAAAGAAATAACCAATTTCGCCCCTTAAACGTTTGAATTTCGAAAAAGTGCCAAATTTGGCTTTGCATTTTTTAGATAAGTTTCGAATGTGATATAACTTTTATTTCTATGTTTATTGGCTTAAAAGGTAGGGGATGACAAAAAAAGTACCAAAGTACTCCCTGAAATAGCAAAATTTCAAAAAAGTACCAGCCACTCTTCCACTTATTTTTTTAAAGACAACGATAGGTATTACATTTCATTGTATCTCTCTAAGTTTTGGAAATATAAGGTTACCGAATTTACCCTTGTTACCCCCTAAACATTCGACTTTACAAAAATCCCGTTTTAGTGGATTTATTTGGGTAGAGTCCAGCCACCGGTACAAATTTCAAGTGTTTAGCTTCAGGCGTTTAGGCTGTGCGATCATATATCAATCAGTCAATAATGTAACAATTCTATATAAATATACATATATATAGATACACAAACCTTTAATAATATTGCAAATAATTTAGGGTTCTTTCAGTAAAATATCCTTTTTATTTTCTATTTATTTTATTGATTTTTTTAAACGAATGCCTTTTACTTATCGTCTTATTTTGGCATTTGTGTTCATTTATTATGAAGATGTTCATTTTATAAGAACCAAACGTGTGTGGAAAAAATTAAAGCTTTTTCAGTCACTCACCTTAAATGTGCTTTAATTTTATGAAAACCTAAATAAGGTTTCGTTCGTTTTTTTTACGAACGAACAAATATTGTCATTTTCTAAAAACATTGAACAAATTTGAGTAAAATATCATGATTCGTTACAGTTTTAGTCGAACTAAAATTATTTTATAGAGGGGGAATTTATATTGGACCCATGGCAAATCTATATATAAATCGGTAAAGGCAAAACGATTAAGAGCACTTTCCGTCTCTGTTTGTCAACCGATTTAAACAAAAAATACACCATTTAAAAGGCATTTACTTACAGAAGTGCACAATGTTTATTTTATTAAGATTGTAAAAAGGGTAAAAATTCGGGGACTTCATATCTCCAAAACTAGAAACCAAAAAAAAAAAAAAATTATACTTATCGTTGTTCATTAAAAAAAATAAGCGGACAAGTGTCTGGTTCTCTTTGCAATTCGGCCCTTTCAGAGAGTAAACTGGTATAACCTTTACTTTGGAACTTTTGTGTTCCCCATTTATCTTTTAAGCCAATTAGTATAGAAGTAAAGGCTATACCAAATTCGTATCTTATCTAAAAAATACAAATATAAATTTGGTACTTCGAACGTTTTTAGGAATATAAACTAATATACCTATTAGTACGTTTTTTTAATAACATTTTTCTCTGTATATTGACACATATGGGTAGATATAATTTTTAGAAAGGCGAAATACGGGAAACTTAATTACTTTATTTTACTTTTCCGTGCTACATGGGGTAATTTTTAAATTTTTTGTAATATTGAACTTAGAAATAAAAAATGATTTGTGCAAGGTCTTGAGTGAATGAGAACCTATAAGATGAAAAATGTTGGCATTTTTTTTGTTCTTCAACTGTTACTTTTTAAATTTTAGCTAATATTGGACCTAGAAACATAAAATTAAGCATGCATTGTTCTGAGTGAATAAGAATCTACAAGGGAGTGGTTTTTGGTACTTTTTCTTTCTACAACTGGTACTTTTTTTAATTTTCGTTAGTATTGGACCTAGAAACCTAAACCTAGAAACTTAAAACATGCATGGATGAGTGAATAAGAATCTGTAAGGAAGAGCTTTTTGGTACTTTTCGTTCTTTAACTGGTACTTTTTGAATTTTGGATAATATTGAACATAGAAACATAAAATTCAGCATGCAGAGTCCTGAGTGATTAAGAAACTATATTTAAGAGGCGAAATTTTCGTACTTTTTCTTTTTCAATTGGTACTTTCATGTAATTCAACTTAAAAAAACTAAATTAAACATTCACGGACTTGAGTAGAAGAGAACATTTGGTTCGGAGGTTGGTACCTAGCCAAATCGATCCACTAAGACGAAAAAAACGAATTCTTTAAACTTTTAAATTCATATGTAGTTGTATGTATGTTTTCTTCATATTTGCATTATTAATTATGGTCGAATTTCGACCACTTGGCTAACCCTCTATCATTTCTTAGCCAAATGCCCAATTCTTAAAAATATCAGATTGCAATGGTTTAAAAAATTTGTTTTATCCGAAGAAGAATTAGTTAAGTTATTAAACAATTTCAGTACAACTTTAGAGAACTTAATCGATACGTTATAGATACGTTAGATTTTCGAAGGGAGCTTATAAAGGAATTCCATTATAAATAAGCAAAACTACTATATTGTTGTATTCAAATGTAAATTTTTCATAGTCGTAAGTTCTTTTTTCCATTAATCATGAAATTATAATACTTATTGTACAAGTTCTTTTTTTTTAAAACAAAAAATTAAAGAACAACTAACTAGTAGTGCAATTTGCTGTAGCGTCTTATAGTTTTAAAGTGGTTTTTAGAAGCCCGCTTAATATGAAACCTAAGGTGAGTTATGGACGATTACCACAAAATTGCATTGTATTTTTTCTGGCCATATGACGCTTAGTTGGACCAAATTTTACCACAATATCTATATCTTCTACGGTTTTTGGTGTATTTCAATAAATTCCCATTATATGGTAAATTATAGACCGATCTTCACGAAATTTAACAGTGTGATTTTTAGTTCTATAACCCTGTGGCGTACCAAATTGTGTTATAGTAGCATGATTTGATACGGTTTTAGACGTACTAAACTGTTTTCCGGCAGTAGGCTTTGTATGGGGGTCTATAGTAAATTATGGAAATTTGACACAACGATTTATACACCATTTTTCATTGAAAATGAGAAAATTCCAGATGAAATTGAGAAAATTCCAAATGAAAATGAGAATTTCAATTAGAAATTGAGAAAATTCCAATTGAAATTGAGAAAATTCCAAATGAAATTGGAAAATTTTAATTTTATATTGAGAAAATTCCAAATGAAATTGAGAAATTTTATATTATAAAATTGAATTATATAATTTTTTAATATTCATACAATGAACGTACATAACAAACATAAAGATGAAGAAATGAAAATAAATACAAGTCCAGATCCAGAGCAGATTGGTAAAACGTTGTAGTATGTTGTATGACGTAGTATGTACTGCAATATCCAGTAGTTGTACATGTCTTAGAAGCCTTAATCACATCTTCTAAAAAGTCAAGTCTCTGCTCTTCTACTTAATTGGTGGAATAACGTTTGGTACATTCATCTTTGTTTTCACCATACTCTCCAGCTACAATCCTGCGATTCAGCCCCTATTAACCGATGCTTAAGCCCATTGAAATTATTTGGTCAAAAATAAAATGTATGGCGAAAACAAAGATGAATGTACCGAACGTAATTTCCCCCAATGTAGGAGAGCAGAGGCTTGCCTTTTAAGAAGAATCACCTCTTCTAAGACATGTATAACTACTGGAGATTGCAGTACATACTACGCCATACAACATACTACAACGTTTTACCAATCTGCTCTGGATCTGGACTTGTATTTATTTTCATTTCTTCATCGTTATGTTTTTTGTGTGAATATAATAAAAATCATATAATTCAGTTTTATCAATTTAAAATTAAAATTCTCAATTTCATTTGGATTTTGCTCAATTTCAAATTAAAGTTTCCCAATTTCATTTGTAATTTTCTCAATATCAAATTGAAATTCTCAATTTCATTTGGAATTTTCTCAATTTAAAATTGATATTCTCAATTTCAATTGGAATTTTCTCAATTTCAAATTGATATTCTCAATATCAATTGCAATTTTCTCAATTTCAAATTGATACTCTCAATTTCAATTTTAATATTCTCAATTTCAAATTGAAATTCTCATTTTCATTTGAAATTTTCTTAATTTCAATGAAAAATGGTGTAGTCACATAGGACGAAATTGTTCGAAATTTTATATCTATCTGTGCATTATACCACCATTTATGTTAGTTTTTGTAACAAAATTATCAATTTTTTAGGGTGGTAGTTCCATATTTAAATTCATAACTCTTATCTGATTTGCTGGTTTTCAATCCCAAACCGCTTTGGATAACCAGAAGCAATTTGACACCAATATTGTTCTTTTCTTATCAGTTTTTCGAAAGTGGGCGTGTTTTTAATAGACGGACATGGCTTAATCGACTTAGAATTACTCAAGGGTCCTTAATATATATACTGTGTGGGGTACACACAATTACAGCTGCCAGATCTAACGAATTTTCAATTCAGCGAGTTGGTTTCCAAATCAGCAAAGTTAAATTGTTTGTTTTTTTTTTCTTGGAATAGCAATGGATGTAATCATTATTTTTTATGAGGCTCTTAATAAACTTTGTTGACCAAAAATCGAATGCTGTTATCCACAATATGCAATTCTAACCAAATTTAGCCATCATTCACAATACTTTTTTGCTGTTACAACAACAACAACATACTTTGTAAATTGTGCAGATAGGCAACAAATGCAGTTATCGTTCTTTATTTATTTTTTATCGTACCCTTCCCCTTATTTGGATGGATTTAAATATGTATATCCTCAAAAGTTAAATTTACCTTCTGTTAGCGGGAAGAAATATTTGTTGAATTGAATGTTTATTGCACGTATGTATGTGTGTATTTGCATGTAGTAGTGTGTGTGCTATACATACTTTAAATAAAATGAGACTAAAATGTCTACTAATTACTTATGTTGATTAAAGAGTTGTTTGCATGTCTCAACATTGAATTAATTGTGAACTTAAATTTGTGTCTGAACATTTATAATGGAAATTTTGATATATTTAACGGAACATAAAAAGGGAAAAGAAAAAAATCTTTAATTTACTTAATTAATGTATTAAAACTAATTATCATTACCAAGATATTATAAGGTGATATGACAACTAGTGTTGTCAATCTGTGAGTAATTTCACATATTGTGGGTAATTTCTACTTGCATGTGTAGCCAATGTGTAATTACCCTGCAAACAATTTCGATCGAAAAATATTCTAAATAATTTCCCCATTTAGCAAACATCTATCGCTTTTGCTATTCAATTGTTATTGATGTAGTTACATCGTTACGGAAGAAGTGTCCCACTATGGAAATATTTACATTAAGTATCCACTTAAGGTGCCCGTAGACGACATGTTTTTACATCTGACTTGTCAACTTTTCAAGTTGTTATTGTGAATGTCTGTCAAAATTGCTGTTTTACAGAAGGTTAATAACTGAAGTAATGGAATAAACCAAAGTAGTTCTTGGTTTCAAAATAGCGTTCTGCCGCCACAAAATTTTTTATTTGCGCCGTAAAAAAGTTCAGCCATCTATTTTTTTCCTTTAAATTCGAATATACCAAATTAGGATATTGTAATGATGCGTTTTTATTTATATATGTACATAATTTCTATTCAATGGTGAAATTATTATACATATATCGGTATTGTAAAACATTAACTTAAGCTGGCTAATGATTCCGTCAACAATGCACCGCCGCTGCGGGTTTCTTCCCGGCATAGATTTCTGACACAGCTAATGTCAGATGGTTTGTCAGAAGAAAATAGAGCACGCTCTAATTGAAATTTTGTCAGATGACTTTGCGTCTGACTTTTACAGATGCAATGTTTTAAAGGTAACACACGACATGTATGTATTTTGCAGTGGGAAATTTGACAAGTCAGATGTAAAAAACATGTTGTGTACATGCAACTTAACCCCCATAGTCATAAAAAATATTTTTGATTAATAAAAAGTTTACTAAACAAATTTTCATAGAAAATTCGTTTCATAAACCTGCTATAAGCCCAAAATATTTTTTATGAATATGGGCGTTAGTGTCTATATTTTATGACGAATTAGAGCGTTTTGGTACTATAATATCAATTAAATTAAGTAGTATTGCTTTTGGCTCCAAAAGGTATTCGTTTGAAGTAAATTTTTTTTTATTGTTTTTTATAATAGAAAGAGGGCCATTTAACTGTTTACATTTATTTGATTTTGTCGGGAAAGTCTAAGTAAAATAGAAAATAAATGAGCTTAAAGTTTTACAAATATTAAAAAATCTACAGTTTACTTAATCAAAATAGCTGCTGATGTTTCACAGTTATAACATAGCGTTTACATCTGCCAGTACTGGCTAGACAGTAGGTTAGGTTAGGTTCCATGGGCAGCCATCGAGAGACAGCTCACTTGGGTCCTTTAGCGGTCCCTTTGTGATACCCAGCGCCAATGCCCATCCCGAAGAGCAGTTATTCAGATGGCGTCACTGCAAGGTTGAGCCAATTCGTCTTCCTAATGAAGAGAAGAAGCAATCTTAGTTCTATTCTTGATAGATCCTCTAAACAGGAAAACACCGGTTCACCCAGGTATTTTTCCCTAATGCCCCGTAGCCCAGGGCATTGACAGAGAAAGTGAAGCACAGTTTCCTCTTCCTCCTCATCATGACAACTTCTACAGTAGTCATTGAATACCAGACCCATTCTTCTAGCATGAGTCCCAACAGGCCAGTGTCCAGTTATGACCGACACGATGGTCCTGATTTGGTTCCTATTAAACCTAAGTAGAGATTTGGTTCTCCGTTCATCATATCCAGGCCAAAGTGCCCTGGATGTGGAGCAGGTGGACTCACGGGTCCATCCCTCTTGCGCAATTCTATAGTTCTCGCGCCGCATGAGTAACTTACAGTGAGCCAATGGAAGGCCAATGAATTGATCAATGAATGTTTCATCCATACGACCACCTTCCTTAGCCAGCTCATCTGCTACCTGGTTTCCCGGGCAATTTGAGTGCCCTGGTATCCAAATAAGCGTTAACTCCGAATGTTCAGCAATCTCATTCAAAGACATCCGACATTCCACAGTCAACCTAGATGTCGTATAGACACCCGCAAGAGAGGCAATGGCAGCCTTGCTGTCAGTAAATATACGTATATCTCCCGATACGCGATAATACTTTAGCCAGTTGGCTGCCCGCTTTATAGCCGAGATTTCCGCCTGCAGGACACTACATCCATCCGGCAGACGAAAGGAAACTTTAACGCCCAGTTCCTCTATGTAGAAACCTCCGCCAACTCTTTCCCCCTTCCTTGAACCATCAGTGTATACCCCCAGGGCTGGTTCATGGAAGGTGCTCATAACCGACAGCGCACTTTCGTGCGCTATATGTGTCGCGTACCTCGCACCAAAGAAAGGCTCCGGGGTGCAGTAGTCCACTCCTTCAGGGACAATCGAGTGTCCCATTATACTGGAGTGTCCATAGTCACGGTTCGACCAGCTGTGTGCCGCGTTCAACCGTATCGCCGAACAAAGAGCCCTATGTCTGGCCGTGATATCCACCGGCAGCCAGTTTAGCATAGTAAACAGCGCCTTGGTGGGAGTAGAGCGCATTGATCCTGTGATCATCAATGCGACCAGTCTGTGAACCTTCTCAAGCATCGCACGGTACCTGCCCTTATCCAGCGCAGTCCACCATACGACAACACCGTAATAAAGAGTCGGCTTTACTACAGCCTCAAAGATCCAATTGACACACCTCGGGCCCATGCCCCAGTTCTTGCCGATTGCACCTCTGCACGCATATATAGCAACAATTGCCTTTTCCATCCTCGTCTGGATGTTCAGCCCCCACGACAGTTTACTGTCCAGGATTACGCCCAGATATTTGGCGCTGTTAGAGAACTTAAGTTCAGTCCCGTTTAGCCTCGGAAGTCTCATGACCTCAGTCCTATACTTCCTCGTGAACAGTACCAGTTCCGTCTTAGACGGATTAACACCCAAGCCGCATGATACACTCCAGGTGCTAAGTACCCTTAATGCAGCCTCCATACACTGAGACATTATGTTCAAATGTTTCCCCGTGATGGCCACTGCAACATCGTCTGCGTACGCCACAGTTTTAATCCTCATGTCGTCCATTTTCGTCAACATGGTGTTCATAGTCAGGTTCCACAATAGTGGGGATAGTACTCCTCCCTGGGGAGTACCCCTGTTAACCAGTCTCTGAACGCTGGTCGTACCTATCGTGGAACAGATGACCCTATTCCTGAGTAGATTATCCACAAATCTACATATACCGTCATCAACCCCCAGACTCCTCATGGATGCAACGATAGAATCCGGGTTGACATTATTGAAGGCCCCTTCAATGTCGAGAAAGGCCACCAGAGCACACTCCTTGAATTCGAGTGATCTCTCAATAGTTCCAACTAGTGAGTGAAGAGCCGTCTCAACAGACCTACCCTTTGTGTAGGCATGCTGAGAGGTCGAGAGTAAACACTTTGGGATGGTCATCCTTAAGTGAATGTCGATAACTCTTTCAAGAGTCTTAAGAAGAAAGGATGCAAGACTAATCGGTCTGTAATCCTTCGCCTCAGTGTGAGAAGTCTTCCCTCCCTTGGGGATGAAGACAACTCTACACAAGGTCCAGCTCACAGGTACATACGAAAATCTAACGCATCCCCTGTATATAGCCATCAGCCAGGGTATTATCACAGTCGAATTCCTCTGCAGGTCCGCCGGAATTATACCATCCATACCCGGAGATTTGTACGGGTCAAAGCTGTCGACAGCCCATTTAATCCTGTCGTAGTCCATTGGGACGGACAGAGGACCGGGCATCGACTCACAAACCTGATCCCGCAAGCTCCCTTGGGAGTTTCCAGGAAAGTGAGTGTCAATTAACACCTCGAGTGTTTCCTGACTAGTAGTAGTCCAACAACCGTCCGATTTACGGATATAGGTCGGGACAACAGGGCTCGAGGCCATTATCTTACGTAAACGGTTTGTCTCAGAGGATCCTTCCACGCCGCCACAGAAGTTCCTCCAAGCACTCCTTTTCGCCGATCTAACCAAGTTCCTGAATCTATTCATTGAAGACTTGTACTCCGCCCAATTACCATGGCGCTTAGCCATATTGAACAACCTACGACAGTCTCTTCTTGCCTGCGCAATATCAGGATCCCACCACGGTGGACGATCCCTGCCCCTATACGTCCATGGCTTGCACGCCAGGGAAGTCGCTAACTGCAGTGAGTCTGTTAGCAGACCCACTGCCGCATCGATCCCCCCTATATCATCAACCCGGGGAGGATCAGATAGAGACCGAACCAGAGAGGATGAATGAATCCCCCAATTCGTTCGTTTCCTATTCAACATAACACTCGACCCTACAGATCTAAGTACCAGGCTAAATTCCACATATCTATGATCAGAAAGTGAACAATCATTAGAAACCATCCAATTTTCGATCATGTCAATGTGGTCAATGCTAACCAGCGTGACATCAAGAACCTCACACCTATTTGCTACAACAAACGTTGGCTCGCGGCCCCTATTTACTATTCCTAAATTATAATTAATAATAAAGGAAAATAGTGACTCACCTCTAATATTCGTGTTCGTGCTACCCCATATAGTGTGGTGCGCATTAGCATCGGCACAGATTATAATAGGCGTTCCAGTGCCTGCTGCCTTCGTTACTGCATCACGGATGAGCCGATTGGGTGGGTCCTGTCCGTGATCATGCGCCATATATCCCGAGACCATCCAGATTATACCATCCTGTGTCTCGAGAGCAACTGTTGTGGTGTCTTCATCACTGTAATCAGAGAGAATGAAGATATTCAACGAATTTTTAGCTAAGACACAAGATCTTATGTTACCTGTACCTTTCGCAAACAGAAGCTTATAGCCTTTGAGATTGAGTCCGCAAACCCGATCCTTATGAATCCAGGGTTCTTGGACCATTACGAGCTCCTCCCCTTTTTCTACCACACGGAGGAGCAATGCAGCAGATGCTGCTTTAGAGTGGTGGAGGTTTATTTGCAGGACCTTCACCATTATCCATATTGGCGACCACTGTGATGTTGACGTCCTCCTGGTCTGACTCCAGAAGTACGTCCTCATCAACCATATCACCCAGGTGCCCAAAGACAGACACCAATCCGGAGATAGACTGGGTGTCCTCTTTGTCACCTGAGCTTACGGCATCGTCACCAGACAAGCCCTCTACAGGCTGCTTGGCCTCATTAACCGAAGGAGCCGGATTGCCCTTGTTATCACTTCGGTAGACACGGAGCAAGATCGTACTAAAACCATAGTAGATCTTACCCTGTCTCTCCCTCAGTGGTTCCAAGGATTGCTGGTTTAACACCACAATCGCCGTCCTCGAGGACCCTTCAGCAGCCGAAACCTTTACAACTTTCCAATCCTGCGTGGGAAGTTGAGGGTTGCAGCACTGAATGATCTTCAAGATCTCCTCAGGTTCCGATGGTTCGGCAGGGATGATGACAGTCGATCTAGGTCTCCGTGGTATCTCATCAACCAATACCACATCGAGCCTAGCACCTTCCCAGACCTCTCCTAGCATTTGGATGGCCCGCTTCAGAAGCAGCGCTGAGCGCTCATCTGCACAAGCCATCAACTTCACGTGACCCTGGAACCAGCCAGCATCATCGCATTGAGGGGGTGGCCCTGGATTCTCCCTAAGGATCGTCCAGAACACCCCCATTAATTTTTGTTTCACCAGGTCCCACTTGGTATGGGAGATGGCACCATTATCCACACCTCTATCGATAACAGCCCGTACAAGGTGACCTTTGGCCACCTCGCTGAACGACCTATTTACCGATTTCGGCGCAATCTTGGGACGTTTCGTCCCTGGTTGCTGTTTCGCGGCTGCAGCTTCCTCCTCCGAACGTTGCCGTTTAGGCATTGTCACCTTCGCAGGGACTGAAGGAGTAGCACTTGGCAGCCCAGCTATGTGGGCTTTTGCCCATGCCAGTGAAGCTGTTTGTTCACTGGTAAGCTCTTCAGCTTTTTTGGAGCCTAGAAGCTCAATGAAACGCAAGGCGGCACGCCTTGTGTTCGATGCCCTCTTTGTAGGGTTTTTGTGCCTTGGGGACTTTTTACGGTCGCCGAATTTGGCGTGGGGAGGTGCAACCTTGGGATTGGATGTTATCATCGCCATCCCTCCTTGCACAATGGGCACATGGGAAGCTGCAATTTTGGGCGACTTTGTCATTCCCAACTTAGCAGCACCCGAAGCAGGGGTTTTATCCGTTCCAGAGGCGGAAAGGGCAGAAGCGGCTTTGGAGGTGCTTGGATTGAAGCACAGAGGCACCCCACCGCAGTTTTTAGAGCAGCCGCCTTCTGGTCGAGCTGCCTTACCATTTCCGATCAGCCTAGGCCGATCTTCCTTGGTCGCCGGGACTGTTACAGTCCCTGGTTTAGTCGTTTTACTGTCAATCGTTGTCCTTAATCTCGCCTGTCCGTCATCAGTTTCCGTTGTTTGTTTTTGTTGTTGTTGATTATGTTTGTTCATTAAAAGTCCCACGAGTGTAGGGGAGTTGAAAGTCCGCCACGTCATAGCCCCCAGTAACGTGGTAAGGGCGTGGTCTATTTGCTGAGGTGCCCAGGTATCAGCAAAGCTAGACAGTAAGAAAATACATATTAGTTGCCAACTAATAAACACTACTTACTGTCTTCGTGACGTAGGCGTCCAGGCAGTAGTTAAGACAGTTCACTTTAAAAACATTTCTAACATTAATGTCGCAGTGAAAGTTCCAGCTAAACTTGTTTTATATGAACTTAACAAATTAAAAATAGCATTAAACAACTGTTTTGAGTTAACGTAGATAACACTTAAGTAAAACCTGAAAAATTTATTAATTTTCTTCTAATTGTTGATTTTTTTTACTTTTGCGAACAAAACTTCGAATTACTGTCAGCAAATGTCAAATCACTGTCCAATTTCACTGTCTGCAAAATTTTGCAAGACAGTAGACAAGATAGTTGGAAAAGTGTACCTGTATTAGTGAAAAAGTTTGAATGTATTGCAACTGTCTTGCCAGTACTGGCAAATGTTAACACCGTGTAAGCCTAACGTGGACCAATTTTTTTTAAAGGAATTTACACAAAATCAGAAACTGATTCAAATACAAACTTTTTAAACTATCGTCATATTATAACTAGCACATTTTTTTACTGCTTTACAAAACTTATTTTAGAAATTTTCTTCACTGGAAAAATTAAGGCCCTAATTGTGTAAAACGCAACGCAATGCCAAAATTACATTGTAATCAAAAAAAAAGTCAAAAATATTTCATAATTTTGTTGAAATCAGTCTTCGGAATCTAAGGATGATTGGTCCATAATTTACCATAAGTCCAATACAAATTACCCTCCTAAAAATTATTTTAGTTCGGCTAAAACTGTTACGAAAAATGATATTTTACTCAAGCCGGTTCAAAGTTCTAACAAGAAACGCATAAAACTTTCTTATTTTCGGTTAATAATTTAATATATTTTGAATGCTGACGCATTTAAAATTTGAAAAATACACATTTTTTTTTTATTTTTTTTTTGAAAAACATTAATCATTGGTGTTCAAAACATGTTTTCAACTGTACAAAAAAAAAAATAAAAATTATTTTGTTTTATTTGTTCTTCAAAGTTCAAAATAATAAAGTTCTTAAAAAAAACGTTTTTGAGAAAAATATTTTTTTTTTTTTGTTTTTAGAAACTAACAATAAAAACTCAATTTGAAGTTAAAATTGTGAATTTTAATTAAAACTATAATTAGTCAATTCACAAGGTATCCTAACATGTCATATTGTCAAAATGTCCTAATATTTCACAATGGTTTAAAAATATTGTTGTTGGTTTGTTAACAAAAAGTGTCTTAAATAAATAGAACGTTGCTCGCTGTGTTTATTGTGCTGTCGTAATTAATCAGAAAAGTCCAGCGCTGAGCGGCTGAGCCGTACAACAATATTTTTAAACCATTGTGAAATATTAGGACATTTTGACAATATGACATGTTAGGATACCTTGTGAATTGACTAAATATAAAATTGTGTTTAAAATTGCCATTGCAAAAAATCTTTAGAGATTCTTAACTATCAAAACTAGCTGCAGCTTTACCCGCAACAGAGGTATCTGTGGAAACAGTCTTCAGTGCTTTGCCAATTATTCTGACCAAATATAGAAGGATTTTAAGTTCTGAGCATGTAGAAAATTTATTGTTGCTCAAACTCAACGTCAAGCTAATTGATAAGATTACTATTTAGTTCTAGGATAATATTTATCATGTTATAACTACTTATTATTAATTAGCTTTACATTTCTTACTATAATTTTGTACGTAGGAGTTTAAATTTTGTCAATTAAAAAAATTCAATATTAAGTTTTCGATTAATTTTTCTTTTCATGTACAAAATAATATTGTACTGAAAAAATAAATATCTTTTTTTTGTGTTTGCTTTTATTTTTTAAACTGATGAAAAAAAAATTATTTTGTACTTTAAAATTTTTTAAAGAAAAAATTTAATTTCCGATTCGTAATTTTTTGTGCAAAAGTACAAAAAAAAAAATTTTTTCTAAAAACCTTTTTTTTTTGAGAACTTTATTATTTTGAACTTAAAGAAACAATATCAAACAAAAATTTTTTATCTATTTTTGATTATTGTACAATTTAAAATATTTTTCGAACACCAATGATAAATATTTTTTAAAAAACATAAAAAAAAACCTTTTCCTGTTCTTGCCCATTGATACAACTTTCGAGTACTAGAACACTTTTCGGTAACATTTGGATTTCGTGGGATCCTAATTTTAAGTACAATATTATAACTATTACATTTTTCAAATATTTAAATTTCACTCCAATTTACATAATTTTATAAATTTATATTATTACACACACACGTAGCACCGATCACATTGCAATTTAAATACAAACTGTCCTCTTTTACGCATTTTGCTTTTGTAATATCCACTATTTAACAGCAAATCGTTGCGAAGGAGTCAACATAATATGGGAAATGTTAAAAAGGGCTATTGTTCTAATTATATAACTGTTATAATAATCTGAACAACTCTTTAAAGTGAGGAAAATATATAATATAATAACACAAAACTCGATTCTAACGTATTTTGTTGTTGTTAAATTCCGAAAAAACTACTGTTTAACTACCAAATGTGCCGAAGTAGTTAAAATTCGTAGACAATCGAAAAACACCCTACCAATTGCTTGGAGGGTAGTTTCATATGTAATCTGTGTGAAATTTTACTTTGAGTTCTATTTTTTCACTAATTTTTCACACCGACTCAGACTGATATCTGAACCACATTACCAGGGGATTCTTGGGGGTGTTCGAAAATAAACAGAACATTATTTAGCGTATGGCTCACACACCCAGAAACGATATTTATTTTTTAGTGTTTGTGTATTAATACACAATCCTTAATACCGTTCATAACTATTTTCAAGAAAGTAACTAACATTATATAGTCTTCTGTAGACATTAGGGTATTCATTTAATCGGGATTTTGCTTTAATCGGTTAATCGCTCGATTAATTAACCGAGGTATTGGTTTAATCGGTTAAGTAATTTCAATACATAAAAATTCATAAATTATTTTTTGGAGTTTATTAGTAAAAAACCAATAACATAACAAACATAGCCATTCTTGAACTAAAACGAACAAACAAAAGAATAATTTATAAATATGTAATACATATTTTTTAATTAATACATATATTATATATTAATTAAACAATTTACTTTAAGTTCATTTTATTAGTTATTTCAATAGTTTAAGAAGATCTTATAAAATAATCTTTTAACAAATAATTTTGTTTAAATGTTTAGGACCAAGCGTTTATTTTCTGTAGTTTGGATAAAACTTGACTTTGAAAAACTTTCATTTATTGTAGATGTTGAAGAAATCAAAAGCAACCAACAATACAGAATATCTAATTTCTCAGTCCGTTTCCTGTTTTTTTCTAAACATATAAAATCTTCCATTATTTCATTACAGTCCGGTTTTAATTTTTTAAAATGTTTAGCACTTCTAATTGTTTTGTTCATTCTTTTAAAAGATTGATTTGTATATGACACGAAACAAATAATTAAAAGCACAAAAAAATATGCTATAAAAGTTACACATTTTGCTACATCGGTTAATCGACTGAAATTAATTGGTTTAATCGTTAATCGAAAAAAGGCAAGTTTAAATTAACCGATCAGTTAATCGGGGAGCAATTACTGATTACAATGAATACCCTAGTAGACATACAATATCTTTTTTTATGTTCCACAGTGTTTCTTTTTTTACATTGATAAAGGAATGAGCAAACAAAATATTTTAGCAATGACCACAGCAAAATGTTTTGCTGTGTTTTTGTGACTAATGACGTCATCCGTCGCCAATGGCGGTGAGAGCTTAACGGAAACCCCCACTGAAGAGTTTGTGTGGTAACAATCGAAACTAGTCTGGGCAACTTGTCCGTGAAAACCTGGGTTCAATTCCCAGCTCAGACAAGAATGAAAAATTATCAATAAATTTTAATTAATTTCATGTTGTAAAATTCCTTTCTTCATAAAGATAATTTAATGAAAATAAAATTCAATGAACTTAAGCCTGATTAAAATATCAAAATTTGGATTAAAAACCATTAACAGTTCAATAAAATAACCACAATACTAATTATTTAAAATAATAATTTTTATTTTCTTATAAAAATCTTTAAAATTGCTAAAAGTAAAATAAAATTTATTAACAACGCATTTAATTTGAATCACAATTTTTACAAATGCCGAAAATCGCTATAAACGATCAGTTTTCACCAAAAAAAAAAAAACAACAAAGTAACATCTCTTAGCGTCAAAAAATGCAAGACTGTATTTTGTGCAGGTGACAACAAGAAGTTTTTAGACATTTCGGAATTAACTTTAAAAATGCTCTCAATTTCATGGTCTAATGCTGAAGTAGAGAGGGTATTTACCTAGTAAACATCATTAAAAGTTATTTGAGAAATATGTTGCATTTTGGAAACGTTAATTCGATTTTATTAACCAGGTAAATATTTTTGCCATAACAATAAAATATTTTTTATCTCTTTTATTTTTTTGTTGAAGATTTGGACTCAAAATGTTGGGTAAAAGTTGTCATAATTATGAATTACCTTCAAAATATTTAAAGCTAATAGGTACAAGTGATGCCTATAAGATGAACAATAACGACATCGAATTTATCAGCAATTTTATTTTGCTAAAAAATATTTCATTTTCTTTTATTTTTAAGTTACAAATTGATCTCAATTTAGAATTTAATTGTAAAAAACTTTCAACGAATATTTTTGTTTTGTTATTGAATTCTAATGTGTTTATAGTTTTAAAAAATTTAAGCCATTTTTAGCTATTGTTTTCCGTAAATTTCGTCATTTTTGGTCACCAAGTTTTGGCAACACTGTTCTCAGCTGTCAAACCATAGCTATCGATATCGAAAATTCTTATGCACCTTAAAAACACCCGATTAAATTTTATTATTTTTATAAATTATGTTTGTTTAAATAAATGTTAAGGTTTTATTTTTTCAATAACATATATATACATATTGCGAATTTAATCCCCTAAAAATAATAAGAAGCTTATAGTTTTGTTTTATATGTTTACCGTACTAGTTATAAGAACATAATTTTGTACATTAATCCTTCTTTTAGTCTACTTAAGAAGCTTGCACTTCTTTGATTTAATTAATTGCCTCTGGGAGACACTTTTAAACAGTGTAGATGATGAGTTTGATAATCATCCATCATCCAAAAAATACAAGTCAAAGCTAAAACAATTCTTTAGCAACAACGTGTGAAATATCCTTTAAGGGCTTAAGCTAAAATAACGACAAAAACAAATCATAAACGAAATTAAGATAGCAAAAAAACGAAAGAAAATAAATAAAGGAGTGACACTAAAAGCAATTCATAAAACTAAGAATGCGAGTATCTTATGAATGCAAAGTACGAATGAGTGTTTCTTTTTCGTTAAATTACAGATCCATTCTAATCTAGATGTATGTTGAACATAAGTTACGTTTTACAACAACACAATTAAAACGAAACAGCTGAAAATGGAAGCAAAAGAAATTGTGAATACAATTAATTAGTTGGTATCCTTAAGCAACTGTCATCACATCATAAACTAATTGAAAATGTATCTTTAACAAGTCTCACTATTCCATGCCCTACTGTTAGGACATTTATGTACGAACTTTCATGCAAAATATGGGCTAGTGTGTGGGATATGTGTTCTTATGTGTATGCTTGTTAAAACTTTTCCTCCAGTTACAAACACACAAGCATAGATACAAATAATTTATACACGAGAACATAAAACTCGAATGACTTAGAAATTTTTTTTTAATTTTGCCAAAGGGAACTTGTAAGTTTAACGTGTAAAATGTTTAAACATGTAACGGTGTAAGTGTGTCACGCTTTGCTTAACGTGACTAGTGAACCTATTGGGCCCTCTAAACATTGTTTAAAATGTACTCTATGATTGAATATATTTATAAATATATACACAAACATAAAAATAAACATATGAATGGACGATTTAGGGATGTATTATTACTCGATTAATCAAACTTCCTGATTTTGTTTTTAACACTTCGACAATAGTAATTAAAAAACCCTTGTAAAATTGCAATATATTGCAATTAAGGCCAGACTTTGTCAGGTCATCTTGTTGTTTGTGCAACGTATGTCCAACCCAGTTTTACTTGCGCCTTGGGATCTTGGCTGCTTTGGGATTGTCCTGCCGCTGTCCATAGATCTATGTTAGAAATTATCACTGGCCAAAAGATCTTCCAAATTCTCCTGAGGTATCTGTTGGTGAGCTCTTGTAGTGCCATACAACAAAGTGGATTTTTTGTTGGAGTTAAAATTGCAAAAAGGTTACTAAACAGATAAAATTGCCTATATCGCTAATTTGACTAAGAATAGTAGTGACTATAAACGAAAAGTACTGTAATTCCATAAATTTGGTATCTGCAGCTTTTGTCTAGGAAAATAAATTATTTTTGAATATTTGTGATGTAGATGGCGTAACTTAAAATTAAAAAGTCTTTTTGTATTTAACGTTTTTTAAAACAAAGTCATCAATTAATTTCCGGCTAATAATGGCAAATATTAAAAAAAAATTGTTTTGTGGGTCACTTTGAGGGTTAATTTTCAAAAAAAAAATTGCAAAATGTGCAAATATCTGACCTTTGACCTCGATGCTCGTCCAGAAAACGTTGTCCGATTTGGCTCATTTTCAGCACAGAACTTTTAGACATGGTGTCACAATATTCCGCAGAAAAAATTGTAAAATTCAATAAAATAATTTTGGCTGTCACCCTGATGTCCATGTATGTTTGAAACATTGTGTAAAAAAATTTTTTAATTTTTGTAAAATATGTATGTACTTGTGCAGGTTTATTTTAGCACACAGCTGATGAACTTTATTGAGTCACAGTGCTGCATTTGGTGTTAAATAAGGATTGCCTAAATTTTTGAAAATGTTTTATTAAATTCGCGTAAAAAAGCGCATAATTCAAAAAAGGTTACTATTATTGATCCGTGTTACATCTTAAACGCGTAAATGAAGTACCGTGTAAATCAAGGTACTTCTTTATATTGATATTTGATGGACGGGATGTTCATCTAATAAAATAGCATCGGAAGAGCATTGCTCTATTTGAAGGGATACACAGTTCTTTGCTGGGGCAGCGACTCCAGGATTTAAGATGAAGGCAGGTGAAGGTTGGAAAATGTACTTTAGCTGTTATCAATAAATCCAAGGTCAGGCAGAAAGGCACTTCTAAACCATCCAGCCTTCTTAAGGTTGGACTAGAAGGTTTCAACTAAGATATATATACCCTTAACGAGTCACACTGTAATGATATTTCTTAATTGGTACAATTCAATCTTAATTTACGAAGAATGCTAGCTCTAACTCTCTTAAAGACAATTAAAAGAAAGTTGTTAGAGCAGAATCTAAGAATGACGAGTAATCTCCCACCAAAAAAAGACTTCGTGGTGATACTCGACTAAGACGCCCACGCCAAGCCCATTTAGAACCAATGATAGGTTAGAGGTAATCTATATAACACAAAAAGACTTCAGAGACTTAGTAGATGACCATAGCAAAATATCGTAAAATCTTATTCTCGAAGGACCAAACAAGAAATCATGCAGGACCCGGAGAAGTGGAATGCCTTCAGATCCAAGGACATGATACATGATAAATTTTAGTATAATAGCGTTATGTATTACGGTTTTAGGCGTACTAAGCTGTTTTCCGCGAGTACGGTTTATGTGGGGCCTATGGTCAATTATGGACAGAAATTTTGCAGAAGTAGTTATGCGTAGATTGTGCAATCATGAGGTGGCCAGAAAAAAGAAAGCAACCAAAAGTGGTAGACCAGCGATCTAATCATCCTCAGATCCACTGTCTAGATGTTGTCTAACAAGCGAATATGTTCCTAGAGGGTATATCTTTATACATTTGACAGGGAAAACCAGGCTATCGTCTTTGATCTGCCTTTCGGGATGAAAACCATAAGTTAAGCTTTACATTAATGTTTAAAGGGTAAATACGTTAATAGTGCGCTTCTTGATATAGTGGGTACATTGAATATACTTTATATGCATTTCTTAACTTTTACATTAGTAGAATCTATTGCAGTTACTTATAGAACTTAATATACAGAACTTATTTATCGATTAAATAGTCATCATGCTAAACCCCGGTATTATTAACTCGACGTGCTATAGAAAACTTGTGTCTAATGGGACTGGAATCTTGTGTCTAACGAGACAGCACAAGGAAAAGTATCTTTCTTGCATATTTTGGCTCTATGTTGCCAATATCATTTTATTGCCACTTTAATTGGACGACTCGTGGCCTATGCGGTTTACGTTATTCTACTGTTATAAAGAAAGTTTCTTGAAATGATCAGAAAAGAGAAGTAGAGATTTGGAGATAACTCCAGAAAAAATATAATTATTTCTGTACAAAAAACAAGATTTTCGCTTACCATAACTGGGGAGAACTGATTGTTCCACAAATTTAAATATATTTATGCTTGTCGAATTGAACACCTCTGGTATCAATAGGTCTTGTTTCAAAACAATGTTTATAATCGCGATAATGAACCCAATTGATTTCAACGATTAACGTATTAGCTGCACATTTATTCTTTTATATGGGGGATTCACAAGGTGTCATAAAGTCATGTGTCTTAAAATAATAACATGAAAAAATACGACTGTTGTGAGCAACCCCTCATAATTTAATGTGCTATTAATTACGACAGCACAATAAACATAGCAAGCAACGTTCTATTTATTTAAGACAGTTTTTGTTTACAAACCAACAACAATATTTTTAAACCATTGTAAAATGTTAGAACATTATGACAATAAACCATGATAGCACACCTTGTAAATCCCCAAATAGTGCAAGATCGAGAAGTAAAATAAACTAGCTAACTTTACTAGTTTATTTTATATCTGATTTTATAATAAAGAATTATTAATTTTTATATATTTCCCACTGTAATTTTTTTAAATATAACCAAGGAGTTTAAATTCCAATCTTTTTTTCAAAACAAATTTAGAATCAACCATAGATTTACATAAATTTGTATATTACGCTCATATTCACTCACTCACTTCTTTAATTATATCAATTTGATGCAAATTGATAAAATTTGTGAAACCTCTAGATATTTAGTGGATAGGAATGCTTTTGCACTTTAAATAAACATGTAAACACAAGCAAACACTTCAATAAACTCATATGGATATTCACAAAATTATGCAAATTGCATTGATGCAATTCTCAAAATATTGGTGTGATGCAAACACTAACAACCCACCGACAACAACAAATATGTGCAACAAAAAGATTGGACTACATGCGATTACGTAAAGTAAAGGCAATACATTCGACATTCACTTGCACAAACACAAACTCATACACTTTCAGACATGCATATGCTTTTAGAAATCGCAATCCTGTTGTATAAACAAACAATAATCACTCGGGATGACGACAAGTGACATCATTGGTCTAGCAGTGGACCGTCAACCCACAAACTAACTATTCATACGAGTAACCATTTAGACCAGCACTATTCGCCCCCATTCATTCACTCGTTTGCTTGTTTGTTTGTTTAAGGACTCATCTCATTATAATGGCACGACACCAATTGGCTTAGTGGGTTAAACAATCATTAGTCTGAGGTAGTATTAGTGTGGAGTGAATTTTTATTCAACAAAACCTAAATAAAAATCTATAAATCTCAGGTTCATTAGAAGCGTTATAATTTTGTTGATTGAAAAAAACATTTTGTAATAAACAATTTACTAAATGCAAATAGAATTACACGAATTATAGGAATTGGCGTAATTTAAAGTGAAACATACCAGAAAGTAAAAAACTTACGTTTAAGAAAAGGGCCAATTCATTCCTGACCATGACTGATATCATTTAGAGTCCGTCTTTAGAGAGTGGATCTTTAAGTTAAAATATTTTCAAAATAATGTCCCTGTCTATTTTTTAGACTAGCGACTGTTTTGCTAATTTCCTTGTTTTGTGTTTGTGTGTGAACGGGTGTGTAAATAACTGAATAAGTGGTTTAATGGATGAAGGGTTGCAGGACCGTTACTTTATTTAATAGAATTATCAATTCTCTATATGTCTGTATTTGGGCAAGTGAGTGTGTATGTTGACGTTTAAAAGTTTTAGAAGGCAATAATTAGGATATTAATTCTATAGCTTTTGGTGATACTCATGATGATTAGCTGAAATTATGCTGACTAAACGTAGAAATTGGATGATATCCAATGATGCCATCGAAAATTTACGCAATTATTTTTTTTTAAATACTCAAGTGAATTATTTTTAATGCACAAAGCGTTTCATACAATCAAAGCGTTTACCAAGTTACGAATTTGTTAGTAATTTTACAACTGCCGCATTTATTTTAGCGCAATCACACTGGGGGATTTTTCTAAAAAAAAAAAAACGAAAATAATTTTAATAAAATTTTATAAGTTACGAATTCTACTCTGTAATTATTTCGCATTCTAAGAATGTTAGACATATTGGTACATAGAGGCAGAAATTACTGATATAAGACTATTAGAAAACACTCTTGTCATCTTTGTTTAGGTATACGAACACGGCATTTTTCTTACATCTGACTTATCAAATTTCCCACTGCAAAATAGATACATGTGTGTAAAAGTCGGACGCATAGTCATCTAACAAATTTTTAGTTAGAGTGTGCTCTATTTAGCTGTTTTTATTTAAAAAAAGTTTTCAGAAATCTATGCCCTTAATAAAACGGCTGCGGCGGTGCACTATTGTGTTTTTCTTCGTGGTGTGACGTTTGGTGTTTTTTTTTTTTTTTTTGTATATTAACATTTTTATAAACGCGTTTCGACATTTACCGCTACAATTCTAGCAACAAAATGCCTGCTTTTTTTATTGATGCATTCTTGTAGAACTGATGTCACTTTATTAATACATTCTGTTAATATGTATCCTAAATTGGTATCTTCGAATTGAAAAAAAACATTTTAAGATGGCTGAACTCTTCAACATTCTGTAAAACAACAATTTTGACGGACATGTTTTCAACAGATGTAAAAAACATGTCGTGTATACTGACTAGGGTATTCACTTAATCGGGCTTTTGCATTAATCGGCTAATCGCTCGATTAATTAACCAAGGTTTTGGTTTAATCGATTAATTTTGTTATTGATCGGTTAACCAATTAATAAAGTTTTTTTTTTAATAAAGCCATTTCAATACATAAAATTACATAAACTATTTATTACTTGGGGCTTATTAGCAAACATAACAATTCTTGAACTAAAACGAGCAAGCAAAAAGAGAGTCCTGTTTTAATTTTTTCATACTTTTAATTGTTTCGGCTAATTCTGGTAAAAGATTAATATGTGAAAATATGAGAAGAAGCAAATAACCAAACACATATGTACATATAAAACGAACGTGAACAAAAAGCGGTTGACGTCAAGCACTTATTTAAAATTAAGATCACCCTATTTGTTTGTATGAACAAATATTGTCTAAACAAACCCTTTTGTATAGGAGACGAAAAAAATAATTAAAAACACAAGAACTATGGGGTTGTTCACGCAAAGTTGGTTATCAGGTTATTTCGTGAAGAACCCATATTCAAAATTTTTTTACATCGGTTAATCGACTGAAATTAACCGGTTTAATCGTTAATCGAAAATAGCCAATTTTTAGTTAACCGATCAGTTAATCGGGTAGTAATTAATCGGTTAACCGATTTATTGAAAATTTTCAATAAACAGTAACAATTTATCATGCCATGTTTCTATTTTTTTCAAAATACGTAATACTTGTGTGATAGTGTAAAGCAGCTAAAAGTAAACACCAAAAATTTTAAACAAAACCATTCCAACATTATGCTATCAAGTTATATTTTCATAATATCCTAATATTTTACAAATGCATATGAAATAAAAGGACCTATATTTTTATTTTATAATTGCAACCGAATGACTCAAAAGCAACTTTTTTGTTAAAAACAGCTGTCACCTGCATAATATGCAAATTTATGCAAAGCATATATTTTTGGAAAAAACTGCAAAAATCATAATATACTTGCCCAGTTTATAAGTCTATAGGAGCTACGTATGGCCAATGATCGTCATTTAAAATTCAGTGTTTAAATTTTAATGGAAACGTTCAATTTTATGTGCGACGTTTTTCCTAATCTAATTTTTTCCTAATGAAAATTAGTTTTGAATTGTTATCCAATTATCCTCTTAGGTTTTTCTTGTATATAATTTTTTTTATTAAAACTTAAGCTGCTTTTATTGCAATAAAAAAATATTTTATACATTTTTTTTTTAATTTTATTTCATTGATTTTACTATTTCAGATTTTTGATATATTTTTATTAGTGCTTTTATCGTTTTTTTATGAATAACATCTTCCTTTTTAGAAAATTAGAAGAGGCAATTTTGATTTCGCCTTTGCTTTATTCCCCTACTGTGTCATATTGAATTTTCCTGCAGCTGCAAGTAAAATGTGTTTAAATTGTATATTAAATTTAATTTATATAACTACAATATCGCATTTAAGTTTCTTTTTAAAACTTAACGATTAAAATAAGCAAACTAAATGTTACCTACATATGGAAAAGGGGTTTCCTATTCCATTCCAAAATTCTCGTGCAAAATACTTTTTTGCTCCCGATGTCGACAACAAATTCAAAAGTAAAAATATTTTTGGACTGAAGCAAATAGTTGCGCATTTTAAAGCAGAAGGTCAGAACAATTTATCGAAAAGACTATGGCGATACAAAAAGTAAATACATCTTGTTTTGTGTAAAATTTTCAAACTAATACCCATTGGCCGATATAAACTTTATAAAATTGTTGATAAAATAAAATGGGAGTGATAAAAATAAGTTCCTTAATATTTCTTAATCGTCTTTTATAATATCGGTCTGGTTCCTCTAAAGGAGGTTTCTCAAAATTTATACATTTAAAGTAAGTCCAAAAACCCGTTTTTTTAATATATACACTCTTATATCACAAAAAGAAATACAAATGTATTTTTTTGGCGGAAGAGTAGAGAAAATGATGTAAAATTTTTACAGTGGCCAGATTTTACCACCGCTTATAGTGTTCTAACAAAAAGTAAAGAATTTTAAAATTTGAGTTATACCCCTTTAGAGGATCCAGTATATATTAATTTTTTTTGATATATTAATTTTTTAAACCATTTTATTTTTGCGGTTCTGGGTTGCAATAAAATAAAAACGCTAACAAACTTTTCCTGGCCTTAACATCAGATGCCAAGTAATGCCAGCGATTTTTCTGACTGATCACATTTTATTTAATTAGTTTATTGCGTGCACAAATATATCGCGGAAATAAAAAAATCTTATTTTTTTTTATGGAAAGAGTTTGGGAAACTGGGTCCCTAATCTGGATATATGATTTATAAAACATTTATTTTTATTTATTTATTCAATTGTTCATAAGCCTCTAGGGCCAAATTAAACCAGAAAATACAATATGGCATTATTATTAATATTAAAATATACTTATTTCTATAAATTACTATATATTTTATAATTATTAAGAATCAAATCTGGTCGAGATATCAAAAACCATACTTTGGGCATTAAGGAGGCAAATATTCAAATTATTAGCATCCATGTTAACATTTACACAGCTGATGTCAATTATCTGTCCCAAATTATTTAATAACATTAATATTGCATTTTGCTGTCATCCTCAATAATTGTGCATTTAATAAAAAGTGTATCCCATAACTCATTACAAAAATAATTAACAAAATAGTTCTTAATATAAAAATATTTTTTAACATATTATCTAACTGCGCGCGCTTTACAAACTATAAAAGATTATATAAATCCAACTTAATTATTATAAATAAATTATGCAATCAGTAGCTCGTTTCTGTATTTCTCGCATCGTAAAATTTTCCGCATGAAACAAGTGAATTATGACGAAAACAGTGCAATATGAAACAACAAATTGTTTTTCTCACATAAGTGCTTCTGTATCTTTGCTTTCGAAATTTTCCAGCAATTATTGGAAGGATGTGAGAAAAAGTGTTTCTGTTTCAATATTTTACTAAAAGTTTCTCACAATAACTGCCAAAATAAGTCACATTTGAAATTGATGCGATAAAAATAAAATTTAAAAAAAATGGAGCACGAATTATGTACACAATAATGTGTATTTTTTTTTTATTTTAAGAGAAAGAATTTATGTAAATGATGAAAATAAATAAAACACAATTGTTATATGTGGTTATTTTAATTTTTTAAGCACTTTTTTGTTTTCGTTTTATGCAGGGTTGCCAGATAAATTTGTGAAAAAATCGTTAATTTTCTAAGAAAAAATAAAAAATATCTTCTATTTTGTTTTAAAAAATCGGACAAATTAAAATTAATTTTGACAAATTTTGTTCGATTTTTATTTAAACACAATAAAAAAATAGTTAAAGTTCATGGGTAAAATACATATTTTATACATACATACAACCTTAAGCTTGAGGTCTATTCAAATACAATTATTTATTTTATTTTTCTTTAATCCGATAACAATTTAAAATTTCAGATTGTTTTTTTTCCTGAAAAAAATCACGCAAAGGCGTGACAAAATATCATATTGGAATAAAACTTACACTTTTGGCCAAAAAAGGCAAAAATTTCCTATAGTGCATTGACTGAAAAATGGGGTAATAGTTTAATGTTTTTTATCACATAAACAAATGTATTAAATAATCTAAGGAAATGAAAATTACCGTTTTCCTTCGAAATTTTGATTTTGCCGATAAATTTTTTAAGCTGCCTTTTTTAAAGATATCATTTTACTGTGGGTCTAATACACAAACATATAAAACTATTTAAAATCATTTTATTTCTAAGAAAAAATCAGCAAATCGGTACTTTGCCAATTCTGGAACAAAAAATCGTCAAAACGACGATAAATCGTCAAATCTGGCAGCCCTATTTTTATTATATATATTTCTTTCGTTGACGTTTCGCTTGCATTTGACACTTAATTACTGGAAGTATTCCAGTTAAAACAGAATCTGTGTTGTCTGTTCTCGCATTCATATACAGAAACACTTTTTTCTCACAAATCGAGAAACGATGCAATTTTTTGTTTCACACTTAATGTGAAAAATTTTGCGATGCGAAAAATACAGAAACGAGCTACAGGTATGATATAAAACAATGTGTATGCAGTTCTATTCACAATAACAGCAACATATGTACATATATATACTCAAGGCGAATTCATTTTTCAGGTGGCGTTGAAACCACAGCTGAGCAACCTTTTTTCTTCCTTCTATAGGGTGAGGAATATCAATAATTACTTTTGACATATCGGTCAACGAAAGCAACAAATAAAAAACAGTTTTGTGGTTCTGCTGTTGTATTATTGCCACCATCGTTTACATAAATTCGCCTTGTGTATAAAAAAACCTAAATTAAAAATTTCGCCAATGCATTTTTTTGGGTACATATGCATTTAATATTAAGACTAGACTATAGAGAAGAAAACCATAATACTTATATAATTCATATAAACATAATTCAAAGATATCTACAGGGTGGAGCAGAATGAGCTATGTCGTTTGAATCCTTTATAACTTTTTTAATATATAAATTTTCTTCGATTTTTTCCAGCATTTTGTGAAGAAGACTTGGGAAATTACTTCTAAATAACTTTACAATCGAACAACGAACAAAAATAATTGAACCCGATTAATAATTATCAAAATGACTGGCCTTGGGTGTGTAAAATTCAAGATGGCGCAGAATGAGCTTTATGGTTTGAATTCTTTATACATTTTTTAAATATTATATTTCTTCATTGTTTTTTCAGCATTTTGTGAAGAAGACTTAAGAAATTACTTATGAATAACTATATAATCGAACAAACATAATTGCGCCCGAAATTTTGCGAAAAGCTATGGAAATATGTCAAAAAGAGCACGTATGTGTAAAGCAAACAATGGACATCACTAACAGGATATCATAAATAAAAAATGAATAAATCATTAAAACCATAAAACTCATTCTGCTCCACCCTGTATTATTATTATTTCTTCTTACGTGATATAAAATAGTAACTATGTATGTACATTAGGGGTATAACCAAAAAAAATACCTATCACGACGGGGTGGCCACTGATGTATATATCAAGAAAACAGTTTTTTGAGATCAATTTGGATAAAAAACCTCCCCCCCAAACCGTTTTTTCTAAAAGCTTCCAAAAAATAATAATATTTGAATTTTTATTTTTTAAATGCCATACATACAGTCATGTACTATATATTAACTTCAGATACTAAAAATTATCTTTGTTAATAAACTTTGGTGGTAAAGGTCTTATTTGTGTGCATAAAAATATAAATGAATGGTTTGTGTTTTTACAATAAGGAGATTGTATTTTTAATAAACAAAAAAAAAAGTCCAAATACTAAACTTCAAAGTGATTTGGGGGGGGGGGGACTTTTTTAACGCCCGCGAAAAAGTGACCCCACTTTCCATCATAGATTTTCATGGTCTATATGGCATGGATAGGTATTTTTTGATAATTTATAAAATTGTTCAAAAGTTATACCCCTAATGTACATACTTATGCATATTGTTAATCAATTACTCCACCAGCGGCTCCCGTCCCTATCAGTTGCATTATTTCAACTTTGTTGACATATTTAATTTAACAATATATTGCAAATCACTTTCCTCCTGCTTTCCATTTAATAAGTATATTTTTGCTCGTGGAATGTCCCAATTAACCATCTCATACTTAAGTATTTTTTTGTTCGTAACTAGTTTCCGACAGGAAAATCTGAGCTTTGATACAAGAGGAGTGTGTTGGTCATTTAGATAAATTCTGGAATCCACAATCTCAGATGGTATAATACTTTTTACGGTCAAATCATATTTCAAATGATAGCTTTTCATTATAACATCTCTTATCATCACGTTATTGAATTTAACCAGAACTGCTGCCTTTTCCCTTTCCAGGTGCAGAAATTTATATGCATCATCTCAATCTCCAAGGTACTTAGCTATTTCAATCACTATGTATAAATTCGTATTATTTATGAATGACGGAATTCCAGAGATAATTATATCGGCCTGATTCATACGTTGAATTAAAAAATTGTTCTCATCTTCCAGCTGTTGAATTTTTGATGTTAAATTTTTTTCAAAATTATCTTGTCTGTTTCTTTCGTTGTTAAGATCCTTCTTAATATCACAAAGTTGAGTAGTTATTTCTTGCATATGCTTCTCCAGGTTATCAAACTTACTAGAGACACCGTCATTATTGGGGTTGGCAATACATTTGCTACACTTAAAGGCAAAACTCCCATTCGTTTTTTTTTATATTTTCCAACTCAGTCCGGTTAATAGACGGTGTAATTACAATAACACATTCTGAGTAAAGAGAAATATTACAAGCAGAACATTTCACTTTGCTGATATTTTTGTTAAATGTTTTAGCATAATGATCACACTTTACAGCCATTATTATATAAAATGCAGATGTAAAAATTTGAGGTTAGAAACCTAAATTTCCAACTTCTTTCTTATATATCTTTATATTATTTTAATAATTTCTATAATATTTCCGATTTTATATCGCTTAATAAATTCTTTTAGAACGTTTTACTAATTACCCAGAGAAATTTGTAGATCAATATTTTAAATTTGTAAAAATGCGCACAGCACAAAAAAAGTTTACTCAGTTCCCATAGAGTTGCCAGACCAGATATTACTGGTAAAGTGAGAATATATAACATAACAGCGCAGGCACATACTCTTTACAGTTAAGCATTCAGAGGAATCTTAACTTAACTGGAATCTAGACTTGACCAACTACCCAATGAGTTCATCACACTCAATCTAATTTTTTACGACTCAGCGAAGTTCGATATCCAGGCACTGGTGAGCTAGAAAATCGAAGGGTAAAACCATAATATACTCCGGTAAACCTGCAAACGTGCCACACTCCAGCGGCGTAGGATTTTTTATTATCCAGCAGTGCGAGCAGAGCGTTATGTAATTGGACGTCATACTCAGACAGAGTAATTTAAAATTTTGCTTCTATTCCTACTGGAGTGTCTAAATACTCAGCCGAGGAGGTATTTTACTACACAATAGAGAGGACGATTCCATCAACGAATCGAGGAGATATCTTTGTAGTGATAGGAGATTTTTACGCAAAATTTGGCACAATCTGAGAAAAAAGGCTAAGAGAGAATTTTGGGAACGTATGGTATTGGAATAGAAACTGAAAATGGTGATCTATTTATAGATATGTGTGCTTCCAATAACCTTGTCATAGGAGGTTTAATATTCACGCAAAAACGAATCCACAAGGTGACATGGATATTCCCCGATAAAGTGAACGAAATCAAATAGACATTATAACTATCTGTAGAAAGTGGCGAGGGTCTCCACTGGATGTTCGTAACCGAAGATGTACGTACATATCAAGCCACACCACCTTCTTGCCGCAGACGTTAGAATTAAATTTACTGCTATTAGTAAGACTGCCTCTGATATTCCGAGGAAAATAAATGTTCTACAAGATAAATAGTGATATCTCTGCAAGATAAACAGATGCTTTGAGAACAGCCATCGACTCAGCGTCAGATGCACAGCGAGCTAGCTATAACTAGCTAGTATAAACTCTGCAAGAACCCGTGACTTCAAAGCTACTCTTCAACAGCAATATTGTGCTCTGTTAAGCTAAGTGCCCGTCAGAAAAAACGGAAATGGTGTAGTGACATAGCAAACAAAGTCCAAGCAGCAGCGGAAACTCACACCACCAGTTACCTCTACGCATCGGTTAAAAAACTAACAAACAACCACACATCCACTAGCAGCAAGCCACTGACAAAACCATAATGGCGAGCTAACATCATCCCATCAACGAGAACTATGGGCAGACTTCTCCTTAAATATGCTTGCGCCTAATGTTCACGGCGCTAGTTTTTCCTATGAATGCTCCACACACACACTGAATACTGGCATCTCAACGCAGTGCCTAAATCTTCTTGAGATCATAGATGCCATAAAGTATCTCAAGAATAAACAAATTTCTAGGTTTGGACCCTAAAGTTCTTTGTGTCTGGACTAATTAGTTACTTAAGTTGTTCTATATGGTAGTTACCGTACCAAAAGTCATTTACCGGGGGACATTACTATGGGGGTAGAGGTCAATAGTGGGTGAATTTGATCGATTTATAAAACTAAATACTCTTTGTAGAAAATAATTGTTTGTGCTTAATTATGTTGCTTGTGCTTATTCTATACACTCATAGAAAAATGCATCCTCATATTGATGATGCCCTCACATCAGAATTTTGATTAATGTTATTACAAATGGCATCAATGAGGCAACAAGTGAAATCAATCCAATGACGAACGTCATCATAAAATTGTGTCCAATTTTATGCGTCATCTATGAACTGATTACAGTGGCATCAATTTGATGCCACATTTTGTGTATAATTAACATTATTTATCCTCAATTATTATATGGTAGTGAAATTTTCACTAGCTGTGACTCTGCAAGTAATAACATACTACGCAAAACATATAACAACATTATAAGATACGTATACGGTTTACGCAAATATGATCACATATCGTCGTTTTCAAATAAACTTTACAAAATATCTTTTAAAAATGTTATGGATATGAAAATACTTGTCATGATGCACAAAATCATATATACAAACGAACCATCTTATTTATATAATCGCATACTATTTGCAAGATCCAATAGAGGCAACAAACTTATTCCATGTAGTCATCGTAGCCTTGTCTCTGAGTACCATTTTTTCGTATTTTCTATCCGTCTTTGGAACTCACTTCCTAATTCTCTCCAAGCAAACAACAACGCTAGAGATTTTAAAAAAGGTCTACTTACATATTTTACTTAAAAACCATTAATTTTAATTATTCCCAATAATATCTATGTTTGTATGTCTAATATAGTATAATAACTAGTAAACAATGTATTGTTATTTATAATTTTTAATTATTGTATAATTTGTCATTCACTAATGTATTATCTACACAATCTACTTTTTATAACAAACTTAATTCGCATACTATAATTATAAGATTTAAATCTTGTTGTATGCGATATACAAATAAATAAATATTTTCATGTTTAAAAAGTAAAATGAGAAGCTAAAATTCCCATATTCTTTTTTTTTTAATTATGTAAACATAACATTGTCAAAGAAAAATGATTATGAAACCCATATCGAAAATGCTGCTGGTGTCTTTTAACTGAAAGTTCTTCTGTAAAGAAAGAGCGGAACACAACAAAAGTGAAACAAACAAAAATGGGTAAGTAAATAATAATATTCTCTCACTTTGACTTAAGTCAGTCCCAATGACTAGCTGTCATTAAATTGAGCCTAATGAGTCCATTCTACTATGTAACTGAGTCATCGAACTGATGACATGTTTTTCAAAACCAATTCCTAGTCGTCATTTCTGTCAATATATCATCCCATTGATGACATGATTTAAGTTTTTGACTCTGATAAAAATTTGGCCAATTGATGGTAATGCTGACATCAGAATGATGGAAAGTGTCACTGGGTCAAATACGAACAATTGTCATTTAAATGCAGGCTAGGTGAAGCATCGGATCTATTTGGCCAATTTGTAATACCAATTGAATATGCAATTCAAGAATTATTTATACTAAATAGTATCTATTTATGATTCCTTCGCTGTGTTAGGCTTGTAATCAATTTGAATTTTTAATAAATAAATAAAAATGATATTGTATCTGAAAAAAAACCAAAATAAAAAAGACTAAATGTTTTTAGTTCTATTTTATAGAGAATTTTAAATGCTTAAACATGATAAGTATCCTGGTCCAATGTTTTAATTTTGAATTTCAATAAGAACTACATTTATAGCTTGTTAAGGTATAAATGTGAGTGTGTGTGCTTATATTCTTTCATGTCTAATTAATTAAATTTCATAGAAATGTTTCATTAACTAATTTGTGCGCATCAGCATTTAAAATAAACAATGGAACATGAAATATCCGTCCGTCTGTCCTTTTGTCATCTCTTAAATACACAAAATTGTATCACTTGACTCATTTATTTAAGTACACGCATACATATAAACAGTCATAAATATTATAGGAATACCCCAGCGGTAAATATTGAAAGGACCGAAAGTGGCAGGGCTTTTCAAAGGGATATGTACTCATTTCTAATAGGTATAAAATTCTTTAAAAAGAACTTTTAAAATATTCATTACACATTCGATACACTCTTTTTTTAGAAGGGAGAAACGAAGTTGGTCAGTTTTATTATTTTTTGGTTCTAAGTTAAATTCGTTATTCCAGCTTTGGGATAAGTAAAACGTTGTTCCTTTTTTATATAATTTTATTTTGGGTCTAGCTAATCTTACGTAAGCAAATACGTTGCGAATCAGATGTTCCGTTTGCCTTACCAAGCTTATGTTTAAATAGGCACTCGTTCGTAAACGTGATGTTGCGTCGCGTATGCACCTCATAATATTAAAAATTTTGTCTATTTTTATGTATCAGCTTGGAAAGAATTTTATGCTTAATTAACTAATTAGTAACAACCAACCCTTGTGTCTGCTAAATAAGGCCTTGTATTAGGCCTCTTTACTGTTCCTTTTTACCGCTAAAATATTGTGTATGTATCCACGTATGTGTATCTGTAATTTTATGTTTTCTATTACATTCTGTACATTCTCATTTCGAAATTTTGAAAATTCATGCAATTTATGAATAAAAATTTTAGGCATGTTTGCCAACTAATTGTACTTGTTAAACCGCCCGCTTGCAATGTAAATGCACTTTTAACTATCAACTATTTTATTATGTTCAAATAACTTGAACAATTTAAACAATATAGGACGACGAGTACTTGTTTAATACATACGTATGTATGTATATCCTAGTTAGATGCATATTTATGTATGTACAAGGGCAGCTCCAGCCTTATGTTCAAGGGGCTGGGGGTCACATAGGGGAAATTAAGTCGGGAATATATATTTTTTATTCAAAACTTAACCTGGTTATCTTTCTAATTCATTTGAAACGAAAGTAAATAAGGTCCAGCAGGACTGACCTCATTTTATAACAATTTGGCTTATTTTGTGTAACTTTATACACTAAACTAATTTTTTTTTTAAGGTTTTCCTGATTTGTGGTTCATAACAGGGGTTGAGGTCAAACTAATGTGCGGATTCCACAATACAGGCGATATATTGTGAAAATTCACATAAGTTTTAAATATATGACTAGAAATAAACTCATAAAACTTTCTACTAATTGGTCCATAACACACCATGTGGCCCATATAAACAGCTCTCTCGGAATTTATAATTCTTTTAGGTCTGATTTTCTACAAATTGGTTTTTATTATATAAAAGATCCCATATAAAGTATGCTGTGAAAATATTCTAACTCTCGGTAGAGGATATCAAAGACTTGTTAAATCATTACATTACACGGGCCATCCTTTAAGTAGAAATATGATAAAAACGTAAAGCAAAGTTTGCTCATTCGCCCCTTTTATAGTTTTCTAGCTGGCTGTTAAAAACCTGTGCTGCCGGCGGTCAAACCATCATGGACTTTAATAAATAATCATAAAATCAATCCCTTACTTTTAACACTTTGTAAAAATATTGTAGTAAGAAGGCCCTTAAATGTATTTTTTTTTGTGCTATCTTTATGTTAAAAAAAGTATCAAAAGTACCATTTTTTCATGATTTCCCCCATCCAGTGAATATTTTTTATACTTATGGCGGATTTCATTTCAAGTGACCCGACTTTTGAAAGCGATGTCTTCCGATTTGAATGAAATTTGCCCTTTTTTAACTCAAGTTTTGAAATGTTTCCTATTTGTGTGTAAGTGTTTCTAAGGGCGGCAGAAAATAACCCCCTAAGAATTAACTCTCCCAAAAAATTAAATAGCTGCCAAAGCTTATCCCCTTATTTCACGTGAAATAAAACTCCAGTTTTGGAAATAAAATAAACCCCAATGAAATAACACCCCAGACAAAAATGAAATAATGCCCTTATTTTTGTGGTCTTGCATGATGTGAAATAAGACCCCAATTAGTGAAATGATATAAAACCGTTATATGGATAATATAATTAATTGTATAGGTTTGATTTAAGAATCACGCGATATATAGTAAAGCTGGGACGTCAGTCGGCCGCAAGAATTTTCTCCTCTATGTTAAAACAAACTTCGCTAATTAAAAATTGTCTGCATAGATGGCCTTTGGCAGGGCGAAAGGATTTTCTTGTCTATGGTATAGGAAATACCGTCTTTGCTAACGGCTGGCGTAAGGATTTTCTGCTCTATGGTATAATAAATTTACCGGCTTTCCTAGCTAAAGCTGCTCTGCAATGATTTTCACCTCTGTAGAAAATTCTGTAGAAAATACCAGCTTTGCAAACTAAAGCTTCTCTGCAAAGCGTGCATTCGGTCGGGCGCAAGGATTCTCTACTCTATGGTATGAATAATCAGCTGAACAGCAGAAAATATAGGTGATAAATAGGGAGGATGAAAACCTGGGTAGTTGAAAATTTACAAAACTTGAACACTTCAAAAGCAACAATAAATTTAGTGTATAAAATAGTTTTGAAATAAAAGGATATAATGTAATAAAAATATTAAATTTTATTAAATTATTTATCCTTTTATTATAATATTTTTAATATTAATTTAATTATAAATACAAATACATAAAAAAAATTTTAATTTGTCCACATTTCTATAGAAAAAAGTGATTTTATTCCTGGGATTAACATTTTGTGGGCATTACAGTATCGAAGGTATGAAATCCTAGTTTGCTATGTTACATATCGTCGGAAAGGTTAATTTGTCTAGTTTCTCCGCATAAGCTCTTTTTAAGGTTTGAGAAACACTTACAAAAAAAATTCAAAATAGGGCATATTCTAAAAATTGAAAAACCCTCGTCTTGAGTTAGAAATTAATTATTTTATAAATATCCCACTCGCAACCCACTAAGCGACCAAAAAATTTTTTTTTCGAAAGATTGAAAAAATAGCTTTCTAAATTGCTTGGGACAAATTTTGCTAACACCAATAGATAATAAGTTACATGGATGCGAAAGAACGTCTGTTTGGCCAAAATGTCAAATTTTGACCCCCTCTTACTCAGAAACTTTTTGACCGATCTTGTTCGGTCAAGGACATCGATTTTAAAAGTATGGCCACTTGATATAAATCCCCCCTATGTACACAGAAAAAATTTAAAAATTTCTCAAATCACCAAATTTATACCAAATTCATAATATCAAGCAAACTATTTGTTGATTTTGCACCTATAATTTTTATATCGATTAATTGAAAAATTGTAATATTATGAATATTTTTTTTTTCAATAAAAATATATTTTATTTTTATAAAAAAAAAAATTAAAAACTTTGCCATTTCAAGCAATGTGTTAATTTATTTAATTAAATATTGACAATTCCCAACAACAATTCTACAAGTTTAAATTATTTTTTTTTAAACGAAAAAGCCAATTAAGATTTTTCTATTATTTAATTAATATTTTAATGAAAAATTTATTTCAAAACAACTAAAGTGTTAATTAAATCAAAACTAAATTTTTAATTTTCTTTCAATTAAAAAAATAATTGATTCAATTATCACTTTAATTATATTTAAATACTTTTTAAACCATTTTTTTAATTGATAAAAAACTTTTTTCTGTGTATGGCTCTGGTGATTGCTTAAACAAAAGTAAAAAACTTTTCAAATGTTACAGTCTAAATTATACAAAAAATCCCGTACTATTACGGCCTAAAAGGCAGACTTTCAAAATGTACTTTTATTGCGAAATGCTACTGTGGTAATATAAATTTATACAAACAAAAATTTTAAGTTAAGGATTGCAAAATGTAGCTAAAATTCTCCCCTTTACCTGCTTCTACCCACTGAAAGACCGATTTTCGAAATGTTCTTCTTGGCGACATTCCGATGTTGCTGTAGAAATGTTTGACCATTTTTTGCCACATGTGATTTCTGATTTCAACCAGCCTTAACAAAACCATATAAGTTCTAATGCCTTTCAGAACACAAGTTTTGACTTGTAACTACAAGTGCTGGCGATATCTGGGAACCGGAAAGGGGTATGTGCCTAATGTGTACCAACAACTAGGCTAATAGCACACTTTGTTTATTTAACTCTAAAATATGTTTGACAAAGTTAACATCAGACCAGTGAGACCTTCAAAATAACGATCTGTGAGGAGGTACAAAACAATATAGAATTGTGGTTAAAACAATAAAAGTAACAGGTTACACAGCTCGTGCCACTGTGGCTTTGCAGCGCGAAATATTTACCAATCGTAGAAGATGTAAAAATAACGATTTTAACTGGCTTCCACAATTTAACGGCTTTCGAGATTCACTTTCAAAAAAAGGTTTAGATATATACCAACAACCACTCAACGGCTTTAGGACTATATCCGTGCGTGTTAGGGTCCTTTAAACCTAAGAAGGGTTAAAGGAAATCGCCACCATTTTAAAGATTTCAACTTTAAAGCATAATATGAACATATTTCCAATCTGTAATATTAAAGGTTCAAAGGAAAAGAATTATTCATTAAATAAATCATAACGTCACCGAAGCGCCACACTGTTTATTCTGATTTATTTAAGTAATAAGATCAAATTTAAATAGAGTAAAACTTAACATCTTCACTAGGGTAATAATTTTTACACATTTTTGCATAGTCGAAAAGGCCATTGAAAATTATTTAAAAAAATGGTATCCCGGCTCGAATCTGTATTTAAAATCTGAGCTAAATGGAAAGAACAAAAACCATTTTCACCTTACTATTTTACTTTATTAATAAAATGTTTAAAAATATTTTATTTAAAATAAATATACTTTTTCGATTTTAAAAAATTGTTTTGTGGGTGGGGTTTTTATTAAAAAATGGCCCTAAATTTGTATTCGTAAATAACAAAACATTCGCCATCACGTAGTCCTAGGGCTAAAATTTGGTTATATCCCTAATGTTCACACTTAGCTCTAAATAATTATCATATTTTTTTAAAGGAGGTTAAAATGTTTACTTTGGAAAACCAAAAGACTTTTAATGTAATAACTTAACATATTTCGGAATAGAAGATGAAAATAAGTTCTTTCGAACAACAATTTTTCGATATTTGGTATCAATTGATATAACAATATACAATTTTAATGAAAATTTCAATAGATATCAAATGTCGCAAACCTACTTCCCGTCCACAAACTGCTCTCACTAAAATAAGTATATAAATTATAGGTGCAGAAACCGAATCATGTTTTCAGAACAAACGAGTTTTAGTTAATTTTTTATTTAATGAATAAAACTAAATTTCAACATTTTTTTATTTTTCGAATATATTCTAAAAGCTAAATTTCAGTTATGTATTTTAAATATTTAAGGAATGGAACTATTACTAAAATTTAGCTCATAGAATAAATTCGAAAAATAAAAAAATGTTGAATACAATAAAGTAACTTATGCAAAGGAAATAATTTCAGATTCTAAAACTAAAATTCTTTAACAAATTGCGATATTTTACTCTACAACCCTGTTAAAACCCCTCTCTAGAAAATAAGTCTGCTTGCACTTCTCAGCGTTATAATTTGGGGCTGACAAATTATACATCCTTGTAGGTGTTAACAACACCGACTATTCACCCATCGTATTATTAAAGCCAACAAACTAACCAGAGCAGTTGTATATTTATTTCCCTTAATAATTAAACTATGCTCCATCTCTGCATTGGTATGCGGAGTATGAGTAACTTATGAACTCGTAATATTCGCGTAAATATAATTTACAATAATTGTTTTTGTAATTGTATATTGCTAGTTAAACAACCAACAACTAAAACAAACACAATGAGAGCAACAACAACAATACGAGTGTTATTATCAACGGCAAGAGTTTAAGTTGCTGATTGTGTGTCATGTTTTATACTAAAACAAATAACTAAAATATAGAAAAAGGCAAACAATACAATGAAATTTCACACAAAAACATGATATAAAATAACAATTGCAAGTGAATGGACCCCGTAAATATTTGTTGCCGACTTTTGTTAGAATTTGTACCGCCAGTCTTACAAATTGCCGAATATGCATCTTAAATATGGCCAAAAGCGTATCGTGAATTGTATAAAGGGCCGACAAGAAATCAAAGGTTGGGGACATTTGGCAAATTTTTTAGATTTGTCAGAAAAGATTTCTTTATGAAATCTAAAGATATTTCCTTAAGAAATTTAAAAAAATATTCGATGCACCGGTATATTATCGGTAAAAACATTAATCTGTTACGACAACACACTGATACTTTCCGACTTTCAGATTCAATTTCAGACTTCATCTAACATCCAACTTGTCGACAAACATTGTTTACTGGGCACTGGTGTAAATCAACACATGTGCAACACTCCATGCAGATCCCAGCGGGAAAACTCAGAAGACCTTCTTACTTCAGGCCTTATTAAAGGCCTGCTTAGAATTTTTTTTGATTCAATTACTATTCTGACCTAACTGATAAAGAAGGCCTCATAAAAGGCCTCGGCTCTTTTGTATAAAATATAAGGTACATATTCCACACTCGTTCTATGAGAAGGGAGAATAGAAGGAGTAACATTTTTTGTTTTGTTTTTTTGTCAAAGCAAAAGTAAAAGAATTATTTTTTTATTCAGTTACCATTTTTATGTACCTGACAAAGAAGCGAGAGCGGAAGGCCTGCCCCGCATTGACAACGTGTGTACAAAAGATGTGAGTATGGAATGGGGCGAGAAGGCCTTGTATATCAAAAGGAAGGAGTACAGAGGCCTTCTAGAAGGCATCCGTACTCCTTCTTTTTCCCGCTGGGTAAACGTGAAATGTTGTGTGTGTGTGTGTGCGACTACATGTGTGGGAGTGTTGCAGTATAATAGTATTTTGCATTTATTATTTTTTGGCAAACTTTTTATTTGTAACAATAATATCTAATGATATTTTGTCATTTCAACGGAAACACCAACAAACACAATATGCAGGAAATGTTTTAATAACCACAAGGTACACAAGCCCCCACATATACACACGCATCCTAAATTACAGTGCTAATGAATGTGTGTGAGCATCACTGTGCATTTTGTTTTGCTATAAAATCAAGTACACTACACATTTAAAGAGATAACGGGTGTGATTTTTTACTTAGGTATTTAAAAAGTTTTAAGGGACCGTAACTTTAATACTTAAGTATGTAGTTATTATTTACCGAACAAATAAAAATTTTTTTTGGAGATAAAATTTTTGCTTGGAAAATAAAAATAATTCTTTGAATTTTCTTTCCCTGCAGGAAACCTGGAATTAAGTGTCTTCTAGTCGCCAATTTAGTCGATATTTTTGTTTATTAGCAAAGCGTCTACACTTTTGTCATCTGTAAAACTAGAATAAGTGAAACGCATGCAATAGATTAAAGTGTAATCTCGGATTAGTTTTTTTGTAGTCAACCCTTAAGTCTACAGCCGCCTACCGGGGTAGGTTCTTCATTTTCGATTCGATATAATTCCAACAGCTAGTGCGAAATCAACTTGAAATATTAAGTAACTCCTAAAATATTGTTTTTTGGCCTCTAAAATAAAAATGTAAAAAACAAATTATTTGTAGAACAAATTATTTGGAAAAAGTGGTTTTGGAAACTTGTTCCTTAACCATACAAAAGACATACCCGAGTAAGCATAAAATATGCAAAAATATATGTTTTATTTAATTCAATGTTAATTATATCAAATTTTTTGTATACACTGTTAGAAAAGGCTTCCTTGCACATCAGTACTATGACAAGTTTCAATAAAACATGTCATCTGTGCGATGACTCAGCAACATCGGAGAAAGGACTCATTAGGTTAGATCAGGAGTCATTAGAATTGACTTAAGTCAAATTGAGAGAATATTATTATTAACTTACCCGTTACACATGTTTGTTTCAATTTTGTTGTATTCCTCCCTTTATTTACAGAAGAACTCTCAATAGTAAGGAACCAGCAGCATGTCCGATATGGGTCTCGTAATCATTCAACTTTGAAAATTTAATGAATTTAACTAAATTATTTAAACAAATAGAATATTAGAATTTTTCTGCTTATTTTACTTTTTAAACGTGAAAATAATGTTAATAAAGCTCAAAATGTGTCATCGAACTGATGTCACTGTAGTCCTAGAATAGATGACGCATAAAATATGCAAACTTTTATGATGACGATTGGATTGATGTCACTTTTTGCCTAAATGACGCCATTTGTAGTAACATTGATGTCACAATTCTGATGTAAGGGCATCATCAATATGAAGATACATTTTTCTATGAGTGTAATATTTTAAAGAATTTTGGAAATTGACTAACAATAGATATGCAATTTCCCTTTTCTTTCAGAAATGTCTCGTTATTCTTGAGCACAAGCTGCAAAACTTTTATTATTTGATGCTACTTGGTGGACCAAAATACTTTCTTTTGTGATCAGTTCTAAAATTCCTTCACACCTAACTGCCACAAAAAAAGTAATGCTGTATTATACTTAACAACGTGAACTAAGTAACCAAGTTATCGTACAAACTTTCAACAGGCCAGTTCCGCTTTATTGTAGGATAAAAGAGAACGTAGCCACTATGATAATAAAAAATTAATTTATTCTTATAAAACAGACTGCAACTTATTCAATTTGACGACAAGAATCGAAAACAAGAGATCTATCAGAACAAATTCACTTCCAAAGGGCGGTATGCCGATTGTATGCTTAATAAAGATTAAATAACTTATTTAAGCAAAATCTATGCATTTTTTTGAGTTTAATTAATTACCTTATCCACTTATATTATAAGTTCAAAAATCTAGTAAAAAGTTGCAAATAAAATATAAAAGAATTATTAATAAGATTTCTCTATGACGTGCTAAACTCCCAATTTTTATTTTTGATTGTTGAGTTAAAGCCAGTTTCTATGAGCATTTCACTGGTTGCTTTGGCCGGATCATCAGGAAACCTTTTTCCAAAGACTTTTGAAAAGTTAAAAATATTATACAACTAAGACTGTAAAGCGAATAAGAATTTTAAACACACAGGTCTTACTTGCGATAACATCAGAGCTTCAACAAAACAACAACAATAAACAGTGAGTTTATCTTTTCTTACATTCCCCTACAATTGGCTGGGTTTCTTCCAACTCGAATTGTAGTTGTAATAGAGAAAAAAGAAAAATAAAATTTAAAAAAACAATTGCTTAATAAAGCAAATTAACAGTTCAAATTTTTTGCGCATGTACATGCAAATATACTCGTATTATCAAAAGCTATTTTTGGGAATAAAAAATTTATTAATAATAAGATTTCTCTATGACGTGCTAAAAAAAGTAAGAGTGCTATAACCGACTGTGCCAAATCGTTTAAACCATCCATCAAGAGTGCGAATAGTTCAGGAGTGGGCTTTATATGGGAACTATAAATTATAAGCCAATCTTCATAAAATCTGACCTCACAGTTTTATAATTCTTTGCCTAATTTAAATTAAATATCCTGATTTATTGGATCGATCGTTAATGATGGATCGTCACATCACAAATATTAATTAAACTCAAATTAAACCAAATTTCAATACTGTAATAAAATTTTTTTTGGTATTTAATGCTTCCTAAAATTCTTTTCGGTAGGCCGATTTATATGAAACCTATTGTAAATTTTGGAACCATCTGCACAACATTTTAGTGCGAATCAGTCCCCAGTAAAAACTTTGCTTACTTTTTCAAAATTTTCAAAATAGCTTCTTTTCCTCATCATTTTGTTATTATTATTATATTTTGTTTTTAATACTAGAAATAACTCTCGAATTTTGTGATGAACGATCCATCATTTACGATAGATCCAATATAAAATTCTTTTTTAAAAATCACTTTAATATATCTAGCAATAGTTCTAAAACAAATCACGATGTTTTATTTAAATTAGTGTTGTCCCTAGCTGCTCATACTCGACTTTTTTTTTATATAATCGCATTCATTGTATTTATTATATAATTTTTTAATAAATAAATATTTAAATTAGGCAACAGATTGTAATATTGCGGGGTCAGATTTTATAAAGATTGGCTTTGCATTTATAGATCCCATATAAAGTCTTCTCCTGAAATATTCGAACTCTTGGTGGAGGCTTATAAAGAATCGGCAAAGCCGAATATATCGCTCTTACTTGCTTTGTCTTGCTTTTAAAATGTCACCCTATATTAAGATGAGTTTGTTCACATACATATAAATGTATGTAACTTGCTTTACATTAATATCCATAAGATAGGTAAAACATTTTGTACGAATGTTTGAAAGCTTTTTGCCTAGAAAAATATACAAACGGAATTAACAGTAGAAACAATTTAGTTTAAATAAAAATTTTGACCACAATGACTAAAAATAAATGCAGATGCAGTCGTATAGGCAATACGAGGAGAGTTAGACAAATGTAAATACAAATAAAACAAGTAAAATTACTATATTCGGCTGTGTCGAATCTCGTGTACACTTCACCCAACGACCAATGGTATCGTGTAAAAATTTTTATAACGGGAGCTCTAGATGAAATAATTAGTCAATTTTGCTAATTTTTAGAACCAAACAAATATCATATGTATATAGAAATTAAATTTGTTTGCCTAGCTTATTTTGTATCGACCCTGCCGTGCCAAGATCCGTAATTCAGAAAGAAACTTGTGTGGGGGCCAGGTGAAATTTTAAATCGATTTGTCTTATATTTCATATTAAAGGTTCTTTCTAAAGGATGGCCCAACAATAACGAAGTAAATTGTAAATAAAACAGTAAGTTTTTAGAGAATTATCTTATTATTTTTTATTATAATAGAAGGATCTATGAAAATTATGTGTGAAACAAAATATCGGCCAAATGCTCGCCACGGTTTCGAGGATAAACCTCTATCCGCTGGTTCATATTTTCAATGCCTCTGAGACAAAATTGAGTTTCGATGTCGTTAATGTGCCTAATTATTTATCTCATCCTTTATCTCTTGAATTGTTCTTGGCTTATTGACGTACACCTTTTCTTTTCAATATCCCCAAAGAAAGAAAAATCAAATGATGGTGGCGGCTGCCAATTAACATCGATACGACCTGATATAAGTAGCCCATTGAATTTCTCGCCCAAAAGAGCCTTTGTTTCGTTAGCTGTGTTGCAAGTAGCACTTTCCTGTTGGAACCACATATCGTCCCCTTAATAAAACAATAGAGTATAATTTTTTTGCCATTTCGAGATAATAGAGTTTAACATTTTTGAGTTATTAGACTTTTTGAGTTGGGAAAAACTAATATCTCAGAAAATAATCGATGTTTTTGAGTTGTGGTCATTTAAATATGTGATGAAATAATCAGGCTACTAGTAGATGATATTTCATTAATTTACAAGTGCTTTAACTGCAAATAAATGGGATTCAAAGTACCATGATGTCACTTAGGCTATTTTATTTGTTTTATAATATGTATGAAAATCATAATACACTATTTTATTTTGTATGGTATACACTATTTTATTTGAATATTTTACACCAAATATATTATTACAAAATTGTGTATACCAATATACGTCATTTTTCGATTTTATTTTGTTATGAAATAATAAAAATAGTGAATAATAGTGTATGCTTTTATACCCTATTTTTCTTTGAAATGATATTCAGAGTAACAACTAATTAAAACACCATACCTGCACTCACACAATTATTAATGACAAATTTCAAAGACGCAATTATACATTAATATTTCAACTAATCTTTTGATCCACTTTGTGGAAGTAGAATTTCACCAAATTTTGACCACATTTAGAATCAGTTATGTAGATTCTAATTATGCAATAAAAAAATAATTGTGTACATGCGTATACACTATTGTTTTATTAAGGGGACGATATAGTACAGGTCTACATCCTTAAAATCTGGTTACAAGAAATCCGTTATCCACTGTCGATAGCGAACACCATTTACGATAACTGCTTGGCCGACCTTATTTTTGAAGAAGTACAGCCCGATGACGCCGCCAGCCCAGAACGAACGGGGCGACCAAGCACAGGTATTTTCACATATCCTACAGACCCGGTTTGCTGAATGTTGCGCACAATTCTCCCGATTGTGGACACATTTGGTCGATTATGCTGACCAAAAAAAAATCACGAAGTTAATTTTGATTTTAATGCCCATTTTCGTAAAAGGCTTCAAACAATCTTATCGCTCTGCTCACTTGTGTACCTCTCCGTGGTTGAATTTGTCGAACACTGAAACAAAGAAATGTCAAATTAAATTGGGCAAAAAACTTGACGTAAATGTGATACTCACAATTTAAATCGTGCATAATGTTTGGACCACCCTTTATTAGGTAAGGAAACTTTTGCCAGTTCCCTTTTTGACAAACAAATTGAAGTAATTGAATTTAATAAAAAAGAAATTTATGATTATTTCCTGTTAGTCGACACCTGAGAGGCAATTATAATCCGCTAGAATCACCGTCCGTACTTAAAAAAAATTGTTCTTGCTTCAAGGTATTGTTTTCGCCCTCTCAAAGATGCTGTGTCTTATTAAGTAGAGACCAAAGACACTCAACACAAATTCATCGGTCTACAACAATATCTCCACTGTAAGAAGTTTTTAATACGTACGGATTCAGTTCCATTTGTTGGACTAGTAAATCAAATTGTGTTTTTATTATTATGTAATAAAATATCTCCGATTAAAAAAATATATACTTATTTTGGCTTTTGTAGCCTTTTGACTAAAAAAGTCTATACAGCAAACAAAACTTTACGGTTGCTTCTAATATTTATAATTAACTGAAATGAAAAATTGACATATGTAATATATTGTTTTAGCAACTGGCAACTCAACTTAAGATCAGTAACCATACATAATCTATCCATAAATTTATTTAAGGTGAAAGTGAAAAAAGTCCATTGATTATAAGGTGACTTTAAAAATTAAATAATTAGAGATTTAAAGGTACAAATTAGAAGAAGCGATATGTGAATGGATGTTTTAATATATACCAACATAGTCCCCAGCATTTTTGCAGTCTTCGGAAAACCCATTTCAACAGACACTTAAACGGATAGACGGACATCCTTAAATCAACTTTTCAACTCAAAAGGACTTAGCTAAAGGTTTATATACACGACAGGTTTTTACATCTGACTGGTCAACTTTTCAAGTCATACATATGCAATTGCAAATGTCTGTCAAAATTGCTGTTTTACAGAAGATTTATAATATTTGGTCACAAACGTACATATAATTTGTTTCTGACAATGTCTCTGTTTTTTTTCGCATGGTAATTGCAGAAACCAAAGTAGTTCTCAGTTTGAAAATAGCGTGCTGCCGCTACAAACATTTTTAATTGCGTCGGAAAAGAGTTCAGCCATCTTTAAATTTTTTACTTTAAATTCGAAGATACCAATTTAGGATATTATAATGAAAAGTAAAAAAAAATTGTCTGTGGTAGAAAAATTTCATGTTTGTGCTGTGTGAAATTATAAAATTTTTGACAACGTAAAATTTTGACATATAGAAAAGAACATTTCTTGCTGACCGACCCTGTAAAAAATAAAAATCTAAAGTCTAAGTCGGCAATTTTTTTGGCGGCGGCGGTTCAGCAAAAAGTGGACGGAAGTGGATCACCGGACAAGAGAATTAATTACACTGCGCAAGAAATTGACACTTTTTTTCGTGACAAGCTGGTCACCTGGCGTTTCAACATAATACGGGTACGCTGAATCCAGTGGTGCGCGCGGTTTTTTCAGATTGGCTCTGGTTTTCGAGATATACCGTTATTTCGAAAATGGAGGAGGTTGCACAACATATGTTCGCGTAACTCAAAAACGCTTTAGCTTATTGAAAAAACTTAAAATTCCGCAATAAAATTTCCTTTAAGAAAAGCAAAAATTAAAAAATGCAGCTAGGCTTCCAATTTTTTGCAGACATATAAAAAACGAAGCGAACGGAAAGTATAATTTGAGAAAATGTTAAGAACAAATAACTAATGGAGGTCATTCATACATTTTATCCCCCTAGGGTCGACTCCTAGGCATTTATGGGACTTTTTCTTCAATATATTTCTAGTCTGCATTGAACATTTTGTATGGAAGCCCCCTTAAGGAATGGAGATAGCGGGTGGGTATGTAAGAAATAAATGATTGAGATGAGAAATAAAGTGGGGTTGGTCATACATTTGACCCATCTAGGGGCATCCTAGGCGCTGCAGGGGCCAAATTTAAGAATTTCATTAAACGGCCATATTTGTATGGGAGCCCCCTAAGGGGTGGAGATATATGGCAACTATGTTTTAAGAAAATGTTAAGAACAAAAAACATTGGAGGTCGGCCATACATGTTATCCCCCTAGGAGTGAATCCTAGGCCTTAGAAACAAATGATGGGAATGAAAAATAAAGTTGCGCTGGTCATACATTGGCCCGTCTAGGGGTATCTCAGGCGATGCAGGTGCAAAATTTAAGGCTAGGGTTCTACGCGTATAAAAAAAAAGTTCCAAGCAAAATAAGCTGTAAGTGATTAAAGTCTGTCTACAACTTTTGATTTTTTCAGAAAAGATGTAATTTTTTATAATAACCAAACTTAAAAATTTTAAAACATTTATTTTTGTTGTTAATTAGTTAAAGTTAAAGTTTTTGTTTAGAAATTTATTCTTCTTCCTCCTGCAGATTCCAACGAATGTCCCCTAATAGCGAATCAAGTTGTTTGCCGCTATACCAGTGTTCGAGCCTGGCTGTTACTTGGTGAAATCTCTCGCCATGTTCATCAGACTCGGCTGGTGATTGTTCATTAAATTTTTCGGCATTGTAATGCAAAAAATGTATTTTCAATGACATTCTAACGTTTAAGTTTTTAAATGCGGTTAGCATATTTTTGATTAAAATTCACCAGTTTTCAGACCGATGATTTCCTAATACATTTTCTATTACTGATTTCACACAATTCCAGGCCAATTGCTCGATATCATTCAATGCAACCTCAAATTGATGGTCCTTCATAAGACGACGAATGTCCGGTCCATAAGAATTCCTGTAAAATAAAAACATTATGAAATGAAATATAAATCTAATTTAACAAATTAGTTAGAGTTCATACCTTCTTTTACTTTCATGCCGCTTAATACTGGAAAAATTCGGCACAATTCGGTAAAAGCAACACCATCTGGGCTCAAAGCTTTTATAAAATTGTTTACAATACCCAGTTTGATGTGGAGTGGAGGAAGCAAAATCTTTTCCATCGGCACAAGTGGTAATTCAATAACATTATTTCTATGCAATCTGCTTTCCTCACGTAAAGCCCAATCCCGTTTATTGTACTGGTCGCCATCGAAACGCGTATTCCATAAGCACATGAAGCACATATTTTTAGTATAGCCCAATTGCATGCCTCTTAAAAGAGCTACCACTTTTAAATCTGCCCATATTTTCCACTTGTGGTCTTCATATTTAACTAACTGTATTATTTTTTTCATTGATGCGTATGTCTCTTTGGTATTTGTGCTTAGTGCTATCGGAATAGGACTTTTTAAATTAGTGACATGTAGCAAAACTGCTTTTAAGCTACTTTTTGAAGAATCAATGAATAAGCGCCAATCTCCAGGATTATATTAATTTTGCATTGTTAAAACCAAGCCGCGGATGTCAGTACAACACGAGATAGAATTATTCTCAATAGACTTAAAAAAAATCGTAAATCGTCTATGGCGATTGATAGCCCTGTATATTTGTACACCTGGTGCTAAAATATTAGCTCGTTTTAACTCTTTTGTCAAGAGAATGCTCTGTCTTTGAGATAATTTAAGACGCCGTACCATTATATCCAGACGATCTTGCGTGATTTCATTGTGACTGCATGGAACCGTGATGCATGACGGTTGATACATTGAAGTAGCTGGTCCACCCGCTTCAACAGAATGAATTATTGAGGGAATATGTTCTGTTGGTATTTGGATATCCGGAACAGGAATTTCATCAGAATGTGGCAGCGGAAATCAAGCATATGCTGTTTCAGTATAAGATATATAAGTAATTTTTCTTCTGTTCATACCCGCTGTATAATTTATTTACGCATAACACTCATATTCAACATGAACTATGGGATCTCTCCAAATCATTGGAACACCAAATGGCATGGCGTCTCCGTTTTTTCCCCACTTATTTAAATGGTAAATGCAGTGTGTACACACTATTGATGGTGTCCAACTCTTACCATATATAACACTTAGGGCCATTATTACAACTTACAAATAGTTATTTTTAGGATGCTATTTGACAGATAAATAGTTTTTGGTTATTACAAGTTAACATTAACCTAAAAAGTGACTGATAAGCTAACATCAGGTTTGTCCTCATGGTAACTTTACAAGTGAACTTTAAGAACTTGAAGATGCCAAATTTTCTGCTGAATATATGGTAACTTCAATGACAGTTTTATGTCATATTAAATTATTTAAACTTTTAAAATTAAATATAAAACACAATAAAACACAAAAAACAAAACAATTTTAAATAAAAACCGAAATAAAGCACAAGATATAAACTTTTGTTTTCAATTAAAAAATTAAACAAAACTAAGTCGTTGCCACTACGTATTTTAAACGACTTAACGTAGTCGGTATATACTGCAATGTTGCCACAGTATATAAATTACATTTTTTATTTTATCGGACAGTTGTAATAATGGAAAAAACTTATTGGTCACTTTATCGTTCAAGATAGCTATTGTTCACGTTAACTATCAGCAACTTTATCATTAGGTTGTAATAATGGCCCTTAAAGAAAAATATGATTCATACAAGGTACTTGTTTTAATAGTGATTTTACGGCGACTTGGCATATTTTTATATTTCCCCAACACATAACAAAAGTAATTAAACTTTTTACACGCCTCCATCTTAGATATTTCAATATAACTGATTAGATACAAGACTGTCAAATGCTTTAAACTTCACTAATCACTTTCGCAAGCACTTTCCATATGACAGTGAAGGGGTTGAGGAACTCTTATTTATACTGTAATTGTTTTAATCAAAGTACCTGTCGAGACCTTCATGACCATGTTTTGTAAAAAAAAACAAAGCCAGGACGATTAATATTTCCACGTGTTGCAGGTATAACAATAGAATATGTTATTTAAGTTTTTTACAAGACCGATTAGTGCGGTTTTGACTGCACAATAAAAGACCGATTTGTGTAGTTTTGTAGGAACAATAAAATACAAAGATGTAAGCATTTATGACTTTATTTCTTAATTCTAAGAATTTTTTAATCGGTAACTGTGGATTTTCCAAAACAATGCATGCATATTTCTTTGGAATAGGATAAATTTGAATATTTGTTCTTTTGTTTTGTACTGTAAATGGCGCAAAAACCGCATTTAACAAATCTTACGTCAATATGTCATTGAAAATAAATTCAATTATTTTTTGTCCTTAACATTTTCTCGAGACATACTTGCCCCTTAACTCCACTTCTTAGGGAGGCTCCCATACAAATTTTATGAAATTCTTAAATTAATTAAAATTTGTCGACTTTTGTGAATAATTTTGTGCAATTTTTAATTTTTTATGAATTTTTAAAAAACAAAAATTTCGAAATTTTGATAAAAAAAAATAATTTTTTTTCAAAAAAAAATTATGTTTCAACAAAAAAAGTTTTACTTTTTACTACGAATTTCGGTTAAACTAAAGCGTTTTTGAGTTACGCGAATATATGTTGTGCAACCTCCTCCATTTTCGAAATAACGGTATATCTCGAAAACCAGAGCCAATCTTAAAAAACCGCACCACTGGATTCAGCGTACCCGAATTATGTTAAAACGCCCTGTGCCCGGCTTGTCTATTTTTTCAACTAGCATAGTGTTATTAAAATGAAAAAATTATCTATTACAATTTGTTACTACATATTTGAAATATATGTATGTATATGTCATTAATATAAATATATTTTAACCCGACTTCAAAAAAGAAGTAGGGTTTTAATTCGGTTGTATGTTCCTTTTTAATGTTTGTAACCGCATAACTCCGCCATTTGAACCGATGCACTGATTTTTTTTCATTTTAATCGGGCGTGTCAACAGATAATAATTACAAAAAATTTTGGAAATCAGACGGACAATTTGTCTGTCCGGAAATTTTATTTTTGAGCTGCTCCATAATTTATAAATTCGCGCTTACTTTTAATATGATTTGCTAGCAGGTTGCAAATGTGAACCAATTTGAAGGAATTTTCGGAGGTTCCACATTTGGCATTTTCAAAATTTTTGCCTTTTTTTCTTTTAATTTTTGACGTTTTTCAATGATTTTTAGTTCTTTACTGGTTGAAACCCATAAACAGATATTTTATGCTTTTATAAACTTTTAGGAAATTGCGCATTTTAGGTAACCCAAATCCTAATAAGCTGATTATGGGATTAATGATCTAACAAACATTATTTATGCAGTTTGTTTATTTAGATTACCTCTCAATCGAATATATTTCCATGTTGTTGTGATTGGTTTCTTCCAATTACAGTTACATAAGATTGGGCATTGGAAATATAGCAAAATACTTGTAATGTAAATGTAATTAGCGATCTGTGGACTATTATTGAATTTTAAATTTATTTTTTAAAAAAAAAGTATTTTACTTTTATTAGACACTAACGTCAATATGCACAAATTATAATAACAAAAATGTTATTAATCAAAAATTAAATATGTAACTATTTTTGATATTATAATAGCTTATGTATATAAATATGCAACATGGCTAAAAAGAAAAGTTTGGCTAAAAAAAATAAGTGTAATGAGTGTAATTGTGTGGTTGGCAAAAATGTCTACGCTAAGTGGAATAGTGAAATTTAATTCACCTCAACAGTGTCAAAATTTTACTTTCATGAGTACTTTTCTACCGTTTCACACACGCCCTATGTACATAATTTATATTCAATGGCAAAATTTTCATACATTTATCGGTATTGTAAAATATTAACTTTAGCCGGCTTATGATTCCGTCAACAGTGCACGCCCGACATAGATTTCCAACACATATGATGTCAGATAGTTTGTCAGAAGAAAATAGAGCACGCTTTAATTGAAATTTTGTCAGATGACTTTGCGTCTTACTTTTACAGATGCAATGTTTTAAAAGCAACACACGACTTATATGTATTTTGAAGTGGGAAATTTGATAAGCCAGATGTAAAAAAAATGTCGTTTATATGCAATTTTATAAATCTTATATATAAATACGGAAACCATTTTTTTGAAGTTGATTTTTAAGTATCTTATCGTCCATAGATATTAATGTAACATAAGTATATCGTTTTAAAAACATTTGTGTGTAGATATGCACAATAAAAATTTATTTTCTAAATTTTTAGAATTTAAGTGTTTAAAATCATTTTACTTTATTTCGCAAACACACGCACACAAATGGCTGAAAATAGTGCATTTTGGTGCTTTCTTAAAATGTGTACGTTTTTGTTGTATAACGCACTGGTTCTCTCGAACGTAAATGTCAAGTGGTCGAATGTCGGCTACAGTGCGAAACTAGTATAATTTGAAAAGCTTAAGATCTTGATTGTAGAAATTACAAACAGAATAACAAACACCCTCTCCACCTGTGTCAAGGAGTATAAATAGTCCATTACATATTAAAATATTATTTTTACAACCCATTATGAGGTTTCAAAAATAAGCCTTTTAATTAATAATGTCTTTAGGGGGCCTTAGGGTATTCATTCGGTAAACCGTTAACCGATTAATTACTGCCCGGTTGCTGATCGGTAATTACTGATCGGTTAATTTAAAATTTGCTTTTTTTGATTAACATTTAACCGGTTAATTTCAGTCGATTAGCCGATGAAACAAAATTTTTTATTTTTTGTAGTATTTTTAAATATTTTTTTGTTTTAAATTATTTGTTTCGTCTCGTTTAGTTATTGGTTACTTCGAAAATTTTGGAATGTCAATCTTTTAACAGAATTAACCGAAACAATTAGAAGTGTTAAACATTTAAAAAAAAATTAAAACAGGACTCTAATGGAATAATGGAAGATTTTATAAGTTTAGATAAATCCAGGAAAGGACTGAGAAATTAGATATTCTGTATTATGGGTTGCTTTCAATATCTCCAACATCTACGATAAGTGCAAGAATTTTTCCAAGTTAAGTTTTATCAAAACTAAAGACAGGAATCTCTTAAATCCTAAACATTTAAACCAAATTATTTGTTTAAAAAATAATTTTATAAGATCTCCTTAAACAATTGAAATAACTAACACAATTATCTTAAAGTTTATTTTTTAATTAAAACATTATACGTATTATGTAAAAAATATGTGTGACATATTTTTGAATTATTTTTTAGTTTGCTCGTTTAAGTTCAAGATTTGATATGTTTGTGTTGTTATTGCTTTGTTTACCACTAACTCCAAATAATAAATAATTTATGAATTTTTATTTATTGAAATTACTTAATTTATAGAAAAACTTTATTAATCTGTTAACCGATCAATAACAAAATTAAACCATAATTAACCGATTAATCCAAAACCTCGGTTAATAAATCGAGCGACTAACCGACTAAAGCAAAACACCGATTAAATGAATACCCTAGTGGACCTCTACTTCGAAATTAGAGTTCTATTTCGGCTGGCATAATTTTATACTCAGTAACTAACCCTCGTAGCCAAAAAATTAAATGTATAACACATGTATGCATTATGAAATTATTGTCACCCGCATACCTCGTATTTTTTTCATACAAATAATAAAATATCTTTTTTATTTGTATGGTCATCTTTTTTGGGGTTTATTGCAATTTAACTCGTAAATGCCAGAAATGAAATTTTAATTTTTGTCTAATAATTGGTTTATGTGTGAATATTATGAAAATGTGGTCGTTAGAATAAATATGGCGTTATTCCATGAAAGTGTTTTGTGGGTTTTCCAAATTCAATTTATTTTCAAAATATTTAGTAACTAAATATGTACAATGTGTTTGTAGTAAATAAATGTAAATAAATTACATTGCGCATGTTACTTTAAAGAATATATTATCAACAATGTGTGTTTATTAAATATAAACTAATATTTAAACTTAAATTAAATTCATTTAATAGGTAATACATTTTCATAAAACGCTCATTTAATCAGCATCTTAAGGTCAGTGACATTTAAATTTTTTGAATCTACTTTTTAAAAGAATATTTAAAGTGTTTGAGTTTTTAAGAAGATTTACATTTTTCAAGATTTCTATAGTTATTGTTTGAATTTCTTCTCGATTATGTTGTATTAAGGGTATGTTTTGTGACCTTATACCGCCAAAAGATAAAATCTGGAGCGGTTAAATCCGGTGAGATAAGGCTCAAAATAACAATCGCTGCCTTCGGAAATAATGCGTTCACCAAAAATATGCCTTAACAGCTCCACTGTTTGCCTTGCTGTACACAAAAACTTTGGATCCATCTTGTTGAAATCTCATTTGTGAGCGGTTGTTCAGAGTTGGCTTCAATTATTTTATTTGTTGTTCAATAGTGCTCATATTAAAATTCCCAAGTCTTTTTTTTACAAAATTCTGAAAAATATAAGATTATTTCCAACTAAGGCAGTTATGGACTATTTAAGCCTTTTAGATTGCAGTTTTGGTTACAGATTGTATCCTTCCAGTAGATTTATAAATCAGTTTGAAAGAACTTCTGGCGTTATTTAGTCATTCGTAGTAGGGCTGCCAGGTACTTTTTCCTAAAAAATAAAATAGATCCCCAAAAATCCCTAAATTAAAAAACGCTTAAAAAGTTAATATTTTTCTTTGTTTTCTTTTCTGTAAAAATTCAAATTTTTTAAAAATAAAAAGAAAAATTCTAATAAGAAATAACCAAAAATCCCCAAATAAAAATTTTTAACAAAAAATTTTTTTTTACTTAATATTATTAGGTTAAGTATTTAAAATAATTTGTCCTTTTACATTGAATATTTTTAAAGGTAAACACATACTAAAAATTTAATAATTCATAAACTTCTGTTTCAGCTGTTTAAATTTTTGTATCATTTCCTTATTGGAATAAAACTTTGGCAACACATATTGTTGATATAGAGGTATATGGTTATCTTAGAAGTGCATCTTAAAATTAGTGCTGCATTTTATTACGAAGCTTTGTTTTAGCCAAGTTCATTGTTGAAAATACTGCGACTCCAGAGAGGAGTTACAAGCAGAACAATATGCCGAATGAGCCAATTTATAAGAATTTGGAGCTTGTTCTATCGGCTTTAGCCACTCTTTAAATCAACAATAAAAATACATATATCCGTCATTTATTAAATATTTCGATGCATCATAAGTACTTGCCGATAGCCCAGCATTCTTTTTCCTAAACTTTATTATATTGTCCTTTTTCTTTACTTATTCTAGGGGAAAACATATTTGCTTGAAAATTATCTTTTAAAAAATAAAAAATTGTATGTTCTTATTTTTTAAAACACTAACTCAGAAAAATAATAACAAAAGTTTATTAAGTACCTTTAACCTTTAACACATTCAACAAAAAAAATAATCTTACTTAGGGCCCTTAACACCGTATAAACTGTGGATAAGAGTAAGATAAAGGTATTGGTGTTTTTTTTTTTATATTTTATTTACAAAACAAAAAAAAATAAGCGTAAATAATAAAAAGGGAAATATATTAGAATGTTTTTTTATCCAAATTTAGATATTTTTAATTAGGCTTAAGTTCATTAAATTTAATTTTCATTCAATTATTTTTATGAAGACAGGAATTTTTACAACATGAAATTAATTAAAATTTTTTATTGATAATTTTTCTTTTTTGACTGCGCTGAGATTTGAACCCAGGCTTTCACGGACAGGTTGCCCATACTAGTTTCGATTGTAACCACACAGTCTCTTCAGAGGGGTTTGCCGTTTAACACTCACCGCCATTGACGACGGATGACGTCAATAGTCAAACATCAATCTTTAAACCAAATGTTATTTTACCTTGGTAGATCGAAATTTGCTTGAATGAATGATTATCTATTTTAATTGATTTACATGTTCTTCCTAACTTCTGTTTTTTCGTACTTTCTCTCAAGAATTCTTCTTGAAATCCAAAGTACATTTTTGTTTTTTTCATGTTTTTGTCTTTCTTTTTCCTTGTTGACCTTTTTCAGCACAACTTGAAGGACAAATATAAACATAGCTCGTGCCTTATCTGTAACCACAATACTAATATATTAAAAACGTTTAACATCAAAAACAAATCCCCAAATTTTTTTTAAATTTCCAAAAAAGTCCCCAATCCCTCAATGAATTTCTTTTTCCTTTTTGCTCGCATGTAATCCCCAACTTTGGGCATAAATCCCCAAGTCTGGCAGTCCTGATTCGTAGAGTTAGGTTGACCTTCAACTAATCAATAGTTTTTGTGTTGTTGAGTGGTTTTGGATAACAAAAGCTAAAAAAACCGTTTAGTACACATAAACAGTTCCTTTTTAACCAGTCTTAAATAAAAGTAAATATTTTTATCTTCACATATTAAATAAGGGCAACCAAAAATTAAGATATCATTTTAATTTAAATTACAATAAAAAAGAGGTTTTTGAGATATTAAAAATATTTTTATTTCAGCTTATGAAAAATATGTTGCGGTTAAAAATTATTTCGGTCAAGTGACCCCCCTACTGGCTCGACAGGTTCCAATCTTTTGCAAAAATTCTTAATCACGTTTTCAATAAACTTTTGTCAACGGTTGATATATGCTCGATAATGTTGTTTTTAAACTCTTGAATTATTATGGGATTATTGTTGTACACTTTCGATTTTAAAAAACCCAACAAAAAATAGTCTAAAGGTGTCCAATCGCACCATCTTGTGGCCAATTCAACTCCTCCTCTTCGAGCGATATTTTTGAAAATCACAAATTTCCCGCCAAAAAAGCTTCAGATCATCTCCCTGTAGAGATTTCTATTGACTTTTGATACATCACATTTGGACACCCTTTATTATACAATATATTAACTTAATTTTCATTAACTATTAACAAAATTTTTTTATTTTTCTAATATTGGAAAATCGAAACTTATATTCATACCGCTGTTAAAATATCGTGCTATTTTGTTTACTTTTTGGTAATGAAATGCTTTAAATACTTAATTAAAAAGTGTTTTTCTTATACTCAAAATTTTGAAGTTTTGATTTAATACATTATTGTTGAACAAGTGCGGTCTAGTACTAGTTTAGCCCGTCGCGCTTCGCTACCTCCATTAAAATAAAATTAGAAAACATTTTTTTAAACATATGTCGTGTGTTTATATTGAGTCCATTTATCACAAATTTCAAACTTGTAAAGGGTGTTTTTTTTATAGTGGTATAAAACTTTGAAATGAAATAAAGCAAAGATTAATTTTTAAAATTGACATGAAATTTACTTTATTCAAGAGATAATCATTTGGCATTATAATTTAACTGCCAGGCCCACAATGTCGACCAGAACATTTCTATCGCATTTTTGTTTTGAAAAAAAAAAAAAAAAAAATAATAAAAAACTTAAATTTGTTTTTGTTTTCAATATAAATATACAAAAGAAATGTTCTTGTCGTCATTTTGGGCCAGGCAGTAAATATAACTTCTGGCATATGACTGCTACGCCACGTCTGGCTCGGACGTAGTCTAATGTGGAGCTCCAATTTAAGACGACATTTTCCGACATTTGTGGCCATATATTAGCAATAACGCGGCGAATGTCGTCCTCCAAGTGTTCAATCGTTTCGGGCTTATCGTCGTAGACTAGCGACTTCACATATTCCCCCCCACAAAAAAAAGATTAGCAGCGTTAAGTCGCTTTAAATCGAAACGTGAAACTATGTGGGTACCAAACGTTTCCTGTAATAAATCAATTGTGGCACGAGCTGTTTGATATGTTGCGCCGTCTTGTTCAAACCACACTAACACAGCATGGTTATTCAGCTGATGAACGAAGTCATTATTCAGGGCTCTGTAGCCGTCACCATTGACTGTAACGTTCTGACCAGCATCGTTTTAAAAAAGGTTCGGCCCAATGATTCCCGCCTATAAAATACACGAAACAGTCAGTTTTTCTATTTTTTACTATTATCATTTTCCAGATATTGAGACAATTAAATGGTCCTTATATGGATGGTTCAACGCTCACTGCTCCAGTTTTGCTTTTCCAGCTTTTTGACAGTTGTTTTGGAAACTTTTACTGCAACTGTTATGAAAAAAGCTGAAAAAATCGAAGAACACCAAATACACCACACTGTAATTTGAAATAAATTTTTTTTATCATTTATGTTACACATTTACATCGAAATTACACTCAGTCTGCTTCAACATACATATTTACCATTAAGTGCAAAAAGAATGAGTCCACATAAATTTCTACTAATCCACTGGACTAGAAATTGCTGTTAGAGTACTCAGTGCCCATGTAATGATATGCAGCCCTTAGTATGTGCTTAATGAAATATTTGCATTAAAATCGAAAAAGAAAAACTGGATTAAAGTTCAAGTGCTAATTTTATACAATTAAACATGCATAAGTGCAAGAAATATAAGGGTGTTCAAAATTAAGCTGATGTTAATTAACTACAAGATTTTATCAATATTTTAGATGGAGAAAAAGTCATTCAACGTTTTAGGGTACCTAATCGGTTATAATGAAAACTCCTCGAAATTTAGAGGAAAAATATTGTTGAAATTCTTGATAGTTCCAAGACGTGAAACTTCGGAAATTAATCTTAGGGTTTTGCGACATTAAATAGTTATTTTATCGATATAGAAAAATAATTATGAAAGAAAATTTTGTTTGCTTTATTTTTTTAAAAAAAAGCTGAAAATAATAACAACGATTTAGAAAAAAGATCATAATTTCGTTTGAAAAAGGGTCCGCATGCTTTGCTCCTTATGAAGTGGTAAAGGTGGTGAATAATGCGTGATAACGTCAGTAATTTTAAAACAAAAGAAAAAGTAATCAATCTCAGCTGTTCTTGAATTTCAACCGCTTGAAATCATACCAAATTTGCAGTAGGCTTATAAAACTTCATCATAATAAATAATTTTAAAGAGCCTAAATTTAAATGTCATGTAAGAATAAAAAGTTTGGTACTACAAAGCCCACAAACACGATTCTACAAGTGCTGAAATGTAAAATATATATGGGCATTTCCTGGGGTCACGAACGTACGTTCGTACGCTTTTGATGTACAAATAATATCGAAAACAAAACTTTTTCCTAGCCTTTTTTTGTTAAATTTTTCATAATGGTAGTTATAAACATGTGGTCACGAACGTACGCAAAATAGAAGTCAACTTTGGCTGACGGTAGTGAAATGTAAAAATCTGCGAAATGGAACGGAATATTCAAACGTGATTCATTTATTTTAAAAGTGTAATTATGTAGGTCTCTATCCAGTATTTACACAATAAAATATCTCTATTTGTTTTTGTTTAATTGGCTTAAGTACCGGTCGCGAACGTACGGGTCGCAAACGTACGATTTTCCATGTTTTTTAACCGTTAATTAACCGCCAATCGAACTTTTTATCTTCTCCTTACACTTTTCTCTTCTTAATTGATTGTAATAGAGAGATTTTAAAGAAAGAGTGTAAACGTAATAAATTTTTTTGCATGTAAAATAATTTAATATAAATAAGTCTTTAGAAGTAGCTTTAAACGAAAATATTAAATTTTCCGGTTTCCAGCCCAATTTCCTCAAGTAAAACAGCTAAGATATCATAGAATATCATATATAACATTCTATTATAAAAACATAGACTTTTATCTATAATTATAAACAATAAGACACGATGATTATCAACATTTTATTTTTCCATTCTGGTTGATTTCCAATGCAACAAAATACAAATCTTTAGATTATAGTATTGGATTTTTGTATTGTACTTACATTATTGAGTATAAAGTTTTGATTTAAAAAATATTACTATGAAAAATAATTTAATAACTTCTAGAACTGAACAAATATGTATTTAAGCAATTCTTTCTCAAAATGCAAGGCGCTACTAAGTGATTTATTGGGCACTAGTAGCGAGTTCCAAAGGCGGATTGAATTGACATAAAAATGACGTTCAGAAACCTGTCTATATAACTAGTCTTCTATAACTAGTATGAATTATATCATTTGATCTTCTTGAACGCGTAAATGATATTTTGACAAAAAGATACACTGGTTCTTCTTTGTATATTATTTTGTGTAATAGCTTTAGGGTCTTAATTTTTAATAAAGTTTATTTTTAAATAGGGAAATATGATCATACTTTCTTAGATTAAAGACATATTTCCATACAGCATTGAAAGTTGTATCAAGTTTTCCCAGGCTTGTTGAGTCACAACTTGCAAACAGTTAGTATCCATAGTAAAATTGTCATGATGTATGACTTTGCAAGTAACATTATATATAATATTAAGCGGTGTGATGTGGTGGGTGTTCCATAGCGTTCGCAGCATTGAAAATGTATCCCAGCAGCAGCAGTTGCATGATCAGACCATGTGAGTGTGTTGTTAAAAATAATGGCAATTTTTAGCTTTTTTACAATTTATGGCGATTGATTTTCTGAAAAATATGTTGCATAAATGTTACATGTTCTACATTTTTGTGTTCGATTGTATTTTTTTTTAGATATTGATATTTTTCGTTCAGGGGAAACCTTTTTAATAACAGACTTCGATCTCTGTGGGAGCAGCTCATATTCGTCTGTTATATTAGTTTTAAAATAAATTAGTCCTGATGAATCATATGCTAAGGCTCGTATCATTTTTACTGCGATATGCTGAACATTTTTCACAGATTTGAACAGAGTACCTACTAGGCTTTAGACAGAATTTGTGTTCATGAAAGTAGTATTAAATGAAATTAATTATTTGAGTGAGATTACTAATTCTGATACGAACAATGTAAATGTTTGTAAGAGGAAAAATGTGGCGAAGACATCTAAATGGAAGCAAAATGTTAACAAAGAAAAAAAAAAGAACGGAAGGTGAGCAGTATTTGGGTATATCAAAAAAGGTCAAAAGCCTTCTAGGCAACTTGGAGAGTTTTGCTCATCACAATATTGCCAAAAAAAAGTGCATTAAGAAATTGTTCAAAGCTTATAGATGCTATTCGAAATGAAATTTTCAACTTGTTTTGGAATAGGTCCTGGGAGCAAAAGCGTATGTATGCTTCTGGTCTTACAAAAATTTCTGAGAATAAACGGAATGGCATTGAAAATTCAAGACGTAATCACACAATAACATATTTTTTGAGACATAACTCAAGCCGATGGCAGGTTTGCCGCAAAATGTTTCATTCAACTCTAGGACTTAATGAAAAAATGGTTAGAAATTTGATTAATAGTGGTGGTAAACACGGTTCACAAGACAGTCCGAATAAAGCTTGCGCAAGTCTGCCAAACGATTATCAGCAACAGGATAGCGCAATGAACAACGACGGTCCGTTCACAAAAATGGATAGCGGAGTTGCCAAAATGCAGTCACATTATTGTCGAAAAGATACCAAAAAATTATATTTCCAAGCTAATTTTTCTACATATCAGTAGATATAAAAGCTTTATGTCGACGATTGTGAATCCAAGAAGGAAAATAACTATATGAAATTGTCATATCCAATTTTTGCGGAATTAATAAAGGAGTCTAACTATTCGATTTTCAAACCAAAGAAAGATCACATAAAACTAATAATGTGTCAGACGAAGATTATGGAAAATATAAAGATGAAAAATGCTAAATCCGGACTATGTGCAATTTTTTGCATGGATGTGCAAGCTGTTAAACTAGTACATCAATTCAATTACACGTAAATTCTGCATATTTTAAAATGAAAATGCCAATGCATAATTTCACAATATATAATGTAGTCATACATGCATAAGATAATTATGTTTGGGATGCAACTCATGGGAATCTAGTCTCTTATATCGATATAACAAAAGTGTTTATTTAATAAGCGGCCATACTCGAATGGAATTTGACGCTACACATTCCCTTATGGAGAGCAAAATTAATAAAAGACAAATAAACTATTATTTCATGCGAAAAATTTGACATGTATCAATGTTACCTATCTCGAAAGTTTGCACAATTTGACGTTTTTAATCTTTCAAAGTATGCAACATTGTTTTGCATATGTAAACACAACCCACATGTATTTTAATAAAAATTATTTTTTAAATAAAAAATTAAGTAAAAATGAAAGTAAATATTGATGAAAAACTGTTACCGGTTGTGTTATTTATGTTTTGCAGTTCACATTTTAATATTAAGTTTAAACTTTTTTCATTTGCTTAAAATTCCACGTGAATTAAGTGCAGCTTATATTATTTCGCAGTTGTAAAAAAATGTTGCCAGAAACATTTCGCAACTTTTTCACAAGTGAAACAGAGTACAACTCTATCAACATTTTTTCATAGAAATTCCGCAGTTTTGACAGCATTTCACGTGAAATGTTGAACAGAGTACTAGGCTTAAAGCCTAGTACTCTGTTCCAATTTGTGAAAAATGTTTAGCAACATCTATTATTTCATGTGAAAAATTTGACATGTATCAATGTTACCTATCTCGAGAGTTTGCAACATTTGACGTTTTTAACCCTTCCAAGTATGCGACATTGTTTTTCACAAGTAAACAAAACCCACATGTATTTTACTAAAAAGTATTTTTTTAAATAAAAAATGAAGTAAAAATTAAAGTAAATATTGATGAAAAACTTTTACCGGTTGTGTTATTTATATTTTGCAGTTCTCATTTTAATATTAAGTTTAAACATTTTCATTTGTTTAAAATTCCACGTGAAATAAGTGCAGCTTATATTATTTCGCAGTTGTAAACAAATGTTGCCAGAAACATTTCGCAACATTTTCACAAATTAAACAGAGTACAACATTTTTTCATAGAAATTCCGCACAAGTTTTTTTCATATGGGTTTTGACAGCATTTCACGTGAAATGTTGAACAGAGTACTAGGCTTAATACACAAAAATTCTTTCATGTACATAAATTCGGGAAAGTCCCTTTTTCTTTAAAAACAAATACATGGCTTTTGCCCATAGAACTAGGCAACAAAAAAAAATGCTTTAAGAAAAGTTGTTTGTTTTAATATAAACCAAAAAAATATGCATTCAACTTTAAATGCGTTAGGGCTTTTTCTTTCAAACATTTTTTGAAATAAGGAAACTGAATTTTTAAAGAGAGGTTTATTTGAGCTTTGTCTTCTAGTATATGTAAACAAATCGATTTTGAAAAAAAACGAGATACGATCTTTTTATATTAAGCCATCGATCGATACAACGTGTCACATGTATATACTGAAACATATTTTTTTCAGAAAATAAATCGCCATTAGATTCGTTGGTTGTTCAGCGATATCATATGTTCAAGCGACAGTTTAGCTGTTATTTTCCGTTATTATCAAGCATTTGAACTTCGTGAGGTTTATACACAAACCATTTGCATTTGCCCATGTGTGAACACGTTTTAAATCAAGGTTTATTTTTTCAACACAATCATTAATATTTATCAAGGAACTACGGGTAACGATTTTGATGTTATGTTCTTAGCAGTAACAGATTGACTACGGCCAGACAGATACGAAGCAACCAAACGAATGGATGAAGCTGAGAAACCTCTACATTTTGTTCAATTTCCAACAAAGGACTTGATGATCGACAGTATTGAACGCTTTGGAATGGTCCAGTAGAATAAGGAGGGATATGTCACCAACATCACTGCTTTCTCGTACGCCTTCGGAAACATCTGTACAACTGTGTTTTGCTCGAAATCCAGATTGTCTATTTGTCAGCTAGTTATTGTCGTTGGTGTATTTATTAATTTGTTGATGAAGAAGTCGCTCAAAAGCTTTTGATAAGAACTGTAGAATAGCGATAGGACAATACTCATTGTTCGGTTTTGTAGCAGGTATGATTTTGGTATGTTTCCAATTTCTCGGGTAATCACTTTTTGTAATGATGTTATTAAAAATGTATGTGATATTTCATTTCTTTGGAATTAAAAATGTAGCAAATCGGACCGTTTCTTAATATAGCTCAGTATTGAGTTTTTGGATTATATATGGAGACACGTCTTGGAGAAGAAGTCAGAAATGATATTCTTGATATGTGCCTCAAGTGTCCTCGTACCTCACTGACAGATTGTCTGGTCACTCTTCCTAACCAGATAAGAACGTACAAAACTCGATAATTCACTTGAAATCCTGAAACGTGCCGATTGTGGATATACTTTAAAACTTCTGTCTTGTAGAATCAAACTTCGCCTAGGGAATGTAGATTCTAATGGAGTGCGAACAACTATGTGATGTTGATGCCATATTGCTTAATTTTTAATGCCCTTTACATGGTGTAAAAATCTTCTGAAAGAAGATGGACAAAATCGGATTATTTAACGAAATTTAAAAAAGTGAAATACCTAACCCATAGTTTGATCTATAATGTTTTTTCGTCTCTCCTGAAAAATTATATTTTAACACATACGAGGTTGCCCTTGAAAACCATAGAACTATTGCATGCAATTGTGGTCTTATTTATATAACCAGCGTTCAACTTCTCTCTCTCACAAGGGGTACATTATTATTTTTTTCATTTCAATTATTTATTGATCAAAGACATATTACTTATCAGTCTTATCAGGCAGTTATTAATATGCACCATTAAAAGTCATTGTGGCCTGTGGTAAATTAACGAAATATGTGAGTTATTTTGAAGAAATTAAATTTATGTTTAATCTAAGAAAGTTTAATAAAAAAAAAAATTATAAAACAAATTACTAAATGCATTGATAGTTTAATATAAAATACTCTCTCAGAACCATTTTATTTATTTATTTATTTATTTATTCACAGTAATATAACAAGCCTCATGCTCTGTACCACCAGCAAAATTTAAAATTGCACTTAAGATCGAGCAAAATTACCCGATTTTAATGAAATTACGCCTGACATTAAATTAACTTGTCAAAAAATAAAATGAGAAACTTAAAATAATAAGTCCACATTGGGTTGCATATATAGAGGACACACAGCCGAACCGAACCAAGTCATACAATATAAGAAATTCGAAAACTAGTGCGAAATTCGCCGCAAAGTTTAACTCAGGCGGACGAACTCGCGAGAGAGGGACGGATGGTAAAGCCCTCCCTATGTCACTACCATGAGGTGATACGGGAATGATTCCGTGATGACGTTAACCGGTCCTGGAGGGACAGAACAGATTACAGGGTATCTAGGGTACTATGACCCGGATTAGACTCAGGGGCAACTAGGGCTCTACTGGGATTGAATAGGAATGGTCTCAGGACACTTATAGGGTTCTTGACGGGTCATTGTTCTGTTAGTGCTTTAACGAGTGAATGGAACAATATCATACCGGACTTCTGCAGATTATGCGATGATTCTGAGGAGCTAGAGACGATTGAGCATGCACTGTGCCACTTCCTAGGATGCAGGGTCTCAGAGTGAAATGGCTAGGAGATAGATTTCATGACGCACTGGGGTGTAATGGCGGATGTAATCCAGTCGATCTACTAGGGCTTGTCTGGGAAATAGGATGGGACTGTAGAGGGAGTAATTGTTCTACGTAGTACCTACTAACATCCTTTATTCTATCTATCTGCTATTTCTTTTCTTCTTTTCTTCTTTTCTTTTTCACTTCTCTTTTTTCTCTACCTCTTTACTGAAGGGATACACAATAGACGAGTGCAAGTGTGCCCTTGGGCGCATAACGCTTCTTTACCTAACTGAACCTAAACTAACCGTTACTCTATTCAGTTCTGTAATGGACTAAGTCAACAAGTGTTTCGTTTCTAAGGTAACGGTAAAAAACCCAAGTCAATGGCTCTCATTTTCGAAGAAATAAATGACATTTCAATTACTCAACCTCAAAATATCTTTGAATTGTATTTTTCTGACTTGGTTCGCTTCAGCTGTGAAGTCTCCATATGTATCTAGGGAAGGTTACACACAGCAGTTTCTTTGTATACATTTTAAAGGAATTTTTTAGCGCGACTGGAATTTCGTATATTCTGGGTCGTTGCCCAACTCTATTACAATGTATATCTATGTGATGAAAGCATGTTCGGTAATGCATGAAAAACCTTCACCACATGTGTAATTTCTATAATATTGATCTTAGACAATATTAAGTATATATCGGGTGATTCATTGTGAGGTTTGACGTATAATAAAATAAAACACAAAAATTTTAAAGTGAACTTAAAATATTTAGTACCAGTTTAAAGAACAACTTATGCCTTTTACTGTGTCTGAGGTGGTCCATTCGGGAAGTCCAATTTTGGGCGACTCGTTCAAGCAAAGCGACTGTTATCTCACGAATAACCCAAGTAATGTTGGCTGGATCATGAAAAAAATAATTAGGTGTAAAAACTACAGGTCAACATTTTGGAGGTTTTTTACTCATCAAAATCTGCATCCCATACACATTGGCTTACTACATTGCAGACAAATCGGCAAGAGCTAAAGCTTCCAACTTTGATCGAAATATTAGAGAATTGGGCGTGGCACAAAATAAATTTTTTTGTATCCAATGAGCGGCAAGAAGAAAATTGTTCATATTTGGTACACACAGCCAGGTTATCAATAAGCAACCCCTCTACAAAAATGGGCGGGAAGTGGGTGTGGCACCTCCCATACAAAGAGATTATAGATTTCTGTATAACTGGAGAATGGTAACAGTAACAAACAGTATTCAAACTTCCTAAACAATGCACAGCTTCCTAAACAATGCACGAGACCTGTATTTAATAAAATGTACTTTTTTTTTAATTAGGGTAGCAAAGCGCACTGAGTTAATGAGCTTGTATCATATAAAATATTTTTTACTAACAAGAAAACGAACGAGTGGTAAAAATAATTCCATGAAAATAATACGTTAATTTTGATGTGGGGTAAATTTTTTTCTACTAAATACTTACGCTAACGCTGACGTGGTGGTAAAATATTGTCCATAGCTCCGCTCGTGCTAAGTCGAGCTCAACCAAAACACAAGAGAATAACGACGATCCCGATATGAGAAGATACTAAGAAAATTAAATTTATAGAGCGCAATGGAACAGAGTATTTTGAAAAAATGTAAGGAGAGGGTAAAATTTACCACCACCTCCACAGTTAAAGGTTAAACTTGACTATTCCACTTTCGGCAGAACGGATTTTTTAGGAACATTAAAGTGCAAACTCAGCGAAAATAAAATTAGGTGAAAACTCTATAATTACACCAGAAAAAAAGAATAAAAAGCATGACTTCGTTCAAAGTAGATAATTCCAGTTCGAATGAAAATAAAAAACACAAAAAGTCGTATAGTCAAGTTCTGAAAATAACCTCATCATATAATGTGGGTCCTTATAATTAGCGTTTGCATCGCCACAGTTCGAATAAGTTCTACTTCATTTATTTGGTTCATAAAAATATATCATTTGCACATAAAAATTTTCAGGTTGTTTAGTTTCTCCCAACATTTTTTATAATAGAAAATATTTATGTATAAATATAAAATTAATGCTTAAAATATGAAAGTTATAATCTCACATGCTATTTAATCTTTAATTATAAATAGCAATTCCACTTTGAAAATTTGAAGTAGTTTCATTTAAAAGAAATTTTTCGTTTTCTAAAGCCTCGATTTTCGAAGCTGAACCCCATTTTGATCGGAATTGCATTCTGCGACATTGATGAATTTGTGTTTACTAGGTTTCTGCAATTAAAATGTTTCGAGCCACCTTAATGATTTTGAGAGCGTTTAAGCAATACAGGTATTTGAATGAATGTCTTCATTAAAGTACAATATAGATTGAAACATTGAAACCCTTTGAAAAATAACTTTAAAATATTACATAAAATAATTATTTAAACATTTTCGAATTTATTCTATGAGTTAAATTTCAGTTATGTATTTTATAAAGCCTTTTGTAATAGCTCTATTCCTTGAAATTTTTTTTTTTTTTTTTTTTTTTTTTTTTTTTTAGAAATCACTTTATACACTACCAGACTATTAAATTGTATTTTCTTGTTACATTTTACCTTAGCTTTTTGTTGGATAGCAATGAAGTATATTTATGTACAGAAAAATTTACAATTATTAGACACCAGCAGAATGTAATGCATTTTCTGGCCCGCTACGGCCTTCGTCAGCATTCTTTGTGTCACACTGGATAGTGATACTTTATAAATTGAATGTATTTAACTCAACTATTTTAACAAATAGATATTGGGAATTATTTAAAAAATTATTTAAAAGTTGCTTATGAAAAATAAATAATTCCCAATAATTATTTAAATAAATAGGAAAAAACCCCGCTCCTAACATTATTTATAGATCAAACCGAATAGATTTCCAGTGTCATATTTGAATACTAAATTTTATGTTTCCCTACTTAGAAATACACTTGAATTAATTAAAATCCGCTAGCTCCATTAAAAAAAGCAGATTGCTTTCACAAAAAATGCGATAAGCATATTTTATGATTGAAAGATATTGTTCCATATTCCACAAGAAGCATACAAATAGGGCACAATTACTTTGTATAAAAAAGATTTATTAAGCAAGGAAGAAGGTCAAAGGATCAGATATTGAACCTGGCTCTACACCACATTCCGAACGAAAAACATGGTTTGTGCTTAGTAAGAACTTTTAACACTCTGAGAAAAAACATAAACCGAATCTAGTTTTCGTTGTTGAAAAAAAAGATAGAATGCACAAGATTTTGCATGAGAATGTAAAAAAAAACAAAAAATACTTAAAATGTAAGAAGAACATCCTTCAAGTACTTCTGCCAGTACACATTTTATTTCCTTGAATACAAAGGATAAGCAAGGAATGCATGAATACCAAGCAGTTGCATTTGCAATTGTTAAATAATGAACTCCAATCGTGGATGATGGTTAAATTGGTAGAATAAACTCCACTTTAAGGAAAATAAAGCGAATAAGCGGATTTTTAAAATGATCTTAAGATAACAGTGAATAAAGAAAAATAAAAGTGGATTTAAAGCTCAAATAGTTTTGCATATAATTTTTAATTAACATTTTTTACATCCTATATATTCTATATTACAATATTATAAATAGAAGCAAATTTTGCATGGATTTAAGAATTTTTGTAATTTTAAAATGCGCTGGATTCCTGATTTGCTTCGTTAAGGGGGACCGGGAAACAGAAACGACGCGAATCAAATCACTTTTTTCTATATAAATAAATGCACTGATTTTTTATTGATTGGGACAAAAATTTAAATATTTAGCAAAAAATTCTATTTATGATAAAAAAAAAAATCATACGTTTACATTTTGTTCTATTTGCTTTGGCATGAAGGTTTAATTATTTAAAAAAAATTAATAAAAATATATTTATGTATTAGAAAAGAAATATAAAATTACCCAGTTGGCCACGTCTTTAAGACATCCTTGAAGACAGATGCAGGACAATGAAAATTCCTGCACGACATGTGAGGGACAGCCAGGACAAATCGTCAACGACATTTTCGAAAACGTGTCGCGAGAATCGTGCACGACACAAGGAAATAAATTATCGCTCTCCATGTCGTTCATTCGGCATGAGAGATTTTTATAAGGGACATCTTACGAGACACTGTCGCTCATACCGTCGTATATAGTTGTTGATATAAGACACCTTACAAGAGAATGTCGTGGATAGGCTTGTGTAAAAGACAACTTGGAAGACAATGTCGGTCATGTCGTTGTTTATAAACATTTTTAGAGGACAGTGCACTAGACAATGTCCAGTAATTTGTAGTCCACGACATTTTCCTCAAAATTGTCTTCCAGAAATCCTAAGTGATAGAGGACATATCGTGCATAAATAGATGACGACAATGTCGTCGACGGCAATTTTGCCAACTGGGTATATAAAGAAATACATAAGAAAAAATATTTGTTTAAAAACACTAACCGTGCGAGGCGTTGCCCGCCTAGAGTAAATTTTTTACTATACAAAAGTAAAATTAAAAATCAGAAGACGTTTTTTTCATGAAATATGACAGATTAACTTATTTTATTTATTTATTTAAGAAGAAATTCAAATTTCAAGTTATTTGGGAAGATGTATAAGGCTCAAAATCACCAAATTAACAGTTTTGTCATGCAAATAAATTGAGGTTTTTTTTAGAAAAGACAAAGTTTGTTATATTACAGAACTTTCATTCTGGTCATGTAACGTTAATTCCATTATAAGAGTTTTGAATATTTTGAAATTTCTTAAATCTTATGCACGATAAAGCAACTTCTTTAATTTTTTGGCGTATTTGGCTTGTTATATATATATTATATTTAAATAATAGATTCATAATAAGCCCATGTTATTAAACGATGCTTAAGTTTAGTTTGTGTTAATTTTATCAAACTAAGAAAAACGTTCCCGAATTGATGGTTTTCTGAAATATATTCACTAAAAAGCAACATTATGAAAAAGTGTAGAATTGTGTGCGCTGCCCTGTAAATGTTTATTAATATACACATTTTGCAATAGTATAAACTAAGAGCCATCATTATCGCTTAAAATTTTTTCTGTCATTAAATCAATCTTGAAATTTACAACATTAGTGATTTTGAGCCATTTATGTTTGTACACACATAATACATGTACAATGTAAAAAGAATCCAACCGTTTGTAGCGACGGAAATCTGAATAAAAATGACGCAAAGCGGATTCAACCATATTTTAAAAAGCGACGCAAATAGGATCGACGCAAAACGTGGATCTACTGTACATCAATGATAGCTTAAAAAAACATTCAAGTTCATGTGCACAAAAATTATATTCTCAACCGGTCTCAATTTGGTCCTGCCAAATTTTTGCCCGACATCAATTTGCAAAGAAACTTTAGACTTTTTTTGGAGGATAATTTGAATATATGCTAGAACCCATGTGTAGAAAACTTTAAGTAAGTGAGGCGATACCAAACAGAATTTAATAATTAAAGAGAAATTGTTTCAAAAGTTTTATAGATAACCTGTAAATTTAAGATGATACTGGTTAATTATTACCAGTAGATTTATGACATACATATAACAATAGTGTTATTAAAATCTTTCTTACAATTAAAAAATAGGTACGTATTTATTCAGAGGTAGAGTCTCTATTCAGAAAAAATATTTTTAAATCCCAATAATTTTTTCACTAAAAATTTCGGCAATTTTTTCCTTAAGTTTTGCAACCTTAAATTAATCTTCTGGGACATTTAATGGTACTAACTACCAGTTTTGCTAGGTTCAGTGAGCAGCCGACACGAGAATGGCTCATTTGGGTCCATACAGCGATCCCCTTGTAATAACCTGAGCCAGTGACCAGTGTAAGATCTAGATTATTCTATAGACAGCACTAAAGCCTCCCACCATTTTGATTCCATGTTGAAAATAAATATTGGCTTTAGTCCTACTTTAGATAGAATATTCAGAGTCGCTTAGTAACCGATGGCACTGCCAGTTTATCCATATGGAATCAAATGAAAGAAAGCATCCTATTTTTCGATCGGAGCCAATATAGCGCATTGTAAGAAGTCAATCTATCCCTAGGGGAAAGGGAACTAACACTGAACTTGTCACGTGAAAAGTCACTTTAACATGGCGATGTCCTACGAGGGGTTAATTGACACCCTTTTAACACTTTGTAGCAGGTCACTGAAATAACCTTAATGGACACATCCAATTTCGGTTAACATAATTCCTGTCGCGAATACTGTCACAAATGAACCATGTCAATATGATAGATCCCCTTCATATAAAGTAATACACTCACAATATTCTGTACGTAAAATTAACTGAAATTGTAATATAAAATAAATGAATATCCAGTTAAAAACCGGTCTACTTATTTTTCATTTATTTTTAACGAAAAGTTCATTTAATTTTTACTGTCAAAAATTCAACTGCGAATTCCGTAAAAACAAATGAATTTTCAGTTATTTTATTAAAATTAACTATTAAAAAAATAACTGACAAATTCCGTAAAAACAAATGAATTTTCAGTTATTTTATTAAAATTAACTATCAAAAAATAACTGACAAATTCCGTAAAAACAAATGAATTTTCAGTTATTTTATGTAATTCAGTAATTTTATATAATACAGGTTTTACTCGAATTTCTAAAAAATACCAGACTCCTGTCCCGCTTGTTGTTCTAATGAGAGAGAGAGAATATTTATTTTTATTTACTTACCCCGTTAAACATGTTTGTTTTAGTTTTGCTATACTGACCACTTTGTTTACAGAAGAACTTTCAATTATAAGACACCAGCAGCATGCCCGATATGGCATTCGCAATTATTTTACCATAAAAATTTCATGTATTTAACTAAATAATTTTAAAAAATAGAATATGGGAATTTTCTACACAAAACAAGCAAATCGTTTTTTACTTTTACTTTTTGCCACAGATTTATAAATAGATTTATTTTTTGGTAGTTAAATTATATAAAATAACTGAAAATTCATTTATTTTTACGGAATTTGTGGTTAATTTTTTATGGAATTCGCGGTTGAACTTTTGACAGTAAAAATTAAATTAACTTTTCGTTAAAATAAAATGCAAAATAAGTAGATCGGTTTTTAAGTAAATTTAGAGTGGTTTTAAATTTCATTTTCATTTAATTTTACATACAGAATACTTTTCCTTAATCAACTGACAATATTAAATGCAACCGAAAATCCGTATTAATGTGCTCTTAGTTTTTTTAATAAATGTTAGAATCAGTTAAAAATCAATTTGCTTGGAATTTTAAATGTTTATTTATTTAAAAATTACTGAACGGAATACTTCTTGAATAACCTACAGTCCGTTACTGTAATAATATTGTGAGTGTAGAACTAGAGAGAATCAGCCACTACTCGCTCAAAATCCAGTCAGTGATAGGTCTTGTTTTCACCTATCACAACTCGTTTCTTTTAATTATAGAATTTTGTTCACTGGTCACAGGATAAGTGCTTTAAGAGCCATTGACGCAAATTTACCGCAGGGATATACCTTTATCAAAACAAAATTTAATATATCCTAACTTAATTTACTCAATGAGCGTTAAGAAATAAACATTAAATTTGCAGAAATCTAAAAACTAAGTTAACGAATTTCGGACCATGACATGAAGTCCTAAAGAGTCCCTCTAAAATAATAATGGTCCATTTCACTATGTTTAGTTATAATTAACTATCAGTTATAAATGTTACAAATACATTGCTAACTGGAAGTTAAAGTTAAAACAGTTTGTTTTAACTGAACTTGGTGAAATTGCCCCTAAATATAATAACTATTCTGATTAACAGAAAATAGTAAAGGATATCAACTTAAATGGTCTTGGAAATTAATTCCGCAAATTTTTGTCACAAGTTAAATCGTTTTCTAAAATCGCTTGTAATGCAAGAAACAGATTTGACGACGATGGAAAGTATTTGGAGAACAAGTTAAGCTAATTGACAAATGAATGATTCTAATGTCCATTTATTGTCAATAATTGATAACCAGCCAAGTTCCCTTCTCCCATTTTAATAACCTCCAACCCTAGTGGGGAATGAGGGTACCGTAACTTTGTCATTCCGTGTGAAACTTTTTTTTTATTCGTCTCAGGCAACATAATGTGTATACAAGTTCTGGGTCCTTGAGTAATTCTAAGTCGTCACGGCTTGTCATTGGGAGCAAGCCCTTCTACACTCCCTATAACAACAAATTTCCCTTCGCAAGGATGGGAGTAAGGAAGGTCACTAAAAGAAACAAATAAATGTAACTGAACAGCTTCCATTCTAGCGAATGGGTACTGAATATTTTGGAAGGACTTTCAAACAGAAATGTATACCTTCTAGAAAGCATTCTTCAGAAGGCAAGCAATCATATTAAGTGAAGCTTTTAGAACGAAGTATAGAGGCCTTCACAAAGGCCTGCCACTAACGGTCCTTTCAATAGTTACCTGGGATGTAACATATGCACTTTTCTAGAAAACGTAGTATTTTAAATTACTATATATTCGGTAACTATATAATAGAGATAGTGAACTCTATTATAGATCCCTTACATGATCTAAAATACGATTTTATTCACGAAATAACAATGAAAACAGGGCTCGTTGTACTTTGGCTTTTCTGAAACGATGGGCGAAAGAATTCAATGATCCTTTCGTTTATATAATGAAATAGTCTGCAATAACTCTGCCAAGTTTGTGACAATTTCCGTATTGGGTATAGGCTTCCTTTTTTTTATTAAACGTTACACATTATTTTAGCAGCAGATAATGCTAGTGTATGTGATAAATAAAGTTACTGTCGTAATAAATCTAAGTAGGGTATATAACAGCTTCATTCCCAGATTTGTATGATTTGGTAATTCATTAACTCGGTTTATTCTTACAAACCGCGATAAAAGCAAAGAGCTTTTGTCCTTACAAGCAGCCTGACCTACCTTAACCATATCCCAACAATGCCAAAAACTAAGAGTTAAATAAAAAAAAAAGGTTTCATTTTGTTAAAAAGAGAAAAGTAAATTTTACAACCAAAGAGAAAAAGTTAGATTTCTCTCTTAAATATTTATATGATGAGTTTACTATCAACCGATGTAATATTACTCTTAAACATTCTAATTGTGTTATGAGTATTTGTGGCACAATTGTGTTTCCTATTATTGAAAAAACAAAAAAAAATTAAGGATAAGCAAATGCATTTACAACATGCCGGTTAATTTCGAACTTGTCGTCGATTTCCGCCTAAAACTTCGTTTTATCTCTTTCTTATTCTCTATATTTTTTTGTTTGTTCATTCGTTTGTTTGTTTGATTTTCCAAGGCAGGCAAGAATTTTTTCGTGTTACCCTTAACCACTGCTTCCTTGCAGGAAAGTATTGTATTGCTTTTTTTCTGTTTAGTTTGGGTGTGTGTGTGAGTATGTATATTTAAGTGCGTTAGCGTCCCATGAGGTCTTTTTCTTGTTCAGTTTGCGACATGAACGTGTTTTTTTTAGTTTTATGCCAGCCTTTGGCAAACTGCACTTGAGTCGCTTTTTTCCTTCTTGTTCCTTTTGAGGGACTTATTCGTGTTTTACAATTGTATTTTATGTTACAAGAGTAAGATATTTGTATGTGTGTGTGCGTGTGTAAGTTCGTAATGTCTCTCGATGATATCGCCGACAACGTTATTGCGAAAGAAAGCTTTCATTTGCTTCATACACACAGAATGTGTATTTTTAAAATTTTTTCAATTTCATTTTCTTTTTATTATTATTTTTGTTGTTGTTGTAAGCAAGTGTTGCAAGTACTCAACGGTGCTTCAAGTGCCCCTTTTTCATATTTCTTCTGTTTTTCTTTTCCTAGTCAAGTGCACATTGTAATGCGTTCGTTGAGATATTTAGTTTTTTATTTGATTTTTTGTTTTAACTTTTTTTCATACCCTACAGCATCTCTAAAAAAAGTACTTCTTATTTGACATTTGTAACACCTCCGAATGTATTGTTTAAATATTAATAGAGGAAAGAAAAACACAATTAATGATTTTAATAGCAACAATTAAAAATTTCGCACGAGCTTTTATGATAATTTTATTTAAATATTTTTGTTCTCATTTGCTACCATTAATAGAGAAAGACTTTGTTTGTGTTATTATAAATTTGTCACACAGTTTCATAAAAATATTTAAAATTTTGCACAAATTATTCCATATTTCACATGGCGGCAAATTTAGGGAAAACCAGGTGTAGTCTAAGATTCCACACCTTTGATCCAATTAAAGACATATATATGGAATCTTATGAAAATTAGGGAAAGTAAAATTTTTTTATGTGGGATCTTATGAAATTTATTGAAAACTAAAATTATTACGTAACTGAAGAGAAATTCTTTGAGGAGTTCTCTTTCCACTGCAATTGAAAGCAAATAGGAAAATATAACTTCAGGCATATAGGACGTTTACCAAAATTTTTAAAAGATGTAAAAAAAAGTCGGGAGTTGGCTCTAGATTAGATGAAATTGCCATGAAAACCTTTGGCTGGCGCACTTATTTTTTTTTTTTTTTTTTTTTTTTTTTTTTTTTTTGTTATTATTATTCCTACACTAAATCCCGCGAAGCTTTTTGCTTGTCTGCAGGAGACCAGAGTCTCTGGCGGGAATCGAACCCGCAACCCCGGTACTGATAGACTAGATCACTACCAGCTAGCCTACCGGGGCACCCTAGCAGGCCAGCTGTTGAAAAGATTAACATGGATGGATCCCCTAGGGGTAACTCCATGGTGGATCTTAACCATTGGGTGACAAGCAAGCGCAACCCACACTCCGGGAAGATACATCACATCATCTGTTGTGTATCAATAGAACCTTTAGATGATCATCCTTCAGGCCACACTCTCCCCCAAGTGGTGAAAATTCGCCATTTAATGGGATTTAATTCGACATTGCAGCGATCACTACGTGATCCTCTGCAAAACTTCCGCAGAGACCAGATCTGTAAAAGACAGAGGGCATATCGCGAGAGGCAAATAATAATGGAGGCCTTAATCCATAATTATTCTGGGGCCGTGCCACCGGGGCTACTCAATCTCGTGACATTAAATATGACCGCTGGTCAGCCGAGATAACAAGATACTTGAAGTTATCCTGAGATCTGATAATCGTGGATTTTTGCTGAATCCCAGGTTTAACGTACACCTAATTTCCCCGGAGGATTTAAAATCAAAAGGTGAAATATCCTTAAGATGATCTCTACAAATCCCTGTGGGTCCTGGTAGGAGGACAGAGGCTTCTTCCAATTCTCAATATGATCTTCAATTCAATACCTCTACGAGAACCTCAAAAAGTAATTGTGATACCAGCAGTCTGCATTCGCTTGTCCCCAGAATTCAGGATAACAAGAAAGTTTGTCTAGAGACACGTGTGATACAGTTCTCGATGTGGTTATGATGAACTTCCCAACGCATAATCCGAGGCTCAGACCTTAACGGCCGTTGAAGCCACAGAAAAAACAGTGATATCTTGTCTTCTTTTTAAACTTTGATATGGCCGTAACGAAGTGTTATCCAAACTTAATTTTGAAGTAATAATTCTCCGTATATTGTAGGATATCCAGATATTCTCACATTTGAGCAATTAAGTTTTCACAACCCCTTGCTATCTAAGTTCAGAAGTTCCTGATCCTTGCTGCTGTAAAAATGCAGGTAGGCCTCTAAAGGGAATGAACAATATCGCCACTTAAAATCCAAAAACTCGTAAGCAGCAATATATTCCAAATTTAACTAAAATATATCATAATCAATCAAAAATTGATTTTTAATTTTTTTTCCCAAATTTCAAACAGTCGACTTTTGCCTACAACAGTAGCCGCACTTGTGTATTTTTTGATAGTGTTACATTTATTCGTACCTCTAACATCTCGATACTTTTAGTCTTTGGCGGTAAGTACAACGAGTAGCCATCCGTTTTCTTTGGGGTTTTGTTTGGTGGACTAGTTATATGTAACAGCTCGTTGTGTAGAATTTTTATGTCGTTGAATAGCATTCCCCATGCCACATTCATATTCCTTGCAGTTTTTCATTGTGTGCGTTCTTTCTAGTAGAGGTTTTAATATGATTAATAGCATAGTTAAAAGTCAATTTTGTTAAATAATATCTACGATAAAAGAGAAGAATAAGAGGAAAAAACTCTCAAGCTTACAAACATACACATTGATAGTTTATAAATCTTAAATAAAATTAATTTTTTTAAATAAATTAAGAAAAATTTCCAGAGATGTTTATTTAGGCTTTATATTGTATATTTATAGCAGTGTTTTTCGAAAATCGTAATATCAATTTGTATTGAATCTAACTTTTAAAAGATGCTGAAGAGTCATGTCATCAATATAAAAATAGTTTTGGCACTTATTTTTTATTATTAAATTAATTTATTTATAAAATTTTTCCAACTTACACGATTATAAGCTAATGGTTTAACCATTTCTGATCCAGGTAAGACGTGGTCGTCCTCGTTGGCTTTAAATGGGCTTTATGAGCATGTGACCAATCCATTTAGATTTTCGCATTTTTATTTCACTTTAAATTTTATTAAGGTTTGCATTTCAAGCAACTGTTCAAATTTTTTTTTAATAATTTATTAATTAAAAATATTATCAAAAAACTGTCCGATTTCGAACAACGTATTTATTGATTCAACTAGAAATATATATACTCGTAATTAACAAAAAAAAAATATATTTTATTCAATTACCTCAGGCAATTAAAAAAAAAATAATAATTTATAAAGTTGTTGAATTGAGCAAACTACGGGTAGCAACAAATTATTTATTAGATACCATTAAAATTTTTCTTAAATGGATTAAAATGTATAATGGAAATTTGAATTATTAATAAATTAATTTAGTTTTGTGTGTCCAGAAAAAACACCATGTAATTTTGTAATAATCAGTCCACATTTTACCATAGGTCACATATCAGGCTCACATCACACTAAAGGGCTTTTGTGATAGTCGATTCAAAATAGATACTACATAAAACCGTATTCCAAGAAACATGCCTATGCCTAAAACGGAAATGAATCAGAATATTTTTTTTAAGAACTAATGCGGTGTTTATTGTACTTTTCTCATATTAAAAAAAAAAATCAACAATTATTATTTAAAAAATTTTTTTTGATAAATAAACCTCATGTTTTGAGAATAATAAATACAAATAAAATCCAATTGTACAAGTTTAAGCTATTTGATTGTAAACGCAAAAATCAATTAAGATTTTGATTAATTTAATTGTTATTTAAGTAAAATATTTCTTTTGAAACAATTAAAATATTAATTGAATTCAACTACATATGAATGAACTACATATGAATGAATTAAAAAATTGTTTAAAAAGTACTTAATTTTAATTAATGTGATAATAGAATCACCTTTTTTTTAATTGAAAGAAAATGAAAAATTTTACAATTTTTAGTAATCAATATAATCATTTTGGTAATAGGTGCAAAATCAACAAATTGTTTGCTTGATATAATGAATTTGGTATAAATTTGGTGATTAATTAATTTTTGCTGTGCATTAATATATTATAAAAATTTGTAAACAATTTATTATATTGATAAAACCATAACAAAATTTTTTGTGTGTAGATAAAGTAAATTTATTTGTTCAATTAACAAAAATTTATTACATTATTTATATTATGATAATTCCCAAACAATTTATTTAATTGATTAAAAAACTAATGAAATTTTTTTCAATACAAATTTGGTTTGCTTTCACGTTTTTTTGCAACATAAATGTGAATTTGATTTCGAAGTCAAAAACCTCTACAACAAAATTTAAACACTTTCATAAATTTTGCGCAAAACAAATTATTTAGCTCATAGTGGAAGCTAAATATTTATAAAGACTTATACCATAAATCGAGATAATAATTGAAAGCTAAAATAAAATTATGTATCGAGGTTAGAGAATCAGCCCGCGTTTTATTTTCATTACCATTTAAGGGCATTCTGAACCTCTCTTTTTGTCTGACTTCACGCGTATTGCATATCCCTATCGTATGGGTTGGGAGTCGCGTAAGTGAACTGTGTAACGGGTTTTTATCATTGATCACATGTTGTAATTTTGTTTACCTAATTTTTTTTTTGAAGTTATCTGGTGGAGTATTAACTTAAACTTAAATTGACTTGGTAGAGGTCATAAGATTGTGTAACACTGGTGAAGTATGATGTATTACTCGAACTTGATTAAACTAAGAAGGCCTTAAGAGTCCAGCCTTCTTATCAGAAGGTATAAGAGATTGTAGTAGTTCTTAAGGAACGTTATCTCTTGCCTATTTGGCTTATTTTCTTTGCTTGTATTTGAATTAAAATTTTTAAGGAAAATGATATGAGCCATTATTTGTGAAGCGGATATATCAAAAAAACTATTTTCCGGAAATTCCTTTATATTTGGCATAGCTATGAATGTATATTGCAAATATTATTTAGTACAATTTTTATGCCGTTTTTAAAAAATGTTTGTTTTCAATTATTTTGTTGCGAATTAGAAAAAAATTAATAAAAAAAAGAGAAGTGATTATTATAGGAAATGATTTGATATTTTTAAAAAAAAAAAATTTTAAACCCATTTTTCATCTGAAAATCCGGCGATGACTAATTTAAATAAAAATCAGAACAGGGTGTCCTTATTGTACTCTAAGTTTGATAGTGGGATCTTCATAAAGTTATGCAGTGTCCTTCACACACATAAACTTCAGAACCGCAAGAGAGCATTCTGAATTCCAATTTTACTTAGTTAAATCCAATTTATTTTTATTATGTTTAAATACGATATTAGCTTAGAGTATATACATAATACTCTAATCGTTTTGAAGTGGAATATGAATTAGTTTATAAGTACGTAATTAAATATCAATGGTAGTCGCTTTGCAAATCCGGAAGTGATCATTTCAATAAAATCTACACAGAAAAAATTATTTTCCCAATTCAAACAAAAAAAATTTAGAATCAAAACATTTTTTGTTTAAAACAGGACCTGCAAACGAATTTGCATATTCAAACAATTTATTTTGCATTTCGTTTATTGAAAAAAACTCGGATTTTTTTAAACAAATGTCGTTATTATTGGATAAATTTGTGTTTGATATTAAAAAAATTTTCAAACAAATAATTTAGCTGAATAAAACAAAAAGTTTACTGAAATTAATAAAAAATTCAAAACAAATAATTTTGCTAAATCAGTGAAGAGCGGCTGGCCTTGGGACACATTTTTTTTAAAATAATTTCCTAACACCATTCGTCTTGTTGTACACAATGTTTCTTTCCCCCTCACTGTCGCTATATCCTTTCCATGGCTATAGAAGAAGAAATCTCAATTAAAAATAGCAGCATTACGACCCGATATTGTGTTCATCATCACTTTAAAAATTTGATGTATTTTACTTAAAAATTTAAAAAATAGAATACGGGATTTTTTCATTCTTTGTTATTAACTTTGAAAAAATTCCGTTTTTTAGTGTTGTTATTGTGGCGACAAAATCACTGAATCGTTTTTACCTACTTTTGTTATTGCTTCAATAATCACCTTCGCCACGCTATTTTATCATCTTTCTTATTGTTGTACCTTTTTAATGCATCCAAAAATAGACTGTATGTGTTTTGTGTTGCTGTTCATTTTTTTCACTTAAAGTAGTATCGCTTACGATAAAAAAAAATTAAATAAAAATCGACTACCTTAAAAAAATTATTAAAACTGGAAACACATTTTTGTATAGTTGTCAACACTTTTATTGCTAAAATAAAAATCAAACAAAAATATTAATAGAAAGAGCAACAAAATTTTGCTGAAATTTGAAAAATTTTCAAACAAGCGGTTGCTTGAAAATATTTTATCAATAATTTTTTTTTGTAGTGTACGTCCATATTTTCAAAAATACCCTTTTGAGCACTTATGCCCGTAATTTCTACAAAGTGGTATCTCGTCTCGTCTTTGTACCTAACAGTTATCTTTACATATTTCAACGTTTATTTGGCCAACGTTTTTTTCCTTAAGTTTTCTTTTAAAATTGGCAGTACTTACACCATAGTTTTTTATACAAATCTACATTTCTATTTGTAGAAATTACGGGCATAAGAACTTCAAAATTAATTCGACCAAAAAACGAATTTTCCCTGTAATGCGTTGTAAGATTTACCGGTTAATCGATACAACAGGACGGGCTCTTGAGGAAAACGTGTATTACGAACAAACGTATCGGGAACCAGATCCCTAATTTAATCAGAACACATCCCACTGTAGTAACGATAAAACAGGCATACACATTGCGACGATGCTCATGGAAGTCAATAGAATTGGATACCCTACTGTCACCAATGAGAACCATCACCCTCTCGTGTACGCGGTCTAGAAGCTCCAAAAAAGACTTTGAAGCACCGGCCCACATATGAGAATTGTATTCCAGTCGCAGTCCGATATAGGTAGTATACTTAGGATATCAGATGAAGCGAAGTATATATTACACCGTTTAAAAGAACCGAGGTACTTAAATTCTTCCTTGGACACCTTGACTATATGTTCTGTCCAACGTACTCTTTTGACGAAACCCCATCTATAACAACTCGTATAGTGCGATCTCTGAGAAAGCTCGATATAAATCGAGAGAAATAATCACCAAGCCTAAATGCAACAAGTTTTGACAAGAGTGCACCATGGCAAACTCTTACCTTACTTTCGCCAAAATGGTGAATAGAACAGCGCCATTTTTCCGATAACAGGGCCAGTAAGATTCAGTGAGTGGTGTTTGTACCGTATACTAAATTTTTATTTTGTTTGATTTTCATATTGCCGATGTACATTTACCGAATTTAATTTAAATTTAACTAATTAACTTAAAAAATTGCGAAAATGTTGGAAAACATCAAATTTTTTGCTGCAACAAATTCTGTTATAAAGTTTGTCTACCACATCTACAAATAGCCAATTAAAAAAAAAAAAAGCAATATTGTACTTGTTGATGGCGTAAGAACTCCATTTTTATTGTCTGGAACAACGTACTCTAAATTGATGCCTCACGAATTGGCACGTCATTCCCTTTTGATCCTTTTACGTAGAACCCAAATAGACAAGTCAGTTGTCGACTATATTGTTTATGGAACAGTTATACAGGAGGTTAAGACTTCTAATATTGCTCGTGAGGCAGCTTTAGCAGCTGGCTTTAGTAATAAAACTCCAGCACATACAGTTACCATGGCTTGTATTAGTTCAAATGCGGCCATTACCACTGGTATGGGTTTAATTGCTACAGGCACTTACGATGCTATTGTTGCTGGTGGTGTTGCGTTTATGTTGGCTGTTCCAATAAGATTTTCCCGCAAGATGCGCTCTCTGATGTTAAAAGCCAATAAGGCCAAGACTTTGGGTCAGCGCTTGTCTTTGCTGTCGACATTTAGACCCAACTCTTGCTCACGAAGCTCAAGAAAAAGGGTACTTTACAGATATAGCTCCATTCAAAGTTTCTGGCGTGGATCAGCTGGTTGCTAAAGATAATGGCATTCGAGTATCGTCTAAGGAACAATTCGGAAAATTGAAACCAGCTTTTGTAAAGCCACATGGTACAATAACTGCAGCCAATGCTTCATTTCTCACTGATGGTGCATCTGCTTGCCTCATAATGGCGGAAGAAAATGCAAAGCAATTGGGCTTACAACCAAAGGCTTATCTACGTGAATTTACATTTGTTTCTCAAGATCCCGTTGATCAATTACTTTTGCTGGACAGATCGTAGCAAACATAAAAGCCTTGGAATCCGACTGGTGGTGTAAGACCTACTTGGGTTTAAGTGAGAAATGTGGTGCTCCAGACATGAGCAAATTTAACAAGTGGGGTGGCTCCCTTTCCAAAGGCCATCCCTTTGCTGCTACAGGTGTACGCTTGTGTAGGCATACTGCCCACCGCCTTGTCAGGGAGGATGGCAAATTCGGTGTTGTTTCAGCATGTGCCGCAGGCGGTGAAAGCGTCGCAATGCTTCTCGAAAGATACCCCGGCGCTACAGCAGATTAAGCAAATTGGAATTCGTTTTTTGTTAGAATTTTTAATATTTAAGCCGATTTATCTGATATTATTTATAGCGTTTAAAAAACTACTAATGATAGTGCATTTTTTAAGAGTCAATCCCTTGTGTACGTATCATCAACATTTATTAATTTAGTTTTACACTAAAATAAATCAAAAGTCTCCAGTAGAGCGACCTCAACGAAAGCCATACAGGCGGTCGCTTAGTAGGTAATTTGATGCTAAAATTTGACAAGATTTGCACAAATACCGATACTTTTTCGAGTTCGGGTAGTGGTTGATTGCTATCCGGTAAATTAGAATTATTAGCAAATAATTCGGCAACACAACTATCCTTATCAACCGGGTCTGTGAATGTTTGGCCATCCTTTAAAAAGTTGGTATTGAGGAACTAGCATTATTGCTTGCTCTTTTAATGAATGACCAGAAGCTTTTACTGCCAGAAAGCAGTAAGAAGTCTTTTCTGCTCTGTGCTTTAACAGACCTTTAGCTGGGAGCAAGGATTTTCTTCTCTGCCGTATAACCAACACCGACCTCGCTAACCAAGCTCCTTAATTCGGGATTTGATATCGGGATTTTTATATTTATAATTCAAAATTCAGGATCTTGAGATTCAGAATTCTGAAATTCGGGATTAAGAACAATTCGGGCTTTTGACATTTGAAACTATACGTTTTTTGTAATTTTAGTTTTTTTTTGGCACCATATAATAATAAAAAAATGTATGTGCTTTATCATAAAGAAGAATAACCTCAAATTTAAAGACATTACCCAGCAAAAACTTTACTGACCTGGTAAGTAAGCAAGTAATGTTGGAGAAATATAAACACTACTTATTTTTCGGCTGAATAACCACTTATTTTTGTTCGAGTTGTCCACAGAATTCAGTACTTAAACAAAATATCTAGTTATTGTGTAACTATCAGTAAGTTGAATTGTAAGTTCTTACAATATACCTACTAGAAGCCAAAAAATAATCAGTTTTTATTTTATTGGCGCTAGTTTATATACCTAATATGTAGTTATGGAGCCAGCTACCAGTAAGTAAATATTCAGTACTGAAAACGGCACAACTGATAAGTAGTTATTGAGCTGATTATTAGTTAGCAAATATATATAAGTGAAAATAATAGAAGTGAAAAGTACTTACTGAGTAAGTACATATAAAAAATATTTTTTTCCGTTTGTGCTTTGAAAAAAATAATTTTTATTTTCTGATAAAAATTTATAAATGTGCTTAAAGTACAAAAAAAAACATTTTTAACAATTAAAGCGCATTTAATTTAAATCACAACTTTTACAAATGTTGAAAATCGCTATAAACGATCAGTTTTCACCAAAAAAAGCAACATCTCTAAGCGTCAAAAAATGCAACTGTGCATTTTGTGTAGGTGGCAACAAGTAATTTTTAGAAATTTCGGAATTTACTTTAAAGTTGCTCTCATTTCCATGGTCTAATGCTAACGTAGAGATGGTATTTAGCCAAGTTAACATCCTTAAAAGTAATTTGAGAAATAGGTTACATTTAGCAACCGTTAATTCGATTTTATCAATTTGCTAAATATTTTAACCATAACAATAAAATTTTTTCTTATGAAGATTTGGAGTCAAGAGATTGGGTGAATGTTGTCATGATTATGATTTACCTTCAAAATATTGAAATCTAATAGGTACAAGTGATTTCTGTGAGATGAACAATAACTACATCGAATTTCTCGACGATTTAATTTTTCAAATGCTAAAAATATTTAATTTTCGTTTATTTTTAAATTGTTAATTGATCTCAATTTATAATTTCTTTTAAAAAAACTTTTAATGAATTATTTTTGCCTTGTTATTGAATTGTATTTAATGTGTTTTTATTAAAAAAAATTTTAGCCAATTCTTATCGAATTTTTAGCTAGTTTTTTCCGTAAATTTTGCCATTTTTGGTCACCAAGATTTGGCAACACTGAATAAAAATAGCCCTTTATTTGGTGTCAATTTTCATTTGCCACATTTCGCAGGGCCTAGAACTAAATAAAATACAAAATTTAAGTGGACAACAACTCCATTATTGCTTTATTTCACTTGTTACATGGAAATAAAGCCATATAGCCTTCTCTGTGAATGTGATGTGAAATAGGGACGTATGGCTTTTTTGCATACAGCATTATAAAACTGCGCCTCTATTAAGCATATGTTTCACTTTCACATTATATATAAAAAAATATGGACAGCAGCTTAATGAGTCACTTTATCCTGTTTAATGTTGGTATTGAGATTTAGTTTGGCCCAAAAATTATGTATCGCGACCCAATCGTTAGTTAATGTTGGAGTCGACCAATATTTGAAGATAGTTTTCATGCAAATATAACTTTATATGTTATAATTTCCTTATAAATGTTAGTATTAATAAACAATTTGGCGACGATAATTTTTATAATAGACTAGCTGACCCGGTCCGCGTTGCTGGCCCTAAGCAAACATTAGTGTTGTATTACCAGACGATTTAAATTGATTTTTAAACGAAATTTACGGCCTTTAAATAAAAATCCATGAAATACCTATCATAAAATTTTTTTTAAAGAATTACTTACATATGGTGTAGATATGGGTTCAATGAAAAAAGAAACATGTATTTAAGGCAAATTGGAAATTATATTTATTGATTACTTCATCTTAAGGCTAGCGGAGCCGGGTCAGCTAGTCATATTATAAATTAAAATGTTGTTCATATACATATGTTTGATTTACATTTGATTTGAAAATACATATGGTTGTATGTATGTATATATATGCTGTGAATCTTACGAAAAAAGTGAGCGTAAAAGTGGGCGGGGCAACATTTTCTTTCCGCAAAACCTAAGTTAGACATTGGCGAAAATTTTAAATAAAAAATCGTCCAAATCGGTCAAGCCGTTCTCAAGTTATGGATTTTGCCACGCCCCTCCGCCCCAGACCGAAAATCAGAAATCATACTTCACAGTGTCACCCGCCTGAATATTCTGAAGATTCCCTGAAAATTTCATCAAAATCGGCCCAGCCGTTTTGGAGTCCATACGTTACATACATACATACACACATCATATTTTATATATATAGATATACAAATAAAAAGTGCTTATATAAAAATACATACAAATTTTTAGAATTGCTCAAAGATTTAATTTTTAAACAAATTATAAAGCCTTTCTATACGCCTTTCTGAACGTTGTGTCTTCTTTTTTAAGATTTTTAAAATTTTCACAAAGTTTGGAAAATGTTTCACGAGGCATTCTAAAATTGTTTTTTAAGAATTCATCCCCATTTACTTGACAATCATATTCCCAGAACCGTGAAAATCGTTCCTTTGAGCACATACATACATACGTTTAAAGTTATTAATTGTTTTTGATTTTTTATATAAAATTATTGATTACTTCATTTTAAGGCTAGCGAAGCCGGGTCAGCTAGTAATATTATAAATTAAAATGTTGTTCATATACATACATATGTTTGATTTACATTTGATTTGAAAATAGATATGGTTGTATGTATGTATATATATGCTGTGAATCTTACGAAAAAAGTGGGCGGGGCAACATTTTCTCTCCGCAAAACCTAAGTTAGACCATGGCGATCATTTTAAAGAAAAAATCGTCCAAATCGGTCAAGCCGTTCTCCAGTTATGCGCATAATAGAAAAAGTGGGCGTAAAAGTAGGCGTGGTAAATTTTTCTTTCGATGAAAACTTAAAGTTGATTAATACGAACATTTGAAAGAAAAATTAGTCAATTCGATGGAGCCGTTTTCTGATTTTAGGTAAATCGAAAAAAGTGGGCGTAAAAGTGGGCGGGGCAAAATTTTCTTTCCGTAAAAACCTAAGTTGGACCATGGCGATCATTTTAAAGAAAAAATCGTTCAAATCGGTCAAGCCGTTCTCAAGTTATGGATTTTGCGACGCCCCTCCGCCCCCAGACCGAAAATCAGAAAATCAGACTTCACAGTGTCACCCGCCTGAATATTCTGAAGATTCCCTGAAAATTTCATCAAAATCGGCCCAGCCGTTTTGGAGTCCATACGTTACATACATACATACACACATCCTATTTTATATATATAGATATATTGTTCTTGTATAGCACCTCCCATATAAGGACAATATACATTTTTGTATATCTAGAGAACGAAAAGGCCCTTTTCCAAATTTGGTACAAACATCTTGGTTATCAATACACAACATTGCTGACTTCCAAAACGTACTAATACAAAGTTTGTATACAGTTTCAATACCGTATTTTTACCATGTACATGTACAAAGTACCGAAACAATACAACTATGTGGTTTGTTTATTTAAACGTTTTGAAATGTAAGTGATACAATGCATAATATTCAAAATAAGCATGTGTTGTCACAAAACATCAATTTTAAAGCCGATGCCCTAATGGTTTTTTTGCTGCGTTACTTATACTTAACAGTGATGTTTTGAAACGGTTTGCATTGTATATATTTTGAACTGCGGCGTTATGAATCATTATTCTCTGTTCTAATACAAAGCAGTTGACGTTTTGGAAGGGCGGGATTGGATAATTGTGCGTGGCGCAAAATGCATTTATTTATATCCAAAGAATGTTATAAGAAAAATTGTCCAAATTTGGTACTCGTATCTGGGTTATCAATACACAGGCTCTCTAAAAAATGGACAGTATTGGATATATTTCTGTCTCTAGAGAACGGTTAGAGCGAAGGTGTCCAAATTACGTAAAAACATCTTAGTTATCAATACACAACATCCGACAAAGCGTGGGCGGGATTGATAAGTGAGAGAGGAACCTCCCATACTAATAAACGTTAGTTTTGTTTTATTTCTTTGAGAAAAACTTTTAATTTAAAAATTATGAAAAATATTTTTATTTTGTAAACAAAAACATGAAACATGTGGTTGAATAATTTTTGCTAGTAAAAATTTTAATGTCAGAAGTTTTCAAAAAATTTGTTGTCTCTGAAATTTTAATGCTCTTTTTTCTTTTAATTTAAAAATTATAAAAATTAAATTTATTATAATTAGTATTGTGGTTATTTTATTGAACTGTTAATGGTTTTTAATCCAAATTTAGATGTTTTTAATTAGGCTTAAGTTCATTGAATTTAATTTTCATTAAATTATTTTTATGAAGACAGGAATTTTACAACATGAAATTAATTAAAATTATCAATAAAAAAAAATTTTAATTAATTTCATGTTGTAAAATTCCTGTCTTCATAAAAATAATTTAATGAAAATTAAATTAAATGAACTTAAGCCTAATTAAAAACATCTAAATTTGGATTAAAAATTAAATTTATTTTGAAAACAAAACATGAAACATGTGGTTGAATAATTATTGCTATTAAAAATGCTACTGTCAAACATTTTCAAAAAATTTGTTGTCTCTATTTTCACTCTCTCGTTGCAAGTTTTTCGGGTACACGTACTAAAAAATTTAACATTATAGAAATTTGCTAATTTCTGTCCTGGGGGCTAATTCTGGCAGTCGTGGTCGAATACTTTTTCGATTCGAAAGCAATTTTAGTTCTAATTCTTTCAGTCGATACTAAACGAATCGAAATTGTTTTTTCAGAGTTGTAAATCAGTTATTTGAGAATTCACAACACTCTAAAAGAATTAAGATCCGTTCAGTATCGACTGAAAGAATTAAATATCACATTGCTTTCGAATCGAAGAAGAATCGAAGGATAAAAATTAGCAAATTTCTATCCTAGTAAATTTTTTCAAAAGTACATGAATACTTTTTTTTGCTAAAACTTTACACTTTAACTACTCGAAAACTTTAAAACAACAAAAAAAAAAAAAAATGTCAAAAGTTGGTGTTTAGTTTTACAAACGAGTTCAATCAATTAACATTCACTTTTTGCTTCAGTTTTATTTAAACTTTTTTTCTTTAACATTTTTTTCACAATTTGTATGCATTTTGTTTGCTTACTTTTGTTTGTTTGTCTTTTGATCATATGTTTTTTATTTTACTGAATTTTACAGGAAACATTTCTGCAGTAAAAATTATTAAATACTCAGTCAAGAAGACAAATTGAGAGCATAAACTAACAGACGCTCTCAATTTGTGTTTTCATTAACAGTTCTTCGTGTTAACGAGCACAGTTTAGTAAATATCAGTAAAAAACAGTAAATAATTTTGTGTCCTCGATCCAGGGAAAAGAAGGACAGATATTTTGAAATCATTAAAATGTAGGGACTTTTCAAAAATGTGACAAAATACTAATAAAATTGTTGATACGACAACATTACAAATTGTTAAATTTCTGATTTAAAGGAAAATTTGTGATACTCTCTTTTACAAGAATTATATTTTTTAGAGCAATAAATAGATAACTTGTTTTAGAAGGGCATCAAAAATTTTTGGAGTAAAGTCCAAATTTGGTACGCATAGCTGGATTATCGACACGCGACATTTGTCAACAAAAAGGTGGCAGTGAAAAAGCAAGCGTGGTTACTTAACTACAAATGCAAAAGAAATTTCTGTACAGCTGGAGGTCGGTAATAACTAAAGTTTTCAAAGTTGGTACAAATAGCTTGGTGCTCAATACGCAACATCAGTCAAAAAGTGTGCGCGATTAGATAAGTAAACGTGGCACAAAATAAAATACCGTATATTTGAAGAACGGTAAATGTAAAATTGTCTCAAATTGCTACAATTAGAATGGCTATCAATATAGAGACAGCATCTGTAAGTAATGGCGGGGTTTTGGAAGTGGACGTGAATCAAACTAGATTTGTGTATATCTAGAGGACAGCCACAGCAAAAATTTATAAATTTGGAACAAATAGCTTGGTTATAAATGAACTACAGATGCCCACTGTCTTATAGTAGACATAGTTGGGATAACTTCAATACAAACAGCATGTAGATTTCTGTGCAACTGGTGAATGGTAACAGTAGGAGTATTCAAACTCGGTACAAATAACTTCATAAACAATGCACGAGACCTGTATTGAAAAAATTACATATTTTTTTAATGAGGGTATCGAAGCGCACCGGGTTAAGATTGTTATATATAGTACTCATTTTTATATATATAGTATAAACGTTTAGCATTCCTATTCATAAAATATATTTAAGATTAATAAAAAGTTTTTTATATGCTGAAATAACCAACATTATTATTTTTCGAATTTATTCTATGATAAAAATGTTGAATATAATAAAAGTTGCTTATGAAAAGAAATAATTCCCAATATCTATGCTGAAATAATCATTTTTTAAATGCCTCGTTTTTTCACATTCACGACAATCATGTAAACGACGCTCCCAAAAGTATAAAAAATATCGTTTAATGGTACACTAGAATTTAAACTTTTAATCGCGCATTCAGCGTCCTTGAATAGGCTTTACAAGTAGAGTACCCAGCTTGAAAAAATTTGCGACTAGCAGAGTGTTATGGATTAATCATTATAAAATTTGATAGTTTTATTTCTAATCATATAAATATAAATCACTTTCTTCATTACCTAAGGTTTTAGCGTATTAAAGGGATTTTCTAAGGGGAATTTTATATGGGACAATTATAAACAAAAGTTTGTACTACAATTTCTATCCACAGTTCACCACGTCTTGTATAGAAATTGTATGTGCTAAGTTACAAAAGGAATTTTTATTTTCCTGGGAAAGCCGGATTTATTTTTCAATTTCCCGGGAATTCCCGCTGTACAGAAAACGGTGCAGAATATAATATAATTTATTGGTACAAAAAACAAATTGGTACAAATGTAGAAAAAATCAGTTCTTTTTATGCAAAGCCAAAACCCGGTATTGAGATAAAACCAAAATAGTTCAATTATTTAAACAAATAATTCTTGGAAAATAGGATTTTAGTACAGAATAAGCATTTGCAGAATCATTTGACAGCCTTTTTCTAGTTTTAATCAAGAACAACGTTCCCTTTCTACGAATGTTTGCACTTATAGTCAAAAGAACATTATATGGGTATTTCCATACTTTTGGTCACTCTCCGCCACCCAACTTCTAAATTGTTTCTCAAAGAATAATTAATATTGTAAAGTGCAATTTAGTAAAAAAGAAAAAAAATTAACAACATAGGCGTAAAATACAAGCGTAATGGCTTGGTGGCAAAATCTTATTTCTTTTTTGAAGAAAATTATTTTCTTTAAATCGAATCAGCATTTTCTTTACTTATTGCTTATTCAAAAGTTTCTCAAATGTTAATTTTTCACTTTTGCCATCATCTCTTACAGCAATAGTATTTACAGCATTTTCAGAAATTTATCTAACAAATATTTTGTGCAGCTGCTCTTCACTTTTCTTCATTTTTATAAAATAAATCTGGGTCTTTTAAAAATCTAAAATTGGGTACATTTGTACTCCTCTTCTTTTACTAGTTCCAGAAAATCAATCATTAAGTATTGCATTACATATCGGATTTGAAATATCATCTATTTCTTGATATAACTTGTTAACAATTAATTTTCGGGGTGCCGGGAAATCCCATATGAAAAACACTACTCACCAAACAACAGAGTCTTAAACATATTTTTTTTTTTTTTTTTTGATCGTAGGTCTTCATTTGAGTCCACACCTCTTTTTTTGTTGTACTAATTGTGCTCAATTCAATTTCAAACTGGTAAAGGCTACTTAACACTTTTATACTTTGTTTTATTACATGTCAAAAACTTAAGTAATATGTAAAAGTTTGACAGTGAGAATGCAATGTGTTTTGAAAATGACAAGTTTTACGAAAAAAATTTGACCACCCATACGACTTCATTGTTTTTTTTTAAATTTTTCTAAATAATAAAGGCCCAAATATAATATGCATAAGCTTGCTAAGCTTCTGTTAAAGATTTACAAAAAGCCTTTTAAATACATTAAAAAAACAAAATGAAAAAACATTTGATTCCGTACGGAATTAAGCTTAACAAAAAGTTTCATTGAGTTCAATATGGTTTCACACATATGATTTACATGTATTCGCTCTGTTTTTTAAGCCAACTTAAGCATATACTAGTAGGCCTTAATAATTTTCATTTAATCAGGGTTGCAATTTGGGTTATTGGTCCCAAATTATTTCTTTCTGTTGAGCGGTTCGGAATTGAGTGTTTTTTTAACTAAGACAGACGGACATGGGGAAATCCATTTAGAGTTTCAAAATTAAATTGTCGGGCCTGAGATCTTATTTTCAAAACTTTAAACGTTTATTCGCACCAATATTTCGGCAATTTTTCTTTCTTATTGTACAAAGTTTTAACAATTTTTTAGCAAATTTTATTTTGTCACAAATCGAAAAAGATAGCCAAATATATACAATGTTGCCACATTTTTAAAATGTCCCTACATTTTAATGATTTTAAAATATCTATCCTTCTTTTCCCTACAGCCATTTCTTTAGAAGAAAATCCCTACGTAGGGATTTTTCCCTACGTATAAAATCAGTGGGTACACATATAGACCGATATACTGTGATAATGAAAGGTTATATGCTCCTTCCATAGTGGTGAACAAAGGTCGCTTTTTAAAATGAAATTCGAAAACGGGTCATACCATATTTATTTAGTATATTTAATATGTGTGGTTTGGTTAGCAAATGAAAAACAATTTTAAATTTTTACAGTAGTCAATCTATATATATATATAAATAAGTTGTCCTATGTTCGTCATTTTGTAACTCGAGAACCACTCAACCGATTTTCAAACGAGTACATGCGTTGGAAAGGTCTACTTTCACTGATGGTTTATAAACCATCGAAAAATGTATACGAATATGCGTTATAGGCGCTCTTTTATAATGGTGTGCTTTCTCTATATAAAATTTTTTCCTTATGAGAATTACATTTTGTCGGTATAAGGCTCTGCTTGCTCGCGTCATTTGACTTATTTTATTTCTGTGTGTTTATTGATTGTCATTTAAGCTTACAGTGCGAGCATTGGCATTTTCAAGGCCAATCGTTGCAAGTTTGCGGAATAAATTAAGAATTTCCTGTATTTTCACACGGTCAACTGTATGTTGCATGTTCACGTGTTGGGAAGCCGTCGTCTTTATTAATTTTTTGTGAAAATGGCAATACTTAAAATGTCGTTTTCCACCAAGCTCTGCAATAATTTTTTTTTTTTGATGTTCTAACTTTTTTTATATTATTTTGCACTTCTTTTTCAGGAAAATGTCTATTATTTCTAGAAAATTAAATTTTTAATACAAAGACGTAAACGCATGTTATTGTATTGTCCGGCAACGCGGGCAGAGTTACTCTAGTTTATTGAAAAAATTATTTTTTATTGTGCCATTATTAAAAAAATATGGATAGTGAACACCGTTTCAAGAGAAAAATTAAAATAAGATAATGATATCCAGATTGACGATTTCCAAAATTTTATGATGATAGAGTGAAATAACCAACCGACATATATTCGCCAGCACATATAGAAAGAAGAATATCTATAATACGTATGTTTATTTTGATGAAATATTTTCGTTCTTGTTCTATGAATTTATGTATTTTCTAATTTGTAATCTAAATTAACAGATAAAAAGGTATCGAAATGTTCTAATTGTTCCTTTATAATCAAAAATTTTTTGTATAAATTAAATGTCTATTATTTTGTGCTACATGTTCATTTTCTGACTTAAAATTAATTCTCGACATTATCCGTACCTTTATAAATTGTAACATATCTACGATTATAATTATTTTCAGTGTTTAAAACAGTTTTATTTTCCAAATCTGGATAATGGGTTAGATTAGCACAATGAGTTGATAAGGCTGTTTTTTATGATGAAATATTTCTATATTTTTGATCTGACTTATGTCCTGCTATCCTAGTTTTTAGTTTACTTTTTGTTGTACCTATATATACTTTATTATACTATCCACTTTCTAGGTATTTTATAAACATCATTTGACATCTCCATCTTCTTAATTTTTTCTTTGATTTTGGTAAAAGTTTACCTACTGTGTGAACAGATTTATGAGCTATTTTGTACATTTTGCTATCATATATATTTGATTTTTCTAATCTTTCTGAAAATTTTGGTATATATGTTACCTATTTATAAATTCTCTGTTCTGTAATTATATTTCGGCTATTTATTCTAAACTTATCATATTGTATTAATAAATCTGTTATTAATTGTGTAACGAAGATTTACATTCCCTTAAATCCCCGCAACATATATATTATATTTATTTCTTTTATTTTATATTAAAGTTTTATACAATACCATATACGATAATTAATTTAATATAATACTTTATTTCAGTTTCAAGTACATATGAAACCCCCTAATGTTATTTAGTTTAATACCAGTTCGCTTAATAATTCTCATCTAGTTCATTTATAATGTTACATTAATACCTTAGCTTGAGTTACAATCGGGGCGATTTCATTGCACCAACGATCTTGCCATTTATTAAAGTCGACCTGGTTCCCGCCTTCTGCACGGCGGTCGCCGACACCTGTGCTTGTCTAGGTGTTGTTTTGTACTGGGGCTTCGGCTGACAGTTTTTGTACTGCGGTTTCGGCAGACAGTTTTTGTACTGCGGCTTGGGCTGATAGTTTTTGTACTGCGGCTTCGGCTGACAGTTTTCGTACTGTTACTTCGGTTAACAGTTTTTGTACTGCGGCTTCGGCTGACAGTTTTGGTACTGTGACTTCGGTCAACAGACCTCTTCTAGTTAAGTCAGTTTATTACATAAGGTTGAATTGTAGTATTTAGGTACCTAATCATAAGAACGAATTGAAGTATTGTAACAACTGCTGAGAACGAGCCATTTCATCACCGCCTAGCACTCAAGAAACCCGATCCTGACTCCCCACCCGATTCCGACCCGCATACACCAGCCGAGGAGAATCCGCCGAATTCCTGCCTGTTTGTGGTGCTGCTAGTAATTTTAAATGAAGTTAACAAAGTATTGTAATTAAATTGCGAATTAATCAATAAAGTTAAGAGATAATTGTTAACCCCGAAAGGGTAAATTCCCCGTGTTTTCACTTAAGATTCGTAATTCCGTAAGTCGACCCTGGACATCACTGGACTACCCCAGCCTACGACAAAACCACGTTACAATTGTTTAGGGAAACTCAGTTTAAATATTTGAAATCCTCCTTTTATTATCTCTATGAAATTCTTAGTAACTAATTTTTAGAACTCTTTCTATAATATGTTTAGCTGTATCAATAATTATTCTCCTTGGATGTTTCGAGAAATGATTATTATTAAGTTATTGTTAAATTTTTAAAAAATTGTTGGATTTTTTTAAATAAGAAAGAAAACTCCCTGAATTAGGCACTCAAAGGAATGCCAAAATATTGGTTCGAATGAACATATAAAGTTTTTGAAAAATTAATTATACTTGAAGTGATAATGGCAAACTTAATATATCATCATTTACATTTACCAGATAAGAGAAATCGAAAAGGCTAGTTGCGATTTAAACACCAACGCTCTTATGCAAAAATAAGTTGAAGTTCACATTAGTTAACTAACACATTAAGCCCAGCAAAAGTGTATGAATACACCTGGCATCGATAAGATCAGCAACAAAATGCTTTTGGAGATGCCTCGCATAGAAATTTCTTTGGAAGGTTTCCTTCGTAACCATGATACCAAACCAGGGAAGTATCATACAGAAGTTAAATCTTACATGCCTATTAGCTTATTACCTAATATTTAAAAATTATTTAGAAAACTATTAGTGTCAAAATTAACATGGATTCTAAATGAAAATATATGTATTCCAAACCACCAAATCGGATTTTAAAGAAAACACAGCGCAATTGAACAAACTCATGAAATAGTAAATGTCATAAGAAAAGCATTTCAAGAAAAAAATATTGCTCTGCACACTTCATCGATGGCTCGCAAGCTTTTGATAAAGTCTGGCATGAAGGCTTAATACATAAATTTAAGCTAAACTAACCAGCACACACACGCAAGCTATTAGAAAGCTACTTAGTCGGTCGCAAATTTATTGTTAAAGTAGCCGATTTTTTAAGTTCTCCCCAGCTAATTGACGCTAGAGTCCCACAAAGCAGCATATGGGGCCGTCTATTATACGTAATTTATACTTCGGACATGCCAAAAAACAACTACTCCCTAACTTCAACATTTGCGGATGATACAGGTTTTCTAAGCGTACACGAAAACTGTCATGAAGCATCTTGTTTCTTGCAGTATCATATACCTGAACTGGAAAAGTGCTTAAAACAATGGAGGATAAAGGTCAACGTGCAAAAATGCCGCGGGAAACATGCCCCCCTATTAAAATCAGTAATCAAATAATACCCCAATACTCGCATGTAGAATACCTCGGTATACATCTAGATCGGCGTTTAATGTTGAAATGGCATATAGAAGCAAAACTAACTCAAACGAAACTAAAAAGAATTCAAATTAATTCGCTTCTTGGAAGAAATTCAGTTCTTAGTCTTGATTGCAAACTTCTACGTTATAACTCTATCTTAAAGCCAATTTGGTGCTACGGCATTCAGTTATGGGCCATAGCCTCGACCTCAAATATCGAAAAAATTCAAAGGCGCCAAAATAAAGTTTCACAGCTGTATAAAATTATAAAAAATTTCCATTTAATCTTGAATACTAAGAAACGGTTAAATTTAAGCTATTTTCTGTGTAATATAAATTTTACTGCCTGGTCCACAATGTCGACAAGAAAATATTTATCGTATATTTTTATTGAAAACAAAAACAAATTTTAGCTTTTTATTATTGTTTTCAATATAAACATGCGAAAGAAATGTTCTTGTCGACATTGTAGCCCTGGCAGTTAATTTAAGAATTCAATCATGTTCTTCAAAATTATTTATTTTTTCTCATAAATTTTTTTTTTATTAATTTGAGCATTAAGTGTGAAAAAAATCGTACAGATTTAAGACATTATTAAAACTAGATTCTGATGATTTCAAATTCAAATTTTAAGAACTTTTCTTATTTTAAAAGAACTTTATTTACCTAATTTAAACACTACAAATACTTAATATTTGTAATATGATCCTATAGGTATAACATTTTAATAAAAAGTTCATACATGTGTACATAACTACGTACATATGTATGTATATGCATATGTGTATATGCATGTATGGCTATGCTAAAACATAATATAGTAGTAAATCAAGGCCTAACCTATCCTAACTCAAAAATTGTCACAACCAACAACAACAGAAAACAGCAAAAACCAAAAACAGAACAAACACAAACTGGAAAAAATAACAAAAATCCAATTGCCTTCAAACATGACTAAAGAGCATACAAAAAGTTTAAATAATGCAAAAACACAATAGCAACAACAAAAATAATAATAATAATAAGAAATGAATACTAAAATAAAAATATACCAAACTTCAAACATACACACAGATACTCACAAACACACTCGAACCAACAATACAAGCACATTTGTAAAATAACTGTTAGCCGTAATCACAAATTGAGTAAGGACCACAGGGCGTCAGTTGAATGCCAGCACAAAAAAAGCACACAGCGACATAGTGCATACGAATACGAGGGACAACGAACAAAATAAAAATATCGGAAAAAACGAAAACGAAATTCAAGCTAAATTTAAAACAAAAAAAACACACACACACAAACAAATATAAAGAGCATACAAGATGACTGAGTTTAACAAATCGGTTGCAGTACAACAATAGCAACAACAACTACAATAAATTACAATAATAAAAATAGAAACAACAATAAGAAATTCCGTTGCTGCGTAATAAAATACTTCCAGCAATTAAATGGGGTCCAAAGTCTAACAAACGGCGCTTGTTGGTTTCGGGGAATTCCTTTGCAATCGTTCATGCTGCTGGTAGTCGTCTACTTATTTTGCATTGCAGTTCCAACACACATATCGTTTGTCCGACAGCGAGAGGTGTTGTGTAACTGCAAATTGGGTTGGAGAGGGCGGGGGGGTGCAAATTTCGTAAACGAATATAAAAACACGATGACACTTCGTGTCTTGAGTTTGGCACAAACCCAGACTGTAGACAATACAAGACGAAACCCAACAAAGTCTGCTATGTGAAACGGTATGCGGAGGGGTAATGGGTGACGGCTCATGACTGAGACCACACATACATACTCGCCGACTCATATTAACAGTTCAATTATGAGGAAAACGCATGTCATTTTCAAAATAAATGGGAGAGTGCAACCAAAATACAAGACGAAGTGCATTTTTTTCGCCAAAGAGTTTAACAAACTAAAGAGAATTTTTAAAGCAGATTTTGTCAAGAGATATTTTGCATTTGTAATGAGAACGATGAGAACTAAATAAATTTTTTTGTTAATTAGTACGCGCGCGTGTAACAGAGATATTTCTTCATATGCAGCAAAATTTTAGTTTTTTTTGCATGTCTGCATATCTATACTCACATATATGGGTGTGTGAATGTGAGCGATATGTTTGTAAACAAAAAATTTATTTTGTAGGGTAAGGGAATGGGGTCGTCTGCTGCATGGTCTCAGTCTAAAATCAGTAACGGACAGTGCATATGAGTGTGCTTATTATGGGCTCTGCTGAGGCTTTTTTTTTTAAAAATCTAATGTACGGTGGCTCGGTGTCTTGTCATTGCTGCTTTTGTTGTTGCTGTTTGGTGTGACTGGCAAGAGTTTATTGTTCCAGTGACTGTAACGAGTGTTGCTGATACTGAACATTTCAAATGGCATTCTTTCTTTTTGTTCTGTTTTTGTTAACTAACTCTTCTTCTTTATGAAGGTTTTGTGTGGTGCCAAGGCGCCGACGCATATAAAGTTTCACTCTGTTGTATTTATTACTCTCTGCGTACTATATGTATAAACAAAATGTGTTGTTTGTTTTTTTCATTGTTTTCCTTAAATAGTCGCCAGACTGAGTACGCTAACGGGGCTTTTGAAATATTGTATCTTTAGCACTATTCTTTTATGAGCCTAGATTTTATTTTGGCTTTTAACATACACAGCTATACCGCTGAAGTTTACAGTGCACTGTTCTGTCTCTACGTTCGCTCATCCAAATCTGCATCCCTTTATCCGTCTGTTGTATTCTGCTACTGCTTAAATTAGCAGCGGCACTTCCTTCATTGACTTTGAGCACTATGTCTGTTAGATAAGCAGTCAAAGGTTACCAGCTTATTTTATACCATATTATGGAGTCACTGCAAACAAATATTAATCGTTGGCAAATTTGGCAAAAAACTACATAGTTTAAATAGGATGTAAAACATGTCGTATTTAGAATAGGAAATGGTAAGGAAATCATTTAAAATCGCACATGCATGATAGTAAATTTCACTTATGATCACTATTTTCCCCTCTTTTGACTTACAAACCTTTTATACTTTGAAAAAAATCTGTCCTTGTGCAACTTGCGAGATTGTCAGTATCGAGCATCATTGATCCTTTGAAACTGAACATTAATTTCTATTGCCTTAGACTGGAACAAATCCACTTCTCTGCCATTAAAACAAGAAAGTTAAGTAGCTCAAGCCCGACACATTTATTACCCTGCACCACAGTACATACATAACTTTTACCCTACTGGGACCTATTGCTAATCGTGGAACCGGCAAGTAAAAATTTTGCTATGCAGTAAGGATTCATATGTGGGTTCTTTGTGCCGAATATTATTCAAACATCCAAACCTTTATAAGAGTTCTGCGTCTTTAAGAGATTTTGGAGAGGGGGCTTATATGGGAGCAATACCAACATTTATAAGGAAGTTATGGCCCTTAAAGCAATATTCGGAAGTGATATTTGTTAGAGCGCTATGATCCAAAATGGACCAATTAGGAAAAAATTTTGTAACACGATTTATGCTGCAATAAGCTAAGTTTGGACAAAATGTAATCATAAAACCAACTCAATAAGATAGTTTAACACCGCAAAGACTATTACGGAAAGAGGTTTGTATGGGGGATATATAAAAATATTGACCGGTTTTCACCATTGCCTATAGGTTTCGTCACTATGACAATTGAAACGTATGTACCAAAGTGATTCTGAGTCGATTGGTAGGTGGGTTAGGACCAATATTTGTATGTGTCATACACATCAGCACGAAAGCGTTATACCCTCTCTACAATTGTGGTGTGGTTATAAAAAGATGCATCGTCTAAGATTGCTCCACGTAAATATGTAAATTTTTAAGTGCGAACATTTCCTTTTTTGGTATGTACTCTTGTAGCAATCATATGCAAAAACATTGACTTATCAGTTGGACAAACAAACAGTTCGCATGAAAATGGTGTAGGATACCATCGTTCGCTATAAAAATAAACAACGAGGTAGAATGAGCTCCGATCTAAGAATTAATCTTACAAGTTCGTTAAGTATTAATAAATGGCATTCATTAGTTAAACAAAGCGGCATTGCCGCTCTACTAATACCAAAATAATAACTGGCAAAATTTCAACTACCTCTGCAAATAGTTCGCGTTATTCTTCTTCTTTGTATGTTTCAAGAAGACAACTTTTTTAAGCAGAGTAAACAAAATTATCTTTATAATTCATCTCTTTTCTGGCACTTCTTCGGTGTTCTATTACAATTTTGAAACAACTTTGTAAGAGGGTAATGATATACGCGCTTATTTGTTGGTGCTTTTGTGCGTGAAGGGTTTCTGCTCATTATGATGGTTATATAATGCCTAAAATATCTAAAATTAAGTAATTTCCATCTTGCGAATTGAACTGTTTTTAAGGGTAGTTTGTCTTTTTAACTCAAAATGACCCCAAATAGTATGATTCTATGACAAGTAGTAGTATATATACATATATATTGTATATATGACATTTGCGATTGTTGTTAGATAAAATGATTTAAAGCAACTCCTCTGCCGTTATGAGATCCCCGATCTTTCATTGCTTGTCTTTTTTTTATATAGATGTGGTAAACATTTTAAGCCTCGCCTAAGCTCATTTTTCTTATACGATGAGATCCAAAAAACTTACTTTTTCCATATGGTCTCATATAAAATTCTATTTTCCGCTATTGCAACCTCAGCCAAATTTAACAATATATAAAGAACAACATTTTTCGGTTGATAAACAAATTATGTGCTCAAAAATTATGTGCTTAATATCGATCATTTTCAGAACGATCGTTTTTAGCAGGTGTGATGAATTTTGAGCGATTTTAAGATCAATTTCTGAATTATAGTCTTAATTTTTGTCAAAAATGCCGTTCGATTATCATATAAAATCTAAAAGAATATTGACTGGAAATAAGAGGAAAATGTATCGGAAGTCAATTTTTAAATATACTGAAAACAATATTATCGGTTTGGAAATGTTTTGTTTTCAGAATCGTTTTATATTATATATACCTGATTAAATTTTTAATTAAATTATTATTGAAAAATTCTTAGCCTTAACGTAGGAATCGCAATAAAAATTCAAGACATAGCAATGATACATTAACGAATAAATGTATCAATCGACTCCAAAATCAGATCTAAGCCAGTTAACTGGCTTTGATATCTAAATAATATTTATATTTACATATTTAAGTTTTTAGATATGCAAAATCATCCCTAGCACTTCTATCCAGTTCTTTTATTACCACAGCAAATATCGTTACGCATTTACGAGATCTTTTTCAAGGAGAAAAATAATAGGTGTTTGCAATATATCACGTTTCGGAAATATTTTAGCCGTCGCTGACTTCTTATTATATACAGATTTTTATTCTTTCGCGAAATAGCATTATGTCAGAAATAAAGGCACTTGCTCTATTCAGAGGGAAAAAATTCAAAATTTGACAACAAAATTGTCTATAAGATGTGCAAACATAATTTCTTAATGTGCACAGTAGTTTCAGAGACATCGTAAAAATTTAAAAGAAAAAAACAAATTTTTATAAAATTTTTAACATTTAAAAATACAACAAACGAAAAAATTAAATATACAACAACGAGCCATTTTTTTGTCCACTAACATGTAGCTGAATGTGACAGAAAAAAACTGATACAAATTGAAGTACAACACACAAAAATTCAAAAGTTTTGCAGTATATCTGTTGCTTAAAAGTTTTGCACCAATTTTAATGAAAAAAAAAACTCAATTTCTTTATGTTTAAATTTTTATTTTTTGGGTCAAACTTTAAGGCTAGTTTAGACGGTAATACAATGTATTATGACTTTGTAGAATCAAAATATTATGAAATTCTCTTCTTGGTTAAAATAAAAATCTGTTTTAAGTATTTTTCATGTTTATGGTACTACTAGCTTAACCCGGTGCGCTTTGCTACCCCCATCGAAATAAAATTAGTATTATTTTTTTAAACAGATGTCGTATATTGATAACACAGCATGTTGGACCAAATTTTAATGTTTTTATAGTAACCGTTCTACAGATATACAGAAATTTTAAGTGTCTTCGTATGGGAGGTACCCCGCCTAATTTTCCTATTGAACATACCTTTTGAACGATGTTTTGTATTATTATCTAAGCTATTTGTACAAAACTGGAATACTTTCACTGTAACAGTACTCCAAATACGTAGAAATCTTTATTGCCATTGTATGGGAGGTGCCATGCCCGCTTTTCTAATCCATCCGACTTTTTTGCAGATGTCGTATTGATAACCAAGTTATTTGTTTCATATTTGAAGACTCTTTATGTAACCGTCCTCCAGATATAAGGTTATGTATATTTTTAATATATATGTTAAGAGCCGGGTAATCGGGAAATTGCTGTAAAACTTCAGAAAATTCGGCTCAGTAACTAAGGGGTCTGTAGAGAACAAGCAAACATACGCTTTTTCATTTATATATATTTTTATTTTGAAAGAGTGGGTCCTACAAAGCTTGAAGACTTTTGTCTGCAGATATGAAGAATTTAATATTTTCGTTTTTATGGGGGTAAAACCTGCCCATTTTTATTTTGAAATTTATAGTTTACCATAATGGTGGCTTTAACCATATTTGAATACTCTCGCTGAAATAGTTCTTTAGTTACGCGGTATTTAATATATGCTTCCTATGGGAATATGCCCCTATCGCAAAAATAGGTAGCGTATTTTATTTTTAGGGCTCACGTGATGTTACTGTAAAAGTTTCAGGAAAATCGGTTCAGTACTTTAAGAGTCTATAAACCAAAAAACAAACAAAGAACTATACAAACATTTTTCATTTATATATATATAGATTAAAATAAAAGCAAGAATATTAAACAGCTGAGCTATAGTATATACAAAAACAGCATGAAAATTTCCAGAGTTGATTTTGGTTGTATAAAAATGTTACCACCTTTAATATATTCTATTAAAATACACCACTGGTGTGATGAGAATACATAAGTTTCTAAAATGGTTTACAAAATGAACATTTACACAGAAAACAATTTAAAATTTCTCTAATCACCAAATTTATACCAAATTCATAATATCAAGCAAACAATTTGTTGATTTTGCACCTATTACCAATTTATGAATTTTTTTTCTTTCAATTATTGATATTTTTGTTTTAATTAAAAAAATTATCAAAAAACTTTGCCATTTCCAACAATGTGTTGATTTATTTAATTAAATATTGACAATTCCCAACAACAAGTCTGCAAGTTTATATTATTTTATTTTAAACGAAAAAAGTCAATTAAGATTTTTCGTTATTTAATTAATATTTTAATTAAAATTTTATTTCAAAATAACTAAAATGTTAATTAAATCAAAATTTAATTTTTAATTTTTTTTTTCAATTAAAAAATAATTGATTCAATTATCACATTAATTAAATTTAAATATTTTTTTAAACCATTTTTTTAATTGATAAAAAACTTTTTTCTGTGCTTGTAAAATTTTTTATCCTTATTTATTCAATGCATTTTGCTTTTACACGATAAGATTTTCTCATTCTGCATCATTTTTTGGCATGTCGTAATACATTATATTACCATGTAAACTAGCATTTAATGATATCTCTGAAACTACCGAATAAATTTAAAAACAATGTTTGCACGACCTAAATAAAATTTTGTTGTCGCATTTCATATTTTTTTTTTACTGAATAGGGAAAACCCCTCATAAGTTATGCTGCTACAAGTGGTGAAAGGACCTCAATTTTGTACATAACGCTTTAACGCCAAAACTAGAGCTGATAATACAAAAATGGAGTGGAGATTCGCGTTAAGAGCTCTAGCAATAGAAAAAGTTTATAAAAATTTGTAAACACGTTTTATTAACGTAAGAAAAACTTAACTTCAGAAAACTTCTTAACAACAACTTTTATTGCTAAGGAATTTTTTTTATATTTTGGTAAAAAGTTACAATGGATTACTGATTGACACATCTTAACTGTCTAGACAAATAGGCAAATAGTAGAAAACAAAGCACCACAAATTTATTATTTAATTGAAATATTTCCTTTTTTATTTCTAAGTTATTCTATTCAGATGGTCATCCTAATTGGCTGCAAAGAAAGTCACTCATACACCTCGAAGGCCTTTCAGAACGAATGTGAATGCAACGAAAGGTTTGCCACTGTTTGTGAGTGGTGTATTGTTCCAAATTTTTTTAATTTTAATTTTATTTTTTTTTTATTTTTACGGTTTGACAAACATAAAAAAAAACCTGGAAATGAAAGAGAGCTGCAGCTGCAATATTGCTGTTTTTCAACGTTGACGGCGACGACTACGGCTGACTACGTTAAACGGTGCCGATAGTGGTAAAAAAAACAACAAAAAAAAAAAAAAAACAAAAAAATATATAAAATAAATAAATTTTAAAATACAACCAACAACTAAAAACAGAAATTTGCAATACACACATTTCTCGTTGAGTAAGTTCAAGTTGTAGTTTGGCATGCAAGCGTTTCAGTTAAAACGGAACTTTCACAAGGAACGGTTCAAATAACTTGTCTGGCTGGCTGACTGGCTGGTTAGATTGGCTGGCTTAATACACATAAAACCAAAAATCAACTCAACATACAATATATTTAATAATATACCTATCTAGTAAAAAAAAACACACATACGAGACTTGTTATAAACCACTTCACCACAAACATAAATGAGCAAAATTTATTTCAAATCAATTCAAATAAAATGAAATTAAATACAAAACAAACAAAATTTGTTGGCCAAGACAAGAATATAAATAATTAAAATAACAACAACAATAAAAATTAACAAAAAGTGGCCATAAAGACTAGTGTTAACGTTCTCTTATAATAAATTATACAAACGAGCAAAAAATAAAAATAAAAATAGACAAAAAATTATTTCTTTAAAAGACTTTTGAAAATAAATAAAAGATACAACATTTAAGCAGAAAAATAATTAAATAACACATACTGTTAACAATAACAAAAGCAAAAAAAAAACATAAAAACAAATTCGAGTGATAATTAATGACATTGTGGGAAGATGTTGTTGATGATGATGATGATGGTGTTACTTAGTAAAAGAGAGAAATAGAGAGCGAATTATTTGAAAGTCAAAAAAATCAATCAGACAAATATTTACGATTTAGAAAGTAGTATTAGCGATTATTCGAGTCAAACTGTCCGAATAGCACTTACACATTTACAAGTTACAAGTATATCTTTAAATTAGTCTTTGGCAATATGAAAAGTAGCTTAAATCGATATAACACAAAATTGAGTTATTACAAGTAGAAGAGGTGTAATATCTTTTATATTTTTTTTAAACCATTTACTGGTAGCATCTATTGAAGTCGTTACTAATACGATAATATACAGATTTAAAGCAAAGAACTTATCGAATAAAACTTAAACGAAACTGAGGATATCTTGAAACCACAATATTTGACATAAACTACTTTTAAATATTGGCACAGACAAATTTGACATGGAAAACATAATTGGACTTAAACCGGTTTTTTAAGAGTTGTTTAACCTATGGGGCATGGGGGCATTTATGCATATGTACATATGTACTTTTTAAAGTTTCTACAATTCAGCTTAGGGAATTAATAAGTTAAGAAAAAAAAATCGACAATATACAAACTGAGATATTTTTAATAAAGAGAAATTAAGACAAACAGCTTATTCACACAAAAAACCAGGATAGCTGAAATTAATAGTCTTCCCACCTTTTGATATTTCCAAAACGGGACACCAGCATAAAGTCACAGAAAAATTAATTTGTAATTATAAGCCCATTTTATTTATTTAAACAACAATCTCGTACATCTGATAGCCTAATTCGGTCAATTTTCGAATGCAAAATTCAATAGCTTGTGCAAATTTAATGAAAATAAATTAGTGTATTTAATAAAAAATAAATACCTCTATAAACATTTTGGTAAAACTCCAATTCATTAGAAAGTTTACGACAATTGCAATAAAAAAAATCAAATCTTTCGATTGACAATTTGACAAGCACAAAAAGGAGCGAAATATTTAAGTGTGGCTAATCGTCTCAAATATTTCGGATTTGCTTATAAAACAAATTAGTTTTTTCAAAATAAGTCTTCGTTCATATTTTAAAACATTTTCTGTAGAAATTTTAATTCTCCTTTGAAACTGTATTCGTGTCCATACAATGAAACTTTTCTTTTGCAGCATTTTATCTGTTTTTCCTTAAAATATACATATATATTGTATATATTTTTTTTATTTGTATCAATACCAAATTCACCAAAACTTCTGGTGCACGAAAAAATTTACACTTTTCTATTCATCTTTCTCCTTCACTTTGTTAATAATATGAACAATGACTCATTGCAAAATTCATTATTATTTTGTGTGACAATTAATCAAAAACTGAAGTTTTTTTTCTGAAATCGGGACAAATGGTGTCCCGTTCAGAATATTGAAGGTACATGTGACATTTCACTCTAAATGGCACAGGCTGCCACCTGCGCCTGGCTGAGACCACTTGTATTTTGTATGGAGTTTTTTGTGGCTATCGCAAAAACTCACACAAATGAACTTCAGGGCCAGGCTGGGACTTCTTTTATTTGTAGCAAGAATATTTTGTTGTCATCTAGAATAATTCTTCCAAATAAAAGTTAAGAAAATATTCCTTTGTGTTGCGTTTAATTTTTGCTATGTTTCGTTTTGATTTTATTTTCTGCAGTCCATTTATAATAGGGCAGGGCCTGATTAGGCCCAGATGGATACACTAGGAACAAAATTGGCATACGGTCAATTGCCACGCCCACGGTGTTTAAAAATTTCCAATTTTTTCTTGTTTTCTTGTAAAAAACACTTTAATTGAAGAATTCATTAACAGGTGTGTGCTGGAAATCAACGTAAAACGCAACAATTTTCAAATTCTCTTTTATACACTTATAATGATTTTTTTTAAATTTTGTTATTAAATAAATAGAGAAATATTTGTATAATATTTGTTATAAAATTCTTTTATTACAGAAATCTTATTAAAAAAAACTGTTAAAATTCTTGCGTTTAACGATTTCGATTTCCAGCACACCCCTGTAATAAGTTTCGTTCTAATATATTTAATAATTATATAAAAAAAAAACTGGGTAAATTCTTAAGGATTATTTATAATCAAATAGGCTAAAAATATGTTTTGCTTTAAAACATTTAAGATGCTCTACACAGAAAAAAGTGTTTTATCAATTAAAAAAATGGTTTAAAAAGTATTTTAATTTAATTAATGTGATAATTGAATCAATAATTTTTTTAGCTGCAAAAATTAAAAATATAATTTTGATTTAATTAACATTTTAGTTGTTTTGAAATAAATTTTCAATTTAAATTTTAATTAAATAACAAAAAATTTTATTTGACTTTTTTCGTTTAAAATAAAATAATTTAAACATGTAGAATTTGTTGTTGGGAATTGTCAATATTTATTTAAATAAATTAACACATTGTTTAAAACTTCAAAGTTTTTTGATCACTTTTTTAATTAAAATTAAAAATATCATTTATTGAAAATATTTTTTCAAAATTTTTAAATTTTTAGTCATCATTTTGGTAATAGGTGCAAAATCAACAACTTTTTTGCTTGATATTATGAATTTAGAACAAATTTGGTGATAGGAGAAATTTAATAATTTTTTCTGTGTATATTTCTGTGGCAATAAGCAAAAAGTGCTTAAATCACTATTTTTAGTTTTGCAGGAGAGCAATTTGAAATGAGATTTTTGAAAACTTGCTCGTATTCTAATTAATCATCACGGTAGTTTTTCCATGTTCTTATTCCTTAATATTCCTTATGTCACAGATCGGAACTCAACCTAAGTTTTAACTCCAAATGTTATTGCACATTGAATAAGATAAGTAATTCTGCTATAACTTCCTTAAAAATCGTACAGAAAAATTGGAAAAATTGGAGCTTTGCCCAGGTATACTTTTCAAACGTGATGATCTCAAAGGTGCCATTAACTAAAATTTAACGTAAGTCAACTTAATAAGCACTTTATTCTTTTTACCACGGATTTTTGTTTAAGATGAATTATTTTAAATCTTGATCAATACTAAATCCCGTAACGAGTCCTCCAAGTCCAATATTCGAAATGCTAAAATTCTTGTCGACTTCGAATAAGTTTCAAAATTTTGGTTTTAGTTCTACTTTAAAACATTCAAAATATCTATACAACTATGTAAAAACTATGAATAACAAATAAAAAATTTTAATTAATACATTTTATTTATTTTAAGAGTTATAAATTCAACTACAAATTATATTCATTTACCGAGCAATAGTTACGTAGAACTCCAGCTCATTATAGTAAAATACATTAGGCGGAATTTTTGGGAAGAATCGAACCCGCAGCCCTTTCAATGATATACTTGCTCACTATCATCTATCCCACCGAGTCACCCACATTTTCCCAGTTTTATTCACAGTTTTATATAATTATATGTACATCAAAAGAGAGCATAAAAATGCGAATAAGAAAAAGCAGGGTAAATGGAAGAATTTTATCTTTAATTAGAATCAATATCTGAAACAAAAAAAGAATTTAATGCAATTAGTTTTAATTTGTGACTTCTTATGAAGTTTTTTATTTGCTCATTGATTTGATATATAATTGGAAAGTCTAAAATTTTTTTTTTTTTTTGGTTTGAAATATATTTTATTTTGGTAGTAAGAAAAATAGCAAAACAATCTAGATGATGTATTTAATTCTAATAATTAGCAATTTTTTTTAATTATCCTCCCATTTGTAATTTGTACAATATTGCTCTTAGACCCTATAAAGAAATTATATTCTAAATCCTTCTGTCTGTTGAAATGGGTCTTCCGGAGATGGCAGTAATAATGGGAACGAGGTTGTTTTATATTTCTATCACATATGCTCCGGTATAACTGATAACTGATATATGAGCAAAGAACTACGATTGCCTCTAATTGTTTTAATAAGATCCGCTGTTTTTGTTTTTTTATTTTAATGTGTAAACTTGCTTTAAGATTTGTTTACACTTAACAAACACATGTACTCAATATTTTATTTAATATATTTAATTCTGTTTGATAATGTTTGTTAGTGGTTGAGTGGTCTAAGACGCTGCATTAAGTTAGTTGAAGTGTATTAAAGGCTCGACACAGCCAAATGTAAGACTCTTACCTGCATTAGAATACGATTCTAAACAAGTTTTGAATAGGAAACAAGGTTTTATTTTTTTATATAAATCTGAAATTAGAGTGTTTATGTTGCTCACGAAAATTTTGAAGTTCCTAAAAATACCTACTTGACCACAACACACACACATGTAAAAAGAGTCAAGTTTTTTTAGAAATATGCATGTACCGAAATTATTTTTATGTTTAAATTGTTGTAAAGATATTATTCGCTAGTAAGTCCATATTTGCCCAAAGCCTGAGCTTCGGGAATAGGGCATCATGTAGTCGGGTGTATCTTGACTATAGTTTCTCTTTGTATTCCGCAGGGTATTAAAGTAAAGATGTTCATAAAAAAAATAAAATTAAAGTATTTTTTGGGTTTTAAGAAAATAATTGTGAACATTTTTTTTTTTGTTTAAACATTCCGAAACTTTACAACTTGCTGTAGTAATTTAAATGTAAGTAAATAATTAATTTCAATGATATTTGCAAAATTAAAATATCAAATAAAATGAATATTAAGGGTTAAAAAAGATCAAAAATTATTGTAGGCAATATTGCCTAAATTTTTATTAAACCAAATACTGCACTTAGCCCTGGTTTTCCAAATTTCAATGCTTCAAATTTCTCCTCTTTCCTAATTTTTTTTTATTAAAATAATATTAATATCCGGAAGTTACAATATTATTGTTAATTATTTTAAACACCAAATGTCATACATAACAACAGCTTACATTTACTCTCTTCCACTGTTTTTTGCTTCGCGGATCCAACTTTAATTTTGTCCAAAGGCCTTACGAAATGTTAATACAATACTGTATACAATACTGTTTCATAGATATCTTGTTTATATATGACACCCTTGGGGATGTAGGGATCATTTTAAGTATATTTCTCTTAGTGTTTCATTATCCGGGCCATAATCAAAGGCAACCAACACCTGGTATTCGACAAAGACCTAAAATTGACCAATCTCAAGAGCTCTTCACATTGACTATTGGTTGAGACCTCCGTTAGTATGCTTCTTGCATGAAATGCTTATTGACTTTTGAGAAGGTTGTCTTAGTGGAAGGTTCGCTTTTCCGTTGAAAATATACTTTCGGGAATCACGTGGTGGTTGTGGTTTACTACTGAAAGTCGAGGGAAGGGATATTCTAAGAATTTCACTAAAGGGCTGGTATTTCACCACTTGTGAGATATCTCGGCCTGAGGAGCGATAATCCCTTTGTGCTATTGCTACTCAACTGATGCTGCCAGCATTTTTTCCAAAATAGTAGAGGTTAGATATCTACAGTTCTTAAGCAAGGCGCAACTGTAAAATCGTGCCAGACTATGTACCCAAATTGCTGTGTATGTTTCTTGTGCTCATACTGGGAGTAGGCCCTATGACAGGTATCCATGTAAGATTAAGAGATAAAATTGCTTGTATTCTTCTTCGCGGACCCCCCGGAATTCTGCAACAAACCCCAAGGGGTCGCATTTGGAAACTGTTGCATAACCGATGTAATAATCCTAAATATGTACGAAAAAGGTGATATATGTATGTATTATTAATATCGTTAACTAACAGGGTAAAATAATCTCTTATTAAAATAACTTATATTTTAACAAATAGAATCTGGGAATTTTAGTTCTCATGTTGAGTTTAATTTTTATTATAAATTTTTATATTAATTCGAATGTGTATTCTAAGTCAATTTAAAAAGCTTTTATACTTTAATAGTCTTATTCCTTCCTGGAAAATATTATTCCTGGAAAATATTGAAGGAATAAAACTATTAAAAAGTATAAAAGCTTTTTAAGTTGTAATTTGACTTATGGCTTATAAATCAGTGAGTGCTTAAACGCTGGTTTAGTTGAACTAAACTTAAATTTATATGTTGTTTAAACTCAACAGTTGTAAATCAGTGTTCCATGTATTATATGTAGTTTAAAAAGTAACATGTGGCAGCACTACGATAAATGTTGTCAAATTCATATGGTCTGTATTGGTAGTTTAAACGCCCAATTTTATGCGTTTAAAGGTGGTTTATATGTTCACTGATTTATAGATATGCCGGTTTAAGCACAGTTTAAACCAAAAACAGAGTTTTACTTGCTCTGATTTATTTGCCCTTAGAATACACATTCGAATTAATATAAATATTGATAAAAAAAACTTCTAACTAAAAAAAAAAAGATTACTCAAGCCGGTAGATTCTGTGAAAAAAATTAGCTGATTATAGTAAATATTTGGTTTACATTAAAAAATATCTTTGAAATATTCTTCTAGATGATGAATTTACAATATTATCAGCACACGTTCTTAATGCTTGGCTTTGTTGGGTAGTTGTCAAAAAATTATCAAAAAAAAAAATGTCAAACATTTTTAGGATATTCAAGTCAAAATGATAAAAAATTTAAGTCAAAGTTTAAGTTTTCACCCCCTTATGCAAAAAAATATAAAGTTTACATTAGTTAAACAGTACATTACCCCAGTACAAGTGTACGGGCTTAATGTGTTGGTTAACTAATGTGTACTTTATCTTTTTTTTGCATAAGACTGTAAGTATTTAAGTAAATTGCCTGAAACAATTAAAAATATATTCTTATGATCATATACATACACACGTATGTACATACATAAGTATGTTTATATGAACATATGCATGTCTATAAATTTCTTATTGGCTATCAAAAACTAAGAAAAAAAAGATGTATTTTATTTTAATTTTAAATCTGCATAAAGATGAGATACGGATGTTTGTAAGTGTGTAAAATGCGATATGTAAGTGATGATGATGACGATTGTTTGGGTAAATGTAGCGCTACGAAACTAACAATACAAGAAATAAACGTCTAACAAAATAGATGGCGGTGAAAAAGGTAGTGCTCATATCAGTAACATTTAGAGGATACCAACCCACTTATCAATGGCCCCATTTTGTCAATGAAATTTAAATGAACCAGTTCCGTCCGTTCTTTCATATTCGTCGTTTTGGTTGCTCGTTCATTCGTTTATTTGGCCAACCAATACATACAACCAAAAAATTATTTCGTTAAACAGCATATTCGAGTTATTTTTGTTATAACGTTGATAAAGTTGTAGATTTGCTGTTGCTAAAAAAATCTGCTGCAGCTGTTGCCGATAAATAGTGCTGCTGCTATCGGTGTGACTTGTAAGTCGTACTAGTGATGGCAATGACGATGATAATATTACTGATGATGATGATGATGTTGCTTTTGATTTCGTGCAATTCACTGTAATCGTTGTGCTAAAATCATTTCATATTTTTCTTTTATGGCTTTATCGCATGACGTTCGCCGTAACAATATTCATTCGTCCAACGGTCGTTGAACGTCTCGGTTTATTATTGTTATTAATATTATTTACCCTACATACCTACCAGACAATTACACGTTGGTGCCTACATACATATTGGCTGCTGCTGTTCTACAACTTGCATTCATCCATCCATCCATCCAACCATCCAGCCATTTATCTATCGACGACTTACTTCCATTCAACACACCCGCCGCCTTAACCGATATTTCTTGTTGGCCTTTTTTCTCTTTACTTTTTTTCCAATGACTGTTTCTTTGCTGTTGCTGTTTGGTTTGCATGTAAGTGTATATTTTATTGGTTCATTCAACCATTGCATACCATTTAGTCTACAACTATTTTTGCAGCAATTGTTTGTTTCCCTCATTCAAGTTGTTCGCTTATACATCCCATTAAACAATTTGAAGATATTTATTTCCATTGAAGAAATTGGGACAAATTTTCGTAAAAGAAAATTTTCTTTCATATAACGTTGCATACAAATTTTTAATCCTTTTAACGTCTAAGCAGTATGTAAACTTTTATTTTCTAAACGACTACCTGGCAAAATTAACAATTAATCGTCTAGAAGAATCTCCCAAAGGCAGAGTATCTTCGGTTATGCGATATGTTTTCTGGGACATGGAGATCCACTGAACATGTATAGAAATTTTAAGTGCTCATAACTATTGACATTGCAACTGGCTTGTACTAGACAGACGTTGATTTTCCCACTTATTTCTTCTCTCATTTTTGCTGCAACTACATTTAACCAAGTTGCTACTAGTGTTACCAAAACGTCACTCAAAGTAGAAAGGAAAAAATAAACGAGTGTCTTAATTTTCAAATGTGTAAAAAATAAACTTATTACATTAACAAAAAAAACCAGACAAAAAAAAGACAAGAAAAAGAATTAATAAGAAAAAATAATTACAAAAAAAATATGAAGAAGCTGTTTCAGTGTCTAACATTAATACCCGCTTGTACTCATCTTATCAAACATAAATCTGTCGTCTAGAGGTTGGAATGGCTTGCAATCAAGTTAAAAGACTTTTAAAATAATATTAAATGACAAAAGTGTGTGCGAGTGTTAATTTTTTTAATTGTGTGTTAAATAGTTGTCTTGTAACTTTTTAAGTTAAAGTCTGTCGTTCATCTCGAATGTCAAGAATATCGGCGTTATAAACTCAACAACTAAAGAAACAAACTCTTCAAGTGCCAAAAGTTTTTACCAGTCAAATTTCAACAGAATAAAATGAAATATTTCTTAACAAACAAAAAAAAAAAAATTAAAAATGCTTTTTAAATAACGGATGAAAACTTGTTTAACTGTTTTTTGTTAATTATTAAACAAATTCTATGGAATTAAAAAAAAAACAACTGCAATAAATGATATAAAAATAATGCTCTCAGTGTAATGAAACCTCCATTACGCAAATTACAGCTAATTAGACTTTTGCCAAGAATTACAAAAAACAACAAAAAAATAAAAAAATAAGCAGATACTCCAAAGCTAAGCTGAAAAGCATACCGCCTATATTTATGTATAAATTCCAACTAGAATTTTTAAGAATTTTATAATTGGAGCAGCATCATGTATATTTGGAAATTGTTTGTCTTAAATGGTAAGTTGAATTTCCTCTTTCTTTTTTTTAACGTTGGTTTTAACAAAGAATGCAATTACTCCCAATTTGTTTTTAAATTGCAAACAATTTTAGTAACTGCTAATTAAAGAAAATTCTCAAATTAAAAAGAAATGTCTTAAATATTATTTTAGATCAGGTAAAATAATCTCATTGTCATTAAAACATATGAAAAAATCAAAGACAATATTAAAATAAGTAAGAAAGTATAGTCGGTAAAAACCGGGTATCAAATGGTCGGTATATACCACAGTACATAAAGACACATTTTCGAGATTGTACTCTTTTTGGGTACCGATTGCCAATCATGGACCCGGCAAAACAACATTTTGTTATGAGGCTCAGATTGACTTATAAGATTCTTTTTTTTTACAGAATTTTATTTAAATATCAGCATCTACATAAGATTTGTTCGTCTTAAAGCGATTTTGCCGAAAGAGTTTACATGGGGCGAAATACTAAGTCTGGACATTATCAAAATTATTTTGGCATTAAAATGTTTAATGTCTGTTGCGCAATACGCTATAGCCCTCTTGTGCATATGAAATATTTCTAAAAGTTATCGATATACTCATAATATATAACTCGATATTGATAACATTTACGAATAAAGTGATTTAATATAAATTAACGAAAAGTATAAATTCTTAAAATTATTTCATTACTTTTGTTAAAATCGGGAACTCTGGGGTCTCTGGAAATTGAGAATAGTTTCTCGCTTTCTCGGGAACGAACAAAGGCGGAGAAAAAACAAAAAGTAATTGCAATATTAAGATATAAAAAAATATTATTTCGTCGCCTTAGAGTGTAAACCTGCTAACTAACTTCTAGCAAATTTTGCAGGGCAGACAAAATGATTCCTATGTTTTCCATTTCTAGGTTAAGAAGCAAACCTATATATATACATATATGTATATAGAGTCCCGAATTGAAGTACAATTGTTCCTCGATTATTCGTAATGGTCGGGACCGGGAGCATTTTCTCGGTTAATTAAGTACAAGCCTTGGTTTCAAACATTTATCATCGAGTGCTTTGGTAGCATTAATGAAAATGTGTTTGTATGTGTGACAACGACGATGCTGGATGGAAAATCAAAAGTTTTGATATGACGGCGAATATAACGTCCAGCACACGTGCACGAGTGAATTCGCCTGCAGGACAAGCATTTTGATCGTGTACAGACCCCTTTAAAACTTTTCTATGACTTTTTACCGCTGATACGGATAACATTGTAAAAAAATCACAACAATCCACACTTCTCAAATTTCTAAACTAATTATCTTTACAAATGCTTTCGAATCATGACATGCAAGCAAGGCAATTCCCCTTTTTCGTCTTATGCACACTGTGTTTGGTTGTTAAAAAATAATAAGAAAAAGTTATGCTTATAATCCCGGATATCAAAGTATGAATCAAAGCACACAAATTTTAATCGATGCAAAAAATTTTATTTTTCTCTCCCGAAATTGATGTTGCCGGTTAATTGAATCACGAACAATCCAGGTTCAACTGTAAATGTTTTTCTTAGTCGATACGGCGTACTTTATTATGCGAACGGTATCAAAATTTAATACTATAACACATGGATTTACCAGGCTTTCTAAGTTGGCGATTTGTTAAATCGTTTAAAAGATTAACCTCGTCTCTCTAATGGATATACATACTTTTACTATGCAACTTCAAACATGTTGGCACCCAAATACTTAGAGGGTGACAACTATCTCCATATCATCGTGCCGAAGTTGTCTTCACGTATATCACAAACATTTTTTTGGGAAAACTGAATTTTCACAATATAAAACTTCTGCAAGGGAATACGAAATTTAAACTTAAACTTTGAGAAAACAAGCCAGGAGCAGAGTTAAATAAGAGTGTGCTACCTTGGGATTACGCAGAGCAATGGATCTGTTAAATTAACCACAGGAAGTGGTCTTATCTCATTTTTTTGTGAAAACCGTCAAGATAATTGCGGCATGACGATATACATATATGTATATCTTTAACAGATAAGGGTTCAAAATGTTTGTCATACAGGTGATTTCACTCGCGTACGTGTGCTGGACGTAATATTCGCCTTCATATCTAATTTTTTTAATTTTCCATCCAGCCTGGTCGGTGTCACACATACAAACAAAGTTTCACTAATACTACCATAGCGCTTAATGAGAAATGTTGACCCCTCAAAACAAAGAGAACGAAAAAATAAGTGAAATAGGACGAAAATTTAATGTATAATAGAAATGTTGGTCTTATTTATACATTAGTATATAAGAACTTAAACGGACTCCTTAACTACTGAGCCGATTTTACCTAAATATTACAGAATTTTTCTGAATAACTGGCGCATAACAGGCATTAAATATTTGTTAAACACCATATGGACGGTGCCACGCCCAAACAAACACAATGAAGATTTATGTATACCTAGAGTACGGTAACAATAAAAGTACAAACAGCTTGGACATCAATACACACTACACCATCTGTCAAAAAGTGGGATATATGCGAAAAATGGGTGCGGCACCTCTCATATAAATTCACTGTATATTTCTGTATATCTGGAGTACAGAAACAAATAAAGTTTCGAAATATACTAGAAATAGCTTGAATAAAAATACTCTACATCGGCGTATATGTGGAGAACGGTAACAGAAAATGTTTTAAATTTGTTACAAATAGTTTAATTAACAACTGTCAAAAGATGGATTAGAGAAGTGGATGTGTGGCACCTTCAGTACAAAGACAATATAGATTTCTGTTTATCAAGAGAACGGTAACTGTAAAAATTTCCAAATTTCCTACAAATATCTGTTATGTTAAAAAAAAAATAATACTTATTTTTCGATGGGGGTATCATAGCGCACAAATTAAAGCTATTTAAATATAAAATATCTTAATTTATTAAATCAACAACACCTTTGAAGTATCCTCAAAAAAGCTAAAGTATAAAAATATTTCCTAGAAATGCTGTTGCTAAATGCTTTTTTGTGATAAAAATACAAAAAAAAAAAAGAAAATAAAACAAAATACAAGGTACTGATAACAGTTATTGCGAATTCATAATAATTTTCATACAAAACATCAGCAACAGCAAATGCAATATTCCACTAAATGAACCCTCTCTTGTATGAAATTGATAAAGAAATTTCCCATTGGAATGCACTTTCAATGCACACACACATGCACATGCAACAGCATTACAAAAAAAAAAAAAAAAAACACAACAAAACGTTTAAATTCCTTATTCACGTTCGAATCATTTGTTGCTATTTGGCTTTATTTAGATTGTGAAATTTTGTGAGTTTGAGAGTAAAACGACGATCCTGGTGAACAACAAAAAAAAAAAAAAAAATAAATAATAATACTCAAATGGAATTAAATAAAAACTTCAAATAGTAAAACTGATTAAAGGAATTAATTATTTTAATATAAAATAAGAAAAGGGAAATACAGGCACAAACGTGAGGATTTATAGTAAAACAAATTAATCAGCCATGTCACAGAGTACAATTCCGTTCGGAACCGAGCAAAACACATTTGTTTATTGATAGAAAGTATATTTTGATAGTTTTTTTGGCCTTTAAGATACAGAAAACTCCCATTCCGTGCATGAAAACAAAAATGGTTTCATTCCGCAAAGTTTTTTCGTAATTTTCTGAAGCACCAAAATACAGAATGAATTCCGTTTCCGACCGGAATTGTACTCTGTGACATGGCTGAATATATGATTTCTGAGAGATCATTTTATAGAAAATTTTAATAAAGAAAATGTTTTTTTTTAAATAAAATGTTACGAAAAATTTAGAGCCAGGATTTCTAAGATCTCAAAGGTAAAATCAATTTCTTAAATCCCTTTCGATATTCCGATATGTTTATTTTATTGTGGGAAATATTGTACTTTTGCAAATAAGTAATTTTAGGATTTCCATATAAAGATTATAAAACCTTATTGTAGCAGAGTTAGCTGAGTAAGGAAGGGTTTGAGTAAATTTTTGCCTTAACCTTATCATACATGAAGATATAAAATATTGAGATGATTTATTTCCAAATTTGTTCAAAATCAAGGGTTTTTTTGATTTCTCCAGCAGTGTGCGGATCATTGTAATGCCTGCGACTCGTCAAAAATTCAATATCCACAGATCCAGGAGATCTTCACGATCTCTTGAGGTAGCGGCTGACCAGACCCTTATCTGGTACCACGGAAAGCAGTAGCCCCTGATGGCACAGCACCAGACTGACTATTGGTTGAGGCCTCCTTTAGTGTTCAAGATTGTCTCTGCCGAAGTTTCGCCTTTTCTTTAAAAAGATTCTTTCAGTCATCACGTGGTGGTTGTGGTTCACTAACCAAAGTCGTGGTAAGGGATATCATAAAAATACCCCCTAAAGGACTGATTTTTCGGTCTGAGGGCAGACAATCCTTGTTGCAACTCAACAAATGCTGTTTGCAATTTTCCAAAAGCAGCGAAGGTTAGATAGCTTCAGCTCCTAAACAACAGGCGAGGGTATAACCTTGCGGGATTGCGCACTTAAATTGCTATCTCGGTATGCTGGTTTCTCTCACACTCAAGGGAGGTTGGTAAACGCATTGGGTCCACCATGAAGTGGGCCCTAGAGCAGGTATCCATGTAAGTCATTTTCACAGCTGTCTCATTTGATTATTTTATCGGAAGCATTTTTTATGAACGATTAAAATATTATATGGGATCATTTCAAGATTTAAAATGTTAAGTCATCGTCCAGACTTGCAATTTTTATTGAATCGATTTTTAAATTTCTACTTCGAAATTGCATGAGTGCCCAGATTATTAAATTCTAATCTTGCTTTTTTGTATTTTTATCTTGTCTTTCCTATTCTAATTTTCATATTTCATATACTTATAGATACAAATGCATCTGCAGCCAACTTCAAGTTAAAAAGTGTGAGAATTACAAAGTCATCGTCCAGACTTGCAATTTTTGTTGCAGCCAATTCTGAAGTTTATTGGTGAAATGGGTGAGCAGATTGGGGAGCGGTACTCAGTTACATGTACTCTTCAATTCCGGGTTGTTTTGTTATGCTCACCCATCTTATCTTGAAGTTGGCTGTAGGTGCATTTGTATTTCTATATAAAATATAAAAGGGAGAAGAGGAAAGGCAAGATAAAAATAAAATAATTGCGAAACTATAATTTCATAATCTTGACACTACTGCAATATCAGAACAGAATTTTTAAAAATTGCAAGTCTGGACGATGACAAAACAAAACAGAATTGCAGAGTACATTAAGCTGAGTACCCTTCCCCAATCTTCTCAGCTCTGTCACCATAAACTCAGTAATTGCTGCAACTAAAATTGCAAGTCTGACCAATGAATCACTTCCAGACTTGTGTAGATTATGGTTCCAATTTTGAAAACTTGAACTTTATTTTGATATAATTGTTTTGAAGAAAATATTAAATTTTCAATGACATTTTCTTAGAAATCATTGAGTTTAAGAAACCTCTTAAAAAGCTAATCTAGTAAAGTTCTGATCTTGAGTAAAATCTAAAAAAAAAAAAAAAAAAATCTTCTTCCAGCATTTTGCCATTGACGTTATAAATTTAATATTTTTTTGTTGTTTTAATATTTGCGTAGTCACGTTGAGGTAGTTTGATTATAACGACGTTGGTGTTGATGATAATAAACCGAATGAAAGCAATAATGACGTTGTTTACAAATGAATACTTTCTATTACTGCCTATGTTAGGACTAGAAACTTTTGAAATTTATGAATAGACAGATAGATTGTTATGATTGTTCGATTATAATAAGTGTAAAAATAATGAAATAAAAAATTACAATTAAAAAGAATCGTCTATAGTAATTATTGTGTTTATAGTTGGCAAAATGTTATTGACCGTGCGACAGGAAAGAATGTGTTAAAAAACAGCGTTTAATTAATAAAAATAATAGACAAAAAACTACATTAAAAAATCACACACTTTTAGATTTTATATTGGTATAAACAGAAAGTAATTCAAAAGTGTAAGTGAAACAAAAGTATAATTTTTCACTATAATAAGTAAATGGTCAAAACTCTTTTTGAATTTTGCTTTTTGAATTATTAAATAAATCATTATGAAACGCTTATAAATCTACGCAGTGTAGTTACGACAAATGGCATCTCAGAAACAACAGGCTCAACAAAGCTGAGCGGCATTTGGGCGACTACAATCAGTAGGGAGAAGCTCGTAGGTATTTATCAATAAGTTCCTTAGAATCAGGATACTCTGGCTCAACATCATCAACAAGAAGGACATCTGGAATCTTTCCAATAAGGATCCCATACGGAAACAAATTAAGCGCAGAAAATTGAGGTCGATCCAAGAACACGATACTTCAAGAACTGAGACAATGAAGTCTTACGTGGGAAAGCGCCAAAACCATAACTCCCAAGACATGTAATAGAGAAAAATATCTAATTGTCTAATTTAATATATTTTTTTTTTTTTGGTGCCCAGTTTAATTTGACTATTTAAGGAGTTTTAGTCTAACAAGTTTCATTATTTTTTTTTTAGTCTAAATAATAAAATCTAAAAGTTAGTTAATAATTGCTTGTTTGTGTAACCAGTGCTAGCAAAACAATTTTCCGTATAATCTGTTTAATTACCCATCGCTTAAATACCGTTCACGCTTATTGGTCTCGACTTTAAGATTCCCATTTTTTCCTTAATTAAAAAAAAGTTCACGTTTAATCACCCAATTCTGGTAATTCCCTAAATTTTATATGTATGTTTAATTGCCTCAATACCATTTGACAACAACAAGGCAAGTAATGCAACCAAGTCGTCAATATAATTTATTTTTTAATTGAAAAGTCACCAACAGCAGAATTTGTAAATATAAAATTTACTTTTATTAATCGAAATTGTTAATATTCAAAAAATATTTTTAACAATGCGCTTGTAAGTGTTTTATTACGAGTTTGTCATATTAACAAAATATTTTGTTGCCAGTTAATTGTTTGCCTATTCAAAGAAGAAAATGCATTTAAAATATAATTTTAATTATTTAATATTTTTTTATTAAATTAATTTATTAATTAATTTTATTAATTAATATTTTTTTATTAAAAGATAGCAAAAATTGCATAAGACATAAATTATTACAGACTTGGAACTGCATGCAGTTGGAGGTTCTGAAGACACAAGAATGACGAAACCCCCTTGAAATCTCTTTACGAATCATAAAATTAATTTTAATATTGCTTAACCCTAAGATGAGATCTGTTTTTAATAATCACCCAATTGTTTGTTTGTTTAGTGATTTAATCCGAAAAATTTACAAACATTTTAATTAACAAAATTGTTAATAATATTAAAACATTTTTTAATAACTTTGTAACTGTCGTTATTTTTTTCTGTGTAAGATCTAAATAATTTTAAAAATCTGTCCGATTTTCCATACTCTACCATTTCACACTGGCAACACTAAGTGTAACACACTTTAAGTACTTAAGTTAATTGTCATTTAAAACCAGTTTAAAATTAAACAGTTAAAATTTTCATATTAAAATTATAATTCAATTTTTTTCCATTGTACATTTAATTGCTGCATTAAGAAAAATGGTTTGCAAATCATAATGTCTAGTAGATAAAACTCCACGTCCGAAAGTAAGAGATGGGAGCAAGCGCTGTTGTAATTAAAATAATACTCTATAGTTTTTAGTTTTCTAAAAGTCTAATGTTCGCAAATCTTGTATTATGAAAAAATAAAGTCTCAATTAAGTTAACTAACTAACTTACTAAATCATAATGTCAAATAATGATTCATAACAATTTTTCTATTTATTTAAATTTTACAAAAATCTATAATACCTATGTATTTAAATTTAATAGCTTTAAACAATAAAAAATATTGCAAAATGCAATTATTATTTTAATAGTAATGTTTTAATGACTTTCATTAGTTTTACTGTATGGATAATGCTACAATTTTAATCTGATCGTAATTTTGATGAACACTGCGCTACTTAATAATTGTTATTTCAATTAAAAAATATTTTATTTAATAGGCGTATTTCCACAATTCTTAAAATACAGTTTTACCCGTCTGAAAAAAATCTTCAAACTATAATAAAACATTTTTTCACGGATAAAAATAATATTCTTGACCAAGGAGTGAATTTTCCTTGAGGTTATTCCCAATGTCCAATATATTCCAAATATTAGTTCTTTATGAAATGATTTTAGCTGATTTACCAAAATTTGGTGTAGTTCTTTGCAAAATTAATTCAAATTGTAAAGTTTCATAAATTAAGTTTCGCTTTTTCGGAAAACTTTCATTACAAATGAAAATAAAATGTTTAATGTCTACACTGAAAATAACACACACAAAATATATATCTTACGAAAGAAACTTTCGTACCTACTAAGGAGATCGATTATTCGACTTTTTTCGAAACCCGGTTTTCGAATATTCCGAATAGTTGCCATTTCAATCAGGCCGGTTTTCAGTCAAGCATTTAAAAAATTTTGTAGTTTTTAGCATATAATTATGCTAGATCTACTTAAGATTGCTAAGGGGCTTAACGGGCATTCCATACTTGGCAATACAACGGGCTTATATTTCACCAAATAATTAATTTTTGGCAGCGTAGTTGTAACGGAGTAGATGTTTATTTGGAGCAGATTTATGTAAAGCTAGTGAACTAATTAAAGGTAATTAATGGGTATTGAAGTGGAAGAACCTTTGCAAGATATAATTTTAGTCCACTTTCAAGCACTTAATTTTGTCTTTCTTATCTTGTTCGAAATATCGCCAGAGATGACATCTGTACATCGCACACAAATTGCTATTTATCTTTTAAACTGAACACTTTTTTTTGTAGTATTTTGAATTTTTTGTTTGTTTTTCTATTTAAGAACATCGTTTATTATGGTTTTTGGCTTTTGCCACATAACAGCCAGGCCCACAATCTCGGCGAGAACATTTCTATCCCATTTTTATATTAAAAACAATAATAAAAAACTAAAATTTATTTTTGCTTTCAATATAAATATACGAAAGAAATGTTCTTGTCGACATTGTGGGCCAGGCAGTTTGTTTTTACATTCTTCATAAAAAGTTTAAGGTTTCCCAATATTACAATTAGAAAAATACTTAAGTTATGGGTATATTTACAACTAAAGTAAAGAAAGCGTTTATAAATTACTCATTATTACAATAATCGGTTTATTATACCAAAAAAAAAGCCGGTTTATTCGATATTCTAAAAATGTACTTTTAAAAATGACTAGATTGAGCAAAACTAAAAAAACCGTTTAGAACCGGTCGATTAATAACCGATCTATCTCCCTAACATATCTATACCTTCTAAGCTATGTACTTAAGGAACTCTGTGACAGACTTGTGCCATATTATCAAAGTTTGATTTTAAGTGACATTTATAAATAAAATCGTTTTAAATACAAGATTCTGTTTTTCACTAAGAACTTATATGAAAATTAATTCACTAATCTGGTAGATTTAAAATCACTTTAAGTTTCCATTGTGTATAATTTAGCAAGGTGGGTTCAATATTACAAAAATACAACAACAACTGGCAAAGCAAAAACAGTCAGCTGATTTTTAAGACCACCTTTAAATAAATATACTTTTTTTCTTAATTAAATAAGACTATTTAACACTGATAAAATAAAACTGTTTTACATACAATTTAATTTTATATAAAAATCAACTAAATACAAATTTAATTACGAAGTCATTAATTGGAAAATTTTATTGAATTTAATTGGTGATTTTACTACATAACTATAGTAAAATCAGATACCTCAAGGATATTTCTAGCAACCAATCAAACTTCACAATTTTTCCCAATAAATCAATTATTGTTTCTTACTTTTCGAAACACTGATTGAAAAAGATTTAATCTATTATTATAAATTTTTTTTACTGATAATTTTTTATTTTCTTCGAATTTATTCTATGAGCTAAAGTTATGTATTTTATAAAGCTTTTTTATAATAGTTCTATTCCTTAAATTTTAAGGAATGGCTTTATACACTACCAGACTATTATATTGTATTGGGGAAAAAAATTAAATAAAAAATTTTTTTAATATAATAAAGTAGCTTTTGAAAAGAATTAATTCCCAGATTCTATTTTTTTATTTATATTATCAACTCAATAGGATGAGCTATTCAAACGTAAAGTTCAGTTTATCGGTAATGAGATCAATTAATATCAGTGTTGCCAACACTCAGTGATGTTGAAAAGTCCTTATGCAGCCCGATAAAAAACCCCTTTTATCCCTACGCGCTCAAAAAATTGTCCCTCCAACTGTTAAATAAAGTCATTGGTGTAAAAGTATATACATTTTGTTTAAAGTTGTTATGCATTCATACATACCATTGAATCAGTTCTTTTTATAAACTAAAAATTTAAAAAAAAAAAGTGATATTCCCTTTAAAGCACATTTAGTTTATTGGTTCAAAAAGCGAAACAAAGAAAAATATGTACGTATTTTGTACTTTTGGATTTTGTCTGGATACTAGAAAAATTAATTCTTGGTCCGTATTATTCTTGACTTGCGATTTCCTAACAATCGTACAGGTGTAAGAATAACAATTTTTTAAATGATTTTCAGTGCACTGGAAGGTAAATTCGTCTTGTAAAAAAGAGCGGGCAATGCAAATTGAAGATACAATTTTATGACTAAAGATTTTTTCAGATCCAGCAAATATTTGACGAGAAAAAACGTGAACAGTAAATTTATCAATCTTTACCTTTATTTTTGACAATTTCTATTGGTTTTATTATCAAAGTTGTTTTTGGGAATACAATAATTTATTAAAAGATTTTGTTTGTTGTGCTTGTTTCCCTTTTTTTAATAATTTTTTGATTTGATTTGTTAATCTTTATTTGTGAGAAGACAATTGCATGATGTAACTTAGAATCTGATACAAAAAATATTTCCCTATCTGTATTAGAGTGTGGCAGTGATAAATATAAAATATCTAATTTCGACTAAAGTGGGAGAATGAAATTTTCATTCAAATTTTTCATTTTGGTGACTTTACTCCACAAGTTTTTGATGCCCATCTCAAGCAATTCATCAATTTATTGCTCTAAAAAATTTATTTTTTGTAAAAGAGAGTTTCACAAATTTCCCATCAAATCAAAGTTAAAATGGGGCAGGCGATCACTAAAAGAAATTTAACAATTTGCAATGTTGCCGTATCTCATTAGTATTTTGTCACATATCGAAAGAGATTGCCAAATATAAACAGTTTTGCCACATTTTTTAAAAGTCCCTACATTTTAAAGATTTCAGAATATCTGTCCTTCTTTTCTGGCAATTTTTTAGAACAAAATCCTTACGAATAGGGATTTGTCCCTACGTATAACATCACTGCCAACATTAAGCGCCTTCATTCTCATTAAAATAATGTTTTATTTCTGACATAATAAATAGCTTTATTTGTTTTTCGTAGGTAGACGAAATAAAAAATTTTAATCTTTATAATAAATGGCTAAGGACGGGTTTTTGAGATGTGGATTAAGTTTAAACTTAGTTTAAAGTAGTCTGTTACTCGGATTTTCCCGGCGAAATGTGATTTTTTTCTATTATTTCATTAGAGGCCATCATTTTAAGCAAAACTAAGCTCATCCATCAAAATGTTGTATACAAACTTGGTATTGGCGGCACAAATCTGTGTTAAGATTAACTAAACCTAGTTGAACTGAGATCTCAAAAACCCAGCCTAAATTGGCAAGGCTGATTAATATAGAGCTTATTTTTTAGTTGTTTTTTATGTCAGAGGATCAGTTATTAAAAACATTTATTGCAGTTTTTAGACTAACTGGTTAGCAGCATTCAAAAATTGCAATTAAAAATTGTTATCCTTTTTATCATACACTGAAAAAATGTTATGACTAATTTTTTTGCAATAACATTTTGTAAACTGTCGTGAATCAGAATGGATTTAAAAACTTCCTAATAAATTTTAGTGCGGTTACACTAGTATTCTAAACGAACAAAGGTAAATGTTAACGGAAATAGCTAAATAAATTAAGCAAATCTCAGCAATATTTTCCTTAATAATTAAAGCAATAACAAATTCAGCCGAGCTATTTAGTAGTTTGATTTTAAATAATTGTATGTAATATGTAAATTTTTACACGTCAAATAATTTTAATTCCTCTCTTAATGAAAACGTAATTTGATAATTTTTTGTTTAATATTAAAAATAATTATTCGAAAGCAATTTACATTCATTGTGACTGCTTTAAATTTGCCAGACTTTTTTTAAACTTAAAAATATAAAAAAACGTGTGATTAAATCAAATAAATCGTCACGTGAAATGTAAACGGCCCACTGTTTCATATTTCACTGGAGATAAAGAAAATAAATGCTTATATAAATATATTTTGAATTAGAATATTGATTTTGAATTTTTTTTACTTATTATTTTAATTATATTTAAAGAAAATAAAACTTTTTAAATGCTACAGCATTTTGTCAGCTTATGTTGGCTTAAAGTCTTTTTTTGTAATAACTTAGGTAAGGAAAGGCTCATATGGGATTTTAAAATTTGGCAAAAGAGTTCGACATCAGAAGTACACTCATCATACTGGAGAAGGTAAAAACATAACAGAAACTTTTTGTATCAAAATGTAATATTGCTTATTTAACCGTTACATTTGATAAAATTGCATTAAATTTTTCTGACATAAGGTGTATTTGTCTGAAATTTTTGGAAAACCTTTTCACATGAGACCAACTGTATCAAAAGTCGTAAAAGTCGATTCAAAATTGTTTATTTTTAAAAAATAATAATAATAATTTTAATAAAATAATAATAAAATATTATTTTTAATACTATTTAAAATTTAATAGCCTATTTCCGATGTGCGAAAAGATACTTTCTGTCGAACAAATACATTTTGAACAAAAACAAATTCTAAAAATGTTGTTGTTGTTTTGAATGTAGTTGCTCGACCGAAAAAAGTCTTTCGCATATCGGAAATAGGCAGCAAAGAAGTTGCTTAAGCTAAATGCATATATTTATTATTGCGATTACGATGAACATTTTTTTTCACTACTTATGCCAATATGAATGTCACTGTAAATAAAATAAAACAAGTCAGAATGCTGTATTCGGTCATGCCGCATTTTATATACCCTTGACCAAGTTGCGATAAGAATAGAAAGTTATGTTGAAACCGTTCTTAAGATATTAATAAATCCATTTGGTACCACGCTTATTTCTCCACTCCCGCCCACATTTTTTCGGATGTTGTGTATTTATGACCAATATGCTTGTACCTAATTTGGAAGCGCTGGCTCTTTCCGTTTTCTAGATATATAGAAAAAAGTAATAAACAAAAAACAACAACAATAAGGGAGTTGAGGGTCGTGGTTTTCGCTCATTTATGGACCGATCTTGCTGAATTACAATAGCAAACTTTAAATGAGCACATCTGACACAAATGTATATCAACCAAGGCCCCATCATATATGGGGCCTTCGGAAACCCCATTTCACTAGCCGGATGGACAGATGGTCACTTCTTATTAGGATCCAGAATATCTATACTTTACAGGGTCTAAGATCAATATTGTGGAAGTAACAAACGGAATGACAAAGTTATATATACCGTTTTACCGTCGGTGAAGGGTATAAAAACCACTTATATTTTACCTTATTACTTAAGGTGCATGGCCTAAAAAAATAATAACCAAATGTGCTTTTATGACAAAAATTAATGGCAGTCGTGGTTTCTTTTATCATATTTCACCCATTTGTGGACCGATCTTGCAGAATTTCAATAGTAAACAATTCCTGAACTATATAACAACCTGGTCCCCATCTTAAATGTGATATTCGGAAAAGCCAATTGAACGGTCATATGGACAGACCAATATTGTTAAGTAAAGTTTGCTCCTCATAACGACCCAAAATATACATATATACTTTATAGGGTCCTGGATCAATATTTTACAAATTACAAATGGAATGACAAACTTATTTATTTCGTTTTTTTTTAATATATAAGAACGAATAGAACCTTATAAGATAATTCTATTCATAAACTCCTTTAAGATCTTAGAGAAAACAACATTTTTTTAATGATGGCAATTTTTCTGAAATGCAAAAAAATGTTCAAACGTTTGAAAGTTTCAGAATTATACCCGATAGCGATTTTAATCGTCTTTAAAACTCTACTTTGAACCCTTCGATAAAAAAAATTGGAATGAGCTCTTTAATATAATCGGTATTGTTAATCATAATATGCGACATAATTCATGGTCATTAAAGTCCAGTTTTAAAAATTGTGTTTTAATTTTTATTTTCAAGTTTCGATAACCCATTTCAAATGGTATCTATACCACACATCATTCCCAATGCAGCATACCGTACGTACCGTTATGTATTTGTATATACATATGTACTTATGTATGTATGTTTTCTTTTTTTTGCAAAAATATGTGTGTTTGCATGAATCTGTGTGTTGTAAGCCAAGACAAGATTTACGGTTTTTCTAACGACAACATTCCTTCGACAACTTAATGTCGGAATAGTTGAGAAATGTGAAGAAAACAAGTCTTGACTGAATACCAAAACGCAAAAACTAGAATCGAACTAGAGAAACAACAAGAATATCAGCATAAAGGCAAACGCAAATACAAAATCTATGATGATGGTCTACTGGCTACAAAAACTGGGAAAGAAATCGCAAGCAACCCAACAAACAAATTGGCAAATAAGAAAGTATAGATTTAGAAACAGTCTAATTTAGAAAATCCAAAAAAGAAACATGCAAAATCACTGACCAAAAACCAAAAATTAATGGAAAAAGTTAAACGGCCAAATTATTAATGAATTTTTGTTAGCATTGAACGCATTAATTACCAATAAGATTGAAAATTAAATTTGACAGTTTAATGTTTACCTATACCATAATAAAAAAATAAATACTTTTTGCTTCTGTATTTAGTACGGATGGGCGTCCGATTTCTGTAGTTGGTGTAACATAATAATTTTATAATTTTCTTTTACAATGAAATGTAAAATTTTAACTGAAAGCTTAAATGGGGTTCGTTGCTATTAAAACAACGGCTTAAGGTTCGCGAACAAAAGCTAAGTTGGAAAAGCTTTGGTCCGCAAACATGCAAAGTTTTAAAATTTTTTAATTAAAATTTGATCATAATTTATATTTATGTAGCCGACTTACTATACATACATATATTTATTAAAAACTTTATTAATAATAAGTAAGTTTTTAAAAAGTTAATTAATTTGTTGTACATTCTAAAATATAAAAAAAAGAAACGGAATTAGTTTGTCTCATTTACGAATAAAAAAATTATATCATGGTCGGTCAAAACGAACGTCGCTCTTAATAACCTTTGTACTCTTGCCTTAACTTCGGAACGTATGGAAGATGTTGTTAATGTGAAACATGCATTCACTTTTAAAACATCTCATATCCATAGGATAATTCATAGTGAGGTTTATATTAAATAAGCTTTTTTACAGGTCACGCGTGACTCATTTCAAACAGTTTTGTCATTTTGATCAGTATCGTTTGTCAAGTCATCAACGAAAGACTAAAACAGCGTGTCCAAATTGTTCAGCGTCATGTGAGATATGTTTTTTGTGCGATTTAAGGAACTTACCGTGCGCATAATCGACCTACTGAAACCACTATTAGCACCACCATTCGCGAATTTGAGTCCGACTTTACACTAGTGGATGATACTCGACCGGTTAGACCACATCAAGCACTTAATGGAGTGAATATAGCAGCTGTAGCTGAGAGTACATCCGAAGAGCGTGACGAATCGATTCGTCGTCGGTCTGAGCAACTTGGCTTGTCGTAATCGAAAACTTAGCGTATTTTACGTAAGGATCTCGGTCTCTGAGAGCTCTGGTTTCAACAAGACGACGCTACGAGCCATACAGCGTGTGAAACAATGACCTTGTTGAGAAATCATTTTGGTGAGCATATAATTTCACGTTTTTTCAACAGTAAATTGGCCACCAAGAACGTGCGATTCTACACCTTTTCTATTGGAATATCTAAAGTGTGAGATCTTCGGAAATAAGCCAGTTACGATTGATGCTTTAGAAGCCAACATTCCTAGTGTTATTCGTGAAATACCAGTCGCTATGCTCGAAAGAGTCCCGAAATGCGGCCTTCTTAATGGACCACCTCAGACATAGTCATGGTCAACATTTACCTTATATAATTTTTAAACAGTAAATGCCTTAAATTATTATTTTAACCGATAATAATAATTTTAAGTTCACTCTAAAATTAATGTGTTTTATTTTGCATTATAAATCAAATCTCACGATGAATCACCCGATACTATTAATCAAAAATCTCACCATTTCTGAAAAAAAAAATTTAATTGTTTTTCAACAAAATTGCCAACATTTTAAAAGAAAACACAAATATGTATGTATATGTTTAATTTTGTTTAATAATATAAAAAAAATTAAACAAAAAAAGAGTTGAAAAAAGAAAAACTTGACAAATGGTAACGCTGCTTTTAAACAAACGCCATTTTGTCAGTAATGCCACAATAATAATATAATATATTGTCACTTTCCTAAATAACTAAAATAATTAGACGATGTAGAATGGAATACACTGATATAGGAATTGTAAAAATGTTTATTTTTAGCTCTATATATTTCTTATGGGAAAATTTAAACAGCTTCGCAAATTGATGGTGGATGTTAGATGTTGACAAGTGTGAAAATTGTACTTTAAGCCCCAGTTAGCTGACAGTAACAGTAATATAACCGTACAGTAAAAATTAACTGAAATCTATTTTCTACAGATTTAGACGTAACGGTTTAGTTACATCTTACTGCGAAGTAAAATCGTTCTAATTACTTTGCATACCTACAACAAAATGAAGCAGCTGATTTTCAGCGTTGCTGTTATTGTCAGCTAACTAAGCTTAACACTATCAAACAAGTCTTACGTATTCCATAATACTTCGTACGAGAGAAATCTAGTGAGCTCTTATTTTGTATCTTATTTAACATTATAGTTTGTATTCACACTATCACAAATTAAATAATAAATTTTTTCTTGCTTTTGTTAAAATGTAACCCTGATCAAATGAAATGTGTAAAGAAAAGCTTCAAAAAACGATGAAGCCGAATGGGCTGTCAAATTTTTTCCGTAATACTTGTCATTTTCATAACACATTGTATTCACACTATCGCACTTTAACATATTACTTGAATTCTTGACATGTCTCAATATAAAGTATTATAGTGTAAAACACCGTTTAGGAATATCGGTGGTATTTTTTGTGAACGCTGCCCTTGTACGTAAAAAAATTTAATTAAAATCTTTAATTTTAAAACACCTCTGGTGTAGAAATTTTTTATTAAATACGTTTTATTCATTTAAAAACAACAAATATATTTCAACCTTTTTTTAAATCTTTCACTGTGATGTAATTTTTTCAGTTACATCAATTAAGTTGCTGATACCCTAAAGTACTTTCCAATTTCAAATTGTACCAAAAACAACGTACCATTTTACTCAATGTTACTTTATAATACTGTCAGCCAACTAACCGTTTAGAGTTATCACGACTGGCATAGAATACAAAAGCAGAATGAGTACTACATACGGCTTTTAACAGTGAAACACAAACAGAATCACAAAAACACGTCCACTTACACGAAAAAGCAAATGCTGTTTTTGCTGAAGGCAGACGGACGGAGAGACTTTCAAACTTACAGGCAGACAGACGGACAAACAAATAAAACGGTAACGCAACTATAACAAAGAAAATAATTTAACATCATCAGCACCATTCCAACATTCTTTCGGTCGTACAACGACCTCGACTTTGATTTGCAGTTAAATAAAAAACACATGATTTCCCTGTGTAAGAGAAATAAATAATATTTCAATACAACCAAATACAACAAAAGAGCCCAAACAAGTGATAGAGAGAGAGAGAGAGCGAGAGAGTATTTATGTAAACTGAAGAGAATAGATTTACAAAACTATTACAAGGTTCTGTTCGGGCCAACAGAGAATTAATTAAAGCTTTTAATATGAGTACAAATCAAACTTCATGGAAAATTAAATGAGAGTTAGAGAAATAGTACCAGTTTGCTAAGAAGTGTTGTCTACACATGTTTAACTTTAAGTCTTGTATATGTAAAATTTGGTCGACATTTATGTCACTTTGAGGTAAGAATTGGTTATTTATCAACCAAATATAAATATAATTGTTGATAAACAACCATACGATTATTTGTCGTAAACATATAAATATTATTAATATCCATTAGATTATCGGCTGCTACAATAATATGGTAGTGGCTGCCTATAGAGGGCTGCATTATACTTAATATGATTATCCGTGTGAATAATATAATTAAAGTTACTACATATAATATGTCTGAAAATTTTCTGATAAAAATGGTAGCAGTTATAGTATGGAAAACCTGATATTCTTTACGTGTTGGATACGTATGGTGCCCCTTCTTTCGGAGCCAAAATACAGAAGAGTTATTTAAATATTTATTACAGGAACACAAAAGTAGCTCTGCAATAAAGTCACACATGAAATGACGTGCAAAAAAAATGTTATTTTTAATCCATTGCATCAAATGCAATGCGCACATTTTAACGTCTTTTGTAATCTTCAAAACAGTTTTTGTCGATTTTGAAATCAATTTTATAATAAACTTGATAATAGGAAAAAGTCGGTAGCATGTATTGAATAACCATTAAGAAATGAATAACCAAAACTAGTATATTTTAATGTGTAATGTTTAAAATATAAGTTATTTATTACATATTTTTTTTAACTATGTATTGGTGTGGATAGTTTTTATCTTCATATTTACATACTTTAGCACAATACAGCGAGTTTTTGCATTTGTAAAATTAATTGGTATTGAATGCATTTAACGTACAATCAGAGTCAATTCTTTATAGCCATGCTCAAGAAATCGAAATTCAGTGGAATTTATTCTATTATTTAAAAAATGACCCAAGTTTTACCTAGTTTTGAGAGTTGACCTTCTAAAAATAATTCGTCCTCAAATTATGAAGTATATAAAAAGTAACATTTTTGTTTAAATTTCATTATAGGCTTCTTTTAAATTTTTTTTTCGATTTTAATTCTACTTCCAGTGTTTTGTGCCAAATGCATTTTGAAAGTTGTAAACCTTTGCACAAAATTGTATTCAGTTAAGCTGAACGTAAATTTTCCCAATAATTATTCCAATTGGCGAATAAAACTTTATTCCACAAAGGCTGGGTTTTTTAGATCTCAGTTAAACTAGGTTAACAGCGGAACAGCTTTGGTTTTCTTAATATGTTGGTCTTTAATGAAATAATAAAACAAAAATCACATTTTGCCGGAAAAATACGAGTTTCAGAATCAGTTTAAACTTGATCCACAACTCAAAAACCTGGTCTCACAAACATCAGCAGATAAAATGCTGTCCGTTAATTAATTCATTATGCAAAAATTTTGTTTTACCTCAATAAAATTTGGTTACGTTAATGGGTTAGAACCTGGAAGGTTTTCAGGTAAACGAATAATTTTTTTAAATACTGCAAATAGATGTCTGTTTATTTTAAAACCTCTTGACTTACTAAATTTAAATTTGCTAATATTCTTGCCAGCATCAATATCGTAAAACTGAGAGTCCAAGCGTAAACATTTTAAATTGTTATTTATTTAAATAAGTAAAATTAGAACAAATCGGATGCTGTTTTCATTTAGTTCTGTATTGATCACCTTTGCAGTATGATCGTTTTCAGAGGTTGCAATAACTAAAAAAATTATATTTCAACTTAATCCATTGCTCAAGAATTGTTTTTAAAGCTGCCCCATATACTTAAGAACGAATATTCGAAAATTGTAAGAAATTTCTAAATTTGATTCTAGCAACCCCAGTACTAATTAATTCAAAGCCCTTTTTAAGTGAATGTTGTGCAGTAGGCTGTGGCTGAAATTTATGTAAAGGTCATTTAGTATAAACTCAGCTCTGCAGGATATATAATTTGAATCATGTGAACAACAATATAAAAGGGAATAACAAGTGCATGTTATAAAGCTTAAAATAACGAACAGATGTTTAAGCCCATCCACTTAACAGGTGAAATATTAGTTGACTCATCATCATTTGTGTTAGTTAAGCTATTCAAATAAAAAACGGAAAACTACATTTTTTAAGAATTTTACCAGAAAATTCTATATATATAGTTTAACATTCCTAATCTTTATTATTATTAGTTCCCTTCTTTATCCATCGCCGATCATAGGGCCATAACAAATTCTTTCCACTGACGTCTCTCAGTTGCTAAAGACTTAAGTTGCCTCCACTCATCCTGTGTGCTGCAGTTTCCTTCTATATATGTCTTCTCCACGTACATATGAGCTGGACTTCCACTTATTCGGCTGTCCTCTGGGTTGCATTCAATGCTTTTGTGAAATCGCCCTCTGGTTTCCGTAGGGTATGCCCAGTCCATTTCCATTGCCTTCGGGAAATTTCCATTTTAGCTGGGGTTTGGTATGGTTGGCCAGAATATTTTCAGGATGCGACTTAGAATGCGATAGATTCATGCCTTGATTGCGTTGAAATCTTTAATCTGCATTCCAAGGCTCGCATTCGCAGTAATTAAATATGGGCCTGTTCGGAAATGCATCACTGCTCTGCATCTGAGGCGCAGCGCGTTCGGTTAAGCATCACTGCAAATGTCAGTTGTTCGAGATAACAAAGACAGATGATGCCCAAACAAATCTAAAACACGCCTCACAACAATAGCTGATGCATATTGTGTTCAATAATATAACCAATACGGGCGGCAAGCAAACTGATGCCAAGCTGATTTGCATGAGCCTCGCAAACTAATCATAGATGCGCATCAGATGCAACGCACCGATGCATTTCCGAAGAGGTCATATGTTAAGTTTTGTATTGGAAGATATGTGCGGAGATCGCCAAGAAGGATTTAAATGGCCAAAAGAAGGGTTGCTGGCGTTACATCTTTTTCGGATATCAGCATGCACCCGAGGTAACAGAATGGTGCTACATCTTTCAGGTTGTGATTAATGATAACTGACATGCAGTATTTTTGACGTGAAAATAAGTCTCGTTTTAATGACAACCTCAAAAGAAAATTTTTGTCCTTATCATCAACTTAATTTTTACCAATTTGGGGTCAGAACCCCAAATCTGGCATGCATGCTTCCAATTTACCCCGTTTTATAAATTAAATTATTATTATGTTCAGAGTATCGATAAAAGCAATGTAATTTCTTCTTGTACAAAATTGCGGATTTTATGCAAGTCCACAGCAATATAAACTTAATGTTAAAAAAGTATAAAAGGCGACAATTGTCGTAAAAGAATATTAACGATCTTGAAACGAGATATTTGAAAGTTATTAATTACCAAGCAACAGATTTACAAAATGTTAAATATGTTGCAATCTGTTTTTTGAAAATATGAAAATATAACATAATAAGAAAAAAAAAATGAAATAATACATTGTATTGTATATGTATATGTTTTGCAACTTAATTTTTGTAATATTTATTTGCTTTATTTAGCACAGTGACAACTACAAAGTTGCATTTAGGAACAAAGTGCATTGTCACAAATTTTAGGGTAGCATTTATGAACATGTTAAGTATTACTACACTGCAACAGGCGTTTAGGAAAACAGCCTAAGTCGAAAGTGTCAAAAAAGTGTACCGGAACTTGCAGTGCTCTCTTTCCAACTTATTACTTTTAGACATTTTCGAGTAAATAAAAAAGTTTACCTGTTTTCAGTTATGAGAGGAGTTAGATTAATAAGTAACGTATTAACTCTATTAAATACAGTATAAATACAGAATATTTAAGTAAAAAAATAACAATTTATTAGTTAATTAGTGAAAATGTGTTAGTATGAGTGACACAGACAACGCTTGATTTAAATCCAAACCAAATTAGATATTGCGTTCAGCACACGTACTCGAATTAGACATCAATTTATAGTGTATGGTGCCCTGTAAGGGATCTGTAAACGGTCAAGTATTTCTTATCAAGCACGAAAACGAGTGAATTCGCCTGCTTGACAAGCATGTTGGCCGTGAACAGACCCCTTTAGATTATATTGTTTTTCAATTTCGTCGCTCGTGTTATTTTTTAAATATAACTCTTGTTGAATATATGCAATTATATATAGATAGAGAGTTACATATATAAAAACCATTAAATACAATATTTTAGAACACATTCTTATTGTTTCATTAACCCGCAATATGACATCATTAAATTTCTGAGAAAACCTTTTAGAAAACCATTTTTTTCTTCCAGAAATAATAATAAATTTTAGCAAAAAACATTTATAAGAGCTCAAAAGAAATACAAAAGAAATAAAGAAATACAAAATTATAAGAGCTTTTAAAAATAACGCTTAATTGACAACACTCATTGTAATGAAATGCTCGTATGCAGTATGGTTAGCACGATTTAAACTTGTAAGGGGTTTGCAACCGACTTGTTTGGTCCAAGAATGCAAACGATTTATTTAATGCCCAACAATAACGGAGAGCTTCCATACATATTTATCAAACGGCCTCTAGACGACCTACGTTCTCTTGTTTACCAACACGTTCGGAAATCTTTACAAGAGAAATCTAAATAGAGAATGTACCTATGCAGTAAAAGAGTTAATGTTATATGAAAATAGAGAACGTAATAAAGAAAGCACGAATGTGTGGATGGCTATGTGCGATAATAAAGTGGAGCATGAGGAGCAAGCCGGTTTTTAAATATAAATGTCTGTTGTTTTTAATTTTTTTTTTAGTTTTTGCTTAATTAATTTGCAAGCTTTTACAAAGTCTCTGAGGTTGATTTTTTATAGTTACTCTTGTTGTTGTTCTTGTGCTTAACACTGCTTTATATTTTCGCTAACGCTCTGGCTGCCCCGCCTCACCTCCCCCCAAAAAATTGTTAGTCAGACTTGCTCTCAATAGAAAAAACTTCGTGTGTTTTACGTTTGTTGTACTTTTTGCTTTCTGTCGGTTTTGTATCTTCCATTTGGTTATGTGTGGACTTCGTCTATGAACTCATCATTTCTTTTCATTCATTCGTTTGTTGGCTGTCTGCTACAGCGGTTCTTTTGGAGCAGTATTCCACTTTTAAGCCATTTAGTTTAGAGTCTTGAATGAAGTGATGTGAATATTGGCAATAATTTTTGTATAAAAGAAAAATACACTACTTTTAAATATGTACAGATACGTACAACTATGTATGTACATATGTATGTGTGATTTTGTTAAAAGACTTCGCTTATTGTTTATGTTCATTTGTTTAAAAAAAATATTTTTGTTTATTGGTGTTGTTGTTTTTGTTCCAGTTTACGGTGCTGGTTCGTGTATTCCACTCGTCTCTCAGTCGGCAATTTTTTTATACGGTAATAGTAGCCATTCGCATTCCGTTACTTTAATGGCGCAGTACAAAAAACGGTACATTTTTTCGTTCTATTGTGGCTTAAATTTCATACTAAATAAATAGAAAAAACAAAGAAACCAAGAAATTTATTTAAATTAAATCAAATAAAACAAAGAAATCTTAAAAAAATAAAAATTAATTCATAATATTAAAAATGTACAAAAAAAATAAATTAAACAAAATGAACTTACACCAACAAAAAAAAAAAAAAAAGTTTTTTTTGCATCTGTTTTTTGCATATTTAAAAGAAAAGCCAACAAAAAATAAAGTGTAAATAGTGACAGATGACACTATGCCATATGCAATCTTTAACATCAAATCAAATTATCAGTCGTAAAAACTTCAACCGTCTGCCAGCGTATTAAATCATCTTATTCACAATCCAACAATTTCGCGAAGCGGATTAATTGTTGTCTCCGTCTGATTAAAAACAGATTTTCAGCTTTAAAAAACAATTAAAGGTATTACACGGAATTTAATGGCCATTTTAAAGTGTTGATGTGTTAATTTTCACAATTTTATGTTATCCACTGACTGTTAAAATAATTATAATGAGGGTAAACCCCCGCTTTGAATTGGAAACTTCAGTAAAATAAATAGATGCATGATATTTTTAATAAATATTTTCTGACATCTGACTGATGAAAGTCCATCACGTAAATGCAAATAAATATCTGAAAAATTTGTAATATTTTTAAGATTAAAATCCATTTTTTTTATAATCACATTAAAATTTTTCATTTCGAATTGATGCAACTGTTTAAGCCATTAATAATTTCTTTTCATGTCGAAATTTCTTAATATTTATGGATTATGGGTGATTTTATCCATCCATTTTTTTTTATCAAAAAGTAATTTTATGGTCTTAAGATACTTCTCAAAAAAAAAAAAAAAAATTTGTATACCTATGACAAAATATAAAAGGAAAAATCGTCTCTTCTAATCCGAAGCTTTGATTTTTAATCTCTTTACTTTTTAAAACTAAATTGGGGGCTGCAAAATCTATATTATATTATTAGGAAGTCTCCTCTGGAATGTTCTTATTGCTTAAGCTTATATCAAAATATTGAAAGAGCAAATAATTACTATAAATCGGGGCAAAACGCAACTAATTTACCATGAATAGAGCGAGTCAATAATTCCGTGACTTTTTTAATTTGCCGCATCTTAACTGAAAGGCAACACTGCTCCTGAAATCAGGCATCTTTCATTTTATTTCTGTCATAATTTCAATAAGCCCTGTTATTTAGCTTGTGTTTGCCAGCCATGGATAGGAAACTATCGCGTGATTTAAAGAGAATATGGAAAAATGTGAAATTCATATGTCTATTAAGCATTATTTTTGCAGAAATAACCATGGCTGTGGAGTCGTCAAAATATTGGTCTAACTCCGACTCCAACCGCTGAAATTTTTTAGGTCCGACTCCTACCCCTACTCTTACATTGGTGCTAAATGTATGTATGTATATGAAGCTGCTCCTTTGTTGACTTTTATCTGTTTTTTAATGCTGTACCTTTTAAATGGTTAAATACAGCAAGAAAATTATTCTATTAAAATTTCGAATCGATATTTTAAATATTTCATCGGCAATTTCAAACAATGCTTATTTTGGAAAATTTTAGAAACTTTTTAAATTTGTTATGCCGAAACATTTTGGAGTCGGAGTCGCGAGCTTTTGTGGGTACTTCGAATCCGACTCCGGTACAAAAACCTCAACTCCTACTCCACAGCCCTGGAAATAACTATTTATTAAACTTAGGCAAGGCTTGGTAAATAATTATTATAGCACTAAGAACTTTGTAGCGGCACAAACACGAAAGATGCCAAACATTCTTGATGCCCAGTTAAAGTCGCTTCACCCGAAACAATAAATATAATTCACGATATTGTTTTAACCTATCGGAGATTAAAAGTGCGATAGATTGTAGAAGCTTTAGGCATTTAATTTTGGCTTAGGGCTTTAATTTTTAAATGATTGCTTTGGCATAAGAATGCATGGCGTGTTTGCCCAGAACAGGTAACAATTGCAATCGTATGACAACTTAGTGGAAGTATTTGGCGTTGTTCAAGAGTAATAGGCGTAAGTTTTTGGTTCGTTTCGTAACCTTAGACGAAACACCCAGAGACTAAACATCACCAAAAAGGCCAAGGTGGCTTTGTAAGCGAATAATATTATGGCGACAAAATTTTTTGGGATGCATGCTGTATAATCCACATTCAATATGGTAAAACAGTTATTACCAAATATTATGTCTACTTATTGAACCAATTTAATAGGGATTTGAAAAACATGACCGCATTTTGAATTTAGCTACGAATTGCTTCCTCATCCATCCTATACTCCGAACTTTGTACCGAGTTGCTATTTCCAATCCCAAAGAAATAGCTCGGCGGAAAGAGGTTTGAAATTATCTAACAAAGAAATACCTGAATTAATATTCTTTTTTTTGGAATGGATAAAAAAAAAATGGGAAATACATTGGAAAAATGTGTGAGCTCAGAGGAATCTAATTGCCTATTTCCGATGTGCGAAAGAATTCTTTCTTTCGTACAAATACTTCTAAAACAAAAACAAAGTTGGTAGAATTTGTTTTGGTCTTTAATGTAATAAGAAAGAATTCTTTCGAACATCGGAAATAGGCTATTAGTTAAAAAGTAGAATAATATTTTATCCAAAAAGCTGTGTTTCATTTAAAAAGTGACGGACTTATTGGCCTGTTTCGTATCCAGATTTCCTTTTCTTCATATTTCCTTTACAGTTCTAAGAACACTATTTTGCCATAACAGGTACATACTTTGGAAAAAGTATATTTTTGGACCCATTACATTACAAAAAAAAAAAAAATTGACTATTAAAAAATTTGTGATATTAATTAAAAAATTTACTTCATTTTCAGCAGCAAAAAGATTAATAGTATCAATTAAATATTATTTGATATTAATATTTTCTGCAGTTGAATTTTTGATGTAAAATAACTTTTAATTCACTTGATTAAATTTTTATTTAACACTGATTTTATTTTTGATTAATGGTTTAATTGGAAAAAAAATTGGCGATAATTTTTTCCTTGCACGAACTGTTCACTTGTTAGTGCTTAATATTCTTAACGAAGATAACATTTTCATTTGATAATTGAGTAAAAAAATACCATTTTTTAGAGAATAAAATATTAAATAAGAATACAACATTTAACTTAAAACTAAAAACTCAACTTCTTATTAATTTCAAATTAAGATTACGAGGCAAATCCCACCATTCAATTTTCATAGAAATGTGCACAATCTTAACCCTTATACGATCTTCAGGTGAAATTTCCCCAATTTTATGTTTCAAAATATAATATCTCTAAAGCATTTTGCAGGATCTAAATGAGACTTTTTCCTATTATCTTAAGTTGCAATTTTGCATCAATAACGGCAGCTTTGTATATATAAACGTTGCAAAATGATTTGAAGAATTGCGAAAAAGTGCCTCGGGTGACATTTCAACCTTCCCTTTATTTTAAATATGAATTTGGTATAGGGTATATTTAGGTTATGCTTTGTCAAATTTACCTCCTTGCATGTTAACAATATTTGGTTAAAAGAAATATTTGCCATATCAAAAAATCTTATTTGCTTCTCAACTGCACCCTAGAAGTATACCTACAAACAGTTCTCCTGTAAGTGTGATTTAGCTAAGTATTGTTTTGTAGTAATTGAGCAAAAAATTTATTTTATTCTAAAATGGTATTGCAAAAATTGTGAATAATGATCGTGTAAAAGGCATAACTCTAAAATGGTTTTTTGACGCGGGTACATTTTATTTTTTAAATCTCATATTTTATTTAAATTAAACTATTGATATATTTTTTTACTGCGTAAGCTTATGTTTGAATGAGTGCAAATGCAAGATGAACTAAAAGTAAATGATAAGATTTTTTTGTTGCTTTTTTTGCTAAAACGATCATCAACCGGATGTCTAGTCTGGTCCAGTTTGTGAATAGTAAGTGCAACATCAGCCGCAGTCACTGTAAAATATTTAAATAGAAAACAAAAACAAATCTATTTTCAAAGTCAAAACGTTTTGTTGTTTAGTCAGTCCGTCGTATTGTTGAGTCTGTATGGTATGAGAATTTAATGTTGATTCAATTATACTTGTCTACATTTACTGGGAAAACATTTTTCATTCATAAAAATCACGGCGCCCACAAACTTACATATATACATACTTACAGCGGCCTTTAAATTTTTTTTTTAACAAAATCATCTGTTTTCATGAACTAACACAAATATACAGACTCTAACACACACAAACATGCATACTTTGTCAAATGTGGGAAATGGGAAACACATATGGTGCATATAAGTTACTACTGTAATGCGAATGGATGAGCTTATTGGGTATTTAAAGGGCAGGGTGCACTAAACAAGATGTGTAGAAAAGAAAGTGTTTGTTTGTAAATGCCGTTTGATGTACAATGGCTGAGGGTGAGAATGATGAGGTGGAGGACCACTAATGTTTGTTAATGTGATCTATGTTTACTTTCTTAATTAATTTGTAATAAATTGTGCCGATGACAAGGGCACTAGTGGCCACAGTAACGAAAATTAAAAAAAATAAATCTCACAATGGAAACTTCTGATTTTTATTACCCATTACTAAACATATGACTGCACTTATAATAGTTTCGTTAATTCGTTTGTGACACAGACCCATAAATTATAATTATGGCTGTATAAAGGAATTTCAGAAGGACAATAACATAATAAGGAAATCCCTGCCATTTGTTAACTGTAAGATGGAATGATAAAGCTACAATTAAGAGTTTTTAGGAAATGGGATTTATTCAACGCTGTGGTAAATCATTTAACGATCTTTTCAAAACTCTCTTACGTAATTTCTAATCATAAGAAACTTTATTGTGCTAAATTTCATGTCGATTTTTATGTAGAAAATATTTTTTTACATTTTTTTTAAAAAGAGGGTCCAATTTTAGATCTTTGGTTAATTATGGACTTATCAGAATAAACGTTTTTGTGACCATATTAAAATATAGTCCTTAAAAAATGTTAAGCATATAAACACTGTTTAAAAGTGAACTTATTGAAATCATTTGTTAACAAATCTAGATCAAAAGTAGCAGTAGGAACTAATATTTAATAAATAGTCTAGTTTAAAAATATAAAGAACTTGAAAACATATTTATACTACCACTTCTGCTTTCCTTATAGTTTCTTAGCAATAGTTGTATACCTGGCAGAAATTAAGTTTTAAGAGTATATTTGGCTTTGCCAAATCTTTTATACCCTTCACCACACCCAGAGAAAAAATATGTTTAAATTTGGTCACCTCCAACAAAACTATTTTTAAAGAGAATTGCAAACATATTATGTTTAAATTTAACCATATTATTGTCACCGACAAACATGTTATTGTTAAATTAGTTCTACATCAAGAAGGCACAGCTATATTATGGTTGCCTCCGAACATCTTTTGGTTAGTAATAACTAAAATATGTTTAACATTTATAATAGAATGGTTGATTTTCAACCAAAGCATGTTGCTCTTAAAAAAGAGGAAAATACTATTGTTAATTTAAGAACAAATTATTGTCATATTTAACCATAACATGTTTAGAGGCAACCATAATATGGTTGTGGCTTCTTGATGGAGGATTAATTTAACAATTATATGTTTTTCGGTGACAATAATATGGTTAAATTTAAACATAATATGTTTTAAATTTTGTGTAAAAATAGTTTTGTTGGAGGTGACCATATCTAAACATATTTTTTCTCTGCGTGCATGGTGCGATAGAAACAGATATAGATATTTTGTGCTATTTTGTGCCACGACCAGTTCCTTGGTGGTATTGGTACCGCCCCAAATTTTGACAGATGTTGTGTTTTGATACTTAAGAAACTTCTACCCAATTTGATCTCCAGATATACGAAAAAAAACAAGGGGCTTATGGGTCTAATTAGAGGCAGTTGTGGTTTTTTGCTCAAACATAGTCCCCATCATTTATATGGTATTCAAAAACCCCATTTCAACTTTTACACAGACAAATATACATCGTTATATTAGCTGAAATACAAATATATAACAACGCAGTCCCCATCATATCTGGGATCTTCGGAAACTCCTTTTTAAAGGAAACACGGACATCGTCAAATCAACTACGCTATACATGTTGTTGTTGTGTGTAATAAAAGCAAAAAAAAAAAGTCTAGACATTAAAATTAAAAAAAAATTTACTGCCTATTCAACGTTTTTTTGGGTTAACGTTCGCATAGAAAATTACATTTTAACAACAACAAATTTTGAAATTATGTTTTTGTTTTTAATGTAATTTTCAATGCAAAAGTTAACGTTCGAAATCGATGAACAGGCAGGTTAATAAAAACAGCTGACATATACCTTTTTGCTTTTAGTGAAGGGTATAAAAAAATAACAACATGGGATTTTGTGTCAAAAATTAGAAGCAGTCGTGGTTTTTTGCTCATATCTAAGACATTGATGAACCGATCTGGCTGAATTGCGAGTCATAACATATTCGTAGGCAGCCTTTATATGTTTGTGGCTTCCGGATGAAGGAATAATTTAGCTATTATATGGTTGCCGGTAACAATTTATAGTTTAAGTGACCATAATACGTTTAAAAAGGTTTTTTTTTTTAATAGTTTTGTTGGAAGTGACCATATAGAAAAATATGTTTTTTTCTAGGTGTAGTTCTAATAATAATATTTTTCAGCACATCAGTTCTTAAACGTCCACAGCATTCTTCTATGTCGAAGTTAATCTTCGGAAGTTATAGTTAAATATAGTCCAATCATAATACAATTCGGTAACACGATTTAGGTTGTAAAAATAATTTTTGGGTTCAATAAAAGCTTAAAGTTCGAATGAAATTAACAGCCTGGCCCACGATATCGACCGCTATTGATCGTTTGCATTTTGAATGACAAAGAGCTGATTTGCGCCCGACTTATAATTTTTAGCACGGCAAGCCGACCGACAATGCAAGCAAACGATAGCGTAGCAGTTTTCATACAAATTTGCGCCCAACTAAAAAATATTATGCGACCACCAATACCAGTATTGTGGATGTCAACAGATTTTTTTTTTTAAATTAAACGAAATTTTGTCTTAAAATACCAACAACAAATACTTTTTTACAATCAAACCGCGATAATTTGAAAATCTCAACAATTCGAAATAAACGGCTGGTCCCTTAAGAAAAGCTCTTCAATTCGCAAAAATGCCATACATTTTGGTCCCTCAATAACTCGTATATTTTTATATAGAAACCATAGTTGGGTGTAGTGCACCAAATATTAATTTAAATCAGCATTGCACTATCACTAAATAAAACTGCAAAAAAGTAGTTTGCACTATTTTTTACCAGCTTTAGTGATGTTTGGTATTCTTTTTCACTAGCACTAAAAAAATTGAGTGGTACTGCAAATTTTTTCACCACCACTAACGGTGATTGAATGCATTAAACCTGCAGTCAATTCAAAACGTAAAAAATTTGTACTGGCAATCAAAAAAGCTGAATATAAACAGACTCTCACTAAATTCTAAAAAATGTAATTTTGTATGTGCATGGTATTAGATTCTTGTGATTATATGCATAACCAAAGGAAATTTAACAACATAAAAGTTTGTCAATAACGGAATATCTCCTGGCTTTCTACAAAAATATTTGTAATTACATGTAGGGTACGCTGAACATACCCAACATCTCAGTTGTAAATAAAACATAGTTTTATATACCAATATTCTACAAGAATAGGCCGAAGCTGGGTAACGTTAACCGACTTTTACTTCTAAAATGGACAATATTGAATTTGACGGATTTTTGGGATTTGTGTTAAGCTTTGGGCAGTGGCGTGTTGAGGTATATAGAGTAAAATTTTATGGCCAACATTTTTGTAGAGTATTTCATCCTCGCCCTCCTCCTTTTCCAGTGTGTTTTTTACGATTTGTGAGAATAAAGCCAAAAAATGCCGTTATGAAGGGGAGTTAGAGGGTTAATATGCCTCACAATAATATTTTCCATAACATTTTCTACAAAGTTGCTAAACATACCCTATACCTCAGAAGTAAAGAAAACATAGTTTTATATACCGATATGCTTTAGGAACAGCCCAAAAGATAAAGTTTAACCCGTCCTATTAAAATTCCGATGTGATCTTTTAAAACGCCGACACACGTACATTTTTTTTTGTCTCCTACCGTCGAAACGCCGCCATTTTTTTCGTATTGAACTGTGTTATTAAATAGCTATGAATTTCGTGTTTTGAAACCTGCATTGTCAACTGAACCAAAGAGGTTATTCACAATTGACAGAAAATATTTACAACTACATAAAGTTGCAATCTCAAATGCACAAGTAATTAAATAGGGCTAATACATTGTTACATTTGGAAATCAAAACCCATCCATCAGAGTCAAAATCGTCAACTAAAGAAAAAACTCAGGCGATTTTAACATATGATACGACAACAGTGGAAGCTTCAGGACTGCCTGCTAAACCGGGGTGTTCAGCCAAATTAGAAGCTACCTCATCGGCTGCCAGATTTGATGATTTATAGTCTTTTTGATGATTTTTGGGTACAAAAATGGTCTATTGACGATTTTACGATTTATACCCTAAATTTGACTATTTTGCAAATGACAAATTATGTAAAAATTTCACATTTATTTTATCTGCTTAGATACTATAATTAATTTGATTGGCAGTAATTTTCATGTCTTAGCTGTTCATCATAACAAAACGATTTTTTTTTATCACGATGCATATTTTTAAGGGTTCTAGTTAATAAGGTAGTAGGGAGATCGAACGGTTATTATTCGACCTGTTTTAACCGGTTATTTTATTTTTCGAATATCGAATATACCGGTTATTTTGATATAATAAACCGGCTTTTTTAATAATGTGTAATTAATATACATTTTACTTACTCTTGTTGCGAATGTACCCGTAATTTAAGTATTTTTTTGATTGAATATTGGACAAACTTAAACTTTTTATGAAGAATGTCAAAACAAAATGTAACAGATGTCAAAAACATTGTGAACAATGTAAATACAAATCTCTTATTAGCGCGAGTGTTTTTGTTAGTTAAAAAGTAAATAGTAATTTGTGCGAGAGTATTCTAAATATAAAATATATTAACAAATAGATACTGGGAATTATTTCTTTTTATAAGCAACTTTATTATATTCAACATTTTTTTTTCGAATTTATTCGATGAGTTAAATTTCAGTTATGTATTTTATAAAGATTTTTTGTAATAGTTCAAAGCCTTAAATTTTTAGGAATGACTTTATACACTACCAGACTCATAGAATAAATTTGAAAAATAAAAAATGTTGAATATAAAATAAATGTTATCTTTACAGATATTTTGAACGGAATTTTTTTAGTTAGCAAAATTTTTGCACTCAAATGAGTGAAGAACATAAAAGTTGTAATAAACTGATGATTATCTGATATCAAATTTTTTTTTTTTGGAGTGTAAACCCAATAAAAAATGGAGCTTCCAACGAAGCAGGTTTGTAAGGGAGAAACGTAAAAGTTTCGCTTACCATATCGCTTACGGAAGACATGAATTTTATATGGCGAGTTCCCACTTTGAAGCAATACATTTTTGACACAGAAAGCGCTTTCTTCAGCGCATTTAAAAATTGTTGAATGTAACGATCAGCTTTGCACACTGAATTTTTTGTTACCGTTAGTATTTTATATGCTCCCTTACGAACCTGCTTCGTAGTAAGGGAATGTCGTGGCTCTTCAAATATTTTTTAAGTTATTAAGAATTCGTTCGCTTACCTTACTGCATCTCTGTATGTCTTATTGCGTAGCGCTTAAATGTGAGCTTACTTTTTGAAATGTACCATTAGTGCTTCGCAAAATAGGAAAATTTTTTATTGGGAAATTTTTAACATCACTATCACTCGTGTTTAGTGAGGCTGCTAATTTTTAAGTCATCACTTATCATCAATAAAAGGATTGCAATAATTTTGCACTATGAGTTGAAACTGCAAAATTAGTGCACTACCCCCATCTATGATAGTTAGTTAGTATATAGCTAATGGGGCATCTCTATAGTAAGATTAATTTTTAATGCGTTATAAACTTCAACACAAACGCATAATACCTTCTCATCTATTTTGGTGTATATGATATAAACATACAATCTTTTTGAAATGACCGATAACTGAGAAGCAAATTAACTAAAATCACTCAAACGGCCATAAAAGTGATTTAATCTTGGTTCCACTTTGCAGGACATATAGTCAACTCAAATAAGTCGAAAACATTATTTTATTTCTTGTTGAGTTGAAATAACAAATATTTTTATTATAGTATATTTAACTTAACACGCTACACTTGCTCTATTTATTCCATATTTTTTTTTTCTTTTATCAAATTTAATTAATACTTTTAATGAAACTAAAAAAAGAGAGCCTGTTTTATGTAATTTCCGATGTTGTTGATGCTTTTATTTTAAACTCTTAATTATTTATTCTTCAGGATTTTATTTTTTATTAAATTTTTTTTTTTTGCTAACATAGAGATAGACAGATACACCAGCAAACAGACGGACATGATGTTGGTTTGTTACAAAAATTTTATATTTCGTTTGCAGTTTTGTTTTTGTCATCAGCCACATTCATTCATTTACTCGCTCATTCATTCATTCGCCTTTTTTTAATTTAGTCCACCATTAATGTATGCGCTCGCTCCTTTCTAAATGGGAATTTTTAATGTTCATGTAATTATCTCGGCGGATTTGAAAATGTATTAACATTTGACTTAATTTTCTTTTTTTCTTTCTTTCTTTTTAACTTTCAGTCCTCATTTTTTTTTTTTTGCAAATGTTAGCATTTCTTTTTATTGCAATTTGCAACTATTTTAATATTAAAATTTTTCTTTTGCTTATTTTTTATATGAATTAAAAAAAAATCAATTAATTTGCTACATTTTAACCTGAGTTCAGTTGAAACATGCAAAAATGTATGGAATAAAGTCATTTATAATGGATATGCCCTCGTATTAAGTGCATACACTTGCTGTTGATAAATCTCTTGAATTTCTGTTATTTTTTTCGAGTTTTCTTAATTTAAATAAAGAGGTCATCAAAATCAATAAATTTGCCTTTTAATAGAAATTCTTAAGATACCTCTTATATTATAGAATATTAATTAGAATTTATGGCCAGAAAATGTAACTGTGATAAATTATTGATTTTAAAATGTAGAAATTATAGCAAAAAGAGCAAAACTAAAAAAAAACAGCAAAATACATTTTAAAAGGATTTTTTTTTTTGCAAAATCGTTATATTTCTTGGATAAAAAAAAGCAACTAGCAATAAAATTAAATTAAAATTAAACATTTTTTTTTAAAATAAAATTTGTAATGAAATTTTAAAACAAAAAATTCATTTCTAATAATTAATGGAAAATTTCACCAAATTTATCAATTCATATTTAAAAATAGTTTTTCATGTATTTAACCCTTCGATGTTCTATTACCTTAGTGCCACTAAGTGCACCACATGATCTGGCCTCGATTAAAAAACTAGACAAATAAGTTAACTAATCAAAATAATTCAGTCTTGTTATGTAACTATTTTAATATAATTTAAAAAGGTATTAATATTTTTAATTAAATATTTGATATTAATATTCGAAAAAAAAATTCTGACGAAGGCACACAACGGAGTGCCGAAATATTGGATTTAATAAATTCAATATTTTTATAAAAAAGAAAGAAAAGAGACCTCAAACTTAATTAAAAAGATAAATACAAATTTGTAAAGGTCAAATAAGATTCAATTTATATAGTTTTAAAATATTGAAATAATTCTGTTTAACAATCCTTGCAAATAAACGTTTTTGTCTCTCTGCCATGTTGAAGGCACATAGCTTTTTTTGCAGCTACCGCAGCAAAAACTAGTTTTTCTCTGAGTTTTGGTTTTGGTTGTACGGTGCCCATTGTACATGCTCAGTTTGCGAGTTAGGATTTTGGTCCTGTAAAAAAAATTATATTATCCTCATTATATGTAAATAAGAATAGTACCCACACAGACCCGTGTGGATCAAAGATCCACCGCCCCCAGCCTTATCGCATAACGTAGAGCCCGAGGTTCGGCCATGATGTCAACTGCCAACCAGTTCAACATAGTAAACAGCGCGGCCGAAGTGATTTCGTGATCATCAAAGAAACTAACCTATATACTTTCTCATGCATCCTGCAGTCTCGTCTCCTTACCATAGTATGCCACCACACTATGACTCTAGATGCATTTTCGTCAGGTGAATGATTATGTGGTAAAACCAATGCGTCGACATTCAAACAAGCTGAAGTTCTTAAAATTGATCCAATATAGATAAAAGAATCGGTTTTACTACAGCCTCAAAGTGCCATTCAACGCCTTTGGGGCCAAGGTCCCAGTTCCTGCCGAATGATGTCCTACAGGTATATATGGCCACAATGAGTTCCCAAGGTAGTTAAGTATCGAGAATCATGCCCATAAAGCCTAAGGTCACCAACCTCGCACTTCCTGGTGAAAAGTACCAACTTAGTTTTCAGTGGATTGATACCAAGTTCACAGGAGATACTCCAGGAACTTCGAATATGGAATGCAGATTCCGTACATCGGGATAATATGTGCAGGTGTTTAGTCATGAAAGCCACTCCCACGTCATCCGCATACGCTACGGTTTTTATCCCTAATCTTTCGAACTTACTAAACAAAGTATTAAGCGTCTAGTTCCATAATAGAGGGGACAGCACCCCACTTTGCGGGGTACCATTGTGCTCAAGTTACAAGCGAGTATACCCGCAGTTCAAGGATTTCTCAATAAAGCCAACTAGCGAGTGAAGCGCCGTATACACAGACCTGCCCTGGGTGTAGGCCTCTGCGGTGTAGAGAAAGTGTCTAGGAATGGACATGTGCATATGAATATGAATGACCTTCACAAGGGCCTTGAGAATAAATAACCACCTGTAGATTTTGATTTGCATGTTTAAAAACACCAACAAACTTACTTGTAGAATTTATAGCCTTCGTATCCTAATGCTTTTGTCAAATATGGTCAAGCTAGATCATATGGACCATAGATTTTGTTCACAATATAAAGTTCCAGTCAACACAAAGTAGATAAATTTTGTTCCAACATACACATTAAAAAGTGTGGTTTTTATGGAAATCGCGATTTTTATCAATTCAGTTTTCTCAGTAAATTGTGACTAAAATAAAAATTTGTGCACCGATTTCAATGATATAAAGCTCATTTCAATCGCAATTTTTTTAATTTTTAACGATATCTCTGAAAGAACTGGGCAAATTTAAAAACAATGTTTATTTATTTATTTATTTATTTGCTTTCCAATACAACAAGATTAAAAATCTTATAATTAAAGTAATGGATTTTTATAACGTAAATTATAACAAAATTTAATAATCTGTTTGGTACAAATTACAAAAAATAAAAATTAATATACAATTATTGAATTAGTTTAAACATTATTGTCTAACACAAATTTTGCTAGTATAAAACAATATATAAATAATTTTAATATGAAACATAAAAAATTAATGAAAATCAAAAATAAAATAAAATAAAAAAAAATTCAATTTGTAGCATACAATTTAAAAATTTCGTTTTTAAATTGCCGAGCGTTGCTAATAAATTTAATATTCGTGGGTAGCGAATTCCAAAGACGGACTGAATGAATATAAAATTGCAATTTTAATACAGAGTTTATATAACGAACATGTACGATATTATTTGTTCTTTCAGAAAGTGTAAACAATAATCTCTCAAACAAGTAAGTTGGATGTCGAGAGTTAAGGATTTTATGTAAAAAAATCAAAGTTCTGTTATTTAGAAGATCTACAAAAGTAACTCCATATAGTTTTGTTGTGTAATGGGAAATATGGTCATATTTCCCTAGACTAAATACATATTTCAATATTGAGTTAAAGGTAGATGTAAGCTTTCTACGACTTGCAGAATCACAGTTTGCGTATATCTCGCATCCATATAGCAAAGTTGGCATGATGTATGTTTTTGCTAGAAGAATTCGAATTTTGACTGGGGTAAAATACTGGGTATGCCATAACGCTCGTAACATTGAGTATGTTTTCCCTGTTGCGACGTTAATATGATCTGACCATGTAAGAAAACGATTAAATGGGATTCCAAGATTTTTGGCCGTTGATACTATCTCGACTTTCTTATTATTAAGCAATATTGCCGGTTCTTCGTTTAAAATAATTGTCGTCTTTGTAAAGTAATCACTTGGATTTTTTAGGGTTTAGGCACAAACCATTTGCACTTGCCCATTCATATATTCGGCCAAGATCCATATTTAAGTTCTCAATGCATCGGCTCATATCATCAAGGCTACTACTAATATATAGTTGCACATCATCAGCATACATATGAACACTGCAATACTTTAGATGTTGGGGAAGGTCATTGGTATATATAGTAAAGAGTAATGGACCTAGTATTGATCCCTGTGGCACTCCTTTCAGAACTGGTAGAGATTTTGAAGTATTGTTGTTGGCAAAGACGGACTGACGGCGGTTAATGTTGTTGATGACGTAGAGAAATTGAACATTTTTAGCAACTTAAAACGAAGAACATCATGATTTACCGTATCGAAGGCTTTAGAATGATCGAGAAGTACAAGGAAAGAAACATCACCACTATCAATACGCTGTCGCAGTTCTTCAGAAACATCTATTAAGGCTGTTATACAACTATGTTTCGGTCGAAACCCAGATTGCCTTCTAGTTAATAAACCTTTATCATTCACGTATTTGCTTATTTGGTGATGTAGTAAACGTTCAAATACTTTTGATAAATATGGTAAAATGGCAATAGGGCGATATTCATTTTTAGATTTTGGTATTGGTATTATTTTTGCAAATTTCCAGTTTTCTGGGTAAACACTTTTTGTAATTATAGTGTTAAATATATGTGTGATATAAGGCAGCATCCGCAAAATGATTATTTTTAAAAACTTTGGATAAATCTCATCAAACCCAAAAGCATTTGATTTAATTGCAAGGCAACTAGATAGTACATCTGATTCGCATACACAATCAAAGTAGAATGGATTATCCATAATATGTGTAGTTTGTTCATAAAAACCAAGATTTGATTGAACAACAGGGAGAAAAAGATTTATTAGTTTCATCAACATCAATGTAAGCACGGCTTAAAGATAATATTATTACCGAGTTTCGGATTTCTTCTTTAACTGAATGTGGTGAACTGTTTTCAAGTTATTCCAATATACGTACGGAAAGTGCCTTAATTTTGGACATAACGGTTTATCTCGAAAAGTCGAGCTGATAGAGAAAAATGGAGATTAGATTCGAAATCAGCGACCTCGAATTAGTAAAAATTTGGAATAAAGTTCCAGGCCGCGCAAAAAATTTTGTTCACTTGTGTAATCGATCTCCCAAGTACATTGGCTAAATATTATTAGGAAACTTTTAAATGTTTCTGTATTTTTGTAGCCCAGTGTCGGTAATGGATCTCGTGTCCCAAATAACCAAATACCGCCCCCAAAAATATCTTTTGTCCTAACGAATATTTATATTATCACTAAATTTGTTATAAATTTAGCATAACTACATTTACATATGACTGTTATGAAATTGGGCTCGAGTTGTTATTAACAATTGCCCAGCAAAATGGGAACAATTGTTTCTTTAATGTTATGAGTGCAACAACTTTTTTGTCTTTATCACTAGATACCTGAAATGTTGTGATATCTTCAATGTAATAACAGTGATAAGACCTAAAGTATTTTTAACATTAAATAAGCCCTTGCATATCTTGTACGAAAAATAAAAAAAAAATGCAAAAGAAAGTAAATAAAGGTACATACAATTATACCCATGCGATCTTTTAGCGTAAAATTATATCGCTTGACGAGGGTCAATATATTTTGAAATAACAATAGCAATTGTATGAGGATCGATCGAAACTTATATACCATACCTCCTACACAAGGCTTTCATTTGAGAAAAACTGTTTTGCATGTACAATCGTTTGGCTTTGCAAAGTTAAGGCCCAACTATTGTATGTATACGCTTGCTTAAGCTTCTGTCAAAAATTAACAAAACGTCTCTTTAATGCATTTAAAAAAACAAAAACATTTAATTCCATACGAAAGGGCGATCAGTTTCGCAAATGTCACATTCATAAAACTAACTAAACAGTTTCCTAAAGTTCAATTTCGTTTGACACACATGATTTACATGATTTATATGTATTCGCACAGATGCTTAAGCCAACTTAAAAAAATTATAGTTGGGCCTTTAGACTTTTACATAATTACTTGTCTAAGGTTGATTAGCTCTCCAACAAAATATTGACCAAAATATTTATAACTTAAATATGTTATTATAAACTTTTTCAAATATATTTATAATTTCTGCTGGTCTTCCATCCCAAATACTTTTGCCCACATCTGCACATGTATGTAAATGAGCTAAAAAAAACATTCGTACTACTTCATCAAGCTGTCTATAATTTATAATTCAGTATTTCATTTTAAAGGTTTTATCTCATTTCTCTTAAATTTGTTTTAACTTTTATTTTATGTTTTTTCTTACCTTTTTTGTGTCTTTCGTGTCAGTACGAGTATCTCACAATCAGCATACGTAAATAAGTGAAACGTGTGTACAATCTAAATAAATACATACGTATTTATTCACATAGACACATTTAAATATACAAACATATGCGAGTAAGAAATTGTAGAAACAGTGGCGCTTGTGTAATAAAAAAAAAATTTGTACAATTTCCATTTAGTTCACTGCTCCAAAAACGACAGGCACATTTCTGTACAGCCACACAAGACCCCTCCTTAATGAACAAAAAAAACTTAAAAACTGTAAGAATAAAACAATATGACAACTCAGTATTTAAATTGCTTAATTTTATTATTTTTTCGTTAAATTTTAAACTATTTTCGTTTATTTTTTGCAAATGCTTTTTTATATTTTATTTCGTTCTACAATTATTTCATGTACTCGTATTTGCATTTGGTGCCACTGCCACTATACCTGTGTACAATATACAACTATTGGAGTTGGCCCTCTTACATGTGCATGTGTATGTGCTTAAATAGTTAAATTCATACTTACATTAAATACGTACATACATATATACATATGTATATAGTACATGCATACATCCTTGTACATTTGAATATGTGTTCTTTAATTTGTTACTTCCCTTAACTGCTTTATCTATGTACTTACTATTGGGTAAGGAAAAGTAGATGTTTCCCTACAAGTCATTAATATCGCAAATATAAAAGCAAAAGCAACTATTTTCTTAGCAAAAACTAAGGGTTCCATTATTATAACTTTCTTTAACTTATCGCTCAATTTAGGTTAAAGCAAAGTTGTTGTAATGGAACACTTTTTATACGGCCGATTAAATCCTTCCTTTCGCTATCGGTAAGCAGAAACTGTTAAACTGTCATTAAATTGAGTTTTAACAACTTTCATTGGAATTGACTTAAGTCAAACAGAGAGAATATTATTATTTACTTACCCCTTAAACATGTTCGTTTCACTTTTGATGTATTCCGCCATTTGTTTATATAAGAACTCTCAATTCTGAGACCCCACCAGCATGACCGATATAGTTTTCGTAATCATTCTACTTTAAAAATTATATGTATTTAACCAAATAATAAAAAAATAGATTATGGGAATTATGGGGTTTTTATTTTACTTTTCAAGCATGAAAATAATGTTAATAATACACAAAATGTAGCATCTAATTGATGTCACGATAGTCACAGCTTAGACGATGCATTATATATGACAAAATTTTATGATAACGTTTGTTGGATTGATGTCCCTTTTTGACTCATTGATGCAATTTGTAATAACATTGATGATACAATTCTAATGTAATGGCATAATCAATATGAAGATGCATTTTATATGAGTTAAGTGAAAGTTATTGTCGCCAATTTTTATCTCAATAAGGATGTTAGGTATTAAAAACTATTTTCATTTGTATTTGTATGGGAGCTATGAATAAATATAGAACGATTAAATATGAGCATTCCGCCACTAATAATACTAGTCTTTGTAACAAAATCAATTATTTTTGGATGGTTGTAACTCATTTTTATTCTTAACCGATTTTTCTGGATTTCAATCCCATACTGCTTAGGAGAACTATAAACAATTTGACGCCAATATTGTTCATTTCTTTTGTGTCACTCGAAGGTGAGCGTGATTTCAACCGACAGACAGACGGACATATATATACTTTAAGGGGTATAAGGTGAATATAAAAAAAGTTTCACATGGAATGACAAACTTAGTAAACGGTATTCACAACTAGTTTTGGTGGAGGGTATTAGAAGATAATCATACGTTTCATAAAATTTATAGAGATTTTTAATGTTTATGTTGATATAAACATTTTTAGTTCTAAATTTTCCTTAACTAGTGTTTTCCCAAAAGTCGAAATTTGGCCATAAATTATTTTGTAAATATGAAGAAGACATAGTTCATCTAAGTATATATGAGTTTACATGTTTCGAACATTTAATTTAGTTCGTCTTAGTCGTTCGATCTGGCGAGAAACCAACCCCCGTTTCATATGTTATCTTCCACTTGAGTCCGTTGTAAGTTCAATATAAAAATATCAGATATTATTAATTGAAAAACAAAAGATTATCAAAAAGTCTCCTCTTACAGATTATCATCTACTCAGCACATTTCTTGTTAAATTTTATGTTTTTATGTTTAATATTAACGAAAATTGAGTAAAGTACCAGATGTTGAACGAAAAAAAAACAAAAAAGCTACCCCCTTATATATTCTTATCCACTCAGGACAATGCATATTTTATTTAATTCTTAATGGGCCAAAGTAGACAAAAATTAAAAGTACCAGAGGAAGATCAAAAAAAGTACCAACATTTTTCATCTTCTAGTTTCTCATTCACTCAGAACCCTGTACCTATAATATTATGCTTCAATGTTCAATATTATACAAAAATAGCCAAGTAAGTGAAAGAAATTTAATTTCCCGTATATTCCCATTTTGATAAATTTTCGATCATACTATTTTTTTATTATTATTTGATAGAAAAAACTTTGTGTATTTGAAAGAAAAACAACTTTTTTATTTATGTGTTTGTAGCAAAATAACTCCGAAAATACGGAACGGATATAAAATATTTATTGTGCAGTTCCGTAAGTAAATTCCTTTAAAAAAGTGTATTCCCTGTTCTATTCGTTGGGCAAACAGAGGAGGAAAGTATTCTTAACTGCTTTGCCTTTGCCGATTTATATATAAGATGTCTACATATGCAGAAATTAATTTACTGCCTGTTCATCAATTTCGAACGTTATAAAAAATTACGTTTTTAAATTTTGTAGTTTTAGTTATAAATTTTAAATTGCAATTTGATTGAGTTTAATCATGTTATGCACCATTAAAGTATCAGCATCACAGATTGTTCTAGTAAGAATGTTGTGTCAAACTATTCATTATGTTAAAAAGTAGTCGTTAAATTAAAATATACATATAAAGTTTTTTACCTGCCGATTTTACCAGCTTAAGCTTTAATGAACTGCCAGTTAACAATATGTTTTTGACAGTTATAGTGATAGTTAGTTACAACTATTCTTGGTGAAATTAACCGTTAATGTTATAATTTTGCCAACGCCTACCAGGTTTAATTTTACATTAACTAGTAAATTGGAATTTAGGAGTAGGAGTAGACATTTTAAAATTTCAGCTGTGCGATTCACTAACTTTTAACAAACCGACAGTCGTAATGGTTGTGCACATATATTTTCGCTTGCAGGAACGATAGAGTGATTCTGTAATTTATATACAACGAAAGAATACATCTTTATTTTTGTATTCAATTAATTTAAGATCATGTATTTAATATCATTTAATATCGTAAATACTCAAAGCCAATTTAAATAACAAATATACTATATCGATTTGATGACCACTACCTAAATTATTATCCCTTAAATAACGAAAATATACTGCTTAAAGTAACAGCTGACTACCCGACAGCGAATATCGTATAACATGTTACCGAGTTCCAATTTCGATATATTTGTTTTAACGATACTATTATCATAATAAAGGTCAGTGAATCGCACTACAGATCAAAAATGCGTTGTGATTGTACAGTGAATTTCGTAACCGTTGCCTAAGCTGTGTATTTTGTGAACTTCTTCTTTAATTGCAATAAAGCATGTTAAATTGAAAAATTTGTTTGTTTAATAATAAACAAAATAAAAATAAACAAAAACGTTTTTAAATGCTAAAAGCGTGACAATATGTTTCCTTATCTTAATGTATGTTTTTCATAGATAACTTAAAGTATATAATATCAATTCCAAGTGTTAGTTGAATATCGACTAAGGACTTTGTTTCCAGGATATATATATATCCTAAGTTTCTTTAAAAACACCCTGGAAATTCAATTTCCCCGGTAATTGCGGTACTGGAGTTCTGAAGGATATTTTATTGCGGATTTGGGGATATTATTATGGGTTTTTTAAATTGTAATGAAAGAAATCTATTTAACCCTTATCCAATATTCGTTAACAGTTATACCTATGAAAGTATTTAATATGAAGTATATATTGGCTGTTTAAATTTTAGTCATTCAATGGTTGCATTAACAAACTGATATATCCCAGGGCCGCAGCTGTAAACATACATACACCTACTCTTGCACAAATACGTACAGACGTATAAACACAAACCCTAGTACATAAATACACTTTAACTGAAAGTATGAAGTTTTACCTTTCCTACTTTTTTTTTTGAAATACCTTTTTTTATTCACTCATATAAGCACGAAACACATTTTTATCCTAAAATTTTAGCCACCAGCATTTGAAGCATACTTTTTTTTGTTCTTTATTACTAAAAACATAAGCGATAAGGTAATAAAATTGTTTTGGTATCTTTTCTCCTTCCACAATTGTGTTTCAACTACAACTTCCCGTGTGCTTTTTGTTAAAAGTATTTTAATTCAACTTAAAAGAAAAGCCGGTGTTTAAATTTATATAGATCGTTTGCTGCAGACTCAAGTTGGTTATAGAATGGTTGACTCACACTTAAATTTTAGAGAGAAGGGTGGTGGGTGTTTAAGAGGGTACATATTAATTGTAAGGCTATTAAAGGTATTATTTTATGGCCGAAATTGTTGGCATTAAAATTAATGAAAATAGTAATTAAATCATTTTCTATAGATATATTTGATTTTGAATTGTTGCTTTGGTTTCTTTTGTTTATATAAATAAATTTTATCCGATGCGCTTTATGTTTGTTGTTTGAATGTCTTATCGTTTATTTTTCATAAAAATATTTTAGTTAACGACTGGGTCTGGTTGTCTTCATTTCTCATGCACTTTGCATACCCGCTTTTTCTTAACTAAAATAAAGGATAAGTATTTGATTAGAATTAAATTGAAATTAAAACAAACATTAAACTTAAAAAAATATCTTATCATAAAGTGTAACTGGTGTAGAATTTGGTTTGGTCAAATATTTGAAATAATAGAGTGTTATTATAGTGTTAAAATAGTCCGCTTAGTCTTATGGATAAGTCGACTTAGCATGTTTTTAATTTTTTTACGTAAATTCTGTCAAATGTTTCTGTTATGTACAAAAAGTTAACTTAGCCTGCAACTGAATGTTGTATCAACCGTAAACTTTAAGAGCTTCTCCTGCAAAACTTACTTTTTCGACTTAGCGTGTTTTGGAATTGAGCAGTCGATATTAGAATGTATGTCGGTAGATAGAATTAAATTTAGTTAATAAAAGAAAACAAGAGTCTTACAAACCAAAATTACTTTGTTTTTTTATGGAATCCCCCATATGGGCTTACATCAATAAAACATATAATCGAACAATAATAATTATACTACATAAGTTTTGCATCGGCAGAGATTGTTTTATGTTTTCAGATTTCTTTTGCAAACTGTTCTTCTAATAATATATAGTCTATTCTCAATATTTCAAAACAGTGAATGTGCAATCCGAATCGGGATTTGGAAAGCTTGTACCAGTTCCGCGCTAAGCTTTTGTCCGAGGCTTGTATTATTGAATGTATTTTTGGAATCGTTTGTTAGGAGTAGCAGGGCCAGATTTTACAATATATCAACGTTTTGCTGTCGTCTATGTTGAAAAACCCCTTTTGAAGATTAATGCACCAATAAATATTATAATTTCGAAGAAAAGTCAAAAATTTTTTTTATAATTTGGTATGACAACATTATATTCAATTTAAATTTAGTATTTTGTTGCAAATATACCAGAATCTTACCGTAATCACAAAAGAGAAACAAAGTAAAAGAGATATATTCGGCTTTGCCGAATCTTTGATTCCCTCCCACGAGAATAAGATTCAGGAGTAGGTTTTACATGGAATCTGTAAATGACAAAGCAATCTTAATAAGACCTGGGGACAAATTACGCCATTTAATTTAATTGATCAAAATTATAATACAGTTAAAATAGAAATTTCAATCAATATCGAATGCTGTAATTTGCCGCCTGATCTCGCAATATTATAATTCGTTGCGGTTTTAGGCGTATTGAAGTCTTTTCCGCGGTTATGTTGTTTTATGGAATCTTAAGGGCCGATCACTGCAAAGCTTTATGATTTTTTTTTAACAGAAATACCCATCAGACTACACTATATTATTGAGTGGTTTCTTGCTATTACTATTGTTGCTTTACTACACTCTACTATTCAATAAGTTGCGCAATATAAAAATAATATAAAAACAAAATCCAACACACACATGATGTCAACACAATACACAATATTTCTTTTTGCGCAATTTCATTTTCATCAATAAATTGTGCAAGCTAATATTATAATATACACACAGGCAATGTTATTGTGCAATATCCAAATTAGACGTTATTTCAATAAAATATGACTTGGGTTGAGGCGTGTTAAAACTATTTTTAGAAGGAGGTTTTTATTGGACCGATCATCACAAAATACGGTAGTGATTTCTATTATAATAAAAAAAACGACCCATTTTTAATACAATATCACATGTTAAATATTAATGATTTTTAGTCTTACAAAATTAACTTTAACCAAATTTCAACACAACATCATTGTGAAGTGTTCGGCTTTATATTGTACGTGTGGTAAATGAGGGTGTGATCTCCGCAAAATATGTAAGTGTGATTTAAAATCTTAAGAAACAATAACAGCCCAAATTGCTCTACAAAATCATTATTCGTTTCGATTTTGGGCGTTCTAAAGTTCGAGAGTGGGCTTTATATGGGGTCTATTTTTTACATTTTAAGTCACGGTCTTAGTCTAGCTAAAGAGTTTTCGAACTTTGAGCTTTATATGTAACTAGCTTAACCCGGTGCGCTTTGCTATCCCCATCGAAATAAAATACAGTAACCGTTCAACAGATATACAGAAATTATAAGTGTCTTCGTATGGGAGGTGTCGTGCCTACTTGTCCCATTGAACCTACCTTTTAAAATATGTTGTAGGCTATTATCTAAGCTACTTGTACATAATTGGAATACTTTCACTATTACAGTAGTCCAAATAAGTAGAAATGTTTATTGCCATTATATGGGAGGTGCCACGCCCGCTTGTCTAATCCAGCCGACTTTTTGGAAGATGTCGTGTATTGATAACGAAGTTATTTGTTTCATATTGGAAGACTCTTACTGTAACCGTCCTTCAGATATAAGGTTATTCATATTTTTATTGTGTTGGTGCCACGCCTACTTGAAAATTAAAATATATATATACCCTTTGTTAATTAATTTTCAATGGCACTTCTTGTGAGAAATTGTTCATACCAACATAGAAACCTTTGCCGGCTCATGCGCAACAACTTTACTAAAGACCATAGCATGATCAAATGAAATAATTTATTTTGAGTAATTTTCAATGGTGCCGCCTATCGGAAATTGGTCATACCAACCTAGAAACCTTTGTATGCTAATGCTCAACAGCTGTGCTAAAGATCATAGCATGATCAAATGCACAGTTTATGAAATAACTCATTTCGAGTCATTTTCAGTGGCGCCACCTGTCTGAAATTGGTCATATCAACTTATAAACCTTCGCCGGCTCATGCTCAACAACTTTGCTAAAGATCATAGCATCGTCAAATGCAGAGTTAACGATTTAATTCATACTGAGTAATTTTCAATGGCGCCACTTTTTTGCTATTCTTCTTACTTGGTCAGAGACCATTCCGAATTGGTACGAATCATCGAAATCGGTCCAGCCGTTCTTTAGTTATAAACGTAGTAACAAACGCCACTTTCTGTTATGATATGAAAACTGTTTTTTTATACTCTACGAAAAATTTATAAATTTTTAATTAACACCTTTAAAGGAACCTGGGCAAACAAACGCCGGCTTCGCTAACTAAAGCTTCTAAATTCAGGATTTTTAAAGTTAGGATTTAAAAATTCGGGATTATAAAGTTTGGGATTTTGAAATTCAAAATTATGAATTTCGAGATTAAAAAAAAATTCGGGATTTTGTTAAATACTTCGTCCCAGAGCTTGACAATAATGGACTAATTGATTACAACTAATTAATTGACAGTTTTTTGACCAAATGTATCTGACACCTAATCTTAATGTAGAATTTTTCGCTGAATCCGAATATGAAGTCGGAATGGTCAAAACAAAAACAGGCTTTAAAAAAATAACTTGAAAATAGCAGAATTGCAAAAAACCATCAAATTTTTTATGAAGTTTGAACTTTTGTCCTCTATAACTCTATCATTTCGACCGATTTTTACAAAGGACCCATGGTTACTTTAGTAATTTTATTATCTTTCATTGCAAAGAAAGAATTACATAATCTGTATTATATTTTTGAAGATATTTGCATTTTAGTGACATCAACTTTTTTAAAAACACAAATAACGGTTATTTTAGAATATCTCGAAAAGTGTTCTACTTTTGACAATTCTGACTTCATATTCAGCGGGCAATTTTATATAAAGACTAGGTGTCTGCTTAGTTTGGTCACAGCTTTGTTGAAAATTTGTGACACAGTGATATAAATCACTAAAAAGTGTAAAAATGTGCACGGACCTTATGACACGCCGTTCATCGACATTGTGACACTGTTAAAAGTGTCAGAGCGTCCGTGGACATTATGACACTTTTCGGTGAATGTCTGTATGTATTTCATAAACACACATATTTATTTATAAACTTTGCTTGTGGTGGTTTTGACTTTCTACACTAAACCTCCCTTCTAGTCTATTTCTCCGCTTCTAACTCCTCCACTGAAATCTATGTTATCATCGTTTGATTTAATATCTGAAATTTGTCTGAGTATTTTTGTTTTATTTTTCTACTCTTCTCTTATTAAAAAAAACATTGTTTATTAAAAGCATTTGTTAAGAAGAAAAAAACAGTTGTTGTCTTGTCTAAATGTGGGTTGATTTTGCATCAAAAAGCCACAAGAATTTTGCTGCCAGCTTTATTTCTATTCAGCGAAAATTTCTCTTTTATACTTGAGTATTATTGCTGTTTAAAAATAAATACTTCAGTATTTATATGAGTTGATGTTGAAGCAAACACCTTTTTCTAAAATGTTTTAACAAATACATACCGCACTTGATCAACAAGATGGTATTAACTAAAAATTTTAATTTTTAAATTTTCTCCCCGCTGTAGAACCATCGTGCTATTTTGTCTAATTTTTTGTAATGAAATGGTTTGTTCAAAAATTATTTTTCTTATGTATATTATTTTTCATAATTACGTACTGGATATGCAAAGCCACACCCCACTGGAGCATTTGCCTATTCCCATTAATAATAAAACATCGTACATACTTAACCCTCGTCAAGCGGAAAGAGACCAATTGTTTGACCAATTTTTGATATGTTATAACTTTTTTCCCTTAATCATCAGATGCCCGATGTGACATCTCCACACTTATAATACATAGTTAATTGCTTTAAATTTTTAAAAAAATATCTTGGGTGTTTCCCCTAGTAATAGGGCCTGGTTAATTTAAAACCCATAGGAGGCTTTATGGGTACTATTGTACCTTCCCATTTTTTATTTGAAGGGAACCCAAGAAAACAATATAAAACGATTTGACAATGAAGATTTTTTCATTTAAGAAGTAGCAAACAATGTGCAAATATAGAAAAAAAAAATTTTTTCAAAATATGTTTACCGCGATTGTGTGCATGAAACACATGTTGTATCTTTTAGTGAGTATACATCACAGACAAGATAAGTACAGACCATACATGACTTTCTGGTTGAGCGTTGTATTCGTGGTTACATTGTCAAGTATAGCCAATTCCCACAACGGCTAAGGTTAATATTCTGGTTCTGCTGCTACAAGAATGCGTCTTCCCAAAACCGTTTTTACTGCACTTCGAAGGAAATATTTTCTCATAACAAGTTTATTTGTGCTACGTTGTCCGACTGTGTCATTTTGGGAATTCCCTGTTTTGCATATCTAAGTGTACACAATAAAAAATTAGTATATTGCTTGATTTTTATTCGTCGGTAGATGCCTATCAAAACATACATGCTGTTTTCATTAGGTAAAAGGTACCTTAATTTCCTACATTTGAATTTAAAGTATTCAAATAGTTATTGAATAGATGCGCTATAAAATACAAAATAAATTATGAATTCGTTAAGATTTTTAGCTACTGTTGCAATTAAAAATTTGTAGCAATTAAAAATTGAGCAATTAAAAATGTAGGCATAAAATTGTGAAATTAGCTTTTAAAGAAATTTTAAATTTACACCGGTAATTGAATTTTTATATGCAGGTACAATTGTACCCATACCGCCTGTTAACGTTGTAAAGTTATACCGCTTGACGAGGGTTTATACTAAACTAAAAATTGATTTTTTTCTCTACTGAATATTTTTAAAGTTTCGAGTTAATAGCCTCTTGTTGATCAAGTGCGATATTAGAAATCATAAAAATAAAAAGCAACAACGACAACATCAATATCAACAATACTTTCTTTCATATTGTACAATACACTAGAGATAAGAATAATAATATTGTTGTTGTATTTATGTGATTTTTGGTTTGTTTATTAATTTATTTAATTGTTTATATTTATTTTAGATTAAAGAGCTAAAAGATTTAAATTTTTTTAATAAGATTTTTTTTAGAAATCAAAAAGAAAAGAATTACTCATTTGTTTAATGGGGGGTTTTAAAAAAAATAATTAAAAAGAATAAACTGAATTGTCTAATCAAAGCGAATTATTTTTTAAAGCCAGAAGGTCTAAAATTTATTTAATAAAAAGAAAATAAAAGATAATAAATACTAGACATTTTAATTAAAGCTGCAGTAAATTGAAAGAGTTTTATAAAAGGCGCACTGCAGATTCCAAACGGTTGGTCTGATATATTCATATCATATGGTTAAAGTGTAATCGAATTAAAGTTCGGAATTTTTAACGCAAAGGAGCTCCTAAAGCAAGACTATTTTAGTCAGAATAAAAAAGCACAATTTTAGCCAGAATAAAAAAAATTTTTAACATGGATTCTGCGTAAAAACTTTTTATTTAGAATTTAATTATCGATATACTTTAAGCAACCATCAGTTCCTTACATGTTCAGTACAATGTAATTGTGGCTACTACAACGATGTGTATATTTGGTGTTAACAACAACCATAAATATATAGCAAAATTCTCGACAAGTATACAATTATTTATGTTTAACATATTAATAAGACAACCACAGAAAGATTGTGGTGGGTACGTAATCATGTTATTCATAAAGTAACCATAATATAGTACTTAATTATTTTATAAATATAGCAAAGTGAGATCATAAGCGAATATGTATGTATTTCATTTTTCCGTATAACTGTTCAATGTATCCGCTGGAAGGATTCAAATCTGTAGTCCGGAAATCGCTAAAGTTGCCAAAAAAATATATTTCGCATGACTTATTGTCTTTTTGAAATACCTTTTTTTTAAATCTGGAAAATAAGTTTAAAACTCATGTTAAACATACATTTTTTAAAGAACCAACTTAAATGCTAATTCTTGAAATTTTAAAGGATCAATTTCTTTGCATTCAAACTTTAAGGACTTTGGTCTAAATAAAATTTATCGTGAATAATTTTTTTAATGGCCAATTTCATTAATTTCAAAGTAAAATTCATTCATGAATTTTTTCCAAATAAAAAACTTTTTCTTGTTTAAAGTCATGTACACATTCCATTTCAGTGGCTTTTTCCAGCTATTTGGTCATAATTTTCCAAACATATTTGAAAAGGAAAAACAAATAATAAAAAAACCCCTAAAAAAGTACATAAAAATATACCTGTATGTGTGTAAAAGAAAATAAAAACAACATTGAGCGCCAACCATGAACCAAAAAAAAAAAAAAACACAAAAAGGCCCAAAACACAAGAACATAAAAAAGTGCCCAAAAACAGAACTACAAAACGACATTATCGGTGCATTGACGTTAGTTTTGGCAACATTTCGACTTGTTTGCTTCTTTTTTGCTCTGTTTCAAACTGAATGACTGCAATGTCTGCCACGCCTACTTCCGCTTTATGGACTCATAAAATTCTAGAATGATGTTGACATTCGTTACACATTGCTGATGCAGTACGTTTCATTTGCTTACCCTCCATTTTCCCGGCAAATAAAATGTTATTCTCAAGGATTTTTTTTTAACAGTGGAAAACTGTTAAAAGTTTAAAATGTCAATATCACAATAATAAATGGAGGATGTAACCATAATATTGATTGAGTGTGTGGATAATTTTTCACAAGTTTTTTTGGCGCCCAACGGCAATAAAGTTGACAGCCATTAAATAACTGTGTGTTTTTTTTAATTTACATTTTTAAAAGTTGTAAGAAATTAAAATAATCTTTTAAACTCAATTCTATGCCAACTGAACAAAGTTCATTTGTTAACTTTTTTGTTGTTAAAAAAAATTAAGGCATAGAAATTTAAATCGACAAGAACATTTCTTTCGCATATTTATATGGAAAACAAAAACAAATTTTAGTTTTTTTATTATAATTTTCAATATAAATATGCGAAAGAAATGTTCTTGTCGGCCTCGCAGTTAACTCTGAACTTAAAATATCAATAACAATATTTTTGATTTGAAGGATTTATATGTTATTATTAAAATATAAGGAACATGTAAATCAATTAATATAGATAATCATTCAAAAACAAATTTCGGTCTATCAATTTGTTTTAAAGATTGATGTTCGGCTTCTGCCTTCGATGGCGGTGAGTGTTAAACGGCAAAGCCGTCTTAGTTGATTGTGTGGTTACCATCGAAACATGTCAGGGCAATCTGTCCGTGAAAACCTGGGTTCAATTCCCAGCTCAATTCCCAGCTCAGTCAAGAATGAAAAATTATCAATAAATTTTAATTCATTACATGTTGTAAAATTCCTTTCTTCATAAAAATAATTTAATGAAAATTAAATTTAATGAACTTTATTTAGCCTGAATAAAATATCAAAAATTTGGATTAAATACCATAAACAGTTCAATAAAATAACCACAGTATTAATCATTAATATATAATTGGGGGATTCACAAGGTGTCATAAAGTCATATGTCTTAAAATAATAACATGAAAAAATACGACTGTTGTGAGCAACCCCTCATAATTTAATGTGCTATTAATTACGACAGCACAATAAACATAGCAAGCAACGTTCTATTTATTTAAGACACTTTTTGTTTACAAACCAACAACAATATTTTTAAACCATTGTAAAATGTTAGAACATTATGACAATAAACCATGATAGCACACCTTGTGAATACCCCAAATATGTATATATAAAAATCACTTGATCCTCATACCAGAGAAATAAAGACGGACGAATGCGCACGCTCACACTTATGCACCAGCAATATTGCATTTTCCACTATCACACTCACGAATCATTTCTCTGCCGAATTTTGAAAAAACATGCGTGGCCTCACTTCACTGAACAATTTGAAGTGTTTGAAAATATAAAATTTCGAAGAGCACATTGTCTAATTTTACGTTTAGCGAAATACATATGCAAATTATATTTTGTATTAAATATTCGGATTAGGGTGGATGAATTAGCTGCACGGGTTCCACTGGATTTGAAAGGCATTGGACTTTTGCTGCTCTCTTACAAACTCAAACTTGCGTTGCGAACACTGATTATAGGACAACCAGTCTTACCAAGTAGCTAATATCGGTGATAGGAAGGTATGTAGAACAGATTTATATGAGCACCTACTATATGACGTTATCTCATGGTGCTTCTTAACTTCTGGCTAACAAACAATACGTTTGTCAACAGCGGCTCAGTGTGAGAGCAACCAGCACACACATGCAACAATTCGAAAGCATAATCCTGCCAGATAATACACTCGCCCATTGCTCAGCAGCTGAAGCCTCCGCCTCCGCTGCTTTTGGAAATACGCCAGTAGCATCTGTTGGGTAGCAACAGCATCTATGGATGATCCTTTCACAACAACCACGTGAAAGTATATTTTGAACGAAAAGTAAAACTTCCTGAAAAACAGAAGGCATTTCCTGCAAAAATTTACTTTCAAAGGCCTCAACCAATAGTCAGTCTGGTGTCGTGCCACCATGGGCTACGGCTTCCGGTGGTACCAGATCGGATCTCTGGTCAGCCACGATATCAAGAGGTCATACATACATATCTTTTCAAATCGGTCAATATTGGATTTTTTCCAATCTCTGGTATTGACTGAACCTGATTACCTTGGAGGGAAATCAGGCAAAATTTCTTTGAAAGGATCCCTACTAATCGCCGGGGTATGTCCAGAAGAGATGTGTTAATTTTTGTATCTGATATGATGGTAAATTATGGGTAATCATGTACAGCTTTTAGGAGCCAGACATTTTGATTGCTGCTGCAGGTGTTATGACGAAAAATGGGGACAAGAACGTGGAACTTCTCTGCGTTGGCGAAAAGGAGACTTGCCGAAATGGGATCCACCACCTTTGATGAACTGCACTCGAATGATATCTCTGCCATGAGACTGGAGTGTATACAGATCTTCATTAAAATCTCTGTTTACCTCTACGGTAAGAATTCTGTTTAGTAAAATTCCATGGTATGACATTAGATCAATGGGTCTAACTGTGTTCGTTGAACACTGACTGCCATTTCTACCTAATCAAATGTTTAAAAGAAGACTTCGAAATGTGTATTAACAGTGAGAAATATACAGCAAATTATCTTGTTAAACTATCGTTTTTATAAATTTAAGCTTCAGGAGCAATTAAATATTTTATTTTGTGAAAAATACTGAAGAACTTCAATATTAAATGATCCGCCCTGTCCCCTAAAGAATAATAAAATTAGTATTTAATCTTCCTCCTGTCAGCTTTAATCATATGCCTTCTGTGTATATAACTATGGTCAATTATATCCAGAACTTAAGGACCACAAAGCCCGATCTTTGAATTAAGTAGTCGGCAAACATTTCAAAATGTATAAAGTTTTAGCACTCGTAAATTATTTATATCAGGGGTCAAAAATGGTTGGCCAATAAACTATGGCAATTTTTATAAGCTAAATCTAACTGTATTTCAAGGATTCTTAAATTAAGTTTATCATTCAACAATAATTCACAACAACAAATTGCCAAGGGTTTTAATAGTTTTTTTTTCTTTTGTGAAAGTGTATAATCAAAGGGCACTCTTTTTACTCGTATGATTAGAAATTATCTACAATGAAATTTAGGAAATTTTTGGCGCAATTATATCACAACAATGACCCTGTTTCTATATTTATTTCTTACTTCCATTTGGCTATCGTTTCGTGTCCACTTCCATTTGTCCTTTTTCCTCTGTATATGTATATACTAAAAACGAAAATGGGACATTGCAATAAATCAAGGTAGATTTTAATTGTGTCCTTCGCAAACCCAAAGAAACAACATATGGAATGAGTTAAAAGAGTAAGAAAAACTAACAAATTTTTGGCAAATAGCTGTCACTGTGACAGCTTGTTTCTTAAAGTGGTGGTTTTTTCCTTCTGTTTGAGATTTTTTTATTGTTTTATTCATATTGTTATTTTGTTGGCTTTGCCGAAGTAATTTGTTAAAGGATAAGAGGAAATTAAACATACATGTGTACATTGAAAAACATATACAAATTAAAACTTTACAGCTATTTGTACATACATATAGTACATAATTAAAACATTTAACACAGATATTTTCACTAGTGTAAAAAATAATAGAAAATAAAAATAAATATCAAAAAAAAATCTAGACAAGAGCTGGTGTTGCCAACTTTTCATGCCTTAAAAATATGTCAACATTTTTATGAAAAAATGGCTCAGAATGTCTAAATATTGGCTTTATTTATATGATTATATGTTTTAGGAATTTCTTACACGCAGAGAAAAAATATGTTTGGGCATGGTTCCGGCAACTACACTATGTTAATTGTAACAATATATGGTTGCCGTACACAAAATATTGTCATTTTTATTTAATATCAACAATATTATAGTTACTGTAAACATGTCAAAAAATAATCATTTTTATAACAACTAAATAATGACAACTTTGAAAACATATTATCCCTTTCGGACCTGTCATAATTTTTGGAATACGTGGTCTCTCTATCGTATGAAAATATAATCAATGTTAAGGTTTTACCATTTTTATATCCTTCTCGTAAAATTTTTTTGCCAAAACTCATTTTTATTGCGTCAAATGACTTTAATTGGCTTGTAACACTAAAATTTACCATTTTGCTCAGTTTAAATATGCCCACTTCACTATTTGTTAACGATTAGTACTTTTGTAATTAAAAACACAAGTTACTGCTGCGGTTCATTTTGACAAAACTGAAAACTTAGTCAACAAGAAGCGAAAATATTGAGACCGAAGTCCACCCGCATGCTAAAAAAATTTTAATATTGTTTGAAAATGATTCAAGGATATTGACCATTGTTTTGTGTTATTTTAGAGAAAAAGAATGAAAATTATATAAAATAATTTATAAATAATTGCGACCTACGTCAAAAATATTATGTTTAAAGTTGCATTATATTTAGATGTAAAATATCTGTAACAGTTTTGCGTTAAGGTAGCCAGTAAGTAATTAAGCATAAAAAATATAAAAAAATATTTTTCGGTTTTAAATTTAATCTACATGTTATTATGATTAAAATGATATTAATATTATTACTTCTTAACTTATTATGATTTAAATGATAATAACATGATTTCTTCTTAACTTATTATGATTAAAATTATATTAATATGATTACTTCTTAACTTATTATGATTAAATTGATAATAATATGATTACATCTTAGCTTGTTATGATTAACATGATGATTCTATTATTACATTTAAATATAATAGGATGTAATAAAAACAAATTAGGATTAAGGGAAAAATATAATGATGTAATATTACGACTATATATGGTCATAATATGATTCAAAAATAATTGTAATATGTTGATACAATCATGAATCTCATCATAATATGTTGCTCTTAGAATATGCTTACCACAAGCATGTTTTTCTTTGCGAGTAGTTACAAGACATTTTAACGATTTATTTTGAAAGTCAACTACATATTATTATAAGAACTAAGAGTGCTACATTTGGCTATGCCGAATCTTTAATAACCTTCATCAAACGTAATGCAGCGTCTTAGACCACTGAGTCCCTAACACGTATTACCAAACAGATTTAAAAAAACTATGTGGAGTAAATTTTTCGTTTAAAACACACATCTAAATTTAAGCGGTAGAAAGTCTACACATTATAATAACAAATTACAAAAAAGAAAAAGACAGTAACGGGGGATTTTAATGCAAAATTTAGAGGCAATCGTGGTTCATATCTCTGATCTGGCTGGATTTAAATAAATATTTGTATATATATATCCAACCTAGTGCCAAACGATGTCTGAGGTCTTCGGAAAATTGATTTCAGTACACAAACGGACAGACAGATATCGTTAAATCAACTTCGCTACTTATAAGGCCCACCCGGGTGGTACTGCACTTATATTACAGGCGATGAACAAGTTTTCGCCATACAAAACTTTTGTTTTTTGTTTTTATTTAAAGAATAATTTGTACAGCGATTAAAAATTTCCTTTTCTTCAGTTAAAAATTAAAGGAAGTTATAAAAGAAATAAAACCGAAATTGTCACCCTGGTTGGATGGGTAAGGCGAAAATTAATAATAATAAGTAAAGTGATAAATTTTGTATCAAAAGTTATTTTCGGGAATACAAAATTTATTATCAATTAATTCATTTATAAATGACGTGCTAAAATTTAGTTTTTTTTAAAAAATAAAGTGTTAAATAACATATTATTTTTTTATATTAATAAGATTTAGGGGAAAAATTTACATCTAAAAATTTAAGTCATTGACTTTTTCTAAGGCCCTAATTGCGTAAAACGCAACGCCAAAAATTACATTGAAAGGAAAAATATTTTATAATATTGTTGTTGCTTTCTACAGTAGGGCCTAATTATTTAAATATTTTTTGGTAAAATATATTTTTAAGCTTGATGGCGCTGCTGTGTAATCAAAATTACATTAAATTGCTATATTGGCAACACTGATAACAGCTGTCTTAAGGCCTCATTAGTTGTTACTTTCCGTTGCCGTTCTGTTTCGTTCCTTTCTGTAGCAAATATTTTTTAATTACTTTTTCTGTGAAAGGAATCATCTGCTTTAAAAAAAAAACATTGAAATTGTAAAAAAAAACTTTTCGTAAAAAATAAAACTTATATTTTGTGTCAAAAATACGTCAATTTTTAAGAAATCATTAATTAAAACCAATTTTTCTAGCTTTAAACAAAAAATTACAGATTTTTCATATCACAACAAACTAATACATACACACTTTAGCCGTAACTAAACGTTAAATTCTATTTTCAACAGATTTGTTCGCAACAGAACAGACCGAAAAAGTAAAAACAAACCGCTCATACAGACTTTCAATTGAACAGAAACAAAACAGCTGATTCGTAACAGAACAGAACGTACAAACTAATTCTGCATTTATACATACACGCGTATATACGACGAGTATTTCCTGTCGTTGTCGCATTTTTTGAATGTTTCAATTTAATTTCAAACTTTTAAATTGTTCTAAAAAAAATAATATGTTTTTACTAAAACAGTTTTTTGATCCACAACTTTAAAAAAATTGCATAAATGTATTCATATTTCTAATGTGTTCCTTTAATTACACAGTGAAACAAATTGTGGTTTCATCTCTGCACATCATGTACCACTATGACGGTTCGTTAGTGTATCCAAGACGATTACGATTGCCCAAACGATTTTTTCACTCAGGTACCTATTTTCGAAATATCGCTCTTGTCATTTTTAGGTGTTAAGTGGATTTTTGTGAGAGCCAGTATTTCAGAAACGGTTGCAAACTTCATAATACTGTTTTTGGCTGAAATGTTGCTATATGAATCGTAAAAAAACGTGCTACTACTACAAAGTGAAAAAATATTTTTTTCGTAGATTTTGGCAAAATTAAAAAAAAAACTAATAAAACTAACACACTTAAACGTTGTCCGGAAAACATTAGCAATTCTTGTTTCGTGTGTGGACATTTTGTCAAGCAAATATATATGTAGTTATCATAGACGTGGTTGTGAAAATCATTAAGTAATTATGAAATAACTAATACAGTTACGATAATTACAAAATTAGCAAAACCTTTTCTCTTAAAATAGTGTTAGTTATCCGTGGCCATTGAAAACCTACATTATGTGTTTTATTTCGAAAAATGCTTTGAATTGGTAACCCTGGCTTCCAATGATAACAACAGTCATTTGTAAAGTTGGTTAATGGTTTGTTTATATAAGTTTTTTTTGTTCTTGTATTTTATAAAATATATTTCTCTGCAAACAAGGACAACGTTTTTTAATTACTTTTCCAAAGCCAACAAAAAATATAATTATTTCAACTAAAAGATGCCAAGAAAATTGTTAAACTAAAATATAAGGCGCCCAGCCTTATATTTTAAAAACGATAAAAATATAAACAAATAAATGTCTAAAATGTCCCATTTCAAATTTAGGTTAATATTCAAAAAAAAAGTACCAAGTTGTAGGACAGTTAAACTTGTCAATTGAAGATTATAATTGCATTAGACTTTATTTCTTAATATTGTGAATAATTTTTAAGGCTCGTTATTTATTGAAGAATAAAAATAGTTTAATAAACAGCCAATTATTCGGAGGTAAAACAACTTAACTGCCTATTTTTAGAAAACGAGCGCAAAACTCGTTCGTTTAAGTTACCTCTAAAGCAAAAACAAATTTTGAAATTTTGTTTTTGGTTTAAATGTAAGTTAAGCGAAAACTTTCATAGTGTGAACCCAGACATAGTAACGAAAACTTTTTAAATATATAATAAAAAATATAACTTTTATAACCTCCACCGCTAGTGGTGAATGAGGGTATAATAAATTTGTCATTCCGTGTAAATCTTTTTCAATATATATCGAAGATCTCATAAGGTATATATATCCAGGGTCCTTGAGTATTTCAAAGTCGATTTAACTATGTATGTCAATCTGTCAGTCTGTTGAAAACACTTTCACTTTCGACAGACTCAACCAAAAATAACAATATTGTGACCAATTCTTTTTTGCTCTCCTAAGCAGTTTCGGATTGAAATCCAGCACAATCGGTTAAGTAGGAAAAGAGTAATGAATCCAAAAATGGAAACACCTCCCTAAATATTGCTATACTTTTATTACAATAACTAACAAAATGCACCTACTCTGATTAAATTTTGCAAAAATTCGTTTAGTTTGACTGAAAATCATACTAGAAAATTTTGTAAAGATCGGTCCATAATTTACCCATATAAAGCCCATCTGGGGTAAATATTTCAATACGACTAAAAGCATAATACGAGTAAATATAGATATTTGTGTAAAATTTGGTCCAATTTCGTATTATATGGCTAGATATAACACAATGTGATGCATAATTTACCATAGAGCGGCATTCCTAAAAACAATTTTAAAATCATTAAATTCTTAACAATTTGTTTTACTGTATTGAAACTGGGGTTTTTGAAATAACACCATGTGATTTTGTTACCAACGATCCATAATTGACGAAAGATTCAAAATATAACCCCCTTGAAAATTACCTTAATACGCCAAATAATATTTCTGATACAAATCAAGATATTTTATTAAAATAAGGCAACGAAACTTCTGTGAAGGTAGTATAACTGATATATCTTATAAAAAGCAGACCCCTGAAATAGTCGAACTCTTGGTGGAGGTTATCATACATTCAGCACTGCGGAAAAAATTCATTATCTTATGATCATAAAGCTTTAAGGTCCATGTAAACGTAATTTCAAATAATGTAATAATATCTGTTCTTTATAATCATCAAAAATTAGCTGGAGTAGATCAAGTCAAGAGTTGAACTCGCTCGAAAAAAATTATTCCGTTTTTTGGATGTCAGTTAAGTTATCTCATTCGTTTTGGGGTTTGATTTTAAAGGTCATAGAGTTTGTTAGACCATGCTTCTCAGGATAATAAAAACAAGAGCTATGCTTAAAAATATTCAGAAAGCCAATAAATGTTTATTCCAAACGTTTTAATGACTTTTTTAGTAAATTAATTACTGAACATGATTAAATTATAACGAAAATAAAGCAGACCCAGCAAAATCTTTACTTACCTGGTAAGTTACCAAGTAATATTGGAGACATATGGACACTACTTGTTTTTCGGCTGAATAACTACTTATTTTTGTTCGAGTTGTCCACAGAATTCAGTAGTTACAATACACTTACTAGAAGTCACAAAGTATCTAGTTATTATTTAACTACCAGTAAGTTTGTCAGTACTTACAATATACTTACTAGAACCCAAAAAATAACTAGTTTTAATAGACCTAATAAATAGTTATGGTGCTAGTTACCAGTAAGTAAATATTCAGTACTGAAAACAAGACAGCTAATAGTAGTTATTTAGCTGAATAGTAGTAAAAAGTACTTACTGAGGTCATTACTAGCAAGTACTTATTGAGGTTTTCAGAATAATGACAATTGTATTGACAAATACTTACCAGGTAACGTATGAAAAACCTACGACCTATTACCAAAATTCAAAAAGTTTTTCCTGGGAGAGTTGCAAATCAAGCACTTATATGCACTTTTCAAATAAAAAACTTGAGAACTGTGCAATAACTTATTTGGTAAGCTAAATTATTGAAAAACTTCCCCTAGACATATTTATACATATACATACATATTTATACCATCCACCACCACTAGCGATGAATAATGGTATACTAAGTTTGTCATTTCATGTGAAACTTTTTTAAATCTAAGTCCCTTGATTAATTCTAACTCGATTTAGAAATGTCCGTCTGTCTGTCCGTATGTTGAAAAAACGCTCACTTGCAAAAAACTCAAAACAAAATCACAAACTTGGAGTCAAGTTACTTGCAGTTATCCTACGCAGTTTTAGATTGAAATCTAGCAAAATCGGTTAATTAGGAGCAGAGCTGTGAATCAAAATGTTGGACCACCACCCTAAAAAATTGATAATTTAGGTACAGAAACGAACATAAATGATGGAATAATGCACGGCATAATATAATATTTTGCGCAAATTCGTTTTATATAGGAAATCATACTATTAAATTTCATTAAGCTCGGTGCATAATTTACCCTAGGCCCCATATAAAACCAACTACCAGAAAACAGTTTAGTACGCCTAAAACTGTAATAAATAACGATATCAAAATAAAATTGGTACATCACAGTTTTACAGGACTATAAATCATACTGCCAAATTTCGTGATGATCAGTCCATAATTTACCTTAGGCCCCTTTAAACCCCACTCTGGGAAATTAACTAAATACGCTTCCACCCGTAGCAGATATAGATATTGCGGTAAAATTTCTTCCAACTTACATTCATATGGCCAGAAAAAATGTCATGCAATTTTGTGATATACGTCCATAGTTTACTTTAGATCCCATATAAAGCAGCCTATCTGAAATTCACAGTAAACGCTAAAACTTATTTCACTACTGTATTGAAATTTATTCTTATTTATGTTTTTTAATACCAGAGATCGCTTTACAGAATCTTTGAGTGATTGGTTTATAATTTACCACACAGAAAAATGTGTTTTATCAATTAAAAAAATGGTTTAAAAAGTATTTAAATTTAATTAATGTGATAATTGAAACAATTATTTTTTTAGTTGAAAGAAAATTAAAAGTAATTTTAGTTGTTTTGAAATAAATTTTAAATGCAAATATTAATTAAATAACAGAAAATCTTAATTAACTTTTTTCGTTGAAAATAAAAAAATTTAAACATGTAGCATTGTTGTTGGGAATTGTCAATATTTATTTAAATAAATTAACACATTGTTTAAAATAATAAAAATTAAAAATATCATTTATTGAAAATATTTTTTCAAAATTTTAAAATTTTTAGTAATCAATTAGGTAAAAATTTTAGGTAAAAATTTTAATTTTAATTTTAAAATTTTTAGTAATCCATACACTCATTTAGGTAATAGTGCAAAATCAACAACTTGTTTGCTTGATATTATGAATTTAGAATAAATTTAGTGGAGAAATTTAATAATTTTTTCTGTGCATGGATTCCCCTCCTGAAAAACATATTAGTTCGGCTAAAACTGTTTCGAATCATGATATTTTACTCCAGCTACGAGTAGTTTTCTAAACAGAAAAGCATAAGGCTTTCTGACTGTTTGTCAATAAGTCTAAACCGTAACTAATTTTAATGCTGATTAATTAATAGTATATATATATTATGAGTAGGCTCGAACTCCTGAAATATTCGAACTGTCGGTGGAGGGTATCAAAGATTCGGCACAGCCGATATAACAGTCTAACTTGTTTTCAAATAATTTAATTTTTACAATAGAGTTTTTTTTTGCAAGGCAGTTATATTTCCCTAAGTTCAAATATTATTATATTAGTAAGTCTACACTCAAAATATTATGTAGATTAACTCCAAATAAAATTAATTTTAAACAACTAAAATTTTGTATAAAAAACGGAACATTTACATTTCATTTAAATAAATGAATTTTACATAAATTTTTTATTTTTTTATTAACCGGCACATTCCGTAAAATTTAAAAATTGTTGCTTTAAAAAAATATAATTTAACCGACAACAAATCAAACTACATAAAAATATAAGTAGAAAAAACATTACTCTTTGTTAGTTTTGTTTTTTTAATAACAAACATTATTGTTAAAAAATAAAGTTATTCGTAAAATAACAATATTTTATTCACTTTTAACAGTCCGAAAAACGAATTTTATAACCCACAATCAGTTACTGTAATAATTTCAGGAGTGTATGTTTCAGTATCAAAGATTCGACAGAGCCGAAAACCTCCATAAGAGACTCAAGTTCCCCAACTACTTTCATACTTAATTCAGAAATTCTTTCACCCTAATTATAAAAATTAACACACAACCCACGTTTATGTGACATAATTTACAAGTACAAATATGGCATAAGCAAATGAACCTAAAATAATGTTTTTTTACCGCAAAAAAAAAAAATAAATAAATGAAATAAATTTTTTTCTCATTAAGAAATTGTTATTTTTGCCATAATTACGTCAACAATTAGTAAAAATACAGCCGGTTTTTTAAGTTTTAAATTTAATTTTTTTTGTTCGTATTTTAAAATACACAAACAATTTTTAAATATTAAAACAAAAAACTACGAATATGGCTTTTAAAAAAACCTACAACTGGGACGATAAAACGCAAAATTTTGTGTAAATTTTTCTGTCAAAGACTTAAAAATACGGCCACTTCAATTGAGCTAAAGAAGGAGAAACAAAAAGCAAAAGCGAAAAACAGAAATACAAGACACACAATAAAATTTTAACAAAAATCTAAGTACGCAATTAAAAATTTCAAAAAAAAAAAAAAAAAATCACAAAAATAGATTCCCAAAGATACACCCCCTTTTTGGTTTAGATTTATGGTGTTCTAATTAACTAAAATACAACTTGTTGAATATTTGAGAATGAAGACGGAATGCACTTAATCACATACATCATGAGTTATTTACAAACACTGATTTGCTTTGATGTATTTGAAAAGAAGAACAAGCAAGTAAAATGTTATCTTCGGCTATGGAAAATCTTATATACCCTTTACCATAGTATTGAAAAGTAAATTATTCCCTACCTCATATGGTATGGACGCTTTTGTGCAAAATCTTAATTCCTGGAGCATTTTATATGGGCGCTATGACAAATAATAGGTCGATATCACTGATTCTAAAAACAGAACAAATCGTTTATACAGAGAAGATTTGAGCTTAATTCAGCTTTATCAACATACCTTGTTTGTATCATGCTTAAACCCTAAATTCGAGAGGACACTTGTATAGGGGCTAGGGGAAGTAAGGAACGATTTGGCTCATTTTAAACATTGAATATTCATTGTATATAAGAAATATATGAACCACATTTAGTATGTGTGCTATTGTGGTAAAACTCTTATTTCGTGAAGAAAAAGATAAATGTATATTTTTTTTTTGGGTTTTTCACTAACATCAATCTACTTAGTTTATTAAATGAAAAATTTAAAAAAAAAATGATTAATTCAATGATTAACGTATATGAAGCCAAACCTAAACGAAAATAAAATCTTTAAAAAGCCTTTATTTATATAAAATTATGACATAAAGAAAACATAATAACGAATGAAAACTTAAAATATATTATTTTTAGTGCAATGCCCTATTGTGTGCGTAATTTTAAAAAGCATCCTCTATCAACAGAACACATTGAGGTCAATCGCCAAAAATTTTAAACTTCTGGTCGGACACAAAATGATGTATGAACGAGTTTTAGAGGAGGATATAGGCTTTAAGAAAAATAGAGTTTGTGACCACCGTGTTACAATACAAGGTGAGGTACAGGGTGTCGAATTTGATCACTTTGGGTTATGTTAACTTTGTAAAGCTTATGCCATATGCAAATATTGACAAATTTCAATGAAACCCGACCCGTATTTTTTACAATTTCATTAATTCAAAACATTGTATGGGAGCAATCTTAAGATATGAACATTCATAACCGAATATATTTGAGAAAAATAAAATAAAGTCAAAGTAAAAAACGACAAAATATTCAAGCTAAGATATTTTTAAAAGTATAATTTCTTTATTTTTCTAGTGGCTTATTACAAATTTTAATTAACTGAAACCTGTCAGTATTTGCCAGAGTTTCAGTTTTCTCATTTTTTTTTAGAAATTCTTTCTCTTTTAACCGGATCATTGGAATTATAATTTGTCGCTTTATGTACAAATACCGTTGTCTTTTCAGAAGAAAAACAGTTTCTCACTATTTTTGAAGGAGACATGCTCAAAAACAACTGCGATCTAACCCAAAGCAATAGGGGTACCGTAAATAACCGGTGTTTGGCAAGGATGCATCTACTCACTTTTATTATTAAACATAGTATTGGCATTACATGTGATCTTCATAGAATGCTAGATGACTTCGATTTTGCAGACGACATTTGTCCTTTTGCTTATTAAGGTTACCATATGTCATCTAAGCTGCAATCATTGCGCAATATTGCAGCCGAGTGCGAGTTTAAGATTAATGTTGCTTAAACAAAAACTATGACAGTCAATACTTTAACGAATATGTCCTTTTCTCTATAAGGTGCAGAAATTGAATCAGTACATATCTGGGGATTATTATCCAGTATTGGCGGTTCCATTGTAAAGCCAGTCCTCCTCTACGTATGTGAAACGTTTTTGATGGATTTTTGTTCGTTTTATTGAACTACATCTCCACGAACATATCCCTGCGATCCAAATTGGCAACTTTATTAAAGAAATTTGAAAGCTAAGAACACCTTGTTGCTATTGATTTTGTAAAGTTTTTTGCTTCTCCTGTCAAAATAATAAAAATGTTGTTACGGCCGCTTGCATGTAAGATGACGATATGTTTCATTACATATGGAATTTACAAAAAAATAAGTAATTATGATAATGTTTACGTTACATTGAAAAATAAAACCTCCATACATGGCTTAATACTAAAATTTATCAGGTTTTTTAAACGAAACCACAACATTTTGTTAAACTATATATATGGGCGAATCCCAGAACTGTCCGCCAACCGAAAATTTTTCATAATAATCTAATAAAAAAAATTTTTTTTATGTAATATTGGACTAGATGTATAATTTCAGAAATATAAAAAAAATGTATTTCGATGATCATATATACAAAAATTATAACCAAATCTTAACCTACATCAGATCTCTTAATGTTATTCTAGAAATTGAGATTTTTTTAGGTGTTCATAAAAATACTTCAGTGTTAAAATAGATGGTCCGATTGTAAGCTATATTTTTATTCGCTCAATTCTCTTAAATTTTGGCATAAAAATGTTATGTTTACTATTTTGGAAAGATTATGAAATGTATGAAATTTCGGTTTCAAAATCTGTAGCGTGCGTCACGAAAAATAAGTTTTTTTTTATATTGTGAGTAGAATGAATTTTTTCAAGTCGTCTAAAATTTTACTTCAATTTCGTTACATCCTTTTAAATAAAAAAATTTTACGTAATTATTTCTGCAGCGTGCGTCACGATTTGAGTTCCTCCAAAAATTGTATTAAAACCCGATTCAATAGTTATTTTCTTTTCTTATATCTTCGCTTCTTATTACATTTCTTCAGAATTAGAGCTGTTGTGAAGCGAAATATTTGGCAGGTGTTTAGCAAAATTTTATATAAATAGCATTAATGTGTTAAATGTACGCATATGGATATATAAAAGCCAGTAAGACAGTATAGTCGGTCAAGCCAGACCATATGACACCCTACCCATCTGCAATTATTGACCCGCTACAACAAAATTATATTTTTAGCTTAAGATTCATAGAACAGTCCGTTGTTTTATATTATTTAGATAAATAAATGTATCAGTATGATTTTTTTTGACCCTTATGGCTAATAAATCAGTGAATGTTTATAATATATAATTTGTAGTTTAAAAAAAAAACAATGCGAAAGCCCAACGATAGTTGTTGTCAAATTCATATTGTCTGTATTAAGAGTTCAAACACCAGTTTCATACAGTTTCATAGAGTTGGTTTATATGTTTACTGGTTCAAAGATTTGCCAGCACACATTTTAAATAAAAAAGAGAGCTTAACTTGGACTGATTTATAAGCCCTAAGCATTTTAGGGATGGGGTTTACCTGATATCTTTGGTAATTCTAGACCCATCAGCACAACATATTGGAATAACATAGTAGCTATCGTAAAAGTATTGTCACCATATTTTTATTATCAACAGTTTTAAGGATATTAGGGTTTTAAAATATTTTTTTCGGGAATGTTATTCGTATGTGAACTACCATCAAATATAGACCGATTTCAATAAACTTTGGTAGGATGATTTAAAATATTTTTGGACCAAATTTATTATAAATACCAACGCAATAAAATGGTTTATGGGCACAAAGTTAATTTTTTTGAAAAGCAGCTTGTATGGAGGATATGTGAAATTATAGAGTGATTGTCACCATTTTCAATAGGCGTGGTTCTTATGACAATGGTAACATACATACAAATTTTCCTTTAGTTATATCCAAAATTGCAACTTGTACCTTGCGCAAAAGGTTTACATGGACATCCAGCCATCAAAATATAAAATTCTTTAATAGACAAATTTACATTCATTAATAAATGCATTTATTAACAAAAAATTTGTATTAAAAAATTTTAAGAAAAACAAATATAAATTTTTATTTGTTAAACTAAATACAATTCTGTTTCTTTATAAATTACTGGCAAAAATTTAACGTGCGTTGCGCAGCGTGCATCGCAATGGGTTCACGGCATTTGATAAAAGACGGAAACATTTTTTGATTGCAAATAAGTTATTTTTAATTGTTTTATGTTCATTATTCTTTTAGGGATAAGATTTTGTGTATTTTATTATGCGAAATTCGCTGAAAAATACGCAAACACAGTTCAATTTTTAAACGTACTTTCACTTTTTGTAGCTTTATGATTAATTATTTCGCAACAAATACCTGCTAGGAAATTAAGATATCTGCCATTCGATAGTACACAGTTATGTCACTAAGCACTATGTATAAGATGAAGCTATCTCTTTTGCAAGATCAAAAAATATTTATATATTAATCAGAAAATGCTTACGAATGTAACGTTCGTCAGGCAGGAATTGCCCATATATATAACTATATATATATAGTGCCTTAACTTTCAGCTTATCAATTATGCCAAAAAAATCTGTAATAACAACTTTTACATATGCCTTCAGTAACTAAGTGTCCCCAATTTGGCACATCGGTCCTAAAGGGGTTTAAAGGAGACTTAAAAAGGAAACAAAGTTAGAGCCAGTCGTGGAATTTTAATGGTAATCTATTTCCCATCATAGCTGGGGTCTTTGAAGGCCCAATTTCAAAGCCAGGTCATTATTGTCAAACTACACGTGGAATGACAAAGTTATTGTTACCCTTTCCACCTGCAATTAAGGGTATAAAAAGTGCTTATGAGAATGTAGCAATTGCGTTTTGTGTACCTTGCCACATTTAAAGACACCAATAACTTTCAAAGGCACGTAGCCAAAGTTCACTGTTTGTTCACCTGGTTCTGGTTTCAGTTGTGTATTAAATTGAATTGCTGCTTGTCAATTTTGACATTTCCATTAACTATAGTTTCCCTCTGTCTGTGCATTTGTTGTTTATACATTCCATATTTATGACTATCATAAATTTATTGGCTTGTATTTTGGCAATACAATACGCATTTTGATGATTTCATTAATAGCCATAAAAGATGATACATATGTAGATAGAAACAAACGACAATACAAACAAGTTGAAACTGAAATTTATGCGAATCGAAATCAAAACAAAAGAAAAATAGCAACATCTGCTAAATTATGATTCATGCATAAATCTTGTTTCAGTCTACTTTCTGTTTCCTTTTTTTAGTCATTGTTTAACAAATTAAACGGAAATCTTCGGGAACTTTTGTAAACTTTATTAGATAGAAAGCGAAAGAGGTAATTGAAGTAAGACAGTGGGTGACATTTTATAAAGGTTCATAAAATGACAAAATAAAAATACAAATTCTAAAATAAATTCACTTTTAAACCTTTCAGAGAGTTAACAGGCGCATTTTTGCAATATTTAAAGCTTATTAATTATAAAACTTTTGATAATTTTGATAAGTGGATGGTTAGTTTACTAAGCACCTTGGCGGTTGACATAAAAATTTATTTTTGGCGAAGAAACATGTTTTACAATACGCACTGGACATGATTTTTTTAACAAAGCACACAGGCTATGGTTTTCTTAACTTGGGGTAATCAAAAATAAAAACTAATACATTTTCAAAAATATATAAATGTTAAATCAGAAAGCGCGACAAACTTTCGGTCGTTTAGGACCATTTGGAATTCGTCTCCACTATCTCAGCGCACAAAGCTCACAATTTTCAACACAAATGTCAAGTCCACTCTCCTTTACGGTTGCGAAACATGGGACGCTGCCTCTCGAGACATGCAAAATATCCAAATGTTTGTTAATCAGTGTGTTCGCAGGATATTGCGAATATTCTGGCCTAAAGTGGTATCCAGCAGCAGGCTTTGGGAACAATCCAACCAACAACACATGGCCAAAGAAATAAAAAGATGTAAATAGTGGTGGAGTGACCACACGTTAAGAAGATCAGGGAACGACATTACAAGAATTGCCATCGACTGAAACCCGCAAGGAATTCGAAGGAGAGGACGCCCAGCTCATACGTGGAGAGGGCAAATTGATATAGAAATGGTCGGAGCGTTAGCACAATACAGGAATATGTTCAACCAATTAATTGAGGCCCTATGCTCCTTATAGGATCGATGGGAACCGCATGCTTAAATTTCTCATAAATTATCGATGATCTTAAAAAATATAATTGCTAAGCTCTAGAAAAGGTGGATAGATAACTAACCACTCAACCTAAAAGAGTTAAACAAATTTTATATAGCCATTAAAGTAACTTCATACATCAAAATACTTTGGGACTACAATATTTTGAATATCAGTCCTCTTTTCCGGTTACTTTTGCATGAATTGATTTATTTCAATTTTAAGTTTTTAAATTCAAATCCTTCAAAACATTTTGCGCAGCTCTCTAGTGTAAACAACATTTTGTTTGATTTAAGGGCAAATAAACTTAACATGCAGTTTGACAACAACAACAAGATGTTTGCGCAAATATGAAATTTTTTCTTTACACAAATATGCTTAATACTTTTTTCATATGGTTGCTTAACCGTTTAGATCTTTTTTTTTTTTTGAATATTTCACAAGATGGAGGAAATAGGTTTGGCATTTTGATTTATACTCCTTCATGTTAGAAAAATGCTAATATTGCAGATGAAAGAATAACTCTGTAGTAGAATACTGAATTGAAGCCCAGCCAAATTAAATTTATTACCAGGCCTTTTGTATATATTGTGAATAGTTCATGCATATGAAATCTTTAATCCGATATGGACTTACCACTAGAAGAATTTTCAAAGAGGCGAAGATTCATACAAAAATGATTTACATCAAGCTTACATTTTTTAAATATCTCAGGAGGTTTGCATACTTATTTAAAAAAGCTTGTCAACGTCTTATTAAAAAAAAAATTTTCATAAAACTAAAAAAAAAAATATTCGTTAGGAGGATTTATATGGGAGATATGGTTATATATGAACACTCCAATACAAATATTTTCGGTGTTTTTTTAAGCAATCTAAATTGCGCCTTGTAGTGATCTTACGGCTCTTGATTTGTTTTAAATTTGAAACCCACACCAACATTTCGCACTTGATCATAAAGGGGGTTATAATTCAAAGTGTAAACATTTTCAGTAGAAGCAAAACAGTTTTTAATTTTACATTAAAGCCATATGAAAAATTTATTTTAAACCAACCGTTTCATTACCAACAAGAAGAAAAAATAACGGCAGTAAGATGCGCATATTACATGTCGATTTTTTACATAAAGTGAAAAAAAAAATTTTGAGTTAAAACCCTCTTTATGATCAAGTGCGATTTGTATGAGATATTTTGCGATTCGGGTGACTTTCGGAATTAGTTTGTAATGGAATGATTTTACAATTTGTTCCATTTCGAAAATTCTTAGGGGCAATTATATCATGCGTTGAATAAGCTTAAGGTATCGATTCTCTGTTACCATTTTTAGTAAAGAATTTTCAGCTGAATTTTAAAATTTTTTAGTTTTGCTCCATATTGAATTAGAAAGAGATTCTGAGTCCTTTGGTACACATCAAGCTTAAAAATGCACAGTTTGCTTTTTGTGTACGCATTAAAGCCTGCATAAATTTATTTGAGAATCAAACACTCCACTAAAATTTAAACGTTTGTATACAATAACATTGACTTGTGCTATTCGGTACGGCTTGTGTTCTGCGGGTACAAGAATTAAGAAAAATACAGTCCATAAAATTCTTGGTTCTTTTAAAACCTTCCAATACAGAAAAAAGTTTCGCCTCTACTTCCAGTAATTGAAAATTACATCGTGCAGCCCGCGAGAGTTTGTGAATTTAATTTTTAAAGTGTCATATGTGGCGTACGCATCTAAGAATTGTTTTTGTAATATTATCAAAGATTGCTTCTACACGTTCACACAGTAACGCAAATAAGTCGTATATACTTCTCTTCAGCACTTTGTTTATGACAGCGACACTACACTATAGAGTTTAAAAAATGTGCAATGATTTGAATGCGCATTCAAATTTAATTGTGCAGGTATCTAGTACGCATTGATAACTTTTTTGGTGCACTTTGAGGCAGATAAGATTGTAAGGTTCTATACGGTTGCAGAATGCGAGACTTTGGTAAATTTGCTGTACAACTAACGTTTTGAAATTGAGCTTATTGTTTGCCTTTTATGCAAATTGTATTTTGTTAAAAGCGGGCAGGACAAAAATCTGTAGATGTTTAAAAATTTTTACAAAATTTGATATATTCAGACCTAGAATTTTTTAAGACTTTTGAATATGGCAACTGAACGGACATCCGTTAAGAAATTTAACTTTTATGTGTTTAGATCGACAATATTCGGGCTCAATCCCACTCACGGGCTATCCGTCGTAGAATACTTTTTAAAATAACATATAATATCGTTACCTAACACGAAAAAGGCCCTATATAAAAAAACTATAAAAATGGATAATTTGCATTAAACTGTTTATAATTTATTTTTCTTCTATATTTTTTGTAAAACCTAACAGTTGTGTAGACAATTGACAATGTTGCATATTATGCAAACTGTTAGTTAGGTCTTTTAGAGTGGGTTTTTAACATCGAGTTTAATCTAAGCAGCAAATTACAATTAATTTATCTGAGAATAAGTTTAATTGGGGACTAATTGAGTTTGCCGTTTTTTAGTTGTAGCATAATAATCAATGCACTTTATACAGAAGAAGATGAAATTCCGCCCTTTTAATTCTTATAAAAAGAAATTTACGTCTTATAAGTGTTTTCTTTAGGTTTTCATATGTTTCAGAATCATTAAAGTCTTCATCTTTACTAGAATAATCCATTTTTCGTTTATGTATATGTATTCCTTCTTTGTATTTTAACAGCTGCTTTTGTTATACATGTATATGTGTTGACACTTGCTGTTTTAGTTTGTACCACAAACATTAGCCGCTTAATTCACAAATAAAAGTAATTAATCCTCATCTTAAAAGCTAGAAACACAGATTAAAGATGACTAAATCTCTGATATTCATGTTAAAAACTCAACCTTAACGTTTACAATGTTATCTTTTGTAGATAGGGAAGTTTGTTGTTGTTAATAAACTCGCTTATTTTGGTCGAAAGATACCACATTTTATGACATTTATGTTGATGCAATACATCAGAATCAATCAAAACGGCGATTTTTAATTTTTGGTGAGTAAGGGCCTTTTGCGTTTTAGGTAACGATATGTAATTGTTTACGCGGAACCATAAAGGCATAAATATCAACAGCAAATTTCATTGTCACCATATCTCTACACAAATTATGACTTTGGGGCATGATAAAGTCCGTGTTGACATGTTTTGATAATACGAGCTAAAAGTTTAAGTGACGAAGAATATAAATCCTGCAAATTCCTGCAAAAAGAAAATAAATCCTGCAAGTCCAATCTGGTACAATGGAAATCAAACATCTGAGCTCTCTGTGTCTTAGGCTGGCTATTAGATGTACCCCTAAGGAATCATAAACTGGCTGCAATCTCGGGGATGGAATCAAAAAGCCGTTAGGCATATCTGATATCTGTGTGAAAAAGTCCATCCATGTATAACTGTTTGAGGCATTATTTCCACTCGTGTCAATATCACTGCGGACTTATACCATCATGGCAGGTACCTATCATTATCTTTAATACATTCGTATATTCGAGTCTATATAGTTAAAACGATTCTTATAATTCAAATAGTCGATATCGTACAAAATATATTCAAGGCACTTAAATGTTTGTACAAGTATTGCGTGTAGTGTACATGAGTAATAAATTTCATATTTTTAATGCTTCTCACGTTTAGTGTTGAATTATGGTCTGTACGAGCAAGAAGATTGTCTGCATAAAGCGGTCAGTTATGCACCCAAATTCCCAAAAGCCACATACACAATCATACTTTTTTTAAACTATTTTTTAGCTGGATTTATTTCCTTTAATTCCAACGTATTAATACCGCAAAGGTTACAGTTACGTCTCTCTGACACCTCATTGACCAAGTACAAAAAAAAAAAAAACGAACAGCAGAAAGAAAACAAGACAAAAAAAAAAGATAAATAGACACCCAAAAGTATTGGCTGGGTACGGTACGCATTACAAGTCAAAAACCTAAATGCACTAAAAATTCCTTCTTAAGTGGCTTTGATATGTTACCACATTGAGTGAGCTCTTCGTCGTATATTCTAAACGTACATTCATACGAATTTGTACGACTCATACTCTTGTGGCATATACGCAGACTTTGTGGCGCCACCATGATTATGGTAACAAGATTGATTGCTTTTAAAATTGTTCAGAGAATTAAAGTATCTTATAAAGAAAACGGAGAAATAAAAAACTTTGAATTGTACAATAAATGATTCTTACACTAATAGTGAGAGTTTGTGTGAGTGCTTTAATCATGCCCATATACCATAAACATTTCCAATATTCTTCTGTTTCTTAAACGTTTATAAGCACAAATCCTCTAGAGAATGACATTTAATATGGCAGCCAACATAAATTCGTGTTCATTCAATTTTAATGTCAATGCTGTTTGAATGTTTAATACCAGGAAAATTTATTATTAAATGGAGTTATGGAAATCTTATCTGCAACAACACCATTATTTTTACTATTGTTGTTTAAAGAAAAGTTATTTATTTACTTTTAACTTGTTTTAAATTGTTCTGTTTTTTTCTTGCCTCTAACTTTTGTTTGTGGGTTTTATTGGTTTTGCCAATAAAAACAGCAAAAACAATTTTTGCATGAGTCTTAACGAATTTCTGCCTTAATCTTTTCTTAATAAATTTATGATTTAACTTTTTTGTTTTTAACCAGAAATCAGTTAAAATCATTTAGTTAAATTTTTTTTTACCAAGTTTCTTCTTCCAAACATATTTTTAAGTTATGTAACGAAATTATATAGTTTTTCTTGAAAACTTAATGAAATCTCTGCAGAACTATGAAAAAAAATTTGTAAATAGAAAACTCTAAGGACGCAAATTAAAAGACAAGTAAATTAAATTTTTTGCAACCATTTCAATTGATACAAAGAAAATCGTATGATTTGGTTTACAATTCCTAATGGCATTAAAAGGTATTTTCGGAAGTGGTATTCATATGGGACCTATGGTCAAATAACATATCTAAGTCCAAAACTACGAATTGTATTTCGCGCACAACGTTTACATGGACAGCCAACCAGTCAAAGGGAAGGACAACGATCGATTGACTTAGAAAGTTATTCCGATCATACATTATATTGTTCAAGAGCAGTTTTTAGATATTTTTTATTTCTTTTTTAGTAACTGTGGTGCGATTCTCTAACTTTTAACGATCCGACAATCGTAATTTTTGTCGACATATACATATATTCGCTTGCTGTAACGATAGTGTGATTCTGTAATTTATTTTTTAGCGATTGTAAGCAGCTGTTGTTTTTGTAACATCTCTGTCTACAAAACGTTAAAATAAACGAAAAGCACAAAAGAGAATAAAGAAAAAACCACTGAAATTCTGCTTAATTTAATGTTTTTATATATAATTTTGTAAATTTTACATTTAGAATTTTGTTTTTGTTCATAATTTGCCTTTTTCTTTGTACATTTTGAATTAAGAATTTTTTTCTTTGTTCATACATATACGAGTACATATGTTTATATGTATGTATGTAGTATGTATGTAAGAAGTCGGGCCTCAGCCACTTTAAACATAAAACACACTTTATCGATTAAATAAACACAACGTAAATTATTGTTGTTAAAATAACGAAAAAACTGCTTAAAGTAACAGCTGACTTTAATCGACACCGAATACCGTTGAAAATGTTACTGAATAGCAAATTCGAAAAATTTTCGTTATATTTATTTTAACGATACGGTTATCGTAAAAAAAGTTAGTAAATCGCACTACTGATCAAAATGTTGCTCTCATTATAAATCCGACTTTAATTTATCTTCAATAAATTTGAATATTTAAGTTCACATAGAAAATGTCTGTGTAAAAGACTTACCTCCTTCCCAGCAAACAAATGAAAGATATCTCCTAAGGCAATAATTCAGAAACATCCCCAAATTGTCATTTAGAAGAAAATTACTTTTTTTTATTTTATTAAAATTACATAATACAATAAATGCAATTATATAATAATAATGTCGATTATGGGCAGCTAGGCCTTCAACTTAGGTGTTATATTATGGTGTTTTTTTGTAAGAAATTATAATAATCACACTGTGCACGAAATTGACACTTTTTTTCGTGACAAGCCGGGCACACGGCGTTTTAACATAATTCGGGTACGCTGAATCCAGTGGTGCCCGCGGTTTTTTAAGATTGGCTCTGGCTTTCGAGATATACCGTTATTTCAAAAATGGAGGAGGTTGCACAACATATGTTCGTGTAACTCAAAAACGCTTTAGCTTATTGAAAAAACTTAAAAAACCGAAATTCCGCAATAATTTCCTTTAAGAAAGGTAAAACTTCTTTCTAATATCCGCAGTCTTTTTAGAAACATAATTTTTTTTTTTTGGAAAATAAAATAATTTTTTTAACAACATTTCGAAATTTTTGTTTTTTAAAAATTCATAAAAAATTGGAAAATGCAGCTGGATTACTGGATCTAATGGAGTCTGCAGGATCGGTTATAAATTAGTCTGATTCCATATTAGGAATGCCAATCCCGAAATCCCGATCCCGAAAAATCCCGGCATTTTCGGGATTCACTGGATTTTCGTGACTTAGTCAATCCCGAAATCGTAAACTTGATTTTTTGTTTTACCTTTGTTATAAAAAGAAATTCATGATTCCACTGATGCACCAAATGCAAAATTTAAAATTTACAGGCTGAGGCTTATTAAAGAGTTTTCCGAGAGTGGGCATGGGACCTACAGTAATTTATGGAACGATTTCAAACATTTGAGTAGTGCAGTTTATACACTGCATAATTTCTATCACTGGGGGTGGTGGGTATAACATTGTGTTGTTGTTAAAATAAGATTTCTATCGTTAACTAAAAAAATTGATTTTGTTAATAAATTTCGAATTCAAATTTTAATAAATCATATTATTTCATTTAATAACATTTTAAAAAAGTCTTAAAAATAAATTAATAAAAAGTTTGCTCTATTCAATTGCTATTTATATTAATTATTTTTTTTTGTTTAGTTTGTATCAACTGAGGTAAATTAATAAAATATAGATTTTACTTTAATTATTTTTTTATTTGAATTAAAAAATGATGTTAATTACACATTGTTGGAAATCGTTCATTGTTCTTTTTATCATATTTTTACAAATTTTAATATATAACTTTGTAATATTAAATGAATCATAAATCTTATGCTTGTAAATCTTTTTTAAAGACGTTTTTTAATAAATATCTATAAAAAGCATTTACCTTTTAACTTTCAAAAACACCGAATCTCTTAAGATCCCAATATCCCGAAAAATCCCTGGATCCCGGGTTTTGATATATTGAAATCACGAATCCTGGGATTTACGAAATCCTGTCCCGATTGGCATCCCTACTACATATGCGCCAATTTTGTTGAGTAACATATGTAGCCCTACTGAACACAATTTAGCGATAAAACACCGATGCCCGAAATCTTAAGTGAATTTCAATAATTTACTAGCGTTTTTCAAGCGTGAGGGTATTATTTTTGATTCGTCAGAGGATACTGATTATAAATGTCAACTAGGGCGCACAGTATGACAGTTCTTTTGGCAGAAAACCCTTCTAGAAGGCTTAAACACACACCCATTATATAATTGTTAAAATTTTGTTTTTATTTTGTTGTTTTTAAGCTGATCTTTTCATAAATACTTAAAGAGTTTATTTCGTAAGTTAAAATTATTGTTATAATAAAAAAAGGCTTACATTTAGTTTATCAAAGGCCCCTAATCCTTACTTTTATCTATTGGTATTTTTATTTTGTTATTTAAATTTTTAACATTTTTCTAAGAAATTTTCCAAAGAAAAAAAAGAAATTATTAAACATGTTGTATTTTTTTTCTTTATTTGCAGATAAAGATATGACATACAAAATGAATAGATCAAAGAAGGTAAATATGTATGTGTACTTAAACATTCTCTACTGTTGACTTTACACACACACACACACACATGTCTATGAATACATGTCTACTTAGATGTCTGTTTGTATGCGTTTAAATGCTGACAGCATAGATAATTAAAACGAAAAAAGGAATTGCTAGAATTTATAGTTTGCATTTTAGAAATAATCTAAATATTTCTCTTTGTTTTAAAACACAAAAAATATTTATACTCATATTATGAGAAAAACTGCAAGGACAATCACTTTTAACTGTTGTTATTTTTTTTTAATATAAAAAAGCATAAATTCCTTGCACCATGTTCAGTAGAAGTGTTTGGCTCATTAAACTCACGAACGGTTTTTAGTTTTTTATTAAAAAACAAAAAAGAAATGAAAATAAAAAATTGTTGAGAATATAAAGGAATGCAATATAAAAATTTCCAATGGAAATTTATCTTGTATTGTCACATAAATTACGTTAAATAGAAAATATACGACGGCCCATAGAAATGCAATGAAATGTCATTTAGCGTAAGAATACAGAATAAAATGCTGCAAATCCGCCTGTAAAAGCGAAAAGAGGCAGCCGTTTTACAATTTAGTTGTAAATGAATCAAATACAAAGCTTTAAAAAACGGTTAAATAAAATTAGGGTACCAAAGAATAGTTAAAAAGAGAACAATAATAAACCAAAAGAAAAATTATGGAGAGACAAAGAAAATTAACAAAAAAAAAATTAATAAAAAACTGTAAAAATAAAACGAGAAAAATGAATTTCCCAAAAGACAAAACATCTAATGACTTTGTTGACTGGCATTGTGTGCATGTTCATTTAAAATGAACATTGCCTACTTTAAGGCTGCCTGCCATGGCAATAGTATGCGTTTTGCCATTAAACCACCAACACAAACGATTGCACATATGAATTTTTTTTATAAGTTTTTATTACTGTCTGTTTTGTTACGATGCAGAAACACGGAAACGGAAATAAAACCATAAACTAAATGCGACATACTATAAAATGTACAATTACAACTACAAACATACATACATAGATACCACTACTACAGTTTGCACTATATAAACGTACATTTATATGCAAGTGTGTATGTATGCATGTCTATGGTAGTCTTTATTTATACTGCTGCTGTTGTTATATAGTAAATAGTAGTTCGCTGTTTCAGTAATTTAAGTTGTAACGTATTCATAGTATAGTAATCGCATGTGGTGGTTTGTATTATAGTTTGACAGTAAATATGACTGTATGTGGCCCATATGCAATTGTCAAGCAATGACCTCATTAGTTAGTTACACACAGCCTTATACTTACGCATTTACTATTACTTTACCAAAACTCAGCTTAAAATGATACGTATGCTGTCTTCTAATTTAACTTACATTTATCCCCTTAAGGCTGCACTGCATTAGCAGTCAGTCTTCTGAAAACCACCGCAATTAAAGTTTGTATTAGAGTATGTTATCTTGTATGGCATGCGTATGCTGGATTCTAGTTCTTAATTAAAAGTTTAATAACATTTTTTTTTTATTATAATTAAACCGAAATTTATAGAGTACAAGCACATTTCTTCTTGTTGTTTTTTAGCATTATTTTGAAAACCGTAAAAATGTGCATTTTATATACTGCATATCCCAATAAAAAAAATTTCTTATTTTACGAAGCACTAATGGGTACATTTTAAAAACTAAGCACACATTTATGAGCTACGCAAAAAAACTTACAGAGATGCAGTAAGGCAAGTAAACGAATTCTTAATAAATTCAAAAAAAAAAATAAAATTTTAAGAGCCACGACATTCTCTTACTACGAAGCAGGTTTGTAAGGGAGCCTAGTAAACAATAACGGTAACAAAAAATGCTGTGTGCAAAGCTGATCGTTACATTCACCGATTTTTATATGCGCTGAATTAAGCGCTTTCTATGTCATAAATGTAGTGCTTCAAAGGGGGAACTCGCCATATAAAATGCATGTCTTCCGTATGAGATATGGCAAGCGAAACTTTAAAGTTTCTCCCGTACAAATCGGCTTTGTTGGAAGCTCCATTTGTTTTTGGGATATTTAGGGTATACAACTACAGGGTTATTTTTTGCATGATAAACGATTTTATTATTATCTTAAGCTGATGGATTTTAGAACAACATAAAACTAGCACAACATTTAGCTGTTAGACTTATAACTACTACCAATTTTCAGTCTTACTGGAATAGTATTTTGTGTAAATATGCATTTAACATTTAGAGATATATCTTTTAAAACGGTCTATTAGTGATGTTACGCATATTCGTATATCTTAATACTTGCCTATTTCATGACATTTGTATTTCTCAAATTTACGGGAATATTTTATGAATATTTCGCGAATATTTTGTAAATACGAGTACATTAAAAAAAAAAAAAAAAAAAAAAAAAAAAAAAAAAATTATATACAAAATAAAAAAAAAAAAAAAAAATTTAAAAAAAAATGAGTACTAAACGGCCAAGATTTCTGAAGAGATATTTTGGGTTCTATCGAAACATACCAAATCAACCTGTTCATGGGCTGAATGGGCTTCAGTCAAGAACAAAAAATTATCAATAAATTGTATTTCATTTCATGTTCAAAACTCCTTTCTTCATTACAAATATTTTTGTGAAAATTAAATTTGATGAACTTAAGCCTGATTAAAATATTAAAATTTGGATTAATATATTATTTTTAATCATTTTTGATTGGATTGAACAAAGTCGATAGATGATATATTGACAGTTAATTAGAAAATATAACGGAAATGATATATTTAAAAAAATACGGAGTGATCTTTATTTCATATCGATTATTAAACATTGTAAAGCTCTTTAAATGAAACAAAACCCTAAAAATATGATATAACTACCAAAACAAAAATGAGCCAAAATGCCATAAATGAGAATTTGTTTTCCATTTTTAAAATGAAACAAGTCCTTACGTTAATTATTAAATTTGAAATCTTCAATTAAAAAAAAAAAAAAAAATGGGAGTTAAAATAGAGTCTTAAATCATCTATTTTTGCATGTCTGACCTAAATTTATTTATTTATTCTCGTGCAATAACTTTCAGTTATGGGCGAGTTTAAAATTGAAACTGAGTATATAATTATAATAGATTATATTCTTTTATAACAGAAGTCTAGTACCCAAATTAAAGCAAAAATTAAATGTTTGTTCATTTACAGAATATTATTTTTTTTATTTATATGTGGCGAACGATACCTATTTTTGTATCGGCATTTAATACAAAAAAAAAATGTTTGAATTACTACACTAATTATTAATTTAGCTTTATTCAGCTATTAAAAAGTTTCTATAATTTAAAGCACATTTAAAATATTTTACTAAGTTGATCCAGTCTTCTACATTTTGGCCATATATTATATCTTCTGCCGCTAGGAAAGATGTTTGCCAATTCTCTAAACGCAGGACAGATACAAAGAAGCTGTTGGAATGTTTCACATTCCTGCAAATTCCACAAAAAAAACTTGCTACATTATATACAGTTTAGAGCAATAAACCCATTCAACCCTTCAAATGTCACTGTGATTTTATCTGTAATAAAATTATAATTTCCTCTTTCAAAGTCGAGATGCTTGTAGATTCTTGAGTTGGTTTTGACTTGCTCTCCACTCTTTCATTAAAAATTTTTCTTTTCAACTTATTAAGAAATTCCGTGCAATTCTATTGTTGTTCTGTGGGGTTTGTTCCCGGGCAATGCATGTTTAAGGAAGTAGCTTTCGATTTTTATTCTTTTACCCAAAAAATGTTGCGGCGCAATAAAATTAAGGATAATTAGTGGGGCCGTATATTTTGTATATAATTAAACATTATTCTGCTTAAATATTTAAGACGAAGTCCCAAAGCAAAGAGATGACTATCTTCAGCTGCGGTTTCTAACATAAAAATATAATTTAGGGTAATGTTATTATTATTTTCATAAGCTATAGTTGCAAATCATCTACTTCGTCAAAGTATTCAAAGAATTGCTCTGCACACTGATGAATAGGATTTCTACTTCATTATTGAGTTTAGGTATATATTGTTTCCAATTTTTATCATATATAGTCTCATATTAGGTGTGCTCATTTACAGAAAATAATTGATAATTTTCAATAATTGTTACCAGTACACGTACTCGAAAAATTTGCAAGGAGAGGGTGGAAAAAGAGCATAACAATTTGAGAGACAAAAATTTTGTTGAAAATTTTTAATAACCAGAATTATTCAACCACCTGTTTCATGTTTTTGTTTACAAAACAAAAATTATTTTCATAATATCTAAATGAAAAATTTTTAAATAACATAAAATATTTATTTTTACAAAATTTAAGTACAATATTTTTGCGCAAATAGTTCAAAATAATTGAATTTATTAAGAAATAATCTTGTATCCTACAGCTGAATCGTGTCGATATTGCTTACTTGCTAGTTTTTACTGGTAAAACGTTCATTTACTTTTTTATATGTTTGAATAATTTTGAGAAACATTTTGTAAATTTTAAATTTACTCTCTCGTTGCAATTTTCCGCTTGTAAAGTAAATGAACACACCTTATGCAAACTTTTCGGTCTATAACATTTTACTTCCCTAAATTCAACACCCCGATTGGAAAGTATTCGAATGAAGATTTATGAAATTGTAGTTCTTCGAAACACATATCTTGCCGGTCTTCTAACGATCGTTTCGATTATTGACTAAAGAAATAACATTGTTGGTATTAAGTTACTTAAAATATATATAAGGTGATCCATTTCGAGGTTCCCTACTTTAAAAAAAACACAGAAAATTTAAATTTAATGGGGAATGTTTATTATCATTTGAAAGCACATTCTTTGGCATTTATTTTTTGAAGATTATGTCTATCAAATGTTGGCCGTTGCTACGTCGCAGGTCCATCCGTTGAGTCCAATTTTCGATGACTCGTTCGAGCATTTCGACTGGTAACTGGCGAATGACACGCGTGATGTTTTCCTCCAAGGCCTGAATCGGAGCGGGCTTGTCTGCATAAGCTTTAGAATTTACATATCCACACAGGAAAAAGTCTAACGGTGTGATATCACACGATCTTGGTGGCCATCGACCGGCCAAAAACGTGAAATTATGTGCTCACTTCGGTTCTCTCAATAAATCCATTGATTAATGCGATGTGCGGGAAGGGGCACCGTCTTGCTGAAACCTAATGTCACCTAGATCACGAGCTTCAATTTCAGGCATCAAATAGTTGGTTTTCATGGCACGATAACGGTCGCCATTGACAGTTACGTTCGCATCGGCATCATTTTTAAAGAAATATGGACCGATGATTTCACCGGCCTACAAACCTCACCAAACCGTTGTTTTTTCTGGATGATGTGGTAGTTCTTGAATCTCTTCAGGCTGCTCTTCGTCCCAAACGCGGCAATTTTGTTTGTTTCATACCCATTGAGCCAGAAATATGCCTCATCGCTGAATAAAATTTGCCTCTAAATAGTCGGATCTTCTTGGAACTATTCAAGAGCCCACAGAGCGAACCGATGTCGCTTGGGAAGGTCGAGCGGCTTCAGTTATGAAATGCCAAACAATACTAAACAAATATAGCAGGACAGTATGACACGACTCAAACGTGATCTGCTAAAAGAGGCTTTTGAAAAAAGAATCTCTTCTTGAATCACCCTATATATATATATAAATAAATTTTTTTTTCGATGTGTACAAACTAGACAAAAATTGATGACAAAAATATTTGTGATATGGCTTACTTTAAAAAATAAATTTTTGTCTAATTTGTACACATAGAAAACAAAAATTTATTAAAATGTTTACAAGATTCTTACTTATTAGGGTTGTTCACGCGAAAGCTGTATACTTTGTAGTCCACCAACACATTATCTTCAGTATGTACAAAACTTGTTCATCATACTGTATACCAAAACACCAAGATCCCAAGAGAAATTCGTTAAACGATTGCTTTCTTGGTAAAATATTGTTTATTTCTTAAAACTTATTAAACTGGGTCATTGGTGCTATACTAAGACTTGTCACAGAAATCAATTCCGATTGAAAGTGGATGCACAGAAACAAGTTTTTTATCAATTAAAAAAATGGTTTAAAATGTTTTTAAATTTAATTCATGTGTTAATTGAATCAATTATTTTTTTTAGTAGAAAGAAAATTAAAAATATAATTTTGATTTAATTAACGTTTTAGTGTATTTGAAATAACTTTTTAATTAAAATTAATTGATTTTTTCTTTTAAAATAAAATAATTTAAACTTGTAGAATTGTTGTTGGGAATTTTCAATATTTAATTAAATAAATTAACACCTTGCTTCAAACGGCAAAGTGTTTTGATCATTTTTGTAATTAAAATGAAAAGTATTATTTATTGAAAAGAAATATTCACAATTTTACAATTTTTGTTAATCAACATAATCATTTTGGTAATAGGTGCAAAATCCACAACTTGTTTGCTTGATATTATGAATTTAGTATAAATTTGGTGATTAGAGAAAATTTTTAGTTTTATCTGTGTAAGATTCCGTATTTTGATTCTTCAAAAAACGAAAAATTTATTAAATAGTTAAAACAAATTCTATCGGAATTTTAAATACGGAATTAAAAACATTTTGATCGGAATGTGTGACTGGTCTTATTCTAAGGCTACATAATTATCTCGTGTTGCAATTTTTTTTTTTAGTCAAAAATTGAAATATAAAATTATGTATGATTCGGACTCTAGATATCAAGTATTTGTAACAAAAAACACATGATAGAATCAAAAGTCCGCGATTCCGGTTAATAATTTCAATCATGCTGATAAAAAAAAATTTCGCGTCGATCAATTGAAAATATTTACGTGCATAACAGTTTTATGTACCAAAAAAAAAATGTTGCCTAATTTTGTGAGGATGGATTCATGATAAAGAAGGGCTCAATATATAAGTCTAATATCAGAGTGTACACTATTAACGAATTAATGCAATAATGTTTTTGCCAACAGTACTACCAGTAGCCGTATTCTGTAATTCGGTAAAGATATATCTCTATCGCTTCAAATTTATAAAGGTAATTAAGCGATTTTTAGCTACGAATGCAATTCTATAACGTGCATTGCTAAATTTGGCAAGGACATACAAATTTAGTTTGCCACAATTTTAGCTTTTACTGCCATATTAAAGTTTTGTATTTTCTTACGCTAAATAAGTAGTTGTTGCTCTCGAAAATACTAAATGCTTAGCAAATTTATAAACGCTAGAAGGTTAGTAAAATACAAGTGTTTTTTAATTTAATGTTTCTTGTTGAAAAAAATTAATTTTAATAGTATAATGGAAGAAATAACCAAAATGGTGACAAAATAACAAAAGTATATGCTCATTAAGTTTTTGAAAGAGCACAAAGAATTTGCCCACGACAGGTATATAAAATATCTTTAACTTTAAGTCAAGTAAGATATAAAATTTAAATTTTTTTAGATTTGTAAATTCCGCCGGAGCTAAAAGCCTCGATGAGCAATGGCACGCCTTAGCAGAGAAGCTGAACGCTTTAAAAGAATAATAAAATGTATGGATTAAGTTGATAAATTCCCATCGTTCACCCTGTGCAAAAAAACGCAGTGCAATTAAAACGCGAAGCGTTTTAGACAACGGTGTATTTCTTAAAATAGGCTTCATAAATGGTGCAACTTCGGAAATAAAATCATAACAAACCTCCACTGGAAGTCTAAATAGTCCCCGAAATTGTTTGCTTGGAATATCGAATACATCCGTGGAGCCGCGCAAAAGTTTACGCTCCACAGTTATTTAACCCTTCGATGTTCTATAACCTTTGTGCCACTAACTGGACCTCATTGTCTGGCCAGACCACGATTGAAAAACACAGCCAAATAAGTAAACTAATAAAATTTTTTGATATATTTTGTGCTTATCTATATATATATAAAAGAAAGTGGCGTTAGTTACTACGTTTATAACTAAAGAACGGCTGGACAGATTTCGATGATTCGTACCAATTCGGAATGGTCTCTGACCAAGTAAGAAGAATAGCATAGATAGGTGGCACCATTGAAAATTACTCAGTATGAATGCTATGATCTTTAGCAAAGTTGTTAAGCATGAGCCGGCGAAGGTTTATAAGTTGATATGACCAATTTCAGACAGGTGGCGCCACTGAAAATGACTCGAAATTAGTTATTTCATAAACTGTGCATTTGATCATGCTATGATCTTTAGCACAGCTGTTGAGCATTAGCATACAAAGGTTTCTAGGTTGGTATGACCAATTTCCGATAGGCGGCACCATTGAAAATTACTCAAAATAAATTATATCATTTGATCATGCTATGGTCTTTAGTAAAGTAGTTGCGCATGAGCCGGCAAAGGTTTCTATGTTGGTATGAACAATTTCCGCTTTTCTAGGCAAAACAACGTTTGCCGGGTCAGCTAGTTTAAATTAAATCAGTCTTATTATTTAACAATTTTAATATAATTGTAAAATATTGAAATTTTTCTGTTAAACAATCATTCCAAGTTGAAGGCACATAGATTTGTTACAGTTATCGCAGCAAAAACAAGTTTTTCTGGGGTTTGGTTGTGGTTTTACAAATAACGAATAACGAACGGGAATTAGTTGAACTTGACGGGCTCGTTGCCGCTTGCATAGCTCGGATTGCGAGTTAGGATTTTATATGAGCTAAAAGTGCAACACTGAGTTAAAACACATTTTTGTTTTGCTTTGTAAATAAAGTAAGTTCTGTTAAAACCACGTAACATCATACTACATACCCCGACGTGATTCTGAAAAGAAACGATCTTTAGAATCCCAAACAATTAAATAGACAACTACTTTAAATATACTAATTTATAAGAAAATACATAAATTATTATTATGGTCGGTGACGACGATATTGTGGGTGCTAACGGAGTGGCTGCTGCCGACACCAACAGACGCATAAAAAGCTTTTGCGGGATTTAAAATTTGCCGACATGCGTCTGCGCGAGATGCAAGATTTATCCGGCAACGACATGAACAAAACCATACTCAAATATGTGTAGATGAGCTGACTACCACCAAATGTGCGTATCGTAATTTAAAAAATTAGTGAACCGCTTGACAAATAAGCTATACTCGCAAACAAAATATTTGTGGTAAGCGATTCACCAAACGTCAGTGCAGTTTCTGTGCCACAAAACGTATGTATCTTCAGCACAATCAACACAAGAGCAACAGATCGGCTTACTTGTCCAAAAGGTGGCTGAGTTACAAACGAAGATTTCCCAACATCCACGCAGCTTATCCCGCTCCCGTAACGCTTAATCAAATGAAGTATGCTGGTATACACCGCAAATACGGCGACAACGCAAATTGTTTTTGAAAACAACAACAATCCTACAACAACAACTCAGAGAAAAAACACTTTAGAAGAATTAGCAAAGTAAACTTTGTCAGTGCATAATCAGTTATTCAAAAAATTAACCTGTTGTCCAGGCAGACCAGAGAAGGTGCACTTAGCGAAATTTTTCCAAATTTGATTTATTCGATTCAGGACAACCTACTTGAAGAATTTATAGCCTTCGTTTCTTAATACATTTGCTACGAAAAAATATATTGCATATGAAACTCAAAAATAGTCTGGTCGGACCATGTACGACATCTAAGGGTTAAAAGCGCTCATTAACTCCATTTAATCTAGCAATTTTATGTCGTCGATAAAAGCTACTCATATTTTTCTTTAATGTTTTTAAACAATATATTAATATTAATATTGCTGCAAATAACTCAATACAGAAAATATTCCCAAACACATAAAAAAGCAGAGATGCCATCTGTTGAAAATATTCACATAATTTCTGCATTTTTTTATTTGTAATGAAAAATACTGCGCATAAATTACCGCCTTAAATGTTATTCAGATACATATTTGTCAAGTTTTAATAAATTTCGACTAGAGCTTTCAAAATAACTCTTTAAAATTTATATTTTAAAACATATAATAAGAGGTAATTGAAAAAAAGTGTTAAGAATTTTTAAGGAAATCAAACTATAAAATAAGGTAACACTGTAATGAATTGTCAAAAATGAATACAATGTGCTTGTCTCTTTTTATCAGCAGTTCACCAAAGAAGAAAGAAAGAAATAGTCTACAGATAGCAAATAAGCTGCGGCGAAAATAGTAGCAAGACACGTATCACGGTGCTCTGGGGAAGATTTATATAACATTTTGGTGTGACTCCAATTTTTAAGCTGATTCTGTTTCTGGACTGAAAAAGAATGAGAAAAAAAGTACCAAATTTTTTTTTGGCTGACAAAAATATTTTTTTTTTTTTGGAAAAAAAGAATTTATTCTTTGAAATGCATTTGAAATATATACATTTTCTGAATATATATATACATATATGTATATATAAAAATTTATAACATATGTGTGGCGAGATTAAAAAAAATATTCAACCTTAACCGGGGCTTACAAGAATAACTTCATTATTTAATTTGATCCAAAAATTATTATTAAATTTATTGAAAATAATACTAATTTTAAGACTGAGTTTTTAAGAACTTAGTTAAACTAGGTTTAGCTAATCTTAAAAAAAATTTGTGCCGCCATTACCAAGTTTGTATACAAAATTTTGACGGAACAGATTATGTTTGCTTAAATTTTTGGTCTATAATGAAAAATGTAGTAAAAAAATCACAATTCGCTGGAAAAGCCCGAGTTTCATAGTACGTTTGCTAAGTTTAAACTTAATCCGATCTAAAAAACCCAGCCTAGGAATTACTTTAACCATATATGATTATACGAAGCTCATTTACACTTTATCATATAACTCTTTTATGTGTATTCAAATTACGCTCTTTTTTCAACAACGTTTGCTGTTGACGAACGCTTTAAAAAAAATAATAAATTTTAAAACACAAAACTGAGTTAAAATTCGTATAAAATTTTGGGAGAGCAGAAAAACTTTTACTTTTTATGATTTATTTTGTTTTGATTTTTGTTGATTTTTTTCTTAAATAATCGTTCAGCTAGGATTTTTTTTCAAAAGTTCATCGATTCAACGAAGAGTGACCTTAATGTACTAATAGGTTTTGTTTTTAGACGCAGTATGAATGAACATAGTCCTGAGCCTGGTTTTTAAAAATCGGAATGTACCCTCTCAGGGGACAATATATTTAAATATTTTTCAATAGTATTTATTGTCAGTAAAGTTTAAGATGTTCCTAATACCAAGTCCGAATAATCTCAAACATTTTTTAAAATTTTTCATTTTGAACTTTAAGTTTTGGCATATTTGATTTTTCGAAGTCCTTAAGTTTAGCACTTGCAATTTTCAAAAGCCATAGATGAATGCGTTTGTTCATTGATTGATGCAATCTTACTAAAGGCGGGTGATTTAAAGGTAATTTAAACTTAAAGTTTTTTTTATCGATATATTTATAGATGTCTTGCTTGTAAGACATATAACAGCAGAACATTTCTCATCGGAAAAATCAAAATGTGTCAAAACGATATTCAGTTTGGACAGCATTTTTCCTTGAACTATTAGCATTCTCTTGTTCTTCTTTAGACACATTTCTAACAACTTGTTTTTTGCTGTCCGTCTGCATAGTATAGCGAGAATTCTTAACAACAACTAACATTTTCAAGTAATTTACAATGAATTATGAAATTATTCTTTTAGATTTAATATCTCAAAATATATGTCAAATCTACTTTTAAATATCACTAAAAAATTTAAATACATTTAAAAGAAGGTTTTTTTTCTCATTTTTTAAAAAATGTTTTGACCACAAAAAGAAAAAGTGGAAAAAGTACTTTTTTTCTTTCTTTGGCTCATTCCTGTCCTTTCAACGTCTAAAACCCGAATCAGCTTAAAAATTGGCGCAACACCAAAATATTATTTAAATCTTCACCAGGGCACCGTGCTATTTTATACGAAAAAATAACATAATAACAACAACAAACAGTTAAAGCTACGATGATGTAGTCTGCCACAAACCATTTGACTACCGGCTTTGTTGTATGTACACGCTTATAGCCTCGCTCTTAAGCTAATCTCAAAGTGGCCGCTACGGCAATGCGATTATATGGCGCTATATTTCGCTACAAACCACTGCTTGTATCTTTAGTTACTGTAAAGGTAAAGCTATAAACGAATTCATAATGATGTATTATAATACAAATCAGGTAGTAAAATGGTCGCTTCGCATCGCCGCTATCTTTGTTTGTTATTGATATTATGTAAAATTATTGTGAGAGTGTTAGTGTGTACTCCTCGCTTCGCTTGTGAAATCATCCCTACTTGACATGTTGCGAGCAATTACATAAACACAACACTGATAGAAAAGGCGTCATAACGCTGATATTTGACATCAGTACTATGTCTTCGTTTCTGACCCCATGACACTTTAAATCACTGTGATGTCAGCCTTAACATCACTTGGCAAAATTGTCATCAGGGTCAACAATTTACATTATGTCATCAATGGGATGACACATTGGCATCACAGAAATAACGCATAGGAGTCGGTTTTATAAAGCAAGTCATCAGTGCGATGACAACCTGTCATCAAATTGAGTACAATGACTTAAGTCAAATTGAGTGAATATCATTATTTATTTACCCGTTACATATGTTTGTTTAACTTTTGTTATATTTTACCCATTGTTAACAGAAGAACTCTCAATTATAAGACACCAGCAGCATGCCCGATATAGTTTTCGTAATAATTCTACTTTAAAAATTTTATGCATTTAAATAAATAATTAAAAAAATAAAGTACGAAAATTTTTGTTCTAATTTTACTTTTTAAACATGAAAATAATATTAATAACATATAATAACATGATATATATCATGTCATCGCACTGGAGACAGTTTGGCATCGCACTGATGACACGATACAATATTTCATCGCAATGATGACAGTTTGTCATCGCACTAATGGCAGTTTGTTATTGCACTATTTACATAATATAGTATGTCATCGCACTGATGGCAGTTTGTCATCGCACTAACGACAGTTTGTTATTGCACTAATGACATTATATATTATGTCATCGCAATGATGGCATGACATATTATGTCATCGCACTGATGACAGGATATATTATGTCATCGCACAGACGACAGTTTGTCAATGCACTGAAGAACGGACAGTTCTTCCGTCCGTCTAATTGTGGTAAAATATACATTGATATAAATATTATCATATATATACTAAGAATATTTCTTCCACAAAAAAAAATTAAACAAAACAAACTGATGTCAAAATACATCAGCGTTATGACACCTTCTCTATCAGTGTACAAAAGTGTGGCATCGAATTGATGTCACTGTAGTCATAGCATAGATGACGCATAAAATATGACAAAATTTTACGATGACGTTCGTCGTTGGATTGATGTCACTTTTCGCTTTATTGATGCCATTTGTAATAACTGTGGTCTCACAATTTTGATTTTAGGGCATCATCGATATGATAATGCATTTTTCTTTGAGTGAAGTAATGGTTTGTAGTAAATTATAGTCATTGTTTATATCGGCCATTCCGACATAAGCCTTTTATTTAAACATTTCACATATATGTTCGTTATATTGAAAAAAAAAACAAATTGAAATTGGGCGCCCCTAATGTAAATTTCTAAATCTAAATATCTATCTATGTAATAGAATTTGTATTGTTTCTTGATTGTCACTGTGGTTTTTTTAAATGAAAATTGCAAGAAGAAAAAGTTGTTGTTGCACAGAGTATAAACGCTCATGCAGATACACACGCGTACATGCTTGCAATACTACTTGTATCAGCAATACAATGAAATGAAATGCATTGCATTACAAGTACAAAATGGTGATTATGATGACGATGACGATGAAATTCACATGCTGATGAAGCGCCTGATAGGCACGTTTCTGACAATTTGAATAGGTTTGTCTACATGTATCCAACATATGAATTTTGAATTGTGCTGAGGTAGACGACATGTATTTATCTAAAACCGAAACAACAACCAGCATTATAAACATCATCACACTAACGAATACGAGTAATAACAATGATGATGATGATGTCGACGATGATGGTGGCGTTGATGTTCCTACTACTAATATTGTTGCTGTTGTTGTTACTGCCTCTGCTTTTGCTCTAACAACTGATGATGATGATGATGATGGGGACCGACTGTCACTTGAAATTACACTTCATATTTGTTACTATTGTAGACAAATATACTCACATTTACACATACAATTAAACATACCTTTCTTTCTTTATATACTGATATTTTATTATCATGTCGCAAATGAAGTTGCACATTCATACTTTATGTATTGGTGGCATGAGCAAAGTGACTGGGTGAGTGAATGAATGGAATTGAATGAAAGTGTCGCTGTATGAGTGTGATTGTTTTATACAACAACATATTGTTTATCACCGACGAGTGTCACTGTCAACACTTTAATTCGATTGCACAAGACAAAAACGAAACAGGAACAACCAACATAACAAAGAAGCAAAGAAATCACAGGAAAACAATAAGAATCTAGTATAAAATGTTATTGTGACAAAAAACAATCAACTGCATATTCTTAATATAGGAAATGCAGCAAAAGTTTTTTCCCATGTTTTGTTTTTTTGATAGGTTTTCGTATAACTACGAAATGTAATATTCATCTTTCTGCCCGTCTGGCAAACAATAGAGATAAAATACCAGTATAAATGTCGTAATCAATTGAAATATTATTTTATTGACGTCATATGCAACCACAAAGATTTGATAAGAAATAAAAAAACACAGCTTCAAATTCATATTCATCTATGTAGATTTTCTGATTTCTTTTCTTGGGTTCATGATTTTTTATGACAAACTTTAGGATAATGTTTAAGAGAAACTTCAAATATTTAGAACATTTTGTAAAGTGTTTAGTTCATTTGGACATTATGATACCGCGAATATGGAGTTTGGTAAAATAAGTTTTACTTCGCATTTGTGTTTGCTTTAATTGGGTAAGTTCTAAAGTTCGAATTATCTTTATCGGCATGGTTATACTGATTAATAATAGAATTTATTAGGAGGAAACCTTAGGTTATATCTATCATTTTGTTTAATTATAACATATGAAATATTTTCGTAAAATTTGTTGGTGATACCAACAGTACTGAAATTCTATAATTTTTAACGACAAGAATTTGTCGTTTAGTGGTCAAAATTCGTTAGTCGACGATAATTATTGTTGATAGCTATTCTGTAATGAAACTTCAACAATTTTTACCTGTTGACAATATCAGTGGCTAACGACACAAAACAAGTTCTTGTGTTAATATAACAATAATAAATGTGTTGCAAACAGTTCAAAAATATATAGTGAAAACGCCAATTTTTAATACATAAAAAGTAAGAACGTATAGTCGTTCAAGCCCAGATCTACACCATAATATTTGGAACCCATGGGCAATCATGTTTATGCCAAAAAAATGTATGTTGTTAGGATTAACATAAGAGATTTTAATGCCAAATATTATCTTAATATCTACTGCTATTACTATGATTACCTCTATGGGATGGCTTTTTAAAAAATTCCTTATTACGAACTTCTTGGGACAGTATTTTTATGATTACTATGGTCAAATATGGACCGATTCCAATAAAATTTGCTATGCTCATTGAGGTTGCCATAAAATACTTTTTAAGTCCTTATTAAACCTAAATATATACATACAGAACAAAACGTCTTACAACAATTTTACTCCGGAATGAAGTTTTTATGTTCTAAATTTGATAAAATTTTTACCAAAATTGCAAAATTTGTTTTTGCGACACTTTGCACAACGTTAGCTTAGAGAGACAACCAGCCAGCCTGCCGGATGGAAGGACGAAGCTCGTTAGATCGATTCCGAGTCAATAGGTGTACTAAGAGATACTAAAAGATGTAAAACTTTTATTTAAATGTATTACACACATTGGCACAAACATAAAATATCCTCTCCACGTATTGAAGTGTACAAAATAAGAGAAGAATGTTGTGCAAGAGTGGCTCGGGCACCTAGAACTTTTTCCCTATATATAAAAAGATTTGAAACTAACACATTTGTTTCGAAATAGAATCAATATTTACTTGATTTCAGTCATGTTTTATTAAAAAAAAATCATTTTATATTTTTATTATTTAGGGCCTGGCCCACTATGTCGACAAGAACATTTCTTTCTTATATTTATATTGAAAACAAAAACAAATTTTAATTTGTTATTATTGTTTTCAATATAAAAATGCGAAAGAAATGTTCTTGTCGACATTGTGGGCCTGGCAGTTAATAAAATTTTTACTTTGACGTTCTTATGTTTTTACTGATATTTTGCGATCTTAGGACAACAAGGTTCCATTCAACTACACGTAAGATAGAACCTTGTTGTCCTAAGGTCGCTATTTTTCGTCAATATTTCTAAAGAAAAATATTTGATTATTTAAAATAGGGAATATCAAATTCTTAAAAGTAACTGAAATTCTCGTTACATAACGATTAACAGAATTGCGGCACAGTTTTCCTTTGATTTTAAAGGCCTTAAAATATATTTGGCTGTGCCAAATCTTATAAGACCATAGTATTGAAGAGCCAGTTGTTCCCTAGCTCATATGGTCGATTTCACTTATTTTTAAAACTAAACAAATCTCTTATAAAAGCAATATTTAGATTAATTTTATTATCTTTGCTTACTAAGTATGACCAGTACAAAAATCCTAAATTCTAGAGGACACTTATAAGTGGAATAGATGAAAAAATGGACCGATTTGGCTTATTTTTAGTATTCGATGCTCTTTCTGCCATATTTATAACAAGAAGTTAAACACAGTTTCTACACTAAGTACGACAAGCTCGGGGCTAATTCTGGTAGTCGTGGACGAATACTTTTTTGATTCGAAGGTAATTTTATTTCTAGTTCTTTCAGTCAGTAGTGTTGTGAAAACTCAAAGTAGTTTACAACACTTAACAAATAATTTCGATTCGCTCAGTATCGACTGAAAGAATTATGGAAAAATTGATTTCGAATCGAAAAAGTATTCGATCACGACTACCAGAATTAGCGCCCTGATAACTAGAATGCCGATTAAGTTTAGCAGCTTGTTTGTACTGAGTTCATTCATAACAAACTTTTATCTGCCTTTTAATAAATCAACTCTGAACTTTAGTGATGCCACACTATATTGCTTGAAAATGCAACATGTTTTCCATTAATAATTGCTGGTTTTGACATGTTTTTTTTTTGGTTTCTTTTCATACATAACATTTTTAAAATGTCTTTAAAATTAAAAGTAAATTTAACAGAATAAATATCTAAATTGTCGAGCGTTTTCATTATTTATTTTTCGCGCACAAATTTTTTTGATTTTCCTTTTGTTTATAAAAATTGTTTGACACTAAGCAGCTGTTTTCCACAAGTTGGCAAGTTGTTTGGCAGCTTGTTAACAAGAGGTTAAAAAATCGTTAGCTAAAGTTTGGTAAACTTTATGTTAGCTTCATGCCAATTTTTCGTTATAAATACGACAGCTTATATCTAAACCAGTTTGGGTCCTCCTAACGTATATGGTTGGGTGCTATTGAGCCAAAAACCATTATTTACTAAAAAAAATAAAGTCGTTATGCGTCTATAACTCGGCCATTTATAAGCCAATTTTATTAATTTTCACTACCAGTATTCTGCTACACGACATATTTTTTAACATCTGACTTGTCAAATTTTCAAGTCACATGTAATTATGCATGACTGTCAAAATTGCTGTTTTACATAAGGTTCTCGGTTTCAAAATATCGTGCTGCCGCCACAAAAATTTTTATTTGCGCCGTAAAAGAGTTCAGCCATCTTAACATTTTTTTCTTTAAATTCGAAGAAACCAATTTAGGACAGTATAAAAAAACTTTTTTTTTTTTATATATATGAACATAATTAATATTCAATGGTGAAATTATCATACATACATCGGTATTGTAAAATATTAACTTCAGCCGGCTAATGATTCCGTCAATAGTGCACCGCCGCTTCCGGTTTTTTCCCGGCATAGATTTCTGACACAGCCGATGTCAGATGGTTTGTCAGAAGAAAATAGAGCACGCTCTAATTAAAATTTTGTCATTTGACTTTGCGTCTGACTTTTACAGATGCAATGTTTTAATGGTAACACACGACATGTATGTATTTTACAGTGGAAAATTTGACAAGTCAGATGTAAAAAACATGTCGTCTACGGGCACTTTAAGCACTGGTTTACACTGTTTAGGTTTTAGCCGTCAAGTCTTGAGCTTTCAGGAGAGAAGGAAAAAAGAGAATGCCAAATTTTTTCTTCTCTCTTCTAAAAACTCAAGATTTGACGGCTAAGACTGGAACAGTGTGAACCAGCACTAAGTTCGTTTAAGATTAACTAAAAAGAAAAGGTTCATTGATTATAAGGAGACTTCAAAATGTAAAGGTGTATGGGTAAAAATAGGAACTTATGGGTAACAATTTAAAGCAGTCGTGGTTTTTTGCTCATATCTCAGCCATTTATGGACCGATCTGACAGAATTTCATAACCGGCCAGTATGTGACACAATTATAAAACAACATAGGCGCCACCATGTCTAGGAATTTCCGAAAATCATTTCAACTCACATACGGACAAAGGGACATCGTTCAAAAGCTATTCTTTAGAACCCAGACTTTATATACAGGCTTATCCATTTAGTTAATTTTAAATCCGCCGGTCTGGCAAGACTGTCAGCTGCTAAATATATGTCATTTGAAGAGTGAATTATTTAGTAAAAGGCTTGGCATTAACAAATATGGATCGCTAAACATCCGTAGAACGCGTCCAAATAGTTAAACTCACTGAGAAACTGTTGGTTTATACGTGACACACTTTTCGAGCAATAAGGGGGTAATTATGGTCGTCATAATCGACCTACTGTCGAGGACTTGGCAAGATTTTAAAGAAATATGATGAGGCTGGAAGCCTTATAGATGTGTACATCATCGCAACTGCCGAAAATATCGCTGTTAGTGAAAGTTTGGCGAATAATCCGAATTGTTGATTCTACGGCGCTATGCAATATGGCCGTATGTTAACCAATTTTTTTATCCTGCAGTTAAAGATTATGAACTGGACGATATACAGTTTCACAACACGACTGATATGGTCCTTATTGCATGGGAAGCTTCCAGAACGTATAATTTTACGTATTGGCGACAAGATTGGACGGCGTTAGACTTTTTTGTAGGGGTAACGTCAAATATCTTGTCTACTCGTCTAACATTACTACTAATTATTCCTTCTTTCAACCAAAGTGGCTAAATATTACATGGTGCACTATTTTAAATAAATGCAAAATTTTTAACTTCACCAATCGTTTTTTTTAAGTCAAACACACATAAAAAAAAATTTTGCGGTGAAGCTGATTATTAATAAAAATCTCTATAAAATTGTGATTATTTTTATTCGCACCACAAACAATTGCTGCATATTAAATGTAATATTTAAAGTAATTAAAATCAACCACCTACAAATTAAGTATAATTTAAATTCATTAAATAAATTCAAGCACTATCAAAGGCTTGAAATATACAAGATAAACTTATTGAATTCATTGTATTGTATTTAAAATAAAATAAACTGTAGATAATAAATAACCAGTGTTGCCACAAGCTGGAAAAAACAAATGCTATATTGAATTTAATCAATGCCAGAAAAAGCTCAGCCTCTTTAAAAAAAGTTAAAAGGGCTAAAACATTATAAATTATATAATAGGCTTGCCATGCGTCCTTGATTTTTCTTGATATAATTATCGTCAGATATCGATGAAAAATGTGTTTGTCTAGATTTTTTAAAGGCCAACCAACAACCGTGTAATTATTTTTTTAATTTGTTTACAGTTTTTTTGACAAAAGCTGTGTAAAAAGCAAGCAAATAATTTCTCGTTTTCTTTTAGTGTATTTGTTTAAAAATTTATCAAGACAAAGTTTCCTTTATTATAGACTAATAACTTGACAACACTGAGATGCTGATTGTAAACAGAACCCGCATCAGCACTTGTATGTATTTCCGTCTGCACTCAACACTAACAATTAAATACGCTAAACAGCTGACTCAAAAAAAAAAAAAGCGTACGGAAATTGTTGCTGCAAATAGTGAGTTCGATTGCTTGTATACTTTGATCTTAACTGATTTCAACAATTGTGTTATTTTTAAAGAGATTATCCTAGGAAGTTCTTAATAGTCAAGAAATTTTTTCAAAATCAAGATTTTTTTTAAGAGAATGATAATTATTTTTCAAATTTGAATCTGGCAAGCCTACTGCAGCGTCAATTTTTCCAAACAAAATACTCGTTTGTTGCGCTACAGTCATTTTCTAATTTTTCTTGTTGTGTTCAATAAAAACAAACGCTCTCAGATTATTTTCTTTAGTTTGTTCGCATGTGTTTTTTATTTAGTAATGAATTTATATTTCTGACGTATATCATTTTAGCATCTTAATAGTGCATTTACACCTACACCATAAACACGTTATAAGTTGTTTATGATGATAAACTAGTTTAAGAAACTTGTTTATCCATACAAATTATAAACACGTTTGTAACTAGCTTTTGAGATAAACTAGTTGCAAACAACCAGTTTTTGTTAATGCAACTCTGTTCTTTTCAAATTTTGCTCTGGCAACGCTAGTGATATTTGACAGTTCATAAAAAAAAAAAATTAAGTTAAAAAAGTTTGCGTTAAAAAAAGGAACACATCAAGAAAAAGTTTAAAAAAATTAATTGAAAATTGTTTTATATAATATGGATAACGAAAATAAAAGGTATGTTTATCGTATGTATAAATGTACGTGCACTAACGTTTTTAAGTTTTTTTTTTACTGAAGTCAGCTGTTTTGTGACACGGCTGTTAAACTGTTAACTGTCAAAACTGCTGATGTAAACGATATAGTTTATGAAAGTAGTTTACGATCATAAACTAGTTTGAAAATTACAAGTGTAAATGCACTATAAGGGAAATTATGAAAAGAGTAAAACGTGACGAAGCTAAAACCGAAATTCAGCGGCTAAACGATAAATAAAGAGGCTAACAAAAGGTATTTTTGTGAATAAAAAAATTTATTATTAATAACATTTCTCTATGACGTGCTAAATTCCCAATTTTTATTTTTGATAAAAAAACACCGAAATTTATTGTTGAGCCTTCAAAATAATAAACTGGCAACACTGATAATGACATGATTTAATATAGATTAAATAAATTAATACGCAAACAAATTTATTTTCCATAATTATTTAACAAACAAACAAACATAATTTTTTTTACTGTTTATTGGCAAAGAAAAAAAAATTTTAGTCTAATTAAAAAATATATGTAAGTAAATAAAACCAAAAAAAGAAAACACATGAAAAAGGAGCAAAAAATAATAAAAAGGGTCTGTTTGTTGCTTCCCCTAATAAACTAAATAAATTTTATTTTAATTTGCCACAAAAATAAAAAAACAAACAAACATAGACGGACGTACAAATATAAACTTTGTTGTCTATTTATACAAATATATTTTTTTTATAAATTTTAAAATATATATAAAACAATTAACTTTATGGCCATAAAGTCACAGCTGTTGGTAGAGAACATTGTTATTACAACCAACCGAACCGAACAGGACAACCACACTTAACCATTTTACTATCTATCATTCCATGCCACACCAAACCGACAAAACCCCTTCTATGACATTTATTCCTTCTGTTTTTATTTTATTTCGCTGCTAAATTACTGCAGAATATAATAAAATATAAATAATAGATAATAGATAAAAGAAATGACAAAATACATTGCAAATTATATTAGCAGAAGTTTAAGCGAATTTCTTTTTTAAATATTTTTTTACAGGAATTATCGTTTATTCCAATAAAATCGAAACGAATATTGATATTTATTTAATACGCGACACAAATTATCTCATTTTAATAAGAAATTTAATTAAACAACTTTAGGAGGCAATTCCCAAAATTTTTATAACTAAGATTGGTGTGGATTTTAAAACATATTTCCCGAGAACTTTTTTCTGAATGGTAAACAATATTCTTACAGTAACTGACTCTAGGTTATTCAAGAAGTAATCCGTTCAGTAATTTTTAAATAAATAAACATATAAAATTGCAAACAAATTTGTTTTTAACTGATTCTAACATTTATACAAAAAAAAAAACTAAGTGCACATTAATACGGATTTTCGGTTGCATTTAATATTGTCAGTTGATTAAGTAAAAGTATTCTGTATGTAAAATTAAATTAAAATGAAATTTTAAACAGCTGTAAATTTACTTAAGAACCGATCAACTTATTTTGCATTTAATTTTAACGAAAAGTTCATTTAATTTTTACTGTCAGAAATTCAACCGCGAGTTCCAAATGAATAAATTTTCAGTTATTTTATATAATTCGACTATAAAAAATTAACCACAAATTCCGAAAAAACAAATGAATTTTCAGTTATTTTATATAATTTAACTACCAAACAATACATTTTCAGTTATCTATTTATAGATCTGTGGTAAAAAGTAAAAAACGATTTGCTTGTTTTGTGTAGAAAATTCCCATATTCTATTTGTTCAGATTATTTAGTTAAATACATCCAAGTTTTTAAAGTAAATAATTGCAAATACTCGTACCATATCGGGCATACTGCTGGTGTCTTATAATTGAAACTTCTGCTGTAAACAAAGTGGCCAATACAACAAAAGTAAAACTAACATGTATAACGGGGTAAGTGAATAAAAATAAAACTTCTCTCTCTCATTAGAAAAACTGAAAATTCATTTGTTTTTACGAAATTTGTCGGTTATTTTTTTTGATAGTTAAATTATATAAATATACGGAATTCGCAGTTGTATTTTTGACAGTAAAAATTAAATGAACTTTTCGTTAAAAATAAATGAAAAATAAGTAGACTGAAAACTCATTTGTTTTTGCGGAATTTGTCAGTTATTTTTTGATAGTCGAATTATATAAAATAACTGAATATTTATTCATTTATTTTATATTACAATTTCAGTTAATTTTACGTACAGAATATTGTGTGTGAAGGTCTACTATAAATGTAGAAAATAAAAATTTACTTTTTGGTAGTTAAATTATATAAAATAACTGAAAATTCATTTGATTTTATGGAATTTGTCAATTATTTTTTTGTTAGTTAAATTATATAAAATAACTGAAAATTCATTTGTTTTTACGGAATTTATGGCAAATTTTTTATGGAATTCGCGGTTGAATTTTTGACAGTAAAAACTAAATTAACTTTTCGTTAAATTAAATGCAAAATAAGTAGAACGGTTTTTAAGTCAAATTTCAGTTGTTCTTAATTTCATTATCATTTAATTTTAAATACAGAATACTGACAATATTAAATGCAACCGAAAATCCGTTTAATGTGCACTTAGTTTTTTGAATAAATTTTAGAATCAGTTAAAAATAAATTTGATTGGAATTTTAAATGTTTATTAATTTAAAAATTACTAAACGGAATACTTCTTGAATAACCTACAGTCAGTTACTCTAATAATATTGTGAGTGTACAACATATTGTTTAAAATTTAAATGATTTTGACTACCGGCAGTTCCAGCGAAAAGTCTAATTTTTGTAACGTAACGCCAGAAGTATTTTAAATTGCTTCTCAAAAATATGTAAATGAATAGTCTACTTTTTTATATTTTGATGCAAAGCGCAATTAGCTCTACATTAAGTTACAAAAGGGATAACATTTGAAAAACATGGTCCTAAAATACAAGCATATTTGCTTTCTGGCGTTACATTACAAAAAGTAGACTTTTCGCTAGCAATTCCCATATGTTCCTTACACGAGAAAAACTTGTTAAATTTGATAACTTGGAAAATAAATCTTTTTAATTCCAAAGCTTACTAAACAAAAAGTCTTGTTCAATTCGCAGACTTATGCAATTTTGTAATGCAAGTCAAAATCCAGTTCTGTTTTTTGTAACGTCACGCTAGCGCATATTTTTGCTTATATTTTCAAATTCTTAGGGTTGATTGTTGTACATTTTTTTCTGAATATATTGCTACTTTATTCCTTTGCAAATATAAAAAAACATTTTTACAAATTTGCCTTTTGTCCTACAAATATCAAACGTCAAGTCACAATGGAAATGGCCATATGTAAATAAATATTATCTGACTAAAAATGATGCCAACAATATTTGAAAGGATTAAACTTTTGGTGAAATCGTATTCATCATAAACCCTGTAGTAAAACTTTAAAATCATTCAACATTAGAATTTGTAAGTAAGTACTTGCATAATTCGCAGTCAGCACGGCCCATTGCTGGAAATTCGTGAAATTTCTTTTACCAGAGAATCACTTTTCTAAACATCCCTCCGTCCGTCCGGCTGGCTTTACGGTTAGCTGGCTAAAAAAATATGGTGAAAATAATTTGCTTAGCAGCTACTATATCATGGCAGTTTTGTACTGGTAGGTCCGGAATTGACATTATAGACCCCATCCCTAAGACGTAAAAACATCATTAATATTCGACAAAAAAATTTTTTTATATGAGTTTTCACCCAATATCATAGTTTTATTCTGGCTGTTGCCGTAACAGGCTTACTGTCATCAGGGGTTCTTCCCTGGTTGATACTGCTGTTTCTGGGTTGGCAATCTTTAGCCGAGTGATACTCGGGTCGTTCTGCTACGAAGATTAAATTGTCGTAGAAACGTTTTTTCTGATGATTGTCCATCCCAAATCCAAAATAGGGCAAGCTCTCGAAAATGTGTCGTTTAATACGGCGGTGTAGGGATTTATTAGGTTGACCATGGCCTTTTTACTTTCCAACTGGTTGTTTAGAAGTATTGAAGGGAGTTTTATAAGGAGACAATTGTAAAAATATTCATAAGCTGATCGTTTTGTTGGGCATATCTTTATTTAGTGGAATATCAATGGGCACGATCATAAGACGTAACTGTTACAGAACCGTTCTGTGTTTGTCTTAGAAACGCATAGTTGTGCAATTCCGCTCAACTAAACAGTTGTCATTTATCATCATAAAAAATTTTAAGCTACCAAAAGTCGACATGTTGTGCTCAACCTCAACAGCTGATCGAAGAAAGTAATTTATTAGTTAAGCTAAACTAATTTATTTTAATTATTTCTTTTGTAACGTTTTTATTTATTTTCAATTGTTTACAATTATTAGCTGTTATTAGTGCATGGCGTTTCTTAGACGTAAATGTTGGGCTCAACAGTCGTCTACAGTTTTGAAGCAGTTGAGCTCAACAATATCTATGTCGTTAAAATAAATAACTTAAAATAGTGACTTCTGTATAAATGGCATAGAACTCTAGACATCTTAACTAATTTAATTGAAATTTTCACACCAACTTCGTGGCGCTTAATATAACCTATAAATAATTGTAAATTTTCAAGTGGGGTTGGCACCTATCAACGTCAGCTTTTTCTATTTTTATTAAAATATATCTATCTAACTACATGTATCTATATTTATAAAAATGAATGTTTGTTTATTTGATTTTTTTTCCTTATAGACGCATAACCCGCTGAATTGATCTTTATGAAACTTTTACAGTATATTACTGCTGGTATGAAAGGAGCTATAGGCTATTTATTTTTTTGAGAACGGCAATAGCCAAAGTTTTTAAATAAGGTACAAGCATTTTGGTTATCACTACACAACATGATGTGGGCGCGATGGAAGAACGGTAAGAGAAAATTATCCAAATTTTGTACACATAGATGGGTTATCAATACACAACATCTCCTAAAAATAGTCGGGATTGGATTTTTTTGGCTAGGACCGACACTCAGGGGATGGCCCCTACAAATGCAATGCATTGTGTTGGAACTAGAAAAAAAGGTTATGGGAAGGAGGATAGAGCGAGTAGTGTTTGTGAACATTCGACTTGAACTTATTCATGATGAGAGTGAGAGGAAAGTCTTCAGCAGAAAGGTTGTTCCATATACGAACAGTCCGGCCAAAAAACGAATTTTTTCTGTAATGCGTTGTACGATTTACCGACGAAACGACCACAAAAGGATGGGCTCTTGAGGAAAAACGTGTATTACGAATAAACCCACGGGTTACGGGAACAATATCCATAATTTCATCAGAAAACATCACATTGTTTCTTACACTGTTTCAAAAAGCCGAGGCACTTGAATACTTATTTCGACACCTTAAATATATGTTCTGTCCATCGGACATCACATCACGAGATTCTGATATCTCAATGATTATACCACCCATATCTACAGATGAGGCTCCTTGATCATTCGCGCGCTTATGCGTCAGCACGCAACATTGGGTTTTTCGGGCATTAAAATCGACCCTATTCGCGCGACCCCATTCCGAGGTCTCGGCCAAGCGTATCATTCATGTTCTGTCTCATAGCACCAACATCGTATACGCTTGGTCTATAATCAAATGAATACGAATGGAAAAGGTTGCTGTCATCTGCAAAAGAGTAGATAGGGTTGGAACTTTGACTCAGAAATATGAAATAGAGTAGGAGAAAGAACGGGGCTTTGCGGCACCTCTGAATGAATCTTGAACTCGTTTGACGAAACCCCATCTACAACAACTCGTGTAGTGCGACCCTAGAAAGCTCGATATAAATCGAGAGAAATTATCACCGACACCAAAATGTATATCTGGATAATAGTAATAGCTAAAGTTTAGCAAAAAATAGAATTCGGTATATCTGACAATAGGATAATTAAGTTGTCCAAATGTGATACAGTAAAAAAATTTTAAATTTGGATCAAATTATTTGGTTTTCTATACAAAAAATCTGTCAAAAAGTGGACTGGATTAGAAAAGTATTCATGGCAGCTTCAATATAAATACCATATAGATTTCTGTGTATCTGGAGAATGGCAATTGTAAATTTATCTAAATTGAGAACAATTTGTTTTGTTATCAAGACACAAGAGCAATCAATTAACGAGGTTTTCGAAGCGCACCGGGTAAAGCTAATATCTATACAAAAATAAAGTGCGTTTGTTTGTTCCTATAGACTACTGAAAAATTTCCTGATTACACGGCACTTCATATAGGCTATACATATTTGTAAATTTAATGTGAGCGTGGCACTTCCCCTACAAAGACAATTTAAATTAAAGTATATTTGAAGAGCTGGTGCAGTAAAAGTTTCCAGATTTGGAACAAAAAGCCAGCTGATTTGGAAAAGTTAGCGTGGACAGTTAAAATGTCTAAAAATCTGGATAAAAATAATACTAAAAGTATCTAAAATTGGTACAAATTACATCGTTATCAATACATAAGATTTTACTAATAAATATTATTTCAGTAGCAAAGCGCACCGGGCTTAGCTAGTGTAATAAAAAAAGTAAAAAATTTAATTTTCTAACATTCCGGTTTTTGTTAAGAAATAATATTGTCATGAATAAGAAATAAAAGAAAGCAGAAAAAAATTTTTAAAATTTTAATTATATTTAAAAAAAAAAATTAATCTACTAAGAAAACGTGTTTTTGCATACAATTGTCACGAAAACTCATTTCAATAATATACAGCTTTTTGTTTATTATATAATTCCACCGCCCTCTACAAGCCAAACTGCTGTGGCCTAAAAACTCCATTTTCTTAAAGTGTGAGGTTTAGCATGCTCAAATCTGTTTTTATAATTCTAAGATACTTTGACTAAAGAAATAATTAAGAATAAGAAGTTTTTAACTTTTAACAATTTAACAGCTTAAAATTTTTAATTTTTTTTATACCAAATTTTACTAATACACAAAATGGAATTTATTCAGGTTTAAGCTTTTTTATAGATCGATATTATTTAAGGAAAAACTCTTTTTTAAATTTATTTAATCCTTAAATTTAAGCCAAGTTATGACCAGTCATTTCCCCATTAGTTTCTTTAATTAAACTCTTTTTTATGTTTATAATTTTAGCTTTGTAACATAAAATTTTATTTATTTTTTGTTTGGTTTTTCCGTTACATCCCATTAAAAGATGCAACATTTGTGCCCCACAAACACGCACGAATGCTTGGACGCAAAAAATTATACGAACTCCATTAGGCTGGACCCAAATTTTGCTAAATAAAAGTGAAATCGAAGGGGTATTGTTAGGTTTATACAAGAGTTACTTGAGTTGAATTTTATCTCTGTATATGCGTTTAAAACGATTTGTTAGAGAAATTATGATTTTTAGTATAGAGCCATTGAAAGAAGTTGACCTACCTCCAAAATTTGGAAATTAAAGTAACAAGTTATTTATTCGGTGTTATCGGGGAACGAGCGTTTGGAGATCAAGTGAACATATTGAGTATATCATTAAGTAAGAACTGTTACAGGTGCCATATACCAGATGGCAAAAGAGGCAGTGGTTCATGTCTTCTGCAAATGTCCAGCACTTCACTTAACTCGATACAGACTTCTTGACAAGCGTAAACTGTGCGACCAATCAGATGTATCGACGATCAGCTTGGGTAATTCTTAATCATGATATGTTGGATCTACTTACTTAATATTACTAATGTGTAGTATTTGCTTTTGCTATCGAAATCCTATCCAGTGATGAGGGCGCCTTAGACTCTAATTTAAAGGTTTTTTGTTTTTGTTATGGGAGTATCATTTAATTCACTCGAAGGTTTAAAAAATAGGCTTACTGCCAATTTCACGATGTCGAAGGAACGCTTTTTTTCGCACAAATACATATGCAACAAAAATAAATTTTAGAGAATTTGTTTTTGTTTAACATGTAGTTGTGCGAAAGGAAGCGTTCGTTCGCATTTAGTGAAATAGGCAGTTAGTTGATATTTTGATTGAATCTATCGGTACCATACATGTTGGATAAGGCCAAAGTTTACAAAATCCAATACATGGAAAAACATAGTAATTCAAAACTGTATTAAAAAATATACAAATAAATTCATGAAAAAAGCAACAAGAACTTTTTTTGTACGACCAATTAAATTATAAACCAATTCGTATGCTTTTTTTTGGATAGGGTTTCCATGAGTTTTAATTAGGTAAGTAAAAAATACCGATATCGATAACGATATATCAGCGATACTTCAGGTTTGCCGACATATCGGCAAACTGTCGATGCGCCGATACTTTTTTAGAGTTTGTTTAAAAAAAAACCATTTAATTTTCAATGCATATTTTTTGCATAACAACCGTATGCAATAACTTATTTTCAAAGCAGAACCGAAAATCAAAGCGGAGATATATATTATTTTTTAATTATTTAGCTGGAGGTCCACACCAAGCGTGCAAATGTGAAAAGTAGTCCCACTTAATGCGTTCTTTACCTTTAAGCATAACACGCCTTGGCTGTGTATCTAGCCAATACAATTTTACACAGATTCCACTTTTTGACAGATGCTTTTACTTATCAACGAATTGAACGCGTAGTGTGGAAGTCTAGCTTAAGCCGTTTTGCTTTTCACCATAGTAGTGAAATGTTCTCCCACCGGCAATTCTTTTATGTATTTGTAGTACCAAAAACGTAAAAATTTTGTACATTTTTAGATTTTTGTGCTTATTTTTAAGAGATGTTTGTGAGAATAAAAATCATTTTGCTGAAAATTTTGGGTTACTTCAAAGATGCTACAAAATTCATGAGAAAGGTCACCGCTACATTTTCGGACGTTATTCTGTTAGTCTTCGAACGTTATAAAAAAATATAATAAATGAATAAACTGAGATAGAGAACAGTTCTGAGTTAAATATTTGAACGTTTGGAGAATAATGAAACTTATTGTTTACCTAAAATTCTTCGAATATTTTAAATACATTCGGCTTCAATCGTACCGAAAACACGTTTAACTCAGCTTCTATGACTACGCATTCTAAATTATGGAAGACAGGGTCAGCGCTACAGTTAGTAAAAGTTTTGACATGTTTTAAAATGGCCTTTGGAGCGTTTGTGAACAAATTATAAAAAAAATCCGAGGAGGATGAGCCTCTGTCTATCCTCAGCTGTGGTTCTGCTAAAAAAGAAGTCGAGATATACCTTAGGTCTACTTATTTTCTAGAGAAGCAGATCCGCTAGGTGCAGAAATTATTAAGTTTCGCATCTGAGAGACTTTTTTCCACTGCAGGTCCGGTTCGAACGGATTTGTGATCTCCGCGAAAATTGAGAATAGAATGTATTTTTAACAAAAATCTTATTAATTAAAATTTTAAATATTTAGAATCTCTTATACTGTCCTTTGCTATAAAAATATTATTTCTTTTTTGTTTATATTACCATAAAAACAAGCTCGTTGTTTTTTAAATCATATTAATATCAGTTTTAGCTATAAATATTCTCTTACATTAAACTTTCAGTTTTGTCAATTTTACCTTGAACTCAAATTTAATATTTGTATCGGTATCGCATCGGCGAAAAGGCGTATCGTTACATCCCTGGTTTTAACAGGCCTTTTCGCAGGCCAATGAAAGCGATTTTGAGCCGATAGTAAAATAAATCCGATAATAGGGCAACAAGGAAAAATTATATCAAGAAAGTTCATGTAATGGCCTAAAAGTCAAAGGCTTTTAAGACATGAACAAGTTTTACAGAAAAAAGAAGAAATTGTGGTTACATGTCACAAAGTTGCCTTACTACTACTTCAAAAAATATAGTTTAATTTTATTTTTTTTTAACGTTAGATGTCAAAAGTTTTCCACACATTTAATTAGCATGCATATACAAATATTTACATATACATAGATACATATATACGTATGTAAATACGTGAAGTGGTATGTAAATGTTATAAAAAATATTCCAAGTTTGAGTGAGTAAAATTTTGTTTTAGCTTTTTATTAAAAGTGAATAAAATAAAAAGAAAACTGGGAAAAAACGAGAAAAATTTGCACGTATGTATAAGTTTATGTATGAATCTTATATGCACTGGTATGTGTAAGGGGGTGTGTGTAAGAAAGAGTGTTAATTGTAACTTTTTGCATATTCATGATACAACAAATTATACTTTTAACTACACATGTTTCTGTTTTTGTGTGTAGCAGGAAAAAAAAACCAGAGGTTTTTGGCGCCAGCTCTTAACAACTTCTATAAAATGTTGTTTGTTTTATTTGTTTGTACTTAGTTTGTCATATGAATAGCAAATACAAATGAGATTAATACACATATATTTACATATGCACTGGTGTATGTACCCGAAACATTTCTACAAATTATAAAAAAAAAATTAGACAAATTTTTTTTTACTAACATTTGGCACGCAACAAAACCATCAAATTTATCAAGAAAAAAAAGTACAAAACCAAGAGAACAAACTAACAAATGCTCTTATAAAGAACATCTAAAATCTAAAACCAAAACTTATTATGCATGAAAAAATAAATAAAAAAAGGAAAGATGCATTTCAAGGAAATACAGAAAAAACACAGAGATCAGTATTTTCTAATACGCAAAAGGAGAAAAAATAAATTAAAATATTTTCCTTTTTTTATACATTGTTGTGTTTAAATTTTATTACGGATTGTTCGTTTTAATAATTTTTTTTTTCCTTAGAAGACTTTTTGGCGACTAAGTTTTTATTCAGTATTATATTTAAATTTGTTTCTCTAAACCGCATGTAGTTCTTTGTGAAAAGTTTTTCAGCACTATAATGTTCATTATTTATTAGGGTGGGGAATATATTATTCCGCGGATATTGTACAAAATTTCTTGATTAAATGATGATTGTTAGTTTTTTGGAAAAACACAAACCCTTTTTACAAATATAATAAAAAAAACTGATTACTTAAGGTTTGACCTCGTCACTATTTTTAAATGCTTACAATGCAAAAATTACTGTTCACTCTTAACCAGCAGTATTGCCAATTAAGCCATTTAGTGGCTAGATTTAGCCATTAAAAAATTAGTTAAGCCAGTAGCCGTTTTTTTTTAAGCCATTTTCCAATTTACTTAGCCATAATTTTTTTTTCCGTTTTTCTTTGAAAATATAAATTTTTATTTTTTATAAAAATAATAAAATTGCAAAGTTGCAACAGTGCATTGTGTGCAGGTGGCAACAAGAATTTTTTTCGAAATTTAGGAATTTACTTTTAAGTTTCTCTAACTTCCATGGTGTAATGCTGAAGTAGAGAGGGTATTTAGCCAAGTAAATATCGATAAAAGTAATTTGAGAAATAGCTTATATTAAGTAACCGGTAATTGGATTTATCAGTTAGGTAAATATTTTCACCATGACAATAAAATATCTGGGTAGATGTTGTCATGATTATGATTATACTTTCAAAATATTTAAAACTAAGAAGTACAAATGATTCCTATGAGAAGAACATTAACGACATCGAATTTCTCGACGAATTAGCTTTTTAAATGCTAGAAAATTATTTAAAATTTGTTTATTTTTAAGTTACAAATTGACCTTAATTCACAATTTCATTATAAAAAACTTTTAACGAGTTATTTTTGTTTTGTAAAGAATTTTTTTGTGTTTTAATTTAAAAAAAATTTTAGACATTTTTTACCTAATTTTCAGAAATTTTTTAGCCATTAATTTCCGTAAATTTAGCATTTTTGGTCAACAAGTTTTGGCAACACTGATAATCAGCATTTAGTTCAGTTAAATCACCGATATTAGGTCTGTCTGCGTACACATATTTTGCATAATTTTGTACAAAATGTCGCAAAATCTTGCAAAAGGTTGTCTGCGTACTCCAAATCTCTTACAGCGAGAGAGCCAAAAAGAGAATTTTTTGACAGTTGCAAGTTAGAGAACTTGCAAAATGTTACTGGAGAAATTTCCTCTGGTAAGATTTTGCAACTAGTTTGAACAGCTGTTTTTATATACTGTTTGAATGAAAGAGTTTACGTGTGCCAAGATAGCGTCGACGAAATAGCGTAGAATTTGGGAATTTAAAAACCGGGAAACCAAAATACCCAAATAATGGGGATTTACAGTATATGAACAAAAAGTTTGCGTCGAATTAAGGAATTTAAAAAGGGGAAGTAAAAATATATTTATATTTTTAATAAAAATATTTACCACAGGCTTTTGCACGGTATAAACTGTATATTTTCTGAATGTAAATAGTTTTCTGGATAAAATGAGCGATGCGTGCAAAAAATATATAGTTTATACCGTGCAAAAGCATGTGGTTCATTGCATAAATCAGTAAAGATTTTTACTGACCATTTTGGATGAACCCAGATTTCTCGGAAACTGTCCGAACGATTTTTTGCACGCATCGCTCATTTTGTCCAGAAAACTATTTACTTTCAGAAAATATACAGTTTATACCGTGCAAAAGCCTGTGGTCAATATTTTTTGTATTTTTATTAAAAATATAAATATATTTGGGCTTAAATCTGGTTTACCGACGCAGCTCCAAATAAAAAAAAAGTACCTAGGGTGATAGAAAATGGAAAAATAAGAAGAAAAAATAAAAATAAGAAAGTTGGCGCAAACGCTTAGTTTTCGAGTTATGGGCGTTTTAAGTTTTTATATAAATATGTGATTTTGCAGAACATTCCAAATGTATATGGCTAATATTGGTATCATTGCAAAGCGTTTCACTAGATCTTTCTGGACATACAGAATTTATTTTAATATTTTTAGTTTATTAAGAAGTGGGACGAGTTTGCAAAGTACAAAAGTTTTTTAGTAAGCATAAAAACAAATTTATTAATTTTTTCTAATTCTTTAATGTATGTATATACTACATACTAATTTATTTAAGAATTTTAATTAAAATACAAGTAAAACCTTCTTTATGTTTATGTTGTACTAATGAGGAGAGAATCCTTGCCCATGGGCAAAGGCCGTCTATGCAGAGAATCTTTAGTTAGCGATGCCGGTATTAGTTATACCATAGGGGAGGAAATATTTGCGCCCGGCCGAAGGCCGGCTATGCAAGGAAGCTTTAGTAAGCGAAACCGGTGTTTATTATACCATAGAGAAGAACATCCTTGCGTCCGGCCAATGGCTGGCTATGCAAATAATTTTATTTTGCGATGCTAGTGTCTGTTATTTTATAAAATTTGTATTACACTTTTATTTAAATAAACTACATTCTTTCCTAGTGCACTTCCGTAACATTTCGACGTAAAATGAAAAAAACTGTAATGTGATCTAAAGAGTTTAATATTTTGAAATAAATTATGTATATCCAGAAAAATCTGTTCAAGAGCTTTAAAATGATACCAATATTGGACATATACGTTTAGAATTGTAGTGGAAAATCACATATTTATATGAAAACTTTAAACGTCCATAACTCGAAAACTAAGCGTTTGCGCCAACTTTTTTATTTTATTTTTTCTTCTTATTTTTCCATTTTCCATCACCCTGGGTACTTTTTTTTTATTTGGATTAGATTTGTTCCTATATTTGTACTTCCCTATTTTAAATTCCTAAATTCGACGCTAACTTTTTGTTTATACTGCAAATACCCATTATTTGGGTATTTTGGTTTCCCGGTTTTTAAATTTCCAAATTGTACGCTATTTCTTCAACGCTATCTTGGCTCACGTTTGTTATTTCAATTGTTTACACACCGATCAGCTGTTTTCTTGCAAGATTTCACTGGATACTGTCTGCGTACTTTTTGAGATATTCTCAGCCGAAAGAGTAAAATTTGTCTTACTCTCCCAAAAAAAATTACTGAGTATTTGCTACTGGAAAAGTACGCAGACAGACCTATTGTTAGTCCTTAGTTGGTTGTGTTTTCTTCTCAGCTTGAGTTCTACTTCACCGCTTGAATTCTACTCCGTCATTCTGGAAAATTCTAAGTGATGGTTTTTAATGCCTAAAAAATAAACTAACACATAAAGTTTAGTTTTGGATGACGACGGCCCTCTATAATTTGTAAACATTAAATATTCAGACAAAGAGGACTGTTGTTCCTGTTGCCTACTACCGTGACTTATTGGCGATTAAATAAGTTTATATAACTTGCGCATATCAGCAGGCCTATCTGTTATGTTCAAAATTTTAAATTTGTGATAAGAGAGAAAAATGCCTAGGACTCTTATTTGGTTGTGTATGGAACTGGGAGCTACCAAATAGATTCATAATTATTTAAATCCTTTATACCATTACAATCCTTCTTTGACTTTACCGATGGGCTCGATAAGTTTAAGGACACTGAAGGTGTTAATTTCGCTTACTATAATTTAATTTTGGTAAAGAGATTATAAAGCAAAGATGATTTTACTTCCTAAGAATGAAAGTCACACCTCCGTTTTAGTAGGTTTGACATATTTAGATTTTATGTTTTTAATTTTTTGCGTCTTAAAATTTAATTTTTTAAAAAATCTCAAAATTGATTTAAAAATATATTATATGATTCGATTTTATTACCGTAACAGGCAGGGGAAATTTTAATGATAAATTAGAGGAATTGTCTAATATAGACTCTCAAAAATAAGTGTATGCATATCAGAGATCAGCAATGAATCGCTTTTTCGCTACTCATACTGACTCATGAAATTTTAAGTATAAGTGAGTAGATCTCATTTAAACTCAACTACTCTGATTCACTCATACTCACGAGACCGTTGATGTATAAGTATAGGTTGCAATAAATATGAGTATGACGTCGACTCATACTCACACATTTAAAAATGACCTCAATTTGATTTGTAATTTCAGGAAAATACTTATAATACTCACATTGATTCAGCTCATTTAACTCATCCAAGTATTTTTACAAGTTTAGTCATTTAACAGTTTCTAACTAGTATAAAATGTATAAAAATATAAAAAAGCATAAAATTGTAAGTTTATACAGAAACATTTTGGGGAAATTACATTTTTTTATTATTATTGATATTTATGCACATTGAGTTCTGTTGAATCTAAATCAACCACTACATAAATGTTCTAAGTATGAGTACGATGAGTAAAATCAAACTTCTAAGTGAATATGAGTTTCGATCGAATTACAATAAGTATGAGTGCGTATAAGTACAAGAAATTATGAGTCATGATTCGGCTCTACTCACTTTTTCACTACTCATTGTTGATCTCTGATGCATATATTTCTTTTCCTAGTCAAGCTATTTTTTTGTCAGTTGAACATATGAGGATTTTGGTGAAAGTCACGGGGCAGGATCTACAGTTAAAATTATATTTTGTTGAATATTAGGCAATGGTGACGGCATCGGTATGTTTTGGTCAGCAGATGATAGCGATGGTATAGAAAGATTTTTCGGGGATGTACCATTTTGCACTTGTTCTTTTAGTTTTCTTTATTGGTTTCTTTTTTCTTTTCTGCTGCTAACTTCCATCCTATTGTTTTTTTTGGCGAGGTCGGAATTTTTTATTGCTTAAAGTGCAAAGTTTTTTTCTCGACTCATTTTTTGTTGTTATTATCATATACATAACATAAATAACGTATGACTAATAGTTACACAAATAAAAATTAATAAATTTTTAATAAAAGTAAACAAATTACAGAAACAATCAGAACCAACAAGCAGCAACAATTTTGAAAATTAAGTCTTCTGACCTGCAGCTTCAAAAAGTGCATATGAATAATTTATGTGTGAACTGATGCAGGCTGGCTTGAACTAATGCATAACGTTAATTTTTATTTCATACCGAGAGCTCAATTCCAAAACATGCTAAGTCGACTTAGCATGTTGTTAATTTGTTCACGTTTTTGATTTGAATATTTCACAATTTAAATTACGTCAAAATTTGGTGTTGATCGGCTTATACAAGCCAAAGATATTCACAAAAAAGTAGCTTAGCATACAACTGAGTGCTGTTTTGCCCGTTAACTTTAAGAACTGCTTCTGTAAAACTCACTTTTTAGACTTGACATGTTTTGGAATTTTGTTAACTCTGTATTACTCTGAGATAATTTCGCAGATCCAAGAATAAAATTCTCTGGTTTCTTAAAAATATTCGTACATGTCGGTGTTTGCAAGAACTTGTCCGTAGTATTGCACACACAAAGAAATCATAGATACTAAGGAAAAAAGTCTTATGAGCTTAACAATGTGACTTTTTTTCATAGTATGTGGCATATAAGACTTTTTTGTCTAGGAAACACGCAAGAAGTAATAGATGTGACCATTTTGCTTAACGTTTTTCAGTCATTTACAGAAGAAAATATGTATTTTAAGCTTAACACCAAAATCAGAAACACGTTCACGGTTCCGAGTCTGCCCTTTTCTCAATTTTGGAATTTTGGTGGGCAGCAAACATACTGTTGAAGTCTTTTCAGTAGGTGCGACGTATTTTGTTTTCAACATTTCTCGAATAGTTGGCTTCAAAATTCTTTTACAGTTTGAAATGTCAATATATGCCATTGCTTAATAAATATTTAGACGATTAACGAATATTCGCAAATTTACGTTTTTTTTTTTAATTAAAGTTTACGTTTTATCGCTACAACGTTGCGAAATATAAGAAAATGTACATTCGGATCACGTTCACTTATGGCTCGATGGTTTTATTAACAAGTAAAGTTATAGCATTTGAAGGTGTGAGAAGAAATGTGCAGTCTGAAGTGATGCACGAGCTTCAAATTTATTTTTAAAAATTAACTTTTATAATTTATTGGCCGTTGGTTCTTTATTTTAACAAAGCTCCTAAAACTGCCAACGGCGATCGCGACTGCCACATGGCCATAATATCAGTTGTATATTTGGGTTCAGAACGAAGCTAAGAACTGTAGCACTATGTGGTTATAACATAATGGAACAATTTAAGCGAGCGAGCGAGCTATCTATCTTTCGCTCGAGCTATCTATATACGCTCTTTGGGAGTATATTGAAAGCAATATTTAATGATCTGTATTTCGTTAATAGACCCAGAAAGTCGAATATTAAAAATGGTGCACTATACGCTAGGAATGAGAAAATAAACTTTATGTCGCATACATTTCCTATGCATTTATTTCCGAGCTTCAGAGCCGAGAATTCAAAAGAACATCTAAGTTAACAGTTGTCTACGCAAAAGCAAATTGATTTCGTAAGAGTGGGACTCTCAAAGTCCCGGGATATCGATACAGTTTTTATTTCTAGTAACTGAAAGAGTTAGGGACATAAAATTCTTATTCCGAATGAAAATAAATAAGAACAAACCTAAAAGGCCCTTTCCATTTTATGTCCATTTTTTTTTTTTTTTTTTCTTTTTTTTTTTTTTTTTTGTTAAATAACAAGTAATACAAGCCTCATATTACCCTCTTTTTCGTAATGTTAATAAACACTTTTTAACTTTTTAAGGGACTGGTCCATATGAAAACGAAATTTTTTTATCACTTCTACACAAACTCAGATATTTAATTGACAAATACTTAACTAATAAAATATTAATTTGTCTAGGTTTTACGATAATAAGAAATTCGCCTCAACCGAAAAAACCTCTTCTCGAAAACTTAAGCCGAAAAAACTTAAAAACTTATCTAATACTTTTTATTTATGCTTTTTTATTATTATTTTTTTTTATTTAGTTATTTTTTTTTTTTTTTTTTTGGCACACAATTTTTAATGTCATTGTCTGTTAGCGCTGACAGCTTTTAAAGCAATTTAATGGAATTTTGTTTGACAAATACAACAGGAAATTAGTCAAAGGATATATATTGTCACCTTAAATGGAAACGTACGTAACTTAACTTTTATAGCTTTTATAGGAGAAGCAAAAAAACTTTACAATATGAATCATAATCAATAATAAACGTTTCCACAATTTGCAGTTCTAAGCACTGGAACGACTCGCATGTTACCGAACAACGACCAAGGATTGCCATCTTAGAAAGACCTGTCTCAGCAATTCATGTCGTGCTGCTACAAGAACAACAAAATCAATAGTAACTAAGTATTCTCCTTGTTCGAATTTCCCATGGTCTAAAAGTTTGGGTGAGCATTAGGGAGATCGATTATTCGACTTTTTTCAATAACCGGTTTTCGAATATTACGAATAGTTGCTATTTTAAAAAACCCGGTTTTCGGTTAAGCAATTTTTAAATAACCGGTTAACCGGTTTAAATTCGAATACTTAAAAACACAAAAATCAAATAAGTTTTTAAAATAAAACGTTAATTTGAATAAAAACAAAACCATTTGCACAGGTAAGGAACCAGCAAAATACATAGATATGACTTAGATCAGACCTAACAAATATTTTACAATAAAATCCAAGAAAAGTGGGACCAGTCAATTGATCAAACTTTAGCTAAATTTCCACAACATTTTTTTATTGATTTACTAAACTTTATTTGTAAGAAGATATTTGTATAATGTAATTTAGAAACTGTTCAATGATATTTGATCTAGACAAACGTTTTGAAAAAGCAAATAAATTATAGGAATTTTATAAAGTTATTATTTGAAATATTCTCTAAAATTTATTTTGAATGAGTGTTAATTTGTTGGTGGTTAAGCATGTCTATAAAATTTTTCAAAAGTTGCAAACAAAACCTCTTAGCCAGGATTATCTATTTCAAATTATTTTGTTTCAGCATTATAGAAACAAATAGTGAACTGAACATTCTTTTTGTATAAAATATTTGTCAATTCATCGACTACAATTTAAAACATTCCATGACATTGTTTGATTTCTTCAATTTTGTTTTTTAGTTCTTGGTGTTTTAATAAATAAAATTGGTGGACAATTTTCCCATATCGTTGATTCCACCGTAATGTTGTAGTTTTCACCTTGAAGAGATGCTAAAACTACATAAGAGTTGTTAGTGCCTTAACGGGCATTTCGTCCTCGGCAACACAGCGGGCTAATATTTCACCCAATGATTAATTTTTGCAGCGTATTCTAGTAAAGTATTATTTGTCGTCTCCTTAAAACTACTTCGAACGGAGTTAAGTTTCATTTGGATCACATTAATGTTTAGCATTAAAGGTGATTAATAAGTCGTGACATGGAAGAACCTTTGAACTTATCATTTTAGGGCACTTCAAGCACCTAACTTTGTCTTTTACATCGCGTTCGAAAAATATCTAGAGATAATCTTTATATAAAAATATATTTAATTTTTAGAATACTCTTGCACAAATTACTATTTACTTTTTAAATGCACACGTTTTTGTAATATTTAGAATAGTTAGTATTAACAGTGTTCATAATGTTTTTTGACCTTTGTTACATTTTGTTATGACATTCTTCATAAAAAGTTTAAGTTTGGCAAATATTCAATAAGAAAATACTTAAATTACGGGTACATCTACAACAAGAGTAAGGAAAATGTATATAAACTACACATAACTAAAATAACCGGTTTATTATACCAAAATAACCGGTTTATTCGATATTCGAAAAATGGGCATTTTAAAATAACCGACTTGGGCAAAGCTAAAATAACCGGTTAAAACCGGTCGAATAATAACCGTTCGATCTCACTAGTGAGCATGCAGTTTATCAGACGAACGATTATCAATCAAAAACACAATTTCGAATTTTTGTGTAGCTACGCCCGTTTGCGTTTCAGGGGACGATATAGTATATTCGAAGTATGAAAAATACAATATAATAAAAACTATATAAGATATTTAAATACATATTCTATATAATATATATTAACCAATAAGGATTTCATAAAAATAAAACAAGTCAGAAAGTAGAGTTAGTAAAGCCAAATCACGCGAAAACCTATACCACGGCATTTGCGAAACAAAAATTATGGGACGAATCTAATAAAACTTGGTAAGATGATTAAGTTAAGAAAAGTGCAATGGGCAGCCGACACAAGGACGGCTCACTTGGGTCCTTATAGTGGTTAATTTAGTGATACCCACCAGAGTCACCAGCTAAATTTGCAGACATCACTATATCCTTCTGTAATTTCGATTCCCAGAAGATAAAACATCCAATCATGGTTATTCTGGTCACCATAAATGCCTCATGCTAACATCCCTGCGACCAGGGCATTGGCAGAGATAGTAGAAAACTGTTTGCTTCTCCTCCTCTTGCTGCAAAAGTCATTGTAATCTAGGTCCATCTTCATCGTATGGGTCCCTTTTAACCAGAAGCCCGTAATGACCGTTATAACCTGTCCTTATCTGTTTCCTTCCAAACCCAATTCATACCCAGATTTCGCAGTGGTACAGTCCTGGCCAAGGAGCAGGTATTCTCACCAAGCCATTTGGCTTAATACTTCCATTATTTAATAAGAGATCTGAAACTAGCCATCGAAATGCCATTTAAGCCATCAACGAATATATCGTGCAAGAGACAACCTTTTTGGAGGGGCCATCTGCAGTATAGTCTCTCAGGTATCCACTGTTCCCTGGTTAATTCAGAATGTTTCGCAATCTCGTTCAGAGACATCCGACATTCCACAGTTAACTTTAAAATGTCGTGAAGACACCATAATGGCAGCTTTGCTGTCCGTAATTATGCATTTATCCTCCATATACGATAATAATTTAGTCAATCCGCCGCCCGCCGCAAATTTTTGCTAACGCCTGCAATGATTTAGATGATTGGGACTGGAATGAAATATGTTTAGGACAAATTTCAACTAAAGACTATGTTGAATGAAGCTTATATGGGAACTATGTTAAACTATAGACCGATTTTCACCATTTTTAAAAAGAACATATGTACCAAATTTCATTAAATTATTTCTTAGGTTGCGACCATTTCTTTGCGCAGAAGATTAACATAAATAGACAGCCAGCCACCAAACCGGATGGACATTTGTAGATCGATTCAGAAACCCAGTAAAAAAATTGTGTTTCTTGAAGCACTTTAGAGAAAAAGCGCATAACCGAGCGCTTCAATAAAAGAGCTCTTATACAGCAGTAAATGATAAAGAATAAAATATACAAAAAAGATGCTATTTTAGTGCTGACAACGAAGAGGGTTTTAAAGCGAAAAAAAAAAAATAAATATATTATGGTTTACAAAAATCCTTGAAAAAAGCCATTTCAACCAGTAAAAGCAAAACATCAATGAATATGTTAATATAGTAAGCCCTTAAAAAGCACTTTAGGAGTGCTTTATTTGCATGTTTTCTGATGTTGAAAGATCTTTATTGTTGTCAGCAGACGATAGCCTTCCAAACCGGGAACACCCCATACAAAAATCAGGCATCCCATCAGCAAGTTTGAAGCGACTTGAGGTATGAATTCATATATAAAACCTGCTATTTTTGGAGCACCTTTTTTTCTGGGAAGTGATTCCTAGTCGATCGGTATATTAAATGGAAGTAATATATTTATGTGTTACACGCATTAGCTTAAACGATTACGAATCAAATTAAAGACAAACATCAAATTATTGCTGTATTTTACATTTTAAACAAATTTTAGGAAAATACAGTCAAACAAAAATTGGGAAAATATTTGACACATGTGACCGTACCTTAAGAGTTCTATGAATTTCGCGAACAGGTTTATTTTTTCAAAGAGAACTTTTCACAATTTGTACGCGTTGCTTTATCTTTAAAGGATTTACGATGACCTGCCTAAACGTACTGAACAGAAATATCAACATATTTCGAAATTCTGAGCTGTCGAACTATAGTTATCGATTTCGAAAGCTCTCATGCAGCTAAAAAAACCCCGATATAATTTATCACTTAGAATCATGACAATATAAATGTTATATAAAATTATATTTGAAATCACTATTTTTAAAAATATGCAAACAAAGAACCTTTTTTTACTCTCACTTTGATAAAATAACGTTACAATTAAACACAATGAAGCTCAAATTTAATTTGCGTTATACAGGGGATTCATATTTTTCTTTTACTGTCATTTTTTTTATAATAGCAAAATAAGAAGAAAAACAAAACGGCAAAGTTTTTATTGTAGGCCAAGAATTAAGGCCAAAAAATCAACTGGGTCACATTAACCTAACAGGACTACACATGTACATGAAAAAGGACAAATTATAATTTCAGGTCGATACTGTAACATCAACATCAAAAAAGTGAGTTGAAGAGAAAAATTTGGCAAAATTGACAGAAGGTATGCAGAAGGGTTAAAATGTTTAAAATTTTCTTTAAGAAAATGAAAAATCTTTAAGAATCTTTCGTTTTGTGGGACGTCCTAATATTAAATTTATATACTTAAGTATACACACATATTTCAATATACTTTTTTTCCTTTATTTGCAGTTTCAGTAGTAAATATTTTATTTTTCTTTGCATTTTTATTTATGACTACAATTTTATTTGTTCTTGTATTCTTTTTTGCTATTTAAAATTATTTTGTATGCACATATATTTTTCATCTTGCTCTTTATTTATTTTTCAATGCGTGTTTTTAGTTTTTTTTTACTTCGTATTCTACTTTGTTTTCTTCACATTAAAATTACGTACGTATGTATGCGTTTAATGTTTGCGTGCGTGAAATCAGTTGTAATTGTAGTAGTAGCAGTGGAAGTTGTGATGGTTGCGGTTAAAAGTCAAAAGTTAAATGCATTTTTCAACTAAAAAAGAAACTAAATTTTTTCTAGCTTTTAGAAATTTGTTTTTAAAGATTTTAATTCTACAAATATTTGAGACTATTTTAATAGTAAAAGTTTTTATAGAAAAATTAACAGTGCAATCTCCCTTAAGCGACATTATTCTTTAGATGGTCATTGTTGGCTGACCCCGTCAGCATTCCATTGGGAAATATCAAGTTCTTTTGTAAAAATTTCATCCTTGTAACGTCCTTGGTCTCTCTGGTGTCCGGAAGTAAGAGATTTAACTGTACATATTTATCACTTATTTAAGGGAGAACAAATAAATTTTCTCGTTTGCTTTCCGTTACCTATTTTGAAATTTAAATTTTGTTTTAGCATTTCAATTCTATTGATTTTATAGATTTTTCAATTCATTTGTAACCCTTTGAAATAACTTTCGAAGATTCCATAAAGTATATTTATATTCTAGGTGCTTATGGATTTCTAAGAGAATATCCACATGTCTGTTGACTAAAAGAAAGCTTATCAATATAAAATGCGGCGAATATGATTTTAAGGCAAAATATGAATTTGATGTTAAAAACGAGCAAAATCGATCTATTATTGTATATAGAGACCAAACTAATTTCAGCTTAAGCACTGTACATACTGCAATGTGTCCTGAAGGCGGCCATAAATACAAACTACCAAATCCTCTTTTCAAAAAAACCCCTATGAATTCCAATTTCTTAAGTACATCTTAAATGAGAATAAAAATATTTTTTGAATTGGCTGTTCAAAAGTGAAAAGTTTTTACAACATTTTTGTTTTTGGAATGAATTCCATGCGGTTGGCTTAAACAAAACAATATGTGAAATATTGAAGGAATAGAACTATTACAAAAAAGCTTTAAAATATTGAAATTTACCTCATGGAATTCATTTGAAAAATAAAAATTTTGAATATAAGAAGTAACTTACAAAAAGAAATAACTCTCACATTATTTGCGATAGCTTTTAGTTAGAACTAAAATAATGAACTAATATTAAAACAATTATTATACTTTCAAGCGTTTATTTTTAAAAAGGGACGTAAAACAGTGTTATTGTAACTAAATTATAAATTTTCTTATTATATTAGTAATATGGTAACATAAAGTTTTCGACAATTTGTATATCATATCCCGGTAAGGGGAATTCATTACAGCAGATATTAAAAGACCTGCTGACAAGTTTTTTTTAAATGTTGGATACCAACATTTTATTTGTTTCTATTTTGTTTTGTTTCAGTTTTTGACATTGTGCAATGATTTTACAAAAACAAATTTCTTGTAGTTTTTATACGAGTTGTAGTTGTTGTAGTATCGAGATAACCTGTAATGAATTCGCCTTGATATGCCGGTGATTATAAATGCAAACAAAGAGCTAAAAAGAATAATTTTAAAAATGTGTAGTACAATAAAAGAAAGATCAAAATTTGTTTTTCTTAATTTAGATATATTATTTCTACAAGAAAACTTGGTTGCCCGTTTTCCTTTTCTTTTTTTTTATTTTTCAGTTTAAGTTATTAACAGATTGAAACTCCTTTGTTCAATTTGCGTTTGGCTTAAAAACATTTTCCAAAAGCCTATTAAATATTTTGTTAACATTTGGGTAAAGCATAAAGTGCTGCAGACTGCGAATTAATTACATATTTAGAAATTTTATTTAAAATAAAACTTAGTAAAAAAAAATTGATTAAGATTATTTATATATTCAAATTATGAAAAATACAAACGAATTGTAGAAAGTGTCACTAAATGTAAGAAAGTTTTGAAATTATGTTTTGTTCATGGCTCGGTTGACTTATTTTGCTTTATAAGAATTTAAATCATGTATATAGCATAAGTGTTAATATTTTAATTACAAATTAAACTTTGTAATTAAAAGGAACCCCCTTTGTTAACCTGGAAGCTTGGAAGAGTTTGTAGCATAATTAAGTTCAACGCTACTAGAAAAAGAAGTCAAATTGGTTTCAAATCAAACAACAAAAACATCTAGAAAAAGCATGGACACTGTTAACAGATAGGAGATCTTAAAGACTGTTACTAAATGAGAACTGTTGTAAATTAATTGCATAAAGATTGTTTTCCTTTTCAATTTGCTTACAAAAATGCCAATAAATACATTCCTGAACATATTTCAGTTTCAGAAACGTTGTTGATAATACATTACAAACTATTCAAAATATGAACGAAGACAAAATGGTTTAATGTCGGATAAAATCAATATTTCATTCCATTCAATATAATTTTTTTGATGTAAATGTTTCCATTTATAAGATAATTTAGCTTATTAAAATTGTTTGTTTAAATTTTTTTTGGTTTTGAATTTGCTTGTTTTTAAGGATAATATTGGGCGGGTAGATTATTTAGGGCCTTGCCTTGAATTGAAGAAATGTTAAATCGACATTAAACTTATTATAGTTTATTCGCGTATAAAATTGATTAAAGATTTTCTTATTTTTAAATTTTTTTTTTATATATATTGTATAAGGGTATTTTTTGAGCTAGGCATATCCTTGCTCCGGTTTTGATAAAACTTAGAAAAAACAAAAAGTGAATTAAATTCATAAGTATACCAAATTTGATGCAGTTTGAACGGAGATTCAATTTTTTATGATTATTCTTAATGGCAAGGATGCCAGTCCTTACATCGAAACTATATTTCTGATTATCTTTTATCCATTAAAACATGATCGATCCCGTAATTTTTTAGTAACAGCGTGATTACTGAACCTGATTTAAAAACCACTGCTCCTTTAAGCTGTTATTGTGAACACGGTTTGTCAGTTTTCAGTTCTATTATAACAATTGCATCCAAGCCATATGCACAATGCGCGAGCTATCACAAAATAGCTCTTGTAAGTACTTTGAAAAAATACAACAACAAGTTGTAAGAGCTTTCAAAGCTGTTTACTGCAAATGCAAATATCATAGTATATGTGTTTCGATGGACCTGTTTTTTATATGGAGTTTGACAAAGACATACAAACTTGAAGAAATAAACTTTGGCTTTTTAAAAGAAATACTAATAAGGTAGAAGAGAGCAAAAAAGGAACTAAAGCATTATTCGTTATTGCATTAAAAAAACGCAATTACCCATACGAACAGTGAAATACCATAAATTTGTGTATGTAACAAAAAACGAAAAGACCGACTTAGCAAGTACCTGTTACTTGACAAAGTTGGTCACAACTGTGATTAAATCACAGGTACAGAAATATCGCTCATCTCTAGTGTGCTGCACTGAATGCCGTCTACGTATGTGAAATATTACGCATACGTACAGGTAAACAGAAAATGTGCCAGTTTACAAAGTTGAAATTTGCTTATACAAATATATCGACGGCTTAAAATAAAAAGGGCGTAACTTTATTTTTTTGTTAGATTACAACGAAGTAAACATACAATTAAAGATATATAATGTAATAATGAATTAAAAGGTGGACCAAATTTTATACCATAGAAATATTAAAGCAAGACCCACCAGAATAAACAAAAAAAGAAAATGAGTTACGCCTTTCTTAATATAAGCCATTGATATGGAGGTATGGATGCACATAACTAAATATGTAACTGAAAAATATTCTTAATATTGTTTATAAAAAAAACAACTGAACAGTCTTAAAAGATTGTATTTTATTTGAAATTTTTAAAATTAATTTTCTTATAGTTATTAATAGATTGGAACTCCTTTGATCAGTTTGCGATTGGCTTAAAAACATTATGGAAATTATTTATTATAGCAAAATTCTCAGAATTATATTCTAGTTAACCAAAAAGTACGAGAATGGTATAAGCTAAATGGCAAGTAATTCTACAAAAGATAGATACGTTAATATAAGTCCTCTATAAAATTTTTTTCCATTATATGGTCAGTACATATGTCTTGAACATGTTCGGATTATAAATAATACAGAGGGTTTCCATAATCAGTAAAATTTCACATTTAAAGCTAGCTTTATGTATAATGCTGCACCCTTTTACTATTATTTCCTCCTGAAAAAATCTTGCAGTTCTAAAAGATTACAAATTATTTACCAGCTAATAAACTAAAGCCTACTTTTAGGGGCAAATTATTTGAACCACTCTATGGTATTATAAAATTTACACTCAACTCAAAATAAATCAAAATTTCCAATGAAACTGGTAAAAAATGTAAAACAAAATGAAGACAAACTTTGGGAAAATATTATAAATTTTTATTTAAGTTTCTGTCATGAATTTTGATTTAAATGTATATATATTTAATATACACACACATATACAATAGATATATGTACATGTAAATATTTATAAAATATATAATTGGATATATAAGTAATTTTAGTAAGAAAACTTAAATAAATTTACAAAATAATAAAAGGAGTAACAGAAATATGATAATTTTTAAGTTTAAGTACATATGTACATACAACATGAAAGCAGTGACAGCGGCAGCATAAGCAGCAACGGCAGTAGTATGAAGACATTGTGCGCAAATATAAATAATTGCGTTGCTCATTCGACTGTAAGACATTGTGGTGCCACAAACAGACAAAAAAATATACTTGCAAACATGTACACACATTTAGATTTACATAAATCCTATTATGAAGAACTTTATAAAAGGAAATTGCACCAGGGTGTAGCCCAAAATACAATTGAAAATAAATTTTAATCATAAATTTTCATTAAGATTTATATAAATAAATTAATTTTTTTTTATATCTAGAACTTTAAAGTAAAGTTAATGAAAATACTTGCTGGGTTTTATTTTCACTTACAATACAAAACAAGTATAAAGAGTATAATATTTGCTAATGCCTTAATGTCTTCAAAAAACGTATTACAGAAACCGGAGAAATTAATATTATATTGAGAAAATAACGTTTGAAATAAGTTTTTGTGTATTTAAGTTAAAGTTTCTAAATTTTGTGCTTGATAATCGAGGCTGGAGGTGGGATACAAAATGCTACAAGGAAGCAAGGAAGAAAGTTAAATCATAATGAACCAGTAAACGCTATTATCGTATTTTAAAACAATGCAAATAATCGTTAAATATTTCACTAATACAATGTTAATATTCAATGTAAGATCAAGTCATTACAAAGTGGTATATTATTTACAGCTTCAGGCCAAACATGTTGTCAAATTTAGATTGATATTTCAGTGAGGCTTTTATGATTTTTAAAAAAAAAACAATAAAGAAAGAAGGCAATAACTGTAACTATAGTTTTGTGGCAAGCGTTGAAGACTTAGAGATAAACATGCTACAAGATGTTTTTAAGATTATTTTAATAACTTTACAATTTAGGAGAATATTAAGTAAATTATAAACATGAAAATTTGGTTATTAGTATGATTATTAATATTTTATTAGTGTACGCCGGTATGCAAGTTGATAGTGAGCTGGACTTTTAGTGCCAGGTTCCGGGTTCGATTCCTGGCTGAGACTCTGGTCAGCTGCAGAACAATGAGCTAAAAATCTACTTTACTCAGCCTGGTAAATTAAGTTCGTATACAATTTGTTAATTAAAATACACATGTATGTGTACATTACACAGTATAGCCGAACAAAATTAAAATTTTTAAGGAAAAATTTCCTATCATACTAAAGCAGCTTGACCGACTAACTTAAAACTAAACACGGAGATGGTACAAATAATGGGTGTTTAAATTTTTAACAATGAGCATGAAATACTCCTCTGCACCCACGGAATCTCAACAAAAGTCATAAAAAGTTTTAAATGCTTTAACATATTTTAGTGCGATTTTTGTAAAATATCACAATTTCGACTTCACATTACCTTTTCTGAAATATTTAAACAAGGGTTTGAAAGTGGTTAAAAACACCCAGTTATAACAAGTCATTTCCAGCCTTGATCCAAATGTGTTTTTAAAATAATTTTTTTTCTTTCTTAGTTTTTCGTTTAAAGACCACATTGTTGACAGGGCTAATATCGACCAAACATTGTTTTATATATTTCATGCTTTAAGTACCACTTATCTTAATCAGTACTTTTTTATCAGTATTGAAAATAAACAAAATAACTCATGGTTCACCTGGCCCCCTTACAAGTCAACTTCCGAATTAAGGACGTCGGTACGAACTTAAATACTATGGTAAAGGGCATATGCGATTCGGCCCAGCTGAAGATATCTATTTTATAAGTTTTTGTTAAAATCGAGCGCAGATATAAAAGGTAAAGCCTATAATATTATTCGCTATAAATTGCTGGCTGCTTTGACACAACCTAAAATCCGAAAATCAGTTATATGAGGTCTCAATCTATAAGAATTCAACAAAAATTATAAAAAGAGTGGGTGGCTAAAGTTTATCATCCCGGAAGATTCCAAAATACAGAAAGGTCAGAAATCTTGGCAAAATAATTTATCGAAAATATTTTACTATAGATAAGGTAGACAATTAATAACTCATATATTATCCTCTTCCATTTACAGATTGCTTTACAGGGATATTGTTATGATTTAAAGAATTTTTTTCAATCTCAAATGAGTTTAAAACTAATTTTACAGCAACACCAAAATTGACCTACTATTATCAGCCGAAATTGGATCATAATGCAAGATACTAAAAATTCGTTTTAACCAAATTTAATACTTGTGCTTGTTTAATTTCCATTTCGTTGCTTAATTTAATTTTTTTTTGTTTTTTTTTCGTTTTTTTTTTTTTTTTTTTTTTTTTTTTTTGATAAAGTAAAATTCAGTTTAATGCCACACCCTGAAGGCAAAAACTGACAAAAAATCAACAATAGCAAGAGCAGAAGAGTGTAGTTATTTGTAGTAAAATTCGCTTCCGAACACACACACACTCATGCACAAACTCATAGACATTTTCGAAAAGTAAACTGGCGCGTACCTATAACATAGGACATGCATTCATATGAAAACACTAAAGTATATGTATGTTTGTTTGTGTTGGTGTAAAGATGTTTATGCAAGTGTTTGTAACTCTTGTTACAACAACTACTACTTACTATACAAATCAGAATCTCTAGAGAAAATTGTATGTTGTATTATATATTTTCTTCCTCTTTTGCTTTTCGACTTGTTTGTTCTTTTTGGTGTTTTTGTATTTTTACACAAAATTCGTTTAAAATTAAAATGCAGATAAGCAGCTGGCAAAGTACAATATAGTCATAATGTACAACACAACACTTTAGATTGAAAATACCAACGTTACCACAACTACAATTGCATGTGACACACATACACACATGCAATTACTTAACACAAAAACACACGCACACAGACACACACACCCCACATAGACACAGAATTTTATAGAAAGGATACTACATAGTACTACTATTACTACCACTTGAATGAATTACTGAATGAAGGAACAGCAACTAAGTGAGTAACCCAGTAAATATTGTTTTACATACATGAAATAATAAGGCCGTCAATATTTCATAGGAAAAGTGTAGTTTTTGTAACGAATTAGAAATAAATTAAATATTTGGAATTTATATTAAATACTTTTGTCTGTTGGGTTTAAAGTCCTTATTTTAGATAAAGAAGGTTCTTGAAACAGACAGCGGGAGTGAGCGATGGTGTGGTACACATATATTATAATAATTTTTACATTACTTTACACTCTTAACCACTTACGTTTATTTTACTTGTATCTCAAGCTGCTTTGCGGGTGTTTTTTAATGGGTAAAAAGTCTTTAAAATGTGTGGTTGGGTGCGAGTCAATAAGCAAACGAATGAGTAAGTGAGTGGTAATAATGAAGCCAAGTTTACAAGTATGTTTTTAAGAAAAATTAATTTATTATTCTTCTTCTAATTTGTATTTTCATTACAAGACCAAAATTAAAAAAATGATGGCAAATATACTCGCACATTTAGTTTACTCAAAAAAAAAAAAATAAAAAATTTATTATTAAAGTTTTACTAGAGCTTGTTAGTCAAAAGCCAAAAACAAATTAACTAATATATCTTAAGTGTTGCAAGATTGAATTTAAGGGGAGAGATTTAATTTTAAGCTTAAACGATTTTTATCCTTTTATGGGTTTAACCCATAACAGCTGTATTCAAAAGCATTTAAAACAGCATTTCCAAACTGTTTTAAGCCAAGTTCGTTAAAATTTTATTCAAAAGCGAATATTACCTTAAAAACCCCTTTTTAACTCTTGTGTAAATCAAAGAATTTTAAAATTGGTTCGACCCTTGTTTAAACCGATGTATTTGAAAATGAAATTTTTGCATTGAAATGAATATTATTAATATATTTTTGAATTTGACAAATAAAAGCACAAAATAATTTTAATTGCACAAAATGAACTAGTGAAGTATAAACAATCAAAACAAATAATATAAAGCTCCTTTTTGACTAATTTCAACAATAAAATCATCATCTAAATAATTTTAATTTTTATTTTTTTAATAAATAGATTAATTAATGTACAATTATTAATTTATAAAAGCAACCTTTTTCTCACATACGACAAAAAAAAATTATGGCGACGATTAGGAATATTAACAGCCTTTGTTTTACATCATTAAGATTCAAGTGACAAATAAGAGAGATAGTGTTGTCGCCATCTGATTAAAAAATATGTTAAAAAGTTTATTAGTTAAAATGCTAATTGTGAATACGAATTAAAAAAAAAGCTTTTTAAGCTTAAAATGATTTTTAACTAAAGTGTATCTAAAGCCAGAATTAAGATTTTTTTATGAATACGGCTGTAAATGTTAAAGCAAGAAATTTAAAAATTAATGGCGGTTTTCCTTTAAAAAAATCTGATAAAATTGTTCGTATCGTACAACTTCCTATGTAGGGTATCAATCAATACAAAATTAATCTGATTTATAAGAAGTTTCATATACATTTTTTATTATAAAACTCTAAGACACAATTTTAAAAATTTTATGATTTTTTCTTTACAAATTTTCTGCGCAATAAGGTTTGTTCATATTCGTGAATACATTTTGAATCTCTTGAACTTTATGTTGATGCATATAAAAAAAATGGCATAGAAACATTTTAAAGATCCACCGGATTACGCAGCATGTATCCGTTTTCTTAAATATTACAATTTGACTCGATTAATTTAAAAGTTAACAAACCATATGTATACATAAAATTGTCAGATCTACAGCTTTCTCTTGATCTTTTTTTATAAAAGAACTAAGTAAAATTGGAATTCGTTAATGACTTCTTTCAATAATGGCCCATCTTACATTATTAAAGCTACAATAACTCTTTGTGAAATGGTACCAAATTCTGTTAAAAAGTACAACTTATAAATGTACTTGGGGATGGTTTATACCAAGGCACATTAAACAAGGCATAACAACAAGTTGTCAAATTTCTTATGAATGAGCCAATATATGTACATGTGCGCGTCAAATTGTTTTGGTCTTATATTTGGACACGTTTGAGCATTCGGGTGTTTTTGTAATACTCTCCCTAACACAGGGTGTCCACCTGAGATAATATCTGATATAATATCTGAGAGAGCGTCGACAGAATGAGAGAATACATTTCATCATGTTAACCTTAATATTAAACAGGGGGAACACGTATCTTATAAGATCTCATAATCGACTGATTCTCGTACAGTAAACTTGTATCGTTTTTATTATTGTTTATTCTTTTTTTGTAGTTTTTTGATTTTTTTAGTTTAAAATATTGTTTTTTAAACACTTTTCACAAGATTGGCACTATTTGCATTAATAAATTTTAGATTTTAATAATGGTGGCTTATTATTGTTTAATATGCGTGTATGTATGTGTATTTTTGACAGCTCATCTTATAAGATAATTGTTATAAGATTTCTCATAACAACCGTCTCATAACATTTTTTATAATATTAATACTAACACTATTTGAGAGTCCACATAAGATGATACTCTCTGCGATTGAATTTGACGTTTGCAGATATAAAAATCTTATATCTTATCTCAGGTGGAGACCCTGTGTAATGCATATTATCTTGTTAAATGCGCCTTGGTTTCTACCATCTTATAAATATCTTATATAAATTCTTAATTCAATGCATGCTATTATGTAAAGATCAATGTAAAATCTTTTTTCTAAGGTAACAGCCTCATAAAAGAGACTTGGATGGTTTCTACCATCTAAAAGCACTTTTACACGATAAGTATTTTCCAGTTCCTTTGTCAAATGTAAGATCCTGTCAAAACTGCCAAAAACAGAAGGCTTATAAATTTTTCTTTCAAACTGAAAATTTTGCTTTTTATATACTAATTAATATTTAAAAAAATGATAAACTCACTTATTACTGTTGTTGTTGTTTGTTTAAGCATCGATATTGTTACAAGTAAAACTTGAGTGTTTACAATTCATATTCGCTTTACAGTTTTTTTGTATAACATTTTTAGCATTTCTAAAGTCTTTGGAAAGAGGTTTTCTAATGATTTGGCCCAAGCAACCAGTGAAATGCTCATAAAAACTGGCTTTTCCTTAACAGTAAATTTCAGTGTATTTATCAAAAATAAAAATTGGGAATTTAGTACGTCATAGAGAAATTTTAGTAATAACGACTTATATTTCTATTTACTTTTAATTGTATTTAAGTAAATTAAAAATGTTGTTTTTTTTTTAAAGCTTATTTGGAAATAAATACGAAAATAATGCATATATGCCGCATCAAACAAATGACTTGCAAAACAGCTGATGTCATATGGATTTTCAGTTAAAATCAGAACACGATCTTATTGAAAAATTTGAAAATGCTAATTCGAGCTGACATTTACAGTAGCAATTTTTTTGCTTTTACATGAAATGTCTGCAGTTTGCAGTGGGAAATTTGACTTGTATACTCAAAAATAAACATCGTGTAAAAGTGCCTCATGTCTTCTTTCGTACACACAGAGTAAAACATGTTTAGGCATAGTCAAAAAACTGTTTTCTCCAAGAAATCATGGTTTTTGTTTATATTTAATTAGTTAATACCCTACGGGAAATTTGTGTCTATTGTTCCAGCAGACTGGTCCTGGGATTTGTGAAAATATAACAAGTACAAAAAGAAAGAACTCATGACCAGAAAAAGTAATACATTATAGTACAGTATTTACCGGTGCTATACCACATTTTTTTGGGACTTTCTAAAATTTGGTTCTTAAATTAAGTTATACGACTTGTAGTAACTGACACTAAACACGTTAATTGAGAATAAATGTGAAACTTGTCAAATGCTGGATGTTAGGTGTCAATTGACTCTCTCCAATGACAACCCCATGTAAAAGTGATAGATCACATTCCTATAAAGTGAACCGGTCCCTACCACCAAAGACCTATCACGGGACTACTTTGGAGTCAGTTAACTTCCCTCTAGGGTATTTACTGCTTATTAAAATGCAATAGGGTTATTTATAGTCCAGTTAAGTTGATTAATATTATCTACAATAAAATATAATGAAATACACGACAATACTATTTATAGCCTTTTCATCACCAGCAACCATAACATATAGTTATTTTGATTTTGACTAGCATATGTTCTACCATATCGCTCCTTTATTGCAACATATTCATATCTCAAAAAATCAAAAATATTAAGTTACTTAAGCAAAAGAGCTCTATCATAGTGTTATATCTTAAACTGAACCGAAGTTACAGCAGAATATATTTTATTAAATCTCTATATAAAGATTAAATTTGAAAACTTTAATCGCATTTTGCCAAGTTTGATTATTTTGGAGATATGACTATGTTGCAATAAAGTAGCGATATGTACTTCAATTATACTTGGCAAGAAGTATGATTATATGCAAATATATCATCCTCTCTCTCTCTTTTTTTCTTTCTCTCTCTCTCTCTCTATCATCCTTTTCTTACACTGAAGCATAAAGACCTTGTCGGCCTTCTGTATCTAGTTCTTTTATTGGCTTCGTAGGCGATGTCACTCTAATTATAATAAGCTGACTTTGGCTCATCTGTAATCGTTTTCCTCAAGATCATAAAGGGAGCAACAGGTCGGCAACTACCTTGTCTTCTGGTACTATATTTTGACAAGGTCTTCGATGTATATGACCTGTCAAACGATATTTTACACTCTTATTTCTATTAGTGCTGGCTTTTGATTAGTTGTCGTCCTCAAGTTACGTTGATTTTACGACTGGCCCACCATTTGTCGACGATAATACTTAGGCATTTGTTAGTGGCCGTTTGGAATTTTTTATCAATTTGTTATGTGCTTTTCCAGGGTTTGCTAGCGTAGTATAACACAGATTTTACATATTCGTATTGACCAAACTTTGGCTTGATTTCTAAGCATTACTTATCATGACAAATGTACTTTAAGTCTTATTTATTCCGCTCACTAATAAAGATGCCAAGATGGTGGAAGCTACCCGCACCTTGAATAATAATATGTCCAACACTGATAACAATTTGTTGCATGGCGTAATACCCGACTTTTAGGAATTTTACCCGCCTTTTAGGAAATTAAAATATATCGTGCTTGTATCCTACCACAGCCAGGCAAAAACTAATACATTACCCCATTATGACTTTATTTTTTTGTTTGCCAAATTTGATCACTCGATTACCGTACGCATAACATAAGATTATAAAAATACGAATAAGTAAATGAACTAATTTTTTAAGTAATATAAGAATGACTGAAAATATTTACTGTAAACGATATTACTAAAAGAAAAGCATTCGAAGTTTTGTATTGCATACGTTATTATTTTGTACAAAAAATTCACTAATAACTTCTTTTCAGATTAAAAAAGTTAGGAAGGTAATAAATTATTTTGTCTCATACCTTCTAAAAATAATTAATATGGTCATCCAGTTTAGAGGTCATTAAATGCTTAATTACATACTTGATTATCTTTTTAAAATTATTTTTGCTTGCTTATAATGTATTTCTACACGTCCTTATTTTCTTAAATAAAGTAATAAGTTATCAGAATTATACCCAAACCAATTATCTACAATCATATAATCCAATAATTGCATAATTGCTCTTCAATTATTGTCATTTTTACTATAATTTTCTCTTTGGGTGTATACTCCCTTTAAACGGCCTTTCTGGTTTCTTTCATAAATCCTTTATATAAATCGCTCTTTTCTGAATAGACATCAGTTTAGACGTGAAAAATAGTGCTAGATATAAACAAATTTTGTATCTATAACAAATGCGTCTCACATAGATAAAGTAAAAGTGTACTGACTAGGTGTACTAATCAGTTAATCGCTCGATTAATTAGCCTAGGTTTTGGTTTAATCGGTTAATTTTGTAATTGATCGGTTAACCGATTAATAAAGTTTTTTTATTAATTAAGTAATTTCAATAATAAAAATGCATAAATTATTAATTATTAAAATTATTAACATTAACATTAACATTAACATTAACATTAACATTAACATTAACATTAACATTAACATTAACATTAACATTAACATTAACATTAACATTAACATTAACATTAACATTAACATTAACATTAACATTAACATTAACATTAACATTAACATTAACATTAACATTAGCATTAACATTAACATTAACATTAACATTAACATTAACATTAACATTAACATTAACATTAACATTAACATTAACATTAACATTAACATTAACATTAACATTAACATTAACATTAACATTAACATTAACATTAACATAACAATTTTTGAACTAAATAGAGCAAATAATTCATAATATTTAATTAATATAAAAAAATGTATTACTCAAAAAATAAACTGTTAGATAATTTTATTAGTTATGTCAATAGTTTAAGGAGATCTTAAAAATAATCTTTTAGAAAAATAATTTGTTTTAATTGTTTAAGATTTAAGCGATTCTTTTTTGAAGGTTTGATGAAATTTGACTTGGGAAAAATTATTTCACTTATCGCAAATGTTGGAGAAATTAAAAGCAACCCATAATACAGAATCTCTTATTTCTCAGTCTTTTTCCTAGATTTCTCTAAACATATAAAATCTTCCATTATGCCCTGTTTTATTTTTTTTTTTAAATATTTAGCTCTTCTAATTGTTTCCGTTAATTTTGTCAAATGATTGATATAAGAAAATATGAGAAGAAACAAATAACTAAGCACATGCATATAAAAAGCACGTGAAACAAAAAGCTGTTGACAACAAACACTGACTTAAAATGAAGATCACTGAACACCTTCTTTGTTTGTATGAAAAAATTTTTCTTAATACATACCTTTTGTATATGAAACGAAACAAATAATTAAAAACACAAAAAAATATGTTGTAATACTGCAAAGAATTTAAAATTTTGTTACGTCGGTTAATCGACTCAAATTAACCGGTTTAATCGTTAATCAAAAAAAGCCAATTTAAAATTAACCGATCAGTCAATCGGGAAGTAATTAATCGGTTAACCGAATGAATACCCTAGTACTGACCAAAATATTTTTTTAGCAAATTCTAAAGGTTTTAAAAATAGGTTCAATAGTCAGCCGACATGCTGACGGATCGCTTTGGTCCCTACAGCGGTCCTTTTGACTTAAATAAAAATAAATTTAAAAATTTAGATTCCTCAAAATATATTGCCTAATGCTGGTTCACACTATTCAAGTTTTAGCCGTCAAGTCTTGAGCTTTTAAGAGAGATGGGTAAAGAGAATGCCATTTATTTCCTCTCACTCCTAAAAACTCAAGACTTTGGGTCTAAATGATGAAACAGAGCTGGGGCTGAACGCTGTTTTCCATACAGTTTGACATAAAATTATGCCAGAGAATGCGGTCGAGAAATAAAATCAATTTTATTTTGAAGACGTTTTTTCTCATGCTCTCACATAGAGACAATTATTCTCCCATCAATGCTACCATACTTTCGTTCAATTTCATACATTTTGTAAACAAAGAAAAAAAAAGAACAAAAGAAAACGAATGAAATGAGAGAAAATTGCAGTTACGGTCGACGTTTTAATTATGGGCTTAAGAATTTTTGCCTGAAGTTGAAGACTCCATTCTGTTTCATCATAAAATATTACTTCTGAGCAGTGGTGCCAGATAATTTTGATAAAAAAATTTGAATATATTCAAAAAAAAAATCGGAATTTTCGACACTTCTATTAAAAAAATCGCCAAATTAATAATATCAATTTTAAGAACAATAAAACATATTTTTATTAACACAAAAAATAACAAAACAGAATAGTTCAGCATTAACTTACATATAAACCATATAAAAACGTAAAAATTAATAAAAAAGAATATTTTTATAAATAAATTGTAGCTAATTTAAAAAAATTTTGTACATTAGGTTAAAATTGTTTTTATAGTTGAAAAATGTTTAACATTTTATTTTAACAAATATTTTATAGATACATATTGGAGTTTAATAGTTTAATTAAATCCATTTAAGTATTAACATCAGAACAGTTTGCATTACTAAATTTTAGGCCATCTTTAAAAAAGAAAATATTCCATGCAAGGATTCATTTTCCAGGGAACGTTGAAATTTGGTTTTATTAAGGTTCACTTAAGTACAAATTCTTTCCACATGTGCGGAAGAATGTGAAAGGACCATCATTTGTTATACAATTTTGACAGCACTGAAAATGCATCCGTAGAACCCCCACGTTTTAAGTATAAAATCTTTTGACAAAAAGTTTGCAAATTTACTTTAAATCCTTCTAAATCTTCTTAAAAATTTAATAATGTTAACTCTCTAAATTCAGAGTCTCAAATTTGTTATTCTTTTTCAGAAATAAAGCTGGGGAACTCTTTCAGAATTTGCATACAAGAAATATTTACCTTTTTCATAATTTTGATAGGGTTATCATATTTAAAAATTTATAAGATTATTGTTCAAAATCAAAACGTTTTAATATTTGATTTGTAAGTTCTATATAAAAATTAATATAGTTATCTACAAATTTGTTAATTTCGATTTTGTTGAGTTTTGATTTGATAGTAACTCATTAGCCAATAAGGCCAAATAATAATCATAAAAGTTCAAACAATTCTTTGTGTTCATAAATTCCGTTAAGTAAATTTAATTTTTTAATCGTTTTTTATAAAATTAGTTAATACAGTTTAAAAAAGACCTTCCACTTGGTTGTATAGGTTATGACAAGTCCTCCAAAGTTGCCCAACATTAATAAATTACACGTTAACAAGCAAAGTTACCGTAGTTTAAGCGTTTATCAAAAAATCGACATTGTTGGAGCAATAATCGGCAAATGGGCACTTTGCTAGTTTTAAGGCAAAAAATCGGCAAAATGACAATAAATCGGGAAATATGGCAGGCTTGCTTCTGAGTAATTGTCTTACGGTGTTTGTTGCAAGTTAAACGGAAATTAGTTATATGGTGCGCGCAAATCGTCGTGGGAAAATAATGATTGTCAGGCAGTTATTAAAAAGAAGAGAAATATGAAAACGAGAGCCCAGTTTTGCTAAAATATTAATGCAAACAATTTTCCCTGTAAAAATAAGCTTAAGTGTTACTAAAATATAATTGTTAAAAGAAATGGAATTACTGCATTTTAATAAAATTCTACAATAATGTTAGTTGCGTTTATCTTTTTCATGGTTATAAAGACATGTCCATGTTAATTGCAATTGTTCTTGTGCCAGCAAAATAAATGAGTGAAGTTTTCCTTTTTTTTCTCGAAAATAAACAGGGGTTGGCCAAATGAATAGGACTGCCTTTAATCTTTAATATCAAGCTACTCAATTTAGAATATCTTCACATTATTATATATCATCTTTGAATAATCCACTTTTCAGTTCGTTATTGACTAAAGTACTTATTTTATTGGCCAGCTCCTGTTAATTCCATTTTCACACTCTTGAAATGTGAAAAATTTTGAATGTGGTTTTCTACTTCCAAAGTAATATAGAAAAAATACTCCAGAAAGGAAAATAAGTGTTATACTCTAAAAATTATAGTTTATTTTATTTTATATTCAAAATCATGTTGCTTAAAATTCCTTGACGAAACTAAAATTTATCTTCAGTTTTCTCGGATTTTGCAAACATTCTTTGTACAACTGCGCATTTAACCAAATGGTTGTAACCAAATACACAACTGTACTTTTACTTGAAGAAAAGTTTTATTAATGATGGTTTTTATTTTGGTTATTTAAGAGCTGTTTACTTTATATAAAATATGGACAATTCATTTCTTTTTTATAGAATTCTAAAATTTTCTTCTGTTTTTAATGCAATTGAGATTCATGTCTTTTATTCTAATATTTTATTTTCAGACACTAAATTATCAACGGCGCGAAGCTTTCGAAAATGCGAGAGTAATTTTGCTACTTTTCGTTGATGTTTTCGAGGTACGTAACGCTAATGGAATTTCAATAATTACAGCTTTTCATTAAATTAAGATAATATAATTTCGATGTTTCATTTAAATGACGCCTGAGATTTTTTTATTCGTTAAAACGTTAAAAACATTCCGATTTGTTGTAAATTCGTTAAAATGTTAAGTAAGGGTTGTTTTATTTTAGAGGCATAGAACCTTTTTTTAAATTAAAACATAGCAAGTTCAATGGAATTTCCCAATTTTTGGCTTTATTAGCTAACAAAGTTTATGGCATTTACTAAATTAAAAATAATTTCTGGCATATGGCGTCCGCGGGTGCTCCTAATAAACGCCATTCTGTCGGGCTAATCCACTTTTTGACCATACCCGGTCTTATTTCCTTAAAAGTGCGTCGAATGTTGGCTTTAAAATGATCAATCGCTGCTGGTTTCTCAGAAAATACCAAAAATTTTACGTACCCTCAAAAAATACCCTAAAGGTGTCAAATCACAAGAACGAGGTGGCCAATTCACAAAGAAAAAATAAAAATTGATTTCAATCAAAAAATTGTGATATTAATTAAAAACTTATTACATTTGCACCAGTTAACAAATTGATAGTATCAATTTAACGTTTAACTCACTTGATTAAACGTTTAGTTTACTTGATTAAACGTTTAATTCACTGGATTAAACGTTTTATTCACTTGATTAAATATTTAATTCACTTGATTAAGCGTTTAATTCACTTGATTAAATATTTAATTAAAACTGACTTTATTTTTGATTAATGCTTTAATTATTGAAAAACTTTGGAAAACTTTTTCTATACATATATCCATTTCATGAAATTATTCGTTCCCCAAACGTTTGGCTCAACAAAGTGATGGTTTTCTGTGCTGTATTTCATGATGCGCCGTATTGGTGGAACCATTTCTCCCCCAAATTATCGCAAAATGTTCACCAATTAAAGCATTAAACAGAAATAAAACCGGCTTAAATTGAAAATTTAATCAAATTAATTAAACGTGTAATCAAGTGAATTAATCGTTTACTCAAGTGAATTTAACGTTTAATTGATACTATTAATTTGTTTACTGGTGCAAATAAAATTATTTTTTTACTTAATATCACAAATTTTTTAATTGAAATCAATTTTTTTTCTGTTTGCTGATAAAATGAGGAATAAAAAGCACGTAGCGTGCGCCATTCATGGTTGTGTTGGCACCGGTTTGGGATTTAAAGACAAATAGGCCGATGAAGCTGGAAAAAAGCATTTTTATTTACATAAGTGGTGTTATGCTTTACCAGCTAAATATATAGAAAAAACATATATAAATATATACTTATAAACAAAAGAAAGTGATCAATTACAAGGAAAAACAAAAACATTTTTAATATTTAGAACGAAAACTTTGTAGACATATTAAATGCACTTCAACCATGTTGTCATCTATAGAGAGCCACAGCCATATTATAGTTCCCTCAGATTATATTATAGTTACTAAGAACATTAATATATTTAACAGAAATAAAAGTTAGTACAGCTTCTTATCAACCATTACACGTTGCTCTAAAAGAATGTCTAAAATGACAAAATGTTGTTGTTAACTTTTAAATGTGGATGTGGGGTCTCATAGACTTCTATGTATACAGGTCTCCTTCACATCACATATTAGTAAAATTGTTTACCTGCGGCTACTTATTATATAATTAAAAAGATCGTATGTTAAACGACTAAGTGTAGCAATAACAAACTTTAACTGAAAGGAACCCTTCGATTGATATAAATGTTGAAAGAAATGGTATTTTACACTCAAAAAAAAAATTAATCCATCCGTACTCAAATCAATCCGAAGCGGTATCAATAAACTAAAAAATTCTGAAGACTGATTTCTGGTATTACAAAAAATAAATTAGAATAAATTTCAATTCAGCAGTGTAATTAATTTTAGCGTTAACAGTCAATTTCAGAAGGCTGCTTAATATGGGATCTAAGGTAAATTATGGATCGTATATCACAAAATTGCATGATAGTTTTCTGGCCATATGAATCTAAGTTGGAAGAAATTTTACCTCAATATCTATATCTGTTACGGTTTAAGCAAATTTAATTATTTTCCTAAAGTGAGTTTTATTTGCTTTTAGGCGTACTAAGCTGTTTTCCGAGAATAGTTTTTATATGGGGCCTAGTGTAAATTATGGACCGATCTTAAAAAAATTTTACAGTGTGATTTCTGGTCCTACAAAACTGTACCGTACCGAATTTAATTATAATATCAATATTTATTACGGTCTTAGGCGTACTTAACTGTTTTCCGAGAGTAGGGTTTATATGGGGCCTGTGATTAATTATGGACCCATCTTCACGAAATTTTCCAGTGTGATTTCTGCAGTCATATAAAGAGAATTCGTGCAAAATTTTATATCATTCCGTTCATGATTCCACCACTTATGTTAGTTTTTGTATCAAAATTATCGATTGTTTAGGGTGGTGGTTCCACAATTTGATTCATAGTTCTAGTCCTACTGAACCGCTGTTGCTGGATTTCAATCCCAAACTGCTTGGGATAACTACAAGCAATTTGAGACCAAGGTTGTTATTTTGTTTTGCGTCTTTCGAAATTGAGCGTGTTTTCAACAGACGGACAGACAGATGGACATGACTAAAGCGACTTAGAATTACTCAAGGATCCAGAATATAATTTATGGGGTATTAGATGTATAATAAAAAAGTTTCACACGGAATGACAAACTTAGTATACCCTTATTCACCACTAGTGGTGGTGGAGGGTATAAAAATATAATGTAAACATAAAAAGGGCCCTTTAAAACATACGAAAAAACTGGCAAAGGATTAATATCAAAAAGATTATGGGTAATCCCTACAGATGGCATTTGATGGCAGACTCTTGAACTTGGGGATCTTCAGACCCCATCAGAATTTTGTTGCAGAATAACCAATACAAATCGAACGACGCAATTTTCTTTCCATACGAACGTTTGACAACTAAACTCGAAGGCACAGAGACGCTTGAGTGTGCTATAGAAAGGAATATAATGATACAAGGGAATAAAATTTAACTTTTTTTGTGTTGATTGGAAGCTTAATGCAATTTGTTACTAATTTGAGGCCGGTGATTTTAAATCTAATCTCAGGTTTTCTCCATCAGCTCGCATTTTTAAGTTACAGGTACTAATCTTATTTTTTACTTTTTTCCAAAAATTTCAAGTTCAAAAAATCTCAACTTAACTTTTCATTAAGTAATTTTCAAAGTTTTTCTTTTGTTTTTTAGAAATGTTAGCTTTTAAAAACAGTAAAATCACCAAAAAATTCCTAAGTAGCTATTGGTTGTTTACGACAAAAAAATTAAAAAATCTTTAGAAATTTTTCAATTTTAAAAACCATGAGAAATCTGAAAGGGGAAAAAGGTTAAATCTTATTACTTTTACATTAAGTCAGATAACCTATGAACAAATTTAGACATATATCATAAGAATCTATGAACGCAAATCGCTTTTATAAACAATTAAGTAGTACCTTAACTTTTTTAAGTGAAGGAAAAAAACGTCCGTAAATAGAACAGCAGCAAATAAATACACACACATCTAAACATTTTATTTTTGTATGGAAATCGCGATTTGTATCAATTTAGTATTCTCAGTAAATTGTGAATACAATCAAAAGTTGTGCACCGATTGCAATGAAATAAAGCTCATTTTATTCGAAATATATTTCACTACATGATTTTACACCAAAACTACACAGAAAAAATTATTAAATTTCCCAACCACCAAATTTATTCCAAATTCATAATATCAAGCAAACAAGTTGTTGATTTTGTACCCATTACCAAAATGATTATATTAATTACTAAAAATTTTAAAATTTTGAAAAAATATTTTCAATAAATGATATTTTTAATTTTAATTAAAAAAGTGGTCAAAAAACTTTGCCATTTCAAACAATGTGTTAATTTATTTAAATATATATTGACAATCCCCAAAAATAATTCTACATGTTTAAATTATTTTATTTTAAACGAAAAAAGTCAATTAAGATTTTTTGTTATTTAATTAAAATTTTAATTTAAACTTTATTTCAAAACAACTAAATTGTTAATTAAATCAATATTAAATGTTAAATTTTTTTTCAACTAAAAAAATAATTGATTCAATTATCACATTAATTAAATTTAAATACTTTTTAAACCATTTTTTTAATTGATAAAACACTTTTTTCTGTTAATGGTTTTTGTCACATTTTTATTTTATTTTTTTTTATGAATTTTTCAAGAACGAATTTTATATTTTTTTTTTTAATTTTTCTTTTTTTTCAAAACTTCAACGATATTTGAGAAATTACTGGGCAAATTTAAAAGCAATCTTAGCACGGCTTAAGGATGAAATTGTTGACAAATATTGAATTTATGTTTTAAATGAATATGTTGAACCATTTTCAAGTTATTCTAATATATTTATGTAGCGGAAATGCCTTAATGCTTGACATAAGTCGAGCTGATAGAAAAAAACTAAGTGCAGATATGGATCCAGCGTCCCAAATAACCTCAAAAACAGCATTTAGTTCTTAATCAACAAAAACCTTGTTCCCTTGCTTAATTATTGGAAATTTAGAGCATTCAAGGCCTGTGAGACCCCATTACCTGATTGCCTTACAAACAAGCAATTTGTATTACATTTCTTATCCCCACAAATCCTAAAACCACTTTTCAAGACTTTTATAATCGTTTTATTAAAAAGTTTACCTGTTAACAGATTCCTCTTTTGGTTATCTATAAATTAAACCATTAAGGTGCGCTTAACTGCAACACTTTATAAAACAAATTACTAATTTAATTATCTTATCATATATATCTTAATGCGTTGAATATTTGTAGAAACAGTTACTTCATTAAAAGAATATAAATTATTTTTGTATTAAAAAAATCCGTTTTCAAAATATAAAACTTAAATATTTTATACGAATACTAGACACGCAGATGCCACCCGGCTAAAGTCAGCAAAAAAAAACACAAGAAAAAGAATAACACTCGTACAGGAAAAACAAAATCAAATTTCAATTTTCTACTGAAAGCCTGCAAACAAAAACATGCTGAAATCCTGTTGTTAAACTTTAGCAAATAACTGACTAAACAAACGCGTGCAATTAATTAAAAACAAACAAAAACTGTTTGGCAGGGTGGTGGAAAGAAGCGCCAACAATGACTAGATTGAAAAAAAATTAGTTAATTCAAAGTGGAAAATGGTCATCCTGCCACACCTTTCGGTGGCAAGATATCAAAAGTTTGTTGCCTTTACATTTGCCAGAGTTTGCGTTGATTCTGTTGATTCCTTTTAGGCTCTGGCCAGCCATAACAACTAAAATTTAATAATATTGTGTGATGAAACACTCAAGATAAAAGACAATATGAAACGAAATTAGAACAACCTGCAAAAACTGTCAATTTTGCTTTCATTTTTTTTTCTTTTTTTTTTTTGCAAAAACTACCTGAAAATAAAATGTTTCTTAAACGTTTCAGATTTTTCTTTTTTTAATTTTGCTATTGTTGCACGGTAGATTTTGACACTGCAGTTTTACCATTATAAGCTTCTCAAAAAGGATTTGAGTTATCGCACAGTAATCTGGATTCGAATATTGAAGACACAAAATTTAAAGGCGAAAAAATTATTAGCTGGTCCTCAATGGGATCTTAAACAAATATTTACAAAAATTGTAATTAGGTTTCGATCAAAATGAACATCAATGTTTAAATGCACATTTCAAAAAAATAATGATTTATTAGTCACCTTCACGGTATGTACAAGAAACACAACCATTTATATGTTTACCGAATGTAATTGCTGTAAACCATAACATTATTGTAATGTTTAATACTTTTTTATATGGTAAGTTCCAAAACATCGGCTGCAAAGAAAATATATAAAAGTCTCGCATTCTAAATTGCAAGCGTTTAAAGTGTTAAAATGTTATCTGTCCCAGAGCGCATTAAGTTATTAATGTGATCACCATAAGAATGATCACACATACATATCTTTTCAATTTATCTTAAGACCTTGATGCACTACTCAGCAGAATCGTACGATTCATTTACACGAAAAACTGACAGAATTGCGGCCGTCAAAGAAACAAAAGTTTTTCAAAAATCTGTAAAACATATGCGTTTCAACGAATTCAACTTTAATCGTATTGAATCTATAAGTTAACAAAAATGTTTACAAACATTTGCAAAGCGGACAAACTTGCCCAACAAAGATCATTCACACAGTTGCTTGTTTAGATTACATTTGTTGAGCACTTACGATTTTTTACCACATCATATGACCCCTGGGGTGTCCAGTGAAAATCAAATGCACTTAATATGTGAAATTCGGCCAAACCTCAAAATTAACCATTGTCTTGAGATCGGGGCTGAAATCCTGGGTTTTACCACAAGAGATGGAATCACCTAATGTCTAGGCACCAGGCTGACTGTTTTGTAGAGGCCCCGGAAGGAAAGTTTTTGCAAAAGAATGCCTTTCTTCACGAAATGGTTGGCGTATATTTTTCACAACAAGAAACTCATTTTACAGGAAGTTGCTTTTTTACTGAAAGACTTGTTTTCACGAAAAAATACTTTCGGGGATCACGTGGTTGTGGTTTAAACGCAAACTTAGGAAGGGAGATCCTGAAAACCCCGTTCAAGGGCTCATTTTTTACCACTTTTGGCAAAGATCATCACACAGAAAGAAAAAACTCGTATTAAATTAAAGTTTTTCTACTTACTTTAGTACTTTAAGTAGAACAACACTAAAAATACTATAAAAAACTTCAAAATTGGGATAACTTTCGAAAACAAATATGCGTGCATACGCATGTGTTTGTAAAAGTTTGTTGTAGAAACAACAATAACACTACAAAATAAATTAAAAAAAGATTTGCTTGTTTTGTGCAGAAGTTTTCATTTTTAAAAAGTAAAACCAGAAGCAATAATTCTCATATTCTATTTGTTAAAATATTTAAGTTAAATACATCAAATTTTCAAAGTTGAATTTTTATTAGAACAACAGGGCGGAACAAAAGTGGAACAAGCTTGTGTAAAGTATAAGTAAATAATAATATCCTCTCTATTTTTGGTTCTCTGGAGTAAGTATTTAGACAGGTTAGAAACTTATCTCACTTTCGGATTATTTCAAGTACGAATCGGGACCAACTTAGAAAGTCTTGAATCAAGAACAGTTTGAGATAAAGTTTTATACCACTTTTAATTAGGTCAATCTCGTTTTCGGATTATTTTAAGTACGGATCAGGGATTAAATATGACCAATTTAAGCATTTGTCACTTGATTAATGCTTAGTTGATTTAAGGAGATCCGTACTTATCGGACTATTGACACTTCTTTGGCTTGATTTAAGTACGGATGGACTGTTTGGTTTTTTCATTGTATGGACGAATCGTTACTAGCTGCTGTGCTATCCAATATATGCTGCTGGCTATTCCTAAAGCACTCCCAATAAGAAACTATACTTCCAACGAAGCAGGTTTCTAAGGGAGAAACATAAAAGTTTCGCGTACGGAAGATATGAATTTTATGTATCGAGTTCAAACTTTGAAGCAATACATTTTTGACACATTTTTGACAGAAAGCGCTTTATTAGTGCATATAAAAATTGGTGACTCTTTAATATGCTCCCTTACAAACCCGTTTCGTGGCAAAGCAATGTCGTGGCTCTTCAAATGTTTTATTTTTCTGTACATTTGTTAAGAATTCGTTCACTAACCTTACCGGATCTCTATATGTCTTATTGCGTAGCGCATAAATATGAGCTAACTTTTTTAAATTTACTATTAGTGCTTCTCAAAATACGAAAATTTTTTATTGGGAATTTTGCCGGATTATAAACTCAAATTGCTACCTGTGTTTGCTGGTTGACCTCACACATAAGATCGGTGGGTTAGGACATTATATATCACCCAGTGGTTAAGTTCACCTTAAATAAGGCGCTTAAGTAAATCTTTTCGACTTATGACACGTCTTACGACTAAATAGGGCAGGGAATCGCTGCCAGCTATATGCAGTTAGAATTTGATCACTGGTAATATTTGTATTGCTTTGAAAATTTGCGTTAAAGAACTTGAAATAATGAGTGCAAGGAATTTTGCTAGTTTGCTCTAGAATTTTCAGAAATTCAGATGTTTCGGTTTTAACTGAACAGACTTCATCAGGGTTAATTTCCGTATTTAAATCAATTTATGAAGCACTTAAGTACTAAAAACTGAATATACGAGTTTAATTAAAATATTTCATAAAGCAAAATATTATTTATTATGTTTTACAATTGTTAACAATCGGCCAAGATTAGGAAACCGAAATCGAGGGAAATAAAAATCGGTTGTGGTGAATGAGAATATACTAAGTTTGTCATTCCGTGTGAAACTTTTTTATTATACATCTAAGCCCCATAAAGTATATATATTCTGGATCCTTGAGTAATTCTATTCGATTTAGCCATGTCCGTATGTCTGTCCGTCTATCCGTCTGTGGAAAGCACACTCACTTTCGAAAAACGCAAAATAAAAGAACAAACTTGGTCTCAAATTGCTTGTAGTTGTCCCAAGAAGTTTGGGATGGAAATCTAGTAACATCGGTTCAGTAGGATCAGAACTATGAATAAAAATGTGGAACCACCTCCCTAAAAAATTGATAATTTTGATACAAAAACTAACATTAATGGTGGAATAATGCACGGAATGATATAAAATCAAATCATACTGTTAAATTTCGTCAAGATGGGTCCATAATTAATCACAGGCCCCAAAAAAACCCTACTCCCGGAAAAAAGCTTAGTACACCTGCAACCGTTAAAAATAACGGTGTCATACTAAAATTTGGTACTTTACAGTTTTATAGGACCAGAAATCACACTGTAAAATTTTTTGAAGATCGGTCCATAATTTGCACTAGGTCCCATATAAACCCTACACCCGGAAAACAGCTTACTACGACTAAAACCGTAATTAATAACGCGATCATAATTAAATTCGGTACGGTACAGTCTTGTAGGACTTGAGATTTTTTGAAGATGGGTCCATAATTTACACTAGGCCCCATATAAACTCTACTCTCGGAAAACAGTTTAATACGCCTAAAAGCAAATAAAGCCCACTTTGGGAAAATAATAGATATAGATATTGCGGTCAAATTTCTTCCAACTTAGAGTCATATAGCCAGAAAAACTATCATGCAATTTTGTGATATACGCTCCATAATTTACCTTAGATCTCATATTAAGCAGCCTTCTGAAATTCACTGTTAACGCTAAAATTAATTACACTGCTGAATTGAAATTTATTCTAATTTATTTTTTGTAATACCAGAAATCAGTCTTCAGAATTTTGCGATGATTGATCTATAATTTACCATTTGTCCAATACAAATTACCCTCCTAAAAATCATTTAAAAAACTGTTTCGAATCATGATATTTTACTCAAGCCAGTTCAAAGTTCTAACAAGAAACGCATAACACTTTCTTATTGTCGGTCAATAATTAAATAATTTAATCTAAACCGCAACCAATTTTAATTCATTTTTTGTGAAGCTTCTTTAATCTATATATATAAAATTGTAACGTTACTGACTGACTGACAGACTGACTGACTGATTCATCATCGCACAGCCTAAACGCCTGAAGCTAAAAACTTGAAATTCGGACCAGGGGTTGGTCTCTCCCCAAATCGATCCGCTAAGACGGGATTTTTTGAAGTTCGAATGTTTAGGGGGTAAAAAGGGTAAAAAAAGGTGGATGGTACTTTTTGGAAATTCAGCCCTTAAACGGAGTAAACGGGTAGAACCTGTATTTTGGGTACTTTTTTGTCACCCCATCTATCTTTTAAACCCATAAACATTGAAATAAGGGTTATATCAAATATTAAACTTATCTAAAAAATCCAAATACAAATTTGGTACTTTTTCGAAATTCGGACGTTTAAGGGGTAAAAACCGTAACTATTTTTGGTACTTTTTACAAAACATTTTTTTTACTGATTGACATACATATACGAATTAAATTTTGGGCTCCCACTACAATATTGAAATTTGTTATGCTTTAATGGGGAGAAAAAAAAGTACCAAAAAGGAGAAATACGGGAAATTTAATTTCTTACTTTAGCTTTTTGGTTTTACAACTGGCAATTTTTTTAATTATCGTTAATTAATATTGGACCTAGAAATATAAGCCTAAACATGCAATGTCCTGAGTGAATTAGAACCTATGAGGGTACTTTTTGCTCTTCAACTGGTACTTTTTGAATTTCCGTTAGTATTTGACCTAGAAACATAAAATTAAACATGAAAAGTCCTGAGCGAATGAGAATTTGTTAGAGGGATCTTTTTGGTAATTTTTCTTTCTCCAACTGATAATTTTTTAATTAAAGTAGTACTTTTTTAATTTAATACTTATTGTTGTTCATTTAATAAAAAAATAGAAAAGGTCTCTGGTACTATTTTGAATTTCAGCCCTTTTAGGGAGTAAAAGGGTAAAGCCTGTATTTTGGTACTTTTTTGTCCCCCATCTATCGTTTAAATCAATGCACATAGAAATACAAATTATATAAAATTCGTAACTTATCTAAAAAAAATGCAAGGGCAAATTTGGTACTTTTTTGAAATTCGAATGTTTAAGGGGTGAAAATCGTACTTAATTTTGTTACTTTTGCCAAGAGAATTTTCCTTCATCTATTTATCTTTCATTGCACAGCCTAAACGCCTGAAGCTAAAAAGTTGACACTTGGACCGGAGGCAGGCCTCCCGCTAAATCGATCACGCTTACATCATATCTGCTAAGCTAAAGTAGATACAAAAAAATTTATTATTTATTGTTGTTCAATAGAAAAAAGCGGTAAAAACGGAAATTCGCTAACCTCATATCTGCTAAACTAAAAGAGATACAAAAAAATTTATTTGCTATTATTATTCATTAAAAAATAAGGGGACAGGTGTCTAGCACTAGCGCTGACCTCATCTGCCGCTAAAAAAGACACCAAACAAATGTAGTACTTATTGTTGTTCAATAAAAAAATTAACGGACAGGTGCCTGGTACTTTTTGAAATTCGGCCTTTTTTGGGAGTAAACGGGTAAAACCTGTATTTTGAAACTTTTTTGCCACACCATCTATCTATTAAATCAAAAAGCAGTGAAATAAAAAAAATATCACATTCGTAACGTATCTAAAAATTACAAATAAAAATTTGGTACATTTTCGAAATTCGATCGTTTAAGAGGTGAAAATCGTACCTATTACAAAGTAGCGGGTTAAAACCTAAAAACTTTGGCGTAAAAATATGTACACGAAAGAAAAGGAGGTGCCAACGATGTAGCGCGTTAAATGCTACTAATATATATATATATATGTATTTATCATATAGAGCCCACTCCTGTCCGTGGAGGGTATCAAAGAGGATATCAAAGAATATAGCACTCTAACTGCTTTTAGTTAGATTTGAAAACTTATATCCTGTAAGTCGTGGCCATTTTAAAGGAGATTAAGAGTAAACGTTTTAATTAAAAGCGCTTGTAATTGGATCCCTTTTGCGAGAGGTATTCCATTCTACCTGCGTTCCCCCATTTACTCCTTTAAAGACCAAGTTTTCCATAAGAAATCTACAGTTCGTATTTTATGATTTGTGCTTTTTTAAAATAATTTTGTTTTAACTAAAATTTTTGTTTTTTTCCTAAGAAACAGATCACTGTGCTCTGTCATGACTAGAAGTGTAGAAAACACAACACCAAAAATAACCAAGTTCTTTAATACTCTGTCATCTAGGACAAAAAGTATTTGTGCCTGTGTGAGTGATAATATCGCTGACGCTGTCGATGTGAATGTCGGTTTCAGTGCTGTGACCCCTTCCGCTACCGATATTTTTTCAACTAGATTTTTCCGTTTGAACTAAACTAAAATTTAGAGTAGAGAGTGTATAGTGAATTTGTTTCCTTTTCCGTTCCGTCCCTTATTTTTTCTTTTCGTTTAGATTTTTAAATGTATGTGTATATGTTTATTTAACTGTGTGTGAGTGTGGGTGTCTGTGTCAATGTAGTTATATAGTATTATATGCTTAGTGAATGACACTTTGTAAATATAAAATTAAAAGAAATCTTTTCTTTTTTATACAATTTTTTTGTTGGACGTGCTTGTAAAAGCAAATACCTGGTAACAGGTAGCGGGAGAGAGGCAGACCTTTAATAAAAAGGTATGAAAACCAACGATTGCAACAAAACGTTGGCCATTGAAGTGTTTAAGCCAAAGGATTTTTAAAAATGTTAAAAAAGAAAAACACAAAAAAATTTAACTATATCACAGCGAACGAACAAACGTAGAACCAGTTATAGCCGAGAATAAAGTTAAAATAAAATGAAATTAATATAGGGAAAAAGAATTCTCAAAACCAAAGGATCTCAAGCAAAGCACGAATATTTAAATCAAGAAATAAAAGAAAAACTTTATACATTTTTTTCGTTAAATTAAAAGCAGAAGAGAACAAAAATCATAAGTTGATTTTCATTTAAATTTTTTTTTTTTGCTTACTAAATTCAATATTCGTCAAGTTTTATTACATTTTCTATTTATATATTTTTTCTTTCTTCTTTTTGTTACTTGTAAGAATTGGTGTTTCTTCTTCTTATAAATAAAAAAAAAAACTTATTAATTCGAATATTTTTACTTTATGTGATTTTCAAATAGAAACTTGATATTAAAAAAATTTTCAGCTTTAAAAAATCACGTTGGTTGAATTATATTGAAAACGAAATTTTATTCATGGTAATTTCAAATAAAAAAAACTGTAACCCAAGGCGGATTTATACAGTTGACCTGTCTCTTTTTTATGTACGTACAGTGAAACCGGACATTTCCCATTACCGGACATATTTTGTTGATCCAAAATGTTTATTATTTTTTCCATACAAATTGTATTCCCATAACAGAACACTCTCAAAACCCGACGCAGACACTAAATTAAAAAATTTTTTTCTGTTCAAAATATCTCTTATCAACGGAAAGATGCGTTGAAACACACCAAGAGTTGCATTTTATTACTTGTTTTTCTTTGTGCGGCTCTGATTTTTATATTTGTTAATGCCAGTACAATTCCATTGTTAACATAAAGGATATCGAAATTGCTGTTTATTTGGAAAGGTTGATTGTTTAGATTTGCAAGCTTAAAAACAAATTGCCCGTATAAAGAATTTTGCCAGAGACGACTTTGTTGCATTTCAACACATCAGCAAAAATATTGAAAGGCATTTTGAAACTTAACAGCTCAAATTGAACTGATCCAGGTTAAAATCTATTCTAAATTAATTTTTACAACCACAATCGAATGCTCTAGTGAAATTTATCATTATTAAAGAGAATATTTTAAATATTAGATGTGTACCTCTCTCATAAGCAGATATCGCTCAAAACCGGACAAAAACGGTCATTCTATCCCAATTTTGTCATCTCACTGATTGTGTGTATAAACAGGTGACATTACTACGCCAGAGGACGAAGGCAAGAGGGTATATATTAGAGACCTTACAATAAGGCCTTTTGCCGATACGATACCGATACTCAAACCAAAATATTGCCCATATTGATACCGATACGCATACTGAATTTGCCTAAGAGGTTATCAATATTTTAAATTGATATTAGCTCTGTTCCAGATGCATAACGAAACAGTCCGAACTTGCACAAAGTTACCCAAAAGCGTTCCACAAAACAACTTTTGTGCATTTAAGAGAGTAATTGAGAGAGTATTTTTTTTCATATCCTGTACAAATTTGCACGAACTTTTTCTTTGGGTAAGTTCGGACAAGAATAAACAATCAGCTGTTTTTGTTTACATATGAAACTGAAAAATTAATCAGGAAATTACAAGCAAAAGAAAAAGTTTAGGTTTTATTGAAAAATATATAAGAAAGCAAAATATAATATTTTAATGAAAAAATTAAAGTGGTAAATACATTATTGCATACATATTTCCCTTAATCTTTAACATAAAAGAAAACAAAATATAAAAAATGACAATGATGCAAATATTTTGGTTTTATAATGTTATGACTTTAAAGCGTCTAAAATCACTTAAATAGATCTTAATTTGAAAAGTAAGCATCATTCGTATTTGAAGAAGTGCAAAAATGGTTTTTTGCGTTCCAGTAAATTGGGTAGCTTTGGCAAATTCAGAGAGTAATTTTCATTTTACTCTCATTAGTCCGAACTTGCCCGAGTTCTTCTGGAACACACCTATTTATAAGATTTAAAAAACGAAAATTCATAATAAAATGAACAAAAATTTTAAAATTTTTTACAAAAATATTTATAAGATTTTGGTTTAATAAACAAAGTATTCTCAACTTTTGCGTTGATATAACCCCTGTAGTGAAAAAATAGTCTCTCAGATCTGCGTCTCTAGAAATTTTAGGAGATCTAAAGTATCTCTGGACTTCTTCTTTAGCAGAATCACAGCATAAAATGGAAATCCTCCTCCTCTGATCCTCTTATAATTTTTTGTACAACCGCGCCAAAAACCAGTTCTTATAGACTTATTAGAAGTTGTGCCAGCTGTAGGTGTGACCGTCTTTTCTATACTTTCGGAATGCACCCCCATGTTAAGTAAGGCGTCTTTTCGGTACGGTTGTATTGAGGGTCAAATATTGTAGATAAACAATAGGTTTCATTATATTCTAAAGCCTTAAATCTTTTAGTTAGAGCTAATGCTAAGTAAGCCGATAAGTTTTGGGACTCCGAAGTATTTTCCATCCACATTGATTTATTTATTTTATGAAACAAGTTCAATATTCTGTCTTAATCTGATGCTCTGCTTTTTAATGAGTTATTTTTCTTTGTTTGCTATGCAAAAAATAAGCATAGAAAATAAAATTATTTGTTTAAAAATACTCCAAAAAAATATTTAAGTAGTATCGTCGCATCGACAGCATAATATCGGCGATATCGATGTATCGGAAAATCTGAAGTATCGCCGATATATCGGCATCTTTGATATAAATATCATCATATATATACTAAGAATATTTCTTCCACAAAAAATCAAACAAAACAAAATCAGCATCAGTAATCGTTACAACCCTAGTATATATAAGGTTGTTATTCCGTTTGTAATTTCTACAATATTGAAGTGAGGCCCTATTAAGTATATATCTATATATATTCTGAATCCGCATGAGTAGTATGGCTGATTTTACGATGTCCGTCTAACCGTCTATCCGTTCAAATGGGGTTCCAAAGACTACATTTACGATCCTATCGTAGGCTGTATATTTCGACCACATATTTTTTTTCGAGAGAGCAGGGAGTTTCCCCTCATCAGAGATGGCACTGCCACCAATTTAGGTCTATTGTACCCATTCCCCTTAAGTTGGCCAAAAGTCACAGTGGATTCGTTCCCATCAAGACAAAATCTGCATTCCTAATCTTCTGGTAGTCCCATTCGAAAAAGTTGGTACTTGACCGTGTGATGACCTGTTAGATATGCCGCCAACAATCGTAGTTCCTGTCTATTGAGACCTTTCGTCCCTATTGTAATTCCGGGAAAGTGAAGTTCCTTTGCCTGACGCATTCCCGGAAGCGATAGCCAGCATCTCTCATGTTCTCTGAGAGCCCAGTCCTCGAAAAAGGACTGGGTAGTTGCCCAGATTAGTCCACAAAAGGGCTCGCTCCCACCATTTGGGCATTCGAACCAGCTCTGGATAGTTCATCAGCCCTATCATTACCCAGGGCTGATGAACTATACCACATATAGTCCCGAAAAGTTTGCTATTGAAATTCAGCCAGATCGTTCCACAAATGCCTGATAGATATACGATAAAAAAAAATATCGCACCTTGGGGAATGTCGTATAAGATTCGGCATAGCCGTGTATAGAACTCTTACTTGTTTGCTGTTGTTTGTCTTTGTTTTGTCCAAGTTTTGTTTATGTTTAAAAAAAAGTCCATGACTTGTGTTGTTTTTAGTGTATTTAATTGAAGTGTTGTATTATTAAAATTTAAATTATCTTCTAAATAATCTTTAATTGCCCATAATGAAATAAAAATTTACTAAACAAATTTTTTATTTCATTACGTTCAGGGTCACAATTTGGATTTTGTTTCAAATAATTTTAGGCGTATTTGTATACTAATTTAAATTTTTGTTGTAGTACTGTACTTGTTGCCCTTGCACTAACCACCTGTATTATTTCACCATATACACACTTGTGTTTTAGTTTTGACGACGAAAATTCTTCGTTCGTCCCTATTATGTTTTCACCTCTAGTTGTAAGTTCAGCTTTTATTAATTTAAAAATAATTAATAAAAATCAAATAGCCTTTAATGCCTTAACTTGCTTAAAAATATTGATATTGACGTGAAATTTGGAGAAAGTAACTTTGACGATAGCTTCTATGTCGTTGTAGGTTCAGAATTGAACACAGGTCCTATATAAACCCCATGAATAAAATTACTTTAATACAAAAACATCTTATATGTATGAAGATAGTTAATCAACATACGACACAAAACAGTTTTAGAAGAAACTTAATCTCATACTATAATTTTGTTTCGACGGGTTCATGATTGTCCGTGGGTCCCAAATGGATTACACTTTCGAAAATTTGTCTCTTAATTTCGTGGTGTAGGGTATCATATGGTCGGGTCTAACCGACTATAATTTCTTTCTTGCCTATAATTAAATTAAGCAATAGAAAATCTAATAATAATCAAATTATCACTTAATCTTCATATGTAACAAAAAGTTTTTTGATAGATAAATAATGAACGATCTTGTTTTAGTGTTTATGAGAAATTAAAGATAATTGGTATTGTATTTTTTGTTTGAGTTTTTATTAAGAGTCTCAAAAATATTAAAAGCTTTTTGATTTTTAATTATTCGCAAATGTGTTTCATTTTGTCCCACTCATCCGTTATGAACGCTGTGTGTTGGTTTACGGTCAAAACCTTCCCATTTTTATATTCTCATCCTCGTTTTTTCTTTTCTTGCATCTTGTGGCAAGATTGGTAAAATCTTTAAACTACTGCCATAATAATAACTGCCAGTTTTTACACACTGGCTTATTCAAGCGAAAAACTCAGGCAGAAGATTTTTTATATTTTTCGTTTCAAAATTTGCTTTCTGTTTTCGTTTTGTATCAGTAAAGAGAGTTGGTAAGTGTGCTCCTTTTTTAAGCTGTTGTTGATAATTTTTTTTAGTGTTTAAAATTTCAAAGCTTTAGTACTAGTGTTATAAAGGGTTTTTTTAAGAGGAACGACGTATATTTTTGTTTTTGTTTTATTAAGTTATGAAAATGACTATTATTTTAATTTAAACTATAATGGAGGTCATTATTAAGAGAATACGATATCGTAGTATAATAAATTGGCTGGCATGAATAAATAAGCTAGATTTCCATTTTCTATGACTCAAGCGTAAAAATTGGCGAAAAAATTCGATTTTCGCGTTCGATGCTGGGCTTTAGCTCTTTAAATTTTTCCTTTTAACAAAGCCGTTGAGCCAAAAGTGAACTTTACACGAAAGTATGATTATCTTTAATAAAAAAATTGTATAATTGTAAACGTTCTTATGCCGTGTATATTTCCACGATTGAATGGTATATACTGATGTTTTATATTGTAAAACTTTTACGTCGTACTTACCGAAAAACCCGCTGGATAAAATAGACATCAGTTTTTATTATTGCTGCTGTAGGAGCTTGAAGGTGTAAAAAATTTTACATATTTTACTTTTCTTTTTCTCTTCTTTTTATTTGCAAAATTTTTTTTGCACCAAAATTTTAGTCAAGGCAATACGTTCGACTTTACATCCATACAAATATTACATTCGCATACATATACAATGACTCACACACATTGACATGCAGTACATGAAACACACAGACATTTCATGATCCTTAGTGATGTTGGTTGTCATTGTCGTCGTTAATGTTGCCGTAGTTACCTTTAGCACTGACACAATTCTTTTTTTTCTATTTCTATTTTTTATTTTTATAACTTTTTTGCACCTTAACTACCACAAACACACTCACATACTTACCTGTAATGTTCCGTGTGTCTGTGTGTATGCGTATTTTTATATTTCCTTTATGAAGGACATTGAACATATTTTTTCCACGTCATGAAATAACGTTAAAGTGTAAAGCTCTATGCTTACTTAGTGGTGGTAGTAGGTTTGTGTGCATATTTTTGCGAATTGGTGGGTGTCCTTATTGCACGATTTTGTAGGAGTATATATATTTGTCTCACAGACATTTTTCTAAGGTTGTTTTTATTTTTGTCGTTTCGTTTTTCTGCCGTGAAAATCTTTTTAAAACATAAACTCTTAAGATGAGCTTAACGTTTTCAGCCTTATGTTTCTTTAGTGCAATAAAAATATGTCTGTACGCCACCTACAAAAATATTTTCAAGCAAGTATGTCTTAGAATTATGTTCCTAAACAGGCGTTAATATACGTCTGTATACGAATCAGCAACGAGAAAGTATTAAAATATTTTACTTTTATTTACTTTGTATATTTGACTATGAGCTAAATTTTATTTAATAACACTTTTTTAGGTGTTATTAAATTACTGATATAATTTGAATTATTTTCTGTACGAGATGTGCATTTTAAAATGTATAATAATTTTTGTAAAAACTTTAGCGAAATTTAAAGTTAAATTATTTTCGTATTAAACACAGCTTTTTAAATTGAAGCGAGAGAACAACTGCTAACAAAACTATTTTGAAATTTTAAAATGCTATAAAATTTTTGCTATTTGTTTTTTTTTTTTTGCATGGATATAATCAAACGACGTATTGTACGGAAAAATTCTATTTTATCAATGATTTAAATCTTTATTTTAACCAAAATTTTTTTATTTAATTATTTCATATTGTCAATGTTATTGAAAAACAAGTAAGAGTGCTATACCGAGAATTAGAATATTTAGGAAGTGAGCTTTTAATGGGGCTTAAGGTAAATAATAGACCAATATTCACAAAATTTAATTCTGTCATTGCTAGTCTTCTGCAACTATGATAGGCAAAATTTTACTACAATAGCATTATTCGTTATAGTTTAAGGAGTACTAAGGTGTTTCCTGGAGTGGGCTTTATATGGGTCCTTAAAAGAACTAGCAACAATTTGACATCAATACTGTTCTTTTGTTTTGAGTCGTTCGAAAGTGACTGTGACTTCAACAGACGGTATTCGCCAAATCAACTTAAGCCTAGAACATAAATATATATATATACCTTATGGGGTCTTAGAAGATTATTAGAAAATTTTGGTACGGAATGACAAACTTGTAAAACCCTGTTCACAAGAAGTTGTGGAGGGTTTAAAAAAATCTTGTCCGATTTGTGTTAGCCAAAGTTATTAATATTGAAAATCACAATAGTTGGTCCATTAATAACACAGCTATTTGCGAGTATAAATGAATTTTTTTTATAATGGAACAAATTTGAATTGAAATTGTTGATACTTTTAAATTAGGCTCAAGTTGATCAAATTTAATATTCATTTAATAATTTTTTAACCGAAGGAATTTTACAACATGAAATGAAATAAAATATTTTTGACAATTTTTATTTTTGCCTGAACTCGGTCGGGTCGAATTTACATGTTTCGAGAATAGCCACATTCTCATCATCAGAATTCTTTGCATAGAAAAACTAGTGTGTGCAACGATCAGCTTTACACACTGAATTTCTAATTACAGCTATTTCTCTTACAAACCTGCTTCGCAGTAAGGGCATTGCAACGGCATTGCACTTTTTTTTATAAAATTTTCTAATGCTGGGTACAGACAGTGCAATCTACATCGATGCAATCTGTAAATATCAAACCGTTTTGATATTGATGAAATCTACAATGAATGAAATTTGCTAGATTGCGTAAATGCATTGCATAGTGTGTACTCAGCATAAGAATTTTTTCACTTTCCTTAATACATCTCTTTATTTATTTTTGCGTAGCTTGTGAAAGTCTGCTTATTATTAAAATATACTGTAAGTGCTTCAAAAAATAAGAAAAATGTTTATTGGGAGTTTAGTCATAATTACTAGATAATTTTCTGTGTGTGTTGTATGAAGTTTTTTGATATTTACTCCCATTCTTATACATTCATCACTTTCCCTCTGTTATGGCTTTTTAAGCGGTTATTCCTAAGCTTAATATTAAAGTCATAGATTGTAAGTTAAATTCTTCTTCCAAATGAATTTGGAAGTAGAAAGAAGATAAGCAGAAAGTAATTTTTCTATAACTTTTTGGAAAATCGTACAAGATAAATAAAAATTTGCCCCTGGGTACTTTTGAATATTGAAAAAGTTCCATTAACTCAAAACGAGGGCTTAAAACTAAATCGACTTAAGCACTTTTTGCCACAGTTTTGCTGTTATTTTTTATATGACCCAGTTTTAGGCAATCCCCATTTATTTTATGCAGCTAATTTTCCGTCTCTCTCTTGGGGGTTTCATATTTATATCTCTTCCTCCACAAAAAAAAACTACAATAGCGCCATGAAAATTATATTCAATTCAACTTTTTTCCTGTAAGAATTTCAAAATAAATAAAATTACTTGAACATTTTATTTATTTTTAATTATTCCTTAAGCATTTTTTTATATATATTTTTTTTGAGTCTTAACAATGTGTCCTTTTTTGTTCGTACATTTATTCGTTTATTTAGTTTTTAATTCTGACAGCAAATACTTTTCACAAATAGTTGTAATCGTAATTTGTTTACTGTACATTTAAATACGAAATCGTAAATTTGGTTTTATTTGTTTGCTGTTTTAATGTTTACAACTTTTGTAACTTTTAATTAAACTTTAAACTGTGTGGCACAAATATTGTTCTTTAAAGTTCCTTCGAATAGTAATACAAAAAATAAGTAGATGAAAATGATTTTTTAAGTAAATACTTTTAGCGAGAATTATGTTACATGATTTTCTGCAGTAAGCTATTTATATAGTCAACGACAGTGTTCATACTATAAAAACAAGTTATAGCCAGCGTTAAAGATGCTATCGCCGGTTTAGCAAAAACAGAAAATCGTTTCCGTAGCTAAATTAATAATTTAAGCCCAATAGCCCTCAATTTTAAAAACTTATAGCAAAATAAACACACTTCTTTTAAAACATAACTCAAGAGCACGAGTTTATGCCAACATTTTTGTTTTAACAAGAGCAAACATTTCTTAATTAAAAGAACTCAAAAAGCACTAGCAATAATTTCTTATTCCTTAGGATCATGAAGGAAAAAGAATCTAACCCGATCGCCTACAAAAAAAAAAAACAAACGTTTTTGTTAGACATGTCTGAGAAGACTCCGTGTAAACTCCCTCATAGACGTTCGTTTTTGGCTAAAATGGTTTTACATCCCGAAAAAAGCACAACTCAAAAAGCACGCATAAAAATTACTAAAATGATTTAATATTATTTGGTTAATATTGACCAAAATTGTTGATAATTTTGACCATAAAATGTTTAAATTAGCTAAAATTATGGTTAATTTTGACCAGCTTAGTGTTATCTATTATTTAATTATGGTAAATTTTGACGGAAATATGGTTAATTTTGATCAAACAAACGTTGAATTATAATATATATTAAATAATAATATGGTTAGCTACAAACATTTACATTGCTTAAATCCAACCAAAGTATGTTGCTCTTAGAATATGGTCACCTCCAACCATATTTTTTCGGCGTGTATCTGAAATCATTTTCAAATATTAATGCCATGTAATAACCTTTCGGATAAAAAAATGTTTTTGATTAAAATTATATATTTTATATTATTTTGTTAGAATTTCTAGATCTTTTGGGCTTTAAGAAACACCTTTTAATTACCCCCAAACACCTGTAGTGCAATTCTCTAACTTTTAACGATTAACTTTGACGTTTATTTTACCGGCACAGTTTATTGCTAGTGGTAACAATACAGCTATTCAGTAACTAAATTTAAACAACCTATATAAAAATTCTAATCAGGTGGCATCTTTGTTAAACAATTTATCAAAATAAGCCCCCTTTCAAACTTGGCAAGTTAGGTCGCGGTAAGGTGACAAAATTGAGTACAGACATTGTTGTCCACTCCAAGTTACTTGCGCAACTAACTTTCCGAGTCTGAAATGGGCTAACGAAAATAACAAAATAAAAGAAAACAAATTTTTTATTATTACTTTTGCAAAATGTAAGTAAATAATGTGAATTTTTTTAATGTAAATGTGCGCAATGACCTTAAAATATATTTATTTATGAACGGCTTTTATTTTCCAAAATGTTTGTTTGTCTTATTTTTAGATTTTATGAAAAACTTTGTAGGTATTCCTTTTTAAAAAATAACTACGATCTTAAAAGTAAACAATGAAAAATATTTTTGTTATTGTTAAAAAAGTTACTGAATAAATTTAACGTCAATTTTTATGCTACATATTTTTACCAACTCAACTGACGTTAAAAATGAATAGAGAATCGCACTACTACATTGCTCATTTTCACCTATTACACGTCTGATTCATATAAAAAGTTTCATGTAGTACCAAAATCCCACTAACGATCTTTGTGGTGGTATAACCCTCACTCACTTTCTGTGAAATCTTTACAAGAGTTACCAGAAGTAGAGGAAAATCTCTAATCGAAAAGATTTTTTAATTCCTCAAGTTGTAGGTACTTTTTAAAATTAGAATATATATGTATATATCAGAGATCTGCAATGAATATTTTTTTCTCTACTTATAGTCACTCATGAAATTTTAAATATGAGTACTTAGAAATCATTAGAATTCAACTACTTTGATGTAATAATACTCATAACAACATTGATTTCTAAATATGTTGAAATAAGTATGAACCCTACCTCGATATCATACTCATACCATCCCAAGTTTGTTTGATTCATACTATATCTCAGCTTGATTTACGAGTTTAGGAAAGAACTTTCAAATGATTCAACTCATTCAGCCACTTATCGTTTTAGCACAACAGAGCAAACACATAACCTTATCATCAGCGTTGCTAGATAAATTTGCAAAAAAAATCGTCGACTTCATATAACATGAGGAAAATGTAATCGTCACATCTCCACTTTGCTATTTCAAGGATAAATATGGCAGCATTACTTTTAATGAGTTCGTATGAGAATCATACTTAACCCTGGCCTCGCATTTAACATTGCATATACACATTGAGTTAAGTTGAATCTTATGTGCTGTTTCCAGGTGACAAGCAATTAATTGTCTAGTAAAATTTATATGAAAATCACTCAGTTTATTGAGTGTTTTTCATATAAATTTTACTGCACAATCAATTGCCTGTCACCTGGAAACAGCACATTAATCAGCCACATCATAAACGTTGTTAAGTATGAGTACTGAGTGAATATGAGGTTCGATAGCATTTTAATAAATGTTAACGCCTATAAGCACAAGGAATCATGATTCAACACAACTCATATTTTCAGTACTCATTGCAGATATCTGGTATGTATATATACTTATATATCTGTGACAAAAAAGCAAAAATGCTAAAGATAATTCTTTAGTTTTGTAGGGAAGCAATTTTAATCATTAAAGGTAATTTTTACTCCTATTCTAATATTATCATCACTTCTTAGCGGCTACAGTTTTTTCAAGTTTTTAATCCTAAATATCCCTGATGTCACAAATCGGAAGTAAACATAAGTTTTTGTTACAAATGTTTTTAAACATTGACAAAAGATGAGCAAAAAGTCATTTTGATATAACTTCCTGAACAATTTTTCAAAATAATCAAAACTGTGTACTTTTGTACGTGAAGATCTCAAAGGTACTAACAGCTCATACTTAGCTTAAGTCAACTCAAGTCCTTTTTCCTTTTTGCCACAGAAATAATACCGTTTTATTTGGTTGTAAGTTTTGGCAGTAAAAGCTATTCGTTTTATGTCTGTATCAAAAATATTATTTAAGACATGGAAAAATTGATATGCGCTTGAAACTAGAAACCATACAAAAAAAATGTGATTAAGGTTGATCACATCGGACATTTATTTAAAGAAAAATTTATTTTTAAATTAATATGTGTATAATATAAAAGTTAAAATTCACTTTCACATTCTTCGTCTAGATTTTGAAAAAAAAATTGCGCCTACATTTTGCTCGTCTGACTTTAAAATTGCAGCGAAGCAATAAAGAATTCAATCAGAATGTTTTGATTTCATCAATATTTTTAATCCGAAATTTTGACTTGATTTAAAAAAAAAAACAAAAACATTTAAAGGCTTCTTTTAGGAACTATTTTCTTGCATATCATATGCGTTTTAATGTAACAGATACTTTACAGTTATTATTGTCTTTTTTAAATTTGAAATTTCTTTTTAATGGAAATCTGACGTAATCATAAATAACTTAGTACGTAGTGTGACTATGTATGTATTTTGCCTAGTTTTATTTTTTCATGTATGTAATTTGCTGTTGCTTCTACATTAAAAGTTGTTATTTTATAATTTTTTTTTTGAATAAAAATTGTAGTGAACTGTGAAAGGAAAAACTTTTTCGTCGTGCAGGAAAAAATAAAATCTTTTTCAATTAGTCTCTGATTCTTATGATCAGTTTTGTTTTCTTTGAACCTGCCTGTACGTTCATACGAAATCAATTTGTTTCGTCAATTATCTTCCTCATTGCCACAAAAAATGCAAATTGACGAGTATGTGCAAGGATATACATCTTTTCATTCTCCAAGCCCCTCTCCTCTAAATGCTCAAGACTTGACTATACAAGCATGATGCGTATGAATCAGCACTTCTTAATTGTTTTATTATAATTTAGTTTCAGCTAATTAAAAAAAATGGCTTGAAATTTTATTTAATAAATAATAATAATAAAAAATATGGTTTATAATCCAAATTTTTATAATTTAATCACGTCAAAATTTGCACTCTTGCGAAAAAGCACAAGTGCAAAAACATAACAACAACCACATAGACAATTATTACGCTCAAACGATGCAAAATTTTCAGGGTCTAACTAATTTCAAAAATATCAGAGTAAAAGCATAATACAACATCGCATAAATTCCATTTCGACGTACCTTTTTTTCTTTGAATTGAAAAATATGATAAATTGTAGTGTTTAAAGATAAACTTTGTACAAAATAAAACAATTAAATAAATAAAAAGCTTAAAAAAATTGAAAAGCAGAAATAATAAAAATAAAGGAATACTTATCTCACAAACATTTTGAGGTAGACAGGTTATAAATTCGACATGTAAATTAATAAAATTAGCCATTTTATGTATTTTTCAAGAAATAACGGTTCAATTTTGTTAAAAAATTAATATTCTCATATGGATGTTGTTAAAAAATTGTTTCGGAAAAGCTGAAGATTAAAGGTGCAAACAAAATGGGCTGCTCACGCCAAATAAGTGCAACTATGCTATTTTGCACAGTTGCAAGAGTAACAAAAGTTGGCGTGAATACCTTTATTTAATTATTTTTAATGAAGAAAAGAACTTCACAACATGAAATGAATTACATTTTACTCATAATTTTTCATTCTTGTCTGACCCAGGGATTGAACTTACGGACAGGTCGATTTGACATGTTTTGATAGTAACCACAGAACACTTTTCCGAAAGACAAAAAAAAGAGTAAAAACATAAAAAAACAGAAAAATATAAAAATATAAAGTATGAAAAACAGAAGGAAAACCCCTGTGAATCGTTTAAAATAGATAATCATTTACATCAACAAATTTCGATCGAACAGGTAAAATGCCATTTGGTTTAAAGATTTATGTTTGACTATTGAATGCCAGCCATCGTCATTGGTGGTGAGAGCACAACGGCAACGATTTCTGAAGAGATAGTGTGGTTACTTTCGAATCATGACAAATCGACGTGTGCGTAAGTTCAATCTCTGGGTTAGACAAGAATGAAAAATTATCAATACAAATTAATTAATTTCATGTTGTGAAATTCTTTTCTTCGTTAAAAATAATTTAATGAAAATTAAATTTGATGAACTTAAGCCTGATTAAAATATAACAATTTTGATTAATAAATTAATTTTTTGTTACTGATAAAAAAAAAAACAAACACAGACCTCGTCAGCATCGTTTTAGAGTAAAATCTCTTAATCAAAATTTTTTTAACGAATCAAGTTGTATGATGGAATACTTTTCGACTCTACTGTGAAATACTAACCGAAGATGACTGTATGTACAAATATTTAAGAGACCATAAATAACAAATTTTTGTATAAATGTACGATTAAAATTTGTGTGTTTATAATTGTTTATCTGTTTGTCTGCATCTAATTTTTTTTATCCTACAAATGAGTTCATATTAGGGTTTCTAATGTTACGGACTTTTTCTTATTTCCCGGAATGCATTCCGAATGGTTTCTTATTCCCGTGAATTCCTGGGACTTATATGTTAAAAAATGTAAAAGGGCTTTGCTTAAAAACAGAATTACTTAGATAATAATTCACACAGTTAAATACGGGTTCGAATTTTTACAACATCTCTGTTCATAGCTTTAACCAAATTTTTTTATTAAGCCTTATTTGATATGTAGTAGTGGCAAAAAATATTTTTGGCGTCTGTCAACTAAAGGCGCATTTGCTATATTTTTTTTTTCCTATAATAGCACGTAATCTTAAGGACCAATTTTGTTGTATGAAAAAAAGTTAAACAAAAATTAGCCTTCGTTCTCAAATTCCCTTACAAAACTGTTATTTTCTAGACAAAGTTGCACCGAACGACGATTTAATCCCTGTTGGAATATAAAATATTCAAAATTATTGATAGAGTTGGCGAGGGTTTCTACAAGGCTGCAATTGCATCCCTTGGCGGTGGCGAGGCATTCGACCGTAATGCTTATTATGATGCCGGATGAGTTTACCAAACGAGGTGGTCGGCTGGGTGACAGATTTTTTTGATCAACTCGTTGGCTTTTCTATGGCTCACTGTAAGTCTCATATAAAGTGCAAGTCTTATAGACTTGTACAGGTGGGATGGATTCGTGAATCCTCGAGCTCCATATACAGGCTAGTGCGGCCTGACTATAATGAACGAAGGACATGGTCTCTACTTAGGTTCAATAGGGAACATATTAGAACAGTGATACCTGGGCACTGGCCGGTAAGAACCCTGGCAAAGATATTGGATCTGGAATACAATGATTACTGCGCAGAAGTTTTCATGTGTTTAATTTTCTGTGTCATAGTCCTGAAATTCGAAACATTAGGGAGATATACTTGGGAACACCAGTGTCTGTCTGTTAAGCTGGATAAGGAAGACGAATTGGTTGAACTCTGCAGTAACACATATTTCGCAATTGCTCTGTAGGATGGATATTCGCGTTAAGTATCACAAAGGCACTATTGAAGGACGCAAGTGAGCTGTCTTCTTGATGGCTGCCTAAGAATATTACCTAAACTTGGTACCTTTTTTAATTTTAGTTAAATCTTATTGAAGCCGATATACTTGCTCATCTCTTGACTCTAAAGGGCATTTATAAAAATCTTTAAAATGAAGATCAACAAACGTTGCTTGTCTAAATTAACCGCCTTAAATTTCCTGTTTAAAACTTCTACCAAAAATAAAATCAATAAAGAAGTAAATAATTTATAAGAAGACTACTAAATGAATACTATTTAAAAGACAAGTTCGAATTTTCCTTAAGCTTTGGTAATCAAATTTAAAATTATAAAAAAAAACCAAGTTCCTAAAGAAATTTTTAGGACACACAAAAATATTTTCCCAGGGAAATATTTTTTCTTTTCACGCATGCATAAACCCTAGTTCGTATGTATTTTCGTATTTACATATGATGGCAATTAAATACACATATACGTATTTATACATACACACACATACAATTATAAATATACATATGGCATATAAAGTGGTTTTCACTGTACATGACATGCTTTTGGCCATTTTTAATGCATTAGAATTTCTTTTTTATTTCCTCATTTTTTCCATTTTGAATACCTCTGTTTTTGATTTCCCTTTTAAAGCTTTTTCCATTTGCGGTTTTTATTTTTTATGTTGTGGCCACACAAAACACAGTCTTCTAATTAGCACACTGTCTTGATATTTGGCCCAAAGAAAGGACAAAAAACGGCAATGTCTGATAAGGCAAGAAATTAGTAAGAAAAAGGGAGTGATAGCAAAAAAAAAAAAAATATAGAGGCGCGTTAGAAGGCGCTGACAGATATTAGATGTATAAGGGGCAAGTTTTATAGCACCCATTCTTCACACATTTAAAATGACATTTGGAAACTTAATATAAATTTTATAGTAGGGACTACAACTACAACAGTATAACATCATCATCACAAACCAATACACATGTAGGAGTGTTATATGAAAAACGTACTAAAATTGCTTACAAAAACAGAAATTGACAACAATTCTGCTAGACAACCAACACTTATACTAACAATAGCAAAAAACCACTATCAACTCGAAAAACAACAGCCACTGTTGTCAACTATTGCCACCATTAAAAGACTAGAGTAAAGTGGAGTGGTTTAGAAAGAGCTTAGTAGGCATAAAACTTGTACAGAGTCATCTACTATGCCTATGAATAACCTCTGGTAGGATGATTTTTTTTTTAATATATTCCGTTTCCTTCAACTCTTGTATGAATTTATGTGTGTGTGTGTGTGTGTCAGAATGGCCACTTGAGTATGTGACATAACAAATGAAAGAAATTAAGAAAAAACAATTTCATTGTATACTTTCCCACTAACCTTCAGCCTGTAGTTGTTTTGTCTAAGTTATTTTGGTTTAGTTTTATTCACAATTTTATTTCCAAGTTACTTTAACACGTGTGCAAGAGTTAGAGTGCGAGTGTACGTACACATTTTGTTGCATGTATGTATGTGAATAACATATTTAGAACATGTTGTTTTTGTTATGTCTACCTTTTTATGCATCATTGTTGTCCGTCATTTAAACACACATTCATATGGCTAAAAGTGCTTGTCGAAAATATTTTTTCCTTTGCATTCGCAATTCTCTAACAGCTTTCATTCATTGCCTTTTTATGTTTTCAGAAATGATTATCAATTTTTTAACTGTTTTTTATTACTCGTATGTTTTTGCTTTAATGCAAAACTTTCCTTTGAAGTATTAATTCTTAGACTTAACACTTCTAAAATGAAATGACAAGGTATATTTGAATTTAGTACTTTAAAGTGGGCAGGGCTCCGATTTTCTAAGTAATTTCTTTGATTTTCGATTTTGTTAAAATTTTTTTAACAAGAGTTTCAAGTTGGTTTATCAGAAATATCTACGAGTTTTCAGAATTTTGATTGACTGATTTTCCCATTGATTTATTTGTATTCAATCAACAATCAACCACTAGATTGTAATATAAAAATGAAAGGGCATAGTTATTAAAATATATGTGTTTATCCATTTCTCTAGATGGTTAAGATATACATATATTAGATTAGCATTTTGTTTCCATTTTTTTCCATATTTATCCCAAGTCCAAAATTTATAATATTGCGTCTCGTTTTGTGTAGAAGAAGTTTAGTTAACAATGTCAATTTTTCATCTGTTAAAATACATTTTTGGAAAACCCAACACAACCTACAAAAGTGAATGAAGCATTTATTAATAGGTAATGTTGCCAAAATGTTAAACGTTTGCAAGCAGCAGAAGTTAAAAAGCGAATAAATTGCGTCTTGCATAAGTTGAAGCCCAGAAACGCTAAGAGACGATTTTGCATTCAAAACGCTAAAGTGCATCAAAAAATTACTGGCGTTCAAAACTAGATAAGCCTCTACAACCAGAAGCACAAGAACTCGTACAGTCGAATCAACAAAGGGCAAGGAATTGTGTAAGTTAGCAGGATAAACCAACGGCAATGCTCTCTTTTTAATGTGAAAAAATGGATCCCATGACTAGACAAAAAGTCCTGTAATTGATCATCACAGTGATACAAACTATTAACCCTATCCTAGGTCAAGGTATTGAGGAGCTATGAGCTTCCAAAATCGAGACCTCCAAGAACGTACAGATGTAGTTCGTGTAATTTTAATGCAAATTTATGAATTGACTGCATAATCAAAGAATGTTTATATTTTTATATTACAATAATAATAACATAAATATTATAATAATTATTTATTATAACTTACCTTATTAAAATTCTGTCCCCCTTATTGCAAGTTTCGCAAACCAATGAATTGCTTGAATGCTGCAAACATATTGGCCGGCTTTTATAATGGTGACCATATAGGGTTTTGACGTAATCCCGATCACATAGTATACTTTTGATCACTTAAAATGATCGTTAATATATTCAGCTACAACGTCGCATTAAAAAAAAATCCTATTTCTTCGCGAAGCAAACCGGAAAAAATTGATAATGATCACACCTGTACTTGGGTATACGTTCTCGTAGTAAAATATGGGTATAAGGACTACGGTTAAGAAAACCGTGACTGGGAGCTTCTCACTCAAAGACTTAAAGTCCAAACCTTGCCTCCTTAAACTTTGCAGAATACTCTCACTGGAAAACGCTTCATACCAGACGATGGTATCTGAAATTGGAATGATAAGCTCCGGGCATTATTATATGAACATTTCTATTGGCGCTTCTTCATATGTTGAATAAAAGATATATAAAGATATATGTATATGAATACATAGCACCTACATACATATATATTTATGTATTTAAATATATAAATTTGTCCTTTATTTACTATATTTATCTAGGTACAAAATACATATGCATAGATAGCATTACAAAAGTTCATGTTAAGCATAGGGCCACGGTCAAGGACTTTTAATATTGGCACTATATAAAAAAACAAAAAGCGGTGTATTTTGGGGAGCGGAATTTATAACGTGGCAATACAATCATTTGACAATAAATAAATGAAATACGTTAGACACGTAAAACCTGTCGACTAGGATATTCATTCGGCTAACCATCAATCGGTTAACCGATTAATTACTACACGATTAACTGATCGGTTAATATAAAATTGGCGTTTTTCGATTAACGATTAAACCGGTTAATTTCAGTCGATTAACCGACGTAACAAAATATTAAATTTTTTTGTAGTATTACAACATATTTTTTGTGTTTTTAATAATTTGTTTTGTCTCATATTCACAATAATATGTTAAGAAAATATTTTTTCATACAAACAAAGAAGGTGTTTACGGATCTTCATTTAAAATTACAACAACAGTTTTTTGTTTCACGTAGTTTTTATATGTATGTGTTAAGTTACTTGTTTCTTCTCATGTCAATCTATTAACAGAATAAATCGAAACAGTTAGAAGTGTTAAATCTTTAAAAAAATTAAAACAGGACTCTTATTTCATAATGGAAGATTTTATATGCTTAGAGAAATCCAGGAAAAGGATCGAGAAATTAGATATTCTGTATTATTGATTGCATTCGATGAAGAAAATAATCACTTAAGTCCTAATCATTTAAGCCAAATTATTTTTATCAGTTTATTTTATAAGATCTACTTAAACTATTGAAATAACTAATAAATTGATCTCCCTGTTACTTATTTAATTAATATATAATATTAATGTATAAGTTAAAAAATATTTATTACATATTTAAGAATTATTTTTTTTGTTTTTTGCTCGTTTAAGTTTAAGAATTATTATGTTTGTTATGTTTTTGTTTTTTTTTTACTAATAAACTCCAAATAATAAAGAATTTATGCATATAAAGTTATTGAAATTACCAAATTTATATAAAAAAACTTTATTAATCGGTTAACCGATCAAGACCAAAATTAACCGATTATTAACCGATTAAACCAAAACCTTGGTTAATTAATCGAGCGATTAACCGATTAAAGCGAAAGTCCGATTAAATAAATACCCTACTGTCGACTGACAAGCCGATAGTTAGTGGGCCGCTAAGGAGAACGACAATGAGTGACTTGTTGTCGCTCGCTTAAGTTGTCGATCACATCGGGGGCCTGGCTGAAAATATTAATTTTAAAACAATATAAATGTGAATTAAATTAAAAATATATTTTTGTTTTTAGTTTAGTTAAAAGACTAATTAACACATTATTTAAATAAAAATACCATTTATTTAATTGATAAAAAAAACTACTGAAAATGTTTTCTCTGTACGTAAGAAAGTTAACTAATGAATAAAGGAATTGAAGGCAAAAAAGTGCCAATAAGAATGCCAATAATGTTGGAATCGAAAAGCTCGTATTCATTAATTTATTAAAAAATATGAGGGATTCTTATAAACCACAATAACACAGAATAAAATTTTTGTTTTGTTTAAAAAAAAAATATTAAGGCCAGGTTTTTGAGATGTGTATTTAATTTAAACTTAGTTTAACGTATTCTAAAGCTCGTATTTTTCAGGCGAAATGTAACTTTTTTTTATTAATTCATTAAAGACCAGTGTTTTAAGCAAAACTAAGCTGTTCCTATAATATTTTGTATTTAAACTTGGTAAGTGCGACAGATCAAAAAAAAAAAAAAACTGGCCTTAGTATTGTTTACGACAGTTCTTACCATACAACAGTTCTTAACCTATCGAATGACATTTCGAGAGAAGATATTCGATTGACTTCTCGTTTTCGAATGCTATGATCGCAAATCTCGATACATGCTATTGGATATCGAGTACGGCGATCTCAAAAATTAAGAGTTCGATAAAGGTCATTCGATCATGAATGCGAAGAATTGGTCCCAGTTTTGTGTTAGCAAAGTTTAATTTAATGGTAATGTGTTGGCAAATACTAGATATCAGCGCTAAAATTCTGAAAATGTCAGTTATTGGACCATTTTAGAATGGTTCACCTTAGTAAATGCCAAAATATTAAATTGACTTTTAATTGTGGCAAAAACTTAACTGTTGACCCATAAACATTTCACCCTCAAATTAGTGAATATTAATTTTATAATTGTACAAGCCATCAAATATAAAAAATTACTTAAAACTTTCAATTTTATGCCTTTCTGTCACAAGTACTCGTAAATAGCATTGACAGTAGAAACAATATAAACACAAAATAAATTTAAAAAACACACATTTATTGTTTAACTTGAGGAGAATAATAGGGAATGCTTCGTTTTTTATTTAGGAATCAAACAAAGTGATTTTTACTCATCTAAAATTGTAGAAATTTAATCAAGAACCGAATACAGCCGGCACATTAAAACAGGCCGAAGCAGGCCACAAAATGTTGACACGGTTAAATTTGGCAACTCATTAACTTTTATGCATGTTAATATGTGTGTATGTATGTGTTTTGAGAACAGCAACTTCAGAATAAATATACAGGCCTGTATTTAGTAGTCAAATTGTAAATAACAAACAAGTTCTAAATAGAAATATAGAATATTGTAACTTAAATACTCGTGCATACATTTTAGTGAAATATAAAAGAATGTAAATGAGTTCTGTAGTGCAACACCAAGCCACAACTCGTACTGTACTTTTATTTGTTTGTGTGTTTTCTGTACATGAATGTGTGTGTATTATACAAGTTAAACATGTATTCGTATGTTAGTGTGCCTTTTTATGTATTTACATGCACATCCTATAAGCTGACCTAACATGATGCTTAAGTTTCCGCATCCGCACGGAAGTGGTAGTACATGTTTGTATATATTTTACTGCTTTATTCTATTGGTTGTTGTATTCTAAAGGGTACAATTAAGTTTGTAAAGGCAACTTCGCGTATATATTAGTGTTGCAGTAGTTGAAGATCTATCAGCTTTTAAACATCAACTGATGGTGATTCTTTAAATTTCTTGTTATTAATTAAAAGATTTAATAAATATTTGTATTCCCAAAAACAACTTTGATAATAAATTTCTTGTTATTTTTATATTATTTCTAGTATACAATTAATCATTTTTTAATTGCAATTTATATAGAGATAAGATCAAATCATGAACTAATTCCTAATAATTTTAAATAAAAATCGCTTTGTTCTAGGTTTGATAGGATTTCTGGCCAATTTGAATTTAATTTCATCAGCGCGCAATAAAGAAAATTTCACTGATATAATATCTGTGGCAATAAAAAATAAAGCCCTTATGTGTCGATTAACTTATGAGAACTTTAACTTTTTTTTGCAAAAGGGGGTAAGTGCTTAAGTCTTTTTTTTAGGATTTACAGGAGCGCAAGTTTAAACTTTGAAAGTAATTTTTGAAAGTTAACTACCACTCCTCTGCGGTTATAGTTTTTTCTAAATTCTAATTCCCAAATATTCCTGGTGCCACAGATCGAAAGTAAACTTACGTTCTTATTCCAAATGTTATTAAACATTGCTATTTTGCTACAGCTTCTTAAAAATCGTGTAAAGTAATTGAATCTTGGCCCTTGTGAACTTTAGAGCGTGAAGATCTCAAAGCTGCCAATTACTCAAATTAAGCTTAAAGCAACTTAATGCATTTTTACCTCTGTACCACAGATATATTGCGATAATATATATGGATGAGTAACTACATCCAATTTCTTTAATATGATTAACTATGACAATAATATGTTTATAGTTAATGTTTAAAGTTTAAAAAATTCATTAAAAATAGTTTTGTCAAATAGAAAAATTAGTTTTCTTTTAAACAAATCTGTGCTCACAAGAATCAGCAACTTAACCCGATTTCGGCAAGTGCTCAGCAAAGCATTTTTAAATTTAAAACCCGTTGACAAAATCAGGGGGTCAAGATTAAACTTGTATTTGCAAGCTCTGTGTTAGCAATTTTATAATATTTTAATTAAATATTTAATAATTGCTGTTTTATTCAAAATTTCATTAATTGAATTGGACAAGGAGAAGTAAAAAGTAGTAAGTCTATTTTGTCCTAGCTCAACTTAAGCTGTTATTGCTTGTGGGCACAGAAATAACGATATTAAGTCATCATATTACAAATCTAAATAACACTGGTCTGAAAAAAAAAGTATTAACCCCTGACACCTTTTCAGCCAATTCTTATCTAAAATAACCTCCTTATGGACCACCGTTTCTCCTTATCACCCACCATTTTGAATAATTACATATGTTTTTTAATTTATTAAAAACTTTTTTTTTTAACTCTTTGCAAATACTTTTATGTTAAAAAAAATATTCTTCGGCTTCGCAGAATATTCCTATTTCCGTAAAATCTCTTCCCAAATGGAGTAATGTCTGGATTTAATCGTTTGCCATGTTTCAGAGAAGCTGCATCTTAATTTGTAAGGAAAAAGTTTAGAGGTGGGTACAAAAATTTCACTTTAAGGCGGACGTTACACCCCAAAGCCTAATAATAAAAAAGAATCTTTGCCCAAAAAGCCGAGATAAGGAGCTTTGGAGAAACTTAACGCCTAAAAGAATTCTCTATATCCCTCTGAATTGCATTTATAACCATAAAATAATTGCAAATGAATAAAAGCTGTAGGAATGGAGGATAATACCACGGAAATACGAGTATGTCATATTAAAACTCAGAAGGTTATTTTACATAAGAATCAGATGAAACGGCAGACCAGTATAATCGATTGATTATTTTTTCCATTTTTAAGTGTAAGCGAATATATTATTGTCTGTAAATCAGTATCAAGAATACTCGTATTTTAAATATCAATTTATTATTTTCAACCTTAATACACATTTTATAACATCATATTTTTAACACATAAAATGTTTATTAGCACTTTTAACTTTTGAAAGGAAATAATAGAAATATGTATTTTCTAAACACAATTTCTATTTATTCTGTAACACAAACAAAAGCGACGACTAAAAACAATAAATGAAAGTTAAAAATTGAGTCTGTGTCACAGAGAGTTAAACAAATGCACAAAGAAATAAAAATCAATCCGTAACTATAAAAAACCATATTTGAGAAAAGTTTTGTTACACACATACACACACAAATACTGGAATATGTACATTCTACATACATACACACGAGTATGTACAGGGTATTTTTTTAAAGAGGTACAGAACTTTGAAATGGAATAAAACAAAGATGAATTTTTCAAATTGACATTAAATTTACTTTCTTCGAAAGATAATCTTCTGGCATTATAATTTAAATAAGCCTTCTGGCATATGACCGCCACGGCTGGCTCGGATGTAGTCTAATCTGGAGGTCCAATTTTCGATAATTTTTTCCAACATGTGTGGCCGTTTATCGGCAATAACGCGCCGAATGTTGTCCTCCAAGTGGTCAATCCCATATCTACAGAAAATTCGCACAATCTTGGAGGCGTATTCATGGGTCCGAAACGTGAAACTATGTGGTTACCAAACCTTTACTTCAATAAATCAATTGTTGCACGAGCTGTGTGACATGTTTTTGAAACCACAACTGCTGCACATTATGATTGTTCAATTGATGAACGAAAAAGTCAGTAATCATGGCTCTATAGCGGTCACAATTGACTGTTTTCTAAAGAAGTACAGACCAATGATTCCACCAGCCCATAAAGCACGCCAAACAGTCAGTTTTTCTGGATGTAACGGTCTATCAACATACACTTGAGGATTATCATCCTAATATAAACGGCAGTTTTGTTTATTGACGTATGCATTCAAGCAAAAGTGAGCTTAATCGCTTAGCAAAATTCGCGCAATACGTATTTCAAACCGAGCCATGATTTTCCAAATTAATTTTGCACAATTTGAAAGCGTTTTTAAGGCGTCAGCCTATTTAGATGAAATGCCAAGCCAAACTAAACATAAAAAATTACTTGACAGTTGACAAAATGGCCGCCAGTAAAAAAAGTTTTATACCTCTTTAAAAAATACCCGTTACATATACTAAATAAAACTTAATAATCCCAAGTTGAAGAAAAATAAAGGAAGGGGAATATCTATTTCTTAAAACAACTAACAAAGCCATCTGCTTGTTCAGATAGATTATTAGAGAACCTTAAACTGAAACCGGAAGTGAAGAGGAGCCGAGAAAGAAGTACAAGATTATTAGTGGTATTTGTAAGTAAAAGAGAAGATGTTTATTGCACACAAAAACTCTTTTAATACACACTTACATCCTCTTGATGCTGATTTATACGATATTGAGTTTTTATTTCAATTTTTATTTGTTTTTTTTTTGCTCCTTCTCTTTAAGAAAACTTTTTGTTAAAAAAAAAGCAAAATCTTCAACATGTCTGCAAGTGCAAAAGTATAAAATCGAATTGTAGCATAAGGATTCTAAAACAAAAGTTGCTTCTGGAAATGCATGTGTAAGGGTGTATTTTTGTGTTAGTGAATTCTGCTGAATTCTTTTTTAAAATTAATTTTCTTATTATCTTAAATTATGGTCACTTTTATAACACTTTAACAAATGTAAGGATCCTTAAAATTTTAGCCTGCCATGAGAATACAAAACAAATGAGGACAATACTGGAAAAAATTTTAATAATTCTGAACTTTAGCTCCCTTCAAGGATTTGTCTTATTTGTAGGAGATGGAGAACACTTAAAATAAATAAATGCTGTCATCAGTATTATCCTTTGTCAACTTACGGTTCGTTTATATTCTTGGCTAACACTATAAAATTATATCAAGTATTTTGTGACCATAACCCAGCAAATATTTTCTTTAAAATAAAGAAACTAGTAATAAACAAGTTGGGAATGTCTATTTTAATGTTGATTTCAAAATAATTAAGCGTTTTAAATTTTTATTTAAAAAAGTTTTTTATTTTATTTCAGAATCTAAATCCAAGATCAACGTATTAGGTAATACAGGTAAGACTGAAATTTTTAAAATATTTGTAAAGCCTTTCTTTTAATTTGAAAAGTTTTTAATCAAACAACAGGGTTTATAAAAAAATGTACAGTTTTTGAATTTTACAAATAGTTCATTAGTGTTGATGTTAAAAGTTCTTTGCAGGCGTTCTGGTCTTGGGAAAGTCAGTTGTTTTGAATTTATGCTTCACCGGATATTTAAAGCGGGATTTCCTGACTGTTTTGAGGCAGTCAGGCTCTAATGGACTTTTAGTTTGGGAGGATCAGGGAATGGGTTCTGAGCGGTACTAATTGCATCTGGGGGACCCGCACGAACTGCAGGGTATCCCTTGCGCTGTGGCCGGTACTTAGGAAGTCCAATTCTGATTCGGTGCTGGGCAGGAAACCTGATGGGTCTGCGTAAGGACCATGATAGGTATAATCACGAGTCACTATATGATAGGCAGGATGGAGGTGAAAATGTGATCGGACTTGTCAGATATATGTAGGTTGTGTGCGGGTCCAGAGGAGCTGGAGACAGTTGGGCACTTTCTGTGCCCCTGACGGGATTCGTGATGGGAATGATCTGGCTGCGCAGCAGGAGTCTGGTGATTAGGAACATGTTGGATGGTTTTCTGCTAAGTAGGGTTGTTCTTGCTTGTGTTGTCGGATTTTTAACTTTCACTACTTTCTCTATTCCAACGCTTTCACTCCTTATGTCTCCTATTATTTTCTTACTAGAATTCTATCACCAAATAAGGCGTCACCATGGACAATATTGGCCTTTACACCTTACCTAACCTAATACGGGATTTCCTGGAATTTATTTAAAGTTAAAGTTAAGAAAATGGGGGAAAAATTATATGTATATGTATTTAGACAAACGTTATTTTTTAAATTTTTTTCGAACAAAATCACTTTAATACGCTTAAAACTAAAAAAATTAATAGAAATTAATTCGTAAAACTTTGTGATGATCGAATTTGAAACTACGCACAGATCCTATATAAAGCATGTAGAAATAGACTTTACTTCGCTATAAGCCGCAATGAAATGTAATGTTCGTTGCAGTCTTACGTGTTTTTATATAATATCCTTGATTAATCAGTAACTCAGCGCTTTTTAACTACAGACAATTTTTTAATAGATTTATTTAAAATTTTCTCTAGATGGTGGATATTAAATATTTATTAAAGGCTAGAACACTATTCCTTTTATATATGTAAAACAAGTAAGTAAAATATACCATGTATCTGCCTCTGTTCTGAGCAAACACTGTCCAGATCCTTTACAACTACACCTTATATTGTGTTTTCATGTCAAAAACATGTCCACCTACTCAAACACTAACACTCTCAAGCAAACATCCCATATTTTTGGAATACATAAATTTTAAACATACAAAATGGTTTATTGTTTTTTGTTCTTATGTTGTGTTTTCTTGACTGGTTTTTTTTTATTATGTCTATCTACCTTATGGCTACTTTGTGCATTTGGAGGGAGCATAACCAAAAAATAACAAAATATACATTCAACTAAAATTTAATATAATATCAACAAAAAAAAAGACAATTATGACCATAACGAAACTTCATCTTTTCGTCCTACAAACTTGAACATGCGGTTAAGATAAATTATACAAACACACACACAAACTCAACTGTATGCATGTATGTGAAATTCTACATACACACAAACCATCTATTTCTCTTACATGACATACTCATAAATTATCTTGTGGTTTGTTATGACTAACAAGAACAACAGACCAAAAATTAAATAAAAAAGGACTTTTTCTACTGTTGGTAAATTGAAATTTAAAATTTCATTCTATTATGCAAATGAAATATTGTTTTATACATAAATCCATACACAGAAACACACATGAACATTTCAATATACAATATAAAGACAAATTTATTATTTGTATTATAATAATTTAAAGTTTCATCATACCCATGACCACACTCACATAAACACAGATGTGTCTATGTGTACCGGAAGTTACTTCTCTTTGGCATCCCTTCTGCTTACTGGCTCTTCTCTTGTTGACCCAATATGTTTTAAAAAATATAATGTTGTTTCTTTGAGTTTATTTTTAAACAATCCTCTTTTGAAACTAAATAACGAACAGGAAAATAAAGAAAAATATTGAAAGTTATTTTGTAAAACTAATGACAGCCTTAATGAGCATATAATACGTCTGATTAAAATTCAATCAAAAGTTTATACTTTTAACAAATATTTTTCCTAACCCCCCCCCCCCCTGTGCGTTAACTTTTGTCCTTGTTTTATTTCGAATATATTTTTTTTTCTTTTTCATTTCATTATTTTTATTTAAATTGTTTTCAGAGTGACTTCATTAGATTCTGTTTTGTGAGAGAAAAAAATTTTAGTCAAAGAAAAGTGCCTGCAATCAAAATTTATTATAAAGTTTAGAAAATATTGAAACTTTGTAAGACAAATTGTTTGATCGCAAGCAATTATGTGGCATACGAATAATTTAGGGTTAATGGACTTTGAGATGCCTCGTTATTTATTGTTTAAGCTGCTACAAAATGGAGCAGAATCAAAAATATATTTAACCAAGCTTTTTTGTTAAACTTGATTTATAAGTTTGAAAGAAAGCTTTAATTTTTTTACATTTTACTTCTTTAAGAATAAAGTAAATTTGATTTCTGCATTAATTAATTTTTAGAGAAACGTAGATGATATACAGGGGTGTTCTGCAAATCGAAAACGCAAAACGCAAGAACTTAAAAGTCGTTTTTTTAATAAGATTTTTGTAGTAAAAGAAATACAAATACAATACAATACAAATATTTCTCTATTAAACAGAATTCTTTGAGAAAATTATAAAAAATTGGACTTTGAGTGTATTAAAAGAACTTCAAAATTTTTGCGTTTTGCGTTTTCGACTTCCAGAACACCCCTGATAGTTGGAAGCAAATTATTAGAGAGAAATTAGTTTAAAGAAATTTAAAGCCTTTGAATATTATTAAAAATTACGTATTTGTACGGCAAAATTAAGGAAGTAAATAGATTGGCTCTAATAAGAACCCCCAAAAAATATGTTACGTTTTAAGTTGAAAATACACCGAAAGAATGATTTAATAAATCACCAGAAAATATGGCTTTATCCAAAAAAATTTTGCATGATCTCGTCCAAACCAAAAATAACTTATTCTAAATATATGTGGAGTTTGGTTAAAATAAAATGTTTCTTTATTTAAGAAAATTTTAATAAATCCTAACGAAATAAGTTAAAATCAAGATATTATTTTTGGATATTGGGTTTCTCTTGTTTTAGGAAACGAAATTGATTACTTTAGAAAATTAACCTCTTTCCGTCTATCGAAATTTCAAAGAAAAAGTTTTCCTACTTCACGTTTAAGTTACAGTAAATCATTATTAAAAACACAACTTAAATTCCGATCTTCTGATTTTTTTGTTTCAGAAAACAACATTATAGTTGCAACTTTTTACTTAGAATTTAGAAGACAACGTTTCAAAATAAGATTTGCCATTAAACAGGCCTGTCACAAAAATCAATTCCGATTGAAAGTGCAAGTGATTTCGTATTTTCTGTGACAGACTTAATAAGTTCAAAATAAAATATTCGGAGTTGAGATCTATTACTGCGGCTTTCAAATAAATTTCCGGATGTGGGCATTTCCACAGAAAAGTCTAGTTTATGTCGCTTTACGTCATTAAGCATTTTAAGTTGTTTGTCAAATAATTATTTATATATTCTGCCTAATTGCGAGAGTCGTTGTCCTTGTTGTGGTCGAGGTCGTATTCGTTTAAAATTTTTGTTAATAAAAATTAAAACTTACAACAATGACAATGCAACTAAGATAGAAAGTTTTTAGTATTTGAGTCGTTTACGACAGTTATAATACCATTTTTTTAAAAACAACTGGGTTTCTTCTACGCCAACGACACTCATAATAAGGACGTTTATTTAGTTCTTTATATTTTGGTGTAAAGCTCAACTATCTTTTTATTTGCGAAAGGAGGGGAAAATTTTAACAACATGTGCCTAAACTTCAATCTAAATTGCTTGGTGGCGTCAAGTGACTAAAAAAGATATTTTCAGCGGAAGTGCCAATATTAAAATTTAAATGTTGAGAAGAGACCAAATAAAATAAGTCTCTGTTTGTATAATTGCTGTTAACATAACAAATACAGTTAAGCTAACAAATTTACAAAATAACAAGAAACATTTTAGAATTTCACAACTTTTTTGTCATCCCTTTGTTATATACCAGAGCCTGGCTGGAATACACATTGAAATATTTCAAAATGTATGACTGCTTTAACGAAGAATTGGGTTCTTAACGGCACTAATCGGGCCTGGAGGAATAGAACGGAGTGTGGAGTATCACGGAGCTTATGACCATACTTATGCAGGTTGTTCTAAGACACAGAAAAAGAGATACATTTTAGCACATTATAGAAAGGACTTTTGTGTTTATTAGGGTTGTTTGTCTCTCTGGTCCGATATTATGTCCTACTATTTCTTAAGCACTCTTCATTTTATTCTTAGCCGTCTTTTATTGCCTAAGGCGTCACAAGTCTCTGTGAGAGGGAGCGAATATTGAATTCGCAGCACGAGGCTTTATAAATAACCTGGAAAATATGCCTTAAAATTTTTAAGAAATATGTCCAAAAAAAAAACACCAAAATGGCTTATTTTAAACCAGTCCTTTTTAGAATTTGGTATTATTATTGTCGTTTACTATAGAAATACAAACTTTCTGTATGGTTTACATAGTCGTGACATTTAAATAACAACGACAAACATTTCAAACGCTTACGACTTCATCACGACAACAATTTCCGTAATAAGCTTGACTATCTAGATCTGCGATCGGCAAAATCAGTGCGCCGCGTTTTCTCTTTTATGCTCTTTTGTAACGTACGTGTGCACACACATTGTAGAGAATTAAACAACATTAACAACAACATATGTAAAATACATGCAACGCATACAATCGCAAAATGTAATAGTATAGGTTGCCGACCGCAGATCTAGATCAGTGGTGTCAATTATGATTGTATTGGTGCGAATACTCTTGTCTCTTTCATTCTCAGCGGGAGGAATCTGCGGTTGCGAGGCCTATTACGAGGCCTAATTAACATACATATTTTGCTATGAAGACTTTAGAGCAATTAATAATAATACAATTATCGAAAAATGTTGAGTTATGGACAGACACACTCAGTTATTATTTAAATAAATTTAATTTGGAACCTGCATTTCGCAGAAACTTTGCTTATTTTTTGGAAAAATTGAGCATTTGACAATATTTGAAGTCATTTTACTACCTTATTAAATTCTTTCTAATATTTTTAATTTGGTGCTCAACATACCTTTGCAAATGCCAACAATGAAAATTCATTTGCACATGCTAATGCAAATAATAACTCCATTAAGTTTAAAAATATTCTATAATTATTAACCACCATTATAAAAAGAGAAGATTTTACTAGCCTATAAAAATATACTTTTATTTACCAATAATATCTTCTAAATTTAAATTGCAGTTTCGAAACAACAAAACATTTTTTAGGTTTGTGGACGTTAAACAATAAAGTTTCATTAATACATTAATAATACACATCTTCTTACCCAAAAATTTTACCTGCTGTCACATTTGCTTTTATGTGTATAGGTTTACACATAAATTGTAGGACAACAAGACTTTTTTAAATATTTTTACTTACTTGCGAAAAGTGTTTTCAAAGGAAAAAAACCCATTGACGCGATTGGTACAGAAAGAAAAATATTTTTACAAGCACAAAATACCAACAAATTCTTGTGGCTATTTTTTTCTTAATAATTTTTGCATTTAGGTACGTCTTTTTAACGAAAGAAAAAGGGACCCTTTAAAAGGCAACAAAGAATTTTTTTCACAAACAAAACACATATCGTTAGCTTAAATGCAAAACAATGTAGATATTATTTGTCAATCATTGTACAATGTCAAAAACAGAAATAAAACAAAACATAAACAAAGATAATAAATAATAAATATATTATTTCTGTTTAGAGGCCTCAAAACAGGCCGTGCGATATTTCGATATTTCCCGCTGAATGAGAGTGTTTTGCAGTAAAAAATTATATTTTACGCTCGCAAAATAAAAGAGCGTAAGCGTACATGTGAGTTTTGCTGACACAATTGTGCATGACGCTGACACCCCTGATCTAGATACACAATTTTTTGTCTTAAATGAATTTTAGGGACGGTCGCTAAATTTTTTATTAATACTCAAACTTAAAAAGAAGCTAAACCTGTTAGCGGATGAGAACTATGGTCAAATGTGTACCTATTCCTAAAAGAATATAATTTGCACTAAAATATTTTTGGGGCTAATTTAATCTAAATACGAAAGACTCTATTTCGGATAGAAGTTTCTATGGAGACAATGTGAAATTATAGACCGATTCTCCAATTTACATAGGCTTCGTCCTTTGTATGATTAAAAGGTATTCTAGCTTGTACTTTGCATTCAAGTTTTACATGCCCAAAATGAAGCAAATAAATTTTTTGAATTGTTGATGTTAATACAGGGGGAAAATATTAAAAAACCATTTTCAGTATTAAAATGTTTTGAGAAAAAATGAGTTATATTATAAGAGTAATTGTTTTGAAGATTACTTTACTAAATTGTTCACAGCTATGTGCCAAAAATGGCGAAAAAAGGCGCTAAGAAATAGGTCCCCAAAAACAAAATGAAGTCCTTAATATTAGGGGATACGTTCCTTATGGATTGAAACCCCAATTTTTAAAATGAAACAAATCTTCAAAAACATGAAAAAAATAACTTAAGCCCCTTCAATGATAACTTATTTCACAACCAGATAAGTTCCCACATTTATAAAATAACAGAGAAGTTTTAGTTAGCGAAGACGGTGTTTTTTAAACCATAAAGGAAAAAATTCTTGAGCCCGGCCGAAAGCCGACTATGCAAGGCAGCTTTAGTTAGCGGAAGTATTTTCTCCTCTATGGTATAACAATAGCGGCTTCGCTAACTACAACTTCTCTGCATAGCCGCCCTTCGGCCGTGGCCATATTTCCTGGGGCCACCATTAAATATTTACATGCATATATATAATATATATTTACAGCAAATATTTTTAGTATTTTTTTATCAATTACAAAAATATCATTTTTTTCAATTCTTTTTTTAGTTGAAAAAAAAAGAATAAAAATATATTTTTGATTTAATTAACAGTCTAGTTGTTTTTAAATAAATTTTTAATTAAAATATTAATTAAATAACAGAAAGCCATAATTATTTTTTTCGCTTAAACTAAAATAATTTAAACTTGCAGAATTGTTGTTGGGAATTGTCAAAACCCCAACTATATTTCATTTAATCAATTGTTTGAAATGGCAAAGTTTTTTGATTATGTTTTTAATTAAAATTAAAAATATCATTTTTAAATATCATTTTTTCTCCAACATTTTTTTATTTTTCGAATGTAATCTATGAGCTAAATTTCAGTTATGTATTTTTTATAAAGCTTTTTGTAATAGTTCTATTACTTTAATTTTTAGGAATTGCCTTTGTAAAAAATTTAGCTCATAGAATAAATTCGAAAAATAAAAAAAATTTTGAATTTAAAATAAATATTACAATTTTTACACAGGAATTTAATAATTATTTCTCCAACCACCAAATTTATTCCAAATTCATAATATCAAGGAAACAAGTTGTTGATTTTGCACCTAAAATTTTGAAAAAATATTTTCAATAAATGATATTTTTAAATTTAATTAAAAAAGTGATCAAAAAACTTTGCCATTTCAAACAATGTGTTAATTTATTTAAATAAATATTGGCAATTCCCAACAACAATCTACATGCTTAAATTATTTTATTTCAAACACAAAACGTCAATAAAGATTTTTTGTTATTTAATTAAAATTTTAATTGAATAATTATTTCAAAACAACTAAAATCTTAATTAAATCAATATTAAATTTTTAATATTCTTTCAACTAAATAAATACTTGATTCAATAATCACAGTAATTAAATTTATATACATTTTAAACAATTTTTTTAATTGATAAAACACTTTTTTCTGTGTAGTAATCAATATAATCATTTTGGTAATAAGTGCAATGTCAACAAACTGTTTGCTTGATTCTAGGAATTTGGTGATTAGAAACAATTTTTAATATTTTCTGTGTTGTAGGACTTTAATTCATTCCAGGAAATTGGGGAGTTACTTCATTAACTTCCAAATTATTTTCTGTTTTGAAGTAGTTTTTTTCTGAATAAAAGGCACTAGATGCAGTTTTTCGTGCTAATTTTTTACACATTTTTTCTCCAAGTTTAGAGCTGCAGTTGAACCAAAAACAGGAAAACAAAATTTTTGTTATCAAAAGTTATTTTCGGGAATACAAAATTTATTATTAATAAAATTTATTTATATCGTGCTAAATTCCCAATTTTTATTATTGATAAAAACACTGAAATTTATTGTTGAGGGAAAGCGAATTTTTATTGTTTTCCGAGAAAAACTGCAGGTTCTTCGAAAAAATTTAGTTTTAGCCAAAATAATTATGTGGCCATAAAATACGAACAGCAGCTAAATAAGCAAAACACAAATAGAGTTTTGTTAGTTCCGAGAAGTAATTCTATAAATTCCGCACGAAAAGGAGTTTTGCATTTTATGTGTTTTAAGGTGTCATTCGAAATTATGGCTTATTCGGTTTGGATTTTTCTATACAAAAAACCGGTTGGTCGATTTCTGGTTTCGGTTTTTGAATGCTCTAAAACAACCTTCAAAAAAATTAACAAGAAATTTATCGGCTTAATTTCTATGTGAGTCGCGATTAACTAAAATCAATCATGAACACAATTATTTATCAATAAAACATGTGCTTGCATATATTTATTTAAACGATGTCTGTCTGACTGGCTTATAGGAAGGCTGTATTAATTTTCAATGAACATAAATAAACCATAAATTATGTAAATATATGCACAAAATAATATTTATGTGCGCCAATGTATATATGCGTATCAGATATAAATATAAACCTATTAATTACTTAACTTAATACTTGTATTTAAGCTTTTATGATTGACTACATACAAACACGCTGTAAGCACTTACTCGATAGAAGAACAAACGTACATACAAATTAGAGCACCCATATCTACTTTAAAAAAAAGAATATTGACTTGAAAATATTGAGGAAGAAAATAAAATCACAAGCAAATAAAATGTTATAAAAGCCATCAGGGTAAACGCCTGGGGTATGTTAAAATGCTAACATAAAATTAAAGTAGATACTTCAACAATACATTAATGGATATGCATGCAATATTTCTATAATAGACGCACTAACTTTATTATAAGTATAGTAAAAAATTGATATACAATAATTGTGCGTTAAGGCCATTTGGTATAAAAGGAGAAAAACTCCCTCAGTATGGTGTAAAGGCGTTTTTGACCACTTCAACTTTTCTGCATGTAAATCGTGACTACCAAAAGGGCAGCAGTAAATCAAAAAGACAGCAGAACAAAATATAAGCCCCCTGTATGCTAAATAAACAACTGGACGTAGGAAAAATATATGATATTTCTTAACAAGAATAATTTAAAATTAGTTCCACTGTAGTGATTGTATTGAAAGAAAATAAAATTCTGCACTAATAAAACCCTATGGGGGTGTGTTCGTATGTAAATTGCAAAAAAGAAAAAGGATTTCACTTTATTATCATTTATTCATTATACGCCCCTATAATTCTTTGTAAAGAAACATTTTAAATTAAGTATTATCTTTTTAAAATGTTCATTACTTCCGAATGAAAATGATATACATCCGTACAAATACATATAACATGGGGTTTACACATGAAAGTACTTTCTTGCAAGCATAAAGTAGAATTTACAAGTACCGTCTACACAACTTGTAGTGACTGCCTTAAAATATGCAATATATAATTTGCTTGCGTAAAAATTAAATTTATTGCAAAATATTTCTTAAGCATAAACTACATACTTTTAATTGCTGCAAACAACAGATAAACGTATAGATAAAACAGAGAAACAAAAGATGAAATTAAATAAGAAACTAATTAAAAGAAAATAATAATTATTGAAGAATGTTAAATTACCCAGCAATTAAAATATTGAGATATAGTCAGGTCCATGGCTTGTTTAAAAAAAAAAAACAAAAAACAATGATGATTTGTCATTCCCGACGGTTAAGGACGAAATCAGGCATTTTAGCGAAAATTACTTAAGGAGGTGGAGTAATCATTGTAATCCAGACGATACGAACGTAGTAAAAATGTTTAAGAGAAATCACATTTTGGATTTGCCATTTCGGAGTTAATGATATACATACAAGTATTTGTATAGAAAAACAAAAATAAATAAAAAAATATAATGTGAATGTTAATATAAAAGGAAAAATTGTTTATATTATATCTTATATTTTTGAATTTTGTTGTTCTCATTGCTGTATAGCATTAAATGTTAAAAACCAGCCAATTGTAGAGGAATGTTAGAAAAGATAAACTCACTCTTTATTTTTGTTGCTTTGTTGAAGCTTTGATATTTTTACAAGTAAGACATGTGTGTTAAAAATTTTTATTCACTTTGTATAATATTTTTAGCTTTTCTAAAGTCTTTGGAAAGAGGTTTACTGACGAGCTGGCCTAACCAACCAGCGAAATGCGCATAGAAACTAGCTTTCCCTCAAAAATAAATTTCAGTGTTTTTATCAAAAATAAAAATTGGGAATTTAGCACGTCATAGAGAAATCTTATTAACAATAAATTTAGTATACCCGAAAATAACTTTGATAATAAATATTATTAGTTATTTTATAAAATTTATTTATTATCCTTGCATAGATTATAAATAATATTGATTAAAGAAAATGTAAAATTATATATTAATTAATTAAAAAGAACCATAATTAATAATGGCCAACTTTACCGATTCTATTTAAATATCAATCTATGTTTAAAATTCGTTTTTCAATTAAAATAAAATTATATGAAAAAATTATATTTTAATATGAATTGGTATTTAAATGGAATTGGTCAAATTGGCCATAAGTCTCGTTCAGTGGAACCTCTCATGATCGAACATGGTAGGGACCATTAAACTGTGTCCGTACAAAGGGAATGTTCTTTCAAGGGATTCAATAATGTCCTTGTGTAACGCTATCTGACGCTATCTGGCAACGGTATCTGTCAAAAGGGGGTGTCTGGTAAAGCAGGTTGCACTTTACATTTCTAAATTAAATACCTGAAAATTTAATAATTAAAAAGAGAAAAAAAGTCAAACTAAATATAAGCAAATTATAGGACCTATCCATTTAACCCCAGAAAGATAAAAAATGAAGACAAACGTTACTAGGTAAAACTGATGCATTTTTTTAATCTGATATATTGTTTTATTTTTTGATTAATTAGGAAAAAACTAATGTGGATTATATTTTTACATTTACATATATTAAATAAAAAGACTGAAATTTAAAACATGTTTATATAAGGAATGCCTGAACGTATTCCTGCTAATTAAGAAGAAATAGCAACATTTCGAAAGTGCATGCGAAAAATCTTTCTAGGGTTAAAGCCGGGATTTACTACCCTACACAATCGTTCGATTCATGCACATGAAAATCTGACAGAATTGTATCCGACATAAACAATTTCTGCAAAATCTGTTGACAATGCCACACTATCACACTAACAAAACACAAAATAATATGACTCAGCTCATTTACAAGAAAATGCAACTCTAATCGTATAGAATCTATCATTTTATGAAAATTTTCATATCAATTTGCAAGTCGATTTCATTTTTACGTTACACTATCGTACTTTATGAACATACACGATTTTATTTACAAATCGTACGACTGAATAGTGCATTAGGTGGAAGGCACCATAGGAAAATACCGTAGCACCAAATTTGGTTCTTTCAGTTATGGGGCACTGCCTCGGCTTCTAACATCGAAAAAATCCATAGGTACCAAAATAAACTTCTTCGAATAATCACAGCCGCCCCCTGGTACGTCAAAAACTCAAATATCTACAAGGATCTAAATGTGCCATTAGTAAAAACTATGATAACGAAATATGCAGTAAAATATTTAAAAAGGCTGGAACTGCACCCAAATCCATTAGCTCGAAATATTGTAAATTATGGCGGCCACACTCGCTTAAGAAGAAGAGACACTGCAGCACTCACCCAATCAGATGAGCGATAAACACCTACATATGTGAACAGAAACCGTAATAACGAAATCTTTTTTGTCTGGCACTGGCAGGACATAAAGCAAATATTAGGATAAGATTTGATTAATTATTGTTAGTTCATATTCAATATATGAAGATTCAATAAATAAATACTGAAAAAAAAACTGTAGGAAAATTGCGCGTTTTCTTAATTTTCCAAACGGGATAAGTAGAGCTTACCACATTACAAGAAAATAAAGTGCGCCGTACCACCTCTAATAAAAAGTATTTTTACCAGGAGGTTTCGAAAAATATTTTTTTATTTTTGCGAATTTAAAAATGTTTCTGCTGGCATTATCGAACTACTTCCGTATCAAGAGTTTAATAGTTTCTTGCGAGCTTTAATTCTCTGGCATTAGGGTGGTACATAAGGGTGGTATGAACAGAGATCTGGTGGATAAATACTAGAACAAGATACTTGAGGTCAATGGCCCCTAAGTGCAAACAATTGGTATACCATACTTTAAGATCGGACTGCAAATGCCTAAGATATAACGGAAAATGTAAAAAGGAGAACCCTACGTTCGGCAAAAAAAAGAAGAAAAAAATTTCGAAACCTGATTGCAAAAATACTTTATATTACAGGTGGTACGGGGAAACTTTTTTTTGAGGTACGGTCTAATGTTAATGGTATGTTCAGACCTAACAAATATTTGACAGAAAAATCTAAAGAAAGCGTGACCAATAAATTGATCATACTTTAGCTTTATTTTTAACCATTTCTATTGATTTGCTAAGATTTATTTGTAAAAAGATAATTGTAAAGCGTGATTAATGAAAGAGCATTCTTTGGCATTTATTTTTTGAAGATTATGTCTATCAAATGTTTGCCGTTGCTACGTCGCAGATGGTCCATCCGTTGAGTCCAATTCTCGATGACTCGTTCGAGCATTTCGACTGGTAACTGGCGAATGACACGCGCGATGTTTTCCTCCAAGGCCTGAACCGAAGCGGGGTTGTCCGCATAAACTTTAGACTTTACATATCCCCACAGGAAAAAGTCTAACGGTGTGATATCACACGATCTTGGTGGCCAATCGACCGGCCCAAAACGTGAAATTATGTGCTCACTTCGGTGCTCTCAATAAATCCATTGATTGATGCGATGTGTGGGAAGTGGCGCCGTCTTGCTGAAACCAAATGTCACCTAGATCACGAGCTTAAATTTCAGGCATCAAATAGTCGGTTATCATGACACGATAACGGTCGCCATTGACGGTTACGTTCGCACCGGCATCATTTTAGCTTAGGTAGAGGAAAGTGATCCTCAAAGTATGAGATATAAAAAGGAAATATTTTAATGAACTTTTAACATGGGAGAGTTTCCAAAATTGGTTTGATTTCAATTCCATGTGATTTCGATTTCCAGAACATGCCCGTTTATATTCAAAAAAAAGCAGTCTATTTTGCAAGCAAATTTAAAACGCTTTTTAAACACTTTAAGCCTAAACATTTTGGAAAAAAATAATTATATTGTGCATATCTACAAAAACAAATACCTTGAAAACGATATAGGTTTCATTAAAATCGGTGGACGATAAGATATTTGAAAAATTTTCCCGTATTTATATATAAAATATTTAGACAAGGGCTTCAACATTAAATTTGGTTGTGCAAGGAGAATTTTTTTAAAAAGCAATCAAAGGCTTTGTTAATATTGTTATTGTTTGGAAGGTTCAATAAACCAACAATGTTGGAGGATTTGCAAATCGTGACGGGGTCCGTCAGTCTACTAAGATGTGAAAAACGGTTAAAGGAGAGCAGCTACACAAAGTGTATACTGGTTGTAGAAGTTCCGTTCATCAAATGTCGGTGTGTAAGTCTTGTATATGTTCATCTATGTTCACACCTATTAAATAATTCAGTTCCTCAATCGCGATTATTAATTCATCGTTTCGCCAGTACATCTTCTTTTAAAGAATAATCAATAAACTTTTGACAAGACTACGCACCCACCAATGTATACGTGTCAAATTCCTTTTTATACTTCTCATTCCAGCCTTAAGGATATGACTGTCGTCTTGAACAAGTTACCTTCGTAGTATTTTGAAAATATATTTTGATAAAGCATTATTCTCCTTTTTATTTCCATAAAAAAAAATGCTTAAAGCTAAATTTATTTATTTGGTTTGAATTCTATTTTGGCAATTAAAAATAAAAAAAAAAAAAATTCTAACCAATAACCATTTTTGGCAATTGATTGATAGATCTAAAATTTATCTCTATATAAATGCATCTGCAAATATTGTCATTGTGATTTATCATTTAATTAATTCACTTTTACGAGTCAATTTTCAATAATAACAAATTTGAAAACTTTTTACTGCAAAAAACAAACCAAACAGAAAAAAGAAGAGTTTTCAACATTAGCCGGTTTAATTTATTTGTTGACACAATTGTTTTTCCCCTCAAAAGACACTTTTAATTTATGTGACCAATTGTTTGACCAGAGCATTTAAATAGCATGTAAGTAGTTTCTTTCAGTGTAAATTTTTTTGTTTACTGCTACTGTTGTTGGATTTTAGGGTCTCAATCCTTTGATTGTGAATTTTAGCTATAAATTAAGCAGAGTGTAAATGCCTTGTATGCAGTCGTATAAATACGTGTTGGCTGTTGATGGTTGTAATTTAAATTCAATTTAAATTGATAATCAATTATTTAAATGTTTGTTTTTTTTTTTGCTGTAACGTAAAATGTACTACTAGTAAAACTGGGATACAATTTACGTTGCTTTAACACACATATATACACACACACACACATACATGGAATGATTTTCATGGATGTAAATGTAAAAGTAATGTAATGTATTTATACTCGTATGAATTCAGAAAAAGTAAAACAAATTTAAACACCCACAAACTTATTTTGTAAAAACATACAAATATAAAATATGTACGAAATGTGTTTCTGTAAGTATATGTGTGTTCGTATATGTGCATTTATTTGGTATAAGTATGTTTGCATTCTTGTAATTTAAGTTATTCATTCATTCAGTCATTGTATTGTTAAGCTGTCGGACACATTTAAATGCAATTTAATGCAATTTATTGCATGCCAAGTAAAACATATACTTATTTATATACATTTAACGTACACACTCTTTACTCGTTCATGTAAATGAGTGAACGTACCGAAAAATCTTTTTAAAGCAATTAAAAACCATGTTCCTTTGGGTGAACTTATTTCTATATTGAAAAAAGAATAATTTTCACTTTTGAAAAGGGTTTTAAGTCTCGCTTAGAATAATATTTAATTATTTCCGAAGATAATTTAAATCGGCGAAACTATGACCTTAAAGTCGGGAATCATGAGAGGAAAAATAAACATAAAATCAATGCTTATAACGCTAAAAGTACTACCAATTTTATAACTTCTGCTTCCAGAAACATTCTGTAGCTATTGTAGTAAAATAGCATTAAAAAGATTTGAAGTTGTCTGAATCAGGGATGGAAAACGGCTTTTATGATTTTGTACCAACTCTGAAAACAAAATGTATTTTGAGACTGTGGCGGTACCATTTTTCTATATTTATTAAGAACGGAACTTAACAAAAATATGTAATAAAATTATCAAGTAGTACATAAAGAAATAATAAATATTACATACATATGCTTACATACATCGTTTCCTGTTCAACAATTTGGAACGCAAACGTATAGAAATTTACATGGAATATATTTTTCAAACTGAGTGTTTCTCGTAGAAGTTTTCCATGCGAACGTTAGCGTTCGAAATTGCTGGACAGGCAGTTAAGCCAAATTAATGTTGTCATATAACAAAACGTTGAGATCTTTTTTTTTATTGTAACAAGGGAGCCACGGTACCGTGAAAAAAACATTTTGATTGAGGAACACATAAAGTTTCGTTCTAATATATTTAATAATTACATGAAAAAAAACTGGAAAAAAAAGTCAAAAAATACCTGGCCAGGTCCAGGTATACAATTAAGGGTTAAAAATATGGAGTCAGTCAGTAAAGAACATTAAGAATGATTTAACCACGATATCGCTGCCATGCTCGCAGATTACTGTTGAAGCCGTATTAGAGACACCTCTGAATTCCAGTACAAGAAGAAAGCCAGCCTCTGACAACAGAGATAAAAAAATAATAAAAAATAATTTCAGATATGACTGTTTAACTTGTTTAATAATAAAATACTTTTTATAAATTTCAGATATGACTGTTTCACTTTTAACTTGAAATTGTTATAGAAAGTCTGCATTTGGTTATTTTTATTATATCAATGGACAGTCACTTGTATTGTTGTTGTCGACAGAGGCATTTTGTAAATATATTAAACGAAACTTTTCTTTACGCACCAACATTAAATTTTTTTTTTTATAATTTATATAGTTTTTTAAAATATTTTTCACAAAATTCTATTCGATATTTCTGCTTTAGTTGTAGAACAGAGTTGTATTTTATATGTTTTACCGACTTTTATTTTCAAACTAGCGTTTTATTTGTGAAATTGTTTATATGGCAAAATAGTAATTTGACAATAAATAAATGGATAACGATAGAAACGTTAAAACTCAATCGCTAATGGACCGCTTAAGAGATCGATAGTAAGTGAATTGTTGTCACCCGCTTACGTGGTCCATCGACACCGTGGGCCAGGCTGTAAAAGTTCAAAATTGGTTAAGTTGAGTTATTATTAAGTTAGGCGTCCGCAATTTATTGTGTTATCGGATATATACGACTGCTTTGAAAATAAAGTTATAGTTATTGATTTGATCATACATCAATGGCTGCATTTAATGCTACCTTTCTTCCTACATATGTATTTTGATTTATCTAGTGCTGTTTGTGTTAGCTGCACAAGCAGCAGTAGGGAATTTATAAGTACGTAGTTCTCTATACTTTTTAACTAGATTATTAAATATATTTTCGTTGCTATTGCTGCCTGTAGTCTTGTTATAACAATAGATAAAATATTAAAAGATTGACTTGCTTGGCATTTAATAAACTCCTTTAGGAATGTGTCTGCTAATAAAACAAATTACAGTTACTTTATTCACATAACAGTGGCCTTTAGTACTTAAAGTGACTTAAATCGATCTGGTATTTAATTTTTTTCCATTTACACGTTCCCTTTAATAAAGTTTAGAAAATTAAGGGCATTTGTTTAAAATTCAATAGAAATTTTTTTTTAATAGAAAAAAGAGGTCTAATCGATATCAATTATCCTACCGGAATATGGCTTTTTTAATGATCGGTCTATTGGAAAATAACTTTATCGTTTGTTATGTTCCATACGCTTAGAAGAAAAATATGGTTGGAGGTAATCATATTCTAAGAGCAATATACGGTTGGATTTTAACAATGCTAATGTTTTAAGGTAACCATAATATGGTTAAATTGAACCATAACTTTATCGATACTCATCATAATATGGTCAAACTTAACCGTAATTAGGTCAATATTAACCTTAATATCTTCAACATTTTGAATAGTTTGGTTAAGAACTATATTTTTACTTCGTTTAATGTTTTGACCGTTTTTTGACTTATTCTGCAAGAATGTCGTTGTAATATTATGAATTTTACCAATATTTTCAATATTTCGCTTATTGACAACTTTAAATTCTTAAATTCTCTTACTCTTTCAAAGAAAGCGATTTTTCTTTATCCATATTGATATCAATAGAACAATTGTTCAGCAAGCCACTGGTTTAGCGGGGTTAGAATGGAAAACTTTGTAAAATTATATTAAATTTTCAATAAAATAAATAAATGTTTATATGTTTCAAAATCTTTAAGAAAATCTAAAAAGATATTGCAGGGGCTAACTCGATGATGCAAAAACTCTGTAAGTTTTTTTCATCGAAAATAGAAAAAACCATGTAAAGGTAAATTTTATGCACATACTGTGGTTACCAGAATCCGTGCCTACACTGATGTGTTGAATAGAACACCAAAATTTATAAATATATTCATAACAACAACAACAACAACAAGAGCAAACATAAGAGGCTCATTGGGGATGCGCTAACCTGATGACCTGCAGTGTATTTGTCAGATATAGAAAAGGATTATTTAATTTCTAATTCTAATTTTTATTCTGTAAAATAATTTTTTGTAGAATTTTATTAATATGTGCCTGTGCTACGGATTTTTAAATTGGGGTTAGCAAATGCGCTACAGAAGTTTGTTTCAGGAGATTTTTTTTTAGTTTTAACGACTTTTGCGATTGCCATCTCTTGTGCAAAAAATTATTCCCCACAAAAATAGTACCAACCTTTTACGTATGTACATTTCATTTTGCGGGCATAATACATCGTAATTTTGTTAAATTTTATTTATACATGCTTTTGTATATATGCAGAGTGTGTAATATATAAAAGTAAAGTGCGTAATATATATTCGTTTGTATTTACACTTGACTATGTGAGTTTGTATCGTTTACATGGTACATGTGTAGGGCTGTTGATGTTGTTGTTATTACTACAGTTAAGATAAAACTTTAATATTAATTGAGCTTATTCTTAATTGAAACCAAGTATGAGTATGTTTGGTTTTGTATTTTTTTTTTATAAATATACTTTGCACACACATACACACACACACACACACACAAAGATGTTAACACTAACAAAGTAAAAAACTTATATTAAACGGAAATACATTTTACTTCCGCTGTGTTGCTCATTGGCATTTTTGTAAATTTTAATTTTATTGCATTTTTTAAAACCATAAAATTTTTTTTATGTAACAAAACATTTAACTTTTATTAAAGAGAATTTTTATTTTCAATATATTTCAAAGTGTGTACTGAATGGGTTGATTTAGCCTTTTTTAACATATACTTATGTAGATAAAGAGAAGAAGATTACGTATGCGTAAGTCCTGCGTTTGATCGCATTAGCGACAATATACCATATCTGAACATGGACTTGAAACCATTGAAAAATAAATTAGAGGCAACTTTGTTTTTAAACTAGTATTGAATCTGGTTAGGTCTTATGGATGGGGAAACTCTCCCTTTGAAGTTTACAACATGCCAAATTGCCGTAGGTGTAGATCCAAACTTAGCCTAAAGGGTGGACTGTTCTTCGCAAGAAAAGATGTTCTATTATAATGGGTAAATTCTAAACAATGCTCCTTATAGGATATGCGAACAGGCATGTGATCAATTGCATAGTTTCCAAAGAAAAACGCTGACAAAATTTAGGGAATTTTTCTTTGAAAAAGGACAACAGCAGGAAAAAGTATTTTTATCTGTATAACGGCATACATACTTCCCAAATCGCCTACTTATTTTATCTAGCAACCGTACAAGTTTCTTTCCGGAAACGGTGTTCTGACAAAATAGCGAAGAAATGAAACAATCTAGGGCGATAAAAGTTGACCAAAATATCTTCTATATACAAGACTTATTTAGTAATGAGAATGGACTAAATAGTTCCTATATTATGAACTAGCGAAATGATTCAGTGTTGTCATTTTCCAAAGTTTTTTTATATGTGTATGTATGGGTTAAACCGATCCACATTTCTGAGTGTTCCAATATGAGCTAAAGAAATAAATTGTCCAAAATTCAAACACATCGGTCCAAAAATAAGGGAACTATGAAGAAATATCCTTAGAAAATTTAAAATTTTACGTATGTATTAATTTGTAATATATAAAAATTTTAGAATTAAAATTCATAATCTTAAACTATGTTCACACATATTAAATATTTGACGTCCTACATGTAACCACTAGCTTTATTTTTTGCTTTTGCAAAACGTTTGCTGGATCAAACATCATTTAACAGTTTCTTAATTGAATTATACAATTATCTTCTTACAAATAAAGATAAGAAAGTCAATAAAGTTTGATCAAATTGCTGGTCATGCTTTTTTTTGGATTTTTTCGTCTTTGGCTTATTTTGTTTAATTCATATTGAACCAAAATCATTTGTATAAGGGCAAAGTAAAATAACAATTAGACTGGGTATAATTTAATTAAAAGGTTTTGTCTATTTAAGACAGATTACGTCTTGTGTAACCTAAAATACATATTTAATAGGGCCCTTCTCCAATCTTTGATGTGCTACATGTGGCCTAATGGCATAGTCTTAAAGATAAGCATCGCCTTAATGTTTAACTGCTACTTGTTTGTAGAAGTGTCACTTTGCAACGCATCATGATCGTAGGTAATTTCAAATCAATAAATTTTGATTTTTAGTGAAAACTATCAAAAGTATGCAACAATTGAATATAACATTTTAATTTTTTTTTAATCTGTTACTTATCTTTTTGTACATTTATATAATATAGAATTGCGTTCTGTCGTTATGCACATAAAAACTAATTTTCGCGCGTGTACAAGAACAAAAAAATGTCATGAAGCTAAGATTTAATTAAAAGTTATTTGTACCGAATGGGTTTTAGATCTGTAGGGCTTATTGAAATAACATCATAAGCCACCCAAATAGTCTATGTGCTTTTCCAATTGATTATAACCATCCAAACTTTCCCTCAAAAGACTTAAGCTATTTTCGAGTAAGTTTCTGATTGAGACGATAACTGGCTTTTTACATTTCAATATATATTTTTTTCTTACTTTAAAGTCGATTAACACAAAATAAATTTTTGTGGCATGTGATGTTATTACAATAAGCACTTCATATCTTCCTTTATATATATGATGGGTATATACTAGAGATGCCAATCCCGAAAATCCCGGGATTCGGGATTTCAAAAAATAGAATCCCGGGATATTTTTCGGGATTTTTGAAAGTCAAAAGATAAATGCTTTTTATATATATTTACTAAAAGAAAACGTCTTTAAAAGGGGTATACAAACAAAAATTTTATAATTAATTTAATATTACAAAGTTGAATATAATAAGGGTTTTCATGATATCGCTGAAAATTTCCATTTGTGCAAATCAATTTTTTTAATTTAATCATAAATATCTTATTTTAACATAAACACATTCTTATACCCACCACCACTAGTTGTAGGAATTATATGTAATGTATATGTTACACTACTTAATTTCGTCTAATTATTCCATAAATTATCGTTTGTTCCATTTCCACTCTCGGAAAACACATTGATAAGCTCAAACCTTTAAGAAGTAAAGTTAAAATTTTGCATTTGGTGCACCAGTGGAATTAATTAGATAATAAAATCACATGGTATTTTTGGCATTTCTTTTTGTATTGTGCATTTAAAAAGACATTTATTTCTTTAAATAGTTTTCTTTTTTAATTATTCTCAGCATTTTTCATATTAACATTTCTTTATAATTGTATAATTGCTTAACTTTTTTGTTTCAATTTCAATGACAGTATTAACGGAGTTAATTAAATAAATATAAAAGATCAATATTGTGTTCCCTCTCGAGGGAGAATGTCATGATGAATTCCCTTTTATAAAAAAAGGTTGAACAAAAAATTTAAGTTAACGATTTTCCGGGATCGCGATTTCGGAATTGGCATCCCTAGTATATATAGGCACTCCATATGTTCAATTTTGGACCTATTAACATAAGAATTTAATACGACATAATAACTATCGTCAAAGTTACTGTCGCCAAATTTTATGTTAATACCTTGTAGTGGGCAGTATTTGTATGGTCAAATATTGACCGGGTCCAAATAAATTTAATTGGAATAAAATAAGTTTGGACCAAATGTAATCTAAATATCAACATAAAATTGTTGTTTATGGCCAAACAAAAAACTATTCCGAAAAGAAGCTCGTATGGTGGCTATGTGAAAATATAGACCATTTACTTAGTCTTATGACCATTTGTATCTATTTACCAAATTTCATCAAACTTTACATGGACATCCAGCCAGCCCGCCGGACGGACAGACATCGTTAGCTTAATTCATAAAGTGATTCTACGTCCATCAGTACACTAAAAGGTGGGTATAGAACCAATAGTTTAAGGTGCTACTCACATCTACACAACCGCATAATTCCCTCTTCATTATTGTGGTGTGGGTATAATAATTCTCGTTGTCCGTATATGAATTTCATATAGATTCTTAAAACACAATTTGATTATTGGCGTACATATCTTTAACACTAAATTCTTCATGTTCTACTATACGAGAGTTTATGAAATCGTAAAACAAAATAGTTGACCTACAGCAAATGTATTTCTAGTTTTAAATGGAACAACTACTACCTTCTATTATTGTGAAAATATGACAACTACAACATGAACTTAAAGCTAAACAAATATTTTATAAAATACTTTGTATTAAATATGAAAAAAATAATCAACAGTATTATGTACAAACATAAATACATGTTAATATTAAGCGTATATACGACTCCACATTTTTGCACAGAAGTACTTTTTGTCTAGTAGCAAATATACCCATATTCTTTAATTATGTATGTGACTTTGGCGCAGTGTTACCAGGAAATGCGAATTTTCCTTACACACCATAAACTTCCTTCTTACAATTTAAAAAAAAAATTTTCTTAAAAATACAAAATATATTAAATAAAACTAGTGTTTGCCCAGTGATCGATAGTTATGCAAGTATGAAGAAAACATACATATAAGTATCACTATATTCAGACGTTAATTTTTTCCTTCTTTTTAAGACAGGATTTTTAGTGTAGAGAATAAATAAAATTTTCTGTTCTCTGTGTTTTGTAATATTTGCCTTTCCACACATTCGAATTTATTTTATGTTGCTTCATTTAATTTTTTTATTTCAATGTGGTAGCGCATTTAAATAGTTTGTTTTTACAAATAAACAAGTAAAAAAGAATTACCGATAACGGAAAAAAAATTTCAACCCTAAAATCATGGGGAAAAATCATCATTTGAATCTGTTTTACTTTTGGAAGCAACGTTTAAAAGGAAGTAAAAATAAGACATGTTTTATAAATCTAGTGTATGTATGAATTTTCATGTTTCAAACACTTATTTCTTCCGTTTTAGTGGACCGAATTGGCAAGAGATAAGCCTCGTTAAAAACGTTAACTTCCATTCCATTTTATTTTTCAAGTTTAATAATATTAGAAAAAAAAAATCAGAAAGCACCACTTGAAAAACTAAAAAGTGCCAAAAAGTCTGCTCTTATAGTTTCTCAACCAGTCTAGACTCTGCATGTTGAATTTAATGTTTCTAGGTTCAGTATTAATAAAAATTCAAAAAGTACCAATTAAAGAATAAAAAGTATCAAAAAGGTCCCCTTACAGATTCCTATTTACTATTCAAAAAGTACCAGCTAAAAAGAAAAAAGTACAAACATATTTTATCTTATAGTTATAGTTCACTAAGGACCCCACACATATAACTTTATGTTATAAGTTCTATATTACAGAAAATTAAAAATCATACCGCATGCAGCACGGAAAAGTAAAATAAAGAAATTCAATTTTACGTACTTCACCTTTTTGATACTTTTGAACCCTCCAATGAAATAATAATAATTTTCAAGTATATAGCGGGAACCCATCATTTAAAACGTATATATGAATGAATGGAGGAAAATGTCAACTCTTAACCGCGTGAATTTTTTATTGGCTTAAAAGATAGATGGGGGACAAAGAAGTTCCAATATACAGGCTATAACCATTTACTCCCCAAAAGGTCCAAATTTCAAAAAAGTTCCAGACACCTGTCCGCTTATTTTTCTAATGAACATCGTTTTTTAGCCGTTTTTACCCGCTGAGATTTAACTAAAATAAATGTCATACAAATTTATATGTAAATACCCTTAAAATGGTGTATTTTTTCAAATTTGAGGGGGAAAGTGTTCTTAACTGTTTTGCCTTTGCCAATTTATATATAAGATTTTGAATTGTGGAAGTTATATTTAAAAACTTCTAATAAAGCCCAGAGTATAAAGACTGATTGGGGTATTAGATCAATGTTCTAGAAATGATAAACGGATTGACAAACTTCTTTCCACCAGTAATGAAGAGTATAGAAAAACCTCCGCACATATACATAGGAATTTTTTCGTTATCTGGCAACACTACATCGGCTTTAATAATAATTTATAAATATACTTACAGTGCCAGAAACACATATACGAATGCTAACTAATTCAAAATGTATTCCACAGTGTATAATAAGTGTTTTTATATCCTTGCGAAATATTTTATTACGTATGTATTTATAATCGTAAATATGACTTGACTGTCTGCCTGAGTGTGTAAGTGTTTAAGTGTGTGCGTGTGTTAGCATAAATTGATATTTGTTGATAAGTTTAAATGGCTTATTTTCATATAAATATTTTTTGTAGACAGGTGTGCTTGATTATAAGCACACACACACACACATGACAACATATTGTACAATATTTGCGCTATACAAAATTAAATGTTTTTAATGCAATAAATACATTTATGTGGCTTTAAGTTTTTTTTATACAGGATAAAACAATGAACAATATCAACTATTGGTTTAAATAGCCGATCACATTTAAATACTATTAATGGTTTCTGCTTAAATGAATTGTAATAAATTTTGCAATTTAATACGTAAACAATTCATAAAAATAAATGAGGTATAATTTAGCCCTGTTTAATTGTTTCTTTTTTACTGATTTGTTTTTCATTTAAATTTTTCCCTTCAACTTATTGGTATTTTGTTATGTACAAAAATGTGGGGGAAATCGGTTTTTTTTTATTGGTTACACAAAATTTATTGCAAATTTTAATTTAAAATAAAAAAATAAACAATAATATGATTATTTAAACATGTTAAATACATTAAACAAATCAGCAGTGATACACATTTGACAAGTCAGTGAGCTAAATAAAAACATAAAACTTTAATTGATAATTCAATTGCCCATTAAACAAGTAGATAATGTATTATTTAAAGCATATCAAGACAATTGATAGTGATTTATAATATGAAATATAAATTTCTGTTTTAAAATCTTTAATTATTTCCATTAAATTTTGAAAGAAATATAAATTATAAAAGTTGTTTGTGGGAATACAATTATTTATTAAAAGATTTTGTTTGTCGTTTAAAAAGGGAATTAAGCACAACAAACAAAATCATTTAAGAAATATAAATTATCAAAATTTATTTTCGGGAATGCCAAATTTTATTATTAACTTATTAATTTATTAATTACGTGTTAAACTCCCAATCTTTTCCCACAACAATATATTTCAGTTTTTTAATCATAAATAAAGATTGGTAGTTTAGCACGTCATTAATAAATGAATAAGTTAATAATGAAATATAAATTATTTTTTTACACCTTTAATAATTTAAACTTAATGGTCTTGTTACCCTTTCGTGAACATTCACGTTGCACATCGGCTGTTCCGTTTTTCTTACCAAGCTTCTGTAAGTACTCTTACGTAAATGTGACGTTGCTGCAAAAAGTTAAAGTAAATAACAAATCGATGCCAAAATTCATAAAAAGCTCAAAAATGGATAAATATTTTCACAGAAAAAACTCTTGCCAATTTTTTTTTCGTTAAACCATTTGTCAAACATAAAATCAGTTTTAATTAAAAATATAATCAAGTGAAAAAAACGTTTACTTATATCAACAACATTACTACAAAAAATGTTGTTTATATCAGAATTATTTAATATTTGTTTACTGGTGCAAATTTAATTAATTTTTTTACAAAGCTAATAGTTTTAAGCTTTAAGAGAATTTTAAACAAATACAATATTTAAGTAAGAGAAACTAAGAATATAAATATTATTTTCTTTTCTTTGCAGAATCATACTCCAAATCGTGAATCTAAAAGAAAACGTAAGTATTCTCTATAGACCTCAGAAACTCTTTTTAAAACATATTTTTTATTTTCTAAGGAAACTAGCATTACTTTAATCAATGGAACTGATCTAATACTCATGTCTAATAATAAAATTTTACTGAAACATTTTCAACGGGAACCGACAAATGCTTGTTAAATTTATTCTCACCGCAGACACTTTAATACAGGGAAGCACAGAATGAGCTATAGTTAGGTTAGGTTCCATTGGCAGCACAGCTCACGTGGGTCCATTAATTAGTACAGGTTGTGTTACCATGTCATACTGTCTCTTACGTTACCTGCTGCTAATATTCTCACTCAGCCACCCAGTCGATTCAATCAAAGAGTGGATCCTTCTTAAGTCAATATTAGAGAGACAGAATTGTATACAAGGGGTCTACTTTTCATCCTCCTCGTCACCGCAACTCCTACATAAGCCATTGTAAGTGAGCCCTTTGGTCGTGCCTTCCAATGGGCCAGTAATAGCCGCAATAATATTTCTAATGTGATGTCTGGACAGCTGTAATGTCCGGCTTATAATTTTTTGAGCTGTGGCTTTAATGCTTATGCGGTTGTTATTACTTTTGTTTTAAATGCAGTATATTATTGGGGGAATTTAAAATTATATCCTCTAAGTGATATCCATTTTCTGCTTCGCACATACGTTCTCTTTTTAACATATTTTCCATAACTTTTGTTAAAATTTTGGGTATAATTATTTTTGTTCAATTGAATAGTTCATAAATAATTGCCTAAGTTTTTTTCACAAAATGCTGAAAAAACAAAGAAAAAATAGTAATTAAAAAGATTATAAAGAATTCAAACCATAAAGCTCATTCTGCGCTACCCTGTATAAGAATTTGACAAATTAAATAAAACAACCTACAATAAGTACTTCCTTTGGCCGTGGGTATCCATTAGTGTGTAACAAGTTTGCCAAAATTTTACGTTTACCAAGAACGATTCAAAATTATACGATTTACCTATTTTTACGTAAACAGTTTCCAACAATCTCAATTATTAATTAACTTTTTTGTTTTGAGAAAATAAGTTATCTCTAACAATAAATCATGCTGTCGATCTTTTTAAGATACGATCTATAATCAGCATTTTAGGATGTACTGTTTACTCTTAAACATTTTTATTAATTAAATAATTTTATATTAAAATAAATTTTATTACAAAAACCTGAAAAAACTACTGACATCCGAAAAATACTTCTGCCCAAAAAAAGTCGAAGGGAATAATATAATTGATATAAATTTCGACACAAATGAAAATGAAACTATCCAATTAAGACTATGTGGATCAGGGCATACAACTTAATGTTTTTACAAAAAATTGTATACACGTTTATCATTATTCCATTTGAAAAGTTGAGAAAGTCATTTTGGGACAGTTATACAACATGAATTTCTTAACACGTTCATGAACACTGGAAACGCCGAAAGTTATGACCATCGTTTAACAACCAATTTAAACAAAATGGTAAGGCAGCTAAAGGACGTTTAGTTTTTCATTTATATACCACTTCATTTTACACTATTTCCGTGACTACCAAAAATATTAAAAATCGAAGTGTGCGTGGCACATTCCATACAAAGACAATATTTCGCATTATATATTGAAATCAGTAACAGTAAAATATCCAAATTTGGCATAAATATCTGGTTTATCCTTCAAATAGTGCGCTGGATTGGAGACGTGGGCGTGGCACCTTCCACACAAATTTCTGTATATCTTGGAAATGGTTACGGTAAAATTATACTTATTTAGCACAAATAGCTGGGTTATCAATACACAATATCTGTCGAATAGTGGGCAGGATTAGAGAAGTGGGCATGACACCTTTCATACGAATTTATGTATATCGAAAAGTGGGCGTTGACCTTTCCATACAAATACAGTATAGATTTCTACATATTGGCATAACGCATAATAAAAAGTTTTAAAATTTGGTACAGATTATTTGGTTAGAAATTTAGAACATCTGTCAAAAAGTGGGCTGGATTGGAGATGTGGCGAGGCACCTGCAATACAAAGACTGTATACCTGTGCCACAAGCATTAACAGCTAAAGTCGAGTTATGACAAATTTGAAATATTTCTTCTTACGTCTCCTTATATAACTGCTGTTTTATTTTAAATTAAATTAAAAATTTAAAGATTATAAAATCGCTAACACAGATTCTGTGAATATAAGTTTAATCTTAACTCCCGGATTTTGGCCAATGATTTTCAAATCTAAAAAGGCTTTGCTGGGCACTTACCGAAATCAAATTAAGTTTTTAATGCTTGTGGGCACAGTTTTATTGTTTTTTCTTTGACATATCTTTCTACTCTTGAAAAATATTTTTAACAAATCTTTTTTAAGATCTACCGAAATAGAAGATAAAATTACCGACAAGTTAATAAAATTAAACATTTTTTTATATCTAAGAAATCATAATATATTTTTTTGATAACATGTTTTTAGCAATATGTTGCATAAGTAAAAGAAAACAATTTTTCCAAATTACGTTGTTTTTTTTTTGTTTTTGCTTGACTGCAAACATTTTCAAGTGAATTTATTTTTTCAATTTTGATAAAATCTAAATGCAAATAAGATGTTATATTTGTCATGTTACTGTTACTGTTGAAGTTGTTTCTGTTGCTACATTACGCCAGTATACAAATCATAGAGTAACAAATATCTGAAATTCCAGTAAAGAACAAGAAGCGAAAGAAAAAAATTTATATTTTCATACCAGTAATAATAGTATGTTTAAGAAATTATATGCAAATATTATTCTTGGAATTCGGTTCAAGGAGAAATTTAAATTCTTACATCTACAAGCACTTTTCATATCGTAATTTCACATACATATTTAACATGTATTAATGTGCTGTAATGTCAAAATGTCTCTGTATGAGTACAAAATAACTTGCAAATAAAAGGAGTATATACCTTAAAATGTCATACATACATAGATTGATGTGACTAAAAACAAGTTGTATTTTTTCTTTTGGCACATATGTCACTTTACTGACAATATTGATGATGTCTCATTATCATAGACTTTTCACAGATTGTTTTCCTTTTTCTTTTTTTTATATTTAAATGTAAATATGCGTACATTTTCTTGACATTTTTGCTTTATTTTCTTTCAATGTTTTTTTTTATAAGTGTTGAAATTCTCATTTACATACACACACAAATACATAAAACTTCCTTGTTTATATAGATTGTATATGACGTTGTGTCTGTGAATGTCAAGAGTATTATATGTATGTTAACGTGTTTCTGCCTTGTTTATTGTATAATAATAATAAATAAATAAAAATAAATTCCCTCGAACTCTTGACTTAACAACTCTAGAAATTGTCATTCAATCCATTTAAGATTGATAAATGTTTATTTACGAGTATATTTTTTTATATTTTTTTTTTAAATTTGACATTAAAGGAGACTTTAAAATCTTCATAATCATAGAAACGTGTCTCTATTTATGTAAATCTTATAAGTCAATATTGTCAGTCTGAATAAAAATTATGTAACTAAAAAAACAAGAAACATATTTTAAATAAATTTTACTTTTGAATAATAAAAAAAAGAAGTATTTTAAACTTTAAATAACTGTACGCTAGGAACACAATTGAGTTGAACGCCGTACAATAATGTGGCGTAACGCCGTTAACTTTTTAAAAGGCGATCCAGTGAGATATAAGTTAAAGTAAGATGTTGATACGCCGTATTGTTTGCGCCATCTTCTGTGTGCGCTTATATAAAATATAATACGTTTCTTATGTTGCTTATGCATTCCTTGATATAATTTATTAATTAAAATATACAAAGTAAACAATTTCTTAAAAAAAATTTTTACGTTTAACTGCTGTATTCATAAAAAATGAAATAGATTTCAAATGTACTTTAAAACAAAAATTCCATAAAAATTTTCCTTAAAATAGATTTCATATCCAATTTAATAAACGGCAGTAAGAGTTTTAAGAACAAAAAAAAATTGTTGATAATACATTTCTTAATTTTCATTGATCAGCAGCGTTGGCAATTCAGCCATTTTGTGGCTAGATTTAGCCTTGTTTTCATCTTGCTTAGCCACAAAATTTAGAACGAGCATCAATTTTATTGTTAAGAATTAATTTGCCAGTTTTTTGATAGCATGTGTTTTTATAATCAAATATTAGGTATGTTCATTTACAGAAAATTATTGCTTATTTTCAATGATTGTTACTAATAAGTGTTTACGTACTCGAAAAACTTGCAAGGAGAGAGTGGAAAAAGAGCAAAACAATTTGAGAGACAAACAATTTGTTGAAAATTTCTGATAGTCAATTTTTTACTAGCAAGAACCACATAGACTTTAATATTTTTTTCAGGAAAAAAATTGTTCAGCTTGTTTTGAAAAATATTTGTGGATCATATTTTAAGCATATTTATTGTAAAATTTTAAGTATTTTTTTTAAGACCCCATAAAATGAAAATAAAGGGTTAATTTTTCTAAAAAAAAATTCCATAAGATTTTTTTTGTAAAAATACCATAAAGCCTCTCATTTGAGGAGTTTTATTTTGACGTCATAAAATAAAATTCATTTGAGGAGTTTTATTTTTCCGTCAGAAATTAAAACTCATTTGAGTTTTATTTTTCCCGCCAGAAACTAATTTGCATAATCAAACAATTTATTTTGTGTTTAGTTTATTGAAAAAAAAATCAGAATTTGTTTTCAACAAATAATTGGGATAATTCAAGGCGAATTCATTACAGGAAACCTCGGTACTACAACAAGTACAACTCGTAGAAAAACCACAAGTAATTCGTTTTTGTTAAATCATTGTACAATATCTCATCATCCCCGGATGTTTGGGATACACCTCAATCTCAAACATCGCTTCTGGGTCAGTATTTGAACTCCCTTAATGTATATAGGGAAAAAGAAGTGGAAGAAAATTATAATGAGGAAAAAATAAATTATCCTTACTTATACAAACTGTACAGTGTATTCCTGCAACCCAAGTAAACATGGAACGAGCATTATCTGCTCTTAAATTGGTATTGAGTTACCTGCGTTCAAATCTTTCAGCATAAAATTTGAAAAAAAAATATTTTTGTTAACTAAACAAATAAATGACAATTTAATTAACATTTAATATATTATATACTATTATCAAAGTTGTTTTTGGGAATACAATTGGTTATTAAAAGATTTTGTTTGTTGTGCTTAATTCCCTTTTTTATAACTGATACAAAAAACTGAAATTTATTGTTGGAGGATAAGCTATTCCTATGCGCATTTCACTGGTTGCTTAGGCCAGATCAACAGGAAACGTTCTCCTAAATAATTTTAGAAAAGCCAAAGCTATAAGCTAACAAGACTATTGAGGGAATGAGAATTACCTACACTCAAAAAGTCTTATTTGCAACGATATCAAAGCTTAAACAAAATACCAACAATAAAACAGTGAGTTTATCTTTTCTTGCATTCCCCTCTACAATAAGTTGGAATTCTCCCAACACTCTTCAAATGAGTTTTATTTAAGACGAAAAAAAAACTCCTCAGCTTTTATTTTTAAGTTGAAAAATAACTTTTTACAGTGGAGTTGAGATCGTTGCTTTAAGATCATATATTCTAAAAGAGCTCGCCAGAGCGAACCTATTGGTAAATGACAGTATAGGTCTCCATTGACTCTAACATAACGATTTTTTAAATTTAAATTTACTGGATAACTGTTATTTACGGCCCCTAATAAGAAAAGACAATCATTAAAAAAATTCGATCTACTAATTTGGTTTATAGATTTATTAAAGTTCTGTCACTCTGTAATTTTTACACTATTGATATAAGAACCAATAAGGTATGTATACTATGGATCCTTATGAGTAGCAGAGTTGATTAAACATTCTCCTCCTATAAGTCTGACTGTTGGTCTGTCCGTTTGTATATTGAAATAAGTTTTTTGAAGTGTCAGACCTGATGGGAACCGGGTTGTTATACTCGCATATTTACATCATATATAGTCCGGAATAGTTTTCTATATAAATTCAGTTATATCGGCTTAGAAATTACTGAGATACGAGCAAAAACCCAAGCCTGCCTCTAATTTGTATCCATAAATCGCTAATATTTACCGTTAAACCTTTATTTTTTTAAGTCTACTTGCAATTTATAAACTTTATTTATTCACTTTTAGATTAAATAAACTTATTTGCTGTTTCTAAATAATAGGCAAGTAATTGTGTAGTGAAAATTATATGAAAATACCACAAAAAACTGAGTGCTTTTCATATAAATTTGACTACACATTCACTTGCCTCTCATTTTGCAACAGCACATTAGTAGAATACTGTTATTTACTGCCCGTTCGCCAATATCGAACGATAACGTTGGCATAAGAAATAACATTTAAAACAAAATTTCAAAAATTGTTTTTATTTTAAATGTAATTTTTTATGCGAACGTTAACGTTCGATATCGGCGAACAGCCAGTTAGAAACAAACGATATCGGTTCATAAATGACATAGTTAAAGACAAATGAGAAACCATTTAAGTACAGCAACGCCCATAAGAAATATGACGACTAAATTTGGCTCAGATATTTTTTATATACAAATAGTATTTAATACTGAAAATAAGCTAAATCGGACCATATGGGCTAAGGAAGAATTGGCTTAACAATTTTGTGATGAAGGGAATATAAAATTCGCCTAAACCGAATATAGCACTTTTATTTAGTATACCCTTCACAACAGGTGGAGAGGTGGAGAGGGTTTATATTAGTTTGTCATTTTGTTTGTAATTTCGACAATATTGATTTTAGACTATTTAAAATATGTATAGGTAGTACACTAAATATTGATTTAAATCAACATTGCACTCGCACTAAATAAAACTCCAAAAAATTAGTGTATTTTTTATCAGATTTAACGATGATTGGTATTTTGTTCACTAGCACTTAAAGAATTTAGTGGTATTGCAAATTCGTTCAGTATCACTAACGGTGATTGAATACACAAAATCTGAACTCAGTTCAAATAGTGTAAAATTTGAACTTGCAATCAAAAAGGCAGCATATAAACATGCTCTCACTAAAAATGAAAAAAATTTTATTTTGTATGTGAACGGCTTTTGATTTTTGCGATGATATGCATAAGCAAAGGGAATTAAACAAAATGAAATTTTGTCAATAACGAAATAATTCTTGTCTTTAATCATGAAAAAACTAGTGTTTGATTTTAAGTTGAGTGCAAAATTTTAAGTTGAGCTTAAATGAGCGAGGAAAAAAACTGATGATTGTTTTTTTTTAAATCAAACAATTTTTTTTTCGAGTGCAAAATTTTTTAACATCCCTATCACTCATGTTTACTGAGATTGTTAATTTTCAATTCATCACTCAACATCAACAAAATGATTGCAATAATTCTGGGTCCTCATGCACAGAAAAAATTCTCGCAAATTTTTCACCAATTGAAGCATTAATCAAAAATAAAATCAGTCTTAATTAAACATTTAATCTAGTGAATTAAACGTATAATCAAGTGAATTAAACTTTAATTTGATACTATTAACTTGTTTTTGTTGATTTCAATTAATAATTTGTGATATTAGTTAAAAAATTTATTAAATTTGTACCAGCAATTTTTTCAGCATTTTTCCAAATTTATTTAGCACTTTTTTAGCATTTTTTAGTTTAAGTGATACATTTTTCCAATAATTTAAAGCTTTTTACCAGATGTGCAAATATGTACATAAATATTAAAACGGTTATTTTTTCAGATATAAAATTATAGTGTTATTTCTAATATTTTAAAAATAAATTGTGAGCCTAATAAATAAAATTGTGTTTAACAGGTTTAATTTTAAATATGATTCAATATAAATTTTTCAAAGCTGCGATATTTTTTTTATTAACAACAGACCAATTTTTGCATCTATTTTGATTTATTTTTATTCTATTTTATTTTTTAAAATGATGTGATTTTCATACCCTCTACCACTACTGGTGACTAGTTTGTTATTCTGTGTGAAACTTTTTTATTGTTCATCTAAGACCCCATAAAGTATTTATATTCTGGCTCATTCGATTAAGCCATGTCCGCCTACCTGTCCGTCTTTTAATAACACCCTTACTTTCAAAAGACTCAACAGAAAATAACAATATTGATGTCAAACTATCTCTAGATCCCCTAAGCAGTTTGGGAATGAAATCTAGCATAATCGACTTAGTAGAAAAAGAGTTATGAACCCAAATGTTGAACAATCTCCCTTAAAATGTATATTTTTGCTCAAAAAATTAAAAGTGGTGACAGAATGTACCGATTCTCATTAAATTTTGAACATATTTTTTTTATATGACTGGAAATCGCACTGAAATTTTATGAAGATTGGTCTACAATTTACCATAAGCCTCATGTAAAGCGTCCTAAAATAGTTTAAAAATGCATTAAACTTTAAAAAAATTTTATTGAGATTCGGTTTAATTTAATTTTTTTAAATATTTTTGATGAGCTACTCTTAACTAACGACCAGTCCAACATAAAATCTGCTTCTGGAAATCACATTAATGCTCCTAATAGTATTTTTGAAATAAATCAGGATATTTTATTTATCTTAGGCAACGAATTATACTACGATTAGATCAGGTTTTAAAAAGATTGGCTTATAATTTATAGATCCTATATAAAGCCCACTCCTAAACTATTCGAACGATTGGTATAACTGTCGAAACATATCATTAACTGGAAGTAAAAGTAACAGTTTTAACTGAATTTGGTCAAATTGGCCGTATGTCATGTTATTTTATACCATGCTAATTATTTTGTTCTGTCAAATTTAATCGTTATTATTTTTATTTAATATTTTTAGCACTTTTTAAATTTTTTTTAATTTTTTTTAGCACTTTTGTCACAAAAGGTAGCATTTTTCCTTAAACAAGTTTTGGAAACACTGGAAGTCGGTAACATTTTTCTACTTAAATTCACCGGTCCACAAATTATTTAAATAGGGACAAAAGCCACAATTGCCTCTAATTTTTGTCATAAAATCTATTGTTGTTGTATTTTTTTTTTTTTAGTTTATTATGTTAGTGTGTAGACTTTTTTTGCTTTTGGTGAATACACGATTTGCCTCTTAAAAACAGAAATGTCTTTTAATGAAAAATGTACTCAACATATTTATATTGTTTTTATTTCTATTTGATAATGTGTGCTGGTGGGTGAGTGCTCTAGTACCCTGCATTAAGATATTAGAGATTCAACACAGCTGAATATAACCTTCTTACTTGCTTATTTATAAATTCCTATTGGTTTATTCGTAACTTACGGTTAAGGGCTAAAGTACTTGACCTGTGGCGACAAAAGACTCAATAATTGTCGGTTTGAAAAAAATCTAAAAAAAAGTCTAGATGTTTAGAAAAAGCTTCCGAACATTTGCGTTTATCTAAGAATTTTAAACGGACTGAAGATTAAATTCGAGCTAACCAAACACTTAAATTTTGCGAAAAGAAAATATGTCTATATTTTTCTACTTTTACCATATCCATTTATCAATCGATTTAAAAAAATTATTTTTATATACTAGAACTGCTTGAAGCTAAAGTAATTTTTCAAAATATGTTTCAAATATACTAGTTTTTTATTTTTAATGCCAATTTCTAGCATATAAAGCGCGGTGCATTTATTTGGTTTGTTCTGTATAACACATATATTGTAAACATCACCATTTAGGACATTTCTAAAAGCAGATTTGCTTTTTTTTACCTAAATTTGTGTTGATTTTATGATGAATACTCTGTGATTTATCTTTTTTACTTTCGCTAGACTGTGGATAAATCTGTTTGATTGTTTGTTTCTAAACGCTAAAGTGTTTCTAAATGACACATCAAATAAATCCTTAAAATAAAAACAGTATTTCAAATTCCCTTAACAAGTATGGCTTGAAAAGTATTTACTTTTTTCTACCCAGTTGTTACAATAAAATTTTCTTTGTGTCAAGTTTTTCTTTACGAGTATTTGTATTGGGTCAGGTGGTACAGTGTTGCCGGTAATTTTTAAAGAGATATTCTGTACCCAATAGAGTTTTTTCCTACATTAATTCTAATAAATTTTATTTGAAAGTTTTAACTAAAAAAAAAAAAAAAATCAAATATGAATTCATAAAATTTTTTATTTTTCCAAAAAAATGTTTTTTTTTAATAAAAGCGCTGAATACAAACTTCCAAAAATTAGGTTACAGTCCAAAAGTTCAGAGCTTTTACTCTTGTAGAAGGATTAGAATGTCATTCTAAAATATCTTCTTGTATAAAATATGATATTAACTTTTCAATACAATTTTAGTTTATAGAAGAAAGTTCCTAAATTAAAAAATTGTTTGCCTTTATGGTTATGTCAACGCTCCTATCATCAAATAAAAAAAACAAATTTAGCAAGTAAGTGCAAACATAAAGAATCTTTTTTTTATGATGTAAAAAGAATTATGAAATATGTTTATATGATAACATTAATATATCATGACAGAATTTATAACAAATTTGCTGTTGCTACTTTTTTAGCTTTTGAATTTCTGTTGTTGCTTGTTTCAGGTTGTAAATTATTTATAATGTATTTATTTATGACTTTATGACACAAATTTAATTGTTGCATCATAAAATAAGATGTAACTAACGGTGTGTTGGTAATATATAAAATAAAAGTTCAAAGGATAATTGTTTTGTTGTTGATTTTAATATCAAAAATTGTTTGTTTGTTCTCGTTGTCTCTGCCATATCAATTATTATTCCTGTTCGGTGGATACTTTAGATGTTGACTAAATAGAACTTATGAGAAAAAAAACATACACACACATCTGACAGAATGATATTGGTAGACGCAGTATTATGACATGGGCAATCTTGGATCCGCCAGAACAAAATTATGTTATGAGGTGATTTTAAGGAGGGGATTTAAATGGGACCAAGGATCAATTTTGGACCTACCAGCTATTGTAAATTTATCGTCACCAAATTTTATATTGATATCAATCTTTTTAAGGCAGCTATGGCATTAAAAGCTTTTTTCTGGAGTTATATTTGTATGTGAGCTATGGTCGAATATTGACCTATTCAAATCAAATAAGATTAGATGATTAGGATTACAAAAAAATAAGTGTGCACCAATTTAATTTTAAATACGTAATAGTAAGATGACTTATAGGCACAAAGACTCTATTCCGGAATGATTTTCACCTTTTTCGACAGACTTGATACTTGTGACAATAAAATTTTATAAGATTATCTAAAAAATGTTGACTTGTACTTTGCGCGCAAAGTTACACAGTCAACCAGCTAGCTAGTGGTTCAAAGTCGATCGGTATACTTAAAGATAGGGCGTACTTTTTGAAGTTTTCTTATAATCTATATGAGTTATATTTTCCTTTTCCACTTTACAAGAATACTAGTAGCAAAAGTAAGCAAATTCGGTTCATAAATGACCTAGTAATAGGCAAATACCTTTTATTTTCTTCCAGAAATTTTAGTTTTTGCACAATACTATATGAACTAGTATAACCAGATTTGGCTTACGAGGAGTATTGTATGCTAAAAATGAAATTGTACTCCCTAATTTAAAGTATGGTACTATTGATAATATTATGCCGATAGGTATTTAAAATGTCGCACATCCGAATATGACAAATTTTTTGATTAGAATCAAAAAATCTCGCGTGAATAATATTTAAACTAGTCGCAATCATATGAGATTATAAAGTGCGAATCTCTAGCTTAAAAATGGCATACACTCACAATATTCTGTACGTAAAATTAACTGAAATTGTAATATAAAATAAATGAATATCCAGTTAAAAACCGGTCTACTTATTTTTCATTTATTTTTAACGAAAAGTTCATTTAATTTTTACTGTCAAAAATTCAACTGCGAATTCCGTAAAAACAAATGAATTTTCAGTTATTTTATTAAAATTAACTATTAAAAAAATAACCGACAAATTCCGTAAAAACAAATGAATTTTCAGTTATTTTATTAAAATTAACTATCAAAAAATAACTGACACATTCCGTAAAAACAAATGAATTTTCAGTTATTTTATGTAATTCAGTAATTTTATATAATACAGGTTTTACTCGAATTTCTAAAAAATACCAGACTCCTGTCCCGCTTGTTGTTCTAATGAAAGAGAGAGAATATTTATTTTTATTTACTTACCCCGTTAAACATGTTTGTTTTAGTTTTGCTATACTGACCACTTTGTTTACAGAAGAACTTTCAATTATAAGACACCAGCAGCATGCCCGATATGGCATTCGCAATTATTTTACCATAAAAATTTCATGTATTTAACTAAATAATTTTAAAAAATAGAATATGGGAATTTTCTACACAAAACAAGCAAATCGTTTTTTACTTTTACTTTTTGCCACAGATTTATACATAGATTTATTTTTTGGTAGTTAAATTATATAAAATAACTGAAAATTCATTTGTTTTTACGGAATTTGTAGGTTATTTTTTTGATAGTTAAATTATATAAAATAACTGAAAATTCATTTATTTTTACGGAATTTGTGGTTAATTTTTTATGGAATTCGCGGTTGAACTTTTGACAGTAAAAATTAAATTAACTTTTCGTTAAAATAAAATGCAAAATAAGTAGATCGGTTTTTAAGTAAATTTAGAGTTGTTTTAAATTTCATTTTCATTTAATTTTACATACAGAATACTTTTCCTTAATCAACTGACAATATTAAATGCAACCGAAAATCCGTATTAATGTGCACTTAGTTTTTTTAATAAATGTTAGAATCAGTTAAAAATCAATTTGCTTGGAATTTTAAATGTTTATTTATTTAAAAATGACTGAACGGAATACTTCTTGAATAACCTACAGTCCGTTACTGTAATAATATTGTGAGTGTACCAATTACAATTTTTATACCCACACCTCAGTAGTGAAAAGGGTATTATGCGTTTGTGCTGATGTTTTTAACGCTTTAAAAAATTGGTCATCAACCCACATTTAAGTACACCGTTTGACTCAGAGTCGCTTTTCGAGTCGATCAAACGATGTCTGTTCGGATTGCTGGCTGCCCATGTAAGCGTAGTGCGCAAAGTTCAGATTGCAATTTTGGAGATTATCTGACGAAATTTGGTACATATGTATGTTCTAATTGGAACAAGGACCAAGCATTCCATACAAGATTATTTCTGGAATAAAGTCTTGGTGCTCATAAACCATCTTATTCTCTTGGTTCTTAGATTAAACGTGGTCCAAACTTATTATTTTGCAATCTTAAGCATATTTATTGGAATCGGTCCATATTCGATCATAGCTCCCATACAAATATACTCTCGAAAAAAGCTTTTAATTATTTAACTTCCTTATAAAAGTAGCTCTTAACATACAATTTGACGACAGTCATGTCATGAAAAAATGTGCTGATAGGTCAAAGTTAACCATAGGTCCAATATAAGCCCCCTACCTAAAATTACTTACGGCCATTATAACAATCGATTGATAAACTTCGTGAAACTTTTGTTTATTTCTTTAATTCAAAACAGAAGTAAATTTTTGTGCTTAAATTTTGTTTTAAATGGCAAATTGTGTTGTTTTTTGCGTTAAATTGTGTTCTCTTTGCAAAAGTGTAAAGAATTTAATTTTACCTCAACCTATCATTGAAGTTACCATATCTTAAAATGCGTAAAGTTCCTTTGTAAAGTTACCATGAGGATAAACCTGCTGTTGGGTTATCAGTCACTTTGTAGTTTAATACTTATAACCAAAAATCATTTATATGTCAGATAGCATCCTAAAAATAACTATTTGTAAATCGTAATTAAAGGGAAACTATATGAGAGTTTATGATCATATCTTAACAATGTTCTACAAAAATTGCTTTTACAGGAATCTTTACATCATAGAATGATTTTGTTTGCGTGTCCACGATTGCTCATGGGTCCCATACAGGATGCACTCCATTTTTTATATACTGTGGTGTAGGGTAACATATAGTCGGGCTCGACCATATAGTTTTTCTAATTTAACAACACTGTACAGTCCGTAACATATTTCTATTACATTTTTACAACATAGCTTGTTAGAAGTTTTAATCACTAAATGCTGATGTTCATTTTTTATGTAATAATTGATAAATTTTAAACATGTTTTTCTTTCATTATTATAAAATAAATAATTATTTCATTTATTGAAATGTATAAATAAAACCTGCCAATAAAATTTAATATATTTAAAAAAATTATTATTAATTTAAATTTTATGAACAAAAAATGGCTAAAACTGTGTCTTAAGTACTTGTCCATTTGTTATAATACGCTTAAAAGCCCTAAACATGCGAACTACTCATGAAGTTGAATTAAATTTGCTTGAAAATATGATACACATTCGTGAACTCACATAAAGCCAACATGCAACATTTAAAAAAAATTTCACAAAACAAGAAATAATTCAGGCATAAAATCATTATTAAACATTAACATGAATATAAAAACAACGGAAACTTTTTTTATTGTTGGTATTAGAAAAATGTTATTACTGACACTAATACAACCATAAACGGCACTCTCACACATTCTTTATAACACAGATATATTGTTGTTTATTAAACGCTAAAAGTAAATAAAACACACATTAGCTAAATTAATAACTACGTTTTTTATTTAACCCTAAATTAAAATAACAACAAATACTGACAAACATAAAGAAACAAATTAATACACGCACACATTCAGCTACATTAACACCCATATGCATACAAAAGATACCAATGGGTGTTAATGTTTATCATAAAACTAGACTGAAGGCAACAAAAACAAAGTAATAACCCGATACTTTCGATACTGCTCCTCCCAGTACTCCTACAGCAACAATAAAATTAACTGAAACTCACTGGCACAAAAACATACATTTACTACCCATAGAAAACAGGCACAAAATGTTGAAGGCGTATCAAAAAAAGTGACATTAACAATTGTCAAATTATTTTAACACGCCATAACGACATCATAAATGTTTTCAACAAAAAAAAAAAAAAAAAAAAAAGGATAAACTACAGCAGTAATAATGACAAAATAAATTTATAAATAAATGAAATTTTGTTTTATTATTACTCGTAAATGTAAATTTTGTTAACAGTCATGTACGTTTTTATATCACCATTGTTCCGTATAAAATCTCAAAACTTTTATATACAAATTTAAACTGTTTCATTGTGTTAACGAAAATGAAAATTTTCAGTGCAAAAGGTCATTTTTATTACGGACATGTTTGTTTTTTTGTTTTGCAATGAGTATTTGTGTGTAATGTGAGTATAAGTAATAAGATAGAAACAATTTATAAAAAACATACGCCTACGATATAAAACGAAGGCTGTATTAGTTAATAAATGATCATTAATGTTGCTATTAGAAATAAAACATCTGCACGAAACTCAATAATGATGTTCATGAAACCTTCATTATAATTTTTTTTTATTATTCACTTCGTTCGCATTCAATAAGATCAATAACCATAACATGAGAGCAATCAATACTCGATATTTAAGAGCCAAGAGAGACGAAGTTAACTTGTTTATTTATACAAGAGAATATGAAGATTAACAAATGTGAAACAAAACAACAATTAAAAACATCTCGATTAAGTTCATGGAAAACACAATATGAATTAAAAGTCAGTGTTGCCAGTTGTAGAAAAAGAAAAACCTTTAAGTAAGAAAAAAACCAAAATAACCATGAAGGGCAAATGCAACAAGATAAGGAAGTACATTAATATTAAAATAACAAAAAAAACTAAATTAATTGTTTTCGATGTAAATTTTCAGTAAAATTTAATTTATTTAATCCTCTATTTTATCGTGAAAAGTGTTGTCGCTTAAAGAGATAATCGGGTTTCTGGTTGTAGATAATCTTATGTGTGTTTTAAGAACTTTTGTTTTAAGTAGGTCTTGAAGCGTTTTTCTATAGATTTCCAGCGAAAACGAAGATACGTCACGTCGTTCTCTTAAATTAAAAACTCTTCGTGGTATTGCATTGAATATAACTTTCCGTTTAGATCCGCTATAATTGTCACAACTATAATATATAATCCTGAGCATGGAAAAAGTACGAGAGCAAGCATATATGTATAGCGTGGTCCTTCCAACTGAAATTGCAATTGAAGATAATACCTTAATATTTAGTAAAGTCGACAACTTGGATTATTTGTTTATTTAAAATAATCGGATGTACAGGGCCAAGTGAAATTGATCTTTTTTCTGATAATTATACATTTTGATTTATTTGGGTTAATACTTATTCTATTGGCGGATGCCCATAGAAAAATACCCTTTAGTTCGTCATTAAATTTTATGATACACTCATTTATTGATATGGGATTACTGCTGATATAGATCTCTGCGTGAGCGGAATATATTCTAAATTTAGAAAAACTCAGCTCATCAAGTAAATCATTTGCATAGAGTGTGAAGAGAAGTGGTCCTATTATTAACCCTTGTGGAACACTTCGTTTTACTGACAAGTAATTGGAGTATAATATAAAATTTTGAACATATTGTGTTCTGTTCTGAAAATAGAGTAATAATAAACGTGTAGATGTCATCGAAAGATTAAAAAAAGTTTGTAACTTATATCCAAACATTGTATGATCAACTATATCAAAGGCTTTGGAATGATCCAACAGTACTAAATTGAGTGATTTTATTTTGATCAAGTTTTTTTCTCAAGTCCTATGGAACAGCAATTAAAGCTGTGAAACAACTATGACGAGACCTTAACCCTGATTGTCCGTCTGTGATTATGTTAATATTATTTAAGAACGAAATCATTTTCTGGTAAAGAAGTTTTTCAAAGATCTTTGATAAATATTGTTAAATCTCTATAGGTTTTCCATCTGTACGTATAACAGCAAGTAGTGATAACTTTGTGATATATATGTGTTATTATTGGTAGTAATTTTGGAAATAGAATTTTGAGAAACTTAATATCTCATTTTATCGCACCAAATAGCATTCGAATTTATGGACATGCATATATTATTATAAAGAGAACATAAAAGAGAAAATTAGATGAGTTAACTAAACTGGCAACATTTCTATAGAGTATTAGGCTGACTTTTAAAACGTACTAATACAAAGTTTGTATCAGAGATCAGCAATGAATCGCTTTTTCGCTACTCATACTGACTCATGAAATTTTAAGTATAAGTGAGTAGAAATCATTTAAACTCAACTACTCTGATTCACTCACACTCACAAATATGAGTGTGACGTCGACTCATACTCACACATTTAAAAATGACCTCAATTTGATTTGTGATTTCAGGAAAATTCTTATAATACTCACATTGATTCAGCTCATTTAACTCATCCAAGTATATTTGCAAGTTTAGTCATTTAACAGTTTCTTATTAGTATAAAATGTATAAAAATATAAAAAAGCATAAAATTGTAAGTTTATACAGAAACATTTTGGGGAAATTACATTTTTTTTTATTATTATTGATATTTATGAGCAGGTTGTAAAAAATGGATAGAAATAGTGAGATAAAGGAAAAAATAAATAGCGGAGTTTTCCAATTAGTGAAAAAACGTAAGGGTAGAAGCCCATTGTGGACTCACATTTTGCTTCGCTTATACACATTGAGTTCTGTTGAATATAAATCAACCACTACTTAAATGTTCTAAGTATGAGTACGATGAGTAAAAACAAACTTCTGAGTGAATATGAGTTTTGATCGAATTACAATAAGTATGAGTGCGTATAAGTACAAGAAATTATGAGTCATGATTCGGCTCTACTCACTTTTTCACTACTCATTGCTGATCTCTGGTTTGTATACAGATTTACTACTGTATTTTAACCATGTACATGTTCAAAGAAACATTGCAACTATGTGTTTTGTTTATTTAAACGTTTTGAAATGTAAGTGATGCAATGAATAATATTAAAAATAAACATGTAGTGTTTGCAAATGAAATGTTAAATGTCACAAAGCATCAATTTTAAAACCGATGCCCGGATTGCTGTTTTACTGCGCTACTAATGCTTAACAGTGATGTTTTGGAAGGGTTTGCATTGTATATATTTTGTACTGCGGCGTTATGAAACATTATGCTCTGTTCTAATACAAAGCAATTGACGTTTTGGAAGTCAGCCTTACTAACAAAAAAGAGATGAGAGCGAGACCTGTGAAACCAAAGCTGTTTTGATGAACTACCTCTTTGTGTTAACGATATGAAACAAAATGTGTTCACTAGCAGCAAGAATAAAACAACAGTTTGTTCAGTAATCTAAATTTTATTCGAATATGATCTTCATTAAACGAATATGTCCAATATATTTGTGAATGAAGTTGATCATGCGGCCCTTTATTAGATATATTAATTTTATTTTCTTGGGACTTTATGTGGCACTTTAAATGATTTTATACAAAAATTATTGTAAAAATTAACACATATAGAAAATATGGCAAAAATTTGGCGATTATAAAAAGTTGTATAAAAACAAATTACAACTTACAGTTCGTTTTTTCGTTTTACCATTAAATATCGGCAAGTTGTAGCAAATGGCCCTTAGAAAATAGTTTATCGTACCTTCTTAAAACATTTTTTAATTAAAAACTATCTTTTATGACCATAAGGGGTGGCTGAACCGAATCTTTGATACGCTCGAAACAAAGTAGGTGTACATGACTGAACTTTATATTTTATCTTTTGAAACTCTCCTGACAGTTTTATAAATGGCTGATTATCACAAAGTTTTGATGATTTTATTTCTAGTCATATAAAAGTTATTAATTTATGTTGTTTATACATTCTAAATTTTCAAATTGGTTTGATCGTTATTGATGTTGGCGTTCATTTGTTTTTATATTTCTGTAGCTTTAACCTTTATGATGCTACTCGTTGTTTTTTTCTAAACATTGGAATTAAAAATGCAATCCTGGACTACGAGCTAGATTAATTACTACTTGAATGTTAGAATAAAATGGCAAAATAAAAACAAATTTCAAAAATTTTATAAAATACTATGGCTCGTTTTAGTTCTAGGCATATTAAAGTGATTTTAAGGAGGTTAAGTTATATGCACCTATATGGTAACCGATTTTTGAACCGATTATTAGTAGAATCTGGTACTTAGTTACACAATTTTTTTAATGCATTTTTTTGGAAGGCGACTTTAGGTGAGACTTATGGTGAATTATGGGCTGATCATCAAAAACTGCATGCCAAATAGATCTAAATTGGGCCAAATTTATTGTAGCCCACCTGCAAACACCACTATGTTAAAAAAAATCCTGAGAAACTCGATGAAAATAGTTTTTTAAAGTTGCAATGCCAATCCATATAGAGAGTTTTGCAGGAGTATTGAATATTTTGCCAGAAATTGCGCGTAACTTATCGAGTTTTTAATAAGATTAATAAAACTTATTAGCGAGGCATTTTTAAAAACAAATAAAATGGCGGACTTAACAAAATTTTAATTTTATTTAACTCAGCAGTGCTTGCAAGTGGACTACTCATATCATTCGTTAAGGTTTTATTCGTATTTAAGTGTTTCCGCGAGACGATTTTTATGGGGCCTTTGGTAAAGTATTGACCGATCTTGACGAAGTAGTCATACAAAATGAGTCTGTGCAAATTTAGTAACAATCGATGTATTCTGCTACCAACTTGTGTCATTTTTTTTTAACATAGATAATACTATTTTAGAATAATGTTTCACATTTGGGGTCATAAGCTTTTTCTTACTGAACCGATTGTGTTAGATTTCAACTCAAAACTGCTTAGAAGACACCAAAATTATTATTTTTAATCATGCAAAAGTGTGCGTGATTTCAACAGACGGAAATGCCTTAATTGACTAAGAAACACTCAAGAATGCAGAATATTTATGTCTTAGACGAATATTTAAAGAGTTCTACACTAGTGGTGGAGGGTATAAAAATATCATTGTAACACACACTTTAAGAATTCATCACATTTTCCTTAAAATCTAAAAACAAAGTACAAATTCATTACTTAAAGAATAAAATGAACAATTTTAACATAAATTTAAAAAATACGGAAAATAATTTTGCTTGCACATTATTAAAAAAAAAAAAAAAAAACTCCTGCTTTTTCGAAAGGTAAAAAGCATATGATATGTTTCCTCCATATATTTTTATGTTAAGTATTAAAAAAGGGTAAATATTATTGATAGAGTTTTTCTATTGCGAATTTTTCTTCACTAAAAATTTCTACATACATATCTTCACCTAAAATGCTAAAGAGCAAAACAACAATTTTTATATTTTTACAGGAGAAGCAAAAAACTCAACAAAATCAATAACAACAAGGTGACTTGGCGCTTAAATTGTTTAATAACGACGCCATTTTCTGATCGAACGGATCTATAATTTTTTGTAAACATCAATCATGAACTCTATTTCGAACTTTTTTTTGGCATAACTTCACTTTTTGAAAATTTATTAATTTTGTTGTATTACAATCCAATTAGTTGGGAACTTTTTGAAAACTTGTGTGTTCTTCTATAAAAATATGAAAAATCGGTAAAGGGTTAAAATTTTTTTTTGATTTTTTTCAAAAGCTATCAGTCAGATAAAAAGAAAATATACATAACAAATTATTTCATAATATATTACTGCAATATGAATAACAACACTTATTTAATCTAATTTTTTGTGGAATTAGGCTATTTTGCTTCTGACACATCCAAATGATTGCCATTCATAGTCTTCTTGTTTTAAAAATAATTTTTTTTTTACATTTGTTTGTTTAATACGAACAAAAAAAAATCAAAATAAGTTTTATAAATCCATAAAAAAAAAGAAAGCAAAACCTAATTTTTCTTCGAAAAACGTAACATTTTATGCAAATTTATATATAAAATTTAAGTTCAAGCGATAAAATCTAAATATATCAATGAAAAATCGTTGGCATTTTTCAGAAAAAATTGTGATTTGAATAAGTACTTGTAGCGAATAACGTTTATCTTACTACTCAAGGTTGCAAGTGTAGAAGTTTAGTGCGCATGCATTTTATATTCCGGCTCCTATCTCGTCGGCAAACGGTGTAGGTTTTTCATTTATAACTAAACTCGGTTTTAAGCTAACTACAGCTACGTTTATTTTAATATGCATGCAAAAAAAATAAATAAAAGGATAGGTAAAGAGATAGAAAAACAAATAGGAAAGAAAGAATGATAGAAACGGAAGTAGGAATTTTCTTTACAGAACAAACATTTGGTTAGCGAAGATCTAAGAACGCTAACTACCCCTCCCAACCATGATCATGTATATACCTCGCAAAGACAATAACCTAACATGATCCCAAATACAACTCACCCTCTCACAGACAGTTCAGAAATCAGAATTTAAAGTTCTTAAAATTTCATTGTTATTTTAACAAATTTTATTAAAAAAAAGCATTTCTACTCTAATCTAAACAAAATTTAAATTTCAACTTATAAGTAAATAAAATTTAAATATGAAATTATTATTAAAACTGGTAAACATTTGTATAATGCGCAAAGTAATAAAAAATTTAATATGGGCAATTATCAAAAAAAAAATTTATTCTAAAGTAAAAAAAAGAATTAAAAAAAATTTCATTTGTGCAATAAAAATATTCATAATCAAAAAAACAATATAGGTAATAATAATTTATAAAAAAACAAAGTTTATCTTGAGCAGGACTCGAACCTGTAGTTCACTAAACGACGAGCACGCACTGACCCGCTAGGCCATTCCGTACCTCGATCACAAAACCGACATTAATTATTTAAGTTACGCGTTACTTGCATTTATTTTATACTTTAAATTTTTCTATATTTTTTTTTTTTTGTTTTGGAACCGTATGTTGTTTTATATTATATAAAAATATTAAGGAATAATAAAATAAGGAAGACAAATTGGTATCATCCTCAATGTTTAATTAGATAATCTCAGGAAATATTATCTTTTAAATTGGATACAAGCAAGTTTTGGGTGCATTTAACACTCGTTAAATAATTTAAGGCTATGCTAGTAACATTCTGCTCTGTTAATAGTAAAATGTTATTAACATCAGTCACTTAAAATATGTACATACATACATATTTTAGTTATAGTTACATCTAAATTAATATTTCCTGGGATTAATAATATGTTTATACCAAAAGAAATAGAAAATAAAGATATTCAAACTTACTTGTTAGAGGAACTCCGGAAAGTACTTTCTGCGGCTCCTTGCTTAACTGGAAGTGGGTTTGGTTAAGATAGGTTAATTAAACATTTGATGACTAGGTATTGCTAATTCCAAGTAACCTTCTTTAGTGATTTTACTACAACGAGAAATCTTGTCCATTTAAGATTTTAATAAACATTTTTTTTTATTGTTATAATTTATTTTGTTCTTGTTTCACTCAGTTTTAATTTTTGTAATTTTTACCGTTTGTCAGATTATAATTATTGCACATTCGAAGAAGTTTTTTTTTTAAATTTTTTTTTTTTTTTTTGTTTTTATTTATTTTATTTTTTTTTTTTTATTTTTGTTATTTTTTTCTTTTTGTTTGATAGCTGCCCGTATTTAAAACAATGTATCCAAAAAAATTTAAGGTCGTTTTAATAAGTTATAGCTATAACAAGTGAAAGCAAATTAAAATAATGAAACTAAATTGAAATTAATATTTTAACACAACATTCTGTTTGTTAAATTCCGGTCTTCAAAATAGCTGTGTAATTTAAACTAAATTTAAAGTGACGTTCGTGATTTGTATAGACAATTTACAGATTCACTACATATTTTGTTGTATATTGGAAACGGTGTTACTAAAAATTTAACTTGATTTACTTTTGCAATATCTAAGGCACTTTGCCCTTAAAACAAAATTATTTTGTATTAAACGTACACTGGATAGATTTTAAATATTATGTTTAAATTCGATTTTTTTCTATTTTTCTCAATAAATTCACTACGTTTTCATTTAAATCTTAATACAAATTAAACTTTCTGGCTTCGGGATTTTCTTAATATTGGTTTTTTTTTCCACTGAAATTTACTATTCTTTTAATTTTCTTTTTCTTTAAATTTTTAAGACTTGCACAACCACTGCACTTTTAATTAATGAATAATCCTACACTAGTCAAATAAGCAGCTTCCTATTTTCCAAAACCCAATTCGTCCTAGACTAAATTTTCAAATGCATAGTTCTGCCGGCTATAATCCTTCATACGGGGTTTTCCAAAGGGTTTCCCGTCGCCCTCAGATAAAAGCCTTTTTGCGTTCCCAAAATTTAGGCAATTCAAGTTTATCTCTAAAAATAAGTAAATAAGTTCCGGTGCTCGCTCCACGTTCAGAAAATCCTTTCAGAAAAACTTAAAAAAAAACTCTTAAATACATATACATATACATATACATATACATATACATATACATATACATATACATATACATATACATATACATATACATATACATATACATATACATATACATATACATATACATATACATATACATATACATATACATATACATATACATATACATATACATATACATATACATATACATATACATATACATATACATATACATATACATATACATATACATATACATATACATATACATATACATATACATATACATATACATATACATATACATATACATATACATATACATATACATATACATATACATATACATATACATATACATATACATATACATATACATATACATATACATATACATATACATATACATATACATATACATATACATATACATATACATATACATATACATATACATATACATATACATATACATATACATATACATATACATATACATATACATATACATATACATATACATATACATATACATATACATATACATATACATATACATATACATATACATATACATATACATATACATATACATATACATATACATATACATATACATATACATATACATATACATATACATATACATATACATATACATATACATATACATATACATATACATATACATATACATATACATATACATATACATATACATATACATATACATATACATATACATATACATATACATATACATATACATATACATATACATATACATATACATATACATATACATATACATATACATATACATATACATATACATATACATATACATATACATATACATATACATATACATATACATATACATATACATATACATATACATATACATATACATATACATATACATATACATATACATATACATATACATATACATATACATATACATATACATATACATATACATATACATATACATATACATATACATATACATATACATATACATATACATATACATATACATATACATATACATATACATATACATATACATATACATATACATATACATATACATATACATATACATATACATATACATATACATATACATATACATATACATATACATATACATATACATATACATATACATATACATATACATATACATATACATATACATATACATATACATATACATATACATATACATATACATATACATATACATATACATATACATATACATATACATATACATATACATATACATATACATATACATATACATATACATATACATATACATATACATATACATATACATATACATATACATATACATATACATATACATATACATATACATATACATATACATATACATATACATATACATATACATATACATATACATATACATATACATATACATATACATATACATATACATATACATATACATATACATATACATATACATATACATATACATATACATATACATATACATATACATATACATATACATATACATATACATATACATATACATATACATATACATATACATATACATATACATATACATATACATATACATATACATATACATATACATATACATATACATATACATATACATATACATATACATATACATATACATATACATATACATATACATATACATATACATATACATATACATATACATATACATATACATATACATATACATATACATATACATATACATATACATATACATATACATATACATATACATATACATATACATATACATATACATATACATATACATATACATATACATATACATATACATATACATATACATATACATATACATATACATATACATATACATATACATATACATATACATATACATATACATATACATATACATATACATATACATATACATATACATATACATATACATATACATATACATATACATATACATATACATATACATATACATATACATATACATATACATATACATATACATATACATATACATATACATATACATATACATATACATATACATATACATATACATATACATATACATATACATATACATATACATATACATATACATATACATATACATATACATATACATATACATATACATATACATATACATATACATATACATATACATATACATATACATATACATATACATATACATATACATATACATATACATATACATATACATATACATATACATATACATATACATATACATATACATATACATATACATATACATATACATATACATATACATATACATATACATATACATATACATATACATATACATATACATATACATATACATATACATATACATATACATATACATATACATATACATATACATATACATATACATATACATATACATATACATATACATATACATATACATATACATATACATATACATATACATATACATATACATATACATATACATATACATATACATATACATATACATATACATATACATATACATATACATATACATATACATATACATATACATATACATATACATATACATATACATATACATATACATATACATATACATATACATATACATATACATATACATATACATATACATATACATATACATATACATATACATATACATATACATATACATATACATATACATATACATATACATATACATATACATATACATATACATATACATATACATATACATATACATATACATATACATATACATATACATATACATATACATATACATATACATATACATATACATATACATATACATATACATATACATATACATATACATATACATATACATATACATATACATATACATATACATATACATATACATATACATATACATATACATATACATATACATATACATATACATATACATATACATATACATATACATATACATATACATATACATATACATATACATATACATATACATATACATATACATATACATATACATATACATATACATATACATATACATATACATATACATATACATATACATATACATATACATATACATATACATATACATATACATATACATATACATATACATATACATATACATATACATATACATATACATATACATATACATATACATATACATATACATATACATATACATATACATATACATATACATATACATATACATATACATATACATATACATATACATATACATATACATATACATATACATATACATATACATATACATATACATATACATATACATATACATATACATATACATATACATATACATATACATATACATATACATATACATATACATATACATATACATATACATATACATATACATATACATATACATATACATATACATATACATATACATATACATATACATATACATATACATATACATATACATATACATATACATATACATATACATATACATATACATATACATATACATATACATATACATATACATATACATATACATATACATATACATATACATATACATATACATATACATATACATATACATATACATATACATATACATATACATATACATATACATATACATATACATATACATATACATATACATATACATATACATATACATATACATATACATATACATATACATATACATATACATATACATATACATATACATATACATATACATATACATATACATATACATATACATATACATATACATATACATATACATATACATATACATATACATATACATATACATATACATATACATATACATATACATATACATATACATATACATATACATATACATATACATATACATATACATATACATATACATATACATATACATATACATATACATATACATATACATATACATATACATATACATATACATATACATATACATATACATATACATATACATATACATATACATATACATATACATATACATATACATATACATATACATATACATATACATATACATATACATATACATATACATATACATATACATATACATATACATATACATATACATATACATATACATATACATATACATATACATATACATATACATATACATATACATATACATATACATATACATATACATATACATATACATATACATATACATATACATATACATATACATATACATATACATATACATATACATATACATATACATATACATATACATATACATATACATATACATATACATATACATATACATATACATATACATATACATATACATATACATATACATATACATATACATATACATATACATATACATATACATATACATATACATATACATATACATATACATATACATATACATATACATATACATATACATATACATATACATATACATATACATATACATATACATATACATATACATATACATATACATATACATATACATATACATATACATATACATATACATATACATATACATATACATATATTTAAATGATAAGCTCAATAAGGAAATCATTTAAATAGCAAAATAAAGAAGAAATACTAAAAACTAGGAAAATATTTGCGCCTTTTTACAGGAGTAAAATTTTAAAAGAACAAGTGTAATAAATTAAATACAACGGTTCATAATTTTAAATGCAAATAAAAATTTACATAGTAAAAACAATAACCAAGTAGAGTTTGAACCTATTTAACAATAGAATTTGAATAAAATGAAGTTTCCCCGCTACAAGCGCTCTACATACTTACGGGCAGTGTATACTAAACAGGTTAACGAATCGTTTTTTTAATATAAACTTAGTCATTCCAAATGTCAAAACTCCATACAAAAAATTGACAGCCAGGATAACACTCGTTGATGAATATACATATCCTATGACTATGTCTGCTGTAATGAACCTAGTCCCTATCATATGAGGCGTCCGCGGAAACCCCATTTCGACAAATATATGGATCGACTGCCAGACGAGCAGACGGATATCGTTAAATAAACTTCGCTCCTCATAAAGACCCACAGTATTTATAGTTTATAGGTTCTATGATCAATATTGTAGAAATTACAAACGGAATAGAATATGTTCACCTTGGGTGAAGGGTAGAAAAACACAATATCTGAATAAATTTAAGACTTTATGGAGAAAATAAATAATAATTTAAGAATTGAATTCAACAAAACTCTTAAGATATTATCCTAAAAAAGTGTAATTGAAATAAGAAAAGCACAAAGTATTTGTGTTTAGGAACTTAAAGCTAAACAATTTTAATAGCTTTCTAAATAGTTTATTGTTTATTGAAACAAAAATATATAATTTTTAAATTAATTCCTCAACTTTTATAGATTGCATATTTTTTTTAAGCAAACTTAAATTTCTACTTAAAGCATTAACATGTATTTAAAACACATACATTTATTACTTATTAGCACAATTATGTCTACATAATTTAAAAGAATGACAAATTTATTTTAAATATTACATATTTTTTTTTTTGCTACACAAAATACAAACATGCCAATTATCTAGGGGATTTTAACTTTAACTTTTCAACCGAAATTTGTTGGGAAAAAATTATAATCTCAAAGTTGATGTGGTTGGTTTAAAGCGTAAAATGTAAAATACTCCTCAAACCAACAGCCACACAGCATGAAACATTGCGAGTACAAGTATGAATGGAGATACAATGAAATTCATACACACACACACATAAAATGAAATACATTCAACTATAAAATATATACAAAATATAAACAGAGTGATACACAGATATAAACAGCGAATTCACGCACTCATGCTTTTAAAAACAATACCAAAAGGGTGTCCAAAAAAAAGAATTTAATATGCATAATAAAAACTTAAACAGTTTAAAGATTTTCTATTTTCCAGAACTGTACTTTACAAGAAAATTAAAAAATGCAACACAAATATATACAATAATTTTTTTTAAATTGAAGTAAAATTTTAATTAAAAATATTTCTGAGAATTTCTGAACACCCTTACTGCTAGAAACAAAAGAAGAGAAAAAGATAAATAAAATTGTTCACCAACTTAAATCAGGAGATAATTGTTAGAGCAGAATGAAAAGGATGAGTAAGTAGAAAAAACAACAGCTGAAGTTTAAACACACAACAATTTTCGTTATTTTTTTCATTTAGGATTTTTATTTAGAATTTACAATTTTTTTTTTTTTTTTGTCACCACGGAATTACAAGATTAACTGCAGTGAAAATAGATTTTATGTGTTTTCAGGGTAAAAAGTGTCACAAATATTAAAGTGGAAAACTACGAGACAATGAGGGGGGAAAAACAAAATAAATTAAAATTATAAAACAGCTTCTAATACATTTATTCAGAAAATTATTCTTTCCACCAAAGCAGATTTTAAATAGTTTAAGTCTCAAAGTTTTAATGTTGGAAGGAAAGTTTTTGAGTTAAGAAGAAAAAAAAAATCTTGAACATTCTTAATGACCATTGGGAATTTAGTTTGTAATGCAAGTGTGACAGGGAAAAATTTATTTTGTTGTTGCTAGTAACATAAATTTGAAAATGTGCTTAAGAGTTATCGCCGAGATTAATAAAAAAAATATTTTAAATAAAAACATAATTAAGCATTATGTATGGGAAGAGAAAAACCACAGGTGAACTGAATTAACGAACTATTATGGCGAATGCAACTGAACTCTTCATTCAAGAACTTAGTAGAATAGACAAGGAAAATGCTAAGGATATACTGTTTTTTGTAATGGATACTTTAAGATCGATGGCGGAGGCCAACCTGGGAATCACCGGAAGACCTCTAAGAAAATAATCAATAGCACGACAAAAATATTGAGACAGATGGAAGAAAGAATAAGCTATAAATACTCTAATTATACGCTTTATTCCGAATTAAATTGGCGAATTCAAACGGCAATTCGTAACGCATGGAATGGGTGTCTTACCATACAATGCCAGCAGATTGAAAGACTAAAAAACATGCATGAAGACTTCAATCTCTGTACCAAAACGGCGGATTTGTTTTTAGTATTATACACAGAAAACATTTTCAATAGTATTTTATCAAATAAAAAAATTGTTTGAAAAGTATTTCAATTAATATTTTAGTTGAAAAAAAAAAAAATAAAATTTTGATTTAAATAATATTTACTGCCTGGCCCACAATGTCGACAAGAACATTTCTTTCGAATATTTATATTGTAAACAAAAACAAACTACAGTTTTTTATTATTGTTTTCAATATAAATATGCGACAGAAATGTTCTTGTCGACATTGTGGGCCAGGCAGTTAAGTTGTTTTGAAATACATGTAAAAAAATTAATAAAATAGCAAAAAATCTTGATTGACTTTTTCGCTAAAAATAAAATAATTTAAACTTGTAGAATTATTATTGGGAATTGTCAAAACCTGAGCCATATCTTATATGTAAATACGGGAAACATATAATTTTTTTGAAGTTGATTTTTATGGATCTTATCGTCCACCGATTTTAATAAGACATATATCGTTTTAAAGGTATCTGTGTGTAGATATGCACAATATAAATTTCTTTTTAAATTTTTGGAATTAAAGTGTTTAAAAGCACTATAATTTATTTTGCAAACACACTGAGTACGTGTATTAACGGTGGTTGAAAAATCTAATGCTTTTTGTTGTTGTTTAAAAAATGTTTTCGTTTTTTGCTGTACTTGCCAACACACACGCACACAAATGGATGAAAAGAGTGCATTTTATTGGTTTCTTAAAATGTGTACGTTTTTGTTATATAACGCACTGGTTCTCTCGAAAGTTAATGTTAAGTAGTCGAATTTCGGCCACCGGGCGAAACTAGTTTAATTTAATCATTCTTGAGCATATTTTTAATTAAAATTAAAAATGTCAATTATAGAAAAAAAATTCAAAATTTTAAATTCTTACAATTTTTATTAATCAATATAATCATAGGTGCAAAATCAACAAAGGGTTTGCTTGATTCTATGAATTTGGTGATTAGAGACAATTTTTAATTTTTTCTGTGCAGGGAAAGGGAATATTTGGGAGGTCAATTTTTTAATCAAAGCAACAGAGGATTCTACGAAACTCAGGTCCAACAACCATTTACGGTGACTTCCATTACAAGAACAGAAGAAGAATGTGCTATATAAATTTTAAAAGCACAAAATGCCTGTGGTCCTAAAAATAATAATCGATGACAACAATTACCATGTACAATGCTGTTTAGATTTATTCATGACACTCGGTAATATTCAGAAGAATGGCTTTAGTTAACATTTATGTTTATAACTTTTCCCAAAAATTCCATGCAAAACACTGTAATGATTAAAGGCTCATTAGCTTAATGAGTCATGTATACAAAATATTCCTTCAATTATGCACTTAAATGTATGAGAAAGTAATTGGTTTTAGACAATGAATAGGTACACGCGTGGCACTTTTCTACCAGCAAGTGTTAATCCAGAAATGCCGAAACGTGAATAAAGTTGAATTTCTATGCTTAGTTTAATTTGAAAAAAGCTTTTGACACTATCCTACAGGATGTATGTATGTAGAAAGTAGGCCAAAAGCACCACGACCCAGAGGATCTCTTGTGCATCCTATGTGTATCACCATGACGGTTTCAGGCAACGTATAAACCCCATTACCCTGCCCGGTGAAAGATCATAAATTTCAGTTGGGCTCATCATTTGCTCCCCGTAAAATTTCCGCCTAGATGTCTCCAAGGCGGGACAACAGCAGAGCAGATGTTCTAACGTTTCGTCATCAACCCCACAAAATCTTCATATCTTAGTACTAACATCACCCGTTATATATTGATGGTATCTGAGATCACAGTGGCCCGTTAAAAAGCCAACAATTAGCCTTAATTCACTTTTTTGCAGCAGAAGTAGCCAAGCTGCCCTGTAACGGGACAGGCTCAGAAATTTCCTGGACTGGCTCAGGGCCTTAAAAAAGGCGACGAGTGCCCCTGTTTGCCAAGCAGTCAGCCCTTTTGTTGCTCACATGGCCGTCATGGCTGGGCACCCAACACAGACTCAAGTCATTGTGTCTTCCCAGTTCGTTCAGAGAAGTGAGACAGCCCATGACCAACCAGGACTTCACCTCCAGACAAGCCAGTGCTCTTAAAGCAGCTTGGCTATCCGACATTATAAAGAGTCCCAAGGCCCTTGCGCCCCACCTCAGTCACTCCACAGCACATATGAGGTTGACGTAGATCTCCTCCTGAAATATAGTAGGCTGTTTTCCCATTGGCAACCCCTTTGGAAGCCCGGGCGCCTAATGCCCGCCCCAGTATTGCCATTTGTCTGTTTCGATAAAAAGATAAAATTCTTATGTCCATTAGAATAAATGACCAGGAAATCCGAATTATAAGGAGTTTGTATTGGAAATAATGTCAACGGCGATCTTACTGAAACTTTGTAAAATCGAAAAAAGTTAATAAACGGTGCATATTATCTCCACTTCCATTTTTATATAAACTCTGAAGAAAACTCCTAATTTCTTTATATTATCTCTATATATTAAAGAGGAGGCGATTTTACGTCTCCGCATCACGCTCAGGCACGTCGACCGATAATACGCAACTTATACGCGTAATTTTGGTCCACATGGACCAAAGGTCCATATCCACACATCATACTTATTCCATATAATGAGGAATTCAACATACAAGTTATTATAAAACATTATCAGCTAAAAGATTGCTGAAAGATCTGCACAAGGAAGAAAAGAAATAAATTGGCACAGCAAATTGCAGATGTGGACTGGCATTTAGGAAAATGGTTATCTTTTAGTAGAAGAGAAAAACAAAGCAGCGTTTGCTGTTATATTAAAAGAATAATTGATTGATTAAAATATACATAAATACATATGCATGAATGTATTTAAAATAGAATCTTATTTACCGCTAACATTCAACACCGAATATGCATTTAAGAACAGAAGGACATTACGGTCCATTATCTTACTATCGAGTGGACACAATGCATTAATGAACAGCCTTTTGTATGGACATATTGCACTTATACACATATCACACATCAGCGTTCATAGCTGAACTTGTTCTACAAAAGCAGCTTTAATATAAAAGGGAAATTACTCTCTACCGGAATCTTTTGCAGATGTGCCAATTTTAAGCTTAAAAAATGCTAAGGGTTTTGACTGCACTTAGTATATCCTTTGAGGTAGCTATCTCAAGAAAAGGAAAATTATTAGGCAGTAACACAGCAAACTTTAAAGTCATTGTTTGTTGCTAAATTACAATAACTTGTATTTGTAATATTTTGTGCGCCGGGCTTGCAATTGGCCTGTCTACACTTCAGACTTCTTCAAATAGAAGAATAAGCTACACTTTGTTCTATATATGACGAGATACTATTGGTGACATATTTAGAATAAATGAAATCAAAACATAACAAAATCGGAGACTATCCTTTCAAATGTTTGAGAACCAGTCTATAATTAAACGCGCCTAAAAGAATGCAGTATTCATACAGAATTTCAGAAGTATAATAAATTAAAAAATTAATTTTGACTGGAATAACTTCTGTTTGCCAAAAAATTTTATTAAAAAATTTGAAGAGGATTGGTCAATGCTCCAGAAACGCACGTAAGTATATTTAAAAACTCTGTGGACTAAGGATTTTGCACAAACAATCATTATTTAACTAGCTAAATTAAAATTTTGTTCAAGAATTTGATATATGAGGAGCCGCAGAACAAAACGTACTTTTTTACACATTTAAAATTTTTGGGAAATTGAGGATTATTTATTTCGACCCTTTAAAAATCTGCATGAACCTGGAAATGGAAACAAGTTTTTTGCTTACCAAAAGATGAATCAAACTGCCGTAAGTCAACACATTAAATGTCAAGGATGTTTAATATCAAACCAATTTAAATCGAAAAAAGTACGTTTTGTTAAAAAAAAATGAAAAAAGTACGTTTTGTTCAAAAATATAGAAAAAGGCACGTTTTGGTGTGCGTTTTTTTAGACGATAATATTTTGACTGAATGTTTTTAAACCTGAACCATTAAAGTAAAAAATAAATAAAAAATAAGTAAAATAAAAACTTTATTATTTAATTTCAAATTAAATAGAAAACTAAACAATTCTTTTTTATAATTTAATACAGATTTTAAAGTTATTAAGTATAATACTTTTTAAATAGTTAAACTTTTTTCCCAACGTCTTATTCTAGGCAAGTACACTCAATATCTTCTTCTATTAAATCATCCATATTTTGATTTTGGTTATACAAAATATCCTTGTACCAGAGTAATGCCTGGTTTCGAATCCAGTCTTCACCAAACTGTTTTATTAAAAGATTTTCTACGTCTTTTCTTTTATCGGCGTTAATCCAACGGCCTGTTTTAATTTTTTTCAGCCCAGAAATTGCAAAAGGTGTTTTCCCTCTTTTCAGTAAATTTAAATTGGTGTTCCGTTCCTCTGCTGATTGTCCCATTTTTTAAAACATTTTTAAAAAATGTTATTCGTTTAAATGTTTGAATATTTTCAATCTTTTTATAAATTGTGTCACGAAAATTTTCACTTTTTCGACGCGTTTTCAAGAATTTATTATTTAACAGTTAATTTTAACGAAAATGAAATGACATAAATAAACGTCAAACAAATTAAGAATATAAAGAAATGTTATGTTATTAAAACAACTACTCGAAGAAATGGCAAAAACAATGAAAAAACCACGTTATAAAAAATAAAAAATGTACGTTTTGTTGTGCATCAATTTTTTTAGAACCCATTTTCTTGGTAAAAAAAAAAAAAATAAAATATGCTAATTAGATTTTTTCTTAAAGATTTCAACCCAAATATTATAAAAATATCAAAAAACCAATTTGTCAAAAAATGCGAAAAAGTACGTTTTGTTCTGCGGCTCCTCATATATCACCAGGTCCCATTAAAGCTACTTCCACAAAACTTCTTCAAATAAAAAAACTAATATATATAACTTCTAAGTTCGTCTTAGTTCCAGTCCCCATAATACTGACAAGTCAGTTGCTTTCTAGCTTTTATAGTATGGCGCTACCATTACAAAAGTCTTAACTCAGGAGAACATTTGTATGGGGGCCAGGTTAAATAATGGGCTGATTTGTCTTTAAAACAATTTTGATTTTCTTTTCCGAATTTTTGCAATGTTCGCGTAGCTTTGTTGCTCTTTGAGGCAATCGTCATGGTTATAGAAAATACACATATAAATCCGAAGTTGCAGGGCACTCTCAACCCTTGCGATTTTTTCGGGGCGAAAAATGCAATGCCATATGCCATAATTTAGGGTGAATTTCTTCGAATAAAACATGCTACCCTTTTAGAGATCAAAACATTTTTATGAAACGAATATCAAATAACATTTTTAAGTAAAATGTCACATTTTGTATAGAAAAGAAAACACTATAAGTTTCTTAGATAATATAACTATTAACCTAGATAATTTCTATGTTCTAAAAAGTATTAAACAATTGTATTACAATTACTTCAAAACTTTGAGCAACTACCTGTGATAGCAAAGTTATTTTTTATTTTTATTTTGGTAATTGTCTATGTTTTCATATTAATTCAAATGTGTAAGGAATAAGACTATAAATTTGACTAAGAATACATATTCGAAATAATATGAAAATTTAAAAAAAAAAATAATGCTAAAAATAGGAACTAAAATTCCCAGATTGAAATTATCTAAATTAAATTGTGTACAAGAACATGGATTTTAGCTAAATTTAAATATGATTTTATTGAATTATTTAAATAAATTTAACTAGGTTTTTTATTTCATTATAACATTTTTTCACCAGTTTATAATTTGTAGAAAGTTATAAAGAATGTACTTATGTATAAAATAAATTTAAGCGACATAAATGTGTGTATAAATAAGGTTAAGAAGAAAGATTAGTTCCAAAAATAATTAATATTTAATATTAAGCTCACGAATGCATACTGTATTCAAGATTAATTTGCTTCTTGATATGAGGTAGTTAGTACATCTAGGGATACAAAGGCCTAAAACCAATATGACGGTGACGTATATCTTTATCAAGGTCTACAAAGATTGCACATGGAGCCTCTCCGGAGGACCTTTAAATAATACATAACAATTAACAAATGTGCAGGTTTTACACTGATAATGGTCCTACCCGAATCCTGAGAGGTTTGTGGTAAATTACTGGAGCTTGGAATATCTTATCAGGAGCCGTCCCACAGTCGCTAAAAATTGTTTTTCATCAGTCAAAAATCTGTTACTTTTGAATCGATAGAATAAATTTTGCAATTTCTTTTTTGCTAGAGAGAAAACTTCTTGACCTTCCTAATGTTTTAATTTTTATTAAAATCTGCTTAGCAGTTGTTGAGAAATTTATGGTAAATTTCGAACTTTTGATGTTTTTTAGCATTTAGTATGAAAATACTTTTGATTGAGATTGACAATTATTGTATTTTTTTATTCAAAAAGGTGGATGTTTTTGAATGCACTGTTTGAAGAACTTTTTAATCAACATAACCTCTATATTTCATTATGATATCTTTATTAAGGTCAGATTTATAGAATTTCAACCCATAAATTACGATTTTTTACTCATATTAAAGGCCTTATAGAAATAATAATGTTAATGTTTGAAATTCCATTCAGCTCACATGGATAAAGATATCACATTGAAATTTTGAAGTTATGTAGACCGTAAAGATATTAAAACCGTGGACCAAAACCATTCCCATTTTGGATTAAGAAATACCCCAAATTCCCAATCCCGGAAAAACGATTTAAAAAAATATATTGATCAGAATTTTCCAGAAAATTATTAACATATTAGAAAACATACTGTTTTAATTTTAAAAAAATCGGTGTATTGAATTATTAGAATTTTTAACTTAAATTATTTTGTTTGTTTTTTTATTTCATTTTTTTTTCTTTTTTTTTCTTTCTTTGATATGGCACGTGGGAGAAACAAATGTCAAACTTACTAAAAATGGCTTCTACAAGCATATTCATAACGTTTTATTTCGAAAAATATAAACATTTTTATATGTTCTGGACAAAATTTTTTTTATTGGCGAAAGAACATGGCCATCTTTTGGTGATACAGTAAAAATGACTATTCATATTCATACGCATATATGTATGTATGTACATATTGTACATTTGCCTCGAATATCTCACTATAGTTATAGAAAAATGCATAAGCATTTAAAAATACAACAAATCATTACTTAAAGTCTGCTTTCCTTCCAATATAAAAAAATATATAACCTACTTTTGATAACAGTTTGATATTAAACATAATCCACCCGATTAAAAAACTCGAAAAATCATTAAAAAACTAACCCAAAAATTCGTTTTATCCGAATATTTCTAAAGGCAAAGGAGATAACCTAAACATTTCAGCAAACTTTTTTTAGGTCAGCTTAAGTCTAATTTTTTTGCCATTCATTAGTACATATATTTTTCGTGAATTTTTAAAAGTTTGAATATCTGAGGTTACGAACTTTAGAGGTCCACAAGTCACTCTCCCGACCTCTATGGACCGTGTTCTTTCAAATCAACTCAAAAGCTGCCCTGCTAAGACAGTTTCAAGAATTGCATCAGTTGTGTTATAGTTCAATAAAATAAAAGATCAAAGATAATGTTGGTAGTAATTTCATTAAAATGAAAAAAGTGTTCAACAGACAGTTCAGTTGCACAAGTATAAATGGGAATAAAGACGCTACTTTCAGCTTTCTCATGATACTAAAATCTTGTTAACCCCTTTTGACCCTAACTAGTTCTACTCCTCTGAAATTCGAATTTTACTTAAATAAAGAACCTGGGGAAACATTTAATAACACATCAGGTTTAAATGATATAGTGATCCAAAGAACCATTTCTTTAAGACTACTATCCCACTAATATACAAAAATTTCGACCCATTCTTGATAACAGTTTGCGAGAAATCATAATTTAGTTCTAATCAAATTTACAAAAATTAAATTTTTTCTAAAACAACAATAAATATTTGTTTCCAGAATCAAGCCACACCCACAATTGCCAATGTTTTAATCCAGTTTTTTAGATACCGTAGTTCTAATATACTTGCTATCGAATGACATTAACATTTTTGAAATCGGCGATGACAAAAAATTGGACCTTTGTCTGATGAAATTTAATTTTAAGCCACAGTGCGTCGGTACACTGCTAGAAAAACAACTTCTTTCAGTGGATTATATCGGTAAAATTGTTTCTCGTAGAGAAACGGTTCTAAAGAAAACTTATGCAGACTTATTTTATTTTCCGATGTACAACCTGTGATATGAAAGATTACATTAATATAATATTGCACATGAATAATATTGTATGGACGACATAGGTCATTGCTCGAATAAATTTCACCGTGTAACCGTCAACATCGTCCATGGGTTGATTTTGCATAAACAAAGACTAGATCATATTTTGGCCAATGACCACTAAAGGTCCACTTACTACCACTTAGTGGTAGCACTTAAACGAGAAAACTAGCAGGTGCTGAAAATACTTTCACTTGCAATAGGAAGCTATAAATAATTTAATTTAGATTCCTACAGATTAATTTATTTTATAAAATACACAGAAAATTACTCCTTTTTTCTTGTATAAATATTTTAATAATAAATCACATTTAAACAAAGACTTACTTTATTTTTATTCTCCATTTAAGCGGAATTCGTAGTTTGGTTTTTTTATCTTCTAATAAAATTTCCACAAAAAAATTTTCCAATTGACAATAAAATAAAATTAAGTTGCTTAGGCCCTAATTGTGTAAAAGGCAACGTGACGCCAAAAATTACATTGAAAGCAAAAACAAAGAGAAAATGTTATTATAATTTTGTGTTGCTTTCTACCGAAATTCATATTGCGATTTAAAATTTTTGACGCCACAAGGTGTTTGAAATTAAAAAATTCAATATGAATATCCATATTTACAAAGCAACAACAATATTATAAATTATTTCTGACTTTGTTTAAGCTTTCAATGTAATTGTTGGCGTTGCGTTGCGTTTTACACAATAAGGGCCTTATATAAAAATTCGAAGAAGGTACCTAACTGAATTAGTACTATTAATAAAAATTTTGGACAAAATTATTATTGGTAGTTAATTATTATTGGTAATATATTACCAATTATCTAAGGCAATTAAACTTGGAGTTTTGTGTTTATATAAAAATAAATTGTCTATGCAAACCTTGGTAAAATTACCAAGAGTATTTTTTTGTGTGTAGGTAAACATTAAAATTTTATGGGTAAAAATTAGAAGCAGTCGTGCTTTTTTTGCTCATATTTCAGTCATTTGGGGAACGCTGTGGGTGAATTTCAATCGCAAACCCTTGCGGACTTTATGTGATATAAATATATAACAATCTAGTCCCCAACGTAGCTGGGGTCCTGGGAAAACCCACTTCATCTAAAATCTAAAACACAGACAGACGGAAATCGTTAAATCAATTTCGATACTCATAAGGACCCAGAAAATTGTCATTTATGTGTACCGTTGCTACTTGTTTTGAAGGGTAAAAAAAAAACGGAAAAAAGTTTATGTAAAATTAAATTTTATCCACTATTTTGGCTTGTCGTAGAAAATTATCGTACCTTAATAAACGATCAGGATGTTAGTTCCGTAACTCATTGTAATGTTACCAGAGCTAAAAATTAGTATTCGTATTTAACTAATCAGCTAAAGAGATGGCATTGCACTTTAAAATTCTTTAAAATAGTATAATAATATTCCTGGTTAGTTCGTTTAGATTATTTCAAATAAATTTCAAGAAAAGCTTAAAAGCAAAAAAACAATTGTGATAATCTGCTTTTTGTTGATAAAAAAAAACCCACTAAAATATTAATTTTTAAAAAACGTGAGGATTTCCTTTAAAAACAACACAAACACACACACACTGAAGAGCAAAAAAGAAGTAAAAAAGTTTATGTTTAAAAATGAAAGATCCGCATTTCACAACGTTGGAATAATAGAATTAACAATAAAACTTTAAGTATTCAAGTATTTAACCTCTACCACGAAATATCCGCATTGTAAAATGGTATAAAGACTGTAGTGGCCTTAAGCTTAATACATGCTACTTCAACACAAGTAAATCTGTTATACTTACTGTGGCTTAAAGCACTCGCTAAATTATAATTTACCACTACATGAAAAGGAAACGGAAATAACAAAAAGGGACCATAAAAACACACAGAAAAAGAAACTTGAAGAGGCAAAAAAACTGCAGACCCGTTTGCTTTATTCACAACTGCATAGTATAAAACTGTTTAAATATTACTAAATACCTACACACACACATACTTATAAATGCAAGGGTACTTATAAAAATATACACTTTAAACAATTTAACAAATCTAAGTGGCGCTTATTTCTTCCTCCTAACCCGCTAGCTACCTCTTACTGCCCTTACCAAGTCATTTATTTTACATACATTTAATATTCTCTGACTCGTTCAGTGGATTTTTTTTCTAAATTTTCTCTTACACTCCACACCCTGTGACGCTGCTACTTATTATTTTATGATAAAAATAAATGCCAAAAAAGCAATTAATCTAGTATAAAAACTGGCGACAGCCTATCACCAGTAGTTAAAGTCCATAGAGAGTTCATGTTCATTCATACATTTATACATTTATTCGTTCATTCATTCAACTTTATGCACACAAACACATGCATGTTAATCTATAGGGGACCACACAGACACACACTCACATTCCCCCTGCAGGGTTTCCGGGCTACAAAGGCTACAAATCCAATAACTTATCTTGATTTTTATGGTTCCTTTTTAGTTTTAACAAACACAGATGTACAATATTTTATACATTTTACAATTTCGTCAATACACTCAGTGAAAGTTTTTCAATAAAAGAAAGACGACGTTTGATTTAAAATTGAGATAAAAAGTCGGTCCAATGGCAATATTTGTGGGTATTCATTATGAATATGGGTTATGCTAACAAATTAGGGGAGGCAAACATTATATGGTTGTGATTTCCTTTGAAGGATCACATTTACCATAATTTAATATGGTTAAATGAATCATAATATATTTTTAAAGTTTTGAATAGTTTTATTAGACGTGACCATATGGAAAAATAATTTTTCTTCCGTTTGTTATTTATTTTAAAGTTAAGTGAATCAAAACAAGTAAGAAAGTGAAGTCGGTCCAGTCCGACAATTTGAAACCATTTGATTTGACCACAGTAATTAAAAACACATTTCGAGAATGTATTCTATTTGGGACCCAGGGGCAAAACTAAACTTTATTATGGGATAAAGATTCATATAGGAGCAGTATGTTCGCAATATTATCTAGACATCTACATCTGTATAAGATTATTTCATTAAATGCTTTTTTCGGAAGTAGTATTTGGATGGGAGTTATGGTTAAATATAAGTAATTTCCAAATCATTCAAATCTGGAAAGATGATTTACCAATTTTAATGATAATAATGTAACAAATTTCGTATAGTTAACTCCAAAAGAGCGGCCTTTGCAAGGTTACATGGACAGATATTCAGCGGGGCAGACGGAAACTTAGAAACTGTATCGATCGGTATAATAAGAGGTCTACGATATTTTTGGGTGACACACATCACCACAAACGCATAAAAACCCCTCCTATATGGTATTGTGGGTATACAATATAGAAAACTTACATATCGTTACCTTAAACGTAAACGGCCCTAACTTACCAAAAATTAAAAATCGACTTTTTTATTGATTTTAATGTATTTCATCAAATGCATTTCATCTCGTCCCTTAGCAAATCTTTTCAGCTTTTTATACGATGCCGGGGAATTTCCCGTCTGTTGGATAGATTCTAATGTAAAGTCAATTCCTGAAAAGGAAATTACCGCTCTGTTGCAATTTATTCGGCACTTTCCAGAGTTATGAAACGGATGGTAAATCACCATCTTAAAAATTTTAAAGATTAAAACTGCCTAATAAGCGACCGCCAAAGAAAAATTTTAAACATATTATGTTTAATTTAATCATACTTTTGTCACCGACAAACATATTATGGTTAAATTTGTCCTCCATCAAGAAGCTACAACCATATTATGGTTGCCTCCAAACATGTTTTAATAATAACTAAAATATGCTTAATACTTATAATAGCATGGTTGGTTTTCAACCATAGCATGTTGCTCTTGGAAAAGAGGAAAATACTATTGTGAGCTTAAAAACAAATAATTGTCATATTTAACCAAAACATGTTTAAGGCCAACCATAATATGGTTGTGGCTCCTTGATGGAGGACCAATTTAACAATAGTATGGTTGTCGGTGACAATAATATGGTTAAATTAAACATAATATGTTTAAAATTTTTCTTCAAAAATAGTTTTGTTGGAGGTGAGCATTTTTAAACATATTTTTTCTCTGCGTGCAGTACGGCTTTCGTAGAGATCGCTCTACTGGATACTTACTGTCTCTGTTATCGAAAAAGAATATTCCGTTCCATTAACCATTTTGGCGAAAATAAGGTAGTTGCTTTAAATATTTCCATGGCGTTTGACAGAGTCTGGCATGATGCACTCTTGTCTTGTTGCATTTGCGGTCGGTGCTAATTTTTGTTGATTTATATTGAGCTTTCTCAGAGATCGCACTTTACGAGTTGTTATAAATGAGGTTTCGTTATACGATTACATGATTATTTCAGGGGTGCCGCAAGGCTCCTTTATTTACCTTAATCTATTTCTTATTTTTCTAAAAAAACCTTCTATGTCAAACTTCTAACCATATTTACGCTTTGGCAGATGACAGCAACCTTTGCCATTCGTATTCATTTGTTTTTATACCAACCGTATCCGATGGTGGATGCAGAACATGAATGCTACGCTTGGCCGAGACCTTGACATAATCTCATAATGGGTTCATTCAAATAGGGTCGATTTAAATGCCCGAAAAACCCAAAGTTGCATGCTGATGCATAATTAATAAGAAATCAGATATTCTGGGCATGAAGAATATTCAAGAGGGCAAAAGAAGTATGCAAGCGCCTCGTATTTTAAAAACTGTGTAAGATATAATTCACATCATCTAATCTCCGTACTAATTATACCACATTTTTCCAAACACGAATGGAATATAACTCTAATGTATGGGCCGGTGCTTCAAAGTCTATTTTGGAACTTTTCGACCGGGTGCAGGAGTAGACGAAGCTTCACATTGATAACAGTAGGGTATCCAATTCTATTGACTCCGTTGAGCACCGACGAAGTGTGGGTTGTATTTGCCTGTTTTATCGTTACTACAGTGGGATGTGTTCTGATGAAATTAGGGATCTGGTTCCTGAATCCCGTACGTTTCTTCGTAATACACGTTTTTTCTCAAGAGCGCATTTTTTTCGATTGGCCGGTGCATCGTACTACGCAATTCATGAAAAATAGGTGTTTTGCTGGACTGTTCGTACGTGGACTAACCTTTCTGCTGAAGTCTTCCCTCTCACTTTCAACATGAATAAGTTCATGTTCGGAAGCACTACCCCCTCCATCCTCCTTCCCATAACTTATTTTCCTAGTTCCAGAGTGCTGGTCCTAACACAAAAAAATTGGAAACATTAGACCAAAAGGAGCGATTTTATTTAAAAAAAACCGGCCCTAACCCCAGAAGCGATTATATGGTAAAGGTCTAACTAACCATTTGCCCAATATGCATAATTGTCAAAACAACTGGTAGGAATTACTGTCAAACATTTTATTAATTTAAGAAAACTAAATTATAAGCAGTTTTAGGCAATTTATTAACTTATCATCTTCAATAGGTTTCTGCTATTTTTGAAAAATTTTCAAAATGTTAAATATGGCCGTTTGCGTTTTAGGTAACGATATACTGCCTGCTATTAGAAAATGAAAAAAAAATTTCGGGTTAGAAATTATATTCAAAAAACCATAAAATATGAAAATTTGTTTTTGTTTTCAAAATAATTTTTCACACGACATTTTGTTATCATTTTCAAAAAACAGGCAGATATTCAAAACTTACTTTTCCAAAAACGCAAGTCCTCAGTGCAATAAGAACGTATATTTTCCATTATTCCCCATACAAATAAAAAAAATTTACTTATATTTTTTTCTCGAGTGTTTGATATAAATGTATAAGTAAATAAAACTTAGAATATCAACGGTGTTAAATGTGACCAGCAGACCGTTAAACTTTTCCTATACATATTCACATGTAATAAACTGTATGTTTGTATTTCAGTAAGAATTTTTTTTATAACAATAAAAAATAGTGAAACCAGTTGGAAACCTGCACTTGACATGGTCACCGCAAAATGGCATACTTTTGTGTGCCTGGGTCGGTGTATGGGTTTGTGTGAGAGAGAAAAAGATTTCATTTAATTCTTAGCCACGAGGTGCCTGTGTGTATGGCTTTGTATTTTTCTACCACTGGTACATGGTAACGGTGCTGTATTAGTTTTTTTTTTCTTCTGATTTTGTTATTATTGCTGCTGTTTGTTGTTGTTATAGCTTCAAATGCCTTAATGTTAGTGATGTTTTTAAAAGCTTTTCTTTTCACTCACTCATCTATATCAGCACAAGTGAACACACCAACACATACAGATCATACATACACTTGTACATTAAAACTCAAAAGCAAAAGGTCACGCTATACACATATACCCGGTGTCATACATATTTTTACTACATAAAATCTTTACAATATAGCTGATGCTGGTGCTGTTGCTAGAGACATTGTATTCTTCGTTAAAAATATAAAATTGTTGTATATATTAAATTGACAATGTCAATTGACATTAAGTTTATTTTATTATTTCACAAATTGATTTTAGATGATGATGGTGATGTCTTTTGGAATATCTTTTTATATTAACGACAAATCCCTTTTAAAAGGTACTTGTTAAAAAGTTTTCGGTATTAATTCTCTTTTATTGTTGTGAATAAAGTTGATGTTATTTCAAGTGTCAAATATTTATGCTTAAATTGTCAAATACTAAACAATTTAAATGTTGATTTTATTGACATTGATTTGTATATTGTACTTTGTTACATTTAATTACATTAAAATAAATTACATTGCTTTAGTCTTGGATTTGTAGGTAAAAATATTGGTAACAATAGAGTATTTGTCTTTATTTTAATATAATAAGAAGAAAAAGGAATATTTAATAAAAAAAAAATAAAACATTTTAAATATAAAAGCGTTAAAAGGATTTAAGTGCCAAGGAAAAAATGTATAACATTAGAAAAGCAATTACGGCTTAATAATTAAACTGATAAACAAATTATAAAGTTTTGCGTGAAGTTATTAAATATTGTATGTTTTTTTATAGTTGACCTTTTGCGATATATATAAATTATTAGTGGTTTTTGTTTGGCTGTAGGTCCACGTAAATAAATAAAAAAAAAAATAAAAATTCGGGATATTTTCGTTTTTTATATTTTTATTCTTTTCCCAATATTTCGGTAAGCATCGCTAACCATCTTCATGGGTATGTAAACAATTAAAAATATAATAAACACAAAACTTCACAATAACACTTGTGCCACTTCTTATTAGATTTTATTAAGTTAATAAAATAAAAATATAAAAAACGAAAATATCACGAATTTTTATTTTTTATTTTATTTATTTACGTGGACCTACAGCCAAACAAAAACAACTAATAGTTATTAAATATTAAAAAAAAAAATTGGGAAAATTGGAATTCACATAATAAAAGTTTAAAAAATCGCAAAATTGTATGTGTTTTAAAATTAACTTCAATTATTTTATCTGATTATAAAGGGAAGTGTTGAAATGAGCTAAGCATATTACTAACATGTTTTATTAACTTATATGGTAATGCGGGTTTAATTAACTTTTTTGTTAAATACATTACAGCTGTGAAAGTAATATTCTGTAAGTGGTGGCAATTTTACTCTTGGCGCATACGTGTTTTTTAAATATTTGCCAGAATTTTTCGCAAATTTTTTGGTGTAATCGCAATGATTTTATTTTGAAAATTATTTTTTTAAGTTGGGGATGGTTTTTGTTGTAAGAAACCTCCGGTTACTCCGGGTTTGAAGCTGGGGTGCTACTCAGCCGCGTCCAGCGTCCGTTTTAGAAATTTACTTGTAATAAAAACGCGCTTGCTTTAGTTCTGGTTTGTTTTTCTATTTTATTCTGTTTAATTTTATTTTTCTATAACACACTTCACATAATTTTCGCTTTCACGAAAGTCATCTAGGGGGCTTCTGCTGCCTCGTGAGCCAGTGCGTTACCACATTAAAGAAAATACAATAATTAAAAAAGCTATACGTACGTGCTACGGTATTCAGTTATGGGGCACTGCTTCTAATATCGAAAAAATTCAAAGGCGCCAAAATAAACTACTTCGAATAATCACAGCCGCTCCCTGGTACGACAAAAACTCAAATATTTCATATTTAATATATGAAGATTCAATAAATAAATACTGAAAAAAAAAAAAATAAAGAATTTAATCCAAACAACTCATTCAGTGCTACCCTGTTCTTACAGTTGCATTTTCAGTAAAAAACTATTAAGTTTTAATTTCCCATTTTCACATAAATTGTTAAAGGTTTTCATGAAATCGCTTAAAATTACTATTTGTGCAAATGGGCAAACTTGCGGGACTCGTTTCATGAAGCCCTATTTTAACTTTTGTGCAATTTTAAACCATTAATTTCAATTATAAAATGTTCAAATTTGTTTCATAAAAGTGAAATTTGAGTTTAAAAATGCCTAAAGAAAGGCAAAAGAAGAATTTGCTCAGATTATTTGAAGAATTTGTTGCTTGAATTATTGAACATTTTGTTGAAAACGATGGTAAACATAAAAAGTCTGTTTGTATAAATGCACAATTGAACTGCGCGAGTTTACGAGTCGAAATTGTTACGCAAATTTACGAAGTTTGTATAAAATAACTCTCATACAAATTTTGACGGCTCATTTGCGAGAATGTAGAAATGCACAGTTTGAACAAATTGCGAGACTTTTAAGCGCTATCATGAAAACCCTTATTGTATTTAAATTTATACTCAAATTTTAATTTATAATTCATAATATTTATAAATGCGATCTGTAGTTTTTAAGAAAACAAATATTATAGAAGTAAAGTCCTTGTACATATGTATAATGTATCTATATACATATGGGGGATTTCATGTCAAGTGTCCCAACTTTTGAAATCGATGTCTTCCGATTTGGATGAAATTTGCACCAAGGTTAGTCTTATTGGATAGTAGTTTAGACACAAATTTTCAACAAGATCGGTCAAAAAGTTTCTGAGTTTGACATTTTGGCCAAACCGGTGTTCTTTTTCATCCATGTAACTTATTATCTATTGGTGTTAGCAAAATTTGTCCCAAACAAATTAGATAGCTATTTCTTCAAGCTTTAGAAAAAAAATTTTTTTGTATTTTTTTTAATTTTTTAAAATTTTTTTTTTTTAAATTTAAAACTTATTTTTTATTTTTTTTGAAAACGGTATTTTTTTTTTTTGCTCAAAAGAAAGCTTATGTATTTTCCTTTTAGGTAGTTTTGGTCGCTTAGTGGGATGAGAGTAGGATATGTATAAAAAAAATAATTTCTAACTCAAGACGAGGGTTTTTCAATTTTTAGCATAAGTTATTTGAACAAATAGATATTGGGAATTATAAGTTATTTGGTAAAAAAATATTTACACTCTTCTTTGTAAGTGAAATTTTTATTCTACAAGATTATTATTAAAAAATATGTTGCCTTGAGTTCGGAGTCTGCTGCATTTATATTACCAGAAGTACGAATTTGTACACGGTTTTGTTCCTTAGACGTACTTTTTTTGTTTGCTGCCTTTATCGTAAAGGACCTAACTTAAAATTTTAAGTAAAATTATATTAAAATAAACGATTTTTTTTTATTTTTTGAAAATCTTTGCGTAGCAATTACCAAAAAACCCGCTGAGGAAAGTATACAATTGTGAATAGTCGCTTTCAGGTTTTAAGCAGTCGAACAAACCACCATACATTTATAAATATACTAGCTTAACCCGGTGCGCTTCGCTACACTGACCCCGCACATTTTTATATTGAAATTTATAGTTTACTATAATAGTAGCTTTAACCACGTTTGAAGACTCTCCCTTTAATAGTTCTTCAGTTGAGCGATATTTAATGTATGCATCCTATGGGAGGTATTTCCCCCCCTGCGCCTACCCGCTTTATTTTTATTTTCAAAAGTGTAGTATACCATAAGAGTGACTTTTAGAAAGTTTGAACATTCTCACTATTACAGTTCTTAAGATATGCGATGTTAAACATTGGCGTCCTATGGGGTATTCCTATACCCCCGCTGCTATTTTATTTCAATTCCGGGGCTCAGAAGATCCTACTACAAAAAGTTCAGCAAAATGCGTGCAGCGGCTCTTAAGATATGCGATAATTAATATTGGCATCCTATGGGGGGTACCAATTCCCCTGCCCCTATCGAAAAAAGAAGTAGCCTATTTTATTTTTAGGGCTCACGTGATGTTACTGTAAAAATTTCAGGAAAATCGTGCGATAATTAATATTGGCATCCTATGGGGGGTACCAATTCCCCTGCCCCTATCGAAAAAATAAGTAGCCTATTTTATTTTTAGGGCTCACGTGATGTTACTGTAAAAATTTCAGGAAAATCGTGCGATAATTAATATTGGCATCCTATGGGGGGTACCAATTCCCCTGCCCCTATCGAAAAAATAAGTAGCCTATTTTATTTTTAGGGCTCACGTGATGTTACTGTAAAAATTTCAGGAAAATCGTGCGATAATAAATATTGGCATCCTATGGGGGGTACCAATTCCCCTGCCCCTATCAAAAAAATAAGTAGCCTATTTTATTTTTAGGGCTCACGTGATGTTACTGTAAAAATTTCAGGAAAATCGTGCGATAATTAACATTGGCATCCTATGGGGGGTACCAATTCCCCTGCCCCTATCGAAAAAATAAGTAGCCTATTTTATTTTAAGGGCTCACGTGATGTTACTGTAAAAATTTCAGGAAAATCGGTTCAGTAGTTTCGGAGTCTATAAAGCGACAAACAAACAAACATACATAATCCATTTTTATATATATAGATATAGAAATTTAAATTAAAAAATATAGAATTAAACTGAGACAAGAAAATCTTTAAGATCCTTCAACTTTTAGATTTATATTATTATCCTTTATTTTTGTGGATTTTAAAACTATAAAAATTTTAGTATTTCTTAGTCCAGGTCTGAGCTAATACGAAACTCAATGTTAGTTTAAAACATAAATGCAAAAAACATTAAAAAAAATCGAAATTGGTGTTCAACTCGCCAAATATATACAGAAATGATATTTGGAAAAGGAAGTCCTTTGGGCTGTATACTAGTGAAATTATTTTTAAGAAAAAAAGTAAAATGTGATAATTGTAACTGCACAAGAAAGTATTGTATTTAGTAAAAGAGATAATTACAAATGAGATCAATTTGTGAGCAAAGCAAGTTATAAACGTATTAGGAGATCCACTTATACTTATCGGTTATTAAGTCTACCCTTAAACCCAATCTTAAACAAATCTTATATAAAAAAAATATAGAATAGACTCAGGATAGAGGAAGCTAATTCCTCAGAGCAGACTGTCCCACTCAATCGTGATTGAAAATATAATATTGAAAATGAAAAAAGTGTTTTTTACACTGTGGTATATCCAAGTTAATGTATTTATGTTATCTAAATAAGAAAAATATATTCTAATAAGTTTTAGTGATTTTTGCATAGCAAAACTCAAATATCCTCGAGAACAATGATGCATTCAAGCGAGCCAGTATTGTTCTCATTTGAATTGATTGCTTTGTCAAAAATGTTAATGGCCTCAGATGCCATAATGCTTATTCTTGGTTATATGTTTCATCATGCTCGTCCTTATCGTAGTGAACAATTAAAAGCATAGAAAATAACGCCTGTCTCTAACTTATTTCTACCCAAGCCTACAATCTTTGTTTACAATACACGCACTTGAATTAAACTGCTGTTATGTATTTTGTTTCAATAAATGAAAAACAAGGCATAATCATCAGATTTATACTTTTTAGAATACAGAAATAACTTTTGCATTCTTTTTTTTTATATATATATATATTTTTTTTTATTTTATTATGTGCGAAGTTCCATTTCGCATCGTAAGCCTTATCCCCAATAAAGACCTATTTCAGTTGATCTTTTCTCTAGAATAACACAGACACATCATAATAAAAAATGTATTCATTCTAATTAACTTAAGCAAAATCCAAATTCTTGTTTTTTATCGCATTTTTATTTTTATATAAGAAAACTTTTGTTAAAATGCTTTAAGAGAAATAAATATCTCTTAAACATTTTTATGGATCTAAATGAGATTTTTATCTAATATTTTAAATTAAAACAGTTAGTTATCTTTTTGTATGTCTTTAAGTATTACCTACATTCGATTCAATAGAATGGATTATTTTAGTTTATTTTTTTATTAAATATTATTTTGTCTAAAAAATAAAGTAAAAATATCTTTAATAAAAGAAAAACTCCTGTATATTTTCATTAAATAATCTGTATAGCTGATTTTTTAACCGAAGAACCTTCCTGCAAACGGTTGAACGCGGCACACGGCTGGTCGAACCGTGACTATGGCCATTGGATGCTCGATTGTCCCTGAAGGAGTGGAGCCTTTCTTTGGTGCGAGGTACGCGACACATATAGCGAACAAAAGTGCGCTGTCGGTCATGGGCACCTTCAATGAACCAGCCCTGGGGGTATACTCTGATGGTTAAAAGAAGGGGGAAAGAGTTAGCGGAGGTTTCTACATAGAGGAACTGGGCGTTTCATCTAATGATGGATGAAGTGTCCTGCAAGCGGAAATCTCGGCTATAAAGCGGGCAGCCAACTGGCTAAAGTATTATCGCCTATCGGGAGATATACGTATATTTACTGATAGCAAGGCTGTCATTGCTTCTCTTGCGGGTGTCTACACGACATCTAGGTTAACTGTGGAATGCCGGATGTCTTTGAATGAAATTGCTGAACATTCAGAGTTAACGCTTATATGGTTTAATCAAAATAGCTGTTATTGTTTTACAGTTATAAACCTAATGTTTACCAATTTTTTTAAAGGAATTTACAGAAAATCACAAATTTGATCAAACACTAATTTTGTTAACTTTCATCATATTTTAATTAGCACATTTTTTTACTGATTTACAAAACTTATTTTACAAATTTTGTTAACTGATAACGTTGATCTTCACTAGAAAAATTAAATAAAAACACTTATTTTCCACTAAAATTTGTATATCATGAAATTATCAAACAGTTTCACAAAATCACTAATAACATTTAATATAAGACAATAATACATTTTTTTTTAATTTAACTTCCATTGGCTCTAAAAAATTAATGTTTGAGAAATTATTAAAAAGTTGGCCAATCTAACCGAAGAATGCGTTTGGGCTGTTTTATACATTCATTTATACAACTTTCATGTACCTGAATGCTTTTTGGTAACTTTTGGATTTCGCGGGGTCCTATTTAAAAAAAACAATATTATAAATTTATATTATTTCACACGCATTTACCACCGATCACATTGCAATTTAAATAAAAACTGTCCTGTTTTAAGCATTTTGCTTTTGTACTATCAACTATTTAACTGCAAATCGTTGCGAAGAAGTCAATATAATATGGAAAATGTTCAAAAGTGCTATTGTTGTCATTATATAACTGTTAGAATTATATGAACAACTCTTTAAAGTAAACTCAAAATTTCATTCTAACGTATTTTGTTGTTGTAAAATTCCGAAAAATCTACTGTTTAACTACCAAATGTGCAAAAGTAGTTAAAATTCGTAGACAATCGCAATACACTCTACCAATTGCTTGGAGGGCTTTTGATGGGCTGCGATTTTATATATAAGACACTACCGATCAGAGTCAGTTATTATATGATTATCATGTATTTACAAAAAATATAGCCAAAAGAGAGGTAAAACAACATAATTCATCAACAAAATAAATATTAATGGAAAATATATAAAAAGCCTTGCTATAAGCATTGAGATTAAGGAACTTATGTTATATATGCATATGTATGTATTTTTTTCATTTAGAAAACCTAATCAACTATTTTAAAATATATACATATATAAAAATAAATATTAAATTAAAATTTATGTCAACTTTTTAACATATATTTTACTTCTTCATAAAAACGCTGTTAACTAAAAAAAAATCACTTTTTTAGAAAAATCATCATTAAATTTCATATGCCTTTAATATAAAATTAAAAATTCTTCTGCTCTACTGAGAATTTTTAAATTTTGAGTTAATACCCTCTTTATGATCAAGTGCGATATGATTTTTAACATTAAATAAATACATATCTACATATATATTTAATGCAGTTTTAACACATGCTTTTGAACGGTTAACATAAGAAATAACGGTACAAATAAGGTATTTCTAGATTGCAGTCGATTGTGTCAACTGCTGGCCCATACTAATAAAAATAAATAGATAATTTGTCAAAAGTATTTTCATCTAAAAAAGAAGTCGATAACAAATTCTATTAACAAGAATAAATATTTTCTTTTCGACAAGAACTGAATTACATGACATGTAAATGTGCGAGTTAATATTTTCAATAGATGAATACATTTTGTATAAAATACTTCTGTATGCATATTAAATATACTATACATTCATTTGATTAATATTGTATGTAAGTATCGTAGTATATTTCATTAATATAATTTTTATTAACATAATGTTTGCATATAAATTTAAATGCATATAAGTGTATGTATGTGAGTGTAATATCGTATATTGGTATTAACTTGTTTGATTTCATGTTTAAATAAAACGTATTAAAAATTTAACATCATAAATCCTATCAAATCTATAATACTTGTTGTAAGTGTTCATGTATGTATGTATCATTGTGTCAGTGTTTGCATTTTACTATTTATGCATTTATTATACATGCATTTAAATGCATATTTCCTAGCAATTTGTCATACATGACGTATGACTTATATTAAAATACAAATATTAAATTAAGTATACGCTCACAGGCAACATAAAGAGTGTAACTAACTGTGTGTGTTTTTAAGTCTTCCTACAAATATTAAACACAAATACAATCAATGTATTTGCATTTTCACATCATAAACATACATTCTAATATAAAAACACACCCTCACTCACTGTTGCACAATCAAAAAAAAAAAAAATGTAAAAAAACCCTGAACATGCATTTAAATATTTTATAACTTTATAAAAATATTTATTTGATAGCCTAAAAAATACATGCACCAACATGTTCAAATATAAAATATGCGAAAAAAAAGAACATTTACAAACTTTCCTACAAACACGTAGAAATAAATGTTAAAAACACCAAAAAAAAAAAGTCGAGTAACAATAATATTTGTTAAAAAAACCAACAACCAAATTGAAAATATCTGGAGAAAAAAACGTTGAGGACCATTGAGTTTTCCAATCCCATTTGAATATTAAAAAGAGGAAAATCATACAATTTATAATCGAACATTCACCCTCACAAAAATGAAAAGTTTTTTGTTAAATTGAAAAATTATTTTTATTAAAAAAAAATAGATTATTGAAAAACCAATAAGCAAATTATTGATGATTATTTCCGCCCTTTCAGATGCCCTACTTGAATATAAATTGCAATGCTGGTGGACATTAGCATTAAATATTAATAAATCTAATGGCTTTTTATAAAAAAAAACAAAATCAAGTAAGAGTGCTATATTCAGCGGCGGTGAACATTAAATACTCTTTACATGAAATATGGACCCAATAAAGTACGAATTCTGGGTCGCAGAAGAATAGAGGTTTGTGAACATAAACTGATAAAATACATATTTCATATAATACATCTGATTGGGACTATATGGAAACTTTATTATACGAAAAGTTATATTTATTTTTACTTTTACACTTTTCCACGTGCGGCGGTCATTAAATTGAGTATTGATTCATCAAAAAGTCAAAAGACAGGTTCAAATCCATTTGGGAAATCAGGGGGAATCATTAACGGGCTTCGAAAAAATATAAATATGACAGATCTTAGGAGGCTTTAGGAGATCTTCACGTCTCTTTCAATCTCGGCCGACCAGGGATCCTATCTGGTATCTGGAGAGGCAGTAACTCCTTTTGCACCCCACCCGACTGCATATTGGCTTAGGCCTCCTTTAGTATGTTTCTGGTAGAAAATGCTTTCTGTATTCAGCAAGATATTCTATGCGAAACTTTCGCTTTACCATTGAAAATATACATTCGAGGATCAAGTGGTGATTGTATTTTACTGCCAAAATTCGCGGTAGGGGTTATCCTGTAAATCCCACTAAAGGGTTGACTATTCACCACTTGTTGGACAGTTAGGCCTGAGGGAGTATCATCGCTTGGTGCTGTTACTACTCAATATATGAATTTTTTCAAAAACAGCGGAGACTTTATATATCCAGCTCCTAAACAAGTGGCAAGTGCATATTTTTACCGCATTGTGTATTCAAATTGCTAAATTAGTATGCTGATTGCGCTCATACACGGAGGGCGGTTGGTAAACGCGTTGTGTGTCCCACAATAGTTGAGATCTACTACTAGGGCATGTATCCTTGTAAAGTGTTTCTCCGAAATAAGAAGCAACAGTAGCAGAGCTAGGCCTATAAAATATAGCAAAACCTTCTTTCGAAATATAAGGTAAGTTTTTTTTAAGGAAATGGATCGCCATATTGTTGAAAATTCAATCATGCAAATAATTACTTTTACCACTTGTATTGTCACCACAGTACAATTGTCCACAGTCACTATACGATTATCGAAAAAATGTCATGTTACTTCTTAACATGTTTAAATCTTGCATACTATTGTCAAAGGGCATTTTAAATTTCTATATCTTGGTTATTTATGCACTGATTTAAAAAATTATTAACTTTTACTAAATTCCTTAAATTGGGTGTTGTAGCACAATTTAACATACATGTCATATTTGGTATTAGTTTTTTGTAAAAACGCAGTTATTTAACCATTTCATTCCATTAACAGATTTGGATCTGGTTCCTAATCCTCTAACTAAGTTTCCTAAACTGTCTAGTATTCATTTTATTTTGGGCGCTAGTGTCTTGTACAAAAAAACTTTTCGAATCCATTTCATTCAATTAACTGATTTTCTAAAATAAACTTCCGGTCGACATGTTCTCCAAAATTTTAATTTTAAAATGTTTTTATTTTACAATAATTTGAATATTTTTAAAATTTTCTTAGGATCTATAATTTTTAAACAAAAATTTACTGTCGGTCATACACAGAAAAAAATTTCAGTAGTTTTCTATTAACTAAAAGAATTGTTTAAAATGTATTTCAATTTAGTTAGCGTGACAATTGAGTCTATTATTTTTTTAGTTTAAAGAAAATTAAATATTTAGTTTTTATTTAATTAACATTTTAGTTGCTTTAACATAAATTTTTAATTAAAATATTAATTAAATTACAAGAAATCTTAATTGATCTTTTTCGTTTAAAATAAAATAATTTAAAATTGTAGAAAAGTTGTTGGGAATTGTCAAAACTTGAGCTACATTTAATGAGATCAATTAACAAATTATTTGAATTTTCAAAATTCCTGCTTTAGAGGATAGTAGAGAATACCCTAAACCCCCAACATTGGTCAACATTTAGAAAACCATGATGTGTGTTTTTAAGTGTGGTTTTAAGTACAAATTGCGTTTCCAGAAAAATATAATTTGATTCAGTTCTAGTGTTTGTAATTTTTAAAAATTACTATAATTGTTTTTTTTTTCAAAGGTTAACAAAATCTATCAATCATTTATATTTTTAACAGCTTGTATTCACAAAATTTCAATACTGTTATGGACAAGTTGTGGACCTTAAGCAAAATTTTGGTGGAGCTAATTATGGATACATTAAAGAAATATGTGCTGAATATTGTCCTGATAATAAAGTTTTTAAGAAGATATGGGTAAAAGCGTATTTTGGAAAAACATTTGTATGGGAGCTCAGTAAAATAATAGACTGATTTTCTCAATTTTCTGATTCCGATTTTTGTCAAATTATTTTCATAACAGCAGTATTCTATGTCTTCACTGCTTAAAATGGCTAAAAAAGGCTATATAAGATTTTATTAAAACAAAACCATCAATATTAACGAAAAACTTATAATTTTATTTACTACACTGAAACTGCACATAAGAGTTATTTTTTTCGTACATATTAATAAATTTTAAGTAACAATAAACTAAACATAAGAAAAATCTTTTTATAACGAAAAGCGCAAATTTTGCTACATATGATTTTTGTTTATTGTAAGTCATTTGGGTTAACTCATTGAGACTAATCCAACGTTCAAACACAACTAATGCTGCGTTTCTAAAATGCTTATTAAGAAATTTTAAAACTTTAAGAAGCTTTGACTAATTAAAAATGGCTAATGGCTAAATTGGGTTTTCCATGGCTAAACGAGATGAAAAATGGCAAACTCTTGCTACTAATGGCTTAATTGGCAATACTGGCATAAGGTTTACATGGTAGATCAAGTATCGATGAAAATAGTAAAAACTACCCAAAAAGTGATTCTACGTCGATTAGTCTTTTTAAATATGGATAAACCATAAACGATTTAATATGTTGTACTCATCAGTTAACACGTATGATGTATTCCTCTTTTCAAAAACATTTTTTACTGCGCACGGCGTCACAAAATACCAAACAGTATCAGGTTTTGCATTTTAACCAAAGCACAGTAGTCTTTTGCTACGTCCTACAAACCATAAATAACATAACGGATCTGCGCGTCAAGGCACGGTAAACACTTTAAATCTGTCAAATGGCGAATGTCAAATGGTTAACATATGCAGATAAAATCGTTATTTTAATTTCTCTGGGTTATACTAAATATTCCCGACACATTTAAATATATCATTACAGCTTTGAAGCGTTGATTTAGATTGTTGTGTAAGCAACATTGCAGAAATTCAAAAGCCCCTAATGACATAAAGAACGAACAAGTTCCAAATCCAAAGTGATTTGTCTTCTATAATTAATTTGTTTACAATTGTAGGGTGAACGCAGAAAAACATTATCGTAGTCAAATAATACAAATAAATAAATAAAATAAACATTTTAAAAAACAAGGGCAACTTTGAACAATTGTTTTGCTTTTAAAACAAGTATTTGCACTACAATTTATTAATTGTTTTAATTTAATAAATATTAATCGGAAATTATTTTGTATGATAAACACAATTAACTTTAATAATTGTTTGAATTTTATTGCTGATAATACAAACAATTTTTAGCAGTACACTTACGCACACAAAATACCCAGCGGGACAAAGAGGTAGTAAAGAGGCATTTAGGAAGGCTTTTTTGCAGACATAAGGCCTCCCAGCCGTACTCGATTTTAATTTCTTATTTACACTGAGTACCATCGCCTTCTCGAACCTTCTTTGAAATAACTAAGAATTAAGCCTTACCGCAGCAAAATTATTGTTGTAGATAAAACCATACGTATGCATACCGTTACCCATAACAAGTTGAAGTTAAATATGTATAGGTATACGTTGGCAATGTGAATTTGTATATTCATTCATCTTTTAGAAAGTACATGCAGATATAAATAAAACTTGTATTGGCTATCTGCAATACCTATAAGAATAAATAAGTATGTGGAATTTCTTATGTGTAGCGTAAACATACACAGAGTACGTATACAGAACTTATATTTCGTGTTCTTATGCCCGTAATTTCTACAAATAGATATCTAGCTGTGTATAGATATCTATTGTGTGACGTATTTTAAAACCTATTTCTTACCTACGGGGTAAAGTGAAGTGTATTTTAAGCTATCGATTTTCGATAGTTAATTCACGTGGGCCAATTTAACGTTGAAATTGACAAAAAAGTGTTACTGGATAAGTAAAGATAACTGTTAGGTACGAACACGACCAGATATCTGTTAGTAGAAATTACGGGCATTATTAAGCAAAAAATTGAGGTGATTTTTAGATTTGACTTAGGCGGTAAGCTTTTTGTTTTTATAGCTCGACAACCACTCAACCCATTTACTAACCAATAAATGGATTGAAAAGGGGTACTTTCACTTCACTAATGGTTTAAAAAAGCATTGAAAAGTTAGACCACAGATTTTAATGAAAGTTAAAACTTAGATATTTCTCTATTTGTATAAACACAGTAGCTATGCATTTTTTTCAAACTAGCACCACGACGGGCGGCAGGGGGTAATTTCTGCCTCTCCGAAACGATCTAACATATTTTAATGGATGTTCAAACATAGATATCATATAGAGAATCGGCAGCGGCGGTCCACTATTGAAGCAATCATTAGCCGGCTGAAGTTAATATTTTCTAACTCCGATATATGTATATTTATTTCACCACTTAGGCTGGGTTTTTGAGATCTCAGTTAAACTAAGTTTGGTTAATCTAAAAATAGATTTGTGCCGCTGTTACCAAGTTTGTATACAAAACGTTGACGGGACAGCTTAGTTTTGCTTAAAATGTTGGTCTTTAATGAAATAAGGAGAAAAAAATCACATTTCGCCGGAAAACTCCGAGTTCAGAGTACGTTAAACTAAGTTTAAACTTAATCCACATCCCAAAAACCCGGCTTTAATAGAAATTATGTACAAGCATACATACACATATATTAAAGTTTTTATTTTTATATTCTTAATTTGTATCCTCGAATTCAAAGAAAAAAAATTTAGAGAAGGGTAAACTCTTACAGCGCAAATAAAAAATTTTGTGGCGGCAGCATGCTATTTTGAAAGCGAGAAATACTTTGGTTTCTGCAAAAACTATGCGAAAATAGACAGAGACTATGTCAGAAGCGAATAACGTGTACGTTTGTGAATATTAAAAACCTTTTGTAAAACAGAAATTTTGACAGACATGCACAATTACATGTGGCTTGAAAAGTTGACAAATCAGTTTTAAAAAACATGTCGTACCTTAAGCAAACACTTTAAGTATATACATAAATGTATTGAGTGGCAGTTACACTCTTTGTGATTAGCACAATATCAAAATCAATGCAACAAATTATGCGGATGCATAAAGTTTTCTTACATGCAAAAATAAATAATTTCTTGCACTTGTCGCTGTCACACGCACATAGCATAATGAGGTGACACGAGACGGAAGATATAATTTTTTATGTATTCAATGTTTATTTGATTTATTTATTTTATGTCAAATAAAAAATATGAACATAGTCCCATACCTGCCTAGTGATCGAAGCACATTTTTGTTAACACAGCTCATACAGAAAAATGGGTTTCACATTTACGCAGTAGTGCTAAAAATACTGAAGGTACTCCCTGCATATATTCTTACAAATAGATCTTTTATTATATGGCATATAACCGAAACGCATTCATGGGTATTGAATAATAACTGCATAATTCATGTATTTACGTTTACTGAATGTAGTTGCGGGAAATATTGCCTTACATAAGTATAGGTAATACACATACATTTTGGAGCGCATAACCATAGCTGTTGTTATTATTCGTTCTATAAGTAAGTGCATACACAAATACGAAAAGCTTGGAAAAAACCTCTGTATATTTTTCTAATGGGTACTTCTTGTCATTCTCTGATTCCCACATAACTTTTGACAGGCCTTTTCTTAGAATCGAAATTTAAATAAGTAGAATATTTTATAAAAAACATTCTAAACCCCTTTTCAAAGAAGGCAGGTGGGGACTGCGTTAAAAGGAATGAGTTTTCAGACCTTCTTAAAGGCCTGAAAGCTGGAAGTGCTTGTAAGTTTTTCCGCTATGTCGGCCCACTTTACACATACCCGTTCTTACTTTCTCGCTCTGATACTCGTACACGCACACACACACACACGCAGACAGAAAAAAAAAATTCAGTCATAAATATAAAAGTTCATATACTGATGACATCATCATGATAAACTCATGGATTTATGTTTTATTTTATTGTTGTGTTGTATTTTTAAATACACATATTAACTTATTACTTTGTTTATGATGTTGTTGTTTTTTTGCTTTGAAAATATTGTTGTCTTGTAATTATACATGATCAATGTATATGATTGTTGTTTTGTTTGTTTGATTGCATTGATTCATACTCGAATTGCAATAAATAAAAACCAAAACGACGAACGAATCAAAAAGATAAACTCACACAAATACAAAATATTATAAACATTTGGGTAAATGTTAATTTAATTTATTTTGTAAATACAAATGTTTGTATTGGATTGTTGTTGAGACTTATAGTAGTTATAAATTATTTAAATGTTTAATTCTTTAAACATTTTATTTAAAGAACTGATTTATTAAATCAACATGAACCAACAAACAAATACAATCAAATACAAAAATTAAACAAAATATTGTTGTTAATAAATTAACATTGTAAATTGCAAAATGTGACAAATACAAATATTAAAATGAAATCAAATAAAATTTATAAATTTCAAAATTAAACATATAATTTATGCACTTGCAAAATATATGTTAAACGCACAATTCAAATAAATATGAAATATTAACAATAAACTAAATGATTTATTTGAACTTTTTTATTATCAAAGTTGTTTTTGGGAATACAATTATTTATTAAAAGATTTTATTTGTTGTGCTTAATTCCCTATTTTTGTTCTTGATAAAACAACTGAAAATTTATTGTTGGAGGATAAGCTGTTTATATGCGCATTTCACTGGTGGCTTAGGCCAGATCATCAGGAAACGTTTTTCCCAAAAAAATTTACAAAGGCCAAAAATATCAGCAAATAAGACTACTGAGGGAATGAGATTTACAAGCACTCAAAAAGTCTTATTTGCAACGATATCAAAACTTAAACAAAATTTCAACACAAAAACATTGTGTTGATCTTTTCTTACATTTCCCACTACAATTAGTTAGAATTCTCCCAACATTAATTGTAGTTGTAAGTGGGTTTAGAAAAAACAAATTAAAAACAAAAATAAATTGTTTTTATTGTTTTCGCAAGAAATCAAAATAAAAACAATTTGCCAGTTCAGTTTTTTTATGCACGTGCACTTGCAAAAATTTATTATCAAAGTTGTTTTTGGGACTACAGTTATTTATAAAAAGACTTTATTTGTTGTGCTTATTTCCCTATTTTTATTCTTGATAAAATAACTGAAAATTATTGTTGGAGCATAAGCTGTTTTTTTGGGAAAATCCTGATGATCTGGCCTAAGCAACCAGTGAAATGCGCATGGAAACAGCTTATCCTCCAACAATAATTTTCAGTTGTTTTATCAAGAATAAAAATAGGGAATTAAGCACAACAAATAACATCTTTTAATAAATTTATTTGAACTTTAAGAGAAAATTGTTAAGATTATTCTGTATATTATATAAAAAGAAATAAAAAGAAGAAAATCACTATCTTTAACCGTAGAAGCTATAAGCAAAACAGATCATGTAAACACACAGTTTTAATAATTTCACAGAATAAAATATTTATTCTAAAACCCTTTAAACAATATTACAGATCACCTAAGTAAATCAAAAAAGGAAATTTTAATTAATTTTATGAACTTATACGAGGTTATCTAGGTGAAAAAAACAAGTTTATGGTTTTCTTTTAGGTTTGTGGTAAATTAAATACGTTCGGCTAAATTCGAAAATTCCAGTCACTCACTTGTACTTAAATAAGTTGACGACAGAAATTTCCGCTAAATTTAAAACCAAATTTTTTAACCGTCAACACTGAAATATGTTTAACACTGTACAGAATAAGTATTGCTGTAGTGCCAAAATATTGGCACTAGCAAGTAAAATCTATTTCAAAAAATTCAAGTTCGAAAAAATGTAAATGTAAACTCAGCGATGCCAACTCTTGGGACCCTGCACGCGTGAAAACATTTGAAAACAGATCTAAAAGGGGCTAAATTGAAAAATGAGATTAAATTGAAATTAAAAATGTCAGCGGTTGGAGTCGGAGTTAGAACTATTTATTGACAAAAGTCTGATAAAAACTATTGGTTGCACAGGCATACAGATTATGTGTTTGCATAAGTATATTCTTTGAAATCTTATTTCTTTGAAGCCACTGAACAGAATTTCGGAAATTATAATAACTATTTAGCAAATTCCATCAGAAACATAGGCTGTGCTCTTAGAACCTCCTTGTCTGTCTTTCTGCTGATACATGTCAGAGTTTGTTGAACGATTTCCTGGATTCTTTAGTGTATGCTCGAGCCACTTATATTTTCTTCTCCTAAGTTGGGTGTTTATTGGCGTAGAATCGGGGAAGTTGTTTATTTGTGGCTACTCTAGGCCAATAAATCTCAAGTTTGCTTCGTAAACGTCTGTTGGTAAACATTTGAAATTTATGTTTCAAAATCTCGTGTTTACTGACCAGGTTTCGGAGCCAAGGCTCCTGATACGTCACTAACATGCTCTTAAAAGCAAATTTCATTCCCAGGCTTCCCTTGGCGGACCTTGTTTATACAGGTGAGGCCGACTCTGGCATCCAACAGTAAGGCGTTATAACAATTCAACACAACAGCATATTCTAAATTAGATGGTCAGAGCTACGGCAGCAACAGGCGAGTTTGGAGGCGGCTTTGCAAATAATCTACATAGAAAACAGCAGCCCTCACACCAAACTAGGCAACACCGGGACAATCACAATCAAAATCGACTACTCCGATGATGACCCCTCACGGCCCTGTAAATGATTTGCAACATGGAATTTCATAATTCGTCAATAAAAAATACACAATAAGACTTAAGCATGTGCTTTTTAGCTACAGACGCTTACAGTTACTAGTGGACACTCGAGTACTCGGTTATGCATTCAAGGGATAAACCAGTTTTTCTACTTAATTTCAATGTGATCTTTAAATAGCTTTCAAGTTATTTATAGCAAGGTTCGTTTAACCTAATATTATTTATTTTATTTTATTTTACAATTTTTTACTTTTGTATTAAAAAGTACAATTGAAATTTTAAAAACTTCGCATCTTAAAAAACCATTTCACATTAATTACATTTGGATATTGAATTCATACAAAACTCTACTTCTTCTTTCATTCACAAAAGCAATTCTGACTAAAGCACTTTTCATTTTACAAAAGATACATTCCAATGCCGGCTAAAGCTAAATAACAAATAAAATCAAGGGAGAAACAAATTCAAGAACTTTTTTTTAAATCAAAAACTTTTTTAATCTTCTTACAAAGTGCTTTAAACTTTTCACTTAAATAGCCGGAAAATTAAAACACTCTAACAAGTTTGTGTCCTGGTAAAACTGCAGTGACATTTTCTATCACGACGAATCCGTATCATTCAAACCGAAAAACAACACTTTAATAATGTCATTGTAGATTGCAGTTTTAGACACCAAAATGAAGTGACTTAACAAATTTTACCCCAATAGTAAAATGTTAGTAAAAAATGCATGGTAATATTCGGATTGATTTCTTGGAAAACAAAGTAAAAGTTTTTGTAAATAACTTCATTACTTTCGAGCTTAAAAATGTTTTTTTGAAATTCTTCTAAACTTTATTAATAAACTCATATAACTTTTCAGTGTGCCTTAAAGTCAAGGTTTTAAAGTTAAAGTAAATGTAAAAAATATCTTTTTAGAAATGCACTCTACGTCTAGCTCCATTTCAACATTAGTAATATCTACAGTCTGGCCGAATATTAGGGTTCAGTATCGGACTTCCACCGAACATTGTACTCTGTAGGAATAACTTTTGTACATGTCCTGGGTGGCTACTATTTTGCCTCATGGTTGATTTTTGTATTAATTTCAAATAACGCAGCATCTTAATCTTTTCGAAACACCCAAAAAAAGATTAATTAAACAAATCAAAATGAAAATACTTAAAAGGTTCATCGTTATTGAAAAAACTTCTGACTCAGCACTAGAGATGAGTGATCCCGTGATTTGTAAGAAACATCGTGATTAGATTAGATCGCTATATTTCGAAATTGGCAATACCTAACGTAGTGTCATGTATCCCTCACAAAAGCTCTACGTAACGACTGGGATGTCTGAAGTGCACAGCAACGGTTTCATTATAATTCAAAAGAAATCGCCATATTTCGAAAGTGCATCTTTCTAGGGTTAAAACTGTGATTGTGATTACGGTTTCAGTTTTTTTGTAACAATTTCATTCATGTCATATACACAATGTTCGAGTTTTGGCAAAAGAACTTTTGTAAGTATATTTATATACTTATATATTTCATTTGCTTGTGTTTTTTATGTGGAGTTTGACAACGAGAGAAGGCAACAAAATGGTCATCCGTTAACTTGAAACGGGTGTCTAAATTTTAAGGACCGATGTTGAATGTGAACCACACCTAAACGTCAAGTTTTTTTCTGCATTTCATTTGACATTTCTCAATTTCAGACTAATTCAATTTGAACCATGGAAAGATACACAAGCAATGCGTTAAAGTTATTCAGGCTTATTATGAAAATGGGCGTTCAAATCAAAATGTATAATGTATATTTGGTGAGGTTTATGGGCTGGTGGCCTCATCCAAAAAAAAGCCTGGTCAGGCAGTTACTGTGAATGATGTTTGCTATCGTGAGATGAAAACGAATTTTTTATTGCCCGAATTGGAATATGTGGTTTCAACAGGACGGTACCACTTTCCACACAGCTAACGAAACAATGGCTCTTTTGCGCGACAAATTCAATGGCAATGTTATCTCACGTGGTGGTGATGCCAATTGGCCGGCAAGATCACGTGATTTGACAGCGTTTGACTTCTTTCTTTGGGGTTATTTGAAAGAAAAGGTGAACGTCGATAAGCCAGTAACAATTCAAGACCTAAAGGATGAGATAATTCGGCATATTAACGACATAGAACTTCAATTATGCCTCAGCGTCATCGAAAATTTGGACCATCGGAAGGAGGTGTGCTGGCGGCCATTTGGCCGATATTTTGCTCCATACATAATTCAACTATACCAATATTATCATAATAAAAATAAATAACAATAATTTCCTATATAATATGTGTTTTATTCAAAATCAATATCGGTCCTTAAAATTTACCACCCTTTATATACCTACATGCTTAAATAAATGAACTTTGGCTTTTGAAAAGAAATAGTAATAAGGAAAAAAATAGAATAAAAGGAACAGAAACATTTCTCGGTGTTGCATGCAAAAAACGCTATTACCCAAGCAAACAGTTAAATACCATAAAATTATGTATGTAGAGCACCCAATATTCAATCCTTAAAATTTAATTCTTCTCTCTAGAGTCGAGTACATAAGATATTTGTATGAAATTTGTACACAATATGAAGAAGCGATAGGTGATTAACTCCACATGATTAGCTAGAAGGCGTATAATAGTATTAGCTAGTAGGGGGCCCTATGTTCCACTGGGAATTAAAGAATAAAATACATTAGCTCGAAAAACAAGTTGTTTGAGGAATGACCTTACCCAGTAAAAAAAATTCATGTTTTTGAAGCACTTAAGAGAAAAAGCGCATAATTGAGCGCTTCAATAAGAGAGCTCTTATACAGCAGTAAATGATAATGAATAAAGCATACAAAAATAGCTGCTATTTTAGTGCTGACTACGAAGAAGGTTTTAAAGCGATTACAAAATAAAAATACATTATGGCTTTCGAAAATGCTTGAAAAAAGGCATTAACCCATTATTGCCCGGTACCCGAAAACTTTAAGCAATTTCAATGAAACTTTGTGTGTAGTGATTTTTATGTCTACCTAAGGTATATTTTAAGTTTGAAGAAAATGGAACAATTGGTTTTTGAGATCTGAGATGGTAAGTTTACTTACCAGTGGGCAGATATGTTAAGTGTTTCCGTAATAATACAAAAAAATTTTGTAAACAATAATCCATATTTTAGCAAAAAATATTTATTGAACGAGAAAAAGTTACAACACTTTTTTTAAAGAAACTTTAATATATATATATTTTTAATTTTATCACATGTGTTGATGTAAACGCACACTGCATACTTGGCATTCATAGTTAGCCCTTAAAAAAGTGCCTTAGGAGTGCTTTGCTTGCATGTTTTATTATGTTATAAGAAGCACATATTATCAGCAGAAAATAGTCCTCCAAACCGGGAACACTCCATATAAAAATCAGGCATCCCATCAGCAGGTTTGAAGCGCTTTGAGGTATGACTTCATATATAAAACCTGCTCCTTTTGGAGCACATTTTTTACTGGGTATTGCAGCCAAGGCTTCATATGTTAATATTAAATTTTTCCGTCTAAACCGATTTTAGGGAATTGGTTTATTAAACCATCCGCCAGAAAAAAAGAAAACTAATTCAGGCATTAAAAATAAAATATCTATGTTACGTAGTAAATAGTAAAATATCGAAGGGACAAAATTTGGAACGCGGCTATAAGACCTATCAACAGATTCGCTAAATACGAGTAATAAGATCGATTGAAACAAACTATGATACTTTGGACATGCTGCAAGAACGCCAGAAGCCAGACCTACTGGAGCAAAAGGCAGAGGAAGAAGAAGTAAAAGCTGGCTGGCAATAATTGATCATATACGTATTTACTGAACAAATAATTGAGTCCTGAATAGCCAAAACAGCAGAGCAAAATTGAAAAGTCTTTGAAAAAACCTTTACACGACCAGGTAGAAAGAGGTTCGAAATATATATTATATGAATGCTTATACGGGACATATTTCGAATTCTGGACTTCTGGTAAATATTTACAAATATCTCAATGCACATATTTTTAATACAAATTATATGCTTTAAAAGATGGACAAATATTATTTGTATTTCTTATTTATTACTATCTCCCGTTTGCAAAAGTGCTGCTCATCGTGAGGTTTGATTTGTAATGTTAAATAACACAAATACATTTGAAAGTGAACTTAAAATTTTTATTTCGGTAAAAAGAACAATTTGTGGCCTTTTCTGTTTTAAAATGATATAATGTAAATGTTAGCCATGACCTCGCCTGAGGTAGTCCATTCGGAAGGTCACGCCTCGTTATATGTCATAAATTATTCTTTTAACCGATAATAACAATCTTAAGTTTACTTTCATATAAAAATAAATCAAACCTCACGATGAATAAACATTTACTATTTACTAAATGTCACCTTTTTTGTGAGTGTTTTACAACATTTTATTAAGAAGTAAAAACGTAGAAAAGAAAGCAGTAAAGACTATCATTATTTTGAAATATAAAACTTAAAACTTAAACAACAATCTTAAAACACACCAACCAGCAAACAAATAATAAACCATATTTTTTACAACTTCTTGTTTATAAAATACGAACAAAACAATATTTCTCACAACAAAACTAAACCAAAATTGTATATTTCTTTTTCTTTGTTTTCGTTTTAGTTAAACAACATGCCAACCTTTGAAAATCCAGAGAATAAAAAGGAAAAAATCTCAACATCATACAGTACATACATATTTGTTGAAACACACACAAATATACACATATAAATATGTAAGTACATATACTACATACCTATTCATATGTACATATATAAAATTAAGTGTTTGCGAATAAAGATTGTACTTGTATGCAATAGAAACAGGACATTCTTATGTATTTAGTTAAGTTGACAAAGAGAAACCTCTTTCAGTTTCTTAAACGACACCAGGTAATTATGCATATTTAATCAAAACTTTCTATAAACACAAACAAACAAACTGAAGAGCATACCTACACACACACATACATAGAATACTTATACTACTACGAGTATGAGGTTTATGTAGTGAATAAATTATTATGCTACTTATGCTAAAGTTAAAACAATTCAACAAAATTCTTAGAATTAGAGTAAAGCCTACTTAAAGGACTTTTTTCGTTACCCTTTTACTCCTCACTTCTCATACTTTTACATCCTTCTTTTTTCCTTTTTAAGGAATAGAGAAGTGTAATAGAGCTAAATTGTTAAAATACACATTTACCCAAAGATAGTGAGTAGGGTTTTAAGGTAAATACAGGAATCTAAAATTATGCTGTCATTATCGGCACAAAAATATGATTTTTGTAGATTTTAAAGATACGTTTAATATCTACTGTATTTCAGTCTATGAAATGTTATGGATTCCTAAATATAACTAAAAGCATGCACACAAATATCTATTTTATCCATATTATAAAACATGTAAATACACTTACACCAAATCTCACATATACACATACATACATTAAGACATATAAATTAATTATTTATGCATGAAATTAAAGGCAAAACATCTTTATCGTTTAGTACTTTTAGCATATGAAATACAGAAAAAAAAACCCTGAAGTGTCTACTAGTGTATGCTTGCAAATATGTACACTGTGAAAAATACGAAATAAAAGAAAGCCAAGGAGTACCTACTTTACATATAATTATATAAAATACATATTAATACATACACATTTGCATATGTGCTGGATAAATGTTTACATTTATTTGAATGTACATTAGACTGGTTCAAAAACACTTTTTGCTAGACACATTTTAAGGTATAAAAAGATTAAGAGTCAGTAAATTGAGGCTAACAGTAACATTGCAAATCAGCTGCTTCATTTTGTTGTATGTAAAACAATTAGAACGTTTATAGTTAGCAGTAAGATTTTACGTCTTAATCTGTAAGAAATCGATTGGTTTTACTTTTTAACGGTACGGTCGCATTACTGTTACTCTGAGCTTACTGGGCCTTTAATAGTTGTGTATGTATTCTATAAATTTGAACAGCTCACAGTTCACAGTACACAGTCAATTGTAAAAAAATCTTAAAAGAAAAACTGTTGTAACATAAAGCTTCCCAAACATTAGAGTTTTTGTGTATGTAATCGTGCCTCGACAATAGCTTGAAACTTATGATATGGTCAGAATTGAAGAGACATACAGGTATGTGATGGAAATCTATTTGGAAAACGAAACGATTTGAAACCGATAATATCGTTTTTAGAATCTTTTAAAGTGGATTTTTATACATATTTCTTTATTTCCTTTCCCTATTCTTTTCAATTATATATTATATGAGTTAATTGTACTATTTCTTGAACAAAAAATAAAGATTATAATTCAGTATTTGATTCTAAAATCGCTCGTAATTCATCACCTTTTAAAAACTTTCGTTTTGAAATCAATCAATTTTCATCACATACCCGATAATTTTACCGAATTCTTCTTATATTTTAAGTACTGTAATATAATCTTGTTATATGATGTTCCCAAAATCTTAGAATCTTGAATTTTGACGTACGTTCAAATTAAGTCCGCAGAAAGTATTTTTTGGACAACTCTAATGAACGTCCATTCTACTAAACTCGTACTCGTTGCTCTGTACTTAGTTACATGTAAAATATGTACATTTATGTAAATAAAGCAAAATTATAAACATAAATAGTCCTTCTACATGCACTTATGCTTAAAAAAAAATCTTAAATTTTCTGTTATGAATTTATGTTTAAATATGTACATTACGAATATTTCGCAAGTGTACGAAGGAAATGAGTATTTTACTGCAGGCTTGCCAAAATTTAATAAAATTGTCTTGTGTTTTTTTTTTTGTGAATTTATTTACAATTTATATAAATTTGTTAATATTAAAAAATAAATAAATGTGAACAACAAAAACCGATTTTTTACTCTTTACTCTTCTTATTTTAAGCTTTCTACTTTAAGTAAAATATTTGGTTAATTTTTTTTTTTAATATTAATTATTATTATTAAATATGAACTAACCAATAAAAAATGGAGCTTCCAACGAAGCAGGTTCGTAAGGGAGAAACGTAAAAGTTTCGCTTACCATATCGCTTACGGAAGGCATGAATTTTATATGGCGAGTTCCCACCTTGAAGCAATACATTTTTGGCACAGAAAGCGCTTTATTCAGCGCATATAAAAATTAGTGAACGTAACGATCAGCTTTGCACACTGAATTTTTCGTTACCGTTATTCCTTAATATACTCCCTTACAAACCTGCTTCGTGGTAAGGGAATGTCGTAGCTCTTCAAATTTTATATATATATTTTTTAATTTATTAAGAATTCGTTCACTTACCTGACTGCATCTCCGTATGTCTTATTGCGTAGCGCATAAATGTGTGCTTACTTTTTAAAATGTACCATTAGTGCTTCGCAAAATAAGAAAATTTTTTATTGGGACTGTGCTATAGTCGCAAATTTCGAGTATACTGAATTCAATGGTGATGACTGTTTTTCAAAGTTAGCGCTCGTATTCGCGATTTCAAATTTCAATGGTAATGTAGCAAAAAACTATATATTTTTTACTTTAACGGTTATTGTTAATGTTTTTTTTTTTTTTTTTTTTTTTTTTGCAAAAGCCTTTTTCTTAGCTCTTTTGAATATTTTTCGAAATCCTATTGAATATATGCAAAACACATAACATTGTTCATTTTTAGAAAAAAAATAATTTGCGAAATCTTTTTATTGCTAATTACAAATTCAGAACAAAAAAAAATTTGCGAGAAAATTTTACATTAAACAAAAATTACAGCTTCTTTAAAAATTTTGATCGCGAATACGAACGCTTACTTTGAATTTAGCGTACTCAAATTAGCTTTACCAGTATTTTTACAATTTTGAAATTCTTCGAAAAAAAATGGGGAAAAAATTTCCCGCAAAAAAATAACGAAAAATTGTAATAAACAGAGTTTGATTGATTTCAATTAAACAAAGAGACCAAATTTATACAAAAAAAAATCGTTTTATGGTTCATTTGTATTAAAATTTTTAATCGCGAATACGAACGCTTACTTTGAATTCAGCGTACTCGAATTAGCTTTGCCAGTAGGGCCAACTTCGAAAACTAACTAGCAACATAAAATATAGCGTGCTCAAATAATCTTACTGATGGGGTGCCCAGCTTTTTAATTAATTAAATCTTAGTGTTATTCTTTAGTTTATTTCCTGGCCGTGCCTGACGAAAAATTTTCCCATCAATGTTTGTGTTCACATATGTTTGTACTGAGGTATCTCTTCTCCTTAAGCGGGTGTGGTCACTTCCACTTTAAATATTTTGAGCTAGAAGATTTGGTTGGAATTCAAGTCTTTGCAGACTAAAAGAGGTCATGGACAATTTACCAACGAAGTCCCTTCGGCAATAACGTGGTAGGTTGGCATTTAAGACTAATCGCGGCAAAGATTATTCACAGCAAAAATTATCAGTAGTTTTTATCAACTAAAAATTGTATAAAAATTATTTCAGTTTAATTAATGTGATAATTGAATCAATTATCTTTTTAGTTGAAAGTAAATTCAAAATATATTTTGATTATTCACAGCAAAAATTATCAGTAGTTTTTATCAACTAAAAATTGTATAAAAATTATTTCAGTTTAATTAATGTGATAATTGAATCAATTATCTTTTTAGTTGAAAGTAAATTCAAAATATATTTTGATTTAATTAACATTTTAGTTGTTTTGAAATAAATTCTTAATTAAAATATTAATTTAATATCAAGAAATCTTAATTTATTTCTTTCGTTTAAAATAAAATAATTTAAACTTGTTGAATTGGGTGCAAGATGGGTGCCGCGTTTGCTCTCAATTGCTCCGAAAAAGGCCAAGGTAAGTTTGTGGGCCAATAAGGTTATGGCAACAGTTTTTTGGGATGCACGCGGGATAATCCACATCGATTATCTTCAAAAGAGAAAAGCAATAAACGGCGGATATTATGCCAACTTATTGGACCGATTTAACGAGGATTTAAAAAAAACGACCCCATATGGCCAAGAAAAATGTTATTTTTCATCAAGATAATGCACGGGTGCACACGTGTGCGGTCTCAATGGCAAAATTACATGAATTGGGCTACGAATTGGTACCTCATCTGCCATATTCTCCTGATTTAGCCCCCAGTGACTATTTCCTATTTCCGAACCTAAGGAAATGGCTCGGTGGAAAGAGATTTAGCTCCAACGATGAAATTATTGGTCGAACAAATGCCTATTTTATGGACCTCGAAAAATCCTATTTTTTGGAAGGGATACACAAATTGGAGAAACGTTGGACTAAAAGGAGATTATGTTGAAAAATAAATTTGTTTTTTTTTTGTAAAAAAAAAACTGTGTTTCATTCAAAAAGTCACGGACTTATTGATCCGCCCTCGTATATGCTTAGTTTGCCTTTCTAAAATTACTACGCGCATTACAGCTAATTTAATTGCAGAATTTTGTTTATTTAATTTTTTTTAATTAACTAAACCCTTTTTGAGTTTATGTTGTGCATTATGTTGTAGAATTATGTTGTGCATATGTTGCCTCGAAAACTAGTTTAAGCGCACTCTAATTAGGTTTACCCGCCGGGTGCCCCGCTTGACAGAAAAAAGTGTAAATTTCGAGCTAAGTGTTATCAACATTAAGATATTAGTAGAAGGCAACAGTTTACTTAAAAGTGCCCCATCTGCTTCAAATCAACAATAATGTAGGACTTACTTTGTATTTCCTTTCATTTCTGCACTCGGCTTGGTAAAAAATTGAGTTCAATTGGTTTTACTTAACATTTCTTTATTAAACAACTAAGATGTCTTAATTTTTCAAAATGAAAATAATAACATAATTTGTCCTTCTTGTAATAAAAAAGTATTTAACCTTCCCCTCGTTTAACAAGGCTTTAATAAAATGAATAAAATTTTTATTTCAGGCTTGTTGACGCCTTCTTGTGTAAATTTATTTTAACATACTTATCTTTATGAATCTTTAATTTGTTTCTCATAAAAAGTCTGTCAAGTAACCCAACACAGAATTTGATAATGTTAAAGTATACAAGATCTAAAAATGGGGTTCTTTAATCGTCACAAATGTTTTATGTTTTAAAAATGTATTTAAATACAAAAAATTTCAAAAGTCTTTCTTTCACTTTCCTTACTAATTTTAATAACATTTCAGATAAAAAGGTTGCTGGGTACTTAAATAATTCTACTGTATAAAATATCTCGGCACTTTTTTCTTTCAATTCATAAATTTAACATTTCTTTTATAATTAAACAATATTTATTGTCATTAAAATAATTATTTATACAAATGTTCTACAACCCTCACACTTGTTTAAAACTCACAGACACCCACATATACATACATACATACCAACTTATATGTACGAATATACACAAACACGTAATTGGGAACATGTTGTTAATAAATTTTTATGAATTTTATTTAAAACGAAAAAAGCAGTAGGAATAAACTTTTTTTTGTTACTCTTTTTTCATGTTTTTATTAGATCTTGTGTATTTATTGTGATTATAATATGGAAAAGCACGATAAATGCCAAACAAATTTTATATTTTATTAATAATTTAATTGTTAAATCAAAGAAAATAAATGGAAGGTTTTTATATCGTTACATATTTTTGGATCGTTTTGGTGTTTATTTTTATTTATAAAGGAACTACTGAAATGGAATTATTGAGCCTTGAAATTTTCCCAACGCCATCAGAAATTACGGCATACAAATCAGGAGCCTAATTCGCAAGTCAAGGCAAAACTTTTAAGGTAAGCCCCTGATTCAGATTCAAAAATCAGTTTTCGTTGCTTCTCTACCAGCACGACTCAAAAAGTTTAATGCGAATGCATGTGGTTATTCCCGACCTCCGAAATACCGTAACGTTCAGTTAAGGTGGAATCACAAAAATCGCAGCTCCATTATAAAAATTTTTCCGTAAAATTAATGCTGCCATATGTAAAGAAAATCTTTTAGTTCTACAAGGTGGTACTACTTCAACGACCGATCAAATTTTGCATTGTTGTCTCTGTGTCAAATTACACGTTTTAATTATTTTCCCATTGGCAAATAAGTTTTAGTTTGTCAGGACAAAATATAAAATTAAGCCAATTTAAGATGAGAGTTCCATGTACAAATATCTGTAAACTCTCGAAAAAAAAGATATCAAAAACCAAATAAAAAAAATAGTGGACCGACCTTTAAGCGGCGCTATACTAATAACACATGCAAATTAAGCATAAAACGTGCAAAGGCAGACGAAAATTACTGCGTGACTGCATTTAAAAGATAATAGGAAGGATTTAATTTCTATATATTCACTTTTATTCTAGAAAACAGAAAATTTTTTTTGTGAAATGATTACTTTTAATGCCTTAACATTCGCCTTACCAAAGATTTTTATGCACATCGTTTAACAATACCCAACCACTTTTCATATGTTTACAGACGATGAACAAGATTTTGTTAAACATGTTTTTTTAACTATTTTAAAGAACTTAACAATTTGTTCAGTTAGAGCCAAGTACTCTGTTCGAACTTGCGAAAAATGCTGAGCAAAATTGTTTATTTCAGACGAAAATTTTGACATGTATCAATATTATCTATCTCACGATTTACTACAACTAAACGTTTTTATTAGTTGTAAATTTACAACATTGTTTTGCGAAGGTTAACAAAACCCATGTTTTTTTATTGCCTTTAAAAAAGTAAAACAATATTAGTTTTTATAATTTTCCAAATCAAAAAAAAAAACTTTAATTTAATTATTAATTTTAGCAGTTTTGTACATATTTCTTTGTGAAATTCTTGTTAGAAAAAATTCTTTGAAAATCCAAAATAAAAAATTACAAAAATTTATAAGCTGTTGCTTAAAATTCCGTGCGAAATAATATGAGCTGCAATTGTTTCGCATGAAAAATAAAAATGTTGCTAAAAACATTCGAATGTTTTTCGTAATATAAAAAGAGTACAACTCTATCAACATTTTTGCGTTTGTATATCTTAGAAATTTTTTTATATTGAATTTGAAATTTCGCACGAAATACTGAACAGAGTAACAGGCTGAAGTAAAAATGTCCTTTAAGCTGAATCAAATTTAGGGACATTATTAAAGAAATAAAACCAAAATAGTCACCTTCGTCGTTATTAATAAGGCCAAGGTTAAACTATGGTACACATCAAACCAAACAAAATGATTAAAAGAGATACAGAGACAGACATCTTACAACCATTAGTATGAGCTGAGATCCCAAAATAAAAAATCATTAAGAAATAAACATAGCAAAGTTTTAAATTATGTCTGCTAAAAATGATTGTTAGAAAAATCATTTATACACTGAATAGTTAAATACATAAAATTTACAATAAGCGCTATCCAGTTATAAGATACAAAGAATGCTGACGAAGGCCGTAGAAAATGCATAACATTCTGCAGGTATCTAATAGTTGTATAAATTTTCTGTACAATTTACCTTATTCCTGACCAAATGATAACTAAAGTAAGCTTCGTAACAAAGAACTATACAAACTAAAATTCTGATAGTGCATAAAAAAAATTCCTGGAAAATAATGAAGAAATAAGACTATTAACGTATGAAAGCTTTATAAATTATAATTTGACTTAGAATGTTAATCAACATTAGAACTAAAATTCCCAGATTCTATTTGTTAAAACATTAAGAAGAAATCGTGGTCGGTTGTACATGTGTGAGGTACGTTTATTGTGGCCGATGCTACATCATACTCAGCTTGATGATTCTATGTGATTAATTAAATCATTTACTTTTAAACATGTTAATTTGAAGTGATTAACCAGTCAGTTAAATGTATGGATAATTACCTTGACTTTGAAGTGATTATAGCTCAATCACGTTCGAGATGATTCAAAAGCATTAAGCCTTCTCAAAATGTATAAATTAAAGAAAAAAACAATATCAATGAATTTAGGCAAAAGGCATTAAATTAAGTGAAATTCAACTGATATTTGTAAATCTTTAAGTTTTGAAACCTTTGCGTACTTAATACTTATTTCACAAATTATTCACAAACTTAGTTTAATGTAACAAAATTGAATGTAAAAGAACGTAAAATATTTTTTTATTACTTAAACCCTTAGAAAGATAACACCTTGGACAAATATTATTTTGAAATGTTTCATTCATCTTTACTTTGTATTTTCACAGGACCTTAAGCTGTTCATTTTTCGAGGCGAAAAAAATCCATTATGTTGTTTTACAATTATGAGAGCTATTACTACATTTAAGTTGCCTTAAATAAGTGCTGCTAATAATACAAAAAAATCACTTTTCTTTTAACCTACAATTAAATCCTTTTTTTAGTGAATGAAACAATTTGCATGCGTTCACTAAAAAGTCCTGCTTCAATTGTCTCCCAGTGAAGCCATTATGGCTTTTATTACTTATTTTTATGCTGACCAAATTGTTTCCTTTTGCCCGCTAAAATCAAAAGTACGAGTTTTACGAGTAAATTGTCAAACATTTTTTTGTAATAAAAAACAAAGCATACTTATGGGGAAAAACAAAACATTATTTAATAATGCTGAGAGAGGGCATAAATAAAAATCCCCTTAATAAAAATTCACAAAGGATATAAACTCTAATTAAAATATCCAAATTCAAAGGCAAGGTCTGAAAGAACGAACTTCTTACAAACTCAAGCCTTGGAAAATTGATGTTTTTCTAATTGTTTTAACTAGTTTCGCAAAAAAAAAAAAAAGAAAAAGAAAAATATTTTTTCTTTAGAAAGGGCGGCATGGCATGCCTTTTGTTTCCTAAATTAAAGATAAATACACATTCAGCCATATACATACATACATAAATACAAAGACTTTTTTGTAATTAATAATTTTTTTTTTTATTTTTGCTACTTTTTGAAAAACTGTAGTTTTGCCACACCATAAAGATGATGAAGAAAGAGGAAAAATAAACAACAACAACCAAAACTCAATTAAATAATTGCAAAGTGTTAAGCTCATTTTAAGTGGAAAGTAGATTTTCAAATTACAAAAAAGTTTTTTTAATGATTTTTATATTTAGATGTTTCGTTGTTGTTGTTGGTTTTTCATCGACGTGCACACACACTCAGACAATTGAAAACATATGTATGTATATTGTAAATGTATAATTATCCTCACAATAAATCCTTTTGACTGAAAATAAAACTGATTTTATAAAAAGGAAATTGCAAAATGTTTAACTAGAAAATAAGGGAACTGTAGAGATTGGTGGTGAGTTAAAGGGGTCGTAGTTATAAAGAAACAAATAAAACTCAAAACAGGAACATAAAGTTCAAAATTAAATTAAACTTTTCGATTTCCTATTGAATTGAACTTTAAAACAAATTTTTTTTTTGTTTTTGTTTTCCCACACAACGGCAATATGCAGAAGAGTGGTTTTTCTAGAAGTTTAATATATAAAGCGTGTTTTTTATAGAGGTATAAAACTTTAAGTTAGGAAACACTTCTTTAACTGGTGGCCATTTTGTCAGCTGTCAATCGATTAATGTTTAGCTTGGCTTGGCATTTGAACATGAATAGACTAACGCCTGAATAACGCTTCCAACTTGTGCTAATTTATTTTGAAAATCATGGCTCTGTTCGAAATACGTTTCGCGCGGTTTTTGCTTAGCGATGAAGCTCACTTTTATTTGAATGGATACAAAAATACAAAATTCTCGTATTTGGAGTGAAGATAATCCTCTAGTGTATGTTGAAACAACGTTACACCCAGAAAAACTGACTGTTTGGTGAGCTTTATGGGCCGGTGGAATTATTGGTCTGCACTTCTTTAAAAGAGATGCTGGTCAGAATGTTACAGGCAATGGTGAACGATTCAGAGCCTTGATTATTGAATTTTTCCTCATCAATTAAACGACCATAATGTGAACACAGAAAATTATCAGTAGTTTTATATCAATTACAAAAATTGTTTAAAAAAATATTTCAATTGAATTAAGGTAGTTTTTTAAATCAATTATTTCTTAGTTGAAAGAAAATCAAAAATTTTATTTAGATTTAATTAACATTTTATTTGTTTTGAAATAAATTTTTAATAAAAATATTAATTAAATAACAAAAAATATTAATTGACTTTTTTCGTTTGAAAGAAAATAATAGAATATGGGAATTATTTCTTTTTCATAAGTTACTTTATTATATTTAAATTTTTTTCGAATTTATTCTATGAGCTAAATTTTAGTTATGTATTTTATAAATTCGAAAAATAAAAAAAAATGTTGAAAATAAAATAATTTTAACTTGTAGAATTGTCGTTGGGAATTGTCAAAACCTGAGCTATTTTAAATGAAATCAATTAACACATTGTTTGAAAAGTCAATTAAAATTAAAAATATCATTTTTTGAAAAAAAAATATTAAAAATTTAAAATTTTTACAATTCGTAGTTATCAATATAATCATTTTGGTAATAGGTGTAAAATCAACAACTTGTTTGCTTGATTCTATGAATTTAGTGATAAGAGACAATTTTTAATTTTTTCTGTGCAGGTGCTGTGGTTTCAACAAGACGGCGCAACATATAACACAGCTCTTGCTACAATTGATTTATTGAAGGAAACGTTTGGTAACCGCATAGTTTCACGTTTGGGACCCGTGAGTTAGCCTCCAATATCATGCGATTTAACGCCACTAGACTAATTTTTGTGGAAATATGTGAAGTCGCTAGTCTATGCCGATAAGCCCGAACGATTGACAACTTGGAGGTCAACATTCGCCGCGTTACGGCCGATATACGTCCATAAATGTTTGAAAAAGTCATCGAGAATTGGACCCTCAGATTAGACTACGTCCGAGCCAGATCATATGCCAGAAGTAAAATTTAGATTGTACTGCTAGAAGATTATCCTTCGAACAAAGAATATTGCATGTCAATTTAAAAAACTCATCTTTGTTTTATTCCATTTCAGAGTTTTATACCTCTATAAGAAACACCCTTTAGTTTATGCTGTTTAATTATCATACAGGGTTTCCTAAACGGATTTAAAAAACCTTTTTTCACTCACTTGAGCAAATATCAAAATCGTTTTGATTTTTCCTCTTTGCGTAAGTTGCAAAGCCGCTACCATTCACTCAATAATGCCGAATGTCTTTTTACCCATGATGAAATTGAAAATTTAATTTATTCTCTTGCACAGAAACCCTAAATATAATCAAATGTCTTATTGTTCAAGCAAAATTATTAATTATCTAAAGGTTCTTAGTAAACTGTTAAGAAGTACGTGCCCCTAGGCTGGGTTTTTGAGATGTGGACTAAGTTTAAACTTACGAAGTCTGAAATCCGAATTTTTCCAGAGAAATTTATTTTTTTTGTTATATCATTAAAGGCCAATATTTAAAGGAAAACTAAGGTGTTCCGTCAGAATTTTGTATACAAGCTTGGTAATGCCGGTACAAATCAGTTTTCAGATTAATTAAACCTAGTTTAACTAAGATTTTAAAACCCAGCCATAATTATACATTTTTAAGCAATGTTAAGCAGTTTGATTTAAGTAATATTTAGAGGAAAGCTTATCCATTAATGCTTAATTAATACTTCTCACTACGTCAATATAAAAAAAAATTTGTAACTTAATTTAAAAATTCCAAAAATCGGTATTTTACAATCCTTTCATTTTCGAAAACACGATGTCCTGTTTGGCATCCCTTATCACACATGAGTTATATTTTAATTTATGTCTTTATCGTAAAAGTTTGAGACTAGCTGTTCTATGATATTACATGTGAATATGTTTGAACTCAATCGATTGGGTTTATTTGTTGACCAATAACCTTTAAACACAATTCAAGTCTTAAATTCATATAAAATTACACATTTAGTTTAGGGTTTAGATTTTTTTAAGGAAAAAAAGTTTACTCGTTTAGTCTTAGAATTTCAATAGATTTTTCACACATTTTTCTATTACGATATTTGGCAGATTAAAACTTTACCAATTTGTGCTTTGCTTAATGTCAGTTAAATCAAAATGTGATCAGTTATTTAGAATTTTACATAAAGTGTCTACTTTAATAACTTGGTCAGAAATAGGATCTATTAAAACATCGTGATAATCGACATAAAGTATACTTTCCTCTCCCTTATTTCTATCACAACCACATAATTAAAAAAAATAAGACGTTTTTGCTATTCGAATGACAGCAGAAGAAAGAAAGTAAATTAAGAGAAAACGAAAATGATATAGAAATTTTTAAATTTGGAACTAATAGTGGCAGATTCTGAAAGTTTTTTGTTAATTGTTCTTTTTGTTTTTCGCAAGACGTTATTGAATTAATATGATCAAAATTCTAATTCCATCAAATACAAAATATTACAATGCAAACTATACACTTTGTATAGTTGCATTGTTGCAGATATTGTGTTATATCCGCTTTAAATATTTCCATATGCCCTTCGTATACCCATAACCTCTATCCTATCATAGCTCTTTATTTCCAGGAGCAATGCAATGGCAAACCCTTTCTTACCGGTCTCATTCACCTAAAATTACAACGGCTCTGCAAGATCCTGTTGTCATTAACACGGATACTTTTTGTGTAATCTCTTTGTCTCCAAAAAATCAAACAAGTAAGATCTGAAGTCTGGTGTAACCTACAAGGTCCACTTGTAGACACGGATCATTTTCTCTTTCATCTAAAAGATGTCGGTCTGACCAAACAGTTGGTTTGATGTGTGTTAGTGAAAAGAAATTCGTATTCAGCCCTGTAAATATCAATATTGTAACAAACTGTATAGACGGCAGTCAAAGATCTGTACATCTTAGTAGTTGCATTTATTCATTTCTTACGTGTACCCCTTTCGTTACTATACCAGCATATACAAGAAAAATTGATTCAGAACTAGAGCCAACAGAAAATAGATTACAATATTTAGCACCAAGATGGTGTTGAATGGCCATTAATATTATGGCATTTAACGCTTTAGAATTTTATGTGGTAAGTTTTTTTTAAGTTGGCGTATCTAATAAACCACAACCGCTTAATCTGAATTGGAATATAAACGCCCAAAAACGAATTAAAAACTCAAACAAATAAAAATGCTCATCAATTTTATTTGAGAAAAAAAAACTCAGTAAAAAAGTGTATTAATGTTTGCAAGTATGACTACTTTTACATCTCACTATACATTTTGCAATTTAATTTCAATATGTTGGAAAATTATTTATTTCTCTATCTCTGTCACTGTAGAATTAACGACAAGCAAAATAGCAATGGACTCTAGTTAAATTAGAATTAAAGTTCGAATACCATTGACTTAAATCAAATTCTATTAGGACAAACAAAAGCCAATACAATAAACATTGGAGACATCTTACAAAGTCACTTTCAATACTCTACTGCATACTTAAGTTTGGGTTAGATTGAAAATATGCAATTGTGAATAGGCCTAAAAAGAGAACTAAACAGATGATGTAAAAAAAACTTTTAAAATCTTTTTTTGATTTTTTTGGTATTTTATGTTAAGAAAAACAAAAGAAATGACAAGTCAACAAACAACAACATGACCTTATTTTTATTTAAGTGAAATTTAAATAAACTATGTACCTATAAAATAAAATTGTATGCTTTCTCTCTCTCTCTCTCTCTCTCTCTGCTCCATAAGTTCAACCATCTATTTATTTACGAGTGCGGTTGACATTTAGAATAAAATAAAAGAAAACAAACCCGTAAAAGAAAACACAAGCATTTAGCATATTTTTGGGCGCAAACAAATAAGTTGGTTGTTTTTTGTTCTCCAGTATCTTTTGTTGGGAACACTATTTCTACCAACAATTTACATGATAAAATGTTTAACTGTTGTTTTTCATATTTTTTTCACTTCAATAGAAACTTTTGTGGGTGTGTGTTTTTTTTCACTAGCCATGTTTTTGGGCTGTAAATACATTAAATAAGTTTCAATGTGTTTGTAAATGTGAACACAAAAGTGTAATACAAATATTGTTGTAGTTTCTATGAAATGTTTTCCTTTTTTTACTTTTTTTCCACAAAAATTTGTAAAAAAAAGACTAGAACATATTGATAAATGGTCATGGACTTTTTCTATATGCATATGTATGTAACAAACAAGTTCATAAATCACAATCTTTGGTCCCAACAAGAGTCCTTTTTTTTGGATCAAAACAAACAGACAGAAAGACAAAAACCAAAACCTCAAACAAACAACCGAAAAATACATGTAAGTATGTGTATATATGTGTGTATATCATTAGTAAATGTACTAGTTTTCAGTTCAATAATATACAAGAACATTTTAAAAAGACATTGATTATACATATGTAATATATGTCTGTGTATGTTAATAACTTTAAATATTTTCTAGTCATATTTTACTGACACTTCGACATACTGGCTTATGTGGACACTAACTGATGTTTGGCGGCGGAACGGCGTCTTTTGTCGGTTACGAATGGCAAAAATTAAAGAAATGGGATCAATATTACTAGTCGTTTGTTTTTGAATAACAAAAAAAAATATATCGAATTTTTTATTAAATAGAAAACAAAAACTATAATAGCGGATGATCCATTGTGACCTCTTTACTTTTCTTAAAAACAGACCACAATTCATATCGAAGGTCTAAATTCAGTAGCTGCTACGAACTAATTTCTGTAAATTCCTCTTTTAAGTGGAAAACTGTTCGTCGATGACAGCATCTTTGGCAAGAATTTCAGAGAGAGGAAATAAATGTTGGTGCCTTCTTTTAAATCTTTATAATTTGTCTATCAACCACTTCAGTTTTTTTCTTTAATGCAGTACCTGCTTACAACTTAGTTTTATAAACTTAATCTACGGTCACACTTGGCAAATATTCGATGAAAAAATCTGGGCCAACAGGAAAACTATATAATTTTCTTTAATTCCAATATTTGCTATTTTTGCTATGTCTGGCAGTATAATCAGTTTTATTTTTTGATATTAAGACCATGTTGATTTTCACTAACTAATACGCTGGGTCGCCACGTAGCAATTTTTCTTGCTAAGCACAAGCAAAAACGACGGCAGAACAATGGCAGAATAATGGCGCAATAATTGCTGATTATATTGCTGGAGAACACGTGTAATTGCTTTGGCATAAGCAAACATATAGAGCAATCAAATGTCAGATAAATGACAACTGATTTAACACCAGACTGCTAAGCAATAATTGCTCAATCAATAGAAAGAGCAATCATTGTGCAATGGATTGCCCCTCATGGCAATATGCGGTCCACACGTCGCAAATTTTATGAAGCAACCAAATTTGACGTTTGCTGCAATAAATATTGCTACATGGAGACCCGGGGTTAACAAGAGTAGTTTTTATGTTTATTTGGTCAAATATTTAATAAGTGTGACCTTAGCTTTATTAGTATGTATATTAAATAAAGTTGTTTTCTTCGACTTTCTTAAAGCTTTTTATATACTGTAAAGAAATGACGAAATTTCCCGAAAATATGCGACAATTCTAAAAATTCAGAAAAGTTTGGCAAAATTTCAAATATTGCAGAGTGGTATTTTGTATCTTAAGTATTGGAAATCCGAAAACTTTAGTAACATCACACATATCGCAAAAAAAGCGAAAATTAAGCAAAGCATAAAATTAGTTAAACCAACTATCATCAACTTAATCTACAATTATCAAAGCAGCTTTCACAGAAGTGCTGCCAATATTATGTTCTTTGCCCTTAAAAAATACCTGGTATAACAAATTGGTTCATTCTTGCAAGCCATTAAAACGAAAAAAAAGAACAAACAAAATATGCCTGATTATTTTAGAATGTTATAAAAACCATAAATATATAGCAGGTTTATGAAACGAATTTTCTATGAACATTTGTTTAATAACCCTTTTATTAATCAAAAACATTTTTTTTATGTATACGGAGGTATATGTATGTACATATGTTTGAATGTAGATTTTAGAACATGTTAAGAGTCATTGAAATTACAAAAAAAAAAAACACGAAACTTAATAAACTTTTCCCAACTGAGAGATCTTACTCACGGTTTCACATGTTTCACACACCACAATAGTGCAGAAGGTGTTATGCTTTTCTGCTTATGTGTGTCACACCTTTAAACATTGGTCCTTGACCAACCTTAAAGTATACCGATCAATTCAGAATCAACCTTATGACATCCGTTTGTCTGGCCTGCCAGCTCGCTGTCCATGTAAGCCTAGTGTGCTGAGTACAGGTCGCAATTTTGGAGGTAATATGAGGAAATCTGGTGCATAGCTTCTAATACTCACAGCGAACAAGGCTATTGGAAATGGTGACAATCTGTCCATAATTTTACATAGCCCCAATACAAGTTTTTTTCCGAAATAGAGCATTTTTGATCACAAACCATCTTAATATTCTAGTATTTACATTTGAGATGATAACAACTTATTTTATTCCTACATTAAACATCCTAAACATCTTACGGCTCATATTTGCCCATGCCTCCCATAAAAACACTATTCCCGAAGTCAGCTTTTAATGCCGTACATTGGTTACGAATGTTGGCATTGACAATCAATTATTTGACGAGTGGTACTACATCTATGAATGATTATAGGTGCTCCATGGTATATGAGAAATTACCAATTGCACAGAGGTTTGAATGTACCCCTTCTAAAAGAGGAAACTATCAGCTATAATGCAAAATATTTGGAAAAAGTGGGAATTTCACCTTAACTTTCTGGCACGAAACTTTCTTAATAATCCCACACAACAACGCCTATGAATGAAGGAAACTTCCGATCTCGTTACAGGAAAATGGAGGAAAACAATCAACGAATTCCTGGTTATGATAACATGCATTACAAAAAGATTTTTATCTGGCACTGGCTTGATTAAATGATTAAGTGTTAGTTTTAAGAGTTGAATAATTATTGTTAGTTCACAATAATTAAGTGAAGTTTTAATAAATAATTATATGCAAAATGAAAATGGCAAATTGTTGTGTTGGTAGCTCCAAAATTGGATTTAGGTTCTATATTATCACTTAAAGTCGAAAAATCTTATCCGCAACACAAAGAATTAAGCAAAATAAAGTGATACGCATCTCTTAGCATAATTGTGTTCTGGCCATTGTTGCCCATAGGTCCCAAAAATTTGCCTCTAAATACTGTGGCGGAAAGGTATCCATTTTGTAAAATGATCGTGAGCCAAAACACGAATTTTACAGGAGAAGGTTTTTTCTTATTATTTTAAAATTTTTCCGAAAATTTAAAAAAGTTTTTGTGCACGATTAGAGATATTTGTTCAAAACATGTAGAACTCGACATTCGACTGATTACATTTTAAAACTCGAGCTCAAATTAAGAATTTTGGATTGTTTTTAATTTTTGTAGTATTTGAGGTGCCCTTCTTTGAACTTGAATAAAAGTTATCAATTAGCATTTGCAATTTTATTTCAATCGGACTAAAATTTTATAAAATCTAGAATTATTTCCAAAAAAAATTTTAATTATTGCTCATAAAACAGATTCAAATAAATTTACTAACCATAATTTCGATTAAATATTAAATTAGTTGTCATATACTACATTTCAATTTGTTCTTTGAAAGTTTTTTCTAGATCAATGAATGTTGAATATAAAAATATTTTCTAATTCTAAAATATGTTAAGCAAATTTTTAACATTTCATTATAACTCAAAAAATAAAATTAAAAACATAAAGGAAAGAACATTAAACCACAAACCCAAATGTAGATTTTATAAAATTTCAATTTCCGTAAGTTTCAAAATAAAAACCAAACACTCACTCAAAATCATTCATTTACACCCGCACACGCACAGATATGGGCACTACAAATGGCAATATTATTATAAAGGGTGGTCCAACCAAAACGCAAGCTGTTAATTGTTAAAAACAAAAATTTTTAGAGAATTATTTTAATATTTTTTATTATCATAGAAGGATTTATGACAATTAGGTGTGAAGCCAAATATCGTACAAATGCTCGCTATGGCTTCGGTGGCATACGTTTATCGGATGGCACATATATTCAATGACTCTGGGACATAATTAGGGTTCAATGTCGTAAATGTGACGATTTTTCTCATCCTTTTACTCTTGAATTGTTCTTGGAATTTTGACGTACACTTTTTCGTTTAAATATCCCCCAAGAAAGAAATCCAAAGGTGTAAAATCACATAATCGTAACGGCCAATTAACATCACCACGACGTGAGATAACACGGTCATTGGATTTCTCGCGGCCAGTGGCAACACATCATCCGGGTCCGTAACCTCAATTTCTGGCCACAAGAAGTCCGTTATCATCTCGCGATAGAGAACATAATTTATGATAACTTCTTGATCGGTACGTCATTTTTGAATAAGTACGGCCTGATGACGCCGCCAGCCCATAAACCGCACCAAACAGTCACTCTTTATGGATGCATCGGCTTTTCAACAATCACTCGTGGATTCTCATATACCCAAATGTGGCAATTCTGCTTGTTACCGAATCCACTGAGGTCGATTATACTGACGAAAAAAATCACGAAATGCACGAAATGGTTTTTGATTTGAACGCCCATTTTCGTAGAAGGCTTCAACAATCTTAACGCGCTGCTCAATTGTGTACCTCTCCATTGTCGAATTTGGCAAACACTGAAACAAAGAAATGTCAAATTAAGTTGGGCAAAAAACTTGACGTTAAGGTGTAACTCACAATTAACATCCTGCATTACGGCTGGACCACCCTTTAGAATATAATGCATTAGAACACAATGTATTTGTATACTTGTATTGTATTGTATTGGATTTAAAAATAACCACGTTTATTTTGAAAATAGAATTCTAGACCTAGTGGTTGCCACAATTTAATTTTAAAGATAGACATCGACATTCGTATACTAAAATCAAATACAAATGTTTCTAAGCCCAGCTAGAAACTATTCTACACTTGTTCATACATTTAAAAACCCAACAATCATTTAGATGAATGTATAGATGAATAAGCCAGAATATGGCATGCATGTCTGTATGTTAAACATGAACTTAAATAACAAAATAAATGATTTTTGGCATTTTTATTTTAACAAAAATTGAACGTTTTTAATGTGTGAGGTGTCGGTAATAAAATCATACAAGTTAAAATCAAATAATACATACACACACACAATTATAATATGAATTTTCACCAACACTAAAGGCAAGTGTAAATATCTGTCAGATATGTATAATTTTGTATAGTTTTGTATGAAAACAGACTTGATAACAGCAACTTCAATTAAATATTTAGAGTTTTAGATAAAAGCCAAAACTACTCAAATAAAAAAGACGTGCATTCGTATGAACTCATTGTTGGAAGTTAAAGTCGTTTAATTTGTTGTCAGACCTCCAGGGTACATTTATTTTTCAACTAGAAATTTAACAATCGTTTACCTAATAAAACAACAAGATAAATTCATTTTTATTATAAAATTTACTTCTACAAAATATTAAATAGTATTCAAGGAATCTCACAGGTTGTCAAGTTCGACTTAATAGCTTCAATTTAGGCAAATAATGAGCCGGATATGAAAAAATGAATAAATGACAGCTCAATTAAAATACATTTAACGCATTTATACATTGAAATAAATAGAAGAATATTTTTTATTTATGATTTTATGATACGAAAGTACTGAAGCAACTACCCTTTAGCTTTTAAATCTTTTATGTGTTGAAATTATATTTAATGTTTTTTTTTTAATTGACATATTGAATTAGTAGATGAAGTTCAGAGAAATCAGAACACAAGAGATGAAGGTGAAATTCTCATCTGTTAGCGAGATATGGCAACCAATTCTAGCAACTGTCATTAATATACCTGTTTCGCTTGGAGTACTCGGAGCACTTAATCTGAACTGGCAAATTGTTTTTATTTTGATTTCTTGCGAATAACAATAAAAGCAATTTGTTTTTAAATTGTTTTCTCTTTACCCACTTACACCTAAAATTAATGTTGGGAGAAATCCAACTAATTGTAGTGGGGAATGTAAGAAAAGATAAACTTGCAAATAAGACTTTTTGACTGTAGGTAATTCTCATTCCCTCAATAGTCTTGTTTGCTGATAGCCTTGGCTTTTCTAAAATTATTTAGTAGAACGTTTCCTGATGATCTGGCCTAAGCAACCAGTGAAATGCGCATAGGAACAGTTTATCATCCAACAATAAATTTCATTATTTTGATCAATTATTAAAAAAAAGGGAATTAAGCACAACAAACAAAATCTTTTAATAAATAATTGCATTCCCAAAAATAACTTTGATAATAAAAGTTTATACATATAAATTAAAATAAGACCAAAAATTGAAAAAACTGTTATGGGAAGTATATTTGCTTAGACTGTTTTGGAAAATATCTAAATGAAAATTGTAATAGATATTCTGCAGCGTTTATCTGCATATGCCTCTAAGAGTTCACGAACTACTTCATTGCATACTAAATTATTTTTAACGAAAATTTGTAAACATATTATTTTTGTCACCTGCAACCATATTATTGTTAAATTAGTCCCAACAGTTTAGCCAAGTTTTATTGCGTAAAGTTATTTGGAAATAATAGAATAGAAATAAAAAATTATAAACTTAATTTCCTATGTATCACAACTCTTTCAATGACCACCTGGTAACATTAAGACACCGATATGACGTATTTCATAAAATAATGCCTAAATTGGTATTTTCCTTATCCGATTCCAAACAAAACGTACATACATATACATACATATATATATAGTTTACATACCACAAAATAGCATTTGAAAGCTTTTAAATTTTTTTTAATAAAATTTAAAAAAAAAATAAAGTAATTTATTTGTAAATTTGGGAATAATTTGGCAGGTATGTGAAAAACTGCTAAAGGCTAGTTTACACTATTATACTTTGTATTAATACATGTCAAAAATTCAAGTAATATATAAAAGTGTGATAGAGTGAATGCAATGAGTTATGAAAACGGCAAGAATTATGAAAAAAAAATGGACATCCCATAAGACTTCACCGTTTTTTGAAATTTTTCAAAACAAAAATACTTTTCATTTGATCAGGGTTGGATTTTATCAAGAGCACGTTTATGTCTGATAGAGTGAACACAAGCTGTTATGTTAAATTAGATTTTTTGACAGTCTGGACAAATCTCATTAGATTTCTAGCTCACAAAGTATTAGGAAAACGTACGACTTGTGTCATAGTGTAAACTATCCTTTAGGTTGTAAATTTTTTTGTATAGAATTTTGACATTTACAAGAAAAAAGTTCATATAAAATATAAAGAAATTTTGACTATGGCCTAAACTGCTGATAATATTCGGCTGTCACAAAAATAGTGCTGCCGAAAATTAAAAAAAAAATTAATTTTTTATAATAATTCAAGTTGAGCTTTTAAATATATGATTTTTGTTTTATTTAATTTTAGAATATTACAATTTCTAAAAAATCTTTGAATCGTGTAATGCACAGAAAATCATTTAATATAAATAATGATGATCCCTTTTAAGTTCTTTGTTTGCAAATTTAATAACACAATGAATATGTGTAGAGTACATGTTAACGTATGTATGTGTGTATGTACGTCTGTATATGCATTTATAAAATTTGGCAATAAATACAGTCAGTGCATCAATACCCTAGAAGCAAAAAAAAAAAAGATGTGTTACATCAAAAACAAAATCAATTTTCGTAAAAGTAATTGAAAAAATTCGCAATTCTGACTGACAGCACAACCAAAAACAAACAAAGATAAAAAAGAACAAGTTGTAAAATTAAAATCAACATAATTTGCATGTTTAATACGTATTCATTTAGATCATAACGTCGGCATTAAAGAGAATAGAAAGACAAGACTAGTAAAAAAACAGACCGAGAACAAACACATACGACTATAATTTTGTCTTTTTTTTCTAACTTTATTGTAAAGTTAGTGACAGCTGCATTTGACAGTCAATCGTGTGTGTGTTTATGTTGGCGTATGTTTTATGTATATACATACATTTGTGTGTATGTATGTGCATGAAGCAATGAAGCATGTAACTCGTCAATGTGTCAATTTTATACATTCAATCTTTCAAAGAAAAACAAATATTTCGAATTCAGTCGAAAGGTTTTCTATTTATTTTCTTGAAAGTCTCGCACAACAATAATAAAAAATCTAAAAAAAAAGGAATTAGAAAAATACTATGGATGTATACACAAACGTCAATTCCATGCATCTAACATCATCATATTGCAAGCTTACCCTGCAAACAATTTCGATCGAAAAATAATCTAAATAGTTTCCCCATTTAGCAAAAATCTATCGCTTTTGCTATTCAATTCTTATTGATGTAGTTACATCGTTCGGGAAGAAGTGTCCCACTATGGTAATATTTACTTCAAGAATCCACTTAGTGTCTATATTTTATGACGAATTAAAGCGCTTTGGTAGTTTAATATCAATTAAATTTAGTAGTATCGCTTTTGACTCCAAAAAGCACTCTCTTGAAGTTACACTTTTTCTTATTGTTCTTTATAATAAAAAGTGGGCCATTTTACTGTTTATCTTTGTTTGATTTTGTAAGGGAAATCTAAGTAAAATATAAAAAAATGAGCTTAAAGTTAAACAAATATTAAAAAATCTACCGTGCATTTAATCAAAATAGCTGTTAATGTTTTAAAGTCAAAAACCTAATGTGGACAAATTTTGTTAAAGGAATTTACAGAAAATCACAAATTTGTTCAAACACTAACTTTGTAAACGTTCATCATATTATAACTAGCATATCTTTGTATTGCTTTATTTTACAAATTTTCTTCACTAATAACGTTGATCTTCAGTAGAAAAATTAAACAAAAACAATAATTTTCACACAAAAAACAGTAAAAAAACATGCAGTTGTGTGCATTTCAAAAAACCTGTTCACGTGGAGGAATCAGATCGTGTCACAAAGAGACTAGAAGTTTTAACTATTTTTTAAACTTACTGATAAATAACAAAGGGTAACACACCAATATTTTCCAGTCTTCTGTCCATTGTTTTTGGCTAAATTGCTGATAAGGTTGGCATTATTTGTTTATTCAAGGAGCTCTAGTTTCCAAGATATAGTGCTATTTTATAATATTTCACAAATGACCCTACAAACTTTGAAATATTTTCTGGATAATTAATTTACACAATAATCTCTTTCATTTGCGAAGTGTAACATTGGTAGGTAAATCAGGATATCTAACTTGGCTTGCAAGGATATTCTAAATTATATTTGTTAGGTTTATCCTTAAAAGATTAAATTTATTCCCTCATTTTCAGGATTTGCACAATCTAGACACTCCAATGAATTATTTTTAGTAAAAAAATTTAATCCATGAAAAGGGATCTAAAATATTTAAAAAAGATCTTCTCATGTTATATAATTTGCATTGACATGTTATGCCAACTCAAACATACCGTCTAGGGTATTCATTTAATCGGACGTTTGCTTTAATCGGTTAATCGCTCGATTAAATAGCCGAGGTTTTGGTTTAATCGGTTAATAATCGGTTAATTTTGTTATTGATCGGTTAACCGATTAATAAAGTTTTTTTTTATAAATTAAATGACTTCAATAAATAAAAATGCATGAATTACTTATTAATTGGAGTTTATTAGTAAAAAAAAAACAATAACATAACAATTTTTGAACTAAAACGAGCAAACAAAAAAATAAATCATAAATATGTAATACATATTAATTAAAAAATAAACTGTGAGGTAATTTTATTAGTTATTTCAATAGTTGAAGGAAATCTTATAAAATATTCTTTTATGCAAATAATTTGGCTTAAAAACTTAGGCTTTAACCGATTCTTTTCTTTAGCTTTGATAAAACTTGAATTGGAAAAAATTCTTTTATTTGTCGTACATAATTTTTCAGACCTTTCCCTGGATTTCTCTAAACATATCAAATCTTCCATTATGTCATTAGAGTCCTGTTTTAATTTCTTTATATTTTTAACACTTCTAATGGCTTCGGTTAATTCTGTTAAAAGATTGATATGAGAAGAAACAACCTAGCGGGAAAACTCAGAAGACCTTTTTACTTTAGGCCTTATTAAAGGCCTGCTTAGAATTTGTTATTCAATTACCATTCTGGGGCAAATTATGGCAGTCGTGATCGAATTTTTTCAGTCGAATCGAAATTATTTTTTCATTGTTGTGAAAAATCAACTTAATGCTTTCCAACACTGAAAAAATAATTTCGATTCGTTCAGTATTAGCTGAAAGAATTAGAAATAAAATTGCTTTCAAATCAAAAAAGTATTCGATCACGCCTGCCATAATTTGCGCCAAGATCTAACTGCTAAATAATGCCTCATAAAATGCATTGGCTTTTCCGTATGAAAGACAAGATACACATTCCCTTCTATTAGAAGGGAGAAGAGAAGGAGTACGAATAATTCAGATCCTGTTATAAAATCACCATCCTCTGGAAAGACTTCAAAGAGCCATTAATTTGAATGCCTTTCAGAAGCAGAAGCGAAAGACGCGAGAGCGGAAGGCCTACCTCGCCGTGACAACGTGTGTGAGAAATATATGAGTATAGAATGAAGCGAGCAGGCCTTGTACGTCCAAAAGAAGGAGTGTAGAGGCCTTCTAGAAGTCATCCGTATTCCTTTCTGCCGCTGGAAATAACACACACATATAACACATACATACAAAAAGTACGTGAAACCAAAAGCTGTTGAAAACAAACTATAATTTAAAATGAAGATCACAGAAAAACTTCTTTGTTTGTATGAAATACTATTTTCCAAACACATGCCTTTTGTATACGAGATGAAACAAATAATTAACATTATAAAAAAATATGTTATAATACTACAGAAAACTAAAAATTTTGTTATAGCGGTTTATCGGCTAATCGACTGAAATTAACCGGTTTAATCGTTAATCGAAAATAGCCAATTTTAAATTAACCGATCAGTTAATCGAGTAGTAATTTATCGGTTAACCGATTAACGGTTAACTGAATGAATACCCTAATACTGTCTAAGCATTGCACTGCAAATTAGATAAGCTGTTGTACGCTGTTGTGTTCAATAACAAATCTTTTAATGTAATATATTTTTTAGCCATTTCCGAAAAAATCGTGCTCACCGAAACTTTGTATTAACCCTCTACTGCATGCATTATGATCCAGCTACAAATTAATTTTTTTATTTTAAATTATTTTTTTAAATGGCATAACTAAGATATGCAAACAAAATATTTTCAGAAAAGCAGTTTTCTGAAACAAAAAAGGTGCCATATATGGCTTCATATGCACTCCAATCTGTATCACCCTAAAAATGAATTGCCATATATGGCGTTTTATGCAACAAAGAGAATATAATTTTTTTTATTAATTTTTATATTTATATTTTATTTAAGCAATCAAAAGTAATTTAAAAAAATGTAAGGAACATAAGTAAAAAATACAAAAGTAACGCTTCAATGGTTGTATATTTATAAGATTAAAAGTAATTAAAAGCAGAATAAAGAAAATAAGTATTACAAAATCGAAAACCGATCGATCTACTTATGCGTGGAATAAAGCAAAGCAATTTATGTCTTTGTTTAAACAAAGGTGGACCCCGTATCTAGTACAAGTTATATATGATCAAAATTTGCAATCATTTTGACATAGCTGGCGTACTTTTTTCCATTTTGAAAGCTGATCTATATAATCCAGTCTGACAGCACTTAGGGGAAAGTGTTGGTGGCGAGCTTTGTTTTTGTATATTTCTTTGGCACGGTACAGGAACTCAGGGTTGAACCACAGGAATCTGAAACTCTTTTTCTATTTGCTAGAGTAGTTGGGGTGGAAGCAGATCCCGTAATGTTTATCCGTAAATGCATGAGAAGCCAAATATGGCACGGAAAATTTGGACGAATTTTTCTGTGAATTCATTAGAGGCCATATTTGGTTGTTCTAAAAATGCGTGATTTTACAAGTTCTACATGCGCAATTGAAAAATATTCACATAAACACTATTCACAAAGCTATATATTCTACAAAAAAAATTATATAAGCATACCAACTTACTTGTAATTTAAAAAATATATGTTTTATTTTATATACTTATTTTCACTATACGAAGTGACCACGCGTACTTATAAGCAAGACTGAGGTTTTCTATGCACCTAAGTAAAGAACAGAGAAAACAACATTCGTCTCATAATCACAAAGGCCTACTTATGTTTTTCAAAAACTTTTATTTTTCGTAACTGTTAATTTTTGTTGAGAATGTGCCTTTGAAATGCAGTAGAGGGTTAATAAATTAATTATTTGTGTTTGCCTTTTGCTACATTAATCAAGCATTTCTTAAATTTTTGATGCAAAATACAGCTGGAAAAAGCGAAATAAGTATTTTTCCGATAAGATTACTCTACAAATTTTTCCACAGCTTAGCAGCTATGGATAAAAAGTGGTAAAAACGACAGCAGATGCAGCATTTTTGGGTTAGTTTGGTTAAGCATTTTTTCTCCTAGTCTATAGCTACAATAAGTCATATTCGATAACTTTCTGATTTTATCCGCATTTTCATTGCATATAATTAGCCATACAAATGATTATATCGCACTTAATCAACAAGAGGGTATTAACTCAAAATTTAAACATTTTCAGTAGAAGCAAAACAATTTTTAATTTAACATTGAAGGCATATGGAAATGAATTTTTAAACCAACCGTTTCATTACCAAAAAGTATAAAAAATAGCAAGATATTTTTACAGCGGGCAGATATGAATATAGCGTGTAGATTTTTTCGAAAAAGTGGAAAACTAAAAATTTTGAGATAATACCCTCTTGTTGATTAAGTGCGATATTGAATTATTAAAAACATATGCTGCATATGTCGCATGTGTTGACATGTTAATTTTATATGTTCATGTGTGCATAATCACTATAAAAACTACACACAGATTTTATTTCAATTTATTCTATAGTGTCTTCATACTCGTATGCCGGTTTCAAACTTATATAATCGGCATTGCATGATGTAACACATGTCGCTATGTCGTATAGTTCAACATTCGCAGGCCTTAATAATGAATACGGAGATAAATCTTTAAACATTTCACGATAATCCAACAAAATTTATGAAAGAAAAATTTTGCTTCAAACTGGTTAAAAAAAATAATAATTCCTAAATTCAACTTTTCGTTATCTATTGGGAATAAGCTGGTCTGAAAAATCTTTCTATCGAATCGTTTAAATCGGAGCAGTGCTTTAAAATAAAAGCGTTTGTATTTGGCATGTCTTCAGAGGTCTTGCGGTTCGCCTAAATTTAATATTGAAAATTAACTACTTGTGCTATTTATATTTGATATTTTACCAAAATCTTGCCACTTGAAAAAAATTAAAAAAAAATTTAAATTTGTATTTTGCTTGTCTTCAAAACTCTTGCGGTTCGCCTAAATTTAATATTGAAAATTAACTACTTGTGCTATTTATATTTGATATTTTACCAAAATCTTGGCACTTGAAAAAAATTAAAAAAAAATTTAAATTTTGTTAAAATTGGTCACTAAAATTTATTTAGTTCTGAACAAATTTTTATACTTTTAACAGATTTTTTTACCGAAATCTTGAAAAAAAAGCTAAGCATTATTATTTTTAGAATTTTTTAAAATTATTATTTGCAATTTTAAGCCTTGTCTAATGCCAGAATAAACTGTAAAAAATGTTTAAATCGGGTAACACTGAATACCACATTTAACCCTAGGAAAACCGCCTTGGTATGGTCAGACCAAATTTGTGTTTTGCTTACAATATTTTTCGAATATATCAAAAATCCAAAAAGAGGGACCTGTGTTCTATAAATGATATGTGCTGAATCGAATGAAACTAATTTGGAATGGTTTAGAGCAAAGAAGAAGGGAGAAATTTGATTTTAATGCCAAAGTCTATGAATTTACCCTCTTGGTATGGCCAGACCAAATTAGATTTTTGATTGCCAATGTTTTTCAAATAGGACAAAATAAGAAAAACAGAAATCTATATATATAAAAATGAAATTATGTGTGTTTGTATGTTTGTATGTTTGTCGCTTTATAGACTCCGAAACTACTGAACCGATTTTCCTGAATTTTTTACAGTAACATCACGTGAGCCCTAAAAATAAAATAGGCTACTTATTTTTTCGATAGGGGCAGGGGAATTGGTACCCCCCATAGGATGCCAATATTATACTGAACCGATTTTCCTGATATTTTTACAGTAACATCACGTGAGCCCTAAAAATAAAATAGGCTACTTATTTTTTCGATAGGGGCAGGGGAATTGGTACCCCCCATAGGATGCCAATATTATACTGAACCGATTTTCCTGAAATTTTTACAGTTACATCACGTGAGCCCTAAAAATAAAATAGGCTACTTATTTTTTCGATAGGGGCAGGGGAATTGGTACCCTCCATAGGATGCCAATATTAATTATCGCATATCTTAAGAGCCGCTGCACGCATTTTGCTGAACTTTTTGTAGTAGAATCTTCTGAGCCCCGGAATTGAAATAAAATAGCAGCGGGGGTATAGGAATACCCCATAGGACGCCAATGTTTAACATCGCATATCTTAAGAACTGTAATAGTGAGAATGTTCAAACTTTCTAAAAGTCACTCATATGGTATACTACACTTTTGAAAATAAAAATAAAGCGGGTAGGCGCAGGGGGGGAAATACCTCCCATAGGATGCCAGTGTAGCGAAGCGCACCGGGTTAAGCTAGTATAATATAAATTATATATTCTTAATCAAATTAAAGCGAAATTAAAGATTACATTTTCGATGAATATCATGTGGAATAAAATAATGAAATAATAAAATAGAATCTGGAATTATTTCTTTTCAAAAGCTACTTTATTATATTAAACATTTTTTATTTTTCGAATTTATTCTATGAGCTTAATTTCAGTTACGTATTTTATAAAGCTTTTTGTAATAGTTCTATTCCTTAAAGTTTTAGAATGACTTTATACACTACCAGACTATTATCTTATATATTCTTGTTACATTATACCTTAGCTATCTGTTGGATAGCAATGAAGACACCAGTGTGACACAAAGAATGCTGACGAAGGCCGTAGCGGGCCAGAAAATTCATAACATTCTGCTGGTGTCTAATAATTGTAAATTTTTAATAAAACATTTTATTAAAAAACAATTTTTTTAAAAAATATTAAGTTTTTAAAAATGGAATAAGTCAAAAACTTAATTTTATTGCGGATTTTTTTTTTTATATAATTCCTCAAACTGTTCTTTAAAAATCCTGAAATTTTGAATGACGCGTTTTTGTTTACTTTTTTTAAATATGAATTTTTTTGCTTGTAAAAAATAATCCTAAAATAAAATTTTAATATTGTAATTTTGAGCAATAAGTATTTATTAAATCTGATTTAAAAAAAGTAACCACATTGATAAAGATATGTTTTGAGGTCAATGTGGGCACTTTAAAAAAAAAAATACTCTTTTTGTAATGTTATTTCTTGGAGAAGAAATAAAATGAGTTTTATACATTATTTGGCTTCGCTCGGAAACAATTTACTAACACCATTTTTAAAATTTAATATTTTGTAGATATTACATTTAAAAAATTTTTTTTTAATATATTGTTTGTAGCCCCAATTTTCTTTTGAAAATGACATACAAATCATCTTCATATGTGCAGTAGTTTTTGAGATATTGAAAAAATAAACTCAACACATTCGGCTAATTCGGCGAAATTATGACATTTTAAATATGACGAAACTTTTGAAAAAAAAAATTGTATTTTTTTTGTTAATATATGTTCCTTATTGGATGAAAGAAACGTTTACTCCAAATTTCATTTAAATTCAAAGGTTCGGGTCCCACTCATGGTCAATTTGGCATGGAATTACTTATAATTAATTCGTATAATTAAAAATAATAAGCATACGTTAAATAAAAAATATATATATTTATTTGTTTAATTTGGGTTTTTAGCTATTCTAATTATGGTCTGGCCAGACCAAGAGGAGAACTTAGTGTTAAAAAGTTACTGACAATCGAAGTGTTAAAAAATAAAAAAAACGATGACAAACGACCAGCCAAAAATTTTATTTCAGATGAATATATCTATATAGTCGTATCATATACAAAAGCCTTATTAGAATATAACCTGCGCCCGCAAGAGCAGGAGGAAATTTACCCCCTTTTTAAAGTTTTACTGCCTGTCAGGGTTACCGTTGCGAATTTTGAAAAAGTCTTACAAAAAGTCGTTTTTGAAACAAAAAGTTGCATAAAAAAGTCGTTTTTTTTTTTAATTTAAGTCTCATACTTTTTTTTTTAACAATTTTTTAAACAAAAATACACAACTAACAAAACAAACAGTAATTAACAGTTCAAACTATATAAAGAGCTAGGAAATAACTCATTAAAATGTCTTTAAATACACTGTTGTGTATTAATTTTACATTTAATTTTTAATATTGTGCTTGCATATCGTCACCTTACATGCGAATGGATGTAACTACATCTTAGTTTTTACAAGATATTTAAATTTGTAATTTAATTTATAATATTATATTTTATTAATAAATGATAACAAGCTAAAGGATTTGTTTTTTTTTTATAATTTTTCAATTTTTTATAAGATCTCCATTTATATATAAACATTCTTGATCTAAAAGCAATATCATTCGGAAATACATCATTATTTGATAGTACAATAACAGGAGTTCTCATTATTACTGCATCATTGGAATATTTTACTTTTGCTGCAACAGTATCACCACCAAATAGCATTTTTAAAGTTTCAGTGTAGCTTCTAAAACTGGTTCATTCCATAAAATAATTCTCTTATCCACACATTCCATTAGCGGAAATGAACAGTATCTATTAAAATTCCCCACTTGCCCAAAGTTTAAACAGAAATGAATAAAACTGTCGAAAAAGAAATTTTTACCTGCATTAGGAGGAGATAATATAAATATAGTATTTTTTTTATGAATATTTTTATCAATTATATTATATAAATCAGTTAAAAATTGCATTATACATTTATTGTAAAGAAATTCTACCCTTTTTTTTTAACTTCGTCTCTGTATTTTCGCACATCTACCGCATTGCTGTGCGGTAGATAGAGTTTAACATGCGCTACCAATTTATATAAATTAAGGTACAATGATTCCTTAAAAGCATTTGTTTTTAACTTCCTACTATATACCAAAAATGATCAGTATTTGTAATTTAAAAAATTTATTCGTATGATTTATCCCTGGATTTACTTTCTGACATCTTGAATCCCTAATAAAAGCCTTAGGGTCATTATATAAAATGCTTACAATATAAAAGCCAATCATCTTAGATTGGCAAGGAAATTCACTGAACACTATACAAAACAAGGCAAATTCAATACAGTTCAGTAGTTAAATTCGCCTTGATACAAAATAAAAATCATCTTATCAATCTGGAAAACATTCTCGATTGATCACGAAATTGATATTTTTAAGGAAAAATATGTGTAATTATGCAGAATGTGTATGAAAAAAGGGGGGGGAAATTGCACAAAGTTGGAAAAAGTTGCAAAATTAGATGAGTTTAAAAAAGACGCACAAAAAGTGTCAGAGCATCTGAAAATTTCAACTATAGTCGCACAACGGTAACGCTGCTGCCTGTTCATAGATTTTGAACGAAGGTTTCCTTCGTTTTATTAACATTTTAGCCTGTAGTGAAAATTTTGTATGGGAGACCACTTAAAATATGGAGATAGCGGGTAGGGATGTCAGAAACAAATGGTGTGGATGAAAAACGAAGTGGTGCTGATCATATTTTTGACCCGTCTTGGGGCATCCTAAGCGCTACAGGGGCCAAAAAAAGGAATCTCATTAATCCGCCATATTTATATAGAAACGCCCCTAATGGATGCTGATAAGAGGCAAGTATGTATAAAAAACATGTGAAGGCCAGTCATAGACTTTTTCTTCACTGTTTATTAAAATATAGTTCATATTAGTTAATTTTTCTGTGTTTTCTCCCCACCAGTATAAGAAATTCAATCTTTAAAGTTTTTTTTTTATTTCAATTTAGTTTTAACATTAATTCAATAAAAGATGTTATTTAAGTTTTTATTCTCATTACTTTTAATTCATCGTTTTAATTTTAATATTTTACATTAGGAAATGATAAAAAAAAATTGAAATTAATGTTTTTAATTTGCTTTTTAATTTTCTACTATGTAGAATTTTGTTTCCAATTTAAATCTTTTTCAATTCATATTTTAAGCTTTTCTACTATGTAATTTTTAAATTAAACTTTAAATTAAATTAAATTAAATTAAATTAAATGTTTTTATTTCACTGTTCCGTTAATTTTATTTAAATTTAAATTTTTATTAATACATTTTCTACTATGTAGAATTTAGTTTCTAATTTGAATACTATTATTAAATTCAATTTTAATGGTTTCATTAATTTAAAATTTTTAGTCTTCTACTATTTCTTTTTCTACTATGTAGAATTTAACTTTTTATTTATATATTTTTACACAATTTTTATTTTAATTATTTTTTTTTTGTTTTTATCTTAAGATGATTCTAATATTATTTTTTAATTTTAAGATTTTTATGTTGAAATTTAGCTTAAATTTTTTTTTTAAATTCTTCTAAAGTTAAAGGTTTGAAATTTAATCAATATGTAGAGAACGTCTTTAAATAAGCGGCACCCAGAAAAAAACTGAAAACTACTTTTTTTTAGAAGGAAAAATTATCAATGAATATTGTTACTAAATACTTGGCGACAAAAGGGACACGAAAAAATTGCAATGAAAAGAGATCAATAAAATTATTTAACAATTTCTTTGCTTGGTAACAATTAAAATTATGAATGAAAAAGAAAGGAGAGAAAAAATATTACACTAACGTTGACGTGGTGAAAAGACAGGATCAATGAAATTATTTTACAATTGCTTTGTGCAGTGACAATTAAAAGTATGAGAAAAAAAAGAGAGAACAAATATTTTACAAACGTTGAAGTAGCAACAAAACAGTGATAATAATATGAATGAAGAGAAACGTAGTAACAAGGTAATAAAAAAGTTCATTCAATAACCCATTCGTTAAATTATATACTGAAGAAAAAGTCTTATAAGTGCCTGAAAGTCACCCCTACGGGGATAAAATGTATGACCGACCTCCATTTGTTTTTTGTCCTTAACATTTTCTAGAAACATACTTGTCCTTTATCTCTACCCCTTAAGGGAGCTCCCACACAAAAGAGGCGTTTATAAAATTCTTAAATTTAATTAAAATTGTTCATCTTTTGTGAATGAAAGCAAAAGTTGAAGGCAAATTTGATTCATTTATAGCTTGTTTCGTTTGGAACTTTCTTTTCTATACGTGTAGAAAATTTAGAAACATAGTTCCATTTTCCAAAAAATTTCGAAATTTGACTAATAAATTATTGCCAAAAAAAAACATGTTCACGATTGCACAGATTAGAAAAGTTTAGCTAAAGTTTAGTTGTTTTTTAGTTTGTTCTATAAACTAACCCGTTTTTCAGTTACGCCAATATATGTTGTGCAACTTCCTCCATTTTATATAATAACGGTATATCTCGAAAACAAGAGTTGTGAACTCGAATTAGGTTAACCCGCCAGGTGCCGCGCTTGACAGAAAAAAGTGTCAAATTCCAGCACAGTGTAATAATTATAAAGACTATGAAATCTGGAGCACTTTTGAGCATTAGAAAAGTATGTCTCCATACAACAAGTTATGTAAGGGAGAAACGTTAAAGTTTATCTTTAAAACTCGCTTACGGTATAAATGCATTTTATATGGCGAGTTCCTACTTTGAAGTAATACTCAATGCAGTCTTTACCTAAATTAGATTATAAAAAATTATAATTTCTATATAAATTGTGCTTATTAAAAATATGTTGGGTCAAGTTTATACGATGTCTTTTCAGACATGTCTAACAAACACGTTTGTTAGACATGTCAGAAAAGCTTTAGTTAGACATGTCATGACATGGGTTTTGGAAAGACATCGTTAAAAGACAAGAGGTTTTTGGAAGCATGTTCAAAAGAGAATGGATAAAACAGACATGTCTGAAAAGACTCCGTGTAAATGCCCCTTAAAACGTTGATTCAGAGTATTTACATCTACTTTTCAGGGACCTTTGATGAATATTTTATATATATAATTTTATCATATTTAAACGTAATAATAATTCTTTAATGCAAAAGTTTTAGATCTGAAATTCTTTTGTAGATCTGCCTATAAATGCACGCATTTTTCGAAACAATGTTGAAGAATATGTCGAGACTTTCTGCAATATTAACGAAACAAAAAATGTAATGAAGAGGATGTAGTTCAGAGTTTCTTCTGTTTTCTCTTTTTATTTTTCCCTAATTATCTTTTTCTTTGAGGTTTTTAGCATTGTTTTTGCCATGTATGTGTGCAACCTTTTATACTTTTAGGTACTCTGTATAGTATCGAGGAAAAAGCTTTTATTTTGGACCACTCTAATGTACATTTGTATAAGTTTTTGTTGTTGTTTGTTTCTTCAACTTTTATTATATTGTTAGTTTTGTACACTTTTATATATATTTTTTTTAATAGAAAACAGCAATATATAAACATCAAAGCCAAACATTAAAGCAAAAATAGCCAACTTAGCAACCAAGAAATTAAACGTATGTGCATAAATACTATACTACTTCTATGAAATATAAAACAGATACCAATACTTGTAAACATTGTTTTGCAGGAATAAGAGCGTATGTGATACTATACATTTAGCTTTATTATTTTCAGAGACATCAAAGTCAATATTTCCATTGACACCCACTTGTACTTGTACCATGTTTCATTTTTTCTGCAAACTGATACACACACACACTTTCACACATTTACATTTCCTGCTTGTTAACATGTGCACATACAAGAAAATACTCGTAAATATGTATTGCGAAAGTACAACAAAAGAACAAATAAAACGAAACAAAGTCAGCGTAAGAGACAAAGAGATAAGAAGCAGCTAACCAGTGCACAAAAGTAAATGATATTTGGTTTTCTTAAACATGTCTTTTATCTGCTTTTCTTGCACTTAAATTAAAAAAAAGGAATAGTTTTACTATTTGCTTAAACAACAGAAATATATTTGTTCTTGTGTTAACACAAACATATTTTTTTGGTTATTTGTAGTTGAGTTTATATTTTTACACTAATTTAGTTAGATGTACTTTGTTTGTCTTTATGTTTTGTTAATATTCGAATTAAAATGTTTTGCTACCAATTTCTTTTCATTTTAACGGTGTGTGTGAAACGGTAGCAAAGTTTTATGGTGAAATCAAATTTTTCCGTTGTAGAAAAATTCCATGTTTGTGCTGTGTGAAATTATAACATTTTTGACAACGTAAAATTTTGACATAAAGTGTTGGTTCACACTGAGAAAGTAAAAAAATTCAAATTCTCTTTTCCCTTCTCTCTTAAAAGCTCAAGACTTCACGGCTAAAACTTGAACAGTGTGATCCAGCACAAAAAAGAGCAATTGTTTGCTTACAAATTTTTTACTTACAAATTTGCAAATCTTTTGGCGGCGGCGGTTCAGCAAAAAGTAGCCGGCAATGGATCACCTGACAAAAGAATTAGTTATTCAAAATGAAAATGTTATCTGTTACAATTTGTTATTCTTTTAAGTATATGTATTTGTTATTAATACAAATATATTTTAACCCGACTTCAAAAAAAATGTAGGGTTTCAATTGGGTTGTGCTTTGCTTTTTTAATGTTTGTTACCGCATAGCTCCGTCATTTGTGAACCTTTTTTTGCATTTTAATAGGACGTGTCAACAGATTGTACTTTCAAAAAAAAATTTGGAAATCAGACGAAAAATTTGTATGTCCGGAAATTTTATTTTTGACCTACTCCATAATCTATAAACCAATTTTCAGAATTCGCGCTTACTTTTATTATGATTTGCAGGTTGCAAATGTGAAAAAAACATGTGAGAAATTTTTGCATTTTTTTCTAATTTTTGACGTTTTTCTGCGATTGTGAATATAATGAAGCGGAGATGGGAAGAAGTAATTCAAATGAAACGAGATTCAATAAAATATTAAAATAATAAGTGATTTTAATAGCAAAAATTAACCAAAGTGAAATGTTCTTATTTTTCCAGAAATTACTTCATCAAATTTTCGAATACAGCTGGACTGTAACTTTTTCTCTAATTTTTTATATACACAAATGGGTTTAGTTAAATATATGTTATATTTTATCTTATTAATTTAAAATTAAACGCAAATGAAAGAACCTATTACAAATTTGATCTATCATTTATATTTTTTCCGACACTGTATACAGCATACGTTAGGTTGGTGGAGGGCGTAAAAAGATTTTCTACGTCTGCACGTTTTGTATGTTATTTATGGATAAATTATGATTATTTTTCAATAAAAACCAAAACAACTCGTATCTGCTGTTGCCATTATTGTTTAGTGTAACTTGCGAATAAATCTCAACCAAAAGGCAAAATGTATTTTAGGACATTTACAAATATACAAATATTTCCACCTAGTCAACTTCAACCCAACGAAACTAATTTCTCTATAATTTATGTGTGTTAGGTTTAGTGGCCCACATATAAATGCAAAACCATTTATGGATATCGTTGGTCTAACTGCAAAGATCTTAAATTTGTAAGAAGTTATTAAATATAAAAATACTTATACATTGAAAATGGTAAGATTTCCGTGATTATTTTTTCTCTCCGTGTATTGTACATTAAAATGTAAGTCAGTAAAATTTTTGTGGCTAACTTATTCGAAAATTTGTTTAGGTTTCTAGAAATTCTATTAACTAAAGATTAGTTTTTCTTGTTTTTATAATTTTTTATCATATTAAAATTAAATTGGAATTAAAAATAACAGAACTTTAATGTCCTTTTAAAATTAACTTTTGTGCTTACGTGCATAATTGTATGAACATATACTAAACATATGTAGGCACGAGTATCTCAGCACACAAGCAATACGTACATATGGGCATTTCCAGGGAAAAGTCTACTTTTTATAACATAAAGCCAGCAAGCAAATAAGCTTGTATTTTACCCCCATGGTGTTCAAATGTTATCCTTTTTGCTACTAAATGTAGAGCTAGTAGTGATATACACGAAAATATAAAAATTAGGAAAAAAATAGGAAATGCCCATATATAGAAACTCACAGACATAAAACCATTTATGAGTATGCGTGTGAAAGCTCTACCATGCATGTTTGCTTGTATATTTGTATGAATGTGTGGTTAATATAAAACATAAAATTCACATGTGGTCAAACGTTATTAAAACAACAAAAAAGATTTATAAACAAACGTTTTAAACGGTCAAATGGTGGTTACCTTTGTTTTATACAATTTTGGGTTTGGTTGGTTTTCTGTTGTCTGAATACAAACCTTCACGTAAACAATAAAAAAACACACACATACACATACCAACAAACGCAATCACACGTGCACTGCACTCACGTATCGAAAATACTTAAAAAATAAATATAAAACTTAAATACAATTTATAATAAATCAAGATTTTCCTACTACGAACAAATTTAAATAATTATCCTTTAGCTAAATAATTCCTTTTTTATATTTTCAAAGTTCAAAGTTGGAATAAAAAAAATTTGTAAACAATAGAAAAGAAAATTAATTATATTTGACATTTAGACAAACATTAATACGTGCCATGGTCCATGAGTAGGTCTGCGCGAAAATACAACAATGCAACAATAGAAAATATAACTCGCATTTTGTTTGTGTAAATAATGTTAAAGATGTCAAAACCCAATGCTTTTGTTTGTGCAATAAATGGACAAGATGTGAAAAACAATTGCTATAAAAACAATTTCACGGTAAAAAATACAACTCTACAAAAAATCAGCAGGCGTTTCGAGCAGACCTATTAATTGGGCCATGATACGTACACAGAAAAAAATACAAAATTGATTTCAATTAAAATATTTGTGATATTGGGCGTGCGTGAAATGGTAGCAAAGTATTATGGTAAATATATATTTTCCTGTTGGGAATATATATCGTGTTTCTGCTGTGTGATATAATTTCTTTTTTGGAGATATAAAATTTTGACGTTTGTAAAAAAAATTAAAATATATTTATAAAAGAATGAATAATTTATGAAAATATACATATAGTAAAACATAATTTTTTGCAGTTGGCACTATTGGCATTTTATGTTTTTTTATTGTGGATTTATAAATTTTTTAAACGTTTTTATTTCACTTTTTCAATTTGAATTTCTAGTTTTCTGCTTACCAGAAATAAAGTTGGTTGCGTCAAAATTTATACTAGCCGCTAGGGCTAGTGGAGTTTTATTCACCTCAGAAGTATCAAAATGTTACTTACATTAGCACTTTGCTACCGTTTCACACATGCCCATTAACTAAAAAATTAATTAAATTTGCACCGTTAAGCAAACTAATAGTATCAATTAAATATTATTTTAATATTTACAAACTTTTCTGCAGTAATGGTGTTGATATAAGTAAACGTTTAATTCACTTGACTAAATTTTTAATTTAAACTGATTTACTTTTGAATTATGGTTTAGCGTTCAAACAGAACTGCGTCTAGACCACATTTTCCATACAATTTGACATAAAAACTTGTCGTAGAAAAACGTCGTGAAATAAAATCTATTTTATTTTGAGAAATTTTTTTCTAATACTCTCACCTCAAGATACTGAATGATCAAACAGAACTGGGGCTGAGCGATTTTTTCCATACAGTTTGACATAACATTTTGCCAGAGAATGCGGTCGAGAATTAAAATCTATTTTATTTTGAGAACGTTTTAACACATACTCTCACATATAGACACTTATTCTACCATACGTTCACTCAATATCATACATTTTGCAAATAAAGAAAAATAAGAACAAAAGAAAGAAGGAGAGAGAGGATTTTAATGTACTGCCGACGTTTTAATTATAGGTTTTAGAATTTATGCCCTAAGTTCTCGATTCTAAGACTCGATTCTGTTTGAACACTTATTCTCCCAATAAGGCTACCATACGCTTATTAAGTTTCATACATTTTGTTAACATAAAATTAAAACCAAAAGATAATAGGAAGCTAAAACAATAAAAAGAAAGCGAATGTGATGTTATTGCCGACGTTTTAATTATGGGCTTAAGGACTTTTGCCTATAGTTGAAGACTCAATTCTGTTTGAACACTTAATCGAAAAATTGGCGAGAATCTTTTCTGTGTAATCGGGGATTAATTTTCCAAAATGCAAGCTTTAAAAAAAAATTTTAGTCTGGAAAAATTTATTCAGTTTTTACACACATTATCTGCCAGTTTCACGATGTCGAAAAATTGCTTTATTTCGCACAAATACCCTTGAAACAAAGGCAAATTTTTTAGAACTTATTTTTGTTTTAAATATAGTTTTTTTACTACTTGTTATTAAAGTTTTTTTTACTTGGTACATGGCCACTCGTAACCGAGGCCATGAAATTTTCTACCAGATAATAATTAAAAATATATCTGTCTGTAATTTCTCATGCAACTAAAAAAACACCCTATATATAACTACGAGATTTGTATCGTGTATTAGATATTCATGTGGAAATGGCAGTTTTTTTACATAAAGTTTACGAAGCACTATTTGTATGGGGCTTCCAGCAAATATTACCAAAATTGCATTTAATTTCTATAAAAACTTCAACTCAAAATAAAACACCCGTTACTCTTTGTTTATTTTTCTAACATGCAAAATGCTTTATTTTATTTAAAATAATAATAAACATGCAATATTGCATATTATTCAAGATATTTTTCGCTCGTTTTTCTAATATTTCCTATACTTTCCTCCCATCGATGGTATCAAATGTTGCAAATAAAAATGAGCAACACAACTTGGAAATAAAACAAACTCTATTTCTAACTGACAAGTGAAGGTGGCATTAAAAACGAAAATTTAAATTAAAACTGACTTCATATTGTTGTGATTTAATAAAATTCGATATCAGCAATAAGCTATTCGAAATAGCAAATAATACACACTATTCTACGTTAAACACATGAATGTGTTTAAGAGTAAACACTTTGTGCACACGTGTGTGTGTGTGTGTGTGTGTGTGTAGATTTGTATTCGAATTATATTATTTTTTTAGCCACAATCACATATATACATACATACTCATGTATGCATTTGTTTGTATAATTTCCACATTGAATTGACACAATTTACATAAAGAGTAGAAATTTGTATGCAATCACAAACATCACCAGAAAACAAACATGCAAATTTAAATTCGAATTCAAATTCAAATAAGAACTATTGAAACCTAACAAACTATTAACATATAGAATAGAGTTGTTCAAAATGTATTACTAAATTTCTAATCTGTTTTCACAAATTTTATTTTTTTTTTCAAATCAAATGAAACAAAATATTTTCTATACGGCGCTAAATTTTAAGGGCAATTATTCAAATGCATTAACAAAATTTTCACAAAATATTCATTGTAGTGGCCTATAAAACTTATAATTGGACCACCCTTCTTTAAATATGTACGATACTATCTGTGTACAAATGAACATAAGCTATACATTAGACTTTTGCTTCTTGAGTTGAATTCAACTAACTTCACTTGGCGCGTAAGTGCAGGCAATGGTTTTTAAATTTGCCTTAATTTACTTGATCTATACTGTTTATTTTAAAATCTTTCAAATTAGATTTAAAAATTATTTTTCATATTGCTTTTTCTGCTTTTAATAAAACGTCATACATCAAATAAATTCCAAATACGTGACTCATTTAGTTGCAATTTAAAATTGTCACATGAATTAGCATTTGGTTTTTTGATATTCATAATAACTTTTCAGTTGTTGCTAGACTATAATTAATAGATAAACAATGAATTAAAAGCAGCACGGGCATTTGTTCTTTAAACAGAATATCATTAATGTTGAAAAAAAATTATGCACAATTTAATAAATTCATCTTCACTTTAAGACTTGCCCAGCTAACATTTGGGTGATTTTTTGTAAAATCTGGCGGAAATCGAACCTGCAACCCGAACACTGCATAAGTAGCTAGCTTAAATATAATTTTTAATTTTATGTGTGTGTGTGTGTGTTTTTTAACTAAAAAATATAAACATTATTAATTAGCTTATTTTGCTTTTATTTCAGATTGATGGACACAATTAAATTAATGCATAATTTACTACAATAAATATTTTTGGTAAGATTACAATTACTATACTTATAAACAGGCTATGCCGAATATTTGATACCCTTTATGTTCCGCGGATTAGAATAGCCTTTTTCTTGGATCAATTCAAGCTATATTCGGGCTCTTTTTTTATTTTTTTGGCTTATACCATTAAAATAAGTAAAATTGAAGATTTTTTAAGTATATGTGAGCATAAACTATCAATAATTAGATTGGAGTAGATGAACATACTCTCGTAACAATATTTATTAATTTCCATTGGAATAATATTTTTAAATAGCGACCTAGGACAACAAGATTCTATCGTACATGTAGTTACAGTGCATATAGAACCTTGTTGTCCTTATGTCGCGAAATATTAATATATTTTTTATTATTTAAGAAGAAAATAATGAAAACATTCCACCTTATCCTTTTTTTTTTTTTTTTTTTTTGTATTTCATTCAAAAAATGCTATTCACAATATATTTCGGTTGCTCTGACTTCAAATATTTCACTCTCGACTACTCGTTAGTTTAACTCAATTGTGAAAATCATCAAGTTGCCGTTCAATGATTGTTATTGTTGTTTGTGTTTAAATGTCATTGTCATATTTAGTTACTGATTTTATTGTTGCCATTACAATAGAAAAGTTTAACTTTTCCTGTATATTCTAACACAGTGTAGTTCCTGAGATGATGTTGTTAATAAAGAACAACATTTCCTTTCCCTCCTAGCAATACAAGTCAACTCTTGCTCCTCCCTTCCGTTCACATACACTCACACATAATCTGTTAAAGTGTGTGCGTGTGAGAAATATTGTAAATTATATTTTGTCAATGGAAACAACGCCATTGATATTTGGCTGTTGCTGTAGAACGTTGCTTTTCTTGTCATTTAATATTGAACTAAATCGTTTGATTTCCCTTCAAATGATAACAAATTTTGATTAGTTCACTGATTTTGAAAATTTATTCTAGTGTAACATAATTTTCTATTTGTTGTTGTGGCTGTCTTTATTCGTTTTTCTTATTGTAACGATTTGTTTGACGCTGAATCAAATACATACATACATACAAACAAAACAACAAACAGCAAATAACATTTAAACAGATGATAAATAAACTAGACTTTATTACTATTGCTCTATTGTTAATGTTTTTGTAATTGCTATTGTTAATATGTTGGTTGTTATTGTTGTTTTTGTTATTGTCAAGCCGTAATCTGGAAGGAAGCACAAATTGCAAGAGTAGTTGTTTAACAACAATTACAACTACAAATAACTGCTGCTGATGATAAAGCTAAAGATACGAGTAATAAAGAATATGAAATACAAAACCAGGGAAACGGATGTTTATTCTTTATTCATGTTCTTTTTATTCTTTTAGCTACACGTTTTATACATTTTGTTGTTGCTGTTCTCGATATTTATTTTTTTGCCTTCGTTCTATGAATTGTTGTTGTTAATGTTGTTTCATCTGCTGTTTTTTTTGTTCAAGATTTCTGTCTATCAATTGGAATCTTGTATTTTATGTTTCCAGGAAAGTGAGAAAATAAGTTTTGCGATTTACATAAAAACTATAAGATGTAAATATTTATGTTTGAAAAGAAATTTCTATAAAGACACTCTGTAAAACAAGTTGTTTTCAATTGTTGCACAGCAAAATACAATATTGAAAGAAGAGTTACAATTGAAAAACTAAATCAAAAAGTTTCATTTCATTATAAAAATTTATTAGTTGGCATCAAAATTATTAAGTTTTATATTCAAGGACGTTTTAAGAAAAAAGTTAAACGCAGATTTTACCTGATATTATAAAAGATATTCTAGCAAAAAGATTCTATATTATGTTTACTGTTAAAGCCGTTTGATGCACTTTACCTTAACTCTTCTTCGAAAAATGCGAAGCATATTTAAACTTACACAAAAACTACTAGAATAAATTCACACTTTAATAATTGCTTACAAGTGGGTTACCTTTCTAAAACAAATATACAAATATCGATTCTTAATATAATAATATATCGAGGTTATAACGGTATATTAATTCAAAAAAAGGTGTACAATATACATAAGTTATTAATAACTTGTAAAATTATTAATGACTTTTATAAGTTCTACTGTATGATAATATTGGTCATATGTCCCACACCATCTCTAAGATCACTTGAAGACAATCAACTTTCATATGGATTTTATTATCTAGAATATATTTTGCATAAATAACTCCTTTATAAATCTTAACATTATTTTGTGCTGTTGGGTGCATGATTGTCCCATAAGTCCCGAATAGTGTACACTAATGTACACTATCGAATATTTCTCTCTAAAAATTACTTTTATAATAAGGGCATATAAAAATTGGCAGAACCGAACATAGCACCTTTAATTTTTGTCATAAGCATGAGTGATAATACGGCATTTTGTGTAAGAAAATCGTGCACTTGATGATACGTTATTTGAACTTAAGTTATGACTCGGCAGTTTTTGACCTGAGAAGTTCTAAATTTCGTACATATGTATATGTATTATAATAAAAAGAATCATAATCAATAAAAAAAACTAAATTTTGTATTTTTTGATAATACGTTATTTTTATTAACGTATCATCATCGACCGATCCCGCAGCCTTATAGGAATGTCGGATTAGTGCCAGAACTGACACTATGCAGTGCTTAGACCCGTCAGTGAATATCTGAATCGTATTGGCGGGAATTCGGAGGTCATCATAGTTAACCACGTTATCCAAAATGCTTGTGGTGAAGCCATGATCAAAGATTGGCTCAGGTGTGACATAATCAACGTCACTGTGCCAATTTATCTCTACCAGGATTTTAGCATGTCCGATATTGTAATCCCTCCATGCTCTATTGGCCCTAAGTCTTACCGCAGCATTCGCAGCTAACTTATTCGGCAAAATGTCTGGTGGTAACCAGTTTAAGATCTTTAATAATGCCTTAGAGCGGGCTGTTCTAATGGAACGCGTTACCGTTATTTTCATCATTCTCATTATACGTTCCCCTTGCGCGCTGGCCACCAAACACTTTCCCCGTAGAATAGAATAGGTTTAATGATACTAACATATGTTTTGATAACAGAACAGTAATTTTTAGGCATTGATATCAATAAGGTTACTTCTGCGATTGGAATAAAACTGCCTAGCTACACTAAACAGAAACTGCTGGCAACACTAGTTGGTGGAGCCGACAGGTATTTCAATGCTAATGACTTTAAGTGGTTAAATGGACTTGCGTTTCAATACTCAAATATATTAGTACTTATTGGCTTATTAACATACATAAGCACGTTATTCCTTTTCGAGAATCTGATTTTTATTTTCTTCCACTTCAATGTGAGGAATTTCCTATAGAGAGGCTTTAATTGGTTTTCCTTTTCTTGTCTTCCGATTTTCTTACTTGTTTACCTTGTTAAGAAGTTGTTTGTAATTTACCACAACCCAATTTTGGAAAAAAAATTTAGTTTATTCTTTTAAAAATAATCGGGTTTCGGCAAAAATTGACCATATTAAGGCCGAACACCGATTATTGGCCGATTAGCATTTTTTTACCAATACCGAAGCTGATTTATTGGTCGGACACCAGCTATTTTGTCTTTTAGATGACGATAAATATCAAAATATGTACAAGTATGTGTTCAATGTGACCATAATCCTAGAGCTAAAGACTATTATTAAATTATGTATATGGTTGTAGTCACTTTTACGTAAGTAAAAAGTGATAAGAATTAAATTCCTCATAATCATATTATAGGTGCTTATATAAGTTAAAAATAGACATATTATGTCTATCACTAATCATAATATAACTCCACACAACCAAAGTGTTTCTCCACATTATCATATTATGGCAGCAAAGATAATTTCTACAGTCAAAAGGAGCCATTCGTTGGACAATTGTGATCAAAATATGCTTTAACGTAACCATATGATGCTTTATTATTTAAGTTCTTCAATAAAAGTAAGATTTTGTTTAGTATCCAATTTCTATAAGCTGTCTATTTAATTTACAATTTTATGTATTGCATTTTCTAGCCCCCGGCGGCCTTTGGCAGCATTCCTTTTGTGTTAGTGATCGGGTAATGCTTTGCAAATTTCCTGTATATTCCCTGCGGGAATTTTGTGTCCGTTGCTCTTAAAGCTCTTATCCCGTGACCAGTGAACAAAATTTTATAATTAAAAGAAACGAATAGTGATAGGAGAAAACAAGACATATCACTTAACTGGCGATAATGTGTTTAGAGTGTAGTTGGTCCAGAGGAAAGGTAATTGGCACAAAACTATTCATGTGACTGGATTTTGTGCCGGTAGTGGCTGATTATCTCTAGCTCTTTTAGTTTATATGAAGGGGATCTATCATATTGACGTGGTTCGTTTGTGGCAAAATCTGCGTCAGGCATTATTTTAACCGAAATTGGATGTGTCCATTAAGGATATGTTAGTGACCTTTTAAAAAGTGTCAAAAATGTGCCAATTAACCCCTCGTAGGACATCGCCATGTTAAAGTGACTTGTCAAGTGACAAGTTTAGTGTTAGTTCCCTTTCCCTAGGGTTAATAAACAAACAAAAATACAATACGGGAATTGTAAAGCTAACGAACCAAGTGATTAAAAAGCATTCAACAACTTTTTTCATTGCATTTCTGTGTTTTCATCTGATTTTTTTTGTTTTCAATTTTGTTCGACTTTTCTCACAAACTGAGTTTCAAATAGAATGCAAATTTTAACTCTTAAGTAGACACCTAATATGTGTGGCACAAACTGCCACCTGGGCCTGGCTGGTACCCCTTGTATTTTGTATGGAGTTTTTGTGGCTTTAGAAAAAACTCACACTAACGAACCCCTGGGCCTGGCTGGGACTACTTTTATATGTATGGAGTTTTAAGGCTGTAGAAAGAATATTATGTTTTCAACTGGAATTATTCTTCGAATTTAAGTAAAAGAAAGAATTTTTATTTGTTGCGTATGCTTTTAAAATTTACACTTTTTTCTCGTTTTCTTGTAAAAAAATATTTTGATTGATTATATAAATAATTAAATGAAAAAACTGGAAAAAAAAGTCAAAAAATGCCTGGCCAGGACCACGTATACACTTAAGGGTTAAATTAGAAAAAGGGACTTGTAAAAACTCAGATAAATCTAGTTATTTTTTGCATACACTTCACGGAAGGTAAAAGGGTATATTTAAATTTGTCATTCTGTTAATTTCTACAGTATTGACTTTAAACTTTAAAAAGTATAAATATATACATTTTCGGTAATTATAAGTAGAGCAGTGGATTTAACGATTTCCGTCTGTTCGTCTGACCATTTGTGCGTGTGTCAGTTGAAATAGGTTTATCGAAGATCTCCGATAAAATGGTCAGTAGGTTTGTTATATATTTAAGTCACAGATAGACCGGATTAGTTTGCTACTGAAATTGAGCCAGATTGGCTTGCAAATGGCTGAGATATAAGAAAAACACAATGACTGCCTCTAATTTTTATCAATTTAACCGTTATTCTCTGAAGTCTTCTTATAATCAATAAACTTTATTTATTCCCCCTTTCTCCTTAGATAAGCCTAGTAATAGTGAAAACTAACAAAATCGGTTTGTATCGGCTTATTAATATTATAATCTTTCCTAAATAATGGTTTTGCACATAGCGCCAATAGCATAAAAGCTTCTATAACTAAATTTGGCTTAGATATTTTTAATATTGAAGAGGGTAAGATATTGAAAATGAGCCAAATCGGCCTTGTATTTTACCAGCCCCCACACAAGTGTTCTCCCGATTAAAAGGCTTTGGTACAGTTGTTAATACTATGGAGGAGGGTATACAAGATTTGGAACAGCTGGACAAATTTTACATGTTTTGTTTTAATTTCTTTCCAACAAAATAGAAATTTTATTGAGAGTAAATGGAAAGGAACTAAAATAAAATTATGACAAATATTTTAAATAGGAACTAGAATTAAAGAAATTGTAAATATATAAAATGTTGTATTTAGATAATCCTACAAACATCATTAGCTTAAAATTTATTTCCTTTTTAACAAATTGCACATAATTTAGTTTTAATTTCCTTTAAAATATATATATATGTATATATATATCTATTTTATTTAACTACAATTTCTTTTATTTAACTAGAATCTAGTTTGCAATCTTCTTAAACTTTTCACTATTCCAGTTGAACAAACTTTTTCATTTGATTTTTTTTTTCTTTTTTACTTTCTTTAAAAATGTTCTTGTAAAATTTGCACAAAAGACCATTTTGTATATAGAAGAAGTTATAAATCATCATGCCGTTTTACAGTATTTGAGTTTTTAATTTAAAGTTTCTTTTACTTACGGTCTTCCTCTCTATTCTAACACTCTTTCCCATCCATTGGGTAGAAGTAAACTTAAAAAAGTTGATGTTTGATTTTAAAATTTTTTTAGTAGAAATGTTTTAATTTTTCTTAAATTCTGACAGACACAATACAAAAACATTTTACCTTCATGTCGTCCTTCATGATTTTTTTTTCAAACCACACAATAGTGGAAAAGCAACAATAAAAAGAGTAACAATAAAAAAATATGAGAGAAAACTGTGTATGAGTTTATGCAAATATGTTAGTAAAACAGAGCCAAATGCACGGAAGAAGAAGAGATAATAGAATAACTACTTTACTGCGTGGTTGGTCACTGTCTTGTAAAACTATAAATACAGAAAAAACCACCATTAGGTGCCCGGCGTTTCTGATATATCGATGCCTTACTTTCTCAACCTCGTATCTTAAAAAAATACGGTTTGGACTTTTTCATATAAAACGATTGTTTTTTTTGTGTTCTATTACTGCAAAAACTTATTATTTCAATAATTTATTAATATTTACAGAATTGAGACAAAGTATTGAAATAATAAGTTGTTGCAGTAATGAAACACAAAAAAAAAACAATCGTTTTATATGAAAAAGTACAAACCGTATTTTTTTAAGATACGAGGTTGAGAAAGTAAGGCATCGATATGACCCTCTCACAAGACATTTCTAAGGTCGTTCATATTTCGCCACTACTGATACTTTAAATATAGCAAAAATACACATCCCAGTAAAAAAATATGCTCTAAAAGCAGAGCATGTTTTTGCTATGAAAATGCAAAATAATCGTTCACAAATACTCCGATAGAATGCATGATTTGTGTATGTCGAGTTCCCGGCTTGGAGGACTACTGAAAACAAGCGATTTTTTAACCAAATGAAACATGCAATTTGCTTGCGAGAAAAACAGAATTCACGAGAAGGGCTCGTTGATATTAGTCTTGAAATTAACTGTCGTAGTCCTACGTTTGTATATGTGTAACACTAAACGAGCAGATTTTTGGTAAAACCTTGTTCATAAGCATTCAGTGCCCCATAATTCCAGCTCTTTTATTGGAGCGCACGCTTATGCGCTTTTTCACGTAAACGCTCCTATTTACTGGGATGAATGTATCATGTATGTGGGACGTATGTCGTCGGTCACAGGTTGAACTCTTAACTCGCAAAAAAATCGAATCGGGGTTTTTGAAGCCAAAAGACTGTGTTTGTCCTTCTGCATGTTAGCATGTTGTTTTCTTTACACCATCTTACAATAAATATCTCCTACTAATTTTGGTTTTGTTTTATTTACTTCCAACACGGTTCAGTAACGGAGTAATAACGTTTTTTTTTTTTTGTCTCCTGAAAAGTACAAAAAAACATGTTAAGAGTTGTCAACCTGTGACCGACGATGTGTCGAAGTTATATTTTTCAAAACTGCTGGGAACTTACAACCATAAACTTCTACAAATACATAATGCTTAAATATCGTTATCACATTTCTTCCATTACATTTAATTATGACGCTTAATTTACATATCAGACAGAATTTAATGTCGAAATATGATATCGTTTTGTTGCTTTTCGTTTCCTCTCCTCGATTTATTTTTATTATTCCCTTTTTCCAATGCAATCACAAATTACGGCATAGTAGCAAAAGTGCTTAGCTGAGACAAGTCTATTATTTTAATAAGCTCTTATTATGCCCCTTATGTCGTTTTTTTAAATTAAAAATAAAAAAAAGTTTAAGACATATCATATTACACATTCTCTTGCAAACAATCGTGTTATGATAGCTATTAATAGACAATTATTGCCCGATTCCGATTGAAAAAAATAAAAAAAGTTTTATATATTTTGGAAAAAGTTTTTTATAGTAAATTGTATCTCGGTTTTCAAGTTTTTAAGAATCTTTTGCTCTTTTAATGGATTTTCAATAGTAGATCTGAACCTCTGACTACCAAATATCTTAAAGTCATTTATACTCAAACACTTAATTCTATGTATACTTGCGCTAATAGTATGAGTATGGACATTTTGTTGAAGTAATTTTTTTAATAGAAAATAAAATAACCGCTGGTTAACCGTGTATTTCATTAAAATAAATAAAAACACAAAAATCAAATAAGTTTTTGAAACATAAGGTTAATTTAAATAAAAACAAAACGATTCCCAAAGGTACACATGGTGAGGAGCTAAATTTTTTAAAAACTTTGGTTTTAAAAAATTTTTGGAACAAGTATGGCCAGCAGTCAAAGCAATCGACTGCAATCTATAAATAAAAACTTTGTTTAGTATATGCCAGCCAGTCAGCAAATTGAACTCAGTCGATCTGTACACTAAAAGGTGGGTCTGGAGCGAATATTATTATTGGTAACACACATCAGTACAATCGCATAATAAACTTTTCACTTATTATGGTGAGGGTGTGCGTTTGTGCTGATAAAAAAAAAGGTGCTTATTACAAATTGTGAGAATCGGTCCATAATTTCACTTAAATCTCTCCAGAATTATTTTTTTGCCAAATTAAGACAATAAAATCTCTTGTAGATGTTGATATCCAAATTAAATTGGGCACAAAGAACTCTTACATGAATATTAAACTTATTGCATAATTTTGTGACTGTCAATTATCAATATTTTTATTTGTTATACACATCAGTACACAGAAAAAAAATTATGACAAATACAATCGAATAATACCACTGTACTTGTATTTTACACTTTTTTTGATACTAGCCGGGCAGCTGGCATTTAAACCTAGCTGGGTTACGCTGAATCCAGTTGCGCTAAAGGTTTTTTATTTTTGTTAGCTCGTGTTTTCGAGATATACCGTTATTTCGGAATTGGAGAATATATTGGCGTAACTCAAAAACTGTTTTAATTATTGAGCAAACTAAAAAAACCGAAACTCAACAATAAAATTCCTTTAAATCGTTTAAGATACATACTTTTTTTTTTGGCAAAAAAAAAAAAATTTTTATCAAAATTTCGAAATATTTATTTTTTAAGAAATCATAAAAAATTGGAAAATGCAGCTTTGCTTATAGTTTTTTCTAGACATATGAAATTTACATTATGGAAGCCCGCTAAAAAATGGAGATAAAGTGCAAGGATGTTTTGGCAAAATAGTAAGGGCAAAGGTTAATGAAATTCTTAAATTTAAATTTAATGAAATTCTTAAATAGGATGCCCAAGACGGTTCGAGTGTAAGACCAACCCCACATTATTTTTCATCTCCATCATTTATTTCTACAATACCTACCAGCTATCTCCATTCCTTAAGGAGGCGCCCATACAAAATGTTGAATTCAGACTAGAAATATATAGAAGAAAAAGCCCATAACTGCCAGGGAGTCGCCCCTAGGGGGATCAAGTGTATGACCGACCTCCATTAGTTTTTTGTTCTTCACATTTTCCCAAAACATACTAGGGGGACTCCTTGGCCTCAAAAATTAAAATTCTTACCAATGTAACCACACTAATAGTGTAACTTAAATGTATTCATATGCAAAAAAATTAAAAAGATTAGTGGTAACATTTAAAAACAACAACTCTTGCAAAAAGAAAACATAATATTTAAAATTGTCTGTCGCTTTTTATTTCTAACTGAGCTTCCTCAATAAGAGCGGCAAGCACAGTTGTTATGTCAAAGTTTCTCATTTTGTTCTCTTAGAACGACAATTTAACACTATACGTCAAAAAAAACTTATTTATCAGATCACTAGGTTTGTTTTTTATTCGAAAATGTATTGGCAATAGAATTTTCATGTTCAAAAAACGCTTGACGCTCTTGTTAAGGTTGCTCAGTTATTTTCTCCAATTTAAGGCAAAGGAGAGAACTCTGTATGTTGTTGTTCTTCTTTACTTTTTAAACACAAACGCACGTAGAAAAAAAATATGTTTAAATATGGTCACCTCCAACAAAACTATTTTTATATAAAATTTTAAACATATTATGTTTAAATTTAACCATATTATTATCACCGACAACCATATTATGGTTAAATGTGTCCTCCATCATGAAGCCACAACCATATTATGGTTGTCTCTAAACATCTTATGGTTAAATATGACAATAATTTGTTTTTAAATTAACAATAGTATTTTCCTCTTCTCCAAGAGCAACATGCTATGGTTGAAAACCAACCATGCTATTATAAGTGTTAAACATATTTTAGTTATTATTGACCAAAACATGTTCGGAGACAACCATAATGTGGTAGTGCCCTCTTGATGGAGGACACATTTAACCATAATATGGTTGTCGATGATAATAATATGTTTAAATTTAACCATAATATGTTTACAATTTACTTTAAAAATAGTTTTGTTGGAGGTGACCATATTTAAACATAGTTTTTCTCTGGGTGTGGGATTAAACTTTTTTGATTTTATTTGCTTACATTGTTTTTGCTCACACGTATGTGAGCTGATTCAATGTATTAGTAACACTTTCTAACGCGTATACCCAGCAAAAACTTTGCTTACAAAATAAGACTACTTATTTTTGTACTAGAAAATGTACTTATTTTTGTTCGCGATGTCCCAAAAGTAATCCTTTATAATTTGTGCAATTACAACCTAAAAAAATAATACCTTTCTTTTATACTTAAAAGTTTTATAAAAAATATGCAGTTGCAAAAAGAGACACAAAATAAGAAGTTACAAATAAACTTCGAAAAAGGTTAAAACACACTAATTAAAATTGCTCTTATATGCATGTGAACTCTTATGGAATTTTTGTTGAAAACGTGTACACAATAATAAATTTATCGAAATGTAAGAAAATATTTAATAAAGAGTTCTTTTGCTGCACAAAATCATTTATAGCTCTAATTGCTAATTTCTCAATGTTTCGACAAACTGCCTGCTACTTAATGTCGACATAAATTTATTAGACCGTTTTTCGTTATATTATGCAGTTTTTCGTTGGGCAAGATGACAACCGGTTAATGATAAAACGGCCATAACACTGTAACAACAATGTATGTAATAATATATGTAAATATTATGTTCTTCAAAAACACATCGTTTACATTAGATCGATATCACTACTAGTGTTCTAATAACAAAAAAAATTGTGGGGGTAATTGGAACATATTTATGTACATATATAGTTACATACATTTGATTGATTTTTGGATTTTCCATGAATTTTACATAGAAATTATTCTTAAACTTATATAATATTACCGTATATCTAACAAATATTAATGGAATATATTGCGAATTGATTGAAATAATTCTTTAAAATCATATAATAATAACTTATTTAAATCATTATAATGTATAACTAGGACTTATTTAATATATAATGACAATTCGCCAAAAAAGTGGCGAAAACAGCTACCAAGTTACGAATTCAGGAAGTCATTAAAGGTAGGATGTCAAGTTAAATTTTTGCTGGGTAACTCCTAAAATTCTGAACCGATTTTAACAAAATAGATTGCCATATTCTGCCAACAAATATCTTTCCAATGATGTGTCATTTGTTAATCCAGTGTATAGTGTTGGCGCAAAAGGGATCAAAAGAAATCAACTTAGCCATTAATTATATGATATGATGATGATGATTATTAAATTTATTATTTGAAATATTCTTCCAATTTTATTTTAAATAAATTATAATTTGTTGGTAGTTAAGTATGTCTATATGCATCAGTAGAATTTCAACCATATTTTTAAAATGTTACAAAAAAACCCCTTAGCCAAGAACCCAGTTAAAAATTTAAGGATTTCCGCAAGCAAGACAACTACATGAGCACTGAGATATGCGGTGGCTATTACATACTTCTAAGAAGCAAGCAGATTGTAAGTGAATAATTGAAGTCATTATTTCCAAAAAAAAAAAATCACGAACAAAGTTCTAATTGCTTCTGTTAATCACTTACATGGAAGCAGGTTGTATTGCAATGATTTTAAAATGTTTAATGAAATATTACTGAACATAGAAATTAAATATTTTAATTATGCAATTAGTCATCAAATTGTTTTTTTTTAGCAGAGTGGAAGACATAAGTGCTTCCAAGTGGGATTTCACCATATAAAAATCTTGCGTCTTGTAAGCAGGTTTGTAAGGGGGTGTTGTGCTTTTCTTTCTTACAAAACTGCAAGATCCATTTTTAACTGGGATTATATATTTCAAATAATTTTGTTTTAGCATTATAGAAACGGATATAAATATGAATTTTTTTTTGTCTGAAATATCTGTCCTTTCGTCGACCACATTTAAAAACCTTCCATAACATTGTTTGATTCCTTAAATTCTGTTTTTTAGTTTTTGGTGTTAAGGACACACGCTATTATAAGCGATTTGTATTTAAACCGTTCATTATGTTTTTTTTTTTAATTTTGTTACAATTTGTTTTTAAATTCTTCAAAAAAAGTTTATACAACAATTGGAAACATAATTAACTGCCAATCTCACGATGTCGAAAGGACGCTTTCTTTCGCACAAATACATTTGAAACATAAACAAATTTCTGAGAATTTGTTTTTGTTTTACATGTAGTTGTGGGAAAGAAAGCGTTCTTTCGCATTTAGTCTACATTCACATGTTTCATCTTTTGATGCTCAACTCTTGTATTTTAAGGAGAGGGAAGCAAGAAGAAAAGGGGTTGGTACGGAGATGCCTGTACTCGGGCAGTACGCTTTGTATTCTCATTCGTACGTATATGCACAACAATGGTTGCATGTAAATTTTTTCTTTTCTTTTTCTCTTTGGTTCGCTTTGAATAAAAGTGTTGTTGTTTTGAAGCAAAACAAGTTGAAACCAGTTGCTGCGTGTGAACATAATGGCATCTTCAAAAGGAAATTGAAAAGAAGTCGAGCATCAAAAGATGAAACGTGTAAATTGAGACTTAGTGAAATAGGCAGTAAATTACTGGTATATTTGTAACAAAAGTAAGAAAAACGTATATAATTAATAATAACCGGTCGATCTTCCTAGTAATTACCTACTTATTTAGTTTAATAATAGCACTTTTGCTTTACACTGATGGTAGTTAAATATGTGTCATACTTCTTTGGTTTTCATTTAGTCTTTAACAATTGTTCGCTTTTCAAAATGTTATTCCTATAAACTTGAATGTTTTTCCATTAGGTAGGGTTTACATTTCATTGACAAAAAAGACAAAAAAAAAAAAAACTACAGACTACTAAACGTTTATTTCTGTAATATAACTTTTAACACTTCCGTAAAGTTTTCATATCCTTCACCACAGGTGGAAAGAGTAAAAACATATAAGTTTGACATTTCGTTTGTTAACTAGACCTTATAAAATATATAAATTCTAGATCCTTCTGAATAGTGAAGTTAATTTAACAATGTCCGTTGTCCATCTGTCTGTGTATTGATTAAAATGGGGTTTCCGCACGCGCCAGATATAATGGGGACCATGTTCTTACATATTTATATAACATATGGGCATTTCCAGAGAAAAGCCCATTTTGTGTAACGTAACGCCAGCAAGCAAACAAGTTCGTATTTTAGGCCCATGTTGTTGAAATGTTATCCCTTTTGTTTTTAACTGAACAGTTAGTTGCGCCTCACAGCAAAATATAAAAAAGTAAATTATAAATAAATTATGTTAATAATCAGGCTCGAGGTCTGTGTTTAAAATATTTTATTTTATTCAGTAATTATACATAAAAAATTTTTTCAAAACTATTTTAATAACTTGTTGGTGTAACGTTACAAAAAGTACACATTTCGCTGAAAATGCTCATATAGTCCAGAATAGTTTCCTGTTGAGACTCAAATATATCAGTCTAAAAAAGCCTGAGATATGAGCAAAAAACCACGACTGCCTCTAATTTTTACCCATAAATCTAAAATTGTAACCCATACACCTGTTGATTTTTGAAGTCTCGTTATAATCTATGAACTTTGTTTAATTTACCTTCAGTAAAAAAAAACATCCAAGGTTTATCAAATTGAGCTCAAATATTTTCGCTATTAAATAGTTGTTTGATTTTAAAAATCAGCAAAATAACCTCTTAATTAACTTTGTGCCCATACAAATAAGCTCCCGAAATTAGGGATTAGACACAATTGCGCTCTAAGCATATAAGCTGTCTTTTCAATACTATGAGGAAGGGTATATAAGATTCGGCACAGCCAAATATAGCACTTTAGTATGCTTAAATTTTTGCTTTTTTAATTATAACATTAAATATATCACACTACAAATAAAGCAATTCACTAAACAAATAATACAAATGAGACGATTTCAATTTAAATGTTTATTAAGTCAAACGACTGAATATTTTATGAAACATAATATTTCCATTTCGACAACTCCACCAACAATGAAGCAACGACTAGAGGAAAAAACAAAAATTCAGAGACCCAAGTTGACTGGCATATATAGACATTTTTGTTTCTCATGAAAAGGGAATAGTAACTTTATCCTTTTTATCCTTTTAATAGAGTGTAAATTTATATAAATATTTATACAGCATAAAACTTTAACACACCAAATAATATTACAGGGAAATCCCAGCAAGCATTTTATGATTTTTCTTGAATCGGGAATACATACATAATTAAAAAACAAATGGTAAATGATTAAAAATATTTGAAAATTATTAATAATGATTGAATAAATGGTTCAGATTTTCCATTTTGTAATATTCTTTTGTGGGGAATATTTAAAAGAGAAAACAAATGGCAAATGATTGGAAATATTTTGAAAATGATTGAAATAGATATTATTGCTCTTTCAATGAATAATTGAGACTTTCCTTAACCCTGATCACCCCGACATACAAATCCATAACATGGGTCCATACAAAGCTTTAATTAACTAAAAACAAAAAAATATAGAGAACTTTTTTTATTAAACACATTGTCTACATGCAAATGTTTTTATACCATGTTCATTAAGGCTGTTTTACACTATCACACAAGTCTTACGTATTTGGACAAAAATACATTTCTGATCTAATTATTGTTTGAAAATTTTCAAAAACCAACTTATCATGACAGAGTTGTATTTTACTGCTTGCACTGAGCTATAGGCCCTTGAAATTTATTTTGTGACACTTGGCGTATTTGGAGACCCAAAAGTGCTTCAGCGCCTATGAAACACATGTCAGTAGATTATTTTGCATTTTTTTGTTTTGACTTATTAAAAATAGAATAATTAAGAATTTGAGATAAATTTTTTTTTATTTTGTTTATGTTTTTTTTTTTTGTAAACTATGTAAACCATATGTAAAATAAGAAGTTTGGTTACGATATGCCGAATATTTTTTTTACTATATATAGTAAATTCATTTGTTGTTTTGAAATGGAACGTAAAAGTGCTTAGTCACAAAACTTAAAAGAAAAAATGCTGAGTTCTCTTTAGATATGAAGTTTTATACCAAAATATTTACACTCGTTGGTTCTAAACTTCCACTACCACCAACCACCAAGTTCAGTTATAATTAACTACCAGCTATAACTGTCGAAAACATATTGTTAACTGGACACTAAAGTTATGGTTAGTTTTAACTGGACTTGGTGAAGTTGACCGTAATTAAAATAAAACAAAACTGACTTTACAGATTTAAAATTTATTGAGATCTAACCATTTTAAGAAGATGTTCCTCCCTCCTGTAAAGGTTTTCAAATTGGACTCAAATCTTCAAAAATATCATTATCAAATATTAACATTCTACATCAATTCTGAATTATACATTTGGAAAGAGATTAGAGAAAAGAGCATAAAACTTTTGATTTTGGATTTCTGTTGGGCTTGATCTTAAACTAAAAACATTTTAAAATTGAGGACATGCTTTAATGTTAAACGTTCGAAAATTTAAAAAAAAAATTATTTAAGAAAATTTTTATTATTAGCAAAGGGAATTTTTTTTTTATCAAATTAAGAATTTAAATCATTCTCAACGTCATTTCAAATGTTCTGCTCAATTACTTATATTATGGTTTTAATAAAAATTACAACTTTCAAATACTTTTTGTAAATATTTTTCACATAAAAATGGCTTCAACTTAACATTTGATTTGAACTTAAAAGATTGGCATACATTTTTTATTAATTAATTAATTAAATAAGCTGAAAAAAGTTAATCAATTACAGCAAATTTGATCCACCAATACTATCTACTCGCAACATTTAAATTCGACCTAAGCTCGAAAAATTTAAATAATTTCATGTTATTTCTTCATAAAAATAATTTAATGAAAATTAAATTTTATGACCTTAAGTCTCATTTCCAAAAAAGACTAATTTCCAAAATTTTCAATTAAAAACTAACAGTTCAGTAATAGCCTTTTTACACTGACGACATTTAGGTGAAACGATGTAGAAAATATATAACATGCGTTTACATTGTCCACTCTAACATCTACATCAATTAAAAATGTTAATGATACAATGTACAAAAAAACGCAAACAAAAAATTAATAAATAAATATAATTTAACAAACAAAAATAATACATAGTGGTGCCACTGTAAAAATAGAATTTTTTTTTTGGCACTTTTCTAGTGTTGACACTAAAATAATAGAATGATGTAAAATGGAATAAAATGAGATTCGTACATCGTTTAGAGATGTTGATTTTTAGCCATATGCATTTCTTATTTTATTATTTAATGCTCGTTGGGTAATATGTGCTAGTTTATTTGTATGTATATAAATGTTTATGAGATTTCTAAAATTTAATTTTCAGTTATCCGAAGATTTATTTCTTTTTCTACACTGTAGGAATGTTTTTGTATTAAAAGAGTTAAACGGAATAAATATATGAAAAAAAAACAAAACAAAAACTAAAATAGTTGGATGAAAAAAAGTGTCAACAATAATTTTTAATTAAGAACTTTAACGCTTGTTCACTCTCTGACACACACCATCACCCTAGCACACCCACAGTTACATACACAAATTAACACACTATCACACAGAGCAAACCACTTACAAAGACAGACATCTTAATTTACATAAACTTTTTGCACTGCACAAAAAACACGAAAAAAGAGAATAGGAAAAATAAAGAAACCCCAACAAAGATGCAACGAGGCTTAAGTAAAAGAATTATGTTTGGAAACAGAAAAAAATGTACATTTGTTGAGATGCATAGAATATTGAGTAAACACATGTACAACTTTATGTCGAACACACCCACAATGCAACCAGGACATACAATTCACACCATGTTCATGCTTTTTTACTCATATCTCTTGAATTTTTTATATAATTTTTTTCTTTTGCTTATACAAGTACTGGTAATTCTGATTTCATGTAGTATAATACTCCAATGACACCCTTCAACCTCCTTAAACACATACTAACACAAACCAACATGCATGAATGCAAACACAGCCATATTCAATTGTTCGAAATTGCTCGACATTACGACCAAATGAACAAAAGGAAATAAAGATGATAAGCCAAAAAAAAAAAGAAAACTTAAAAGAAGAAGAAATGAATCACAAAATTCAACAAAAAAAAAATTTAAGATGTGAGGAGTATGTTGTACAAATTGGAAGGTCTAAAGTGCAATAAATGGGGTGTTGTAGCATCCTACACACATGTGATAAAAACGCCTTCAAATGTAAAAATTTTCTTTTGGACTTTTTCTCATTTTTTGTTTCTTTCAGAAAATTAACGAAACATTCTGTTTGTTTTTCATACAAGATGAAAAAAAACTAAATAAAAAGCTTCTTTTCTGCTTTTTTCTTCTTCTCATTTTTTTTCTATTGTTTACATTAAAAGTTAATGCCAAATTTTGTATTGTTTTCTTGGAGGCTTGCTTATGTACCCTACACTATTATTTATAATATTATATGTAAATTTTAAAAATTTTCATTTATGTTGTTCATGAAAGGTTATATACACAGCAACAAAATACATATATTTAATTTTTTTTAAAATATATTTTGTTACTTCTAATGTATCTACATAACCGTATAACTTGATAATCCGCCTTTCTTGAACAACCCAATTGTTAATCTGAAAATTTAAAAAGGTATTTATAGTATTAAGTTGTACCCACATCGATAAATGAAATATGTATATGGTATGGCCACACCAGGATTGTCCCTGGTGAGGTGAACTACTACCCCCCGGTACGCATCTCATATGGTATACGGAAATGGGCTGGCTACTGAGATGCCTTTCCTAGAATTAAACCTAAGGGTCTATACTGACGGTTCGAAGAAAGGTAGTAGGGTTGGCGGGGGTTTATACATAGAGGAACTAGGTATGAAGTTTCCTTGTAGTGTACTGTAGACGGAAGTCTCTACTATAAGGCGGGTGCGGTTACTGGCTAAACTATTATCGAATATTGCTGCATAGATGTATATTAACTGACAGCAAGGCTGTCATTGCACCTCTTGTAGCCGTATATACGACACTGAGGTTAACTGCGGAATGTCGGATGTGTTAACCAGGGTATGCTAAATGCCTGAGTAACCAAATTTCAGATGAGCTTGCCAAACGAAGTAGTTGTTTGAATAACAGATTCATTGATCAATTCGCTTTAACTGGGTTACTGTAAGTCACTTATTAAGCGCAAGTATTATACACTTGCACAGTGGGTGTGGATTCGTGAATCCATCTGCTTCGTATATAGGGCATTGTCGCTGGCTATGATGAATGGAGAACTAGCTCTCTACCTTGGTTTAATAGGGACCAGATAATAAGAATGGTTTTAACTGGACTCATGCGAGAAGATATGTCGGGAATTTAATGACTACTGCAGAAGTTGTCACAACGAGGAGGAAGAGGAAACTGTATTTCGTTTTCTGTGTCAGAGTCCCGGAATTCGGGACATTATAGAGAGATACATGGGGAAACCAGTGTTTGTCTGTTTGGATAATCTAGGAAGACGGATTGGTTTAATTTTGCAGTGAAGGCTATTGAGTAACTGCTCTGTAGGATGGGTATGGCACCGGGTATCACTTAGGTAACCCTAAGTGACCAAAGTGAGCTCTCTTCAATTAAAACCTACTCGAAGAGTTTTTTTTATTTACTTAAATTTTCCGGATAGTGTCTCAATTTCCGAGAAAATTTATGAAAAGTATATATATATATATATATATATATCTTTATATATATTTTTTATTTTTTTTTTTTTTTTTTTGGCATTCCAGGACTTCTGTCTTAAACGCCAAAAAACAAAAATACATGGGTGGGGACGGATTCCATTTCTTAGGCTCGTACATGCGAAGTTATCGTCCTGATCATGTCACATAATTCCTTTCTTTTTCGTATTTCTATTAAAGTCATATTACTAAGTTCAAACAAGCAAACTTTTTTTGTTGCTTCCTTTTATATTCTTCGTGAGAATTTAGCTTCTCTTTATGACTTCGTGATCATTCAGATACTTTCAATTAGTAGTTCCTCTCCTCTATATTAATTGACCCTTCGAGTTGAAATTGATATTCTCTCCTTACCATCAATAAAATAATAATTATCAAAAGATTGACATTGAGCATTATTAATTTTGTGTATCCATTTTTTATGATTTGTTTGCCAACACTTTAATTACGAACTAACGTTGATTACGACTATTAGTCGACTTGCAAACGCTTGTACTCTTACAAAGTGGCACATTTTTCTATCTTTCAATCGAACAAACTAATATTTCCATTTTACATAACATATCCACATATCCAAATCCATAAAAAATTGCTTAGCGCCACTGCAAAAAATGGCATTATCTCACCGTAAAATGTATTTGTGGATAAGATATTGAACCTTTTTGCCAAATATTTGTGTAATAACTTTAAGTTCTAGTGCTTTTAAATATTAAAAATAATTTTTTTTTTTGGTCTCTTCTATTTGCAGTTCTTCTCATTACTATGAATTTAGGTAAGTCAAATATACAACATTTATAAATTCTTATGAAAATTTTTTTATAAATGCAAAAAAGTGGCAGCTGCGGAAAAGATTTATATGGATACCTGTCCAAGGGTATAAGTTTTATATTAAAATTTAGTTTTTAATGATTATTTCCTGAATTTATTTTTCGCTTAGAAAATAAAAGTTATTTTGTGAGTTTGATTTATTTCTCCGAAAAAAACTTCTTCTTGAGTTTTACTTATTTCTCAGGAAATGAAAATTATTTTTGAGTCTTATGTGCTGTTTTCACAACACAAGTGATTGAACGTGTTGTAAAATTTATATGAATTGAGTGTTTTTCATATAAATTTTACTAAACGTTCAACTACTCGTGTTGTGAAAACTGCGCATTATTTTTTGCTTAGAAAAAAGAATTGTTTTTGAATTTTATTTATTTACTTAGGCTTGATTTTTAAGATCGCAGTTTAGCTAGGTCTAGTTAATCTGAAAACAGATTTGTGCCTCCATTTTGACGGAACACCTTAGTTTTGCTTCGGCGGAAAAATCCGAGTTTCAGAGTACGTTAAAATAAGTTTAATCTTAATTCACATCTCAAAAACCCAGCCTTAGAGTTTTATTATATTTATTTATTTATTATAATTTTATTTTAATATTTACCGATTTAAGAGCGAATTTATCCACAGAGTCCGTGGAAAATCTCTTCTTTGTTAAACTGAATTAATTTTCTCATATTTTATTCAATTTAAAATGACTTCTTAGAAAAAAAATCAAAAAATAACTTTTATTTCTGAGGAATAAATAAAACTCAAGAAATAACTTTATTTTCTAAGCAAAAAATAAAACTAAACAATTATTTTTATTTTCTTTGGGTAGTAAACTTTCCCAAACCTATTTCCCGAAAGTATATTTTTAACGGGAAAACCAAAGCATTTCCCGCAAGCCCGGTGCCGTGCCGAGCCACCGTTGGCTGCCCACTACCGTGGTACCAGATAGGATTTCTGGTTAACTGCGATCGCAAGTTTCAACGTATTGGTTTCAACTGATTATGTCCTGTAGGATGTAATACCAAAAAGGTAAAATATCCTTAAGAAGATCCCTACAGTCCCCACCTGTTCTTGAAAATGTTGATGAATGCATTTTCATGGTACCCCAATTAATTTTAAAAAATCCTCTAATTTATTTACTTTTTAACTTAATTTGCTTATATAGAAAGATTATTAATAAGCATAAATAGTAAATAAATACGTTTAAAAGATACGAAACGTTTTACTTCCAACAAAAAAATTTTGTTATCGCTCCATATTTATCATAATATGTTCTGAAAATCGAGATCATGTAACATTAAAAATTTTTAATTCCAATTTTTCTGAAAATTAACCCGATTTTTAAAGTAGTTCTAGTAGAGATAAGTGGTCCTCAAAACATGAAGAAAAATGTTTAAAATCTTTTAACACAGGATAATTTTCAAAATTTGTTCGACTTTAATTTCACAATAATTCGATTTCCATATTATGGTTGAATACATATGAATGTAAGTGTGCCACCCCCAGAAGTCAACTTGCAAAACAACTCTGAGCTAAACCTGGGCGTCTTGAATTAAATTTTTTTAAAGGATATGTTCCAACTTAACTGCAAATTGGTCAGAAATTTTAAAGTTATATGTTGATTACCATTCGTTTAATATTTCTCAATAGTACTACAAGTCATATAGGGTCCTTTATAAATTACTGCTGTCAACCGAATTCTAACCTAAATTTATATGTACTTCGTTTTCCTTCCAATGCACCAAATGAAATAGTGGCAAGTTAATTTGAAAAATTTACAACATGTTGGATAACAATAGTATATTTTTAGACAAACTTTATGACATGCATACCAATGCAAACGCCCTCTCAAACTTCTATTTACACACACACACACGATAATAATTTGAATGTATGATTGTGTTTTGGCCAAAATAGTATAAAATTTTTAGAGACATATGAAAAAGAAAAGCGGACAATACAAAGAGGATAAAAAAACAGCAAGTCAAAAACAAATTTGACGAAGAAAAATTAGAAAACGAAACTATAGAAAAAAAAAACTGCAACACTAGTTTGCTTTAGGCATTTTGCTAAACAAACTTTTTATTGAGACACATAGAAACTATGACATGCATATAGGAAAATATTCCGTCTTGATATCACACTCCTTGTGTCTGTCCATTTCCATGAAATACCGTTCATCGGAATAACTTGGTTGTTAGTTTTTTTCCCTATAAAATATTGTCTATGCACTAGTGTGCGTGTGTATCAACAATTGTTTGAATGTGTTTATATTTTACCATCTGTTTGATTGTATGCGGCAACTTCCGTTTCGTTTGCCTGCATTCTTGTTCTAGTTTTATTTCATATTATTTTTAATGTCTGTGTATTCTTTTTTTTGAAAAAAGTCTTCCTTCATTTTATGGGTTTTGAAGAATTTTTATATATTTCTTTTCCATTGTAAACATTTAGTTTCCTTGGGTGTTTTTCTTAAGATTTGTGCATTTTCTTAAACAAGTTGTGTATTTCTACTTGTATTTTCCTTAAAAGCAAGAAAATTAAGTACAAAATACAAATAGACATAACAGGCAAAGATACGCTGTGAAATGAAGACAGGCAGACAGACAGACAGATTGAAAGACGGACAGACATATGCGATACAACAATACAAAAGACAAACACATACACACATTCCTTTAAATATATAAATATATGTGTGTGTGTGTATGTGTGTACTTATATGTATTAAGAGCTTCGTTGAACTAATGTTTATTATTGCCATGTGAGTTGCTTGGTGTTTGTGCATTTTACACAAGTTGCAATGGAAGAAGAAAGTACAACCAAACAAAAAAAAAAAAGAAACTTAAATTAACTAAATAGAAAGAAGATTGCATTGTAGTTTGTAAATTAAGGACTACTTGAAAATGTTGAAAGTTAAACAAGCATAAAAGCAAAAGCATAAAATAGAACAACATAAAACTGAGAGAATCAAATGCGAAATGAAAATTTCCCTCGGTGCAATTATTTCTGCTAAAGATTTATCAGAGATTTAAGTTTTAAAATAGCTGAATGTTTTTAATTTAAATTTCGTTAAATTTTTAAACTTTTTATTTTATTTTAATTGCACTGAAATGTTAGAACTTTTTTGAGAATAATCCAAATTTAATTTTAAACGTGTTGTTGTATTTTAAAATTTGCTAGAGTTAAGTTGCCACGCTTTATTTACAATATTGTCTTGCGCCAAACAAGAAAGTTAAAGAGTTGTTCATGTCGAATGAAGTATAGCGGATTTGATGAAAGTAAGTTCTTCCTGCCAGTTTGTCTGTTCGTGTGTATGAGTAGAAAAAATGTGCTGGAGCACCAGGCGTGATGGCCTTATCCTTAAGTGGTCAACCGCTCTTGTGTATAAGAACAACCACCACACACAGGTGGCAATTTTGAGCGTACACTTCGGCAGAAGTCTCCGTTCGCCCTTTGTTCGAAAATTGAGCTACCTAACCGCCACCGCATTAGAATATTCGAAGCCATCTGTTGAATAGTAACACCCCGAACTTTCTCTCAAGTTGTAAACAGCAGGTTATTTAAAGAGCCCCACACCTGCGACTTTGGGGCTAAGAAAGAACCCCTACTTCGTCCCCGAAGGCACCACAACTTATAGTCAAACCAGTGCTATGTCAGCGGGGTCTACTGATTCCTATATTACCAATTAGAATCGCTGGACGATCTCAAGAGATGTATCAATTTTAAATTCTGCCAAAATCCAGGTATTGGCCTGGACATAAATTGTTCTCTTAACCGATAATAAAAATGTTAAGTTCATTTTCGAATTTTTGTGTTTTATTTTACATTATACATCAAACCTCACTATGAATCACCCGATATTTATATCACATATAATCCGGAATACTTTACTATTGTAATCCAACTGGATCTGTTCAAAAACGGCTGAGATATGATCAAAAAACGACGACCGCCTCTAACATTTTCCAATAAACTTTTACTTTTTAAAGATACACGTCAACATTTATAGCAGACAAAGTTATTTTTGGTAGTGGTCTCTGTTTGGATACTAGGCTGAATTACAGTATTTGAAATTAAATTTTCTAGTAAGGTTTCGAGGTTTATGAAATTTATTTTTCTAAATTTACGATGTGTGTGAAATGAAATGATGAATTAAAATTGTTAAGATTTTCTACGCTAATGTCAAAGTGTATACCAGCCCGCAGGGCTAGTGAAATTTTATTCGCCTGAACAGTTTCAAAAGTTTACTTACATGAGTACTTTGCTACCGTTTCACGCCGACCATTAATGTAATTTTAACAATTTGGATGGATATAAATGTAAAACTTTTATGGGAGCAATTACACGTTTTTGATAGTAGGATCAATCTGGAAAATACGTAGAATTATAGACATATGATTCCGAAATTAAGTGTAGAAGTTTTGGCTGACGAAAAAGGCATTTTCATTCATTTGTATCTTGATATTAATATTTGTGTAAAATTTTTGCAATTAAAGTAATTTTAGCAGAATGATTAAATGGGAACTGAATATCTACATTCTATTATTGACTAAGCGCCTTAAAGTTTTGTGTGGTAATTTGGCAGGTTAAAGAGCAACGAATAGAATCTTTGACGAATCTTTTCTTGATAACAAAATATTACCGATACTTTTTGCAAAAATTGTGGTTTACAAATTGGAGATCATATGGAAATTGTAAAGAACTATATTTTAATTGAGTTTTTTTTGAAGACTAATGGCATTTAAAGTGGTCTTAGGAGTGTGGCTTATAGGGGAGCTACTGTGCAATATACCTTTACGACCATTAAGATATTCAAAATTTTATCTTGCACAAAATTAGGTTGTACACAATTTTTTTTAAATGAAAATCTTCATCAGATTTATTACGGTGAGAAAGACTTATGATGGAGGGATTTATGTGCGACCCATGATCAATTAAGAACCCACCACGGAAAAATTTCGGTTTAGTCTCGTATCTAACTTATTTAAATCAATTTGAAAGTAAATATCTGTTTAATTGAAATGGCTTGTATAGGGGCTTGTAATGAACCGACTTTCACCACTTAGAGAAGGCTTCTTCTTTAGACGTTTGATTTTTAAGTTTTGTTAAGATTTCAAAACGCGAAAACATTGCACCCTACGACAAGAATGTAATATAGGCCGTCTGGGAGAAATCGACACATGGTAACACAACGGGAGCTAATCACTGCAATCTTGTGAGATATGTTTCACCGCGGCGGCCAATGGAACAAAACCTTTAACAAGAATCATTATCGTTTGGAAATTTTGTAGAGCTAAATTTATTTTTAAAACACGAACAATGTGTAATACATAGAAACTTTGTCACATTTGTATCAATTTCGACAAGTGTAATACCAATTTCTATGGCAAGGCCGTTTATTATAGTACCGGTCAATGCGTTGATATTTCATTGCATATCCGAATAAGCTTCATAATTTAAGCAATTCAAGTTATGAAACTTTTATCAAAGTCTTTAAATATTCCAAAGTTATACATATATAAATTAGCTTAACCCAGGCTCTATCGCTAGGGCACTCGTTTCTTATCCAAATGTTCACACAGATGTCAAAGTGGCTTTTGTTCTCTAACTATTATCGTTTTCCGGATATACAAATTTTAGTATTTAATTGATATGGGAGATCCCACGCCCACTTATTCTAATGCATCCATTTCTGATCCAAATAATTATAAATATGTCAAAGTTGCTCTTGCAAAATTTGGGTACTCTAACTGTTATCATTTTCCAGATATACGAAAATAAGTATTAAATTCATGTGAGAGATGTCACGCCTACTTTTGCAAGTCCGCCCATTTTTACCCAAATGTTAATTGATATGTTAGTTGATATTTCATTGCATATCCGAATAAGCTTCATAATTTAAGCAATTCAAGTTATGAAACTTTTATCAAAGTCTTTAAATATTCCAAAGTTATACATATATAAATTAGCTTAACCCAGGCTCTATCGCTAGGGCACTCGTTTCTTATCCAAATGTTCACACAGATGTCAAAGTGGCTTTTGTTCTCTAACTATTATCGTTTTCCGGATATACAAATTTTAGTATTTAATTGATATGGGAGATCCCACGCCCACTTATTCTAATGCATCCATTTCTGATCCAAATAATTATAAATATGTCAAAGTTGCTCTTGCAAAATTTGGGTACTCTAACTGTTATCATTTTCCAGATATACGAAAATAAGTATTAAATTCATGTGAGAGATGTCACGCCTACTTTTGCAAGTCCGCCCATTTTTACCCAAATGTTAATTTTAAGACTCTAGCTGCATAATTTTTGAGATAAATAGTTTTCTATAATCTTGCAATTTCAAAACAAAATATATCCTAGGTTTCCTTCCAGCCATACAGAAAGGCGCTGTGAAAACGTCAAGAAAATCGGTCCAGCCGTTTAGCCGTCTATAGACTTCAAACTGGCATACAAACATATAACCATAAAACCATGCATAAATACAAACATACAAACATGCAAACATACAAACATACAAACCTTCAAACATACAAACATACAAACATACAAACATACAAACATACAAACAAACATACAAAAAAACAAACATACAAATATATAAAACATACAAGCACATCCATTTTTTTATATATGTATATAGATACATAAATATGTTTTGAACTGGTTAGTCACAACAAAGTAATTTACACATTTTTCCATGAAACGATCTCAAAGAAATCTCAACATTCTTATCCTTTTATTATAATACATTTTCAGTTATAAAACTTCCTAATAAAAATTTTAACTATCTAAAACAAAATTTGGTATGAAAAACTGCTGAAATTCCTGTTAAAAAGAAAACAACTAATTTAATTTGCATAATTATATTCGCCAAACGCTTTTGGTTAGTTATAAAGGATTTCTAAAAAAAACTTAAATTAAGCGGATTTAATAGAAAAAGAAAAATAAACTAGATGTTCTAAGGGAAATTGTTATAATTGCAAAAATGAACACAGGATTCTTAAAAGTGTTGCAGTCATAAACTTTGGAACAAAAAAAATTTTTTTCTTTCAAATTACAAGATAATTTTCGAGTGAATGTGTGTGTAATTTCAAAATAGGTGGACGCAAGTTAAGGAGTGTGTACGCTTTTTATTTAAAATAGCATTTACAGTTCACTTAATATTCCTTAAGTTAAATTATTATGAAAACAACCCACTACACAATGATTAAATATCGTAGAAGTGGTTCTAAAACACTTGATATCTTTCAACATTACACATACAATTGCACATTTACATATACATATATAAATTCATATGTACATTTAGCCATAGATAGATAGTACTAAATACTATTATTATCATTATAATTAACTATTATTATTGTTCTACGACTACACCAACAACAAGAGGAAAAGCAACAACGAGGACAATAACTACATGTACTTAAAGATACTTGTACTTAAATTTGCCATAATTATCTTTCCTCAAGTGCTTGTATACCATTGCAATTAAAGATTCTATGAATGCGCATAAGTGAATATGAATATGTGAGTCGACATGCATACAGCTGCAACCACCATCTACAACTCTGCTTAAATACTGCAGGAAAAAAATCACAATGAACCGAAAAAGGAAGAAAAAAAATAAAGAAACTTTATGAAATTATACACGAAAAATTTATTTTATTGTTTAGAATTCTCATAATTTTTGGGGGAAACAAATCGTCTTAAATATCTGATAAGTTGTTTCAAAAAATAACAATTGTTATTTGCCTCAATTTCTTCATCTCCTACTCTTCGTCCCTACTCACTACCACAACTTTAGAACAATGAAGACAAACTAACACGGCCAAGAAAATAAGAAGAGGAGCAAAAAAATTCCAATTTTGCTGTTCCTTTGGAATAATTTTACGAGAATGGCATTTTGATAGCCTCTTAACTATGCAGGGTAATAATTTTCATTTGCTTTTTTAGGTTTTTTCATGCCGCAGAAAACATGCATAATTTGTTAAAATATGCGAGTCTAAAATAAGCCAAAAGGTCATGTTTGATATGGAGTAAAAGGAGAGAAAAAAAAATAAATAAAACATGAAACTTTAAAATTTATTTGAGATTTTAATTAAATTTTAGTTAATAAAATTTTGTAAGAGTCAAGATGATGTTTTCAAAAATAATATTTTTATGTAAAATTTATTAAGAGTCAAGATGATGTTTTCAAAAATAATATTTTTATCTAGAGATTTATTTAGTAGAATTTTTTTTTTTTTTTTGATTTAGGAAAAATGTAAATTTCAATTCACTGTTGAGTCACTGCCATAACATCGTCACGATTCTTTGCACATCGCTCGGTTCCCTGAATGTGTATTGGCATTCCAAGATCTGGTAGTGGTACTTTATCAGAATTGATGTATTCCAACAAGTGCTCGTGTGGAATACTTGTAGCAAATGGAGGCTTAGAAAATATGTTATTATTATTCACTTAATCCATATAATCTGTGCAATCGAAATAATTGAGATGCTTCTTACAGGTTCTGAGTTTTTTTGAGTCATATGGGTTTTCCCTTAATATATCTTACGATATAACAGTCGAGTTACCGCATGTAAATGTTAAAGCAGCTATTCCCCTTAGATTTGAGGTAAGGGAAATCGAAAAGGCTATTTGTGATTTAAACACCAAAAAGGCTTCCGGTATTGATAACAAAATGCTTTTGGAGCTACCTCCCATAGCAAAGAAAATTATTCTTTTTATTTTTAATACTATTTTACGCCTTAAATACTACCCCCAAGAATTGTGGGTTTCCTAAGTTACCATGATGCCAAAGCGAGGAAAGGATCATACAAAAGTTGAGTCATACAGGCCTATTAGATTATTAACTAAAATTTCAAAGCTATTTGAGAAACTACTTATTAGATTATTAACTAAAATTTCAAAGCTATTTGAGAAACTACTTATGTCAAAATTTTCCCGATTTTAAATGAAAATGAATGAAGAAATCACAGCACAATTGAACAAACTCATCGCATAGTAAATGTTTTAAGAAAAGATATTGCTCTGTCGTTGTCTCGAAAGCTTCTAATAAAGTTTGGCATGAAGGATTATTACATAAATTGAAGCAAAACTTACCAGCAAACACACAAAAACTATTAGAAAGCGTCTTAGTCGGTCGTAAATTTATTTTTTCCTCAGCCAATTGACACTGGAGTCCCACAAGGCAGCATCCTGGGCCCTCTATTATACTTAATTTATACTTCCGACATGCCAACACACAAATACACCAAAACTTCAACATTTGCGGATGATACAGCTTTTCTAAGCTTACACGAAACCCGTCATGAAGCATCTCGCTGCTTACAGAGTCACATATTTGAAATGGAAAAGTGGTTAAAACAATCGAGGATAAGAATCAACGAGCAAAAATGCGTACATAAAAGATTCAGTTATGGGGCACTGCCTCGCCTTCTAATATCGAAAAAATTCAAAGGCGCCAAAATAAACTTCTTCGAATAATCACAGATGTTCCCTAATATATTAAAAACTCAAATATTCACAAGGATCTAAATGTGCCGTTAGCAAAAACTATGATTACGAAATATGCAATAAAATATTTAAAAAAATCTGCACCTAAATCCACTACCTCGAAATATTTCTAATGATGGCGGCCACATTCGATTAAGGAGAAGAGACACTGCAGCACTCAACAAATCAGAAGAGCGATAAACACTTACATATGTGAACAGAAACCGTTATTACGAATGTGTTTGTCTAGCTCTGGCAGGACATAAAGTAAATATTAGGATAAGATTTGTTTAATTATTGTCTGTTCATATTTAATATATGAAGATTCAATAAATAAATACTGAAAAACAAAAAAAAAGTTGAGTTTTCACGACAGTACAAAATTGTTTTGATGGCCCTTTCGGGAACATGTTTCCTTCCACCTGAAAGAATCGCTAATAATAAATTGTTTGGGTACGCAAGAAATGCTTTGTTTTGGCTTGTTTTTTTGCAACTCCAGCCGACTTGGTTGTAAAAACTGCCTTGATTTTATGATTTTAAATAAAAGTTAACTGCCATACACTACTGAATTATAAAATTGTGCAATGAAATACTCGTACATCGGTACATACACTTTCAAAATTTACTAAGCTCATCTCTTTAAATTTGTTAAAGGTTAACTCACTGCAATATAAAGACGCAAAAGGCTGCTGGCTGAATGAACAATTCGTCCCCGTTTCATGTTGGCAAGACCTTCTGGACACGAACCTTCCGATTCCGCTTTTAATATTTTATAGAGGTATTGAACGTCAGTAGAAATATATATATTCCCCAATGGTATCGGTTTTAAATTACGTATAGCCTACAAAGAATTGTATTCTTTTCTTTTAAGGAACTTAAACCAAAGCTTTTTTATTACAAGTGCATGCTTACCGGTAGTTGTTTGCACTCTCCTGCACAATTTCGAAAACCTCCAAAAAAAACTTTGAAGCATCGTCCCACACATGAGAGTTTTATTTCATTCGCGCTCGAATAAAGGTGGTTTAAATAGTAAGGAGATCAGATAGAGTAAAGTTCTCTTTCACCATTTTAAAACACCGAGGCACTTGAATGCTTCTTTTGGCACCTTGAATATATGTTCGGGTTTCACATTGTTATTTCATGCCCAGAACATCAAGAGATTCCGATTTCTCAATAATTGTGCCACCCATTTATATAGATGAGTTATCTTGATCCGTCGCGCGTGTATTATCGGGAATTCGCTGCTATTAGCATTGCTGGGTATCCAGTATTGCTGGGTTCCTCAACGCAGCCAACTCCTACCAAGCTGGTAATTGATTATCTTTTTCTTAAAGAACTTGTACAATTGCATTTGTTTTGTTCGCTTAGTTCCCGGTTCTTTAACAATCACAGTATAAGATTTCTTTTCTACACTCGGATTGTATTTCCACTTATTTCTTCCAGTGTCAGTGCGTCATTTTTTCTGTCATGAAATGAAAAAAAGTAGTGCTGAATAATTGTGCTGCACACGACGAATAAACTTCCTGCTTTTTATTTTTTCAAGCGCTAGTTTGCATTATCTATAACAACTTGTTCCCCACTTTCATCAGTGAAGCTAATGTAAAAGCGGTTGAAAAACCAAACCTATCGCACATCACTGTCAAATTATTGTGTTGCATGGAAGGCTCTCCTGCAGCTGGCATTACTCGATTCACAGTCGACGGCCATATGTGAAGAGTCGGGCTTATCTATCTAGGCTACAAGTTGGCTTGTCGTATGAAAAATGTCAAGCTACATTTGTACATTAAAAATTATCGAAATCCAATCTTCGGCTCTCGTTTTTTATTTTATTTTTTTTAGTCCTGGCTTCCTTTCTTATACAATACTGTATGTTTTTTAACCTCTTCACGCAAAGAAATAACATGGTTGTGGTAAACATGTTCTAAGAGCAACATATGTATTATGATAATATTCTTGATTGTAGTCATGATATTACGATTATTATTGAATCATATTATGACCAAATATATTCGTAGTATTACATTATAAAATTTTTCCCTTAATCCTAATTGGTTTATATTACATCTTATTCTAATTAAATGTAATCATATTATTATCATGTTAATCATAGTAAGTTAGCAAGTAATCATATTATTTTCATGTTAATCATAATAAGTTAAGAAGTGATAATATTATTATCATGTTAATCATAATAATATGAAGATTAAATTTAAAACCGAAAACTATTTTTAAAATATATTTATGCTTATTTACTTACTGGCAATCTTAACGTTAAATATAATATGATTCAACTTTTAACATAATATTTTTAACCTGTTTTTGTCGTAGGTCGCAATTATTTATAAATTATTTTATAGAATTTTCATTCTTTTTTTCTAAAATAACACAATAAAACTATATTGAAATTTTTTTAGCATTCTTATTTTATTTTGTGACACTTTACAAGTTTTTTTAATGTAACTAAAATTTCTTTACCTTTTAATTTATTTAAACTTGGGGTTTTAATGGGTATTTTTGTTTAAATTGTTTAACCACTGAATAGCAAATAATTAAATAGGCACATGTAAAACAAACGACACAACTGATGCAAAATTATTTTACAAATGGCGATAACAAAATATTATTAGAGTAAAGATATTTTGTTTTTATCTTCAACATATTATGAGTACACGTATAGAAAGTTATTTAGTTGCTACAAAAATGATTATTTTTCAGTGAACAATACTTAAATTTATAATTGCTGTACGCATTGACATGCTAACAGTAACTATAATATTGTTGTTATTCAATAAAAATAACAATATTTTGTGTACGACAACAATATATTTTTACAATCAACATAGTGTAGTTACCGTAACCATGCCCAACCATATTTTTTCTCTGCGTGTTGAATAAGTTTTTCTCCATGATTCACAAATTTGCTTAAATTATTATTTTTATACCCTCCACCACCACTACTGATGAATGAGGGTATACAAAGTTTGTCATTACGTGTGAACATTTTTTATTATACATCTAAGACCTCATAAAGTATAGATATTCTGGCTGTTAGAGTAATTCTAAGTTGATTTAGCCATGTCCGTCTGTCTATCCGTCTGCTGAAAACACGCTCACTTTCTCAAACTCAAAGAAAAGAACCAACTTAGTGTCAAATTGCTTGTAGTTATCATAAGCAGCTTGGGATTCAAATCCAGCAATATCGGCTCGGTAGGATCAGACCAAAATGTGGAACTACCACTCAAAAAATGTATAATTTTCTTACAAAAACTAACATAAATGGTGAAATAATGGATGATTGAAATTTAAAAGATTTTGCCCAAATTCGTTTTATATGACTGGAAATCATACTCGTAAATTTTGTAAAGATCGATCCGTTATTTACCATGGGCGCCATATAAATCCTCCTCTCGGAAAACAGTTTATTACGCCTAAAACCGTAATAAACAACCTCATCATAATAAAATTTAGTACGTCACAGTTTAATAGGACTAGAAATCATACTAATAAACTTCGTGATGATCGGTCCATAATTTACCGTAGGCCCCATATAAGACCCACTCTGGGTCTTAAAACCGTAGCAGATATAGATATTGCGGTAAAATTTGTTCCAACTAAGCTTTATAAGGCCATAAAAAATCTTATGCAATTTTGTGATATACGGTCCATGGTTTACCTTAGATCCCATGTTAAGCAGCCTTCTGAAATTCACTGTAAACTGCTGTATTGAAATTTTTTCTCATTTACGGTTTTTAAGTACCTGATATCACTCTCTGGGATGATTGTTCCATAATTTACCATGGGTCTAATATAAACTCCTATCCTGAAAAACATTTTAATTCGGCTAAAACTGTTACGAATCATGATATTTTACTCAAGTTAGTTCAAATTTCTAAAAATAAAATCAGAAAACTTTTTGATTGTCGGCCAATAATTTATTATTGGTGTAAGCCGCAACCAATTTTAAAGCTGACGTCCATATTTATAAAGATTATTTCATAATATATAGATATCATATAGAGTCCACTCCTGAAATATTCGAACTGTAGGTGGAGGGTATCAAAGATTCGGCACAACCGAATATAGCACTCTAACTTGTTTAAAGTTGGCTGATTTCTTGTCAAAAATACACAACGCTTTGAAAAGATCAAAATTACCCAACTTTCTGTCGCAAACGCGTCAAAATGTTTTTTATGTTAGTTGTTCTATGAAAAAAAACTGTAGCTTGCGCACTAACACACTAACGCGTTTTATATACTTCAACGATTAGGCAATATAAAAAATGTTGCTATCATGTTGATTGTAAAAAATCTTTTCCACTTAATTACTACGTACAAAAGCAAAAGGAAATTTTATATTGTAATGTAAACATTTAATTTATTGACCCGTAGATAAACAATTAAACCGTGTTAATATTTGGATACTTTTTGTTAATCTAATGAAATACGAGTATCTGAAACAAATTTTTGCTGTAAACTGTTCAAATAATAATAATTTTGAAACTCCAATTTTTTTTTAACTTTAAAGCGTAGAGTACATGGAATTTAAAAAGCCACATGTGCATAACGTTCTGAAATAATTTTAACGTCATAACAAAGCCACAAGAGCTATTGTGTGATGACGTCAGAGGCACATGCGTATGTAGAATTTCACATTCCGTGTACTAATCTTCTAGGCTTAAGAAATGAACACGTCTAACTTACCCTTTTATAGAATCTTTTGAATCAGAGCAAAGCATAGAAAGAAAATCGCTTGTATTTTTTAAAATATTACCAAGTATTTTTAAAATTAAACTCAATAAATTAATAAATTTTCATATTGTTAATAAATTTTGAATAAAAATCTTAACAAAACGTTGAGCATTTTTTAAAATAATTTTTAGCATTTTCTGGCCCTTGGATTGATTTAGCTGTTAAACAGTGTAGAATAATTTGCTTTATTTGTAGTCTAAATCTACTTCAGTGAACACTTGGTCTTCACAATAGATCCTCGCGGTGCTTTTGACCTTTACATAATAATAATAATTATGTTAGTATTAAAAATTTAAAAACACTCAGTTGTGGCATACAGGTATAAAGTTGATAACTTCAAATTCAGTTATCAGAATTTCATGAAAATGCTCAATGCATTTAGGTGTCTGCCAGATTTTTTTATTTTTTTAAATTTGTTGTTAGTTTTTTTTCGTTAAATTTGAAATACCGTGTGGCGCTTAATATCAGATTGGATGTTCGTCGTCGGCTAGTATTGGCGCAGACATTCGTATTCGCGAATTAAAATTTTATATTCGAAACCTCACTAATAATTTTAGATTTCACTTCGACTCAGGTTTCTTAAAACTGTTCTAAAATTTTTTTCAGAATTATTAAATTTGTTATTTCAATTTAACCATGCAATGCAATTTTTTCTCCCAAGGTTTTGTTTCATAGTCCCACTTATTTAATTTTATTCTATTTTAGCTTTACGCTTTTTTAAACATAATCTAATTTACAAACATTCGTAAAATAAAATTTACTGTATTATTAAATCACTGTTTTGCTTTCATTTTTATTTTTTCCCTCTTAAATTGTTCACTAGTACACGCATTATGTATAACATGCCGCTGGCTTTTTGGTACCTTTTTATCCTTCGTAAATTTTTTTTCCGTAAATTAAGCGCGGATACGGAAGTGAGTCATTATATAAATAATATATTGGAGTTTCTTTTATATTAAAGTCTATATGAAGAAAGGAAGTTCTTATATTTTCTTCGGCTGCTTAAATATTTTCTTCAGCAGCTCCTTCATCTATTCTTTTGGTTTTTTTTTTTTTTTTTTTGTTTCTCCCAGATATTTTTACGAACACACAGAAACCCAGTTACATTTCACAGATTTTCCATTCAATTTTCTTCGTATCTTTTTTTACTTTCTTCTTTAACAGTCAATTACAAACGATGAATTTTTGCGCATGAAATAAAGTGTAAATGTAAAGAAAACCAACTGGAGCAGTATGAGTGGGTGGCTCAAGGAGGGGAACTGTGGGTAGTCGTGAAATAGAGTTTGTTTAATGAAAAGGTTTGTTTGTTGATTTGTTCGCTGTTATTGTTTAACAGTTTTGCTGCATAGAATTTATTAACCGTGAAACTTTATAAAATTTTAAATGGCTTTTAAGCTTTTCCACAAGACTCAGTATTAAATTAAAGTGATTGAATTTGATTTTTCTGCCTCTTTCTTTAACTTTTTCTTGCCGTTTCTACTGATGGTGCTTAAGGCAAAAAAGGAATTTAACTTTAACTAACCAATAAAGAAACCAACCAGCCATTCAATCAGCCAAATTACCAACTAACTAGCCATGACCAAGTAAACAATAAAGTTTTTCTAGATCATTAGAATTATGATTGTTTTGGGCCATGCAAACAAATGCCGATATAACTACGCAATACGTCGTGTGTATTAGTGTGTACTTCGATTTTTATGTTATAAATAAATTTTAAAAATGTGTTAATCTGCAAATTATACTTTAAAACAGGTTACTATTATTTTAAGAGTTAATAAAGTTTATGTGCATCCTGTAAGATTTTATTTAAAAAACAAAAAGGCATAATTATTAAGAGAAAAGCAATTCAAACAATTTATGAAGATAATTTGGGTTTAATATTTCTAACGCCCAGAATTATTGGTTGGTCACTAAATACATTTAACAATATCCTTATTTACAATATATCCTCAAAAACAAACTGACTGTATTTTTGTTTTGCCTGCTGTTTTTGCATTGTTGTGATATCGAGGCCACCTTGTCAAGTTAAGACACCATGGAAACTAAAATAGATTTTTTATAAGCAACGTAGGCTATTTAATTATCACGGAAAAAACACTGTAAAACTCAATTTCGTTTCTAAATATTTAGAACTTAAAGATAAATAGTTAGGTGTGTTCTAGATTTCAAATCGTATTGAAAACGCAAAATTTTTTGAAGCTGCATAATGCATAAATTGGTTTTCTCAAATCCGCATGATCTTGTTTATTCAAAGTAATTGTTCAAAAAAAATCTAAATGATAAAACATAAAAAACATTGGGCTAATTCTGGCAGTCATGATCGAATACTTTTTCGATCCGAAAGTGATTTTATGTCTTATTCTTTCAGTCGATACTGAATGAATCGAAATAAGTAGTATCAATATAGTATCAAAAAGTATTCTTAAAATAAAAATTTACATAAAAATGACAGGAGCTTTTGTTTTTATGTTTTTTTCGCAAGGGATGTTCAATAAAAGGAACTTGAAATTTTTGGATAAGTTGAAAAAATTTTTTTTATTATTATCTGTGTGAAAATATACATATAAAATATACATTTTGGCCAAACAGGTGTTCTTTCTCATCGATGTTACTCATTACCTATTGGTGTTAGCAAAATTTGTTCTTAATCTTTAAAAAAAAAATTTTTTTTTTATTTTTTAAGCAGGTACTTTTTATTTTTTTTTTTTTTTTTTTTTTTTTTTGCTCAAAAGAAAACTTATGCCTTTTCTTTTAAGGTAGTTTTGGTCACTTAATGGGCTGCAAGTGGGAAATGTATAAAAAAAATTCTAACTCAAGACGAGGGTTTTTAAATTTTTAGCTTATGAACTATTTTGAATTTTTTTCCTTTTTGTGTGTAAATGTTTCTAAAACCTTAAAAATAATACTTATGCAGAGAAACTAGACACATAACTTTACCGACTTTTATACCTTCGATACTGTAATACCCACAAAATGTTAATTCCAGGAATAAAATCAATTTTTTCTATATAAATGTTGACAAATTGAATTTTTTGTTTAATTTTAATAATAATTAAATTAATATCTAATTATAATAATAATAATATCTAATAATAATAATACAAAATAAAAAGATAAATTATTTAATACAATTTAATCTTAATCACATTAGATCCTTTTACATCATAACTATTTTTACACTTAATAGTTATATTTTAGCTGATGAAGTGTTTAAGTTTTGCAAATTTCCAAATACAATGTCTGTCATCCTCCCTATTAATTGCTTTTTTCTGCTATTTTTGCCAATCCTTTCTTGGCGTTACTAGATTCAGCTGTTGATTTTGTTATGATCTTTGTTTTTTGTGAACTAAAAGAAGTTTAAACTATACATTGTTAAGGAAAGCAAGATATTTATTTTCGAATTATTTTTAAAAAATATATTTTAATATTATAAGTAATAGCAAAATTTATTTTGAGATTGTGATATTATACAATGACGATTTTTGTGACGATTTAGGTTGGTCAATTTGACGATTTTGCTTGCAAGAATTTGACCCAAATCCACTAGCAGAAATAATTTTAAATATTGGCGGCTACATTTCCTTAAGGAGAAGAGGCACTGCATATTTTGCAAGTTATAGGGGCTTATATGAAAAAAATTTATAAAAGTTTTAAATTAAATTTGTGCTACTGCATTTCTTATGAATTTCCAATGAAATTATAAATAATGCGAAAATTACTTTCAACATTCTGATATAAAATTAATAAGATTATATTTAATTGTTTTTCCATTGATGCAACATAAATATCAATTACATCATTTTTAGCACAATTACTTTAATCAATAATAAAACAAATTTCTAGGGAGTTACTACGATAATTTATTTGCTTTAGAACTTACAAAAAAATGAATTAGACTGGCAGCAAAGTATTGACTAAAAATAAAAGGCTGATTGTCAAAACATCATAAGCCACCCGAATAGAATAACCCTTATGGCTTGTTTTGTTTAGAATTTTGTTTTTTAAACGTCTGCAAAAAATTAGAAGCATAGCTGCATTTTCCAATTTTTTATGAATTTTTAAAAAACAAAAATTTCGAAATTTTGTAAAAAAAAATTATTTTTTTTTCCAAAAAAAAAATTATGTTTCTAAAACGACTGTGGTTATTAGAAAGAAGTTTTACTTTTCTTAAAGGAAATTTTATTGTGGAATTTCGGCTTCTTAAGTTCTTTCAATAAGCTAAAGCGTTTTTTAGTTACGCGAATATATGTTGTGCAACCTCCTCCATTTTCGAAATAACGGTATATCTCGAAAACCAGAGCCAATCTTAAAAAACCGCGGGCACCACTAGATTCAGCGTGCGAATTATGTTAAAACGCTATGTGCCCAGCTTGTCACGAAAAAAGAGTGTCAATTATAATAGGTAATTTTTTTAAAGTTTAAAGTGTTTATCAAAAATTTAACCTTTTACCCGCTTAAACAATTACAAACTTTAAACGGCTTTCACATTCATTTTTTCCCGATTTATGAATGGGGTTTTTATACGTAATAGGTAAGAGCAAATGTTACTGGCAAAAAACTATTCATGTAACTAGATTTTGTGCTGTAGTGGCTGATTCTTTCTGCTTAAATTACTTAATATGAAGGGGATCAATCATATTAACATGGTGTTGGCCTAGAAGGTGGAAAGCTGATATAGTTTTGGCTCTTTGTGATGGATCACATAGTAAAGGCAAACCAACCTGTCCTGTCTTGGACAATATAAAAATAATTACCACAAATTCAAATGATTTTTATTAAATTCGTTTTAAATTCATTGAAAGATTATGAAATTGTTGTCATACTTTCTGCAGGTATAATTATATTAACTGAAATTTAATGCATATATTTAGGTTATTTCTATGACCTGTTACAAAATGTCAAAAAGGTTCCACTTAACCCCTTCCTAGATTATCGTTGTATATTGTTCAACCACATCCGACTGTTCCCGACTATATCTAGATAAGCAAAAATATAAATGTTGCCCCTAGTAAAGGGGTGAGAATTTAGTTGATCTTTCTTAAGGTCAATTGATTCGGAATTTGCATAAGTGAAAATATTAAACCTTAGAAAACGACACAATCACATTAAAGGTTTACCCTTCATGTAGGCCAAATTTAAATATTTCGATGCCTTAATTTTCCGGCGATAATTTTTATGCAATGGACTGATTTTACTACTTGAAATTGATCCATATGGTAATATTGTTAAATCAAATTTATTTTTAAGAAATTGCCTATTCCTAGGACCTTGTCAAAATTTGTATACCCCTACCACAGTAGCGGAGTAGTTTAATACGTTTGTGCATATATGTGTTGCACTAAAAAACTTTGCTCCTAGACCCACCCATTGGTATACGAACGTCTCACAATACATTTCTGCGCCGATATAACCATGTCTGTCCGTCCGGCTGGCTGCTTGTATGTCCAAGTAACCTTGTACTCAACGTACATGTGACAATTTTCAAAAAAATAAAGGTCAAAACTTATTCAAAATGGTTAGAATCGGAACATAATTTCACATGGCGCCCATGGAAACTCCTCTCCGGAATAGCCATTGTGAACATAAGCTATCTATATATGATATATTTGATTAAATTTGGCTGATAAATACTTTTTGCAACATATTTCATCAAACCAAATTTGTTTAAAATCGGTACATATTTGACATTAGCTCCAATACAAAAACCAGTCCCGAAAATAGCACAAGATGCATCAAATGCAATAAATTCCTTTTAATGTTGATATTGACTTTAAATTGCACTGGTAGATCCAGAATTCACCATAAACCCCCTCTCCAAGATCGCTTTAAGACAAACAAATCTCATATAAATATATGTTGATATCTAAATAAAATTCAGAACTATGAACTCTTATGAGAATCTTAACCTCATAACATAATTTTGTTTGGGTCCATGATAAGCCATGTGTCCCAAATAGGGTACACTCTCGAAAATTTGTCTTTTTATACTGTGGTGTAGAGTATCAAATTGCCGGGGTTGACCGGATGTACTTTCAAACTTGTTCATATTATACCTGACTAATTATTACAAAATTTTTCGGCTTAGCGCTAAATTGTTTATCCTTTTAAAAAAAGAAAAAGGGCATAACGGGCACTTAATTCAAGAATACCCTTAATGGATACTCCATTTAATGATATTTAAAAGATTTGTATGTATGTGGACACAACAATTGTTTTTATTTATTTTTTTTTTGTCTTGTTTTAATTGGAAACCAATACATAAACAAATTTGCGTACATTTCAAAAATTAAAAATATTACAATACATTTATTGTTGTATAAATTAAAACGGGCAGATTATTCGCCCAGCGGACAAACAATGTATGAAAATGAATGAATGCGAGTGTATTCATACGAATATTTATGTGTATTTGTTTATGTGCTTATGTCTGTTTGTTTGTATATAATACAACGTTAAATGCAACACAATACAATATTTATAGAGAAATTTTATAGAAAATGATAGTTCGCGAGGCGAGATGTCGGTTGGATGGTTGTTTGGCTATTTGCATGGTTGGTTTAGTGGTTTGAGTTGACTGTCTGTTTGTCCTGTTTGTCAATGTTGATCTGACTGCAGGCAAAATTCTATCCTCTCTGTCACACACACACACACTCACATATAAATAAACGCCTTCACGCACACAATTACATACAAAATGCGTAATGAGCATTTTAATACAATATATTTTAATTTTAATTTAAAACAACAACGAAATGACCAACCAAAAAGACAACAAAAAAAGAATAATGCATGATAACTCAGCATTATGCAGACAGGCAAGAATGGAAAACGGTTTAAGTTTTACGCCAAAACAGAGTTACACAAAATATTTTTTAAAAAATTTAATGTTTTTTTTTAACTAAAGCACAAATATTGAAAATTTATTTTAAACCTTTCAGCTGAGCCAAAAGCCGAGCAATGGCCAAAAACATTGCTTTTTTGGATAATTATAATTTTTGACTCATGGCCAAAAATTTGCAATAATTTTATAATGTACCTTTGAACAGTTAACCAACCTTCATTTTGATTGATTACCTTGGGACGCTCTTGTGGTTAAAAAGGACCTCAATTTTTATTTTGTCGAAAAATTTTATATTACTAATAAAATACAAAAACTTTCCAGCATTTTTGGAAGTTTTTTGCTAAAAATTCCTTTTTACCACCATCAATATTTGGTAACCCTTTTTCGGCCAATACAACCAACGACTTGATTGTAATGAATAAATAAATGTGATTATACACCCGAAAGAAGTAAAAGAAAAAAATTAAATGTAAATTAATGTGATTTTGTAATTTATGAGGTGTAAATAAAAAAATTGTTAAAGAATTATGTAGCCAAAAAAAAATTTAATTTTGAGAATTATGGAAAAATGCAAGGCATTCTTTAAGTCTACCACATCGTATACGTAATATTTAATTATTTTAAGCTATAAATGCAATTAAAATTTTCACGACACAAATTACGAGTTCGCAAAAGATTGCAACCATCGATAACTATGGAGACGCTTTAAAGTAAAAATATAATTAGCATTCAAACATACGAAAATGTTATCTTTTTGTTTTAAGAAGATTTTTATTTTGAAATATTGTTGTTTGTTTAAAAACATTATCCACAGTATTGTGGCCTGGCTATGATAAACGGCGAACCAGCTCTCTACTTAGGTTTAATGGGAACCAGATTATAACAGTGGTCTCAGTGATAATTGGACACTGACCGGTAAGGACTCATGCGATAAGAATGAGTCTGGAATTCAAAGGCTGCTGCAGAAATTGTCATGACAAGAAGGAGGAGGAAACTGTGCTTAATTTTCTGTGTCAATACCTGGTAATATTGGTGTTTGCCTGTTTGCATGGTTGATCTAGGATAGAACTAAGGTTCTATGTTTTTATGGGGATTAGCGCTGTGTATCACAAAGGGAATAATCCAAACACTAATAACCCTAAGATAAACCAAGTAAAGTACTATATTCGGCTGTACCGAATCTTTAATAACCTCCACCCAGAGTAAGAATATTTCAAGATTGGGTTTTATATCTAAAAATTATAAGCCAGTAATAATAAAACAGGATAGGAATATATATACTTTATATGATTGAAATGACGAACTTAGTTCACCATTACCCCGGTTTGCGTCGCTAATTAGGACTGGAGAAATGCAACGCAAGCCGAAGCAGTATTTCTCATACATTTGTTCTGGTTTTCATTTAATTGGTTCCGTGACTCATAGGCCCTAATCATTTACAACGCAGCGCAACGCCACAGAACTATCGCAACGCCAAAGAATAACATTGAAAGCACAAACAATGTCATAAATATTTTGTAATTTTGTTGTTGCCTTCTACAGAAATTCACATTGCGTTTTAAAATTTCAAACGCTCCATTGCTTGTGTCGTTAAAAATGTTAAAACGGTACATGAATTTCTGTTGGAAGCAACAACAAAATTACAAAATATTTATGACATTGTTTGTGCTTTCAATGTTATTGTTTGGCGTTGCGCTGCGTTGTACATGATTAGGGCCATAATTTCAGGTGAAAAAATTAAATTTGAAGTGATACACTTGATAACGGATAATTTTTTTTAAGATCTTGATCTTTAGATATTTTTTAATACCATTTGACTTAAGATTTTGATCTTCAATCCATATGCTAAGAAGTGGCTCCATCTTTTCATTAAAAGACTTCTCATTTTTGTAGCCTATTTATGTTGAAACGTTGCTGGGGTTTAAAAATGTTTTTATATTATTATCGTCTCTGGAACAACAAATAAATTTTTATTGCAGAAGGCGATAGTCCAAGATTTCTTTCAATATCAACAGTCTGTTTTCAAAAATTGATAATTTTGATACAAAAACTAACATAAATGGTTTATTAATGCACGGAATGACATAAAATTTTGCTCGAATTTGGTCTGTATGACTCCAAATCATACTGGTAAATTTCTTGACGATCGGTCCATAATTTACACTAGGCCCCATATAAACCCTACTCCCGGAAAACAGTTTAATACGCTTAAAACCGTAATAAATGACGCTATCATACTTAAATTCGGTACGTCAGAGTTTTATAGGACCAGAAATCACACTGTAAAATTTTTTGAAGATCGGTCCATAATTTACACTAGTCCCCATATAAACTCTACTCCCGGAAAACAGTTTAGTACGCTTAAAACCGTAATAAATGACGCTATCATACTTAAATTCGGTACGTCAGAGTTTTATAGGACGAAAAATCACATTGCCAAATTTCGTGAATGTTGGTCCATAATTTACCCTAGGCCACATATAAACCCTACTCTCGGGAAACAGTTTATTGCGCCTAAATCCAAATAAAGCTTACTTTGGGAAAATAATAAAATTCGCCTTAGACCATCATAGATATAGATATTGCGGTAAAATGTCTTACTTAAATTCATATGGCCAGAAAAAATATCATGCAAATTTGTGAAATTTTCTGTTTACGATAAAACCAGGGACCGAAAATAACAGTTATTTTGAAATTTTAAAACAAAAAAAGCATATAGAAGTAAATGCTGGCAAACTGATTCAAGTATAACAAATTGATCCTTATGAACTTTTCTAGGATAAAATATTATGATTTTTAAAGTTTAGATTTTTATTTTTTCGATCAAAAATTACAGTTATTTTTTGATTATTTTTTTGGACAAAAGTAACAGTTATTTTTTGATTTATATTTTTTTGAACAAAAATAACAGTTATTTTTTGATTTTTATTTTTTCAATCAAAAATAACAGTTATTTTATGATTTTTATTTTTTCGCGCAAAAATAAAAATTATTCTTTAAGAAAATGTACGTGTTATAATTATTGAGTTGTCTTTAAATATTTATTTAAATAAGTGATCATCATTGGGATATATTATGCGCATTAACGTAAATATTTAAAGTCAACTAAATAATTATAACACGAACATTTCTTTAAAGGATAATTTTTATTTTTGCTCGAAAAAATAAAAATCATAAAATAACTGTTATTTTTGATCGAAAAAATAAAAATAAAAAAATAACTGTTATTATTGTTCAAAAAAATAAAAATCATAAAATAACTGTTATTTTTGATCGAAAAAATAAAAATCAAAAAATAACTGTTATTTTTGTTCAAAAAAATAAAAATCATAAAATAACTGTTATTTTTGATCGAAAAAATAAAAATCAAAAAATAACTGTTATCATCAGACTTTTATGAAAAAAGGAATAACTGTTACGGTCCCTGGATAAAACTAATTACACTGCTTTATTGAAATTTATTCTAATTTATTTTTTGTAATACTAGAAATCAGTCTTCAGAATTTTGGGATGATTGGGCCATAATTTACCATAGGTCCAATACAAATTACCCTCCTAAAAATTATTTTAGTTCGGCTAAAACTTTTACGAATCATAATATTTTACTCAAGCATGTTCAAAGTCCTAACAAGAATTGCATAAAATTTTCTTATTGTCGGTCAATAATTTAATTTATGTCTAAACCGCAACTAATTTTAATGCTGACGCTCGTTTTTGTGAAGATTTGTTAATAATATATATGTATTTATCATATAGAGCCCACTCCTGTCGGTGGAGGGTATCAAAGATTCGGCACAGCCGAATATAGGACTCTAACTTGTTCTGTTTTAGCTTCCTACAAATATTTTTATATTAACGACATAACTTCGAAGCCATGTGACGCAAACTGACACAAAAACGACGCAATTTCGATATCAAAGAAATTTTAAAAAGACGCATCTTCGAAACGACGCAAACCGGGGTATTGGTGTTAACCCTAATTCGCCACTAGCAATGGAGGTTATAAAAACTGGCATAAATCCAGCTGAAATTTTAAGTTTCATGTTTTTCATTTACGAACACAATTTAACCAATAATTCTTCAGCTATTTTCTACACGTTTAAAAATATTATTTTTTTTCTCACCTCAAACAGTTATTTTGGCCAGGAATGGATCGACCAGTTCATACTTAAGTGTTTTGAATTGCAATCACTGTATTTAATTTTAGAGAAGAAAAAAAAATTTTCTAATTTCCCTCCTTCGCATTTATCCAATTGATTAAACTTGATTTGACTTTATTTACCAAAACAATTTAATTAAAATCTTATTTAATTGCTAAACTCACTTATAAACATGTCATGTGCGATTTAATTTAAAGTTTTCTTTGAAAAAGTATATTCAAATTTTTAAATTCCTTAAAGATATCGATTGTCTGTCTGTCTTAAGAGATTTTCCTTTCTCATGTATTATTTAGAAGAATAACAAATACAACAAACAACAGCAGGGACAAGAACATTTAAATATTTTAGTGCAAACTAATACAAGTATTCAATATTTTTTATATTAAATTGATTTTATTTCTATTTAAGGAATATTTTCTGACATAATGTCAATCTTTGTTAAATTTTTAGACAAAACTTCTAAATACTCGTAAATGTTTGTTCTTGATTATTGAAAACAAATTTGTGTAGAAGAAATTTTAAATCCTTATATTAAAGGATATAAATAAGGAAAAATTATTTAACAATTTTACATTCAAAAATTTCACTTAAACATTAGAAAGACATTTGTATGTGCGGATGTATAAGCTAAAAATTATGTATGAATGTGTAGGTTGGTGTGTATGTGTTAAGTATGTATTGGTTTGAAAAGTCCTTTAGCTATGTTAATAAATTGTTGCTGTCACTATACTTCAAGCATCATGTTTGTCATTTGATATGGTATTTTAAAAATCGAGACAGATATGTATGTGTAAAAAATATCTTTGTTTATGTGGTAGTATTTACACATGTTTGTGAATGAATTCATGAATTTTTTTTCTAAGCAGATGGTACGAAAAGTAAATTCAAAGTTTAATTAACAAGATAAAAAACAATCAATTAAAGTCATTGACATTTGTAGGGTTTAGAGCTAAAGCGAACCAAGTCAAAAAATACGTGTTCAATCAATATTAAACACTGAAATTTTAATCAACGTAAATTTTCTGCATTACAATTTATATATTACTAATCGTCATACTAATATAAGGTTATTATATCCATGTGTATCACAGAAACCAAATTCGCACGAAAGTGAAATTAAAACGTTTTTACCTTTTCTAGAAAACGTAAAACGCAAAAGCTTTTGGTTTTAAATTCCTTTCAAAAAAATAATGAGGAATGTTAGAGCACGTTCAAAAAATATTTCAAATAATAGAGAATACTGTTGGTTCTTAAGTTGTGTCTTGAAAAATAGGCAACGTCTGTTTAAATAACATAATTTGTATATTTCTTATAGTTTAGCATTGTGTTATCAAATCGATTTTTTTTTTTTTTTTTTGGCATAAATTAAAAGAATCAAGTCAGAGCTTTTAATTTCTGCACATTTAATGGTCATGGCATATAAATAAATTTAAAAAAAATTTGTCAAAAATATTAATAACCATATCAGTCGAAATCCACATAAAATGGGATTGTTGAAACCGCTCACATTTGTAATTGAACTTCAGTAAATATTTTAATACCCTCCACCAGCACTAGTAGTGAATGAGGGTATACTAAGTTTGTCATTCCGTGTGAAACTTTTTTATTATACATCTAAGACCCCATAAAGTATTTATATTCTGGCTCTTTGAGTAATTCTAAGCCGATTTAACCATATCCGACTGTTTGTCCGTCTGTTGAAAACACGCTCACTTTCGAAAAACGGAAAAGAAAAGACTGAAATCCAGCAACATCGGCTTAGTAGGATCAGAACTATGAAGCAAAATGTGGAACAATTATCCTAAAAAAATTTATAATTTTGATACAAAAACTAACATAAATGGTTGAATAATGCACGGAATGACATAAAATTATAAAATTATATTTATAGGACTGCAAATCATACTGTTAAATTTCGTGATGATCGGTCCATAATTTACACTAGGCCTCATATAAACCCTACTCCCGGAAAACAGTTTAGTACGCCCAAAACTGTAATCAGTAACGCTATCATTTGGTACGTCACAGTTTTTATGACCCGAAATCACACTGTTAAATTTTTTGAACATCGGTGTATAATTTACACTAAGCCCCATATAAACCCTACTTCCGGAAAACAGTTAGTACCCCTAAAACCGTTGTCAATAATGCTATCATAATGAAACTCGGTACGTCACAGTTTTATATGTCTAGAAATCGCAGTGTCAAATTTCGCGAAAATCGGTCCATAATTTAATCTAGGCCCCATATAAGCACTACTCTCGGAAAACGTTTTATTGCGCCTAAAACCAAATAAAGACCACTTTAGGAAAATAATTTAATTCGCCAAAAACCATAACAGATATAGATATTGCGGTAAAATTTCATCCAACTTAGACTCATATGGCGAGAAAAAATATCATGCAATTTTGTGAAATTCACTGTTAACGCTAAAACTAATTACACTGCTGTATTGAAATTTATTATAAATTATTTTTTGTAATACGATAAATCAGTCTTCTGAATTTTGGGTTAATTGGTCCATAATTTACCATAGGCCCAATAGAAATTACCTTCCTATAAATTATTTTAGTTCGGCGAAAACTGTTACGAATCATGATATTTTACTCAAGCCAGTTCAAAGTTCTTACAAGAAACGCATAAAAATGTTCTTATTGTCGGCCAATTATTTAATAATTTAATCTAAATCGCAACCAATTCTAATGCTGACGTTCGGTTTTGTGAAGCTAAGCTAATAATATATATGTATTTACAATATAAAGCCCACTTCTGTCGGTGGAGGGTATCAAATCTAGCACTCTAACCTATGAAGCCGCGAAATGAAAACAATTTTTTGCACAAGAATTCTTATGTATAATTGGCTATATACATTTGTAAGTTGGAAATAAAGCGCCGGAAATTGTTGGTGTGCTGTACGTTATTCGAGTTTTTTTTTCAAGAATTATGACATTTTTATGAATGCTCTTGTTTTTCAGAATTAAAATTTTTTTTTTCAGTTAAATTATTGTTGCTTTTTATATTCATACGTGCATTTTAGGTCAATCTTTTTTATTTACTCTTTCTTGTGTGCACTTGCGTCATCAGTTCATAATAGTTGTGCAACATATTTTGTTTGTGTACAAATTCACAAACACAAAAATAAGATTTAGAGTTTGTGTTAAAAAAAAAACTACTCTACGTTAGTTTACAATTTTTTTTCGATCTCTGTTTGAAAGCCTACCAGACCGGCAGCGTTGACAAATGTTTTTTTTTTAATATATTTTCTTGATTGAACTTTGAAGTGTTGCCATTAAAAAAAATAGATTCACTTTTAACCATTTTTAAAATTTTTTTTAATTTTTGCCAAAAAAAATCAACTTGGAACAAGTAAGAAAATAAACCTAGTGCAACGATTAACTCAAAGCATCAAAATATTTACATTGGACCTTTAAAGTCCAAGCCACAGGAATAAGAAGTAATTAAGCACCTAATACTTTAAATGTTATCTAATGCCAATTTTATCAAGTTCTGTTATAATTAACTATTACTATAACTATGAGCTAACAATATGTTAAAACGCTCAACAATATATTAATTGACAGTTATAGCATTAGTTAACCATATTTTCCGAGATTTTACTGATCCACATGCATCAGCTCTGCCTCGTCAATTATGGAGTTTGTAGAGAAAAAATGTTCGACATGAGTTACAGTTTAAAGTAAAAAAAAAAAATTAAATTTACTAAGAACGTTGCTCGTGTGTAAACATTAACGTAGACTTAAAAGATTATTTAACAGAAACTGGTCAGATACCCCTAATGCGTGTAAATTAGTACTAAGTTTGCTTTTACGATCGATAATATACAAGATAATTTTTAAAGTTCTCATAATTTAGTTTTTGAAAAAGGCTTAACAAACATACTTAGCTTGTACACAGTAACATGTACAACACGATAAATGAGACAATAGCTGTTATGTTGTGTTAGAAAAGCAACAAGCTATTATTTTTATTCTTAGATGATCCATGTCATACCATAAAAAAAATCACCTTTTATACTAACAAACTTATTTTCAAATATATGAATATTAAAGACCTGCTGTTCGGGCGGTCGTCCGGTTGTAGCAATGAATATTTAAAGTATAAGGTGGCGCAAAAGTAATCACCCAATGTTATTTGACGGTCACATTTTTAAATAAATTAAAAACCATTTTTATTTTTCGAATGTGTTCAAAGAATCAAATTGCAATTTATTTAAGCTCTCTTGCAATAGTTCTTTTTCCCTCAATATTTAATATACTTTTTGTTTAAGCTAAACTTTGGTTTTGCTTTTATCTATGTATTTTTCTTTTTTTTTCGTTAAGTAAGCAATTAAGTTTTGGCCAAGTATCAATAGGTTCCTTTATTCCTGAAAAATAATTTCTTTAAGACTTCAAAAAGTTGTAGACAAAAACCCCGACTTCGAGCAACCCCCCAAAAAGATGTCTAGAACGGTTAAAAATTTCGATCTTGCCAGCCAGTGCAACTAAATGAGACATTGAGGTACATAAGCACTGTAGCACTCATTAGTCGTTAGTAGTCGTTTGGCCCGCGGCATTTCTTAAAAAATAAGACCACTAAATAAATGTTAAAGTTGAACGGAGATTTTCTACTATTTGCAAGTAGTACATCATCTTCCGATAGGGTGATAATTTTTGCGCCACCTTGTATTTGTAGTACAGGGCTTGAGGTATGTATTTATATCAATCCATGTCTAACCTCAATCATTCAATGTGGAAGTTTTTCAATGTTTTTTGCTCTCTTTTAGTTTTTTTGTTGTCGCTGGTGTTGAAGAAAATGATTGATTTTTTTTTTTTTTTGTTTAAAAATTCAAACACAGTAGTTGGAATGCAGTTATATTTACAGAGGACTTTTATATTTGCGATTTATTGAAATACTGTAACTTATGTTTGTTGTTCATATATTTTAGTTTTTGCTACAATAAAAGTTGCTCGTTTTTTCACTTGTTTTTTTTTAATATTTTGTCCACATCAGCAATATTTTTTTATTGCTGAAATTCTAATCCAACCAACAGAAGAAAAAAACAAAACTGAAAGGTAAACAAATATTGATTTATGCATATGGGTTTGATTGTGTATGCCAAAAGAGGGTGTTTGTACATTCATATGTATGTATTTGTAAGTCTGTGTCATTTTCTTTGCATTTTTTTGTAAGCACCATTATATTTATGACTTTTTGATGCATCGCTATTTTGTCACATCAAACAAAGCAAAACAAAACAAATTCAAAACAAAAATGAAATTTGTTGTTTATTTAACATATTTATAATCAATTCAAATGTATTTCGCCTTGTGTCATTTATTTTGATGTGTCTGTTGTTGATTAAAGTGTTGGTATTAAAGGACATCAAATATTTACATACAAACCAACATATTTGTATTTACATGTGTGTGTGAATTTGTTTTGAACCTGAAAACAAATAATATTTTTGCTATTAATAGGTCTGTTCAATAACAAAAAGTTATTGTAAATGTTCACATACTCGAAAAAATTGTTTCTTTAGAGGCAAAAAATTTGTTAAAAATTAATCCAAACTCCTGTTTCATGTTTTAATTTACAGTACAAACTTTTGAAAATATGTAAAAATATATTATTTACAATTTTTAAATCAAAAGTTTTTCAATCATATAAAATGTAAATTTTTCTTAAACTGAGGAACAATATGCATTTGGAAATAGTTCAAAACAATTGAATTTAGGAAGACAGAATATCGTATCTTACAGTTGGATATACAGAAAAAAATAAAAATTGATTTTAATTAAAAAATTAAATTTGCCCCAGTAAACGAATTAATAGTACCAATTAAATGTTTAATTCACTTGATAAGACGTTTAATTCACTCGATTAAACATTTAATTCACTTTAATTAACTTTTAATTCACTTCATTAAATTTTTAATTAAAACTGATTTTACTTTTAATTAATGCTTGAATTGGTGAACATTTTTGGAGAAATGTTTCTGTTTTCTGTCAATGTAATGTAGCTTTTGCTGGTAAAGAGCTCATTTACATTTTTATCTTTTTGATTAATAAGGAAAAACATTGTGTAAATTTTAGGCTAACTCTCCAGCTGCAAGTTTATGCTAGTCTGGTAAATGAGCACACCTAATATATATTTTATAAATGATTAGAAAGTAAAAATTTATTAAATTCAATAGGGACAATATTTTTCCAAATATTTAATGAAACATTCGTCACAATTGTTTTAATATTATTGTGGTTTTAATAAAAAACTATTACCATTAAGGTCGATTTACTCATACATATTTTTTTATCTGGATTTAACGCTATTTTTTTGAGAGAGAGAAAATATTTTTTACGAATTGATTTAATTTCATATTTGATTAATTTTTCTATACAAAGTCGTATGTTCTGAGATTAAATTGTCAGTGATTTTTTTTCAGCCATTATTAATACACAATCCCTGGAAATAATTTAAAACGCGGCGTTTGTCTGCAAAACAAAACAAAATATAATTGGTTGCTAAGGTAAACCCCTGTAAGACTAGTTTTGTTTACATACGATAGCTTTGATTTTCCGGACAAAATTATCGAAATGAGTGAATCGTGTTGCAGTAATCTCCCAATCAAAAAGTGAGTGACTCCATCCTTGGTTAAAAAAATATTTACTGGCATATTCATAAAAAATTACTTAAATTTCAAACATATTTTGCAACTAAATTTAAATACACAGACAAAATTAATAATTTTCTCTAATCACCAAATTTATACCAAATTCAGAGAATCAAGCAAACAATTTGTTGGTTTTACACCTATTACCAAAATGATTATATTCATTTGCCATTTCAAACAATGTGTTAATTGATTTTATTAAATATAGCTCAGGCTTTGACAATTCCAAACAACAATTCCACAAGCTTAAATTATTTTATTTTCAACGAAAATAATCAATTAAGATTTTTTGTTATTTAATTATTATTTAAATTAAAAATTTATTTCAAAACAACGAAAATTATAAATAAATCAAAATATAATTTTTAGTTTTCTTTCAAATAAAAAAATAATTGATTCAATTATCACATTAATTAGGTTAGGTTAGGTTGAAAGGAGGACGAAACATCAAGATGCAACTTCATATCTGTAGCGATGTATACCTAGGCCATTATCGGGCATGTTGTGCGCTCCTTAAGAAGAAGGAACATGGGGTATTTAGGTAGCTGGTGATGACACCACCTATAGGGAGGGGTTATGTCCGGCGTTAAGAAACCCAGTTTCCGGACGTAATTCCTTAAGATTTTACAGTTAACTTTCCTCAGGGATCCCAGACCCAACATGACATCGCCTGACAGCAGCAGAGGAAGTGTTCTAGCGTCTCGCTGTCCTCGCCACACGCTCTACACTCGTCAAATTCCGCCCGCCCAATTGGATGTAGTTATGGCCGTAGTCCTGCATGACCAGTCAGGATACGCAACATCATACTAACATCGGATTTACTCCCGTTTCCTTAAAAACAGATTTAAAATCCAATTAGGTTTTTTATAAATATGGCAGTTGTTCTTTAATAAAAAAAAAATATTTATTGCCCTTTTAGTATTCTGGTATCACGTTCGTTTTTTAGAGGACATTTTCAGCTTAACACTTTCAAAAAAAATACATGTATGTATACAGCGCTTAAAATTGGAGTAGGTTAGGCTAAGTTCCATATGCAACCGCAATTAAGCATAGCTCACATGGGTACACTAGCTAGTTGCTGTTGTGGTGCCATTCATCAGTATCTCATATACGTCCTACATTTCATGACCGCCAGCACGTTTTCTTAGCTAACCGGTCGACTTAATGAAGGAGTGAATTCCATTAAGTCAATATCTGAGAGACCGAGAAAAAATTCTGTACATTTTTCATCTTCTTCGTTATTGCAACTTCTAAAAAGATCACTTTAAGAGTTTTTTAGCTTGCGGGCGTGTTAATCAATAGGTAAATAGCCAGATATAACCGAAAGAAGGTTTCTAAGGTGCAGTCTGGAAATTTTTACTTTTATTATCCACAGGTGCCAAATTTTCTTCGTTTTCTAACAGGTGCTCTTATCAAACTATTATTGACTAGGAATGAAATGAAATTTATGTGCGATGGCCACTCAACAATCAGTATAAATGTGGTTAACCCCGCCAGATATCTCACTATACTGAATAGACTTCGTGGCTTTAGCTCTTAAGAATGTATACAGATTAAAACTTAATTTTTAAATAAAATTTTTATCCTAACAAATCTAAAGCTAATAAGCTGATTTAAATACTTTATTACTACAGATTGATTAAAAATAAAAAAACGAATTTTCAGGTTTTTTACACTAAATCGAACAACTTGTTCTTTTGAAAACAAGGAAAATAAACTAAATTGTATGACATTGGAAGTTTAAATATAAAGAAAGTTAAGTATTTAAAACAAAATCCGTGGAGTGGTACATAATCTTCAAAATTTTTCATTATTTTTTTTTTTATATATATATAAAATCCTTTAACTTTTATTTTAAATTGATTTGCAAATTTTACCCGTCTTACTGAAATTCATATCACGAAAAATTATTTATTTACTTTTAACATTTATAACAAAACAAAAAATCTCAATCAATCTTTATTTAACTAATTTATTTTTTATATTTTCACTTTTCTTTGCAGATTGTTCAAAAACGATGAAATCGAAAAGTCACATAAAAAAAGTGACACGTACAACTCATAAGAATACAAAAGTAAGTACTAAATCAAACACCTACACATGCCACGAATATTTTGATTATATAAAAACAAGAAAACATAAAAATAAAATAGAAATAAGCAAATAATAAAAATACAAAATTTAATAAATCATATAGGCACCGGAACAATATGTTTTATTAACGATTTCCTTTGTAGAGCAAATACAAATATTAAAAAAACAGGGCAGAAAAATCAAAATAAACTGTCTAAGTTTTACATCGATACAAATTTATTGTACACGATTACCTTAATAAGAATTATAATAACTTTGCATGAACATTAGGGTAGTAATTTCCTACGAATAGTAAAATTTCCTATAAATAGTAAAATTTCCTATAAATAAATATAAATAACAAATTTTGGCAAGACTATCCTAAGTCCCAGAACTGCTAATTGTGTTAAAATTTATTTAGTTTTAATAACAACAGGAACGACCCTAATTAACACACATATAAGATCACTTACAATCGCATTCTCTTCTTGATATGATTTTGATTTGATTTCCCTCTGTTTTCACAGCCAACATACGCCTCATTAAGTACAACATTTTCTTTTGCATTTTTTTCTTTATTTAAGCAACAACAAATAATAAAAGAAGAACAACAACAAAATATGTAATGTCAGGATACTGTAAACACACATACACACATAACAGTTTCCTACATTTTTCCCACAGTTTCTCCGGGCTAAAGGCTACAATAGGAATTATGCCTCCTTTTTGTGTATTGTACAAAGTGAAGCAGAGTAGTCTTGTTATTTCTTTTTTATTATTTCATCTTCTTCTTCGTACAGATGTAGTTGTGTTGTTTTTGTTTATTATTGTTCTTAAGTCATTTATTTCAATTTTCACTTATACGCACGTTTCACTGCCACAACGTGTGCCTTCGTACTTTTACTCGACAAACACATAAAGGAAATTTATGAAACACATACGTATTTACATCGTGTATGTATGATAAACAATAACACAAGTAATAATAAGAACAACAAAGGAAATCCAATTTAAGGATACAAGAAGGATAGTGTAGAGTAAATGTTAAAATGAACCGTTTGTACCAGAGAATCAGAATATCAAAGATGTTCGCATATGTGTTAGTGTTAATATGCTTAAATCTAGGAACATTAATGTGTTCAAGTAATTTTAAAAACAAGTGGTCACAATATTATTTATTTACCACAAATAGTCAAAAAGGATATTAATATGCATGTAAAGCTATCATACGCATACACTTACAAACATGCATACATGCATACATACATACATACATACATACATACATACATAAATACATACATATCATTAAGTGTCATACATATCATTGCACATGTATTTATATGTTAGTACTGCATTTATACGAGTGAAGTCTTAAGTGTATTCCGAAAATCAAGAGATTTTAAAGGGTGGTTGCATAAGCCCAATAGAACTTACAAAATTTTTGACATTTATGATAAATGTACCATGTCAAATCATAGAATAGATTTACGCTTGATTAACGTTACTAAATTATCCAAATTTACTTTGAAAATCAGTCATCAATTCGAGCAACTAATAGGTGCCTATTATGAACTTATTTCGATTTTCGACAGCAGTCAAATTAGTTGATCGAACGAATTTTCATTTGGTATTATGGCACACATTCGATGAAAAAAGTACTATTACGATTTCGTCACTTTAAATACTAAATTTTTGTTAACAAATTTAAAAAATAAAACTAATATAAATCATGACTACGACGGAATTATGGTACGATGATTCATCTGATGAAGATGAACGCTTACTGGAACTGACCTGTACCTGTAGCCTGAACTTTTGTAAAAATTCCTTTTGCCAACAAAGGATTTTGTTCCATAAGGGAAACAAGCTTTTCCAACTGCTGCTTACTACTGTCGACTTTAAACCTGCATAAAATAACCAAAAATAATTAAGAATGTGGAATTTGCACACCAAAACTAATAAATTAACAAAAACTTACATTTTCAACAATTTTTTTTAAATTTTTTACACCGTCGAAAGCAAATTTGTTTTCGTTGAAAAAATCGATGCACAACGAAATTTTCGACAGTGCTGCCAACTCATAATACCTAATTAACATTCGATAGTCGATGTTCGATATCCAGCGAAAATCGTTTATCGAATGTAACTCATAATAGGGGCCATACCCACATTCCTGATTTAAGTGATGAACTGTGCCATTTTTGGCTTCATTGCTTTTTAAATATACAAAACTGTCGTATATGGAGTGACACCATTACCCAGCTAGCATTTGCAACCGTCTAGGAGTCTACTGGGAATCTCATGAAGAATGTTTTTGATCGTCGACGAGCTCATTTTTTAATTGTAGACGATTCCTTGCGCGGGAAAAACTGTTACATTCGTATGAGAGATTCTTCCATAACACAGCGAAATACTCTTATTTTAATCATAAAGGGAATTGTTTATCATCTATGTAGAGATTATTTAACGAGTCTTTCAAAAAGCATGCCAAGAGTCGTATGGCGCTCATGAAGGGATTATTTTACAACTCGTGAAACGCTCAGCCGTATAACTGAGCTACCTAAATAAGGGAATCAAGCGTCTTTTTCATGGCAAAATTTATAATTTTCATACAATTTATATGAAACCAACCTTAAGGTCGCGAAAACAACAACATCCTATCGGAAAATCTTATTTTACAGATCCTTAGGTCGGTTTGTTTTGTTCCAATTGTATTGCCAATATAATTTTCATATATCAAAAACGCTCTTATTTAGGTAGCTCAGTAATTGTTATATGACTCTTACAGAGAGTCTCAAAAGGTTCATTCCAAGATTAAATGACGAGCGTGTCAAAAATTTATAAAAAAAATTAATAAATAAAAAAATTAGATGTTTTTGTTTTTGTTACTCGTCATATAGTCGTCAGAAGATTCTTTTAGGAGTTGTATATTAAACATAATCGTCTAACAAACAGCCTATGCTAGCTGGATACAGACACTATTACATCCAAAAAACAATATTAACCATTTGGTGTGGTTTACACGCCGCTGGATTTATTGGACCTTTTTTCAAAAATAAAGAAAATTGCAAATCCAGAATGCTCTTTTCCAAGAACTGCCGCGGAGATAATATGCCCAAAATTATGTTACTGATCTTTTGAGTAAATTTTTTTTTATTACAATTAAATTTTTACACAAATGCTTTTTGCGAAGTGGTATTGAGGCATATTAGATCATTGTTTCCACCATAAGAACTTCTCTTATAAGGCTTTAAATAGGATAAGCTAAGAATTGAAGTTCCAAGTGTTCAATCCAGGCAAAAATAAATAATGGCAATATTTGTGCTGACCTTTTGCAAAGTAATTAAAACATCTAAAAAACTTTTCTGGCTGTACTCCTAAGTAAATTTCTCTCTGCATCACTAGCGTAGAGAGTTATTTATGACAAATAAACAATAAATTAAATTACCACTTTGGCACTTTGAGCAAACTCTGTTTGTTGCAAGAACAACTAAAATAGAAGACTGACATTAAGAAAATGGATATAAAAAAATGTCGTCCAAGTGGGTTTTCAGGAAGTTAACTAAGGACGATTAAAACAAATGTAAAAAGTATGATAAAAACAAACATAAGAACTAAAATTTACTTCCTTACTCTAACTTAACTACTAACTTCGGAGTCATAAAATACTAAAGTAAAAAAGAAAGAAAAATACAATGAAATACTAAAAAGAAACTTACGAAATGGTAACAATTTTACAAACTCATAGACACACATGATCACAACTTTGCAAAACATTACAGCATCTGTACATATAATAAGGCCAATATAAGACTCATACGTAATATGACTAACTACTAAATCAATGAAATTAATACAGATTTAAATAAATAAATACAAACAAACACATAAAAACATACTAACCAGTTAAACCTAAACTAACCTCCAAGTTTGTACTTTTTGTCCCTGATTGACCTTTTTCCGCTCAAATTTTTCTTTTTTATGTACCACAAAAATGTATTATAACTGTCCGTTCGCCAATATCGAACGTAACGTTCGCATAGGAAATAATATTTAAAACAAAAACAAAATTTCAAAAATTGTTTTTGTTTTAAATGTAATTTTCTATGCGAACGTTAACGTTCGATATCGGCGAACGGGCAGTAAATCTTATTTGTCTATACTTTAATATAACAAAAAATAAGTTAGTTTGGTATATTAGCTATTGATTAAGATAACAGGGTACGCACGTACTGGTTTTCAATTAGATTTCGAGATTTGAATTACAATTTTGATAATAAATTACTTTCTTTATTAAAATCATAAAAATTGTTATTTTGTAAGGTCAATTTAATTGGGTAGACTGTCAGTGAATGGGACGGAAATCGAGTACTCCAATGAAGTCAAGTACCTGGGAATTGTTCTGGATTAACGGCTAAATTGGAACTCGCACTTGGATGCGACCCTGAAGAAGGCACTTAGGGCCTTCTGGGCCTGTAAGAGCTTCTTTGGGAAGACCTGGGGCTTTGGCCCTAGCATGATTAAGTGGCTTTATTTCATGATGATCAGACCGATAATCATCTATGGATCCCTGGTATGGTGGCCAAAGATCCAGGTGTCGGCGATTCAAAAGTGCGGAAGGCTACAGAGAATGGTCTGTGTAGCTCTGACGGGGGTGATGCGTACATGTCCAACAGCGGCACTTGAAACTATTTTGGGCATCTTGCCATTACACATCCATATAAGGAAGGTCGCAATATCGAGTCTCCTTAGGATCCAAAAAACATTCGGACTGTCAGATGGGGTCAACGGACACGCTGGTCTGATGAAATTAGCTCCTAGTCTATCAGTCTGCACAAGGGCGGACATTAAGACCACGGAACTGAGCTTTAACAGAAGGTTTAGCACGATCCTCCCAAATGGGGGAGCTTGGGACAGTGGAAATTCCTTGGATGGTAACCAGGGACTAAGCTGGTGTACCGATGGATCCAAATCGGAGCACGGGGTGGGTGCTGGGGTATTTGGACCAAACCCGCGAATCTCTATAGCCATGGGAAGATCACCAAGTGTATTCCAGGCCGAGATCCACGCCATCGATGTGTGCTGTAGCAACATTCTTAACAAGGGAATGATAGGAAACAGCATTGCGATATTCACTGATAGCCAAGCGGCCATTAAGGCACTCTCTTCCTGGAAATTGTCCTCGAAGTTGGTGGCGGAATACCGGGGAAGGCTACAGGAGCTGGGCTCAAAAAACAGAGTGACACTCTGTTGGGTGCCGGGACACTCAGGGGTTCCGGGTAACGATAGGGCTGATGAACTGGCTAGGGCTGGAGCAAATGCCCAAATGGTGGGCCCCGAGCCCTTTTGTGGGTTAAGCTGGGCCACTACCCAGTCCCTATTGGGGGAATGGGCTCTCAGCGAGCACAGGAAATACTGGGTATCGCTACCGGGAATGCGTCAGGCGAAGGAATTTATATTTCCCGGGAGTACACTGGAGACAAGCGGTCTCAACAGACGAGAATTACGGCTGTTGGTGGCTTATTTGACGGGCCACCATACGGTCAAGCACCACCTCTTTCGGATGGGCCTGGCAGAGGACCAGGAATGTAGACTATGCCATGAAGAGGACGAAACTACAAAGCACCTACTGTGTGACTGCCCCGCGCTGGCATGGGCCAGAAGGAGACACTTGGGGCACGGTACGATGGGCGCGTCCCGAGTCGGTGTAATACCGGCAAAAGACCTTCTTGGGTTTCTCTGGGAGGCAGAGGGTCTTTTGGCCAACTAAAGGGGGGTGGGTACAATAGACCTGGTTTGGTCGCGGTACCGTCTCCGTTGGGAGAAATCTCCCCGCTCTCTCTCTGGAAAAAAAAAGCCGCATAGAGTTGCGGTTTTTAGTCTGTTCCTCTCTTTGGTTTTTATAATATTTTGGTAAGAAAATATTCCTTCCACATTTGCATATGAATGTGGAACTGATAATATTCCTCGCCCAATTTTCCAGAGTTCTGGAAACATTAATTCGTTTGCCTCATTTTTTATATTCAAAACTGTTGCCCAGAAATCATTGATAATAAAATCTTTGTTAGATTTTAATATCAGCAAGAGCCCTCTATTACGATTTTATTTTAAATATCTACGCCTTAGAGTGTAAAGCTGTTAACTTTGTCGCCTTAGATTGTAAACCTGTTAACTACTTCTAGCAAATTCCACAGGGCAGAAAAAACTTCTAATGTGTTCTATTTCTAGCTTAAGAAGTCAGCCTACTACATATTTACTTTATTTTCTAATATTCTATCCCAAATTTCCCAAATTTAGGTAAATGTTTCTCCTACGCGATGCGGCATCTCTTTATCTCTCGAACGTTATCAATGTGTCTTATACAGTGAAACCTCTCATAATGGACATCTCACATAACGTAACAAGTTTTGTTGTTACAACATGTTCATTAGCTTTGCCATACTAAATGCATTCCTAAGACCGGACACTCCCGACCTGACATTACATATTAAAAATGTACGGACAGAACCATTGAAACACAGCAACAAGAGTTGTGCTAAAATAGTAGCTCTCCTTTTTTTTATTTGATTCATACTTGAAATAATGTCAATGAAATGGGTGATTTCCCTGTTAACGAGAAGAAATACAATTATAAAAAACAGACTAGTTTCTGGAATTTTAGTATTTTGGTAATAACTCGGCCATTTTTAACCGATTTGACAGATTTATAAACCGACGACTTTTGGAAGAAATTGGCCATTTACCTTAGTAATACTCGGACTTGGACTGGAAGAAATATGGTTCCCGAATATACATTCATATGTATTTTCAAAAAAAAAAAAAAAAATATATATATTGGTTATAACTTTTTTGTGTCTGAATATACTATATACTAATATTTCTACTAAAGATTTTCGATCTTATGATATCTAAGAGGTATCCATGGGTCGTATTACAGCTCTAAAATATTAGTTTTTATAAAAATGATGATGCTTTTTAGCCCATTTTTAGAGTATTTTGCTCATAACTTAACCATTTTTTAACCGATTTGGCAGATTTATATACCGACGTCTTAAGGAAGAAATTTACTTGGATCATAAGGCTTGGACATTTCTGGAAAAAAAAATTTCGGACTTTTTGAGAAATATATTCTGCATAAATTTCCAATATTTTGATAGGAAAAACGTGACCATAGTTAATACTAGAGCCCTTGGTGCCTTCTGCTCCATCTTTGGAGTAGTTTGGTCATAACTTGTCTATTTTTTAACCGATTTGACTGATTTATATATCGATGTGCACTTCATAAATACGGCCCACATTTTACGGATGTTGTGTATTGATAACCAAGATGCTTGTACCTAATTTAAAATCTTTGGCTCTTTCCGTTCTCCAGAAATACAGAATTTTATAATATCTTTGTATTGGAAGTGACAAGTCCACTTCTCCAAACTCGTCCCGTTTTTAGAGAGTTGGTGTATTAACAACCAAAATGCTTGTACCAAATTTGAAGGCCCTGGCTGTTGCCGTTCTCCAGATATACAGAAAAAGAAAATAAAAAAACAACAACAAGGGATTTGTTGGAAAAATCTCAGCCGTTTGTAGACCTGCATTTCTATAGCAAACTTGACCGGGGTACATGTGACATAAATATGTAACAACCAAGCCCCCATCATTTCTGGGGTCTTCGGAAAACCAATTTCAACGGAAAGACGGACATCGTTAAATCAACATCGCTTCTCATAAGGACTTAGAATATATATATATATATATTTTGTAGCATCTCACATCAATATTGTAGAAATTACAAACGGAATTACCTTCGGTGAAGGGTATAAAAATAAATATAATAAATTATAAGAATACCATAAAAAGTAAAGATTAATTAGAGATTTATGAATAAAAGTTCGAGACAGTTGTGGGTTTTTTCTAATACCTCAGCCTTTTGTACACATATCTTGCTGAATTTTAGGCCCTAATCATGTACAACGCAGCGCAACGCCAAACAATAACATTGAAAGCACAAATAATGTCATAAATATTTTGTAATTTTGTTGTTGCTTTCAACAGAAATTCATGTACCGTTTTAAAATTTTCAACGACACAAGCAATGGAGCGTTTGAAATTTTAAGACGCAATGTGAATTTCTGTAGAAAGCAAACAACAAAATTACAAAATATTTATGACATTGTTTGTGCTTTCAATGTTATTCTTTGGCGTTGCGTTAGTTCTGTGGCGTTGCGCTGCGTTGTACATGATTAGGGCCTTAATATCGACCTATTCCGGAGGATAAAAATTATAAAATTATAGATATTGGGAATTATTTCTTTTCATAAGCAACTTTATTATATTCAACATTTTTTATTTTTCGAATTTATTCCATTAGTTAAATTTCAGTTATGTATTTTATAAAGCTTTTTGTAATAGTTCTACTCCTTATAAAGTAATTCCTAAAAAAATTAAGGAGTAGAACTATTACAAGAAGCTTTATAAAATACATAATTGAAATTTCAACATACACACGGACAGACATCGTTAAAATAACTTCGTTTTTCATTAGCATCCTAAAACTACAAACGGAATACAAACGTTTATATACCCCTTCTACCTGTGGTGAAAGGTAAAAAAAACTGTAGCTTAAAACAGAAAAGTTTAAAACTGAAAGTGTTTATTATTGACAGTTTTTAAATATTTCTTGTATTTTTAAAAATATTTTTATTTTCCTAAGGTTTTAAAAAACAAATTTTTTATTAAGAAATTTCCTAAATAGGCGTTTGTTAAATGTTTCTATAAAACATTTATTTTGAAAACAATATACATATCGACTAAATTCAAAAAGTGCATTTTTAAATAATGATTTAAATACATATATTCCACCTCTGTAACCTAAAAGCATATATTAATTTTGATTACACATAAACTTGTTTACAAGTCGTGATAATGTGCGTAGATAGTTCTATGTCGATTAACCATTTTTATTTAATGTAAAATGACAACAAAAATACATCAACAAGAATAAGCAGTTTAAACTTTTCTACAAGTTGAAAAAAGGTCCAGGTTTGTGTTTCCTTGTGTCCGCCTACGACAGCTGTTTGTTTATTAACTGGTGAACCAAAAATTGCCATGTATACTCACACTTACAAACTCGGAAGCATACGCCTTCAAACCACTATTATTAAACTGTCTTACATACAGATAGAAGTTGGTATGTGTACAAATGTATTTATGAAATTAAAATATGTGCTTATTGTTGTTGTGGTATTAGTACGTGGAAAAGTAAATTAATATATTTATATAAATGCGATTGCTTTCGTATGTGTGTATTTTTATGTATTGAAATACACATATAAATTAAATGCACATGTGTCACTAAAATTTTTTTATTTTTAAATCAATTTAAAACAAATGTTTTTTTTTTTTTGGTATATGTATTACCGCCGTAATTATCAGTTTTATTAACACTTCATTTAGTAATTTATAGCAGTATTCATTTATCCAGACTTGCAGTTTTTGTTGCTGTAGTATTTTTTAAACTCTGCTTTAAAATTGCATTGATGTCCATACCATGACATTCTAGTCTTGCAATTATTGTATTATTTTCTTGTTTTTCTTTTCCTTAAACTACAGAGACCACTTAACTTGAAGGGAGACTAAAAACACAGAAAAGAATTGAAGATTACATGAAGACTCTCTCACTAATAAACTTAAGAATTGCTCCAACAAAAATTGCAAGGCTCGACGGGGACCTATGTTGACACATAAAACGTACTAATTTTTAAAGGAAATGCTCGCGTTTATTCAAAGCGTATGTATAATCAAACTTAGTCAATAACAAAAACATATGTTCACGTTATGGTTTCTATAATAATGCTAAAGCAAGTAGCTGATCTAAACAAATTAAATCTTGTACACTACAACTTGCATTTCGTAGCACTAGATTTTTATTGTCTCACTTGGGATACTTAGGCTGGGTTTTTGAGATCTCAATTAAACTAGGTTTAGTTAATCTAAAAACACATTTGTGCCACCGTTACCAAGTTTGTATATACAATTTTGACGGAACAGCTTAGTTTTGATGGAGATGTTGGTCTTTGATAAAATAATGAAAAAAATTGCATTTCGCTGGAAAAATTCGTGTTTTAGACTACGTTAAACTAAGTTTAAACTAAATCCACATCTCAAAAACCGGGCCTTAAACTTCTGATCTATATTCTCGTTTTAAAAAATATGGTCACTGTAAGTATAATTTCAAACGCATATGATGAGTTCTATAATAACCAAACCAAATTATTAACATTTTGACGTTTTCTGTTAACTTATTTTTCTAAATTTAATTCTTTCTTTTTAAATACATAAAGTAACAACTGTTTTCAATCTTTATAAAGGTCATAACGTTACTGCAATTTAAGCCCAAAACACTAGTTCAGACCTCATTAAATAATTTTTCTATAAATAAATTTAACAACTTTAAGATACAGGGTGGCTGATAAATTTTGCAAGAATTTTGCTTCATTAGGAAAACTAATTTTTTTTTTTTTTTTTTTTTTTTTGTAATGCATGGAATTTATTCATTTGAAAGCCCATTGAATTGTATTAAAAATAATTTAATTAGTCTTTAAGGTAATTGAATTTAAATGCCCGTCCTTAGGTCAGGCGACTTCGGGGACCAACGGCAGGTTGAGTTTCTTGAAATGAGCCTGTTATGAAATTTTCTGCGTAATTCGACCATAACCGGCTGAGCTATGTGTGCAGCTACACCATCTTGTTGAAATCACACAGAGCAGAAAGGAATTTTTTTTCGTCCGTATAGAAAAATTCTCAAGTAACGGTCTCCAGTAACCGTAACGCTGTGTCCGTTTTGTTCAAAGAAGTATGGCCCGACAATACAGCGTGAAGAAACTGCACAGCATACTGTGACTCGAATTGGATGCAATTTCCTTTCATGCAGTATTTCTGCGTTGGAACCACTCCATATGGGCAAATCCCAGAAACTGTCCATCAACCGAAATGTTTTCATATCAAATTTTTCATGATTTAAAGATTTGCTAGCTTAAACACATTTTAAACCAAAAATAGAGCTTAACTTGGACTGATTTATAAGCCCTCAGAGATTTTAGGAAGGGTGTTCCTCTGACATCTTTGGTAAATTAACATAGTAGCTATCGTAAAAGTATTGTCGCCATATTTTTATTACCAACAGTTATAAGGAACTTAAGGTATTAAAATATTTTTTCCGGGAATGTATTTGTATGTGAACTACGGTCAAATATAGACCGATTCCAATAAACTTTGTAGGATGATTTAAAATTAATATTAATACCAACGTAATAAGATGGTTTATGGGCACAAAGTATTCTTTTCCGAAAAGCGGCTTGTATGTGAAATTATCGAGTGATTGTCACCATTTTCAATAGGCATGGTTCTTACGACAATGTAAACGCACATACCAAAATTAATTTAGTTATATCCAAAATTGTTTTTGTACTTTGCGCACAAGGTTAACATGGACATCCAGCCATCAAAATATAAAATTCTTTAATAAACAAATTTACATTCATTGATAAATGCATTTATAAATAAAAAATTTGTATATAAAAATGTTAATAAAAACAAATATAAATTTTTATTTGTTAAGCTAAATACAATTGTGTTTCTTTTTATATGTTACTAGAAAAAATGTAACGTGCGTTCCGTAGTGTGAGTTACAGTGGGTTCACGGCATTTGATAAAAAACCGGCAAAATTTGTTGAATGCAAATAAGTTATTTTTTAATTCTCTTATGTTCATTATTCTTTTAGGGATAAGATTTTGTATATTTTATTATGCGAAATTCGCTAAAAAAATACTCAAAACCCGTTCAACTATACTTCCGCTATTTGTAGCGTACGTCACCAAACTTTATGATCAATTATTTCGCAACAAATACCTGCTAAGATAATAAGATATATGCCACTCGATAGTTCACAGTAATGTCACTAAGCAATATGTATAAGATGAAAAAAAATGTTTATATACGAATTGTGATTTGCCCATATGCGACAATTTTGTTTTGTTCCGTTGCCATTCAGGTCAAGTTTTTTTTTGGTAGCGGCTTTTATCAGCCATCCTGTATTACTGAAACTCATTAAACAAATAAGATACCCTACCCAAGATGCTTATAAAAAATTTAGATACTTTTTTGTTATAGGTCCTTTAGTTAACTGAAAACGTAACTGAAATCTAAGATAAAAGAGTTCGGCATTGTTATCATAAAACGTATGCAGTTTCACTTTATTATAACAAAAAAATATATAACTAAAAGCATATTTTACATCCAAACAAATACAGGTGCTAGGTTTGTCTGAACCGAATCTTTGTTACCTCCACCAAAAGTTCGAATATTTCAGGAGCATTTATTTGGCATCTATGGTCTTTATAAAATTTGGTCGGGTCATTTCTAGCCTTACCCAACTGTAATGTACCAAATTTTACTATAATATTGTTATTTGTTATGGTTTTAGGCGTATTAAAGTGTTTTCCGAGAGTAGGCTTTATATGGGGCCTATTTTAAATTATGGACTGAGCTGTACGAAATGTGATAGTGTTTTTATAGTACTACGAAACTATACCGTGAAGTTAAGAGTTTTCTGAGTTCTATGGGCCGATCTTTAGCAATCTATTCCGGACAATAAATATTATTAAATTACAGTAACATGGTTTCCATCTTATCTGCGACCTTTTGTAAGATTTCTAGTGATATAAAACGGGTTTCGGTAAAATATGTTTATGTAAGTTTTTGTAACAGAAATATAAATTTTTTTAGGGAGGATATTTTACACTTGGGTTCATAACGATTTTCGAAATGAGCCGTTTATACTGTATTTAAATCCCAAACTACTTATTATAAATTAAAAAAAATTTACACTTAAATTGTAACTCAAGACCCGATAATATATGTTTTATGCAGTTTGCAGTTTTGGGAAATATTAAAACACGGAATGACAAAATACTATACTAACCCCGTTCACACACAAAAAATACGATCAATCAATTGTCATATGGAATACCATAATCGTGAAAGCAATTACATTTTAATTGATAAAGGCACTAACAACCGAACTTGTAAATACTCGTATAAAGAATAATATTGTTAATTCAAATTGTTAATATTCAACAAATAAACTGTTAAAAATTTGTAGCTTGAAATAAAGTTATTTATTACAAATATGACATGATAATAACATTTTTTGTTGCAAATCGATAATGAGCCTTTTCAAAGAAGTAAATGCATTTAAATTATTATGTATACAACATTATCATCAATTTCCTAAAAAAAAAGTTTTGCCACAACAAAAATAAAAAATACTGATTTACCAAACAAAAATAATTTGTGCCTTTTATTGTGGAACTCCTCATATTTGTTGGATTTTAATAAAGCATATTTTATTTCTTAACTGCATTTAAACTACATCCATAGTATAAATCAAACAAAACAAAAAACTTATATTCATACAAAACCATAAATGCGTTAATGTTGATGCAGAATTTTTGCTCTAAGAACCCACTTAAAGGTAAAAACTTGTTTTGAAAACAACAACGGGCTAAGAACTACACACATAAACACGTTTAAATCTATGTATATGAGAACTTCGCAATGTATGTATGTAAGATTTTCATATACAAGTATCATAGCCTTACGTAACACACAAACCCATAAATATTGTATGTTTAATCATGTTCGTATGTAAATGAACTAGGGCTCCCATTCAGCCAGGATTTTCCTGAGATTACCAGGGAAAATATTATTAAAATTCCTGTGAATTTTTTAGACAGGAAATTTCGGAAATTTCTTAGCAAAGTCTTTGGCTTAAACTTAATAGAAATATCTTCAATAAAAGCTAACTTTAAAAAATTCTAACCTAAAAATTAAAAACCGGAAATAAAAAAGTTTTTTTTGGAAATGAGGTACCCTAAATATGAAATTTTCATATGCACATGTTTTTGTATGAACTCGAAGGATATATATAAGAGTTAAATCGAAACAATAGCAATCTATACGTATTCGCACACAGCAGGCACTTTTAGAAACAACAAAATGTGAAAAAAAAGAAATCAAAAAGCTTACAAAATTCACAACACAAGAACAATAAAACATAAGTACCAAGATTTATGAGAAACGTTTTTCATACGTGGCGTCCATTGAAAACACATTTAAAATCGAATAATTTCTTATTGTTCTAGAGGAGCATACACTTACAGAAAGGCATTCATATAAAAATATTGAAAAAAAAATTTACAGGACAAAATAGAAAAAGAAAAAAAAACTTTATTTTCTGTTTATTTCAGGGGTGGATAAAGAAACGAAAACTCCTGCTGGTTATTTTAATTCTAAAAATAAAGGGTGCTTTGAAATTCAATAAAACAAAGATGACTTTTTTAAATTGACACGAAATTTGCTTTATTCGAAAGATTATTTTTTGGCATTATAATTTAAATATGACTTCTGGCATATGACCATTACGGCTGGCTCGGACGTAGTCTAATCTGGAGATTAGATTTTCGATGATTTTTTCCAACATTTGTGGCCATACATCGGCAATAACGCGGCGAATGTTGTCCTGCAAGTGGCTAATTCACGGGTCCGAAACATAAAACCATGCGTTTACCAAACGTTTCCTTCAATAAATTAATTGTGGCACGAGCAGTGTGACATGTTTCGCCGTCTTGTTGAAACTACAGCTCCCTCACATCATGTTTGTTCAATTGATGAACGAAAAAGTCAGTTCTCATGCCTCCATAGCCAACTGTGACGTTCTGTCCAGCATCGTTTTTAAAGAAGTACGGACGAATGATTCCACCAGCCCATAAAGCGCACTCAGTTTTTCTGGATGTAACGGTGTATTAACATACATTTGAGGATTATCATCACTCCAAATACGGCAGTTTTGTTTATTGATGTATCCATTCAAACACACCAGTCAATTGTAGGGGAATGTAACAAAAGATAAACTCGCTGTTTATTGTTGTGGTTTTATTGAAGCTTTGATATTGTTACAAGTAAGACCTGAGTGCTTAAAATTCTTATTCACTTTATGGTCTTACTTGTATAATATTGTTAGCTTTTCTAAAGTTTTTGGAAAAAGTTTCCTGACAAGCCGGCCTAAGCAACCAGCGAAATTCGCATAGAAACTTGCTTTGCCACAACAATAAATTTCAGTGTTTTTATCAAAAATAAAAATTGAGAATTTAGCACGTCATAGAGAAATCTTATTGATAATAAATTTTATATTCCCGAAAATAACTTTTGATGGAAAATGAGCTTCATTGCTTAACACGTAGTGTTAGAAACATGATTTTCAAAATAAATTTGCACAATTTGGAAGCGTTTTTCAGTCGTCAGTCTATTCATGTTGAAATGCCAAGCCAAACTAGACATAAATCACTTGACAGCTGACAAAATGGCCGCCAGTTAAAATGTTATGCCAACATAAAATTATATACCTCTATAAGAAGCACCCAGCAATTTGAACCGATTGCTTAAATTATGAAATTACTTCTATCGTTAAAGCTTTTTGTGTAAAATTCTTCTTTTAAAATTTATTAGTTGCTAAAGAATTAATTTTAACATGATAGTGGGGCTTAACTTATAAAAAATTCATAAATGCTAGAAAAAAAATAAGGTTTAATGAATAAAATGTATTTCCGATATATGTACAAGATCTTATAAGATCGTAACAACTTTAATTTAAATAAATCCCATTATTATCAAACGATGTGTAGTAACCTAAACCGGGGTTCTCTTAAAGACTTACAAGATTTCTTTGTGTTTATAACTACTCTTGTAAAAATATTATTAACAATTCAAAATCCTTTCTTGTGTTTGATACAGATATGTATTGAGTAATTCATCATCCACTTATTGGTTCACTTTTGCGCTTAACATCAAAATAATCATCTTTGAAGCTTCCAATCCAATCTCAATAAGGGGTTATAAATAGATCAGCATGTCATTCATATTCACAAGAGCTCGAAGCTACAGTGTGGCATTTTTCTTAACCTTTCACTTGGGAGGTGAAATTTTGGGACATAGTCTTGGACGCTATGGTAAATGTTACCACCGTTTAATTTTGTTTAAAAATTTTAATAAAAAAATATATTCTTAAATTTTAAAAAATACTACTACATAACTAATTAAAAAAATAAAATAAAAATTATATCTTTTTTTAATTCAGTTAAAAAAATGCACTATACTTTACAAACCTTTATTTTCAACAACTTCAGGAGTTGTTAATTAATTTTTACAAGATTTTGTTTGTTGTGCTTAATTCCCTTTTTTTAATAATTGATAAAAATACTGAAATTTATTGTTGGATGAGCTGCTGTTCCTTTGCGCATTTCACTGGTTGCTTAGGCCAGATTATCAGAAAACGATCTCTTAAATAATTTTAGAAAAGCCAAAATTATCAGCAAACAACACAACAGCGGGAATTAGAATGACATACACTCAAAAAATCTTATTTGCAACGATATCAAATATAAAAGAGATCATTGATAAAAAAAATAATTTGTAAAATATGCTGGTCAACCTTTAGTCTCTATATTTATTCGCTGGACTCAATATTTGTACATTCCACACATATACGCTTGGTGCAGCTTATAGACATAGATTTACTGCACTGGAGGCAAGTGTAAGTAGATTTTCTTTTGAGTTTACTCGGCATGTGTGGCATAATTTACGACTATTTGACTGATTATGGACCCAAGAGCCTATTTATTATATATCGTAGTGATCGCGGCAGCCTTTGTCTGTGTTGTGGTCTTTGCAAGTGTGGTACAACCAATTGTCTTGCAAGATTCTTAAAAAATCTTCCCTTGTAGTGTTATCAAAATCTTTTGCAGATTGCAATATAAAATAAACGTTTAAGCACCTTTATCTAAAATTCTGTAAAATATGGCGACGTACACGTCGACCTCATGCATATATCGAGCATTCATTATCTAGCTCATCCGCTTCACCTTTTGGATTGTAATGATCGGCTATCATTACAGGTTTTCCAGTGGGTTGGTCAATTTCGTTTTTATAATGCACGGATGACAGCACGAGTTTTAAAAGGCACGCATGATAAAATTGTTAAATCATGGGTAAAGCCATATATGGATGATTCTGGCGGTCTCTTCTTTTTCGGAAGAAACTCCAGTGGAATATCTCAGTTTCAAATTCATTAAGTTTTTTAAACTTACAAGTTTTTACTAATAATAAAAATACAAAAATAAAAATAATTCCAAGAAAACAACGTTAAATATTACGTGTGCGTAGTAAACGTAGTGGTTAAATATTTTCCAAGAAAAAATTTTTTTAAAGCGGTACCCCAAAACAGAAGATTAAATTAAAAAAAAACTAACGAAGGGGTATAATTAACCACCAACTTCACAGTTAAAGGTTAACGAAGCAATATTTTCCTACAACTATAAAATACTTAATTGATAAATAATAGGAATTTTCTCGATATAAAAATTAGTTTTATTTTAAAAATTATTAATTTTTAAAATTTTAAGTTTATCAAAATTTAGAAATTCTCAGTAGAAGCAAAAAAGTTTTTAATTTCAAATGAAGGAAAAAGTAGACAAAATAGCTTGATATTTTTGCAGCGGGTAGATATAGATCTTGAATATGACGTGTCGTTTTTTCGAAAAAGTGAAGAGTTAATACCATCTTGTTGATTAAGTGCGATATAATTATGATATCTACAAATTCAAGTCTACGTTAATTGCCTTCAATCGGGCTTTGTTTTGTCTATGCACTTATTGTAGAAGGCAAATTTTTTTTTCTGGTAAGAGAATTTTCTTTTAAGAAAGTATAAATTCCAAGATCATTCTTTCGAAGGAATTATAAAAAATGACTTAAGCAAGAAGACTTTATGAATTCGTAAATACTCCATAAATTCCTATTTCACATACTGTTTATATATAATCCACATAAAAATACATTAACTATACACCACTACAACTGCAAAATAATTGGCAACGACTACAATGGAACTTAAAGTTGGATTTTTTTATGAACTAAAAAAAAAGCTTAAACTACAAGTACGCATGTAAGTATTCGCGAACAAAACAAAATTGCTCTATAAAACTTATTGTAAATTTGCATACGTACTTTTTAAATAAGACCGTGTGTAATATTGTTCATAACTATACGAAGGTTGCTTTTTATAATTTGGTGCATGACAACACTGAGTGATTACAGGTGATATCTTAAGACCTCGTTACTCATATGTAAATGTTGGGGAAACGTCAACGTTTCGGTGGACTTTAATGGTAAGAAGTTCTTAGTTACTTCTTACCAGACGTAAACGTGGTTTGGAAATGTGTTAACAAGAAAACTGATATAATGAATTGTACGTTATATACAAAAACGAATGAATCGTGTACGTTGATAGAATTTTCGCTCTATCAATTAACATAAACAACCAAAAATTTCCTTAGAGTACGGAGAGTGCTCGAATTGAATTCGCTCGTGATTTTTTAGTAACAGTGATTAAATCTCAGCTACAGATATATCGCTCATCTCTAGATCATATATTTGTGTGTAAATATTAATTTAACAACAACCCTCGTATCATACCCATACGACAGTATATTTTTGTAAAAAAAAAATGTTGTAAGAAAATAAATAACATTAATTTAGATTTACATGCCAACATGCATACGGTTAATTCTTTTGTAATATTTACAACATTCAATAACATGAAAGAAAATGAATAATATTTACTAACACATACACACACACATACAGCCATACAAAATGTAATCTTTTACAGTGTATAGATTATATTTTATAACAAAATACATAAAAAATTGTGTTAAATGGAAAAATTTGTCTTTAAGGCGCACAAGAAATTTAATAAAGATTTATTTGGAAAAATCTATTCTGTGTTTTTTTTTTTTCAAAATTATGCCTATTATTAGAATTGCTTTGTATATTTTAGGATTAAGAGAGACTTTTAGGAATTGACTCCTTACTTAATTTTGATATATATTTGTCGGAAATAAATGGGGATTTTTCGGGATTTAATTTTTTTTTTAATATATTTTTATAGCCTATTTCCGATGTGCGAAATAATTCTTTTTTTTTTCGAAAAACTACATTTAAAACGAACACAAATTCTAAACATTTTGTTTTAAATGTAGTTGTACGAACGAAAGAATTCTTTCACACATAAGAAATAGGCAGTTATTTTCGAAAATGGAATTAAGATGTTACTATTCCTTTATATAGACAATTTGAATGGTCCATAACAAAACACATCTTCAATAAAAGAATTGTCCCAGTATGCAATGTTTCAATTAACCAGTACTCCCTGTGCAATTTTGCTCTCCCCGTTTAATTTATATCAATTTATTATGCATAACAAACTCAATCAGGTTTGTAATTTCACATGCCATCAAAGTTTTATGTAAGTAAACGGTTAAATCACTTTATTAAATTTTTAATTAAAACTGATTTTATATTTGATTAACGGTTTAATTAATAAAAAATTGTGTAGAAATCTAAGAAATTTAAGTTAACCGTTTAAAAAAAAACCCTGTTGTTCGCCATATTCGTGAAGCACAAATTATAAAAAAAAAAATTTTTAAATTAACAAACAAACAAAATTGTGAAATACCGTAAATATAGCGGAAATCCGGACCTTGCATATTTCAGGTTACAATATCTCAAAGAAGAAACCAGATTAAACATTTATTTTAAAGGTAATTTAGATAACATATCAGGTTTTATAAAGAAAGATGAATTCGCGAAGTTATAACCGATTCTGATTCAGTGCAACGCAAAACCTAGGAAAAGTATACTCTATTCCCAGCGTTTCGACTTTTTCCAAAGTTTGCAGGCCTGTCTTAATATCGAATATTAGATATTAAAAAAATCGTAGAATTCATACACAGAGAAAAAAAATTCGTTTGAAAAATATCTACATTTGAACCTCTGGTAGCAAAACTGTGGCAACAGCGTTTGTGTTTAATTAGAAAACGAATGGTCTTAAAATTCTAAGCTCCTTTTCATTTTGTTCGCATATGTTTTTATATTGGCAACATTCTGTTGTTATTTTAGCAACATACTGTTAATGTTCTGGAAATAAATAAGCCATCGCGAGCTCAACCAATAACAAATGATGGGTTATATAAATTTATTTTTTAATTCAAGTTTTTGATATTTTAATTAGGCTTAATTTCATCCAATCTAATTTTCATTAAACTGTTTTTATTGAAGGAAGGAATTTAAAACATTAATTTATTTTTTATTCTTGACTGAACACGGGATTGAACTCTGTCGAATTTACATGTTTTGAGAATAACCACATTCTCATCATCAGATTTCTTTACAGTTCTACCGTTTGCGCCACTGCGGCACCTGCCAGTCTATAGTCAAACATTAATCTTTAACCAATAGTATTGGTAGATCGAAATTTGCTGTAATTTATTATCAATATTGAATATTATTTACATGTTTCTTCCTTAGTTCTGTTTTTTCGTACTTTTGTCACTTTGTCTTGAAAACTCAAGTACATTTGTATTTTTTTTATCCTTTTACTCGTTGACCTTTCTTTGAACAACTTGAAGGACAAATGTAAACAAATAGAGTTTGTGCTAGCTATTTTATAAAAATTTTATATTTTAATTAGTATTGTGCTTATTTTATTGAACTGTTAATGTTTTTAATCCAAATTTCGATATTTTAATCGGGCTTAAGTCCGGCAAACCCCTCTGAAGAGATTGTGTGGTTACAATCGAAACTAGTCAGGGCAACCTGGGTTCAATTCCCAGCTCAGTCAAGAATGAAAAATTATCAATAAATTTTAATTAATTTCATATTGTAAAATTCATTTCTACATAAAAATAATTAAATGAAAATTAAATTCAAAGAACTTAAGCCTGATTTTATAATTATTTTTCGTTGAACTGTGGTTTTTTAATTGTTGAGTTAAGGATAAAATTATATTATAAAAAAATTAATTTATTTCATGTTGTAAATTCCTTCCTTCAATAAAAATAATTTAATGAAAATTAAATTTGATGAACTTAAGCCAAATTAAAATATCAACAACATTAATTAAAAACCAACAGTTCAATGAAAAATCACAATTGTTTATTAATTTTTTTTATTTAAATTTAAACATAAAGAATATTTAAATTAGAATCTTAGCCATATTTTTATTTTATTTAATATTTTTTTTTATCTTCCCTCTAATAGTGAATTTTTAAAATTTTTTAAAATATTTACGTAAATAGAACCCATTGGCGTTAGTTGTTGCATTAATAAAATTTAGAGGACAGTAATTTACACTAAATTGCATCTCCGACACTTATTATATTATGAGTGATTTTTATGGTAGGGCGATGCAAGGAAATATGGTCAGACCTAAACTTATATCTGGTTTTTAGAGGTGATATAAGTTTGTATTTAGCCAAAATAGGAAGATCACACACACATATACATATATAAATATATAATCACTTTTTTGCATTTTACGCAACAAGATTTTAATTAAAAATATACATATTTGAATACACTTTTTTATTTTTATTTTTTGGGCCAAAATGGTGGAACTCGATTTAATCACTTAGGCCCAATACAAGTAAGCATTTTTTGGGTGCAAAAAAATAAGTGACAGCCTGCCCCACGATGCCGATTGACAATTTAAGCGATCGACAACAACTCACTCAACTTTGCCGTCATAAGCGGCCCAATAACTATCGCCTTGATTTACGTTTCTAACGTAATGACTGTATTGCCACATCCACATTCCAAAATAAAACCCTAACTTGAACTAAATAATCGGCAAAATATATAAAATAAGTTATAAAAATACAACTCTATGCTTAAAAAAAATATAATTTAAAAAATATTAAGTGTTGGAAAAATTTCGTTTAATATTTGAACAAAATGCCTCTATCAACAACCACAACACAACAGACTGATATTGACATTTGTGGTTGCATTATAATTTATTTCATACTGGGCCACAAATTTGTACTCGTATAAACACTGATAACGTAACAGTTCGCTTGCATTGTCGATCGATTTGCCGTGCTTAATATTGTTAGTGGGACAGCCTGCAATAAATTATTTATAATATCGCAAAAGTCTCCAAACTTTCACTATTCGTACTTATTTTCCGGACCGAATATTTTTTTTAATACGGTGGTGGACAAGGAGTTTTAAATAATTACGAATAAGTCAAATCCTCTAATTTAAAGAATAAATGTTTTTCGTCACTAGTATAATAGAGGACACTTAAAATATGTATTTCATAAAATTATTTTATGTATAACTTAAAAATACGTGAGTTTTAGCGTTTATTGTAAAACATTAATTTAACAATTTTATGTAAAACATAAATTTGTTCAAAATATTGGCCATCGTTAGCTATAATATTTTCCCATCTTTCTGGCAACGTATAGATTCCTCTGATCGTCTGGCCGGTTTTCAGCAACTTATTAAAGATGCGCCCCTTCAGGTACCACCAAAAATAGACCATTAACTTGGTGCCATGGATATGAGGCTTTAGAGTTGATTGGGCTAGTTAAATCCATTTTTTTATCGGCAATAATGATTCAATACAAAAATAACTTTTTTTATGGCCTTCAAACAGGGCATGCAAATGTATCTTTCAACGTTTTTTGAATTCGCTGCTGCCTGAATGACTCCCATTGGATTTACAAGTTCTGCTAGGAACACAACTGGGACGAACGACGAATTTCGCCCAACACGGCGAACTTTTCCGTAAAAATTCGTATGACCGACGAATAAAAAGCAGCTTAATAATTGAGAGAGTTGAATGCTGTTTGTGTAAAGAGAGAGAAATAGTGTGACCATATTCAAAAAAATAATGCTTAAAAATAAAAACATAATCAAAAACACAACTAAAAACTATTTTTATAGCAAAATACTTTGTATACTTATTTTATGTGTTATACAATAAAAAAAAAAACAATTATTAAAGTAACAAGTAACTTTATTTACTAACTACTTCTTAACTAAAACCAAACATGGTCACCTAGTACTGATTTGTTCGTCGTTCGCCGGCGTATGAAATAGAATTAAATCTATTTAAAGTTCGCCGCGTCTGGCGAATTTTCGCCGGCGCCCTGATTGTGTGCATTTTCATATACTCAAACGTCTTTTATTTTTGGCGACGAATATTCGCAGCCAAAAATTCGTCGTTCGCCCCAGTTGTGTTCCTAGCATTCTGTTTCAGTTTGACAACAAACTTCATTAAGTAGTTCCTCAAATTCATCATATTCGAATTGTTTTTTGACAATCTCACACAAGTTGAGCTTTTTGGTAAGCAATCGATGTGGTTTATCTGCCCTTCTATAAGTTATTTATGACGCATGTATAAACGATACTCCACATCCTATAAATCCGTCGCATTTCATAGTTAAAATTCCAAGTAATCAAAACAAAATTTTCATTACAAAAATATCTCTTAAATGGATCAAAAGGTTTAATTCTGAATTTCCCTTTAAGCAAGTAGTTAATGAGGATCATTTTCAACCACAAATACACATTGGTCATCGGTTAATGTGCCACTCTGCTGTACAAATTGTGTTGGACATCCTTCAGCATGCCGAAGGCAGCCAAAAAATAGATTTTACAAAATTTTTACAAACAGTATCCCTGTATTTTGTAGAGAATGAAAAAAAGAAGCACAAGTAATATGTACAACAAAAAAAAAAAAAAAAAAAATCTCTGAGCATAACAAGTGAAAATATAATGGACAATTACAATTTTTGTTTTGCCTGTTTTTTTTGTCGTTGTTGTTAGATTTTTTATCTTCTCTTTTGTTGTAAAACCCATTATTTTGGTCAAAAATGTTAACAACTGAATTTCGGTAGTTGTATGGGTTGTGTTCATGTTCTCTTCTCTTGTTATTATTATGATTGTTGTTTTTTTTTTTTTTTTTTTTGCTTCATTTTACAAATACCAACATAAAAGTATCTATAGAAATCTTAAATGTTCATAAGTACAGATTTTTGTTAAACACACGCACATTCATACAAACAAACGATACAAGAATTTTTCATGTTTGATATTCCCTGCTTTTGCGAATCAGAATGCAAGTACGAACACAAATACATTCAGTTAACAGGCATTAACCTCAATTTATTTCAATTGCAAAAATGCATTTGTATGCACATCATTGAGCAAAAAAAAAATGAACATAAACAGACACTTGCCCACTGACACTCGCACTCCCATTCGAACGTCTTTGAACAAATGTTTCTTATTTTTGTAATCATCATCGTATTAGAATTGTTATTTGATTCAACTTACAATCAGTTTTCAATTTTTCTTTAACAAATGTTGTCATTATGGAGTACTTTGATTTTAATCGAAAAACAAAATGTATCAAATGCATTCGGGTTTGAATTCCATACGGTTTAGGTAAATGAAAAGAAAGTTTAACTTATATAACAATTGAATTTGTTGAATAAAAATCTCTAGGAAATTCGCTTGAATGCATTTCAAATTCAAAGATTATTTCGGTCAAAGATTAAATGATGTTAGATTTACTTAACTTCTTACATATATTTTTTAAATTCATTAAAAAGCTATTTTTATTGCAGAGAATGATAAAGTTGTGCAAAGTTCTATTAACAAGATAATATTAAGTTGGGCGACTTATGGCTTATAAATCAGTGAGTGTTTAAACGCTGGTTTAGTTAAGATAAGCTTAAATTTATAACGCGTGATCCATTTCGAGGTTCCCTACTTTTTTAAAGAAAAAAACACAGAAAATTCAAATTTAATGGGAAATGTTATTATCATTTGAAAGAACATTCTTTGGCATTTATTTTTTTAAGATTATGTCTATCAAATGTTGGCCGTTGCTACGTCGCAGATGGTCCATCCGTTAAGCCCAATTTTCGATGACTCGTTCGAGCATTTCGACTAGTAACTGGCGAATGACACGCGTGATGTGTTCCTCCAAGGGCTGAATCGAAGCGGGTTTGTCCGCATAAACTTTAGACTTTACATATCCCCACAGGAAAAAGTCAAACGGTGTGATATCACACGATCTTGGTGGCCAATCGACCGTCCCAAAACGTGAAATTATGTGCTCACCGAAGTGTTCTCTCATCAAATCCATTGATTGATGCGATGTGTGGGAAGTGGCGCCGTCTTGCTGAAACCAAATGTCGCGGAGATCGGGAGCTTCATTTTCAGGCATCAAATAGTCGGTTATCATGGCACGATAGCGGTCCGAGCCGAATCGACTCTACACGGTCTTCGTGTGCACTCTCAGCTACGGCCGCTATATTTTCTTCACAGCGTGCTGGACGTGGTCGAATATTATCCAATAATGAATGCTGGGTCTCAAAATGGGTGATGGTGTTGCGAATAGGCTCAGTAAGCCGATTATGTTGACCATAAGTTGAGCGAAGTGCACGAAACACATTACTCACGAACGTGAATTTTCGTAATAAAGTTGAACGAATTGTAAACGTTGTTCAGGCGTAAGTCTTTCCATTATGAAATGCCAAACAATACTAAACAAAAATAACATGATAGCATGACAAGACTCACACGTGATCTGCCAAAAAAAAAGGCTATTGAAAAAAGTATCTCTACTTGAATCACACATTATGTAGTTTAAACTCAACAGTTGCAAATCAGTGTCCCATGTATTATGCGTTATTTATAAAGTAACATATGGCATAACGCTTATCGATAGATACAATATAGACCACCTTTGAGATCCAGCTGTTTAAGCGAAACATAATTACACCTTACGATCTAAGCTGGCCTTAACTGAACAACAAACATGGCCGGAAGTTGATGTAACACTGCAACGATACTTCAAAGTCAGTTCTGGGACTAAAACAAGATAAAATCATACCTTGAATAAGCTATAACTCCTGCGCCGAGATCCAAAATGTTAGCCGTCTTTACAACAAACGCATACGAGCCAAAACTCCAACATTAAAACAGCAGGCGAAAGTTGGATATAGGTAATCGTGCGTTCTGACCGCAAAAAGTTTTTTTAATGGCATAGCGGAACAGGCCGCAAACACAGGAAACCACAAGCAACTAAGCGGCAATAACATCAAAAGCACTGCGATTCATAAGGCAAATAATGGTTCCGAGTTAGCCACCACTGATGAACGAGTTGAACGGTTTCGGGTTTTCTTTGCATCACACCCTACTGAAGAAAACGACTCAATCCCAGAAGGGATCTGTCAACAAATATTCCACCGTAAGTAAAAGTTGTCTTACACAAGATGAAAAATCGCAAAGCATTAGGTCCTTACAACAGCCCGGCTGAATTCTTGAAATATGGCGATGGCACCCTTGTCGAGTTTCTAGCACCACTTATCAGAAGCGCGTGGGAAAATAATCAAATTCTTACAGACTGGATAGAAGGTGAAGTCGTCATAATCCCAAAAAACGTTACCTTACACTATGAAAAAACTGACGAGATATCACATTGCCCAACGCCATTGGTAAAACGATAGCGACACTAATATAAGATCAAATATCTCCCGTGGTTGATGGTGTTTTACGTAAAGATTAAGCTGGTGTAAGCCGCGGACAGTCGTCTGACGATCATACAAGTATCAATACACTTCACATAATTATTGAGCAGCCAGCTGAATATCACACACACCTTTTGTGGATTTTTAAAGGGCTTCCCACACTATATCCCGAAACTCTTTGCGGATCACATTAATTTACAAGGAAGTACCGGAGAAGATGCGTAGCGTAATGTACGATTTAATAGTAAAGCATGTCGTCCTTTAACAACTGCAATAAATACACAGAAAAAAATTTATTTCAATTAAAATATTTGTGATATTGATTAAATTTGTAATTAAAACTGATTTTATTTCTGATTACAGCTTTAATTAGTGAAAAATTAGTGAGAAATTTTTCTGTGTATATAAAGATATACTAAGACAAATCTTTCAAGACCAATTCTTCAAATATAAGCTTTTCTAGATATATGTCACAATTTTCTCTGAAAATTACAATTAACCACAACTTTTTTCGGATGCAATATGGCATTGAAAATACACTTCTTGCGTTCACATTTTAATATTTTCCCAGAAAATCTTAGTGCCGTGTCTGATGAGTATGGTCAGGGCTTCCACCAAGTTATTCGGCTCATTGAAAACAAAACATAACGACAAGTTGTCCCCTGGGAAATAAATCGCGAAATAGCAAATAACCCTTATAAAAGAAATCGAATTACCAAATAGTTTTCCATTGTTTTTGCTCTATTAGTATTTAAATTCAATTCAGATCTTAATTTATAGGAAGTCATTTATGTGTAAGATTTTTTACTTTTTTAATAATAAATACGGTTTTAACATAATAATGAGAGTATTTTCTTTAAATAAGAAAATCTCAAAAACTAGACGTAATGGAACTGGATTCCGCATGCTAAAGTCAATAAAAATCGCATTACAAAGTTCTTGAGGCCGACCAGTTTTATTTGCTGGGTAATAAAGAAAGAAATTTCTCTTTTATATATTCAAGCTTTTGTCTACAAATTTTCGTTAAAACTTATGTCTTTTTTTTATTTCCTTTATGAATGTAAAATACAAAAAAGATTTTATTATTAAAATTCACATAAAATAGTTTTTCTAAATACTTTTATAAAAGTAGAACTCGATTTTATAAAGACAGCTTTATGGTCTAAATTTTTGTCCTTTGATATGTGTGTGTGTCTGTACATTTTCATAAAATACCTCTTTGCAAATTTCTATTGTTCTCTGTGACTCAAAAAAAGAACTTCATATTTGTTAAAAAATTTATACATAAAAATTTGTTGAGAGCTTTGTTCCATTATATTTTATTGTCATTCTAAATTTTCATTTATTTTCATATAATTTCAAAAAGACAAATTTTTGGTTAATATTTGTCATACTCCTGTTTTATAAGTTTAAATATAAAAATAACATGCATATGTTTTTTATTTTTTTTTTTATTTCAAATAAATATATTTGTTATTATTTCCAAAAAAAAAAAAAAAAAAAACAAAATACTCATAAAGTAAAATACTGAATGAAACACTAACTTGTCATAAATTCTCCGTAATAAATTTCCATTTTGTTTTAGTTTCGGTTGTAGATTTTTCCTCTTTTTGTTTTTTGTAGTGAAGATTTCTTTGCCATTTTTCCAACATTTTGAAAAACAAATAAAAATATATGAGAAAACCACTGTACCATGATTAGGTTTTGTTCTTTTTTGCCTTTTAGTTTATTTTTATTGTTTAAATGTTTTTTACTATAAAAATGGGAATAAATGCAGGCAGCAGTTTAAAAGCTGAAAAAGAAGAAGTAGAGAGAGAAAATAAAAACTAAAACTGCAGCTTTTTCCCTAAACCGCAATTGTACACAGAAGAGATGAAGTTTTGAGAAATGTAACTATTAAATTGTTATTATTTTTATGTTATTTCATTTCATTTTATGTATGAATTTTGTATATCTCTAGTAGTTGTTGTATTTTGTTTTTTTATCTTTTCATATGATATCAACAAATATTTATCATAATAAAAATATATTTTGGCAAAAGCTACCCAAACCCCCTTCTTGCTACTCGCTTTTATTTATTATTAATAAATTGGGGTAATAAAATAAATATTTTCTTGTGAATATTTCAAGGCATTTATTAGATATCTTTGCATTTTATTTTCTTATGTCCTTTATATGTATAAGTTTTAACTCTTTTATCAATGCTTAGGAAAAACGGCTGATTTTGTTTTATTTGTTAACTGGGAAATGCAAATTTTTACAACAACCCAGCGGGAAAAAGAAGGGTTACGCATGCCTTCTTGAACACTCTTGTACTCCTTCTTTTGGATGTACAGGGCCTGCTTAATTAATTCATACACATATCGTTTTTACACACGTTGTCATAGCGGAAGGCCTACCTTCGCCAGATATTCTAAAAGGCATTCAAATGACTTGCTCTTAGAAGGCTTTCCATACAATGGTGGTTTTATAATGGAATCTGAATTCTTTGGCTTTTGCTTTGGCAAAAAACTGAAAATCGTACGTACCCCTTTACTTCTCTTTTCTCATAGAAGGGAATTTGGAATGTGTATCTTATCCTATATGGCATTCTATAGCAGTTAGATCAGAAAGTTAGTTGCATAAAAAAAAAATTTCTAAGAAGCTCTTCTGAGTTTTCCCGAGGGGAATAAATAAGCACATATACTAACATAACCACACACGTACTAACTATAGATCTAATAAATCATTAATTAGTATAATGTTTTCTACACTCACAGGAAAAAAATTTTGCAATATGGTGGATCACCTTTAACGAAACAATTTTGATTTAGCCATATAATTGCCATCGCTAATTTTATTATGGTTAATACTAAGATTAATATATGTTATAAAAATACTTGTGATATATGGCTTAGCCAATTCCGTGCAATAATGCATTCAAAGACATAACAAATTTAAAATTCTGGTATTCAATAAATTAATAAAAAAAAGGATTATGGTGAAATTAGTCTTCCTTAAAGAATCCACAACCTTATCGTTTCCTTCAAACATGTCATCATTATTAATAAAAAACATTTTTTATCAAAAGTTATTATCGGGAATACAAAATTTATTATTAATTAATTAATTTACTAATGACGTGCTAAACTCCCAATTTTTATTTTTGATATGAACACAGAAATTTATTGTTGTGGAAAAGCTAGTTCCTATGCGCATTTCGCTGGTTGCTTAGGCCAGCCCGTCACTTCATTAATTCATTAATGAATTAGCAAATTTTGAATTAATTCTTTTCATACAAATAAATGAATTGAATTAAATTTGAATCAATTCAAACGAATTAGGCAGAAATGAATTTAAATTCGTTTCTAATTCAAATGAATCTGAAAAATGAATTGCAATTCATTTTGACAAATTCCAATGAATCTGTAAAATGAATTGCAATTCGCTTCTTATTCAAATGAATCTGAAGAATGAATTGCAATTCATTTTTCAGATTCATTTGAATTGCATTGATTTTGAATTAATTCAAATGAGTTAGAAAAAAAATTAACAATTCATTTCCAACACATTGGAATGGAATTGAATGTAACAACACCACTTTTGATTTAGGTATGCAGAAATATTCGTTATATCCTGCTTCATATTCTGTCGAAATTTTATAATAATAACTTGCATAATCTCCGAGTAAGAAGATAATATATTCTTCTTTTCAGTGTAAATTGGTTGTCAGTTAAAAATTTTTAATGCGTTTGTGCAAAATCGTGTTTTTTTTTGTTATGACACTCTTTTAGTAAATGAACGCATATGTTTAGCATATTTTTGAAACACAATTGTGTTTTGAACTACATACATTGTAATTTTTCTGATTTTTGTTTAGTTGTGAAAGATAGTTTTATTTTTGTGAAATAAATACCTATAACATTACCAAAAATTTTTTCGTTGGGTTTTTTATTTTATTTTTTAAATTATTTATTTCCTCTTGAAAATTAAATGTGTTTTGTCGTTCAGAATAAAAATAAAAATAATTTCTTCTTGAAGAAATAAACTCCAAACACTGAAAAAAGAAATTTTAATTTTTTATTCCCCCTAGATCTGCTCTTGAATTTGATTGATTGCAACTCATTTTTGATTTCATTCATTTGAATTGTTAATTTTTTTTTCTAACTCATTTGAATTAGAAACGAATTGCAATTCATTTTACAGATTCATTTGAATTTGTCAAAATGAATTGCAATTCATTTTTCAGATTCATTTGAATTAGAAACGAATTTAAATTCATTTCTGCCTAATTCGTTTGAATTGATTCAAATTTAATTCAATTCAAATATTTGTGTAAAAAGAATTAATTCAAAATTTGCTAATTCAATGCATGAATGATTCACGAATTAATTCAAAAATGAATGATTCATTTACAGCTCTGCTTGTAATAATAACAAAGCTTCAACAATAAACAGTGAATTTATCTTTCTTACATTCCAAAAATTATACTGTTTATTTAGAATCAATTTAGTTAAATTAGAAATCAATTTATTACATTTTTTGGTTTCTCCTTTTTTATTATTTACAAGTCTGGTGCTGACCGACGTACTTTACTACATGATTAAATTTTTAATACACAATATTAAATTTATAACAAACAAATATATATTTAATTACAAAATCATACTTTACTTTTTATAAAAAAATCAACAAGGCGTATGAGTGATACAATTTTGACATTTAAATTCACGCGCCAGGAGGGCTGCGATTTGTTGGATATTTTTTATTAAAATTATTTCAAATTTGTTAATATTTTTTAAACAAACTAGAATTAAATTTTAAAAGATTGGAATTTGAGTCAGTTGTTTACGCATTTACTATTTTTTTATTACTTTAAATTTAAATATTTTTTTTTTTTTCTAAACAAAAAAAAAAAAAAATCACAGAAAAAACCATTTAAATCATTTTGCATTTAAATATTATTTGCTTAATAAAACTTTTTTTAAGGGCTGGAAAAACCAAGTTTTTCCATTCACTCTATTAAATACCTTTAAGCTGCAAACACTCATGCTAGCACGAGCAAAAGTGTTGCTTCAATTTGCTTAAGTATGTATATGTGTGTGTGTGTGTGTGTGTGTGTGTGTGTGTTTATGCATAAACATTCGTAAAAGCACAAAAAAATATATACTAGGAAATTTTCTTCCCGTTTCTTCAGCATAGAAAAAGTTTTTTGTACGTGGTACACATTCTTTGCGCTAGTTTTGTATATTTCTTTTTATATTCTAGTAAAATTAACAAAAAAAAATATTTTTAAGTGAAATGTTCACAAAAAAAAAATAAATAAGAGAGCATACAAAAGAAACTAACACTGACTGCACTGCAGATGGTAGAATTATCAACCCCTATGGCATCATCAATTTAATTGAAAGGATTATTTTTTTTTTTTCTTTCTGTTTTGCTTCTTTTAAGACAAGAAAACAAACACTTCTTCGCACTAACATGCTCTCGAATTCAAACTTGAAAAAAAAATAAAAAATTAAAATTGATGAAACGAGTCGTTGTTGAAGAAACAAAAAAAAAAGAGAAAAAATTTAGCTTGCACAAGACAAAAAGTGTAGTAGAAATGTTAAACAAATTAAATTTGTTTTCTAAATTCTAAAAAAAAAGGTTTATAGACGAACATTTGCTAGAAAATTATTTGGCTTCTTCCGTTTTTTTAAATATTGAAAAGAACACATCCTAGTCACAAGTTTTAAGCAATAAAATAAAAGCCATTTAGAAATAGCAGATTAAGAAATAGTTCTATTTTGATAATAATAATATTTTGTCAAGTTTTCTTATAAAATTTGATGCAGAAAAAGATCTCTATAATCAACAATAAAGTTCTAAGCGAACTTGAGACCAGCCAAGTGGATGCTAAAGCTTAAAATTTGTACTCTACTGCCTTTTTATACTCATTTTATCTGTGTCGTTGTATCATAACATCTTAAGTCAAATTTAAAAAGTTGAAAAATAACTTCTTAATCATACGAACTTTCATTTAAAAAAAAACTTTTTTGCTAACGTTTAAAAAATTTTGTATTATAAACGAGATTTTTGCTTAATTTAAGTTTATTTTATTATCTGATAAAAATGGTTTTTTCATTGAGTTCTTAACTTAAGATGTTATGAGTACAATATTTTTAACAGATTTGTACAAATATACGGGCGTAACCAACCATTTGATATACAATTCAGAATGTTTGAGTTTTTCTTTTCTTTCGAGAGTAAATAGGGCTTAATTTAAGATTAAGTTGATATCAACAAATTCGGTATTTTTGGGCGTACCTACACCCAAAAGTTTTTGCAACAGTTCCAATAGTTTTAACAGTGCAATAGTCCAATAGTTTTTACAATCATTCATAGGTTTCCAAACGTTCCGTAAAAATGAATATACAAATATTTTTTTATTGAATTTTTTTTAACTTTTTTTATTCGAAATTTCCGAAATAAATTATTATATCCCTTGATCAAATCTTATATACTGAACCCACTGTAAGAAATTTTTTTATAATTTCCTTAGCCATTAGATCTAAAATAAGGATTTTTGGAGATTTCAGACCTTTGGAGTTATCGGGTGACTAGATATTGAAAGTTGCTTATAAGCAACATTGGGCCGTTAAGGAAGTATTTCATGTAATGAAAAATTAAGCCAAACTTTTTTATATATTATTCATTTTTCATAGATCTTAGCTTGTACTATGATCAATTACGTATAATATGATAAAAGCGATTTTTAGTGGTATTGCGCAATTTAATAGGTGTGTACCTGTTTTTCAAAGCCGGTATCGACCTTTTCTTCCCCGTACCAACCAATGGCCGTTTTCATATTATCTTTCTGTATTCGATACATCATAATTATCTTTACGGCACATGAACATGATGCAAAAGAAGATAAATACGTCGGTATTGAACTTTTTCCTCTTGTTCCAAAAAGGTACCACTTGGACGTCCTCTTTCCATTTGTACTTAACTAGAGAACAATGGTGCTTTTTTTAGCAACTTATTTACTATTTCTATCTGAAATTTGTTTATGCAACATATGCTTTGCATTTAGTTCGACCAATTTGAGGTTCTTGCAATGCAAAAGCCACGAATTGATTACTACCGTTCCCAAAGCCCACGCAAATATTCACACAAACTGAAATATTGCATTACGATTTTATCATTTTAACATCTTCTAGAGACGTTTCATAAAAATATTTTAATTTATTTATATAATTTTTCGAGTACCAATTAGCTTTACAATAACATATCTTAAAACCAAGAAAATCTACGGTCATTTTGTACATAATTGGACCCTTAATATCGTTTCATTTCAATTTCAATTTCTAGAGCATGCCCGAATATTTAAATTTTTTTTATATTTTAATACACCTTTTATTATTAAAACTGCGTACTTTTTTAAATTATGCTCCCTGAGAATTTTTAATAATTTTTTGCTTTTTGCACTTAATTCTTAACATTAGCGTTTCGCTCGACTTCACATCGAATAATGCATCGTAATTCTGTTGATCAGGAACTGCGTATACTTTTTTCTGTTTCTTTTTTTTAATTCTAAGGACTGTAGTTAACCAACTCTACGTGTGCTTTGATAATTTTATTACGGTTGTTCAAAAAACGGTGCTAAAGTCCAAGTTGTTTATAAGCAACTTTGGTGTCGAAAGGTATATTTTGCATTTTTATCGGTTAATGATTAAGTCCTACAAAAATCATATTTAAACACATATGTAAGTGCTTGCTTAAAGAAAAAATTCAATTTGGATTCCGAAAAAAATTTGATTGTTATGAGTTGCGCGAAGTAAAAAAAAACAGTTAAAACTTTTAAGATATTTACAATTTTCAAGAAAACCCCCAAAATAAAAATGCAGGATATTTCTTCCCTGTTTTTCCCCATTTATTTTCAGACGGGAATGCGTACATATATTTGTTTCGTTTATTTACAATTTAAAAAACTATAATTAAAAATAATGTTTTGTTTATTTTTTTTATTTCGTTTTAGACATTCCAAATTATATTGAGGATTGATAATACCAACTCGTTCAGGTAAGTAAATGCAAAGCAATAAAAAAAATTGTATACCCTATACTCCATTGAATGAGATTTATCATCAAAATCAGTTTCTGAGTTAATCTTACGTTGATTAGAGTTGATGATACTGATTTTCGCAGATATCTGGAATTTGTTGGTAACACAGAAAAAATAACAACAGCTATAAAGTTATTACAAACAAATTTAAAAAGCTTTTCCAATATTTTTAAAAAAATATTTATTTAACATGTTTGTAAATTGTCATATTCACAATCAAGGCGAATTCAGAAAAGGTGGCCTTGGTTTTCTACGTAAGCAACAGCTGACACCTAACTATGTGTAAAAATGGTATACCGTTCTTTTGGTTTAGGGTAATCTTTCATAAATTATATAATTTTCACTTAGAATTATGAAATTTAAAACGTTTTTAAATTATTACATTTTAAAACACAAAATTTAAAACTAAAAACAAAATTAAATGTTTGCTACAGTATTGTATTATTTTGAAACAACGTTAAGTCTTGTATCCGTTTTCAAAATAACACCACCTTGTATGAATTTACCTTGTTCACAATTTTTTTTGTTCACAGGCACAAACGATTGGACGATTATTTAAAACTGAATTCTTCTTTGGTGTAAGCAAAGTTATAATTAATTTTATGATTCGTTAAAAAAATGTCAATTATACAGGACTGTTCTGAAAACCACGAGATTTCATACATATAACGTGCTTTTAAAATCACACAAGTGATTTTGTGGTGTTCTGAAAATAGCACCGTTTTGTGTTTCTCGCTGTGCTTTAATCAATTGAAAATCAGACTCAGAAACACAAAAACGGAACCCCACAATATCACGCATATGATTTAAAAGGCACATGTGATTTGAATTAAAGTGATATTCAGAACACGCCTGATAGTTTTCAAATTATTTTTGATAATAGTGTATGCATGTAGATATCACAACCTCCAAGTTCATGCATTTTTTATTATTTGAAATAAAAAATTAATTTTAATAATATTTTTGAATTTTGTTGTTCTCATTTGAGCGCAGCAATAAATGTTATTACTTATTTTATAAAACTAACTTATTTTTGTATATATTTTTATATTTTTAATACATTTTATTCTTTGAATAAGCAAAAAATTCAATTAACAACCAAATATATTGTTAATATGAAAAGATTGTACTAGAACACAATATTCGATTGTTAACAAATATTTAATTCAGTATTTCAAACTCATTGTTAAAAATATTTGTTGAATATTAACAATGTGAATTAACAAACGTATTTTTTTACAATACATTTTTACATAAATTAATTCGAATGAGTATCCTAAGTCAAATTACAATTTAAAAAGCTTTTATAATTTAGCCAAAGCATAGCTAAAGTAAGCCTCGTAATAGAAATATACAAGCAGACAAAATTGTGAGGGTGCATAGAAAATATTCCTGGAAAATATTGAAGGAATGAGACTATTAAAGTATAAAATTTTTTTAAATTGTAATTCGACTAAGAATGCTCATTCGAATTAATATACAAATTTTAATTCAAATAAAACTCAGCATGAGAACTTAAATTCGCAGATTCTATTCGTATTTTTTTATATTTACAAATGCTGTTTTTGGTGCCTATTCAATTAAAAAATTATTATATTAACGCATATTTTATTCAATATGACAATTGAATAAAATTCTTTCTGTATAACAATATATAATTGTCTAGAGGTCGAAGAAAAAAGTAAGCAGTAATTGTTTTCCTTAATAGAAAAATTCATCTTTGTATTAAAAATATTATGTCTATGTAGCATGTTTTTTTAATATAAATCTGTTTTTGCGACAGTTTAGCACCAATTGGAAAAAAAGTATAAAATTAACCCTTGAAAACATTTTATATTTGGTAACTTTTTGGAATTTATGTTAAATTTAGACTCTTATAATAGAATTTTGTTGCAAATATTTTTGTAGAACATTTTTACCAAATATATTTTAACTTAAGGGTACCTGTTGCCCCTTTTCTAATAAAGGGACCCATACGTTGCAGGGTAAGAATAACGAAATGTTCCATAGAAAGGTGCCCCGTAGGATTTTACATAAATCTTTAAAAGACATCTAACGTCTAAAATGTAAGTGTAACAGTGTTTCCTATGCCGATTCCCCATAAGAATGTTCCAAAATGTAGGAACTTTAACTGACATTAATGACCTCCCAAACAACACTTTCAAAATGACGATACGCTTAAACTTTTGTTTTTGGTCCCCTCTATCTTTGTATGTGCAGTGTTATTGATATTTTGTTTAACCCAATGTCATTCATAATATACATATATAAAATACAAACAGCGACCATTTTCAATGTAAAATTCTTGTTAATTCGAATAACAAACATAAATATTTGCATCAAGATTGTAAAAAATTAAACACAAATTATAAATTTGAGAATTCTAATGTTTGTGTATTCATTTAAATATAAGATGTTTTCTAGATTTTAAGGAAATACATCGCATTTCGGTCTACCCTCGCGATGCTCTAAAAAAAGAGAAAACGCATTGCGACTATAAACGATCCTGTAGTGGATATTTACTCTTAGGTAATACCTAATGCGCATCATTGTCTGGGTCACGCATGCACCCTGTTGAATAACAACTGCATGAAGTGACAACAGCCAAAAGGCCGAACTTCACTTTAGTGTGCGATCACACGTTGGAACTGCCCTTTTAATTCCTTTTGACAATCTCGCGTGTTTTTTTTTTATTTTACTGGTTACTAAAAAAAATTGGAGTAAACAGAAAAAAAAATGTACTGGTAACATAACGCATTATTTTTTACTGCAGTATGACCATTATGACCATTAACATACAACAACAAAACTTCTAGATACCGATTAAAGCTTTCTTTTAACAACTAAAATTTAGTTTTAAAATACTAAAAAAACTAAAAAAAATTTCCAGACCATATTATTAATATTAGATTTATAGTTATAACAGATTACGTGTAGTGACTTGTGAGCTTTTTGTTCAACCGACCTTGTTTTTAGAGAAACTTTTTTTTGTCCTTAAATAGAAGTGTGGTACAAAAATAAAATTCTGTTAAATTTAGTAAAATAAATCAAGCACGTTTTACATTAATTTCAATATCAATTTTAATTTTCATAATAATTTGAAAATTTTCCTATTAAATTCTCAAATCCGCTTTAAATCAGTTTCCGTTAAACGGATACTTTTTAAATTTAATTTTCAATTAGTTGATTTAAATAATAAAATATATTTTATTTTTATTAAAGTTTCAAATATATTTTTTTTGTATTTTTATTTTAATTTTTAACAATTAGCTGATGGCCTCTCGGTATTTGTGTGTGCATGTGGACATCATTTATAATGGATTTGATGTTTAATTGAGGTATTTGAAATTAAATTATACACATATTTACCTTTTTCTATGCAAATAATGTACGTGTGAGTAGGGGTGAGTGTGTTTGTGCAGCTATCTGACAGTAGATTCACATTAAACTAACAGTGACAAAATATTTAAATAAATATTATAAATATTTAGTCAGTTAAGCATTCTCATATATCAACAAAGTAAAAAAAAATTAAATTTTAAAACAAATGATTTACACACACAATCATTTGTTTTAAAATTTATAAATGCAAAAATATATATGTTGATACACTGATAGAAAAGGAGTCACAACGCTAATGTATATTGACATCATTACTATGACCAGCGTCTTCGTTGTTGACCCCATGACACATTTCATCATTGTGGTGTCATATTTAACATCTCTTGGCCAAATTATCATCAGGTTCAAACATTTAAGTTATGTCATACATGGGATGACACATCGGCATCACAGAAATGACGAATTGGAGTTAGTTTAATGCAACATGTCATCAGTTCGATGGCATCGTAGAAAGGACTCATTAGGCTCATTTTAATGACAAGCTGTACCGTTGGGATTAACTTACGTCAAAATTAGAGAATATTTTTATTTACCTACATGTTTGTTTCACTTTTGTTGTATTTCGCTTTTTGTTTACAAAAGAACTCTCAATTTTAAGACACCAGCAGCATGACCGATATGGTTTTCGTATTCATTCTACTTTGAAAAATTAATGTACTTAACTTAATAATTTATAAAAACAGAATATGGGAATTTTCGTTACTTTTTAAACATGAAAATAATGTATATAATACACAAAATTTAGCATCGAAATGATGTCACTATAGTCATAGCTTAGATGACGCATCAAATATGACAAAATATTAAGATAACGTTCGTCATTGGATTGTCACTTTTTGCCTTATTGATGCCATTTGTAATAACACTGATGTGACAATATGAGGAAGTATTTCTATTAGTGTATTTACAAGTATATATAAAAAATGAATTAATAAAACAAGCAAATAACCACATAAAATAATAAATCAACTTTTTATATATTTTTGAAGTTTTCAGCAGCATGTGGTATATTGGTAATAAAATAAAAAATAATAGACTCTTTAGCACATATTTTAACATTTAAGTATTCAGGTATTTAATACAATGACTGTAATAAAAATGTGATGGCGAGCTTGCACAAAATTTAAACGAGACATTTGACTCTAATTGTGCTCGCGGGTAGAATTTTTCCTACCCTGCTCAAAACTACTAAAATGGAGATGTGACTGTCTTTCTTAGGAGGGCAGTATTTCTGCTTCGTTATTTTTGTTGTGCGACATTGAAAAATCAGAAAAGAGAAAACGAAATAAATAGATTTTATTTAATTTCATTGGTCTCTAAAGTGATATAAAACATTAAAAAAAATTTAAATAATCTTTTGAAGAAAGTTCCTAATACGTTTAATTAGAGCTTAGTTTTATCGACAATTTCTACTTCTATACCTTGAAAATGTACGAATGTGCAGATCTTTGCGATAATTGTAAATACAAATGTAGAAATAAATTTGCCCTTAAAGCATTTCATTTTCAGCATTTTGTTAAGTAAAATAAAAACTGAACAAATATTAATGGAATAAACTTTCTACTGTTTATGCTTCCCCTTTTTATATATAAAAGCCAACTTATTTGATTGCAATCTAAATCATCTTTACAAATTGTTTTGGAATCGGTCCATATCTGACCATAGCCCCCATATAATTACTACTGCCGAAAATAGCTTTTAATGCCATAACTTCTAATAAATATTGGTATTGACATACAAATTGGCGACAATAACTTCTACGATAACTACTTCGTGTATGTCATGACAAAATATTTAACCGTATGTCCTATATAAACCCAAATCCTAATATCACTTGAAGGCAAACAATTCCCATATAAATGAAGATATCTAAATAAATACGGCGCAAAGTGCTTTTACATGAATCTTAACCTCGAAACATAGTTTCGTTTTAACGGACCCATGATTGCCAATGGATTAGAAATATGTTTTTAAATACTAAGGTGTAGGGTATTATGCGGGCGGGCTTGACTGACTATACTTTCTTACTTGCTTATTTATTAAAATTGTACAAAATTAAATTAAAAAACAAATTTTATTTAAACAAAAAAACAAAAATAAGATAAATAAATGACATGGGTGAGCAAGTCTATCAGCGCGGGGGTTGCGGGTTCGACAAAAGTAGAGTTTCGCGGGATTAGCATAGAAAAAAAAAACTTGAAAAGGACATTGCTCTCTCCCCTCTCACCCATAAACTCAGACTTTCTGAAAGAAATCTTTCGAAATGTGAACCCACACTTGATGTGTGAATATCGTTGCCCGTTGGCATGTCAGAGGCATATATCAGATATAATAAAGGACCTAAAATTCTACCTTGAGGAACTCTACCTTGAATCGTCTGTGGTGTGCTTAGGAAATTACCTTCTCTGATGATAAACTTTCGTCCAGTTAAGTGGTTTTAATCCATATTTTCCAACAAAAGTTCATTTATCATGGAGATGAAATGATCTCCTTCATTTTTGAAGAAATAAGGACCGATGATGCCACCATCGTACATACCGCCTTAAACGGAGCATTTTTCTTGATGTAATAAAATATGTAAGGGGCTTATTGTGCAATGATCTCACGCCATGTGCAACAATTTTGTTGACTTACAAACACGTATAGATGGGCGATAAAGTGCGCCTTTAAGTTGCGCGAATCGATGACTGTTTACCAAAACAAAATTCGGATCATCTAGTAGCGTTTTTAAGCGTTAATCTATTCGTGATAATTTGTCAAAGTATACTGATCATAAATGTCAAAAAGTCGTTTGAAAGCTTACGCTCTTGTAAGCTGTATCGAGCTTTAATCATCTCGTGTATTGATAACGAAGCAATTTGTATTACCTTCAAACTACGAATATTATTCTTCCCCAGATATTTAGCCAATTATATTGTACTTGTATCACTTCTCCAGTTCAGCTCGCTTTATGGCAGATGTTGTGTATTGATATCCAAACCATTTTATTTAAAATTTGGAAACTTTTACTGTAAATAGCTGATCTAATGTCGTGTATTTGGTTTTTACCGTGCTGCCGTCTATATGGTGCTATTGACATTGTTATGTATTTTCCTTGCTGTTTTGGTGCTGCCATCTATATATGAGTAGTGGCGTGCTGTATCTAGCTGACTGTCTTCGGTGTTACCATCTCTTCCCAACAAACACGGAGGTTTAATTTCAAATTGAAAATAATTTGAAATCAAACCTTTTCTCAAACGACAAACGTTTGATAATTTGAATATCATAGCATTCTCAACAAAAAGCGGAAATTATTTTAAAATTAAGAAATGCATTTATTTTCAACTTGCTTTCAAACGTGATTCTCAAATGTTTTTCAAATGTGGATTTTAATACAATGTGGAGCATATATAAAAAAAATCCCTATTTCTTTTAACTTAAATTCACTATTTATTTAAATAAACAGAAGTGTTCTGGAAATCGAAAACGCAAAACGCAAGAATTTACAAGTCGTTTTTTTAATAAGATTTTTGTAGTTAAAGAAATATAAATACAATACAATTCAAATATTTCTCTATAAACATAATTCTATAAAAAAAAAATTGATTAAGAGTGTATTAAAAAGAACTTCAAAATTCTTGCGTTTTGCATTTTCGATTTCCAGAACACCCCTGAAATTCTTGAAATGACGAAATACTTGGCTTCTTTTTGTTTTGAGGATTGTCATGGCGTAGCACTGCAATCGTACAACAAACTTATATTTTCTTCACTTTTCCGTTTAATTTTTATTCGCATTCATACGCTTTGTAAATAATTTTTACTCACAAATTATTTATATTTTTCCACAAGATATTAAGGGTTTCTAAAGGCTAATTCACTCCACGTAAAATGTAATTTTTCTTTAATTGTAAAACACACTTAACATTACTCACCATTTTTATTGCTCACATTTATTTTTCGCTTCAGTGCTGTCAAGCTTCTTTTGATTTGAGAATAACATTTCGTCAGGTTATTATTGTTTTAGCCTATACGCCATCAAGTGAGTTTTGAGAAAAACAATCACTTTTCTTAAAAACTACTCGATAGATGTTTTTAAACGCTCCTAATTGATGACTACGTAATTTTTTAGCAAAACTGTAAATTTTAATTAAATTACATGCAATAAATCCAAAGTTATAATGGTTGTTCTAAAATAACATTTTGTTTTGTGCTCCATATCATATTTTACTTCGTAATACGATGTTTTCTTTGCGAAGAGCAAAGTAAGTCTATGAAAAACCATAGAAGTTGATTGAAGAAACGTGATAATTAGAGATGAGATTAGATAAGGGCATGTTGATATGTTTTGGAATGGTGATAATTGCTAAACAGAGAAGACTCTCCCATAAGCCCCGAACTGTAAATTCAACATAATATGGAATGAAAAGATGCGAGTATTAAGGTTTTTTAATTTCGCAATATTTATATTTTTTAGCAATAAACAGTTCTGCTGTTATGATTAAAAAAAATTATAAAAAATAACATTTAATACTTAAGTCTAAGACGACAGCCGTTTTTGAGTAAACTATAATAATTATACATATATAAACATAGAAGTATCAAAACCGAAAACTTTTTGCTAATAATTTTTACTTAAATTCGTAGTAAATTTTTTAAATATTCTTTATCTTAAAATTGAAGGAATATTAGTATATCTTTGATATATTTTTTATTTTCATTGGAAATAGTAACCGATGTTAATACATTTAATTTCTGCCCAAACACATTTTGCGGCGTTTTTAAACATATTTTGGATGACGATTTTATTATTGTTACGTTTTGAAATTGCATTTTTCTTGATAAATTTTTAAATTCGATTCGAAATTCGGCAGATTTTAACTATTTTGACAGTTTATTTTGACATACGTTGTTCATTATGCGAATGGCGCAAAACAATAGTAAAGTATAATTTTGTTAGTTTTGTATACAAAATTTGCTCCATGTGCAAAAAATTATCATTTGCAGCAAAAAAATTTTTAATGAACCTAAAAAATGTGGAGCAAAGTCGATGCTAAATATCTCAGCTTCTATACGAGATGTCAATAAAATTCGATTTTTGAATATGAAAGAGAATACTGATACCATTTATAACCCATTCCTACCTCATTTTTTTTTTCAAAAATGGCGTGTAGGACAAAACAATAATCACCTGATGATTTGATAACAATTTGATACAAATTGATAAGACATTGTGTGTCAAATGTTTTTATGCAAATCATTGTCAATTTGAATTCAAATGTTAAAATCAAAGAATTGAAAAAGGTTTGAGAATTGTATTTGATTTCAAATGATAAAAGCATTTCATACCAAAGGTTTGACTTTGTGTTTGTTGGGTTGGTATGATTTTGCACCGCTTGTTGGTGTGACTTTTTTGCTGCCTCTGTATGAACAACGCCCACTTAAAAATTTACAAATCAGGAAATTACTGTGAAAATTTCTGGAAATAATTTCAGTACTTTAGGAATCTATGGGGAACAAACACACAAACAACTGCATTTTCATACTATAGACTTACTATTTATAGCTTTTTTAGAAAGTGTTTATCAAAATTTCTCCTACTCTTAACCAATCTGAAATTTCCTGTCTGTGGCTATTAAAATTTTAACAAGTTTTCCAAAATAATCATAATAATTGCCGAATTTTGTAGCAGTAATAGCTGTTAGAATATACTCAAACATTCATTTACATGTGTCAAAAAAAATCAAAAAAAACAATTAAAACACTATTTTTGGTCGGTTGGTTTGTTGGTCGGTTTATATTTAGTAACTTTTTGACTTAAATGAATTGTATTTTTTGGTTTTAGTTTTAACTATTATTGCCATTTTTATTAGCGCATTTAAGCCAACAATTAGCGGTTGTTATGAAATCAACTTAATTTATGTACTTGTGGTAAAAATAATGCAATTTTTTTTATATATAAAATACAGACTCATATTATGGCAAAAAGTGTAAATTTGTATTAAAAATGAGTGGCTATAAAATGAATATGTTACAGATAAAAACCATTTAAAATCCTATTTACTTACTTTTACATATTAATACACCATGTATTAAATAAAAAAAAAAAAGGAAATGACCATGAATGGAGTAAATGTATGTAAATAATTCAATTTAAAAAAGTTTTAATACAATTTTGTAAAATTAATTGCTTTCTATATTCGTACTAAAGGTAAATATAAAATTTTTTTATGGATGGAAAGAAATTCTAAAATTCTTTTAATATAAACTTAAATTTTAGCAATGTTGCTTGTTTGCCAGAAAAAGATGGCATATAAAATAAAATAATCCACTTAAAATATTTTCAAAAAGAATGCTTAACAGTATACCTTTTTAATTTTCATCAAAGCAAAAATTATTAACGATCAGACACATGTTTGTCTGGGTAGTAAGGAATGAGTAAGATAACATGGCTAAAGCGGTCCTTAATTAGTCTTATGACCTTGATCTCACGCTTATGGGAAAGTGCTATCCTTAGTAAACCATTCGAAGTCGACTCAAAGATTAGCTTGGTGATTTCATTACCTTGGCAATCATCACCGTGTATCCAGCTTCTAAATGAAAATGAAAAAAACAGCAACATTGTTATAAGCCAGTGCTGCCAATTTAGTAGTTTTGCATATCTTTCAGCAATGATCAATTTAGCCATAAGCTTTATTTGGCCGAATTTCCTACAAGTATTTAAAAATTGTACTCTAACCCTTGTATACATAAAGGGTTATTAAATTTAACACACGTTTATTAACGAAAATTTTCATAGAAAATATGTTCTTTTTGCTTTTATTATAAAATTTTTTTATGAATAGATGTATATATCGCAATATATGTCGCATTGGCTAATGGCTTAACGCACCGATTTAGAGTTTTTGCGCTTTTCAACATTTACCATATTCACCCTTTTTAAGCCTCACTTTTCATCGTTGACTTGGTGGAGTAACATAAATAACTAAGATAATAAAACTTTGTTAAATAGAATATTTATAAGCCGCCATTTATTTTACATCTCTTAGTGTGTTAACAGAACTTGATTTGCTGTTTTTCGCACACAAAAATTATTTTCAGTTGACTACAGCAGCAACGGTGGTCATGTAGTCGCGTAACTGTGATGGCATCAAATTAATCTTCTAAAAGAATATATTTAAATAGATGCAGATTAAGTCAGTAGCATAAGCAGAACAAGATATATGAGTTCATACCTGTAATTCATGTACAAAATGTACAATTCCGTTGATATGTCTCGTACTCTGATCAAAATTTGTCTCACTTGTAAAAGATAAATGAAATTCTAAGAAATACAAAATTGTCGGCATTGGAATAGCATGTGCTCCTAATTTTCCAATTCCCAATTATTTAGCAGTTTAACACACAAAAAATTCAATTAACGTAATGATTATGATAAAAATAAAAAAAAATTATTTTCTTATTTCGGTAGGTAATTTTGTATATAACTTTTGTCAAAGAGAATTAAATGTTTGACTAATTTACTCAATAATGTCATTTATTTAACAATTTTAAATCCATGGCCCCAGTGTAAAACCCTTATGTATCCCATTTTTTTCATCTTAAATATGGTATGGTAAGGCTTGTGTTGTTTCCTGCTACTTTCGGGTTCCATTATATAACTTGTCGGCATATTTCTTTTGATGATTTCCGCAGGGTGTGAACAATCTAACTCCATCGTCTCTTATTTTTGACTTCGATTTGTGTAGTAATTTGTTGTATAAGGTTCTTGGACATCAGATCTTCAAAATGATCCTTCAGTATTTGTTTACGAAAATTTGGATTTTTTTCAAGTGCTTGTGTCATTAGCCAGGTCTCATCACATCCGTATAAAAGGACCAATTTTGCTTTTGAATTGAAGGTACTTAATTTGGCGCAGGTAAAGATAAAAGATCAGCACCAGATTTTTCAAAGCTTTGAGATGATATTCTACTATGAATATCACTTAGCTCCGCCATCTGAGGAAAATATATTACCGAGATATGTGAAGAAGTTAACATTATCGATAGCTTTCTCATCAGCTTTAAATTTTGCGCAAGAGATGGTTGCAGTTATTGTCACCATTTTGTTCTTTGCGAGTTAATCTTTAAGCCAAGACTGTAAGTTTCGGTCAAACAAAGTTGATATAAGACAGCCCTGTCGCAGATCGGAAATAGTGTTGAACTCCGCAGATAAGCGACCATTGTACAGAAATTTGAACTTGAAGCTATCGCTCTGTACCTTAATCTGTCTTATAAACTTTGGTAAAATATCCTTCTGGACTTAGACATTACATATGCAGTCTCAGCTACTGGCATACATAAAGGCATTAATTTTTGTAAAAAACCCAAGTTAAAAATTATGATCGAAAGACAATTTGATACACCACAAATTTACAGACAAATTTGGGAATCATAAGCCCTCATGGATCCGCAAATCCAAATTGAGTTATAAGGTTTGTATTTATATAAGAGTTCATTGAGATTTATTTCATTCTTAAAACGATTTTAGAGAGGGGGTTTATAAAGGACCTATGGTGAATTCTGAACCTAACAGCGCAAAGTTTTGCCATGATAAAGAAGCCATTAAAAGTGTAAAATTTAAGGCACTTAAAGCTACTTTCTGGAGTGGTATTTGTATAGGATCTTTAGTCAAATATAGGCCGAAATTATGTAGGATGAGTTAAACTACAATAAGATATTTGTGGACCAAATTTAATCTTAATACCAACAAAAAAGTATGGTTAATGGGCATACAGGTTCTATTCCAGAAAGAAGTTTGAATAGGGACTATGCAAAATTGTGGACCGATTTTGACCATTTCGTCCTTATGACAATTAAAACTTATGCACCAAATTTAATTAAATTATTTTTAAACTTGAACCAATACTTTGCGCGAAGATTTAAATTTACAGACAACCAGCCAGCAGTCGGACGGACAACGTTATATCGATTTAGAAAGTAATTCTGAGTTAATCGGGCGAGTCAAAAACCAATATTGTTATGTGGTACAAACATCAGGGCAAATGCATAATATTCTTCCACTATTTGATGTGTCTGGAATAAAGCAATTATTATATAAGACTTATATTTCATTTTTCGTTTATTAATTCTTCAAATGGAAAAGTTAAGAAGGAATAAAATCTTTATAAGTAAAAACAAGAATTTTTATCTATAAAACTCATAAAAAAAACTTTTTGTAATAAATAATATTATTTCTAAAAAAAATCCTTCAAATGAACTTCGAAGTAATTTCTTATCTATTTAGTATTTAAAACTGAAACTGGACATGGTTGTGGTTAGGAAATTCGTCTAGGCAATCATATGTTTACTTTAAACTAAAAATATAGAAACCAATTAAAGAGAATTAAATTTGTTAAGATTGTTGCGGCAAGTCTGTAACAGACACTCTGATTAAAAGTAACAAAATTATTTCTTAACCTTAATTGTTTTAGTATGCAAATTATAAGCAAACGACTTAAGAAATTGCATACAGTAAAAACAAGATAATTGCAAAGTTAGTTGTATTCTTTAAGTATTTAGTTGGCTTCTTTTGTGTAAAGCTAACGAAAAAAAAAAACTTGTGCTATTATTAATTGTTGCAAATTTCCAGATACCTTTCCAGAAATATGGTAAATCCTCTACTTAAAATCTAACAGGGGCCGAATTGGTTCTATTTATCGCATACAAATCTCTCTCTCTCTCTCTCTGAATAATACCTTTCACTAGGAAGTATATGACATATATATTTTTTTTTTTTTTTGATAATCGTAGCTTAATTAAAAAAATGGAGCTTGAAATGGAGCACATCTCCAATAAAACTATTTTTAATGAAAAAGTTTTAACATATTATGGTTAATTTTACCATATTATTATCACCGGCAACCATTTTGTGGTTAAATTTGTCCTTCGTCAGGAAGCCACAACCATATTATGGTTACCTCTGACCATGATATGCATTATGGTTGGACCACCCTTTATTATAGCAATTGATCGTCCGAAAACATAATAAAATTTTTTTCGTTCTTGTAAATTGTTTATTACATTCACAACAAATTAAATTAAAATTAAATGAAATTATGTATAACCATTTAAAATCATTCAGTCGAAGTTGGTGTATGTATGTATGTCGTTCGGCTCTACAAACTTAGTTCATAATTAACTAAGACCGTAAAGGAAAAATTAACTAAGTCCTTAAAATTAGGGAATAAGTTCTTTATGATTTTAAGCCCCGAATTTGAAAATGAAACAAGACCCCAAAACACTTATGGTCGGTTCATAGATTTCGAACGAAATCTTCGTTCGCTTAACTTACATGTTAAACAAAAACAATATTTTTTTTTGTTTTTTTTTTTTTTATTTAAGTTAAGCGATCGAAGTCTTCTTTCGAAAATATATGAACAAGCAGTTATTTCACAATGATATACGTCCCTATTCCCGAATATAGAAGATTACGTTAGCGAAGGCGGTTTTGTTATAAAGGAGAAAATCATTGCTCGCAACTGAAGGCATATGAATCCACCCATTAAAAATTTACATAAATCAATATTTGAAATGTTAAATGCAATTATATATTTATGAAATAAGTCCCTTAAACTCTAATTGGGCTTCATTTTATTTAAAAAATTTTTTGGAGTTACTTCACAAAATTAAAAATTATTTAGGCCCAAATTTACAGTCATTGGTTAATTATTAGTTAACTAAAATGATAACTATTGGTAAACTAGCATTTCATATTTACAGTATAATTGTTAACTAAAAATTTTATCAGAGCAAAAAATTAAACTCTATCAAAATACCAAATTTCAAAATACTGAAATATTATAGAAGTAAAAACAATAGCAGTGTGACTACTAAACAAAAAGAATATGCGTGGCAGCGTCTGTGTACAATTTCCAATAGTCATTTTCTACAAAAAAAAAAAAACAAATGTAAAGAATAATTTTCAAGAGAAGAGCTGTTGTCTAACTAGTAGTTAACTTATAACATTTGATAGTTTAACTAATGGTTAACAAAAACTGGAAATAATATTTTATTGTTTAAACCATTGCTAATAGCTAACTAATGACAGTAAATCTGGGCCTACATAAAATAAAATAAACAAACCTCCTTGAAGTCATTGTGTTTATTCTCTGTAGAAAAAATTTTTTGAATTAACTTGGGGAACTTGGGTCATTAGGGACTGCTGTTTACAATAACTTTTCTCGCATTTGTGCACTTTAACTTTGCATTTAAATGAATTACTGCGGACCGCCCTAATGCAAAGTAAATAGTAGCAGGGACAGTAACATATTAGTAACAGCAAAATTATCTGCAATATTCATAGTAATGGCGCTGTATCGAAGCATAAAATTGTGCATTTTACTGCATTTCCGTTTTTAATATGAAAAATAACAGACCAAGCGAACTTCGCTCTTTTTGATGTTTACTATCTTTTCAGTTTTTTCTTTTTAAATTATTCGTCTGCTTGTATTTTTTTATTTTTTTTTTTTTTTTTACTTAACACTTTTGAAAGGACATAAAAACATATTTAAATACATTTACAATAATATTGAAACAATGATCTGAAACATGTAGACACACACATTTTAAAATATATGTATTTTCAAATATATATTTGAAGGAGGCTTGCTTACATGAAAGTGTGTGTGTGTGTGTGTTAGATTTCAACTAAATAAAAAGATGAAAAACACGACATTATTTGATATTTATGTGAATTTATTTATGTTAAGAAATTATTTTGGGTTTGTTGCTCTTCTTGTTTTTGTAGTTGTTTTATATTAAATTTTAAAGAAGGTTTATTATATACGAGTACTTGTGTGTGTAAGATAAAGAGAGTGTGCATGTGTATGAGTGTTTGGTAACTTTGTTTTGTTTTAGCCATGTTTAAAGTGCATTTAGTGTTTTTTTTTGGTTTGTTTTGTTATTATGTTAGAGAACGTGCAAATGTGAGGTTACGTGTATTGGTTTTAGCATTTTCTTTAAGTTTTTTATGAAGTGTTTTATTTCTTTTTAATGTGTGTGCTTCTGCACCGTTTAAACGAATGTTTTAATTTTGTGTTGTTTAAAATTGTGTGTTTTCTTCTTCTTTTGTTTGCTTTAACTGTATAAAAGTATAGATTTATGTTCATATAGGTGAGTTTCAAAAATTTGATTTTTGGAAATTGACATTATTGTTGCATTTTATGTACTAGAAAAAAAAACAAATTACTTTTTTGAACTCAAAATATTTTTAAATGATATGATTATATTTTCAGGACTATGTCAACTGATAAAACCTGAAAATTATATGAATAACAATATAACTACGGCCTTACCTTTTGTATTTCTTTTAATTTAAAGTCAACTTTTAATTTCAAGTCAACTTAATAGTTTTAAATATCATACTAAATCAAACACTTAGGATATTAATATGAAGTCGGTTTTTTGAACTGCCATTACTTAAGAATTAACTGCAGATTTTTAATATTAAAACATTATTTAAATTTTTTCTTATATAAATATGCAGGTTTTGAAGTCACTTCCCCTAAAAACATTGATTTTTTCTCGATTTATAGTTCGCGCCTATACTACTTTGATATTTTTGGTGCTTGACAATGGTCGTTAATAGAAACATCTCCAAAATATATACTTTTTTGTGTCACCCCAAAAAGGCGAGGGTATATTAATTTTGTCGTCGTTCGTAATACATCATAATAATCACCGGGCACCCTATTAGGTATATAAATTCTGCATCAATCAAGCATGATTGATCTCACAACAGAAGATTTGGAAGGATAAAAGTTTGCAATAATTTATTTTTAAATGACAGATTTGTTCGGTAATGAAAATAATCCAAATTAGTACATTATTTTACCTAGGTACTATACAAATGCCAGGGAAACAAGAAAATTTGCATGATTCCGTTCATATTTAATATGCTTAAGTAAAAAAGCTTCATTTATACAAGAAGTTCTACATATCATTAACAAATAAAAGTGTTATATTCGGCTGTGCCGAATCTTCTATATAGTATTGAAAATCACATATTTAACACTCTTTGTATCTGTGGTTTTCATGGGCAACCCCATATGTCCATTTTTTGATTTTAAGGTGTTAATGCCATATTGCTTAATTTTAAACGTTCTTTACATGGTTCCAAAAATTTCTGAAAAAAGGTGGACCAATTCCGATTTTTAACCGTAATAGCCAAGCTTAAAAAGTTTAATGCCTAGCCTATAGTATGATCTAAAGAGCTTTTTCGGATTACCAGAAAAATTTTAAAGACATACACCATTGCCCATGAAAATCATAAATACAAGATAAATATCTAAGCTTAATTTGGTACTCTTCGCTCATATGGTATATGAGCTACCAAAAGAAGTTATTTTTCTATAACTGGTTAATTTATGAACCGATTTTGAAAAAATGAAGTTCATGGATTAAAGGAAAACTCCAAACTTAAAGGATTATGGGTAAAAATTAAAGATTTCTAAATATACGTAAATTCGAGGCAAGCGAGATTATTTGGTCATATCTAAACTGCTGGTGGACCAATCTTTTACAAATATTAACAATATATTAAAATAGCAATCCATTCCGCATTATATGTGATATAAATATGTAACAGTAGTGTCCATATTATGTATGAGGTCATCGGAAAACCCATTTCAACTTACATACATCGTTAAATCAACTTTGATACTTTTTCTTCCATAGTATTGCATATATTTTCCTTTAACTTTTTAAACAAATACAACTACAGTTTTTTAAGAAATTGAGTCTTCTTCTACTGAAGTCGAATTCATACAGGTGACCGCATTAGAGGTAGAGTTATGCTAACTGTCCCTTTTTTGTATGTTAGCTTATGTACTCTAACTGTCAAACTCGATACGAAACAAAATTAACAACCAGCATAACTCTATCTCCATAGCTCTCTCTCTCTCTGCTGTATGAATTCCAGTGTTGCCACCTTGGGAGTAATTATCCGAATTTGGTGCAATGTTTACTCTCGTGGGTAGAGCGTGGGTAATTTCTTTGAGGTGTAGATCAGGTGTGATTTGAAATTCTTTCATTTTAAAACGAATAATTTAAGGATTTGATTTTAGTGATAAAATGTATACCATTTAGGATATTGTTGATCGAAAAAGTTTGTTATTTAAAAAACAAGATTTCCATAGTTTCGCAACCAAAAGATTGATTGTAATTGCCGCCTGATGGACATTTAGACTTCGATAAATATGAGCTTCAAGGGGATTTAAAACACGAAGTTTATTGGAAAAATAAGGTATTTATCCTCAGAAGAACCCCTGGAGAAAGATTTGTTTCCAATACTACAAAAAGTAATAAATTTTGTGTTTGCTTTACCATTTTAAATGCTTTAGTTGAGAAATATTTAGCGATCTTAACATTAGTTAAACTGATTTAAGAAACACTTAATATACTTAATAAAGTCTACAAAGGATGAACATGAGCAGTTTGCACCTTCCCTAGAAAAGTGGATGTAGAACTTATTATTTAAAGTTTTTTTTTAATTCAACATTTTTTTATTTTTCGAATTTATTCTATGAGTTAAATTTCAGTTATGCATTTTATAAAGCTTTTTTGTAATAGCTCTATTCCATAAATTTTTTAGGAATGACTTTATACACTACCAGACTATTATATTGTAATTTCTTGTTACATTTTACCTTAGCTTTCCGTTGGATAAAGGTAAAATGTAACAAGAAAATACAATATAATAGTCTGGTAGGTAATATATAAACCCTCTCACTTAAATCACTTTAAGACGAAAAAAAACTCAAATAGATGTAGTTACCTAGATAGTATTCGGCGTACAGTATTCTTGTATTATTAGTCTTAACCTCATAATATAATTTTATTATCTAATTTGTTCGTTTTTGTATTTTTTTTTTTTTAAATTAACCGTTAATTTGATGTCAGGTGTAATTTCATTTAAATTGGTTAATTCGGCGTCATCTCAAGTGTAGTCTTGAATTTTGCAGGTGGTAACACTGATTCTCATTGTTTATACTTCAGTAACGATTTCGATAATATTGTAAATAACGTTTAACAAATATCTATAAGTTTTGAATGAAAATTTTTACAATTGGGGCATTCAAAAGGTAGTCATAAAAAAAACAAAAAATATGACTTTAGAGAGCAACCCCTCATAATTTAGATTTCTACTGTGTAGTTATGACAAAACAATAAACACAGCATAAAAAGTCTTATTGTTTTAGGACTATTTTGTTTGAAACCCAATAATCATTTTTTAAACTATTGTTAAAAAAGAAGGATATTTTGACAATATGACATAATAGCACTCCTTGTGAATCACCTAAATATGTTTTGAAAATAATAAATACACGGGATAAGCCAAAGCAACTAAATTTGCCCAAAATATTTCTTATATAAAAAATTTGATGAAAATAGGACAAATCATGTCACATAAAAAACAATAAAAAATGGTGCATTACCAATTCCCTATACGAATTATTTCCTGAAGTAGAGTTTTAGCGCTTTACCTGTTGTACGGGAAACTATGTACGTGTTGTATTACAATACGTACAGATTAAATTAAAAAGTGCCAGTTTAAAAAACAAATTTAATTTTTAATAGTTAAATCATTACACCGGCCAACAAGTTTTTAACCCATACACCAGAGTATACTTATCTAAGGGTTTGAGTTGTGCTGAATCCGAATCTTCACACAGAATTTTTCCATCACATCAGATTTTGTCTGGTTCCTTCTCTGAGATATCTTAGCCTGAAACTAAAAAATAAATAAATAGCGAAAATACCATGAATATACCGAAAGCCCAAATTTACAATATAGAAGTTAAATATTTATTTTAAAGGTAATTACTAATGTTTAATAAACACAGATAAATTCGCGCAGTTATAAAGTCACAAATATGGCGAAAACCAGGGTTTGTACTTTCTTAACTAAGATATCTCGAAACCCTGATGTCATCGAGAAATTCTGTAGTCCCAGGGTTCAGAATTTTCCAAATTTTGCAGGCCTGTGTTTTTAAGAAATATTTCTAAGTGCTTGTTTCTTAATTTTTATTTATTTTGTTTTAATCTTTTCGTCATTTTATTTAAACTTATTATGGTGGGTATCATAGATTTGCCACGACCGAATTTAACATTCTCACTTGTTTTATATTTTTTGTTTATTTATTTATTTTATGCAAAAAGGAAAAGTTTGACGAATTATATATCTACGGGCAGGAATTTTTGTTTTAATTTTAAAAATATATTCAAATTCAAATATTTATTATAACATTTTTATTTTACGCCACTGGGCGATATAACTTTTACGTCCCATCTATTATTTTAATTTTAATCTACTATAAATTTTTTATAGTTTTTTAATTATGAGAATTGCCCATATATTTTGTTCTTCACAATATTTATTTATAGATATGCGTTTATAATCCTTGTTGTCGCTTGTTAGAAAACTTTTATGCTCTACTATTACAGTGTATGTTAACGAAATCAACATCAAAGCCAAAAAAATATTTTTAAAAAAACTTGTTATATGTCGTCGTCTGTCCGTTAGTTTTGTTTGTAATTTTTTCCTTTTTCATTTTTTTAAAGTCCGCCGCAATGCAGCAAAAATATTTGTTATTCTTGCCAACTAATGCCATTGAATATGTATGTTTTATTTAAGTTAAACTTATAAAAAAAAAAAGGAAAAACAAATACAAGCATACTCTTAGTTTGAACTTTCAAATCATTCTTTTTTATTCAATTTTCTTGTTAATATTTAAAACGGTGTTTTTTTCAAATATTACAAAAAAATACTGATTTACTAAAACTTTTTTTTTTCAATTTATATTGTAAGTTTTAATACTTAACAGATAAACGAGAGTCTTTAAAAATTTCTATAAAGACAAAGCTTCAACGATTTTAAGAAGTATAAACAGCTTTTGTCAGAAAAGTTTTAAATTTGTTTTATAAACATTTAAAAATATTTATCAAAAATTTTTTTTGGGAATACAAAATTTATTATTAATCAGATTTATTTATAACGTGCTAAATTCCCAATTTTTATTTTTGATAAAAACACTGAAATTTATTGTAGAGTTAAAGCCACTACAATTCGAGTTGGAAAAAACAGCCAATTGTAGGGAAATGTAAGAAAAGATAAACTCACTGTTTTTTGTTGTAGTTTGATATTGGTACAAGTAAGACCTGAGAGCTTAAAATTCTTATTCGCTTTACAGTCTTATTTGTATAATATTTTTAGCGTTTCTAGAGTCTTTGGAAAAAGTTTCCTGGCGAGCTGGCCTAAGCAACCAGTGAAATGAGCATAGGAACTTGCTTTCCCTCAACAATCAATTTCAGTGTTTTTATTAAAAATAAAAACTGGGAGTTTAGTACGTTATAAATAAATCTGATTAATAAAAATTTTTTAACTTGTACATATCGCTCATTTACTTTAACGTCATAACAAAATAAATTTTAATTTGGAGAAAAACGCCTTTAAAGGGCTCGTTTTGTTTTTATCTTCTAGAATTCAGACTTACAAAGAAGTTCTTATTATTTAATAAATATAAAAATTAAACTTTAACAAAGTATGAAACACTTTGTATCATAAAGCCTTAAAATCGATTCTTTAGAGTTATGGCATTGTTTAAGCAAATAAGTACTAACTTACTGCCTGTTTGTAGAATGCGAGCGTAAAAGTGACTCATTTATTTTACATTTAAAACAAAAACAAATTTTGAAATTTTGTTTTTGTTTTAAATTTAAGTTAAGCAAGTCACTTTTGCGCTCGCGTTCTACAAAAAGGCATTACCATACCGATCGAATGAGTTTTACTTTTTGAATGGATTTAACGATATCCGTCCGTCCGGCTGGCTGCCAAGTTGCGTGAAAAGTACGGGTCACAATTTATGACATAATTTGATTAAATTTTGGTTTATAGGTTTAAAAAGTCACAAGGTCAAGCCTATTGAAAATGGCAAGCGAAATAGATTTTAATACCAAAACTTAGTTAAAAATGTTGGTATTGTTATTGAATTTGGTTAAGATAACCTCTATCAACAGCACAAAAAACTTTAATATGAGTTTTGTCCATATTTAACAAAAATTTGTTCTGGCGGGTCCATGGGTACACTCTCTGAATACTGAGGAATAGGTTAAGTGCTACTCGATTAAGCCTGTTTAAAAAGATAAAAGTAGAAATCCAAACAATATCATAAAACAGATGTTTAACCAAAACAAAGAAACTTGTGAAGTGTATTTATTTCCAAGGCAGCCACAAAAAACTTGAATTTTTTTTTAATTATCGTTTTAAAAAAGTACTTAATTTCGTAATAAAAATAAGCTTAAGTGTTCCAACAATACTGCGTCGAGACCACATTTTCCATACAATTTAACATTAAAATTTGTCGTGGAATAAAGTCATCGTCCTGACTTGAAGGTTTTGTTGCAGCAACTTTTTAAAATTCTGCTTTGAAATTGCACTAGTGACCAGATTATGAAATTCTAGGGTTACCATTTTTGTATATTTATATTGCTCTTTTTATATGTTATATATAAATACAAATACACCTACAGCCAACTCCAAGTTTAAAAGTGTGAGAATAACTAAACAAACCGAAATTGCAGAGTCCATGAAACTGAGTACCCTCACCAATCTTCTCATCTGTCTGAGAAATGAGAAAGAATTTAAAGTTACTGCCGACGTTTTAATTATGGGCTTAAGGATTTTTGATTGAAGTTGAAGACTCAATTCAGTTTAAACACTAAAGACAAACAAAATTTTGAATACGAAGTCTAAAACTGGCTCAAAGTGTTCTTTAAAAATCAACTACATAGTAAAGACTTTGACAAACAGCAAATAATTTTATAATTAATAGATAAAAATGCTAATTTACCAATTAACACTCTCTTGTCAGAACTGGAATTTTTAAATGATATTGAAAATACATATCGTCAGCTTATTATTGGCTTAACCTACTGACCATTCTTAAAAGAATTGAGTTAGGTTTAGAGTATATATATTTTGAATACCCCCTTTCTGAATCAAAAACCTGTTTCACGAAATTTGTTATGGCTTTTGCGATATTAATCATTAATTTGGCTCCATATCAACTATTTTAAAGTTTATCAAGTGCTGTTTTGCTCTACAAGTTCAAGCAAATTCCTCATACAAAAACGAACAAAATAAATTTCATTCTTACTTTGCTTGATTAGCGTAAGAAAAAAAAGGAGTTAAAGCGAAAGCAACACCGTAAGAAAAAAAATAGTTTAAGCAAAATAAAATGTTAATAACCCAATACAAAGCAGTAAGTATTCGTATGCAGCACAAAAAGCTAATTTTTAAAAATAAATTGAGAAAAGTGGCGCATGCGGCACAAAACAATAATTATCACTTTCATTAAATACTATAAACTTCTAAGATCCTTCATGAACACAAAAAATTACGACAAATAAATTGTCATATTGATAACCTTATTCGTCAATACAATTCATTTTTTAATTGAAAAAAATAATTCAAATTATTAACATTCAACAAATATTTTTAGCAATGAGTATGTATGTTATATTAAATAAAATATTCAACATTTTTTTTATTTTTCGAATTTATTCTATGAGTTAAATTTCAGTTATGTATTTTATAAAGCTTTTTGTAATAGTTCTACTCCTTAATTTTTTTAGGAATTACTTTATATGGAGTAAAACTATTACAAAAAGCTTTATAAAATACATAACTGAAATTTAACTCATAGAATAAATTCGAAAAATAAAAAAAATGTTGAATATAATAAGGTTGCTTATAAAAAGAAATAATTCCCAATATCTATTAAATAAAATATTTGTTATAAATTGCTAAAAAAAATTATTACAAAATTTGTCATATTAACAAAATGTTTTGTTGCTCATTAATTTTGAAAAATGTATTGCAATTTTAAAAGAAAGAAATGTATTAAAAATTTTGATATTATAAATTTTCTTATTTATATATAAAAATCTCTTCACAACTACCTTTAACATAAAAAGACTTAGAAGTGGATGCAGAAGAAGGTTTGAACACCTGCACAAAAATGGATTCTTGACGCAATCATCAACTTTAATTTGAAAACTAGAATAAATAATACAGCATTAAAACTTCGATAAAAAGTTTTAAATAAAAGCTTTACTTACCCAAAACAATAAAAAATTTAATTTTGTTAATTTTGTATTGAAAACTATTAACAAAAAAATATTTTTTTTTTAACTAAAACAAGTTGTTAATATGACAATTTACACACAATTTAACTAAGAAAATGTTAAAAATATCAGAAAAGTTTAAAATTTTTTTATTATCAAATGTTTATCAAAATATTTTGACGTTGTCTGAATCAGACAATTCTTGCAAATGTCTGACCTCATTCTTACGGACTTCGTTCAGATTTCTGTCGGACATTGATTATATGTACCGTCTGGCCACTTTCGGATCCATTTCGGAAAGATATATCGGAGGGAATTTATGTACGGATATTTCTTCGGATTGAATTCATATAGAAGTGGTGTTGTGTGTTTCTTTTTTTAAATAATTACAATTCTCATTAAGTTGAAAATATTTTTATTTTATATATTTAATTGTTTAAAAAAAGATTTGAAAAAATTGTACGTATAATATATGTATGTAGATACATGTACAATTTTTAATTATAAACTTTTATTTTCCAATAAAATAAAAGACTTCTTACAAAAATCTGTTTGATTATTACATTAGAATATTATTTCATATTCCTTCAGCTATCTGTCAGAAAACAATAAGAATGTCGGCTAACACATCAGAATTTCACATGCCTTTTTCACTAGATTTCTGTTAGATTTCTATCAGAAATGCCGTCAAAACAAACAGAATTTCCCACGCCGTGTCTGCCAAAATTAGTGTCAACCACTTCATATATTTTTGTGTCAGAAATCTGACAGAATTCCTATACGATTCCGACTTTTTTGTCGACGTTTCTCTCAGATATCTGAAAGACGTCAAACTATTTTGCTGGCTGGGTACATATTAATTCTTGTGAACGTTCACAAAAATTTAAATTTTTCTTCAAGAGATATGCCGGAAGCAATGATGGTAATACAAAAAAAATACTATCGGATATATTTGCAGAAAACTTTATGTAGACCTTCAATGTTTTTTTCCGATACGACTTTTTTACATATGCACCAAACCAATAATGAGCTTACGATGCATAGTAGCATAGTTCCAGTAATAATTTATTTTTAACTACATTCATAAGTAATGTCATTAAAACAAAACTCTTAACTTCATAACAATTAAACACTTATACACACAATTAAACAATTATAAGTTATTAATTAAAATTTGATAACGGGACATAATAATTTGGCTCAAAACTCAATTTTGTTTTATTCCCCCTTCGTGGTATAGAGCTTTTGGTCGCTATGCAGAGGCCCAATAGGTCAGAATTTAATCATTATAGCTATTGTTAAGAGAAAATATCCTCTTTGGAAGGATTTGAAGGATCTTTGTTTGTTTTTCCTGACAAGCACTTTAACCTGTAGGATAGTGTACCAAATAAAACACAGTTAAAATTGCGTTTCTAAAAGCACACTGGTATGCCAACATTTATTTTACATTCTTTTATATTAATAATATGCTTACCTACAAATATAATAAAATATATACACTTAACAGTAGATTAATGCTAAAAGGTGCAACAAAATTAAATGCTTAATACAACAATAATAAGTAAATGCCTAATAAGTAATTATTTGAACAATAAAAAACTTGATCTACTTAATAAATAAAAGTGCTTTCTTAACATAAGTCATTGGCTTAAGGAATTGATTAAAATGACAATTTTATGATTGCAAAATAAATAAAAAGAACCAAATGCAATGAACTTATGTTTGTTGATTACGAAATTTAATTCCTGCAAATAAATAAATAAACAAAAGAACATAATGAGCTAATATGTATTTACAGCTATGAAGCATTTTTGTATGAAAAACTTTGCAATAAAGTGTTTTTTTCAGGGGACATAGCAAAAGATTCGTTATATTGAGCTTTTCGTTATTACGAAGTATGTTTTGTCAAAGTTTTACTGTACAATGAAATGCAATTGGAGTTACAGTTACATGATATTTTTATGGTGAAACCCCCTTATGCAAAAAAAATAAAAGTTCACATTAGTTAACCAACACATTAAGCCCAGCAAAAGTGAATGCGATTAATGTATTGGCATACTAATGTCAACTTTAACTTTTTTTGCATAAGTCGGTAAGTAATTTTAATTAAATGAAATTCTTTTTACAAGATACGATAATCAAGTATATGATGAAAAACTATCGATTTCAAAACGATCGTTTTTAAAACTTGTGAGGAATATCGAGCGTTTTTAAAATCCATTTCTTAATTATAGTATTGATGTTTTGTTTAAAATACAGTTAAACTAACTATTTACTCTAAAATTTGAATATAGTCAGAAAATAAGGTAAAATGCATAACAAATCATTTTAAAAGATACTGTTGTGTAAATCGATTTCCATCACATACCTGAATATATATTTTATTCGTTTTTCATTATAGCTAAATTAATGTTTTTAAAAATCGCAACTACAATTACAAACATGGAATTGAGAATCCAAACTCTACAAAGTGTAAAGACATAGAAACTTAAGTTTATTTCTAATTCATATTTTGTGCCTCAACTTATTTAACTTTTTAAAGCTTTTTCCTGTGTATGTTTTTATGTAAGTTATTGATTTATAAAAAGTTATTTTAGTGGTTTTTTATGAGCTTTTTGAAAATATTGATTCCCAATTTTTTTTATTTCTGTATATATAAAGAAAAATCAAGTGCCAAACTAAAATAAAATAAAATATATTTGTAGAATTTATTTTATGTATTTTTTGTTTTATTTCTGTTCTGGTACAAATGAAATTTATTTCCCATTTCCGAAAACCATTAAAATTTTACTTTGAATGCTCAGACACACACTTGAACAAATGTTACTGTTAGTTGTACTTGTACTAGAGCACTGTTGTAAAAATTATTAGCAGTAATTTAAAATTACCAAAAACAAAAAAAAGGAAATTCTTAAAAAATACGATTATTTTTTACTCAATACTTTCACACCAACGTGTTGAATCAGAATCATTAACTGGGTTCGTCTATCCACCTGGTGTGTCTGACTGCTAGACTGGCGAGGACACTTTGTTATCTAAATTAGTATGGGAAATAATTTTTATTCATGGGTCTATAAGATTTAAGTCCTGGAAAAAACATACAAAATATTTTAAAATTCATTCAAACAAGAACAAAAATATGCGCCGCTGCATTGCTATCTTCTATTATAAACAAGTTAGAAAGTATAGTCAGTAAAGACCGACATACGATACCCTACACTACAGAAATCACAGATTAATTTTTGACAGTGTACCCTGTTTGGGACCCATGGTTAATCATGGACCCGCAAAAAAACCTATGGTATGGGGTTCAGATTCCTGTAAAAGTCATTTGTGCTGAATAGTATTTAGATATCTCCATCTTTATGAGATTTTGTTGTCTTTAAGTGATTTTAGGGAAGGGGTTTATAAAGGACTTTTGTTCAATTTAAGACTAACCAATAGAAAACACGACTAGAGAGGTATGGCATTATAAGCTATTTTCGGGAGAAGCATTTGTATGGGAGCTTTGGTAAAATATGAACCGATATCAAAAAAATTTGGTAAGATAATTAAACTTGCTATACCAGCATAATAAAATTATTTATGCAAACAAGACTCTATTCCAGAAAGATGCTTGTACTTGGGCTTTATGAAATTATAGACCGATTCAGCCAAGGACCAATAAGCTTGATCCTGCTGATAGTTGACACCTATGCACCAAATTTTATCAACATATCTCCAACATTTCGATCGGTATTCTAAATGGCGGGTCTAGGAAAAACATTTTAAGATGTTACAAGCATCAACACAAGAGCATAATACCCTCTCCAATATTGTTGTGTGCGTATAAAAAGCTGCCGATACTAATAATTATTAGCCATTTTGATAATTTTTAGAAAGTGGTCTGATGTGGAAACTAAGTCAAGTATGTTAGGTTTGGTAAGGTTCAGTGGGCAGCCAATACGAGGACGACTGACTTGGGTCCTTATAGCGGCCCCTTTGTGGTACCCTTAGCCAGTGACAAGAGTCAGCCAGTATTCATCAGACTATTCTCCAGAAATTACCGCAGCCTCGAACCACCCCGACTCCCTGCAGAACAGAGAGATCGATTTCAGTCCCAGACATGGCAATTCCGGTCTCCCGAAATGCCTAAGTCTAATATCCTCGAGACCGGGGCATTGGCAAAGGAAGTGAAACACCGTCTTCTCCTTCTCAGTATCATGACAAATTATACAGTAGTCATCGTAATCAAGACCCATCCTCCGCGCTTTAGTTCCTATCATCCAGTGACCCATAATGACCGATATCACTGTCCTTAGCCGATCCCTTCCGAGACGAAGTAGCACGAGCGTTCTCGCCGCGTCGTATCCAGGCCACAAAGTCCCGGCCGTTAAGCAGATGTGCTCTCCCTGCCATCTCTTCTGAGCCCTTCTATACGACTCACTCCTAATGAAAGTCTTGCAGCGAGCTATTGAAATACCGATCAGGCCGTCGACGAACATGTCGTCCAAGAGACAGGCTTGTTTGGCCGACCATCTGCAGTTTGGCTGCCCAGGCATTCACTGTGTCCTGGTACACATACCAGCGTTACCCTGGAATGTTCTGCGATCTCATTTAGAGACCTCCGGCATTCCACTGTTAACAGACGTCATGAAGACACCAGCCAGAGCTGCAATGGCAGCTTTGCTGTCCGTAAATTAACATATGTCCCTCGACATACGATAGTACCTCAGCCAGTTTGTCGCCCGCCTTATGGCAGAGATTTCCGCCTGCTATACACTACTGCCATCCGGCAGCCTAAAAGAGACCCTTATGCCAAATTCCTCGATGAAGACACCTCACCCTTCTATACTGCCCATCTTGGAACCATCAATATAGCCGCTTCGAGAGGTTGCGTGTTATCGAACAGCTCATCAGCATTGACATGATCAACTGTGAACAAAGTACCGATAAGGGGATTCCGGAGTACAATAGTCCACTCAAGTAAGTATGATACAAAATTTTTAAGAGAGTTTTTGCCAAATATAACAAAAACAATTTGTTCCAAATGTTAGCACACTAAAAAATTATTAAGGTCACCAAAAGCTATTTTCAAGAAAATAAAAAAATATAAAGCTGAATTCACCCCTTGTTTCCGAACAATATTTTTGTCTGGACAACATTTTTTGCCGAGATTTTTTTCAACACGATTAACCCAATTCGAACAATTTGTCTGAAAAAAACAAAGCTACCGTATGAAATACGTAATGAATCGAGGCGTATTAATTTAACAAGGCTGCAGGCAACACAATGACTGATGTATTTCTTGTTTTTTAATTTTTTTGATTATTTATTAAACGAATTCTAAATTAAAATAAATAAATAAAAGTCAAGTGCTTCTCTATTATATTTTGCGCTAAAAACAAGCTCTTTTACTGGCAAAGTATCTTCGTTAAGCTCCATATAATTTTTTTAAATTTTAATCGTTAAACTCCATATAAATTTTTATTAAAATTTTTGATTTGTTGGTATTTTAATGAAAATTGAGCGAAAACCATGCATAATATTAAAATTTTAACAGGTTTGCATTGTGCTTTTATTATTCATATAATATGATGTGCTGGCTCATTTCAATTTTGACTGAAAAATAAAAATAGTTGGCAGCATAGTTCAGCCTTGTGTGGACCAAAATTAAAATTAATCCAATTCAAGCTGAAATTGTTCCGAACAAAATTATTTATCTTATCTTCTCTCTATCAAGAAGAGGGACGTCAAACTACATATAAAAAAAATTGTTCGGACAAAAATTTTGTTCTGAAACAATGAGTGAATCTAGCTTAACTTAGTCATCGTTCAGACTTGCAATTTTAAAAATTCTGCTTTGAAATTGCATTAGTGTCCAGATTATGAAATTATAGTTTTGCAATTTTTTATTTGTTATCTTGTCTCTCCTCTTCTCCTGTTTATATTTAAAATATATATACAAATACACCTAACGACAACTTCAAGTTAAAAAGTGTGAGAATAACAAAAAAAAAACGGAATTTTAAAGTATATGAAACTGAGTACCCCTCCCCAATCTGTTCATCCCTCTCACCATAAAACTCAAGAAGCGCTACAATACAAATTGCATGTCTGGACGATGACTTACTATAATAAAAATTGGTAACTCGTTTTCTATTTGCTAAAAACTAGTTAATACTGAATTTTACTAAATTATCAACATATTTTGTATAGTTTTGAGCTCATTATCGGCTTTCTCTAAGGCATTTGTTTAAAGCTTTGTTAACTATTAATCCAATTTTTTTCTATTTAAAATAGTATACATTCTTATGAAAAAAGAGAACATTGTAAAAAGTCTACATTGACAGGTAACCAGCCAGCCATCCAATTTGATTCGGTTTATTCTGTTAACACGTAAAGCAATATTCATGTTTCGCTTACACATTCATGTTTCGAGCCCCAATCATGATTAAAACAACATGTTTCGCCTTACAACATTTTGAGAGCAGGCCATGTTGTTTCTTTTTGAAACATGCTGCTAAGCAGGGAAAATGTACTATCATCTCCAATTTTGATAACAAATCATCGCTAGTTTATCTAAACTAGCTCTCGAAAGAAAATCAAACCAAAATTAAAATTCATTTTAAATAAAGTATAGAAATAATAATATTAATATAATAAGGGAATTCACATGGTCGAGTATTGTGTTGTATTTATCGTATGTGTTAAAACTTTACCACAGTTGTAAATATGTTGTTGGTATTTTTGTTAATATATTTTACGATAATACAAACTAAGAATGCCTGTTTTTCATGTGTACTATGTTATATGCTCAGTGTCAACTTTTTTTGATTAATGTTTTTGTATTTTTGATTCCTGTTTTGAAAAAAATTTTAAAACTTCTACAACAATTACATTTTATTTATAAAAAATAAAAAAACAAGGAAGTCAGGAAATTTTATAAAATGGAATTAAACGAAACTATTTCGGTAAGTTATTGTGCACAAAAAAAAAAGAAAAATATAAATTAGCTGCTGTAACAAGGAAGTGGTCTGTGGCCGAAGATCTTAAAACATTATTTATTATTTCATCTTTTTCGCTTCTTTCCGGCATTTTTTAAAATGTTTCTCTTTTGCTCTGACGTTAATTTCAAGATTTTATGACTTATGATTTAGAAACTACAGCATGCTACACACAAATGTACTATTTTTTCAAATATGACTTTACGACTTATGACTCTAAGCTACCATGTGAATTCCAAAATATCTTTTTAATTTTTACTTTAAATATATATTATAATTTAAATAAAATAAAATATAAGTGTGCACAAAAAAAGAAATGTCAAAATGAAACAAGAATGAATAGTGTGAGGAGCATGTTTAGCAAATAGTGTTAGAGAGCGAAACAAGTGGTTCATATCGTCGTATAAATATAGCATTAAGATCCAATAAGAAGTGACTTAAACATAACGCCATAGCCATAACGATAACCATAGAAACCAAAATTCAATTCGTTTTAAAATTCAATTTGTTTGTATGCCCATAAGGTTCGTTGAAACAGCTGTTTTGTATGGCTATGGTTATGTCACGTCGAATTTGAGCTTTAGGTGTAGTTAGAAAGTTACCACACCCAATCCTGTTTTTACACGATATATACGTTCCAACGGATGCCGTGTGAAAAAAAATGGTGCAAAAAAGCCAGTATTTAAAAGAACTATATGGTTGATTTAATCAACTTTAAAAGCCTAAGAATAATAATTTTGTAAATACACAAAAATTTTCTTATTTTCATTATTTAGTGCTGCTTTTATTAATTTTATGATTTTTAAACCTACAAAAATATGTATAAAAAAATTTATACATATTTATAAAAAAAAGTTAATAATATGAAAATCCCATACAAATATAATTATCAATTATTTAATAAATCCTTGTCCATTATCTTATACTTCTTCTTCTCCTTCTTCACTCTTTTAAATTTAACGGAAATTTTTCAACTCAGCACTAGCCAGCGCTAACAGTTTGAAAAATATTCAAGATGTTGGTACGAAAATCAAAAATATATAATTTTTCTTCAAAACTGCAATAAGCGTTGGTTCAAACAAAAGCTAACACCCCAATTAAAATCAATTGGTTTGCTTGTCAAGCCGTCTGTTTAGTTTATTTGCCTCTTAGCAAACTGGCTAATAATATTTTAGTCCACCTTGTAATTTTTAAATTATGCAAAAAATGTCTGGGCAAATACAAATTTAAATGTACTTAAAGCTGGGTCTTGAACTGTTAGACCAATATTTTACTAATATTTATCGCAGTCCCGAAATTATATTAACCCTTCGTCTTACTCATGAGCATGGCCAAACATCTTTCCATGCATTTTGAATGGAAAATCATGTGTAAGACGGAGGGTTAACTTAGAATTATTTTCAAGTCAATTTTGATATTGCCATAAAATCAGTTAAAATAAGTCGCATATATGTAATCTTTAAGATTACAATAAAAATATTCGGCTAAAAGTCAATTTCGAAAATCTATTAAATTCGAATAAATCTTATACGGACTTGTATGTTGGTATTGTTATAAAATAGGTCACACATACATAACTCGTATACACTACAAAATTATGTTACTCGTATTTCTCTTCACGAGTCACGTTTACTAACATTAATACAAAAATCATGTAAGTTTTAGGTGTAATAACTGTTTGGTAAATATATAATTCCATTTTTAAAGATTTAATAAGCCCGCAAGAGTAATCGTAAATCAGTCATTGGAATTGCGGTCTCCTCTGTACCTTCTTTTTATTGATTTCAAGAAGGCATTTCATACCTTGATCCATCATGTTATCTGGAATGCTCTCTAGTGTAAAGGGGTCCTACCTAAACTTATCCAATTGAATAGGGGCAAGCTGCCGAATTCTACATGTTGGCGTGCTTAACCTTAAGATTGAGGTTGACACTGGTGTTCGTCGTTTGTGCAGTCCCCACTAATTTTAAACATAGTGCCTGACAGCGTGATACATTACCCTATGATGACTAATCTTCAAGCAAAGCTGGAGGACCTTGAATATGCTGATGACATATGCCTTCTCTCCCACAGCCATACTGTCATGGCCACGTAACTTAAGCGGCTCATTGACATATTAGCGAAAGCTGTTTTGAAAATCAACATTAATAAGACAAAGTTAATACGAATTGATTCCGGATACTCTAAGCCATTCCTGATAAAAAAAATACATATTAGAAAAAGTTGGGACCTACTGTTACCTTGGAGTTTTTATATCCTGTACTGGTAGATCTAGTGAAGACATCCTTAGCCGAATAAAAAAAGCCACATAATAAATTGGTCAGCTCACTTATATATGGAAATCGTTTTAATATCACGCCGCATTTAAATTAACATTTTTAACATTCATGTAAAATCAAAATTATTATATGGTTGTGAATATTGGAACTTTGCCTAAAGAGATACGAGCGCTTTGCAAGTTTTCGTAAATAAATGTCTTTGAAGAATTCTGGGAATCTTCTGGTAACGAACCATCTCAAAGCTGGAGGTAAGTCAAAAATAGTGCGATGGATAGACCTGAATATATAGATATATATATAAACGTTTGTTCCGGGTACGTGTTACTAAAACTCAAGAACCGCTGGACCGATTGACTCCAAAATTGGACAATTATTTTAGTCTGGAACCAGGTTTCTCTTAAGCTTAATCCCCAAAAGGCGACGTAGTTGTCGTCATATTTAATTTTTTTGTAATTTATGGTACGATTTGGCTGAAATGAACAAAATATTAAACAAAAATAAGTTTCCTGATCAAATTGTGACCCGGTAGATGGCGCTGGGGTCAAATTACATATATATTAATAAAATATTTTTGAATTTAATTTCATTATTTTTCATCTAAATACACAGAAAAAAAATTATTTTCATATTTGCATACGAAATTCGCATAATTGATAAAAAAAAATTTTAATTTTCTGCGATGACGATTTTTGCGGTATTGATAAGAAAAACTTTGTAGGTATATTTATTGAACTTTTAATCATCAACCAAATTCATTGAGATTTTTGAAATAAATCAAACAAAATGTTTATCGAATCTTTATTTATTTATTCATTTATTATGATGTGATTAATACCGAATTTTTATTCGTTGATAAGTACTTACACTAAAATTTGTTGTTGGGGGTTAAGCTAGTTCCTATACGCACTTAGCTGGTTGCTGCCAGATCATCAGGAAACCTTTTTCCATAGACTGGGAAAACTAAAGATATTAGACAAATAAAACTGTAAAGCGAATGAGAATTACAAAAACTGACGTCTCAGTTGCAACGATATCAAGCTATTAAAAAAATTAACAAGAGTTGTAAAAATACTGTCTTAACGTTGATCCAAATATTTTATTATTGAATATGAAGAAATATTTAATTATTGCCTTATTAAATATCTTTTACTGAGTGCTATTTTGATTAATTTTTTCATTGAATCAAATTAAAAGTTTGTTGACCTAAAATTTTAGTTTTAATAAACTGTGTTGTTAAAAATTTTCTTGGGATATTTTTTTCTGTGTACGAGTATATACATATATAAAATCGTTTCTGTGTACGAGTATATATTTAAAATCGTTTGTCTGTTAGTTCGTAAAGCGTAATCTTCGGAACTATAAGAGCTGTCGAGCTAAAATTTGCAACACACTTTTAGGTCAACTTACGTTATGCTTTTGTTTTTGACGCAATACGTGACCACCAAATGAACAATAAGTGACCTGTACTTTGCTCAAAATGTAACATGGACAGACAACCAGCCAGTCGGACTGACGGACAACGTAAGATTAACTCAGAAAGTAATTCTTAGTCGATCGGTATACTAAAATCTCAATACCCTCTCCACTATTGTGGTGTGGGTATAATAAAACATTTGAGGGTAAGACAACGTTTGCATCATCTGGTATATATATAAATACATACACTGGGCATGTTCTAGAAGTCGAAATGATGTGGAATTGAAATCGAACGAGATTGTGATTTCAATTATTCACAAAATGACTGTAGTTTTTCTTTTTGGAAAGATAATTGGTACTCAAATTATAAAGTTTACAAAAAGCAATATTTTTATGGACTTTTTAATAGGCTCTTTTTCAAAATTTTTTTGATTTTAAGTCCACTTTATTTCAATTTGTAGAACATTCCCGTATGTGTTTTTAAAATGAATTTTTTTTTTATTTTTCTTAATACATAATCTTTGGAAATAGGAAAAAAATCTCAAAATCTCATAATTTCGTATATTTCGAATAAGAAATTATGACTTTGTTAAAATAGATCTTAAACTATTGATCGTTATCGTAAAAAGGTAAGGTAATAAATTTTCTTAATAAAATGTGCTTAAAAATGTCAACTTATTATTATATAAGCAACAAATTTTATAGAAACTAACTACTCAATATCGGTGTAACTGTAATCGGTGCGACCGGATGATGGTCCTCAACGACCGTTTTTTTTACACTGGTCGGTGGGATTTTCGTCCGCTTGTAACGCCAAAAGTCAACGTATTACGAAGTAATTTTTAAAGTGTTTTCCATAAAAGTTTAAAGAATTTAAAAAAAAAACAAAAGTGGTAAGACAATTACAAAATAAGACTGTGGCAATGAGGAAAAATTACCTAAGTCTGTTTTTTAGTTTCATAGAAGAGCAGTTTTAATCTTCAAAATTTATTTCTGAAAATTTCCTTCTATTCTTATATAATCGGCACTTATCTGCTGTTAAAACTTTTCTAAGTTTTTATTCCTTAATGAAAAAATATAAGGAACAGTCATTTTGCTATAACTTCTCGAAAAATCGTGCAAAATAATTGAAACTTTTCCCATGTATACTTTTCAAAGAGAAAATCTCAAAAGTGCCATTAACTCAAATTGAGTTTAATTCGTCTTGAAACGTTTTTTTATTGCCACAGATATTCTGTTATAATGAAAATTAATTTTTTTATATTAATTTTTCTTTCATTCAAATTACAAAGAAAAGAAGTATAATAAAGAAAAAATTATTGAAAAATAACTAAATATAAATGGTCGTCGCCTCGTAGAATCATGGGCCTTATTCCTCAACAGATTTACAAAAAGAATATTTTCGAATTATGGCAACAGAAAGAGAAAGTTTTTGTCTTAAATTAAAAAATATAGATTTCTAATTAACTTTTTTATGCTATTATTTCCTCTACAACTGTATGCGAGTAAGTGTATGTACGTTTGAGGATTCAAAGCAGGACAACATTAAAAATATTCATGCAGCCATGTTGAGCATATACAAAATATAATAATGAAAAAAAAACAAAGGATATATAAAGGATTCGTGAATTACATGCATATCAATGTATTTATGTGTGTCTTTTTATATGTGAATATAAAAAGCAATAAATGCATTAGTATTTGTATTAAAAATAAGAAATAAAAAACAGAATAAATATACCATTTTTGTTTAGCCAACCAAAAAAAACAAACATGAAAAAAGATTTAGTACTCATTCGTATAGTTTTTGTTTCAAGCTAAAGAATTATTTTATACTCTTTTATATTTTCGCATTAAAATCTCATTTTATACATATTGATTGGCCATTATTTATGAATTTATCTTCTTTCAACTAAAATTACACACACACTCATACACTTTTAAACATGAATAAGTTCGTAGTGACGATAAATTTGTGTGTGAGTGCTTAAAAACTAAAAAGGGGTTCATATTTTTAGCTTTTTTTAACAAATTATTTGAAACTTAACTTTTTCAGATCATAAATTATCAAATCTTCAACCACTGGCAATGGCAGCAGCAGCACTCAGCATCCAGCCACCAGCTCAAAGCATCATAATCAAGCAGCATCAGGGACATAAAACAGGCAGCACTTTAACTCGACAAGTTTGTGTCAACAATATTGCAGCAAAAGTGTTTTTTTATAATATTTATTTTCTATATTTCATTTATTAGTCTTTGCTTCCACACATTCAGTTTTTTTTATTTTATTTCGATTTCCGCCAACTTTTCCATTACACATTCATTGACATTGTCTCGTTATACGTATCATTTTCATATTAGTTTTTTTAAACTTTAGATCATTTTAATCATATTCTAATGGTTTTACGATTTGGCTCCACATTCTTCGGCAGCTCTCTGACGTTCTCAAGTTGTAACAAATGTTGAAAGCGGAACATAAATTATGTCATTTCGTTATTGATGTATAATTTTTCTTATTTATTACATTTTTCAAATGCCATATCAGTAAGTATGTATGTAGTTGTGTATGTGTGTGTGTACAAAAATATGTAGTCTTAAATGAGTATGTATTTGTGCTCCAGTGTTCGCTTATGTGAAAAACCGTGATTTCCAATTTGAAAATAGTTTAATTAATGTGATTTGTGTATTGAGTTTTAGTGTCTAAATGTGTGTTTAATTCTAATGGTTCGGTGCGACCGGATGATGGTCCTCAACGACCGTTTTTTACACTGGTCGGTGGGACTTTCGTCCGTTTGTAACGCCATCTGTCAACGTTATTTATTGAAACAACAAAGTGAAAAATTACGGCAGTACTTCGGAAAATTTACAAGTGGCAATTATTTCTTTCATCAATTTGTCTTAAATAAGAAAAAAATTTCTTCCATTTCATTTAGAGTTAACGCGAACCAGTTTCTGCTATTTTACTGTACAAAACTTGGTCCAGAGCATACCTGTAACTTGAATTTTCTGATATCTTTTATTGTATTTGTTTAGGATCGACCAGAAGCCATAGACGAAGATGATGACCAGAGAACTGCAACGAGCACCCGTTTTTATGATTTATAATACTCGCCTTAAAACGAGTTGCGGTGTAGTTAATACAGCCTATTGCTTTTGCATGTGCTCGCCAGGCTCGTAAAAAATTGTGTTTGCAACATACGAGCCTTTAGCAAACACAATGAAATTTATATGAGTTCGGTTTTGTATTGTTTCGTAAATATATTTTTTCAACATTCGGCAATAGCATTCGTACTTCTGATAAACAACACAAGAAATGTTTGTGTAGGAATTGGAAAACACACTTGTACATTATTACCTAGAGCAGCGGTGGCCGCTGGTTACTCGCAGCATTCGTCATTCGCAGTAATACTTAAAGCAGCGTTGCCAGATGGTTTAGGAAAAAATCAATGATCATATATTTAAGTAAACATGTAGGGCTAAAATCATTATGAAATAAAGTGAATTTTTAATTAAAATATATAACGAATGCGACAGGATTATGAATGACAATTTTTTTATACGTCAATTTCATTTATATGTAAATATTTTTACAAAAATATTGACCAATGGCAACGCATCTCAGTCAGTTATATTATTGTGCGACGTAGACACAGAATTTAGTTTTTATATATTTATGCATTTTTGACAACAAATTTTACAACAAACACACAATTATATTCTATGAAGATAAAGATGCACATAAAACATTTTTTAAATGGGGGAGTGCGCTCCTTATTAACGGTCACTTTCGGCTGCTAATTGAGTTTTTTCTTTAAGAAAATTGTTTTAATATCTTATATTTAGTTCATCAGTTTTCATGACAGCAGGTGGTTCAATATATGTATGTATCATGGCGTAATGTAATTTTATAGATAATAATAAATAAAATACTTTAAAAAAGCATAACTAGTTTTCATCCATAAAATAAATAAAAAAACATGTACTAAATCTTTTAAACGCCTAAAATCGTCTAACCTACGACAAATCATAAAATCTGGCAGCCACGTTTTCACTTAATGTTAAATTTAAAATACACGAACATATACTAAATGAATATGCCGTGAATGTTGTTGTTACGAGCTGGTCGTAAAAAATAGAAAAAACACGAAACTTTGCTTTAAGTGGTTGTGATATTGTTCATACTTTTTTCTGGGCTCTTACTTCTTTATGTAGTTAACACATGTACAAGTAAAAAGTTATTGTGTAACATTTTAATGCATGAAGCTCGCTTTGTATGAAGAACGAGCCAACGAGCCAACATAATCAGTAAAAGCGAGCGCTTAAAAGTATTCGAGACTAAAAATGATTTAGTAAACAGCGAGTGCGCTCGCAAGTATTATGTATTGTTGCAGTTCTCTGATGATGACTTTCTAGATTTGGATATCGCACCCCTTTAATAGACGTCTACTACCGCCATGATATCTATTTATTAAGAATATTTTAGAAAGATGGGCAAATGGGAAAGATTTTAGATTATTTTTAAAAAATTTTGGATTTTTTATTAAAAACACTTTTTAATTTTTTGCTAACAATATATAATTTTTTATCCATAAATTCTTTATTTATTACCATATATTTGGTAATACTTTAAACAGAATTTTTACAATTAAAAAAATGGTAAGCAAAAGTATTCAAATTTAATAATTGTGATAATTGAATCAATTATTTTTTTAATTGAAACAAAATTAAAATATAATTTTAATTTAATTAATATTGTTTTGAAATAAATTTTTAATTAAAATATTAATTAAATATCAAAAAATCTCAATTGACTTTTTCGTTTAAAATAAAATAATTTAAAGTTGTAGGATTGTTGTAGGAAATGGTCAATATTTAATTATAAAAATTAACACATTGTTTGAAATGGCAAAGTTTTTTGATATTAAAATTAAAAATATCATTTATTGAAAAAAATATTCACAATTTTACAATTTTTAGTAATCAATATAATCATTTTGGTAATAGGTGCAAAATCAACAACTTGTTTGCTTGATATTATGAATGTGGTATAAATTTGGTGATTAGAGACAATTTTTAATTTTTTCCGTGTACATTTATTGTGGCACCCATAATGAATACCTGTAATAAATATTCCATCCCAAAATAAAACTTTTAACGAATTTTATATAAATTTTTTTTTTTGTTTGTTTTCTTTTGTCAATTTTTCTTAAGTTGGCAAAGGCATTTTTGAATATTTTTACATAAACTCAATCTAATAATTATGCTCTTCAAAATTATGTATATAAGCCCTAGGGGGAACCGAACTGACACCAAAGTAGTCCCGTGATAGGTCTTTGGTTCAAACACCTTATACGAATGGGACCTATCACTTTTACATGGGGTTGTCATTGGTGACGGTCAATTGACACCTAACAGCCACCATTAGACAAGTCACACATACTTTCTCAATGAACGTGTTTAGTGTTGGTTACTACAATGGAGTATTATTTCAATGCAATGTAGTAATATTTCAATAAAACAAGTCCAAGAACTAAATTTAAGAACCAAATTTTAAAAGGTCCCCAAAAAAAATACGTCACACCATCGGTGAATAATGTTCTGTAATTTATAACTTTTTCATATACCAGTTAAATGATTGATTTAAATTTGGACCGGGGGTTGGTATCTCGCCAAATCGGTCTACTAATACGGGATTTTCAAAAACTCGAATGTTGAACAATGCTTATTTTCAGGCCAGCATGTGATACAGTTTCTTGGACTACTGACAGCATGTCTGAAAATATGTGGGTTAGTAGGCAGATATCATCGAATAATAAGTTGTATTATTCATCACGACGTCAAGTACGCAATAAAATAGAAAAGGAGTTAAAACACAAACTTGCCGTATACATTTATTGATTTTAATTTATAAATTTGTGATATTAATTAAAAAATAAAATAAATTTGCACGAGCAAATTAATAATATCAATTGATTGTTAAATTTACTTTATTAAACGTTTAATTAACTTGATTAAATTTTTAGTTAAAACTGATTTTATTTTTGATTAATGCTTTAATTGGTGAAAAATTTTGGAAAATGTTTTCTATGTACACCAGAGTTTATGCTAATTTTGTTGTTATCTAGTTGCCTTTCATGCATAATTCGGCAGGTTGCATTAACATATAGACCTTTAATGCGTCTTATTAACTTAGTAGGTACATTCTAATGCATTCTATAACGTTAAGTGGTTTAATGTATCAAATGCTTTTTCGAAGTCTATGAAAGTGAGGTGCAGAGGTGATATACATTCCACAGACAGCTCTACGATCACTATCAGGCTATTTACATGATCGAAACAGGATTTGTAGGTGCGAAAACCGACTTGTTCCTTTCTAAGCTCAGGAAGAAGAGCATGTGATAGCCTTCTGGTAAGTATGTGCGCAATCAGCTTGCTAATCATACTTAAAAGTGTAATCCCCCTCCAGTTTTTACGTTCTGTGAGATTTACGTTTTTAATAAGTTTATGATTACGCCTTCAACAATTTTTTCTGAAAGAAGTTCCGTACACCAGAATTTTCTTAAAATAGGCAGGAGTAGCTGAGCACTGACTTTTGCGTCAAATGTTAGCATCTCTGGAGAAACATTGTCATTACCAGGCTATTTGTCTTTCTTAATTAAGCGATTTGATTGATTTGTTGATTTGCGTATCTCAGAAATGTCTGGGCAATTGGTGGGAATATTTGTGTTATTCATAAATACTTGCAAATAATTAGGAACAAAATTTCCTTTAACTCATTAAAAATTTTTTCATTCAAATTTTTTTTTTATATTCAACTTTTTCAGAGTTTTTTAAAAATTCATTAAAAAATTTTAAGTACAAATGAAACTAGACCAGATTGAAAATAATTGGAAGCGGATTTGGATACAGCACGCTAAAGTCAATTAAAATCATATAACAAAGTTCTTGCAGCGACTTTTTTTTTTTTTTTTTTTTTTTTTGCCGACCAGTGTTATCAGCCATGTTCTGGAATTAGAAATTAAATAAATTGAGAGTGAGGTAGATTTTCAGTTGAAGTTTTTGTTATATTACCATATTTACTTTGATTTTTAGAAAAGTTCTGATGAAGATTAGCTGTATTCATAGTATGAAGCAAAGTAAATAAAAAAACTTTGACTCTTTATACTTTTAAATTAACTAAACATATACTGGTGCTGTGTAAATTCAACACCTTTTTGAGTAGACTTGTGTCGTTCTGGAACGAGCTAGTTCCATTGAACGAGTCCGTAATAGGATAATTTTAATAGTTAATTTTTTATCGTTCCTCGTTCCGCAATTATGCTCTGTGCCGCAAAAGCAATCCGTTGGATCATGACATGTATTTCGTTCACTTATTTCTGTACACTTATGGCCATTTTCTCAGTGTATCGACAAACTGCCTGTTACTTAATGTCGACAAAAATTTATTAGACCGATAAGCTGATCGTTAACGATTTTGGTTTTTTCAATATACCGACAAAAAACATTGTTTTTAGTTGGCAACACGCCTCAAAATACATGTAAAGAGTTGGGAGTCAGCTGATTGAATTGATCTGTATGGCAAATGAACGGCAAATAAATAATTGGCAGATGAGTGCCTGTTAGCTTTGCGACAGAATAGAAGCAAATGAGTCATTGGGAAAATCAAATTTCTTTAATGTGCAGTTTTTCGTCGGGAAAAGAGATACTCGGCTAATGAGAAAACGGCCATTAGAATGAGGTAGATTTTTAACTTTCGTGTTTTTATGTCGTGACATATAAAAAATTTTGTAATTTTCAAATGTGATCCCAAGCAATATATTTTTGTAACATATCACATGTTCTTCAAAAGCAACGGCATGCAGATACGCGTATTTAAAAAAGGTGCAAATTTACAAAATTCTTAAAACCTACTTGCAATTTATTGAAAAAGTTTTTATTTTTTTAAAAAATTTAAAAAAGCTTACGGACGACATAGAAGTTTTCTCGTTCATCGTTCATTCATTGTTCAAAGCAGTGTTTAAAAAACTTAAGTCAAAAGTCGAAAAGTCGCAAAATTTTAACTTTTCAATGCTTTTACTTTTCTCTGCTTTTTAAAATCAAACATCGATTCTGTTAAAACTTATGAAAACAATCGGCAGTCGTGTGCTAAGTTTTCTTCTGCTTTTGATAAGTTAAAAAAATCAAAATCGCAAGCAGTGTCTTTGCTTTTGAAAGTTGTCAGAAGTCGTAGTCTTAAAAGCAGGCAGTCTTTTAGTTTTGTACATTTTTAACAGAAAAATATTCTCTTTTCTCTTCTGTTTTTTTTTTACATTTATACTTACTCACACACAGGGGTGCCAGATGGTGTTGGTAAAAAATCGGCATATTTTCAAAAAAAAACAAATATTTTAAACACAAAAAAACATGTTTTTAATAACAAAATCGAAAAATTCAGCATTACATATAAAAAGTAAAAAAGTAAACGTTTACAACGGCTTATGTAAATTTATATATTGTAAAGTTCAGCCCTATTTAATTACATTCAATGAAGCGGATTTTAGCGAAACGGAACAAATTTTTTTTTTTGGGATTTATAACAAAATATTTTTAATTATTCTAAATATACAAATATTTTTATCAAAAACTAAAAAATAAATGCTATGGCGATTTTGGCGATTTTTGACATTGAATTTGGCGAAAAATTTCAAAATCAATCTGACAACCCTGATTGGGACTTATAATTTGCAAATACAAAGAACTTTTTGCTTCTGCGACTGTTTGCGACTTACAAAAGCAAAGAGATTGATTTTACTTTTACTTGTGAAACTGTTCAAAAGAAAAGAAAATCAAAATCACAATTTTTAAAACAACTGCTGGCAAAAGTGTCGTTCAACTGTTTGTTTTTCGTTTTGTGATTTTGCTTCGACTGAAACTGTTGTTGATTTCAGAAGCACAAGCAGAAGTAAAATCAAAAGAAATGAAAGTTATTGCAGTTTTTTAAACACTGGTTCAAAGTAAAAAAGCAGGAACGATGAACGACTTAAGGCCCAACCATAATATGCATAAGTTAGCTTAAAGTACTGTCAAAAATTAACGAAAAGTCTGTCAAATGCATGAGAAAATTAAAAGAGACTTTAAGGTGGCCATAATCTACTTACATAAACTTAAGGTCCATGTTGCATATATGTGCAATATTTGGTTTTCTTGTGAGTACTTCAAATAAAGAAATACCAAAAATTACAGCCCTGTATTTGTTTTAAAAAGCTTGTTAATAAAAAATTATACAAAATTAATAAATGTAAAATTCATCTTTTTCTATATTCTTGTTTTTCTTTATCCATTTCAATTTATTTAATTTTTTGTAACAACACACAAACAGCTGATTCCATACGGAATGTGCGTTCAGTTTGGCACTTTGCTGAAGCAAATGACATTTGACGAAACTTAACGAAAAGATTCATTAAGTAGATTATAGTTGGCCACATATGTTTTATATGTATTCGCAGTCGGCACGATTCTACAAAAGGAACGAATTTGCCCAACTCGTTTTTATTTTTTGAATTTAAAATTACAAAGAATTTAAACAAAATATACAGGCATGTCACAGAGTACAATTCCGTTCGGAATGATTCCGTTCGGAACCGAAGAAAACATATTTTTTTATTGAATGAAAGTATATTTTGATAGTTTTTTGGCCTTTAAGACACAGAAAACTCCCATTCCGTTCAGGAAAACAAAAATGGTTTCATTCCGCAGTTTTTTTGTAATTTTCTGAAGCACCAAAATACGGAATGAATTCCGTTTCCGAACGGAATTTTACTCTGTGACATGGATGATAATATCAAACATTTCATTAAACTTTCTATGCTGGTGAATTCTAAAATGGATCAATACATGTACATGTTTCCCCTAAAACATATTTGAGTTATGCACGACTACCCTGCAGACAAAGTAACTAGAATTTAGATAGAAATCTACTGGTTGGTTTTTACTTTAAACTATTTGCACTTTTGTTTTTTTTTTCATATCGTATTAAACGTTGGGTTGTCATAGGAGCCCAGCTAGTTCACATTGTGCGTTTTTATATTAGTTTAAAGCTAGTTACTTTATTTACAGTATAAGTACTTCTAATAAAAGCATAACTTAATTTGACATTCCCCTTGATATTTTTTTCACACTAAATTATTGTTTTAGAATAATTCTAAGCACTTACTCCTGGAACCAGGGAATATTATAATTTATTTTCTTGTTACACCATGTATCACTTTTTCTGAATTCCCCTTTGCTTACAGAAATTTAAAAAAATTAGCAGATTACTCCGATATGGGTTTTGTCATCATTCTACATTTTAATTTTGATGTATTCTACTTAATAATTTTAACACAAAGAATATTTCTTCTTTTTGTTTATTGTGTAAGTCTGGTTCTCTGTTCAGTATTTCGTGCGAAATGGTGTCAAACTCAATATATATATAATTTCTGTGAAATCAAACGAAAAAATGTTGATAGAGTTGTACTATATTCATATTAAAACAAGCATTCGAAATGTTTCAAGCAACATTTATATTTTACTTGCGATACAAGTGCAGCTTATATTATTTCTCACAGAATTTTACCGAAAGCTTATCATTTTTTGTAATTTTTATTTCTGTATTTGTAAAGTGGTTTTTATAACAAGCGTTTCACAAAGAAAAATGTAGAAAATTGCTAAAATTAATAATAAAATGAATTTTTTTTTTGTTTTTTTTTTTGATTTGGGAAGCTATAACAATAATATTGTTTTACTCTTTTTAATGATAATTAAAAAGCATATGATTTTTGTTTACCTTCGCAAAACAATGTTGTATACTTGCAATTAATAAAAAAGTTAGGTTGGGTTAGAAAGCCTGGTTCGAAGCAAATTTCACACCCTCGCCCAGAGACCAATATAGTCCATTGTTACGCCTTAATTAGTGTAAGAAATCTAGTGTAAAAGAGAAAAAGAAGTAAAGAGTGAAAGCACAGGAAAAGAAGATAGCTGCGCGTCCGAATTCTACCTACTAAGCATCGGCCACAGCATGCGCGATACTCGGCAGTCTTTTCGGCCCCGTTAAACCCAATAACTCCCGCTCAGAACCCATTTCCTTATTCTTCATTCCCTAATTCTTCCAAAGTAGAAGCCCATTAGAGGCCTGGCCACCTGCAACCTGTCAGCATACTCCATTTCTCGTTGCCGGTGATGTTGCGCTTACCCGGTACCCAGCAAAGCCTCGCCACATAATTCCCTAAGATTTCTCATAGAGCACTCCTGCAATCGTCCACTAGGCTGAAGTTCACATAACAGCCCATCAAGGCCCTAAGCCCTGCCTGGCTGTCCACATATATAGTGACCTCTGAGCCCTTGGCAATGTTAGCCCCTACCAATTCCACGAACCTAAGAACCCCCAGAACCTCCGCCTGAAATACACTGCAGTCGCCGGGAAGTCTAAATGACCTTCTGATGTCCAGATCCTCAATATAGACCCCGAACCAGTGCCCTTCATCTTCGAGCCATCAGTGAAAATAGCAAATCCCCTATACAATCAGCCCTGGCCACATCAGCACAACCTAGAAGGCAATATCACCTCTGGCGAACGCCCAAAATCGACCCTTGTGCCCAAATAATCCGTAGAGCCTGGCGAGACCCGGTGATAACCGCCAGTACTTATTTCAGCCAAGATCCGCGAGTGACCCTCCGTGAAATTTTCCAACAGTACTAGCTCCCTCAGCCTAAGAATGCTCCTGGCTGCCATTCCCATCACATACTGCTCTATAGGCAGAAGATGTAGAATAGCATCCAGGGCCACCTAAGGGGTACTTCTCAAGGCACCTATCATGCCGATCGAAACACACCTCTGAGCCTTAGACAGAAGGCCCCTCCCATTGGGACGCCTCTTTAGTCTCTCCGGAGTATTCCTCCTCCAGGACAGCTTACTGTCCAGTAAAACTCCTAGATACTTAGCACTATCAGATAGCCTATGCTCTACTCCCCCTAGTACCGTCAGCCTAAAATTCTCCACCTTGTACCTTCTAGTAAAAATAACTAACTGTGTGTTTTCCGGATTAACTCCCACACCCTTATCAGTCGCCAATGCTGACAGTTCGCCTAGCGCCCTTGCATGACATCGCTAATTGCAGCAAAGCCGGGAATAACGTTGCAAACCCCACTTTTTTCAAAAACTGCTTATGTTTTTATTGTCATTATTTTTAATAATCTAAAAAGGGAATATTAAAAACAATAGTCCTGCCTGTTAAAAACGTTGTTTTGCTCTCCTGAAAAATATTTATTTTGTAACTAACAACGTTATTCGCGGCTGTTCTTCAATTGTCGGCAGAAACTTGATCGATATTAATATATGTTACTACATCTTCCTATGACCTATCCTGTCAAAAAGTCCCAGAACGACATTGTCAACCAAGAGCCACAATAAGGCAGAGAGAACTCCGCCTGTATGGTCCCCCTAGTCTCGAGTTTCCTTAAGACCTCTTTTCCCCAGTTCGAGTGAATAACTCTGCTGCTAAGCATCAGAGTTATCCCTTCGACCTTAATCACTCATTGCCTGCCTTATAGCCTCTATCCTCATCTATATCCAGGAACGCCGCCAAGATTTATTCCTTTCTTCGCAATCCCCTACATCACTACAACATGAAGCGCACTCTCAACAGACCTACCCTTAAGATAGGCATGATGAGCGCCGCTAATGATGCCGGCGTCAATCTTCGTCATCAGATGTAGATCAATAAGTCTTTCTAATGTCTTCAAAAGAAAAGACGATAGGCTAATTCGTCTAAAATCCTTGGGTTTAGAGTGACCAGTTCCACCTGCCTTATGTACAGTGATGCCAATTTAGGGAATTTTCCCTTGTTGTAGGGACTTTTTTCGGAAAATTTAAAGCGTTGGGAAAAAAGGACAGCTATTTTATTTTAAGGCAAATATAGGGAATTTTCAAAATATTACCTCATTTTCAATATATTGTGTAAAAATACGTAAATATTCGTATTATTTTCATTTAAAAATTTAAATTTTTCATATACAATAGCATTTAAGTACAAATGTAGTATATTTCAACAGAAGCTAAAATGTATGCAAATATTAAAAGGGAATATTTAATGAATGAAATTTCTACATAGCCGAGAAAAAATAATAACACTTTCGAAACTTAGAGAAATAAAATCATACAATTTGGAATTTTATAAAAAAAATTAATTAAAACTTTTAAGAATGTGGGAGGATATATTTTTGAAAGGAAATTTTTTTTTTTATATTTTTGCTTAGGGGAACTGAAGTAAATATTTGGTATCAAGTTTGCTAAAAAATATTAGATACTTATATTAAAAAAATATTTAAAATAAGTATTGTTGAAAAAGGAAATGATGAGGAACTGAAAATCAAACACGCAATATGAATTAGTTTTGACTCTAGATTGAAGAAAATATAGTGGCGTTTCTGGCAAAAAAAATTTAATTTGTTACAGTGCTTATTTTTAAATCGAGATTTTAAATGTTTGAGTTTAGCATTGTACATATTTATTTTGGTTTTTTCTAGTTGTTAATAAATATTCAGAAATACCTTAATTATAATATTTACAAAATGTTTACAGAATATGTATTTGTTTGCCTTAAGCCTAAAACAATACATTTTTAACGTAGGGAATGGTGTAGGGATAATTTTTTTAGTTGTAGGGGAAAAAGGGAATTTTTTAAGACGCGTAGGGATTTTTTTGAAATTACTATGGCATCACTGCTTAGGTATGAAAATAAGCCTGACCTCTCTTCACCCTCTAGGAATGTAGCCGTTTAACAGACATACCCTTAATAGTTTCACTAGCAATAGGAGTGATGATTCCTGGATATTCTGTAGCATAGCCGGAAATATACCATCTGGTTCCGCCGATTTGTATGACCCAAAAGTATTAACCGCCCATGTAACCTAATCCAAGGTGGTTATATCCCCCACCGCTTCCTTTATCTCCCCCCACCACCGAGCCCGATCCGAACAGTGTATACCCCGTTGCCTTAAATCCAACTACCCGATTATTGTTGATCCAGGGCTCTTGGATTAAGGACACGTCCACGTTGTTATAGAGAGGTAGTTTAATAATTCGGTTGAGGCTGCTTCACAGTGATACAGGTTTATCTGCACCACTGTCAGACTTTTAGGGGGTATATTTTATGGAAACCCTAAATCTGATAGACCCCAACCCAAATATCGCAACCCCACATATAAAAACGTTAGGTATAGAAAAATCGCGAGATAGATAATATTGATTCATGTCAAAATTTTCGTATGAAATAATCAATGTTGCTAAACATTTTTCGCAAGCTCGAACAGAGTAGTAGGCTGTAAACATGAAAATTATTTGTCATCTCTAAAACCAACCAAAAATTAACGTTTTTCTTCTTGTAGTGTTGTTGTCTTTACAACAGGCTAGTAAATTGTTCTTAATCTACTTTTACAGAGGTGTTGTTGTTCCTACAACGACCAAGTAGTAAAGGGGTCTGTACACGGTCAACATTACTCATCAAGCGCTATGGTAGTATTAGTGAAAATGTGTTTGTATGTGCGACACCGACGATGCTGGATGGAAAATCAACAAATTTTGATATGACATTACAAGCATTTTGACCGTGTGCAGACCCCTTAAATCGTTTTCTACTAACTTATGTAGTGTTTTTGTTTCTGCAACACTGGTTCATATTTTGAGAAGGATACCAAAATTATTTATTTTTATGTTCTCCGATTTTAAAATTATTTTATTCACATGAAAGAAAATACTAGTAAGCCTAGGAAGCCAAAAAATTTCAACACTATTTCAATTATTTCATTGAGAATAGGGTGGTCCAAAATGGATTTTCTCAGTATTAAGATATAGTAATGAATTTCTTAGTCAATTTTTAAAGATGAAATGCTCATAACTTTTTGTTTTCAAGATTTTTTGACAGAATAAGTTTTGTGTAGTAGCTTATCATATTAATTATTTGTGGTTTAAAGCATTTAACTCTGCAGCCAGTAAAACTATTTAATTTATTTTTTTTTATGTCAAAATATCCCGGAAATCTTCCACTTTATAGAGCATAAGTCCTGCCCGACAAAGGGCGTCAAAAAATCTATACTCTCTTGTAGTCCGGACTCTAACCTACATTTATATACCCCATTGTATACACATCTGGCTCCGATCTTGCGAACTTCAGCAATTTCTGTGGCCCAAGGTAAGGTAACGTTACTGAAATTAAAGAAGGTTAATCTTAAAGAATTTTCGACAATTCAAACAGTTCCGGCCAAATAAGTTATCTAGCATGTCGGTTATCAATTAATTTGGAAAAGGTAAAAAATTGCTTTTATTGGCATTTTTATGAATTTATTGTAGATGAACGGATATTGCAAAACGAATAGGTGACATAAATTGACTAACACGTTAGATTTCTGAGTAATTTAAAGTTTAAAGGTTAAACATTAGTAAATAGCCGCAGTATAAAGTTTAAAGTTTAAATACCTTAAAATGTCATCCTAATTCAAAAAAATGAAAGTAGTAGGAAAATTATAAAAAAAAAGCTAGTATGGAGTTATATTTAACGTGTAAAAATAGGTATATGTATAAATGTAGGATTTGATGATGACTATATTTAATTTTAAGTAAAACACTTGATCTTTTGTGTTTAATTTAATTTTATTCAATTCATTGTGGGCTTAAGTCTAGGTGAAAAAGTATTACAATAAAAGTACAAAATATGAAAAACCGCACAACGTCTTGTCTCGTCGAACTCTCTATACCGCCTCTCTCAACTGCCACTTCAAATGAACAAACGCACACGGAGCACACAATCATCTGTCAGTTATCTTCTCAATCTATCCCAATTCCCATTCGTCCGTTAACCCTACAATGTCTGCACTGTCCGCAACAACTTAATCCCACATAAATTATAAATTATGTATATAAATTAACAGGTAATTTATTGCCAGTATGTAAAACATTATAATTAAAGGTTTATGGAAAATTCGTTTCATGAAACTTTTATTAACCTGTTTTATTTTTTATGAATAAGGCCGTAAATTGGTATTTAAAAAAAGGCTATTTATGTTTCAAAGAAGTATAAAAATGCATACATTCATATATTTTCTTCATTATTCTTCAAACAATGGTGAAGTTCAGTTATAAAGTTCTCGCTGATATATATTTTTAACAGAAAGATGAAATAGATATTGTGTTACACATAATAGATAATCCATTCTTTAAATTATACAACGAACAAGAATTAAAAATTTATAAAATAAAAATTAAACATTTTTCATTTTTGTTAAGAAAACGGTACGTTAGATGTTCCAAAGACAAGAAAATGAAATCATTACAAAATTTATATGATATAAAAGCTTGTCGCGAGATTTAAGTACAGTGCAACTTCGATAGCCCGGACATGGGCAAGTCGGGTCACTTATATTCTTCACCGTTATTACTTCAGTTTCGGTTCTTTCATTTGCAAACGTAATTGTCAAATTTCGTACCAAGTGCCACGTTTTTAAATAATTAACGAAAACATAAAACAAAAACTTTAAATGAAAAATGCGATATATTATAAAGCCTGGGTGATGGAAAAACTATTAGGCAAGTTGCCGAAAAATTTGTTGTTTCTAAATCAACAATTTGCGACATTAAAAACAAAAAGGAGAAGATAAAACAAATTATTACGAATACATATAAATGGACCCGGTAAGATTTGAGCTTCAAGAATCTATTACACCATTTTCATAATATTGTTACGTTACTGCCTTTTCAATGACTTTTTTGGTTTATTTCCTTTATAATAAACCTCTTGAGTTCTTTTATTGCAACTTTAATAAAATAAATAAAACACTTTACTTTATAGCTGTACTATAAACTATTCACGCCACTTTATTTAGAACTTAGTCAATTTTACCACTTATAATTGCGATGTACACACTTAAATAATCGTACTAATTCTGATTATCGATGCCAACCTTCGCGAGTATTTATACTCTGCTCGCTGACATCTAGATGTCTCTAGAGCATGTCTGTAACATTTTCGACATTTCTGGGCGAATCGAGATTTTATTATCTTACAGCTAATATCATTATGCATTAAAACTGTGGCTGAATTTAAATTGATTTATACATCAATAAACTAAAGCATACTTTATGGGTTAAAAATAATCTTAACACTATTAGTTATCTATAACAATCATTTGTACTAGAAATCTCTGTACAGTGGGTTTACATTAGAAATATGCGAAAATAATACTGTAACATTTTAAACTAATAAAATTACTTATTAACTAAGCTTATTCTTAACTAAAGTTACTTTCGTAACACTGCCCCCCACTTAAGCCTGTTCGTCCCGAATAGGCTCAGAATCACCTCTTCCATAAGGGGCTAATCGTTCCAAATGAACAACTTTCATTTTTGCCCTTGGGCTTTTGTGTTTCTGTATTCGATATACAACGTCATTTAATTTCTGTAGCACCTTATATGGCCCATCCCAATGTGTCTGTAGTTTGGGAGATAAAACCAACTGGCCCTCCTTAAATCCTTTCGAATTTGCCGCTCGATCGTATCTGGCTTTCATCTTGTCACTGGACAGCTTAATACGGTTTCGTACAAATTCATGAAGCTCATTAAGAGTTTCTTGTTCTTGTGAGGTGAAGCCTTCATTGTTTTCACCCGTTGGTATAGGCTTAACGCCAAACTCTAGATCTCCTGGTAGTCTGAGCTCTGTTCCAAATACAATTTTGGCGGGTGTACGAGAGGTGGAGTCGTGAACCGCTGATCTATACGCCAACAGGAATTTTGAAATGTGCTCATCCCAGTCTTTTTGTTGTGTGCTAACTACTTTTCGCAAATGTTCCTCTAATGTACGGTTAAATCTTTCAACCATGCCATCAGATTGCGGATGCAATGGCGTTGTTTTTGTTTTCCTTATTCCGTACAATTCACACATTTCTTGAAATATAGCAGATTCAAAATTTCTGCCCTGGTCAGAATGCAATTCCGCCATAGCGGCACACCCAATTGTTCACAAAGACGTCCACAACCGTCCTAGCTTCTTGGTTTGGGATGGCATATACCTCCGGCCATTTACTAAAGTAATCAATGACTACTAGCACATATTTGTTGCCGGCATTACTAACAGAAAAAGGCCCAGCTATATCCATTGCAATTCTTTCAAATGGGGCACCAGAATGGTACTGTTGTAGCGGCCCACGACTTCTCCTTACTGGACCTTTGGCGGCCATGCATTGTGCGCAATTGGTTATCCATTCAGTTACGGCTTGTTGACAGCCAACCCAATAGAACCGTTGTTTTAATTTTTCTAAGGTCTTTGTCACACCAAGATGACCACCACTTGGACCGTTATTAAATTCCCTCAGAACTTCTTTTACTTTCACTGACGGCACTACTATAAGGTTTTTAACTGATTTTCCATCAGTGCTATCCCACGTACGGTATAAGAAGCCATTTACTACTTGAAGGCTGTTCTACAGAGCCCAGTATGCTTTCATCAATGGACTTTCTGGCGTAATTTAGTTTCGAGTGGGTCTTCTGCCCTCTTCCTTGGCTTTCAGAATTTTTGCTAAAATTGGCTCATTTTTCTGCGCCATTGACCAGTCTTCATGGGACTCTATCTGCAATAGACGACGTCACAGAAGTTTTCTTTTCCTTCAGCCCTTACACAATGCTTGCATTCCAGCTTACATGGTCGCTAAGACAGAGCATCCGCATTGCCATGTTTTCCACCTTTTCTATGTTCAATGCTAAAATCGTAGCTCTGAATGCGCTCAATCCAACGCGCTATCTGGCCTTCCGGATTTTTGTATTTTAGCAACCACCTGAGTGCAGAATGGTCTGTTCTTAAATCAAAATGTTGACCATACAAGTATTTGTGGAAATGCTTTATGCACTCCAGTACTGCCAGAAGCTCTCGCCGTGTTACGCAGTAATTCCTCTCAGGCTTCGAAAGTATTCGACTGTAATAGCCTACAACTTTCTCTACACCATTGACCACTTGGGACAGCACACCTCCAATTCCAAATCCGCTTGCATCGGTATCTAGCACAAATTTCTTTCCCGCGATTGGATAAGCCAAAATTGCTGCTGTGCACAATAATTCTTTAAGCTTCTGAAATGCTTGTTCCTGTACTTCACCCCAGTTATACGCCTGCGCCTTTTTGGTAAATTCATGCAAACTGGCCGCAATATTGGCAAAATTCGGTACAAAACGCCTGTAGTATGTACATAAGCCTAGAAAACTGCGTAACTCATGTAGATTTTGAGGGCGAGGCCATTCCATAACTGCCTCTTTTATATCCTGCACAATATCCTTTTCACCATTGGTGGTCACATCGAGCCTTCGCACCTTGCCTACTTGTGGTCTTGAAATAATTCTAGCAGTTTCCTGGGCTAGGGCAAATGAAACAGTCTCTGCAAATGTAGACTTTTGTGATGTACATACCGCTATTTTTATATCTGCATCCCGAATACCGTTTACAAATGCCTCCATTTTAAAATTATCCAAAAATGGATGATTCTCACCAGGGTACGTAAGCTGCACAAAACGCTCTATCTCGAGTGCAAAATCCTGTAAAGTTTCGTTTGCCTTTTGCACTCTGCCTCGCAACTCCATTTTGTAATTTCTGCAACTCGTTGGAACGCTTTCTAGAACTTCAGCCGCAGTCCCATTTAAAGCAAGAATTAACTCTATGGTCTTTTCATCTCTGTTCCATGCATTTCTGTTAGCAACTGTATCAAACTGGAACTTAAAAACATTAAATGGCACACTACTATCAAAACAAGGGGCCTTTATTCTACTCGAGACTTCTGGCAAAACTCGTACAGCTGCCTCCTGGCATTGAATGTTATTTACTTTTGCCTCCAGATGGTGTAGTTTTTCATCAACTTCTATTTTTACATCAGACAACTTTTTGTTGAATTCTATTTCCAGATCGTCAACTCTTTCATTTATAATAGTTGAAATCTCTTTCAGCTTCTCAAGTTTTTCATTAGTAGCCTGAAGCTTATAATTGGTAATTCTAGAATTCTCTTGTATTTCAGCTAGAATTGTGCTCGTTTTCTCATCCATTTTTCGAGAAGTTTCAGCTAGAATATTGCCCGAATTTTCTTTTATCATCATCACCATGCTTCTGGAATTATCGTCAATTTTTCTAGAAGTTTCATCAATTTTTCTAGAATTTTCTTCCGACATTTTTTCCATTTTTGCCAACATAGCAGCAAACATTGTGTTTAAATGAGGAGGTGCTTTTATACCATGTGAGATAAGGCCATGATGGCTTTATCTCTCATTCAATAGGGAGATAAAGCCTTTTTTCCTTTGAATTGGAGATAAAGCCATAATGGCCTTAGCTCACATTAGCAATATTAAAAAATGGCTTTATCTCTCATTTCAGTTTTGAAGAACTTTTGCATTTTACATTGATTAATAGTTTTCTTATGATTTTCCCTTTTACGAAATGTTTACATTAGGTGTAAACATTCCGTATAAGGGAAAATCAATAGTTTTCATTGAAGGAATAAAATCTAATAATATTAATAATAATAATAACATTCTGTAAAAAACTGTCTTCCCGGAGACACTAAAGTTAAGTATTGAAATCTGGCTTCGCATACTAAAGTTTTTCTGCGTGGAGGCCTGCGGCCGTGCTTACGGGTTTTCTCCTACAGTAGGACACGGCAGGTGGCTTCGCTGAATAAAGTTTTCTTAGTTGTTATTTTTTCAATGATAACTAAGGCTTTTCTCTTTTACAGAATGTTTACACCATGCATAACAATATTCTGAAAAAATATGGCTTTATCTCTCATTTGCGAAAAAAATATGGTTACATCTCTCATTTCGCAAAATTTTAAATATGATCTTACCTCTCAATGATTGGGCAATAAGGCCATTATGGCTTTATCTCCAATTCAATCGAGCAATAAAGCAATCATGGCATTATCTCACATGGTTTAAATCCATACTGCTAGCAACTGCACGTGTACATACCTCTATTTCTTCTTTATCCTCGAATTCGTGGCTACCAATGTCAATATTGCGTCGTTCGAATTCATCTATTAACCTCTTCTGCAGCTCTGCTTTATTTCCTGCAGTTGGTAGATCTAACTTGCTCAACTCTTTCTTGAGCTGATCAACTTTAAGTTCTTCAAATTTCATTGCTGTCTATTTTTTTTTTTCTAATTTATTTAATTTTTGCAATTTCACTTCTGACACCAATTGTTAAGTTACTGCCTTTTCAATAACGTTTTTGTTTTATTTCCTTTATAATAAACCTCTTGAGTTCTTTTATTGCAACTTTAATAAAATTAATAAAACACTTTACTTTATAGCTGTACTATAAACTATTCACGCCACTTTATTTAGAACTTAGTCAATTTTACCACTTATAATTGCGATGTACACACTTAAATAATCGTACTAATACTGATTATCGATGCCAACCTTCGCGAGTATTTATACTCTGCTCGCTGACATCTAGATGTCTCTAGAGCATGTCTGTAACATTTTCGACATTTCTGGGCGAATCGAGATTTTATTATCTTACAGCTAATATCATTATGCATTAACACTGTGGCTGAATTTAAATTGATTTATACATCAATAAACTAAAGCATACTTTATGGGTTAAAAATAATCTTAACACTATTAGTTATCTATAACAATCATTTGTACTAGAAATCTCTGTACAGTGGGTTTACATTAGAAATATGCGAAAATAATACTGTAACATTTTAAACTAATAAAATTACTTATTAACTAAACTTATTCTTAACTAAAGTTACTTTCGTAACACTGCCCCCCACTTAAGCCTGTTCGTCCCGAATAGGCTCAGAATCACCTCTTCCATAAGGGGCTAATCGTTCCAAATGAACAACTTTCATTTTTGCCCTTGGGCTTTTGTGTTTCTGTATTCGATATACAACGTCATTTAATTTCTGTATCACCTTATATGGTCCATCCCAATGTGTCTGTAGTTTGGGAGATAATCCTTTCTTTCGTTGGGGACTAAAAAGCAAAACCAACTGGCCCTCCTTAAATCCTTCCGAATTTGCCGCTCGATCGTATCTGGCTTTCATCTTGTCACTGGACAGCTTAATACGGTTTCGTACAAATTCATGAAGCTCATTAAGAGTTTCTTGTTCTTGTGAGGTGAAGCCTTCATTGTTTTCACCCGTTGGTATAGGCTTAACGCCAAACTCTAGATCTCCTGGTAGTCTGAGATCTGTTCTAAATACAATTTTGGCGGGTGTACGAGAGGTGGAGTCGTGAACCGCTGATCTATACGCCAACAGGAATTTTGAAATGTGCTCATCCCAGTCATTTTGTTGTGTGCTAACTACTTTTCGCAAATGTTCCTCTAATGTACGGTTAAATCTTTCAACCATGCCATCAGATTGCGGATGCAATGGCGTTGTTTTTGTTTTCCTTATTCCGTACAATTCACACATTTCTTGAAATATAGCAGATTCAAAATTTCTGCCCTGGTCAGAATGCAATTCCGCCATAGCGGCACACCCAATTGTTCACAAAGACGTCCACAACCGTCTTAGCTTCTTGGTTTGGGATGGCATATACCTCCGGCCATTTACTAAAGTAATCAATGACTACTAGCACATATTTGTTGCCGGCATTACTAACAGAAAAAGGCCCAGCTATATCCATTGCAATTCTTTCAAATGGGGCACTAGAATGGTACTGTTGTAGCGGCCCACGACTTCTCCTTACTGGACCTTTGGCGGCCATGCATTGTGCGCAATTGGTTATCCATTCAGTTACGGCTTGTTGACAGCCAACCCAATAGAACCGTTGTTTTAATTTTTCTAAGGTCTTTGTCACACCAAGATGACCACCACTTGGACCGTTATTAAATTCCCTCAGAACTTCTTTTACTTTCACTGACGGCACTACTATAAGGTTTTTAACTGATTTTCCATCAGTGCTATCCCACGTACGGTATAAGAAGCCATTTACTACTTGAAGGCTGTTCTACAGAGCCCAGTATGCTTTCATCAATGGACTTTCTGGCGTAATTTAGTTTCGAGTGGGTCTTCTGCCCTCTTCCTTGGCTTTCAGAATTTTTGCTAAAATTGGCTCATTTTTCTGCGCCATTGACCAGTCTTCATGGGACTCTATCTGCAATAGACGACGTCACAGAAGTTTTCTTTTCCTTCAGCCCTTACACAATGCTTGCATTCCAGCTTACATGGTCGCTAAGACAGAGCATCCGCATTGCCATGTTTTCCACCTTTTCTATGTTCAATGCTAAAATCGTAGCTCTGAATGCGCTCAATCCAACGCGCTATCTGGCCTTCCGGATTTTTGTATTTTAGCAACCACCTGAGTGCAGAATGGTCTGTTCTTAAATCAAAATGTTGACCATACAAGTATTTGTGGAAATGCTTTATGCACTCCAGTACTGCCAGAAGCTCTCGCCGTGTTACGCAGTAATTCCTCTCAGGCTTCGAAAGTATTCGACTGTAATAGCCTACAACTTTCTCTACACCATTGACCACTTGGGACAGCACACCTCCAATTCCAAATCCGCTTGCATCGGTATCTAGCACAAATTTCTTTCCCGCGATTGGATAAGCCAAAATTGCTGCTGTGCACAATAATTCTTTAAGCTTCTGAAATGCTTGTTCCTGTGCTTCACCCCAGTTATATGCCTGCGCCTTTTTGGTAAATTCATGCAAACTGGCCGCAATATTGGCAAAATTCGGTACAAAACGCCTGTAGTATGTACATAAGCCTAGAAAACTGCGTAACTCATGTAGATTTTGAGGGCGAGGCCATTCCATAACTGCCTCTTTTATATCCTGCACAATATCCTTTTCACCATTGGTGGTCACATCGAGCCTTCGCACCTTGCCTACTTGTGGTCTTGAAATAATTCTAGCAGTTTCCTGGGCTAGGGCAAATGAAACAGTCTCTGCAAATGTAGACTTTTGTGATGTACATACCGCTATTTTTATATCTGCATCCCGAATACCGTTTACAAATGCCTCCATTTTAAAATTATCCAAAAATGGATGATTCTCACCAGGGTACGTAAGCTGCACAAAACGCTCTATCTCGAGTGCAAAATCCTGTAAAGTTTCGTTTGCCTTTTGCACTCTGCCTCGCAACTCCATTTTGTAATTTCTGCAACTCGTTGGAACGCTTTCTAGAACTTCAGCCGCAGTCCCATTTAAAGCAAGAATTAACTCTATGGTCTTTTCATCTCTGTTCCATGCATTTCTGTTAGCAACTGTATCAAACTGGAACTTAAAAACATTAAATGGCACACTACTATCAAAACAAGGGGCCTTTATTCTACTCGAGACTTCTGGCAAAACTCGTACAGCTGCCTCCTGGAATGTTATTTACTTTTGCCTCCAGATGGTGTAGTTTTTCATCAACTTCTATTTTTACATCAGACAACTTTTTGTTGAATTCTATTTCCAGATCGTCAACTCTTTCATTTATAATAGTTGAAATCTCTTTCAGCTTCTCAAGTTTTTCATTAGTAGCCTGAAGCTTATAATTGGTAATTCTAGAATTCTCTTGTATTTCAGCTAGAATTGTGCTCGTTTTCTCATCCATTTTTCGAGAAGTTTCAGCTAGAATATTGCCCGAATTTTCTTTTATCATCATCACCATGCTTCTGGAATTATCGTCAATTTTTCTAGAAGTTTCATCAATTTTTCTAGAATTTTCTTCCGACATTTTTTCCATTTTTGCCAACATAGCAGCAAACATTGTGTTTAAATGAGGAGGTGCTTTTATACCATGTGAGATAAGGCCATGATGGCTTTATCTCTCATTCAATAGGGAGATAAAGCCTTTTTTCCTTTGAATTGGAGATAAAGCCATAATGGCCTTAGCTCACATTAGCAATATTAAAAAATGGCTTTATCTCTCATTTCAGTTTTGAAGAACTTTTGCATTTTACATTGATTAATAGTTTTCTTATGATTTTCCCTTTTACGAAATGTTTACATTAGGTGTAAACATTCCGTATAAGGGAAAATCAATAGTTTTCATTGAAGGAATAAAATCTAATAATATTAATAATAATAATAACATTCTGTAAAAAAATGTCTTCCCGGAGACACTAAAGTTAAGTATTGAAATCTGGCTTCGCATACTAAAGTTTTTCTGCGTGGAGGCCTGCGGCCGTGCTTACGGGTTTTCTCCTACAGTAGGACACGGCAGGTGGCTTCGCTGAATTAAGTTTTCTTAGTTGTTATTTTTTCAATGATAACTAAGGCTTTTCTCTTTTACAGAATGTTTACACCATGCATAACAATATTCTGAAAAAATATGGCTTTATCTCTCATTTGCGAAAAAAATATGGTTACATCTCTCATTTCGCAAAATTTTAAATATGATCTTACCTCTCAATGATTGGGCAATAAGGCCATTATGGCTTTATCTCCCATTCAATCGAGCAATAAAGCCATCATGGCCTTATCTCACATGGTAACAATATAAAACATTTTTAGGAAATGAAAAAATGCAGAAAATCCAGAATTAGGGGAAGCGCTTAACACATGGGTTTTGCAATAAATAAACAATCATATCCCGATTTCATAAAAAATTTTAAAAGCAAAGGCCAAATTCTTCTATGTAAAACTGATGGGAAAGGACGATTTTTTAACGAACTCAGGCTGGTTAGATAAATTCATGTTTTAATTCACAAGACTATTACAATCATTTTCACTACTATGGTCTGGACGACTCGATAGTCCGACCGAGCCCAAAACTATTTGTGTCCGGATTCTCGAAGTTGCACTGTACTTGTATTTACTTAGTTTTCAAATTGTAATAGTTACATCAAGTTACACCAAGAGAAAATCCTTTGTAAATATAACGATTTTTACGTTCCTGCAATGAATTTTATCACCATTTTTGAGCCAACGTAGCGCGTCATTCCCGCTTTTTTCTTATTCATGTTACTTATCAAGTTATAATTTAATTTCGTTTTTTATTCTTGTTACATCTCGCTATGTACCACTTTTTATAAACTTACCTTTCAATGACAGTAAAGTAAGTAGTAAATTGTAATTCATTTTCCACTCCGCAACGACTTTCATCAGCACGAAGATTTTGTGTATTTAAATTAACAGTTGTAAAAAAAGAATGTGAGAATTGTTAGCACTTGTTTTTCTCTTTTGTTGTTTGTTTCTGAACCTTAAATGATAAATTACGTTATCTAGATGACGAGATCGTTGTATTAACGAAACAAATTGTTATATTTACTACAAATTATATGAGTGTTCACATTTTTGTGTGCTCATATTAATCTTAGTCCCGTTCGATTATGTTTATGATAGTTAAGTTAATGTAATGATACGTTTCGTTTCGTAACATTAATTACAAAATCATTATAAAAGTTACTATTTTTTTAATTCTCTTTGTTTCTTTTGCTTTTTTCTCTCTTGTTTGCTTGATAAAGCGTCGCATACTGTATAAAACAAGTCGTAAAGATAATGAAAACATACGTTACACGAATGAATTGTATCATTCATTTATGTCTTAACGTACATGTGCTCCTTTTTTTTAATTTTTTTTGTATTTGCGGTGGTGTCTGAAAAACCAAAATAAAAGTTTTCGTTAAAAGTAGGAAACTTTTCATTCCAGAAACGTAATTTTATAAATAATTGTTAAAAAATTTAATGAAAAATGAAAAAAAAATGTGAGATATGTCATAGCATTATTCGGCCCTATTCCCGTTGGCGTTATTGCATTAGATGTCGTTCCTATATCGTTGTGCTTTTTATCGTTGTTTCATTTCTAAATTGGCATGCTTGAAATACATTGAAACCAAGACGAAAAGTTATCGAAAACAAAGTTCAAGTGATGATGACGAAACTATAAAGATGAATATACATCGGAAGATTTTACGACAGAACATAAATATCTTTTCCATGTCAGTTACAATGTAACAAACTATATTTTTATAAAACCAAGTGTAAATACATTTATCTACACACATGCACGTGTGTATCTTAATTAAGATTTGTGAACACATTTAGACTTTATAAAATTGCATTTAAAGTCATTCTTAACGCTGAGTTGATGCCTTTAATTTTTACTTGGCTCAATAGAGCTGCAAAACAATCGATAGTGCTATCGATATTATCGATGGTTTTATTTTAAGTGGACTATCGATAGCTTTTATTCGATAGCGATACTATCGAAAAATCATCACTACCAAAACAAACGTGACGCTGCAATTTCTTGTAAGTAAACAGAAATTTTAACAAATTTAAAAGATTTTAATAAATTCCCTTTCTTCGATCAGGCGATAAATATTATTTGGTGTTGACGGCTCTGAAAGTTATGGACAAATATCTGAAAATAGTAAACAGTAAATAATATGAATTTTTAAAATATGAATCCCCATTTATTAACAGACACTCTTCTGTAGGTACTAGCACGATTATGCTGACCAAAAAAATCACGTAAAAGGCTTCCACAATCTTAACTTTAAATTAATTTGGGCAAAAAACTCGACGTTAAGGAGGGACCCACAATATACATACATCGAGCATTATGGGGGACCACCCTTTAGAAAAATCGAAATAGTGAATATTTTCCAAACTGTTTGCGCTACCTAGTGCTAACATAATAAATTGAAGACGATACAATTTTTTTATTTGAATTTATTAAAAAGGATTAATTAGGTTTGGGTCGTTTATTTGTTAAAGGAAAGTGCGTGTTTCTCAAGCTGTTTGTGTGTTTTGTTTGGCTCTCCCCACTGCTACACGAGTATGTGCTAGGCAAATTAGATAAGATTATTGCTTAAGAAATAAAAAATAATATAACAAAATTGAAAGTAAAAAAAATTTAATGTAAAAACTGCAACATCTGCACAATTTACAAAAAAAAACTCATTATTTAAACAAAAAACTTCAAAACTGATCAATGCTTAGAAAAACTGCAAAATGCAGATTAATCTGCACATTTGGCAACGCTGCAAGTAATTTGGAACTGAAATATAGCTGGCAGCCCCCATGTTTAAATAAATGATACTTTTGAATTGACTTGACCACCCTGCTTACTTCAAATAAAACTCTTGAAAGAAACCAATGGTTTTGATCCCTGATAAGCAAGTGGCTCTGATTGTCAACAGCATGACTCATAAACCTTAAAAAATATATACACAGTAAAAAATATGTATGTTAAAATATACATAATTTATTTAAAACATTTAAAAACAATTTAATAGAATTGACAATAAAAACAAATAAACTAAAAGTGTAATTACAATTAAGTTAGCAAACATAAACAATTATTGATTGAATTGACAAGATTTTCATATTATTTTATTTATTTCTTTTTTTAAATTATGATAGAATTTCATCAGAATATATTGTTTGTTTTTATTTGGAGAAGCGTTGTAAATTTGAATTTAATTGAATTGCTTTTTGGTAGACCAATTATTTTATTAAATAACATTCATTTAAATAATTAAATTTATATAAAAACATACATACATAAATAATTTTACTATTGACTAGGGTTTTGTTTTTTTACATTATTTTCGTTGTGATTACAAATTGTTTTTCAATAAATTGTGATATTTTTTGATTTATTTTATAACTTTTCAGTTTCATTATACATATATACAAATATTTATATATAAGCTCACTAGATTTGTATAAAATGTTAGACATGCAATTTTAATATATTAAATAATTTTTTTAAACAAAAAGTTTTTTTTTAATTTGTTTGACAAATAATTTGATTTAACTGCACAGATTCTTCTCTGTCTCTCTGAATATCTTTGTATGAATTTGTATATGAATTATAAAGCCAATAATTTAATTATTTTTAAGCTTAATTTTTTTTGTCTAATTGTTGTTTTAATATTAATATCAACATTTATTAAATTAATTAAAAACTATTTAAAACAAAAAAATCTTTTTACTAAATACTCGTATTAAATAGGACAAGCCAGCGAGTTTAGAATGAGGAAATTTTGTTTTAAAATATTTGTAAAAGAGCCCTTTTTAAGCATTCGAGATTCGTTTGACGTTTCTACATAAACAAAATGGTGTGCCAGGATTTCGAACGAGTCTGCTGGGTTGTAAGCTTTGCTTCAAAATTTGAGTTTGGGCAGCAACCATTTGTCATGTCTATAATTAAATAAATAATAGATGAGCCATCTATTGGCAAGATTAGGAATTTTGTTTGTATTTGTTTTAATACCGAATGAAAGTTAAATAAATAATTTAAAATACAAAACCGTTAGAAATAAATCTCAATTTTTGTTGTTTTTCTTGCGATTTAAAAGTTATTTCCTATGAAGTGTATAACTCAACACAATGATTTGTGATTATAGCAGTTGCAACATTAATATTTGAAATAGACGATGAAGATGGGGTAATTGTGCTGGTGGCGCTATCAGTTGCTGCAACAACTTTCGACTTGGCTTTAATAGCCGGCAGACTTGGAGCAATGGAGGAATTAGCTAGTTTTGTATTTGCTTTTAAAGCACTTTGTTCTACTGTTTGATGACTGGTATCGATGGCAAGCAATGGCTGTTCTATTGGAGGCGTTTTCAAAATGCCACCCGGTGGTGTATGTACAGCTGCTGGAGTAGATGGAGGTGGTGCCGCCAAAACAGCGGCAGTTTGTAAGGGCGGTGGCGAGCTGTAATGATGATAAATATTTGTGTGAGTATGTCTTGTGGGTGCTGCTGGTGGATGCGGAGGTGGTAATGCCATTTTGCTATGATAGGAGGGATTAATGGGTGCTACAGTTGGTGGTGGACCAGTCGCTACTGCAGGATATTGCTTGGTTGTTGGCACCAGAGTAATTGCTGGCGTCTTATTTGGTGACAGTATTAATCCACTTGTGTTGGAAGGTATTCCTACTGTTGGTGGACTTAGTGGTGATGCTGGATTAGCGTAATTTGTTGGTTGCACAGCTGGTATATAATCGAGAGAATACTAAAATATAAAATTAAATATATTATTGTAAAAAAAAAAACGTTTTAAATAATTTTAAAGTAAAAGATTAACGGCCAATTTTACCAAGTTCAGTTATAATTAACTATCAGTTATAACTGACAAAAACATATTGTTAACGAGAAATGAAATTAATATTAAGTTTTAACTGAACTTGGGGAAATTGGCCGTAAGAATCAAATATTATACTACTAACTGAAAATGTTTCTTCTATAAAAATTTTTTTTGTAAATTCAAATGTGTAAGAAAAAAGTTAAATTTCGTTATTTAAAATTCTCCAATCCAGTACAGAAAAATGCGCTAAGCCAAATCTCGTACGTTTTTTCAAACAAAAGCCGACCGATTTAAATGTATTTATGTTAAACAAACCTGCCAAGTTGTTTAACAAGACGCGCATTTTTTAGAGGGTATTAAATCTAGATTTTTGTTAAAGTTGAATGTAGTTTGACAATCATCTTTACTGGAATATTCTGTCCCAAAAATCCAATTTTTAAGAGAGTTACATAAATCCTTATCCTTGTGATCATATGTGTAGGAGCTAGGTGTAGTCATGGACCGATTTTCGCCAATTTCAATCAGTGTTTAAAATGCTACAAATACTACCAATTTTTTTGATATAACTACTCGTATTACTACTGCCATAATTATGCTACAGCATAAGCAATAGCACTAGTATATTTTGTAGTTATATTATTATTATTATTACTTATGCTGAATGTTGAAAAAATTAAATTCGAATAAAACATAAAATACCACAAGAGCACCAGTTAAAGGAATGTAATCATTAGTGTTTTTGCTTTTCAATTGCTATTTCTAAATGTTTACATATAAGCAAAATATGTTTCTCAGGTAGCAATTAAACTAGTTTTTGATAAATCAATAGAGTAGACGAAAAAATCATCTTCAGTGCTGATTCTTTATTTAAAAGAAAAAACTGTTATGTTTTGTTGTTGTTGATGCAGCTCGACCTGAAAGACACCCAGTGGGAAAAGGCCTGCTTGAATTTTTTTATCCAATTCTTAAATTTTTTTTTTCTTAAATTTTTTTTTTTTTTTTTTTCTAATTTGCTAAAGAATGCCGCATAGAAGGGGTACGCTCTTTAGAATAAAAGATAAGATATACATTCCACATTACCTTCTGTTAGAAGGGAGAAGATAAGGAGTAAAAGCAAAAGAGTTTTTTTTTCATCCAGTTACCATTATTATGTAACTGCAAAAGAAACGAGAGCGAAAAGCCTACCTAGATATGAGTATGGAATGAAGCGAGCAAGCCTTCTACATCCAAAAGGAGGAGTACAGAGGCCTTCTAGTCGTGTGGCCCAATTCCACGTGCAGGTCAAAGTTCAGGGATGGTGCAGTTGATTCTGGACCAGTAAAAGTTTAGGCAGCTGCACCTTCCTGACTTCAATTGTGCCAATACAACTCCGGTCCGACGTGGTAGGTTCCGTTTATCGTTTGCAACGGGTGGGGGACGACCTCCTAAAACAATATTCTATCTGTTTATGGTAACCGGAAGAATATTGTTTTCTTGCAACACCACAAGCAAACACGTTATGTTTTGTTGTTCAATTCGGTGTTTGAAATTGAAAAGCTGTTGTCCTTGTCTGTCATACATAAATTAATTGCGTTTTCAAATACAATTCCGACGAAAATAACTTGATGATATATTTATATTCTTCATTATTGCATCTTTTGCTACATTTTTGTTATCTTCGCTGCTGTTTCTGTTATGTTTCTGCCCTTCATCATTTGCGGTTAATGTAGGTAGATGTACTAAGTTCGTCAATCCGTGTGAAACTTTTTTAAAGTTCATCTAAATAAAATACATATATATATGTATATATATTTATATATATTCTGGGTCCTATGTACCCAAATGTCGAACAACCTCCCTAAAAAAATAATATTTCTGTTACAAAAACTAGTATAAATTGGTCACGGAATGCACCGTTTGACGTTAAATTTTGCCCATTCTTGATCTATATGACTGTAAATCATATACATTCTTAATTACGTGGAGATCCATCCATAACTTACTGAGGCCCCACAAAAATTCAACTCTCGAAAACGCAAATTTCGTTAAATTTAGTTTTATAAGACTAGAAATCCTACCACCAAATTTTGAAGATCGGTGCATAAATCATAGGCTCCATATCAAAACTGTACAACTAAGCTATTTTATAGTATTTTCTTTTCTTCAAAAAAATACCACCTTGTTAAAAGGTGCATGTACGAGTATAAATTGTCTTGCCACCCCTGCAACAAGGCTATTTTTTATTTGACGAGAACTAAACACAAGCTTAAAAAAGTGGAATGGCCTTTTTTCAGCCGCTGACAAAAAGTTTGTTCTTCAAAATGCAATAAAAATAATTCAAAATTTGTGTATTGCATAGGGTATGCATTTAATCGGGATTTTGCTTTAATCGGTTAATCGCTCGATTAATTAACCGAAGTTTTGGTTTAATCGGTTAATAATCGGTTAATTTTGCTATTGATCGGTTAACCGATTAATACAGTTTTTTTTTATTAATTAAGTAATTTCAATAAATAAAAATGCATAAATTATTTGTAATTTGGAGCTTATTAGTAAAAAAACCAAAAACATAACAATTCTTGAACTAAAACGAGCAAACAAAAGAATAATTAATAAATATGTTGTACATATTTTTTAATTAATACACATTATGTATTAATTAAACAATAAACTGTAAGATCCTTTTATTACTTATTTCAATAGTTTAAGAAAATCTTATAAAAATTTTTTTTATACAAATAATTTGGCTTAAATGTCTAGGATTTCAGCGTTTATTTTCTTTAGTTTTGATTAAATTTGACCTTAAAAAATTCTTTAATTTATCGTAGATGTTCGAGAAATCAAAAGCAAGCTATAATACAGAATATCTTATTTCTCAGTCCTCTTCCTGGATTTTCCTCGTTTATAGATTGATATAAGGAGATATGAGAAGATTCATCCTCATCAGATGACGAGGATGAATCCAAGAATTGATTTATTGTCATTAAAGCACATATTATGTATGCGTTAATATTAGGGAGATCGAGCGGTTATTATTCGACCGCTTTTAACCAGCTATTTTTGTTATGCCCAAGCCGGTTATGTTAAAATTCGCATGTTTCGAATTTCGAATAAACCGGGTATTTTGGTAAAATAAGCCGGATATTTAATAATATTTTATTTACATATTACGTTTTCCTTACACTTGTTGTAAATGCACCAGTAATTTAAGTATTTTTCTAAGTTATAAAAGCGTGTGTTTTTGTAAAAAAAAAACTAAAACCAATCCAAATATTAATTATGTGATAGTATTCTAAATATTAAATATTTTTTTTTACAGATGTCATCTCCGGGGATATTTCGAACAGGATTTAAAAGACAAAAGTGCTTGAGGTGCCTTAGTATAATTAGTTGCAAAGGTTCTTTGACGTCACGAATTATGAATCACCTTTAATTAGTCCACAAGCTTGACATTTATGTGTGCCAAATAGAACTTTACTCCGTTCCAAGTAGTTCTTAAGAGATGGAAAATAATACATTTCTAAAATACGCTGCAAAAATGAATCGTTGGGTAAAATATTAACTCGTTGTGTTGCCGAGGACTGAATAACAGCATTAAGCATATCTTCATGCTTAAAACTGCAACATTCCAGTGGAGACAACGATATGTTAAATTCCCAAGAACTAAAAAAACAAAATGGAAGAAATCAAAAAATGTCATTGAAGGCTTTAAATTGTGGTCGACGAATGGACAGATACTTCATATTAAAAACATGTTCATAAATTATTCGTTTCTATAATGCTGATATATAAGCCTGGCGAAGAGGTTTTGTTTGTAACTTTTCAAAAATATGGTTGAAGTCTACTGATTCTTGTAGACATGATTAACCACCAACAAATAAAAACCTAATAAAATTGGGAGAATATCTCAAATAACAAATTTATAAATTTCCAATATAAGCACAAAAGTTCTTTCAAATTGTTTTTCTTGAATTGTTTTTCTTTTATTCAAATTTAATTTTTATTTCAAAAACTTATTTGATTTTTGGGTTTTATTTATTCGAATTAAAACTGGTTAGCCGGTTATTTCTTAAATGTTAAACCGAAATTGGTTTTTTAAAATAGTAACTATTCGGAATATTCGAAAAATCGAAAAATTGAATAATCGATCTCCCTAGTAAATATCCATATTTTAACTTTTAACTCTTAAAACATTTTAAAAATACTCAAAAATGTTCCTTATTTTTTTTTTATAAAAAAGCTCTGTTCCACATGCATAACGAAACAGTCCGAACTTGCACAGAGTTACCAAAAAGCGTTCGAGATAAACATTTTTGTGCAATTAAGAGAGTAATTTTTTTCATTTCCTGTACAAATTTGCACGAACTTTTTCTTTATGTAAGTTCGGACAAGGATTAAAAAATTCGATGTTTTTTGTTTACATATGAAACTGATAAATTTATCAGAAAATTTGGAAGTAAAAATTTGGAAGGTTTAAATGAAAAAGTTAAGGTGGTAAATACAATAGTGCATACATATTTCCCTTGTTCTTTAATATAAAAAAAAAAATTAAATGTAGAAAATTGCAATGATGCAAATGTTTTGTTTTGAAAACACTATGCAACAAATGGGAAATTTCCCCCCCCCCCCCCCCCTCAAATAACCACTATATTTTTTTTTGATCCGCTATAGTCACCTAACTGCGAAAACATCATTATTTAAAATTCAATGGTAAGGTTTTTTTTAATTTTTTTTTTCTAAAATTTGAAAATTTTAAGAGGCTGCTCCATACATCTTGTCGAAATACTCGATATTCTTATGTAATCTGTCAAAAAATTCTAAATTATACCAGATTTAAGTCTTCCTAATATAATTTTTTGATTCAGCCATGGGTATTAAAGTTATTGAGGCACAAGTAGAATTTTATGATTTTTACAATAAGGTGACTATAGCGGATCAAAAAATATAGTGGTTATTCAGAGAATTTTGGCTTGCTGCATAGTGTAATTTTATGACTTTTAAGCATTTAAAATCATTTAAATAGATCTTAACTTAAGAAGTGCGTTCCAACGGTTTTGGGTAACTTTTGCAAATTTAGAGAGTAGTTTTCATTTTACTCTCCTTAGTCCGAACTTTGATTTGAAAACTTTTAATGAGAACAATTTAATAACTCGGAATCCACTAAGATTTTTCTAACTAACCATTAACAATGTATTGTTTTTTTATGTATAAAATAATAGAAAAAAAAAATTACTTTAAAAGCTTAACTTTTTTACTGCCCTGATTCGAAGCGATCTTCTTCCCAACTTGGTCTGGTAGCCCTATATATAAACAGAAGTAACCTGTTTTACAGGGCATTATCAACACTGTCGATTTATTCGGGGCGTAAAGTGAGATCAGTGCCTTATGCCATTATGTTTTTATAATAAAACATTTCACCCTTTGGAGAGAGCAACACATTTTTAAAAAACAAACACCAAATTAAATTTTCTAAATAAAATGTCACCTTTTTTGTAGAAAAGAAAACATCAGAAGTCTTATATAACCAGAAATAACACTCTGCAATATGGTTACGATCGGTTTAAAAGAAGGTTGGCAACCGATATTGTTCTTAACCCATGTTTCGCCGACCGGTGATTATAATCACCAGCACTCGTGCTGTTTGTTTTGTTGCATTTTTTCTGTCAGTTACTTAAAATCTTATTTCGTTATTATACGGCCAGTTTACTTGGTGCTGCGAAAAATGGGTTACTACCGATACCGTTTCCAATTAATTGCTGTTATACATACGTTATACATATGTACTACATTCCGTCCGAAATTATTATTTGAAAAAAACCCATCCCGTTTTCCAAGATGTAAAATCCAGTAAAAATTACAAATTTCCAACATGGGTAATTCCATGTCAATTCGACCAAGAGTGGGACCCGATCCGTTCCGATTTGAATGAAATTTGGTGTAAAGGCTCCTTTTATCCTATAAGGAACATATATTAACGAAAACAAATTTAAAAAATTTTGTTTCAAAAGTTATGTCATATTCAAAATGTCATAATTTCGCCGAATTATCCGTTTATGAGTTTATTTTTTCAATATCTGAAAAACTATTGCACATACGAAAATGATTTGAATGTCATTTTAAAGAGAATGCTTGGGGCTTCAAACAGTACATTAAAATTTTTGAGCTTCAACAAAAAATGCAACAAATAAACATAAACAACTTTATCAATGTCATTACTTTTTTAACACCTAAAATCACACAAATCAGATTTAATAAATACTTATTGCTCAAAATTACAATATTAAAATTTTATTTAAGGATTATTTTTACAGGTTGCAAAAGAAAAAAAATCATGTCTTAAAAACACCTCCTTTAAGTTTCGGAATTTTTAAAGAACAGTTTGAGGAATTACTTAAAAAAATTAGCCAAAAAAAATTAGGTTTATGACTTAGTCCATTTTTAAAATTTAATATTTTGTAGATATTACATTAAAAAAAAAAAAAATTTAATATAATGTTTGAAGCCCCAAGTATTCTCTTTAAAATGGCATACAAATTATTTTCGTATGTGCAGTAGTTTTTGAGATATTTGGGGTATTCGCAAGGTGTGCTATCATGGTTTATTGTCATAATGTTCTAACATTTTACAATGGTTTAAAAATATTGTTGTTGGTTTGTAAACAAAAAGTGTCTTAAATAAATAGAACGTTGCTTGCTATGTTTATTGTGCTGTCGTTATTAATAGCACATTAAATTATGAGGGGTTGCTCACAACAGTCGTATTTTTTCATGTTATTATTTTAAGACATATGACTTTATGACACCTTGTGAATCCCCCAATTGAAAAAATAAACTCAACACATTGGGCGAAATTATCACATTTTGAATATGACGTAACTTTTGAAAGCAAATTTTTAATTTTTTTTCGTTAATATATGTTCCTTATAGGATAAAAGGAGCCTTCACACCAAATTTCATTCAAATCGGAAGGGGTCGGGTCCCAACTCTTGGTCGATTTGACATGGAATTGCCCACAGGTGAAAATTTAATTTTTGTTTTATTTGTTGGAATTGTAAAATGGTTTTTACCAAAATCTTAGATGTTTTATTTTCCCTTTTTAATAAAAATTTAAAAGCATATTTTTACGAATCCAGAAATATACGATTTTTTAATATTAAACATTATTGGTTTGATTAATTAAATTGTAAAACCGTTATAAGACGGTATATAATTTACGATTGGTCCGATATAAAGCATGAACTTTGAAAACGATAAAATGTGTATAAACAGTGATACAATAATTGATGTTGTGGTGAAATCTGGTTTAATTTTGTTTTGTGGGGCTAGAAATATCACACTACCGAATTTGGTCCCACAGAAAGTCGACTTCCGAAAATCAATTTAATGGACCTAAAACTAAATATCAATATACAAGGTTATATAAGATATAATGAAGTTTTAGAAGTTTTAAGTTTAAAGGCCCAACTATAATATTCATTAACTTGCTTAAGCTTCTGTCAATAATTAACAAGACTCCTCTCAAATGCATTTAAAAACAAGTTAGAGTGCTATATTCGGATGTGCCGAATCTTTGATACCCTCCACCGATATGTGTGGGCTCTATATGATAAATACATATATATTATTAACTACGCTTCACAAAAACGAACGTCAGCATTAAAATTGGTTGCGGTTTAGACCTGAATTAAATTATTTACCGAGAATAAGAAAGTTTTATGCGTTTCTTGTTAGAGCTTTGAACTGGCTTGAGTAAAATATCATGATTCGTAACAGATTTAGCCGAACTAAAATGATTTTTGGGAGGGTAATTTGTATTGGACCTATGGTAAAAATTCTAAAGACGGATTTCTGGTATTACAAAAAATAAATTTCAATACAGCAGTGTAATTAGTTTTAGCGTTAACAGTGAATTTCACAAAATTGCATGATATTTTTTCTCGCCATATGAGTCTAAATTGGAAGAAATTTTACCGCAATATCTATATCTGTTATGGTTTTAGGCGAATTTAATTATTTTCCCAAAGCGGGCTTTATTTGGTTTTAAGCGTACTAAACTGTTTTCCGGAAGTAGGGTTTCTATGGGGTCTAGGGTTAATTATAGACCGATCTTCATGAATTTAGCAATGTGATTTCTAGTCCTACAAAACTGTACCGTACCGAATTTCGTTTGGATAGCATTATTTATTACGGTTTTAGGCGTACCAAACTGTTTTCCGGGAGTGCGATTTCTGGTCCTATAAAACTGTGACGTAGCAATTTTAGTATGATAGCATTATTTATTACGGTTTTAGACGTACTAAACTGTTTTCCGCGAGTAGGGTTTATATGGGGTCTATGGTCAATTATGTACAGTATGATTTGCACTTGTATAAAGCGAATTCGTGCAAAATGTTATATCATTCTATGCATTATTCCACCATTTATGTTAGTTTTTGTATCAAAATTGTCAATTTTTTAGGGTGGTGGTTCCACATTTTGATTCATTGTTCTGATCCCACTGAACCGATGTTACTGTATTGCCATCCCAAACTTTTTCGTTTTTCGAAAGTGAGCGTGTTTTCAACAGACGGACAGACCGACGGATTTGGCTAAATCGACTTAGAATTACTCAAGGAGCCAGAAGATATATACTATATGGGGTCTTAGACGTATAATAAAAAAGTTTCACACGGAAAGCCAAACTAAGTATACCCTCATTCACCAGTATTGGTGGTGGAGGGTATAAAAACAAAAACAAAATCCAAAAACATTTGATTCTGAACAGAAAGTGCGATCAGTTTCTTAACTTGCTTTAGGAAAGGCCACGTTCATAAAACTTAACAAAAAGTTTCCTTAAATTCAATATGGTTTGACACATTAATTTAAATGTATTCGTATGGTTGCCTAAGCAAACTTAAGCATATGGGGCATTATTTGTGAGGCGGACAACCCAATAAAAATTTTTTTTTGGAATTCCTTTATATTTGCATAACTATAGTTCTTGTTGATATGAATGAGGGTGGGATTTTTTGTATGATGTTTATTTGTCGATTTATTGGGAGGTAAAGTGTTGCCGTTTTCAAAAAAATTTTTTTTTAATAATTGTTTCGAACTAAAAACTAATCAAACAAAAAAAGTTTAACTGCCTGGCCCACAATGTCGACAAGAACATTTCTTTCTTATATTTATATTGAAAACAAAAATAAATTTAAATTTTTTATTATTGTTTTTAATATAAAAATGCGAAAGAAATGTTCTTATCGACATTGTGGGCCTGGCAGTAAGTGATTCTTATAGGAAATGGATTGGTCTTTAAATTAAAAAAAAAAAAAATTTAAAAATTAAAAATTGTTTTCATCTGCAAACCCGGAATTGACAAATTTAAATTAAAATGTTTCAACTTAGTCTTAATTTTTTTTTTTTTTTTAACCAAAATTTATTTCTAATATTGGAGACAAAGGTGTTATAATTGTAACCTAAATTATCTTGGTAAATTTTATTGCGATTGGTTTATATTTGATCATAGCTCTTATACAAATTCTACTGCCGTAAATAGCTTTTAATGCCATCACTTCCTTATAAATGTTGGTATTGAAATAGAAATTTTCGATAATAACTTCTATGAAATCTTCTTCATGACAAAATGTTGTGCTGGTAGGTAAAAAAGTTACCATAGGTCCCATATAAATCCCCATCCTAAAATCACTTAAGGTCAAACAATTCTTATATAGATGAAGATATCGAAATAATATTCGGCACAAAGAATTTTTACATGAATCTTAAACTTATAACATAACTTTATTCTGACGGATCCATGATTGCCCGAAAATTTATTTTAAAATACTGTGGTGTAGGGTATCATTAGTTGGTCAGGCTTGACCAACTATATTGTCGTACTTGGTATTGTTTTCGTTCTAAGTATTATTTTTTGTTTGGAATTTTTATTTTTAATATTAAATGTGCACTCAGTAGGCTAGTTGGTAGTGAGCTAGTCTATCAGCGCCAGGGTTACGCTTTCGATTCCCGCCAGAAACTCTGGTTTCTTTCCTGCCGACAAGCGTAGAGCTTTGCAGGATTAGCATAGAAAAATGATAAGATTTTTAGGTGATCAACAGATGTTTTCCACCTGGGTTTTTTGTTAGTAATTTTTTTAAATTTTGTTCCAGGATATACCAGCCTCTGCTGCTGTCATTTATTCGGCTTCCTTGAGATTACAACTTGATACCTTGTCTTGTTACATCATCCTGTGATTTACGTAGGTTTTAAAATAACAAAATTATTCAAGGATTTTATGTACAGACTAACGTTTGTATGTAAATGAGCAAAAAACCAATTTTGACAGAACATACTTGCGAGGGAATTCCCCTTCCTCGTTTATTTATATTTTTTTTTTTCAAAAGTAACCGAAATAAAGAAAATTGGTTTATAAATAAAGGAGGTATGAAACGCCGGTGGTTATTGCCAAAAAAATTACATCGATGAAAAAACTCATTTTATTTAGTGGAATTGAGGATAATCGAGGTCGTACTGTAAATAAAGAAACATGCACCTAAATATCATCGTATAAACGCAAATGTTTTTGTTAGTTACTTCAAAAGGGAATTAAAAAAATCAACGTCGTAAAAGCCCTTTTGTAAATTGGGTGTAATAGTCGAAACCACTATTTTGGGATCGAGATAGGATTCCTTTATTGCCCTTTTCGGTTTTTTTCAATTTTTGGCATAAAAAAAATATTATGTATGTATTCAAAATAGTTCAATAGCCGAACCATAAAGAAATAAAAATAAGCCAATGCAATATTTACCTACCATAGGTGGTCCGTGATTACCCGGCACATGAGTAGGAGAATGTGTAGGTTGACTGAAGTACGTGGTTGGCGATACAGGAGGACTTGGATAAGACCAATAAAATAAAGGATGGGGATAAAATGCCGCTGGATGAGGAGCAGGTGGATGAGTTGGACCATGTGGATGATGAGGATTACGATGCGGTGATGCCAAAATAGGGCCTGGTGGAGGAAATGGACCAAAATGACCAAACGGGGAACCAATTACAGATGCACCTAAATTAGAAAAATTACATACATTAATAAAATTTGTTGTCATAAATAACAAAAATAAAAAAATAATTCAAATAACATTAATCATTTAAATTTTATTATTTAAATTATTAAAAATTATAACAGAAGTATTTAATTATACTCGTTTACAACCGAACTTTGTATTAAATACTGATTCAAAAAAATTGAATATTTTTGTGAGCAGTAGACGAGTGTAAATAAAATCCATAATAAATCCATGATTATTAAAACTTAAATGTTTAGAGAAAAAAATTTTTAATAGCTTCATAAACAATTAATTATTACAAACTGTAAAAATAAAATCAAAACAAAAAGAAACTAAGAAAATAGTAAATAATAAAATTAAAACGAGTGATAGAAGTATTACAGTGTTTTTATTTTGTTTGGAGAAAAGGTGTTAAAAAGGACTCGAGTTAATTAAGGATAAGTGCGGATATATTAAATAAAAATTAAAAGCACTCACCGTAGCAAAATTTTATATATTAAAACATTTATTTAAAAAAAATTAAATATTTACCAGTGACCCACCATGAATAAGAAGACTGTTTTTTTTCAATTCAGTATTTGTTTTTGTTTTAATTTTTATGCCACCAGCACCACCAATAAGAGTAGAATACAACTGACACTCTGGACCAAAAAAGTACGTACGATGATGAAATTATTTGGTGTAGTAAATAATTATTATAAATGTTCATAAATTTAACAATACACACACACATTTTATATAGTAAAACAAACACTTTTTTTAATAAAGAAAATAATCAAATTAAACTAAGATTATTGTATTTTTAAAAGCTCCAGTGCTAAAAATTAATAAATCCATTTAATATGTAGAGAAGCCCAAATTAAGACTAAATTAGGAAAAAGAGTTTTTTTTCTCCGACGAAATTATATGCTGTAAATGATGAAAACTTATTATTTAAAATTGTATCTGTCAGTAGTAAAATGAAACTTTGAACGTTGAACATGATAAGGCAAATGGGAGGAAGTCAGTGTTGCCAGTGAAAAGTTATGCTAGAACAAATGATAGGATATTTTTTCGAAATAAATATCAAATTTTTGATAACAAACACATACGTCATATCATCTAAAGTCGGTATAAAAAATATGCAACTTCTTTAAAAAGTCTTACATCAGTTCATAAAATATATCAAGATCCTTAAACTTCCTTTTTGAATGGAGAGGGTCAAATGTAGTCGAACCATGTTAGGATTTTTTTTAGAATGAAAATTACTAGTATAAATGACTAACATTGTAATATTCAGATAGAGTCAAATCTAACATAAAAAAGGTTCTCTTCTGATAGTAAGTGCATTTAAAGTTTGGTTCCCTTGTAAACAATAAGCTACAATGGAATTCTAGGAAACAACACGTAAAATTGATATTCCTTGAAATTGAAAATTCAATTGTTTGCTAGTTCATATTGATAAAACAATAAATCGATTTGACTGATTTTTAGAATAATCGCATATATGGAGAATATTTGAGCTAAATTTTTTCGACGTAGTTTTTATGGACCCTAACGTAACAAACCCCTAATTCGGTATAACACTTGTATTGGGGCCAGGTAAAATAATGGACTGATTTGGCTCATTTTTGGTATTTAATACTCTTTGAATTTAAGAAACATCTAAGCTAAATTTGGTTATCATAGTTTATATTGCATGGGAGCTATTGTGCCAAGGTCGCGAGAAGCAAAATCCTAAAAATCCCGCTTAAAGTCTGATTTTTACCCTTGTGGAAGGATCATCTCTAGGTGGTGGTGATACTCAACCTGTGCTGCTATCATTTTTCCAAAAGTAGTGGTGGCTAGATAGCTCTAGCTCCTAAACAAGCGTCAAGTATATAATATGGCCGGATTACGCTCTAAATTTGCTACCTGGATGTAAAGGTTGCGCACAGATTCAGGGGAGGGGCGGTTGCTAAACGCATTGTTTGCCACCCAGTAGATAAGATCCACCAAAGTTTAGGTCTATTTATACATCTGTTCCATTATTTCAAAAATAAAAAGTGGTTAATTGTCTATAACTCGGTCATTTATAAGCCGATTTGAAGTCTAAAGATTATAAGAATAATTTAAAACGTAAAGCTTTATGAGTAAACATTATAGTCAGTCGTGGTTTTTTGCTTGTATATCAGCGGTTTGTGGGCCAATTTGGCTTAATTTTAAAAGCAATCTAGTTCTCGAAATATCTGATGTCCTCCGAAAACCAATTTCAACAGACACACGGACAGAAGTGCAGACGAGCACCAGGACCCAGGACAATTATGCTTTATATTTTCCACAAGTTGTGAAGGGTATAAAAGAAAGTAAACAATTAAAAACCTTTTTTCCCAGTCGTATATGGCAAAGGGTTTTTAATTCTCTTTGCAATGCCTGAAAACATTTGTAAGGGCATATATAAAAGGAAATCTCTCGTCGAGAAAAGGACATTATGTTTAGAAAGAAGTCATACGATTTATTGCAGCGTTATTTTCTCAAGTTAACAGAAAAAGATTAAAAACAGATATGAATTTTTATAAAGAACAAACGCAACCATTCAATCATCTAACGTCCTTTGTCTAACTTTTGTCTAGTCTTAAAAACGAAAAGTATGAAAAAAATTACTTACAGCTTCAAAAAGTCAAAGTTTTACTCTATTTGTTAACACCATCCACAACAACACAAAAAAATAGTACAAGATAAATACATTTTATAAATTAAATAATTAAAAATTATAATGCTTAAAATAACAAATTGATTTGTATGCGTAGTTTTCACTGCAGCAGCACCTTGAACCCAAGACTTTTTTCGGTTTTAATTATAGAAATGTGGGCGGACGTTACAAAACACAAACGTATGCAAAAGAGTTTTTCGTTTAAACAACTAAAACTAGACTATAAACTAAAAAAAAATTAATATCCAAGTAAATATTGTAATAAAGCCACCTTTGAAACCCTGTTTTTAATGATTTTCTATTTGACGTTTTTTATTTGCTGGAAACCACCAATTTGTTAAGTTTTTTTAAACCAATTAAATGGAAATTGTAGACACTCGAGTATAAATGAATACAAAATTGACCATTAAATTAATTTAATATAAATCAGGAATAAAATGAGAGAGAAAAAAAGTTATAAATAAAATTTTTAATAAAAAAAGGAAAAATTACACACACACAAATGCTAAATAAATGAATGATACCCTACAGAAAAAAAGTAATTTAATTTAATTAAATTAATTAAAAAATTTGCGAGTTAAGAACACTAGAGGAAGTTACATATACACACACAAACTAAATTTTGAAGAAATGTTTTAACTCTATTTAAGTAGATAATTTTGTTATTGTTTTTTGTTTAATATTTAATATTTATTTAATTAAATAATTCAAATTTTTTTTTTTTAAGTGGGAATAATATATATTAATATGTTGTAATATGTAAGTAAAATAATTATTTAATATCAAAAACAAAATATTTCAAATTGTCTTACACTTTATAACATTTCAAAACATTTTGATTATTTTGCCATTTTCGTTTAAATATTTGTTTTGATTTATTTTGGATAAGGCACTTTTTAACAATGAAATCGAAAACTTTAATGGCTGTATTTAAAATGTTATAAAATATTTCATGCAATTTTATTTATTTTTAACTTAAAAATATATATTCTTTTAATAATTCTCTCTATTGAAAGCGATTTCATTTCTTGAGCAAAATTTTGTTTCAAATTGTTTTTCTAAGTTTTTGTTATTGTACTTAAAGTACATAAAAATATAATTTTTTTAATTTAATCTAATATTTTATAAAAAAAATTAATGCTAAGCGCGAAAAGGTTTTCGAAAAGGTTAAATCGAATCAGTCACAAAATCATTATTATGAAACGTTTGCTTATTAAAAAAAAAAAAGATTAAAGATTTACGAAAAAAACTTCGTATCAAGAAAAATCTCTTATTAAACTCTCGCTTATGGTGTTTTATTTTCTAAAAAATCCTTAACTAAAAACAAAAGGCCCTGTCTAAGATTTGGAAAATTTTACAGGCAAAGCAAAACACTATTTAAATTGATAACTTGTTTTAAGCTGATTATAATTTATTCTTCTTCTATTTTTGTTGCCAAATCTAACAGCTATTTTGACAACTGACAATGTTGCATATTATGCAAACCAGGGCTGTGGAGTCATCAAACAATAGTTCTAACTCCGACTACAGCTCCTGAAATTTTTTTCATTCCGACTCCAACTCCGGCTCCTACTCTAACATTGATGCTAAATGTATATGAGGCTGGTTCTTATTTGACTTTAATGCTTTTAAATGGCTTAATATATCATGCAAATGATTCTGTAAAAATTTCAAATCGATATTTTGATTCTAATACGTGCCGCACTGAGCTTTAATATATTTATTTACATAAGTAAAAGTAGACTGGTCATTATTTTCAGACTTGAACATTTTTAAAGCAGACTCTCTCAAAATTTTTTTATTTTGGAAAATATTTGAATTTTTTTTTTTAAATATTTTATGCCGGAAATTTTGGATTCGGAGTCGCGAGTTTTTGTGGGTACTTCGACTCCGGTACAAAAACCTCAACTCCGACGCAACAGCCCTGATGCAAAACGGTTAGCTAGGTCTTTCAGCGTTTACCACATAATCTTTTTTAGATAGGGCCGTTTGTTTTTCGTTAAAAAATCGATAATTTCGGTCTAAAGATTAGGGACTTTTGCGTCTTAGGTAACGATATATGTATATGTAATACCCCATGTGGCCAGACTATCGTCGATGATGTATGCATCAGTTGTCCCCTATGGCTTTGGTTTTCTATAAGACAATTTATTGGAAGTCGTTTGCATGAGCAACAACGTCTTGTTTGGTGTCCCCTATGAATCTTCATGAAGGACAGGATTAGCGACATTCTCTTCTTAGTTACTTTAAACAAAATCTATGAGGCACAGTATAAACGACATTGTCTTAGGAGTTTTCTTCTATCAAACTCTATGTGGGACAGTGAAAGCGAAACTGTCTTTTAAGAGAGAGTATAAAAGACAATGCTTTAGGAGCTGTGTTCCATCAAACTCCATGTGGTATAAGCGACATTGTCTTATAAGTTGTCTTGCATAAAAAGCTATTGACGACAGTTTACAAGTCAAAGTCTTCTTCTGCCGTAGTTGCTTGTTTTGCTTAAAATTCTCAATTATTTTTAATTGTTGATTAAAATACCTACATAAAATTAACGAAGTAGCACAAACCAATAAAGAAAATAAAGGGATGAAAGCAGTCGCGAGCTTTAAAATGGGTTACATTCAGTTTATACCAGAGTTCGAAAATAAGCCGAACATTATCAAGCGTACGGTACACATCTATTCAATTTTTTAGTGTTTGTGATTCGCTACACAACCCGTAATACCATTCATACTTATTTTCCGGAAAGTAACCAACATTATGGTTTGTTCTGTTTTTCATTATAAAACAGTACAATTGTAGTAGTTTTACAGACAAACATTTTATTTTAATGTTCTGTAGTGTGTTTTTTACATTGGTGAAGGAATAAGCTAACAAAAATTGTTAGCAGCGTTTCTCACTAGTATTGTTGTTGTTGGTTGGCAATTTGCACGCCTACATTACGACTATTCTGCGTGTGTATTGTGTACATGTTTTGTATTTTGTAAATTTCTATTTACGTATTGTATTTTAGATTTTGTCAGTATCCTTATTGTGAACGAAGATCAGAAACATCGAAACATGTTTTTAAGGTATTTACTACACAAACACCATTAGCGTTTTTGTGTTCCATAGAATTTTACCGTTCAGAAGACTACAGTACAGTATATAATTTTTATTTTCAAACTCTGGTGTATACTCCACTGTCAATTTAAGGATTGCCTGTAAAACACTAGATTTAGACGGTGATTTTTACCATGTTTTTTAAGACATAATTTTTGGTGTTTGTTTGCGAATAGTTTTTCTGTGTCTTTTTTATAATTTTCTTTGCACACATTCGTATTTTTGTTATGGTGTTTCATTTTATTTTTTATTTAAATGTGGCAACATTTCTTTATAATACAAAACACCCCAGCGGGAAAAAGAAGAAGTACGTATGCCTTCTAGAAGGCCTCTGTACTCCTTCTTTTGGAAGAACAAGGCCTGCTCACTCCATTCCATACTCATATTTTTTAACACAGGCATATACATAAGAATGGCAACTGGATAAAAAAATAATTCTTTAACTTTTGCTCTGGCAAAAAACAAAAATTTAATCCTTCTCTTCTCCCTTCTCATAAAAGGTAATGTGGAATGTGTATTTTAACTCTTATTCTAAAGAGCGTAGACCTTCTCTGAGGCATTCTTTAGCAGTTAGATAAGAATGGTAATTGAATCAAAAGGCCTTTAATAGGGCTTGAAGTAAGAAGGTCTTCTTAGTTTTCCCGCTAGAACCGATCGCAATTTAAATAGTTTGTTTTTACAAATAAGCAAGTAAAAAGGAATAACCGATAACGGGGAAAAAATTATCGTTTGATTCTGTTGTTTTGTTTGGAAGCAACTTTTAAAAGGAATCAAAAATAAGACATGATTTTTAAGTCACGGTCTGAATCTAGTGAAAGTCGAATATATAGCAAGTTAATGAAATAAAAAACGCAATAAAATTGCAACTTCACTAAAAAAGCAAATTTAAATATTTTCTAAATAATAATAGATATATGATTAACTTTTGTCGTTGAAGAAAAAGTGACGACATTATCATCTACATTATCGCTTGTATCGAATGACGGACAAGAAGAAACACATATTCTTGCTTTGTGTCTTGCACAGTTTTAGCGACACTTGTTCGAAAATGTCGTTGGCCAATTTTTCTGGCTGCTATCACATGTCGTTTTGGAATTAATATTGTCGTTCATCCGTTTTCGAGGATGTCTTACAGACGTGACCAATTGGGATATTTCAATGGAACAACATAATATCTACGTTTTACACTTAACAGTAGTGTATATTTAGCGTGTCAAATATTAAACGGAAAATTTATACTAATAAGCGTTAATCACCACGGTTGAAGTGATTATTAATTCATTTTTATGTGAATGCCAATAAAAAAAAAATTAAATTAAACTACCACAACGATTTTTTGGGTCTTAATTTGTTTATTTCTTAGAGATTTATTTCGAATTTAAACTAGGAAATTTTTTCTTAAGAAATAATTACCCATATTATATTTGATATGAAATGGGGGTTTTTATTCCCTAAAATTTAATTTTCATTCCCGGGAGCGTAGAAACATTTGAATACATTCCTGGGAATTCCCATGGAAAATTATACAAAAAGTTATAAAAAAATAGCTCTGTTCTTTACCTTTTGGATAATGTTCCTGCAAATGAGAGTACAAATAAAATTAGGCCCAACCAGAATGTAAATGAGCTAGCTAAAGCTACCGTCAAAAAAAAAAAACGAAAAGACCGTCAAGTGCATTTAAAAAAAAAAACAAAATCATGCAACATCTGATTCCGTATGGAATGTGCGATCAGTTTCGCACTTTGCTTAAGCAAATGAAGGTTTCATAAAACTTAGGCCCAACCATAATATACATAAGTTAGCTTAAGGGACTGTCAAAAATTAACGAAAAGTCTGTCAAATGCATAAGCAAATTAAAGAAGACGTTTAGGTGGCCATAATGCACTTACATAAACTTTAGATACATGTTGCATATTTCTTCAAATTAAAAAGTACCAAGAATTAAAGCCCTGTATTTGTTTATTTTATGTTTTATTTAATTTGCATGCAACGTTTTAAAAAGAAAAAATTGGTGTTTGTTGTGCATTCTTATTAATAAGAAATGGATACCAAATTAAAATATGATCAACGTCTACTATCATTTTGCATAGTGCGAAAAAATCAAGATCTCTCAACATATTTTCAAGATGCTGTTATCTCCTTTTATTCAACACCTTTCGACTTTTTTAGTGTCATCACTATAAAAAAGTTGCAATAAATAATGTTATTGTAGTGGCATGACTGACAAAATGACATATGTTTTGAAAGGAGGGTTACCATTGTCAAGTTTTCCTTTTTTTCGAGTGTTTGTTTAGATTCCTTTCTTCTTTATTTTGAAACCAATTGAATTCCAAATACATTATTGTTTTCTTTTAAAATTTTTACCGTCTTGTAGAAAAAAGTATTTAAAAAAATAACATTTTTTCGTAGAAATGGTGACATATTTGATCGATGACAGAAGTTTGTGCTGGTTTACTCTCTTCAAGTCTGAGCTGTCAAGTCTTGAGTTGTTAGGAGTAAGAAGAAAAGAAATGCCCCTTGTACACTTGTATATATTTCGGAGGAACCCATGGAAGATGTTGAAAATGTGAAACATGCGTTCACACTTGAAACATCTAACAACTCCTACTATCAATAAAAAAAATGTCACCATTTCTGAAAAAAAAATTTCATTTTTTTAAATACTTCTTTTCTACCAAAGTGCCAAAATTTTAAAAGAAACCCCCAAAATGTATTTGGAATTCATTTTGTTTAATAATATAAAAAAAAATTTAGCAAAATAAGACTTGCAAAACTGAAAAACTTGACAAATGGTAGCGCTGCTTTCAAAAGATATGCAATTTCGTCCGTGATGCCACAATAAGTATGGAATGTAATGCCTCTTTTCTAGTGATGACACGAAAATAATCGGAAGATGTAGAATGGAATACAATGATGCTATGTTCATACGACGATAAAAACCACTCGTTTCGCTCTCTGAAACTCGATTGCCAAACACGCTGTTCATACGATTCATTCTTGTTTCATGTTGACATTTTTTTTTTGTGTTGTTAGTGTCATTTTATTTAAAATAGATTAAAATGTAAGTAAAAATTCAAAATATATTATTTAAAACTTTTATTAATATTATTATTTAATTATTTTCACTTTATTTTATTTAACATGAATTTTTATTTTGTTTTTTTCTTTGTCTTGATTTTTTTGAGAGCTAGTTCAGATAAACTAACGATAATTGTTATCAAAATTGGAGATGATAGTATATTTTTCCTGTTTCGCAACATGTTTCAAAATGAAACGACCTGTTTCGCTCTCAAAATTTTGTATGGCAAAACATGTTGTTTCAATCATGTTTGGGGCGCGAAACAGGAATGGGAGAGCGAAACACGAATATTGCTGTCCGTGTGAACATGGTATGAGATAGGAACTTCTTTTAAAGATGTTAATTTTAAGATCTATGGATATCTTATGAAAAATTTCAACATCTTCGCAACATGATGGTAGATGTTATATGTCGACAAGTTTGAAAAGGCCATAAACAAGGGTTTCACATTTCTTTCATCTTCAACGCGTTCCATCGAGATGTTGATCAGTGTAAAACGGATATTATTAGTGGTAAATAAATTATTGACATATTTAACCACAACATTGATGGAAGATTAATTCAGCCATAATATGATTACCGTGGACAATAATATGCTTGAATTAATTAACCATTGTATGTTTAAATATGTTCATTAAAAATAGTTTTGTTAGAGTTGACCATATTGAAAAATGTTTTTCTCTGCATGCAGAGAAAAAGTTATTACGGAATACCGCAGATAAGGCTTAGCTTTAGCAACCTCAAAAGCACTATTTATGTATACTAAAATGCCAGAAAAGTACAATTTGAGAAGCGAGTGTGTGCACTTTCAAAACTTTTTTTGCCATCCCTGGTATGAACATGTAGAAAGCCGATCCTAACTTCATCAGCTCCATGTTATGACAGTTGGTGGAGAACTGGCTAAGATAGTAAATTTTTAAGGCTTTAAAAATATCAGTACAAAAGCAGAATGTCTTCTTCATTTACAAATACTTTATGAAAACCCATTGCCTGTTTCTTCTCTTATCTTGTTCTTAAAAAAAAAAACACATTATGAATTGGTGAAACTTTTAAGGTATAAACACAATCAAAATGCCAAGTTTTATGAATTTCATACTTATTTATACGATTACTTTTACACCCAATTTTCACGATGATTTAAAAGACATGTCTTTTTTGTATTTCTTTTTTAAAGAAACTTCCAAAAACTTGTTAAATTTTCACCATGTTTCTTTTCTTTGCAGTCAGAGCTGATTTTTTCTTAGTTTCTTATTCGTAACAATATTTAAAATTTCGTTATTCCACATAATTTTGATATATTTTGAATTTTTTTCAATTAAAATTTTTTATATTTCTATATTTTAATAAGCACATGTCATTTTGAAATAAGAATAAAACAGAAATTAAAAAACACAAATAAGTGCAAAGAGGAATGTCAAAAAAGAAACACAGAAATACGATTCATGTCTTTTTTTCTACCCTGCTTACTTCTCTACCCCGCTCACTATCAAACAAAAAAAGACATGATTTTAAAATAGGGGAAAAAATCATCGTGAAAATTGGGTGTTAGAATAGGTTACCCAGGCAACAATTTTATATATAAAGAGCGCAAAAGTTTGACATGAAAGCAAAAAAAAAAAATTAGAAGGAAATAGACAATAACTATTGAATTTGTTTACTAGTATACATGGATTAGTGATGACAAAACACACATTTAATTAAAAATAAATACGAATAATTAAATCTATAAAAAATAATGATTTTGCAACTGACACCAAAAAATTTCGTCATTATCCCCTTTTTCACGCACAATTAATATATTTTGAAGATTTATATATAAATAATAATTTTAAAATGTAAAAAAAATTAATTAAATAATATTAATAATTATAACTAATTTTTATATTTTTTTTTAGAGACGGATATATGTAAAATGTAAGTAAAAAATTTAATTTAAGTACAAATTAAAGAACTAACGAAATTAGAAAAATAAAAGAACTAAAGAGGTGTAATAGTTATTAAAATTACTTCATTTGATTGAAATAGACAATATCAAATTAATTAAGTTCATGCTTTTGGATGAAAGACAAATCTTTTTACGGAAGGCTTTTCTAGAAAACTTTGTAATTGGTTAATTTAACCCTTCATTAAACATTCGGATCTTTGAATGATTAAAAGGTGTTGAAACGGTTTCAATTCTTTCTCTTTACATCAAAATATTTTTGTAGATCATTTACGCCATTTTGTTTTAGTTTATATTCAAGTATTTGTACTAGTGGTGGACATTATTGGGGTTCTACTGTAAGTCGATTTAAAAAATCACAAAAAAATATTATGTAATATCAACTAGAATACATAGAGTTAAGTTTTTTACAGCTGGTTCTCTCTCTCTCTGTCTCTCTCTCTCTATCTTTCCGTCGTTCTAGTCATTTAATGTGCTTCCAGGCGATAGAAGTTAAATAATTTTGTGCATTTTACAAAATCACAAAACTTAAAAATCGAATTTTGATCTTCTGATTGTCAGTATTCTAATGATATTTACGGTCACATTTGGTAAATATTTAACGAACTAAGCGTAACCAGTATAAGATATAGTAAAACACTATTTTAAATTAATTTTTAATAGATACGAAATCATATTTTAAAAAATTTTGAATTAAAGGAAAAACAAATTTAGTTTGCCTGTTGATCCCACGTCAGATATTTGCCAAGTGTGACCGAAGCTTTAGTAATTTCTAACGGATTTTGTATGAAAATCCGTTTCATAAACCCTTTATTGACATGCTTTATTTTTTATAACGTAGGTCGTTAATGATTAAAGATGAAATAGTTATAAAATTTAAATTGAATCATGATTCTCTTTCTTATTTTTTGCATTAGAAAATGTTTACTGGTAAGAGTCAAGTAAAAACGTCTTTTGTTTCTATTAACACACTGGCGTAAATGTTAAAAGTTTGTGTTTCATTGCCCACTGCAACTTTAAATCCGCATAATTTTTTTTAATATTATTGTTAAGTATATTATGCACTCTGATTTTAGCATATACTATAAGAGGCCTGCACAATGCCATTTGAACACACCCAAACCATTGAATATTGGTAAACTCTATACTGTAGTTTTGCTGTCACAAATAAATACTGAATAGAAGAGTAAAAAACCAATTTACGTAAAGCTGCCCACATACGACTGATTTGTGCGTGTGTCTTGTTGGTGATCGACGTCTTGTTACTTGTTAATGGGGCTGTGCGCGCACAAATCACATGTAATTAAAAATTTTCAATTTCTTGTGACTTTAAATTGTATCTATTGCGGAGCTGTTATTTTAATATTTTTGAATAAAATTACATGTGAAGGCCCATTTCTTCTTAAAAGCAAAAGCCAGTTATTCCTCCATTTGTTTTTCTAAATTTTTATTTTTCTTGTGTACACAAATTTACAATTCATGTTTTCTTTTTGACGTTTATGGTTATTGTGATTTGTTTGTCGTTTGTGGAAAAATGGATCGCGAACAAATCACACGCACTGATCATTAGTCTCTGGGCAGTTTAAGTGTCTGAACGTGTTTAGTAAAAGAGCGGGTATTAAAAATACTCTCAAAAATTAACAAGGGAATAAAAATTTCACGCAGCAATGAGAGTGGGAATAAAAAATGCAAATATTCTTTGTATTTTTTAAAGGGAGTTTCGATTATGCATGTACGAAATATTTTGTATGTTAATTTCTATGATTATATTGCGACAACAATTCTTTGCATGCGTCCTATGTAGCGGACACACAAGTAAATATCACAAATTCTCGGACACTACACGAGGTAATTTTTAAATAGAAGGAGTATAGGCAACAAATTTCATCGTATTGAAAGATTTTAAAAGAAAAAAAAAACTATCCGGAGTGTATTTCTTTGAATTCTGTGACGAAATTGTTTAACGAACAGTAACACGTACCGTTTTGTACACACAGTTGGTTTTTGTTGTGTGTTTGATTTTTCAATACATTTATGCAAAATGAATCGAATTTGAAGATTTTAAAGTGCCATAATAAAATTGCTTACCAAACAAAAGCATGACAGTTTCCTTAAATTTGAATTAATAATTTAGTTTCGAAATTATCTTTTAATAAATTATTTAGTTAAAAAATGAGAAATCTTAAGAGAAGTAAGAAGTTTAGTCTTAGAAAAAGTTTTCAATATAGAGAAATTATTTCAAAAACTATTTAGAATTTGAAAGTTATGTAAAGATGATTAACAAAAGAAATGTTTAAATATTAAATTTAAATAATAAATGAGCCAACCAAAAACTAACGTGATTAATTTTGATTCGATATTGTTGTAAATATCAGAAAATATTTTATACAATAATCTTCAAGCCTGAAAAACACAGTTTTCCGTTTTCCGGTAATAAGAAAGTATTTTTTAAAAATTTTTAAATTTATAATAAATAAAAACACAAACAGCAAATGCCCAAATATTTAACAGAAAAATGTTTAACTATTTAAATTTTTAATAAAAAAAAAAACACATTTCCTTTTCGAAATTGTACGCAAAAGCCAACACCAGACATTAATCAAACACACTTTAACGACGGTAAATTAAAATAATTTTTAAAATAGACTTAATAAATTATTTTTTTTTTTTTAAATAATTGCACTTATAGGGAACAGTTTTAAAAAATGTATTACCTTATTTAAGATTATGGGATATAAAAAATAGATAAAATTCGTTGAACCATGTTTGATTAATGTGAGCCTCTTAATGTCTTTCTTCGATTTCAAATTTAAAAATTTTTTATAACCAAATCTCAAAACCCAATTAAATATTTTAGAGATAGTTTAAGCTGCCAAATAATTTTTGATTTGTATTTTTTTAAGGAAATAATTTTGTTTAACTTTAAATCCTTTTTTAATGATTAATTTAAATAAAATTAATGTTTTTTCATGATTTGAATTAATAATTTGTGCAAATGCTTAAGTTTTTTTAGGCAAAAAAAAAAAAAAGAGCTTTGGACTTAAATCTACTTTTTTCAAAAGTTTCAACTTTATAAAATTAAAGAAAAATTTAAATTCCAAAATTAGACTTAATTTTAAGTTATAGATAAAAAAATATTAAACAAATAAATTTTTTCTCAAAAATTGTTAAACCCATGATAAAATTTAAATTTCCAGTTATAAAAAAAATTCAAACAATTATTGTATATGAATGTAAAATGTTTTTTTGTTTATAATAATTAAATAAAATTATTATTTTTTATGTATGTATGTAAGTATATATATTGCAATCATATCGCCCCAGTGCTGGCAAAGGGTTGTTGGCCTTAAGGCGAAGGTCGTTTTTGGAAGCACTAAAAACTGTTACTTAAAAATGGAATGTCTTGAGCAAAGTAATGGAGTTTAATTTGATTTCATGCAATCAAATTTATTTCTAACAGAAATTATTAACTACTGCTATGCAGTCACATATTCATATTCGCTTAGAATTGCCGTTAAAAAAGAAAACAAAGTTAAATCTCTTTTTTTAGATGCCAGGATTATAAAATTGGTAAAAACTTCCAGGGGGACGGGTTAAAACTCGTTTGGCAGCACTTGCTGCGGCATTGGCTTCATGCTGGAAGGCATTTTCATAAGAACGTTTCATGGAATGTGGCAAAGATGCAGCTGCTGCTGCATTAGCAGCATTGACAGCGGCTGCAGCTGCAGCCGCATGCATTCCACTTGTTGCAGTGGCGGTTGGTTGTTGGGGCATAACACCCGCAAATTGATAACTCTGTTGGGCAGGCATATATCCTAAGGGAAAGGGCTGGAAATAGGGGCGTGGCATAAATACAAGCTGAGGCTGACCAGCAGCTGATGCACTGGCCTGGCCCATAGCCGCAGCCGCAGCGGCAGCATTATGCTGTTGCATAAACAAATGATTGACATTTGTATACATTTGATGGTGCTCAGCTGCCGAGGCAGCAGCAGCTGCTTGTTGGCGTGCCAACAAATTATGTTGAGCAATGAATTGAGCTTGATGTTGAGCAATTAAAGCGGAATTAGCTGCTGCTGTGGCTGCCGTAGAGGGCGGGGGTAAAGAGAGATTAAAGGGAAAAGTCATGGCTGCTTGAGGACTTACAGCTGATGACGTGGTTGTGTGTACAGCCAATTGATTGGGGGGACTTGCTAAAGAGCCAACAGCAGCAGCAGCATTTTGAGCAGCCGCTGCTGCAGCTGCTGTTTGAGCCAAGGACGGATGTGGCATTGCACTTGGGGGTGCTGTAGCTGTCATAAAGGGAGAAATGCCACCGGTGGCAAGAGCCAACGATTGAGCTGTGGCCTGCACAGCTAATTGAGGTGGCTGTGAAAGAGCTGCTACTGCGGCAGCAGCTGAGGGCGGTGATTGCAATGCATGAGCATGAGCATGGGCATGGGCATGAGCATGAGCAGTGTGAGCATGCGTATGAGAGCTAATTGTTTGTGCGTTGGCCGGCGGTTGTTGTGCTAACATACCCGGTGATAAAAGTGATGGTTGTTTGCCAGCCCCCAGGTGGTGTGCATGAGTAGCTGGTACTGGTGATTGCAGACCTCCATTCAGAACCATATTCATGTCATCACCGGAACATTGGAAGACCTCAATATAACGATACTTCTTGCCGAACACCATAAATTGATGGTGTTTTCGTTGGGCGCACAAGCGCGCTGATTCTTCAGAATCCATTTGTATAAATGCCTCGCCACTGGGCTGACCCTGAAATAAAAAAAATATTTTGTTAATTTTTTTTTAAATTTACTAACATTTAATTTGGTAACTGTAAGATGTAGAATTTCTAAATTTCAATTGACAACTCGGTGAATTACATATTCGCATATACAATTAAAACTTGGGTCCGTTGTAGTAAAATAGACCAGAGTCCCTGGCGGACCAGATCATTGCCAACTAGCCTACGAGTGCACCCATGTTCTTGTGGTTTGGTGAAGTAGAAAGATGAAAGTCTCTATTAACGAGGACGTTAATAATTATAATTTTGAAACTACCGAAACCAAAAATGTATACAATGAAATAAATACTGAATTTTATATTTGTATCAACATTTGATCTCGATGTCGATATTTTTATTAGATGTATAGCAGCTAAGACCGAGTTTCGGGAATAACCGTAAACAGTATGTCCAGGCTCGGTTTGGACAATAATTACCAACCAAGAATCAAAATCAGAATTATGTGTTTTTCATATTATAAATTTTAAATGCACAGTAGGTAACGGATATAAAAAAATTCCACGAAAAATTTTCTTTTAAGCAATTATTTTTTATAAGAAATTTATTTCTTATAACAATTGCTGTTTTTTTTTTATTAAACTGTTGTTAACCAATAACATTGGCTATTGATTGATATTTGACTTTAGACTGGCAGGCGCCGCAGTGGCGCAAACAGTAGAACGGCAAAGAATTCTAATGACGATAATATGGTTGTTCTTGAAACATGTAAATTGGAACCGAGTTCAATCAAAAATTCAGTCAAATGTTCAGTCAAAATAAAAAAATTTTAAAAAAATGTTAATTTATTTCGTGTTGTAAATTCCTTCGTTCACCAAAAATAATTTAATGAAAATTAAATTTAAAGAACTTTAGCCGAATTCAAATATCAAAAACTTCAATTAAAACTTTTTGCTCTTATAAGAAATTTATTTCTTATAAAATATTTTACTATACTATAAGAAAACAAAAACTTGTGGTTTAAAACTTGCATTAAAATGTACGCACTCGGTTAGATGTTTTGCGTAAGCAAATACGGCATTGCGGTGTAAAAAAATTGTTGTACGTTCTTTAACTATTGGTGCATGGCAAAATATTTATGGTATCAGTTTTTTTCTTATAAAAAGTTTTCTTATTCAGAATACTTCTTATATTGAGATATTACTCGATGCTTTTGAAATACTTTCTTAAAAGCAATGTTCTTATATACGTTATTTACTGTAATCATAAGTTACTAATTGGGTTTTCTTTTCTACAGAAAAATGTGTTCGTTTCTTAAAAATAGTTTGCTCTCTTAAAGGGCAGCATATTTTATTCGAAAAAAATTAATGCTTACTTATGGAATAAGGCATTGCACTTTTCGCCCCTAATAAATCGAGAGTGTTGATAGTGCCCTGTAAAATAGGTGACTTCGGTTTATACATGGCTTTTTTTTATAACGGCGAAGATTGCCTCAATAAACTACAAAGTGACTCGAAAATAGCAAAGTAAAATATTTACTAAAAATCGTTAAATCTCTAAAGAATCAGAAAACTTAAAGGAAAAAACCGCATCTATCGCGGAACATGGCTAAAATTCGCGAAAAATTTAAAAGTGGAAACAAACCCTAAAATGTATTTAAAATCGCGAAATCCTTTAAAAAAAGCAAAATGTCGGAAAATAACATAAAAAAAGTTTGCAAAAATATCGAAAATTCGCGAAATTTTTAAGATTTCAAACAAGCCATGAAATTTATTAAAAGTCCCTAAAACTATAAGGAATGGCAAGAATTAGGTAAAATATGCTAAATTAGCAGAAAATCGCAAAAACTTGTTACCAGCGGCATGATAGCAAATTCTAATATTTATTGAAAATCGTTAAAGCTCTAAAGAACCAGAAATAAAATTTTGATGAAATTGAGCTAGTTTGGTTTTAAAGCACTGCATATGCATATAAGCGAATGCTTGAAACGACGTGCAAATACTGTATTGGAGATTGGTTCATTATAAATACCATATTTAAATGACTTGTAAGAAAAACATCTATAATAAATATAGGCGTAAAATAATAACCCAATAGTGCACGTAAAAGCTAGTTTTTTTGAAAAGAAATTTAACAAAATTTGTTGGCAGACTCTTATTCACTTTTTGGTCTTACTTGTATAATATTTTTAGCTTTTCTAAAGTATTTGGAAAAAGTTTCCTGACGAGCTGGCCTAAGCAACCAGCGAAATGCGCATAGAAACTAGCTTTCCCACAACAATAAATTTCAGTGTTTTCATTTAAAAATTGGGATTATTAGCACATCATTAATAAATGAATTAATTAATTAAATATTTCATTCCCGAAAATAATTTTTGATGACTCTTAGCTATATTATTACCATATTGGGTTAAGCGATATCACGAAGTCTGAATTAGCTGTTAGCGAGAATATGGTGACACTATAGGGCCCAATGATTTTTAGAAATTTTTGAGGACTCAAAAAAATTACTACCCAATCAAATCTATACTATGCAGTCTGTATAATTTTCCAAAAGTCATCATTTGTTGTACAGTGCAATGAATCGACTTTGATTGTTTAAAATGGACTTTGATCTTTGGCAAAAATTGAATGAGGAAAACCTAAAGGAACTATCTTATGAACAAACACCTTTCTGTGTCCTGCAGACCTACCTGTGCGTTGATGACCATATGAACACCTTGGAATATAATATGTTTGGCAAAATCGTCTAGAAAATGTAAAATGTGTTCAACAAGAGCTTCATACGGCAAACCTCTTAAGCGTATGCAATTTTTAGTAGTACCCGAAGTTATAAGATGCTGAAATATACAATAAGTAAAAAAATTATAGTTAGAATTAAATTAAAGCAAAAAGAAAAAAACTTTTTGTTCTTAAAGTATGCAATTTTTTTTACTTGTGGCAACAAAGACAATTGCATGGGTGGCAACTGAGCAATTAAAGGAGGCTGATGATTTTGTTCATATGTCTTGGGATCCAATGAACGATTCAAAACCTGTTGCACTTCTGCTGTAGTTGATCTAAACAATTCTATATAACGTTGACCTATCGATTCTCGATGACGTGCCAAGGCCTTGGGGGCATCGGCCTCATTGGCAAACAAAACAAAAGCATCACCGGTAGCCCGACCATCGGGCTTCTTAACAAATAAAACACCCTCAGAGTTATCCAGAACATTGCAGGGATTATCGCCATTTGTAAAAAAGTCCAACTTGAGAGAGGAAAAGTTATAGAAGACAATTTGATTATAAGAAATTGATTTTTAATTATTTTCATTTAGTTTTTACTTACCACTTGCTTGGCTGTACAGTCATAGGGCAAGCCGCGCATACGTATTATAACTTGTGCACCTTTTGATAGAAATGCCTGGGCTTCATTAGAAGCACCACCAGCTACGGAAAGGAAGTCATCACCTGTGGCACGATAAACTTCTATATAACGATTTCCTATATGATGCTTGTGCCGTTTCAAGGCCATGTCGCGATGTTCTTGAGATATGAAACGTATCAAAGCTTCACCGTTACGGCGACCAAGTGGAGAAAGACACAGTGCTACGCCGCCTCTGTAAAAATTAATCAAATTTGTTATTATTAATTTTATAGAATAAAAAACAATATTTCCACTAAATGTTTCTCTTGATTTTTTTGTTTACTTATATTCTACAAAAGCATTAAAACTACGCTTAAGTGCATTCTAATAACACATTACGCTATGACTATTCGAATACCAACCTAAAACATTTTTTTTATTTAATGTTATTTTTATAAAGATTTTCATCTTCTTAGCAACATTTTTAATAATTTAAATAATTTGCTTTGCACTTATTCATTATTTTTATTGAAATCATGGAAAAATTCTGATTATAAAGATTAATTAAACATTTTAGAGTAGATGATATTACTTGTCTACATATTAAAGCAGGGCTTAGATACTTGCAATCATATGGATTTATTAAATAACTGGAATTTGTTGAGTAAATATTTATTTAAATACATATTGTAGTAAAAATTATATTTGAATAAGTTATTTAAATAATAAATGAATTTCAAAGAAATTTTTTCATAAATAGATATTGACAGAAAAACTTATTGAAAATATTTAAGTGTACAGAATCTTGTAAACCTTAAAAGATCTGTTATCAGTGCGTGTTTGACCTACAGTGCAGATATGTGCTCAATTTGTAATAGTGATAAGCGGAGAGAAAGCGGGTTTAAGAGCTGAACTTTAAGTGAATCAGCATCAAACATTATGAAAATAGAAATACAAAACAATTATTGTTTATCAGTCGATTATATGATTACTAAATGTTACTAAATCTATTAGCAATAAAAAAATCTACCTATATTAATCTATTAAAATACGAAGGCGGCCTCAAAATTAGCCGGGCTGGCGTATAAATATATATATATATATATATGTGTCGGCAGTAATTTGAAAAAATTTGACAATCTTGGTTTATAAATGAGGAGCCGCAGAACAAAATGTACTTTTAATATTTTTTGACAAATTGGGTTTTTGGTATTTTTATAATATTTGGGTTAAAATTTGTTAGAAAAAGTTACTACATAATTTTGTTTTTAACCAAGAAAATGGGTTTAAAAAAATTGCTGCATAAAAACGTACTTTTTATTTTTCATTTTATCGAAACGTACTATTTGCCTTTTTTTCTTGTATTTGAATTTTTCGCTTTAATAAAAGATGCAATCCATGTATCAGTAAAACTACAACTGAAGAAGAACCGCGAATATCGTTGTAATGACCACTTTTTGCAAAACCTGCTTTTGCAGATAACTCTCTTACACTGTTTAAACGTCAAAATGCTAATAAAATGATCGTTTGTATCATGGTTTTGCAACGTGGAATAACGTTTGAAAAGCCGCTTGCGTTGTTGAAAAACGTCTTAATTAGAGTATCCACTTAATTAATCATTGTTCGATTAATTGAAGAAATTTTTCGCCATTATTTGATCGAATAATTAAAATTGCCAATTTCAATTAACGAATAATTCGAACAATTTATCTCAATTAATCGATTAAAAGTAATTTCTTAAAAATTCTACTTTTTTTGTATACATTTTTATTTAATTTTAGCTGATTAAATATCTAACAACTTAATTACATGTTAATATTTTCTGTATCTGTATCTTTTGAACATGTTTTAGTCCTATTTTAGATGTAGGTGTTTGTGAGTTATAAACAATTAACACAACCACACCCTAACTTCAACATTTGCTGATGATACAGCTTTTTTAAGCGTGCACGAAAACTGTCATGAAGCTTCTCGCTACTTGCAGGATCATATATTTGAACTGGAAAAGTGGTTAAAACAATGGAGGATAAAGGTTAATGAGCAAAAATGCGTACATATAACATTCACCTTGCGTCGGGAGTCATGTCCCCCTATTAAAATCAATAATCAATTAGTGCCCCAACAATCGCATGAAAAATATCTCGGAATACATCTAGATAGGCGTTTAACATGGAAATGCCATATAGAAGCAAAACTAACACAAATGAAACTAAAAGCAATTCAACTTAATTGGCTTATTGGAAGAAACTCTGTTCTTAGTCTCGATTGTAAACTTCTACTTTACAACTCTATCTTAAAACCAATTTGGTGCTACGGTATTCAGTTATGGGGCCCTGCCTCGGCTTCTAATATTGAAAAAAATCAAAGGCGACAAAATAAATTTCTTCGAATAATCACAGCCGCTCCCTGGTATGTTAAAAACTCAAATATTCACAAGGATCTCAATGTGCCGTTAGTAAAAACTATTATTACGAAGTATGCAGTAAAATATTTAAAAAGACTTGAGTCGCACCCAAATCTACTAGCTCGAAATATTTTAAATTACAGCGGCCACTCTAGATTAAGGAGAAGAGATACAGCAGGACTCATCAGACAAGAAGAGCGCTAAACATCTACATATGTGAACAGAAACCGTGAAGAGAAAAATTTTCGTCTAGCATTGGCAGGACAAAAATAAAGTATTAGTATAAGATTTGATTAATTATTGTTAGTTCATATTTAATATATGAAGATTCAATAAATAAATAATGAGAAAAAAAACAAAAAAACAATTAACTACTAATTCCATACGTAAGAATTTTCATAAAAAATTTTCGAATTTTCATTGTAAAAAAATACATCAGCATTTATAAATATGTAAACAATGCGCTGTTAGATTATGGGTTACCTGTTTTTACCCGGCCTGCAATTTCTTTATTACCTCTTACCATCCACACGGCTGAATGAATTTTGACATTTTAGGTATTGTTAGATTCGTCTTAAAAATCGAAGTGTCATTAGATAGATAGTTGAAAACAAAATCATGGTATTAAGTTAAAGAAACAAATTACCTAAACCTACAGAGTAGAGCTTTAAAATGACGAAAAATAAAGTTAGCAGCCATGTTCGGCAAATCGAATTCATATGAGTAAAATTTAAATCCTACAAACTTTGTAAACGATCCAGTTTAAAAAGTTTCTTCATACTTTGAGTTCCTATCTTAATCAGAACTTCTCTTAAAATCAGGAAAAATACGGTTTATAAAAAAAATTAACTGAGAACCTCCATTGATTTAAATTTTACTTGGATTAGTTAAAATAAATAACGAATAATAAAATTATTTAAATAGGCTGGACCTTTCATAAAAATTCCGCGACAAAAAAGTCTAAAATAAAATAAATAATTAAAAATAATTTAAAAACATTTGAGATGATAGCATATATTGAATTCCCGTATTAAGTTTTGCAGGGACATAAATGCAAATTATACACTGAAGTAAAATTAATGGACCTAATGCATGTATTAAACTTTAGCTATCAGACCGTTTTATAGTCTGTTCAACTGGAGTAGTGTTTACTTTGTTTACAGTTTATTTTATTTCCTTAATCTTGTTTCGGTCTCTTTGGCGCCTTAAAACTGTATGTTTTACAGAGCAGGGTTTTTGATTTTTTAATTATTTACTTTATTTAAAAGTTTTAAAACTGTATACGTGGTATAAATGAGTTGTTATTTAATTTTTAATTATTTAACTATATTTTTATTTTATTGTTTCTTCCGTTTATTAATAAAAATAAAAGTATCAAATCAAATAGACATGTATGTTTTTTCTATTGGGTAAAATTATTTGAGTTATTCAAACATATTAAAATTCTTATTCGATTAATCGAGTAAAATTAAAATTTAATAATCGATTAATACCTTAGTCGAACAAAACCAAAAGTCAAATAATTGGATACTCTAGTTTTAACTGATATGAAACGTTTTTTACTAAACAAAAATCATAAACTGTAAATTTGCATGCTATTTAAACTTCAAATTTTTTGATACGAGCATTTTGCATGCGAATTTTAATTATCATTATTTTTGGAAATATAAGAAAAAATAATAATCCTGCCTTTTAAAAACTTTTTTTTTTGTCACTTACAACGTTATTCGCGGCTGTGCTTCAGTTGAACCGTACATAAAATTAATTTTTTAATTACTTTTTATAAATTTATTTCCTGCACTTAGAGTCATGAGCTGCATTAGGCAACTGTGCGATGATTATATGTAAATCATATGTGTCAAAGCATATTGAACTAAAGCTTAATCAAAGGGCGATACTGATCGCACTTTCCTTACGAAATCAGACGTTTTTTAAATGCATTGGACGTACTTTTCATTAATTTCTAACAATAAATTAAGTTAGCTCATGCATATTATGGTAGGACCATAATTCTAAACGTATATATTTAGGTAGCAGCCTTAACATTACCAAAGTGTTTTCGATGTACACAAAATCTGCTGATCGTAGTTTAAAAGTAAGTCAAACTTTATTTCGTCAAGATTTTCAAACAATTTCAATATCGGATTTTCATCAGCAGTAGCAGACATCTGCAATGTGTCTCATTGCACATTACAGAGAAAATAAAACTGAGTTTGCTTCTCAGAAAAAAGTAAAACTTATGACAGGCTTACGAATTCATAATTCAAGCAGCTTATTACTCTCGTCAACTTGGTTTTTACAATTTTGATATCGTTATAGTCCATTTTAACCACAGTGAAATTTAGTATGTACTTGCAAGATTTCGAGCAAAATCTAATTGTTTTAGACTGGATTTCCAATATAAAACAAAATCTACTTCGTGACTAGACTTTGAAGAAATCTACTCAAAATCTAGTATTACTTTGTATTGGATGTAATAATGGTTTTTTTTTCATATAACAATACAATACAACAATAATGGCGGCTTGAGAAAATATTAAAAAGAGGGAAAAGACAAATAATATTAATAAAATAAATTAAGTTGATTATAAATACTATGTAGTGCAAATTTTTAAATGCCTATTTCTTCATATGTATGTATGTGTTATACTAAAAACTTTCAGTCAGCAGTTTTTTATGCAAGAAAAATCTCGCTAATGGCCAAAAAAGTACAATCTAAACGCACTCGATTTTGAGGAAGATTTCAAATTAAATCTACAAGATTTCGGGTACGTTCGTAAATGCACAACTGCGCTACATCAGAAAAGTAAACTTTTTTTAATGCCGACAAAAAAAGTAATTATAATTGTTTTTATTGTGTGACAATTATTTTTGTGGAGTAGTTGACAATTTTTTGGTCCAAATCTACTTCATTGATATATATATATATATATATATATAAAGAGTTGAAATCACTGATGCAGTGCAGTTATGCATTTACGAACGTAACCATAGTTGTAATGTAAACGGACTATATAAGCGTTGATATCAAAAATCCATCATTTTAACTTTTTTGTTAACCAAAAAATACTTTTTTATTTTATTTTTTAACAAATTGTAATCTCTTATTTTTTTTTACTTTGCCCAACATGAAATTGGTTTGATATCAATTATCCTTAACATTTAATGCGTTGACTTATCGCAATTTGATGCATCTATTGGCAAGTAAAAATTTGTTACCATTTCCAAATTCGTGCAGTTTTTTTTAAGGGACGAAATAAATAAACATCAGTTTCCCAAAAATTTTAAACGAGCAAAAAATTAGATTTTTCTGCGGCTCCTCCAATGATCTCAGTGAATTTGTAAGTCAATATATATTTTACATACTTTAGGGTCTAATAGTGTTAAACGCCAAAAATTTCATTGAAAGTTAAAACAAATTCAAAAATATTTTACAATATTGTTGTTGCTTCTTACAGAAATTCATATTGTTTTTTAAAATTTTTAACGCCACAAAATAACAGAAAAAAATTAAAAATTGTCTCTAATCACAGAATTCATAATATCAAGCAAACAAGTTGTTGATTTTGCACATATTACCAAAATAATTTTACTAAAAATTTAAAAATTTTAAAATTGTGAATATTTTTTTTTTTAAAACCCCACGTTGCCACATGCAAGTGCAAGTGAAAACAAAACTCGATACACTCACACTTTTTTACTAACACCATCACATTTTTAGTACTTAAAGCTTAACTTGCAAGAGAATTTGCTTTCAAGTAAATTTTTGACACTTGCAGCAAGTAAAATGACAAATAAAGAAACAGTGTTACCGTGGAGCCTTTTGTATCAATTTAAGAGCACTTAGTAAAATAAAAGTTAGGTTTACAGCTGATTTTCAGTGTATATATAAAATATAAAATACATGTATATGAAAAATATTTAGAAATAGCAAAGAGAATAATTTTGAAGGGAAGTTTTAACATTAATATCTCCTTTTTATAAAAAAAATATATATTACCAAATAATGTGTCTACAGGTAACGTTATATATTGACTACTTGGCAACACTTCCTTAACAATTGGAGTTTTGCTAGAAGTTTAGTTGTTGACGATATTTAAAAAATGAACTTGCGCTGTGTAGCCACTCAAAAAATTGTTCTGTTTTTTTTTTGACAATTCTCCTGATTTTGGTTAGTAATATTAATACACTAATTGCAAGTAATTACTTGCTTGTGGCCACCGTAGGGTTAATTATACTTTTAATTTTAATTAAAAAAATGTTCAAAACACTTTGCCATTTCGAACAATGTGATAATTTATTTAATTAAATATTGACAATTTCCAATAACAATTCTGATGATATTTAATGATTTTAATTAAAAATTTACTTTAAGACCACTTAAATATAAATTAACCCACTGGCCCACAATGTCGACAAGAACATTTCTTTCATATATTTAAATTGAAAACAAAAACATGTTTAAATTAATTATTATTGTTTTTAATATAAATATGCGCAAGAAATGTTCTTGTCGACATTGTGGGCCTGACAGTTTATCAAAATTATATTTTTAATTTTCTTTTAACTAAAAAAATAATTAATTCAATTATCACATTAATTAAATTTAAATACTTTTTAAACCATTTTTTAGTTGATAAAAAAACTTTGTTTTGTGTATGAAGTACTTTAAATTTAAAAATTGAATATGAATTTCTATAGAAAGCAACAAAAAAATTTTAAAATATTTTTGGATTTGTTTTTGCTTTTAATGAAATTTTTGGCGTCGCGTTGTGTTTTACACAATAAGGCCCTTAATTTTATAGTTCTCAATCAATTAGATGAATTTTCCTTTGAGAAAGAGTACATTCCATATCGGGTGGCAGTGTTAAAACAAGGCCATACGAGCTGCCGAGATAAATACTATATTTCACACAATGGTATTGGATGATCTTTAGCTGAAGATGCGTATGCTTTGTAAAATTATTCGCTTTTCAAAAAGTGCTGTATATCGCATGTGGATAAACAATTTTTAATCAAGAAGGATGTGTGCCGCGTTTGCTCACAAATGAACAACAACATCGTAGCGAATATGTTTTTCGATATTTTACCTCAATTAAGCCAAATTTTGCGTCGATTTGTAACAATGGATGCGATATGGGTCCACCATTCACACGTAAGATAAAGGAACAGACAAAGCAGTGCTAGTTTTTTTTTTATTATTAGCTCCTTTTCGATCCATCGATGATCATAGCGCCATCCTGCTTCTACAAACGAAGCTCTGTCGACCGAACTTGTGCGTAATAGCCCTAAGCGCGCAGTTATTAAATCCACTGCACACTTCCAGCCTGAAGGCGCGTTGGATAACTTGTATAGATAATCTTAAAAAAGAAAAAAAACAATCAACGGTGATTGTTTTGCTAACTTACTGCAGCGCGTAATTGATGACATTACGCAAAAAGTGGCTCAATTTATCGAAAAAGAAAGTGTTGTTTCACGAAGACAATGCACAAGTAAATCAATGAATTAAAGTACAAGTTGCTTTATCACGCACCTAATTCGTCAAATTTATCTTTCATAAAACTTTTACTTTTTTCAAACTTCAAAAATAGCTCGGTGGTTAATGATTTGCCAACAATTAAGGTCTACAGTCTGCGGTCAGTGACTATTTGAAAAAGCTACACAAATCTTACCATAAATAGGGTATCGAAGCTATAAAATATCGTTGGAAAAAGAGAATAGAGGTGAAGAAGATTATGTTAAGATATAAAGAAATTTTTTCTAAGCTTGTTGTGTTTTGATCGGGTAATTTGGGGACCGCCGTCGTACATGTGTTTTTATAAATTAGATTTATTGAGATTTTTCCATTTTTTTAATGGGAATGTTAGGGACCAAAGGTGGGAAAATTTGAACAGATAAGAGCAAAATACTTTTAGAACTGGATCTATATTATTTAAGCGCCATTATTAGCACCATTAACGAATCACTAGAAATTAAATTTCTGTAAATAAGATTTATGTAAGGTAAAATTTGATCCATAATTTATGACTGCTGCCGTATATATAACAACCATTTTTGAAAAAAAAAAATGTATTAATGTACTTTGGGTCAGAAAACAAATATATGTATGTGTAATCAATGACAAATACTTTTCATTGATTAACTAAAATTAATTAAAATGTATATAAAAACTTGAATAAACATAATCTTAAAATTAAGTCTGGAAAAGTTTAAGAGTTTAATCTTAACAGATGAGAAATCAAGAAGCGTATATATATATATATATACCCTTCCCCACATGTGGATAGGGTATACATATGCATATAAGTTTATCATTCCCTTTGTAATTTGTTCATCTTATTGATCTTTGGATCTATCTGGACCCTTATGACTAGCAAAGTTAATTATCAATGTCCGTCTGTCCGTGAGTGCGTTGAAATGGGGTTGCCGAAGACCCCAGATATAATGTGGTATTGGTTGTTTCATATTTGCATCACATACAGCCCTGAAAAATTTGCCTTTGAAATCCAGCCAGATCGGTTCACAAATGGTTAAGATATGAAACCACGCCTGCCTCTAAGTTTGCCCGCAAGTACCTTGTTGTTATTTTTGTTCTTTCTTTTGGTATATCTGGAGAACGGCAAGAGCCAAAGTTCCAAATTAGGTACAACATTTTGTGAAATTCAATATAAAGTTGCTGAATTCAACGAGCGTATATCTGCTTACGGGAAAGTGTTTAATGATTATAAGTCGTTAGATGATTTAAAATCTGCTATTCAACCTTCCCCAAAACGCCATAAATCACCAAGATACAAGTTGTTTTAGGGAATACAATTATTTATTAAAAGATTTTATCTGTTGTGCTTAATTCCCTATTTGTATTCTTGATAAAACACTGAAAATATATTGTTGGAGGATAAGCTGTTTCTATGCGCATTGCACTGGCTGCTTAGGCCAGATCATCAGGAAACGTTTTTCCCAAAAAATTTAAAAAAAGCCAAAAGTATCAGTAGGTGAGACTACAGAGGGAATGAGAATTACAAACACTCAAAGAGTCTTATTTGCAACGATATCAAAGCTTAAACAAAATTCCAACAATAAAACAGTGTGTTTATCTTTTCTGCTGACATTTATGAAATGTTAATTAAACCGAGTTTCTGGCCAATAAATACTCTGCTACGTGAATATACTGGATTTCGCAAGTCCCGGGATTCGGGATTTCAAAAAATCAAATCCCGGTAAAAATCACATACAGGCATGTTCTACAAATCGAAATGAAGTGGAATTGAAATCGAACGAGATTTTAATTTCAATTATTTACAAGATGGCTGTAGTTTTTCCTGTTTTTAAGAGTTATTTTTGTAAATATAATTGGTACTCGAGAATTAAGTATGTAAAAATGAATATTTTTATGAAATTTTGAAAGTTTGTTTGATTTTAAATTCACTTCATTTCGATTTACAGAACATACCCGAGTAATTTCACTATTAATGTGTAAAGGTGGATATGAATTTCTAGTTATTAGTTTTAATGCAAAGTGTTTATTATAATGATTACTAATTTTTTTTTTTGAAAAATTCTATGTGTAATGAAACATATAAAAGCATTATTATTACGTTGCCAATTTGGGTACAATGGCCACAAGGGTACTTTATATTAGAATTATGCATACAGGCAAGACTAACAAAACTACGCATAAAATGGTTTTAGAAATACATGTAAGTAGCAACTTTTCTACAAGTTGTGAACTTTTTCGGGACTTAGACGATTTGGGGTCTCGTATTACGTTAAAAGCTCTAGGATACCCCAGCCTCCATTGCTTCTATTTCTACTAATATATACTAGGTTTTGGGTAGGCGACCCCTAAATCGGCTTCCTTGAGTTGATTACTCAATCGATACCTTGTGTAGTGACATCATCCCGTAATTTGCATAGGGTCTGTCCTAGCCAGGAACATTTAAAACATTATATTTCTGTACGAATCGGTGTCAGCCGTGTCCGTTCAAAAAACTCATTATATGTGATGATGTAAGGCAAGAATATTCTAAGAATTCTACGCAGATAACGATTCAGCAAAGCTTGCATTGTTTCCAATTCGCGGTTGGATGGCTTCCACGTTTCGTATGCGTAGATGAGGACTGGCTTTACGTTGGCATTAAAGATGTTTATTTTAGTGTCTCTGAATATGGTTGTGGATTGCCACACCGAAGGCTGCTTTAAGCTTACACAGCTATGACTTCATATCCTCACTAGAACCCCCATTACTGGAGATAATACTTCAAGATATTTGAAGGATTCAATTTCTGCATCGTGCACAGTGAAAAGCCTATTCGCCAATGCATTGGCGCATAGAGTGTTTGTTTTACCGACATTAATAGTAAACCCGCACTCGGCTGCCATATTGAACAATAATAGCAGTAAGGATTGCATATTGGAACTTTCATGAGCAAGAAGACATAACTTTAGTCATCTAGCTTTCAATGACGACCGCATGTTATGCCAGTGTTTGTTGGGACCGCATTGCCCAGTATGTTGTCCAATTGTATGTTGAATAATAACGGCGAGAGAACAAATCCTTGCCAAACACCATTTCAAGGTATGTGCATTGTGTCATCTGCAACAACAAAACCATTGGAGTGGCAGAACAATGCAAGAAAACTCACTGCGTGATAAAGGTCGCTTTTTAAAATTTCACATACATATGGCTACTGTGCCAATTCGGGTCTGATATGTTTTTTTTTATTTTTCCTTTGTTTTTCTGGTTTCTTGTAGTCCTCTTTCTTTTTATATAAATAAAGAATTTTTTAAAGTTTTCATTGTTGTTTGGGGTTGGCTTTAAATGGGTTAATATGAAAGAAATTTTAATATTTTCCGTCTTTTAAGCGTTTGAATTATTAAGTTTGAGGCAATTTTAATTTGAAAGTAAATTAATATTAGGAATTATTTCTTTTTATAAGCAACTTTATTATATTCAACATTTTGTATATTTCGAATTTATTTTATGAATTAAATTTCAGTTATGTATTTTATAAAGCTTTTTGCAATAGTTCTATTCCTTTTAGATATTTTAGACGATATTTCAAACTTCGTCTGATTAAAAAAAATATTTAATTGAAGCAAAGCTGCGAAAAACGTTGTAAGTGACAATATAATAATTTTTAAGGAGACCAAAACTAAATCGTTTTTAAAAGCCGAAATGATGATAAAAACTGTAATGCAAAAATTTAAGGTGTTTAAATTTTAAATTTAACGTAAATTTACAAATTTACAAGTTTTTTTTTTAGTGTTAACCCGATTCATATGCTGAAAAGCGATGACAGTTAACCCGAATTGACCCCGAATATCCATATGGACACAAAAGCGGTTGCTAAAAAGAGTCAAAAAATGCAACATGAAACAAATAACCTTAATATGCTTAACATTGGCCATATTATTGTTAATTCTGATCGTAATATGGTTACTTCTGAGCAAATTCTGGAAAGTTTTGACCATATTATAATAAATTTAGCAAATGAAATGGTTAATTTTCGCCATATTATGGTTAATTTTGACCATATAAAGGTTGATATCCGGAATATTTTTGTTAATTTTAACTATATTATAGTCATATTTAACCATTACGTGATTACCCGCAAACATAAACACCGTTAAAGTCCAATCAAAGTATGTTGCTCTTTGAATATGGTTACCTCCAACCATAATTACTAATTTTGTCTTTTCGATTTTCCACATAAACTTTTATTTGTGTACCCCTGTTACACATATTAGTTACTACTGACAATTTCGTTCCCCCGACTGACTCTTTGAATAGCACTTTGAAGGGCTATTAGGTGCATAATTTTGGGTGGTTTGGTGTTTTAGCAATGCAAGAGAGTTATGTTAACGGTAATCTGCAAAAAAGCAGGTTTTGCAAAAATGGTCTTTTTCAATATAATTTGCCGTGGATTTGCTTCAATTACACTGTACAACACATAAAATGGAAATTCCTTCTCGTGGGATGTATAAAAAAAAATTAAGCAAAAGGAAAAAAAACTTAATTTAATAAATAAAATGCCTAGAGTACACTCAATGTGAAAATCCACATGCACATGTGGCTCTGGCGTAATTTAGACGTCATCACACAACACACAATGGCCATTGTGGCATTGTAATGACGTCAGAACCACATGCGCATTTACCCTTTCACATTCCGTGTACTTTGACTTTACGTATTTTGACGCAAATGTTATGCTTTACGTATTTTGACGTAAATGCTTACCTGAGGCCTGATTCTGGCAGTCGTGATCGAGTACTTTCTCGATTTGAAAGCAATTAAATATCTAATTATTTTAGTCAATACTGAACGAATCGGAATTATTTTTTTCAGTGTTGTAAAGCATTAATTTGAGTTTCACAATACTGAAAAAAAATTTCGATTCGTTCAGTATCGACTGAAAGAATTAGAAATAAAATTTCTTTCGAATCGAGAAAGTACTCGATCACGACTGCCAGTTTAAAATTTTTCCAAAAAAAATTTTCCTCAAAGTACATAAGACTTGTGTGATTGTGGTGTGTGATAGGGCTACTTTTAGCCTTAAATTATTTTTTTATACATTTTTGAATTTTCGATGTAAAATACAGCTGGAATATGTGAAGAAAGCATTTTCCATTATTATAATGATCTGAAGAATTATAATTTGCACTTAAGTGAACATTTTTTTTCTAAAGATTGCTTTACTGAATTTGCCACAGTTTGGCAGTTTTGAGTTATGTCACTATTGAAGTAAATGAGCGATATATTCTGTATGGGATCTAGCGGGATCAATATTGCAGAAATCACAAGGGGCTCACAGAAACAACAAACAGAATGTTTACCCTTTCCACCTGTGGTGGAGGGAGAACTTACATTTAAAGCCTTTCTAAGAAACGCTTTTTTCAATATGATTCAAATTTATTGAATAGAAGAAGTTCATAAAAAAAATCACAAGATCAGGATCCTTTTGCTAACTTCTTTTTATGTTATCGGCTGCTACTGCGTCATTGTCATTTTTTAAAGGCAATCAGACCGACCTGTTCGAGCTTTTTTCGTACATTTATCGTTTCCCTTTCGCATTGGCTGATGGCTTGGCGTCGTATCAAGCAACAGTTTTGCGATTTACAACATTAACCATATGCTCTCGTTTTAAACCGTATGCATTTATTTTACCTCACATTTTTACCGTGTTTGTCTGGCGGAGAACTAGCACAATGTGACTTGGTGGAGTACCATATAAAACTCAGACGAAGTACTGGTGAAGAATTAGATTGATTACTGGTGGAGACCATAATACTCTAAAGTCGATATTGAAAGTTCTCGCCTTGCCAGATATTTTTTTAAACCAGAGTTGTGCCTGCAGTCAATTTTATTGCAGGCACATGATTTCTCGGAAATGATTGCTAATTTTTTTATTGCATTCAAAATCGGAAAATTGATTGTATGATTTCATTTGAAATCATAAAATTTTCTGGCGTTTTTTAAATCAATCGAGATGATAATTGAATGCAATCAAATTTGATTGTTTTACCTTAATTGCAATCAAATCCTGTGATTGCAATCAAAATGAAATTAGAATTAAAATATTCGTTCTCTGCAAATAAAATTCATTCTTCAAGACATTAAGCTGTCTCTGAAAATTTTGAATTGCCAACAACGGCAGTTTTGGTTTACAGCCACCAGACTCCAAGTGTATATTATTTTGTTGGACTCTAACTAAAGTTGTGATTGCAAAGGGAATTGCTTGAAATCGCATGATTTCCATTAAAATTAGATTGCAATCGAATTGATTGAAATGCATGAATTCGGAAAATAATGATCTTATAATGCTTGTAATCACAAAGTATTGCAATCTTGTGATTATTTTCTCTTTTCTTCGTATTCTTATTGGTTTTAAAACTAAAATAATTTTTAAATCAGAGAATAAAATCAGTTTGGTTGAAATCATGTTGACTGCAATCGCAATTGATTGCAGTTTTTTCCAGCTCTGTTTATACCCTCCAAAAATTGTTGTGAAGAGAGTAACCTTAGTTTGTCAATGTGTTTGAAACTTTTTAATATTTATCTGAGACACAATAGAGTATAAGTATTCTGGGCCATTGAGTAATTCTTAGTCGATTGAACCATGCCCGTAAGTCTGTCTACCTTTTGAAATCACTCCTGCTCTCGAACAACTCAAAAGAAATTAACAACATTGGTGTCAAATTCTTTCTAGTTCTACTAAGCAGTTTAAGGTTGAAGTCCAGTACAATTAATTTAGTAGGAAAAGAGTTATAAATCCAAATGTGGACCAACCTCCCTAATAATTAATATTTCTGATAGAAAAACCCAAAATTTAATGATGGCGGAATGCACCGATTGCTATTAAATTTTTAACAAATTCGTTATATATGACTTGAAATCATACTACTAAATTTATTAACCCTTTCAGGGTCAAAAATAATTTTTGGCGAGATAAAAAGGAAAATAAATTTAAGGTAATGTGATGGCGCTGAAGCTGGGAAAAGTTTTTGCCTCATGCAGCTCCCCTGGTTTTTAGGGAATGCCGAATATATTCAAAATTGACCTTCAAATGTCCACAAATGAACCTATAATTTATTTTTGCAATATTTTTTTTTAAGAAAATACTTATTTGCGCATGTATCAATACTTAAAATTTTTTTTAATATCGCCTTATCCCTGAAATTATTATTTTTTTCTTCTTCCTAAATCTAAGCTTTTTACAAATTTTCTGACTTGGGTACGACAATGCACTCAATAATAAGAAATGAAAGTCAATGTCTACTATAATAACAATTTAAAATATCAAAAGTGTCCCTCTTTCAGATAAAACAAAAAATATAATAAACTGTATATTTTTATACAGTCAAAGTGGGTAGAAAGAGAGTACAATGCAATGTCGAATATATTCGACAGAAACACTGAAAGGGTTAATTATCGGTCCATAATTTATCATATATAAAAGCCCACTCTCGGAAAACACTTCAGTATACCTAAAATTGTAACGAATTATACTATTGTAGAAAAAATTTGGTCTGTCAAAGTTTCTTCGGACTTTTAATCACACAATTAAATTTTGAGAAAATCGGTTTTTGAGTATCAAACATTCGGCATAGGCGAATATAACGCTCTTGCTTGTTTTTTCTTTACTTTGTTTTATTTTTGACTCATTTGTACGAATGATTTTGCCTGATACATACATAAAGTGTTGTCCCTATAAAATGACTTATTAAAACGGGCAAGACTTTTGAGCGGACGCGTTTAAGTGACAAAATTATACAATTTACGTACATATAGGGATATTTTTGCTGCCATCATTTTATGCGCATTAAAACGGAGAGCTCAGTTGAGCAGTGCGCATTTAAGCAAGAACGGCTATATTTATTCCAAGACAGTGAGGTAAATAAACTCACTTCATTTTATTGCCTACCACTTTAAAACGCATTAACAATATCAATTCTCTTACAGCTCATACACCATTAAGAATATCAAAATTTATTTTATTCAAAAATTCAATAGATCTTCAAATTTGAATAGCAAAATTTAAATGAAATCATTTACAAATGCGAAAAAATAAGACGATAGAAAGGAAATCAACTGAATAAAACTGAATAAAAAATCAACTCTAAATTTACATTTCAATTTACTTACTTGGCGACGTTTAGACCACGAAAGAATTTAGCGATATCCTGATCGCTACTTTGCCAAGGTAGACCACGAGCTCTCACAATACAATTACCATCAATTTCATCATCAATTGAACTAAAAAAAAGAAACAGAAATAAACCGAAAAATTATTAAAAACATTAAAAATCAAACATACGAGTATTTTAATTTATTTGTATAGACTTTGAGATGATTACATAGACTTTTAACATTTTTTTATTGTAATATTTTGTGTTTGTAGTTTTAAAAATTTATAAATTTTCACTCTTAACGAAATTACATGTTTCAAATGATAACTTTGTTTAAATTAATTTTTATAACAATATTTGCCAGCCGTTTTTGCTTAAAAATCACGTTTTCTGGCAAATCAATTGCCGTCAGTCAGCCAGTCAGTCAAATAACTTTAGAACCAAAAACTGCTGACTTGAGCTTAAAACTACAGCAATTATTTGCTGGCTCATTTGTTCTATATGTTTATTCTTATGTATGTAGTTTAACACATAAAGAACTTCAATAAAGTTTTAGTTTTATTTTTAATATTATTGTTTTTTTTTCTGTTACTCATACATTTACAGGTAAATTGGCATTTTTTATTGAAATTTCTTTGCTATGAAGAAGTTTTATTCAAAGTCAACCACAGATTTTATCACTCACTTTATTAACTTTTTGATATCGATTTAGTTTCCTTGTTGGGCGAATTTTATGTTTTAAAAAACTTTAGATATTTTTTTATTTATTGAATTTCTCCCTGCAACTTCAAAATTTTCTATCAGCATTTGTTTTTTTAATAAACGAATAATTTTTTTTTATGAATTTTGTCGTACTGCTTATTTATAAACTCTGAACAAAGATACGATAACAATCGATTGTTGATTATTTTCTTTATGTTTTTAATAAAATTCACTTTTTTCGCTTTAATCCGTAAGATTTGTTGGAAATCTTTCGGCTTTCAAACTCCCGTCTGTTGTATTAAGAGTACAAAAAGCTACTGGCGATTTTATGATCTGTTTTTAAGCCAGAGAGCACGTTTCAAATAGATTCAACGCAAGAAAAGTGACATTCTTAAAAATTAAAAAAAAAAATTAAAATCCAATTTCGATATTCGAAACTTATTCCAATAAGTATGCAAGAGAATTTTAAACTAAGAACAAAAACAAACACAAAGAGTAAAATAGGTACGAATTACAATTGCTCACACATTCTAGTGTTGGCTACAGAGCTGCAAATGGACTTATTTTTGTAAGATCAAAATTGGTACTAATTTATGCATCTAGAGATCTCGTAAAAACGTTTAAATCAGTATATCGTCGCATTTATTCAGAATTCTGACCCCTGTCTTAAGGCCGTAATAAACCACACAAATAGCTTGGCAAACATGTCACAATTTTACGTTTGTACAAATATTTTGTGTTGTTAATTGGGTTGTTTGCTGTTTGGACAAACATTTGAAGCAATGTTTGTAGAAATATTAAAAATTTTTAATATTTGGCAGACATGTTGGATATTTGTCAAACTTTTTGTTGAGTCTAGTGCTAAAAGTAATCATTTCAGCGAAAACTTTGCAGAGTAAAGACGTAGAAGAAGAAGCATGAAATCATTTTCAGCGTAAATTGTAATTTTTTAATAGCATTGTTTGCCCCAAAACAGCTCGTTGTTAGAGTACTCTTTACTCCAAAAATATTTTCTTTTTGCATTTATAATTTTTCTCCGTTTTAAACAAACAGCGAGCCAAATTGCCGCAACACAATCATCGTCTGCATTCATTGAAAATAAAACAAAAATGAAAAATTGATGTTTGCACGAAATATGATTGTGTTGTTTATTGGCAAACAGAAGCAAAAACAAAGTACATGTTTGCCAAGCAATTTGTGTGGTTTATTATGCCCTTTACTTTCAAAAAAATACAGAAAAAAGAGTGATTCATCGTGAGGTTTGATTTTTAATACGATTTTTTACAGATCACGCGTCACTCATATCAAACAGCTTTGTCATTTTTGCTTAGTATCATTTGGCAAGTCAGCTGTATTACAAAAATCAGCGTTAATAAACAAAAGTGCCGCATTTGGGCTGATAAGTAACCCGAAGAGTACCAGGAGCTACCAATACATCCATTAAAAAGAACGGTATGATGTGGCTTATGGTCTGGTTGAATCATTGGTAAATATTTTTTCAGAAATAGGGAAAGTCAGAATGTAACTGAATAAATGGCCACCTAGTACGTGTGATATCACACCTTTGGACTATTTTCTTTGGGGATATGAAAAGTCTGATGTCTTCAAGAATAGGCCAGCTACGATTGACGCTTGAAACATTAGCGAACATTACTCATGTTCTTCGCGAGATATCAGTCGCTATGCTCGAACGAGGCGCACAAAATTGGACCTACCGAATGGACCACCTCAGACGTAGTCATGGCCAACATTTACATGATATCATTTTCAAACAGTAAATGCCATAAATTTTTCTTTTAATCGATAATAAAAATTTTAAGTTCACTTTAAAATTTATGTGTTTTATTTTACATTCTAAATCAAACCTCACTATGAACCATCCAGTGTTGTTTAGCGGAATGAGAATGTTAAACTGTGTTGCTATTGCAGTTTAGTAATGTTTGGAGTGTTATCATGAATCGTTTACAGCTAAAACAATGTTTCCAAGTTTTTGAAATTTATTTTGAAAAAATAAGTCTTTTAACGAAGTTCATAGAGCACTTCGTCCATTTTACGAAGCTCATTTCTGGTTAAATATCTACGTCAATAAGGAACACTGCCGTATTTGGTGCGAAGACAATTCTAAGGCCGTTAACAAAGCACCATTACATCCATTGAAATTGACGGTTTGGTGCGGTTCACACGCTCTTTCGAAATGTACAAGGAGCTGCCACTACGATTACTGGCGACCGCTATGGAGCCATGCTGACTGAATTTTAGTTTTCAAAAATTTGGTTGCCAAAAGACTGCGCAACTTTCCATACAGCGCGCTTAACAATCGACTAACTCCAAAATCAATTTGGTGGTAACTTAATTTCCCGAAGTGGTCCTGTTCACTGGCCCCCTCGTTCGTGCGATTTAACGCCTCTGGATTACTTTTTATTACACATTGTTTTATGCCGACTATCCAACAACTCTTGAGGCATTGGAAGCAAATATTCAAGCCACCATTGACACCATACGGCCAGATTTATATAAAGTAGTCAAACATTGGACTGATTGAATGGAAATCATATTTAAAATATAAAAGCCATACAACTATCTACCAGATTATACTAAAAAATATTTCTGCGCTGTATTATCATTTTAAGTTAGCAGGCAGTTAAAAAAACACCCTATTTATTAAGAACTGTGAAATATGTAGGCTGGTTATTTTCGTAAATTTTTTATAGTTCTAAAATTATACATACGAATTTTTATATATTTTTAAATAAAAATTTTAAGAAGTTTTATGTCTCAACTTCAAATTTTGTTTATATTAGGTACTCCCTTTCCCAATTACTGTAACGATATGCATTATTTTCTTATCAAAATCAGGACTACATCCAGCTATAGATGTTTACGTTGCATTCCGAAAAAAATATATAAATTTCCGAAAATATTTTAATAATTTTGTATGTGTCGTACTTTTAATTCCTGAAATAGGATATAATAACTTAGTAAGACTGCTCGTCATTTGTCTGTGTTCACACAACGCAAAACTTAAGATTCTTATCATTTAGGGGAGAGACGCAGGGGAAATTAAACAGGTACACAGCTTCTTTAAAGAATGCTTTATTCGACTTTGCCGAATCTTTAATACCCTCTACCGAGAATTGGGATTTTTTTGGAGTGGCCCCTTCACTCATACAATTACTATAGTAACTGATTGTGGGTTATTAAATTCGTTTTTCTTACTGTCGAAATTGAATAAAATATAGTTATTTTACGAATAACTTTATTTTTTTTTAGCATTTATGTTTTTTATGCAAAAAACAAACTACCAAAAAATAATGTTTTTCCGTACTAATGTATATTTTTACGTAGTTTGATTTTTTTTAAACAACAACTAATAAATTTATATGCTGTTTATTAAATAAAAATTTTAAAATGAATGCAAAACTCATTTATATTAAATGAAATGTAAGTGATCCGTTTTTTAAATAAATTTTTAGTTGTTCAAAATGAATTTTCTTTTCAATTTAGCTACATAATATTATGAGGGTATGAATATATAACAAATTATTAGCCATTCTTCCTTAGATCTGTTTTACTAGAGTACGCTCTGTATGGGGCCTTTAGTTAATATAAGGCCGATTATTACTAAATTTGGTAGTGTCATTTCTAGGCTTAAAATCAAAATTCAGCCAAATTTCATTTCAAAAACGATATTTGTTAGCGGTTTTTATGTATTAAAGTGATGTTTGAAAGTGGCCTTTGTTAGGAGCCTATAGTATAGTATTATCACAAAATTTGGAAGTGTGATTTCAAGTCTCATTAAATTAATTGGACCAAATTTCACTACTAAACTATTATTTGTCACAATTTAAGACATGTTTAGTGGCGTTTCCTTTCTGACACAAAACATTATTTATATCCCTTATAAAAAGGGTTATTCTTATACTTTCGTAATGTGTTACATTTTTAAGGATCACAAAATAACCAAAACCGTTGTTTTTTGTGTAATTTTCTTTTATTTAGGTTTTAAAAGTTTTAACCAAAAATACAAAGATCACAAACAAAATTAAAAAAAAAAATATTTTTCTTTTTCAAAACCAATAAAAATTTCAGGTGTTTTAATAATGCTAACACTCGTAAAACTACTCTGAGTGGAGAAACAGTTCGCGCTCGTTATCATTATTTCTTAAGGACAATCAGATCGTTCTTGTGTGTCTACTTTTCGTGCGTTTTGCGTTGTCACCTCGCATTGGTTAATGGCTTGGCGTCGTATAACTGTAGCGAGTTACAGTTTTTGCGGTTGCCAGCATTGACTTTGTGCAATCGTTCGTAGCCTCAATGTTTTAACGTGTTTGTCTGGTGTAGAACCAATAATACCTCAACGTGACTGGTGGAGAACTATGAAAAACTCAGACATTTACTAGTGGAGACCAAAAATACTCTACAGCGGATTCTGGAAGCTCTCGCCTTCCTATACGAAGGCTTAGGTCGAACGAGGACTTGTGGTTGAGTCTCCAACAATTCGTGTGATAGCCTGGCATGACTTAAATATTCAGCCAAAAACTTTTTAGTTTTAAGTAAAAACAAGAAAGAAAAATCCTAAATTTTTCACCCCTTGATAAAATTGAGAATAAAAAATTTATAATATTATTTTTTTTATTGGGTAACATTGGGCACGTTCATAAGGCGTAACTGTTGTGTAACCGTTTAGTGTTTGTCTTAGAAACGTATAGTTGAGTTGGGTATTTGAGGCCATTTATTCCATCATAAAATTTTTTAGCTACCTAAAGTCAACATGTTGTGCTCAACCTTAACCAATTGTTGAGGTTTATCAGCTGTTAATTTTGCATTATACTCATAATGCCGTTTCTAAGACGAAAATGTTCGAAACAACAGTTGTCAACAGTTTTCTAGCAGTTGAGCTCAACTGCTACGTCTTATGAACGTACCCATTATTAGAAAAGAAAACGTTATGCGACTACAATCAATCCAATTATGAATAAAAATTCCGCGGGAGTTTTCTCCTTTTTTCCTATGTAAGTTCAAGTGTTAAAATGGGAAAAGGGAAACAAACTTCCGTGGAATTTCAATTCATAATTGGAGCGAATATAATATAACAAAAAAGAAAAAAAAAACACAAAGAAGGGTCAAATGCAAAGAAAAAGGTAACATTATGACTGCACAAAAGGTCCTCTGGGTCGAGGTGCCTATGGCATTCTTTATATCTATTTTGAAATCCTAAATTTGAAAATCACGAATTTAGAAACTTTAGCTAGCGAAGCCGGTGTTTGATATACCATAGAGTAGAAAGTCCTTGCGCAATGTCAGAGACCGGCAATGCAGGGAAGCTTAAGTTAGCGAAGTCGGTGTTTGTATACCATAGAGGAAAAATTATTTGCATAACAAACACCGGCTTCGCGAGCTAAAGTGGATATTGCGACACATTTAAAAGTGAAGAAACACCAAAAAATTTCGTAATTTCCGCGGTCCTTATGCCAGCTGTGAAAGAGTCATAACGTACAAGGATATTATGGCACATCAAAAAGTGTCATAATGTCCTTGGACGTTATGATACTGGACTTTTGTTTGGACCCTTAGTGAAATAACTGCACGATTTGTTTGATTTTTATATAAGGGATATCTAAGGTAAATTTCATCAAGCTAGTTTGCTTTGTACGACCCCTACCGTTGCAAAACCCCTATTTCGGGAAAAGATTTGTGTGAAATAATGAACCGATTTGGTTATTTAAAATACTATAAATACCAAAATCATTATTTTAAAAAGAAAGAGGAAGTTTTTTTTCTCAATTACTCGCTCATTTTTGAACGGACTACGAAAATATAAGTGTTCTACTAAGTTTATTAAGGATCAAAGTGAAAAGAACTCCCTAAACGTGAACTTCAAAAACTTAAGTTTGTTTGGGCATGTCATCAACGTCCATCCGGGAATTTTTTAAGTTGTTTATGTGAAATTTTTGGAACTAATTATTCAGATGCTGACCCTTTCAGAATTATATAGATTAAGCGATTTTTCAACATATCCTAATGCCGTAAATAAAGTATATTTCTTAGCTCTTAGTGCATATATTTTTATGTTTATCTGTTTGTTATCATGTATAATTAAAGTTATCTATTAGGAGTACAAATCCATAGACGAAAAGAAATAAATAAATAACTAAATTAAGTAGATCAACATTAGAGGCAGTCGTGGTTTGTGGCTCGTAGTTTTATGCTCATAAAGAAATGCCAAACGTAAAAAATACGAGAGACTTATTCCAGCGAGGTATTATCCTGATACCAATATTTATAAAAAATATCTGACCGTAAGCACGGGTTTCGACAGTAGTGCATATAAAGCTGCTATGATCCATTCATTATCTGGTACTACGGTATTCAGTTATATGGCGCCAACTCAAAGGCGCCAACATACACTTATTTGAATAATTAAAGCCCCCTTGTAAGTTAAAATCTCAAATATTCACTAGGATTTCAATGTTCCAGTAGTGAAAACTATGATTACGAAATATTCGCTAAAATATGAACTCCCCCCAAATTCTTTAGCTCGAAATAATTTAAGCGATGATGGCCACACCCTCCTAAGGAGAAGAGATGCCGCATGACTAGAACTTTTTATATCCCGGACTTTTTGATTTTCCGAGAAAGCGGGATTGATTTTTCAATTTCCCGGGGATTCACGCCCAATAAAAACGTTGCAAATATTATTCAATTTATTTCAACAAAAAACAGTTCATGATATATATTAAATAAGTTGATATCTAATGTTTATATCTAATGCAAAGCCAACAGTTTTGATATAAAAACAAGAAAATTTAAATTAGACAGGTAGACATTTAAAAACTTTTTATAAGTTTTTTAACCATTTCAACTGATTCTTATATTTTTGGGAATGCTTAAGCCGAATATTAACTCAGTTTTCTCCAATCATGTAGCATTCATCAGATAACGGTACATATGTGATTTTCTCTGTATGTATACTTCTCTTTCAGCCGCCATTCAACTCTGCTTCATTTAACCCTAGAGGCAACTTCTGCTTCATTTAACCCTAGAACGTCATACTTCTTCGAAACGACGACACATGTTTATATCTTTTATTCTGTATTTGTGTTCATTTTAAGTTGATTTTTCATATGGCGGCTGCCGTTGATATACTCTGGATGTGTGCGCCTGTAGCGCTGTCTACGCATTGGCTTAATACATTTTTATTCGCATATGCGTCGTCGAAACCACGCAGTATGACGTTTATGTAACTTTTACTATAAATTCCCAGTGTATATTTTTTCCAGTTAGTATTTTAGGCTTTGCGTTTTTATATAATAGCAAATAAAGCAGTTTTGACCGATAAAGAAATTGCTGATATGCGTATTTTGTCCTCCGTTTAAACGATGAACGAAAAAATTAGTGTGCGGAGCACAAAATAGAACTTTGTGCCTCTTGCATAAATTTGAAGCTAAACTACTGAAAATCGTATCCTTTTTTGAATTAATAAGTTAATTCTACGATGCAAACAAATTTAATGGAATGTATAAGTATATTATTAAGTTAACTATTTTCACAAATTGTTTTGTTATGTTTTGAAAACAATTAAATAATATAAAATAAGAGTATTTATTTATTTTATTTCATTAATATCAATACCAAGTTATTGAACAAGCCAAATTTCAAATATATTTTGAACGTAGTTTTAGCCTTTATGCTCTTTCGAGTACATCACCATCGTCGATTAGACAAAGTATGATGTTTTCGTCATAAAAATATTATAATCTTAAAATTAGTTATTTATACAAAGTTACGTGCCGAATAGTTGCTAATTGACTTTAATCGGATCAAAAATAGCTGAGTTATAGTGGATCAAAACTGTACTCTATAAACATTTTATCGTATTTCACCAATTATTGACATTTCATACCCGGAATGTGCGGGATTCTGTGATTTTTCTCGGGAAATCCTTTATGAAAAAAAGTACGCAAGACGTATCCGAAAAGAAGAGCACTTAACACCTACCTATATGAACAGAAACCGTGATGGGGAAAATTTTCGCCCGGAAATTAGAATTAGAATTAGAATTGATTAATTAGGTTGTTGACGGAAGGATGGATTTCAGGTTATATGGCTATGTGGTTATATAAACAGCAACAAAATATATCTAAAAAATCAATAAATGTATTTTGTTGCTGTTAGTATAACTACATAACCATATAACCATATAACCTGCCATCCGTGAATAACCCAATTGTAAGTTAATAATTTGTTATGAAGATTCAATAAATAAATAAATAAATAAATAAATATTAAAAAAAATTATCCATAATGAATGTACGACAAACAGTTTTTAATTATAACAAACTCTTTATATACTCCTTTTAAGAGTATGTATTCTAAGAGAGCGTGATTTATTGACCGATGATTCCAAACTATTGTGGAATTATTTTTGTTCTCATAATACCAGTTTCCATGGAATACTAGAAAATTGCCTTAAATATTTTTATGTTAAAAAAAAAATTGTACATTTTTTTTAAACTTTCAAAAATCTCATCACTGCCTTCTGCACTCAAAGCCCCAGTAATACTTTAATCTCTAAGACCATATAGTACCCATGAATACAAAATTCTCATCTCTGATCAACAAATTGTTTACATGAAGTGTTGTTGTTCTTCTATTCGATACGCTTTCAAGTGTCATTTTCTTCGAGTCCGTTTTATGAGCATGTGTCAGTGAGTAGAGTCAATGTTTGTTTCTACAATATTTTAACACGCTCTTCTGATAATTATCAAGTGGTTGTTGAGCATTTGAATTTTATTATGACAATTTGGAAATTTTATGTAGTTTATTTTCCAAACGCTCTAAAAAAATTTAAGTATGGTGTCGTAAATATTTATCGATTATTAAAAAGATAATCTTTGGGAAAAACAGTTTAGTTTGCTCTTATCTTTAAAGCAAATTTGACACTTGTTTTCTTTCTTTCTTTCTTTGTACATTCATATTACTAATGAAAGAGACATAAATTTTAAATGTAACAAATGTATAGATTATATATATCAGTGTTTAAAATTGTTAGTACAAGTACATCACAGCACATTTGATAGGAAGAAAACGTATTTCCAATCCGAATTATCAAGTACTCGTACAATTTCAAAAGCATAAGTGATTACCAGTGCATGTTTTAATATGCACAAAAATTTTTTAAATATGCATGCAAATTTCCCAAAATAAATTTTAAAACTATGCACGCGAAAAATCACAATCTAATACTTTTTTTATTTAGTGTTATTTAAACAAATGTTTATTAGAAAATATAATCATATGTTTTTTTCAAGTTCTCAATTTGAAGGGATCTTCGATTGACACACAAAACCGTAGAATACAGCCAAACGAGCATGTTCTGAAAATCATGTGCTTTCAAATCACGTGCTTTTAAAATCACGCGTGTGATTTTGTGGTGTTCTGAAAAACATTTCGTTTTTATGTTTCTTGGTATGCATTCGGCAGTTGAAAATCACGCCGAAACATACAAAAATATCAAACGCGTGATTTTAAAAGGCACATGTGATTTGAAATCACGTGATTTGAATAAAAGTGATTTTATTATAAACTTGGAAAAATTAAAAAAATTACTAAGTAGAACACCACTTTTGCAGTTGGAAAAAATTGTTGCTGGTGTATTGACAGAAATGTTAAGAGTGGATAGAATTAAGATTAAAAAAATCAGCGGTAAAGATTATAGAAAAAAGGACGAAAATTCATATTTCAAAAGTATTTTCACAAATTTGTTAGTCGTAAAATGTTTGGTACAATTTTTATGAGTTTGTTTGGCACTTCAATTATACGAGTACGATAAATTAGGCCTTGTGTTGTGATTTCCACTTTTAAGGTTTTCAAAATGTTGAAAAATAACAGAAAAACATAGAAATTGTGTATCTGAGATACTCTATATTTGTTTTGAAATTATAAAATGTTATCATAATTTATATATTTATATGAATTTATTCTATGCGTTAAATTTCAGTTATGTATTTTATAAAGCTTTTTTGTAATAGTTCTATTCCTTAAATTTTTAGGAATGACTTTAAACACTACCAGACTATTATCTTGTATCTTATTATTACGTTTTACCTTAGCTTTCCGTTGGATAGCAATGAAGTATATTGTATGTACAGAAAAATTTGAAATTATTAGACACCAGCAGAATGTAATGCATTTACTGGCCCGCTACGGCCTTCGTCAGCATTCTTTGTGTCACACTGGATAGTGATACTTTATAAATTGGATTAAACTCAACTATTTTAACAAATAGATATTGGGAATTATTTCTTTTTATAAGCAACTTTATTATATTCAACATTTTTGAATTTATTCTATGAGTTAACTTTCAGTTATGTTTTTTATGGTTTTTTTGTTATAGTTTTATTCCTTAAATTTTTAGGAATGACTTTATACTCATAGAATAAATTGGAAAAATAAAAAAATGTTGAATATAATAAAGTTCCAACGGAAAGCTAAGGTAAAATGTAACAAGAAGATATAAGATAATAGTCTGGTAGTGCATAAAGTCATTCCTAAAAATTTAAGGAATAGAACTATTACGAAAAAGCTTTATAAAATACATAACTGAAATTTAACTGATAGAATAAATTCGAAAAATAAAAAAATGTTGAATATAATAAAGTTACTTATAAAAAGAAATAATTCCCAATATCTATTTAATAATTTAAGTTTAATAATTATATTTTGTGAGTTTCAGCCAAATCGTACCATAAATAAAAAAAATGTTAATATCACGAGACTTAAAAGAAAACTAGCTCCCGACTAATATAATTTTTACTCTTAATTTGGTGTCAATCGATCCTGCGGTTCATTAGTTTTAGAAGCATATACACGGTACAAACGTTTTAATATATGTATGTATATAGAAATGCTTTTCCTACACCATAATAGTAGAGAGAGTATTGTGCTTTTAGTATACCGATGGACTCAGAATCACTTTCTGGCCTATGTTTCCTCCTCTAGATCGGGTCGCCATAATTTTAAACGAAATTTAATTTTCCGAAATTTAAAATTGATTTTTTTTTTCATTAAACTTAAATTCTTTCACAATTTGTTGTAAGAATCTTTGAAATATTTTGACAATTTATGTTTTCGAATGTCCATAAAACAAATTGCCATGAGAAAAAAACATACATTCTGAGTTTAAGTAAAATGTCTCCGCAAATATGAGTGTCTAAATAGCATCACCGTAGTGCCACATATCGCGACGATTCATATATGTACAAGAAATACATACCTTCTGAAGACTAAAATAAAGAGTTTTGTTAATAACTTGACCCCAGCGCTATCTACCGGGTCAAAATCTTATCAGGAAACTTAGTCCCTAATCATATAAAACGCAACGCCAAAGAATAAAAATAAGGCCCTAATCATGTACAACGGAACGCAACGCCAAAGAATTACATGGAATGAAAAAACAAAGAGATAAATATTTTGTAATTTTGTTGTTGCTTTCTACAGAAATTCACATTGCGTTTTAAAATTTCAAACGCTGCATAGCTTGTGGCGTTGAAAATTTTAGAACGGTACATGAATTTCTGTAGAAAGCAACAACAAAATTACAAAATATTTATGACATTGTTAGTGCTTTCAATCTAATTCGTTGGCATTGCGATCCGTTGTACACGATTAGGGCCTTATTTTTGTTTGATAAATATATTTTGTGAATTTCTGCAAAATCGTACCATAAATTAAACAAATTTAAATATCTCGACAACTTCGCCACCTATCGGGAATAAAGTTAAAAGAACCCTGGCTACATACGACACTAATGTACTGTATTAGCACATACATGGCACAAACGTTTTTATATATATGTATATAGATAAGATTTCGAAAAAGTTTACATAATTTGAAGCTATTAGCAAAAACCATCAAAAAAATATGAAAATCAAGTGAAAAAGTAGTGATCAAGCTCGAACATTCGATACTTTACACCGCAGTTTTTAAAGACCAATTTTCGAACTTGTTCCCTATTTCGAAACCATGGCTTATTATGGACACGGCACAAATTGTGTTAAGTTAAGATTCATATAAAAGTTCTTTGTGCCGAATATTATATAAATATCAACACCTATACACTTAAAATATTATAAGCCAAATTCAAAAGAAAATTCAATTTAAACAACTAAAAATTTATTTAAAACGGATGATTTCCATTTCATTTAGAAAAAATGAATTTTATACTAATTTTTACATTTTTATAAAAAGTATATTCTATAAAATTTAATAGGTGCTACTTTTAAAAATAAATTTTAAACGACAAAAAATCAAACAACATAACAATATAAATACGCAAAAACATTATTGTTTCGTAGTTTGTTTTTGCATAAGAAACCTAAATGCTAAAAAATAAAGTTATTCGTAAAATAATTATATTTTCATTCAATTTTAACAGTACCAAAAACGAGTTGAATAACCACGAAAACCAGAAATATGCTCTAAAAACGCGATTTATGCGCATTAAATATGCCGTAAAAACTCGAAAATATTTCCTGAAAATTTTTAAAAATTTGCCCCAAAAAAAATCAAAAATTGCATATTTATAAACAAAATATTCAACAATTGAAAAGCCTTTGCATTTCAAAAAAAAAAAAAAAACAATCCTAAAATTATAATCGGTAAAGCCCAAACGGCAGACGAATTTTCGAGATTTTATCCTATCTGGAAACGATGGGCAGTCATGGGCATACAAAAACAAATTTATGCTATGACCAGTGATTGAAAATTGAGATGGTACTGACAACCAAGCAAAAGAGATCTTTATGCAATATTTTGGTACTTTTTATAAAACATATTTTTTATTAAAAACACAAAATTTAAAAAAAATAGTTGGTTTTAATATAAAATATATAAAACATTGTTAAAAAAAATCTAAAAATTAATTAATTTTGATATAAAAATATATGTAAATGCATATGTACATACACACAGACAAAAATCAATGTAAAATCGTCGAAAACGAGGTTGATATTAAATTTTTCGGTAGTAATTTCATTTTATAGTTACTTCATGTTAATCTAACATGATTTTACAATAACTTGCGAACAACATTTTTTCTTTTAAAAAAAACTTTAATACATATTAATTTAACATTCCAGCAAAGTTGGGACAAAATGGCATCGATATTGAAATAACACCACGAATCACGTTGACAACGTGAATTTAATGTCGATTCAAATTAATTTTGATGTGAAATAATAGTGAGAAGAAGACAACATATGTTTTTATTTTAGAATGATTTTGAACACTTTTCCCTGAACTAAAGAAAGAGAAAGAATATTATTAATTATTTTCCTGTTGAACTTTGTTGTTTTCTACGATGTTTACAGAAGCAATTACAGTTAAAAGACACCAGCAGAAAAGCCCCGATATGTTTTCGTCATCTTTCTACTTCGAAAATTTGATGTATTTCACTAAATAATTATAACGAAAAGAAAACGAATAAGGGAATTGTTCTTCTTTTTAAATATGAAAATTAAAAAATTCATGTTTTTCTTTTTGTAGTGTAGTTGTTGTTTTCACACAAAACACGTGCAATTGGATTTTATGGATCAATTTTAGTTTAACATTATTCATTTAGAATTTATATGAAACAATGATAATTTTTAATAAAGTCCGTACTTTAGCAGAAATTTGCTATGTATGATTTTCAATCAGCATTCGCCTGGTTAAATTGACATTGGTATTTGATTCTGTATATAGGAGTATGTCTGTACATTTACTTTCTAGAAATTTATAAATTTTTACCCATTGGAAGCACCCACCATCTTTTGCAAAGTTTCAATGCATCGTTTTATTTCGTTCTTACTTTCCGAGCCAAAAGCTTATTACATATCTTCTAGTGGTGTTCAAAATATGTTTGGTAGCTATTAGTGAGTAAAAAAAATTTCGTTGTTTAACATTACATGGGTAAATAATAGGGAGATCGATTATTCGACTTTTTTCAATAACCGGTTTTCAAATATTCCTAATAGTTGCTATTTAAAAAAACCGGTTTTCGGTTAAGCATTTTTTAAATAATGCATAAATACACAAAAATCAAATAAGTTTTTGTAATAAAAAGTTAATTTAAATAAAAACAAAACAATTCACAAATGTAAGGCACCAACAAAATACGATAAAATCAAAGAAAAGTAAAATCCAGGTAAATTGATCAAACTTTAGCTTAATTTTTAACAATTTCTATTTATTTACTAAAGCTATGTTCACACCTATTAAATTTTTTACGTCCTACACGTAACCACTAGTTTTGTTAAAAAATTATTTGCTTTTGCTGGATCAAACATCATTTCCTGGATCAAACATCATTTAGCAGTTTCTTAATTATACAATTATCTTCTTACAAATAAAGGTAAGAGAGTGCATTAAAATTGGTAAAAATAAAGCTAAAGTTTGATAAATTTGCTGGTCATGTTTTTTGTATTTGTTCGTCAAATATTTGTTGGATCTGAACATACCTTAAGCTTTATTTGTAAGAAGATAATTGAAGCAAAGCCGCGAATAACGTTGTAAAAGCCACGTTTTTCAAAAACTGTTTTTTGCAGATTAGCGTTAACATTACTCTCTTACACTGTTTAAACGTCAATTCACCCAAAATTATGCACTTTAACGCCGTCAAAATGCGATACAAAGAGTCAGCCAGTGGAAGAACGTTGTAAGTTACTAACAAAATGATACAAACGAAATGGTTTTGCAAAGTGGAATAACGGCTTAAAAGCCGCTTGCGTAGTGGAAAAACGTTTTAAATGACATCGTTATTGTGGATATTTTTCTAATAAAAAAAAGAATATAAACTGTAATTAAGCATGTTATTTAAAATTCGATTTACTTGAAAATTTGCATAAAAGGTTTTATTGTCATTATTTTTGATAATCTAAAAAATTAATAATCCTGCCCTCTAAAAACGTTTTTTTGCTCTCCTGAAAAATATTTATTTTGTAACTTACAACGTAATTCGCGGCTGTGCTTCAATTGTATAATGGTATTTAGAAACTGTTAAATGAAGTTTGATCTAGACAAGCTTTTTGCAAAAGAAAATAAAAAATTATAGGAATTTAAAAAATTTATTATTTGAGATTTTCTCCCAAATTTATTTTAAATGAGTTTTAATTTGTTAGTGGTTAAGCATGTCTTTATGAATCAGTAGTTTGTCTTTTTAATCCCGATCGAAATATATCTAGAGATAACATACATATATAATAATATTTAGAATACTCTCGCACAAATTACTATTTACTTTTTAACTGAACACGTTTTTGTAGAATTTTGAATTGTTTTTTGTTTTAGCAGGAACACACGCTTCTATAAGTGATTTGTATTAACATTGTTTATAATGGTGTTTGACTTTTGTTACATTTTGTTTTGACATTCTTCATAAAAAGTTTAAGATTGTAAAAATTCAAATAAAAAAATACTTGAATATACGGGTACATTTACAACAAGAGTAAAGAAAACATATATTAATGGCACATTATTAAAATACCAAAAAAAACCGGTTTATTTGATATTCGAAAAATGGACATTTTAAAATAACCGACTTGGGCAAAACTAAAATAACCGGTTAAACCCGGTCGAATAATAACCGTTCGATCTCCCTAGTAAATAATGACAACTCCTCCTAATGCGCATACCTGTTATTTATTATACTATGATATAAACCAATTCAAGTTGAGAGTTGTTAGTTAAAAACTATTTTCTGTCTCTCATAAAGGCGGTGTCAAAATACATATAAAAACAAAGTTGTCCGGACAAAATTTGCAGGTCCAGAAAAATTTTAATTAAATTAAAAATCGATAATTTATTACTTAATAGGAGTTCCATAACGTTTAAAGAGACATAGTTATAGACATAGAAAAGTTATTCAAATTATTCTTATTCAATGTGGTTTAGTCCATGACAGTCACTGACAACTTTTTATTTCTAACATAAACTTTTTCTGACTTTATTAAGGATTGAAAGACATTATCTTAATTGTGAAGATACTGCGAGATCACAACTTGTTATTAGAAATACGTTATTAGACCCAACCTTAAACATATCGAGCATATTGCAAAAAATGTGAAGGAAAATTTACGTTTAATTGCATCATTGATTTCGAAAATGGCTCAGGTACAAATTTTTGGGAATTGAGTTTTTTGCTGTTTTTGAAGGTATACATATAGACCGATATACTGTGAGAATATAAGGCTATATAATCCTTCCAATTTCGAAAAAAGCTAATCTCTATATTTATTTAGAATATTTATTAAGTTTGTTTTAGTTTGCAATGGAAAACTACTTTGTATTCAAAACTTTTATAGTGAGAGGTAAGTTCTGAATATGTGGTCAATTTTTTATGAAAAACTATTTTTAATTTTGCCATTATTAAAGAATCTGAATAGTGAACACGGCTTAATACACATTTTTAACTTCATTTTGAAAATAAGTGAATTCAGCTGATCGTAGAATAATTATATCCAGATTGCCGATTTTCAAAATTTTTATGAAGACGATCTCCAATGGCCAACCAACATGTATTCACAGTAGAAGGTGACTTCTAATTCATATGTTTATCTTGATGAAATATTTTCGTTTTTGATATATTATGGATGTATGTGTTTTCTAATTTGTAATCTTAATAAGCAGATAAAATTGTACCGTAATGTTCTTATTGTTCTTTTTAATATTAAAAAGCTTTCGTTAAAAACGTTGTTTACTTTCATTAAAATTTTCGAGTTCAGTAATAAACTTTCAAAGGGTTAATCTTATCTTAAAATGAAAAATATATATTTTATCATTATAGATTATCTGAATATTCGTGTGTTTCAATAAACCATAACCAAAGATAACATTTAGCTACTAAAAACACGAAAATTCAAAAATAATTTTCGAAAAGGCCTTATTTCGGAAAACTGTAATGACCATTTTCTCCCTCAAATATTATTTAAAATTATTTTTTTGTTTTTACAATTATAACATAAACAGAGGTTTGCAACTTTGGAAAAACATTTTGCTTCAAAAAGTCAAATGGTTTAAGAGATTGTCAGGCCCTAATCATGTAAAACGAACCGCAACGCCAAAGAATTATATTGAAAGCAAAAACAAAGTCATAAATATTTTGTAATATTGTTGTTGCTTTTCACATTGCGTTTTAAAATTTCAAACGCTGCAAAGCTTGTGGCGTTGAAAATTTTAAAACGGTACATCAACAAAATTACAAAATATTTATGACATTGTTTTGGCTTTCAATGTAATTCTTTGGCGTTGCGTTGCGTTTTACATGATTAGGGGCTCAGTTTTTTGTGTCTTCTGAACACTTTGTATTTTTGTACTGGGCCCGTTTCGAAATAAATGATTCAATTGTTAAAACTATTATTTACGTATTATTGCTGTGTTATTTTTTTTTAAATATTTGCATAAATAAATTAAACAGATATTGTAATGATTATATTTATTTAAAAAAAATTGCATAATTACTTACCAAATTCCTGGCTCTAACACTAAACTAACAGTTTCATTTGCGGTAAATTTATGACCTAAAATAAAAAAATTAACATTTATTTTTTTATAAATAATTTATTGCAAGTACATACATATAGTCAATAAAAAAAACTTTAAGGTAAATAATATAAAATTATAAAAATATAGATACGAGTATTTCAATATTGATTATTACCTGCTTTAAGCAAATGTTGTATTACCGAGACCATATCACGAGATTCGCGAATATAAAATTCATTATCATCCAAGCTTGTGATGTTCAGTTCTAGACACAAAAACAAATAATTATTAAAAAAAATTCTTTAAAAATATTTGAAAATTATTCTTATTTACCTGTCATTATTTCGCCGATACTTTGTGGTAGTGCTGCCGCGGGCATTTGTAAAATTCGTTTTATATCTTTAACTGGTACTAGGGCTCTGGATAAATCACCGGATTTATATATGGAAAACTCTTTGCGTAAGTCCGAAAATTTATTATAGTAAGAAGGCAGTCCCATCTCTTTGACACAGGCCTCGCGATGTAAACACTGACGCAGGGGCAATTGACCATCGGTAATAATTTTGAATTCAGAATCGTGCAACGATAATGAGCGTAAATATTCATCGAACTAAGAGAAAATAAGAATATTTAAAAGATTTGCGTTGTATAATAAAAAACAAGTAGTTAATATATTATTTCGAGTAATATTTATTTAGATTATATAATACAACTTTGCAGTTTAAATAAAAATAACCTGTAAAATATTTATTAAATATTTGTTTACGAAAATTAGCATTAAATTGTTTATAAATAAATATTTAAAATATGTATTTATTATTTTTATTTTTGCTACTTAATTTATTTGTATCTTGATTATTTCAAAAGTTATTTTCTAAAAAATATTAAAAAAATGAGCTTTATTATGCACGCAGAGAAAAATATTTTTCAAAATGGTCACTTCCAACAAAAGCATCTTCAACGAAAATATTTAAGCATATTATGATCGCCGGAACCCATATTATAGTTAAATTAGTCTTTCATCGTAGCAACAAAAAAATCGAAATAGAGGTTTTGTTTAATTTTTGTTCGTTTTATTAAACTACGTGTTCAGAGAAAAAGTTTAGATCTCTGCAATCAAAAATGGCGACTTTATTAAAGAAATTCAAATGCCAAGTACACCTTGTTGTTATTATTGATTTTGTAAAGTTTTTACTTCTCCAAAAAAAAAATTGTTGTTACACCCTTTTGCATTTAAGGTGACTATATTAAGGTTATGATTAATACCGACAATAATTTGTATACCACTAATAATACTGTGGTCGAATCGGAAACTTTTTTTTTGTAATAAGCGGATAACCCGGCGGGTATGTCTAATTTGAGGACGCTGAATCCGGTGGTACTAAGCGTTGTTTTAGGTTGGCTCTTCTTTTAAAAATAATTAATCTTGAAATTTATGGTTAAAAGTATATACACAGAAAGAAAAACAATAGGGATAAATTATGTTTTTAATACATACTTTAGGTACGAGTCTTACTTAAAAATAACACTAAAACGTACTTAAAACAATCCTAAATGAGGTTAATTTGGAAAGCCCGTCGCGGAATTTCTTAAAATATGTACAAAATAACCAAGTAAAAAAAGATTGAATAAAAAACGATTTGCATGTTTTGTGAATAAAATTTTATGAACATTTTAAAGTAATTGTCATTTCGGAAAATGTTTTGTTCCAAAATTAATAACAAAATCCATAGTTTAATTGTGTAGTACATTTGATTACAAAAATTGTTACCTACACTGAACCGAAATTGGAAAAAAAATAAAAATCGCACAGTAAAAAATTAAAATATCACTTTAGTAAATTTAAATTAGTGGAAAACAAATAAGACTTCTTCAGTTTATTTTTCCTAATAAGCTAATAAGTCCGAATGATGTTTATTTATAAAAAAGAACTATTTTGTTAAATTTGACCCGACGTTTCGTTACTTTTTTTTTTGTAACTTTTTCAATAGTCGTTTAAATCAAAGTAATAAAAGCAGAATGTTAAAGCAAAATGTTTTTTACAAAAATTAAACACAACTTACAAAAATTATTATTATATTTTTGCATTAAACCATTGACAGATTTTTAATCAAATTAAACTGCACAAAAACATTAAACCAAAAACAGTATTACACTATTAAATATTATCATCGCAGAATTTATAATATTGCAGTTCTATAGCTAGCGCTAATGTTGTCAACATCGTCATTATGGTTCATTGTTTTGTTGTATTCTTAAGCTTTCTATCGCATATCTCTTACTCTCCCCTCGTTCAAAATCCAACACTCACACTTTATCTGTTTCAAAGGAGCGAGAGTTTGAAGTCATAGGTTGCGCTAATGCACTTGTTTCTCTCCCATTCAATATGTAATTTTGATGTCCTCCCAATATCTTTTCAAATGAGCGTTTTGTTGTTCCTATACAAATTAAATCACAATTCTGATCGCCCCTTCCGTTACACCTTACTTCGTAAACATCATTGCTTTGTTGTAGTTTTTTTATTGACGCCTTAACACTTGAAAATATTGCAGTTAAAGTTGTATTTGATTGTACGCAAAATTGATTTGATCTGATTTTATTGATGTCCTTACGTGTCTATTATCCGTCAAGCCATTTATGTATTTTACACTGTAAAAATGTTTTTCTTTTGCAGGGTTGCTATGATTATTGATTTTTTTGTGTTGTATATCATTTTATGTGTCGTTGATAAGTGTTCGATAGTCCTTCTGCTACATATTTTTCTTTTAATAATTAAAAATTACATATTACTTGACATACAAATTCTCATAGCTCTTTTTGGCATTTTTTCACCTTTTTTAGAAATATATTTCAACTGCAGGCCGAATATAAATTCAACAATCAATAATGGGGTTTTTTTTATCAATATTGTTTTTATTTTTTTATTTTCATCGACAATTTAATGAAAACAATTTTAAACATCCGGTTTAGCTACCCAAATGAAATTTTTTCTTGATTCTTGACACGCATTGAAAAATCTTTACAATCAAGCCAACTCAAGCCCGTCCCAATTGTAATTGTGTAAACCAAATTGTGTCCCTAGCAAAAATGGCTTATAAAATGAAATTACTTTTTAAAATTTGGTTTGCAGAATAAAATGAAAGAAAGGAATGAAGAAATATCGACTTTATATTCTTAAAAAGTACTCTTTTTTAATGGCAATAAAATAATACATATTTTTGAAATTATTTGGTTTGGCAATAAATATAAATTTTGGAAAAAATATATAATTAAAATAATCCGAGGAGATAGTGTGGTTACTATTGAAACATGTCAAATCAACCTGTTCGTGAACGTGGGTTCAATTCCCCGGTCAGAATGAAAAATTATCAATAAATTTTAATTAATTTCATGTTGTAAAATTCCATTCTTCATAAAAATAATTTAATGAACTTGGGAATGATTAAAATATAAAAATTTGGATTAAAATAACCATAAACTGTTCAATAAATTAACCACAATACTAATTTTTATAATTTAAATGTTTTAAAACACTTATTTCAAATAGAATAGAAAGCGATTTTATTTGCATAGTCTATTTTTCAAAATGAATAGAAAACGGAAATGCGATAACTCTAAATATTTTATAACGGGTGGTTAAATTTTAACGGCCGATCTTGAATGTGAACCACACCCAAACGTCAAGTTTTTTTCTGCATTTCATTTGACATTTCTCAATTTCAGACTAACTCAATTTGAACCATGGAAAGATACACAATCGAGCAACGCGTTAAAGTTATTCAGGCTTATTATGAAAATGGTCGTTCAAATCAAAATGCATTTTGTGTACCTTCGTGATTTTTTAATCAGCATAATCGACCTCATTCGTTAACAAGCAGAATTGTCGCATTTGGGCGAATGATAATCCCAGAGTGATTGTCGAAAAACCAATGCACCCACAATGAGTGACTGTTTGGTGCGGTTACTGGGCTGGCGGCTCATCGGGCCGTATTTTTCCAAAATGAGGAATATCAGGCAGTTACTGTGAATGGTGTTCGCTTTCGTGATATGAAAACGAACTGTTTATGGCCCAAATTGGAAGATATGGATGTGGACGATATGTGGTTTCACCAGGACGGTGCCGCTGCCACACAGTTAACGAAACAATGGTTCTTTTGCGCGACAAATTCAATGGCCGTGTTATCTCACGTGGTGGCGATGTCAATTGGCCGCCAAGATCATGTGATTTGACCCCATTGGACTTCTTTCTTTGGGGCTATTTGAAAGAAAAGGTGTACGTCGATAGGCCAGCAATAATTCAAGAGCTAAAGGATGAGACAATTCGGCACATTAACGGCATATAGCCTCAATTATGCCTCAGCGTCATCGAAAATTTGGACCATCGGATGCTGGTGTGCCGCCGAGGTCGCGGCGACCATTTGGCCCATATTTTGTTCCATACATAATTGAACCATACCAATACTATCATAATAAAAAGAAGTGACAATAATTTCCTAAATAATTTGTGTATTATTCAAAATCCACATCGGCCCTTAAATTTAACCATCCTTTATATGATATAAATCAGTTTAATTAGCAAAACATTGACGATTTCACTTTTACTTTGTTCCTCCTTCCCAGTTATAAAAACTAATCTCAATTGTTTTCAAATTCTGCATATAATCATTACGTGAACACACGAATCTTAAAAGTGTATAAAGGGGGTTTTTAAACCCAATAGAACTGGAAATTGTGACAAATAATACAAAATAAATCCTTTTAATACAAAAACAACTTTTTTTTATTTTAAAGATTAATATATGGGCCTTACATTTGAAAATGATTTTTGATGTCACGCATAACACGACTAATGTTGGCCTCCAAGGCGTAAATTGTTGATGGTTTATCAGCATAAACTAGTGAGTTTATGTAATCCCACAGGAAAAAATCGTAAGGTGTCAAATCGCACGCCGTACGGGGCCAATTGAAAGGACCTTTTTTCGAAATCAACTTATCGCTAAATTTCGGTTTCAATTAGTTATTGGTTGCGGTTATCGCATGGCACTTGGCGCCGTCTTGCCAAAACAACATCTCGCCTGGATCAATGTCATCCAAATTTTCAATCAAAAAACTATTGATCATGATTCAGTAAAGATCTTCATTGAATGTAACGCGAGCTTCGCCTTCATTTTTGAAGAAATAAAGTCCGATTATGCAACCAGCATGTTGACCGCACCAAAGGGCTCAATTTTCTTGAGGATGTAATAGAGTCTGTTGTCGATTGGTCTAACTACTTATCCGGCAATTTAGTTCTTAGCAAAACCGTTATGGCAAAAATGAGCCTCATCGGTGAACAAATTTTAAATTTGGTAGAGCTGTTCAAGCGTGAATCTATTCATGATGACATGCATGTCGGGAAGTGTTTGCAGTATGACAGTTCGCTTGACCGCTAACCCTTTCATAAGTTCTACCGGGCTTAAAAATACACCCTTTATATACATACATATGTAAATATATTTAATTTTTGTTTTTTTTTTGCGAAATTATTATTAACAATAATAAGAGTTTAAGAATATCAAAAACAATATAACAAAATTACAACAATTACTTAACAAAAAAAAATATTGCACAACAACACAGATACTAACTAAAAAAATTCATTCGAAACTTCAAACTATTTAAAGGCATTCTCAAGATTTTAGCAGTGTCATTCAACAATTTAGACGCACGCACACTCTACTCGTAAATGCTTGTATATAAAAAATAATCACTGTACAAATATTATTCAAAAACAAATATCAATAATCTTCGTATGAATGTATGAATCTGCATCTGTTAGTGATTGTGGTTGCTTTTGTATGATACTTGATCAGGGTTACCGCTAGAAATTTTTGAAAAGTCGCACAAAAGGTCGTTTTATAAAAATAAAGTCGCACAAAATAGTCTTTTGAGAATAACAAAACAGTCAGTTGCATTTTTAGAAGCCTGTTTTACATTATTAAAGTGTTTTTGAAAATGATTGTTTTGGTCCAGTTTCTCGAATAGTATCGCGAAATATTACGTTAGTTTGTAGGACCTGCAGAGATGTTAGCATTATACGTTTCGGACTCCGTGGTTTCCTCTACCTCTGAACACCTATTTCTCGCTTCATTTCGGTTTTTGTTTTCAGATTTTCTTTGCGTTTTAACAAGAAATCTTATTTTAAAGAATAAAATAAATTTTATTTTTTAAGCCAAATATTCACATGTTGGTCCATACCAGTCCATGTTTTACGACAACATCTCTCATTGACTCGGCGGCTAAAAATAATTTTGAAAATAAGCACTGCTAAAACTAAATTTTTTTTTTTTTTTTTTAATTTATAAAAACAATAATCTGTGCATTGCTTTTAAATTTTTGACGAGGTTATTTCTTTTGTTAAAAATAATAAGAAAATTTCTAATTTACTGCAAATTAAATATTTCTTCTGAGAAACTTTACAAAAAAGTGTAAAAAGTCGCTACAAAATAAAAAAAAGTGGCAAAAGTCGGTGATAAAAAAGGTCTCACAAAAAGTTGCAGACTGGTTAAAAAAAATGTCAAATTGCGACTTTAGTCGGGCAAACGGTAACCCTGTGCTTGACTGCTAGACTAAACTGAAAAAAAACTTACTTAAGGCCTTTTTACACAACTATACTGAGTATTATGACATGTCACTTAAGTAAATTCAAAATAATTAGTATTGTGGTTATTCTATTGAACTGTTTATGGTTCTTAATCCAAATTTTTATATTTCAATCAAGCTTAAGTTCATCAAAATTAATTTAATTTTTTTTAATTATTTATAAATTTAATAATTTAAGAAAATATTTTAATGAAGAAAGAAATTTAATAACATGAAATGAATTAAATTTTATTGATAATTTTTCATTCTTGTTTGGATGATGGATTGAACCCATGGAGAGATTGATTTGGCATGTTTCGAAAGTAGCCACACTATCTCCTCAGAAATCTTGGCCATTTTACACTCACCGCTATTGACGACGGCCGGTAGTCAAAAGTCAAACATCAATCTTTCAACCAAATGGTGTTTTACTTGGTGGATCGAAATTGTTGTTGTGAATGATTATCTATTTTTAATTGATTTAAACATTTTTTCCTTTACTTATTATTTCACACTTTTTATCAAGACTTCTTCTTAAAGTCCAAAGTAAATTTTTTCGCTTTTTTTTCGTTGACCTCTCAAAAAGTATAATTGTGAGTAGGTAATTTGTAATGAAATATCAAAAAATGCGTAAAGAAATTTGACAGTCGTATGAAATTTTTCGGAACAAGAAAGTTTTACATTTTATCAGAGTTGTACTTTTATAAAAATACAAGAGGAAAATCAAGATAAAAAATCTAAATTTTGTTGAGAAAATTTCGCTAAAATAATAAGATTAAATACAAAATTTAAGTGTTTTTTTTGAAGAGTAAAACAAAAACACCTGTTAAAAAACTTGCCGCCAGCATTAGGATAAATATCACTAAATAAGTACTAAAATTTATGTTGTTTGCTTTTCACTTTTATTTATTTTTTAATATCTGTTTAAATCACGCCAAAATTTAAAACAAAAAAATACACTTATTTGTTATGCGACTACTTACGTTTATATTCTATAAATCGAGGGCTTATATTCCAAAATGGTTATCTGCGAAATCACAATTATACAAGAGAGCGAAAATTAATTTTTTTTTCTTTTCTTTTTTGTTAACTTTAGGATAAAGCAACGTCTAAATCCTACATGGCTCAAAAATTTGGAAAAAAAAACAACTTTTTAATTTCTTATTGTTGTTCAACTATTTCCAAATAAAGTTCAAAAAAAAAAAACTTGGTTAAACTTTTAGGTAGAAATAAGTGGAAAACTAAATGTTGCTCCTTTATTTATTTTCAAAGAAAATATAGACAAATTTATCCTATGAAGAGGCTTCTATGAAAGCTATGTGATATTATGGACCGTTTCTCACCATTTTCAAAAGACGTGGTCCTTTTGTAACAAACGGAACTTATGTACCAAATTTCATCAAATGATATCCAACATTGCGCATAAAGTTTACATAGACATTCAGCCAGTCAGCTAGACAGACTAATATTTAGATCGATTCAGGTGGATCTAGAGCCAACTTTTTTATGTGTTACACACATCGCCACAAGCGCATAATACCCTGTGCACTTATAGTACTGAATTAAAAGATCCTAGTTAACTTTTTGAAAAGTAGGCTTACACGTTCTTATCTATTTTCTATGTAGTATATACAACTTTGTTACTGAACTTTTGATAATATGTATCGTAGAACTCTAAAAGTTGTAAACTGTCCCATACAACACAAAAACATTACTAACTGGAAATATAAAAAAAATGTAACATGCAACCTTGTAATATTGGGCCAGCGCTATATTAATTTTTTCATTAATTCTAGATATTCGCTCTTATATCGCACTCGATCAACAGGGGTGTATAAACTCGGAATTGAACAATTTTCAAAACTTATTTTCGGGAATACAAAATTTATTATTAATAAGATTTATCTAAAACGTGCTAAATTCCCAATTTTTAAATTCAGTAGAAGAAAAAATATTTTTAGTTTAATACTAAAGACATATGTATGCTGAAGAATTTTTTAAACAACCGTTTTGTCACAAAAAATAGACAATATATCACTTCGTCACAATGGACCATATTGGTCTCTGGGTGAGGGTGTGTGTGAAGTTTGCTTCACACCAGCCTTTCTAACCTAACCTATCACGTTATTTTTACAGCTGGTATATGAATTTTACGCGTTGATTTTTTCCAAAAAGGGAAAATAAAAATTTTTAGTTAATACCCTCTTGTTAATATAGTGCGATATGGCTGATTGCATTTTTTCCAAGTTAAAGTTTTATCGATTCGATCATTGAAATAATTTTGAACAAAAATAAAAATATATATTAATTGAGAATTTATTAAAAAAATTAGTTTTTTTAAGAAAACAATATTTAAAATATAATTGAAGAGTAAAATATTAAGAAACACGTGAAAGACTTTTAAATTATAGTTAATTAATTTTACGTAAAACAATACTGTCGAAAGTCCTAAATATTGCACAGATTTTGTTATTGGCAGGAGAACGGACACGTTTTCTTCAACGACAAGAGCTTAAATTATGGTAACTTCATTCTTGGAATCTAGAATAAGTTTTTTGTTACAGTTATAACTGTGATGAATTCTGAACGATAAGCCTCTTATAAGATTGTCCTCATCTTATTTAAATAAAAATATAACCGATTGCAAAACGATGTAGTGAATTCATTTTTTTCGTTCATCACAAATTGTAACGTTCGTATACAGTAGGTAACGGATATAAAAAGTTAAAAAAAAACACGAAAATGTTTCTTATAAGGGTGTTTTTTCTTTTAAGCAATTATTTTTTATGAGAAAGTTATTTTTCTTATAAGAAATTAATTTTTAAAATAATTTAATTTCTTTAAGAAAACAAAAACATGTGGTTTTAAACGTGCATTCTACTGTACACACATTTTTTTTATTGGTGCATGGCAAAATATTTCTTGTACCAGTTTTTATTTTACAAAAAGTTTTCTTATACAATATATTTTTTATATTGACACACATGGGAAAAGACACGGTGCTTTCGAAACACTTTCTTTAAATCGTTTTTTTCTTATATGAGATGTTATTATAACCGTTATCTAGATACTGTAGATACCTATGGATCTTTTTTTCTCCATTACCCCCTTTGGGAGCATATGGCTTCCACAAAGCATCTCCATATTACACGATTTGTTGCAGTTGTTTTCGCGTCTTCCAATGCAAGATTTCACTATCCTTGTTCATTGAGTATCGATCCATTCAGAATTGTTATTTTGCATTCTTTCAGTTTCTTTTATCGGTTCTTGTCCCAGCTCAGTAGATGATAGTAAGATTGTCCTAGTTCTTGGAATATCGATCATTCTATTGTAATTGGTTGTTGTTCCAGCTAAGTAGATGATTGGTATACTGTATCAGGTCCTAGGATAATGGCGCTGACATCTGTCGTTCTAGAAACAACGCCTTCCGTGTAATGCCATGATATTATCCTCGTTTCTAGGATTAGAGTGTTTGGAAGGGGGTTGATGAAGCCGCTTAATACGTAAAACTTAAAAATCATGATGAATAATTTTCGTCCTCTGGAAGGGATCGAACCAGGTGTGCTTGGTTTTGTAGACAATCACTTAAACCACTACACCACGCCGCCACACATATTGGAACTTTTTTTTTTTTCTTTAAATTAATATGACAAACGCCAATTCAGCCAGTGAACACGTTGCTATAAAAACTCATTTTCGAAAGAATTACAGATAGCACTATTTCAATATAAGCCCTCGAAATATTATTCTTTTTGTTTAGAGTGTAGACGCAACATTAAATAAATTTTCAATTTGATTTTTTGACAATCGGACCAAATAGAGAGCATAAATCTTAAGAATTGTAGAATAGTGTAAAGGGGCTTTAGTAAACTTAAAAGCACTCGCATAAAAAGCTATTTTACCTTAAAAATTGATTTTAAAGAATTAAGTCTTTAAATTTTGTGAAAACATTTATTCATTAACTGAGAAAGTTTTTTATTCTATAATATGTACACTGAAAAAGATCCATGTGCTCAGAAACTGTCATACATCGTACAAAAACGTTCGTAATATCGCACCACGAAATTCTTGCTTCAAATATACGAAATGTTTTAGTAAAATACAAAATAACCTCTTACGAATAAAAAATGTGTATTTTTGAAATTGCATACAACTTTTGTACAGAAAATAATAAAATATTCGTAAATTAAGTTAAACATTTTTAGGAAACACTTAAGTTTATTCCGCGAAAAAATTTATATTAAATATTTTCATAAGTTTTGAGATATAAAAAGCCCAAGTCTAAATAGATTTTTATATTAAAAAAATATGTAAATACAATAAGCTAAAATAAGGGGAATGCGCATAACCGCTTATAAAAATCTTTCGATTATTCAAAATTATAATTAATCCATTACTCGGCTAATCAGAAATTTAATTAATCAAATTCTTAATTAATCGATTAATTTTGATTTTAATAAACCGAAACCATTATTAATTGATTTGAGTAATTAATCTTTTGATTAGTTAAATGAATAATTTCGAAGAGTTTATTTTTTTTTTTTGTTAATTTTAGAAGATTTGTTTATATTTTGAACTTAGTTTACATGATTATCATAGTGTGGGTCTTGCATCAGATTCATCAGATTATCATAGTGTGGGTCTTGCATCAGATTCACATGGTCTTAAATGCACTAATAGTGGTATAACGCCACCATAATCACCACAAAAGCGTTATTTTGCTTAATTTGTTATATTTTATCCATAATAAACAGGTTTTATTAAAATTATTTTAAGCTTGATTAATCAAAACTTAAAATTATCAATTAATCAGAAATTTGATTAGTCAGAAATGTTGATTATTTCGGTAATTGTTTAGTGAACATTTTGAGTAATCAAAAATTGTACTGTTCTGTCGTCAAAACATAAACAGATTGACTACTTGGTAATAAAAAATTTTTTGTTTGTTTTTTTTTTCTTCGGTAGGACCCTATTCTTTTGTTTAGAGCTGTTCGAGTGTGTTTTCAACAGACGGACAGACATAATGGAAAAAATTTGTATACTTTTTATGGGGTCTGAGATAAATAATAAAAAAGTTTCCCACGGAATGAAAAACTTAGCATAACCTCATCCACCTCTAGTGGTGGAGGGAATAAAAATAATAACAATTTTGCGTTTATACAGACGCTACGAAAAATTATGTAACATATGATCCTTTCCAAAATTGTATAGGATTTTTTTTTTGAAGAAAATTTAACACGGATGTAGAACACACTGAATGTAGGTGATAGTAGTAAATACAACAAACTATTATATACTATTAAAAAAAATATGTTAATAAATCCCTAAAAATATTTTCATGATAGCGGAATCCATGTGATGGTATTGAAATTTCAATTAAGGACTCAGTAAAAAATTGTATTTTCATTTAAACAACAACTACATGTGCAATAACATCCTAAACGCCTTACATGTCAGAACTCTACGTCAATCACAGTACTACATAAAGTATTCTCTAGTAATTCCCATATGAACATAGCTCGGCTGACTAGAGGGCAATAATAACCAACAATGGCAGCTAATAATGTGGATATATCTAATCGCCATCTCGGTTCTTCATAGTGTGTTAAAATTTCATTCAAATATTTTATATACTCAACTCAAGAGAGAAGAATTAAATTTTAAAGTGCTAAAAAAATTAAAATTTGATTTATGACTCTATTGCAGCAAAGGCTCTATTTGTTGAATAATACGGACGTAAATCTGTAAGTAAAACCCCATGGAGAAGAGAGAATATTTTTTCTGTCCACAAAACACAAATGACTTCAACAAACTTGATTAAATTAAAGATTTTATTTAAATAAGTTTTATTTGAATCTTTATTTAATTCATGAAAATTCACTGAATTTCACTAGTGATTGTCGCTAGTCAACTCTCTGAAAAACGACCAAAACTATTTTTTAATTAACATTAATGGCGAAGTAACTGTTTGTCAATCTACACATATTTGTGTATTCTTTGTTGTTTGTCGCGATCAAGTTCTATCCATTAGGTCTGCGCAAAAAGCCAGATGTTTTTTTTTGGTTTATTCCTCAACGATGTCAAAAGTTGTTTACATTTTGCTTGTACATGTATATTTTTGTTTTATGCCACATATACATGCATACAAAACACGTTTTTCCTTTTGTTTTCCCTATGTAGTAGTATGATTTTGACAACCTCGAGGAATTTTACACAAACAAAATGTCTGTTGTTTTTTGTATTGTTGTATTGTTGTAACGGTAAGCAGGCTTTTTGGATAGGCCTTGGTATTATTATTATTTTTATTGTTGGTAGCACTAAGGGCTAATAAATCAGAGCAAGTTAAACTCTGTTTTTGGTTTAAAATGTGCTTAAGCCGACAAATCTATAAATCAGTAAACATATAAACCATCTTTAAACGCATAAAATTGGGCGTTTAAACTACCAATACAGACCATATGAATTTGACAACATTTATCGTAGTGCTGCCACATGTTACTTTTTAAACTACATATAATACATCGGACACTGATTTACAACTGTTGAGTTTAAACTACATATAAATTTAAGTTTAGTTCAACTAAACCAGCGTTTAAGCACTCACTGATTTATTAGCCATAAGAATGCGTTTTGACAAACAACTACTTACCAGTAGGAAATTTTAAGAAAATAACAACAAATTCTTAACACCCCAGTTAGCTGACAGTACAGGAACTGGGTTGCTTCATACAACAAAATAAAACAGCTGATTTGCAACGTTACTGCTACTGTCGGCTACCTGGGGCTTAACAATCAAGACTAACAACTGTAGATACGATGACCATCCGTTGTGTTTTGTTCAGAACAGTTCTGTATTTTAAAGTTTTGTTCTGGAGGAATTATTTTTTTTTTTTTTTTAAATCCTTAATTGTTCTTTATTTAATTAAATGTTCTGTCTTTGTACTGTATTTATAAAGTAATTTTAACAAATGCATTCTGAATTTATCTTAATTTTCTTAGTACTGGAAATTTGTAAAATGTTTCTCCCTTTTCGAAGATCCAAGAAAATTTACTTCAAAAATTGTAAAAGATAATTATCGCTAATATGTCTGTCTTAAGAAGCACTTTTGGCTTTAATTTATAATGAAGTTTTTTGGTATTTAATTAGGCTAAAATTTATCAAATTCAATTTTCATTAAATTATTTTTAGTGAAGGAAGGAATTTACAACATGAAATTAATAAATTTAATATTTTTTTTTTTTTTTGATAATTTTATTCTTTACTGATCACGGGATTGAACTCGGTTCGAATTTACATGTTTCATCAAAAACCACATTTCCATAATCAGAATTCTTTGCCGTTCTACCGTTTGCACCACTGCCAATCTATAGTCAAACGTTAATCTTTAAGCAATTGTATTGGTGGATCGAAATTTGCTGTAATTGATTTTGATAAGATTTTTAAATTTGTTAGATTTTCGACAAATTTATTAGTTCATTCTTTTTAACGTCTATTTACTCGCTTGAAATTCATATTATTTAAAACAAGGATTTACATTGCATTTTTGAAATAAATATTTAAAAAATAATGGTGGATTTAAACAGCAAAGGTCCGTAATATCCCATCAAGGCTAGTTGTCTTTGTTCTGTCCCCAAGTCGTAACTTACTAATTAGTTTAAAAAGATTTCACAAAAATAGTTAAAGTCAAATCCAAATTCGACAAAAAATGCCTTGAAGATTATTAAGTATTGCATTTAATAGAATGGAATAATTCTAATAAACGCGGCTGGTAAACGTTTAATAGTAAAGTTGGCCGCTATTGATGACAATTTATTTTTTGGCCAATCTTTTTTTTATCAAATTTTTTTTTTTAATTTTTATTATATGGGTTTTATGAAAGAAGAAAGTTGACACTACTGTTCTTCCCACAACGTTGACGCTCTTGTTTAGGTATGGCAAAGCAGCGTAACTCCACGTCTCCATGCGCTATCGATTTGAACAAGACATCAACATAACGCCGACAACGGTATTAATTTGTTCATGTTCTTGTATGTGGCGAATACGTTTTGATGTTCATGTTCTGTTTTATCACAATTTTTGTTGTTGTGCGTTTGGTTGTAGACAGAAAATGGCATTGTAAGGCGACCATCATGGCGAACATGGTTTCTAAGGCATATGTTTAGCCAACGATGGCAGCACATGGATGAAATATGAACATGAACAGTCTACACGAGTAGAATTCATGTGCGGCATGATGTTCTTAACAAGTTGATGGATAGTGGAGACGGGTAGTAAAAGCTAAGCGGCAAAAAGGTTCCGCCTTCCGCTCTTGTTTAGGTACGGCTGAATGGATATTAGGACCATTTTCTCTAAGTTGGAAAATTTTTGTAAAATCAGTTATATTATAAGCAGCAATCCTGTATAAATTTTTGCACACTGTACATAGTGGACCACAAGTTAAACTGAAACAGAAACGTCCGTAAATTTCCTTTTCATAGATGTTTTATTGGATGTTAAATACTTTGTATCAATAAGGCCTTAATGAGCTTACACTAAACAATATTTTTGACACTATCTATTTACAAAGCTCTGCCCTATGCCTGGCCTTTTTAAAATTCGTTCTATCCAGTTCAAAACATCCTAATTGGGAAAGAAAGCAGTAAATTTCTTTCAACATATGATTGAACATGATATTCTGATAAATAACCAAAAAATTGTGATTGTTCCAACGGTAAAAAACCTTGGCCTTGTTTTTAATAGCACTCTGACTTGGACTAGTCAGGTTAATTCTCTAGTTGCTCAGTCTTATTTAAAGTTAAGATCACTGTGGGCTACTCAATCTTTCACTCCACTTAATGTTAGATTGCTTCTTGCAAAAATATACATTGTCCCTGGTTTACTATATGGCTGCGAACTATTTGCGAATTGTGATTCCACTAGTAAACACCGCCTATATGTTATCTACAACAATGTTGTTCGATATGTATATGGGCTAAGAAGATATACTCACACTTCATCATTCTCTAGGAATATCTATGGAGTGACGTTTGAAAACCTAATTAAAATACGTGTTCTTTTATTCATTCATAAGATTATCTATACACAAAGGCCTAAATACCTCTTTGACAAAATCCGCTTTGCAAGATCCAGTAAGGGTAAAAAGTTGATTATTCCGAGACATCGTACCCTTATCTCTGAATGGCAATTTTATGTGAATGCTGCTCGTCTTTGGAATCTACTACCAGAAAACTATCAACTAACCAGTAACGTAACGCATTTTAAAGAATTACTATATACTTTTTTTGATTAATTTTGTTTTTATTTTATTTTCAAATTAAAATTTTATTTTCAAATTAAAATTTTGCTTTTTCTTTATCTCTAAAAAAAATTACTTTATTTTCACTTAGTTTAATTTTTAAATTTGATATGTTCCTTTTGTTATAATTTTTGTTCCTGATCCTATATTTTTTATTATTTATTTTTTTTTATTTTTTATTTTTTATAAATTTATTTTTACTATATTTATAATTATAGTTTTAATATATTAACAATGTATACCTTTTACTATAAATAATATTCTGTACTTTAACTATAAGATTTAATCTTGTTGTGCAGAAATCCAAATTAAATTAAATTAAATAAATTAAATTAAATATCAGTGCTGTTCTAAGATTGAATTCTTCAAAAAGACTTAGCACCAAAGTAGAAAATCGTAATACTTTTATGGTACTTTCTTGCAACCGTGGTACTACCGCAAGTTATTTGATACAAGTTAAAATTGTGATTTTGTATCAAAAGCAATTAGTTTCTTAAATGAAAAGCCAAAAAGTTTTGCACTTAATTTTGTAATAATTTAAGATCAAAACTGAACTTTAATTTTTAAGTGCAGTATTTAACTCTTGTAAGCATTTAATAATTTTCACATTTTTTCTGCTAGTAAATGAGAAAAACGTCTATGAAAACTCCCTTATATCCACATACAAAAAACTCGTACACTGAATTAGAGCCCTAAATAAGTGTATAAGCCTATTTAGTCCATATTGGTCAGCGCCGATTTCCAAAACCTTCATTATGCCCCGGTAGACTAGTTGGTAGTGAGCTAGACTATCAGTGTGGGGGTTGAGGGTTCGATTCCCGGCAAAGACTCTTGTCTCCTGCAGACAAGCGTAGATCTTAGCGGGATTAGGATAAGAAAAAATATTAAGTCTGAAGAAATAAATGTGCGTCCTTACGGTCTCAAAAGGACTTTTTAATTTAAATGTTGGCTCAAAATCAAAACAGCTATTTTCCATTCCTGCTTGGTTAAATTTGGGATACATAAAAAATTTCATTTTTAAACATTAGCTGACCTATCAGAGGGCGTGGCGTGACTTTTAAAATTCAAACTTACGATTCTTTTTCCTAAAATTGCTTTTTTAATAAAATAAAAAAGATATGCCTAAAATGCAGTTTGCTTTTGTAATTCACACTATAACTTGCAATATTTTCTTAATTTTCTGTAAACGTTATTTATTTTTTTACTTTTATTTTTCAATATTTATGTTTTTTTTATTTGTATTTTATTTTGCTAAATAATCCAATATTTGCACAGACAATCTTGTTATAAGATTTAAATAAAACAAAATCTATTTACGTTTCTTTTCTAATATTTGTTTGTCAAATCAATTAGAAAATCACTACAAAATAACGTGTTAAATAATGTTGACGATGTATGAAGTTGTCAGACGGCGATGTAGCATTTGCATCTTGCTTCAGAATATATGTAAATGTGCAACATTTGTTTAAGTATTTGCTTCATTCAACGAATTTAAGGTTCAATCGCTTGTTTAACGAAAACTTGACATCTTTCGTTTTATTAATGCAAACAGAAAAAAATTAAGAGTTAAAGTTGTTTTCTTATTCGGGGATTTTTATTTTTTTATATTTATTTATTTAACAATATTCTAAGAGTCCTAATACTATTTAGAGTATCTGTAACTGTTTACATGCACTTTATTAGATGCTGAATTTGTGTCATCACTTTAGTTTGATGTATTTACATATAAAATTCATACATGTGCATTTAGCCAGTCAGTGTTTATCTGGCGTTTCGTCAGTCAATTTGTCTGTTCATTAAAGGTTTTGTAATATTTTTTATTTAATTATTATGTCAAGGTTTTATTTCAGCTTTCAGAGAATCTATTGAAGTAATTCTCTTTTGAAAGTTATTAACGCGTCATCTTTTGTCTTAACATCATTATTATTATTATTAAAAAAAATATTAAAATAAAAAAATAATTTACACAAAATATACACACACGATTAAGTACATCTTTATTTAAGATATAAGAAGAAAACAATTTTTTTGATTTTTTTTTTCTACAAAATAAAAAATATAATCAGATAATAATCAGCTTTATGAAATCTGCAACATGTGATGTGATGTCTATTCATTGCCAATTTGTTTTATTTCAGGTACTGGTAACAACATTTTTTAGATAAACAACAACATTTTTCGAATTTTATTTATTTTCTTAAAAACATTTACATGACACCTGTTACTCACTAGTGAATGAAGTAACTCCCATTTTGTTGTGATTATTTTAAGATCAAAGTGAAGGACTTGTAGGAAGTTTAAATGAGGTTTATGTTTTTATCACTTTTATCTCAAATTAGTTACTTTCAATAAACAGCATTTTACAAGTACGTCACGGCGATTATTAAGGGCTTTTTTAAATCGCTTAAAATTGAATCTTGATAATATTTGACACAAAAAACTCTTGTATAAATCATAACCTCATAACATACCTTTTTTCTGGTAAGCCCATGACTACCCATCGGTTCCAAATAGAATACATTCTCGAACATTTGTCTGTAAATACTGTGGTGTATTGGTTTACAGACTTTAATTGTTGACTGGTTTTTTTAATACGAAAATTATTAAATTGTTGAAATAATTGTTTTCAAGTAACTGATTTTTGGTTTTTGGGTGCACATTTTTAACAATTTTTAGGGCATTTTTTCAGGTAATTACTGCATATTTAATGCGCATAAAGCTATTTTTAAAGCATATTTCTGGTTTCCCTGATTATCAGTAACATTTCTTAAAACGTCTAAAATATCCAATAACTTGGAAACTTATCTTAAAAGTAGATTATTTAATTGGTCTGTTTATTAACTTTATGAGCAAAAACTTGCAACGAGAGAGTAAAACTAAAATTTACAAAAATTTTCTCTCAGTTACAAAAAGTAGCAAGTCCGGCATATTAACAGTATCCAGCTGTAAAATATACGCGATTACGTCTTCCTTAATTGAATTGTTTTGAAGTATTATATAAACATACGGCTACTGCTTATAAAATATAAAAAAAATAAAATATAAAACACTCATAAAATTATTACAGTAACTGATTGTGGGTTATTAAATTTATTTTTCGTACGGTTAGAATTGAAAAACACTTTATTTTTTAACATTTATGTGTGTTATTCAGAAAACACACTACCAAAAAATAACGTTTTTCCGGTCTTATTTTGTTATGTAGTTTGATTTTTTGAAGGTTAAAATATATTTTTTAAAATCAATAACTTTTAAATTTTATCAAACTGTTATGAGGGAGTTTACACGGTGTCTTTTTAGACATGTCTATCAAACGCATTTGTTTTGTTTGTTGGCGGTCGGGTTAGAGAAGAAAGAGGGGTTGTCAAACAGACACGAAACCAGTTTTCGTGTTTGTTTTTATGTTCTTTAATTTTTATGTATATAGATATTAGACAATTAGATATGAAAATAGACATGTTTGGAAAGACATCGTGAAAAGACAAGAGGTTTTTGAAAGCATGTCAAAATGCGAATGGGTGCCCCGGTAAGCTAGATGGTAGTGAGTCTATTATTGCCGGGGTTGCGGGTTCGATTCCCGCCAAAAACTCTGGTCTCCTGCAAACAAGCGAAAAGCTTCGCGGAATTAGCGTAGGAATAAAAAAAGGAATAAAACAGACATGTCTGAAAACACACCGTGTAAATGCCCCCTATGTTCAAAATTATTTTTTCATGTCAAAAAAATTAAATGATATGAAAACCTATATTTAAATATGATTGATATTTAAATAGAATTAAATTGGTCATTAATAAATAAAAATTTAAAAATATATGTAAAATGCATTTATTTTTAATTGCTTTATCTTTTAAAAAACTTACAACTTCTTAAATTTGCACAGCACAACAATATGGAGCTTTTTTTAAATTTTCTGAAATAAAGATAACTGATCCTTATGTATTTTCATTTATTTTATTATTTGCATGATTTACATTATTTTTGGTATTATTTGGTCATTATTTCCCGAACGGACCTCAAAACCTTAAACAACTAAACTATTAATTACACAAAAATCTTTTTTAGCTGAGTAGAGTCACATTATTGAATATATCAGTATATCTTACTGCTATTCCAAGATGTTATAATTCTTGAATTTTCTTTTTACCGAAATCAAAATAAAGAATTCTTTTGAATTGTTATCCGCTGATTACGAATATAATATTAGTTTTCTTCTACAACTTCGTGCTTTAGAGATATTGGGCATTATTTTAAAAAAATAATTTTGATTTTTTTCAATTTATGTGTTGCTTGTGGTGAATATATCCTGGCACTGTATCGGAAACTTTTAGACTTCGTGAAAGCTGCATATTTCAAATTTTTTATAATTATATTTCCAATCAAGACAAACAATTGATGCTAAATACTCTTTGTAAAAACTGCGCTGTATCTTTACGGCAATGGTAAAGCGGAAAAGGACCCACTCTTATATTTGCAACACCAATGATCTGGCGGTAGCATGATTTTTATTTTTGATACCATTCAAAACATATACATACATACATATGTAGAAAATAAGAAAACATGTGAAGTCTTTTCTAATTATTTCAGGACCCTTTTAATGGACTTAAAATTTTTTTACTAAAGCCTCTAGTACACGGCATGTAAAAAGCCACATGCGCATGTGGTTCTGACGTAATTTTGACGTCATAACACAACACGCAATGCATATTGTGGCTTTGCATTGACGTCAAAATTACGTCAGAACCACATGCGCATTTGGCTTTTTACATTCCGTGTACTAGAGGCTTAAGAATAGTTGGTTGGAATTTATAGTTTGTGCATACATGAAAAAATTTAAATTGATTAAAAATACAAAATTTTGAATAGCCTTGCAATACAAGTTAAGCTATGTTCACAACTATTAAATATTTGATGTCCTACACGTAACCACTAGTTTTATTAAAAAATTGTCACCTTTTTCAAAACGTTTGCTGGGTCAAACATCATTTCACAGTTTCTTAATTACATTATACAAATATTTTCTTACAAATTATTATATATAAAGCTAAGGTTTGATCAATATGCTGGCCATGCTTTTTTTAAATTTTTTCGTCAAATATTTGTTAGGTCTGAACATTTATTAGGTCTGATATCCTGATATACCCATTGATGTGACTTTAGATAAATGAAACAGATTTTCGTGTAAATCAATAGTCCAGAAAATATTTTAAGGTTTAGAGGGACGTTCGTGAAATATTAAACGAATAATACAAAATTGCGTTAACCTTGCAAATTTTAAATGTCAATATATCTTTGAAACTAGAGCTGCTACCAGAACACTAATGATGCCATCGTTGTAAATGCTCTCTTAGAGGACAAACAGTTAGCTGTAAAGGCATATTTATAACAAAATCCACAGGTTATAGACTTTTGAGAGCCACCAAAAACTTCAAGGCCCAACTAGATACGAATCTGCTATTTCTTATAGCGATGGTAATTGGGCTTAGTCCCATAAAGATAAAGCCAAAGCTTTTGCCGAGCACCTCGAAAGAGTGTCCCCGCCTTATATTTCTAGCTCAGACAGAGCTACACCAGCTATTGGGGACCTTGTTGTTTGCCTAATGAAATTTCGATTATCTCAATATGGAAACTGAAAAAAAGTAAATCCCCTGGCATGAATAAAATTTCAGGGAAAATTATTTGTGAGCTACCAACATCTACCCTTAGTCTTATTTATTTTTAAATTCATCTTGCGAAACTAAAGAAAATAGCAGAAATAATTATGGTACCTAAGCCAGTTAAGGACTCTAGCCAAGCTTTACTTTTAACTTTATCAAAGCTCTTTGATAAAGTATTTTAAAATCTGTTGACCCAATATCTAAACGACCACCACATCATTCCCGTTCATAAGTTTGGATTCCGAAAGGATCATGGCAACATAGAACAGGTTCTTCGTATAGTTACTCCTATCAGAACGGCTTTCGAGAACAAACTCTACTGTTTATCACTCTTCATAGACATTTCTGAAGTCTTTCACAAACAAATATTTTTTATTCTTTGAGAATCGAAATATCATTGCCACATATTGCCGTTTTACCAACATCATGAAATAGATGCAATTAATAACGTTTAAAAAAATATGGACACAAATGTTCACTTAAGATTTTTATGTGAACTAGTTTCGCCCGGTCGCCGAAATTCCACCAATTGACATTTACTTCCGAAAGAACCAGTGCGTTATGCAACAAAAACGTACACATTTTAAGAAAACAACAAACTGCACTCTTTTCACCCATTTGTGTACGTGTGTGTTTGCAAGTCCAAAAAAACGAAAACATTTTAAAAGAACAACAAAAAGCATTGGATTTTTCAACCACCGTTAATACATGTGTTTGCAAAATCAATTTAAATTCTTTTAAACACTTTAATTCTAAAAATTTAGAAAAGAAATTTATATTTTGCATATCTACACACAAATCCTTTTAAATCGATATATGTTTCATTAAATTCGGTGGACGATAAGATACTTAACAAGTTAGAGTCTTTGAATCTATGATACCCTCCACCGACAGGAGTGGGCTCTATATGATAAATACATACTATATATTACAAATTTTATGATTGGTGCAATATCAACCTAATGGCCCTTAATTTAAAGAAGTGCAAACATATGCGATTTTCACGAAATTGGAATGAGGATGGTCGTTTTTCCTTAGGTGGAAATCAGCTAGAATTAGTGACGGAGTTTCCGGATTTAGGAGTTCTCCTTGATAGTAAATTAAACTTTAATAAACATATTATCATGATGATAAATAAATATCGTGGCATGCTTGCTTTTATCAAACGATGGGCTAAAGAATTTACTGTTCCTATAATAACCAAACGTTTGTACACATCCTTAGTAAGGCCTATCCTGGAATACGGTTCCATTATTTGGGATCCCTACATTGACTATCACAAGAAGCGCATTGAATCTGTTCAAAAACAATTTCTTTTATTTTGTCTGGGAAATACAACATGGAATGCAAATGTGAATCTTCTCCCATATTCTGCAAGGCTCTCTATAATTAATTTGCCGAAGTAGACGCATCGTGCTTAACGTTGCTTTTTTAGTAAATTTATTAAATGGTTCAATTTCTTCAGAGTTCCTGCTAAAGACAATTAACTTCAATGTACCTCTAAAAATCAACTCGGAACTTCGCACCACTTCATCTACAGGGTTTTCAAACTAATTATGCAAACGCTGACTGACCCCTTAAGGAGATTATGCAAAACTTTTAATGATTTCTATAATTTTATTGATTACCCTGTAAATGTCAATATTATGAAACGTAACATCATTTTGTTCTTAAATGTAAACCATTAGTTAAGTTTCTTAATAAAATGTAGATTATTTTATTGGCCTGTAAGGATTTTAGTCCATAGACCGTGATTAAATAAATAAATAAAATAAAAGCTTCACAAAAACGAGCGTCAGCATTAAAATTGGTTGCGGTTTAGACCTATATTAAATTACTGACCGACAATAAGAAAGTTTTATGCGTTTCTTGTTAGAACTTTGAACTGGCCTGAGTAAAATATCATGATTCGTAACAGTTTAAGCCGAACTATAATGATTTTTGGGAGGGTAATTTATATTGGACCTATGGCCATATGCATCTAAGTTGGAAGAAATTTTACCGTAATATCTATATCTGTTATGGTTTTAGGCGAATTTATTTATTTTCTCAAAGTGGGCTTTATTAGGCTTAGGGCGCAATAAACTGTTTTCCGAGAGTAGGGTTTATCGACCGATCTTCTCGAAATTTGACGATGCGATTTCTAGACTGTGATATACCAAATTTTATTATGATCGCATTATTAATTACGGTTTAAGGCGTACTGAGCTCTTTTCCGGAAGTAGAGTTTATATGGGGCCTAGTGTAAATTATGGACCGATCTTAAAAAAAATTTACAGTGTGATTTCTGGATTTCCTATAAGGCTGTGACGTACCAAATTTTAGTATGATAGCGTTATTTTTTACGGTTTTAGGCGTACTTAACTGTCTTCCGCGAGTAGGGTTTACATGGGGCCTATAGTCAATTATGGACCGTTCCTCACGAAATTTAACAGTATGATTTGCAGTCGCATAGATCGAATTCGTGCAAAATTTTATATCATTCCGTGCATTATTCCACCATTCATGTTAGTTTTTGTATCAAAATTATCAATTTTTTTAGGGTGTTGGTTCCACATTTTGATTCATTGTTCTAATCCCACTGAACCTATGTTACTGTATTTCCATCCCAAACTTCTTAGGACAACTACAAGCAATTTTAGACCAATTTTGTTCATTTCTTTGGCGTTTTTCGAAAGTGAGCGTGTTTTCAACAGACGGACAGACAGACGAACAGACAGACGGACATGGCTAAATCGACTTAGAATTACTCAAGGAGCCAGAATATATATACTTAATGGGGTCTTAGATAATAATAAAAAAGTTTCACACGGAATGACAAACTTAGTATACCGTCATCCACCACTTGTGGTGGTGGAGGGCTGCGTAAGGAGTTTTCAAAAAATCTATAACATCACTGACATGGATTATAATTGCCACAAGAATCAAGTCTATCGAATATAGTGAGAATTGGTCCATAGTTTCACATGGCCCCCATACAAGCCTTTTTCCGGAATAGAACCTTAGTTCCCACGATCTATCTTATTATGTTGGTATTTATTTCAATTTGACCCAATTTTATTTGATTGCAATCCAAATCATCTTTCTAAAACTTATTGGAATCGGTTCATATTTGACCATAGTTCCCATACAAATACTACTTCCAAAATTGGCCTTTAATGCAATAACTTCCTTATTAATGTTAGCATTGACATACAAATTAACGACAGTAACTTTTACGATAGATATAGCGATAGCAGCTATCCAACATTAACCATAGATTCCACATAAGTCCCTGAACCTAAATTAACTTAAAGACATATTAATGTCATATACATATATGAAGATATCTAAATTATATTTGGCACAAAGAACTTTTACATATATCTTAACCTCGTAAAATAATTTTGTTCTGGCGAATCCATTATTGTCCATTGACCCGAAATATGGTACACTCCTGAAAATTTGTTTCTTTGTTCTGTGGTGGAGGGTATTATATGGTCGGGCTTAACCGACTATACTTTCTTTCTTACTGTCAAAAAAAAAAAAAACAATATAAATATTTATATAAATAATTACTACATATATTTAATCAAATCCTCCTAATCGTAAAGAAAACTTGTTAACTTTTTATTTATACTGGTATTTGTTTTATTTGTAAATGTTTGAAAGTTTAAAAACTAAAGTGTAAAATTTAACATCATCCAGTGGGATTGTCTAATCTTATCTCTTAGATAAGAACACTTTAGTAGACGAATTGGCTTATTAAAGTTAACAAGAAAATTTTTATTTTATTTATGTCATTAAAAATAAAAAAAAATAAAAACTTGCATTTACGAGGGTTGCTAGTTATATGTTGAATGACAGTTATTTATTATTGAAAATGGCTTCATTGTTTTTCGAATATTTGCAATGACGATTAATACACTTTTGCACTTCGGTTGAGTTATTTCCATACGAGACTTTGTCTAATTATGTGGAATCCATTGCGAACAAATCCTTTTGACATGTAAATGTTCATCTGATTTTTGATTAATGCTCGTCACACTAAAGCACATGGATTTTTTAGCCTTGCAATTTGAAGTGCCCATTTAGACAGGGAAACATTTTGTTTAGTAGCAAATTTCGGGTGGGGAAGAGAGAATGGTTTTTGTGTTCGGTACTCGGCGACACGCTTTGTTCTCATTTTCATTGTTGACATTTGCTTTGCGTTTTGACGAAAAAAAGCAACAATAGTAAACAGAATGTTGCCGGCAACATGTTCGTCTGTGTGACAGAGAATGAAAACAGAAGAGAACTCCAGATGTTTTCCTTCCAAATGTTTCCCTTTCTAAATGGGCACTCACATGCCTATCTTGCTTTATCATCCCTATGCGAACTTCGGCCAAAGATGGGGGTTCATTGATAAAAGTCGAAGAAAGTTGGTCGATTAATTCCTATCTTGATTATCTAAGTCGACAGTCGTAAAAATTCATCGCACGAGAATGTTCACGAGTTAATTTCATTTTAGTCTTTGGAAAGAGCACACGCTGTGCTTCAATGATAAAATGTTTTAAATAAGGTTATACAGTGAAACTTCGATATAAAGCTTTTCATTATAACAAAAAGCTCAATAAAATGACTTTTTTGCTGTGTCCCCTGAAAGCCCCTGAATTTAATGCAAAGTTTTTCATACAAAAATGCTTTATAGCTGTAACGAAGAACTTCTTAGCTGTAGCGAAATATTCAATTAAATGGCTCTATACAACGAAGACAGGAAAAGGCCAAATTAATTTTTAAAACAAAATTTAACGGGACTGCCGCTTATCAAAGCATCTATTTAAAGCGTCAAAAGTGAAGTCAGTTTTTGTTTTAATTCTTACCCAAAATTATAAAAAAAAAACAATAGTTGTATAAACTAACGTTTCGACCAAATGTTTTCTTTTATTTTGTTTTTTATTTATTCTACATACATACTTAATTTTCACGATTATTTAAAAGACATGTCTTTTTTGTATTTCTTTTTTAAAGAAACTTCCAAAATCTTGGTTAATTTTCACCGTGTTTCTTTTTTTTCAGTCAGAATTGATTTTTTTCTGACATCCTTAGGTGCTTATTCGTATAAAAATATTTAAAATTTCGTTATTCCATATAGTTTTGATATGTTGTGAATATATTTTTAATAAATTTTTTTTCTATATTTTAATCAGCACTTGTCACTTTGCAATAAGAATAAAACATAAATTAAAAAACATAAATAAGCTCAAAGAGGAATGTCAAAAAAAGAAACACAGAAAATACGATTCATGTCTTTTTTCTTCCCTATTTATATTTTCTACCCGAAACGAAAAAAGACATGATTTAAAAATAGGGAGAAAAATCATCGTGTAAATTGGGTGATACATAGATATTGAATTGAATTTTGAATTGGAAAAATGTAACGTATTAAATTAACAATTAAGTTTTAATTGGAATTGGAAGAAAACAAAAAAGGTGTATGAAGTAAAAGTAAGATTAATAAGAACATTTCTGAATTTAGAAGAAAATTATAATGTTAAGCAAGAAAATAAAAAGGAAAAAAACCTGTAAAATGTAACTAAAAAGAAATGAATTCGTTTGAAGTAAAATATGTAAATTATATTGTAAGTTACAATAATGTAAATTATATTATTGTGCCAACAGTGAAGTACAGAAGGCATTAAGAAGTAACATAAAATACTATATGAAACTTAAAATTGTAAACTCTGATAAGAATTCGGAGTTATTCCAGTCGGCTTTGGCTATTTGTAAGCCGAAGATTTTTCTTAAAAGTTAAAAAATGGCCATTTCTATTTCACCTTGGCCTTAGCAACAGAAGCTAACAGTTGAACGTAAAATACTTAAACCTAACTTAAAAATCTTTACTTAAATCTAACTTAAAATATTGTCTAACCTAACCTAAATAAAAATATTATATTTACCTTAACCTACACTTGTACCTATAAAAACCTATTCACCAGCTGGAAGTTTAGGATCAACATTGAAGCCACACCTCCCTACCTTTAAGCTATACCTATCTACCCTCATTTACATTCATCTGCGTTGGATCGCAAACCCACAAGGTAACCACAAATCATTTTATTAACCTTAACATAATAGTCAGAAAGGAAATAAGTTCATACCATCTCTTTTTATTTCTTTGTTCTCCAAATCTCTAACATTATAATCGCTCATGTGAGTGGTTATAATGACAACCTTCTTAAAAAGATCATCCCACATCTTTTAGAGCCCTGCAGTTCTGCACCCTAAAACAAGAAGATTGTTTGTTCTGTGTGGACTCTTAGAAACATAATTACAATAGCTATAACGAATTTCTTCGTATTTCTTAGAACTTTGTTATACATAGGTTTTACTGATACATACGTACAATGAACAAATGCTTTAACGAAGTAACTCCTTCAGATTCGTTATATCGAAGTTTCGCTTTAGTTTGTTAAGTCAAACTTTCAACTATAAAGCCCCAGTTAGCTCTCAATAACAGTAATGTTACCGTATAGTAAAAAAGTAAGAAAATCTATTTAGACGTTACGGTCTTACTGCTAACTATAATTGTTTCAATTGCTTTACATACATTAAAATGAAGCAGCTGATTTGCAACGTTACTGTTACTGTCAGTTAACTGGGACTTAAGCGTCAAATGGCAGCTATAAACTGTGATGTACAGTTTAGGCCTTTTTAAGTACCTGAAATTTGGCCCTTTTTGTTATTTCTATTTAGCCCGTTTTTTCTTTTAGTTCCTTATGATTATATTTTTGTTTTATTTAAAAACGTGCAAATCGATGCCTTACTTTCTCAACCTCGTATCTTAAAAAAATACGGTTTTGACTTTTTCATGTCAAACGATTGATATTTTTGTGTTCTATTACTGCAACAACTTATTATTTCAATAATTTATTAATATTTACAGAATTGAGACAAATTATTGAAATAATACGTTGTTGCAGTAATAGTACACAAAAATATCAATCGTTTGACATGAAAAAGTCAAAACCGTATTTTTTTAAGATACGAGGTTGAGAAAGTAAGGCATCGAAATGGTAAAACATTGAAAGTACGGTAAAGTTTTGGATCGAGGTGTATAGTTTGTAAAATCAATTGGTAATAATCCATTTACTTTTTCATTTGCTTGTGATGTCAGCCTTAACATCACTTGGTCAAATTGTCATCAGGTGAAATAATGTCATCAATGGGATGACACATCGGCATCACAGAAATGTCCAATCGGAGTTAGTTTAATGAAAAATGTCATCAGTGCGATGACTCAGTAAAATCGGTCTGATAAGTCATTGGGAATGACTTGACTCATAGTGAGAGAATATCATTACTTAACTACCCGTTACACATGCTTGTTTCACCTTTGTTTAAAACCCCAATAAAAAATGGAGCTTCCAACGAAGCAGGTTTGTATTAGAGAAACGTTTAAGTTTCGCTTAGCATATCGCTTACGGAAGACATGAATTTTTTATGGCGAGTTGCCACTTTGAAGCAATACATTTTTGATACAGAAAGCGCTTTATTCAGCGCATTTTTTTGCACAGTGAATTGTTTGTTTCGTTATTCCTTAATATGCTCCCTTACAAACCTGCTTCGTGGTAAGGGAATGTCGTGCCTCTTCAAATTTTATATATATTTTTCTTAATTTATGTCCGCATGTCTTATTGCGTAGCTCATAAATGTGTGCTTACTTCTAAAAATATACAATTAGTGCTTCGCAAAATAAAGACATTTTTGCAGTAAGGTAAGTGAACGAATTCTTCATAAATTTAATAAAATTTGAAGAGCCACGATATTATCTTACTACGAAGCAGGTTCGTAAGGGAGCTTATAAAAGAGTAACGGTAACAAAAAATTCATTGTGGAAAGCTGATCGTTACATTCACTAATTTTTATATGCGCTGAATAAAGCGATTTCTGTGTCAGAAATGTATTGCTTCAAAGTGGGAACTCGCCATATAAAATGCATGATTTCCATTGGCGATATGGTAAGCGAAACTTTTACGTTTCGCCCTTACAAACCTGCTTCGTTGGAAGCTCCATTTTTTATTGTGATCATTCTAATTTGGAAATTTGATGTATTTAACTAAATAATTTAAAAAATAGAATATGGGAATTTTTGTTTCTCATTTGTTTGTCTTGATTGGAAATATAATTTTAAAATATTTGAAATATGCAGCTTCTACGAAGTCTAAAAGTTTCCGATAGAGTGCCAAGATATATTCACCACAAGCAAAACAAAAACTGTCTTTATTATTTGTAGCGTGTCTTTTCATCGTAGCCATTAAATTAACGTATTTTATGACAGCTGCAGTCTTTCTAAAGCTTCAAATGCTTTCTTTAATATCCTCTGTCTTTTTATGTAAATATTTTATCGAATTTAGAAGCTTTAGTTAGCGCCCGGCCGAAGGCTTTGATAAGAGGAGATGCTATCGAGATTTTAGAACTAAGAATCCAGCTTTCGGCGGGGCGATAGAATTTCCACCCATTTGGTATAAAACACCGGCTTCGCTTAATAAAGCTTTTAAGTTCGTAACTTGATATCGGGATTTTGAAATTTAGGATTTTAGATTCAAAATTCTGAAATTGTGGTATTTAAAATATTCGATATTTTGATACTTTCAAAAATAATTAATTTGTCAAGTCTTTCGTATCAAAACTTGACAATAATGAAAACAACAATTAATTAATTATAACACACCAAGAAGTGTCTTAATATCCAAGAACCATATGACATTCCGTACATGGACTTTATGACACTTTTAAGAGTGGCATTATGACCGTGGACATTTTGACACTTTTTGGTGCCACATTATAATATTATGACATGCCACCATTTTAAAATAATTTTCTGGCGATTTAAATGGAATTATTGGCACAAAACTGCAGGAAGTTTAATGCCTATGTGAGGATTGTTTCGACGAATTTCATGGCGATATAAAAACTGTAACATTTACCTCACTTATCACGTGTTCCTTAATTATGTTAACAGGAGTTAAATAGTCACACAGGAACCAAAATATCAATCAATATGAGATTGTCTCAGAGTATCGTACTTTTTCTAAGTTGATAAAAACAAGTTAAATGACTTTATATTTCTGAATTTGATAAATAAAAAATGTAACTCTCATATGGTAAATAATTTAAACTAACTGCTCTACAGCAAATCATACTTAAAAATTATTAAATAAATTACAGTATTAGCAAAAAAATAATGACAACATACCTCCTCGATAGCTTCCTGAAGTGGCTTTCCAGCAGCCTGGGCAACAGCAACGGGAAGTTCGATGGTTTCGATGGGGCCAAACGAAGATGGTCCATTTGTGATATAGTTGTTATTAACAATTGTGTTGTTGTTGTTGATGGTTGCTGTACATGATGGAATGTTGGTAGTGCTGCTGCTGATGTTTGTGTGGCTTGCTGTGGGAGATGTTGGCGTTGAACTGTTATTTGTGATGTTTAAGGAATTTATACTGTTATTTGTTGAATTTAAATTATTACTACTACAACTACTGTTATTGACAGAGTCGGCATATGTGATGGCCAGTGGTGGTGATGAAGCGTTATTTGAGGCGTCTGAAGATGTTGATGTCGTACGATCCTTAACGAAAGTACCCTCGGGACGTACTAAAATTTGTTTGGTACCAATTATCTGAAAATATATGAAAAAAGGATTTTTTAAGTTACTTGCACTTTTTTAAGTGGATTATTTTAATTTATTATATTATAAGAAATACATACTTTTATAAAAACAAAACTTTTTAGTTTATTGATCGTTAAATAGCAGACTATTGCGTTCTAACTTCAATGAAAATGTGATATTAGTTAGATTTTCAAAACACCAGGTTTCAGATTTAACTTTAAACCAAACTTGGAAAATTTACAATGAAAAACCCCAAAGTTGTTCAATTTAATTTTAAAAGCCAGTTTATATTGAAAGTCAGATTTTTCAGACGCAAAGATCATTTTAAAATTTTTATGTTCCAAATCCAGTAATTGGCATTTTCTCAATGTATCGACAGACTGGCTGTTACTTAATGTTGACATAAATTTATTAGACCGATAAACTGATCGTTAACGATTTTGGGTTTTCTCAATATACCGACAAATAACATTGTTTTCAGTTGGCAACACCTCTCAAAATACATGTAGAAAGTTGGGATTCAGCTGATTGAATTTATCTGTACGGCAAATAAACGGCAAATAAATAATTGGCAGATGAGTGCCGGTTAGCTTTGGGACAGAATAGAAGCAAATGAGACATTGAGAAAATCAAATTTCTTTAATGTGTAGTTTTTTGTTGGGCCATAAGTGTATCACCACTTGACGTATTGACTCGGCACAAAAATCCAAGAATTATTCGTTAACATCAAATGGACAATATTGTGAGGAAAATGACAGGCATGTTGCGGTTAATCTGAATGGCATTTAATACCAGTTAAGGGAGGAAATTTTTTTTAGCTTGTTCAAATTTGGGTCTCTTGCGCGAAGTGGATGACCGAATATCGTTTTTTTTTTTTCATTTAAATTGCCTACGCGTATGCCCGATTAAACGGCTCCCAATATTTTTCTTTGAGGCTACATAAAGATTCAGATATATGGCAAAAAGCCAAGATCTGTTCAACAGCTAAGGACTAATACCAAAGAGGAAGTAAGAGCTTTAGGATCTGAGATTCCACGAAAATTTATGGGAAATTCTTAAAGGAGAGGATTATATCATAAGGACGAAATTAATATTTTACAGGAGAAGGTTTTAATTGTTTTTTCGTGAGCACTGCGATCAATATCTTAAGTTAATTTAAATGGGGAACTACGTTACTGATGGCTATATTTTTAATAAGACTATTTGTGTTTTGTTTATTCAAGCAATTCAAATGTCAATGCAACTTTAATAAAAAATGCTACAGTTGTAACTACTGTAGATAACAACAGTAAAAACTTTATACTCGCAGTGTCGCTAACAATAAAATTGCATTTATGGAAAATGTAAAAACAAAGCAAACGGCGTTTAAGCCGTAACGGTAAAAATTAAGTCTTTATAAATTTGTAGAAAGATGAAACTGGTACTTGTAAACTATTTGCAGCAAAACCCGAAATTTCGATAAATTGTCGCTTACGATATAAGCGAAAATATGGCTCGATAATTTATTTAATAGAAGCCTTAAATAAAATTATAAAGAAAAAAGTTATTCGTTCAACAAATTATAACGTTACTTATGTGCCACACTAAACTGCATTGTTATATATAAAATCGATAGTCAGTTTTAACAGTCAGGCCTACGGTGTCAAACGATAAGTCTCAATTTACACGGTTTATCTTTTGATGCTCAACTTCTTGTTTTGAAGATGCCATTCAATTCCCTTTTGAAGATGCCATTATGTTCACACGCAGCAACCGGTTTCAATTTTTTTTGTTTAAAATAACAACACTTTTATTCAAAGCGAACCAAAGAAAAAAAGAAAAGAAAAAAATTTATGCAGCCATTGTTGTGCATATACCTACGAATGAGAACACAAAGCGTACTGCCCGAGTACAGGCATCTCCGTACCAACCCCTTTTCTTCTTGCTTCCTTCTCCTTAAAACTCAAGAGTGGAGCATCAAAAGATGAAACGTGTGAATGTAGACTAACTTAAGCGAGCGACAATAAGTCACTCAACATTTTCATCAGGTTGAACGTTTCATACGTAATCCAAAACGTATTAATAAAGTGACCTCACTACTACAACAATGCAACAATAGAAAAAATAACAGGCATTTCGTTGAAAGTATTGCGACGGTGAATGTCAATATGACTCTATAAAGAATGTAAATAAACAAAAGAAAGACACCAAACGTCAGAACAAGAAGAAAAAAATGTATGTCGTTTTTTGTTTTTGTAGAACTGAGGCCACTTTGTAAGTACATTCTGAAGTAATCCATTTATTTATTGTCAAATTACTATATTGACACATCATCTACGAGTATTTTACAAATTAAGCGATAGTTTGAAAATAAAAATCGGCAAAACATGCAAATTAAGCCAAGAAAAAAATACAGCTATGTGCTACTTGATTTGGTACAAATGGAAGAAAGCAGTAAACAAAAGGTTTTTTTTCAACAAGAGAATTTTATAAATAATATTTTTAAAAAAATCATAATATTTTAAAAACTAATAATATTTAATTGGTGGTGTTGTTTAAAGAATAGTTTGATGAAAATAGTAGATGAAAAATATTAAGTATTTGTGTTTCAAGTAATATTAAGGAAACAATTTCGTTTATTATTGCAACAAGTTCGATATTTTCAAAGTTGACAATCTATCGCGAAATCGTTACATCCGGTTACTTCAAATTTAAAATTATGCTCACTTTTAGCTTGATGGACTTGTTAGAACATAAACTTTTTCCCTTTGAACGATTGGGCAGCCTAAAATTGGAGGACATGTGTGCTATGGTCGCTTACGCGCCGACTGCATTTGGAGATTCTAGTTCGTTTTGAAATATCGTCTGATTTTCAACGCAGAGTATGCCTTATGTAGCAATATTTACAATTTACCAATTACACTTAATTCGTAATTCGACCTGCAATCAAGTTAAAAATGCAATTGGCAACGCCCAAGTTTGTTAAGTGTTCAACTCAAATAATTTTAAAAAAAATTTGTTGAAATTGCCTTTTTACGTCAAAACAAACACGATTTAATATGAAAGTATTTGTTCAACGTCAATGTTCAAGAAACAAGTATTTTATATTTTTCTGCTTAAATTCTAAATTGAAAGCAAAAGAACTATAAAATTATTCCAAAATATAAAAATAAAAGTATTTTTTCAAAAGGTTTTCATTAAATAATGAAATATTTATGAGTTATATGATCGTTGCTGCATGTAATTTTAAATTAAATAAGTAAAAAAAAATTTTTTTAATACATTCTGAATTTTTTCATTTTATTTCGTATATTTCTATTTCAGTTTGTAGTCGTTGTTGTCATTTCAATTTTGGGGTTAAACCTGTACAAAATAATTTTATGATAGAAAGAAATGGAAAAAAAAGAAAGACAATTTAAAATTACATATTTGCATTTCACAATGGATCATATAAGTCCAGTTGGCTTCATTCTGTCTTAAATATTGCTCGATTTGTTTTTCAAATTGACTTTAGACTGCTTTTGTTTCAGCTACATACACCTTAAGGTTATTTAATTCATTTGTATGTATGCACATATGTATAATATATGCATATATTTACATGCATGAGTACACTGCAAAGAAAAATGAATCGATCCATACGTCAATCAAGCCAAAGCAGTGTCAATAGTACGATAACTACGGATTTTATTAAATCAATTAAGGTACGGATTATAAAAAAAGTACGGGTGAACTTAAAATAATCCGCAAACGGAATTGACTTTAGTAAAAGTGAGATAACAATTTATCTCAAACTATGCTTGATTCAGCAATTTTTTAAGTTGGCATAATCCCGAATTCGCACTTAAAATAATCCAAAAGTGAGATTAATTCTAACGTAAGCAAAGAGAACCTATAGCGAGAGAGAGAGAAAATGTTATTATTTACTTACCCAATTACACATATATTTGAATCACCTTTGTTAACAGAATAACTTCCAATAAAAAGTTTTACCAGTAGCATGCCCGATATGGTTTTCGTAAACATTCTACTTTGAAACTTTGATGCATTTAATTAAAAAATTTAACAAATAGCATTCGGGAATTCTTGCTTCATATTATACTTTTTAAACATGAAAATATTGTGTTGTTCTTCTTGTAGGGTTGTTGTTGTTTCTACAACAAACTTTTACAAATAAATGCGTTTGCACGCATAAAGGTTTTTAAAAGTAATCCCATTGTGGATTGTCTAAAGTACTTTTTGGTCTTATTCGTACCTTAATTTTTAAGTACGACGCGTACTTAAATAAAGTGGAAAAATTAAATTTAGTACGAGTTTTTTTTTTCTGTGTATAAATGTATGGGCTTACATATAGAAGTTTAAATATTTGTATCTAATAAATAAAACACTTGATACTTGCTAAATGATTTTATTCATAGACAAATTAACGGAAATGGAAATCACCCCATCATCCATACACACACACACACACACACACACACAAACACAAACATAAACATCCACTGTTACATAAATACATATATAAAAAGTTGTGTGTAAATGTATATAATAGAGGCTTGAACAATATCATTTGAACACAATTTCAAATAATTGAAATCTTTTCGAAGTCTTTACTGTAGTGTCAAAAAGGTAATTTTAAAATACGAGGACCCAGCTAGCATTTTCAGTCGTCTAGAAATCTACTGGGAATCTCATAAAGAGTGTTTTTGATCGTCGACGAGCTCATTTTTTAATTGCAGACGATTTCCTGCACGGGAGAAACTGTTACACGTGCTGATTCGTATGAGAGATTCTTTCATAACACAGCGAAAGACGCTAATGTTAATCATAAAGGGAATCGTTTATGATGTATGTATATATTATCTAACGAGTCTTTCAAAAGGCATGCCAAGAGTCGTATGTCGCTCATGAAGGGATTATTTTACAACTCGTGAAACGCTCAGCCGTATAACTGAGCTACCTAAATAAGGGAATCAAGCGTATTTTTCATGTCAAAACTTCTAATTTTCATACAATTTATATCAAACGAACCTTAAGGTCGCGAAATCAATACCATCCTGTCTGATAATCTTATTTTACAGATCCGTCGGTGTGTTTTTTTGAAATTGTATTGGCAATACAATTTTCATATTTCAAAAACGCTCTTATTTAGGTAGCTCAGTAATTGTTATATGACTCTTACAGAGAGTCGTAAAAGGTTCATAAGAAGATTAAAAGACGAGCGTGTCAAAAATGTATAAAAAAGAAATTAAAAAAAAAAAATTAAATGTTTTTGCTACTCGTCAGATATTCATCAGAAGATTCTTTTAGGCGTTGTAAAGTAGCTGGGGAGTACAGACAAACATTTTTTATTCTATTTAAAGATATTGAAAGAAACAGGTACTGTCTGCAGTGTATTTCTTTGAATTTATGTACCCTCACAACATCGTTTGAATTTTGCACCGAATGCCATTTGTAGTTGTACATAAGCGTTTTGAGTACACATTTGATTTTGTTGTGTGTTTGATTCTTAAATACATTAATGCAGGCCTTTAGAATATAATACATGCATACGATACTTGAAATATGTGTACATTAGAGATCTGCATTTGTGCGATTAAACGACACATGAATTCACATACCAGACTGGCCAGTAGTGTGTTGTGTGTGATTTTAGAATCATACACAATTTCTTGTGTGTAAGAAATAACCTATGAGCGTTCAAATATTTATGTGAGTGTGTGAGAGAAATATTTGATACAGGTATAAATAACAAATATGCTCTTTTACACGAGTAAATACACTTGTGTGGCGATGTACATATTGTGTTTTATCAACACAACATGTGTTTTGTGTTTTTGAAATTTTTTTATCGTATCGAAAACAAAATATTAGTAAAAATATATTGTATTAAAAGTGATACCAACTTTTTAGAAGTAAAAAGTAGTTTTAAATATATTTTTAAACAAATTAAATTTTTGTTAATTTTTTTTAAATCAATTTTATAACGAGATTTCTTAGCTTTGATAATTTTTTTAAGTTTTAAGTGGAACAATTTTACATTTTTTTGACATTATTTAATTTTTTATCGATAATTTTAGTAAAATATTTGACGGTTTGCATAATAATAATTTTTTTATTTATCATTTTATTACTGTTATTGTTTTTGCATATAAAATACATATATATTTTTTACAACCATTTTATTTTCTTACTTTTTTTGTAACGATGGGGAAAATTATCAAATAGGGGAAAAACCAATTTTAACAAAACAAGAAAGACAACAAACACACGAATGATTAGTGTGATTTTTAACTTAACTCAGGTTTTTTTATTGTAAGATGTATGAATTTTAGTTCATCAAACAATAAACAATAATAGGGACACACACACAATTAGTGTTAGTGTATGTGGCTGTGTTGATCTCGCATTTAAAATGATTGAGCGTGAAAGACTAGCTCTCATTTTTTTACACATTTGATTTGAATATCAAATACACACACAACAATCATTTGGCTAGCAAATACATTTGTGCAGACCTCTAGTGTACATAACCTGGGGGATATGTCAATAGAGAAACTGTATGAATTCACTAGTTTCTACTATCACCAGTACTATTGATGAACTGTACACCAAACAATTAGTATGTGTGCTATTTTTGTTGAATCTTTATATATTAAATATGAACTAACAATAATTTAGTGGGGAACAGAATAGACGCTGGAGTAAAACGTTACAAATAGCGCTGCAAGCTGTGAAAAGATATTAGAATAAATATCACTTTTGGTTTATTGCAAGTACGAATTCTGGAATAAACGAACTTATTAATTTTTGATTCAAGCACAGTTTTCCTTAAGTCAATCCCGGTTTCGGATTTTTTTAAGGGAGGACACTTGAATAATCCGTACTTGAATCCAGCATTATATTCTTAATTTAAGGAAATCCGTACTTAACGTACTATTGACACCGCTTTGGCTTTCTTTAAGTACGAATGAACTTATTTTGCTTTTGAGAGAAATACATAACATACGAGCACGGTTTCTGTTCACATACATACATATATAGGTGTTTAGTGCATTTGTTTTTGTATTAGGCCTGCCGTATCTTGTATCCCTAGGCAAGTGTGCCCAACATTATTTCAAGTACTTTAAGCTATAGGGTTTGGGTAAAATTCAAGCCTTTTCAAATATATTTAACATGAGCTTGTCCTTAAAAATCCGCTACTGACCAGTATTGCCAATTTCTTTTTAGCTCCATCGCCAAATCTCTTTTTTTTTTTGCCAAACTTTATTTTGTTCAGTTTTTTGTAACATTTTTTTCTATTAATTTTTTTTACGGAAATTAAATAATCAACATTTTTTATTTTTCGAATTTATTCTATGAGCTTAATTTCAGTTAAGTCATTCCTAAAAATTTAAGGAATACAACTATAACAAAAAGCTTTATAAAATACATAACTGAAATTTAGCTCATAGAATAAATTCGAAAAATAAAAAATGTTGAATATAATAAAGTAGCTTATGAAAAGAAATTAAATTCCAGAAATTAAATACTATTTACAAAAAAAAGGTAGCATAATATTTAAGTCAATGGTCGCCAAAAACTGAGAAAAAAAAATCGCCAAAATCATAAAAAGCACAATGAATTTTATTTGTACTAATAAATTGCCACATTTTATAATAGAAAAAAGTTCATAAACTTTAAACATCTATACTCATCCCAATATAAAATAGAGCTTCCATCGTAGCAGATTTGTAAGGGAGAAACGTAAAAGTTTCGCTTACTATCTCGCTTACGGATGACATGAAGCTTTAGATCAAAAAATTTTTGACACAGAAAGCGCTTTATAAGAATTTATGAATACCAGATTAAAAATAATTTTTTTTCATATTTACTTTAACGATTCTCAGAACAAATTCATGGCTCATCAAAATTAGCCAACAAATTCGCCAAGTGTTTTATAAATCGCCAAATGAAAAATCTCGCCGCCAAACACGTCTCAAAATCACTATGTTGGACGAGAAATTGCCTTACTATTAACCTTAGAAATATTGACTAGGTAGGTATTGTGTGACCATATGGAGACATCCGAACCAGAGATTCACTTGTACGTTTTAAGAGTTCAAGTCTACATTTTTTTATAATTTTACTAGATTTATAATATTATTAGAAAAGGCAAGTAATTAAATCCAAATATATGTATATATTTTGTTGGAATAACATTTTTAATTAATAATAAAAAGATCTTATTATTATTTCCTCAAAAATCTGAACTTTCACTGTTACATCATTTTCACTAATTCCAGCTTCCCAAATGTCAAATAAATTTTCTTTTTTTTCTCAAGAGCAGACAAAATTGTAGACGCTTTGTTGACAGTGTCAACAAAATAATCACCTTATGTGGCGACTTGGATACCTGTACCAATTCTATATAAAAAGTTTAATTAAAAATGCATAATTTAATCAATCCAATTAATAAATTGTAAAGATTTTCAATCCCAATTTTTATTTTTTTAATCAGGCTAAAGTTCCTTATATTTAATTTTCATTATAGTATTTTTATGAAGAAAGGAATTTTACAACATGATAATAAAAGGCCGATACAAGATTGAAAAAAAATATTAATTATTACCTATAATAAAAGCAAACACTCCTTCGGTTCAACATATAAAAATATCCTGCATTAGGTTTAGTAGGCGGGACCCATTACTTTTATTTTAATTTATATTTTGCAATTGTTTTTCGACTGTTAAACTTAATGCGTGTACTTAAGTTGAACTTTCAGCTCTTGATTAATGCCCTTTTTCACGACTTACCGATTTTATGGGCCGTATAACAAGTGTTGCATTATTCCAACTTTACTTTAACCTAACGTGAGCGATTAGTTAAAGGAAGGTTCATACTATCTGATAGGTTAAAGAAACGTTTTAATAAAGGAACACTTTTTATACCGCCGATCAAATCTTACCTTTAGCTATCGGTAAGTTGTGAAAACGGGGGTTAGTCTATTAAACCGAAGTAGTGTTTATTTTGTTTATTTAATATATTTATTTAAGTCTCCGATGAAACTTATACTTTTTATTTGCTAGTATGCTTAAAATAATTAGCTCCTTTCACGATGGAGAAAGAATCTAAAGTATATAACAAAAAAAAAATTAATAATATAAGATAAACGTTTTTTAGGACAAAATGATCACAGAAATTAATATATAGATTAATATTGTTAAATTCGGAGCTCATTCCGCGGATATGATCAAAATTAGCATCATTAGGCCAAATGTATAGAAGAATTTCAACAAGGCCGAAAAGGAACTAAAAATTCAACATTACGAACTAAGAATTTTTAAACAATTTTACAGTTTTGAACAAATTTAACATGATGGAGATGTTCATATATATCCTCCGATTTTTTAGGGTTGAGGAGATTAATAAATTTTAAACGGTTCTCATACGGAGGTAAGTTGATTTTTGGATTACAATGTAGTGACAAAATAAAAGAAAATGCTTTTGTACAGATCGGGTTTTTTTTTGTGCGTCGCAGACTACCGAGTGGTATTTCAGAATAGGTCTAACTGGTGAAATATAGAATTGTCTATAGGGATCACCAAACGTTGTTGAGATGTGCATTAAACACAGTTTACGATCAAGGAAAGTCTCCACTTTTTCAACTTGATACTTATATTTAGTTATAGCTACTAGGGAGATCGATTATTTGATTTTTTTCAATAACCGGTTTTCGAATATTACGAATAGTTGGTATCTTGAAAAATCCGGTTTTCGGTTAATCATTTTTTAAATAACCGGTTAACCGGTTTTAATTCGAATACATATAAACACAAAAATCAAATAAGTTTTTGTAATAAAACGTGAATTTGAATAAAAACAAAACAATTTGCAAAGGTAAGGAACCAACAAAATACATAGATATGACTTAGATCAGACCTAACAAATATTTGACTATAAAATCCAAGAAAAGCGGGACCAGAAAATTGAAGATTGATTTACTAAACTTTATTTGTAAGAAGAAATTTGAATAATGTAATTTAAAAACATATATTTAAGTTTTTATCGACCTTTCCTTATTTTATTATTGATTTGTTTAGAAAATTCTAAATCGGGCTTATTAAGGTCATGTTCCCAACATCATTAGGGATATTTTATTAGATATATAATCTTTCGTCAATAGTTTTGCATTTTGAATATTTAACACACATTCTGTTTTACATAAACACAACATAAAACATAAATTTAATTAAACAAAACAAATGCAAAAATATCACAGTATAATTAAATTGTATTAAACTAAGTATCACAGAAGCAGAACTAAACTGTTGAACGATATTTGATCTAGACAAGCGTTTTGCAAAAGCAAAAAAGTTATAGGAATTTAATAAAGTAATTATTTGAAATATTCTCCCAAATTTATTTTAAATGAGTTTTAATTTGTTGGTGGTTAAGCATGTCTATATAAATCAACCATATTTTGGAAAAGTTTCAAATTATTTTGTTTCAGCATTATAGAAACGAATAGTAAAATGAACATAGAATGTGAATAGAATTTAAAATATTTGTCAATTCGTCGACTACAATTTAAAACCTTCCATTACATTGTTTGATTTCTTTAATTTTGTTTTTTAGTTCATGGTGTTTAAATAAATAAAACTGGTAGAAATTTTTCCCATATCGTTACTTCCGCCGGAATGTTGTAGTTTTCAGCATGAAGAGATGCTAGAACTACTTGAGAGTTTTTAGTGCCTTAACGGGCATTTCGTCCTCGGAAACACAATGGGCTAATCTTTCACTAATGAGACTAATTAAAGGTGATTAATAAGTCGTGACATGGAAGAACCTTTGTAACTTATCATTTTAGGGCACTTCAAGCACCTAACTTTGTCTTTTTAATCGCGTTCGAAAAATCTCTAGTGATAACCTCTATATAAAATTATATTTAATATTTAAAATACTCTCGCACAAATTACTATTTACTTTTTAACTGCATACATTTTTGTAGTATTTTGAAGTTTTTGGTTTTGTTTTACAAGAACACACGCTTTTATAAGCGATTTGTATTTACAGTGTTCATAATGTTTTTTTATCTTTGTTACATTTTGTTCATTAAAAGTTTAAGTTTGACCAATATTCAATTAGAAAATACTTAAATCTACAACAAGAGTAAGGAAAATGTATATTAATTACACATTATTAAATTAATCGGTTTATTATACCAAAATAACCGGTTTATTCGATATTCGAAAAATGGGCATTTTAAAATAACCGACTTGGGCAAAGCTAAAATAACCGGTTAAAACCGGTCGAATAATACCCGTTCGATCACCCTAATAGCTACAGAGTACTGGAATTCTTTTATAGAAAAAAATTTTATTACATTTTCTCTATTACAATTGTGAAAAAAATATGTTCTGATATCTGTGGACATCTATGTAAGAAGTCTAAAAGGGAGCTAATATAAATTTTTGTTCAATCGTAAAATCCATCCGGCCGGTTGAAACATACGCCGTAAAAAGGAAATGAACATACATAAAACCATGCACAATAGAGAATGACAATTGGTACACGAAAAAAAATTTCGTTATTCTCTGATACACACAAGATACGCGCGAAAAAACTTGACAGTCGGAAAAATATACTTAAAAATCTGTTTGAATTTCACTACACTTAACGAAAAAATAAATTTTAATGTGGTCGGTCGCCTCTAACAGAACTTATTTTAACGAAAAATTTTTAAACATATTATAGATACTTCAACATTATTATTATCACGAGCAACCATATTATGATTTAATAACTTCTCCATAAAAAATTTATGTTATCGTGGTTTCTGAGCACCTTTTGGTTAATAATAACAGTAATATTTTTACCACAAATAATTATATTTGCAAAAAAAGCAATACGTATACTACATATCTTAAAAATTATCAGATGTATGTGTTAAACAACAATATTACTTAGCACTAAATTGCAAATTACATCTAACATAAGCCCTGTAGTTCGTAGATAAAATAAGTATGAAGGAATCTCTACCGCAAACTTAACAAGTACTCGTAATATGGTCTTTTTCAAATTATATGACCTTTATTACAACTACAAGTATATTTAATTATTGGTATTCAAAATAAAAACTAAATTTAATTTAAAGTAAATCTAAATAAAAAATATTCTAAATATAATTAAGCAATTAAAAAAAATAAGTTGTATGTTCTGAAAATCGAATTCGATTAAAAGCAATGTCGAACAAATTTGGAAAAAGTTCCTAAGATATGCAGATTCTGTGAGGTGGATGATGAAACGTCGGAACATCTCCTCTGCTGCTGTCACGCCTTTGGGAGTTTCAGGCGGGCTTTCAGCGGGCTTATGAGGTCAACTGAAATCTATAATCTTTTGCAGGGCAGGGTGATAGGCGTTATACGCAGCCTAAACCTGACTTGGAGAGGTACACAGGCTGCACAAAAGATCCTCTGGGTCGCGGTGCATATGGCCTTCTTTATATATTAATCTATCTACCCAATGGTTTAAGCGTTAATAAGAATGTATCCTTTAACATTAAGGACCACATATTTAAATTCAAAACTACTTTTAAAATCAGGAAAAACTAAGTCATTAAAAAAAAATTGAACTGAAAATCTTGATCTATTTCAACTTAACACGATTGTAATTTCTAGAACATGGTAGATTATTTTATTTACTATCATTTATTTATTCCACTTGGGAACATATCACTTTTACTAGATGAATCCAACATGAATCTTTCCTCACATATAGTCTTCATTTCATCAAAAGCCGGTTTTAAATTCGCTACGACTGCCACGTACTTCTTGGACGTCCCGCTTGTCGGTTTTCTTAAATGTTCTAGGACTAGTCTTGATATACTGATACTTGATTTTCGGGTGTGTTACCCATCAATTTTTATTTTTTTCTCGCTATTTGGCGTATTATCGGTTCTTCTTTTGTCAACCGGAGGAGATCTGTATTTGAAATTGTATTTGGCCATAATATTCTGCATATTATGCGCAAACATTTACTTATTTTTATAAACTTCTTGTAATTTAACTTTACCCGAAATTGCAATAAAAATTATATAAACTTTGGTAAATGGAAGTGTACACAGAAAAAAGTGTTTTATCAATTAAAAAAATAGTTTAAAAAGTATTTAAATTTAATTAATGTGATAATTGAATCAATTATTTTTTTTTGTTGAAAGAAAATTACAAATTTAATTTGGTTTTGAAATAAATTTTCAATTAAAATTTTAATTAAATAACAAAAAATCCTAATTGACTTTTTTCGTTTAAAATAAAATAATTTAAACATGAAGAATTGTTGTTAAGAGTTGTCAATGTTTATTTAAATAAATTAACACATTGTTTGAAATGGCAAAGTTTTTTTTAATAATTTTTTAATTAAAATTAAAAATATAATTTATTGAAATTTTTTCTCAAAATTTTAAAATTTTTAGTAATCAATATAATCATTTTGGTAATAGGTGCAAAATCAACAAATTGTTTGCTTGATATTATGAATTTAGAACAAATTTGGTGATTGGAGAAATTTAATAATTTTTTCTGTGTAGTTACCTACCAAATGTAATTTTAATCTGTCTCCCGTACTATACTAAAGTTACCCAAATGTATACAAACCTGCCCAAAAGCTTTCCCGTACACAACATTTTTAATAATAATAGAGTTCGTGAGAAAGTTAATTTTATACTTTTTTTTCATAAACATACTCAGAGTATTTTTCGGACACGAATCCATCAGCTGTCTTTTACTTTTGTTAAAATCGTAATTGAAACAAAGAATTGGACAGTTATTTGTAAAATTGCTGTGAGAAGGGAAGCAGCTCGTGCGTCATTCTCATTTAAGCTTAATCGATCCGTCCTTGTGTGTCTGCCTTTTATATAGTTTCCGTTCTTTTTTCGTATGGGCTAATAGTTTGTCTTCCCAAGAATGTACCGAGTTAAATTATTTTCGAATTGCCTTTGACCCTACTCTTAAACTTTTGTCTGGATGAGAGCCAAATAAAAATTTAAATTGACTGGTTGGAGTAACTCAGATGAATATCTGATGAAGTACAATTTATAATTATTAAAGAGCCATTTATAACTCAGATGAATTACTGGTGGAAACCCTAATACTCCGAAGCGGTGCTAGAAGTTTTCGGCTTTCAATACGAAGGTTAAGGTCGTCCGATTGTTTTAGAAGGCCACTAACTATTTTATGTGTTACCAATTAATAAAAAAAAACTAGAAAAAATAAATGCAAAATTATCTGTTATTAAATTTGACTTTCTTTTTTAAAATAATGCCTTAAATATATATTCAGTGTTTTTTATTTTATTAAATTCCTTAAGTGATGTCTATCTAGCGTGCAATAACAAATAAGTTGCTTTTAAACATTAAAAGCACCGAAATAACTCATTTATGATATTTTTTGATAGAAATTTTCTTTTATTCTCAGTAGTCAGAATTTAAACAAAAAAACACAACTGAATATTATGTACTTATATGAATAATAGCATCTATTTTCATCATTTGAATTGCCGGGCATTTTCCACTTAAATGCAGCACCAAGATTTAAATGCACAAATCCATATTTAATATTTAATAACAAATTGACGTTAATCTTGTATGTGATTTTAGTTTTAAAATATTTATGACTTAAATACAACACTAACAAGTTAATTGAACTTAAAAATTTTATATTTTTACACAAATATACACATTTTTCTTAATTGTTAATAACAAACATATAAATATAATAAATTTCAATATTTGTATGCCAATTTTTTTATATTAAATAAAAAACAGATGCACACAGAAAATACGAGTAAACGGCATTTGAAATGAAATTACATGCAAGTATTACACATATAGAAATGCACTTCTCACTATCTGTAGATAAAATTAAATTGTTATCTTTTTGTAACTTATCTGTCCTAAGATAATGTTAATAGTTTGATAAATACGTCAAACTTCTGCAATATTTTTAAATTTTATGGACCAATTGTTTTCGAGTAAATATGTAAAAAGTATTAACAGATTCCTTAGATAGAATTAGGATTCAATATGTTTTAGGAACTTTTATTTATAAACTGGAATAACAATAACATTTTACTTTTGTAATATATTATTAAATTCTACTTATAAACTGAAATTTACGTTTTTCAAATACATTTTGTTATAAAAAATTTGGATTTTAAATAAATTATGTATATATTTTACATCTGCTACAATAACAAGTAAAAAATAATCGATTGATAACAATTACTTGCAATTTGAATGAAATTGTAAATGAATAAAACTCATTTCCATCTGTAATTGTAATTGAAAAATTAAAGGTCGCAACCACACTTTATTATCAATAACACAACTAAATTAGTTGCACAAAGATATTGTTGTACTACAATTACACTTTCTTCTTACTTCTTATTTGTTTAAGTAATTTTACAATTACAATTAAATTTTAAATGAAGAAAAATCGTTTACATCTGTAATTGAAAATTTTAAATTACCTGTCAAGACGTCATATGCTAAAAAATTTAAAAATCCTCGTCTTTTTTTATACATATCCCATTCGCATCCCACTAAGCGACCAAAACTACCTTAAAGGAAAAGACCTAAGCTTTCTTTTGAGCAAAAAAAAAATACCCTTTTCAAAAAAAATGCAAAAATAGTTTTAAATTTAAAAAAAAAAAATTTAAAAAAAACTAAAAAAATTTATTAAAGGACTTGTGTAATTAAGATTAAATTATCTTAAATTATCTAAAGATTATTTATCTTCTTGTTTTTATTATTATTATTTTATATTAATTTAATTATTATTACAAATAATTAAAAAAATTTAATTTGTCAACATCTCTATAGAAAAAGTGATTTTATTCCTGGGATTAACATATTGTGGGTATTACAGCATCGAGGGAATGAAATGCTAGTAAGGTATGTTATATACCGTCGGATTGTCTAGTTTCTCAGCATAAGTCTTATTTTTAGAAACACTTACACATAAAAAGGAAAAAATTCAAAATAGTGCATATGCTTAAAATTGAAAACCCCTCGTCTTGAGTTAGAAATTATTTTTTTTATACATATCCCACACTCATCCCACTAAGCGACCAAAACTACCTAAAAGGAAAATACATAAGCTTACAAAAATACAAAAAAAAATTTTTCGGAAGCTTGAAGAAATAGCTATCTAATTTGTTTGGGACAAATTTTGCTAACACCAATAGATAATAAGTTACATGGACGAGAAAGAACACCGGTTTGGCCAAAATGTAAAATTTTGACCCCCTCTAACTCAGAAACTTTTTGACCATTCTTGTTGAAAATTTGTGTCTAAACTACTATCCAATAAGACTAACCTTGGTGGAAATTTCATCCAAATCGGAAGACATCGATTTCAAAAGTTGGGTCACTTGACATGAAATCCCCCATTTTTTAATTACCACGGAAGTCTTTCAATGACTATTACATCTAAATGTAATTGCCTACATTTCCATTACTTGTAATGGTAATATTAGAATGACGAAGCTCTTAAAGTAAAAGTCAATCTTGTTTAACGTCAGAGGTCTAATCACCGCATACGATATCGAGCAAAATTGATCGAAATTGTTTATTTTGGTATCATGATAGTCCATATCAAATGAAATGTATCATAATTTGAGATTTAATCCCTCGAGGTTTCATTCAATACGTCAGTGGTTATCGTATGCAGATACATACGATAGTTGACTTGATATCGTTTGCGGTGAATAGATCCCAGTCTTGGGCTTAAATTTGAGTTTAAAATGTTGTTTGCCAACTATAGGGTAACGACAATGCAAATAAAAGAAATCCCAGTATTCAAGTATTTTTAAATTTTATAAACAGCAATTAATTATATTTGAATTAGTGTGCAGTGCAGTGAGTACTCTCATAGTAGCAAAAGGTTTTGAATCTTAATACATCTATCTGTTGCATATATACATACATAGATACTTATCTATGTGTGAGCGAGTGTTTTAAGAAGATGCAATCAACCACACGCAATTTCTTAATACTCGACAAAATGTATTTATTTTTTTTATTATTCAATTATTTTTTTTCTTATTACTTTCAAGAGGGGTAAAGATTTTACTCACTAATTCGTAGATTTTAAAATACAAGCAACAATTCGTAATAAAAAAATATTTTATAAAAGGTTTTAATATCTTAAAGTTTTTATTTTCTCAATTCTAGAAAAAAAAAATATTAAAAAAATGCAAACAATTTTCAAGTTTTATTGTTTTGACTAACTAACAGACTGACTGACTGCATCAGGTACTTAAACGCCTTTTTGCTTACGATGTGGTTAAATTACTACAACAACAAAACCAACGTAAATTATAATTACAAAGTTTTAGGTTATGATCTTTAAAATTATGAGTCCGAATAATTAAAATTATTTTATTTGATTTTTTTTTCTCTTTGTTATTGTTGTAGATGTTTATTCATTAATTTCTTTAGACAATTAAAACTTTTTACTTATTGTTATTAAAACGAGTACATTCATGTATTTTACGATAGAACATATTTAGCATTTTTATGATTATTAATTTTAATTAATTTAGCTCGTGTAATCAACCTTTTAGCAATTTTCTGGTAAACTCGCCATACCAAATCACACTATCCCATTAGCAATTTAGACTAAAAGTGGCCTTCTAGACTTAAGAAATTACTTTTTAAACTTGAAAATGGGAAAATAATGTTCTCAAATAGAAGTAAAATCTTCAGTAAATCTTAAAAAAAAATTACAAGTCCGATGTAAAAAGTATGAGATATCCGTGGTTTTAGTTGTCTATATAGTTCAAGATAAAACTCATTACCAGGGTAACCGTTAATATACAATTTCATGGTTTCCTAGTGCAATCAATGGAGGTAGAAAAAATATATTTATCGGCTTTAGAGCGTTTTGTGAATTTTTACATCGATTTGTTAGTGAATATTTTTGCATATTTTACCCTTTACAGCATTTTATTGCATATTATAGTCAAAATAGCATTTTTGAAGCATATTTTTCCATTCATATGGCATTTTTATCTTTTTTTAAGCATATTTAGCTAGTTGTTAAAAAAGGATTACATTTTACATAATATTTTTAAAATCATAGTGCATATGTCACCTTTCTGAAGCAGACGGAGAGAATTATTTACTAACTCACCAGGCAATATGGCTTGAACCAAGATAATTTTGTATGATTCTCGTCCAAGCCAAAAATTTCTTATTCTAAGATATATAGTTACTTAAATCAGGTTTTCGTTTCTATATATTTTACAAAATAGCAAGAAAAGCCTGCTTAATTCACTCCATCGGTTGCTCGAGGGGTGTCCCGGTAGGCTAGTTGGTAGTGAACTAGTCTACCAGCGGCGGAGTTGCGGGTTCGAATCCCGCCAGAGACTCTGGTATCTTTCCTGCAGAAAAGCGTACAGCTTCGCGGGATTAGCATAGGATAAAAAAAAGAAGCAACACATTTTATTTGTACTTGCAGAAATATTTTCTTGAATTGAATAAAATTTTGATGTTAATTTTTTAAATCTTATATAAAAAGTTCTTCATAATACATTGCTCTAGGAAAATATTTCTTGAAAAACTTAATAAGTTAATTAAATGAATTTTAAGTTTTCTAAAAAAAAGTAAAAAATACTTTCTCAATTCAAATACATGTTTGGTCTTTGAAATTCAATCATATTCAATTATAAAATGCCAGCATCATGGCCGATATGTTGTATTCGACTCAAAATAAACTAAGTGGGAACTTTTGCTTCTTTTATTACTTATTAAACATGAAAAAAATGAAAGTTTTTTTTTATTCTGTTGTTGTTTCTACACAAAATAAGCAAATCGTTTTTCTCCTACTTGAGCGATGTTTTAGAAAACTTAATATGAATTAAGAAACTTTTGATTGATATTTTTTTATTTGAATCAAACAAAGTAATTTCTGAAAAAAATTAAAAAATCCTTTGCATTTGTTTGTTGTTGCAAGAAATTCGATTTTAAAATAAAGAAAACCAGACTAATTTGAAATAAATACAGCTAGAACTAAGAAATATCTTTGTTTTTTTTAATAAAAACTAGCTAATTTTGTACTTCTCGTTTTAAGAAATTTTTGATCATTTACCAAAAACGTGAATTTGGCAAGAAACTAATTTTGGATTTTGGATTTTCTTGCTTTAAAAAAGGAAATTTATTACTTTAGAAAATAAACGTCTTTCCGTGTATATTTTGATATTTGTTGAAATATTTTTATTCTTACAAGCAGGGCTGTGGAGTCGTCCGAAAGAAGTACTAACTCCGACTCCGACTCCAAACGCTGAAATTTTTTAAGTGCGACTCCGACTCACGACTCCGACTCCTACTCTAACCGTGATGCGAAATGAATGAGACGTAAAATTATTTCTCTTTTGTGTAGAAACATCTTTATTAAACGAATTATGGGAATCCCCGCGTAATGTGCACAAGAAAAACATGAGTGTTATGGTAGGAATTAAAGGCAGGCCGATAAAGATGTTTCTACACAAAAGAGAAATAATTTTACGTCACAATTTTTCTAATACATACTAGTATTTATGCGCTATAGCAACACTTATTCTGTACAATATTGAAAATATTTCAGCGTTGATGGTTAAAAAATTCTGATATTAAAATTATTGGCAATTCCTGTCATTAACATTTTTAAGCATGAGTAAATTATTTAAAAAATCACACATCTTTTTCAACTAGATCAATAACTGAGTATAAGTTTTGCTAATGTAATTTAGACTTTTTCCCGCACGTATAAAAAATATACCTAAATATACTTAAATAGTAAAGTACTTGAATCAACTATTTCTCATAAAATAAATTAAAATCTACTTATTCATATTTATCTGCAAAATATTGCATCGCCAATTTCGAAGAATTTTTATATTGGAAAATATTAGAAATTTTTTATGCCTAAAAATTTTGGAGTCGGAGTCGCGCGTTTTTTTTTGGGTACTGCGACTCCGACTCCGGTACAAAAACCTCAACTCCGACTCTTCAACTCCGACTCCGACTCCACAGCCCTGCTTACAAGTGCGAAACAAAAAAATTCAGTTTTGGTTCCCAGATGGTTATTCTATTTATGCACACATAACCATAGATGCGTTACATATAGAAATGTTGGTTCTGGACACACCTTTTAGTATGCCGGTCGACTAAGAATTGCTTTCTGTTTCGATCTAACGATATCCGCCCTTTAGGCTTGCTAGACGGTCTATACTTTTCTTGATTTACAAGAATTTCCACGGCTCGTCAAGCATCAAGAAAAAAAATATGTTTTGTCAACACGAGTGCCAGATGATTTTGATAAAAAATCGACAAATTTTAAAAAAACAATCGGCATTATCGGCACTTCAATTAAAGAAAATGGGCAAAAATTCGGCAAATAAAAAATATCCCTTTTAAGAACAATAAAACCTATTTTTATTAACACAAAACCGAATAATTTAGCATTAACTCACACATAACCCATATAAAAACATAAAAATTAATAAAAACCAATATTTTTATTAATAAATTGTAGTTAATTTAAAAAAAATTTTGTACTTTAGGTTAAAATTGTTTTTATAACTGAAAATTTTTTTCAACATTTTATTTTAACAAATATTTTATAGACACATACATTAGTTTAATAGTTTAATTAAATTCCTTTTAATATCAACATCAAACCAGTTTGCATTATTAAATTTTAAGTAATTTTTATAAAAAAGAATTCCTTGAAAGGATCCATTTTCCAGGTAACATCGAAATTTGGTTTTATTAAGGTTGACTTGGCTAAAAATTCTTTCCACTTATGCGGAAGAATGTGGAAGGACCATAATTTGTTTTACAAACTTTGATAGCATTGGAAATGCATCCGTAGAATCCCCACGTTTTAAGTCTGAAATTTTTTGCCAAAAAGTTTCCAAATTTACTTCAATTCCTTCTAAATTTTCTTAAAAGTTTAAAAATCTTCACTTTCTAAATTCAGGGTCGAAAATTTGTTTTTCTTTTTGAGAAATAAAGGTGGAGAACTCTTTCAGAATTTCCATAAAAGAAATATTTTCCGTTTTCATAATTTTGTTAGGGTTAATCATATTTAAGGACTTATAAGATTTTCGTTCAAAATCCAAACGTTTTAATATTTGATTTTAAAGTTCTACATATAAATTAATACAGTTATTAAAAATTTTGTTAATTTCACTTTTGTTGAGTTTTGATTTTGATAGTAACTCATTAGCCAATAAGCCCAAATGCTGCACATCAAAGTTCAAAAAATTCTTTGTGTTCATAAATTCCGTTAAGTAAATATAATTTTTTAATTTTTTTTATAAAATTAGTTAATACAGTTTTAAAAACACTTTCCATTTGGTTGTATAGGTTATGACAAGTGCTCCAAAGTTACCCAAAATGAATAAATTGCTCGTTAACAAGCACAGTTACCGTGGTTTAAGTGTTTATAAAAATATCGGCATTTTTTAAGCAAAAATCGGCAAATCGGCACTTTGCTAATTTTAAGGCAAAAAATCGACAAATATGGCACGCCTGTTTGTCAATACTTTTTAAATCCCAACAAAAAACACGTTAATATTTTTTAAGTTTATCTACAGTTTTCCTTAAAGATGAAACAAAAGCGTCCAAAAATTGTTGGTGCAATTATTGAGGTGTTCATTTGCTTGTATTTTTTTCTTTTTTTAACTGCTTTTAACAATTATGCTATTTTTATAAAAGTTAATTTTAGAAAGTTTTAAATTTTCAAGAATTCTTTTCAAAATCAAGACATGTAAAAAAATGATGTAGAATTAGAAATATCTTACCATGTAAAAGCAAAATGTATTGAGTAATAGTACGTTTCCACTTACATGTTTTAGGCCACAAAACTAGTTTTGCTGTAAAACAAGTGTTTTGCTACTTGTTTTCCCATGCATTTTTCATGTTCGAAAAACCCGAACAAAAACTGGTTTTGCTCCAAAACATATCGAAAATGTTTGAAAATCATGCATACAACTCTGAGTTATCCATTATTGATGATTGACAAATTCGAAAAAGTGACATATTTACCAAAATAACCAGACTTTTTAAAAAGGTTAATGCAACTTTACAGCTGATTTTTTATATTGCAACGTAAAATAATGAAATAATATAATAAAAAGGTAGTAAATTATGTAATTTTATATACGCACAAAGTACGTACAATGTCGTACATATGTATATGTATGTATATCTGTGTATTAAAAACAAACAAGGAAATTCTATGCTAAAAAAAAAATAATTTTTTTCAACACATATTTTGTTTGGCTTTCATGTTTGTTTACAACATAAATGTCACATTAATTTCGAAAATTCGAAAACCAAAACGACTTTAACATAATGGAAACACTTTGACAAGTTTTGCTCAAAACAAGTTGTTTTGCTCATAGTGGAAACATAGTATAAGAGAGAATACGGATACAAGATTTTTGAAACTTATGTATTCTCATCACACCAGAGGTATTGTAAGAGTATATATATTTATTCAGGAAATTTTCATGTTGTTTTTGTTAACATTGTAAAACTGCAACCATCTGCTTTTTTGTTATTTTACTCTGCAGTTTCACATCTTTACTCTGATTTTACTTATACCATCCGTGTTAACATGAAAAATAGGTACAACAGACTTTTATTTATTTTTTTAAAACACGGAGAGAATTTCATAATATTTTGATTATACAAAGTCGTAATACATTGTATTACCGTGTAAACTAGCATTAAGTGAATGTCAAGAATTTTGCAAACTTGAACCTGGCAAGCCTACTGCGCTTCTAGTTACTTATCGTACATGTGCGCAAAGTACAGGAGCAATTTTGGAGATAATTTTGAATGAAATTTGGTACATACGTTTTAATTATCGCAAGGAAGAAGCTTAATAAAAATGGTTAATAACTTCACATATCCCCTATACAAACTTCTTTACAGAATAATGCTTATAACCCTTTAACTATGTTAGTATTTAGATTATATTAGGCCCAAAAATATTTTATTCCATCATCGCCTATTAATTTTTTTTTAGCTCCCATACAAATACCACTCCATTGTTTTCAATGCCAAAAAAATCCTTCTAAATGTTTATATTGATATATTTAACCACAATAGCTTTTATAATAGATCCTTCACAGAAAAAAATCCGCAAGATTATTCACCAATTAAAGCATTAATTAAATATAAAATCAGTTTTAATTAAAAATATAATCCAGTGAATTAAACGTTTAATCAAGTAAATATCACAAATTTTTTAATTAAAATTCTTTTTTATTTTTTTCTGTATTTGTTTTGGCAAAATCCTTCAATGGTTGGTCCAGAATTGGCCCATGGTTAGGTTAGGTTAAGAAGGGTTATGCGCCCAAGCATTGTGGCCATTTTGACATTTTTGCAGCAAAATTTAGCATTAAAAATTTTTATTTAGTAGCAAAATTTTCATTTAGCATTTGGCATTTTATTTAACATTTAAAAATTATAAAATATTTTTAGATTTTTTAGCATTATTTTTTTTAAGAATTTGGGCGAATAGTTTTGTTTATTTAATTAAAATTGTTTTATAAATTATAATAAATGTTGACTAAAAATAGCTGTACCCAAAATGAAATTTTGTATGAAACTGGATAATTCTTATATTAAGAAACATTTAACTGTCTTGTTAAAAAAATAGAATATTCAGGGAATATTAGAAATGCACTCATCATGTTGGTTGTAAAAATTATTTCCCCTTTGATTTTACGATATAAAAGAACATACAAAGAAATTTCACTTTGCATTGAGATAAAAATTCTATAGTGTAAATGTTAAAATTTTTTTTTGCTCTAAACTGCTAAAAAAAAAATAAATTTTAAGCTTCGTTTGCAAACGGTTTCTTAACTGAAAATGTGTGTGGTTACAAAAAAAATTGTTGCTCTATTATAAACACCAGTGTAAATGTTGCTGCCTATTGTGAACGAAGCTTAAAACTTCAACTTTTCTATAACTTTCAACTATAGGAAATAAAATGATCCAAAAAATTTTGTATATCCATAGAAATAAAATCGTTTGATTTTTGCATGTATCAGGGGTTTGCGGGTCCCCTAAATTAATAATTTAATCCTAACTACCTGTGCTACATATTTTATGTATCAGATGCTTTACCAAAATCTACTCTCTTTATAACCATTCATTTCAATTTCGTTAAAAAATAAGTCACTAAAATTAATTTAGTTCCGAATACAATTTCATACTGGTAATACATTTTTAATAAAAGTCTTTAAAAAATGTTAGCAATATTTAAAGCATTTTTCAAAATAATTTTTAGCATATTTTGGCCATGTATAATGCCAGATTTAGCTGTAAACATTTTTAAGATCTGGTCACACTGCGCCCAAGGGCAAAGCTCCACTCGGAAGCCAATGCGGTTGATTAGTTATCCCTTCAATATAGAGAAAGACGAAAGAGAGAAGTGAAGAAGAAAAAAGGACGGCTGGATTTAATTGACACATATAAGCCCCATCTCTTCCTAAAATCACTTTAAGACAAAAGAACCCCATGGATGGAAATAATTATATCTAGATAATATTCGGCATAAATAACGCTTCAATGAATCTTAACAACATAATTAAATTTTGTTATGTTGCCAAATTGGGAAAACTCGGATATGTGTCCGAGTTAAATTTTTATGTTATATAATTTTTGAACGTTTTTTTTTTTTTGCATATTTTTAACAATTTTTATGGCATATCTTTAAGTTTTTACTGCGTATTTAATGCGCAAAAAACACTTTTTAGAGCATATTTCCGGTTTCCCTGCTCATAAGCATAAAATTGCGGCACAAGTACTCTTTATATATAAAAAAAAATTTTGTTCTCGATCTATAATTCTGCAACTTCTTTTATTTAAAATTATAGTTATAACAATTGGCGTTAAAACATTTTTGTTTTCTTTGTTTAGTTTAGTTCTCAGTACTAATTAAAAATTAATCTTTTCAAATTATTTATTTAAGTTTATTGCATCATTTAAAATAATTTAATGGCACTAATTTTAAATTAATTTTGTGGACCTTTAACCCAATTTAATTCCAGCATCTTAATTTCTATTTATTATGCAAATTATTGGTTTTTAAATGTTACTTTTTTCTTGCAATAAATTTTGCAGTGAACTTTGCTATTGGACTAGTTTCGCAATAAAGAAATAATTAAGAACTTTTAATTAAAAGCTATTAACAGGATCTAGTTAAATCAGTAATCGTTACTAGAAAATTTGATTTAAAAAAAGTTGTCATTTGAAAATGTCTATTTCATGCGAATTCTAAATATTGTAATCAGAGAATTAAAAAACTGTAATATTATTTCAGGTTATATGAATTAGTTGTGCTGAATTCATCTGGATAAAACCATTTATAGCTGATTAGAAGCGCTTTAATAATTTTCGGGAGTGAATTAAATTGTTAAAAACAATTATTTTGTTTTTCGAGGAAGAAAAACAAAAAGTATTTGTGCTAAATTTAAAATATTGCTCGAATAGAAGTTCCTTTGTATCAAAATGGCGGAAAATTTTGTGCTTAAAAGCTCATGATCTCGACGACATTTAATTCGAACCAAATGGCGCTATCGAGTAAACTACTTTTAAAAATTGAATATTATTACCAAAACATAATGCGTTATTCTTCCTGCAAATGTTATTAGCGAAATTCAGTATTTGGTGCAAATGATCTTGCGAAAGAGCATATCGATGGCTTAATATAAAAAAGGCAAGACTCGATTTTTAATTTGTATACAGGGGAAGAATGCAACTTAATAATATCCGTACGATTTTAGATATATAAAAAGTTTTAATGCATTTTTAAATAAAAAGATGCAATAAATTTTTATAGGGTGTCTTTTTAGCTGCATTAGATATTAAGACGATAATACAAGATACAAAAATTGATTAAATAAATTTTTTTTTAATTTTGTGTTTTCTTTTTACCCTATTACAACTACAAATCGAGTTGGAAAAAACCAGCCAATTGTAGGGGAATGTAAGGAAAGATACACTCACTGGTTATTGCTGTTGCTTTTTTGAAGCTTCTTATTCGCTTTACAGTCTTATTTGTATAAAATTTTTAGCTTTTCTAAAGTTTTGGAAAAAGTTTCCTATCGAGCTGACCTAAGCAACCAGTGAAATACGCATAGAAACAGCTTATCCTCCAATAATAAATTTAAGTATTTTTATCAAGAACAAAAATAGATAAATCTTTATTAATAATAATAATTTTTTTTTTATTATTATAATCTGGTATATAATTGCACGATATTTATTTTTTTAATATGATTTCTGGTATATGTTCGTCGCGGCTATGAGTTACAGGTCCATTCGATCAGTCAAATTATTTACTACTTTTTCCCATAAATCTGGCCGTATGGCGTCAATAGAGGACTTAATATTGACTTCCAATGATTCAAGAGTTAATGGCTTGTCGGCATAAGCCAATGACTTAACAAGGCCCCATAAAAAGTAATCAAGAGGCGTGGAATCACTCGAACTAGGGGGCCAGAAAACAGGACCACTTCTAAAAATAAAGTTGTCCCCAAATTGATTTTGCAAATAATCGATTGTTAAGCGCGCTGCATGGCAAGCTGCGCCGTCTTGTTGAAACCAAATGTCGTTGGTTTTTAGCTGATAACCTAAAAAAAAAAACAAAAATTCAGTCAGCAATAGCGCTCACCATTCACCATCACAGGAGCTCCCTGCTTATTTCGATGGAGCGTGTAAACCGCACAAAGCAGTACATTTTAATTAACGTTGTCAACTATTTTTTTTTGTTCTTCTTATGCTATGCTATTTTAAGTTTTTGGTAGCACCAAAACTAATTCAACACGACTTTTTGTTTACTGTAAGAAAAAAATCTTTGATTAGTAAAATACACCTGTTTCAATACCATTTCATCCAACAGTGCAAAATTTTTACTAACAATTTTACAGACCACAATAAGAACAACAAGTAATGATTTTTAAAACGTTCGTGTTGTTGTAGATAATTGGTATTGTGTAAAGAAAAATTTCAATTTATAATTTTAAGTAAAAAAAATTAATTTTAAACTTGGTACGTTTTTCCTTAAATGGCGCGTTTTTCTTCATTTCGGTGCATTTGAAATTTCAAACTTGACAACGCTGATTTTAAAGGATTTATTGGTGATTCGTTAATGGCTTTCTTCGCTCCAAATACGTAAATTTTGCTTATCGACGTAGCCATGTAACCAGAAATAAGCTTCGTAAAATGGACGACGAAGTGCTGTATGAACTTTGCGAAGATTTTTTTTAAAGCAAATTTGCACAATTTAGGATTGTTGTTTAAGCAGAAATGTCAACACAGTTTGATATTCTCAGATGTCGATACCGCAAGTTCTCATGCAGATAAAACACCCTATACTATAGCTTCCTGAAATTTTAAAGTGAGGTGCATTTGTCATTTATCTACCAAAATAAACAAAAAACGCTTTTTTGAAAACATTTTAGTTACGCCTCATTCAAATTGAGCCATCGATATATGCAAAAGTACGATGCTATTTTGTTAAATCCAACAACAACAACTCTGGGTAGAGTTTCCGTTGGATGTCATAAAATTTGCTCTTTCAAATATAAAATCGATTCAATTTGCAAAATTTTCACTCATTTTCTTTCTTCACACCAAATGCGAAATTACATTTGTTACCGATGTTATATAGAACTCGATAATGATGAAATATTACGAAATAGTGGTATTTCTTTAATACTTTAAATGCAATTTATATTTTATTTATTAATCTTTACAAATAAATTGAGTAACTTAAAAAATCTCCTTAAAATTAACAAAAATATGAAAAAATATTAAAAAAAAAACCAATTAAATAAGTGTAAAAATTAAATAAAGTGTTACTAATTTGAACATCTCTCTTTCGCTAAAAAAAAATTAAATAAAACCAATTTTCACACGTTACTAGAAACTCATAATTGCGGTCATAATTTCAATAACCGAATGAAGCTGACTCAAAGACAACAAAATTTTTGTTGTTTAAATCCAAAAACAAAGCGGGAAACTGAAAATTTAGTTTAATTTTTAGCAATAAAATGCATGGACACACAAACCCATAGATTTATACCCAGTCAGCATTTTACTATAAGACATACAGAGATGCAGTAAGGTAAGTGAACGAATTCTTAATAGATTAAAAAAATTTATATAAAATTTGATGAGCCACGACATTCTTCTACTACGAAGCAGGTTCGTAATGGAGCTTATAAAAGAGTAACGGTAACAAAAAATTCATTGTGGAAAGCTGATCGTTACATTCACTAATTTTTATATGCGCTGAATAAAGCGCTTTCTGTGTGAAAAATGTATTGCTTCAAAGGGGGAATTTGCCATATAAAATTCATGTCTTCCGTAAGCGATATGGTAAGCGAAACTTTTACCTTTCTGCCTTTCAAACCTGCTTCGTTGGAAGCTCTATATTTTTTTTTTTTTTTTTTTGGTGTAGTTTCTTCTTGCAGGTTGAGACTAAATCCCTGAATATTTATAATGAATGCATTCAATACAGAGCAACGGCTGTTTGAGAAACAGTGTTCAGTGATCGACCGTCCAGGAAGAAATGCTAATCGAAATTTTCGCACTGTAGGCAAGATGGAAATTATGGGAAGGGTGTTGAAAAAATCATCTGTCTCAATTTGTTGTCGTTCCAGCAAATTGGGCATTTTCAAAATTTTATTGCAGAGAATTTTAAAGTTGGATCTTAAGAAGCATCCATACAAAATTGAAATTGTTCTGTCACTGCTACCGCTAGACCCCGACATTGATAGGTCTTAATTGCCCTACCCTGTATGTATATTCTGGGTTCTTATGAATAGCGAAATTGATTTAACGATGTCCCCCTGTCCGTATGTATATGGAATGGGTTTTCTGAAGGCCTAAGATGTTATGGGAACTACGTTGTTATGTATTTCAGATATAGTTCGGAATAGACTTCTTTTAAAATTCTGATAGACCGGTAGCCAAATGGTTGAGCTATGAGCAAAAAACCACGACTGCCTTTAATTTTACCTTAAATCTCTTATTCTTACCCATAAACCTAATTTTGTAAGTCTTCGTACAATCAATGAACCTTTTTCCGCCCTTTCTCCAGAGATAACCCAACAAACCAAAACGATATAGAAAGAACGTGGAGCAAACTTGGTAACATAAGCCTTAAGCTTGGAAAAGGTTTTGATCACCATTATAAAAAGCTTATTAAAAATTTTTTAATAATGAAAACTAAGCCCTTGCGATAATATTACTTGTCTATAATATAATGGAAGCTAAGAGCTCTAAATTTAGTATAAGCTTACAGAAAAATATTTTTCTAATCATGTTCATAATAAGATAACATTCTTTACTCTGTTTAAATTTACGTGGCATATTAAAAAAGAGTTTTTACTAATAAAATATTTAATTACTTTGTTGTAGGTAATCTCTTATAATAAGCTTATTCTAAAACTCATTTACATTTGGCTTGGAGAATGGTTTGTTGGGAAACTTTGTAGCATACTAGTAGTCAACCTTAACAAAGAGTATTAAATATTGAAAATAAGCCAAATCGGTCAATTATTTTACCTGGTCTCCATAAAATTGTCCTCCCGAATTTAGGGTTTGGTTAGGATTTTCAATACAATGGTGAAGGGTATATAAGATTCGGCGCAGAAGAAGAAGTATACAGCACTTTTACTTGTTTTTTTTTCAATTTAATTTAAGAGACATCGTTGAGTTGTATCGTATGTAAGTCTTTTTACAGAAGATTATCAGTTGTGCTATTTATCGTATATAAATCGGTTAAAGTTCTTTCGTTATAATCTTTTAAACGTCATTTTCCTGTAATTTTAAATTTGTATTTGATATTATTTGCATTTATTTTTCAGTTTTGTAACATCTTAAATATTTGGCTAACTTTTTGTTAAAATTTTCAGATTTTGGTTTATATTTTTAATTATATTTTTAATTCAATATATGAACTATACAACAAGATACCATTTATATTAATGTACAAATTCCAAATGTGGAAATATTCGATATTGTCCTTCAAACTAGTCAAAAAATGTTCTGTTATAAACAAAAACGAAATAATTTTTTATCGTCCAGGTGTGCGAAACATCACTTCAAAAAACATTTCAAGCCGTCACATTTCGAACACCTTCATCCAATTTTTTTACATTTTGTAATTTAGAAACGAAAACCAGATCTCAATTATCAGTTTTTTATCCCCTAAAGCTGGGTTTTTGTGATCTTAGTTAAACTAGGTTTAGTTAATCTAAAAACAGATTTGTGCCGCCATTACCAAGTTTGTATACAAAATGTAGACGGAACAGCTTAGTTTTGCTTAAAATGATGGTCCTTAATGAAATAATAAAAACAAATCACAACTAATTTAAAACTTAGTTCACATTGCAAAAACCCGGCCTAACTGAACGAAATGTCATTTTAAAACAACGTTGGAAATAGTAACATTTCAATCGCCCGCCAGATACATTTACGATTGTGTTATATATTTTGTTATGGTCATGTTAATTAATTAATTTTTATGAATAGCTAAGGTTAGGTTAAGAAGATTTAAGTAGTGGACAGCTAGTCCCTACAGTTCCCTCATGAGAAATAACAGTCATATTTCCCAAAAAAAAACCGCAGTAGATAGACTGGATTATATACAGCGATACTCCCCAGTTCGTCGCGAAATCTTTTCCCTAGCCAGATCTGCCTGAGTCACTGCATGATAGAACAGTGGCACAGTACATGCTCAATCGTCAAAAGTCCGATATGGTATTGTCCCATTTACGCGTAAAAGCCCTAACAGAAGAATGACCCGTCAAGAACCCTAGAAGAGTCCTGAACCCACTCCTATCCAAGCCTAATATAATCTTGGTGGCCCTTGCATCTAATCGGGGCCATAATTCCATAGACAACCTGCAATACGTTCTATCAATCCAGGACCGGTTAACGGTATCGCGGAATATATTTCGGATCACCTCATAGCAATGACATTAGGGGGATTTTGTCCTCCTGTCCCTTACCTCTAAGTTCAGACTCGAACTCCGTCTCGCGATAATAATTTTCAAGTCTTTTTTCAAAGGCGCAGTGATATTAAAATATTTAATCGTTTTGTCATCAAAAGTATTAAAAGAACAATTATTTCAATGATAGTTTTAAAAATAAGCTCCCAACCAAACGAAAACGGAAGTTTGATTACAAAATGAAGATGATTTGAAATCAAATCCTTTCTCAAACTAAAAAAGTTTGAAAAAATTTTAAATGGCAACAAAAGGGGAAATTGGGAAAAATGTTTGAAATGATTAAAAATGGCAACCATATTATTCTCTACAAAATGGGAAATTCTTTTCAAATTGAGAAATTCATTTATTTTTAACCTGCTTTAAAGCGTTAGTCTCAAATATTTTTACCCCCACCACAGTAGTAGAGGGGGTGTTATGTGTTTGCTATGATGTTTGTAACAACTTATAATGTTGGTCTTATATATACCCACCTTAAAGTTGATCTAACTATGTTCGTGCGGATGGCTGGCTGGCTACCCATGTAAATATTGTGCGCAGAGTACAGGTCGCAATTTGGGAGATTATTTGATGAATTCTAGTACATAAGTTACAATTATTACAATTAACAAGCCTATTAAAAGCTGTGACAGTCGGTCCATAATTTCCCATATTCCCCTATACAAGCTTCTTTCTAGAAAAGAGTCTTTGTGCCCATAAACCATCTTATTATGTTGGGAATTAAAATAAACTTGGTCCAAACTTATCCGATTGCAATCCAAATCATCTTTGCAAATTTTATTGGAATCGGTTCATATATGACCACAGCTCCATACAAATACTACACCTAAAAATTGCTTTTAATGCCATATTTACCTTATAAATGTTGGTAGTGACATAAAACTTGGAGACAATTACTTTTACGATAGCTTCTATGTTATGACAAAATGTTGTGCTGGAAGGTCCAAAATTAACTTAGAAGTCCTCCATCCTAAAATCACTTTAAGTTAATCTCATATGCATGAAGATGTCGAAATTATATTCGGCACAAGTAAATTTTACACGAATCTTAACCTCATAACATAATTTTGTTCTGGCGGGTCTATGATTGCCCATGGGTCCCAGATAGGCTACACTCGCAAGAGTTTATTTTAATATATTGTGGTGTAGGGCATCATATGGTCGGGCTAGACCAACTATAATTTCTTACTTGTTTTCAAATATGGATTATTATGCAATGTGAAACATTAATTAAAAATAAATTTTGTTTTGTAAATTCATATTTATTATTATTTTTTTGTTTTATTTTAATCAACAAGATGTTTGTGTGAATATTAAAAATTTTTAATATTTAGACAAACATGTTTTGTTTAACAGTTTGTGTTGTTAAATGCGCCTTTAGTATTGCCTAGCTTATTATTTTTTATTTGAGAATTAAATTTGACAACGAATTGATAAAATATTGTTTGTTAGATGTTTATATTCAAATCATTATCAATTTGAATTCAAATATTAATATCAAGCCATTGAAAAAGGATTGAGAATTCTGCTTGATATAAAATGATAAAGTCTTTTTATATTAAAGTTTTGACATTGTATTTGTTGTGAAATGCTAGCTGGGATAAACTGTACGTGTGTATGTTGAATATGCACATGTATTTGTTGTTTTAGTATAGTATTTGTGCCATTTTTCGAATTGATATGAAAATGGCCAATAATTGGTAGTTAATTATTATATAGTTATGACTTGAATACTGTCAATTAAAAGTAATTATCATAAGTGTTGTTTGTTATATTTTACACAGATGCATATACACACACACGCACATTCCCACAAATAGATATTGATACTAAGATACATCTGTATAAGTATATACAAATTAAATTTCAAAAGGTCTTTAAAAAAATATATAAAACTGTATCAAATAAAAAAACTAAGACATTTAACTGCATTTTATTTTTCTATATTATATTTTTGTTTAAATTAAACATTTGTTCAACCAAATTGTTTTAATTAAAATATCTGTTTAAGATTACAAAAAAAAAAAAAAAAAACAAGGAAAAAACGATGACTTTATGTACGTGGGCCTACTAAACAAATAATTTAAAATGTATTTGGCCAATTCACATGTAATAAATTTGAAACAGTTAATTAATTCCATTATTAGGATTAACTTGTTTGTTTAGTTTTTTTATGTTAACATATTTACAGTGTTATTTCTTACATTCATTTTTTAAATTATTTTGACAAAAAAAAATAAAAAATTTAAATGCTGTAATATTTAAAACTGAAATGCACACGAATGGACAAATTTGCATAATCAATGGGAAAAAAAATTATAATTTTTAACTTTTTTTTATGAATAAGCAAAACCATAAATCTGCACCGGCTGATTAAAGTATGATAAGATAAGATTAAAATTAAATAAGACTTGTGAGTTGCAAATGCTTTTCTACTAGTTATTTCATTACATGTTATTGGCAGATACCAAGTACTAATTGCATGTAATTGTAATTAAACTGTCAATTACAAAACGAATTACATTTTGCAGGTACCAATTGCAATACTAATTAATTAAGTTACAATTAATTGCAATTAATGCAATTGCATGTCTTTCCTTGTGCGACCAATGGCGGCAAAACAGTATATTTATCCGTTTCAGAGCTTTTAATGAATTTTGGCATCGATTTGTTATTGCACGTTTTTTGCATATTTTACCCTTTACAGCATTTATTTGCATAATTTAGTTAAAAGAGCATTTTTGTTGCATTTTTTAAGTTTATAGCGCATATTCTGCCTTTTTGAGGTATATTTTGATACATGTTAAAATTTTTTAAAAAAAATTTTTAAAAGCTTTCGTTCGTAGCAAATAAAAAAAAATTTTTTTTCAAAATTCTTTCACATTAAGCGAAAAGAAATTATTAACGTTTTTGGATATGTAATACGTATAAATCTGGACCAATCTTTTAGTATACCGACCGACTCAGAATCCCTGTTTAAAGTGATCTAACGATGTCCATCCGTCCGTCTGGCTGGTTATCTGTCCATCTTTACTTTGTGCGCTATAATTTTATCAAATTTATGGTAAATACATTAAATTTGCACTAATGTAAATAATGAAGATTGGTCTATAATTTCACATATTAAAAATAAAAACTTATTTCCATATTAAACTTTTTGTGTCCGTAAAACATCTAATTATGTTGGTATTAAGATTAAATTCGCCGCAAAAATATTTTACGGTAAATAAAAATCTTTTCCAATCGGATCACATTTGCCCAAAGCTCCCATCTATAAATACCTTTAACTTATGTCCTAATCATATAAAACGCAGCGCAACGCCAAAGAATAACATTGAAAGCACAAACAATGTCATAAATATTTTGTAATTTTGTTGTTGCTTTTAACATAAATTCATGTACCGTTTTAAAATTTTCAACGACACAAGCTATGCAGCGTTTGAAATTTTAAAACGCAATGTGAATTTCTGTAGAAAGCAACAACAAAATTACAAAATATTTATGACATTGTTTGTGCTTTCAATGTTATTATTTGGCGTTGCGCTGCGTTTTATATGATTAGGGCCTTAATAAGCAATTTACCGACCGTCCCTGAAATCCTTTAAGACAAAAAATCTCATATGGATGCATTCGCCACAAATAGGTTAGGTTAGGTTCCATGGGCAGCCATCGAGAGACAGCTCACTTGGGTCCTTCAGTGGTCCCTTGGTGATACCCAGCGCCAATGCCCATCCCAAAGAGCAGTTACTCAGATGGCGTCACTGCAAGGTTGAGCCAATTCGTCTTCCTAATGAAGAGAAGAAGCAATCTTAGTTCTATTTGTGATATATCCTCCAAACAGGAAAACACCGGCTCCCAGGTATTTTCCCTTAATGCCCCGTAACCCAGGGAATTGACAGAGAATGTGAAGCGCAGTTTCCTCTTCCTCCTCATCATGACAACTTCTACAGTAGTCATTGAATTCCAGACCCATTCTCCTAGCATGAGTCCCAACAGGCCAGTGTCCAGTTATGACCGACACCACAGTCCTGATTTGGTTCATATTGAACCTAAGTAGAGATTTGGTTCTCCGTCCATGATATCCAGGCCAAAGTGCCCTGGATGTGGAGCAGGTGGACTCACGAATACATCCCTCTTGCGCAATTCTATAATTCTCGCGCAGAATGAGTGACTTACAGTGAGCCATTGGAAGGCCAATGAATTGAGCAATGAATGTTTCATCCATGCGACCACCTTCCTTGGCCAGCTCATCTGCTATCTGGTTTCCCGGACAGTTTGAGTGCCCTGGTATCCATATAAGCGTTAACTCTGAATGTTCGGCAATCTCATTAAAAGACATCCGGCATTCCACAGTTCTAAGCAAAACAAAATTAAAATGTGTTACTATTAGCAAAAAATCTATTAAAATTGAGGTTTAAATAAACGTCATTTTGGAGATACTAAGTAAATTTAAAGTAGTTAAGTCCACAGTTAGTGTACTGCATTAGCGAGTCATGTGGCAGAGTGTATGGCATGCTGACGAATTTGTGGACTATGCAGTATTTTACAGCCTCTAAAGTAAGTCAGCGAAGGGGCAAAATATTGAGCTGGCCGTATATTTTAGTAAATAATCGACCTTATTTTGTAAGGCCATGTCGTAAGCGCCTAAGTAATTTTTTGTAATATATTGAAGTAAACCAAAACTGTGTGTTACTTTAAAAAAAAAAATTTTTTTTAAATGAATTTACGAAACAAAAATTATGTTTTATTTATGTTTCACATTGTATTGCAATCCATATTTGAAAAACATATAAGAATAACGTTTTATTTATTTATTTATTTATTTATTTAAGTCTATGGATTTAAATCCGTACAGACTAAATTAAAATACGAACAATATTATTAGCTTATGTATTTAAAAACAAGATAATACTACGTTTAATGACACTGGCACTTAAAGAAAAGTCAACTAAATCATACATTTCATTAAAATCTTTACATATTCTCCGAAAAGGATCAGAATTTGCATAGTTTGTGTGAAAGGCCTGAAGATATAATGGTATGTAATTGCGAGTTGATCGCTGAGGAACGTTGAGTTTAACATTATTAAGCAGGAATTCCGAACTAACGTTACCATTAAGCAAATTAACTAAAAACGCAATGTTAAGCATTTTTCTTCGGCTTACTAGTGATGGTAATTTAACGCGTGCAAGTCTTACAGAGTAAGAAGGAAGTACTTCAGAAGGATTCCAAGTTGAGTTTCCTAAGCAGAACAATAAAAATTGTTTTTGGTCAGATTCTATTCGGTTTATGTAAACATCATAATCAGGATCCCAGATAATAGAGCCATATTCGATGATAGGTCTTACCAAAGATGTATATAACAGCTTCGTAATCATAGGATCAGTGAACTCCTTAGCCCAACGTTTTATAAAGGCAAGTACACCACGAGCTTTATTTATCGTTGATGTAATGTGTTTTATAAAATCTAATTTTGGATCAAGTAAAACACCAAGATCCAAAATCTCTTTAACTAATTCAAGTTGGCAGTCACCCAAAGTATAGACACCCAGAGGATTCCATTTTCTACAAAAACGCATATGCTTACATTTTGTTAAATTGAGAAACATGATGTTGATATTGCACCAGTTATAAAAATTATCCAAATCATGTTGAAGATTGAGCATTTCCGATGATTTTTTGTAGCTTAAAAAGATTTTTACATCGTCGGCATACATTAACACATTACAATTGTGTATTGCATTCGGCAGATCATTTGCAAGCAAAAATTGAAAATAAATGAAATGAAATTGGAAAATCAATTCCCGTTTTTCTAGATAATGCTTCAATTTTTAAATTATTTTCCGTGTTTGTTGGGTTAATTCATTACGCACACGTACACGATTTTAATGTGTATCGTGTGTAAGCCCCTTTAGAGTCTGGTAAAATATAAAGAGTGGTCCAACCCAAACGCACGAAGTTAATTCTAAATAAAAAAAAGTTTTCAGACAGTTATCTTAATATTTTTTATTATGATAGAAGGAATTATGACAATTATGTGGGAAACAAAATATCGGCTAAATTCTCGCCACGACTTCGGTGGCATACATCTATCCGATGGTCCATATTTTCAATGACTCTCAGTCATAATTGAGGCTCAATGTTGTTAATGTTCCGAATTATCTCATCCTTTAGCTCTTAAATTGTCCAACGGTGTCAAATCACATGATTGTGGCGGCCAATTAACATCCGCACAACATGAGATAACAAGACCTTTGAAAAAATGCCATTGTTTCGTTGGCTGCGCGACAAGTGGCACCATCCTGTTGGAACCCCATATCGTCAAGGTCCATATCCTCCATTTCTGTCCACAAGAAGTCCGTAATCATCTCGAGATAGTAGAAGCTATTCACGGCAACTGCTTGGCCGACCTAATTTTCTAATAAGTACGGCCCTATGACGCCATCAGCCCTAAACCGCACAAAACAGTCACGCAGTTGTTTTCACATTTCCTTCAGACTCGGGTTGCTGAAATTATCGCACAATTCTCCCGATTCTAAACACATTTGGTCAGTTATGCTGACCAAAAAAATCTCGAAGTGCACGAAATTTATTTTGATGTGAGCGCCCATTTTCGTAAAAGGCTTCGACAATTTTAACGCGCTGCTCAATTGTGTACCTCTCCATGGTTAAATTTGTAAGGCACTGAAACAAAAAAATGTCAAATTAAGTTGGCCAAAAAACTTGACGTTAATATGTGACTCACAATTAATATCGTTCATCCCTAACGGTAAAATGGAGGTCAGCTGGTAGCTCGGACTTTGGAAACTACATGTAAAATCTCGGCGGAGAATGTACCTGCCGTCTCAGTCTGGAAATATCGGCAGTGCAACTGCAACATCCTCCGTGGTTGCCTCTGAAAACGTTTCCTCGCGGTAGCGGATTGTGAAGTTGGGCGACTCACCGAAATTCTGTACAGCCCGTCTGGAGGCGTAGCCTGCAGCCCTGGCACCAAAATCACATGTATTGGAGGAATCACCCGCTCATCCAAAATTATAAAGATTAGCGAAACCAAAAAAAATAGACGCATATGGATTTTATTTGTTACGGCCCTATAAAATTGGTTGGAAAGTGCACAGACAGACAAAATTATCAGTAGTTTTTTTTTAAGTAAAAAAATTGTTTAAAAAGTATTTCAATTTAATTAATGTGATAATTGAATTAATTATTTTTTTCTTTATCATTTGAAAGAAAATTAAAATTATAATTTTGATTTACTCTCTCATTTTGTAAATCCCTTCACCTGATTTAAATAATATTTTCATACAAATTTTTCAAAATTCCAAAAATTTTATATGAACAATTTCTGAACGCAGGGATGTACAAAATAAGCCCCTTAATTAACATTTTAGTTGTTTTGAAATAAATTTTTAATTAAAATATTAATTAGATAACAAAATAATTTAAATAAAAATAAAATAATTTAAACTTGTCGAATTGTTGTTGGGAATTGTCAAAGCCTGCGTTATATTTCATTAAATCAATTAACACAACTTTTTTTATTAAAATTAAAAATAGCATTTATTGAATAAAAAAATATTCACAGTTTTAAATTTTCAGTAATCTACTCGTATATAATCATTTTGGTAAGTGGTGCAAAATAAACAAATTGTTTGCCTGATTCTATCAATTTGGTATGAATTTGGTAATTAGAGAAAATTTTTAATTTTTTCTGTGCACTGAAATAGTAAAACATTATCACCCCAATCGTGAATAATTCTGTACTTGTAATTTCTTTCCATTTTAACGTATTTGCAAAAAAGACATTTTTTTAAAAAATGTTCACGGAAAAATGCCCCTTTCGTGAATAATTTTTTCTCTTTAATTTTTTCACTTTTCCCTTTGATGTTCTGCCTTTATTTTTGATGGGAAACAGAACATTTATGCAAGTACCTCTTCTTATAATTCGAACATAAAAGTTTACAGTTTACAGGCTCGATAGCCTGGGGATTTCTGAAGCTTTCGAAAGCCTTTTTTTACTACATAAAATTTAAATGGTGCAATGAACTAACTTTGTCATCAAACTATCACTCCAATACGAAATATGTAACTCTGTTTTTTTAATTTTTCCATATACGTTTTCTTATTCTATACGTTTATATTTTTAACAAAAACTTCTTTGATTTTTTTTAATTATTCTTCTTCTTTGCATTCACGATTTTACATTAGATTTTTTTCGAAATTTAGTTTTTTAATGATTTCAGTTTCACACAAATACGCCTTGTCTCATAAATTAAATGCTGTTTTATCAAAAATAACGTTTTGGAAAACAATTTTTCATTTTGATTCATACAATTTCTATTATGGGTTCACCTCTTCCTGTAAATTTGCAATTTTGTGAGTTAGGGCCTTTGTACATGATACTGAAGCAAATTTGCAAATAAGATTTTTTACTTCGAAACATATTCTTTTCATTTTGCAATCGTTATTGATGGAATTTTATGAAAATTAATCATTTATTTTTTATACAGATTTCACGCATTTTATATGCCGAGTACAAAGACCTTTTTTAAGAATTAGTATTGTGGTTATTTTATTGAATTGTTTATAGTTTTATATTCAAATTTTTATTTTTTAATCAGGCAAAGTTCATTAAATTTAATTTTCATTAAATTATTCTTATGAAGAAAGGAATTTTACAAAATGAAATGAATTAAAATTTGTTGATAATTTTTCATTCTGGACTGAGCTGGGAATTGAACCAAGGTTTTCACGATTTATTTTAAGAGTAAAAAAAATAATAAATATTTAGCTAAAAAAATTTATTTATTGAAACAGTCATCGGACATTTATCAAATTCTTTAAAAATGTTAAGCACTTTTGAATTGTTTTTTGGTTTTAAACTTAAAATTTAATACCAAATCGTTCGTTATAATTTTAGTAAAAATGTTTACTTGTTATGTACTTATACTACAAGTACTGCGACTATATTATTTGTTTTTTTTTAATTAAAATTCTTACAATAAAAACTATTAATATCTCAATTTTTATTATTAATTTTATTTTAATTTTACTGTAAAACTAGTTTAAAATCGACCAATTTTTTATTGGTTGTAGTGTGTTTTTCTAACTAATTTTTCTCTTGAATTGTTTTTAATTGTAGTGGCACAATTATGTATTATAAAACAATAAAATAAATGGCAGTGATCTTTTGATTACAAACAACTTTGTATTAAACGTTTTTGTTTAAAAAAAAATAAAAAGCTATAACTTAAAACAAAAAAAAAGTGAAACCTATTTTCCCGTTCATTGCAGTTAGTAATAATTAAAAACCAAGATGATGATGATGAAAACCAAATAAACATTCATAAAAATTTTGGTATAAAAATAAAAAAAAAAAATACGAATTTATAGGAAAGTTGAAACTGGAAGCCAAAACCGTCAACAAAATTTTAGAAATAAAAAATTTGTATGTTAATATTGAGCAACCCCCATTATTATCTCATTTAATGAAGCGATTTAAGATAAAAATTATAAATTTTTTTTATTTTTAAATTTTTGTAATTATATAAAATTATACAATATTTAATATGCAATAATAAAATTTTAAATTTTTCTAGAACTTGAATTTAAAAAGTGATTATTTCTAATTTTTTTTCATATTTCATAACATTAAAAATATGACATTGAAATTGTGAGTGTTCTGAAGAGATACGAGGGCGGTCTAAGAATTAGTTAACTTAGCAAAGAAAACAGAACATATTTTGGGAAAATTATCTTTATATCTCAACATAATCTCCTTGAAGCACGATACTCTTTGCCCAGCGATATTCAATAGCTTCGAGTCCCTGTTTATAGTTAGAGCTGTTAAACTTCTCAAAATATAGATAATGTTAACTTGCGTAAAAGTTAATTTCGCGGTTAAGTTAACCGAATTTCAGCGGACATGTGCCGCTCAAAAAGGTAAATTCTTGGTTAAATTTTCTAAGCGTACACATTTTTTTGGCCACTTTTTACGTTTTACAAACTCTCAGTGACAACGCTAAATTTTGTATTTTATTATTCCATGAATTTCTTAACTGTTTTTAACTGCTAGAACTTTTGATCATCTTCAGTGGCAGTCGCCAGAATTTGTATATGTGAGATCAGTGATGGAAAATTCAGTACTTTGGTACTATTTTCATTTTCTTTTCTTTTTATAAATATCACAGTACCCCCACGTCAGTTTTAGTACTCTTTTCTTTTTATGCTTATAAAGATATTCAGGATGACATTTTTTTATATTGACAACATACTCTACGTGTCAATAACATACAGGGAACACATGCAATTTATTGCTTTTTTTTCGTTTCAAAAATATTTGTATTCTGCAAGCACCAATGACATTTTAAATGAGTGTTTCGATAACTGTATAGCGTAGTATGTATTCATTATTTTTATTCACCAATAGCTAACAAACATATTTTGAACACCACTCGAACATATGTAATAAATGTTTTGATCGGAAATTAAGAACGAAAATTAAACGATGCATTGAAACTTTGCAAAAAGGAGGCGGCTTCCAATGGGTAAAAAATTAAACATTTCTAGAAAGTCTATGTACAAACATACACACAGAAAAAATACCAATGTCAAACTAACCAGGCGCAATGCTGATTGAAAATCAGGGGAATGTGTTTAAAATCATTCTAAAATAAAAACATATGTTGTCTTCTTTTCACTGTTTTTCACACTAAATTGATTTTACATTAAATTCATGTTGCTTCAACTTGAAATAACCTTAGAACCACGTGATTCGTAGTGCTGTTTCAATATCAATGTCCTTTTGCTCTCAACTTTGCTGAAATGTTAAAGTTATTTTAAAAGAAAAAATGTTGTTCGCAAGTTATTGTACAATCATGTTAGATTAACATGAAGTAACTAGTAAGTGAAATCACTGCCGAAAAATGTTAAATCAACCGCGTTTTAGACGATTTTACATTGATGTTTTTTCTGTGTGTATGTACTTTTGCATTTACATATATTTTTATATCAAAATGAATTAATTTTTTATTTTTCTTTTTAATTTTTTGTGTTTTTGAGTATATTGTTTTATAAAAAGTACCAATATGTTGAATAAAGTACTCTTTTGCTTGGTGGTGAGTACCATCTCAATTTTTAAATTTTCCATCACTGTGTGAGATGTGTATCGTTTAATAAAAAAATGTCAAATACACAGAAAAAAATATTAAATTTCTCCAATCACCAAATTTATTTCAAATTCATAAAGTCAAGCAAACAAGTTGTTGACATTGCACCTATTACAAAAATGATTATATTGATTACTAAAAATTTTAAAATTTTGGAAAAAATATTTTCAATAAATGATATTTTTAATTTAAATTAAAAAAGTGATCAAACAATGTGTTAATTTATTTAAATAAATATTGACAATTCCCAACAACAATTCTACATGTTTAAATTATTTTATTTGAAACGAAAAAAGTCAATTAAGATTCTTTGATTTTTAATTAAAATTTGAATTGAAAATTTATTTCAAAACAACTAAAATGTTAATTAAATCAAAACTAAATGTTTAATTTTCTTTCAACAAAAAAAAATAATTGATTCAATTATCACATTAATTAAATGTAAATACTTTTTAAATCATTTTTTTAATTGATAAAACTTCTCACTTTGGTCCCAGCCTACAGAAAAGTTACTCAATATCCGATACTGCACAATTCAACCAATTCGTCTTCCTAATGAAATGAAGAAGCAATCTTAATTATTTCTAGATTTTCAAGTTTCCTCAGGTATCTGTCCGTAATGTCCCGAATTCCAGGACAATGCACAAAAATTTAAACATAGTTTCCTTATCCTCCTCGTCATGACAACTTCTGCAGTAGTCATTGAGTTTCCGACCCCTCACATGAGTAATCACTGGTCGTTACCCAGTTATCACTACAACCACTGTTCTACTCTAGTCCCTTTTGAACTTTAGTACAGAGCTAGCTCTCCGTTCATCATAGCCAGCTCATAATGCCTTGGACACGGAGTAGGTGTATTCTTGAATCTACCACAACTGTGCAAGTCTATAAGACTCTCGCTTGATAAGTGCCTTACAGTGGGCCATTGGAAAGCCAATGGCTCATCCAGACGACCACCTCGTTTACAAGCTCCTTCTGCTACCTAATTACCCCGGCAGCTGCGTCCCCTGGTACCCACGTTAGCGTTATCTCTAAATGATTCGTAATCTCATTTAAAGACATCATCCGATATAGGCACCCGGTATCGATGCAATGGCAGCCTTGCTTTCAGTATATATACATATATCCAACGATATGCGATAATACCTTAGCCAATAATGCCTTACAAGTACCAAAAAGTAATACAAAACCTCAGAAATCAGATCGGAAGTATCCATCTCAAAAATGATCGAGAATGTTGGCTTGAAATATGCTGATCTTGAACTAAGTTTGTATAAATGCTTCTTAAAGGAACAAAAGCGTAATTTTGTAATGAAAAGTCGAAAGATCTTTTTATGTTTAAGTTCTATCAAGACGACAAACAAAAACCCTGATTAGCACGAATGTTAATATCAAGAACTACGCACGAGTTTTCCATACTGCAACTTAACAGCAAATATTAATGTCAGTCATGGATGGCTGGTAAGTTTTAAGAAAAAATACGGAATTCGCTTTCAGAAATTTTTTAAAGTTTTCCTTTCAAGAGATATATTCGTCGGCCTTAGTACCTTCCATTTATAATACACGAGAATTCCAGTGAAATTGTGTACCTTAAATCAGCTGTAATAATGAAAACTAAGTCATTTAAATAAATTTAGAGCGTTATTTCCGAATAATCTTTTCAAACTTAAAACCGGTTAGTGTAGGTTCATACTATGAAAGTTTTCTTCAGAAAGTCTGAGTTTATTGATGAGAGGGATGAGAATGTGAATACCCAGACTTACGAAAGTTTGGTTAACATTTTCGCAATTCTACTGTAAGAAAAATGTGTGCCGATGCTTAATTGGTCGACCACCATGGTGTTCGTCTTGGCAGCTCGTACGGTTTATATTACGTTTCTTCTTTCATGTTTTAGGCCACAAAACCAGTTTTGCAGTACATTTTTCGAAAAACCCAGACAAAAACTAGTTTTGCTCCAAAACATATCGAAAATTTTTTAAAATCTTGAATACGAACAATTCTGAGTTTTCAAATATTGATGATTGACACATTCGAAAATGTTACATATTTACCAAAATAACCAGGCGTATTAAAAAAGGTTAGTGCAACTCTCCAGCTGATTTTTTATACAGCGTAAAATAATAAAATAATATAATAAAAAGGAACAAAATTATGTGTTTTTATATACGTACAATGTCGTACTTATGTATGTATATGTATATCTGTGTATTAAAAACGAACAAGGAAATTCTATGCTAAAAAAAATATTTGGCTTTCATGTGTGTTTTCAACATAACTGTCAAATTTATTTTGAAAGTTCGAAAACCATACCTAGTAAAAAATGTGCTCCAAAGGGAGCAGGTTTTATGTACGAATTCATACCTCAAATCGCTTCAAACCTGCTGATGGGATGCCTGATTTTTGTATGGTGTGTTCCCGGTTTGGAGGACTATTTTCTGCTGACAATAAGCGCTTCTTTTAACATTATAAAACATGCAAAAAAAGCACTCCTAAAGAACCTTTTTAAGGGCTAACGTAATTAACATATTCATAAATTGTTTGCTTTTACTGGTTTAAATACCTTTTTTCAAGCATTTTCGTAAACCATAATTTTTTTTTTTTTCGCTTTAAAACCTTCTTCGTTGTCAGCACTAAAATAGCAGCTTTTTTTGTAAATTTTATTCGTTATCAGTTACTGCTGTATAAGAGCTCTCTTATTGAAGCGCTTAATTTTGCGCTTTTTCTGTTAAGTGCTTCAAAAAAGAAAAATTTTTTTTACTGGGAAACCACTTTAACGTAATGAAAACACTTTGACAAGTTGTGGAAAGTAGAAACATAGTATCACACTTTGCTTCTAATATTTTAAAGTCTTAAACGTCTTAAAGTGTAGAGTCTAGCTTAGCTTTAATATCTGTTGGACTGAGGCCCTTCAAATGAATACATAGCGGTGACCAATTTTTTCCATGTTCATATATAAATTCACTGAGATTGTTTATTTTCTAAGGTTATCACGTTTCACGAAAGTATTCTTAATCAAACTACTGCCGCCATCTACACGTCAGGTCGGAAAACTTTGTAACCGCTCGCATATATCATTTTTTTACAGCTTTTTGGAAACCGTTTAAAAAAATGTACAAAAATATCATCCCAGTATGAAGTTTTCGGAGAAAACAATTTCCTGATAATTTTTTAGCTGGCATTAATAAATCCATTTAAATATTTAAAAAAAATTTTTGCAAAACGAGTTCTGAAGACTGAATATTTTTTGATTCTATATAAAATTTGTGTTTAAAAAAATGGGAGGTTAAATTGCAGTGAAATTTTTAATTTTTATTTTATTATCAGATTTTTATCCCCGGCGTTGCTCGGCGATTAATAATATTTTTTTAATTTTTAACACTGAATAAATATATTTTAGCATTTAATTAAGCTGTAGCCGTTGATTATAGAAATTAACTCGAATTATGTGATATCTGTGATGACATCACAATTTCGAAGATTCCGCTTCATACGATGCACAAGTGATCATCAAAAATTCTTGCACAATGCACAAGGTAATTTTCAAATACAAGTAGCATAGGCAAACAATTTTTACTGTAATGAAAGATTTTGAAAGAAGCAGGTACTGTCTGGAGTGTATTTCTTCAAATTATTGTACTCTCACAACACTTTTTTAATTGTGCAAGTGTTTTGTACATGTCTTTGATTTTGTTGTATTTTGAATTTTTAAATATATTATGCAGGCCTTTATTAAACAGTTACTAATATTTCTTTTGTACAAATTCTATTTATTTTTTGTACTGCATTCAAAAGTTTTCGAAACCAACACTAGAATATAAATTTTTGTACAATTCCATTTGTTGTTTGTAGTTCTATTGTGCTAACGAATATTGAACTAATATAACACTCTCTTCTGATAGTTGATCTTATATACTTTGGGGCCAAGGAATGGAATAGCGTTCACCGTTTTGTCGAAATTTCGAGATATTGCCATTTTAATTTTTTGGATACTCTATTATTCATTAGGGGCTGGGTTATCTGAAAATAAAATATCAATTTTTCGAAAACTCGAGCTAATCTGATAAAACGGTGAACTCCATTCGATTCCTTGGCTGCAAATTATAGCTCTGTTCCAGATGCATAACGAAACAGTCCAAACTTGCACAAAGTTACCCAAAATCGTTCCACATAACAATTTTTGTGCAATTAAGAGAGTAATTGAGAGAGTATTTTTTTTAATTTTCTGTACAAATTTGCACGAACTTTTTATTTGGGTAAGTTCGGACAAGAATAAACAATCAGCTGTTTTTTTTTAATTTGAAACTGAAAAATTAATCAGAAAATTTACAAGCAAAAGAAAAAGTTTAGTTTTTATTAAAAATATATTAGAAAGCAAAATGTAAAATTTGAATGAAATTAAAGTGGTAAATGCATTATTGCATACATATTTCCCTTAATCTTTAACATAAATAAAACAAAATATAAAAAATTGCAATGATGCAAATGTTTTGGTTTTATAATGTTATGACTTTTAAGCGTCTTAAGTCATTAAAATAGATCTTAATTTGAAAAGTAAGCATCATTAGTATTTGAAGAAATGCAAAAATGGTTTTTTGCGTTCCAGCAATTTTGGGCAGTTTTGGCAAATTCAGAGAGTAATTTTCATTTTACACTCATTAGTCCGAACTTGTCCGAGATCTTGTGGAACACACCTTATATAAGGCGAACCTTTGCCCGAATTTTCGACTAGCACAGTTTAATTAAATAGTCGAAAATAATAAACAGAAAATTAAAACAGTTATTTATTTAAAAACAAAGATTTGTTAGCAAAAACCATTAAAGTCTTTTAATTATGTTTTCTTTTTAAATTCACTAATGAATTCATTTAAACGTGAAATGAAAGCATCTAAAGACGTGCATTTTATGAAATGCAAAAAAGCGATTATTTTTAAATAAACTGTAAATCTTATTTTACAATAAATAAAAGATTATTATTGTTGTAAAATAACCTAACATCATATATAAAATTTCAAAAAATAAGACCTAACAAAACTTTAAGACTTAAATACGACATACAATAAATTGAGAAACATCCCAGTTGGCCACATCCTCGAAGGTGGATGCACGGCATGTGAGTGGCAGCCAGAAAAAATCGTTGATGATATTTTCGAATAAATGTTGCGAAATAGGGTACGATACAAAGCAATACAACGTCGCTCTGGTCGTTTATTTGATACAAATTATAACATATACTGAACCAAAAAGTTACTTGGAGACAACGACAATTTCCGTTGAGCAAACGAAAAAATTTTAATTTTCGTCCAATGAATTTGTTCTTTGTGACATTGAATGATCGTTCTTAAAAAGGTTTTATTTAAATAATTAAATGAAATGTTCGTTAATATAATGAAAAAGTTAATCAAAAAAGGGATGAACTTATTCATTAATTCAGTGAATCTTTTCGTTAATTTTACGAAAATTTTGTTTTACAAATTTATTTACTCAATGAATTATATTCTTTAATTTTCCCTTTAATTTATAATAAGAAATTTGTTGACAACAAAGTGGGCCTTAAGATTTTCCAATGCTTACCCTTCATTTTTTTAAATGGTACAAATACTTTATTTGTGTTCTAAAATCAAAAGGTTTAAAAAGTCTGCTTTCAATAACTTTTAATGCTTCCATGGCGACTCCTTCCTCTAAAAGGGATACAAAAAGATTAAGAAATTATGAATATATACATATGTATGTAAGAATAAATTGAATTTTTGTTGCTAATAAAATGCTTCAAGAGTTTTAATTGGTTCCCTTTTTCCAATAAAGGCACTAAAAGTTTTTATTATTATCGCTAGAATTTGCAATATTTGTTATGTCGCTAGAAATACTATCCATGTTGACTGGTGTGCTTTCCCTCTTTTGCAGAAAATAATTGTTTCTGTACTATCCGTGCAGCTTAACACATTAATGTTCGATAGCTTAGAATTTTTAATATGTTGTACCACGAATAAGTACTAAATTTTATTTTACACATTATTTTAATGCTTTTAATTTAATTAACTTAAAAATGTTCTTAATTTTTATTTAATTTGAGAAAATGCTTGTAATAGACCCGACAATATTTTTAATTTAACATATATATTTTAAAAAGAACTATGTACTTCGAATAGAATTACTACAAGAAATTCCAAAAAATGGGAAAATAAGAATGTTTAGAAAAACTAACTTAACAAACGGTACGTTAACTCCATGAAATTTGTTTGACTTCAATGTATGACTTAGGTGAGTAAACAAGTCAATTGTAAATTTTATGCGTGGGTATACATTTTAATGAAGGTTTTGTTAAATGAACGAACATTTAATAAAATTTAAGCGTACAAGTTGCAATAGAATTTCGCACATTTATGTAAAAAACACTTGCTAAATCTCTCGCTAGCCCAACGAACACGTCATTAATGTCAACGTACGAGTTTCGATAATTGCAATAAGCTATTCCTTTGCCATATTAAAGCTTAATTAATTTTTGAGTATACTCATTGTTACAACGAATTGTACATTGTTCAGTGTAACTCCATGTTAACGAAATATTTAATAAATGCATGTTCATTTAGGCAATGGCGGGTACTTAAATTTGAATACCTGTGCCCATGTTCTGTAACTTCCGCGTCGAGAAACGTTTCGATTGAAATGTGTGAAATGAAACAAAAATGCCATTAATCGAAACAAACAACTGTTTTCCTCACTTAACTGCGTCTGTAACATTTTTGGCGAGTAATTGCTGTCACGTAAGGAAATTACGCGCTAATTTAAAGAAAAAGTGTGTCTGTAAAATTTTTGTGAGAAAGTTGCCGCCTTGAACTGTCAAATAAATTCACGCATAAAAACGGGGTGAGAAAAAATTTTAACACTAAAAAATATATAAGAAATGCAAATTGCAATGAATATGAACACGGAAGAGATAAGTATTTTGTTCTTGTCAGATTTTTTCATTGTTTAATTATTTTGCTTTTAACATTTTTGAAAAATACACGATGTTTTCAAAGCCATTTTTTAAACACCAAACATTTAAGCCGCACTTTACATATTTTGGTATAGCCGACGGCTGTACTTTTAAATTTAAGTAAATTTTGGTCGCCGTTAACGATATATTTGACTGGCGTTCCCAACATCTGCAATTTCATATCGGCTTCGGGTGTAATATTTTAACATTTATAACGTAACGACGTAATCTCTTTTAATTTTCGACATGAGTTACAGACACTTATTTTTCTCACTTTTCGAGAAACGGTGAAATATTTTGTTTCACATATTTTAGATACGAGCAGTCCTCACCAAAGTTACAGAACATGGGCACTGGATAAATTAATTTTTCATTATATTAACGAACAGTTCATTGAGCTAACGAAAATTATTTTAATAAACGTTGTCTGTTTATATTGCTTCAGCGTAGAGGAAAATGTCGCCTACCTTGTCGGCAATGACTCCATGCATGACAATATTGTTTGTTTGGTCGTCCACAACAATAATTCTTCTATGTGCTTTTTTTACAATATTTAGTAGTTGCAATTTTCTTTCGCTTTTTAGTTTCTTTTTCATGTTATATATTCGACTTTTATAAACAATCTCTACATTGGCAGTGAAGTATAAACTGCCTTCATCAGAATTTTTTCGGTTTTACTGATTTGTGCTAATTCGTAAAATTTATGTGGGTATTTAAATCAAGAACTAAAAACAGATTTTGAAATTTTTAAGCAAGTGGTTTAAGAACATTTAACTTCGTCACAGGAAGACTTTGACTTTCATATTGTTGTCAAAAGCTTTTTATACAAGGCAACTTATAAGCCAATGTCATTAATACTGTCCCGCATAGATTTTGATGGAAACAGCTTAGAGGAAAGTGTCACTCATCCAGTCCTGTATAAAGTTGGATAGGGGACACCAAACAAGACGTTGTCGCTCATACTGTTGTATACGGCGATTTCCTCTAAATTAACTTCCAGAAAACGTAAACCATAGTGGACAACTCATGCATACATCATCGGTGACGATGTCGTCAACGGAAATCTGGCCAAATGGGATATAAAAAGCAAAATTTTATCAGTTTGTAGTTGTTATTTCGGCAACTTTTTTTTTTGCAAATATCTAAGTCAATGACCTTTGGGTCACATTTCTCACAACCTTCGTCTAACAGCGTTGAAAAACCCAAAGAAAGCATAATGAAAGCAAAAAAATAAAACAAAATAAAAAAAGACAATAATAGTTAATTGTGTAGATTAAAAAGCATCGAGCATCAACTTTTAAAGTGTTTTAAAAATTTGCGGATTTTATAATTTTGCAAAAACAAGAAAGAAAATATCATTAAAAAAAAGTGGCGCATGTGTGAGGCGATTTCTTTTTCGAAAATGTATGCAAAATCTTAAAGCTTTTGCAAATATATTTTTAACAAATTATTATTTATATTTTATAAAATTTAATAAATGATGTTGATAAATAAAACCGCAACAGCATAACATTTATTATTGATAGTTTTTACCAAAAATATTATATATTTAAATTAGTTTAAAATATGACAAAATATTCGTGTTTTGTAAAATTTTGCTCATTTTGTTTAATTTTGTACATTTGCTCATTTTAATTGGATTGCACACTGGTTATAATAAAAAAAATTTAATGCTTTAAGGTCGTGTGACCTCCGCAATAAAATATATTGTTTAAAATCAGTTGTTAAATAAATTTTTTTCTTACATTATCTTTTCCAGTAAAAAACAAATCCTGACACCTGACGCAATATCCTGGTTTAACTCATTTAACTTGTAGAAATAATTGCTTAGGAACTCATATCTTTGCTCTGTATTTTAAAAATCCTTACGCTAAATAAACAAAATTATGAAATGCAGATAAGCAATAAATACTATACTATCAGGCATGACCTAAAAATCACAAGAATTCAAATCATTTGTGATTTTAAAATCATAGTTGTCAATTAATGATGTTTTGAAAACACAAAAGTTTTAAGTTCACAAAAAAAATTAAAATAGATTTCAATTAAAAAATTTGCGATTAAAATGAAAATTTAATTAAATTTGCACCAGTAAACAAATTAATAATATCAATTAAACGTTAAATTCACTTGATTAACGTTTAATTCGCATGATTAAACGTTTAATTCACTTTATTAAATTTTCAATTGAAACTGATTTCTGAAAATTTACGACAATTTATTCTGTGTTGGTTTAAAATGGTGGAAAAAATAGAAGCAAGTATTTTAAAATCGGCTGCCACTTAGCTGACCAGTTTAAAATCACAATTATGAAAAATGTTTTTTGTTCAGAACACCTTTCTTGAGATTTCAAATCACTTTCACAAAAAGTGATTTTCAGAACACCCCTGTATGTATACACAGAAAAAATTTAATTAAAAATATAATGAAGTGAATTAAACGTTTAATCAAGTGAATTAAAAATTTAATTGTTATTATTAATTTGTTTACTGGTGCAAATTAATAGCATCAACTAAACTTTTAATTCACTTAATTAAACGTTTAATTCGCTTCATTAAACGTTTAATTCACTTGATTAAATTTTAACTGATTTTATTTACGTTTTACGATTTACGTTTAATCAAGTGAATTAAATATTTAATTGATACTATTAATTTGTTTACTGATGCAAATTAATAGTATCAATTAAACTTTTAATTCATTTGATTAAACGTTTAATTCACTTGATTAAACGTTTAATTCACTTGATTAAACGTTTAATTCACTTGATTAAATTTTAATTGATTTTATTTTTGATTAATGATTGGGGCAAATTTTTTTCTGTGTATCAATGGTTTTATTAAAAAAAATTCATCACAATTTTACAGGAAAGCGAAAAGCCTGCTTTCTTCGTTAACTTTAAAAGTAATGACTTAACTATACTAATTTTTTATTAATTTCAGATATTCGTGCTTATATATTTTTTACAAGTTAAAGTTTCATCGATTCGAACAATTAAATAAGCAGATATGACTACAGTATAAGCCGCTTAATTACCGCACGGTCAAATGCCTTTCACGCATATTTACCTTGAGTTTTAAATACCCATTTTTTTATTTCATTTTTCAAACAAAAATCCACATTTATTTGCCATACGCTTAAATAAAAATTAAACTCCCAAAATAAAATATCACCAAAATTTCATTCGGTTAATTGCCTCAGTACTATTTGACAACAACACTGCAAGTAATGCAACAAAGTTTAAATTTTAATAATAAGCAGGGAAACCGGAAATATGATCTAAAACAAATTTATAATAAATAAGCATTACATATGCACTAAAAACTTGAAAATATGCATTAAAACCTTTTTAGTGCTTATTTGAAAGCAAAATATTCAACCATTTAATATGTGCATTAAAACAAACAAGGATAGTATTTCAGACGAATTTTCACGATTGTACCCTATTTGCAACCGATGCATCGATGTCGCCTATTCGTTTTCCATCATCCGTTCACCCACAATAAATTCATAAAAATGCCAATAAAAGCATTTTTTACCTTTTCCAAATTAATTGATAACCTGACCTGCTAGATAATTTATTTGGCCGGAACTGCTTTAATCATCGAAAATTCTTTAAGAATCACCTTCTTTAATTTCAGTAACGTTTCCTGGCAGAACTTATTTTTGAACCGAATATCTTACCTTGAGTCACAGAAATTGCTGTAGTTCGCAAGATCGGAGCCAGATGTGTGTACAATGGGGTGTAAAAATGTTGGTTAGAATCCGGACTAGAAGAGAGTATAGATTTTGTTGATGCATTTTATCGGGCAGGGTGCCCCGGTAGGCTAGCTGGTTAGTGAGCTTGTCTATCAGTACCGGGGTTGCGGGTTCGATTCCTGCCAGAGACTCTGGTCTCCTGCAGACAAGTGAAGAGCTTCGCGGGATTAGCGTAGGCAGGACTTATGCTCTATAAAGTAGAATATTTCCGGGAAATTTCAACTTTAAAAATTAACTAAGAAATTCATACCTATTACCAAATACTGAGAAAGTCCATTTTGGACCACCCTGTTCTCAATGAAATAGTGGAAGTAGGGTTAACATATTATGACTCCCGAGGTTCACTAGTATTTACTTTCATATGAATAAAGTAATTTGAAGATCGGAGAACAAAAAATATAATTTTGCCCGCATTCTCAAAATATGAACCAATTGGCAGTGGACCAGAAAAAAGATATGCTATGAGGTTAAGATTCATGTAAGAGTTATTTGTGCCGAATTGCCGAATACTTTCTAGATACACCAAATATATGAAATAATTAGTATTAAAGAGATCAAAGGAAAGATCGCTAAATTTTACATTAATATTAAGATTGAAAAGAATAGAATAGCTTAAATATTGATATTTGAATGGAAACTGTAAGTTTAAATGCGACCCGACCCGATTTAACAAAATTTGATATGCAGTAATATATTTTGGGCCAAATTTTATCTTAATATGAATGAACATGATTAAATGTTTTATGGAAGTTTTCATGGGGACTATGTGATATTTTAGACCGATTCTCACAATTTACATAGGTTTTGTTCTTATGACAATTAAAACGTATTTTATCAAATTATCTAGAAATTGCAACTTCTGCTTTGTGTACAAAGCTGAACATGTATTAAAATACGCTTCAAACACATAAAATATGCGCTTCAAACTTTAAAATGTTCTTTTAACAAAAATGCAGCAATGGCTGAAATATGCGATTGTTTTCTAACAAATCAAAATTCATAAAAAGCTCTAAAACGGATAAGTATATTGTTTCTGCCGTTTTCCTGATCATAAGTTTGTATATATGATCATCCTCTTTGGATGAAATATAAGCGATTGCAATACACTGTAGTGAATTCATTTTGTTGTTTGGCATGCCATCTTCTCAACAACTAAATAAACATCTGACGATTTCGCTTAAAAGTGTTTGTTTTTTTTTAATATTAAAATGAAGCCCATTATTGGAAAACCCTATATGTGTAATCAAGTCTACAAAAGTAATTTTTTATGCGATTTGCGTATTACAACTTTATATTTATTTTTAATTTTTCTACAAAATCTGTTAGTGGTAGAGTATTACAGTAACTTATTTTTGTTGTACATTTGACTTCAAATGCTGTAATTTGAGCGATGACAGCAACAATCTTGGGGTTGTGCCACAAATTAAAATGTATACAAAATGTGGATTGTAACTCGTTATTTCATTCGTTTATTTGGATGATTAAATTATATGATTTACGAACTTGCGTCTTTTTGTTATCGTAAATTGTTTGCGGGTTAGGGAGTCCCTTAATTTTTTTTTTTTTTTTTTATACGATTGTATGTGTATGGTTGTTTATCTCTTCGTAGTAGAACCGAAACTATGTTCACATCTATAAAATATTTGACGTTATACACGTAAACACTAGTTTTATTAAAAATTGTTCGCTTTTGCAAAACGTTTGCTAGATCAAACATCATTTGAATCGTTTATTTAAAAAAACAATCAAGCGAACAATTTTTGTAAATCAAAGAAAACTTCTTAGAAATCTTGAAATTACTTTGACACAACTGAAACAAGGATTTCTAGACATTGCTATACCATCACATGTGGTCTTTTTTTTTTTTTTTTTTTGCTTGACTGGTTTTTGAAATAAACGGTTCATTTAACAGTTTCTAAATAAGATTAAGATTATACAATTACCTTCTTACAAATAAAGTTAATTGAGTTAATAAAAATTTAATCAAATATTTGTCTGAGCATATCTTACATTAAAAAATTTTTTTAAAGCTATGTTCACATTATGTCTATTTGTCATGTGGAATGTCACTTTTCTACACACATGTAATTTCAAGTGTATGTCAAAATTTGAGTTAAACATAATTTTTATAATTTCCATGTTCAAATGTTGGTATGTAAATTACATTTGACATAACCTATCAAGAAAATAGCTGAGCTTTATGTACAAAAATTAATAATTATTTGTGTATTTTATATTTTTCGTTTTATTATTTATTTACTATTATTATTTATAATTGATAAAATTTCAATTCATTTTCATCGACACAAACAATTTTGTTAATACGAACCACCTGATGTCAAATGCTTTGTCACTTGAAAATAGAAATTGTTCTAAATAAAAAATGTCATATGTACTGTACACAGAGAAATAACACATGAGTGTTTGGAGGTGTTCAGACGATATGTACAAATTTAACATGCGAAAAAGTGACAATTCACATGACCAATACACATAATGTGAACATGGCTTAAAAAAGTAAAAAATTTACTTTCCCTTTCCTTCATTCCAATATTTTCAAAACTGACAATTCTGAGAAATAATTTTTAGATATTTGTTTGGAAATCGGTTTTTTCAAACAGTTTCGAAAAAAATTTAATATTAATTTGTAAATTTATATTGAAAAATGAACTCTTTGCACGGAATTGTTTAACTCGATTCTAAAGAAATTTAAGAAAAGTTTGATTTTCCTTGAACACAAAATCAAGTTATTTGGATAAGTTTATACCCAGAATGCAGTCAAATTTGTTTTAAAAGATAATTACTCTTTCGAAAAATTTAATATATCTGTATTATAACAATAAAGGCCATGTCAGATACAACTTCGTCGCGTTGCGTGACGTTTCAAACTTTGACGGAAAGCGTAAAGCAAAAGGTGTAGAACACAATAAAGACTTTGAAAACACTCACGCATTGTTTGGTTATCTTTAAAAGCGGTTGGTAAATTGAACATTTATACATACAAGAATTTGTTATAATGAAAAAAGTTAAACATTTTATTTGAAGATTTATTGGAATTGCATTTGCAGAAAGAAAAAAATAAAAGAGAATTATAAAATCAGATTGTCAAAGCGCGCAAAAAAATGAGAGTTGCCTAACTTTTCGCTTCGCTCTGCGTTTAAAGTACTTTACTTGGAGGCCACACAATCAATTTTAGTTTTTCAATTTGCTCTCACTCTCATTTTTTTCACTAACACACTCACACTTTTTAAATTGATCACCAGATTGCTCTCAATTTTAACTATACGTTTGCTTGGCAATTTTACGTTCAATTTAACAGCTGATTAGAAGTTTAGTGAGCAAATTCGTTTGTCAGTATAAATTGTTTTCTTGATGATATCTAGAAAGCAAATTGCTTAAAAATTGCGTGCAGCTTTCAATTTATGTAAATTTTGACAAACAGTATATGTAAAGACTATCAACAAAAATTTGATCGTGTGGCCGCAGAGTTATGTGACATGTTTCGTAAAAGTGTGTATATTTCATCTTAGATGGCAAAGCGAGTTTGTAAATCAACGCGAAGCAAAAGATTTATCTGACATGGCCTTAAGAACCCACTATGCAATATTTTGAGCAGTGTTGCCAGAAATTGTTGTCCAAAGTACTATTTTTATAGTATTTATAGCAGTCTTCTAGTACAAAAATGCTAATTTAAAAAGTACTATTTTATTACGCTACTATAAATTTTGACATTAGCATTTGACAATTTTAATTCATCATAGAACTTTTCTACCGTTTTACACACAACATAAAGAATATATCTAAATTTAGAAATATTTTTCCTACAATTTTCCAAAAATATTTCATATAATTCCTCTCGAATATTTCATTATATAGCGAAACAAAAGAACACTTCTGATTAAAGTCTATTGTTTTTTTTTTTATTTTTCAATTTACTTCTTAAAATGAAATATAAAATTTTAAAGGTTATTGATTTTGTATGAAAGCGGGGATTGTGAAAATTTCCAGTACATTTTTACATATTTTCAGAAAATTTTTATTAATATCATCTATAGCACCCACAATTAAAGGCCTCACAGGTGAATCGGACCAAGTCAGAAAATACAATTCTAAGTTTCGTGAGGTTGAGTCTAGTTCATTGACTCAACCTCAAAAAACCATTAATTTAATCAAAAATTGGGCTTTTTTTGCCGTTACCATAGGAACGAAGTATTTTTGACTTCCGTTCGTAACAGAACTAAATAGATTTAAACTTTGCGGAGAATTTCGCACTAGTTCTGAAAATTCTTATATATTATAACTTGGTTCGGTTCAGCTTTAATCCCTCCGATTATTCAACTTTCCAAGACCTTTAAGATCAACTTCTCGAGAAAAATTTTAAGTCTCTTAAAGGCTGTTTTAGATATAAAAGCAGTCGGACAAGACTATTCGAATATAGCGATTTATGAAATACCTGTCGATCATGGATTTTTCTTAATGCACAGATCATTGAAAAATAGGCTGTTTCAAACACGCGCATTTAAAATGTCTAATTTTCCATGACTCTGGCGCATAAATCACGCTGAATTTGACCGATGCCATTGGTTATGATTAGTCTGAGGACCGCTGTGGCTTATTCATATAGACCTGCGACTTCAGAAAATTTCCAATTTCAAATTGTTTTAAGTTATCCAAGAAACAATCGCTTCAGTATTAAAAGGGTTATGGCCCCAAAGGTGAAACAACTACCCGAACAAAATTTATATTAATGTTATAAAAGGCTAACATAAATGTGTATTAACTAGAAGTTTTATATGACTAGATATAAAACAACTAAATTTCGTAAAGACTGGTCCATAATTTACCATAGACCCCATACTAAGCCCAATCTCGGAAAACACTATAGCACGTCTAAAACCGTAACGAATAATACTATTGTAGTCAAATATGGTCTCCCATAGTTCGTAAGACTAAAACTTTTATTACAAAATTTCGTGAAGATATTTCAATTATATACCACAGGCCTCATAAAAGGTCCACTCTCAGAAAACACTTTAGTTCATCTAAGAACAAAAAAAAATTTGGTTTGTCAAAAAAAAATTTGGTTTGTCATTAATCTAAAAAACACACGACCGAATTTCGTGCAGATCAACCAAAAATTTATCATATGCCTCATATAAAGCCAATTCTCGAAAACGTACTTATGGAATACGCCTAAAACTGCAACGAATTTTGATACCGTGAGGCAAGTTTTTTTTCAAAGATGGGTTTATAACTTTTAGGTTTATATAAATTCCACTTTTGTAATATTATTACTCCCGTCAGAGGTTATCAAAGATTCGGCACAGCTGATTATAGCACTTTTACTCGTTCCCACGTCATTCGGTTTAAGGCACCGGAACGACTCAGAGTTCAACGAACACCGACCAAAAATTGTCAACTTAGCCACACCTGTTCTTCAGTCTCGCTGCTACAACAACAGCAACAACAATAGCACTTTTACTTATTTTTAGGTATTTTTTGATACAAAATTTAGCCATGTTGGTCAAACAACACATTTATAAAATATTTATGTAAAATTATTTCTTTTTATAAATATTTGCAAAAAGGAAAAAAACAATTCAAAAAGAGACATTAAATCAAAAATTAACATTAATTAAGTTTTGTTTTCCAAAATTTAAAAAATTTATGCAAAACACTCAAGTCATAAATATATATTGCAAATAAAAAACAAAAAAAAAAACGAATAAAGAAAAGTTGTTATTAAAACAAATGCGTTGTTAATTAATTCAAATTATAGAGGTTTGTAATTTACTGAACGCTAATATAAATCATTTTAGACAAAGAAAATGAAAGGGACACCCTAGTAGATAAGTGAATGTACAATGAGTATATGTACATATGAATATGTATGTATTTATACAGAATTTATACAAAAATGTTATATACATGGATTAATTAAAGCTCAAATACAATAGTAAAGGGAAAATGGCGTTTCCTTTGAAAGAAGGCGGTCCTTAGAAAAGCAAATTGCTTACATTTTTTTTAAAAATTATATTAATTTTTTTTATTAAAAAATAACACACGTGGAAGTGATTTGTGTTGCCATCGACACGAGAATATATATAATTAAACTTAATGTTATACCGCTTAACAACTTACCTGTCCTGTTGCTGCCTCTAAAATCACATAGACCAGCAATATGATTTCTTTTTCATCTGAACCCAAACCAGGTCCATTTTGCCCACACGTTGCCACATAAAATGACACCACATGCTCGGGAACCTGCATTTTAGTGCCTGCTGTTTCGTATTCTGTTGCTAATTTGTTGTGTTTTGTAAAATATTTTTGCGTCAAGTTTTCTTTATTTTTATTATTATATTAAACAACAATAAACATTTAAAAATCCTAAATAAAACTATCAGTTAAAATTATTATTTGTCAGTACGTTTTATAGTTGTCTAGTCGTCCATTTACTTTGTATCTATTTATGTTTTAGATTCATTTATAAAATTTATTTTAATTTATTTATCTTTAAGGTGTTTATTTTTGATTTAATTTATTTTGTACTGTACTGTACCAATAGACAATTTGGTACTTGAAGTAACATGGACATTATCTGAAAAAGAAAAGAAAATTTAATTTTAAATAGAATTTTAAAATAAATATAATAAAATAAATTATTTAAGGCCTCTTGTATAGAAAAAGATTTTAGGTTTATAAAACAAGTTTTCTATGAAAATCCAAAATATGTATATTTTGTGAATAATCGGATTAAAATTTTCTAGAAATTAAAAGTTTTTTTGAACAAAATTCCCACAAAAGGTTTTGAAAAATTCTAAAAGAATGTATTTAATACAAATTCAAACATTTGAGGACCTGTTTGAGAAACTACTTAAACTTAAATAAAGTGTGGTCCAACCAAAGCGCACGATGTTAAATGTAAATAAAACAAAAAGTATTCAGAGAATTATCTTAATATGTTTTATTATAATAGAAAGATCTATGATAATTATGTGTTAAATAAAAAATCAAATGTTCGCCACGGCTTCGGTGGCATACCTCTATCCAATGTTCCATATTTTCAATGACCCTGATCATAATTGAGGCTCAATTTCTTTAATGTGGCGAATTATCTCATCCTGTAGCTCTTAAATTGTTCTTTACTTATTGACTTTTTCTTTTAAATATCCCCAAAAAAGGAAGTCCGAAGGTGTCAAAGTACATGATTTTGGCGGTCACAAGTCATTGTTTCGTTGGCTGTGTGGCAAGTGTATGTTGGAACCATCGTCCAGGTACATATTCTACATATCTGGCCACAAGGCATCCGTTATCATCTCGCGATAGCGAACTCAATTCACGGTAACTGCTTGGCCGACCTCATTTTCAAAGAAGTACGGCCCGATGACGCCGCCAGCCCGTGGGCCGCACCAAACAGTGTTTTTTACATTTGCTTCAGAGCCGGCTTACTGAAATTTGCGCAATTCTCCCGATTGTGGACACATTTGGTCGATTATGCTGACCACAAATTCACGAAATGCACGAAATGATTTTGATTGGAACGCCCATTTTTGTAAAAGCCTTCAACAATCTTAACGCGCTGCTCAATTCTGTACCCCCCCCACCATTGGATTTGTCAAACACTGAAACAAAGAAATGCCAAATTAAAAGTTGTGCAAAAAACTTGACGTAAAGGTGTGACTCACTATTAACATCGTGCATTATGGTTGGGCCACCCTTTATAATTTTCGAAATAAAGAAAATATTTGGAAAATCTTAAATGTTTTAAAAAAGAATAAATTATTTGGCACGAAAACTATATCATTTTTTATTGAAATTAAGAAAATTCCAAATGAAAATGAATCCGCGTTAAAGCCCTAACAGTGGAGAAGGCTGCAAAAAAGTTTAAGAAAAATTTCTATTTAAAAATGTACAATAATGACATGTACAAGTAAATATTTTCATTTATTATATATGTAAAAAGTATATTAATTTTTATTTTCTAATTAAACAACTTAAAGATTATAAAGTTTTTTTTAAAAATTAATGGAAATAACGACATTTCAATGGCGACCAACGATCAAGGGTCAAGCTTAACAGCGCTGAGGTTAATCGAGCAAGTCAGTCCGTAATGAAAATTATTATAATATTTTAAATAGTTGCAGTCGTCATACCAGAGTATCAGTATTGTCTTTGTATTTTATGTGATTGTGTGTATTTTTACAGGTTTAATTACAACGTCAATACTTTAAATTAAAGTGAAAAAATACGAATGACTTCAAATAATAGCACACAGGTAGGTAAACACACACACAGATACAGATAATTAATCCACAAACACCAAGAAAATACCTGATTAATGTTCACAAAAGAAATGAGAAATGAAAAAATTATGACAATTTTGTAAATTTATAGAGGTAACGGCGGCATAAACGACTGTCTGCAAGAAGTTGGGCATGGGGAACAAGAAAAATTCATATATCCACTTCCACTTTATTTAGACCGAAATCTTTCATGGTTTTTGATTTTTTTTTATTTCTTTGTCGTTACATATAATAAAAATTTCTTTTTTGCTTGTTAATCATATAAAACTTTTAAAACAAAAGCAAAATTTATACAATTAAATTACGACAAGTACTAACTGTGTGTAATGTTTATTTTCGTTAAAATTTTTTATTATTTTCATTATTTTGTAATAACTTCATTAACCTAAAATGTATTACAAAATTTAATCAAGAAGAGAAACCCGCTAACGTGCTCCGGATGTTACCGTTCAATGGTCAAAAGGGTAAAAGTTGAGAAAACCATATATCAAAAAATAATAACTATTTTAAAACTAAAGCAAAATCTTTATTATGTTAAAGAAAATTGTTTTAAGGAATTTTAAAAGTTTTGTTTAATTAAATGAAAATATAAAGTACGTAATAATGAATAAATTCAAAAAAAACAATAGTTTTTGCTCTTGTTTGTTTGTCTGCGTTAACATTTTTGAACTTGTTACGAGGGGTTAAAGACACAACAAGTTAGAGTGCTATATTCGGCTGTACCGAATGTTTGATACCCTCCACCGACAGGAGTGAGCTCTATATGATAAATAAATATGTATATATTATTAACAAAGCTTCACAAAAACGAACGTGAGCCTTAAAGTTGGTTGCGGTTTAGATCTACAATAAGAATGTTTTATGCGTTTCTCGTTAGAACTTTGAACTGGCCTGAGTAAAATATCATGATTCGTAACAGTTTAAGCCGAACCAAAATGATTTTTAGGAGGTTAATTTGTATTGGACCTATGGAAAATTATGGACCAATCATCCCAAAATTCTGAAGACTGATTTCTGGTATTACAAAAAGTAAATTAGAATAAATTTCAATAAAGCAGTGTAATTAGCTTTTGTGTTAACAGTGAATTTCACTAAATTGCATGATAATTTTTCTGGCCATATGAATCTTAGTTGGAAGAAATTTTACCGCAATATCTATATCTGCTATGGTTTTAGTCGAATTTAATTATTTTCCCAAAGTGGGCTTTATTTGGTTCTAGACGTACTAAACTGTTTTCCGGGAGAAGGGTTTATATGGCGCCTAGAGTAAATTTTGGGCCGATCGTCACGAAATTTTGTAGTGTGATTTCTCGTCCTATGAAACTGTGACGTACCGAATTTCATTATGATAGCATTATTTATTACGGTTTTAAGCGTACTATACTGTTTTCCGGGAGAAGGGCTTATATGGGAACTAGTGTGAATTATGGACCGATCTTAAGTACCAAATTTTAGTATGATAGCGTTATTTATTAAGGTTTTAGGCGTCTTAAAATGCTTTCCGGGAGTAGGGTTTATATGGGGTCTAGGGTTAATTATAGACCGATCTGCACGAAATTTAACAGTGTAATTTCTAGTCCTACAAAACTGTACCGTACCGAATTTAATTATGATAGCATTAATTATTAAGGTTTTAGGCGTACTACACTGTTTTCCGGGAGTAGGGTTTATATGGGAACTAGTGTAAATTATGGACCAATCTTCACGAAGTTGACCAGTATGATTTGCAGTTGTTGCGAATCCGTACAAAATTTTATATCATCCCGTGCATTATTCCACCATTTATGTTAGTTTTTGTATCAAAATTATCAATTTAGGGTGGTTGATTCATAGTTCTGATCCTACTAAACCGATGTTACTGGATTCCAATCATAAGCTGCTTAGGATAAGTACAAGCAATTTGAGACCAAATTTGTTCCTTTCTTTTGCGTTTTTCGAAAGTGAGCGTGTTTTCAACAGACGGACAGACAGACGGACATGGCTAAATCAACTTAGAATTACTCAAGGAGCCAGAATATATATACTTTATGGGGTCTTAGATGTATAATAAAAAAGTTTCACACGGAATGACAAACTAAGTATACGCTCATTCAACACTAGTGGTGGTGGAGGGTATTAAAAAGGCCAAAAGCTTTTTATCGCTGATTCATTTGACTTGGGTTTGCAGTACCAAAATAGAGAGTTCCGAAACCATCCAAATTCAAGACTTTTTCAAAATCGAAATACCGAGTATATTTTCCTTTTGGCAGTTCTAACATTTAATTTTTACTAAAAATAACTATAAATGGTTCGTTTGTGGTGTGTGTGAATGTGTGGAAGAATATAAATTTGTTCAACTCCTAAATCTCGTACTTCTTAATAACGAATACAACCGAAGTAACCATTGTGTGTTAAACTCCGTGTTTCCAATCCATGTGTAATTACACATATTCCACAAATAAAACGCTAGTTTGAAAATAAAAATCGGCAGAACCCATAAAAGTACAACTATGTGCTACAATTAAAGCAGAATACAAGAAAAAGGGGCAAACAAAAAATAAAGAATAGAATTTTGTGAAAAATATTTAAAAAAATCTGTGTTATAAAAATATAATTATCAATGTTGTTTTTGGGAATATATAAGTTTTTATTAAAAGATTTTGTTTGTTGTGCTTAATTCCCTATTTTTATTATTGATAAAAAAATACTGAAATTTATTCTAAGAGGACAACCTCTTTCCTCTGAAATCTTATTTACTGATATCTTTGGCTATTCTATAATTTTTTTGGAAAACGTTTCCTGATGATCTCGCCTCAGCAACCAGTCAAATGCGCATAGAAACAGCTTTTCCTCCAACAATAAATTTCAGTATTTTTATCAAGAATAAAAATTTTGAATTAAGCAGAACAAACAAAACCTTTTAATAAAAAATATTATTTAAAAAAAAGTATTTAGTGTTGGTGTGTAAAGAAAAATTTCGTTTAAAACTTAACGAAATGCCTCTGTCGACAACCACAACACAAGTGACTGATTTTGATATTTGTGGTCGAATCATATTTCTTAGTTGGCCGCAAATTTGTATGAAAACTTTTAGTTATTGTTCGCTTGCATTGTCGAGCGACATATCGTGCTGAAAATTGTCAGTGTTTGTCGTTGAAAATGCAAGCGAACGATAGCGGCCGACATTGTGGGCAGGCTGTAAGTTTTCATCACCTTGACTTGAAGTGAAAAACACTTTCCATCTCCATGAGCAATACTCTACTGTCTAATTGTATTTTATTTCTAAGTCTGGGCTTACAATATGAAAGTTTTCTTTCAAAAGTCTGAGAAGAAAATCATGTTTGACATAAACTTTCAAATTTGATTTTAATTTCTTTGACATTTGTTTTTGCGCAATATTCTAAAATAAAGTTGCACATACTTGAAATTTTAGAATTAGAAAAGTAAGTTCCTAATGTTTTATTAAATAAAAAATTAACTTGAACTAAAAATTGCGCAATACAATTTTTTTTATTACGCAACATATTGACTAGTGATGAGCAAAACGACAATATTTATAGCTTTAAAGTACACAATAATAACACGGTGCAACATTTTTCAGCTAATTCTGATAATTGCACATATTGTGCAAATACATATAAGACATATGTGGTCCACTATTATGTACTTAATGAAACTTTGCGTTTAGTTTCATCAAATGTCATTTGCTTAAGCAAAGTGCCAAAATGAACGCTCATTCCGTACGGAATCAGCTGCTTGTGCATTGTTAAAAAAAATTAAATAAACTGAAATGGATAAAGAAAAAAAGAAAAAGAGGAATTTCACATATTTTAATTTGGTATCCACTTTTTACTAATAAGTACGCATAACAAACACCAATTTTTTCTTTTCAAAACGCTGCTTGCAAATTGAAATAAACATTTTTTGCTTGTTAAAAAAAACTTCATAATTGTATTGGCAAATCTATCGTGTATTAAATAAAAATTATTTTTTGGTAGTATGTATATCAAGTTAGTACCAAAAATCACTGTCTTTCTTTTCTCGTATGGACCATAGAAACTCAACCGTGCAACTGTATTTCAATATTTTATTTGCTTTATTGTGATTTGCTGGATGCAGTGCCTCATCAATAGCTCTTCCCCAACTTTTTTTCAGGGGCGCGGCGGAGCGTCCTCTACCTATAGGGTTCCAAGTAAGCGATTGTTGAGCATAATTTTTGCTGGTTCTTCTCATATATGGACAATCCATCGCCATTTTCGACGTTTTATTTTATTGCACTGTGTTTGATTTGTTTTTAACCACAAGCCACCATCACTGATGGTATTTGACCACTATATACGCAGGATATTTCTGTTGGAAAATTTTGGCCCTATCAAAGGTATTTTGGCCCTTTTAAATCGACATGTTGGCCCAAAAATTAAAAACGCAAAATGCATCACTGTGATACATCATCATACAATACAACAACAATAATAAATTCAACATGAATTAGTTCCAAAGAAAATAAATACAATTCTTAAATATGATCAATCAAAATGGTTAAAAAAAAATGAATTCAATAATCATACAAAACATTTACACAAAACATCTTTAAACCATTTAGGATATCAAAAAAGTATGACAGCTAATTGTCACAGTTCGCTTAAAATATCTGTTGAAATGCCTACTTTTAAGTTGAACATATTTTTTAGGCTAAGTTCAATCGAAATGACAGCATAATAAGATGGTTTATATGAAAGAAGAATCTATTATGGAAAGAAGTTTGTATGGGGGCTTTCTGAAGCTATGTGCAGATTCTTGCTATTCGTCCATATGATAATTTAATTATTTGTACCAAATTTAATCAAATTGTCTCTAAAATTGTGAACTGTTATTTGCGTACAAAGGTTATACAGCCAGACGGATGAACGGGCATCGTTAGTTCGATTCAGGAGCTATGTATTAGTTGATCGGTATGCTAAAATAAGGGTAGAAACTCAATATTTTTATGTGTTATACATATCAGCAAAAACCCATAATAACCTCTTCACGTATGGTGGAGTGAGTATACTAACTGGTTACCATAATTCCAGATGAGACTTTGGTCAACCGCTGTTCATTAAAGGTGTAAATGTTATGCTTTATAAGCTTGAGATATGTTTTACCCAGAGAGCCACGCCTAAAGAACAAGCTCCTCAACACACATACGAACAATCTACACTTAAAAACGCGAATGTGACTTGTTTTTCTTTTGGGTTTTCTACGTTTTAATATGGTAAGGCCCCAGCGCCAAGGAAAGTACGGAGTAAAACATTAGGCACTGTTTTAAATGCAAAAAATTAAAATCTCTTTAAAAAAATTTTATAAAAAATTTGTTTTTTAATTGCTTATTGCTTACAAAATATTTGTCAAAAAATTGAGGTGAACTTTTGCAAGTGTATTGAATTCACACAGTTCCCATATGTGTCAAGAGGTAAATATATTTTTTTTCAATTTTAATGGAGTTTCATATCTATGTAATCTATGGTTATAAATTTCCAAAAATTGTAAATATCATTATATTTTCATATAAATGTGGTTGTTTTTTTTTTGATTATAGTTTTTTTTTTTTTTTTTTTTTTTTTGGTTTTTTACACATAAAAACCATTTCAAAGGTGTAACTACTCTCAGCCATAGTATACAACTAGTATGCCGACTCTTTGACAGGTACATAACTCCATTGTCTGTGGAACCGAATTTATATTTGTATTAGTAAGAGTTTTTTTAAATGTATTGGTGTATAAAACTATTTCCACCACTAAACATAGTTTCATAAAATCGTATAGAATGTGGCAAAAAAAAATTTCCAAAATTAAATTTTATTAGTTCAATAAATTTTCAATTTATTAAATGCTGGCTGCATTTATAAACTTTTAAAAACAATTGGCCATGTGCTGAAAATCGCATGATTTGAAAATCACATGCGATCTGAAAATCGCCAATTTTATTTAAGCATGTGCTATAGTTCACGCGTTTTGTTTTTTTTTTCGAAGTAGTGGTCGAAAAATAAAACATATGTTTTAGCTGTCAAAATTTGAACAAAAAAAAATAATTATTTGCATGAAAAATGCCGGCAGCTTTTATATTACGTGTTATTTCATTAAAAAAACTGTATTTTAAAAAAGAACGTATCAGAAAACTTCTTCTAAGGGATTATTACAACCCAGGAGATATTCCTGAACAATGGTAAGTACCATAAGTACATGTTGTTGATAAATGGTTATAATTTCTTATGCTTAGTTTCATAGTTTTGTATCGCCTTAACAAAAGCGCTTTTATGATGATTCTTAACGAAATATCGCCTCATATTGACAAAAGCACTATTCCGGAAATTGTGCGACATTTTACATTTACATTAAATTTTTGACCTCCAAAACTCTTGTCAGACTTATTAATTTGTTAATGACATATGAGATGGAGATGCCACATCTAATTGAAGATGTTTTTGCATAAAGTAGCAAGAACTTTTAAATAATGTTTTGGAATTTTATCATATAAATTTAATTAATTTATTTACAAAATATGATATAAGTGCATACTTTTGCCATGTAAGCTCTGTAAAAAGTCAAATACTCAAGTTAATTTACACGTCTGAATGTCTGGCACCATATTTTTTTCGAAGTTAAATAGGAACAGCTGCTCACAATCAAAACGCAAATTTAAAAGAAATTGTTTAACAATTTATATTTTCTATGAAAATTTTCTCAAAAGATTATGAGTTTTTAAAATAAATGGAAAAGAAAAACATTAAATTTCCTTTTTATATGCTATTAATTGATGTTGAAAATAAATTTTAAAGGAATTTTACAAGCTCACATGTGGATCACATTACTGTAGGCTTGTGATTTAAAATCGCCAAATTTAAGGCGATTACGAACTCCAGCACACCTTCTTTGCGATTTCAAATCGTAATCACAACTTTCTTGCGATTTGCGATTTCTAGCACATAGGCGAATGTCTGCAAAATTTTTATTCTGCAATATCGGAAAATATTTTAATAATTTATGATTTCAAATATTATTTTCATACCACAAAATGCTTTAATGATATTAACAACAGAAAAAAATTAATGTCAAATAAATTTATTTAAAAATTTTTAGTTTATGAAAAATAAAATCATTTTGCAAAAGCAAATGATTAAAATGTATTGGAAAAAATTATTAATTATGTGTTTATGTCATAAAATTAAACATAAAGTGTTATATTGTGAAAAATTTTATATTGAAAAATTTTAAATTTTGTTTTGTTTTTGTTGTTCTTATGTGTGTTGAATTCACACAGAACCTATAAGTGTGAGGGGTGAACTAAAAAATTGAGAACACTCTCTCGAGTTGGCACACTAGTTCTATTATATGCTCTCAGCTTTGATTGACAAAAATTTGTTTGTTTATCTGTCAACAAGTTAAATACGAGTAAATAATAATTAAAAGGACAGAAATATGATTGCTTGTTCAAAATCTAGGAAAGGATTAAGTATGAAGAATACTAAAACTCGTAAAGTTGGGTCAATATAATAAAAATACAGAAGTTATATGAAAAAATAATGATATTTACAGTTTTTGTTAAAAATATGGGGCATTATTTGTAAAGCGGACAACCCAATAAAAAAATTTTGTTGGAATCCCTAGTAGATATGAATAAGGGTGCGAAATATTTTTTTCTCTTCAAAAAAATGATTTTTTAAATTATTTTTTCGAACCAAAAATTAATCAAACAAAAAAAAAATATTTTAAGTGATTCTTATAGAAAATCGATTGATCTTTAAACAAAACACGAAGACATCTTTGTAAAAAGCACTATTGGTTTGTCCACTTCACAAATAATGCCCCATATAATTATTAGAAAACAAAGGAAATAAAAACCCAGATTAACTGAATGATTATTTTTAAATTCTTTGAAACTGTATAATTTAGTTGTAAAGAATGAAACGTTGTAATATTTATTGTGATATATATAAATGTATAAGTATAAAAATTGTTGTGTATCTTATTTAACTTTCTATTTTAAGAGTAGAATTAGTTCTTAGAGGTTTAGCTTTTGTTAAATCAGCAATTCAAGTTGTAAATATTGGTAATGATCAAGTAGCAAAAGCAAATCTTCATAATACAATTATTTAGTCAATTACTAAAGAACAAAATATTATATCTTCAACCACATAAGAATATATATTTTAGTTTAAAAGAATCTAAAATTTATTGGGCATTATACTATAAAAATCATAGTCATAAAAAATAATTTGATAGTTTTGGAAACTTATTACCATCAATTTATTTCTAAATTATTAAAAAAAAACAACTCATCATTTATTTAAGTTGTAGTTTATTATACACCTTTAATTTATTAGTTTCTTTATCAACTCTGTCGATATGTATTGAATACATTTTAACTCTTAAAGCAATGAATTTCTTAATTATTTTATTATTCTAGCCATCTTTCATCATTTTCAAAACTTTTATATGAATAGAAGAATCATATAAACATTATCTTTTAGATATGACGATATGGTAAAATGATTGTTAATATAATTTCGAATATTATCATACGAATCATATTTGCTAACATTATAAATAAAATAATTACTATCCATAGAGTTCAGATTAATGTTTTCAAGGTATTCGTGGGTTTCATATAATCATAATGAAAATTGTATATCTTCAATATTTATTAGTCTTAAACAGAAAGTTGATGTGTATATTGGTTTATTATATTTAATTCTGACTGTTTTCCCCTTAACATGTATTTTAAGGTGAAAATACTTTAACAGATATTTTCATCAGGTATTTTAAGCAAACTATGAAAATTAGATTTCATATACTACCCCTACGGGAAAGGGAACTAACACTAAACTTGTCACGTGACAAGTCACTTTAACATGGCGATGTCCTACGAGGGGGTTAATTGGCACCTTTTTGACACTTTGTAACAGGTCACTGAAATAACCGTCCAATTTCGGTTAAAATAATGCCTGTCACAGATATTGTCCCAAATGAGCCATGTCAATTATTATTCCCTTCATATAAATTAATAGAACTTGAGAGAATCAGCCACTAGCCGCACAAAATCCAGTCACATGAATAGTTGTGTGCCAATTACCTTTCCTCTGGACCAACTACACTCTATCACCAGTAAACTGATAGGTCTTTTTTCACCTATCACAATTCTTTCCTTTAAATTATAAAATTTTGTTCACTGGTCACGGGATAAGTGCTTTAAGAGCAATTGACACAAATTTCCCACAGGGATCTTTTTTATCTTACCCCTTATCAAAATTTTGCATATTCTTCTCCTTATTTAAAAGTTAAAAAAAATATTGTGTCAAAGTTTTGTATGATGATTATTGAATTCAATATATTTTTTAACCATTTTTATTAATCATATTTAAGAATTGTATTTATTTTCTTTAGAACTAATTGATGTTGAATATAATATTGTTGTTGAATTGTATGATGATGTATCAGATAATAAATAAGAAAATATTCACAAAACATGAATTTCGCATATCGACAACAGTTTCCAATTCTATTTATTAACTTTCAATATAGGTACTAAATTTTGTATGGAAATTTGACGGGTTTAAGTCTTATAAAATGAAAATATTTTTATTGAAAAAGGTCTTAAATGAATTAAAACTTTTAATTTAAGTTCTCGCTATTTTTTAATATGTACAAGAATTTCATTTCTTGTGTTGTTTTCGTAATTTGTAATTAATATTTTGCTATTAAGTGCAAATAACTTTTGTCTCACAATGCAGCTTAAAATTTTTTTTGTGTTTTTCTCAATAAACAAGAGGCATTTCTAATTTGGTTATTTTCATTCCGTATTTTGGTGCTTCAGAAAATTACGAAAAAACTTTTGCGGAATGAAACCATATTTGTTTTCATGAACGGAATGGGAGTTTTCTGCAGTGTTTAAAAAACTGCAATAACTTTCATTTCTTTTGATTTGACTTCTGCTTGTGCTTCTGAAATCAACAACAGTTTCAGTCAAAGCAAAATTACAAAACGAAAAACAAACAGTTGAACGAAACTTTGCCAGCAGTTGTTTTAAAAATTGTGATTTTGATTTTCTTTTCTTTTGAACAGTTTCGCAAGTAAAAGTAAAATCAATCTCTTTGCTTTTGTATGTCGCAAACAGTCGCAGAAGCAAAAAGTTCTTTGTAATTGCAAATTATAAGTCGCAATCAGGGTTGTCAGATTGATTTTGAACTTTTTCGCCAAATTCAATGTCAAAAATCGCCAAAATCGCCATAGCATTTATTTTTTAGTTTTTGACAAAAATATTTGTATTTTTAGAATAATTAAAAATATTTTTTTATAAATCCCAAAAAAAAAAAATTGTTCCGTATCGCTAAAATCCGCATAATTGAATTTTTCATTGAATGCAATTAAATAGGGCTGAACTTTACAATATATAAATTTACATAAGCTGTTGTAAAACGTTTACATTTTTACTTTTTATATGTAATGCTGAATTTTTGTTATTTAAAACATGTTTTTTTGTGTTTAAAATAGACATTTTTAATTTGCCGTTTTTTTTTTAAATATGCCGATTTTTTACCAACACCATCTGGCACCCCTGTATGTGAGTAAGTTTAAATGCAAAAAAAAAAACAGAAGAGAAAAGAGAATATTTTTCTGTTAAAAATGTACAAAACTAAAAGACTGACTGCTTTTAGGACTGCGACTTCTGACAACTTTCAAAAGCAAAGACACTGCTTGTGATTTTGACTTTTTTAACTTATCAAAAGCAGAAGAAAACTTAGCACACGACTGCCGATTGTTTTCATAAGTTTTAACAGAATCAATGTTTGATTTTAAAAAGCAGAGAAAAGAAAAAGCATTGAAAAGTTAAAATTTTGCGACTTTTCGACTTTTGACTTAAGTTTTTTAAACACTGGTTTTCTGTACCTTAAAGGCAAAAAAAACTATCAAAATTTACTTTCTATCAATAAAAAAATATATTTTCTTCAATTCCGAACGGAATTGTAGTCTGTGACATGGCTTATTATTTCATATTTGGTAACTTTTTCTACAATTTTGGTTGTAAAAATGTTATTAGTCGTGGCAACACTGATTGTGGTATTGGCTGGTATGGTATTGTATGATATTCTGTGGTATTTTATGGGTTGATGTGGTATGGAATTGAATGGTATATAACAGTGATGGGATTTAAACATTTTCAGTTTGTGCCAAAATTGTAAAGAAAACGGGCCAAATTTACTGAAAAAGGGCCAAACTCCTTTATTATAGAAATTAAACTTTGGAAAATTGTTTTAACACTAAAAATCGGAAAAAGATAAGGCTTAAGTTTTGATTGTGCATTCATTTTTAAATTTTGGAAAAAGTATTTACATTTGATTAAATCAAATACAAATTTGTAAGTTATTATTACATATCGTTACTTTAATTTAGCAGTTCGTATTTAACATCTATATTTTTTTTAAGTTTGAGACATAAAACTTGACAACAAAAATATATAAAAATATCGTATGCATAGTATTAGAACTGTAAGAAATGTAGGAAATTTCCTAGTTTACGATAAATTAACGCCCCTATTACGGTTTACAACTAAACTCTTGTTTAATTGAAGTTTTGCATTTTTGAATAATGATTTACAACTCTGCTTTATTGTAAGTGCAAATTTTTAATCTTTACAGGATTTTTTGCATAGTATTTTAGTAAATATGGTATATTCCACCTTTTGAGGTATATTTGGGCACTTGTTAATTTTTTTTTTAAGTGAACAAGTAAATGAATCTTAACCACATAACATAATTTTATTTTGGTTGGTTCATTACTGCCCATGAGCCCCAAACATAAACACTCTGAAATTTGTCTATACATACTATGGCGTAGGCTTAACCGACTATATATTTTTATTTGTTTACAATATGAAAATATTATAAAATAGCTTTTAAGCGCATATTTCCGGTTCCAATAATCATACTCAGATTGAACTTTTTATTATTAAATTATATTTCTTCGTATATACCTTGCAGATAAGATTGTATTGCCACCTGAAATTCAAAAGGGCCTAAAAACCAAAATATATATTATTACTAGGATTTCTATATGACGTACTTATTCCCAATTTTTATTTTTGATAAAAATATTGAAATTTATTTTTGTGGTAAAGCTAGTTTCTATGCGCATTTCGCTGGTTGTTAGGTCAGCTCGTCAGGAAACTTTTTCCAAAGACTTTAGAAAAGCTAAGAATGTTAATATAAAAAGGGCCAAAAAAAGAGCGGAAGGGCCATAGGGCCAAGCAACATTCAATAGTGCCAAAAATGGCCCAATTGTGCCATAAATCCCATCACTGGTATGTAATTGAATGGTATGATATGGCATTGAAATGTATGGTATGATATGATGTAGAATTATAATGTATTATGAGGTATGGGTTGATATGTAATGCTTTTGTATGGCATTATATGGTATTTTGTGAGTTTTTATGATATGGAATTGAATGGTATGATATGGTATTCAATTGTATGGTATGATATAGCATGGTATTGTATTGTGTGGTATGTGTTGGTATTGTGTGGTATGGGTTGGTATGGTATGGTGTGGTATGGTAATCTATGGCAAGGATGTTGAATGGGGCTTTAAATTTTGTATCAACTTCCAAAAAAATGTACTTTTTGGACCTTCACGGTATCATTTTTTTTTTTAATTCATCAAAACAACAAAAAAAAGTACATTAAAATTCAATTGTACACAAAACAAAAAGCAAATAAGGAAAAATGAAGAACATTGAAAACAATGAAAAATGGAGAAATTTTACAAATAGCTTTAAAAATTTTACAGAATTATGGGACGTTAAATGTGTAAGTTATAAAAATAAACAAAAAAAAAATGAAAAATTTCTCTCGCATATATCTGTTAAGTTAAGTAGAACTTCTATATTAAAAAAAAACACAATACTGATGTTTTGCTTTTAGTGTCATCGTCTGTTTTAAAAAGGAAACAAAAATAGTTACACAGGCTTTGACTAATGTTGCCTCGTCTGTGGTTGCCTTAAGTCCCCTTTTACAATTTGGCAAGTGAAAGGAAGACAGATGAAGTTTGTAGGCGAGAGAAGAAAAAAGTAAAGTGTGTCACGCATACAGCGTCGCCCCCTTACTAACAAACTTCGTCTGTATGCCTTTCACTTGCCACATTGTAAAAGGGGACTAAGCGCTCTATACCCCACAATTTAAGTTAAGCGTCACGATTTGTTGTACAACATAAATGCAATGAAAAGGACTCAATAATTTGTATGCAATACTAAAAATTCAAAAAGGGGGAACTATGACAAATTTTTAAATTGTACCAAATGAGTCACGGTAGTACCACGGTACTTAAGAAGGTCAAAATGTACCAAAAAAAGTACAATTGTACCAACTTTAATGTCCCTGATCTGTGGTATTTTAAGGATTGTTATGGTGTGGAATTGAATGGTATGAAATTGAGTGGTATGATATGGTATGGTATTGTATTGTATTGTATTGTGTGGTACGGTATGATTATTAAACTAGAAAAAACTAAGGTGGTAATAGTAAAGAAAAATCTATTATCTTTAAATTCTTAACTGATAACTATAAGCAAATAGAATGGGTATATCCTATTTAGTACTTTTTGAGACAGAAAATGCCTAAGGGATATAAAATATATTTAATGATTGCAACCGTTATACTTTGCTAGAAACTTTTCAATTAGTTTCCTTGTATGAGAAGGAATAAAAGAAACTATTTTTAAATCAGTGCCTGTTTAATTATTTCAAACGTGAACGTTCGAATGGAAAGTTTCTATTGAAAACACTCAGTTTTATAAATATTTTCTATCCAAAATTCTATACAAACGTTAACGTTCGAATTTGTTAAAAAGCAGTTATTTTTATTTTATAGTTTTAATATTATTTTTTTTTTTTCAAATCTTCTTATTCCTTTCTAAAGAGAATGCCAGAAACATAAAATTAAAGTTAAAGCAATTAGTATTGTGGTTATTTTATTGAACCCTTTAAGGTCTTTAATCATATTTTTAATATTTTATTATAAAGAAAGGAATTTTACCACATGAAATGAATTAAAATTAATTGATAATTTTTCATTCTTGACTGAGCTGGGAAATGAACCCAGGTTTTTACGGGCAGGTTGCCCTGACATGTTTCGATTGTAACCACCTTTCTTCATAAAAATAATTTAATGAAAATTTAATTTAATGAACTTTAGCCTAAATAAAATATTAAAATTTGGATTAAAGTTAAAGCCTTAAAATAATAAGGATAAGTTAGTAAATTTAAATTCCAAAAAAGTAGTTGGGACTACTCTCTATTGCGATGCGAAAAAAATTATAGCAAATCTAATGATTGGTACTCTTTAAGGCGTTGGCGCATTTGTCTTTTACCTCTTTTTTTTGCAAGTCATCACTATTTATTTTGTTTAAGTTTGCAAATTTTTTTTACATATTTTGACAGTTCATTACTGCCAATCTGCGCCATTTTCAATTTTAAATGACAGTAGTGCTTCATTTAAAAAAAGATTTTGCGAAAGTGGTAGAGAGTATGAATTTGGTCTTTATCTTTCGTATCGAAATTGTATTCGCATCGCAATAAAAAGTAACACCCCCCCCCCCCCCCCCACCCCTTATTCAACAGGAACTCAATAAAATTGTCATTAACCCTTGTTCTGTCTTACAAAGAAACACAGACAAAGACGTTTGTATTAAACGAAAAAGGAAGACTTTTGCATTCCATTCAGTGAAGTGCTGAAACAAGGCCTTAAAAAGATACAAAAAAGTCCTTAACAAAACAAAACATCAATCAGTTGACTTAAGGCCAAAAAGTAACCTAATAAAACTTGTGCCCAATTCATGTTCAAAACTGTACACGACCCCTCTCTCTCTAACTCTCTTTTATGGCTAATCGAGTACGGCAAAATGGAATCTAAGAGTGGTATATCAATGTATATTAGCGAAGCAACCCAGCAAAAACTTTACTTACCTGGTAAGTTAGCAAGTAATATTGGAGACATATGAACACTACTTATTTTTCGGCTGAATAACTACTTATTTTTGTTCGAGTTGTCCACAGAATTCAGTAGTTACAATACACTTACTAGAAGTCACAAAATATCTAGTTATTATTTAACTACCAGTAAGCTGAATTGTAAGTACTTACAATATAATTACTAGAAGCCATAAAATAACTAGTTTTTATTTAATTGGCGCTAGTTAATAGACCTAATAAATAGTTATGGTGCTAGTTACCAGTAAGTAAATATTCAGTACTGAACACAAGACAACTAATAAGTAGTTATTTAGCTGATTATTAGTAAGCAAATATTCATAACTGAAAATAATAGTAGTGAAAAGTACTTACTGAGGTCATTACTAGCAAGTACTTATTGAGGTTTTCGGAATAATGACAATTGTAATGACAACTACTAACCAGGTAACGTATGAAATAACTACGACCTATTACCTAAATTCAAAAAGTTTTTCCTGGGAAACTAATATAAGATTGTAGAACTTTACAATTAACAAGCTACAAGGTAGCGAATATCAGATGATACGCAGTCGCCTGAGTCCATGTGGTCTAAACTCAAATTTTATATAATTTGGATCTAAGTAAGTTATTATTGTACGGATTGTAAAAAAGTAGTGTAAAATAGACTATTTCATGTAAGGACCCCATTAAAAAAATATCACATGATGTTCATATATGCTTTAGTAATATAATGCCCGATAGAACTTACGAAAGCCCATTAGAACTTGAGAAAGGCTTAGCTGTCAAACGTGCTGTCGTCCGCCATTTTAAATTATACACCATAAATATATAATGAATTTTTAATTGAAATCATCGAAAAATTATTTTCTACGGAGATAAATTACTTAAGTGAAAACACTTTCAAGTCTTTGAATGAAAAGAAAATAATAATTGTAATTTTTCATTAACACTGAAATAACTCAAATTTAAAAATAATTAAAATACTTCGCCCTAAGTTTATTGCGAATAAATATCCTGTTTTAATTATAAAATCTGAAACATTGCAAAAATTACAATTAAAAATATACATTTACATATTCACCACACTAAAATAAACGGGGTGTTATTGTGTATTTTGATTGTGGCGAAATAGAATTAAAACAAGTAAGAAAGTCAAGCCCGATCATTATATACCCCACATCAAAGTATGTGCAGACAATTCTTCGAAAACGTACCGTATCTGAGACCCATGCGCAATCATGGATATGGCAAAACAAAATGATGTCATGAGATTAAGATGCATATACGAGTTATTTGTGCTATTATTAAATATCAACATCAATATGAGATTTTCGTCTTAATGCGATTTAGGAGAGGGGGTTCATATGGGATCTGTTGTCAATTCTGAACCTACCAGTTCAAAATTTAATCGTCACATAGTTTTATATCAGCACCAATACCTATAGGAAAGTTATGGAGTTTAAAGCTATTTCGGGTATTTGTTCGGGAGTTATGATCAAATAAGGATCGATTTTAAACAAATTTGGGAAGACGATTAATGTTGCAATCAGATATTTTTGAATAATATTTAATTTAAATACCGACATCCCCAGCAAAAACTTTGCTTGCAAAATAAGCAGAAAAATAATGAGATCTTGACTACTAAAAGGCTACTTATTTTTCTACTAGAAAAAGTACTTATTTTGGTTCGCGATTTCCCTAAAGTAATCCTTTATAATTTGGCCAATTAAAACCTTAAAAAGTAATACCTTTATTTTATACTTAAAATGCACGTCAAACCCAATATGAAAAAGCGCTATGTTAGTACGAAAATTCTTACGTATGGAATTAGTAGTTAATCGTTTATTACATAATTTGCTCACACGCACACACATCTAAAAACGAACTAAAATATGTACAGAAGTGCGTGTAATACAATAGATACGGAATATAACAACATGTTATTTAGTTGTTAGATATTTTATTAGTTAGAAATCTATAAAAAAATATTTTTATATTAAAAAAAAAGTAGAATTTTCTAAGAAATTAATTTTAATCGATTAATAGACATATATTGTTCGAGTTATTCGTTATTTAAAGTTGGCTATTTTTATTATTCAATCAAATAATGGCGACAAATTTCTTCGATTATTCGAACAATTGAGTGGAAACTCTAGTTAGAGCTTTAAATGATTTTGAGCTTTTTATTAAATATTTTCTTACATTTCGAAAAATTTATTGTTACACTTTTCCAACAAAAATTCTATAAGATTTCACATGCTTATAAGAGCAATTTTAGTTTGTGTGTTTGATTCTTTTTGAAAGTTAATTATTAACTTCTTATTTTTTTGTCTCCTTTTTGTAACTACATATTTTTATAAAACTTGTAAGTATAAAATAAAGGTATTATTTTTTTAGGTTTTAATTGGCCAAATTATAAAGGATTACTTAAGGGAAATCGCGAACAAAAATAAGTACTTTTTCTAGTAGAAAAATAAGTAGCCTTTTATAAATGTGTACACCATGCACTGTCAGATTATGGGTTACCTGGTTTTCATTGACCTTCAATTTCTTTATTGCCATTGTTAAATTCGTCTTAAAAACCGAATTGTCCTTAGATGGGTAGTTGAAAACAGAATCACGGATTGTTGGCTCAAAATATTATTTTTTTAGAAAACAAATTACCCAAACCTATAGAGTAGAGCTTTAAAATAAAGGAAAAAAATTATCAGCCATGTTCGGTAAATCGAATACGTATGAGTGAAATTGAAATCGAACAAACTTTGAAAACGATCCAGTTTGAAAAGTTTATATAAAAATTACCTTTATATACTTCATACTTTGAGTTCTTATCTTAACCACTTGATTTTCAGGAATTATAAATTAGTTAAATTGAATAACGAATAATAAATTTGTTTAAATAGGCTGTACGTCTCATAAAAATGTCGCGACAAAAAAGTCTAAAATATGTTGAATTCCCGTATTAAGTTTTGCATTGAAAATTATACACTGAAATAAAATTAATGGACCCCGAATGCTTCTAAGGCTTATGCATATATTAAACTTTGGCTTTCAGTGGTCCGATTCACTAATTTTTAACGATCCGACAATCGTAATTTTTGTCGACATATATATTCGCTTGCAGTAACGATAGTGTGATTCTGCAATTTATTTTTAACGATTGTAAACAGCTGTACTTTTGTAACATCTCTGTCTACAAAATGTTAAAATATACGAAAAGCACAAAAGAGAATAAAGAAAAAACAAATGAAATTGTGCTTAATTTACTGTTTTATATTTTATTTTGTGAATTTTACATTTAGAATTTTATTTTTGTTCATAATTTGCTTTGTTTTGTACATTTTGAATTTATAATTTTGTTTTTGTTCATATATGTATATCCGTATGTATGTAAGAAGTCGAGCCTCAGCCACTTTAAACATAAAATACACTTTATCGATTAAATAAACACAACGTAAATTATTGTCGTTTAAATAACGAACAAAAACTGCTCAAAATAACAGCTGACTTTAATCTACAGCGAATATCGTTAAAGATGTTACTGAATAGCAAATTCGATAAATTTTCGTTATATTTTTTTTAACGATGCGATTATCGTAAAAAAGTTAGTGAATCGCACTACAGGTCATTTTATAGTCTGTTCAACCGAAGCAGTATTTACTTTGTTTTTAAGCTTTTCTTCCTTAATCTTATTTCGGTCTCTTTAGCGCCTTAAAAACTAAATGTTTTGCAGCAGGGTTTATTGATTTTTAATTATTTGTTTTATTTAAAATTTTTAGAACTGTATCCGTGGTATAAATGAATTGTTATTTAAATGTTTATTGTTTAACTATATATTTATTGTATTGTTTTTTGGGTTTATTAATTATTTATTTTTATTTATTTGGTTTATTTATTAATATTAATAAAATTATCAAATGAAATAGACATGTATGTTTTTCTTATTGGATACAATTATTGGAATTATTCGAGTTATTCGAATTATTCGAACATATTAAAACTCTTATTCGATTAATCGAGCAAAATTAAAATTTAAAAATCGATTAATTCCTTACTCGAGCAAAATAAAAAGTCAAATAATTGGATACTTTAGCTCTAACACTGTAATAACAATGTATGTAATAAGATATTTATGTAAATGTTATGTTGTTCAAAAAACATAGTTTACATTAAATCGATATCACTACGAGGGGTGTAATAACAAAAATGTATTGTGGGGATAGTATTGCAACATATCAAATGATTTTTGGATTTTCCCTGGATTTCACATCGAAATTATTCTTAAAATGTTATAGTATTACCGGATATCAAACAAATATTAATATATTATATTGCAAATTGATTTAAATAATGATTTAAAATCATAAAATAATAACTTTCTCCTCTATGGTATAACAAACACCGGCTTCGCTAACTAAAGCTTCTCTGCATAGTCGGCTTTCGTTCGGAAACAAAGCCGACTTTCAAAAGTGTCATAACGTCCATGGACACTATGTCGCTGGACGTTATGACATGCCACCAATATCTGGATCAAGCGTGTAGTATGCGGAGTGAATGTGAAACAAATTTTTGTAAAATTGACTCAAAATATAAATTTAAAATTGCACTGAAGAGATTAATGTTTTCAAATTTTCTTCTTATTTGCTATTTAAAAGTTATATAAATTTTAACTTATAAAATCGCAACAATTTAGCTTTTCGATCCTTTTTTCTAAAATTAATAATGGAAAGAAAGAAGTTCACGTTTTTCTAATAAAAGGTCGAAAATCATTCAAAAACAAAAGGTTTGTAATCGAGACTTACTGGGATGTATTATTAAGAACTGGATTATTGGATTATTTCTATTACAATTGTTTCCTTTACCAAATTACCCGTTTTACAGTACAACATTTAAGAATTTTTTACATTCAACATTTTTTTGAGTGTATTCGTAAAGCAACTATATATAATTAAGTTAGAAAGCCCATTTATGTAATTATTTGATTTATTATTATATTATGATCTTTTTGTGAAGGGAATAACAACTTAAATCTACCAGTAGTATTTACAAATTGTTTGAATGTTATTAATAAATTAATTCCAGTATGAAATTAAAATTATTTACAATTTCTGTTAAAATAAGTTACTAACAGAAAAAGATGAAACGTCCTCAGTAAAACAAGTTGTGTCATAATATCCACTGCCAAAATGTGAAAGTGAAAGACTGCAAAAATGTGTCAAAATGTCCATGGACTTTAGGACACTTTTAAAAGTGTCTATGGACATTATGACACACCAGAAACTGTCATAATGTCACTTTTAAAAGTGTCATAATGTCCATGGACATAATTTATTTGTAATAAAGTATTTTTCAATAGGGACTTACAAGCTTTGACAGTAGTAAGCGGTTATATTGTCGAAGCTCCATCTGTCGATATGGCCATGTACGAATAAAGCGTTTAACAACTTGTTGAAACGATAAACTTTAAAAAAAAATTTTTAATTTTTATCTCTGGATGAATGGGCGTCAACGTCAACAAACGAAATTGAATGAATTGAAGACAAGAGCGTTCAATGCATCCCGAAAAAAGTTACATTTTTATGTGGATTTTGAGCTGCCGGCATCATCGATTAATATTTTAATTTTCATAAAAGCAATTACCGTCAACGGCGAGCGCTATAGGTCGATGATAACCAACTTCTTTTAACATGAACGACATGCGATTTTAGCAGGGTGGCGCTACGTGCTATACAGCTCATGCTGCACTGGACATTCCGCACGCCCGATTTAAGGGCATGGTTACCTCACGTGGAGGTTACTTATACTGGCCACTGAGATCGTAGGATCTGACCCCGAAATTAGATATTTCTTATGGGCCCTAGCCAGCGAAGAAGTAGGGAGCACCACAGAGGGATGGCATAACGTTATATTCATTTAAATCGACCACGCCCCCCGCTCACCTGCCATACAATCCTAATCAATTTTTTCACATGCAATTTTTTTCCTATTCAAGAAAAAATCTTCAGAACTGGTACATTCAGTTTATAGAATAAACAAAATATGCATATGCCATGTTTCATCAAACTCAGCCGCACCCCCCACAAATAAAACCAAAATGAGTCCAAAATAATCAAACATTTTTTTATTCAACTATTATTTCTTAAACTACACCATCTATTTCTGAATGATATTTATAAGGTTGACGTCTAATATATGGTGTTTTTTTAGCTTCATAAGAACTTCCAAGAAAGAAATATTGTTGGAACGTCCTTTTTTTATTATAATCTGGTTGATAAATATGATTTCCGGCATATGTCCTCCGCAGCTACGAGTTACATGGTCGATTAGATCAGTTTAATTTTTAACTGCTTTTACTAATAAATCTGGTTGTATGACGTCAACATTGGCTTGGATATTCGCTTCCAATGCTTTAAGAGTTTCTGGTTTGTCGGCATAAGCCAATGCTTAGCAAAGTCCCATAAAAGGTAATCCAGAGGCGGTTAATCGCACAAACGAGGGGGCCAGGGTACTGGACCACTTCTGGAAAAAAAATTGTCGTCTTCAAATTGCTTTTGAAATAACTCGATTGTTAAGCGCTCTGCATCATAGAAAGTCTTGTTGAAACCAAATGCCGTTAATGTTTAGCTGATTAATTTTTGGAAAAAAAATTCAGTCAGCATGGCTCTATAGCGCTCACCATTCACCGTAACGGCAGCTCCTCATTTCGAAAGATCATGTAAACCGCACCAACCAATAAATTTTAATGAATTTAATGGTGATTCGTTATGGGCTTGAGGATTGTCATCGCTCCAATCACGCCAATTTTGCCTATTGACGTAGCCATTTAAACAGAAATGAGCTTCGTAAAATGGACGAAGTGCTCTATGAACTTCGCGAACAGATTTTTTTATTTCAAAGTAAATTTCTATGATTTGTAAGTCTGGTTCTAGAATTAAACAATTTATGATGACTCGAAATGTCAATACAGTTTGACATTCTTAGCTGTCAAACCATAGTAATCGATACCGAAAGTTCCCATGGATCTAAAAAAAAAAACACCCGATACTACTATATGCGGGCACCTTCCATGAACCAGCCCTGGGGGTATACACTGATGGTTCAAGGAAGGGGGAAAGAGTTGGCGGAGGTTTCTACATAGAGGAACTGGGCGTTAAAGTTTCCTTTCGTCTGCCGGATGGATGTAGTGTCCTGCAGGCGGAAATCTCGGCTATAAAGCGGGCAGCCAACTGGCTAAAGTATTATCGCGTAACGGGAGATATACGTATATTTACCGACCGCAAGGCTGCCATTGTCTCTCTTGCGGGTGTCTATACGACATCTAGGTTGACTGTGGAATATCGGATGTCTTTGAATGAGATTGCTGAACATTCGGAGTTAACGCTTATTTGGATACCAGGGCACTCAAATTGCCCGGGAAACCAGGTAGCAGATGAGCTGGCCAAGGAAGGTGGTCGTATGGATGAAACATTCATTGATCAATTCATTGGCCTTCCAATGGCTCACTGTAAGTTACTCATGCGGCGCGAGAACTATAGAATTGCGCAAGAGGGATGGACCCGTGAGTCCACCTGCTCCACATCCAGGGCACTTTGGCCTGGATATGATGTACGGAGAACCAAATCTCTACTTAGGTTTAATAGGAACCAAATCAGGACCATCGTGTCGGTCATAACTGGACACTGGCCTGTTGGGACTCATGCTAGAAGAATGGGTCTGGTATTCAATGACTACTGTAGAAGTTGTCATGATGAGGAGGAAGAGGAAACTGTGCTTCACTTTCTCTGTCAACGCCCTTGCAGTGACGCCATCTGAATAACTGCTCTTCGGGATGGGCATTGGCGCTGGGTATCACAAAGGGACCGCTAAAGGACCCAAGTGAGCTGTCTCTCGATGGCTGCCCATGGAACCTAACCTAACCTACTATATGCGGGTCAGATGATGACAAAAGACGTAACACATCAGAATTTGTTGGAAATCATTAATCTATACTACCTGTAATCGCTAGTACCTGCTTCTTCTACTTCCTCGGAGAGCATACTAATGGGAAGTATTGCTGCATCAATTGTGTCCTTTCCTTGTATTAGTATTTTATGGACAGTAACCGGCATAAGGTACCAGCTAAATATTTTCAACAAATACAACGGCCATATCACACGAAAATTTTAAAACTTTACAGTATAAATTTTTTATGTTTGACCATTTTACTTTTGCATCCTCAAATTTTTTTATCAATTCTAATGGTTTTATAACATACATAAATCATATGTTTTTGTTTTACATATTTTGTTATGTAGTTCTTTACTATTGATTTGAAATAATTATAACCAATTTGTTGTTGTAATTAATAATTGCAATATCATTGTAAACAACATTTTAGCTTAAATGTATGCAACAGATTTTATCACAAACCTGCACTGTAATAATCCTGACTTTTTTTTATAAGTTTGTTCAGCGATCGGGGAATTTCCTTGGATTTTTTTTTTATTAATTTTTTTGTTTTTTTTTTTTTTTTTTGCCAAATGCAAGGACTACATAGACTCACAAACTCATGTATAATAAACTTAATATGCAATCTAAATGATTTTTTTTTAATAATTGTGGTTATTTTATAGAACTGTTTATGGTTTTTAATTCAAATTGATATTTAATTCAGAATTAGTAAATTTAATTTAATTTTCAGTAAATTAGTTTTATGAAGAAAGGAATTTTACAACATGAAATTAATTAAAATTTATTAATAATTTTTCATTCTTGACTGAGCTGGGAATTGAAACCAGGTTTTCACGGACAGGTTGTCCTCAGAGGGGTTTGCCGTTTAACACTCACCGCAATCGAAGGCTGCTGGCAGTCAACAGTCAAACATCAATCTTTAAACCAAATAAATAGATAGAAATTTGTTTTTGTTTTTTTTTTTCTTTTTTAACTAAAATGAAGGTGCTGTATTTCAATAAAAATGTCAGCAGTGCAAATATCTTGCATGCATAATATACTGAGTTGAATGACAATTTTCATCATTTTTCGTGGTTAAATACTTGATTAGCTTCATTAAAGTTTTTAAAGCACATTTTGTGAAAACAAATAATGGATTTCTTTAGTAAAACAGTTCTCTATAGAGCAGGATCATTAGATTTTTGAAAAAAAAAACTAGTCGCAAAATTGCTTTTTTTGCAATTAAAATCCCTCTGTAATTTAAGAGAAAAATAAAAAACGCATTTTATTTAGATTAAAATCGTGCCGAGAAATTTACAATATTTTTGAACTCTGCGAACTACACAGAAAAAAACTCTTCTTACATAAAAGTGATTCACTATGGATATTAATTCAACTTAATTTGCATACTGGATACAGATGAAATCACCCTTGAAATCTACTTTACTTAGAACTTGGCTTCAAGAAAAGCTTACGAAATTTTATTTCATAATCTGGTTATTTTTCGAAAAAAAAAAAAAAATAACAATACTTTTATAATTTATTTAAATGTGTATAATGCATAGTGGTTTTTACAAAAACTTTAAGAGATGTTTTGAAATTCAGACTTAAAATATTTACCATACATCACACACATATCCAAGGACAAATCGACATACGAGCAAAATGTTATGGTGTTGTAAATTATGTACAATTCTCTATATCAGGGCCCTGTTTCTCAAAACTACAAGTTACATTTCTACAAGTAAAATACGTTAAAAAAAGCAACAATTTTACAATTTTTGTTTTTGTTTTACATGTATTTCACTTGTAGATTTGTAATTTGTAGTTTTGAGAAACAGGGCCCAGATAGATCTTAGTACCTTTTTTATGATCGCATAGTTTTGTATAATTAGTTTTATAGTATATTTTCTTTTTTAGTAAAATAGTTTGCATCAAATTATGTATGTGTGTATATCGTCACCTAAAATGCAAAAGGGCATTACAAAACTTAGTATTTTTTTTACAGGAGAAGCAAAAAACTTTACAAAATCAATAACAACAAGGTGTACTTGGCGTTGAAATTTCTTTAATAAAGTCGACATTTTTGATCGCGCAGTTTAATAAAACGAACAAAAATCAATCAAAAGTTCTATTTCGAATTTTTTTTTTTTTTTTTTTTTGTTGTTACGCCCTTTTGCAATTTAGGTGACGATATGTATCTATGTATTAAGCCGTCAAAATTTAAAAGCAATTAAATATGAATTTGTAAAAATCGTTTGTAAATAAACTGGTTTCATTTGAACAGACCTAATTTTATTCTTTGGAAATCCAAATAAATAAACAAACTAATAATGAAAATATTTGTTCAAGTTAAATACAGATGTTGCATTTGTTTATGTTTTTGAACAGTTGAAATTTAAAAGAGAAATATTTCCGGTATTTTAAATAAGTTTTATATTACGATATAATTTTTTTTTAATACTTTGAATGAAAAGAAATAAATTATTACTTAGTTTTATTTCATTAATGAATATTATTGTACTGTCACATTTGAGGAGTTCCATAACAAACCGCAAACACTTCACTTGTAAAATTTTTTTCCTGCAAGCAGTTCTAGTATTTTTTAATGTTGACCAACTCAGAGGGACACCATTTCGTCGAATCATAAATTATGATTTTGTGTCTTTTTCGGAAATCTAATGCAGGCGTCAACAGGAGAATAGGAAGACCGCGTTACACAGTCCAGGCAGAATTAGCCGAAAGCAATAAAACATGGCAGCAGTGTAAATATATGGCGAATGGCAGGGCTCGATGGAGAAACTGGGTTGAACAAGGTGAACCATTATTTCTAGGTCTTAATAGACAGTGTTAACGCAGGTTATAGCACGGTTTTTTTCTTGCTTAGAAACATTTAAAGTGATACTTCTTATTTTTCTAGCCGTATTCGGATCTCAGCGATCAAATGTAAATATTTGTATATACATTTGATATATGGATGTGTCAGAGGCTAAAAGGCCTAACTCCACAAAATAAAAAGTAGAGCAAATTAGTGATGTTTGAAAATTTATTTCCAAAATTTAAGATGCTACAAAAAGAAAGTTGCCGATTACGCGAAGCGTAGTAATTCATATTACAGGAATACATTATGGCCTAATTTTATTATGTATATTTTCCTATTATTTGGCTGGTAGCTTCTGAAAAAAAAAACAATTAAGATTCTAACCCTATACCGGGGCTTCGTATTTTGAACGTAAAATATTTAAATAAAAGAAGAACAAATAATTTTCAAGGAGTTTACCACTAATTAAATAGTAATATAACAAAATAAAGAAATTTGGAAAAGTAATAGTAATATAGCTGCTGACTCATCAATAAATTTATATACATATAACATTTTACAAAATATATTCAATATTTCATTCTGCAACGATGTGGTGTATATTCTTGACTGCAGTTAGCAGACTTCGTTCATCCGGGTAGTCTGTTCAGTCTTGAATATTTATTAACCAATACATCTCTTATTTTTCTCTTGGATGTTTTCCCGACCAGTCTATGGAATTATTGGTATCCGTCGGTAAATACATACTTCCAACGTCTCTAGTCTACTTCAGCTGCATATAGAAACATGGATCAAACATCGCATTAAATAAATCGATACTATGGATTCTAATTTCCCAGGCTTTTTTATTCCCGAAAAGTATAAAATTTTTCTTTTATTCCAGGGAATATTTTTTGCGAAAAGTATATATATGGCATTTTATGCAAAAAACCGTGATTAATAAAAAAAACGCCGAATCATTTTTATTGTTTCTAATATGTTTTGGATATTAGACTTCAACAAAAGTCGTTCAATTTGCCTTTTGGTCCAAAATGCTTTGCATTGTCGTCAAATAGCACCAACACTTTACAAAAGATTTCAGAAAATAATTTGTGATAGTAATAAGGGGAATTTATTTTCTCAAACATTCGAATTGATATCTTCTAGCATTTTATTAACGGTACAATTAGCCCTAATTCACTTCATAATTTTTTTTTTTTATTATTGTTTTTCCTCTCTTTAATAACGGCTTTGTCCGCATCCGATTTTAATTGCCACTTTTTCACTGTGAGCTTATACAACAGCTGCTCCCAAATATACGAATTCTGGCGTGCTAAGTGAAAAATCCGAAAGAAAGTGCATCTACATCTTTATCTCTTTTGATGTTTAAATTGGCAAATTATTTGAAGTAGCCTCACATATACAGAACTTCATTGTGGACATGTTTTGTGTTGTAGCACATACTCTTGCATCTATCATTGTCAATTCCATTGTATGTTTTATGGAATACAACTTTCCTTCCAGTAACAAATTTATGTGTTATAATATACTTACATATAGAACATTTTGACATACATATTCAATTTCTTCTTGAATTACATCCACAGTTTCTTTAACAAATCTGATGCGAATTGGTCGACAATATGGGGTTGCTCTGAAAAATATGAGAATCTTAGGCATAATTTTCCATCTTTTGCTTAAATTATGCCTGGCGTGAACCATCGCAGCCCCATCAGTTCGAAGGAGATGCATTCTTCTATATTTGAGTCACATAAAACTTCTTTATAATATGTTAGTAATTAGCTTGCAGTATGAATAATCAAATCTTGCAGCAGCGATGTCAGAATGCCTTTATTTTGAAGATTTTTCAATCAAAATAAGATTTGGAGATTTGTTTCCAATATGAAGATTTTTTGAGATTTACAGGGGTGTTATATAATCCAATCTTGGTATTGGATTTAAAAACGTCAAAAAATCCAATGTTATCGGTTTTATATTCGAACAAGAATAAGTATCGATTTTATGTGTTATCGGTTTTCTTATTGGAAATAAACCAAGCAGCTAAAAGCTGTCGCTTTTCTAAATTGTTAGAAAATCAAGTTACTAAAAGCGTAGTTTTTAATTTAATTGTTATTTTAATGCAGGTGAATATTTTGTGTGAATGTAAGTAAACTATTGTTAGTTTTATAAAAATAACTTCATAATTATAGAGTTTATCGAAAAATATCCGGACCTAGCACGGGGATTCGCAAAGCGTGATAAACCAACTGTGGATTCTCTTTGGCAACAGTTGGCTGAATAACTAAACGGTGCAGGTCCACCGCAAAAGGACGTAAATAGATGGAAAAAGATTAAAAACTGTTTGCCAAATAAAATATCCAGTTATTGAATTGTATTTTTTTACTTTATACAGACGTGGACGGAATGGAAAAGTGATGTCAAGAGAAAGCTTGCACAAAACCAAGCAGAGTCCAGAGTGACTGGTGGAGGACCATTCTCCAAGCATCAGCTGACAAAGACAGAAGAAGGAATAATACACGTATTTGACATTGCTCAATCGGTGGAAGGTGTTTCTGGTGTGGCTATTGGTTTGGCTGAAAATGAACATCGTCAAAACGTCCTGTGTCACTTTTGATAAGTAGCATTCCAAAAAGTTTTAAGTCTGAAACTGGTGAGCGGCTTAAAAATTATTGGGATAATACAGTAAGAGAAAGGTGGAACTGAATGAAAAGTTAGAAGGACTACTTAAAATTGAGAAGGAAACCGCAAGCAGCTTACGCCGGGTGTATGGGGCGATTGAGAAGGGACACGAGTCAGTCGCGAATGCAGTCAAAGATCTTAAAAATGAATTTGTTGATGCAAATAGGGGAATGTTGCAGGTAATGCAAGAAAAAAAGTAAATAAAAAAGAAACAGTTGGAACTTGAAATAATGAGATTTTATTACCAAAAAAAAAACTTAGTGATATAAACAATTTTGCATTTAGTTATTAAGTTTTATAATTTTAAACATACATATGTATTACCTTTTAATATAAGATTTTAAGGATTTAAATTTTTTTAATTTTTGTTTTTGCTATTTGAAATATAAACAGCTTTTGTTTTCCTTTTTAAATAAGTTTTTTTTTGTTTTAAGGTGTCAGCTATTTTATCCTGATCCTTTGACCTTCACTTTGAAGAGACGTATTTGATGGCAGTATAACATTATCCTCACTTTCGTGTGCTGTTAACGTTATATCGTCCTCAGTATGTTGCACTTTGTAGTTTCTGCAAATGTTGTGCAGCCCACAGCAAGAGGTTGTAATTTGCACTCCTTTTTCTGGATGGTAGTGTAAGGTGCTCATTAAGCAACGAAACCAGCTTTTCAACACCCCTATATTTCGTTCTACAATATTGCGGGTCGATAAATGAGCCATATTAAATTTATACTTTTTCGAGTTGTAGCATGGATTTCTGTATGGTGTTAACAGAAAAGGTTCAATACCATATCCACGATCTCCTAATAATTTTAATGACATGTCTCCTGATTCCTACTTCCCAAAGAAATGATGTCTGGCGCTACTAATGTTCCATATGAACGCGTCATGGCTAGAGCCGGGATACCGTTCATCTATCGCTCAAATTGTCATGTCGTGGTCACAAATATATCTATTGAAGGAATTTTGTATTGGTTGTAAAAATATTCCCGAGATTTGTGCTTTTCGTTCGAGTCCATTTCAAGTTGCACCCACTGAGGGCAAATTAGCCCCTCCATAACCTTGAGCATATCGTCTAAAATTATTGACACCGTGCTCCTATCCAGACATATGCAAGAGTCATTTCCAACCGATATTTGGTAGGAACCTTCTCCTAAAAATCGTAACGTAGCTGCAAGTTGCAGCAATGGCGGAATTTTCGAACGGGCAAGGCGGTTTTTTATTGTGTCAAGAACCACACGAAAAGCATCTTTGCTTAACCGGTAATAACCTACGAATCTGCAAAGCAGCTTTAAATATGAGCGCACAATTTTTAAAATGTACTTAAGGGATGGGCCATAAATATCGATATATCAAAATATCGATATTTAAAATATATAAAATCGATATATATCGCCGATATTAAAAATAACCATATATCGATACATCGATATTTATCTACGACTATCGAATTCGATATTTTTAAGATCTCTTTATAGTAAAATTCAACATTTTAACCGTTGCTCAACTGCTTACAATACTGTTGTTTTTTAAGAATTGCATCAATATGTTTTTTAACTAATATTAAGAAAATAAAGGCGTTTTTCCATTGTACATTTTCATAGATTACACAGTTCAGTTTTGACTCGGTTTTTTAAGAGTGACAACAAAAAAATAAGCGCGGAAAAAATATTCTGGAAAGGGTTCCTACAATTATGCAAAGAAACTCCTTTATTATGGCGTATTAGCAACAATAGACTCATGAAAGTGGGAATGTTAATAATAAAAACAATATATTTTTTTTTTTATTTGAGCATGTTCTTATATATTAAAAATAAAATATTGAACAGCTTACTTGTATAGTATGTGTCACTAGTTTCATTTACCGGCAGTATATAATCCGGCATTATATTATCCCAATTTTTTTTTTTTTTTTTAGATTTCATATGGCGAATAAATAAAAAATTTTTGTATTCTTTACTTTTTTTTTGAATTTTTTTTTATTGTAGAATTAGCTGCCGGTCGCTCGATTTCCAACGAAAACTTCGTTCGCATAACTTACAATAAAAACTAAATTTTAAAATTGTTTTTTTTTTTTAAATAAAAGTTAAGCGAATGAAAGTTTCGTTCCAAATCGAGGGACAGGCAGTAAATTTAAAATTAAAAGAAACAATAAAAAGTTAGAATGGAATTACACGTAATATGTTTGTACATATCGCTCATTTCGTGCAAGACCGTCACAACTCAAAATTTGGCATTTTCGAGTTAGTAATGCAGAAATGTTCTTCTCTTAAGTCTCTACAAATTGATCTAAGAACGGAGAGAATTATCGAAAAAATAACGGTAATACAGATGCTTGTGAATATATGACCTCTCGTAACAAACTTGAGCAACTAACATCAACAAGGTCACATTTCAGTTTGTGTTTGGCAATACTCTAGTAGATGTGGTTTTCTTTGTAGCAAAAAAGAAACATTTGATTTTATAACTGTATTTTAGTGAAAGAGAAGGTAAAAAATAATAGGTTGGAATCTTAAAAAGGCTCTCCTGTAAAGTTTAAAATTTTGAGTTGTGACGGTCTTGCACGAAATGAGCGATATGTATATAAGTATTGCCATAGATGTATTAAGTTTTTAAATTTTGTAATAATTTCAGCTTAATACGTTTGATACATTGATATATCGATATTTTTATTTAATATATATCGATATTAAAAAAATATCGATACGATATATATCGATAAATTTGTTCAATTTGCCCCTCCCTAATGTACTTACGCTGTCTCCGGTAGCTCAAGTGGATTTTTATAATCTCGCAAATTTCTTCTTTTAACCTTTTATGAGCGCTCTTTCTCCAATAGTAAATATGCAACAACAGCAGTGGTCATTTAACTTCTTTTTTCTAGTTTAAACACAAGTTTTAAGAATATTTTAGCGCAAAACCCACAATTTGCAATATTATCAAACAAAAATTATATTTTAAGCTCAACTGCTTACAATACTGTTGTTTTTTAAGAATTGCATCAATATGTTTTTTAACTAATATTAAGAAAATAAAGGCGTTTTTCCATTGTACATTTTCATAGATTACACAGTTCAGTTTTGACTCGGTTTTTTAAGAGTGACAACAAAAAAATAAGCGCGGAAAAAATATTCTGGAAAGGGTTCCTACAATTATGCAAAGAAACTCCTTTATTATGGCGTATTAGCAACAATAGACTCATGAAAGTGGGAATGTTAATAATAAAAACAATATATTTTTTTTTTTATTTGAGCATGTTCTTATATATTAAAAATAAAATATTGAACAGCTTACTTGTATAGTATGTGTCACTAGTTTCATTTACCGGCAGTATATAATCCGGCATTATATTATCCCAATTTTTTTTTTTTTTTTTAGATTTCATATGGCGAATAAATAAAAAATTTTTGTATTCTTTACTTTTTTTTTGAATTTTTTTTTATTGTAGAATTAGCTGCCGGTCGCTCGATTTCCAACGAAAACTTCGTTCGCATAACTTACAATAAAAACTAAATTTTAAAATTGTTTTTTTTTTTTAAATAAAAGTTAAGCGAATGAAAGTTTCGTTCCAAATCGAGGGACAGGCAGTAAATTTAAAATTAAAAGAAACAATAAAAAGTTAGAATGGAATTACACGTAATATGTTTGTACATATCGCTCATTTCGTGCAAGACCGTCACAACTCAAAATTTGGCATTTTCGAGTTAGTAATGCAGAAATGTTCTTCTCTTAAGTCTCTACAAATTGATCTAAGAACGGAGAGAATTATCGAAAAAATAACGGTAATACAGATGCTTGTGAATATATGACCTCTCGTAACAAACTTGAGCAACTAACATCAACAAGGTCACATTTCAGTTTGTGTTTGGCAATACTCTAGTAGATGTGGTTTTCTTTGTAGCAAAAAAGAAACATTTGATTTTATAACTGTATTTTAGTGAAAGAGAAGGTAAAAAATAATAGGTTGGAATCTTAAAAAGGCTCTCCTGTAAAGTTTAAAATTTTGAGTTGTGACGGTCTTGCACGAAATGAGCGATATGTATATAAGTATTGCCATAGATGTATTAAGTTTTTAAATTTTGTAATAATTTCAGCTTAATACGTTTGATACATTGATATATCGATATTTTTATTTAATATATATCGATATTAAAAAAATATCGATACGATATATATCGATAAATTTGTTCAATTTGCCCCTCCCTAATGTACTTACGCTGTCTCCGGTAGCTCAAGTGGATTTTTATAATCTCGCAAATTTCTTCTTTTAACCTTTTATGAGCGCTCTTTCTCCAATAGTAAATATGCAACAACAGCAGTGGTCATTTAACTTCTTTTTTCTAGTTTAAACACAAGTTTTAAGAATATTTTAGCGCAAAACCCACAATTTGCAATATTATCAAACAAAAATTATATTTTAAGCTGTAAACAAATGAGCCAAAACATAAAAGAGCTGATTCGAATATCGGTTTCATTTGCATTCGAAAAAACAAAACCATGACACCAAAAAACAATATTGTCAAAAGTTATTTTCGGGAATACAAAATTTATTATTAATTGAATCATTCATTAATGACGTGCTAAATTTCCAATATTTGTTTTTGATAAAAATACTGAAATTTATTGTTGTGGGAAAGCTACTTCCTATGCGCATTTCGCTGGTTGCTTAGGCCAGCTCGTCAGGAAACCTTTTCCAAAGATTTTAGAAAAGCTAAAAATATTATATAAATAAGACTATTAAGTGAATAAGAATTTTAAACACTCAGGTCTTAATTGTAACAACATCAAAGCTTCAACAAAGCCACAACAATAAACAGTGAATTTATCTTTCTTACATTTCCCTACAATTGGCTGGTTTTTTTCCAACTCGAATTGTAGTAGTAAGAGGCTAAAAAGAAAATATTGGTTTGCAAAACCGATAATAAGGGAAACCGACTGGGATTCTATAACACCCCTGTTAGTTGTTTAATACCTTTTATTGTCACACGCCTTGGTTTTTTTTTTTTTTTATTTATTATTCCTACACTAAATCCCGCGAAGCTTTTTGCTTGTCTGCAGGAGACCAGAGTCTCTGGCGGGAATCGAACCCGCAACCCCGGTACTGATAGACTAGCTCACTACCAGCTAGCTTACCTTTATATTTCAGCTTAACGTTAGCTCAATAAAAAAATAACGTATTGTTGAGACTTGTCATTTGAAAATTAATAATATTTACCTTAAAAATGCAACAAAGCGTTTTTTAGTGCAAAAAGGATACTAAAAAAACAGAGCTAGAAACATACCAATTTGATCTCATATATGTATGTACAATGTTCATTATTAATATTATTATTAGAAACTTGTAATTTTTATGTTTTTAAGTACATAGATACATTGTACATGTACATTGTACATATCGTCGCTGTATTCACTAACTGACCTTACTGAAATTTTTGAAAATTGAGTTATGTAAAAAAAATCAAAATATTTGTATTTTCCTTTATTTAACACATTACAAAAGATGTTACACTACATAACAAATAATGCATTAACCCAATTTCAGTCGTATTTTGGCTAGGAAATGACTACATATAAGACAAAAAACATTAAAAGTGCTCCTGTAAAAATTGTTAAATGTTAGTTAGGTCGGCTAGTTGAAACAGCGACGAAATGTATGAATGTTTGTTTAGTAGCTTTATTATAATTAATATGAACATTTTCTTAAATACACATAAAAATCACCAAAATAAAATTTGAAGATTTTTTTAACCGAATGAAGAAGTTTCTCCGAAAATTTCTGACACCACTCCGGCATTCACTTCTTTCCCTCTGCAGAATACTGTAACTAGGATAAATCTTTTTATCGGAACTTCGGATTATTTCATATTGTTTCCGAGAAAGATCAGCTTCCACAAATCATCACCTAAAATGCAAAAGGGCGTAATAACACTTTTTATTTTTTTACAGGAGAAGCAAAAAACTTTACAAAATCAATAGCAACAAGGCGCGTTTGAATTTATTCAATAAAGTCGCCACTTTCGATCGCAGGGATCTTAAATTTTTTTAGAATATGTAGTTTAATAAAACGAACAAAAGTCGATTAAAAACTCTATTTCGAATTTTTTATTGTTACGTCTTTTTGCATTTTAGTTAACGAGAAATAGAAAGGGCCTTTTGAGGTGTAAGCTGTTTTACTTTATCCTACAGTTTTGTTTTACTTATGTACAGCTTTGTATAATTTTGTATGACTTTATAGTTCTTGTCGGAGAAGAAACAATTTAAGCAGACTTGAAGCACCTTTTTCCACTCGTTTGTAATAGTGTTTTTGGGCAGTATGCATTAATAAATCAGCATCGAGCATCGCCAGATTTCCATTTTTCTTCTCTTACTTCTTTAGATCAAATCAACGAATGGCTTTTGTAATCGTTTTGAAGACGAACTGCCAAATACAGCCAATTTGTCACTATTCCTTCCAGCTATGTGGCACGCATGCTAAAAAATAGGCCCTTTTTTCTTTGTGCTGCATGCCAATATATTTTGAAAATTTTTTTGAAATTCTTTAAACACTGCTTTACTACTGATATGTCAATATTTCTTGACATTTTATTTTTTCACTAAAAATTGCAGTTTCTCTTAACATCATTCATTTCTTTCAGTCTAAAAGTAGAAATTTCAAATCTGATCGTGATGTATAAGATTTTTAAGATCGCGACTAACTTCGCCTTCAAAAACCTTTAAATTTTTTTACAAAAAAAGTGAGCAAAAAATCCTTTTTTTTTAATTTCGACCGAATTTTTTTAATAAAATTTTAAATATAATTTTTCAGCTGTTAACATTCACCAAAAAAGTTTATGTAAAATTTTTATTTGTTTTAGCCACACACCCGTAAAAAAACTATAAAAACACATGTAATAAAAGGCGGCGTTAAGCTTAACAACTTTGCTGAACATCAGTTCGCGATATTCGGACATTTAGAAAGTCGAAATGTATGAAAAAGGCACAACAAATTAGAATTTTCCCTATATGATACTAAGTTCAAATCGATATCGCTTCCTGGACCAAGCCCAGTGAACGCTTTGTTAACCGATACAGATTTTGCCGAGGGTTATTCTGATTCTTTATCTTATATCCTGCTAGTGCTAGACGAAAATGTTTCCCATCATCATCGTATATCTCGGCGTTTAGCGCTATCCAATTCGAATAAGTTCTTTTTCCCTTAGACAAGTTTGATCCCCATCACTAAAATTATTTTAAGCTGGAGGATTGGACGAAATTCAAGCCTTCTTAAATATTATACCGAATATTTCGTGGTCATAGTTTTTGCTAATGGCACATTGAGATCCTGGTCAATGTTCGAGTTTTTAACAGGGAGAGGCTGTGATTTTGCGCCTTTGGATTTTTTCAATATAAGCAGTGGCAGTGCTTCATAACTTAATATGGTAGCACCTGATTAGCTATAGGCACATTAAGAAACCGATTAAAAAAACAAGTGCTCTCTTGAAAGCGATAAAGGACGAACGGGCGAAAATTAAGCCCTTTGTATGAAGAAATCTTCTGGATGTCAAGAAGATCAGTAGCTGTTACGAGGGCATTTTAATTTGTAGGAAGTTCTTTACAAATTCCTTAATGTTGATATCCAAAGTTACAGCGAGTAGTATTCCAGCTGTCCGACTGCTTTGTTTGTGCAAATTTTTATTTGTAAATTAATTTTCCTGATTTTTATTTAATTGGTAAATGATGACTGAAATTTTTAATATTTCGTTTTCTTCATGTAATTACAGCGTTATTTGTTATTGTTAAATAAAAATTTAAAATACAAAATTTTAATCGAAAATATTTGCAACTTTAATATTGTCCGACGACTTTATTGATTCACTGTATGTACCTACTTGGTGATGGCTTTTAAGACTTTTTGCAGGATGTGGTAGTATTTGAAATTGGCAACATTGCTTACAGATAATAGAAGTGTTTTATTCTCGCATTTATACCGCATGAATGTGTATCTTTACATGTGTGTTGCATGCAACAGTTGGCTAACTAAACTTGTTTTGATCATTTATTTACGGTGTCCTTGTTGTTGTTGCTGCTGCTTGCACTGCTGTTTTTTATACCGTAAACTCGACATGAATCAATTGCGATTTATTTATTTACAAATAATAGAAAATAAACAAATATAACATGTAAAAAATTTGTTTTTGTTGTAATCTTTTTTTTATTAATACATATTATTGTTTTGTATGGAATATTATTGTTGCTGTTGTTGTGGTAGTCTTTTTTGAAATTGACCACAACAATAACAACATTCACAATACAAATATGTGTTCACCAAGTTTGGCAGCAAACAGCAGTTTTACAAGTTTTTTTTTTGGTATTTTAGCAACAACAAAAATAAGTAAAAGAAAAACAAGAAATATAAATAAAGCAACAAGACGTTAAAACAAAAAGAAGATGAACAAGAAGACGGTAAAAAATGATAATTATATACATGCATACATCCACATAGTAAAACTAAAGTTGTGATCACGGTTACCAGATCAAATAAATCATTTCTTTAAGTCCACTATTTTCGCAAAAAACTTATTAGAAAACTGACGCTCATTTTAATTTGAAAAAAAAAAAATATATTGGTATGATTTTGGTTCCTAATTTGCAGACTTCTTTTGTTCCTAGAAAATTTGCCTTTCATTCAAGGAATATTTTTTGTAAAATATAAAGTGTAAAAGTATAGGAATATGTTTATAAAAACATACATAAACGGTTCCGTTTAGTTATTTTAACAAATTTCCGAGAATAATCTACGATACCTCAGATAGCCTCTAGAAGGCGATTCCTAAATAAATTATAATTAATAATGTTCTGAACCTTCTTTGTTTGTATGAAAAAATATTTTCTTAACACAGAGTTTCGTCTCAATGTGCTGGTTCACACTCTTCAAGTTTTAGCCGTCAAGTCTTGAGCTTTTAGGAAAAAATGGAAAAGAGAATGCCGTTTTATATGCTCTTTCTCCTTAAAACTGTCGACTAAAAGTTGAAGACTGCGAACCAGCACAATAATTCAAAACACCAAAAATATGTCATAATACTACACAAAATTAAAAATTTTGTTACATCGGTTAATCCACTGCAATTAACCGGCTTAATCGTTAATCGCAAACAGACAAGTTTAAATAAACCGATCAGTTGATCGGGTAGTAATTAGTCGGTTATATATACTCTAATACATATATAATTTTTTTAATTTAGAGGCATAGCACAATATAAAAAAAAACATATGAAGAAGCTTATGAATAGTTTTAACACTATAAGAAATGAAGGAAAGGTCCTGCATTCCCTAAATTAACATTATGAAAAGTATGATAGTTTTATGAAAATACTGAAATTAAAACTGAAATAAGCTGTGTATTTTTATTTAAAAAAAAATTCGATTATATTGGTATTGTTAAAGTTTTAACAATATTGTATTAGCAAGATTTTTTCAAATGTATAAACATTAAAATTTATTAATGTTCAAATATATTATTTCACCACTAAACAAAGTTGCTAAAAATCGTATAGAATGTGGCAAATTTTTTTTTTTTCTTAAATACAATTTTGTTAATTCGAAAAATTTTCAATTTATTTCATGCTGTCTGCATTTATAAACTTGTAAAAACAATGTTTGCTTAATTTTTATTCTGCAATATCGGAAAATATTTAATTTATTTAAGATTTCAAATATTTTTTTCATACCACAAAATACTTCTCTGCTGGCTTTAATAATATTAAAAACAGAAAAAAATTAGTGTCAAAAAAATTAATTTAAACTTTTTAGTTTGTAAAAATAATCACACTTTGCCTAAGCAAATGTGTTGAAAAAAATTATTAATTATGTGTTTGTGTCATAAAATTAAACAAAAAATTTTATATTGTCAAAAATTTAAAATGCAGTACTTTTCGCTGCATCCTTTAGATGCAGCCGAATCGTGGACTATATCGCTAATGTGGCTATAAGCCGAATTCACATATATGGGCATTTCCTCCGAATGGTCAAACAGGATGGAAAAATAAAATGTAGATAATCATCGTGTTTTATTGTTTATAATTATAAAAAAAAAGTCTATGGTTTTATAATACAATAATATACATATATGATATGCTATGGTATCTCAGCTCTTTTACTTGCGGAAATAGGGCTGGAAGCTGGAAAATTTAATATTTTCTTTTTAAGCTACTTCTAAACACATTTTTATATTTAATTATTTTACATGCAAAAAAATTTGTTATGTTTGCGTTTTTTCTTTAAAATCTCTCTATTACAATCAACTTAGAAGAGAAAAGTGTAAGGAGAACAAAAAAAGTTCGATTAGCGGTTGAAACATGTGGAAAAATCGAACGTTCGCGATCCGTACGTTCGCGTCCGGTACTTAAACCAATTAAACAAAAACCAATAGAGATATTTTCTTGTGTATATACTGGATAGAGACCTACATTAATACGCTTTTAAAATAAATTAAACACGTTTGAATATTCCGTTCCATTTCGCAGATTTTTACATTTCACTACTGTCAGCCAAAGTTGACTTCTACTTTGCGTACGTTCGTGACCACATGCTTATTAATATCATTATGAAAACTTACTGCCCGTTCGCCGATATCGAACGTTAACGTTCGCATAGAAAATTACATTTAAAACAAAAACAATTTTTGAAATTTTGTTTTAAATGTTATTTACTATGCGAACGTTAACGTTCGATATCGGCGAACGGGCAGTTAAACTCGATGAAATCTCTCTTTTGCACTAAACATAGAGCTACCAAAATGCTATCGAATCGCAAAAAAAATGCTAGAAAAAGTTTTGTTTCCTATATTACTTGTACATCATGTAGAAAATAAAAAATTCATATTTATTCCACCGATAGCAGGCGTATGGGTTTGCAACAGAGTTGCATATTGCATAAAAAAAAATTTTTAAATAATAATAAAATATTTCATCCCTGATACCAAGGCAAAAACAAATTTTTATTTTTCGAGTGGAGATGTTAAAAATTAAACAATTTTAGTAAATCAATATTTGTCGCTTATAGTCACATAATTTAGTGGCAGACAAATCGAGGACTATATCGCTAAGCCTAATTCACTACACTACTATGAGGCATATAGCCGAATTCTTATAAAATCAAGTTATGTGAATATTGAAAATACAAAATTCATATAAATTACACCGATAGCATGCTAATGGTTTTGCAACAGAGTTGCATACTGTATAAAAAAATTGTTCAAATAATAATAAGATATTTCACTGATACCAACTGAAAACACTAATTTTTTACGAGTAGAAAGTTGATGACAAACATTAAGCGATTTATTTATATGTTCTTTAGATGAATTGTGGTTTCTAAAATTATAAAGAACTTAGTAAATTTTGCTAATGTGACTATAACACCAATAATTTGGTGTTATAGATAGTATATATGGAAAATGTGATTATATCGCTAAATGGACTATAACGTAAATACTTTATTTTAAATTTACTTATAGCGATAAAATGGACTATATCGCTAATGTGACTAAAAGCAGTATTGACTATAAACGAAAAGTACTGTATTATAATTTATAGTTTTAATTAGTTTTTCTTGTTTTTAGGTGTGTTGAATTCACATAGAACCTATGTATATGTGCGCTAGGTGAAATCAAAAATTGAAAACGGTTTTTCGAGTCGGCATACTCATGTAAACTACTACAAGTTCAACACCAAAAAGACAACATTGTATTTTATTTGTTACTTTCGTTGCTCGATATGTCAAAAACACCAGCAACTGTTGACATTCCTCTCTCTTAGTAAGAAAAAAAGTAGCACAGCTGTGCTTTCAACTCCACCTGAAAAATGAATTCGCCTTGGGCATACTAGTTATATATAATGGGTTCTCTTTTAAGAAATAAAAATGAAAAAATAGGATTTCTTCACATTGTTAATATCGGCTCAAAACTTATCCTACATACAAAATAACGGACGGTTAAATTTTAAGGGCCGATGTTGAATGTGAACCACGCCTACACGTCAAGTTTTTTTCTGCATTTCATTTGACATTTCTCAATTTCAGACTAACTCAATTTGAACCATGGAAAGATACACAATCGAGCAACGCGTTAAAGTTATTCAGGCTTATTATGAAAATCGGCGTTTAAATCAAAATGCATATCGTGAAAATCATCTTTAGTGACGATGCACATTTTCACCTCAGTGGATTCGTCAATAAGCAGAATTGCCGCATTTTGCAAATGATAATCCAAGAGTGATTGTCGAAAAACCAATGCACTCACAAAGAGTCACTGTTTGGTGCGGTTTATGGGCTGGCGGCATTATCGGGCCGTTTTTTTTTTTTTTTTCAAAAAGAGGCCGGCCAGGCAGTTACTGTGAATGGTGTTCGCTATCGTGAGATGATAATGAACTTTTTATGGCCCGAATTGGAAGATATGGATGTGGACGAAATGTGGTTTCAACAGGGCGGTGCCACTTGCACACAGCTAACGAAACAATGGCTCTTTTGCGCGACAAATTCAATTGCCGGGTTATCGTGATTTGCACCGTTGGACTTCTTTCTTTGGGGTTATTTGAAAGATATTTTGCTCCATACATAATTGAACCATACCAATATTATCATAATAAAAAGAAATGACAATAATTTCCTAAATAATTTGTGTTTTATTCAAAATCAACATCGGCCCTTAAAATTTAACCACCCTTTATAATTTTCAATAAGAAACTTATTTTCAGAGAAAAACAAACGACCAAAATATATTGGTATCATATCTGGCATATAAAATGTGTCAATTACCAGCATATTTTTCAAAAAATCGTGAAATCGTCCCAAAAATGCAAAATAACACTAACTTTTTGAAAATTTTTTTAGCTATTTTTTTATATGAAATAATAAAAAGTTAATAAATAATAGAAGAAAGCTCTAAAAATAAAACGGTTTTTTCACTCCTATTGACTATAAACATTAGTTTTAACTTATTTTGCACACAAGCTTAAATAAGAGCGGCAAGCATTTTTTAAATATGAAATATTCAGTTTTTAAAATCCAAAAAAATAAAATATTTTTAAAACTTTGTGGTACTTTGTATGTATAAGTTTATTATCGAAGCTTGCCAACATACGGCTTTGCTTGTCTTGTATTGTTCAGGATCCGAATATGCTACAAAAGTTTAAGAATCTAGAATTAGAGACGCGATTGGGTGTCACATGAACTGAGAGATATCGATTTTTTATTTAAATTACTTTATAATTTTTGTTTTCTTTATTAATTTTTATTAAATTTTACTTTTAATTTATCTGGCAACTTTGTTAATATGAATGATTATTATGAAAATACATCTATTGAGACAACAACAACAACAAAAATATTGTTGACAATAAAAAAGAAGTTTTGGAAGAGCTGCAGCCAAGCTTACTGAAATCTGAAAATATTTAGAGTCGCATATGGTTATAACGAACTCATAGTGGCCGACACTTTAAAAATATTTTTAGAATGCTTTCTGATAGCATTTGGTTATTACAAGTCAGTGTTCTCAATTAAGCCATTAAGTGGCTAGATTAAGTCACCTTGTTTAGCCATACAAATTTTTTTCCGTTTTTTTCTTGAAAATTATTATTGTTATTTTCTTATAAAAATTTATAATATTGCTAAAAGTAATATAAGCATTTTTAACAATCAAAACGCAGTAAATTTAAATCACGAGTTTTACATATGTTAAAAATCGCAATAACCGATCAGTTTTTTCCAAAAAAAAAAGCCACAAAGCAACAGCTCTAAGCATAACAAATGCAACAGTGTATTGTGTGCAGGTGTCAACAAGAAAATTTTCGAAATTTACTTTTAACTTCCATGGTCAAATGCTGAAGTAGAGAGGGTATTTAGCCAAGTAAACATCGTTAAGAGTAATTTGAGAAATAGGTTACATTTAGCAACCGTTAATTAGGTAAATATTTTTACCATATCAATAAAATATATAGTTTCTTTTTTTTTCTTTTTTGGAGATTTGGACTCAAGAGGTTTGGTAAATGTTGTCATGGTTATGATTTACCTTCAAAATATTTAAAACTAATAGGTACAAGTGATTCCTATGAGATGAACTATAACGATATCGAATTTATCGACGATTTAATTTTTTTAATGCTAAAAAAAATATTTAATTTTCGTTTATTTTTAAGTTACAAATTGATCTCAATTTAAAATTTCGTTGTAAAGACTTTTAATGAATTATTTTTGTTATGTTATTGAATTTTTTGCATTTTTATTTAAAAGCAATTAAGCCATTTTTTAGCAATTTTTTCCATAAATTTAGCCATTTTTGGTCACCAAGTCTTGGCAACACTGTTACAAGTTAACATTAACCTACAAAGTGACTGATAAGCTAACAGCAAGCTCATCCTCAAGGTAACTTAAGCATCGTCCAGACTTGCAATTCTTGTTGCTGCAATTTTTAAAAATTCTGTTTTGAAATTACATTAGTGTCCAGCAAACATCCGTTTTTCTCACTTAACTGCGTCTGTAATATTTTTGACGAGTAAAAGCTGTCACGGAGGGAAATAAGTCGCCAATATACTGAAAAAGTGTGTCTATAAAATTTTTGTGAGGAAGTCCCCGCTTTGAACTGTCAAATAAACACTCGCATAAAAACGGGACGAGAAAAAATTAAAAATGCAAAATGGAATATGAACACGGAAGAGATAAGTATTTTGTTCTTGGCTGATTTTTTCATTGTTTAATTATTTTGCTTTTAACATTTTTGAAAAATATACGAATGTTTTCAAAACAATTTTGTGATCAACAAACATTAACGTGGCACTTTACATTCTGTGGTATAGCCGACGGCTGTATTTTTGCCGCCATCGTTGAAAATTTTTCAATTTTAGTCTATTTTGGTTTCCGTCAACGATTGGTTTGACTGGCGTTCTCAACATCTGCATTTTCATATCGGCTTCGAATGGAATATTATGACATTTATAACGTTACGACGTAATATCTTTTGATTGTTTTCGACATGGGTTACAGACACACTTTTTTCTTACTTTTCGAGAAACGATGGAATATTTTGTTTCACATGTTTTCGATGCGAGAAGTTCTCACCAAAGTTACAGAACATGGGTACAGGGCTATTGAAATTTTATTCATCTCAAAAGTGTCAAAATGTTACTTCCATGAGTACTTTGCTACCGTTTCATACACAGCCTTTGTATATACATAAGTACACCTACAGCCAACTTCAAGTTAAAAACTGTGAGAATAACAAAACAAAACAAAATTGCAGAGCACATGTAACTGAGTACCTCTCCCCAATCTTCTTACCCCTCTCATCCATAAACTCAAGAATTGCTGCAACAAAAATTGCAAGTAACTTCAATGACAATTTTATTCCAAATTACATCATTCAATTATATACCTTTGACATTTACTTCTCAAAAAAAAAAAAACAAAAGTAAGTCGTTGCCACTTCGTATTTTAAACAACCAAAAGTAGTCGGTGTCTACTGCAATGTTGAGACAGTATATAAAAGTATATAAGGTACATATTTAATTTTATCGGACAGTTGTAATAATGAAGAAAGCATAATGGTTAATTATCAGGAACTGTATCATTAGGTTGAAATAATGACCCTAAGCAATTTATCAATATTAAAAAATTGTACAGACCAACAAAATTTGTTTGTGTGGCCAAAGCTTTTCAGTCAATTTAGATACACAATAGTACTGAAGTTCAATGCCTATAATTTTTTTTTTTTTTTTTTAATTGACTCTTGATCTCGAGATATACCGATTGCTTTAACTCGAAAACTAGCCGTTTGACTTTTTTTAGTTAGTATTATAGTTCTTGAGATAGTGACAAAGATTTACAACAAAGAATTTTTAAAAAAAAAATATTTAAAATGTTTAAATACTGACTTTACGCAATTTGTTGGGAGCCCTATGCTCCTGAAAGCAACTACGGGAATATGCATATATGTATTTAATTGTAAGCACTAAATTTTACAGAAATCTAAAAATAATTTAGAGATAATTTTAGTCCCGATATTTTCGTATATTATTTTATTTAGTCGAACGGCTAACTGTCGAGTTAGAGCAAATGATATGCTTAATTGTACCCATACCAAAATAGTGGGGAGGGTATTAAGCGTTTGTGCATATGTTTATAGCTCCTTGAAATATTAGTCCTGGACCCACCTTTTTGTATACGATCGATTCATAATAACTTTTTGAATCGATCTAATGATGTCACGATGTAGTTCTGCCTGGCTGGCTGTCCATGTAAACCATGTGCACAAAGTACAGTTCGCAATTTTGGAGATAATTTGATGCAATTTGGTACATAGATTCTAGCCTAATGAAAATGGTGAGAATAGGTCCATAATTTCACATGACCATAAGCCATCTTCTTATGTTGATATTTACATTAAATTTGGCTCATAAATATTTAATTGATATTTTAATCATCATATTAAATTTTTTTGGAATTGGTCCATATTTGACTATAGCTCCCATACAAATACTACTTCCTGATATATGTTGGTGTTGACATAAAATTTGGCGACAGTAGCTTTGACGGCAGCAACTATGTCGTAGTTACTGCATCATGCCAAAATGTTGTGTTGGTAGGTGCAGAGTTGAACATAGTTCCTATATAAACCGCCTCCCTCATATCACTTAAAGTAAAGAAATCTTATATAGATATCTAAATAATATTCGGCACAAAGTATTTTTCATAAATCTTAAACTTATAACATCCCTAGAGGGAAGCGAACAACCACTAAAGCAGTCCCGTTATAGGTTGTTTGGTGGCATGGACCGGTCCTAGTTCTAACACTTTATATAAATGGGACCTTGCACTTTTACATGGGTTTGGCATTGGATGGAGTAAATTGACACCTACCAGCCACCATTTGACCAGTCACATATCTCTTCGCAATAAACGTGTTTAGTGTTAGCTTCTATAATGCTAGTTCTTGGTATTCTTCCAATAAAAAAAGTCCTAGAATTAGTTTTAAGAACAAATTTTTAAATAGTCCCAAAGAAATGTAGCACACCACCGGTGAAAACTGAACCTGTTACAAAAATGGTCCTAATAAATAAAAAAAAAATCATTTATATAAAAAAAATTATTAAAACAAAAATTAAAAATCTACCATTTTGTTCTTACTTAATTTACCTGATAAGTGGTTAGTTCTCCTACCACATGTCATTAGTTATTTAAGTTCTTTTTCTAATTTCACAAGTCCCACGACCTGTACTGTTGGAACAATTGACATAAATTGCCACAGGGATAGTTATATGGTCGCGCTTGACCGACTACACTTTCTTGTTTTCTTTATAATGCTTTCTATATCTTGAGAACCAGAGGCAAATAAAAAAAAATTATGCATATGCACTGAACATCAGAACTGTAATCTATGATCAAAACTATGTGTATCCAACTTGACAGTTATATAAAAAAATTTCTTTTTATATATCTTTTCCAAATTTACAAACTACTTGTATATTAAACTTATCTATATTATAATAATATTACACTGTAAGACAAATTTCAACTTTTGGCCTCACCCTTGATCAAGCTGACTACATTCTAAAAATATAGCTTAAAAAATAAACGTATCTTTTAGTTTTTCTAGATTAATTTATTTCATTTTTTACGAACGATTAAATTTTTAACGTGAATCACGGTTGAAAAATCGTTTCGTACAGTGTTATAAAGCTGAATAGTTTGAATGTTTTTATATTTATTTATATGTGTTAGTAAGAGCTAATCTCCGGAACTGCCAGTCCTTCCTTAAAAATTTTTCTAGCAAAATGAATAATGGAATCTCTTAATGAACATATGATATATAAGGTCCCACTAAAGTGATTAGGATAGGGGCCAGGGGCGCTAAATCTCCTATACTGAGATAATATTAATAATCGTTTAAGAATAGAGCTATTAAAGCAATTGTTACCGTACTCAAAAGAAAAACAAAGCCATTTTAATGTGAGTACGATGTTCACCCTCCAGTTCATCTGTCCGCTCAGCCGTCCCCTGAACGAATGCGAAAGTAATTTTTGCGTTTGAAAAGGATTTTCTGGCTCTAAATTTTACTTTTAGAGTTTGTCAAAAATTAGCTCTGGGCGGGCAACGCCGCGGGCACTTCTAATATTTAATATACCTAATTAAAGCATAAATCTGAATTCAGAAACATTTAGAGCCCAAGGCACCAAAAGAAAGTTTATTTTCTTCAAAAAAAGTATGAAGTTATAATAGGGCGGCCCGAAATTTAAACACATCGACCAGGATACATAATATAAATCAAAACCGAGCGTACAACAAACCCTTCAACCATATATTTCAGATCTTAGAACAACAATTAAGCGGTGGCATGTCATAACGTCCAGTGTCATAGTGTCCATGGACGTTATGACACTTTTGAAAGTGTCACAATGTCCATGGACACTATGACACTTTCAAAAGTGTCATAACGTCCATCAAATAAATGTCGTAGCGTCCGCGGACGTTATGACACTTTGCAAAGTGTCATAATGTCCAACAAAAATTCTTGCAAGCAAGAATGTAAACAAATTTAGGATCATAGACGGCCTTCGGCCGGGCGCAAGGATTTTCTATTCTATGGTATAACAAATACCGGCTTCGCTTACTAAAGCTTCTCTGCACAGCCGGCCTTCGGCCGGACGCATGGATGTTCTCCTCTATGGTATAACAAACACCGGCTTCGCGAGGTAAAGCTTCTAAAATCTGCCTTGATTCTGAACGAAAGCCGACTATGCAGAGAAGCTTTAGTTAGCGAAGCCGGTGTTTGTTATACCATAGAGGAGAAAATCCTTGCGCCCGGCCAAAGGCCGGCTGTGCAGAGATGCTTTAGTTAGCGAAGCCGGTATGTGTTATACCATAGAGGAGAAAATCCTTGCGCCCAAAAGTGTTTTCGTTATATATTTAAATATACACCCAGAGAAAAAGCAGCAAAACCATTTTTAAAAAAAATTTTACCATATTATGTTTCATTTAACCAAATCATTGTCACCGACAACCATATTAAAGTTAAATTAGTTTCTTTAAAAATAGTTTTGTTGGTTGGGACCATAATGAAACATGTTTTTCTCTGCGTGTATGCAGATAATTTTTTTGTATTTAACTTCTTTAGTAATTATGGACCTAATGACACTTTTGAAAGTGTCATAATGTCCATGGACACTATGACACTGGACGTTATGACATGCCACCAATTAAGCAATAGATACAAAACTTAACATAAAAAACCATTAACAAAAATATAAGATTAATTTACGCTATGACTTTATTGAATTATTGAAAGTTGCTGGTAAAATTGCTTTATGTTAATAGAAAGCTTAAGCTCTGTTCATAACAAAAATCAGCTTAAACTTAATTTTTGTCTTCATTGATATGTATTAAAAAAAACCAGGACAATTTGCCTAAATCCAGGACAAATACCGGAAAACCAGGACGTATGGCAGCCCTAAGTTATAAGCATAGTTATTTGTATAATTTACTGTTACTTTAGGGACATGCAAATAAAAGTGTTTGTTGTAAAAAAGTTCGTTATAACAGGACTTATTTTCAAATTAATGGGAATGGAGTCAAGTATTCCTAAAGACATATTTATGTATATTCGATGGTCGTTTTAACCGTGTTTCACAGTATTATTTGCTATTATGTATGTGTGTACGTTTCTTTTTCGTGATATTATTGTTTTGTTCTCTGTTGTATTAACGCGTTTTTATTACTGTTTCTTTCGTTTTAACTGTAAATTGTTTTCACTTCGTAGCACAAACAAAACTCTTTTGAAATTAAAAATTTTGTAGAATTTTTTTATGTATTTTCGTTAAAAATTTTCTTTTACTTTTCTCTAAATTTAAAAATTTTGTATCTTGAAGTCATTCTTCTTAGTCATATGTACATAGTATCTCTGCTGAGAGTGGTAAATTTAAAACATTTGGAATGATGATTTGCAACAACATTTGTTTGGCAACAATCTATGCGACTTGCCTAATTCATTATACAGTATGCAGGGAGATTATGACAGTAGATACGTGCTTGTTTATGACCAACGTCGACAACATTCCTGACTTTCAAAAAGACCCAAACTCCATCGAGCATCGATGTTTTTTATTTGATGCATCGAATACATACATATGTATATAAATGTCATTATCATCAACTATTTTTATACCTTGCGCTTCCCCATATAAAACTTTGAAATCGAAGCAAAGAAGACATAATCCTGCTCGGCTTTTTGTTCTGAGTTAATTTGAACCTACTAAAAATAAATGTTGCCACAAATATGACTTTGATATATTTTGACTATTCTTTTATTAGTCGGCCATTGTAAGAGTCGTTGTCGTAGTTGTTTGAAATGTTTGTTGATATCAATTAAAATATACAGCAATGACAATGTAAAACACATAAAAAGATTGTCGTAATTGTGACATTTACGACAACCATAATACCAATTATTAAAAACGACTGGTTTTCGACTGCGACAACGACACTCATAATAAAGCCGAATATGAAGTGAAACTAAGAAAAGGTTTTACATTTGTAAACGAAATAAAGCTTGTTGCTATTAAATCCCTGTTTTATTTTAAGCCAGATTCATATCTATAATATTACAAACAAAGCCTCATTTACCTGAGAGTAAGAGTAACTTTGCAAATTAGCTGCTTCATGTTGTTGTATGTAAAGCAATTAGAACGATTATAGTTAGCAGTAAGATGTTACGTCTCGATCTGTAAGAAATAGAATGGTCTTACTTTTTTACGGTACTGTCGCATTTCTATTACCCTCATCCAACGGAGCTTTTTACGAAATATCGATATAGCAAAGATGCAAAATACAAAATTTAATTCTCAATTTTCTCCGATTGTAATTTCTATATGTATTATATAGTATACGCCTAAATATATAGTATATACGATTAAGACACGAGAAATAGAAAGTGAATTAATATCAATAGGCAGGTTTTTAATGAATTATGTATTCCGCCAAAATAATGACAAATTAATCCTCATTTATAAAATCTAATAAAACTTATGTATACTTAATCATAGCGAACTGCATGATAAATGATGAGCACTTCCTCGTGAATCTATTCGCCTCAATTTGTCTCAATACGACATTGAGATAATTTAACACAACCTTATTTATTACCGTGTTATGAAAATATTATATAAATACACCCTTGATATAACAATCTCTTTTTTATTAACTACTCTACAAGTTTAATATCAATGTTAATAAGTGGATATCGTTTTTCTAGCTAAGATGTTAGGAAGGGGGTTTACAATGAAAACATAACGCGTTCTACGCTTTTTCGTATCCTTCTCGTCTGTCAAAAAAGAAGAAGCAATGTAGTTATACGTGAAGGTATACACTCATAGAAAAATGCATCTTCATAATGATGATGTCCTAACATCAGAAATGTAACAAGAATATTATTACAAATAGCATCAATAAGGCAAAAAGGGGCATCAATCCAACAACGAACGTCATCATAAAATGTTGCCATATTCTATCCGTCATCTATGCTATGACTACAGTGAAATTAATTCGATGCCACATTTTATGTATTATTAACCTTATTTTCACGTTTAAAAAGTAAAAGAAGAAACAAAAATTCCCATATTCTATTTTTTTAAATTATTTAGTTAAATACATAAAATGTTCAAAGTAGAGTGATTACGAAAACCATATCGGGCATGCTGCTGGTGTCTTAAAATTTAGTTTTTCTGGAAACAAAGGGCAGAATACAACAGAAGTGAAACAAAGATCTGTAACGGGTAAATAAATAATAATGTTCTCTCACTTTGACTTAAGTCCATCCCAATGACAAACTGTCATTAAATTGAGCCTAATTAGTCGTTTCCTGGATGTTACGGAGTCAATTGTTCTCCCTGATAACAATTTGGACAAGTGATGTTAAGGCTGACATCACAATGATGTCAAGTGTCATGGGGTCAAAAACGAAGACACTTATCATAGTGCTGATGTCAAACTACATCAGCGTTATGAATCTTTCTGTATCAGTGTAGTTACCGTATAATACCGTACCATTGCGGAAAAAAGCCCATCTTAATCCAAATTAAGTATTGCATTGCTTAAGAAAAAATAAATAAAACCCCTTCTCCTGTAAAATTAGCCTTTTGTCGCTTACGATATAATCGTAAATAGGGCTCGATATGTTAGAATACATGTTGAGCAACAAATGCTATTATACATTGCTGAGCAATTATCTTTTAACTTCAGCTGTCAAATTCAATTTCCATATAATTCAGAGTTGTTTTTTATAATGGTACTTAAAGAAAAAACATAAAAACTAGGAAATAACTTAATTATTTTTCTCTAAGCATTCCAAATAAATAAAATAAAATAATTACTTGCTTTTAAAGCATGTAAATACTTAATATTTTTATTTTAAGCGGTCATCTTTTTCTTCGATATGAAAATAACACACAACCTCTCTTCAGCACAATTTTTCAGTTTATGTTCTAAGATATGTACGTATTCGCCACCTCAAGATATGAGCTTGAACATTGGCAAATTGACGCAGTTATTCTGCCGGTGTTATTGCATGTGTTAAGACATCACAAATTGTTGTTATATTCGAAGGGTTAATATGTGTAGTGCTACTTTTTCGAAGTAGCACAAAAAAGAGTGATAAAATCACAGAGTTGACAACACTGTTGTCACCGAAGTGTGCAAGATTTTTACGTTGCACATGCTATGTCATAAACTTACACATTCTTTACATCGCAATGCTGTTTTACATAGTTAAGATACTTAAACTACGTGCACTTGTTGCATGCAACAGGTAAAACTACAAGTAAGCAATGGTATTTTTTGTTTTGTTTCAAAAGGGGCAACTGTATATTTTTTGTAGAAGAGTTGTTGTTTTTTTTTGCGTTCGGTCTGATTGTCTACTGACACTTGTAACGTCGATAAAAGCACTTCGGTATAAATCTTTATAATTTACTCACCACTAAAATGATTATGATGGAAAATGATATTGTTGTTTGATATTTGTCTTTTCGTAAACTGACGTGTGATGTAAACAGCAGGTTTTTCTATATTTACTGAAAAAAAAAAATAACTTTTCCAGGTTTTCCACTAAGTCCAAGTTTTATTCCTCCCTAACAGGTTGTAAATATTTATACTACTTTATAAAAAAAAAAAAAATTACCACTGTAAACAGCAGAAAGAAAGAAATGTTCGTTTACTTTTTGTAACTTTTTCGAATTTTATCTATATTTTCATTTCACTCTATAACAAAATATCTGTGATTTGTAAGCGCTTTCTTCTTTATTTTTTTATTTTAACAAAATTTAAATTATTTATTTATTTATTGCACTTTTTATCTTTTTAGAGGTTTTATTTAATTCAAAAATTCAACTAAAATATACTTAATTTTAACAATATTAAAACATCTAGATGATTTTTTTTTTGTCCAAGTTTAGTTTTTTTTTAATTTTTATTTCTATTTTGTTTTGTAGTTCAAATTTAAATATTTCTTTTTTAATAATTAATTTAAATTTTTTTAACAACTTTTTTATCCGTTTAGTCGCGCTCTCCGGTTGATGGTAAAACAACAACTGATTAGTGGTTTCCCGTGTGTTTGAAAACCTGAACAATCAACCAAAAATAATGATTATTGTATTATTTCTCCTTTATACCTAATTTTCATTTCGTTTTTTCTTTCTTTTTCGTAAGTTTCTTTTTTATTATATGTTTTTAGTTGTTTTCATTCGGTCCGCCAGTCAATTCTGTTGGTTCAATTCCAAACAGAAATCGTGTTTCTTTTGTTGATTCTGTCATTCATTCATTCATTCGCACAACTCTGGTAGTAACTTACTACAACTCAGTTAACCAGGTGTTTGCTTCAGTATGAGTTTTATATAGTGTGAGTAAAAAGCAATATCAGTTAATGCTCCACTCAGTAGGTAGTTTTCCCAATGTTTAATATCTCTCTCAATAATTTTACTTTTGTACACTCACTGTTCTCCCAGTCTACGATTGTAAGTCTCTTTTACGGAATAATTACAAGGGCTGCCGTATGAATTAAAAATTGTATACATACTACATACATACATAGAGGCGGTGAATTTACAAATTAAACACACGATGATATTAAGAAGATCTTAGGAATTCTTAAGTGCTGGTTCGCACGCCTCGGTTTTAGTAGGCATTAAGTCTTGCAATATACTCATGATTGCTGATGATGTAAAAGTTTTTCTCACTTGCAAAAAAATCTGATTAGTATATATACATATATTAAGAACATGATATCGACCGTTTTCATTCGTGGTGTAACATTGGAACTTAATTCGAATAAATAAATATGAGATTTTACAAGAACATCTTTATTGTTGTCAACTTCTTAATGGGTGGAGAACATTTGGTTTGGGTCTTAGACTAGATTCTAAACTTAGGCTGGGTTTTTGAGATACGGATTATGTTTCAACTTACTTTAACGTACTCTGAAACTCGGATATTTGCGGCGAAATATCAATTTTTTTTATTATTTCATTAAAGTCCCACATTTTAAGCAAAACTAAGCAGCTGTTCCGTAAAAATTTTGTATACAAGCTTGGTATGGCGGAACAAATCTGTTTACAGATTAACTAAACCTAGTTTAACTGAGATCTCAGAAACCCAGCCCTAGTGTTATCTCACATATAAAAATGATGATCAATAAAGCTAAAGGAGTTCTTTCTTTTATTAATACATGGGCAAACAAATTTATTGATCCGTACGTTACTAAACTGTTATATATATCACACATGATCATAAAGAGGGTATTAACTCCAAATTTAAAAACTTTCAGTAGAAGCAAACCAGTTCTTAATTTAATATTAAAGGCTTACGAATAAGAATTTCTTCACCAACCAAAAGTCGACGAAATAGCACGATATGTAAACAGCGGGTAGAAATGAATATAACGTATAGATTTTTTCCAAAAAGTGAATAAAAAATTTAAGTTAATACCCTCTTTATGATCAAATGTGATATCTTTTAATTCAATTGCTTGGGTTTCTTTGTTCAATGTGTATATTGATCTTATTGAGTCTATACAAAAATAATTTTTTTTGTCTTGTTCGTCAACAATCTTCCTTCTTACCATCGCAGTTAAGCGCTTATAAAATTACCAACCTCAAAAGTCGCAGGTCTATGTTAAATGTTTCATTCTTAATTACTGTCACTCTGAATCCATTTCAAAAAATATATTTCTCAATGTTCCCGACCGACCTACAATTTACTTTTTCCCCATATCTATTAAAAGCTTTCGTAGCGATAATGCTAATGCTGGTCCATTTAGAAGAATCTGTGGCAACTTTAATGAATTTTATCATAATATTGACTATTCTTGACGTTGAAATGTTATTACGTATTCTAAATCATATTATATTTAATAAGTCCCGACCTTAGGACAACAAGGTTCCATTTGCACCTAAGCTACATATAAGATAGTACCTTGTTGGCCCAAGGTCACGAAATATTAATGAATAATGAAAAAGAACAATATCATAAACTAATAAAAAAAAATATTATAGCTTTGCAAAAATTATAAAGAAATTCCAAAATATTCTATTTTATAGTACCCCAGATTATACGATCCTCTTAAACTAAAGGCTGGCTAAATTTTAAGGGCTGATGTTGATTTTGTATAAAACACAAATTATTTAGGAAATTATTGTCATTTATTTTTATTATGATAGTATTGGTATGGTTCAATTATGTATGGAACAAAATATCGGCCAAATGGCCGCCGCGACCTCGGCGGCACACGTCCATATGATGGTCCAAATTTTCGATGATGCTGAGGCATAATTGAGGTTCTATGCCGTTAATGTGCCGAATTTTCTCATCCTTAAGCTCTTGAATTGTTTCTGGCTTATCGACGTACACCTTTTCTTTCAAATAACCCCAAAGAAAGAAGTCCAATTGACATCGCCACCACGTGAGATAACACGGCCATTGAATTTGTCGCGCAAAAGAGCCATTGTTTCATTAACTGTGTGGTAAGTGGCACCGTCCTGTTGAAACCACATATCGTCCACATCCATATCTTTCAATTCGGGCCATAAAAAGTTCTTTATCACCTCACGATAGCGAACACCATTCACAGTAACTGCCTGACCGGCCTCATTTTGGAAAAAATACGGCCCGATGATGCCGCCAGTCCATAAACCGCACCAAACAATCACTCTTTGTGAGTGCATTGGTTTTTCGACAATCACTCTTGGATTATCATTTGCCCACATGTGGCAATTCTGATTATTGACGAATCCACTGAGGTGAAAATGTGCCTCATCACGGAAGATGATTTTCACGATTTGCATTTCACAGAAAAAATTATTAAATTTCTCCAATCACCAAATTTGTTCTAAATTCATAATATCAAGCAAACAAGTTGTTGATTTTGCACCTATTTAAATATATTTTTAATAAATAATATTTTTTAATTTTAATTAAAAAAGTGATCAAAGAACTTTGCTATTTCAAACAATATGTTAATTTATTTAAATAAATATTGACAATTCCCAACAACAATTCTACATGTTTAAATTATTTTATTTTAAACGAAAAAAGTCAATTAAGATTTTTTGTTATTTAATTAAAATTTTAATTCTAAATTTATTTCAAAACAACTAAAATGTTTATTAAATCAAAATTAAATTTTTAATTTTCTTTCAACTAAAAAAATAATTGATTCAATTATCACATTTATTAAATGTAAATACTTTTTCAACCATTTTTTTAATTGATAAAACACTTTTTTCTGTGTTTGATTTGAACGCCCATTTTCATAATAAGCCTGAAAAAAAGTTAGTCTGAAATTGAGAAATGTCAAATAAAATGCAGAAAAAAACTTGGCGTTTAGGTGTGGTTCACATTCAAGATCGGCCCTCAAAATTTAACCACCCGATAGAATTAAATTTCTAAGCCCCCAATTTTATATAGAATCAGTTTCTAAAGCTTATTTTGCAAATCAAATTTTAAAAAAGTAGCAAATTATAGAATTCAAATAAGCTTAACAGGCTTCATGATAACGGAAAACAACATCCCCTCCCCTCGCTTAGTAATTTCAAATATACCCGTAAGTTAATGGCACCGATCTGTCGAGGAAACTGGCACCGGGTTGAAGTGTGTATACCGGAAACTAATGACCGAATGTGGCGCAGTCCATTGGACGTGTGCACCCGTTTTCAGTCTTATATTTGGGCTTGATCGTTGATAAAGGGAGAAATATTACTTTTTACTAGTCAGGCAGCCCTTAAGATGTTGACAAGGTTCACTGTCAAATACAAACTGGTTCACGACTGTAAAATAATTCCTACTGAGCTTTGTAATTTTGAGTATAAGGCAAATTCACTGGAAGGTGATGTCAACTCTACAACAGCACTGCTTTTGTGGTCCGATTGTCAAAAATATTGCTAGAAAAAAATGTTTGTTTACATAAAAAACTAGTTTGTATTCAAGCTTTTACAACTCGACCCCCGAAAAAATAATCATATGTTGACTTGACCTCACCTTCTAGTGAATTCGCCTTGGTTGAGTTCCTAGTCATGCACTCAGGGACAAGCTGAAACTTAAAAATAAGAACGCTCCATATTAAAACAATAATTTTTAATATAATAGAGAAATTATATTGAAATACATTAAGTCAATAATTTTAAACTTTGACTTACTGCTGTTTTCAATGCTTGTTAAACGAGTCACTTTTCAGCTCGCATTCTAAAAACAGACAGTTAATGTAGTTTCTATCTATTTCTTAGGATACATCGAATCAATATTGTTTTTAAATTAAATTCTTAATTACGTTGAAATTTAAATTACAAAATATTGATTTATAAGAAACATTTTAAAATCTATATGGCAACATTTTTAATTGTTCTTTAACTATTCAAATATTATTTATAGTGTTGTTGTTTCGATATAAAAATGTTCAATTTAAATTAACACAGTTGCATATTAAAATAAGAAATTTCAGAATTACTATGTAGACTTTCGTTATTTTTTATTTGAAGTTGTTTTTTCTCTGGGTGTAGCAATAAGGACGGCAACTAAATTGCGATAAACTTGACCGTCAAAGCTCAGCTCTTAATTTAGAAAATAATGTAAGTTTGGTATTTCCGTCAATCAGCTTCTTTTATATTAAGAAATGATTCTAAAACCAGGCAAACTATACATAGCAAAATTCTTTTGGCAAAATCTAAACTCTACAAGTACCATGTTGTTTCTAGGAATAGGTTTGAAAAATTCAAGAATTCAGGAGTGAGTATTGATGGATCACTGTCCCGGCAGCTATTTATATGACACATCGATCTCTGCTGATTGCTTACTCTTCAAAAGAGAATCGAAATTAATCCTTAAGGGTGTTCGAGTTTAAATTGGCTATAAGTCATAGTTGAAATTGGCTTTATGTCATATATCTTATAATATAACCTGAACAACTTCATATATCATATATACTTTTAAAAAGGAATGTTTTCGAAAAGACTACATCGAAATCCCTCAACAAAGCCAAAGTCTTAATTGAACACACCATAAAGAATCTAAAGTGGCTCTAATAAAATTAAAATAGCTTAAATCCATTGAATAGTTGGTCCTCCTTTATAAAATTGTTACAAAACCAAACAACCATTTAATCCAATATTGAAAAATAACAGAGAAGACTCTTAAGAACAATTACAGGTTCCCCATGCTTTTTAAAAAATAACATTCAATGTCGAAAGTAATAAAAATCGCATCATTAGCTTTACGTTTAAAATTATTAATCATAGTTTTGACTCCTTTATGACTCGGCAAAGTGATTTGTGCAAGTCTCTTGTGCAACTCTTGGTTTGAAGAGGTCAGCGGTAAGGTCGGATTGAGGAAAAAATAATTAAGTACAAACTTTGTTATACTCGGCAAGTAACTTGCGCAACTAACTTCCCGAGCCTGAAAGGGGTCTTTCTATATTATCTAAATAGTATGATCAATCGTTTAATCATTTCAAGTGTTAAAATAAACTTCTAATGTTTGTTTTTTACTTTATTAAAAAAAAGATTTTATTTTCCATTTAAGGCAATGTTTTTTTTAATAGACATTATTAAAAATTAATATTTTTTATTTAATTTTATGTATTATTTTTTTTTCGTTTGGAATGTATTAACCAAATTTTCGCGAAAGCGAAATATTCGTTTGAATTTGGCGAATACGAATGTCGTTAAATTTACGAATATTCTACGATACGAATATTTGTAAAATCACTACACCAACATTTAAAATAAAGTTATAGCAGTTGATGGTTTTTCGGGGGTGGTATTTGAATGGGAGCTATAATCAAATATGAAAGCTCTTAAAAAAATTTTGAAAGACGATTTTTTTTGCAATTAAATATTTTCATGCTGTGTGAAATTACTGACCGATTTTCACCATTTCCAAAATGTTTGATCCCTGTGACAATTAGTCCGATATACCAAATTGCATTTCAGCAAATTGATATAACGATTGAATAAATACATTAATAACTGAAGAAAACCTCGCTACAATAGAAGGAAGATTGAAAATATCTACAAGATTTTGTGGTGGTTGCTCTATACACGAGAGTATTCATTTAATAGGGATTTTGCTTTAATCGGTTAATCGCTCGATTAATTAACTGAGGTTTTGCTTTGATCGGTGAATTATCTTGTTATTGATATGTTAACCGATTAATAAAGTCTTTTTTATAAATTAAGTAATTTCAATTAATAAAAATGCAGAAATTACTTATTTTTTGGAGTTTTTAAGTAAAAAAAAAACAAATAACATAACAATTCTTGAACTCAAACGAGCCAACAAGAAAATATGCAAAACATATTTTTTAATTTATTCATATTACAGTATTAAATCAAAAATAGACTTTGTGAAAATTTTATTAGGTTTTTCAATATTTGAAGGAGTTGTCTTTTAGACAAATAATTTGGTTTAATTGTTAATGATTTAAGTGATTCTTTTCATTAGTTTTAATAAAACTTGACTTGGAAAATATTGTTTTATTTATCGTAGATGTTGGAGAAACCGAAAGCAAACTATAATACAGAATTTCTTATTTCTCAGTCCTTTTTCTGGATTTCTCTAAACATTTAAAAATTTCATTATGCAATTGACCTGTTTTAATTTTTTTAAATTTTTTACACTTCTAATTGTTTAGGTTAATTCTGTTAATATGAGAAGAAGCAAATAACTAACACATTCATATGAACTGACCTGAAAAAGCTGTTGACACCAAACACGTATTTTAAATGAAGATCCCTGAACACCTTCTCTTATGAAAAATATTTATTAAAAAAATACCTTTTCTATTTGAGACGAAACAAATAATTAAAAACACAAAAAATATAATCTGGGAATTATATCTTTTTCATAAGTTACTTTATTATATTCAACATTTGTTTGTTTTTCGAGTTTATTCTATGAGCTAAATTTCATAACTATTACAAAAAGCTTTATAAAATACATAACTGAAATTTAGCTCATAGAATAAATTCGAAAAATTAAAATATGTTGAACACAAAAAATATGTTCTAATTCTACAAAAAAATAAAAATTTTGGTAAATCGGTTAATCGGTTAATCGACTTAAATCAACCGGTTTAATCGTTAATCGAAAACCGCCAATTTCAAATTAACCGATCAGTTAATCAGGTAGTAATTTATTCCGTTAACCGATTAACAATTAACAGAATGAATAACCTATTATATACCCAAATAACTTTAGAAAAATTTTTTGGATGCGAAATTAAACGCAGAATATATTTTATCATGTTTATAATTCTGTAAAAAATAAATACCTGTATGATCCTTCTTTATAAATTTGACATTACAAAAGTTTTACACCCACACCACAATAGTGAAGAGGGTATATTGCGCGTGTGCTGATGTGTGTAACACTGAAAAATTTTGGTCCTAGACCTACCTTTTAGTATACCGATTGACTCAGATTCTCTGAGTCGATCTAACGACGTTCGTCCATCCGGCTGGCTGCTTGGTTGTCCACCCATGTAACCATGTGCGTAAAATATGGGTCGCAATTTTTATGATAATATGGTGAAATTTGGTATATAGGTCTAATTGTCACAGGGATCAAGCATTTTGGAAATGGTGAGCATCGGTCCATAATTTCAAATGGCATGAAAATATTTAATTGCAACAAAAATCGTCTTTCAACATTTTTTTAAGAGCTTCCATATTTGATTATTCCATATTTGATTATAGCTCCCATACAAATACCACTCCCGAAAAAACTTTCAAGTGCTATAACTTTATTTTAAATGTTGGTATTAGTTAAGTTACATATATTCGTATCGTATTCGTAAATTTTACGGCATTCCTATTCGCCAAATTCAAAAGAATATTTCGCGAAAATTTTGTTAATACATTCCAAAAACAAAAAAAAAATAAATAAAAAATATTAATTTTTAATAATGTCTATTTAAACAAAACTTTGCCTTAAATGGAAAATAAAATCTTTTTTTAGTAAAGTATAAAACAAACATTAGAAGTTTATTTTAACACCTGAAATGATTAAGCTTTTTAATTCCGATAATACATATGTACAAAGTTAACGATATGATTTGCCAACACTCGATACTTTTGAAGAAATTTTATTCCAATATTGTAAAAAAGCAGATTTCTATTAACTCTATTTTGATTTATATATGTATGTACATATGTAACAGTTTTTTTAAACTGTTTATATAAAGTTTTTTTTTTTAGATATTTTGTTAAATAAATATATACAAGAAACTTAAAAAAAATATTTTTGGGGGAATTTCAGTACAGTAAAAGGTTAAACAAGCTGCGATTTTTGCTTTATTTAGGTATTGATATTAGAACGTAACTTAAAACTGAGTCAAGGGAAATAAATTGAAATGAGATTATTTTATAAATCAAAATTTGGCTCTCAAGGCTGTGGTGTAGGGTCGCATATGGTCGGGCTTGAACGACTACTTTCTTATTTTTTTATTTTATTAACATTTTATACAAAATTATATAAACATTAATGTGGTCTTTATGTGTATGGAATTTTTTTTTTTAAATTATAGATCGTTACTCCCCTTAGGAATGTTTTTTTTGTGTTAAAATACTGTATACAAAAAATTAAGGGAAGGCGTGGCTCATCGCCTCTCAGGATGACACATGTTGATAAAATGAACAGAAATATTATTTTTTTTTATACAATATATGTACATATAACTTTTTTGATATAATTTAATTAAATTTACTGTAATTGCCACGATTTGTAGCAAGAATTTGATTTTAATCATTTTATTGAAATTAAATATTGCTGTAACAATTAAATTATTTACATGTTCTGATAATAGCTTACAAGCATAGATTTTTATTTATAAACCTATTTATTCTTTTTTTTCTTACGCGATTTTGCTAAGAGAAATTGGCATCGTGGTGCAACACTTATGAAATTACTGAGCAGTTTGAATTTGATGTTACGAAGGAGCCGGAAGATAATTAAGGGTCATGTAACATTTTAACAACAAAAATTTTACGAACATTACGATCTTGGGAATTATTTCTTTTTCATAAGCAACTTTATTATATTCAACATTTATCATTTTTCGAATTTATTTAGTCTGGTAGTGTATAAAGTCATTTCTAAAAAAATTTAAGGAATAGAGCTATTACAAAAAGCTTTATAAAATACATAACTGAAATTTAACTCATAGAATAAATTCGAAAAAATTTTAAGGAATAGAGCTATTACAAAAAGCTTTATAAAATACATAACTGAAATTTAACTCATAGAATAAATTCGAAAAATGAAAAATGTTGAACACTACGATCGAAAAATAAAAGTTAAAAAATAAGGACTACCCTAATGTTCATACATAATGTACTGATTGCAGTTATCCTAATTGGAAAAACACCTTATAGTAGGGTTGCCATTCGTACTGTTTTTATCAGTACGTGTACTGTTTTTTGTTTAAAGTACTGATTTGTGCATAACAAGCAAATCAGTACGCAAATGCACTGATTTTTTCAATATGTACGGTTTTTGTACTGCTATTATATATTAATTTTGTTCAGTATATATAAAATAGTTTCTCACATTGACAAATTGTTTGCTATAAAAACGTCAATATGGAAGTTCTTTTCGATGAGTTATTAACATTAAAGAGTTTTCCCGAGTCAGTATGAAAAGAGAAGAAATAAGAAGAAAATTGGAAAGAGTTTACAAATTTGGGAAAATATGTGACTTCATTTCTTCCATTCCACATTCAAACGCATTTACAGAACGAATCTTTAGTTTGATGTTTCCAAGTAGAGAAAAGAGACATAAAACCTAGAAAGTGAGTTGCTGATAAGGACAAATGTTGGTTATAGGTGTAATGAGTTTTACAATTTCTTGAAGACTGTTAAAGCTTTTAATGTTATTAAAATGTAATTTTATGTACTGTTTTCACCAACAAGTGATTGAACGTTTAGTAAAATTTATATGAAAAGCACTAATGTACTGATTTTGTTTCTCTTATGTACTAATTTCTCTGATTTGAAAACTGGCAACTCTACCTTATAGGTACACATGTATGTTCTAATTATAAAACCTAACAACCGACAGGAAAAAAAGAAACTTTTTATGTGTCTTCCAAATATTTCTGGCCATTTGAAATGTATCATCGTTCGAAATAACTGTTAATAGTTTATTAAGTTTGGTGTTCTAAGAGATTCTAATGCTAAAAAGGTTTTTTTAAACCATGCATTTAATGCGTATAATCAAAATAGTTACATTTTTACTAAAATCTTTTTAGTAAGCCAAATTCTTTTTTAACCACTTGTGCAACACTAAGTGATCTAATCTACAATTAACTCACCTGAGTTAAGCCGATCACTTTTCACCACTCTTATTTACTTAATGCGAATACAATGGCACTAAATATCTTTTCTTGTTTGTTGTTGTGCACTTTTGTGTTCGTACAATCAATTGTTTTCGTACTTAATGTTTTTTTTTTCAATTCAAAATGCCTTCACGCACAATAGGATTTGAGAGTAATATATGAATTTTTCATTTGTTTTGTTTTGCTTTATCTCTTTCTATCTTTTATTTTGTTACCAATTTTCTTAAGTAAGACTTTAATACACAGACACATTAATTGGAGATAACTTAGGGTGGCCAGATTTAAGGGTTTATTCTCATTTTGACGATTTTAAGTTCAACAATGGACTTATTACAAAAAAAAAATCCTTATAACAAATTTTATACTTATTGAATATATTAACACATATTTATACCCTATATAATGCCGGTCAGATTTCTAGGAGGCCCGCGAAAAAGGACACACAACACTTTATTTATTAAATTATAAAGCAATTTCTTTTATTTTCCAAAAACAAAAATCAAGAATGTTGAAAATTGATAAGGGAAAATCCCTAATATATCATATAAATACGAATAAATACTGAAAGCTGTGGTTTCTTTATTTGGACAAATATTTTCCAATATCTCTTGAACCAAACTACATATCGTCACGTAAAATGCAAAACAACGTATCATCAAAAAATTCGAAAGTAATTTTTTTATTGATTATGATTCACTACATCACATGTTTACAATGCTAAAAAATATTTAAGTTATTAATAAAATTCAAAATGACGTATCAGCAAGTGCAAAATTTTTTTATGGCCAAATTCACCAATTTTATTTAAATATCAATTTATGTTTAAAATTCGTTTTTCATGTCAAATACAAATGAAATTATATGAAAAACTATAATTTTATATTGATATTTCCATTAATCAACGTAACATTTCATCCATGACACTTGGTTAAGAAAAAATTAGCAGAGTATTTGATTTTTTTTAAGAATATAGCTCCAAAATGAAGTTAGTAATTAAAAATAAAAGTAAATAGATAAAAGTGCTGTAAAAATAATAATTCGAATAATCGACAATCGAAATGGTGGCAAAACATATGAGGGGTTATGAAAAGGAAGTACATATTAGCGACAGAAGGACAAGGAAAATGAAAGCTGCGTGTACTTCAAAGAGTTGTAAAAAAACACAACTCGGTACTGAAACCTCTTTTTAATTTTTCATTAAAAGACACCCTACTGTAAATATGATTTGTATTTTGGAGTATGCTCCCACGGGATCCATATATAATAAAAGCTATATTAAGGATAACTTGCACAAGAGGCTGTTATTCCCCATTTACTCCTCAACTCACTAGAGTTGAAACTAAACAACTTAACTTTACAACTTCTAGTGATGAGTTGTTTACCACACTAACACAGCACTGTAAACAGTTATACAAAACTGCGAAATTTCAACTAGAGTTGAACTGTAAACCGTAAAAGGGCCATGACAGTCCTTTGTAGAAGAAGCTGATAGTCATCCTTAATCACGGGGCATTCAAAATTTTGATATTCGGTAGCATAATCTATTCCACTCCCCGAAAGACTAAGAAGCTCTAAGAAGAAATGACAACATCTACAGGACTTTTTTCCAGCAGACTGGCATTATTTTTATGATAGTATACCTAATGTATTATTGATGCATTTAACCAAATTAAAATTCACTATTTTATCACAGTATTGCAGCTATGAGTGTCTGCTGTAAACAATGAATCATGTTGGAAAACATTTTATAACGTTTCGTGCATACCTTTTCATTGTCTTAAAGACGAAGACCATTAAAAAGGTTGTCCCAAAATAGGGCATTTCTGTCCATTAATCTTCCATAGTATTGTAATTAAGATAGATCAGTCTATGTATGACATCAGGTGAAAGTAGACCTTATTCTGACCATTAGTCAGTTTTATGCTATTTAGTCCATAATTGACCGTAGGTTCCAAATAAGGATTAGTCAGTGTTCATATTGGCTTCTGGAAATACATCTTATATATAAATCGGCAAAGGTAAAACAGTTAAGAACACTTTCCTCCTCGTTTGGTCCAACGACCATTTGAAAGGTATTTACTTACAGAAGTGCACAATATACATACATATATTTGTAAGCGTCTAATTTTGCTACTAACACATATTCAAAACATATACATACATAATTAAAAACTTTGTTTTTCCAATTACACAAAGTTTTTTCTATCAAAAAGAAAAAAAATATTTGATCGGTTATTCGACATTTTTTAGAACCCGGTTTTGGAATAATTCGACTATATGAATCGGCAAACGTAAACCATTTAAGAACACTATCCTCCACGCATTTTGTTTGTGTAAATAATATTAAAGATGTCAAATCCCAATGCATTTGTTTGTGTAGAAAATGGACAAAATGTCAAAAACAATTTCTACAAAAACAATTGCTAAAAAAAAATCAGCAGGCGTTTCGAGCAGACCTACTAATTGGGCCATGATGCATATCAGTTCAAATGTATGAACGTCAAAATTTCAATGTTTCAAAATTAATGGAAAAGAAAATGAAATAAATTTGATTGAAGTTGTGAAAACGGGGTCTAAAGATTTTTTTCTGGAAAATTTGACGATTTCCTGCCAGTTGTTTCTGGCAACTTTTGTGATACCTTTTATGTATGTATGTATGTATGAACATATATTAAAGCGAATAATAGAGATAAAGAGAGTAAGTTAGAAATAGAGACAGATTAAGATTAGATAAAGGCGAAGAAAGTTAAGAAATGTTATTTTAATCATCCCTACAAGAAATGAATAACCAAACCTAAAAAAAGCTTATTTTTGGAATAAATCGGCATGAAATTCTATATAAATGAAACTTCAAAGTTTTTATTAACTTTTGTTAATAAGAAAATCCAAAATAATAAGCCCCAATAGTTTTTTTATAAACATAAATTTACAAAATTACAAAGTTTTATTTCTAATCATATAATGCCAAACTGGGCCTAGTGTTACCACAATATCTTTTACGATCTTAGTCGTATTTAAATGATTTCTAAGAGGGCTTCAAATTGGGCCTATATTCAATTATGGACCGATCTGCACAAAGTTTGGCAGAGTGCTTTCCAATCTTATGAAACTATGGCAGCACGAATTTTACTATAATAGCATTATTTCTTATGACTCTATGCGTACCAAGATATTAACCAAGAGTGGGCTTTATAAAGGGCCTATGGAAATTTAAAGAACAATCTTCACAAAACTAAAACGAATTTGTGCAAAATTTAATGAGAAACGGGGCATTCTAACAACAATTTGTTCAACAAAAATATGTATTTTATAGAGATGTTGTATCACATTCGGGTTCATAACTCTTTTCCGACTCAATTGATAATGCTAGATTTCAATCCTAAACTGTTTAGGAGAACTTGAAAGAATTGTTATTTTCTGTTGAGTCTTTCGACAATGAGTGTGTTTTTAACAGACGAACAGACAGTCGGACATACCTAAATCGACTTAGAATTACCCAAGGACCCAGAATATACATATATACATATGTTTGTACTTTATTAGATAACTATTAAAAAAGTTTCATACGGAATGACAAACTTAGTATACCCTTATTCACCACAAGTGGTGGTGGAGGCAATGAAATTATTTTATAAAAATGCTCAATAAAATGCCTAATGTAAAATGAAAATTTTACAACCAAATTTGATAAGCTAAATTTAGCTGCAAAAATATCACTATGGTCACACTTGTGGGCACATCAATAGTATTTATATTAGCAATACATGTTAACGCTTTGCTCTTTTGGTATCGTTAAGTAGAGAGCTACGACAATACGAAGTAGTAAAGCGGTGTCGTCTTATGTAAAGCGAACACGCACTCATAATAAACAATTTCACGAAAATTTATATTTTACCTGTATTTTTGGACATACTCAGAGATACACTCCCATAAGTCACATTAAAAAATTACAACCAACTGTAAAAAGATCATAGATACGAGTAAAAACAAAGAAGAAAGCAATAAAAGAGAGACAATATACAATGAATAAAAAATAACTCTGACAGTAAACCCCGTGCAATACTTGTGTCAGGGATAAAAACCGTGGTACAATTGTACATTTTTTATATACATTTTAAACTTTAATGGTACTGTGGTACTATTGCGAATTGTTTGATACTTTTTTTATTTTTATGTAGAGGATTTCTTATAGCCTATTTCTAATGTGCGAAAGAATTCTTTCTTTCGTATAACTACATTGAAAACAAAAACAAATTCTAAAAATTTGTTTTTGTTTTCAATGTAGTTATTTTTAGAATTTGTTTTTGTTTTCAATGTAGTTATTCGAACGAAAGAATTCTTCCGCACATCGGAAATAGGCTATTAGAAATGCCGCTGGCGATTTTAAAGCTATAGTCTGTATTCTTTCATCTCCCATATAGTGTAATCCTTCGCACTGGCTAGTTTCTTTTAAATTTTTATCTCCACATTTGTTGTGGTCACTTTGAATGAATCCAGTTTTCTAAGGAACTGTCCAAATAATCTTTTATAAGAAAAGCTTTTTTTAGTCCGCAGGTAGTACTCTTTTATCTTCCATACACTTCACACTTGGCACTGCAAAATTGTCTTCCATCCATATGTTTGATATATCGCACTTAATCAACAAGAGGGTATTAACTCAAAACTTTTATTTTTTCGCTTTTTCGAAAAAATTAACAAGTTATATTCATATCTACCCGCTGTTAAAACATCGTGCTATTTGTTCTAGATTTTGGTAGTGAAACGGTTGGATTTCAAATTGTTTTGCTTCTACTGAATTTTTTTTTAATTTTGAGTTAATGCACTCTTCTTCATTAAGTGCGATATGTATTTGTCTTTGTATTTTACCAACAACATTATTGTTTTAACCCTTAAAATATATTTGTTTTGGAAAATATAATTATCAACAAAAAAAGAACAGCAGAGCACGTTTAATAACTGTGGTCATATGGAAGAGTAACTTAAGTCGATATAAGACAGAGTTACGTTGTTATAAGCAGAAAAGGTGTAAGATGTTATATATATACTAACGATTTTGTTTTAAACATTTACTTTAAGCCTCTTTTGAAGATGTTACAGATACGATAAAATACAGATATAAAGCAAAAAACCTTGAATAATAGCCTATTTCCGATGTGCGAAAGAATTCTTTCTTTCGTATAACTACATTGAAACCAAAAACAAATTTTCAAACTTTGTTTTTGTTTTCAATGTTGTTATGCGAACGAAACAGTTCTTTCGCACATTGGAAATAGGCTATAAGACTTCAACAAGGCTGAGTAGCTTGCGGAGCTGTAATATTCGACATAATAGTTTTTCCAAATTGGCACAGATATGTACGTACATAAGTTATACGTATAAATTACAATAAATTTAAATGAAGTATAAAATAGCGCTATGACAGCAGGGTAGAGCTATGGAAAATAATTGCTTAGAAGAAAAAAACGCTTATAAGAAAATTTTTCTTGGTATTTTCTTATATCGGTTACCTACTGTAGCTAAAAGTTTTCCTAATGAATAATGAGTTTTATTTTAGTCAGCAGTTTGTTCTCTTTCTAGATTGTACAATTTTTGTACATAGCAAGCACAAACAATTTATGTTGCTTAAAATAATTAAAATAATAGTACCATCATTGTCTAAAAAGTATTTTTTTTTTTGTATTATGTTGGTACAAAATTAAAGAAAGTCCCATTTTTCATCCCTGACTTGCATCACTGACTTCATCGAAAACCTGATGCATTCGTTTCTTCCCAAACTTTTTTTTGAGAGTATTTTCTCTTATTTTGCCATAGAGCTGGATATAACCAGTGCTACCACTTTTTTTTAATAGTTAAAACAAGGGATTTCGAATTCTTTCGATAATTAAAAAAACCATTTCATTTTTGTGTAACTGTTATTTATTTTTAGCAATTTTTTTTTAATAATCTGGCATTTTTACTTTTACACAGTTAGGCAGCTTAAGTTTATTTATATATAAGTTATTGTAGCCGATTTTACCTCGATATTAACTTTTAAAACTAAAGCTATTTAGTGGTTGTGATTTAAAGAATAATTAATAGGTATGTTTTAATCTTATTTGGGCTAACATATTGCTAGTAAAATATTTAGAAATTTAGACATTTGTATGGGGTCACAGTAAAGTTGTGAACCGATTAACACATATATATCGCTTGCTATGCACGTTATTGGTTTAGGCCCAATATGTTTGTACGGATTTTTATTATTCGTCAGCTTCGACTGACAGCTTCGCTTTTTGTTTTGTTTTTATGTGTTTGATAATTTTATAATCATTTTTAACGAAACTGGAAAATTAGATTCAATCTTCAAAAACGAATAGAACTTTTATTCAGCTCTTTAAATTACGTTCGATTCATTACCAAATTTTGGCCAAATAGAAAAGTAAAAATAAAAATTTTAGTACATCGATAAGATTATTGTTACACTATTTAATGTCACAATATCTTAAATTTTAGTAATTATTATGCAGAAATCATACTTCGTAATAACTTTTTTTTCTTGAAAATTCAGAACATTTTTCCCGAATAGGAACCATATTTCCATACTACCTGTAGTGCAAAATCATACGAAAAGATTACGTTGTAATTTCATATGATTTCCAAAAATGTTTACCGAACTTCTGGGCAATTTTTTTATTAAGTGGTGGTAGCACTGGCAGCAACTGACTTTTCTGTATTAGCCACAAAAATAACAATGACAGCAACAAATACAATAAGCATTTTAACAAAATATCTGCCTACGTACGTACCTGTTTATATTTTCCCCCTGACCACTTTGAAGATTCTTTGAAATGATTTTTTCTCTTGTCAATTTTTTGTTGTACTTGTTGAATAAGACCATAAACCTGGTCTGCACTTGTAGATCCTCTTTTTAATTACATAGGGGTTTTTTCCACGTTCAGATACATAAAACACTATCCATTATTTTATTCCTTTAATTATTAAACTTGTTTTTAATATCGAGTATTTTTAGATTTTTTTCATTAATTTGGAGCTCCACTTTTAATTTTTTGTATATTCCATTAATTAAAAACTATAGAATGTTATAGCTAGATATTAAAAATAAAAAGTGTTCGATATTTTTTAAACCACGTTTTAATTTCTATCAACGAATTTTTTTTAAATATGTAGAATTTGACATAAAAATTTCAATTATTCGTTGGCTATATCTTTGTGTATTTGTTGACGTTAAAGATGGCGATTGTTTTTAAATAACAATTTTATTATTAACTCTTTTTTTGGAAACAATTTATTTTGCCATCGAGAATCTATATGACATACAATCTTCCGATTTTTACCCACACAAACATTTAACTGACAACAACTTCACGAACTCTCTTGATTAACTGAAATTCGTAGTCGAGCAAGCCAAAGCCTGAACTACTAACTCACCGACTTGCTACCTGTTCGCATACATGTTCAACGTAAACAGCCCAAGATACAAGCGTACGTTAAAAAACCATATAAAAAGCTTACACAGATATATTTTACCTGCATTTGTAGTAGTTATTATTACTTTGAGATAAGATTAACCAACTTTTTACTCTTTCTCTGGTACTCACATTTTTCTCTCACTTTATATCCCACTTGTTGCACTTTAGAAGAGGGCTCAGTGTTGTCAGGTCATGTTTTTCTTCCCAAAAAATAAATTCAAATTCCCAAAAACAAATCCTGCCCTAAATGGAAAATGTTTGGCAATATTTTTTTTGGTCGTAAATTGTTTATCTTAATTATTGGACTTATTTGTTTACCCAACGAATGCGAGAACCCCGTAAATTCTTTAGTTTTTAACCACAATATTTTGTTGTGTAATCAGCGTGACCATATTAGCGTTTTAGAGCTAAATTTAGCTTTATTTTTTCATGTTTAGCTTGAAATATTTGATTCAGCTTTTAGCCTTTTTTAGCTTTTTTCAACAATACATTTAGCTTTTTCCAGCTTTTTACTTTAGTTTCAATTTCGTGTATTCATTTATATTTCAAAACAAATAAAACAGCTTATCAGTATAAATTTATGTGCGTTAAAGTACTTAAAAAATAATAGTCTGGCAGTGAAATTACAATCGTTGTTCCAGATTTGATAGTGTTGCCAGGGGAAGAAAAAAAAATTGTTAAGCCCTTCTTTTAAAAAAATTCTTATATTAATTTTTTTTTTAAATAAACCAAAAATATATTTTTATATAATAAAAAAATTTAACCCGCTACTTCCTTAGCGTCTCCCTTTCTTTCGTGGACAGATTTATGTATATGCCAAAGTTTAAATTTCTTGGTTTTAACAAAAAAGTACCAACATTTTTCATCTTATAGGTTCTTATCTACTCAGGATCCTGCCCCTATAATTTTGTGTTTCTAAGTTCGATTTTATAGAAAATTCAAAAAATATCACATGTAGAACGGAAAAATAAAATAATGAAATTTAATTTTTCGCATTTCTCTTTTTTGATACTCATTGAACGATCGAAAATTTCAATATTCCATAAGTCTATAACTTAATGGTAAAAAATGTTTTGTAAAAAAAGTATCAGAAATAGCTAAGATTTTCACCCCTTGAACGAATGAAATCCGAAAAGTACTAAATACATATTTGTATTTTTTTAGATAAGTTACGAATGTGATATAATTTTCATTCCTGTGTTTATTGGTTTAAAAGTTTTACCTGTTTACAACCTCCCGTCCAAATTTCAACTTTTTAGCTTCAGGCTTTTAGGCTGTGCGATAATGAAAAATTCAGCCAGTTAGTCCGTAATGATACCATGTTTAATATAAATATATGAAGATATACCTACACTAACACTTTTAAGCTTTATTTTTTAGCTTTAAATTTCCGTCTTTAGCTCTATTTCAAACATGATTTAGCTCTATATTATTTTAAAATCTGGTCTCACTGTGTGCAATGAACATTTTATGTATATACATTTTATACCCTCCACCACCACTATTGGTGAATGAGGGTATACTAAGTTTGTCATTCCGTATGAAACTTTTTTATTATACATAAACGACCCCTTAAATTATATATAATCTGGCTCCTTGAGTAATTCTAAGCCGATTTAACCATGTCCGTCGGTTGAAAACACGCTCACTCTCGAAAAACGCAAAAGAAATTAACAAACTTGGTCTCAAATTGCTTTTAGTTATCCTAAGCAGCTTGGGATTGAAATCCAGCACATAAATGGTGGAATAATGCACGGAATGATATAAAATTTTGTACGAATTCGCTTTATGCGACTGCAAATCATACTATAAAATTTCGTGAAGATTGGTCCATAATTAACACTAGGCTCCATATAAACCCTCCTCCCGGAAAAAAGTTTAGTACGCCTAAAATCTTAATTAATAATGCTATCATAATAAAATTTGGTTTATCGCAGTTTAATAAGATTAGAATACGCAGTGTCAAATTTCGTGCAGATCGGTCCAAAATTTAGTCTAGGCCCCATATAAACCCTACTCCCGGCAAACAGGTAAGTACACCTAAAACCGTAATAAATAATGCTATTATAATGAAACTCGGTACGTCACAGTTTTATAGGACGTGAAATCACACTGCCAAATTTCCTGAAGATCGGTCTATAATTTACCCTAGGCCCCATATAAACCCTACTCTCGGAAAACAGTTTATTCCGCCTAAAACCCAATAAAGCCCACTTTGGGAAAGTAATTAAATTTGCCTAAAACCATAACAGATATAGATATTGCGGTAAAATTTCTTCCAACTAAGATTCATATTGTGAAATTCACTGTTAACGCTAAAACGAATTACACTGCGGTATTGAAATGTATTCTAAATAATTTTTTTTTAATACCAGAAATCAGTCTTCAGAATTTTGGGATGGTTGGGCAAAAAATATTTTTTTTCTTCATACATTTATTTATAACTGCAAAACAGTTGCTTATGTAGCGAAACGTTGTATGAACATATTAAAGGAATTTTAATTCTTAATTTTTTTAAGAATATTCGTACTAGTGGTTCTTGAGTTATGACAAAGAAAAGAGCCTTAAACCTGAAAAATTCCCCTATACGATACTTACTAACTTCAAATTAATTTTTAAATTATTATTTGATGTACCTTGACCAAAATAATGATGCAGAAGTTCTTCTTTTTGGGTCTACTTTCATAAACAATTATCAGAATTTAGTCTCGAAATCATGTGTTGTGCTGTGTAATATAATATAGGTCTAAACCGCAACCAATATTAATGCTGACGTTCGTTTTTGTGAAGCTTAGTTAATAATATATATGTATTTTTCATATAGAGCCCCCTCCTGTCGGTGAAGAGTATCAAAGATTCGGCACAGCCAGATTTAGCACTCTAACTTGTTTTTAAATATATTTCAGTATTTCCAGGTAAAATTTGTTTTCTAAATAATCTACTACAAAGACAAACTTGAGCAGTTGCAAGATATGGTACTTTTAAGGAACAACTCTTATATGCCTGAGCTAGCTTACGATACTGTCAAAAATTAAAGAAAAATACATTTAAATACAATATGGTTTTACACTTATGATTTACATGAATTTGCACAGTTGCCTAAGTTAGCTCATGCACATTATGTTTGGCCTTAGGTTATTATATTCAAAGATTGTAATTGACCTATTTTCTCGTAAAATCTAGCGATTTTCAGTCCCGTATGTCGGGAATCTAGCGATTTTTGATCAGCCAAAAACTTAGTTATTGTACAGAAAAACAAATAGTGAAACCCCCTAAATTGCTATATAAGAATTTGTGCCCCCTAAATAAAACCCCCTAAGTCTGAGGGAAAACCTCTAAACTGGCAACTCTGATATATTTGTACTTTTCGAAGTAAAAATATTTTAACATCTTCATACATATGTAAAAGCCCAGCAAGCATTTTTTATAGGAATCAGCTTCAAGAGCAAGAGCTTCAAGAGCAACATAACGGCATATGAGCTAATTTTTCGATCATAAATAATTCTCTCATTGTAAGAAAATGGTACGCAGAAAAAAAAATAATTGATTTCAATTAAAACATTTGTGATATTAATTAAAAAATTTATTAATTTGCACCAGTAAACAAGTTTATAGGATCAATTAAACGTTTAATTCACTTGATTAACCGTTCAGTTCACTTGATTAAACGTTTACTTGATACAAATTTTACTTCGTAATATGATGTTTTCGTTGACGTGGAACAAAACTAAAAAGAGAAGACTCTCACATAAGCCCCGAACTGCAGATGCAACATAATATGGAATGAAAGGATATTATGGTTTTTCAATTTTACAATATTTATATTTTATTAGCAATATAACATAAAATCAGGTCTACTGTTATGATTTAAAAAAAAAATTTTAAAAATAACATTTAATACTTTAGTCTAAAACGACAGCCGTTTTTGAGTAAACTATAACACTGCGGAACAGTCATTTTGCGGCCTGGAATTTTGTGTAATTTTTTTACTAATTTGAGGTCGCTGATTCCAAATGTAACCTTCATTTTTCTCTATCAGCTCCAGTTTTTGAGATATACCGTTATATCCAAAATTAAGGCACTTTCAGAACATACATATATTGGAATAACTTAAAAACGGTGCACCATATGCCCTTAAGAAAACAACCGAAATTCGCTAACAATATTATCTTTAAGACGTGCTAACATTGTTTTCAGTGATTTCAGAGATATTGTTGAAGTTTTTTAAAAAAAGTAACAATATAAAAATTTTGTTCTTTAAATATTCATAACAAATATGTGTGCAACAAAAATCACAGTTTGGTTCTAAAAGCATTTAGTTAAACATATTTCGAATGAAATGAGCTTTATTTCATTGCAATCGGTGCACAACTTTTGATTGTGTTCACAATTCACCGAATTGATAAAAATTGCGATATCCATAAACAAACATATTTTAATGTGCACTGTTTTTCCTGTCAAAAATATTATAAATACATATTTTTGTTTGTTGTTGTTTGTTTTTGCAATATATTCCGTGCATTTTTCTTGCAAATATGAGTTCGTTACAAAAAGCTTGTGTTAACAACCCCAACAGTTGTTGTTATATGTATATGTGGCAAATTTTGTATGCAAAAGCAAAGAAGAAAGGTCACGGAGGCTGTGATAAAAACCTACGAGGCATACTTTGGGAGAAAGCTTGCACAAAAGAATAAATATTGGGTATCCAATATCGTCTGTAAGACTTGTGTAGAATCTTTACGATACTGGAGTCAAGGAAGCCGTAAGGGCTTCAATTTGGAGTACCGATGACATGTACTGAAGTAGTTCGAAGGAATTCGAAGAAAGTAGTTCTACTAAACAGGGATTTTCTCAAGAGGAGCTCGATTACTTGGTTCGTGATTTGAATTTATCAAAAAAATCTGCCGAACTTCTTGCTTCAAGATTAAAAGAAAAACACTGTCTTCAACCTAGTGTTGCCATTACATCCTTTAGGACCAGAGAGCAACACCTTCTTTCCTACTTTACCGAAGAAGATACGCTTGTATTTTGTAACAATGTTTCTGGACTCTTAACTTGTATGGGCCTTCCAGAATATAAGCCTGAAGATTGGAGACTTTTTATAGATAGCCCAAAAAGAAGCTTGAAATGTGTATTGCTGCACAATGGAAATAAATTTGTCTCAGTTCCAATCGGTCATAGTACCAAACTAAAGGAGGAATATCAAAATATTGAAATTGTTTTAGAAAAGATTTCGTACACAAAACATCATTGGTCAGTATGCGTCGACTTGAAGATGGTGAACTTTTTGTTAGGCCAGCAAGGTGGGTATACTAAATATCCCTGTTTCATATGTCTATGGGATAGTCGCGCAAAAGCAGAACATTAAATTAAAAAGGTTTGGCCTTTGAGGGAAAATATGGAGGTAGGAAGAGCAAACGTGATTCATGAACCGCTGCTTAGCCGAAAGAAAATCCTTCTTCCACCACTTCACATTATACTTGGGCTAATGAAACAGTTTATCAAAGCGCTTGATAAGACTGGAGACTGTTTTAAATATGTGAGTCGAAAATTTCCAGCCCTGAGTGCGGAAAAGTTAAAAGCAGGCATCTTTGATGGACTGCAAATCCGAACACTTATGAAAGATACTGGTTTTGTAAACCATATGACACAAATTGAATCTGAGGCATGGCTAAGCTTTGTTTTAGTAGTCAAAAATTTTTAAGGCAATCATAAAGCACCAGACTATGCAGAATTGGTTGCTAAAATGCTTAAAAATTTTCACACATTAGGAGTTAATATGAGTATGTAATTGCCATTTGGACAGATTCCCGGATAATCTGGGCGATAAGTGAGGAACAAGGAGAACGGTTTCACCAGGACATCAGGATAATGGAAGAGAGATACCAAGGTCGATGGGATCGCCACATGCTGGCAGACTACTGTTGGACTTTAATAAGGCAATGTCATGAGGCAAACCATGCTAAACAAGCTAATAGAAAAAGTTTTTGTAATTTTGTTTTAATTATTGGATAATGTATTTTGGACGTATCTCTTTTGTTCTTATATCATTATTAAAAGGGATCTTAATAAAAAAAATCTTTACATTTTGTTCACACATTAAAATACGTTTTTTTTTATGGAAATCGCAATTTATATCAATTCGGTAAATTGTGAACACAATCAAAAGTTGTGCACCGATTGCAATGAAATAAAGCTCATTTCATTCGAAATATGTTTAACTAAATGCTTTTAGACCCAAACTGTGATTTTTGTTGCACATTTATTTTTTTTATGAATTTTTAAAGAACAAAAAAAAAAATTTTTTTTCTTAAATTGTTATTTGTTTTTTAAAAAACTTCAACAATATCTTTGAAATTACTGGCCAAATTTAAAACAATGTTAGCACGTCTTAAAGATAATATTGTTAGCGAATTTTTTTCTTAAGGGAATATGATTGCAATATATGTGCTGAAAGTGCCTTAATTTTGGACATAACGGTATATCTCTCAAACTGGAGCTGATAGAGAAAAATGAAGATTAGATTTGGAATCAGCGACCTCATTGGAAATGTGAAATGTGAAAGAGTGAAAATTTGTAACAAAGTTCCAGCCCGCACAAAAAAAGTTCAATTTTGTTCCGCAGTGTAATAATTATACATATATAAACATAAAAGTATAAAAAACCGAAAACTTTTTGTTAGTAATTTGTACTCAAATTCTTAGTAAATTTTTTAAATATTCTTTATCTTCCCATTGAAGGAATATTAGCAAATCGTTGATATATGTTTTCTTTTCATTGGAAATAGTTACCGATGTTAATACATTTAATTTCTGCCCAAACGCAGTGTGCGGCGTTTATAAACATATTTTGGATGCTGATTTTATTATTGGTTCGTTTTGAAATTGTATTTCTATTGATAAATTTTTAAAGTTGATTCGAAATTCGTAAGTTTTTAACAATTTTGACAGTTTATTCTGAACTTCGTTGTTCATTATGCGAATGGCGTAAAACAATAGTAAAGTAAAATTTTGCTAGTTTTGTATACAAAATTTGCTCCATGTGCAAAACAATGTTTAATGAACCTAAAAAATTAGGATGTAGAGCAAAGTCGATGATAAATATCTCAGATTCTATACGAGATATCAAAAATGGATTTTTGAATATGAAAGAGAATATTGATGCCAGATATAACCCATTCCTATCTCATTTTTTTCAAAAATGGCGTATGGGACAAAACAATAATAACCTGACGAACTGCGAAATAATATAAGCTGCACTTATTTTTAAGTGGAATTTTAAGAAATGAAAAAAGTTTAAACTAAATATTAAACGAGAACGGAAAACATAAATATCACAACTTTCATTTTTATTTATTTTTTTATTTAAAAAAATATTTTTTAGTAAAATACATGTGGGTTTTGTTAACATACGCAAAACAATGTCGCATACTTTGAAGGTTAAAAACGTAAAATTGTGCAAACTCGCGGGGTAGGTAACATTGATGCATGTAAAATTTTTCGCATGAAATAATAGATGTTGCTGAACATTTTTCAAAAATTGGAACAGAGTACTTGGCTTAATGCTCTAATTTGTGCAACATTTTTCAGAATTTTTTCTGTGTATCCTACCGATAAATCACCTAAAAAAATCATTTGTGATACAATTTGTTAACTCCTTTTTGAGCATATGAATGAATCATATAAGAATAATTTTTCAATCGCTCAAGTGATAAATCAGTTTCTAATCATCAAAAGTGGTCCGAAAGACCCATTTAGGTGATTTTTACAAAAAATTCTAGCTGCGAAACAATCGATATTTATTTCTTTTAACAATCCCCCTTTTAAAAAAACTCTTTTATTTTTTTATGAATAAGGTCGTAAGTACATATAAAAATGCATGTATTGAATTTAGGTTTCTCCAAAAATATCAATAATTGTTAGGTCTTCTTCATTAGCTCTGAACATATCCTTGGAATTGAAAATGTTGAGCATTTCAGATCTTCAGCGGTAAAATTGTGTAATATACTAAGCAACCGAATTGTAAGTCCCCTAAATATGAATTTCATACCCCTACATTTCCCCCTAAATATTGTACCCCAAAAATCTCGACCAAATGAAAATAACCACCTGTATAAATATAAGGGGCATGGCATGGGAAGTTTTGAATTGTACACATTGCATTGTAACCAGGTTTAACAGCTAAATATGGCCTTATACAAGGACAAAAAATGGTCAAACATCATTCTAAAACAAGTTAAGTTGCTATATTCGGCAGTGCAGAATCTTTGGTATCCTCCACCGATAGTTAGAATATATTAGGAGTGGGCTCTATATGGGAAAATTATTAACCAATCTTAATCGGTTTAGAATTGAGTATGGCCAGCCGACCATCAGAAAGTTTTTGGTTTTTATTTCTTATCATATAAAACTTAATTTGAACTTATTCAAATAAAATATCATGATTTGTAATAATTTTGGCCATACTAAAATGATTTTCAGGGGGAGATTTTATATTGGACGCATGGTAAATTATGGATCAATTTCTGGTATTAAAAACCTTAATAATATCAAATTACAATACAGTAGTATAAATTGTTTAACATTTTATACATTTAAAGGGATTTTCAGGAGCATGCTTTATATAGGACCTATGGTAAATGATGGACCAAATTTTATAACAAGAGCATTAATCGTTACTGTTTAAGGCGTACGAATTTTCCGATAGTGGGTATTTATGGACCGATCTTTATGAAATAAAGTCGTATTATTTGTAGTTATATAAAACGAATCTTGCCAAAGTCTTATATCATTTCGTCTATTTTGCCACCATATACCATGTTAGTTATATTATTTTATAAATATAATGAATTTTTGGTTTGTTATCCTACTGAACCGAATTTGCTGGATTTCCATGCCAATCTGCTAGAAACAATTTGACACCAATACTAATATTTTCTATTGAGTAGTTCGAAAACGTATTTTCAACAAACAGGCAGACTGGCGGGCATGGCTTAATTAGCTTAGAATTACTCAAGGACCCAAAATATATATACTTTAAAGGGTCTGAGAAGAATATTTTATTTTATGATTATTTTACATGAAATGCAAACTTAATTACCCTCATCTACCACCAGTAGCGGAGGGTATAAAATGTCAAAAATAATACTAAATTTGTTTTAAGAATAATAAGTATTGTGGTCAGGGCTGCCAGAATTGACGATTTATCGTCATTTTCACGATTTTTGGTTCCGAAATTAGCAAAGTGCCGATTTGCTGATTTTTTTCTAAAAAGTGACGATTTTTTTCAGTCTTCAAAATAAGCCAATTTTAAATCTTTTGATGTTTGTTATTAGGCAGCACAGAAAAAAACATTTTTGTTCTTTTCCAATAAAAATTTTATGGGCAAAAGCAAAATTTCGAGTCAAGTCAATTTAAGTTAAAACTCGTACCAAAATCTTGACTTTGAGATTGAGAGTTCACTCGTGTGGGGAGCAGGTGAAGTTATGGACTGATTTGGCTCATTTTTAACGTTTAATTCTCTATATACCTATGTATATGAAACATTTTTAAGCCAAATTTTATAATCCTAGCTTATATGGGTGCTATGGTGCCAAAACTATAATTTCGTGAAGAAAGAATATTTCAGGTAAAAAAGAAAAAATAATAATGAATTTAAAGAAGATTTAAAGAAGTCAAGATTTGTTTACAGGTCAAAATGTGAGATTTATGGGTATAAATTACAGGCAGTCATGGTTTTTAGTTCATATCTTAGGCAGATCTGGCGGAAATATAATAGCACACTATTCCGTACTATATCCAATATAAATGTATAGCAATGTTTATATAAGAGTCTTCGGAAATCCCATTTCAACAAACACATGGTTAGATTGACATCGTTAAATCAACTTTGCTACTCATAAGGACTTAGAATATACATACGTATATACTCGTATGTACGAGTATATACTTTATATAGCGTAACATTAATATTGTAGCAATTACAAAAGGTATAACAAACTTATATAAAAACGAACTTGTATATATACGCTCTGTGGTGAACGGTATACCAATTTGAAATTTTTTAGAAAATGGCCCGATTGAAAGTATCTTTTATTCTTAAGACTTTGAAAAAAACCTTAGATTATTATAATATAGTAATTAAAGGTTTAAAAAACCAAATTTTTTATGAAAATTTTCCTTAACAAACGTTTGTTAAATTTAACAAACAATTTCATAAACATACGGGGATATACATATGTATGTATAGAATATGTTTTTGTTTGCTTTTTTTAAAATAAAAATCGAACAAACTTTGCTTAAAATCTAAATTTAAATGGTCCGATTTTTTTGACGATTTTTTAAACAGAAAAAGACGATTTTTTTATTTTTTCTCAGGAAATTGATGATTTTTTCACAATTTAATCTGGCAGCCCTGATTGTGGTTATTTTATGGAACTATCTTTAGTTCTTAAACCTTCAAAAAGAATTATTGACAAGAAGTATAACAAACAGAAGTAGAAAAAACATGTAAATCAATTAAAAAAAAGATAATTACTCAAAAAACAAATTTTGATCAGCCAAAAGGTGAAAATACCATTTGATTTAAAGATTGATGTTTGACTATTGACTGCCAGCCGTCGTCAATGGCGGTGCGTGTTAAACGGCAAAGATTCTCTGAAGAGATAGTGTGGTTACTATTGAAACATGACCGAATCAACCTGTCCGTGAACGTGGGTTTGATCCCCCGGTCAGCCAAGAATAAAAATTATCAATAAATTTTAATTAATTTCATGCTAATTTTTTTTCTTCATGGAAATAACACTGTCCAACACACAAAAAAGTAACAATGTTCTGCCAACTGATTCTTGTAGAGGGGACAAAAAAAGATATACGTGTCTCGGCGTTTTAAAAGTTTACACCTGAAACTCATTTTACGGCCTATTTAAAGTAGTGCTCTTGTGTAGTAAAAAAAGTAGGGAATCGTATGATACTTAAGTTTTTGGTATATAGACTCTTCAGAAGATTTATTCAAAACATTACCAGAAACATTTTGTTGGTATATGTTAACCCTCTACCTCTTCTAGAAATGATTCTTTTTTGCAATTTTTTTAAAAAAGTAAAAAATTTACCTTAAAACACACTTAAGTCTACAATTCATCTTTAATACTAGAAATAAGCAAACACTTAAAAGGTGATTTAAGGGTTAATTATACATAATTATGCAATATGCCAACATGGCAATAAAATATTACAGAAAATGTATGTTACAACAAAACTAATACTAAGAAAAGGAAATCTAAAACAAAAGTAAAAATTTTTGCTCTGAACTCTACCGTTATACTGCACACAAGTTTTGACGGTTTAAAAACGAAGTCTAATAACAAAGTAAAATTTGAGGGATTTAATATATAAAAATTTTCCAAAAAAAATCTAGTGTTTCCTGTTACGTCTGCGGCAAACATATTATACCTAAAGTGGAAGACATCTATAAAATGTATTTGGAATTAAAAGGTTTTTTCTATGAACTGTGGATGCCTAAACATTGCTGACGAAATTGTTACAATGGCTTCATGCTTTGGCTTAAAGTAGGGATGCCAATCGGGACTGGTTCTCGCAAGTCCCGGGATTCGGGATTTCAAAAAATCAAATCTCTCGATTTCGGGATTTTACTGGATCCCGGTATTTTACGGCATCCCGGGGGTTTTCGGGATATCATGATTTTTCGGCATTTGGGATTTTTGAAAATCAAAAGAAAAATGCTTTTTATAGATATTTATTAAAAAAAAATGTCTTTAAAAGAGGTTTGGAAACAAAAGTTTTATAATTCATTTAATATTACAAAGTTGTTTAATGATTAAATTAATTACAAAAATTTGTAAAAATTGTAAGTGTGATCCATTAATGATTATTTTAATTAAAAATATGATAAAAAGAACAACGTACGATTTCCAGCAATGTGTTAATTGATTCAATTAAAAGATAATTAACATATAAACTATAATTTACTCAATTACCGCAGTTGTAAGTTCCATCTTTTGATAGAATAAATTCACAAAATCGTTTTGCAATTCTGGAGGGGAATCTTTTGAAGCACCTTACGTAATAAAATCGTCGAAGCCACCGATATATCTTAGAGAGCAAAACTCAATTGAGCTAATAAAAAGTTTAATCTCGCTGATAGGTCAAAATACGTTTTACGTTGCTGCAATCAAGCGTGGTAATATAAACGAGACAAAAATACAGATTAATCATGAGAATGATTATCGTAAAATAATTAATAAGTTTGAAGCACTTAAAAAAAGCTTCTATACGTACCAACTGAAAAGCAGTAAAGGTCTTCAAGTTGTGATTAAGGGCATTGACTCATGCGTGGACCCAGACGAAATAAAAACATTTTTAGTAGAAAAAGGCTTCAAAATAAAAAATGTTACAAATATTCAAAATAGGGAAAAAATCCCCAGCCACTATTTCGAGTGGAGTGAGAGCCCGGCAAACAGTAAAGAGAGCCCGCCAACATAAAAATGAACTAGAATACTTTCTTAAAAATAAACAAATTGATGTTATGATGGTTTCTGAAACTCATCTGACCTCAAGAAATACGTTTAAAATCAATGGTTATATATTATATGATACCCAGGACCCTCGAGGTAGAACACTACTTAATGTGTGATCATCGTGAAGATTATCTCCAAGCAACGAACATTTGCGTTGAGGAATTAAATCGAAACCTAGTAATTTCATCATTATACTCCTCACCAAGATTTCCAATATCAGAAAGCCAATATAATAAATATTTCAAATCATTAGGACCCTGCTTCCTGGCTGCTGGCGATTACAACGCTAAACACACTTTCTGGGGGTGACGACTTATTACGCCTAAGGGTCGTGTCTTGTTTAACACATTTTGTAAAATGAATCTAAATGGGTCGCGAGCGGACAACCAACATATTGGCCTACTGATCAGCAAAAAGTTCCAGATGTCACCGATTTTGGCGTGCTTAAAAACATCCCCGCAGAAACGATTCATGTTGAAGCTTCCTTAGAACTATCTTCCGATCACACACCTACAATTGTAACGTTAATGAACCCAAATAGAATTGTATCTACGTCTGGTTACTTAGCGACGTCAGCCACACAAATAAATTTGTTAAAATATAAAAAATATCTTAGTGCCCATTGCACAGTAAATATTCCGCTTAGTACACCGAAGAACGTGGATCTCGCTATTGTTAATTTTGACAGTTATATCAAACTATACTCCTCACCAAGATTTCCAATATCAGAAAGCCAATATAATAAATATTTCAAATCATTAGGACCCTGCTTCCTGGCTGCTGGCGATTACAACGCTAAACACACTTTCTGGGGGTGACGACTTATTACGCCTAAGGGTCGTGTCTTGTTTAACACATTTTGTAAAATGAATCTAAATGGGTCGCGAGCGGACAACCAACATATTGGCCTACTGATCAGCAAAAAGTTCCAGATGTCACCGATTTTGGCGTGCTTAAAAACATCCCCGCAGAAACGATTCATGTTGAAGCTTCCTTAGAACTATCTTCCGATCACACACCTACAATTGTAACGTTAATGAACCCAAATAGAATTGTATCTACGTCTGGTTACTTAGCGACGTCAGCCACACAAATAAATTTGTTAAAATATAAAAAATATCTTAGTGCCCATTGCACAGTAAATATTCCGCTTAGTACACCGAAGAACGTGGATCTCGCTATTGTTAATTTTGACAGTTATATCAAACTAGCTGTTCAACATTCCAGCATAACCCTCAAAAAAACCAAAAATAATAACATATATTCTACAGATGTCGAGCATCTCTTGATTAAAAAAAAGAGTTCGAAGAGAGTGGCAATTGCACAGATCCCCACAACTTAAGACTTTATTAAAAGAGTGCACAAAAAATCTTAGAAAGTTACTGCAGTCTCATAAAACGGCTTCCCGGGAAAAATATCTTAAGGAACTTGATGCAACTCCACAATCAGACTACTCATTATGGCGTGCAGCTAGAAATCTCAATAGACCAGTTATATCTAAGCCACCATTAAGAAACTTGAATGGAAGTTGGGCAAGAGATGACATTGAAAAAGGAAATCTGTTTCTTCATCATCTGAAAAATGTATTTACCCTTAATACATCTCACGATATAGCACTCGAGTTACCGCATGTAAATGTTAGAGCAGCTATTCCCCTAAGATTCGAGTTAAGAGAAATCGAAAAGGTTATTTGTGATTTAAACACCAAGAAGGCTCCCGGTATTGATAAGATCAGTAATAAAATGCTTTTGGAGCTACCAAGTATAGCAAAGAAAATTATTCTTATTATTTTTAATGCTATTTTACGCCTTCAATATTACCCTCAAGAATGGAAGGTTTCCTTAGTAACCATGATACCAAAGCCAGGAAAGGATCACACAAAAGTTGAGTCATACAGACCTATTAGCTTATTATCTAATATTTCAAAGCTATTTGAGAAACTACTAGTGTCAAAATTAACGCCGATTTTAAATGAAAATAGATGTATTCCAAACCATCAATTCGGTTTTAGAAGAAAGCACAGCACAATTGAACAAACTCATCGAATACATAGTAAATGTCATAAGAAAAGCCTTTGAAGAAAAAAAATATTACTCAGCACTCTTCATCGATGTGTCTCAAGCTTTTGATAAAGGTTTACTACTGAAATTGCAGCAAAACTTACCAGCAAACATACACAAGCTGTTAGAAAGCTACTTAGTCGGTCGTCAACTTATTATTAAAGAAGGCGAATTTTTAAGTTCTCCACAGCCAATTAACGCTGGAGTTCCACAAGGCAGCATCCTGGGCCCTCTATTATACTTAATTTATACTTCGGACTTGCCAACAAACAGCTACACCCATACCTCAACATTTGCGGACGACACAGCTTTTCTAAGCGTACACGCAAACTGTCAAGAAGCATCTCGTTACTTATAGGATCATATATTTGAACTAGAAAGGTGGTTAAAAAAATGGGTGGATGAGCCAAAATGCGCACATATAACAATCACATTGCGTCGGGAAACATGCCCCCCTATTAAAATAAATAATCAAATAATACCCCAAGACACGCATGTAAAATACCTCGGTATACATCTAGATCAGCGTTTAACGTGGAAATGGCATATAGAAGCTAAATTAACTCAAATGAAACTAAAAGCAACTCAAATTAATTGGCTTATTGGAAGAAATTCTGTTCTTAGTCTCGATTGCAAACTTCGGGATTTTACTGGATCCCGGTATTTTACGGCATCCCGGGGGTTTTCGGGATATCATGATTTTTCGGCATTTGGGATTTTTGAAAATCAAAAGAAAAATGCTTTTTATAGATATTTATTAAAAAAAAATGTCTTTAAAAGAGGTTTGGAAACAAAAGTTTTATAATTCATTTAATATTACAAAGTTGTTTAATGATTAAATTAATTACAAAAATTTGTAAAAATTGTAAGTGTGATCCATTAATGATTATTTTAATTAAAAATATGATAAAAAGAACAACGTACGATTTCCAGCAATGTGTTAATTGATTCAATTAAAAGATAATTAACATATAAACTATAATTTACTCAATTACCGCAGTTGTAAGTTCCATCTTTTGATAGAATAAATTCACAAAATCGTTTTGCAATTCTGGAGGGTGAATCTTTTGAAGCACCTTACGTAATAAAATCGTCGAAGCCACCGATATATCTTAGAGAGCAAAACTCAATTGAGCTAATAAAAAGTTTAATATCGCTGATAGGTCAAAATACGTTTTACGTTGCTGCAATCAAGCGTGGTAATATAAACGAGACAAAAATACAGATTAATCATGAGAATGATTATCGTAAAATAATTAATAAGTTTGAAGCACTTAAAAAAAGCTTCTATACGTACCAACTGAAAAGCAGTAAAGGTCTTCAAGTTGTGATTAAGGGCATTGACTCATGCGTGGACCCAGACGAAATAAAATCATTTTTAGAAGAAAAAGGCTTCAAAATAAAAAATGTTACAAATATTAAAAATAGAGAAAAAAATCCCCAGCCCCTATTTCGAGTGGAGTGAGAGCCCGGCAAACAGTAAAGAGAGCCCGCCAACATAAAAATGAACTAGAATACTTTCTTAAAAATAAACAAATTGATGTTATGATGGTTTCTGAAACTCATCTGACCTCAAGAAATACGTTTAAAATCAATGGTTATATATTATATGATACCCAGGACCCTCGAGGTAGAACACTACTTAATGTGTGATCATCGTGAAGATTATCTCCAAGCAACGAACATTTGCGTTGAGGAATTAAATCGAAACCTAGTAATTTCATCATTATACTCCTCACCAAGATTTCCAATATCAGAAAGCCAATATAATAAATATTTCAAATCATTAGGACCCTGCTTCCTGGCTGCTGGCGATTACAACGCTAAACACACTTTCTGGGGGTGACGACTTATTACGCCTAAGGGTCGTGTCTTGTTTAACACATTTTGTAAAATGAATCTAAATGGGTCGCGAGCGGACAACCAACATATTGGCCTACTGATCAGCAAAAAGTTCCAGATGTCACCGATTTTGGCGTGCTTAAAAACATCCCCGCAGAAACGATTCATGTTGAAGCTTCCTTAGAACTATCTTCCGATCACACACCTACAATTGTAACGTTAATGAACCCAAATAGAATTGTATCTACGTCTGGTTACTTAGCGACGTCAGCCACACAAATAAATTTGTTAAAATATAAAAAATATCTTAGTGCCCATTGCACAGTAAATATTCCGCTTAGTACACCGAAGAACGTGGATCTCGCTATTGTTAATTTTGACAGTTATATCAAACTATACTCCTCACCAAGATTTCCAATATCAGAAAGCCAATATAATAAATATTTCAAATCATTAGGACCCTGCTTCCTGGCTGCTGGCGATTACAACGCTAAACACACTTTCTGGGGGTGACGACTTATTACGCCTAAGGGTCGTGTCTTGTTTAACACATTTTGTAAAATGAATCTAAATGGGTCGCGAGCGGACAACCAACATATTGGCCTACTGATCAGCAAAAAGTTCCAGATGTCACCGATTTTGGCGTGCTTAAAAACATCCCCGCAGAAACGATTCATGTTGAAGCTTCCTTAGAACTATCTTCCGATCACACACCTACAATTGTAACGTTAATGAACCCAAATAGAATTGTATCTACGTCTGGTTACTTAGCGACGTCAGCCACACAAATAAATTTGTTAAAATATAAAAAATATCTTAGTGCCCATTGCACAGTAAATATTCCGCTTAGTACACCGAAGAACGTGGATCTCGCTATTGTTAATTTTGACAGTTATATCAAACTAGCTGTTCAACATTCCAGCATAACCCTCAAAAAAACCAAAAATAATAACATATATTCTACAGATGTCGAGCGTCTCTTGACTGAAAAAAGGAGAGTTCGAAGAGAGTGGCAATTGCACAGATCCCCCCAACTTAAGACTTTATTAAAAGAGTGCACAAAAAGGCTAAGAAAGTTACTGCAGTCTCATAAAACGGCTTCCCTGGAAAAATATCTTAAGGAACTTGATGCAACTCCACAATCAGACTACTCATTATGGCGTGCAGCTAGAAATCTCAATAGACCAGTTATATCTAAGCCACCATTAAGAAACTTGAATGGAAGTTGGGCAAGAGATGACATTGAAAAAGGAAATCTGTTTCTTCATCATCTGAAAAATGTATTTACCCTTAATACATCTCACGATATAGCACTCGAGTTACCGCATGTAAATGTTAGAGCAGCTATTCCCCTAAGATTCGAGTTAAGAGAAATCGAAAAGGTTATTTGTGATTTAAACACCAAGAAGGCTCCCGGTATTGATAAGATCAGTAATAAAATGCTTTTGGAGCTACCAAGTATAGCAAAGAAAATTATTCTTATTATTTTTAATGCTATTTTACGCCTTCAATATTACCCTCAAGAATGGAAGGTTTCCTTAGTAACCATGATACCAAAGCCAGGAAAGGATCACACAAAAGTTGAGTCATACAGACCTATTAGCTTATTATCTAATATTTCAAAGCTATTTGAGAAACTACTAGTGTCAAAATTAACGCCGATTTTAAATGAAAATAGATGTATTCCAAACCATCAATTCGGTTTTAGAAGAAAGCACAGCACAATTGAACAAACTCATCGAATACATAGTAAATGTCATAAGAAAAGCCTTTGAAGAAAAAAAATATTACTCAGCACTCTTCATCGATGTGTCTCAAGCTTTTGATAAAGGTTTACTACTGAAATTGCAGCAAAACTTACCAGCAAACATACACAAGCTGTTAGAAAGCTACTTAGTCGGTCGTCAACTTATTATTAAAGAAGGCGAATTTTTAAGTTCTCCACAGCCAATTAACGCTGGAGTTCCACAAGGCAGCATCCTGGGCCCTCTATTATACTTAATTTATACTTCGGACTTGCCAACAAACAGCTACACCCATACCTCAACATTTGCGGACGACACAGCTTTTCTAAGCGTACACGCAAACTGTCAAGAAGCATCTCGTTACTTATAGGATCATATATTTGAACTAGAAAGGTGGTTAAAAAAATGGGTGGATGAGCCAAAATGCGCACATATAACAATCACATTGCGTCGGGAAACATGCCCCCCTATTAAAATAAATAATCAAATAATACCCCAAGACACGCATGTAAAATACCTCGGTATACATCTAGATCAGCGTTTAACGTGGAAATGGCATATAGAAGCTAAATTAACTCAAATGAAACTAAAAGCAACTCAAATTAATTGGCTTATTGGAAGAAATTCTGTTCTTAGTCTCGATTGCAAACTTCGGGATTTTACTGGATCCCGGTATTTTACGGCATCCCGGGGGTTTTCGGGATATCATGATTTTTCGGCATTTGGGATTTTTGAAAATCAAAAGAAAAATGCTTTTTATAGATATTTATTAAAAAAAAATGTCTTTAAAAGAGGTTTGGAAACAAAAGTTTTATAATTCATTTAATATTACAAAGTTGTTTAATGATTAAATTAATTACAAAAATTTGTAAAAATTGTAAGTGTGATCCATTAATGATTATTTTAATTAAAAATATGATAAAAAGAACAACGTACGATTTCCAGCAATGTGTTAATTGATTCAATTAAAAGATAATTAACATATAAACTATAATTTACTCAATTACCGCAGTTGTAAGTTCCATCTTTTGATAGAATAAATTCACAAAATCGTTTTGCAATTCTGGAGGGTGAATCTTTTGAAGCACCTTACGTAATAAAATCGTCGAAGCCACCGATATATCTTAGAGAGCAAAACTCAATTGAGCTAATAAAAAGTTTAATATCGCTGATAGGTCAAAATACGTTTTACGTTGCTGCAATCAAGCGTGGTAATATAAACGAGACAAAAATACAGATTAATCATGAGAATGATTATCGTAAAATAATTAATAAGTTTGAAGCACTTAAAAAAAGCTTCTATACGTACCAACTGAAAAGCAGTAAAGGTCTTCAAGTTGTGATTAAGGGCATTGACTCATGCGTGGACCCAGACGAAATAAAAACATTTTTAGAAGAAAAAGGCTTCAAAATAAAAAATGTTACAAATATTAAAAATAGAGAAAAAATCCCCAGCCCCTATTTCGAGTGGAGTGAGAGCCCGGCAAACAGTAAAGAGAGCCCGCCAACATAAAAATGAACTAGAATACTTTCTTAAAAATAAACAAATTGATGTTATGATGGTTTCTGAAACTCATCTGACCTCAAGAAATACGTTTAAAATCAATGGTTATATATTATATGATACCCAGGACCCTCGAGGTAGAACACTACTTAATGTGTGATCATCGTGAAGATTATCTCCAAGCAACGAACATTTGCGTTGAAGAATTAAATCGAAACCTAGTAATTTCATCATTATACTCCTCACCAAGATTTCCAATATCAGAAAGCCAATATAATAAATATTTCAAATCATTAGGACCCTGCTTCCTGGCTGCTGGCGATTACAACGCTAAACACACTTTCTGGGGGTGACGACTTATTACGCCTAAGGGTCGTGTCTTGTTTAACACATTTTGTAAAATGAATCTAAATGGGTCGCGAGCGGACAACCAACATATTGGCCTACTGATCAGCAAAAAGTTCCAGATGTCACCGATTTTGGCGTGCTTAAAAACATCCCCGCAGAAACGATTCATGTTGAAGCTTCCTTAGAACTATCTTCCGATCACACACCTACAATTGTAACGTTAATGAACCCAAATAGAATTGTATCTACGTCTGGTTACTTAGCGACGTCAGCCACACAAATAAATTTGTTAAAATATAAAAAATATCTTAGTGCCCATTGCACAGTAAATATTCCGCTTAGTACACCGAAGAACGTGGATCTCGCTATTGTTAATTTTGACAGTTATATCAAACTAGCTGTTCAACATTCCAGCATAACCCTCAAAAAAACCAAAAATAATAACATATATTCTACAGATGTCGAGCGTCTCTTGACTGAAAAAAGGAGAGTTCGAAGAGAGTGGCAATTGCACAGATCCCCCCAACTTAAGACTTTATTAAAAGAGTGCACAAAAAGGCTAAGAAAGTTACTGCAGTCTCATAAAACGGCTTCCCTGGAAAAATATCTTAAGGAACTTGATGCAACTCCACAATCAGACTACTCATTATGGCGTGCAGCTAGAAATCTCAATAGACCAGTTATATCTAAGCCACCATTAAGAAACTTGAATGGAAGTTGGGCAAGAGATGACATTGAAAAAGGAAATCTGTTTCTTCATCATCTGAAAAATGTATTTACCCTTAATACATCTCACGATATAGCACTCGAGTTACCGCATGTAAATGTTAGAGCAGCTATTCCCCTAAGATTCGAGTTAAGAGAAATCGAAAAGGTTATTTGTGATTTAAACACCAAGAAGGCTCCCGGTATTGATAAGATCAGTAATAAAATGCTTTTGGAGCTACCAAGTATAGCAAAGAAAATTATTCTTATTATTTTTAATGCTATTTTACGCCTTCAATATTACCCTCAAGAATGGAAGGTTTCCTTAGTAACCATGATACCAAAGCCAGGAAAGGATCACACAAAAGTTGAGTCATACAGACCTATTAGCTTATTATCTAATATTTCAAAGCTATTTGAGAAACTACTAGTGTCAAAATTAACGCCGATTTTAAATGAAAATAGATGTATTCCAAACCATCAATTCGGTTTTAGAAGAAAGCACAGCACAATTGAACAAACTCATCGAATACATAGTAAATGTCATAAGAAAAGCCTTTGAAGAAAAAAAATATTACTCAGCACTCTTCATCGATGTGTCTCAAGCTTTTGATAAAGGTTTACTACTGAAATTGCAGCAAAACTTACCAGCAAACATACACAAGCTGTTAGAAAGCTACTTAGTCGGTCGTCAACTTATTATTAAAGAAGGCGAATTTTTAAGTTCTCCACAGCCAATTAACGCTGGAGTTCCACAAGGCAGCATCCTGGGCCCTCTATTATACTTAATTTATACTTCGGACTTGCCAACAAACAGCTACACCCATACCTCAACATTTGCGGACGACACAGCTTTTCTAAGCGTACACGCAAACTGTCAAGAAGCATCTCGTTACTTATAGGATCATATATTTGAACTAGAAAGGTGGTTAAAAAAATGGGTGGATGAGCCAAAATGCGCACATATAACAATCACATTGCGTCGGGAAACATGCCCCCCTATTAAAATAAATAATCAAATAATACCCCAAGACACGCATGTAAAATACCTCGGTATACATCTAGATCAGCGTTTAACGTGGAAATGGCATATAGAAGCTAAATTAACTCAAATGAAACTAAAAGCAACTCAAATTAATTGGCTTATTGGAAGAAATTCTGTTCTTAGTCTCGATTGCAAACTTCTACTTTACAACTCTATCTTAAAGCAGTTATGGGGCACTGCCTCGGCTTCTAACATCGAAAAAATTCAAAGGCGCCAAAATAAACTTCTTCGAATAATCACAAGCGCCCCCTGGTACTTCAAAAACTCAAATATCCACAAGGATCTCAATGTGCCATTAGCAAAAACTATGATAACGAAATATGCAGTAAAATATTTAAAAAGGCTGGAACTGCACCCAAATCCATTAGCTCGAAATATTTTAAATTATGGCGGCCACACTCGCTTAAGAAGAAGAGACACTGCAGCACTCACCCAATCAGATGAGCGATAAACACCTACACATGTGAACAGAAACCGTGATGACTAAATCTTTTTTGTCTGTCACTGACAGGACATAAAGCAAATTTTAAGATAAGATTTGATTAATTATTGTTAGTTCATATTTAATATATGAAGATTCAATAAATAAATATTGAAAAAAAAAATATATCTATGTTTTAAATTTCATAAATATTGGCTTAATAGTGGGCACAAAGACCCTATTCCGGAAAGCAGCTTTTATGAGGGCTATATGAAATTATGGACCGAATCCGCCCATTTTCAATAGGCTTAATTATTGTGCCAATTAGAACCTGTGTTCCAAATTCCATCAAATTATCTATAAAATTGCGGCCTGTACTTTGCGCACAAGGTTACATGGCCAGCCAGCCAGCCGGACGGACATCGTTGGATCGACTCAGAAAGTAATTGTTAGTCAATGGGTATAAAAATGCTATATAAAATGCCAAATGCTAAAAGAAAGTTTTGCAGCTAAACCAAATTTTTTAATGTTAAATATAGCTGCAAAAATGCTAAAATGGTCACACTGATTCTTTTACTTAAATATTTTCAGATTTTGTTTTTCTCACTATTTTTCTTTTACTTAGTAATTCTGTGTTGTTTGCGAGAAATTATTTTCGCAGATTTTATTTAATACATATTTATTTCATTTACGGTTTTTTTTTCTTTATTTTTCTTAACTTTATTTTGCTAAACTTTGTTAAAAGCGTAGAAATTATAGAGATCGCCCATATTCCCCATATCTATTATTTACACAATTAAGAACAGAATGTCTGCATCCAAGTTTAACTTTTTGCTTTATTGCATTTTATTACATTTTAGTACTTTAAACATTTTACGTTTTCTCCAACTAATCAAATAACCTTAAATTAATGTACATACATATTTTAAGATGGGGCAGATTTACATCAATGAAATGCCAAAATATGTAAAAATATTTGAAATTGGAAAATTTAAACAAAATAGTTTTTGCGATTTGCGAAAAGAAAAAACTAAAAAGATGCGAAAGACAAATTCGCAAACGCATTAAAGAGTACCAATCGCTAGATTTGCGACCACTTTCTTAGCCTCCAGATATAAATACAAGTTGTACAAAAACTTTGGTAAAGAAACGTTTTGCTTGTTTTGTGTACTTTTTCAAAGTTAAATAAGAAGCAAAAATTTCCATATTCTATTTTTTATTATTATTTAGTTAAATACATCTCATTTTCAAAGTTATTATTATGAAACCCATATCGGGCATGCTGCTGGTGTCTTATAATTGTGAGCTTTTCTGTAGACAAAGGGGCAATACAACAAAAGTGAAAGAAAACATATGTATAACGGAGGGGGTAATTTAATAAATAATATTAATATTCTCTGACTCTCTGGGATGGGTTAGTGTAAGAACTACAATCTTGATTTAAAAAATATATAAAACAAAAACACATTTTTTTTTATTAGAGTCAACATATTATATGCACCACAAGCTAACTCATAATGGGCCAACCATTAGTTAGCCAGTTCGCAGAAACTAACTAAAAATTAGCTGAGGACATTGTGTGTAAAAACTGAATAGCTTTAACAATGCAAATTAGTTAAGCCTATAGTACACGGCATGTAAAAAGACACATGCGCATGTGGTTCTGACATAATTTTGACGTCATCACACAACACGCAATGTTTATTGTGGCTTTGCATTGACGTCAAAATTACGCCAGAACCACATGCGCATGTGTATTTTTACATGCCGTGTACTATAGGCTTTAGTTTTTGAGTCACCTGTGACTAACTTCTGATTAACCATGAGTTAACTTTAAGCTTATTCATTTTCGGACAGGGTAGCTTGTGATTAACCATGAGTTAACTTTAAGTTAACTCATTTTCCGACAGGGTTTTATGGCCTTAATGGTTTGTGAATTGGATAATTCGAGTATAGTGCCATCTGCTGGGAAGTAGCTATAACTTCAGTAAAAAGTAATATTTAAAAACTTGTTTATAATCATAAACTGCAATGAATGATTTCCTAATGGAAATATAAGGGTACGAAAAAATTCCTCGCGAAAATAATTTAATTAAATTTTTTCGTTTTTAAATTTGGGCATTTCCATGAGTATGTCAACCATGACTTTTTAAATTATGGTAGAAAGGAAAAGAACACACAAACTTTACTATGAAGAGGTACATATGTATGTATTAATAGCTTGGTACAATTTTTAAAAGAAAAAAATAAAAGTTTATAAACTGATAATCTCCTTGATTCGCTTTTAAAACGTACTCGCAAAATATTCGCTTGAATTTCACGAATACGAATGAAATGGGCGAATTTTCGGCGATACGAATATTCTTAACCTTCCTATACCCGCGCTAATTTTTGTACCACATATATACGCGCGGTCTCACAGACCGAAAATTTGATACCCTCTTTCATAGATTTCGAAATCAAACCCTTAACAAATAAAATTTTTTTTAACTTAAAGATACATATAATAAAACCACTTAACTATGCATTAAAGTAATTTTCTTTAATTTTATTGATTTGCAATCTTTTACAAAATAGTCAACGAAATTGATGATTTTTTTTGGATACAACAAAAACAAAACTAAAACATTTTTTTTCCTCAAAAAAAAAAACAAAAATTAACTTTTGCAATTCTGAAAACACTTGATTTTCAATATATTTATAAATCACAGGTTGAATTAGCATTCAGCCTTAAAGTAAAAATCAGGACATACAGCAACCGACCCGCGTCGGTCTCACAGAGCGAATGTTACTAAATAAACCAGGACGGGCACCTCCTACAAACACGTGGAGTGCACTTAAATAAAAATGTCTATAAATCTAGCAGCTAACAGCAAACTCAACTTTCTAGCGTTTCTGGAAAAATAAATATGCATAGAAAAGTATTTCGTCGGTCTCTTAGACCATCGCGCGGCTATAGGAAGGTTAACATCACTAAACGGATGTCACTCAAAAAATGGTCGCGTAAGCTAAGGAATGTATAAATCCGTTAGCATTTCATGTTTTTTTTAAATAAGTTTTTAGGAGAAGTGTCTCGCTGAAACAAAACGTAAATAAATATTCATAAATTAAACTTTTTTGTGAAGTATTTATATGGCTAATACCAACTTTTAAAAAATAATTTTCTTGTTTTAATTTTTTGGAGTTGTTAAAGTGTAAACTATTTGGGTACTTAGGACTGCACTTGGTTTTAAAGTATGGAATCAATAGCAAACAAGCATTTATTCATACTTTAAACAAGTTAGGGCTTATAAATCAGAGCAAGTTAAACTCTGTTTTTGGTTTACAATGTGCATAACCGACAAATCTATAAATTAGTTAACATATAAACCATCTTTAAACGCATAAAATTGGGCGTTTGAACTACCAATACAGACCATATGAATTTGACATTTATCGTAGTGCTGCCACATGTTACTTTTGAAACTACATAAAATACACTTACTGATATTCGGCTGTGCCGAATCTTTGATACCCTCCACCGACAGGAGTGGGCTCTATATGATAAATACATATATATTATTAACTAAGCTTCACAAAAACGAACGTCAGCATTAAAATTGGTAGCGGTTTAGAAATATTTTAAATTATTGACCGACAATAAGAAAGTTTAATGCGTTTCTTGTTAGAACTTTGAACTGGCTTGAGTAAAATATCATGATTCGTAACAGTTTTATCCGAAATAAAATGGTTTTAAGGAAGGTAATTTGTATTGGACCTATGGTAAATCATGGACCAATCATCCCAAAATTCCGAAGACTGATTTCTGGTATTAGAAAAAATAAATTAGAATAAATTTCAATACAGCAGTGTTATTAGTTGTAGCGTTAACAGTGAATTTCACAAAATTGCATGATATTTTTATCTAATATTAATCTAAGTTGAAAGAAATTTTACCGCCATATCTATATCTGTAAAGGTTTTAGACGAATTTAATTAGTTTCCGAAGGTGGGCTTTAGTTGGTTTTAGGCGCACTAAACTGTTTTCCGAGAGTAGGGTTTATATGGGGCCTAGGGTAAATTATGAACCGATCTTTACGAAATTTAACAGTATGATTTGCAGTCGTATAAAGCAAATTCGTGCAATTTTTATATAATTCCGTGCATTATTCCACCATTTATGTTAGTTTTTGTATCAAAATTATCCAATTTTTTAGGGTGGTGGTTCCACATTTTGATGCATAGTTCGGATAATACTGAACCGATGATGCTGGATTTCAATCCCAAGCTGCTTAGGATAACTACAAGCAATTTGAGATCAATTTTGTTCTTTTCTTTTGCGTTTTTCGAAAGTGAGCGTGTTTTTAACAGACGGACATGGCGGCTTAACTGTTGGATCTCTAAAAAAATATGTTCTTGTAAAAATCAACTTTAATATAACAATATCTAAAAAACTCAAGATAATACAAAGTAAAATAATAAATAAGGCAAATTTATAAAATAATTTCGTTTTTAAAACTTCTGCTCAGTTCTTTGTGCGGCAAAACAATACTATTCAAAAGTATTTTCTCCGAAGGCACCTGTACAAAACACCCTGAAAATAAAAATAATAAGAATAAATTTTTTAATAATTTAATAAAAAAATATAATTATTAAATCTCTAAATATTCGTATAAATTTACCTTACTATCAGCCATGTCACAGAGTACAATTCCGTTCGGAAACGGAATTCATTCCGTATTTTTGTGCTGCAGAAAATTACGAAAATACTTTGCGGAATGAAACCATTTTTATTTTCATAAACGAAATGGGAGTTTTCTGTATTTTAAGGACCAAAAAACTATCAAAATATACTTTCTATCAATAAACAAATATGTTTTCCTCGATTCCGAACGGAATTGTACTCTGCGACATGGCTGTATATACAAATATGAATATATACCAGAGCTGTAAATGAATCATTCATTTTTTATTTGAGTTCGTTACGAATTAGATAAATTTTGAATTAATTCTTTTCACAACAAAAAAGAATTGAATAAAATTCGAATCAGTTCAAAGGAATTAGGCAGAAATTAATTTCCATTCGTTCCCAATTCAAATGAATTTGTAAAATGAATTGCAATTCGTTTTCAATTCAACTGAATTTGTTAAAGTGAATTGCAATTCATTCTACAAATTCATTTGAATTGAATTAATTTGAATTCATTCAAATGAATTAAAACATTGAATTGCAATTCAAATTAATGAAATCAAAAATGAGTTGTAATCAATCAAATTCAAGAGCAGATCTAGGGAAAATAAAAAATAGAAATTTCTCCTACCATAATGAAAATATTCAGTACACAAATTGAAAAGCCCTGTACTGGATCCGCGCCTGATCAAAGAAAACATGATGTTTGGAGTTTGTATTTTCAAGAAGAACCGAATTTTATTTTGAAATATGCTGAACGACAAAACACATTTAATATTCAAGAAGCAATTAATGATTTTTGAAATTTTGTGACCCACGACCACCTAACGACAAACTTTTTGGTAATATTTATGTTACATTTATTTAAAAAAATAAAACCAATGTATGTAGTTCAAAACACAATTGTGTTTCATAAATATGCTAAACATATATATAAGGTGGTTACATTTTAAAGGCCGATGTTGATTTTGAATAAAACACAAATTACTTAGGAAATTATTGTCATTTCTTTTTATTATGATAATATTGGTATGGTTCAATTATGTATGGAACAAAAAATTGGCCATGGTCCATTGTTTCGTTAGCTGTGTGGCAAGTGGTACCGCCCTGTTGGAACCACATATCGTCTACATCCATATCTACCAATTCGGGCCATAAAAAGTTCCGTATCATCTCACGATAGCGAACGCCATTCACAGTAACTGCCTGACCGGCCTCATTTTGGAAAAAATACGGCCCGACGATGCCGCCAGTCCATAAACCGCACCAAACAGTCACTCTTTGTGGGTGCATTGGTTTTTCGACAATCACTCTTGGATTATCATTCGCTCAAATGCGGAAATTCTGCTTATTGACAAATCCACTGAGGTGAAAATGTACCTCATCACTGAAGATGATTTTCACGATATGCATTTTAAGGGGGGGGGTGCTTTAATACCATGGGAGGTAGAACCATGATGGCTTTATCTCTCATTCAAAAGGGAGATAAAGTCTTTTATTTTTTTGTTCATTTGAATGGGAGATAAAGCCATCATGGCCTTAGCTCCCATAAGTAATATTAGAAAATGGCTTTATCTCTCATTTCAGTTTTGAAGAACTTTTGCATTTTACATTGATTAATAGTTATCTTATTTTTATAATTAAAAGGTAATGATTTTCCCTTTTACTAAAGTTAAGTATTGAAATCTGGCTTCGCATGGTAAAGTTTTTCTGCGAGGCGGCCTGCGGACGGGTTTTCTCCTCCAATAGGACGCGGCAGGTGGCTTAGCTGAATAAAGTTTTCCTGCGTGCGTCGCAAGAATAAAAAAGAAAAAATATGGCTTTGTCTCGCACTTGCGAAAAAAAATATGGCTATATCTCTCATTTCGCAAAATTTTAAATATGACCTTACCTCTCAATGATTGGGCAATAAGGTCATTATGGCTTTATCTCCCATTCAATTGAGCAATAAAGCCATCAAGGCCTTATCTCACATGGTTTTAAAGCTCGTGCCTTAGCTGTTAACAATATTAGTATTGTGGTGAAAATTAAATTCAATGAACTTAAGCCTAATAAAAATATCTAAATTTGGATTAAAACCCATTAACAGTTCAATAAAATAACCACAATAGTAGTAATATTGTTAACATTGAACTGTTAATGGTTTTTAGTCCAAATTTAGATATTTTTAATTAGGCTTAAGTTCATAGTAAGAATTTCGAGAAACCGAACACAGCTTTGACAGCAAAAAATGTTATGTTGAGGTTAAAATTTGCCAGAATCTTTAAAATTCGATTGAAAAATTAAAAAAAAATAGGTACAAATATAAGATTATTTAAACAAAAATTTTTGTTAAACACATCTTTAATAATACAGTGAACTCTCGGTAGTGTGAACTTCCAATATGGTGAACTATCCAGTAATGTTAACACCTGTGTTTTTATATTAAAGCTCTAAATAGTGAACAGAGTTTAATGGCTCTAAATAGTGAACAAAATGTTGGCGGTTCTTTTTTATTTTCTAATTTTGGGAATCCCTCGATTGAGTTAAAAATTAAAACAATACATGCATACATACTTTGAGTTTTATTAATGAAGGTTAGTTGTCTTTCTTTACACATAGAAATTACTTCAATTTAATATTTTTTTGTACATATGTATGTACCTGAAAAATTACAAAAATGCCTAAGAATAACCGAAAGTTTTTAACCATCAATGATGTACCATTTTCAGCTTAAATAAAACCTTTTTCAAATAAAACGAAACCTTTTTGAAATAAAACGAAACCTTTTTTGGAATAAACGAAACTTTATTCAAAATAAATGAAACTTTATTCAAATTTACGAAACCTTTTTTAAAATAAACGAAACTTTATTTAAATACAGTTAAACATTTTTCAAATTAAATTAAATAAACATTTTTCAAATTAAATTAAATAGAATCTTTTAAGGTTTTATAGCCTATTTCGTATAAATATATTTATACGAAAGAAAGAATTCTTTCGCACATCGGAAATAGGCTATTAGTTTTTTTTTGCCAAAGAAGGTGAAAGAGCTCATGTTGTTTTCTCAACCATAAGGAGAAGAAGCAATACTCTCATTGCTACGACAGATAAAATGGGCGTTGTTTACCATAAAGCTATTTCTGTTTCCACTGTGAGTTCGGCCCGTTTCTAAGTATTTCTTTGGGAGCTCTTAGATAAAATCGAATGCAGCCCAATGCTACAAATCTTATTTTTCATTATGGATAATGCCAGAATCCATAAATCACAAGTAATATGACATATGGTGGACAATAGTGAATGTTCACTAAAATTTTGCCATCTTATTCTCTTATGCTGAACCCGATAGAGAATACATTTTCAAAGTTAAAATTTCATGCCCATTAAGTTATTTTACTACTGATCGTAACATAGTTAGTGTCGACTAAAGCGACGAGATAATAAGCTCTTCATAAATCAGTAATGCAAAGCAATAAAAAAACAAATTTCCTACAAAATTTTAAAAATGGTTTAATTTATTTTGAAAAATGTTTAAATGTATTTGGATAAAGTTTCGTTTATTTTGAATAGTTTCGTTTATTTTGAAAAATGTTTCGTTTAATTTCAAAAAGGTTTCGTTTAATTTGAAATAGGCTTTATTTAAACTGAAAATGCTATAAATATGATATTCTGCAACTTTTGGAAAAAGGTACAAGTGTTTCAGCAGTTATGTTACAAATACCCAGAGTTTCAATACTACAAATAAAGTAGTAAAAATATTTTTATTTAGCTGCAACATTTTCGTTTTGTTAGTAAATGTTAAAACTAAAAATGTTGAATTAAAATGTTTACAAAAATTGCAATAAATAAACGCAATATATGAAGACGATTTTTTGCTACACATCAACATATAGAAATGGTGAAGGTATTTGCGTGATAGCACTAATTTTTTTAAACATATGGAAGAACTTACATACACACATACAGACATACTTATGTAAATACTTGTTTCTAGAATTTTTGAACCTGTAAATACATATTTATGTAATTAGTAGCATTTAACCCGCTACTTTATTAACGTCTCCTCTTCTTTCGTAAGCATATTTTTATGCCAATGTTTATTTTTCTAGGTTTTAACTTGTTTAAACGCTAGCATTTATGTAATTCGCTACTTTGTCCGGCCCTTTTTTATGATCATATTTGTGTGCCTAAGGTTATAGTTATGCTACTAACATTTTTTATCTTATGGGATGATAATCACTCAGGACCTTGCAGCTAAATTTTGAGTCTCTTCAAAGTACCAAAAAATAAATTACCAATTTCGCCCCTTAAACGTTTGAATTTCGAAAAAATGCCAAATTTGGCTTTGCATTTTTTAGATAAGTTTCGAATGTGATATAACTTTTATTTCTATGTTTATTGGCTTAAAAGATAGGGGGACGACAAAAAAGTACCAAAATACTACCTGAAAGAGCAAAATTTCAAAAAAGTACCAGACACTCGTCCACTTAATTTTTTAAAGACAACGATAGGTATTACATTTCATTGTATCTCTCTAAGTTTTGGAAATATAAGGTTACCGAATTTACCCTTGTTACCCCCTAAACATTCGACTTTACAAAAATCCCGTTTTAGTGGATCTATTTGGGAAGAGTCCAGCCACCGAAACAAATTTCAAGTTTTTAGCTTCAGGCGTTTAGGCTGTGCGATCATAAAGCAATCAGTCAATAATGTAACAATTCTATATAAATATACATATACATATATAGATACACAAGCCTTTAATAATATTGTAAATAATTTAGGGTTCTTTCAGTAAAATTTCCTTTTATTTTCTATTTATTTTATTTATTTTTTTTTTTAACGAATGCATTTTACTTATCGTCTTATTTTGCATTTGTGTTCATTTATTACGAAGATGTTCATTTTATAAGAACCAAACGTGTGTGGAAAAAATGAAAGCTTTTTCAGTCACTCACCTAAAATGTGTTCGTTTTTTTTACGAACGAACAAATATTTTCATTTTCTAAAAACAGGCTGTTATAACAAAAATCTTTAAAAAAAATTTAGCATTTTTTAAAATAATTTTTTATCATTTTTAACCATGTCTTAAAAATTTTTAAGCTCTGGGGTCTAATCACCGCATACGATATCGAGCAAAATTGATCGACATTTTTTATTTTGGTATCATAACACTCGATATCGAATGAAATGTATCGTAATTTGAGATGATAGCATTCGATATCGAGCAACCAAAGGCATGACATCTCTCGAGTTTTCATTTGATACGTCAGTGGCTATCGTATGCAGAAAAATAGGATAGTTTACTCGATACGATAGTTTACTCGATACGATAGTTTACTCGATATGGAATGCGGTGATTAGACCCCTGGTCACACTGCTTTCTAGACTTTTTAAGTAAAAAAAAACACAGTATGGCCCTACAGTTGTTTGAAATCGTAAATGTGACCAAATTCGATAATGCGAACTACCTGGGTTTTTATTAGTTCTCATTATCGCTCGCGAGTTCACTGTATTTTTACACTATTTGATTAAAATAAAAAATTAAGTTTCTCTTAGCAAATAAACAAATTTTGATAAGATTTTCGCCGATACCTTATAATTCAATTCCTATTCTGCCGCTACCCGACAATTCCAGTTTATCGTGGGAATTTAAAATCTAACAATTTTTTGTCTTTGGTCTATACTAGGTGATATACAAAACTAGAGTAATGATTTAATTACAAAATCAATTCAAATTTCAATTAGTTCAATTCAAATGAGTTGAAAATTAATTGCTAATTCTTTTTTCTAATTAATTTGAATGCATTCAAATAAATTTGAAGAATGAATTGCAATTCACTTTAACAAATTCATTTGAATTGAAAACGAATTGCAATTCATTTGACAAATTCATTTGAATTAGAAATGAATTGCAATTAAATTTTACCAAATTCATTTGAATTGACTCAAATTTCATTTAATTCATTTTTTTGTGTGAAAAGAGTTAATTCAAAATTTTCTAATTAAGGGCATGAATGCTTCGTGAATTAATTCAAAAATGAATGATTCATTTACAGCTCTGATATATACATATGTACATATATGTATATTGTTACGAAGTTAGATTTGTCTAAGAATTATTTATGATTTTAGTTATAAGTTATCTTGTTAATTATAGTTTTATGTCATATAAGTTACTATTTTTATGAACGCCACTGTAACTAAATTGTCTAGCAATTGTAATTGTAGACTTTAGATTTAAAATAATTCGAACATAATTTTCTAGAAACTACTAGACGGTTCTTGAACCAACTAGGAATAGTTTTGAACTATAAATACAGGCTAACTCATAAAAGTTTAGTTTGATTGGAGACATTAAACGGTTCAGATCGTTACTTACAATAGTGGTTAAATTTTGTGAACATTATAATTAATTTCAATAAAGTTTGTTAAGTTAAATTCGTGTGTGCATCAATTTTAATTTGCAATTAAAAGAACTCAAAGGTTTATTAGAAAGGAAATAAACCTTAACGCGTTTTATTAAGTAAAAACGTAATAATTGGTGTCAGAAGTGGGATTGTAATAAATAAAAAATTGATAAACAATGAAATTCGATGAGCTTAAAGTTGAGCAGCTTAAGAAGGAGTTGGGCAAGTTGGATCTGCCGACTGCAGGAAATAAAGCTGAGCTGCAGAGAAGATTAATCGATGAATTTAAGCGACGCAACATTGACATTGCAGCTTATGAATTTGACGAAAAAGAAGAAACAGGAGGCTTATTCTGAATTGCGATGCGATAATCAATGCGATGCGAAAACACATAAATGCGAACAATTGCTATTCTGTATTGCGATATTCGCAGTTTTTTTTTAATCGCATTTCAAATGCGAAAAGGTGGCAAGTCGGTATTCTACATTGCGAAAACAAATGTCAAATTCGCAAAATTTATTCGACAACAAAATAGCATTCGCAAAGTACAAACATGTAAGTGAAAGATAATATTTTATTTATTTATTCATCATATATTAATTATTTAATTCAGGGAAGCAAGCAATAAGACCACCAAACCGCGTCAATTTGAAATAATGATAGAATTTATGAATAAGCACAGCCAATTGGCAAGAGGCCATTTGAACACACAACGCACGTGCCACAGAATCATTTTTTCTTATTTTTTTTTCTTACAGAATGTTCTAAATAAATTTTATAAACAGTTTTCACAGCCAAACACAAACAATTTTTTTATTTGTAATTTGACTTTTGTTGACACTGACATTTATTTGAGCAGCGTTGCCACGATTTGAAATAAATTGCGAATGCGATTGCGAAAGTCTAACAGAATACCAATTTTCTTTCGCATCGCATTTCATTTGCGCATCGCATTGATTTTCGCATCGCAATTCAGAATAAGCCTCCAGAAGTTGCTACCCGTGCAGTAACAAGCAACATGGATCTAAGCACAATGTTTGCTGCTATGATGCAGAAAATGGAAGAAAATTATAAAAACATGGAGAGAATGGTAAAAGAAAATTCGGCTGAAAATTCTAGAAAAATGGAAGAAAATTCTAGAAAAATGGAGGAAAACATGGAGAGAATGGTAAAAGAAAGCTCGGCAGAAAATTCGAGCACAATTCTTGCCGCAATTCAAGAAAATTCGAGAGTGACGAACGAGAAACTCCAGGCCACTAATGAAAAACTTGAGAAGCTTCAAGAAATTTCTACTGCTATAAATGAAAGAATTTAACCAGAAGATGTTTGATGTGAAAACACAAGTCACTGATGTAAAAACACAAGTCACTGATATAAAAACTGAAGTCACGGATGTAAAACAACAAGTCACGGTTTTTGATGGAAAACTACATCATCTGGAAGAAAAAGTGAATAGTCTTCAATATCAAGAGGGATCGGTGAGAGTTTTTCCAGAAGTATCGAATAGAATAAGGGCTCCAAGTTTTGATGGCAGCTCACCATTGAATGTGTTCAAGTTCCAGTTTGACACAGTTGCCAACAAAAATGCATGAAACAATGAAGAAAAAGTCATAGAGTTGATTCTGGCTTTAAAAGGAACTGCAGCTGAAATTCTAGAAAGTGTACCAGTAAGTTGCAGAAACAATTATGATGACATTATGGTAGCACTGCAACGTAAGTATGGTGGTGAACACAGAAAAGAAATATTCAAAATGGAATTACGGGGCAGAGTACAAAAGGCAAACGAGACGCTACAGAATTTCGCACTAGAGATCGAGCGTTTGGTGCAGCTTACTTATCCAGGTGAAAGTCATCCATTGTTAGATCACTTTAAGACTGAAGCATTTTTAAATGGTATACGAGATTCTGATGTAAAACTCGCGGTATGTGCATCACAGAAATCATCGTTTGCAGAAACGGTATCATTTGCCTTAGCCCAAGAAACCGCCAGGACAATTTCAAGGCCGCAAGCGTATAGGTACGAAAGCTTGATTTCTCTGCTGAGGACGAAGGAGATCTTTTAAAGGAAATGAGAAGCATGAAGGAGGCAGTTTTGCAAGCGTTGGGCGACAAGCAAAATAAAACCAAAAGCAAAGTAAAATGCTATAACTGTGGTAAGACTGGTCATATTCAACGAAACTGCAAGTCACCAAGAAAACGATCCCGATCTGCTTCGCCACAAAGAGACAACCAAAGAGCTTATCGGCAGTCATCACAAGAGTCGCCGCTGAGGCTAAGAAGAGCTAGCATAACGGAGGAAGCATCTGAAGGTTCCACGATTAATTTAGTAGTGAAAACGAGCAACAAGAATATTACGACCTGTGGGTATATCAATGGTGAAATCCGCATTTTGACTATCGACACTGGTGCAGGGCATTCCATTATAAGAGCTAATTTGATAAAGGGATAAGTCGAACCACTAAGCGGGGTCAGCTTGAGAACAGCTACGGGAGAGCCTGTCATTGTATATGGCAAAGCAAGAGTGGAAATAAGAATGGGCGATATGATCGTTTTTGATGAATTTATTGTTGCTGAAATTCTGGACGAGGTCATAATCGGGGCAGATTTTATGATTCGTCAAAACATAAGTCTAGATATGGGTCGACAAATAATGAATTGGTATGGTCTAGAAGTACCCCTTAGCGTTGGAAGTGATGCCCTTGTAAGACAGCTAGTCACTTGTAGTCGTAAGAAATTATCATCCCAGAAAGACGATAAAAAACGTGGTAGGCCGAGCACACACTCAAGACGGCCAAGAATATATGAGAAAGCAATGCATGGAGGCTGAAAACAAGAACTGCACCAATGCAATTAGCCTATTACATGTGGAGCCCAGCCAAGACTGGTCAACGGCGCAGAAAAATGATCCCATATTGGTGCGAATTATAAAGGCTAAGAAAGAAGGTAAAATACCGACTCATAAAGAAATCACATTGGAGGGTCCACTGAAGAAATCGTATTGGGCGCAGTGGAATAGTCTGAAGGTGGCAAATGATTGCCTATACCGCACATGGGAAAGTACTGATGGCAAATCGGCTAAAACCCTTATTGTAGTACCGTCTTCAAAAGTATGCGAAGTCTTGAAGAGATTCCACAACGGTACTAATGGTGGACATTTAAGCGTTACAAAAACCATAAAGAAGTTAAAAGAAAGCTACTATTGGGTCGGTTGCAAGCAAGCCGTGATTGATTGCATAATAAAATGCCCACAGTGTGTTGCGGTCAGGGGTCCAATTAGAGAGAGTATAACATCGCCACAGCAGTACAACTTTGGTGAGCAATCCGTACCAGCGGATAGTAAGAGCTCTTCCCAAGAGCAGAAAATCGAGTTAAGACGGAGCCGTGCCAATTCATCAAATGATAAGATGAAAGTCAGATACGAACGAGCGGCAAATTCGGAAGGCTTTACAGAAGGCCTGTTGGTTTTACTTTTTAATCCACAACGCAAGAAAGGATTATCTCCCAAGCTGCAGACTCATTGGGATGGACCATATAAGGTGATAAAGAAATTGAATGACGTGGTGTATCGAATTCAGAAATATAAAAGTCCAAGATCAAAAATGAAGGTGGTACATTTAGAACGACTAGCCCATTATGGAAACGGAGAATCTGAGCCTATTCGGGACGAGCAGGCTTAAGTGGAGGGCAGTGTTACGAAATTAGATTTGTCTAAGAATAATTTATGGTTTTAGTTATAAGTTATCTTGTTAATTATAGTTTTATGTCATATAAGTTACTATTACTGTAACTTAATTTTCTAGCAATTGTAATTGTAGACTTTAGATTTAAAATAATTCGAACATAATTTTCTAGAAACTACTAGACGGTTGAACCAACTAGGAATAGTTTTGAACTATAAATACAGGCTAACTCATAAAAGTTTAGTTTAGTTTGATTGGAGACATTAAACGGTTCAGATCGTTACTTACAATAGTGGTTAAATTTTGTGAACATTATAATTAATTTCAATAAAGTTTGTTAAGTTAAATTCGTGTGTGCATCAATTTTAATTTGCAATTAAAAGAACTCAAAGGTTTATTAGAAAGGAAATAAACCTTAACGCGTTTTATTAAGTAAAAACGTAACAATATTATAATAATTATTATAAAGAGCTGTTTGTTTCTTTTTTTTTTTTGTCTGTTTGTAAGAGGCATTCTCCGGTTCCAATAAAGTGCTTAGGATAGGGTACAGGGGCCCTAAGCCTCCTATTATCAGAAAATATTAAATATCGTTTTAAAGCAATAGTTTTCGTACTCAAAAAAAAAAAAATTTTACGTGAGAACAAATCCGACTCCAGTCTATCTGTCCGCTCAACCGTCCCCTGACCGAATGCGAAAGTGGCTTTTCCGTTTGCTAAATAAAGTTTGATGAAATTAGATATATAGGCTTTTTATATTTTTAGAACTAGGACCAAGAGGGGACATAGGGAGAATTACTGCCTCTCCGACAAAAATAACCAATTGTGATGACATTTGAATCATAGATATATCAGCGTAAATAAAACACACAGGGTTCATATTTATTTCAAAGCCAGGAATATGAAGGGACAGATGGGCAATTTCTGCCTATCCCAAACTATCTTACCCATTTTGATGCAATTTAAAAATTATGTAGGTCGATCTACATACAGTAAAACACACAGGCTTTATATTATTTTCAAACCTTGAACCAATAAATGAAATCATTTCATCTGTCATCCTTCAAAAAAAAAACATTTGTACTGATTTTTAATTTGACTTTTATAGTTAGGGGGTGTGTGAAAAGGCAGCAAAGTTCTATGTTGAAATAAAATTTGTCTGTGGTAGAAAAATTTCATGCTTGTGCTGTGTGAAATTATAACATTAGGTGCGTTTGAGTACTTTTACAGTAAAATGCAGTAAATGAGTAAACTGAAAAATTTTCTCTCACAAAAAGCTGTTGTCCAAAAAAGTACGCGAACGCAAAATTTGTAAAAATTCGTAAAATAAAGGCAACAGCTGATGGCAAATAATTGAAGTGTTGAAAAATGTTTACACTTTTGACTACTTAACTCGTTTTCTTATCGGTACCCGATTAAATACTTTTTATAACACGAAATTTTAAGAAAATAAAAACAATTTATTTCATTTCTCTTTCACATTTTTATTTTTTTTATTTTATTTTACTGATTTTTGTCCGGCTAAATTTGTTCGAAAATACATGAATACATTTTTCGCTATTGATTACTTAAGAAATAAGTGAAGTACTAAGTACCCAAATACAAATACTTTTAACAACTCTAAAAAATAAAACAACAACAACAAAAGTTTAAAAGTTGGAATTTAGCCATATAAATGCACCACAAAGAAGTTTAATTAACTAATATTTATTAACTTTTTGTTATTGTTTAATTTTTATTTAAACTTTCCTTTTTTAAAACAATTTCTTCACAATTTGTATCGTTTTTGTTTGTTTCTTTTGCTTGTTTACCTTTTGTAACATATGTTTTTTTGATTTACTAAATTTTACTGCAAAAATTTCTGCAGTAAAAATTTGTAAGTACTCAGTCAAGAACTGTCACTTTACGCTCTCAATTTGTGTTCTCATTTACTGCATTTTGTGTACTCGAACGCAATTTCGTAAAATGCAGTAAAGTTCAGTAAAAAATAGTAAAAACTTTTGTGTTCTCGAACGCAGCTATTTTTGACAACGTTAAATTTTGACATAAAGAAAAGAATAATTTCTTGCTGACATTTCTTAACAGAAGTCTAAGCCGGCAATTTTTTTTGGCGGCGGCATTTCAGCAAAAACTAGCCGGTAGTGTATCACCTGACAAAAGAATAAAAGCCCAACCATAATATGCATGAAGTCGCTTAAGTCAACTTAAGCAACTGTGCGAATACATATAAAACATATGTGGCCAACAAATGTACTTAATGAAAGTTTTCGTTAAGTTTCCTCAAATGTCATTTGCTTAAGCAAAGTGCCAAACTGAACGCACATTCAGTACCGAATCAGCTTTTTGTGCATTATTAAGAAAAAATTTTATAAATTGAAATGAATAAATAAAAATAAAAAAAGGAAGTTTACATGTTTTAATTTTGTATACATTTTTTATTAACAACAAACACCAATTTTTTTCTTTTTAAAACGTTGCATGCAAATTAAATAAAACATAAAATAAACAAATACAGGGCTGTAATTTTTTGTACTTTTTAATTTGAAGTAATCGCAAGAAAACACAATTATGAAACATGGATCTTAAGTTTATGTAAGTAGATTACGGCCACCTTAAAGTCTTCTTTAAGTTGCTTATGCATTTGACAGACTTTTCGTTAATTTTTGACAGCCCCTTAAGAGAAGGAGGGTTTCAATTCTGTAGGTAGTATGTTGCTTTTCTAATGTTTGTTACCGCATTACTCCGTCATTTTTGCATTTTAATAGGGCGTGTCAACAGATTGTAATTACAAAAAATTTTGGAAATTACACGGACAATTTGTATGTCCGGAAATTTTATTTTTGAGCTGCTCCATAATTTATAAACCAATTTTCAGAATTCGCGTTTACTTTTAATATGATTTGCTAGCAGGTTGCAAATGTGAACTCATTTTGAGAAATTTTTGGATTTTGCACATTTGGCCTATTCAAAATTTTTGCATTTTTTTTTTTAATTTTGGACGTTTTTCAAGGATTTTTTTTCTCTACTGGTTGGAACACATAAACAGATATGTAATGCTTTTATAAACTTTTAGGAAATTTCTCATTTATATTAAATTTTTTAACACCTTCGCGAATGGCGCGTTTTATGTAACCCAAATCCTAATAAGCTGATTATGGGATTAATGATCTAACAAACATTATGTATCCAGTTCTTATATTTAGATTACCTCTCAATCGAATATATTTCCATGTTATTGTGATTGGTTTCTTCCTTACGAGATACCAAAATGCTAGTAATGTAAATGTAATTAGCGTTCTGTAGTCTATTATTGAATTTAAAATTTATTTAAAAAAAGTATTTTACTCAACATTTTTTATTTTTCGATTTATTCTATGAGTTAAATTTCAGTTATGTATTTTATAAAGTAATTTCTAAAAATTTAAGGAATAGAACTATTACAAAAAGCTTTAAAAAATACATACATAACTGAAATTTAACTCATAGAATAAATTCGAAAAATAAAAAATGTTGAATATAATAAAGTTGCTCTAAAAAAAAATAATTCCCAATATCTAAAAGTGTTTTACTTTTATTAGACACTAATATTAACATGTACAAATTATAATAACAAAAATGTTATTAATCAAAAAATTAAATATGTAACTATTTTTCCACTCATTAGTTGGAACTATTGAGAGATCACTCGATTTTAAGGAGTGTACTCAGGTGGCCTTTCTCGACATTGAAGGGGCCTTTAACAACGTCGATCCGGACTCTATTGTGGCTTCCACGAAAAGTCTGGAGGTTGATGATGGCATATGTAGATTTATAGATAATCTACTCAGGAATAGGGTCATTTGTTCCACGATAGGTGAAACCAGCGTTCAGAGACTAGTGAACAGGGGTACTCCACAAGGAGGAGTATTATCCCCACTATTGTGTTACCTGACTACGAACACCATGTTGACGAAGATGGACGAAATGAGGAATCAAACTGTGGCGTATGCTGACGATGTTGCAGTGGCTATCACGGGGAAGCATTTGAATATAATGTCTCTGTGTATGGAGGCTGCATTAAAGGTACTGAGCCCCTGGAGCGTATCATGTTGATTGGGTGTTAATCCGTCTAAGACGGAACTGAAACTCTTCACGAGGAAGAATTGGACCGAGGTCATGAGACTTCCGAGGCTAAATGGGACGGAACTTAATATCTCTCATAGCGCCAAGTATCTGGGCGCAATCTTGGACAGTAAGCTGTCGTGGGGACTGAACATCCGGATGAGGATGGAAAAGGAAATAGTTGCTATATATGCGTGCAGAGGTGCAATCGACAGGAACTGGGGTATGGGCCCGAGGTGTATCAATTGGATCTTTTAGGCTGCAGGTACCATGCGATGCTTGAGAAGGTACATAGACTGGTCGCAGTGATAATCACAGGATCAATGCGCTACACTCCCACTAGGGCGCTGATTATAATGCTAAACTGGCTCCCGGTGGACATCACGGGCAGACAGATGGCTCTATGCTCGGCGACACGGTTGAACGCGGCACACGGCTGGTCGACCCGTGATTATGGCCACTTCAGGATAATTGGATGCTCGCTTGTCCCTGAGGGAGTGGACTACTGCACCCCGGAGCGCTGTCGGCCCTAGGCGTTTACACTGATGGTTCGAGGAAGGGGGAAAGAGTTGGCGGAGGTTTCTACATAGAGGAACTGGACGTAAAAGTCTCATTTCGTCTGCCGGATGGATGTAGTGTCCTGCAGGCGGAAATCTCGGCTATAAGGCGGGCAGCCAACTGGCTAAAGTATGTATTATCGTGTATCGGGAGATATACGTATATTTACTGATATCAAGGCTGCCGTTGCTTCCCTTGCGGGTGTATACACGACATCTAGGTTAACTGTAAAATTCCGGATGCCTTTGAATGAGATTGCTGAGCATTCAGGGGTAAGTCTTATATGGATACCAGGGCACTCAGACTGCCCGGGAAACCAGATAGTAGATGAGCTGGCCAAAGAAGATGGTCGCATGGATGACACATTCCTTGATCAATTCATTGGCCTTCCAATGGCTCACTGTAAATCACTCATTAGGCGCGAGTATTATAGGATTGCGCAAGACGGATGGACCTGCGAGCCCACCTGCTCCATATCCATATGACCTGGTTATGATGAACGGAGAACTAAATCTCTACTTAGGGAACAAATCAGGACTGTGGTATCGGTTGTGAATGGACACTGGCCTGTTGGGACTAATGCTAGGAGAATGGGTCTGGAATTCAATGACTTCTGTAGAAGTTGTCATGATGAGGAGGAAGAGGAGACTGCGCTTCACTTTCTGTGTCAATTCCCTGGGTTACGGGGCATTAGGGAAAAATACCTGGGAGCCGGTGTTTTCCTGCTTGGAGGATATATCTACAATAGAACTTAAATTGCTTCTTCTCTTCTTTAGAAAGACGAATTGGATCAACTCTGCAGGACGCCATTTGAGTAACTCCTCTATGAAATGGGCAATGGCGCTGGGTATCACAAAGGGACCGCTGAAGGAACCAAGTGAGGAACCTAACCTATTCTAATACAGAGCTATTTGCCTTGCGACCAGCGCCTTCTTAGTCGTGCCCAAATCGTGATTGAGAAGGCGCTGGACTAAATTCTTGTAAATATTTCTTACTTTCAATAATTGTTTAAATAACTTACCCAAAATAGTTATGGAGGGATTAAGTTTTCCTTCCTTATTAAATAATGATGGATTTTCCATTTTGGCAAAAGGTTTATTGGGATCTGGATCACTTGGTGTACCCTCGACACGGGACCACTGACCAATTGTGGAACCACGACCAACTAAAGTAAATAAATAATTAATAAGTCTTTATAACCTCAATAATAAAATGTGTATACCTATGGAATGTAATATGAGAGTGTGATCTTTTATTACAGCATTTTCCAATATAATTGATTCGCGTATTCTAACACCTGGTCCTATTATAACGCCTGGACCAATTGAAACATTTGGACCCAGCTGCAAGCGAACAAATTGTAAGAATTTGCTTCTTTTTGCAAAAATAAATTTTAGTTAAATATTTATATCTCTTACCACTGCAGTATGGTGAACAGTAGCACTTGGATGTATGTGCACATCAGGTATTATGGAGCATATAAGATTTCCATCATCCTCAGCACTTTTAGTACCAGCATTGGCCAAACGTTCAGGATGCGTTTTTTTATATAGTTCTAAAAGTTTAAAATAGTTTGCTTATTAATTTTAAAAAAAGCTACTTTGATATTTAAATATTGTATTTTTATTTTCTTTGCAGTAAAATTTTTATGATGTTTACGATAATAAAGATATCATGGATTGGATAGAATATTTTGTCATTTTTCTCGTTTATATATCATTTTAATTTAGTCTTTTAATGATGTTGCTCACCAAATTTATTTTATTTTGTATGTGCCTTAAATTTTTTTTAAATAATAAACTATTTTATTTCTCGAAAAAAATCATAATTTTTAGAAATTTTTGAATAAATTTTTGTTTTCTATTAAAATATAAATTTATAAAAACTGTTTAATTTCTAATAATTAATTTCGAATAATAATTAATAAGGGTGCCCCGGTAGGCTAGCTGGTAGTGAGCTAGTCTATGATTGCCGGGGTTGCGGGTTCGATTTCCGCCAGACTGAAATTTAACTAACAGTTAATTAAAAAAACAAACAATTTAAGCTTACTTAAAGTAGTAAGTTTATAGCTAACTACAAAAAGTTAGATTTAAGTTAACGGCTAGGTAACTAACTTTAAAGTTAATTGAAAGAAGTGCAAAGTCAGACAATTGACTACTTCCTAGGACATCGCAAAACTACTACATACGAGTACATACATTTTTCCTTCATTATGATAGAGAATTGAAAGACAATTTTACTTTAATTACGTTTAGATTTAAATGTAAGTAAAATAACATGTCTATTATGGGGACATATGCCTATAAACATAAGGTATTAGGTCAGCCATAGATGTCTGCAAGTGCAGTTGGGAGGGATCATTGTTAACGCATTACATCAGGGGTTATGAACAAACTTTGCCTACTGTAGAGCTAGCGGGATAAAATCTTTACCATACTCCCTAACAGATGTTGTTTATGTGGCTTGATATTTGTATATAGAGACAATTTTTATTATTTAAAATTATATAGCAATATTTATCTATTATCTATGTTGAATCATTTTATTCATTCAATATGTTAAATAGTAGTCTTAAGTACTGAAGTTTAATCAACTTCGATAATTATTACGCATAAATTTGATTAGCTATCATCGGTATAAAAAATGTATTAACTAAACAGAAGAATTTAGAAAATATATGGACGGACATATGTGTCTTTCAAATATGACTCACCCAAATAATGTCGATTGGCATAAATAGCTGAACCAGCTGTTTTTAATTGTGACCACCAATTTGGGACGGGCATAGCATAAAGTTTATCTGTACCGGCTAATGGAGTCAATACTTCCTGCTCCCATTGTATATGACCCTGATCCTTGCCATTACCATTTGATCCTCCATTTGTAAAATAATTCGTACCATTATACTCTTGCACTTTTGAAAGAAAAATTTCCGACAATTTTGGAAAAATATTCATGGAACAAACATATACTCCACAATTTATGAATGTTGACACATATGAACTGGGCTTTTCGACATAGTGTGACACAGCGCCGGAATTACTATCAAATACTAAACAACCATAATGTACAGCCTGTTGTCTAGTGGCTTCTGTACTCATAATTGTAACCAGCGAAGAGGCCGGTCTTTGTGTATGAAAATTGTATAGGTCTTGTAGAGGAAAATCAGCACATACGTCACCATTAAGTACAAAAAATGCTTTTGGATTGCCTGCACGTATTTGATCGCGAAAATGATACATGCCTCCGGCCGTTCCCAAAGAAGTGAACTCTTGTAAATAACGAATGTTAATGCTATACAAATTCTGCATGTCAATAACAAAATTTTCCATTTGAGTTTGTGGATAGTATCCAATTATAAGGATTTCCTTAAGGGTGGGCAATTTTACACATGCTTCAATATGGTGTTGAATGATGGGACGACCGGCTACCGGAAAAAGTGGCTTAGGCGTATCCAAAGATAAGGGGCGAAAACGAGTGCCTATGGTTAGAATAATTGTTAAAAATACTTGGCAGCATCAGAAATTTGTCAGATTATTTACCTTTTTGTGGTCCACCAATTAAAATTACAGCTTTCAACATGATTTTTACTTATATATATTTTTTGGTACTCGAAGGATAAAGTTATGATATTTTTGCTACGTGTTAGCGGTAGTTATCAATTTTCTTGGTAAATAATTGTTCTTTATTTGTTTTGGTAATTTCAATGATGTTAATACGACGCTTTTATTTTAGGGGAAGTGATTCTTAAAGCGGTGTAATTTAAAAAGCTTTTTTTTCGAAATATATTTCATATATCTTTTAATAGATATGAAGCAAGGCGAATTCATTTATCAGGTGGCGTTGAAAGCACAGCTGTGCTACTTTTTTTTCTTACTTAGAGAGAGAAATGTCAAAAGTTACTTGTGTTTTTGACATATCGATCAACGAAAGCAACAAAAAAATACATTGCTGTGTTTTTGGTGTTGTTACTTGTTGTAGTATCGACACTACCGTATACATGAATTCGCCTTGATATGAAGTTTACAAAATTAAATTTTAAAAAATATTTTAAGGTGAAATTTTTAAAAGTATTTTTAATGAAATGTATTTGTATATGATTATATACGAAAATGTTTGAATGGGGATTATTAATGGCCTGTTCATCGATTCCGAACGAAGACTTCGTTTGCTTAACTTACATGTAAAACAAAAACAATATTTTATAATTTATATTTTAAATTTTGTTTTTGTTTGGAAATAGATGAACAGGCAGTAAGCATTCATCTTAGATAAAGAATTTTGAGAGATGTATGTGTAGATTTTTTATATTATTCATATTTTTACAAAATTTGAGTCTGACGTAGTTTCTGCTAGGTTATTTATTTTTAGGTTATATAATAAATATTGAGTAACATTTTTGTTAAAGTTACTAATTGAGTTAGGTATCTTCTTTAATTTTTTTTTTTTAATATAGTTAGATTTTAAAATTTTGTTAGAAACAAAATGAGGTGGGCAAAAAAAGGCAGCAGAGAGACGGTAGTTTTTGGGTAGAGTTCGGTAAAATGAGAATTTGCAAGTATTAACATAAAGTTGTAGCATGTACTTCAATTTTTCAGCTTTTTTATTGTTTATTTTATTAATATTTTCTAATTTATTACTTTTGGTAAAACTTGTTTGTAGTTTTTTATTGTTTATTTTTTTAAACAGCTGATTGTTTAAATATTTTCCCAATATGCCTAAAGAACAAGTACGGGCTACTTACTGCATGAAGAAGAAGAATATTTTTTTCTTAAAAGCCCTCTCACTTTAACAAACTTTGAGTAAAGGAACAGTTTTCGGTAAGATTGCGATCTCGCGGGCTCTCAACGTTGAGTACGGGATCACACCTGTTATAAATTAGTTTTTCAGCAAATATATATGATTATTTTCTGTATCACGGCTACCAGATTTGCCGATTTATCGTCTTTTTGACGAATTTGGGGTCCAAAAATGGCCAATTGACGATTTATACTGTAAATTTGACGATTTTTCGAATTTTGTACTCATTTACAAAAATTTTTAGTATTATTTCTTTTTTTTAACAACTTTGTTGATACTTTCGTTAATTTGGTTAACAGTAATTGTCCCGTTCAAGCAGTTCATAAAATGAATATATTAGTGTACAAAAAATTTTTTTTAGCAGTGAAGCAGAATTTATGATGAGTAAAATCGTTGTAATCTCTCAGTTCATGTGTTAACCAATTTTCGTACTTTTTATGAATAATTAAAAATCTTATTCGAGTCGCGTCTCTAATTATAGATTCTAATTTTATAGCAAATTCGGATATATGACATTCTACGAAATAGTCATTTGTTGCCAAGCTTCGAAAATTGGCTTATTTGTACTACCAAAATATTTTTCAAATAGTTTTCTATTGTAGATAATTGAAGACTTGAATTTTTCATATTTAAAAAACGCTTCCCACTCTTATTTAAGTTGGTCTGTAAAAGGAGTTAAACCTGCATTTATAGTAAATAAAAGTAAGAAAAGAGGTTTTATTTTTGACGATTTTTAGTTTTAAGTTTAAATACACAATGCATTATATTTTTTATTTCAATCAAAACAGATGGAAATGGAAAATAGTTGAAATTTTTCAAAAACTAACTAAAGTTAGGGCTATTTTACATTGACGATTTTTGTGACGATTTAAGTAAGTCGATTTGACGATTTGTTTTGTAAAATTTGCCGATTTTCGACACATTTTATCTGGCAGCTATTCGTAAATATCATTAAAGTAAACTTATGGAACACTTAATTGAGAACATTATCTATAAAATAAGGTATAAATCACTCTTGTGGGTCTCCCAGTTTGGTCATAAATTTTCAGAGAATCACAGTTTAGTTTATCCATAATCTACACATATTGATTTCACTTTTGGAGTATTTTGTATGAATATTTTCAAAGACTAAAGCTTTAGAGGAAATTGACTGAGTATTTGGAGTGGATAACTTGGTAGATAGGGAATAGTGTACATTTTCTGAGCGTTTTACACTTTTGGAATTACAAGTAAACATCTTTTTATTCTAAACTAATTCGAAATAATAACCTAATTCTAAACTAATTCGAAATAATACGTTTTAGGACGTTGCGAAAACCGAGTCAAAAATGTGTTAGTTTTTTTTTATTAAATCAAATAAAAAATATGTATGTATGTATATTTAACAAATTCTAACTTTTAAAATATATGCATTTATTTTGATTAAAACGAAGAGAACAATTAGAACAAAAACGTATTATAATTAAATAAGAAAATACATATTTTTGTGTGCATACATGCAAATGAAAATTCGTACTGGTAGTTTTTATCAAGTTAAATTTTTGTGTGTTTTAACAAAAAAAGAAAGCAACATTTTCGGTTCCAAAGAGCTTTTATTCTCCTCCGCCCAAAGCCTTTTTGGACCTAAACAACATTTTACTGCATATTAAAAATCCCCAAAATCATGTTCGTTTTTAGTTTTGAATTAGTTTAGTTTTGTAAATAATCCCCAAAATCCTGTACGTTTTTGGGTTTGAATTGATTTATAAGTAAGTATGTGTACTATATTCGGCTATTCCGAATCTTATATACCCTTAACCATGGTGCGATAAGAATAGAAAGTAATATAAATACCGTTCTTTAGATATAAATAAATCCATTTTGTACCTCGCCCACTTCTCCAATCCCGCCCGCTTAGTTTTTAAGAGAAGTTGTGTTTTGATAACCCAGGTGTGTGTATACAACTTTGACAAGTTTTCTCCTACCGTACCTTAGATATATATAAATTTATTTCGTACCAGGACCATTTTTCCAATATCTCAAAAAAAATTTTTGATGTTGTGTAATCATACCCAAGATTGGTATACGCAATTAGGAAACTTTTGTCGTTCTTCAGATATTAAAAAAACAACAAGAGAGTTTTGGGTAAAAGTATTGGCAGTATTTTTTTTTTTTCATTTCTCAGCAATTTAAGGACCGATCTGGCTGATTTTCAAAAGCATTCTTTAACGGAGCAAAAGTTTATATCGTGAAATTCGTGGTTAAATATTCTGGTTGCCAGTAGGGTATTTTGGGCTAAGATATCATGACTTAAAAATCCAACAACAAATATTTGTAAATAGTCATTTATGATTTCAGTTCTTGCTACAAACCTCCAGATGGCGCATTCAAGTTTTGCACTGAACGTACATTATTTGACATTTGAAATTTTTTGTCATTCTTAGCACAGAGAACAAATTCTTAGCCGACAAAACATCACGACTTGTGCAGAAAATTTTTTTTGTTGCCAATTATTTCTTCATATTTTTACGAAAAATATTCGATTTTTTCGCAACTGACTCGACCAATATCACACAATCAGGATATATTTAATGTTTTCTACATGTAAGTTTTCCTAAACACTAAAATTCGTTTAAATGTGTGAAAAATTAATCATTTTTTGCCACACCTTTGATGCAAATAATTCTTTTGTTACAGTTGTTTGACCATCCACCATGGATATGCAGTCATCGTCACCTGAACTAATGGTGTGTCAAGCGCTGCGCGCTGCCACCGACAACAATCACGAAGTGGTACGTAATGCAGAGCAACAACTGGCCGAGTGGGAAGGACAGCCAGGTTTTTTCACAACACTAACACGCATTTGTCTGGCAGCTGTTGGTGGAATGGATCCTTTGCTATCACAACAGTTGGATGTTAATGTACGCTGGATGGCTGTGGTGTATTTAAAGAATGGCATAAATAAATTCTGGCGTAAAGGCACTCGTCAGGAATTGTCACAGGAAGAGAAGCAACAAATTAGGGATTTACTATTAGTACACTTTGCCAATGAACCCATACCTCAAATTTCCTTACAAATAGCTGTTTTAATGGCTCGTATAGCTCGCATAGATTGTCCTCGTGAGTGGCCTCAGTTGATACCTGAACTACTAAAGCGTTTGCAGGAGTTTGCAGCAAATGTTGGTAGCTGTGAAGTTTTCGATTCGGGTGAACAACAAAGAGTGCTTTTGACTTTGCACCATGTCATAAAGGCCTTGGCCTCTCGTCGCATGTTGGCCGAAAAAAGGGTTTTTGAGGAGCTTACTAGCAACATTTATGAATTTATATACCAATTGTGGAATACACACTGTCCCCTGTTCTTCCACCAACTGAAAGAAGCTCCGCTTTTGGCAAAACCAACTTTGGAACGTTCGGTGTTATGCTCAAGAATCTTGCGCAAATTAACCGTATTTGGTTATTCAAAGCCGCAGTCTTCGGAAATATGCCTCCGTTATGTAGAAAAATTATTCGATCGCCTTAAACAATGCTTAAGCTGCCGCTTTGAATTGCGACAATTAAATGCTGATGAGCAAATAATAGCCCTGCTAGAAAAGTTAATTTTGAAACAAATGAAGACATTGTTGGAATTCCATGAGATGCATGCTCAGGCTTTTAAGAATTTTGCTCCTGTAGCATTGCAGTTCTCTTTTGATCATGTCTTCCACATAAGTGCTTATCTTATATTCACTGATAATATTATCAATTTTCGTCAATTCGCAATTCACTGCATCAATTTGATGAAAGGTCTGATGTCACCATTCTATTGGCAAAAAGTTAATAACTCATGGGAGAGTGACGATAATCGAGAATTGGAGATACAATCGTCAATGGAGAAATTCTTTACTGAGGAACGTTTAAGTTATATTTGCGAAAAGATTATTACACACTATTTTATACTTACACAAATTGAACTCGATCTATGGCTGGAAGATCCTGAGGAATTTGCTCAAGACGACAATGGAGGAGATACTTGGAAATATGCGTTAAGACCATGTGTAGAAACATTATTTTCCGCCTGTTTTGCTAGTTACCAAACACAAATGTCGGCCGAGGTAGTGAAATACATACAAAAAGCCCAACAAATACAGTTGACCCCGAGTTCAGATCTAAAGGACATCCTGCTTAAAGATGCGATTTACAATGCCACTGGGCAAGCGTCTTTGCACCTGTTTAATGAATTGGACTTCGATGCATGGTTTAGTGGTCAACTATTGAACGAGTTAAAAATCGATTCTGATAACTTTCGAATTTTACGTAGACGCATTATTTGGTTGTTGGGTGAATGGGCTGGTGTAAAATTTTCACGTGACCTTCGGCCTCTAGCATACGAAGCCTGTTTACATCTACTGCGGCCCACAGAAGACATGTCCATACGTCTGGCTTCGTCAAGGACTTTGTCAATTTTAGTTTCTGACTTTGACTTTGCTCCCGAAGCGTTTTTACCCTACTTGGAACCCTCCTTTAATGCTCTATTTGTGTTGCTGCGCGAAGCCAAAGAATGCGATACTAAAATGAAAGTTTTGACAATTATGTCGTCGTTGGTAGAGAAAATGAGTGATAACATTGAACCTCAGGCTGACAATTTGATATCATATTTACCGTTATTATGGAAAGAAAGTCAAGATTACAGTATGTTGCGTTGTGCCATTATATGCACTCTACAACAAGTAGTTAAGGCTATACGGGATATTCCAGAGAAAATGCGTCCATTCTTGTACAGTGTAATAGCCTTAAGTACTGATATACAGGTATGAATTTTGAATATAGTTTTGTAGTTTCTTGATCAACTTCTAATATTTACCATATTGAATTTAAATAGGAAAAATGGAAGGGGAGCAAATCTCCCGGGGAATTTTTATTCATAATTGATTTGGGTTAATTGGGTATAATATGTGTACATACATGTGCAAAGTATATTTACTCACTACATATTTTACAAACGACGATATAATTTGTATCAACAAGAATTTTCGGCATGCATGAAAAACGACTTCTAATAATCTGTGTGTGTAATTTTAGAAAAACAATACACAACTAACTTCGGTTCATAATGAAGAGCAACCAAATTAAAATAAAAAATATTAGTGCCAAAAAAATTTTAATTTTTAATAAGAAATTAAAAAAAAATCATACTCGGCTTTTGTATTATATAATCTCATCTATTGTATTCAGATATGTGACAGCAGCGAAATTCGTACGGAAACCCCTTTTTGTTTTTAATTCCTTTTTTAGTTTTTAATTCCAAAAAAGCAAAACAAAAACGGTACGAATTTAAAGATGTGTAAAATTTCACTTTCGTAACATACCTGTGACATAAATGAATTTATAAAAATAAAATTTTTCGAAATTTAACGTTTTTTTATTTTAATTGTAATTTCGAAAAATAAAAAAAAAAAATGTTGAATATAATAAAGTAGCTTATGAAAAGAAATAATTCCAAGATTCCATTCGAAAATTTCAAAAACATGGCTGAATGAGTTTAAATAACTAAAAAAAATATAATTTGCGATTAGTTGAACACCTGAAAAACTACTTAAATTTTTTGAACTTAATGAGAGAGTTTTGCAATACATTTCGGTTTAAAAATGGGTATTTCCAAACAATTTTTAAAAATTCAATGATAATTATAATAAGTTATTTTTAGAAAAAAAAAATTTTAGAAAAAAATTAACACTTTTTGTTTTTAGGAGCCTTCTCACATCTATCTCATTGAAGAGGGTCTCTCATTGTGGGTTACAGTTGTGGAAAATTCGACATGTATGACTGAGCCCCTCATGAATCTGTGCAGAAACATTATGCCAATTATAGAAATGTCTTCGGAAAATTTACGTACCGTGCTCGTTTTAATACAAGCATATATTTTGCTAGATGCACATGCGTTTTTAGAACGATATGGCCGTTCGTTTATAGACTTTTGCAATCGTATGTTTGACGACATACGCCCAGAAGGTATAAGTCTCATGTTAAAAGTTTTAGAAAATTGTCTTAAGACGGATGCAAACTATGGGTTAGAATTAGTACGCCCCCTTTTGCCCTACATATTCCGACAAGTATACAGCAACAAGGATTTCCCCATGCTAATGGGCATGTACCTTACAATGGTAGCTCGAGTATTGTTAATAAGCCAACAGGTCTTTATGGAAGTAATACAGGAACTGCAACAGCCAGATGCTTTGGAAAAGATATTAGATGTGTGGATCACAAAGATGCCTTTGGTGACAGAGTTGGAAAAACTGAAATTGTTTTGTCTGGCCTTCCTGTCAATATTCTCTAATAATTCCATACTTTTAGAGCGATTTCCCGCTATCATGCAAAATATCGGGGAAACCCTGTTTGAGGTAATGCGTGAGGATGACGACGAAACGGAAGATGCCAATGATCCGAACAAAACGAATGAAACTAAACTCGTTAAGTATTGCGACTCTTTAGTATTTGTCGACGAATACGACTTAGACACGAGCAGCTACTGCACCATGGACGATTTCGACTACAAAACCTATCATTACGATCGCTGTAGGCAGTTATCTCTTAAGGACCCAGTTCATAAAATCGCTCTACCAGAATACATCGAATGGCAATTGAATAACCTGCGCACTCAATTGGGCGAGGAGGGCTATCAGCAGTTAATGCGTTCCGTTTACCCAGGTGTGTTGGAGAGATTTGTACAATTTGCTAATTTGCAAATAACCTTTCCCATTAATTAGTGTCTCGTGATTTGTGGCACGTAAAAAATCGTAAATAAAAACTAGAATCTAAAATGTTTCTACTAAAAAGATGTAAGCGATATATTGCAAAAACATGCAATTAATGCTAGGCATCTGTTGCTTATTTCTAAGTTACTATTCTAATCATTTATTTTTTTTTTTTTTTGATACCAATGTAAATTATTTGATGTAATTTTTTTATTAATTTTAATTTATACACAATTATTTTTTCTAATTTTTAAACCCATTAATAACTAAACGCATCTCTAAAGCTGCGATATTTATTTTATAATTGTTTTGTTAAAATGGAAATAAAATTAAAAAAAATTCAAATTAGAATGAAATTAAATTGTTTTGCATTGTACATATATCGAAACCCTTCAACACAGGTAATTCCGTTTTTTTTTTTCTACAATATTAATCTAAGAGACCATATAAAGTATGCATATTCTTGGGGGCTACACTCTATTGAGATGCGAATATAATTTCGATGCGAAAGATAAATGCGATGAAATGCTAATTTGGTACTATCTATCGCTTTCGCAAACCTTCTCGCAAAATTTTTTGAAAATGAAGCAACACTGGCAATAAAAAGTAAAGATGGGCACATATCGACGGTAATGAAATGTCCAAGTATGTAAAAAATACAAAGGAAATTTAAGCCACTTAACGTGTTTTTGTTTTAAAATTAAGTTAAAATAAATAATGATGAAATGCGAGAGGAAAATGTGCAAACGTATTAAAGAGTACCAGTCAGTCTATTTGCTACCATTTTTCTTCGCATCGCAATAGAGAGTATCCCCCTGGATCGTTGCGAATAGCGGAGCTCATTAAACAATGTCCGTTTGTTCGTCCATCGGCTTGTCTGAACGAGTGTTGGTTAATAAGATTGAACAAAGCCGAATATAGCACTCTTGTATTTTTTTCATGTGTAAAGTAAAATTGTATACAATGATTGCCGATCATATATTTTTCGAATTCACTGGAGTAAAAATAGGCATGTGATGGGAACAAAACGAAATTGATTTCTAGCACATTATCCTCTTATTTGCTATTAAACTGTATCGTAAACTAAAAATTAAGACTATAATTAATAATAGACTTAAAAATTGCTCGAAATTCGTCATATCTTTTAAAAATTATCGTTTTGAAATTGATCGATTTTCATTACATATCTGAAATTTTGTATTTCTAATATAAAGCCTACATCTAAAGTATTTAGATCTGCAAACCATCTATTTCATTAATATGAATATTAAAAATAATATATGTATACATATCGCATACTGAATCATAATTTATCAATTTATCGTTTCTTTTTGATAAACCCGTTCATAAATCAAATATATAGCGCTCAGTAAAATTTCGTCTGTGCCACTGTCTTCTTGAAATATTTTGTCAATTTATTCGTTAAAACGGGTACAAATTGAGCATTTAAAACGAATTGAAATGGCATGTGTGCATTTCAAAAATAAATTAAATCCCAAAACTTTTCAAGAGATTAATTTCCGTGTTATTTTCTTTCTTTTTTTTAATTTTATTAAACAAAAATGTATTAAAATTTACTAAGATCTAAAAATTCCGTAAGTATGCAAACATTTTATTAAGAATTTGTGCTAAATTATTCAAAATCAATACTGAAATATTTATAAACATTTTTGCTATTGCAACCCTTTAGAAGAAAAAAATTGGTTGTAAATAAACAAATTGAGTTTGCCATGGTAACGGACAACCACATTTTGTTTTTTGATTACTGTCACAAAATGTTGCAATAGAAAAAAACTCAATGCTGACACACTGTTCATAAAATTGGGGGTGGTGTATTTTGTCAGAGTATTTTTAAGAAATTTGTATCGAAAAATTTAGAAATTATTAAATAAATGATAGAAGAAAATGACAGCTACAAGAAGAAATGTTATTATTACCGATCTGGACCAATCGGACACGCAAATTGCCGCACGCGAAGAGAGCCACCGTAAGGCCCATAAAAAACGCACGAAAGAAAAAATATTGCACACCCTGTCGGGAAGTTTTAATAGACGTTCTCACAGTGCCGAGGGTACTAAAGAGGATAGAGTTGGAAAAACAGCAGCTAAACATACGGGATATTTAAATGAATTGGTAATTAATAGAAAATAATTTTTATGAATACGGATTAATCAAAGAAATAAAAATAATTGTTATTTAGCTGCAATCCAAGGACCAACAAATGGAAAAACTACTACAGCGTTTAGCCACCCTGCATAAGTTCAATGAACAATTTGCCGATGAAAATCAACGTCTTCTTAACGATGCCAAATGCATGGAACAGAGGATTGCGTCTTTACAACATCAAATTTCGAATTGTGACAAATGCCAGAAACTAGACGAAGAGTTAGCCAAAAGTATAGAGGACAACAAATTGCTAGCAGCCGATGTGGACATGATGAAAACTTTAGTATATCGCTTAAATGTACAAATTGAACGCTACCAAGACTGTTTGAGGTTAAAAGCAGCTACTGAAGAGAAAACAAATCCTAACACAGTTCCCAAGTCTTCCATTTCACCGTGGCAACAAGGACGCTTACGAACTCATACCTTATCTCCTCTATTGCAAGCCTATGACGAAATGCTTCGCGACAAAGAAGATTTAATACAACAGTACACGCAAGAGTTTGAGCATTTCACAGGTGAATTGAAAAGCGTAATAGAAGAAAATAATCGCTTGCAACAGCATGTCGATAATCTTAAAAGAGATGGCGGTAATTGGCGCGAAGAGAGGGCAAGACTTCAAGCTCAACTTGATATTTGTCGGCAAAAAGCGGATTCTCAAACGCGGAAAACTGATTTGGCTAAGGAAAAACTTGTGGAAGTGATGCATTGCTATGAGCAAAAGATTCAAACTTTAGTACTAGACATGGAACACTTACACAGCGCCTACACTCGTTGTAAAGCTGAATTGGCCTCTTTAAAAAGTGTTGCAGCCTTGCCTCAAGACACCATTGCTACTTCGTTACAAGAATGTAAAGAACTTTTGGAACAACTACGTCAACAGCACAGTAAGGAGAAACATTCACTTGAACGTACTATTGGGGAATTAACCGAACGCAATTCAAATGTGAATGTCAAAATTGAAAAACTTAAACAAGACAATTCGAAGTTGAAACTTGAGCTTGAACAGCATATTTCTCAAACTACTGACTTACGCAATCGTAATGTTTCTCTGGAGCGTGCCGTTGAAAAAGTCAAACGTTCTCGTGATCGTCTAAAAGCTCGTCTGCGTATTGCCTTACAGTGGGCTCAAAAACTCGAAGAAGGCCAAGCCAACTTGCAAAGTACCTGGGATGCACTTAAACGTTTAGAAACGATTGTCAAGCATAAAGAGTCTCAAGTACGCGGTTTACATGCCAGACATTTACAGGAAATAGATAAATTAGAAAAGAAATTGGCACAAAAAGAGGAAACTATTAGGACCATCTTAAGGGATCGCCTTAACGGAAATACAAATCGATAGCATAAGGTTAAATTTAAATAAGCAACATTTATTTTTTTTTATTTAATAATTATGGTTAAAAATGTCCACTTAAGTTCTTGTTCTATTGCAGATATCGAGCCATAACTGCAAAAAAAATTAAGCGAAATTTTTCAATTTTCGTTTTTTTTAATAAATGAATTAAGTGGCAACACTTGCATCATCTCCTAAAATCTTATGGTCACAGAAGGTACCGTTACGATTTTATAGCAAAAACAATTTTAGTTTAAGCGCCAATTTTTATACAAAACTTTTATGAAATATAAAAAAAACTCCTGTAAAATTTTGTTTTTGTCGCTTGAGCTTTTTTGCGGTTATGGCTCGATATATTCAAATGTAGTTAGAGAGTTATTGTATGAACTTATGTACATAATATGTGTGAAATTGAAAAATTCGGTTTTAATTTTTGAAAAAAGGTTTATGTTCATAATAAAATTATTTAGCATGGCAAATTTTTTCACTGAATTTCATAAATTTTTAGTTACACAATACTATAAAACTCATTTCAATTGCGAATATTATTTCCGGAAATATTGTTCATACAAATACATATATGTATGCATTAAAATAAAAACTATTAAAATATTGTAGTTCTGAAAATTTTAAAAATAACTGCCTGTTCAACGATTTCGAACGTAAACATTCGTATAAAACTTTATATGGAAAATATTTTTACAACTGAGTATTTCTCATAAAAATTTTTTATGCGATTATTTTTCTTTTAGCCGATACTGAACGAATAGAATTTTTTTTAGTGTTGCAAAGCATTTACTTGAGTTTTCACAAAAATAATTTCAATCGGTGTATGAAGGAAAAAATAAATTTATAATAAATTTCGAATACCTCAAAAAGTTTGCATCTACCTAAATTATATAAAAACAAGTTAGAGTGCCATATTCTCTTTGATACCCTCCACCGACAGTTCGAATATTTAAGAAGTGGGCTCCATATGAAATTTATACATTATTAATTAATCATTTTTAATTATTTAAGCTTGAGGTCTTTTTATTTATAAAAAATATTATATTTATTTATTTTATCAATATTTCGCTAACCTTTTTGGTTAGCATCTTCAAGAAATTAACAAAATTTTATATAACGAAAAAACAAACAATTACAAAATTATGAAAAAATTATTTGTCATAAATTAATTCAAAAACCTATTTGTCATGAAAAATTTCAAAAACATAATAACAAAAAAATAAAATATAACTAAAGTATAACAATTCATATAAACTGAAAAAATTTCTTATCTATAAACCCAATTCAAAAACTATATTTACAATAATAAAAAAAAAAAAATAGTTTCACTAAAGAAAATTCCTATAACATATAATAATTTTTCAACTAAACTTATTTTTATCTTACATACTTATTAAAACATATTTAATTAAACTTTTTTTTAATCTAACATACCTATATGTATATCGTGACCTAAGGTCAAGAAGGTCCTAATATTTTTATATAATTTAGGTGCAAAAATTTAACCCTCTTGTTGAAAGGCTGCGATTGGTATATTTATATTATATCTTATCTTTTATCTCTTAATAACTAAATTCCTTTAATTTTTCGCTATATGTACTGTGTCTGCTTTAAAATTTATTCTTTGTGTCATTGGTGTATTAATTATGTGTAACATTTCTAAAATATATCTGCGTTTGTAGTTAGTTTCAGTGTTTAAAACCGATGCTTCTTCAAAATTTGGATAGTGATTAGATTGATGACAATGATGACTTAATGCTGTTTTTTTAGAATTAATGTCCATATATTTCTGATCCGATTTATGTCCTGCAACTCTAGTCCTTAATTTGTTCTTGGTTGTACTTTTGTTAACCTGGTTGCATCCTTCATTATCATTTCCCTTACAAGGATTTTTATAGACAATGTTCGACATATCCCATTTACTAGTTCTATCCTTTGTCTTGCTAAATAAACTGTTCAATGTGTTATAAGCCTTGTATGCTACCTTATATTTGTCAGTGTCAAAGATTCTCGATTTTTTTATTCTCTCCGAAACATTGGATATGTATGATAACGATTTGTATATCATTGGTTCTTTTGTACTCGTAATTCCTGCATTCCCATTACTCCTATCTTTATATTGATTAATTAATCCATAAATCAAACTATTTGGAAAATTGTTTTCCCTTAATATATTTCTAATTTTAATTATGTTTGTAACATATGTTATGTAACATATTTGATCATTATATTAGGTTTAATATTCAATTTTTCAATTGATGTATCAAGTAACCTTTCCATAACAATATCTGCTACAATTGGAGAAGCAGGAGATCCCATTGGAAGTCCCCTCAGTTGTGTATACACCTTCCCATTACAACCAAAGTATCTGTTGTCTTCTATACAAAATTTTAAAGTTCTTAAAAACAGTCCCTTGTCAATTTTCGTATATTGCTCTATTATGTTCCATTTTTCCTCTATTATTTTAAATGCCAAAGTGACAGGCACACTAGGAAATAGCGATACCACATCTAATGAAATTAACTTTTTATTTGTTTGTATACAATGATTCCTTAATTTCTCTTTAAATTGCACTGAATCTTTAACATTATATATAGAATGTTCAGTTATTCTCTTTAAAATATTCGTTAAATATCTACACAACTAATAAGAAGGTGAGTTAATAAAAGAACATATTAGTCTCAAGGGAAACCCAACCTTGTAAATTTTTGGTAAACCATACACAGAAAAAAAAAAAATTTTAAAATCAAAAAGAAACAATCTTATTTTAAAATAAAACAGCTGTGAAATCGAGCCAAGCTGGTTTTCTTTTGTTTTAAAAGTTTTCGTTTTTATTTTAAAAACTGCAATTTTTATAAAAAAAAATTTGTGAAAATCAATTTTAAAAGAAAATATACCATTTTTGTATTAAAAATTATAGTTTTTAAAACAAGAATATAGCCCTTTTAAATCAAAAATGTAATATTTTTAAATTAAAAATGTGTAATTTTAAATTAAAAGTACCTAATTTTGAAGGTATACGTTGCTTCATACTTACCTTTACACCAGGCAATAAGTATTTAACTCATTATTAAATTTTTAAGGTTTATTAGAGTATAAAAATATACAGTACAACTTAAAAGTTATTTAATCTTATTTGATTTATAATTATAATTTGTAATTGAGGTATTTTTGTTTATAAAATATTATATTTATTTATTGACCTTTGGATAGCATCGTCAGTTAATTAAATTTACAAAATTTTAATATGGATAACACAAAAAAAACCAATACTTTAATTATATATTATTTTTGTTATTATGGTTTTTTGTAATTGTGTAATGACAAATAGGTTTTGGAATTTAAATTAAGAAAAATTTTTTTCAAAATTTTGTTTTGGTTTTTTTGTGTTATTCATATTAAAATTTTGTAAATTTAAGTTACTGCCGATGCAAACCAAAGGTTAGCGAATAATCGATAGAAATAAATAAATATAATATTTTATAAATAAAAAGTCCTTTAGCTTAAACATCTAAAAATAATTATTATGTTCTAAAATATTTACAAAAATTTATTAGATATATTTAATATTTTATTTTGTATGTGCTAAAATAATTACAAAAAATCATTGGATGTACATATCTAATGGAATACTTTTCAAAAACTAACTATAGTAATTTTGGTCTTACATATATTTAACCATTATTATTTGCATATAAGTTTATTGGAGGACTAGAAAATACTTTTATATCTTTTATATATAAACATTCACTCCTTTCTCCAACTTCATACGATTGGAAATGTTCATCAAATTTGTTTAACGAAACCGAAAAACATAATTCATAAATATTGTTATTGTTTTGTAGAAAAGTTTTTATTTTATATAATTCAAATGTATTTGTATTAATTGATAAATAAAGATTTGTTTTATAAAATGTTCCTTTATATAACAACTCATTTATTAATTTAACATCCTTAAATTCTAATACATCTTCTTTATCTATATTTTTGAAGTATGGTTGATTTTTCAAAGTAACAATTTCATATGAATCAAAATGTAGTTCTGATTCAATTCCTTGCTCATGATCTAACAAAAATTTTGAAAATTGAAGTCCAGATTTTATTGTTAATGAGTACGGAGGATTCTTTCTAGATGTAATATTATTAAAATAAATTTAAAATAACTTATTTTTAAAAGAATTAAAATTTGAAAATATTTGATTACAGTTTTCTTGTTTACATTGAAGTTGAAGAAGTTTATTAGTTAATAAATGATTAGTTTTTAAATGACGTATTAATACGATAACAAGTGAAAATTTTTTTGTACATTTAAAACAAATATACATTATTGATTTCAATTGTGAGTAACTTTTGTATAAAAAATTTAATTTTGCTAGTGGCTGTTCATGAAATTAAGGAGCGATGTTAAATTAGACGATTTGCAATCAGAAATTGTATTAATATCAAAAAAATAAAGTTGTATAAAAACCCAAAGTGGGTTGCACGCTTTTGGGTAATCAATAGACAAAACGTGAAACATTTTAAAACATGTATCTAAACAAGCAAAGAATGAATCGAACTGAAATAAATTTCCGTCAAAATATATAAAGAACCCAGTCAAATCTTCACTGGAATTTCCTTCGATAATCAAAAATGGTTGAACTGTACAACTTTCTAAAAAGTATTTTTTTTACCAATTCATTTAATTTTTGTTGATAATCGTTTATAGATGAAACTCTGACAGCAAAGCTTTCGTGAGCATCAGAAATGGTGATTTTTCTTTTGTTTTCTCCAGACGCGTTTTTAAATCTGCATGTCGATGGAACAACAGCGTTTAACAAAGTGCAAATTAAATAGTCTTGCGTATCTGTGAAATTTAAAATAATTGTAAACATGTATTAAACTTTTTGATGTAAACATTTTCTCACCTTTATTTTTTGACGACTTTAAAATTTCAAATAATTGTTTGCAGTATTCGTTATGTATATTATTTTCGTAAAATAATATAATTTTTTTACTAAATGATTCCCATTTTGAACCCAATAGATTATTCTTGTTAGGATACAGTAATGAAAAATCTATGTTGACCTGGTAATATATATAAGTTGGTTTTATATATCGTTTTTAGCTTTTTGTTTAATACTTACCAAATTTGGAAATCTTGGATCTTTGAATTTAGGCCAACACGCAAAGAAAAAATATGGTTGATACAATCACAATCGCAAACTATCATTAATGTTTGTGGTTATGATTGTGTCAAACACGCCTTCAGTAACAATATATGTTGAGACATGTTTATAGAAAGAAAAACACAAATGATCTTCCTTACCACGTTTCTAATTTTCCTAACACCATGCAAAATGTCTATTTGAACATGTTGTATGTTCTCACAATAAAACCAATAAAAAAAATTATTTTAAAAATTTTATATTTTATTAAAAATACAAACATTTACAGCTTAGCATATTTTAATAAATAAAATTAAATACATACATTTATATATATCAATAAACGTATAATAATTTATTTTCTTAATTTTGCATTAATGCATGGCCTTTTTTCCCGAAAAACTTCAGTCATTCACGTTTCCCGATTTACTGACTCTCACAGACGGAAAATGACATGGAAGAAGATTTTATTTGCTTTATAAACACACACTGTTTGTTTTGACAATAAATGTTTGCTCATTTAGAGAATGTGTTTTAACGCGAACAAAAATGATGGTATCAGACATACCGTTTGTGTACAGCAAGAATTATGATTTTAATTGTATAGTTGAAAATATATACATTATAGTAGCAAATATTTCACATAATTTAATATATTTAGCAAGATCATGGCAACTTTTTAGGTTTAAATCACCATATAATATTATTATAGTGAATTAAAAAATGTTAAGGAGAAAAAATATTTTTTCAAGTTAAATAAGGATTATAATAAGTTTATTAGGGTAAACGTATTAGGCGAATATGAATAAAAATGGTCGTAGTGACCATTCATTAATCATGTTTTTTCTCTGCGTGAAGCCTTTAAGAATTCAGCTATATTTAAACTCTTTAAATCTCTTTGCCGCAAAAGAAAACATATTCCCCATTTGTCGATTATTGCATCCCAATTATCTTTTTCAACTTTAAGATAATCCTTTAAGGCTTTAGCTGTGGATTCATCAAATTCGGCTGCGCTACTTCTAGGTGAAATAGGTTCTTTTTCTGCAGTATTTTCATTTTTTTTCTTTTAAATCTCATATTTACATATTTTGAATATAGCTTTCCAGAAGGATTTCTTTTACCACACCGTGTTATAAAGTAGTATTCCTAAAAAAATGTAAAAATAGAAACATTACACGCAAAGAAAAAATATGGTTGATACAATCACAATCGCAAACTATCATTAATGTTTGTGGTTATGATTGTGTCAAACACGCCTTCAGTAACAATATATGTTGAGACATGTTTATAGAAAGAAAAACACAAATGATCTTCCTTACCACGTTTCTAATTTTCCTAACACCATGCAAAATGTCTATTTGAACATGTTGTATGTTCTCACAATAAAACCAATAAAAAAAATTATTTTAAAAATTTTATATTTTATTAAAAATACATACATTTACAGCTTAGCATATTTTAATAAATAAAATTAAATACATACATTTATATATATCAATAAACGTATAATAATTTATTTTCTTAATTTTGCATTAATGCATGGCCTTTTTTCCCGAAAAACTTCAGTCATTCACGTTTCCCGATTTACTGACTCTCACAGACGGAAAATGACATGGAAGAAGATTTTATTTGCTTTATAAACACACACTGTTTGTTTTGACAATAAATGTTTGCTCATTTAGAGAATGTGTTTTAACGCGAACAAAAATGATGGTATCAGACATACCGTTTGTGTACAGCAAGAATTATGATTTTAATTGTATAGTTGAAAATATATACATTATAGTAGCAAATATTTCACATAATTTAATATATTTAGCAAGATCATGGCAACTTTTTAGGTTTAAATCACCATATAATATTATTATAGTGAATTAAAAAATGTTAAGGAGAAAAAATATTTTTTCAAGTTAAATAAGGATTATAATAAGTTTATTAGGGTAAACGTATTAGGCGAATATGAATAAAAATGGTCGTAGTGACCATTCATTAATCATGTTTTTTCTCTGCGTGTAACAATAAATCTGTCAGATACCCGAATATAGCACTTTTACTTGTCTATTTATTAGTTTGATTTGCAAATACTTACATGATATTTTTTTTCGTTGGGAAAAACTTTACATATCTCATCAACAATATTTGTAAAATCCTTTGGTGATAGTGACCTTTTGCAAAAAAGAGAGTCCTCAACGATTATATTAATAAGTTCCGTTCTGTTCACGTTGGTAAGAGCATTTGCCTTTTCGTAAAAATTTAAAATGGCTTTGCCCTTTGACGTCTCCATCAATAAAGTTTTTAAATCCAATAATTAAAGCCAGAAATTATTTCATTTGTTAATTATTTAAAGATAAAAACTTACTTTTACTACAGCTGCACCCGAGTTGTTCAATGATGATTGTGTTTGCGAATGACACAACCAATCTTGCACTTTTGACGGAGCTGATAAAGTGTCATCATCAATACCAAACTAAAAAATTTTAAAATAAAGCAAAGAATATTAAATAAACTTATTAATAAACACCTCTTTTTTCCGCCACGCAAATAACTTCTCTCTAAATTCCACTCGAATGCCTATCAAGGGGATGATTTCTTTTAAATCTTCATTTTTTAAGTATTGAAGACATCGGTATGTTACACTACTCTCTAAAAAGATAAAAATAATAAAAAAAAATTAATATTGGCTACATTTTGACTAACACATAACCTAAAAAAATGAATTTTATAATAATAAGTTGCAACTTACCTTTTAGATATGGCATTACAACCATTAAATCAAAACGTTTTAAAAGATCCTCTAAAGGATCACTTTCTGTATTTGGCTCGTGCAAAATATCATTGATATCATATACCTCTAAAAAATCTTCAGAATTGTCTTCCATTTTTTACAATATTCTTTTTTTAACTTTTTTTAAAACACACTGCACCGAGCTATTATTATTTTTGTAACTTGTTATATTTTTTAAAATACACTGCACTGAGCTATAATATTTGTTTAACTTTTTATACTTTTTCACTTTTTACAGTTTTTAAACACACTGCACCGAGCTATTAATATTTTTTTTACTTTTTTAAATTTTTAACACACTGCACCGAGCTATATTTTTTTAATGACGCTTAATAAAAAATGGCGTTAATTTTTCTTTTAAAATTAAAATGGTTTATTTTATTTTCAATAACAAACCTGTTTTAATTTTAATACGTTTTTCAAATTGTTAAACTGTTTAAAACAAAAACGAAAAATTTTAAATTATAAAATGTTTTTTCTGCTTCTTATAGTAAAAACAAAAGTGTTGCCTTTTAATATAAAAGAAAACCTTTTTGTTCTTAAAAGTTTTAGTAAAAAAATAATATTTTTTGATACAAAAACGTACATTATTGTTTTAAATATGATTTTTATTGCCTAATTTTGAAAACCACACCGTTTCTTTTTAAAATAAAATTGAACATTTTTGTTTTTAATATATTTTCAAAAAAATTGCTGCAATTTTAAAATAAAAACGCAAAATTTTGTTTTAAATAGCGTTTTTTGGTTCAGTGTAAAGTTTTGGAGAAGTAGCAATATTCGTTTTTAGTTTATGTCTTTCGGATACGGATATAATTTTCTGCCTAAAAAGTTCCTGTATTATTTCGTTATTAGTTGTCTTCAAAATTATCTTTCTTAGATACTTTAATAACAAGAAAGGGAAATAATTTGTTAATAGATTGGTATCAAAAACCTACAGCATCCGGCAGACAAGGTTTATCACAGAAAAAACATAATTAAAATTAGAAATATATTAAGGGAAAACAATTTTCCAAATAGTTTGATGTATGGATTAATTAATCAATATAAAGATAGGAGTAATGGGAATGCAGGAATTACGAGTACAAAAGAACCAATGATATACAAATCGTTATCATACATATCCAATGTTTCGGAGAGAATAAAAAAATCGAGAATCTTTGACACTGACAAATATAAGGTAGCATACAAGGCTTATAACACATTGAACAGTTTATTTAGCAAGACAAAGGATAGAACTAGTAAATGGGATATGTCGAACATTGTCTATAAAAATCCTTGTAAGGGAAATGATAATGAAGGATGCAACCAGGTTAACAAAAGTACAACCAAGAACAAATTAAGGACTAGAGTTGCAGGACATAAATCGGATCAGAAATATATGGACATTAATTCTAAAAAAACAGCATTAAGTCATCATTGTCATCAATCTAATCACTATCCAAATTTTGAAGAAGCATCGGTTTTAAACACTGAAACTAACTACAAACGCAGATATATTTTAGAAATGTTACACATAATTAATACACCAATGACACAAAGAATAAATTTTAAAGCAGACACAGTACATATAGCGAAAAATTAAAGGAATTTAGTTATTAAGAGATAAAAGATAAGATATAATATAAATATACCAATCGCAGCCTTTCAACAAGAGGGTTAAATTTTTGCACCTAAATTATATAAAAATATTAGGACCTTCTTGACCTTAGGTCACGATATACATATAGGTATGTTAGATTAAAAAAAAGTTTAATTATATATGTTTTAATAAGTATGTAAAACAAAAATAAGTTTAGTTGAAAAATTATTATATGTTATAGGAATTTTCTTTAGTGAAACAATTTTTTTTTATTATTGTAAATATAGTTTTTGAATTAGGTTTATAGATAAGAAATTTTTTCAGTTTATATGAATTGTTATACTTTAGTTATATTTTATTTTTTTGTTATTATGTTTTTGAAATTTTTTATGACAAATAGGTTTTTGAATTAATTTATGACAAATAATTTTTTCATAATTTTGTAATTGTTTATTTTTTGGTTATATAAGGTTAGCGAAATATTGATAAAATAAATAAATATAATATTTTTTATAAATAAAAAGACCTCAAGCTTAAATAATGAAAAATAATTATAAAAAAGGTCAAATAAGACTTATAGCCTATTTCCGATGTGCGAAAGAATTCTTTCGTTCGAATAACTACATTGAAAACAAAAACAAATTCTAAAAATTTGTTTTTGTTTTCAATGTAGTTATACGAAAGAAAGAATTCTTTCGCACATTAGAAATAGGCTATTAATAACATTTATTAATTAATCTTTATAAAACCGGACGATAGCATTAAAATTGGTTGCGGCTTAAGGTAGAGTTAGCCGAACGTCCACGTACCCTAACGAAACGTCTGGTCCGTTTTGTTATTTGCTTACAATGTAAATGCTTACCGAATTTAAATGTCACGTAACGGAACGTCTCAATCTGTATAAATTAGAATTTCATGCCCTCTTTACGAGACAGTTGTAAAGCAGTTATGGCCTGCTCGCATATTAAATTGAATGCGGATATTTTCGCTCTTTTATTGGTACTTTTTTCCAGTATATCTATGGACTTTCGACAAAACCACTTACAATACAACATATTTCCATATATATAAATATACATAGGCTTAGATGTACAAAATAAACAAATGCAAATGCACGCACAATAGAAATGAGAAATATATAAAAGGCTTTAAATGGTTACAAAATATTGTTTTGTCTATGCACATTTACAAATTAATACATGTAAATGTGATGTATATGTTAAAATACATATGTATTTGTTTATTGTGAATCTATAATATAAATATCAGATATTAAATTATTAATGTTTTTTTACTTACACTAAATACAGGTTTAATAACATTTTAATCACTTGGTACTTTTTCTGCACAGCGGTCTACATTTAAACCTTTAGATTTCCCATCACTGTGTGTGTTGTTTTATGTATACTATGGCTTTTTTGTTTATGTATGTGAAAAACATATGACACGTTTTTAGATGTTCTATAAGTGCACCAACGCACAGTGGCGCCATTTGAGTTTTTTCGTTGCAAAAATCATATCTTTTGAACCGAATAAGATAGTTTAAGACAGTTTAAACAGCATATGATAGATAACTGTTCAGCCTATGAAATGAGCGTTTGGAAAGGGTGCTACGCTTTGTAGGGGCCTACTTATGGGTTATCAAAATTATAATTAGTAGAAAAATCAATTTTATGGTAACTAAAAAAAATTATTTTTACATTTTTAGATTGTTTTTATTTTTTTTCTTAAGGGTTTTATGTTTTAAATTATTACCCAACAAATTAAAAAAAAAAATTATTTATTTTTTTAAATTTATTTTTTCAATTTTCTGTAAAATATTCATCACAATTCGTAAGAGAAGGTATATCTAAAAGACTAACAATTTCTAAACTATAATTATTTTGTAACTCTATTCGTGACTTCACATGCCGCGGGGAAGAAATAAGTGGATCGGAAGATGCTGCCAACATGTTGAAGAGGTCCTTATTTTGCCTTACCCTTGATGCTTTGAATGTGTTCTGCAATCTATATTTTTTATAAAATTTGTTAAGAGACTCCTGTGCTTCTTCAGAAAGCTCTCCAATTGGCAAAGGCTGGTACTCAATTATATCTTTGCCATGCGCCAATATTTTATGGACGGTCGGGGTCAACTTCTTCTGTGGATACATTTCTGCTAAAAGAGATGCAGTTTTCGACGCATATTCTCCATATTTTGTAGAATTGACATTTTCTTTGCAGTTTAAAACATCCAAGATCGTTCCCAATCTTTTCACGATTTGATTGTCAATTCCAATGATTCTAGTTACTGCCTCATCATTTTCAAAAAATCTCCTAGAAGTGTTTCCATCGTTAGAGTTACCGTATCCGTGCTTGGGACAGTCTACTTTTAGTCCAACTTGTTTCAAAAAAACCATCCTGTATTTGCTTCTTTCTGATCTTTTCCTTATCCTTTATTGATGTATTTTCATCGAAGTTTTCCTCCTCTTGTGGTAGGGTATATGCCAGTTTTAGCAAGAATTCCATACACCTTATCCTTGCGTGCAATGGTGACATTCCATATTCGTAATTCTCCTCATTTGTAGAATCGTTTAAATTACCAAAGTTCTTCTGACAAATAATAATATAAAATCGATAAAAAAAATATAAAAATAATACGAAAAAAGGGGTTTAGATAGGTTTTTGCTAAATTTTTACCTCCAATATAATTCTGTCTATGAAAACTAATTGAAATATATTATAATTAAGCAGAAAAAGATACTAATCTTAAACTCTTTACAACTAATTATATAAAATTGAGATGTAACATATTATATATGAAATAAATTGAATTGAATTGAAAAAAGTTCTTCTGACTCTTTTTGCAAATCGGGCATGACATTGTTGAGGTTGTTCCTGTCAGTTCGTTTACGACTTTTCCGTCAACCATGGTCAGGTGGAACTCGTAATTGCATTCAATATATTTTCCTTCTCCAATTTGCAGCTTTGTAGGCTTAATCTTGCTTATTTGTTCTTCAATGTCCTTCACCGTAGTCCTTATGAGTTCTGCCGATTCCCTTGCAAACTGAAACATTATTGGTCGGAAATAATGCACTGATGACGGACGTGGATTTTTCCAGTGTAGGGAATCATCCGATTTTAGCCGCAAAGGAACAACAGATGCCATAAACATATTTCCGTCCGATATTGTAGCGTCATCGAAAGATATCCTTTGCTTATAAACGCTTTGTCCGGATGATTCATCGCAGCCCCATTTGCTGATCAATGTCAACTTCTCAGGAAGAATTTTCACTTCCGTGAAAAACTTTGGTGTGGTTGACTTTCTAAACAGTTCAAATAATTTTAAATTGTTCAACGCCATGTTTTCAGTACTTAAATTGTTTAATGGTTTCAGTAATTGTTGCGCCAACTTTCAGGCGTAGGCTAATCCAGGCATTTTGCTTATTTTGCAATATATAGGCTTATGCTACCATGCCTAAAAATTTACCTGTTCCCTGCATACATATGGATTTAGGCTAAATAATGCAATTTTGATATTATGCACGTGTCCAAATAAGATTTGTGCCTACCTGTAGGGACCATAAGTCAATATTGTTCCTGACCATTTGTACGCCAAAGTATTGTTTATGTGAGGTACGTACCTGCTAATTTCAATGAGTAGTTTTTTTCAAACTATTAGATCAAACTACTGTCAGTCAAAACATATAAGGGATGGACGCCATACAATTTCTGCAACCATGTCTTTTTGAACTTTTTTACCTCTAGAAGCCAAACGGGCACGTACGGGCAGATAAAACCTTTTGAATTATGTAAAGAAATAATCAAAGAACAGGTTTTGCACGTATGGCAAATATAGAAAAATATAGTTTTTTTTTATTTTCCGTCAAAGTTGAAAAATAGTGAAAAAACGGATAGTTTTTAAATAGTGATTTACCAGGAGAAACACAAAGCAAACAGTTAATTTTTTTTTTATCATTATACATTTAATAAATACATCAATCAATACAAATAAAAAATAAGGCGATTCGTTACCTATTTTTCGTGATATTACACCTGAAATCGCAACAAATTGACTAAAAATTGTGTGTTTTTTTGAAAACCGAAAGTCGGTCAACTTTGAACGGTTATATCTTCTAAACTAAAAATGTGATATTATTAAGAGTGGCATATTTGAAATCGTTGAAAAGTTTCCTATAACATGGGTTTATTCAAAACTTCGTCGCCACTCATGAAAATTTTGATTTTTGCAACCTCGCTTGCTCTACGGGCGCCACTGTGCAACGTGCAAGCAGTCCGTTACAGTAAGTTACGGGTACAGCAACGTTCGCCTAACTCAGCCTTTAGATCTATATTAAATTATTGATCGACAATCATAAAGTTTAATGCTATTCGTTTTAGAAATTTTAACTTGAGAAAAATATCATGATTCGTAACAGCTTTAGCCGAAGTAAAATGATTTTCAGGAGGCGACTTTATATTAGACCCATGGGAACATGTGGACCAATCATTAGGGATGGGCAATAAACATCGATATATCAAAAAATCGATATTAAAAAATTATAATCGATATATATCCCCCATATTAAAAACACCCATATATCGATACATCTATATTTATCTACGACTATCGAATTCGATATTTTTAAGATCTCTTTATAATAAAACTCATCATTTTAACCGTTGCTCAACTGCTTACAATACTGTTGTTTTTTAAGAATTGCATCATATGTTTTTTAACTAATATTAAGAAAATAAAGGCGTTTTTCCATTGTACATTTTTATAGATTACACAGTTCAGTTTTGTCTCGATTTTTTTAGAGATGACAACAAAAAAATAAGCGCGGAAAAATATGCTGGAAAGGGTTCCTAGAATTATGCAAAGAATTGTCTTAATTATGACGTATTAGCGGAAATAGACTCATGAAGGTTGGAAAGTTAATAATAAAAAAAATATATGTTTTATTTAAACATGTTCTTATATACCTATTAAAAATAAAATATTGCACAGCTTACTTGTAAAACGGCATTATATAATCCCAATAATTTTTGTTTAGATTTTATATGGCGAATAAATAAAAATTTTTTTGTACTCTTAATTTTTTTTTTTAAATTTTTTTTATTGTAGAATTAACTGCGGGTCCCTCGATTTCAAACGAAAACTTCGTTCGCATAACTTACATTAAAAACTAAATTTTAAAATTGGCTTTGTTTTAAATACAAGCTTAGCGAATGAGAGTTTCGTTCGAAATAAATATCGATACTCTTAAAAAATATCGATACGATATACGAGTATATCGATATATTTTTTAAATTTGCCCATCCCTACCAATCATCCCAAAGTTATGTTAAGGGATATCTGGTATTAAAAACATATATTAGAATAAAGTTTAACACATCAGGAAATTAGTTTTAGCTTTTACATTCAAGTCCAGAAGACTACTTGATATGGGATCTGAGGTAAATTATGAGTCGTATATCACAAAATTGCAATATCTATTTCTGCTACGGTTTAAGGCGTATTTAATTAATTTCCCAAAGTGGGCTTTATTTCGGGCCTATGGTAAATTATGGAACGATCATCACGACATTTATTAGTGTGATTTCTAGTTATATTATACTGTGAAGTATACGATTTTATTATTAAGGGTTTTATGCGTAAAAAAACTGTTTTCCGAGAGTATGGCTTATATGGGGCCAATAGTAAATTATGGACCGATCTGCACGAAATTTGAAATTGTGATTTCTAGTTCTATGAAACTGTGACGTACCAAATTTTATTATGATACCATTGATTATTATGGTTTAAGGCGTACTAAACTGTTTTTCGGGAGTATGGTTTATGTGGTGCCTAGGGTAAATTATGGACTGATTTTCACGAAATTTGACAGTGCGATTTCTAGTCTTATAAAACTGTAACGTACCAATTTACATTTTAAGTACAATAAAAAAGTTTCACACGGTATGAAAAACTTAGTGTACCCTCCCTCATTCACCACTAGTGGTGGTCCAAATGGGTATAAAAATAAATTAACAATTACGTACATATTTATATAAAAATTTTGATTTATTTTGATATATATATAAATAGCTCAGGCTTGCCAATATAAAAAAATGTGCAATTTTACAAATTTAAATTATTTTTAAATATACAGCCATGTCACAGAGTACAATTCTGTTCGGAACCGAAGACAACATATTTTTTTATTGATAGAAAGTATATTTTTATAGTTTTTTGGTCTTTAAGATGCAGAAAACTTCCATTCCGTTCATGAAAACAAAAATGGTTTCATTCCGCAAAGTTTTTTCGTAATTTTCTGAAGCACCAAAATACGGCATGAATTCCGTTTCCGAACGGAATTGTACTCTGTGACATGGCTGATAGATTGATATTAAATAGTTTGGTGAAACTGGCCATAAGATTTTAATTTGTTTTGTTCAATGAAAAAATAATGATAGCTAAAACATTAATGTACTTTTTTATAGTAAATTAAGATATAAGTGCAACAATATTGATACTGTTGATATTTCGGCTTTCCCTTTTAATGATTCTATTTCCTCCAAAGAATTCAGATTATACGTTTTTCAAAATTTAATTTTATACTCCTTTCAGCCCTTTTTGTTTTACCATGGAATTTTTTGCTCAAAATTCAATTTTCATTAAATGTTTGAATTCGAATTCAACTGTATTATTATTTAAAGTTTTCGCTAAATAATTTTAATAAAAATCGGGTTTACAAGAATGTACCCAGTGTTTTCTCAAACTTTCATATTAATTGCTCTTTTATTTTTATGCATTTGATAAAAGGTAAATCCATTTTTATATTTTAGATCCCTTGATCGTTTTTACTAAAAATAACAAAATTTTCTATTTCACCCTTTTTATGCCTTTTCTGTAACGAAATTCCCCCATTTTTAAGTTTCCTTAAAATAACTTTTAACAAAAAGCACCAAAAGTCCAACATTTTGCACCTTTTGTTCCGCTGCAGTCAAAACGTTTGAAATGTATACCTACACCTATAAATTTTGGGTCTCTGGATGATTTATGTTACAGAAAACTAAAATTCCCGTTTTTGTTCTACTTTTATCCCTTTCTTTGTGTAATCCACTTTTAATACACCAATGTTATTTAATTATGTGTGTATTGCCTTTAATTCGGATTATATGTCAATTTTATTTTTTAAAAGAAAAGCGTGTTTTGAGAAAAAGTACCAATAACACTTCTCTTTGTCCCTTAAAATTTGAAAACTATAGTCAAATTTTAATACAGTATTAACATTTTTTAGAATTTAATGCTTCTTAAAATGCTTTTTGGAAGGCCGCTTTATATGGGGCCTATGGTAAATTATGAACCCATTATCACAAAATTTAAGTGCGATTTCCAGTCATATAAAACGATTTTGTCCAATATTTAATAGGTCTGTCACCAATTTGTATTAATTTTTGTAAAAAAATATAAATTTTTTAGGGAGGTTGTTCCACATTTGGGTTCCTATCTCTTCCGCTGATTAGGGGAGATTTCAATTGCAAACTGCGTAGAGGAACTAGGAGCAATGTGACACCAATATTGTTCTTTTCTGTAGTGTCTGTCGAAAGTAAGCGGGTTTTCAACAGATGGACATGTCTCAATCGACTAAGAATTACTTCAGGATCCAAAATATTTATAAAGTACTTTATGGGGTCTTTGATGAATATTAAAGTTTCTCTCGAAATGGCAAACTAAGCCCACTAGTGCACATTGGTCTGGCGAGCCACATTTGTTGGCCAAAATTAAAATATTCACTTATATACATGAATTCAAATAAAATACATAATTAATAACAAAAAATATAAATTTTAATAAGTTTGTAATAATTTAAATCTATGTTTTAACCCATCTAGAGCCAAAGGATCATTTTATTTACTTCATATTTTACTATTTTTTTTACAATAATTAAATAATATTATATGTACTTCTTTGTTTATTATAATGCTCTTTTAAATTGATATCTTTAAGATATTACACCATCCGACACATATTAAATAGACACGAACCGGATAATATAAGTGCGAGCAAAACTGCGTTCACAGTTTTTTATTTCATGATCCTGTTTCCTTTTAAAAGGACTTCTACTCATCCTACTATGCCAAATTTGGTTTCAAATGATCAAGAAGAGTTGCGAAATATTTTGAATTTTTTTTCCTTTTAGGATTAAAAGATGTCAAAAATTTTTTTTCAAGTTTTTATCCATTTCTAATAATTTTTGTTAAATAGTGCGTTAAAGATCCAAATATTGTAATGTACTTTTCTTAAGAAATACTTGTTATTTGTAAAATATAATTAATCATAGTTTCTTAGTATTTAATGTTTTATGGAGAAACGAATGTGGCCAAATAGTGTTAGAAATGTTAATGTACAATTTATAACAATATATTGTACTTACTTTAAAATAACTTTGTTTATATATAACATAGTCACCTTTTGTAAAACTGTTTGTTGAATGAAAAATATTGAAATCTATTTTTCATTACCTTGAAAACATTCAATACATTTTGTAACGTTCTTTTATAATAAACTGTGTGTTTTATTTCTTTAAATAAGAATTTACATCTAATAAGAAAAGAAGGTTTACAATTCAGGTGTGGGGTTATATAAAGAAAAATTTGAAATTTATAAAAAATGGATTTACGTCCAAGCCGCCAAAAGATAATAGATGCTTTAATTGCATCAGGGATACAATTTGTTGAGTCTGCTTCTAGAAGTCAACTTAGAGGTTTATACGACTCTTTAAACGAAACCCATGGTGATGCTCCTGAAAGTGTTGGATTCAAGTGTTACAATGTTAGTTCCTGCAACTTACGTTAAAACTTCCGTCACATCTTCCGTTTTGTTTAAACTTCCGGTACAATCTTTCCTGATGTTTTTTCTGCTACGGCAACAGATACACCAACTTCCGTTTTGTCGAGTTTTTCGGCAACAGTTCCGCAAGTCACTAATGCTATTGTTTCTCCAGAAGAAAAAGAGCTTAAAAGCCAAATAAGAATTTTGAAAATGCGCTGTGAAATGATAAATCTTCAGAAACATCACAGTCATTTAGAATTGAACACAAATAAAGTACACAGAATAAATTATGATGAACTGGAGAAAATGGTTTGTTAATGGCTAAAGAGATTTGAGGAGTTTAAATATAACTATAACGACCAAGAAAAACTGTTGTGCCTAAAGTGGTTATTACGAGGAACAGCTAGAGAATTTATGGATAGTGCTGATAATTGGACTTATGGTGGTTTAAAAGTAAGTTTGCTAAAAATGTTTAAACGTGTAATTACTCGGAAGGATGTGTATCGCAAACTTCGTGTACGGATCTTGAAACCTTCAGAATCTTGCGTAAATTATATAATTTCAATGCAAACAATTGCTTCTGATGACGAAATTGAAGACCAAGAACTGGTTGACATCATTATAGATGGAATGCAAGACAATTCCAATAATGTTTCCTGATTGTATGTGTCAACTTCAGTAGAAGAACTGATTACATGTATTGACCGATATGAAAATCGCCGCGAGAAATGTCAAGTAAAAAAAATCAAGTAATGGCTAAAAAGGAGATATGATGCGATATAATTTTTTAACCCTTTTAGAAACAAATATGCTAATTATTTTAATGTTTCATATCTGATCGATTCGGGTAGTCCAACAAATTTAATTTCCAAATTACTAATACCGAAATTCTTTAAGTTATTTAAAGATCTATATCCAACTAGTTATGTTGAAATTGGAAATGGTAATATAAAAACATTTGGGACTGTTTTATGTAAAATTAAATTTAAAAAATTAGTTAAATGTATCCATTTGATAATAATACCGGATAATGATATTCGAATTCCTATAATTTTAGGTAGTAATTTTAAGGATAAATTTAATATAAAATTAGTGCATTTTAATGAAAATAAAGTATGCATATTTGATTCTAAAAATAAAATAAATACTATCAAAGCAATTTCTTTGGTGTCTAAAACTAATGTAGAAGTTATTCGAGTCGTAATATAGTAGATGATATTAAGTATAATAGAAATTTAAATACTGAACAAATTGTTATATTAAAAACTAATAGCATATAATGGGCGATTTTCGTAAAGCCTAGTACTCTGTTCGAACTTGCGAAAAATATTGAGCAACATTGATTATTTCACATGAAAATTTTGACATGTATCAATATTATCCATCTCGCGATTTTTCAAAATATATTGTTATACATTGTTTTGCGAAGTTAAACAAAAACCATTTTTTTCTAACAGTAAAAAAATTTGTTTGGGATTTTTGGTGATATAAAATTTCAATTTGGTAATAAGTTTTGATCTAGGAACAGTGACAGATTCTTAACAACTTTGTACTTATTTTTCAAATCTGCCGATAATACAGATTTCAAAAGAAAACTTTTGATGGCCCGCCAAAAATAAAACTTTCGATGCTATCGATTGTTGTACAGCTCTTTGTCATACACAAAGCTTTTCTTATAAAAACATTTAAATTCAGTAAATTGTTTTTGTATAGACCATTTTGTTTGCGGCATAACAGTCCTCTTGAAAGCTTTTATTTATTTATCTATAAAACATAAAAGCTCCTTAAAGCATTAAATATTCTTTCTCTATAGTTTTTATTGGAATAGTGTAGAGTTATTTTCCAAAAAGCGTCAATGAATTCATTTCCTAACAGCTGTTTTATTTCTACCGGAAACTTTTTCCTGTTCAGTTAACTAATGCGAACGGATTCTACAGATACTTTTGGCATTTTCTTTTTGATTTATTGTTGCAAAATTTAATTGTTGCACATATATGTTAAACTATTACAATTTATAACGAGCGTACTATCTTTGACTTAATTTAATAATAATTTAAAAATGTAAATATTAGTTAGCAATGTGGCTCAATATTCTTCATTCCAAAAGAAAATCTCGGTAGTGTCCGTTTAAGTGGCAACCATCTTGAGTTTGTGTTTTCAATGAAAACTTTTTATAACATAATAAATCAATGTATTCAACAGGCATGTTGTTATTTTGAGTAGTAGTCACCTACGGTTTCATTAAAACAATTAAATTAACGTGTGCCCGTACCAAGTTCAAGAATGTTAATTAAAACTATATTCATCATCTTTCACCGTTAAAAAGAAAATTTTTTTTCTAAATTTTTTGTATATAAATAAAGAAGTATTAAAATTATTAATAAACAAGTAAGAGTGCAATATTCGGCTGTGCCGAATCTTTGATACCTTCCACCGACAGTTCGAATATTTCAGGAGTGGTATCTATATGATATCTATATATTATTAATTGATCTTTATGAAAACGGAAGTCGGCATTAAAATTGGCTGCGGCTCAGACCTATATTCAATAATTGACCGACAATCAGAAAGTTTTAGGCCTTTCTTTTGAGAAATTTTAGCTAGCTTGAGTAAAATATCATGATTCGTAACAGTTTTGGCCGAACAAAAAGGCTTTTCAGGAGAGGAATTTATATTGGACCCATGGTAAATTATGGACCAACCATCCCAAAATTCTGTAGAGTGATTTCTGGTGTTAAAATACATCAATTAGAATAAATTTGCAATACAGCAGTAAAATTAATTTTAGCGTTATTTTTAGCCATATTGCAACAAATTTTACCGCATATCTATATCTGCTGGGGTTTTAGGCGTATTTATTCAGGCCTATGGTAAATTACACAAGAGAACAAAATTGAACTTTTTTTGTGTTGATTGAAAGAAGTTTGATGCAATTTTTAACTAATTTGAGGTCGCTGATTTCAACTCAAATCTCCGTTTTTTCTATCAGCTCGCATTTTTAAATTACAGGTACTAATCGTATTTTTGACTTTTTCCCAAAAATTAAAAAATCATAACCCCCTTATTACGCGATTTTAAATTTTTTTTTAAAGATACATTAGGCAGCTTTAAAAAACAGTCAAATTTTTGAATCATAAAAAAATATGGTTTATTGATGGTTGTTTACTTAAAAAATACAAGTTTTGTTTATTTAAAAATCACGAAAAATCCAAAACGACAAAAGTTAAAGTTATTACTATCTTATTACTTTCACGTAAAGTCACATAGCCTATGAACAAAATATGAAATAGATCATAAAAATTCTATGTTCGCGTTTTGCTTTAATGCACAGTAAGGTCAAGGTATTAAGTGAATGAAAAATCGTCCAGAAATAGAGCAACATCAAACACACAGGCATCAAAAAATTTTATTTTTGTATAGAAATCGGGCTTTTTATCAATTCAATAAGTATATTTGCTTGTATTCATAAAAATATTTTAAATTCAATTAAGGTTTACAAAACATATTTTCTATGAAAATTTTCCTTAATAAACGTTTGTTAAATTTAATAATCGTTTATGAATTCGGGGGATTGTGAATAAAATTAAAAGCTAATTATACAATGAAATAACGCGCAATAAACTGTTTGCCGAGATTAGGGTTTATGGAGCCTAGGGTAAACTATGAACCGATGTTCACGATTTCTCGTGATTCCTCGTCCTATAAAACTGTGACGTACTGAATTTAATTATGATAGCATTATGTTTTACGGTTTTAGGCGCTCTAAAATGTTTTCCAGGAGTTGGGTTTATATGGGGCCTAGGTTAAATTAAAGTCCGATCTTTACGAAATTTGGTAGTATGATTTCTCGTCCTATAAAACTGTGGTGTACCGAATTTCATTATGATAGCATTCTTTATTACGGCGTTAGGAATACTAAACGGTTTTCCGGGAGTATGGCTTATATGGGGTCTAGGGTTAATTATGGACCGATCTTCACGAAATTTAGCAGTGTGATTTCTAGTCCTACAAAACTGTACCGTACTGAATTTTATTATGATAGCAATATTTATTTCGGTTTTAGTAGTACTAAACTGTTTTCCTGCAAAATTTTATATCATTCCATGCATTATTCCACCATTTATGTTAGTTTTTGTAGCAAAATGATCAATTTTTTTAGGGTGGTGATTCCGCATTTTGATTCATAACTCTAGTCCTACTAAGCCGATGTTGCTGGCTTTTAATCCCAAACTGCTTAAGATAACTACAAGCAATTTGAGACCAAGTTTGTTCTTTTCTTTTGCGTTTCTTGAAGGTGAGCGTGTTTTCAACAGACAGACAGACAGACAGGCCTAAATCGACTTTTAATTACTCAAGGAGCCAGAATATTTATACTTTATGGGGTCTTAGATGTTAGATGTTAGAAAAGTTTCACACTGAATGACAAACTTAGAATACCCACATTCTCTACTAGTGGTGGTGGAGGGTATAAAAAAGATATATTTTTGGGAATAGTATTTGCATGGGAGCTATTGTCAAATATGGACCGATTCCAACAAAATTGTATAATTGTAAGATGGTTTTGATAGATTGCAATAAAAAAAGATGGGTTATGGGCATAAAAACACTATTCCCGAATGAAGCTTGTATGGGGGCTTTGTGAAATTATGGACAGATTCCTACCATTTTTGATTGACTTGGTCTCTGGGAGAATAGATCGATTAAAAAAGTGATTATTAGTCAATCGGTATACTAAAAGACCCACATTCTCAAGACCACTATATAAACGTCTTACACACATTAACAGAAACGCATAATATCCCCGCCACTATTGAAGTGTGGGTATAAAAACGGGGAAAGAGAACTTCGGGGAAACTATTTTGTTATCAATATTTATCATATCGTTCGAGATTTCCAATTCAATTGTATTGTAATTCCGATCGTTTTCGAATGCCGTAATTTCGCCCCTGATTTGTATGTAATGGAAGTTTCGCTTTGCATGGTTTCGATATACCACTGCCAAACCAGTACTTCTTTTAACACGATTTCGTTATAAGAGGAAAGTTTGAATCATGTTATAAAAGTGTAGACTGCTTATTGAAAAATTAATAGCTGTTTATACAAACTTTAAAACTTGTTATAATAAGAAACAAATGAAACGTATTATAGAAGGTAAGAGTGATCGTAGCTTGAAATTCTTAAGCCTTTGCATATTAAAAAATTCCTCAGCCGTTTTGCCCTATAAAGTAACAAAGAAAAAAAAAAAATAAGAAGATTTTGTTACAAGAAACATGTGGGTGAAATAATCAGAATTTGAATGACAAAATTTTTCCATGCACTCCTCTTTCCTAGTGCAATCGTGTACAATCACGCGTAACTGTTTAGTTTCTGTAAATTGATATCAAGGAAGTTTTGTTATACGTTAAAGACTTTAGACCTTAGCTGTCTTTGTTTGGCTTTTCTTATATTAACATTAAGGTATTCATTTAATCGGGCTTTTGCTTTATATCGATTAATTAACCGAGGTTTTGGTTTAATCGGTTAATAATCGGTTAATTCTGTTATTGATCGGTTAACCGATTAATACAGTTTTTTTTTATTTGTGGTTTATTAGTAAAAAAACACAATAACATAACAATTCTTGAACTAAAACCTGCAAAAAAAAGAATAACTCATAAATATGGAATACATATTTTTTTAACTGATACATAATATGTTAGATTATTTTCTAGTTATTGTGATATTATTAGTTATTTTAATAGTTTAAGGCTTTTTTATAAAATAATCTTTTAGACAAATAATTTGTTTTAAATGTTTAAGATTTAAGCGATTCTTTTTTTTTTTTGTTTTAATAAAAATTGATTGGGGATATAGAAAGCAATCCATAAACAGAATATCTTTTTTCTTAGTCCTTTTCCTGGATTTCTCTAAACATATAAAGTCTTCCAATATGCCATTAGAGTTATGTTTGAATTTTTTTTAATTTTGAATATATCTAATTGTTTCGGTTAGTTCTGCTAGAATATTGATATGAAAAGATATGAGAAGAAATAAAAAACACATTCATATAAAAAGTACGTGAAACAAAAAGCTGTTGAGAGCAAGCATTTTGTAGCATAATCGAATCTTAGGAATCAGCTTCAAAAGCAAAGTAACCGCAGCTTATTTTTCGATCATAAATGATGTTCTCGTTGTTCGAAAATGGTACCCTACCGATGAAGCAATTCTAAGAATCATTTGAGGTACAATTTGATGATTCCTTTTTGATCATATGAATGAATCATATGTGAATCCATTTGCAATCGCTCTAGTGATAAATAAGTTTTAAATCTCAAAAGTAATCTGAAAAGGCTCATTTAGGTTATTTTTGCAAAATTTTATCACCCAAATGCTAGCTGGGTTATTTGAAATAAAGATTACTTTGTTTGAATGAAAAATATTTTCTAAACACATACCTTTTGTATATGAGACGAAACAAATAATTAAAAACACAAAAAAGTATCTTAGACTTCTACAAATAATTAAAAATTTTGTTACATCGGTTAATCGTTAATCGAAAATAGCCAATTTAAAATTAACCTATCAGTTAATCGGGTAGTAGTTAATCGGTTAACCGAGTAACGGTTAACCAAATGAATGCCCTAATTAACATACGCATACATATACAATTCAAATTTTTACTTTATTTCTGTGGTCATATGGAAAAGTAGCTTAAGTCGGTATAAGAAAAAATTATGTATATATAAGTAGAAAGGCGTAAAAGCTTTTATATTTACTAAATTTTTTTGTTTAACATTAACGTTAAGCCTCTTGTTGTAACTAATACGAAAAAAATTTTCCCAAACTGAGGATATTTAAGAACAACAATATTCTACATAAGCAAATTTTCTATATTGGCTCTGATTTATTTTTACATCAAACGGTTTTAAAAACCTTTTGGTTTATTTTCTTTAAATCAACCGTGAGACCTTTTTATAAAAAATTAAAAATAAACACATCCTCCACAGCTAGTTGTAAAAATGCTACATACATACATATATATTGTAAGTCTTAATATTCATCTAAGACCACATTAAGTATTCTTGGTCCTTGACTAATTCTAAGTCGAATTAGCCATGTCCATCTTTCTGCCCGTCTCACATAAGGGTATTTTGCCAATCTAGCCGGATATTACTTTTTGTTTTAGCTAATATTGCTTCTTAAAAGTTAAACCTAAAATTGGACCCAGGAGATCGTAAAATTACACTTTTCGTCCCAGCCAGTTTTTGTGGGCGATCAGTGCATAATTGATCGGAGGCTCTCTATAAAGCCCACTCTCAGAAAACACTTTAGTACGCCCAAAACTGTTTAACTAAAATATAGTCTGTCATAGTTTAATAAGACTTGATTGGTTCTTAATTCACCATAGACCCAAATAAAGCCCTCCCTGGGGAATCATTTAAATACCCTTTAAGCCATGACAAATATAAATATATATTGTGGTCAAATTTTACTTTGGGTGTGTGTGAAACGATAACAAAGTACTCATGGAAACAGTGTGGCCATTTCAGCATTTTTAAAGCTAAATTTTGCATTAACAATTTTTATTTAGCTGCAAAATTTTTTTTTGGCATTTTATTTAGCATTTTTAGAAAATGTTTTCAGCTTTTTTTACTATTATGTATTTAAAATATCTGGACGAATTTATGCTTAATAATTTATTTTATTTCAATCTTGAATAAAATTTCATACTGGCAATACATTTTTAACAAAAGTTTTTAAAAATGTTAGCATAATTTTTGGCCTTTTTAAAAATAATATTTAGCATATTTTGGCCATGTCTAATGCCAGATTTAGCTGTACAAATTTTACTTCCACACTGCATGGAAGTAACATTTTGACACTATTGAGGTGATTAAGTTTTTACTAGCCCAGGGGCTAGTATACATTTTGACATTAGCGTAGAAATTCTTGACAATTGTTATTAACCATAGAACTTTGCTACTGTTTCAATCACACACTTTATATGGTAAGATTTAATTAACATATCCCCCATATAAAGCTGCCGTCCGTAAAAAAACTTAAAACGCATAAAAAGCTAAAAAAAAAATTGTAGTGGTCGATTCATAATTCGTCATAGGTCAAATATAACTAAAATAAGTCGTGATATTGGGTACGTTCGTAAAAGCATCACTGCGCTGCATCAGTGATTTCAAATATTAAAATATACATCAATGAAGTAGATGTGGACCAAAAAATTGTCAAATACTCCACAAAAATAAAAGTCACACAATAAGAAAAATTATAATTACTTTTTTATCGGCACTAAAAAAAGTGTGCTTTGCTGATGCAGCGCAGTGATGCATTTACGAACGTACCCATTTTCTTTTTATTTGGTCTGTTTTAAAGTCGAATATGACTTATTGGAAAAGACTTTTATACGCCTAAAACCGCAACGAAATAAAATACTGTATGGTCAGTTTCTAAAGTTGATAATTTCTCCAAAGATATTCGAACTTTCGGTGAATGGTACCAAATATTCGGCACAGCAGGATAAAGCCCTTTTACTTGTTTTAAAATAACTTTTTGCTTAAAATATTTAAAGGGGCGATGTCTTTAAGAAACACATACTTTCATTTGTGTGTAATTTAATGGCGAAATAAACTTAATTTGCAATACTTTAATGTTTAAGAAAGTATTGGAAAAATGTTTTAACTTACATACATTCCTTTATACTAATAAATGTTTATTATTTTAAGAATATTTATCTTATTTTTTCCATTATTGCCATTTTCTGACATGATTTGTACATCCTACAAAGTTTAACCACTCCAAGTGGAAATCCCTTTATCGATCTTTTCAAGTATCTAATTATCTAAATATATCGTACATTATTCGAAGGAATTTATATAATAATGCGCGGCATGAAAAAGGATGTCTAAGTTTGTCTGTGTTTGTAAATAAGAGAATTTCATCTTAATAAATCTATAAAAAATGCTTACTCATTTAACGAATTACAAGGTATAAAGCTGAGAAAGAAGAAAAATATTTAAACAATCCATTTTTAACATATTAAACAAGGAAAATGAGTAATATGTTTATGGAATTAATATGAAGTCTGTAATTTACGATTATGTATAAATAAATTACCTTTGAATTTAATTTTGCTAAGTGATTTATGCCAAACAATTTTTTTGTGATAAGAACATTTTTCATTTATCAAAGTCACTAACAACTTTGAACTTTGAATAGGCAAATAAATTTAATGCAAAGTTGTGGAAAGATCTTTAACTTGTATTTTTTAATATCCAATAAAAATAATTAAAAAAATTGTAAATTTTGGTAGTAAAATTTTAATAACATTGCGTACTAAGTGATTTAAAAAGTGATTTAATATCGGTATAACGGTACATACATTTTCATAACGGTTGTAAAAGAGGGCTTGTAGATATGCATACTGTGATTGGTATTTGGAGAAGACTGTATATGGCCGTTCAGTAACTTAAAGACAATTTTCTCCAAGTTAAATTTATCGGTAGCAGTAAGTGTCTCAATGAAATAAATATAAAAATAGAGTTTGAGATAAATACAACACAGTTTAATTTTTGGTGCTCGCCAATTAACTGCTAAAAATTACTTACTTTGTAAGTATTTACATAAATTCTTAAAAAAGGAAACTTCATTACATTATTTTTCTATGTTTTATGTTACATTTTAGTACACTGTTGATTAATACACAAAAGCAAATGGTTTCAAATCGTTTTAAGTATTAAGTCATGCATGCTCTGACAATCACAAGTCGCCTTACATTTGCGACTTAGACTAGAAGGTGCATAATAGGTGTTCTGTAAATCACAATCGCAAGAAGTTTGGCGACTTCAAATATCAAAAGTATTCTCAAGAAAACTAGAATATTTTTAAGAAAGTAAACCTTCAAAAGAACAATAAAATAAAAACATACTTAAATATAGGAATAACATGTAAATCAATTAAAATAGATAATAATTCATTCAAAAAGCAAATTTCGATCTACCAAGGTGAAATACCATTTGTTTAAAGATCGATGTTTGACTATTGACGTCATCCGGCTTCAATAGCCGAGTGAGTAAAACGGCAAACCCCACTGAAGAGATTGTGTGGTTACAATCGAAACTAGTCTGGGCAACCTGTCCGTGAAAGCCTGGGTTCAAATCTCAGCGCAGTCAAGAATGAAAAATTATCAATAAAATTTTAATTGATTTCATGTTGTAAAATTCCTGTCTTGATAAAAATAATTTAATGAAAATTAAAAGCCTATTTCCAATGTGCGAAAGAATTCTTTCGTTCGCATAACTACATTGAAAACAAAAACAAAGTCTAAAAATTTGTTTTTGTTTTCAATGTAGTTATACGAAAGAAAGAATTCTTTCGCACATCGGAAATAGGCTATAAATTTAATGAACTTAAGCCTAATTAAAAATATTCAACATTTTTTATTTTTCGAATTTATTCTATGAGTTAAATTTCAGTTATGTATTTTATAAAGCTTTTTGTAATAGCTCTATTCCTTAAAAATTTTTAGAAATTACTTTATACACTACCAGACTATTATATTGTATTTTCTTGTTACTATCCAGTGTGACACAAAGAATGCTGACGAAGGCCATAGCGGGGCAGAAAATGCATTACATTCTGCTGGTGTCTAATAATTGTAAATTTTTCTGTACATAAATATACTTCATTGCTATCCAACGGAAAGCTAAGGTAAAATGTAACAAGAAAATACAATATAATAGTCTGGTAGTGTATAAAGTAATTTCTAAAAAATTTTAAGGAATATAGCTATTACAAAAAGCTTTATAAAATACATAACTGAAGTTTAACTCATAGAATAAATTCGAAAAATAAAAAATGTTGAATATAATAATTAAAAAAAAAAAAAAAAAAAGTTGCTTATAAAAAGAAATAATTCCCAATATCTAATTAAAAATATCTAAATTTGGATTAAAAACCATTAACAGTTCAATAAAATAACCACAATACTAATTATACTTAAATATATTTTCCCATAAATTGCGCAAGCTCTACAGAATACGTTTTTTAATGAATTTTTTTCTGGAATTCAGTCTCAAACGCCGTAATGCTACCATTTTGCGTCTAATTTTTTGTACTTTTACTTTTGATGGTTTTGTTTTGTATTACTAAAAGATTTGTGGCATTTTTTCGTAAATAACATCTAAAAATGGCAGATGGCAACCAAAACGCGCGAATTTCAGAACATCCTAAAATAAAATTTGGCGTTTCGCAAATCGTTTTGTGATTTCAAATCGTGCGATTTTCAAAACTTGCCCGAATAATTGTAATTTATGATCAATATATGAAATAACAAAAAAAAAAAAGAGGAGAAATATTTTGCCCAAAGTTTGGTTTTAGCGTACAGTGGCTTAGAATTTAATTCTATTGGCCAAAAGTCCAATTTTTTACTGTCACCGCTTTCCAAAATATTCACGCTGTTCAATAGTTGACATATTGAAACTGATTTTAGTTCAAAAATTAGGTCAAAATATTGGTAATTGTGGGCGTGGCATGCAGTTGAAAGCCAATAGCTCATGTTATTTTTAGAAGAAATTACCGATAATGTGCTGTGCTGCATTACTGTATCGTTTGTACCTGGTGTGTTATTAAATATTTTGCAAGGTACTATATTTAAGTCAAATTTGAAACTCAATGGAATAGAACATTTGAGGGTCAAAAGCGGTTGAGATTTTACTACCAGTAAAAAGCTGAATGTGTCTTCTCTAACCCCATATATACTTTTTTACCTGTTTGGACCTATTGTATGATGCATTTGAGCAGATGTGTTAATAAAAATATTAATTTAAGACCCACCTTTAAGTATACCGATCGACGCAGAAAGTTATTCAGAGTCGATCTAACGATATCCGTCCATTCTAGCTGGCCGGCTCTCAGTGCTTACGGACAAAACTAAAGATTAATAGAATAGAGTGCTTAGAATATTTATGTAATATATATTTTTGTAAAGTCAACAAAGTACCTTAAATAGATTGGTAAGTAGAATTCACCATTTTTACAGTTTATTTACAATGGAGGGCACCACATAAAGGATCCAATTTACCCCCCATATAAAGTGTTAGAACTACCTTAGAACTATGACGTGACAAGTTTGCTGTTAGTTCCCTTTCCCATAGGCTAAGTTTATGGTACAGCAAAAATTGGAATATATTAAGCTAAAAATCTTTTTTGTTTTTTTGTTACTATAAAAAAATTAGCTTAATTTTTATTTACTAAGTGTTTTTTTTAACAAGAAAAAAAAATTAAAAAAATTGAGAGAATCATCTTTTTTTTTGGTCCACCCTAATATTTTACAAAGTTTGACGACACTAAAAATGTATATGTATAAAAAGTTATGGAGTGATTTTTAATTTTTGATTTATATACAACGTTAGGAGGTCTATCGACCGTTAAGGATATATTTGAGATTTTCTGCCGGAAAATGGAAATTTTGTATTTTTTACACTTTCAGCAAACAGATTAATTACACAGGACTGCGATGAAAGTTTTGTCTTATAAAACAAGCAGATGTTGGTCTATATGTTGCAAAAAAAAACTTCGTTTAAATATACCACGTCACATATATCACATAACGGTACATTTGTGTTTTTCGATTATTCTTCTTTCTCAGCCGCTATTCAGAGTCAAATGGTGGTTCAATTAAAATTAATTATATTGAATTTTGTATAATTAAATTATTAATGGTAGAGAGCTATTATATTTAATTCATTTATAATTAGTCGGCGATATTTCAAAGAACATTCTATAAACATAAATAAAGATCGAAAATTAGGCGCCAAATAGGTTTAGCCTAAGCTTTTTAAAAGCTGGACAAACACCTATAAAGTGGTAGGTGTCTTCTGCTTCATTTAGATTGCGAATAGTGCACATGGTTACTGCATTGTTACAGTATGATCTTGCGTTCAGACCAAGTAGCCCACCTCTTGCTTTTATTAACACACTTGTCATAAGCGCTGAGAAATTGCTTGCGAGCAGAGGCATAACACTATAATTTAATTGGCAGTAAAGGTCATGATGTAGCGAATTTGACGCTCTGTAAACATTTTCTTCACGTTCTTTAATTTCCAGTAGCTCTATAATTGTTCTCCAGTAGAGGCGAAGCGGTTGATCAAGATATTGCAGATACAGGCTTAGATTATACCATTCGTCCGCCTAACTGATCTTATGTGCAATAATTGCCTCAGCTAAAATACGGGGTAATCTATGTTGGTGCATATTAAGAACTTTACCTGCAATTTAAGAGTTGAGATGTATAAAGATGGCATTCCTGTTTTTAAGTATATCATGTAATTAGGAGTTGCTGCAGGTAAATAGTAGCATTTTTTAATGTAGAAGCGCAACAGCTTTTCAACTTCATCATATTTTGCATAGCCCCAAACTTGAGCAGCATAAAACCTAATTGATCTAGAGGCTGATTGAAATATTTTTAACTTAATGGCCTTAGAGATTTTCGGGTGATTTATATACTTTGTCCAAGTTGAGTTAATGGCTTATTTTGAAGCGGAGAGTTTTTAACATAATTTTAATTAATGTTAAAGATTTATGGTTACATTGAACTCATTTTTTGACATTAAAACCTTGTTTCTTCGAAAAATGGAGTTACCTAGTTTTTCCAAAAAAAAAAAATTGTTTCAATTTATTTTTATATTTAACGAAATTAAGGCAACTTTAGTAATCATTTGTGGAAAACCTTAACTATTTGACTCAGCACGTTAATTTACTCGTTTTTTTTACAAAAAATGGAATTACCCAGTTTTTCCAAAAAATATATGTTTTCCTTTTATTCTTATTTCTATCAATCATAAGCCGAAATGTTGTCTGTGTTTATGTACTTTATTAAAAGGTTTACCCTTTATGAATAATTTTAAAACAAAATTTCTTGGTTTTGTGAAATTCATAAGCCAGTTTTTGGGATGTGGATTAACGTTATACTCGGTTTAACATATTTTGAATTTTAGAAAAATATCCTTTATTCTCATATTTTAAGAAATTTAGAAATTTTCTTTATAAAAAACTTCCTTTTGGAAAAAATAAGAAAAAACACATCACAAATTGACCCATATTAATTTAGAGAGCCCGGGCCCGCCTTAAAGGGTCGCCATAGATTTTGATCCAAAAGTTTTGGTTCGTTTTGTTACCCTACTTAGTTTTCGATATATGGGTATATGTTCCTAAATATTTTGAAAATTAAAAACTATTACCCGGAAAGATTTTAGGTGTTTGACAGTCGCATTCTATAAATCAAAAAATTCTGTGAATTGTCGTTAGTTGCAATTTTTAGGTTCAAAGTTTTGACCCAAAGAATTGTTCTATTTCGTTCTTTTTCTCTCAGTTTTCGAAACAACGATGTTTTAAACTTAACATTTTTTGTTTTTTAAAAAACTATAGAGTTACCTTGCTTTTTCAAAATATTCATGCATGAAGTTACCTAATTTTTTTCATCATTTTTCTTTTCCAGATAAATTTTAAATGAGAAACTATATCAAAATTTCGATTTGACAGAGTAATAGTAAAGGAAATACATTTTCTTTTTTTGGTGTGGAGTTAACTAGCAAAAAGTGGAGTTAACTAGTTTATCCATATGGCCACTGAATTCTTGTTTACAAAAAGCCTTATTCGACTAAAATTGGATAAAAGCTTAAAATTTCTATAATAGAAAAACAAAAACAATTGCTGTTAACTTAAGTTTTACTTAGTACCACCATCATATTTCCGCATTTTTATAGAAACATATGCCCCGAATGAAACCAGTTTTACAACAGAACTATAACACATTACTTTAGAAGCACTTATTAATTTTTAGTGCGCAAAGAACAGATCGCAATTTTAAATATAATTTGATGAAATTTTGAACACACGTTTCAATTGTCATAACAACGAAGCATATTAAAAATCGATTCGGGTCATAATTTGACATGACCCCCATAGAAACTTCTTTGCATTATATTATTTTGTTATGAAGACACGGCTGTAGAGTGTACCCTACTTAGGACCCATGTGCAGTCAAGGACTCGGCACGACAACATTTTAATATAAGGTTAATGTTCATTCTTTGTGTCGAATATAATCTGGTTATCAACATCTATTTCGTTTTTTCGTGCTTAAGCGATTTTTATGAAAGGGTTAATATGGAACCTATGGTCAGTTTTGGACCTATTAGTACAAAATTCGTAATTACATAGTAGATGTTAAAAAAGTTATCGCTCCCAAATTGTATATCAATACCAAAATATAAAAGGAAGTTATGGCACTTAAAGCTATTCCCGGAAGTGGTGTTTGTGAGGGAGCAATGATAAAATAAAAACTGATTCCGATAAAATTTGACAGCATGATTCAGGTTATACTAATATATTTTTGGGCCAAATTAATTCTTAATACAAATACAATAAGATGGTTTATGGACACAAAGACTCTGTTCTAGAAGAAAGTTTGTATGGGGGCTATGTGAAATTATGGACCGATTGTCACCATTTTTAATAGGGTTGGCTCTTGTGTCAATTAGAACGTATATGCTATATTTAATAATATTTTCTCCAAAACTTCGCACAATGTTTACATTGACCGCCAGCCGGACGGGCATCGGTATAGTAAAAGGTTGGCTTCAGAATTATATTTTTAGGTGTTACAAAGATCAGCATAGATGTAGAATATCCCCTTCACTATGGTGGTGTGGTTATTAAAACAAAAATAACCCGCATTTTCATACTAAATGCTAGAAAAATAAAAAGTTCAACTTTTACCTTAAATTTCTCAACAACTGCTAAAGCGATTTCACTGAAATTTTTAAATTCCAAAAATCATCTCGCCACCAAGAAAAAATTTTTAAAATAATATTCGTTCAAAAGTTACAGACATTTGGCCGATGAAAAACGATTCTGGACCACTGGGCACCGATCAGTGTTGCCAATTTAACCATTTAGTGGCTAGATTTCGCCATTTTTTTTAATCTAGTTTAGCCATGAAAAAAAAATTAATTAAGCCATTAGCCGTTCTTATTTTGTAAAATTTCCGTCAAGCTTTTAAACATTTTAGACCAAAAAGGGCTATATATGCTTTATTAGTTGTGTTGTAACGTAGAACTTTTCTTTATTAGTTAACGCAAATGACTTTAACCATAAAAAAAATAAAATTGTATCGATAATTTGAGATTTTCATAATTCAGAGATTTTTCTCTTCCTCATTTTATTGTTACTAAAAATTTATGAATACAAACAAAATAATCTCTTATGTGCAATTTCAGTGTAATAAGTTAATTTTGCAAGTTTTTTCTAATATTGATGCATTTTTGGTAATATAATCATTCTAAAGCATTTTTTTTAACCATTTTTTACTAAACATTTAACCATTTTTTACTAAAATTTAGCTATTGTTTTGTTATGGAGTTCTTAAAATCAATTTGACTCATGGGCTTCTGATTGATTTTTTTTTTAGCAATCATGCAATGCAATTTTCATGCATTGATACTGACACTGTCCAAGTGGGTATCCCAAGGACACAACCACAACTTCTTGCCTCTGATTCCAATGCGATACTTAGCGACATCGTTATCGTGCAAGGTAAATTTGCTCATATACTTATTGTAATTAGCAATAAGGTTGAATAAGGGTGCAGCGATCTGTTTTTTGTTTGTTTCTATCGTATCTCATTATATTTATTATCGGATCCATTTGATCATAGCTCGTAGCCAAAGTGACATCTGCATTATCTCTTGATGTGTATCCATACATTTTAATTTATAATTAATTTTTTCCATAGTAAAAACAATTTAGTATTAATATATATTTTATTTTAATTTAAATAATCAAAAACTTTAATACAATAGATAATCACAGCACAAAACGTGGACTTTTTATAAACATAAACAGAACTTTGACATAAGACTAGACCAGGGATTTCCAAAAATTTTTTGGTTGTGTAGTAGTGAGTACCAGAGAGTAAAAAAATTGAGAGAATGCATTCATTTACAGCCGAAATAAAATGTTAGTAATATATTTTATAAGTTGTATAACACAAAGGTACAAAATTTAAAATTTTTTATGTTGATAAAAAATTTGTAGCAATTTTTTACCAATTCAATGTCGCTGATTTTAAAACTGCCTTTTTTTATTCGGAAGCTTTTTACCTCTAAATCAGTTTCAAATATCTTATCAAACAATTGTAAAGAATTCAAGATTTTTATGTTTTAAGAATTCATAGCTGATAGAAAAAAGTGCAGTTTTAAAATCAGCGACATTGAATTGGTAAAGAACTGCTACAAATTTTTTATCAACACAAAAAATGTTTAATTTTGTTCCCTTGTGTTATACAACTTATAAAATAAAATCTTCTAAATTTATACTTTTATGGCAGTTTCGTAATAGTAGAATGCTTTTCAAATGGGATGAACTTAATTTATTTCATTGCTTGGAACAAATAAATTTTAAATCCGAAAAAATTTGTTCGCATAGGTAAGTAGTGCCGAATAAAGAGAGACACTTAAATTAATTTTTTTTAGTTCAGAATCTTTCCTGAACTCTACAATATTATTTTCGTCTGGAGCATTTACTTCGCTTCGTAGTATGATAAGTTCTGATTGAATATCAAATTCGTAGTTGCTTACATCGCAACGGAAAGGGTTTTCGAAAAGATCTAATAACGGTTGTAAAATTACAAAATCTTGAAACCTGTCTTGAAAATTATTGAAAAGTGTTTCAAATATTTCGGCATATTCATATCTTTTGTCGATTTCGAGATTTCTATAAGCAGGTGAAGTTTTTGGAAAATTTGAAAAATCACCAACTTTAATTTGGGAAAAAATTAGAAAAAGTTTTGTTTTAAAATTGTGAATGATTTTTGACAAGTCGCATATATTGCGTTCCTTTCCTTGCAATTTCAAATTAAGTTCATTTAACATACTTGTCGTATCTTCCAAAAAAACACTTGACTAAAACTTTTTCTATTTTCTCAGTTTCTAGGAACTGAAGAACTTCTTCTCTTAAATCATAAAGTATATTCAGGCAATCACCGCGACTTAGCCACCGAACTTCTGTAAACATTTTTAGGTCACAATTCACAGCATTTTTGTTTTTTAAAAAGGTTACAAATTTTCGGTGGGTAAGCGCTTGATGTCCGCCTCGAATTTTATTTATTATATCCTCTGCTGTCTTCATAGCTGGGGTATCATTTATGAATTTCGATGCAAGAGCGGTCTGATGAATTATGCAGTGAAAATAATGAACTGCAAATTCGTGTTTTTTTAATCGGCCTATAAGCCCCTTATATTTGCCCAACATTACATTGGCTCCATCTGTGCAGACTCATACTTCAAACATCTGTGCATACATTTTAATTCTAGCTAATGGTATATCATAACTTTTTACAAAATACCAAATGTGCACCTGAGTTTGCCTGCAAAAATTTATAAAGTCATTACAACAGGTCAAAGCTACGTTAAATAAATACCATAAATTAGTAAGGTTAACTCTTTGGACTCGGTCATATAATTGTAGCATAAAAAAGTAAGCAATAAAAATAGTGGCAAATAAAAAAGTTTCATTACTACATCAATAAAACACATCTTCTTACCCAAAAATTTTACCTGGTGTCACATTTGCTTTTATGTGTATAAGTTTACACATAAATTGTAGGAAAACAAGACTTTTTTAACTTGTTTTTTAAATATTTTTACATACTTAAGAAAAGTGTTTTCAAAGAAAAAAAAAAACCCACCGACGCGATTGGTACAGAAACAAAAATATTTTTACAAGCACAAAATACCAACAAATTCTTGTGGCTATTTTTTTTCTTAATAATTTCTGCATTTAGGAACGTCTTTTTAACGAAAGAAAAAGGGACCCTTTTACAGGCATCAAATGATTTTTTTCACAAACAAAAGACATATCGTTAGCTTAAATGCAAAACAATGTAGATATTATTTGAAAATTTGAAATTTTTGTTGATTAGTATTTACGTTACATATGTATTTTTATATAATTTTAAGTTATTTACAAAATTAAAAATGACGTATCATCAAATACATATATAATTTTTTTTAACAGCATAATGTATAATCACACTCAAGAAAAAAATTAGCAGAGTTTTTAATTCTTTTTATAAGAACAGATTAATATTTTTAAACAAAAAAACTGGGTTATCTGTTTTATAACTATTACCACGGTGTTAGTGGAATTAGTGATCAGATAATAATTTATAATAATAATTTTTAGTATTGCATAAGAAAAAATAAAAAAGTGCTGTAAAATTATAAGAACCGAATCCATATACGTATGTAAAATAAAACCTATAATAAATGTGACTATCAGCTTCTTCCACATAGGACTGTTAGACATTTTGAAATTTTTTATCTGAAATATTAAAAATTGCTTTTAAATCTCAAATAATTACCATTTTACAAAGCTCTTTGCTTTGCATTTAAACTTATGAAATGTTACATTTTTCTACATTTAAGTCTTAAAATTTAAACTCTAAACAAAAATTGCACGCAAGGCATTGGATGTTACCAAAAGCATTTTTGACCGCACAATATGTTTTGATTGTAAGCTGAAACAAAATAATATAGCATCCGCTAGACATGCACACTTGTCGAAGTCACATCGACGACTGAATTGAAGAGTATAAAAATATGTGTTAGTAGTGGTGTGCACAACTGTGCAAAGAAATTGAAACCCAAGAATGATAGAATAAAGATTACGACAACACGAACTCAAAAATTGAATTTTCTGCGCAGGTGGGTCAAATGACGTCACGAAACATACACGAATAGGTAACCCTAGCTTGGGCTAAGCTACGTCATCTAACGGGAAAACATGCGCATGGCGTAATCTCTTTTTATATCATTCTTGTTGAAACCCCTGGACTAGACAAACAATACAAGAGCAAAAAATCGTCATTTGGCGTAGTAATGCCACCTGTTTATTTCATCATGATTAGGTGCGTTCGAGAAAACAAAATTTTTTACTATTTCTTACTGAACTTTAATGCATTTTACTAGATTACTTCGCATACACAAAATACAGTAAATGAGAACACAAATTGAGACCGTAAAGTGACAGTTTTTGATTATTTACTGCCGAAATTTTTGCAGTAAAATTTTGTAAAAAAAAAACAAATGTTACAAAAGGTAAACAGCAAAAGCAAAAAAAAACAAAAAGAACGAAAATTGTGAAAAAATTGTTTAATAAAAGAAAAATTTAAATAAAAACAAAAGTAAATACATATTAATTAATTAAACTTGTTTGTGAAGCACTTATATGGCTAAATACCAACTTTTGAAACTTTTTTTTGTTATATTAATTTTTTAGAGTTGTATAAGAGTAAAGAATTTGGGTACTTTGAACTGCAAAAATTCATGTTCTTTTGAATATGAAATGAAAAAAAAAAACAAACATAAAAGTTTACATCAAATAATTTCTTTGTAATTTCCTTAAATATTCGTGTTTTAAAAATTATTTAATAGTATTTAAAATTTAATCAAGTGTGTAAACATTTTTCAACACTACATTTATTTTCCATCAGCAAATAAATGCCGCATAAACAGCCAGCATACCAGCCAGTCTGGCCACACTACACACTGGTTGCTGTGGTACACAGTAATCAGCTGGTTATTCCCGTCCCGTACAGCACAAAAATTGGTAATTACTAGGGAGATCGATTATTCGAGTATTTTCAAAGACCGGCTTTCGAATATTCCGAATAGTTGCTATTTAAAAAAAAAAACAGTTTTTGGTTAGGCATTTTTAAAAAAACCGGTTTTAATTCGAATACATAAAAACACAAAAATCAAATAAGTTTTTGTAAAAAACGTTAATTTGAATAAAAACAAAATAAATCACAAACTCAGCAAAAACTTGGTAATGACTTGCAATTGCTGAACAACTTACTTTTCAATGACGACATATACTTCATACCATCTGCATTACATAGAAGTAGTTTAGTAATGGCTGACATAAAGTCTGGTATATAAGCACTTGTTTATGAGTTGATAAACGAAATTTATAATTATTTCATAATAAAATGCATTTCAGGTTTTATTTATTCAAATCTAATACAAACTGATTTTAAGTACATATTTCTCCTTACAATTTGTTTTTTTTATACCTTCCACCACCACAAGTGATGAATGAGGGTATACTAAGTTTGTCATTCCGTGTGAAACTTTTTTATTAAACATCTAAGACACCATAAAGTATATATGTATTTTCTGGCTCCTTGGGTAAGTCGATTTAGCCATGTCCGTCCGTCTGTCCGTCTGTTGAAAATACGCTCACTTTCGAAAAACGCAAAAGAAAAGAACAAATTTGGTCTCAAATTGCTTTTAGTTATCCTTAGCAGTTTGGGTTTAGAACTATGAATCAAAATGTGGAACAACCACCCTAAAAAAATTGATAATTTTGAAAAACTAACATAAATCGTGGAATAATGCATGGAATGATATAAAATTTTCCACGAATTCGCTTTATACGACTGCAAAACATTCTGTTTAATTTCTTAAAGATCGGTCTATTTTTAACCCTAGAACCCATATAAACTTTACTCTCGGAAAACATTTTAGTACGCCTAAAACCGTAATAAATACCTCCATCATACCAAAATTTGGTACGTCACAGTTTTATTGAACCATAAATCACATTGTAAAATTTTTTGAAGATCGGTCCATAATTTGTAGGACTAGAAATCACACAGCTAAATTTCGTGAAGATCGGTCCATAATTAACCCCATATAAACCCTACTCCTGGAAATCCGATTAGTACGCCTATAACTGTAATAAAGAATGCTATCATAATGAAATTCGGTACGTCACAGTTTTATAGGACGAGAGATCACACTGCCAAATTTCGGGAAGATCCGTCCATAATTTACCCTAGGACCCACATAAACCCTACTCTCGAAAAACAGTTTATTGCGCCCTTAACCAAAAGAAGCCCGCTTTGGGAAAATAATTAAATTCGCCTAAAACCATGACAAATATATTTATTGCGGTAAAATTTCTTCCAACTTAGATTCGTATGGCCAGAAAAAATATAATGCAATTTTGTGAAATTCACAGTTAACTCTAAAACTAATTACACCTCTTAATTTTAATTTATTTTTTGTAATACCAGAAATAAGTCTTCAGAATTTTAGGATGATTGGTCCATAATTTAGCATAGGTCCAATATAAATTACCCTCCTCAAAATCATTTTAGTTCGGCTAAAACTGTTACGAATCATGATATTTTACTCAAGCCAGTTCAAAGTTCTAACAAGAAACGCATAAAACTTTCTTATTGTCGGTCAATAATGTAATATAGATCTAAGCCGCAACCAATTTTAATGCTGGCGTTCGTTTTTGTGAAGCTTAGTTAATAATATAGTATATGTATTTATCATATAAAGCCCACTCCTGTCGGTGGAGGGTATCAAAGATTCGGCACATCCGAATATAGCATTCTAACTTGTTTTTTTTTGTATTTGTTATAAATGAAGAAAAATTTGTAATAGATTTAAATATCAAAAATTTAAATACTTTGAACGATTTAAATACGAACGATATTATAACGATATCGTCCAGGTGATATTATTTATAATATATGATATCGAACTTTTATCATAAACGATAGTATTTAAATTGTACCTTTTCTCATAATATAGTTTTTCCATGCAATCATATCGTTCTCTGGTTTATTGGGTATGAATATGTTCTTAATGCAGGGTAGTCAAATTTTGCATTAGAAATTAAATTATATTAACAACACAACTTGTTTGACAAATTCAGTGTTGTTGATACCAATGTGAAGTACCTATTCGTAAGCGAACGTGACTTATTTAACTCCCTATTTGCAAGCGAGGGTGGTGAGTACTTGCCTCCAATAGCATCACCATGTTAAAATAATGAGTTAAAATGCCAATGTATAAGTAGTGAAGAGTTATATTAGCTTTTTAACTCATTACTTTGCAATGTAAGTTTTTGCTGGGAAGGTAAGGAACCAACAAAATACATAAATATTAAGAATACTTATACTTAAGAATTTCTATGTATTTATTTGTAAGAAGATAATTGTACAGGGTGGCCCAAATAAGACCTAGTGATGTTAAACACGTATAACTCTTATAATAACTGTTTTTTTAAATAATTTATTTTTATATATAAAATACATTTTATGGAAATTTAACGTGACAATGTGTGAAATATGACCACCATTTTGCTCGATACAGGCATTGGCTCTTTTTAGCGCATTTTGCATTACACGGCGTAATGTTTCTGGTTGCAGGCGCCGTATTTCGTCTCGAATTTTCTGCTTGAGTTGTCCAAGTGTCTGTGGTTTGTTAACATACACTTTGTCTTTTAAATAACCCCATAAAAAAATCGGGCGCAGTTAAATCTGGTGAACGAGGAGGCCAAGGGAAATCTAAATTTTTTGAATTTATGCGTTCACCAAAAATTTCACGCAGCATGTCCATAGTTTGCCTACCAGTATGCGCAGTGGCTCCATGTTGTTGAAACCACAAATTAGGATGTTGCTCCACCATTGGCCGCAAAAAGCTGTCGATCATTGTTCTGTAAGAAGCCTTTAGACCGTTGCTGGCGTTTCATCCTCATTCTCAAAGAAATATGGGCCGATGATTTTTGTGGCCATAACACCGCACCAATCAGTGCATCTGATTGGGTGTGACTGATGCTGATGTATTGCCCTAGGATTTTCGGTGCCCCACAACCTACAGTTTTGTTTATTCACATAAGCACTTAAATGGAAATGCGCTTTATCCGTCAAAAAAAAAAACGGCGATAATTTCGCTGCGTCAGAACAATTGATCGTTGAGAAGAATAATAAAAATAAATAATTTTAATGCGTTTTTGTTGACTGTACGTATTCATTTTAAATTTCTAAGAGTTCAGTTATAACCTGCAAAAAGAAAAAATAAATTATGTTAAAAAATAAAAAAGTTATTTGTGTTTCACTTCAGCTGGTCTTATTTGGGCCACCCTGTATAATGTAATTTAGAAACTGTTAAATGATGTTTGATCTAGACAAACGTTTTGTAAAAGCCAATAAAAAATTATAAGAATTTAATAAATTTCTTATTTGAGATATTCTGCCAAATTTATTTTAAATGAGTTTTAATTTGTTGCTCGTTAAGCAATGAATCAATAGACTTCAACCATATTTTTTAAAAGTTGCAAGCAAATCCTCTTAGCCAGGACTAGATATTTCAAATTATTTTGTTTCAGCATTATAGAAAAGATAAGTAATATGAACATGCTTTTTGTATGAAATATTTGTCAATTCGTCACCACAATTTAAAAGTTCCCTGACATTGTTTGATTTCTTCAATTTAGTTTTTAAATAAATAAAACTGATGAAATTTCGTTGATACCGCCGATATATTGTAGTTTTATGCATAAAGGTATGATAGAACTACTTAAGAGTTTTTAGTGCCCGTTAGGCACTTCGTCCTCGGCAACACAACGGGCTAATATTTCACCCAATGATTCATTTTTAGCAGCGTATTTAAGTAAAGTCTTATTAGAGTTAAGTTTTATTTGTGAAGCATGTGGACAATTGATAAGTTGCAACGTGGAATAATCTTTGAAACTTATCATCTTAGGTCAGTTCAGGCACCTCAATTTTTTTTAAGCCCCCTCGAAATATTTTTGGAGATAACATCTATATAAAAATATATTTAATATTTAGAATACTCTCGCACAAATTAATATTTACTTTTTAACTGAACACTTTTTTGTTGTATTTTGAATTTTTGTTGGTTTTTTTTACAAGAACCCACGCTTTTATAAGCGATGTGTGTTTACATTGTTCATTATGTTATTTTGATTTTTGTTACATTTTATTTTGACATTTCATAAAAAGTTTAGGTTTTTCCAATATTTAATTAGAAAAATACTTTAACTACAGGTACATTTGCAGCAACAGTAATGAAAACGTATATTTTAATAACCGGTTTATTACACAAAAACAACCGGTTTATTCGATACTCGAAAAATGGACAATTTAAAATAACCGGCCTAGGCAAACCTTAAATATCTTGTTAAAAGCGGCGATAACCTTTCGATCTCCCTAATAATTACGCATTTACAGCATTTTACTATAAAAGTTCTCAAACGCACCCATTATAAATTATGAAACTAAAGTTGCATACATACATATTTACATATTTTAATATAGAAACAATTTTACAGTGATACACACATACATGCAAACAATTTATATTTGAATGAATGTTGGAATGAAAGGATACAAAGATGCTTTTCACAATTTTTTTGCTGTTTTGCTTGATGTTTTAGTTTGTGAATAGATTTTAGCTTTTGATATTCCTTTTTTTGCATTTGTTTAACATGAAAAGCGACAAAGTCAAATACAAAGAAGAACGGGAAAAAAACAATTTAATGAGATTTTATAAAAGATATTCAACAAGTGTATTTTTATTTTGTAGAACCTACAGACTCATCCTTTTCAATTTATTGTAGACAAAAGAATCCAACAAATAAGATGTTTAATGCCGAATGAACAATAATTTAAGTCAAACCTAAATGGTAAATACAAGGCCTTTAAATTTTAAATATTTATGCCAAAATATAAAAGATGATTATAATTTATGGTTTGCAATACCGAAGTTATCGAAATTCGTGTTTTTGGTTGAAGTATTGACTTTATTACAATTTCGGTTTTTGTGTTTTTTAAAAAAAATTTTAATTTTTCACAAGTTTTAACACAGAAAAAATTAATAAATTTCTCCAATAACCAAATTAATACCAAATTCATAATATCAAGCAAACAATTTGTTCATTTTGCACCTATTACCAAAATGATTATATTGATTACTAAAAATTGTAAAATTGTGAATATTTTTTTTCAATAAATGATATTTTTAATTTTAATTAAAAAAATTATCAAAAACCTTTGCCATTTCAAACAATGTGTTAATTTATTTAAATAAATATTGACAATTCCCAATAACAATTCTACATGTTTAAATTATTTTATTTTAAACGAAAAAAGTCAATTAAGATTTTTTGTTATTTAATTAAAATTTTAATTGAAAATTTGTTTCTAAGCAATTAAAATGTTAATTAAATCAAAATTAAATTTTTTTTCCACTAAGAAAAAAAATGATTCAATTATCACATTAATTAAATTTAAATAATTTTTAGACCATTTTTTTAATTGATAAAACACTTTTTTCTGTGAAGGTTTGTGGAAAAAAGTTCTTCTGAAATCACAGTGTAAAATTTTATACAAAAAGTCATGCTTGAATCTCAATTTTAAATATTCTTCGTGTATTTTTTATCAAAACTTAGTAGTTTTTGAAGTGATTATTTAATTTATTTTGAAAAAAAAAAAAAATAATATAATATAATATAATATAATAGAATACTAGGTGGCGCAAATGATTCACCGTATCGGAAGATGTTATAATTTTTGCTAATTCCGTTGCACGCCAATCCAGGCAATGGAGCGCAATACTCCGTAAGAGCGTGTAATAATTCATCAGAGACAACGTTTTCGAGTCGAAAATTATCATGAGCGATGAGGCGCATTTTCATTTACGCGGCTACGTCAATAAACAAAATCTTCGTTCCTGGAGCACTGAAAATCTACTCGAAGCCGCTGTGTGCTGCGGCGTTCACGCGAGAGGCGTATTGCGCAATTTGGCATGGACAGCAAGATTACCCTATTTAACCATCCCAGACTTTTTTCTTTGGTGCTACTTGAAGTCACTTGTTTATGCCAACAAGCCTCTGATAGTAGCTGTCCTTAGGGAGAATTTTCGATAGGAATGCGAATAACTATCAACCGGAATCTTTAAGAGAACTAGAAACAATTTGATACCAGTATTGTTCTTTTCTGTTGACTTGCTAGAAAGTAAGCGTGTTTTCAACAGACAGACAGATCTTACACTAAATGACAAACTTAGTATACCTTCATTCACCACAAGTGGTTTAGGGTATAAAAATACTTAATTTTACTGTCTTATGAAAATTATAACAATTTGCTTGTTTATTCCTTTTATTACGTTCTTATTCGCCATTTTACAAGATATAAAAAACTAAATCTGCCATCTTGCGTGTTTAGGATGACGATGATGTTGAACAAGTGGCATGGCACTTATGAATGTTTTAGATTGTAAAATTGTGATAAAATACAATTTACAAAATTAACATCACACTTACAAGAGTTCCTTGTAATGTCTCATTCTTTATAATGAACTTGATGTGCAAGGGAAAGAAATCACTTTATATCATTTTTTGTTATAAGAAAAATGTTTATTAAAAAACTTTTAAAAAAATACATATAAGACAAATTTTCTGAAGGTTCTTCTTTTACTTAAATTAAAAAAAAATGAGTTGAAATATTATGAATATATTCCTTCTTTAGTACTATAAAATCGATCAATCTAGGATTCTTCCATAATTTTTGCAGCAAAGATGCTATTAACAAATAAATAATATATATTTTTCAAAGCTGGGCCTGAAACACAATCATTTAAAATGAATTAAATCAGGGAAGTCGAACAAATCTACGGTTACACTTAGGGTTGCCAGATTTGAAACCAGAGAAATCAGTACATGAGAGAAAAAAAATCAGTACAATTTCATAAAAAACAGTACATATACTCTTTTAATATAAAATTGCATATTAATAACATAAAACTCCTTAATGTTTTTTAAAACAAAACTTGAATTCATTCTATAATTTTAACAGTGACAAAATTTAATTAGGGTTTTGCTAGCCAAATTCACTTAGAACTCTTCTATAAAAAACTAAAATTAAAATTTTCTCAAAATGAATTATTTGACATTGGCCTTTTTAACACCAAGCTACAGATATAAAGCCAACAATGTTAAAAAACAAATTAAACACTTGAAATAACGAAGCGTGTTATGAATTTATCTTTAAAATAATTTTATAAAATTATTTCAAAGTGATTTACAACAAATTACCGTTAATAATTGTAATTATTCAAAAGGCGCAATCATTTTTCACACGATTTTATACTATAAATTTTTATAAATAATATATTTACATATGTATGGACATAAATATTTACAATGTTAAAAGTTAAAAATATTTATGGTCTTTTTGTACATTGTCCACAATTTCTTTCCTGTCTTCAGTCTTCAAGAAATTGTAAAACTCATTACAACCATAACCAAAGTTTGTCTTTATTTGCAAATCACTTTCTAGGTTTTATATTAGGAGCCTGTTTCTCTCTTTTCTCCACTTTGAAAACTAAAGACTCGTTCTGTAAAAGCGTTTGAATGTACAAGGAAGAAATAAAATTACACATTTCCTCAAATTCGTAAAGGCGCCATCATTTAAAAACACTTTCCATTTTTCTTCTTCTGTCTTCTTTTTTCGTACTGACTCGGCAAGAATCTTTAATGTTAATAACTCATCGATAAGAACATCTATATTAATATTTGCCAATATGACAAACTATATACTGAACAAAATTAATATATAATAACTGTACAAAAACAGTACACTAATGAAAAAATCAGTACATTTGCGTACTGATTTGCTTGTAATGCATAAATCAGTACTTTAAACAAAAAACAGTACATTTACTGTTAAAAACAGTACGAATGGCAACCCCAGTTACACTTAACAGATACTTGGCTCCTCACACGTAAGAAATATTTGTATCCACACCAGAATAGGGCGCATTATGCGTTTGTGCTGATGTTTGTGACAATTTCAAATATTGGTCCTAGACCCACCTGTTAGTATACCGATCAACTTAGAATCTTTTTTGTAATCAATATAATGATGTCCCTCCGTCCGACTGGCTGATGAAATTTGGTACATAGATTCTTAGTGTCACGATGACTTATTGAAAATTGTGAGAATCGGTCCATAATTTCACATTGCCTCCGTACAAGCTTCTTTCCAAAAAAGAGTCTTTGTGCGTATAAACCATCTTATTATGTTGGTATTTAGATTATATTTGGGACAAACTTATTTTATTGCAATCTAAATAAGCTTACCACATTTTATTGGAATCAGTCTATATACGACCAAAGCTTCCGAAAATAGCTTTTAATGCAATAACTTTCTCATAAGTTTCGACAAGCAAATTAGGGACAATGAATTTTACCATAGCTTCTATGTCATGACAAAATGCTGTGCTGGTAGGTCAAAAGTAACAATTGGTCCCCACATTAACCTCCTTCCGAAAAAATTTTTATTATTGCGGACCCATGATTGCCCTTGATTTCCAAATAGCATACACTCTCAAAAATTTTGTTATAAGTAGTTATTTAGCTGATTACACTGTGAGACAAATGGTAGGGGTCAGTGATGGGAAAGGGTTCAAACTACCGGGGAAAGTTATATCGGTAAAAAAGAAGTTATACGTGTCCCGGCGTTTCGCTGGGTCACGTCTAGGAATCGAGATATATCGATTTGAAGTTAGTAACTATCATATAGGGGAAATTGTCACCTTTGGTGGTTTTTTTTTTGACATAACTCGAGAACCACTAGTCCGATTTTGCTGAATCAGAATAATGACAATTGTAATAACAACTACTTACCAGTTAACGTATGAAATAACTACGACCTATTACCAAAATTCAAAAAGTTTTTCCTGGGAGAAAGAAATGAATGCTTTGCATACGTGATAAAAAATTAAAATGCTAGAGTTTTCGTTTCTTTATTATAGGATTTTTAGTTTTTATCCGATTATGGCTTAATATTTTTGTAATCAAATGGTCTTTACAATAACATTTTAAAACTATGGATTTTTGTATTAATGGTGGTACAAAACAACTTCCGAAATGACAATAATTGGTGAAAAACGTTAAGATTTCCATAGCATTTTAGCTTTGATGCACTATAGCTCAGGCTTTTTATCGGCTCGCAGCCAATTAACCATTATACGACGAGTAATTTAAACATGAATTCCAAACAAGATGTGCATCCCTTCTACAGTGATGTATATTTTGTTGCTAATGTGTGATCACCTGTTGTAGTTGTGATGCTAATGATTTTCTTCTACACAACAGCTGTGCAAAGTTTGCAATTTTGAACACGAGCTAAATTCCAAAAGTTTCATTAGCGAAGAACACAAAAGCATCAACAGAAAATCCCTGGACTTTAATCCTTAGGCAGTTAGAAGAGTGGGTCGTCCTAAGAACACGTGGTGAAGACAAGTGCAGGACGAATTATAAATCGTTAACCTAAACGTGGAATGAAACCGAGAGAGCAGCATTTGATAGAACTAGATGTAGATCAGTTATTGAGGCCCTATGTTCCTTATAGGAATTTCGTGGATTAATAATAATAACAACAGCAATGACAAGTTTTATTAAAAATAATGAACTAAAAAGTGAAAATGTTCCTATAAATTACCAGAAAAAGCATAAAAAAAGAAACATTAAACAATTTCTTTTATGTCAAAGTTATCGCATCAGAAAATTAACTGATGCCTTAATTTACATAATTTGCTGCAGAGCAGCAGCATCACTGCATAAAAAACTATTGACGTATGAAAGTGATACGAAGATGCAATGTTTTTACGAACATTAAATTTTAGTCTCAATTTACACGTTTCATCTTTTGATGCTCAACTTCTATTCAATTCCCTTTTGAAGATGCCATTATGTCCATACGCAATAACCGGTTTCAACTTTTTTTGCTTCAAGACAACAACACTTTAATTCAAAGCGAACCAAAGAGAAAAAGAAAAGAAAAAAATTTACATGCAACCATTGTTGTGCATATATCTACGAATAAAAACACAAAGCGTACTGTCAGTACAGGCGTACTGCCCGAGTACCCCTTTTCTTCTTGCTTCCCCCTCCTAAAAACACAAGAGTTGAGCATCAAAAGATGAAACGTGTGAATGTAGACTTACCGATGCGTCAGTGATGTGCAACAACTGCAATTAGTCATCGTCCAGACTTTCGATTTTTGTTGCATTAATTCTTGAGTTAATGCAACAGGGTTAATGCAAGGAGGGGTACTCAGTTTCATGTACTCTGCAATTCTGTTTTGTTTTATAGTTCTCACACTCTTTTAATTGAAGTTGGCTACAGGCGTATTTGTATTTATATGTTCATATACAAAATTAAGAAGGGGAAAAGGAAACCCAAGATAAAAATACAAAAATTGCAAAATTTTAATTTCATTATCTGGACACTAATGCAATAACAAAGCAGAATCTTTAAAAATTGCAGCAACACAAGTTGCTTATGATGACTTACGAACGTACTAGGGAGATCGAATGGTTATTATAAATGTCCATTTTTCGAATATCGAATAAACCGGTTATTTTGGTGTAATAAACCGGTTATTTTAATAATGTGTAATTTATGTACGTTTTCCTTACTCTTCTTGTAAATATACCTAATTTAAGTATTTTTCTAATTGAATATGGGGCAAACTTAAACTTTTTAAGAAGAATGTCAAAACAAAATGTAACAAAAGTCAAAAAACATTATGAACAATGTAAATACAAATCGCTTATAAAAGAGTGTTTTCTTGCCAAAAAAAAACCAAAAACAATTCAAAATACTACAAAAAAACGTGTTCAGTTAAAGAGCAAATAGTAATTTGTACGAGAGTATTCTTAATATTAAACATATTTTTATATAGATTTTATCTCCGGTGATTTTTCGAAGGGGATTAAAAAGACAAAGTTAGGTGCCTGAAGTGCCCTAAAATGATAAGTTTCAAAGGTTCTTCCACGTTATAAATTATCAATTAACTTTAATTAGTCCACATGCTTGACATAAATATGCTCCAAATAAAACTTAACTCCGTTCGAAGTAGTTCTAAAGTGACGACAAATAAGACTTTACTTAAATACGCTGCCAAAATGAATCATTGGGAGAAATATTACCCCGTTGTATTGGCGAGGGAGGAATGCTTAACACTTAATTACAAGATTTATAATCGATTCATAATAATTAATTTGAAATGATTTAATTTGAACTCTTAAGTACATAGTTCCAGCATATCTTCTTGCTTAAAAATACAACATTCCGGCAGAATTAACCATATGGAAAAAATTCAACAGTTTTATTTATTAAAACACCAATAACTAAAAAATAAAATTGAAATTGAAGAAATCAAATAATGTCATGGAAGGTTTTAAATTGTGGTCGACGAAGGTTTTGAGATAATAGTCTGGCAGTGTATAAAGTCATTGCTAAATATTGAAGAAATAGAACTATTACAAAAAGCTTTATAAAATACATAGCTGAAACTTAACTCTTAGAATAAATTCGAAAAATAAAAAATGTTGAATATAATACTTATGAAAAAGAAATAATTCCCAGATTCTATTTGTTAAAATAGTTGAGTTAAATACATTCAATTTATAAAGTATCACTATACAGTGTGACACAAGCAGATAAAGATAATAGTCTGGCAGTGTATAAAGTCAATCCTAAAAATTTAAGGAATATATCTATTACATAAAGCTTTATAAAATAAGTACATAACTGAAATTTAGCTCATAGAATAAATTCGAAAGATAAACAATTTTGGATTTTAAAAAATATTTGAATAACAATTGTTAATTATTAATAGACTAAATTTGTTTATTTTTTTTTTAATTTAATAAAATTTAAAAATGATTTTTAAGGATATTTTTTAAGTTTTTAGTGCATATACATATTTATTTTTTAACGCATATTTAGAATTTTTTAGTGCATATTTTTGATTTTTTTAATCTTAGCGCTAGTCAATACATATTTTTTATTTCCATTTTGCTTATTGAGTAAAATTATAATTTTATTTGGGTTTTTTTACTTCTGTTACATGTTTATGTTTAAATTTTATAAGTTACTAGCTTAACCCAGTGCGCTTCGCTACCCTCATTAAAATAAAATAAGTATGTAATTTTTTCAATTCCAATACAGGTATCGTGCATTGCTTATGAAGTTATTTTTACTGAGTTTGAATACTCTTATTGTTACGATTCACCAGTTGCACAGAAATCTATATGGTATTTGTATTGAAGTTATCCCGCCAATGTCTACAATAAGGCAGTGGGCCTTTTACAGATATATATATATATACCAAGCTATATTTCCAAATTTATAAATTGTAGCTTGGGCCGTTCTCTAGATACACAGAAATTTAGTTTAATCCACGCCCAATTCTCCAATCCCGCACATTACTTTCAGATACTGTCTGTATTTTGATAGCCATTCTGATTGTACCAAATTAAGACAATTTCCAAATTTGGTACATTTAGAATGGTTATCAATATACAGGACAGCATCTGAAAAAATATTCTGTATTGGAGAAGTGGGCGTGGATCAAACTAAAGTTCTGTACATCTAGAGAATGGCCACAGCTTAAATTTACAAATTTGAAACAAAGAGCTTGGCTATAAATAAACAATATCTGTAAAAGTCCTACTGCCATATTGTAGACATAGACGGGACAACTTAAATACAAATGCCATATAGATTTCTGTGCAACTTGTGAATGGCAACAGTAACATATCTGGTCACACTGGTTGCGACTGTCAACAAATATATGTAGTTTAACATTAAGGGCATAATAAACCACACAAATAGCTTGGCAAACATTTCAAAATTTTACGTTTGTACAAATATGTTGTGTTGTTAATTGGGGTGTTTGTTGTTTGGACAAAAATTTGAAGCAATGTTTGTAGAATTATCAAAAATTTTTAATATTTGGCAGATATGTTGGATATTTGTCAAACTTTTTGTGGTGTCTAGTGCTAAAAGTTATCATTTCAGCGAAAACTTTGTAGAGTAAAGACATTCCAATTTTTTTAGCAGAATTTTTGCCCTGAAGCAGCTCGTTGTTTAGAGCAGTCTTTGCTCCAAATACTTTTCTTTCTTTTATATTTCTTCCCCGTTTTAAACAAATAGCGAGCGAAATTGCCGCAGCACAATCGTTGTCTACATTCATTGCAAACAAAACAAAAATGAAAACTTAATGTTTGTAAGAAATATGATTGTGTTGTCTATTGGCAAACAGAAGCAAAAACAAGCTGCATGTTTGCCAAGCAATTTGTGTGGTTTATTATGCCCTTTACAGTTTTTATTCACACAAGCACACATGAAACCAAGATTTTATTTGCATTTGTTAAAATGCAACCCTGATCAAATGAGGTGTATTATTGTTTTGAAAAATTAAAAAAAAAACGATGAAGTCGTATGGGATGTAGATTTTTTTTTCAAAATACTTGTCATATTCATAACACATTGCTTTCACACTATCACACTTTTACATTTTATTTGGATTTTTGACAAGTCTGTATACAAAGTATAAAATACAGTGTAAAGTACCCTCTAGTGGGGTACACATTATCGAACATGAATGGATTTTCGCTTCATCGATAGTGTGACCGCTAATTTTCATTAGTCAACAGTCAACCACAGCGTTGTCAACTTTTAAATTTCGGAAAAAGCACTAAATCTAAAATTTTTATTTTGCATTTAAATTTATTTTAAAATAAATATTCTTTTTATAAAAAAGTACATTTTAACATTTAAAATAAAAACAATTAGCGCATTGACAAAGCATGCTTTAAAGTCATACTGTCATAATATTTTACAATATTCTTAAAATCTTGTTCTGTTTCAAACAAAAAAGTTCTAAAATAATAAGAATTGTTACTCTGTGCTTATTGCTAGTCATAACTATTCAGTAGTTATTTTTATTTTTAATATTTACTTTAGTCAGCCATTACAACGTTCAATATGTAGTTTTTGTAGAAACCGCCAATTTTTTTCGCTTTTTCTTGGCATTCTGACATAATTTTTTTTTTATTAATTGAAATATAACACTCAATTGTTGTTTACATCAGTCAAATTTTGTCGAGTTATTATTTAATGACATATGTCTACCATGTGAATTCCCAAATTAAAAAACATAACAGAATTAAGTCTTTTCCAGTTTTTAATACAAATATATATCAACAAAAAAAAGGCAAACATTAATAATTCTAACATAAACAATAACTAAAAATTTATATGTGCGCACATATTTGTATCTATAAAAAAATAAATTATTTATTTATTTATAATAGGAGATCAAAATATCACATCAAAACCCCATATTTTTTTTATTATTAATATTGTGTACAATTTTTTCAGTAGGCAGTTACGGAAATATTTTAATGGTAACTGGAATTTTTTCCGGTAACCAATTATTTTTTTGTGCTTCAGTAACCAAAAAATTTTAATCATTACTGAAAAACATGTAAATCATCTAAAAAAACGCAGCGCAACGCCAAAGAATAACATTGAAAGCACAAACAATGTCATAAATATTTTGTAATTTTGTTGTTGCTTTCTACATAAATTAATGTACCGTTTTTAAATTTTCAACGCCACAGGCGTTTGACATTTTAAAACGCAATGTGAAATTCTGTAGAAAGCAGCAACAAAATTTCAAAATATTAGCTGTGTTCATTTATAAAAATTTTGTACGAATTTGTAACAATTGTTACTGGAAAGTGTTCATTAACCAAAAAAACTTGCGAGTTGAGAGCGTCAAAAGAGAGAAAAATTGAGAGACAAAAAAATTCTTGCAAATTTTTACTGGTAAAATTTATGCTTGCAAGAATTTTTGAAACATCTGTTTCATGTTTTTGTTTACAAAACAAACTTTTCCAAAAGAAGTTTTAAATAAGGAAATTTATAAGCTAATAATGATTTTTAAGACTATTAAAAATATTTATGCGATAAGAAATCATATGTTTGTTTAACTTAGGACAGATATTTCGATATTTGTATTGCTAATTAAAATAACGAACTTGTTAAAAAAAATCCCTTATGTATTTTGTTTTGCTTTTAACCGATCAGGTGTTGTTATTAGTACTGTGAGTATAATGGCTACCTAGATACCCGATACTTAACACTATTGCAGTATAATACCCCATTAGTTAAACAATTTGTTTGCAAATTAAATTATTTACAAAATTAAAGATTCTTATTAATTTTAAAATAATTTTAGATATTCTCATTGTTTACTTAATGACCCTCTTGTTTATTATGAAACAAACAGCAAAGAAATGCATTTGGACCAAATAAAACGGCCATAAAGTAGATAATGAGAATATCTAAAATTATTTTATAATTAACAATAATTTAACCCGCTACCTCGTTACCTTTCTTTCGTGGTCACATTTAAATGCTTAAGTTTTTGTTTTTAATTTTTAAAAAAAATTACCAACGTTATAGGTTCTCATTCACTCAGGACCCTGCACCTAAAATTTTATGTTTCTAATATCTATTATAGCAAATTAAAGATGTACCACTTATAGAACGAAAAAGTAAAACAAAGACATTTAATTTCACGCATTTCACAATTTTTTATATTTTTTCTCCCCACTGAAATATAGAAAAATTAATTATTGCAGTGGAGGCCCATAATTGAGAATGGAGAAAAATGTTTTGTTAAGAAAGTACCAAAAATAGGTAAAATGTTCACCCCTTAAATGTTTGAATTTCGAAAAAGAAACAAATTTGGATTTTTTGGATAAGTTACGAATGTAAAACAGTTTTTATTTCTATGTTTATTGGCTTTAATTGAAAAATTAATGGTTTAATTTTAATTCTTGTTCAGAACAAAATGAACTGCGATGCCAGTTTTTTTCTATTTGTACACAAAAGTTGAATTGAGCTGCCACATAATATAGTGCTATAGTGCAACAATGGTTTTTTTGCTGAATAATTAAATAAAAAAAAATAAATTATAATTAAAAATAATCTCGTCCATTTTCTTAACACACTTTTAGAAAACAATTCAATATAAGTAGTTTGCTAGTTGTGCTGCCAGTTTGTATAATTTTTTACATCTGTAAACCATATGGTAGCATTGTTTTTCCGGGCAAATTTTCTGAAATAGGTGAATCGTTCTGAAGAACACTCTCAGTAAAAAAAATAATATTTCGGACAAAAATATTGTTCGGAACGCATGGATGAATCCACGGTTAGTTAAGGAGTTATGAGGTTAGCGAATTTACTCGTTTTTACGCTATTTATGCCATAAACATTCGAATTTCCGAAAATTCCATCTTACCTAGCATTTACACATGAAAGTAGTTTCTTGTGAGTCGCAATGCACAAAATTTGTTCACTAACACCCACACAATTTTCATACTATTAGGTAATTTCTTCGATTTTTAGTGGATCGATTTAGCGAGAGAACAGCATCGTTCAAATTTCAACCTTATAACTCACGGCGTTAAGGCTGTGCGAAGGTGAATCTGTCTGTCAGCCCGTAACGTTGAAATTTTATATACTTATGTATATACATAGGTTATACATAGATTGTTAAATTAAATATTTTGTGTTGCCTTATAAATACTTTTATTGTTTAAGTGTTTTTTTTTATCTTTTATTATTGATTAACACCCGAATTCTTCTTTCACCTCCTAAATAAAAAAAAAAAAAATCCAATTCATGATTCATTTTATTCAACATAAACAAATATAAATTAATAAAATCACATTATTTTTACCGAAATGTATAAAATTTTCCCAAGTCTTAGAATCAGGGACCGTAACAGTTATTCCTTTTTTCATAAAAGTCTGATGATAAAAGTTATTTTTTGATTTTTATTATTTTGAACAAAAATAACTGTTATATTTTGATTTTTATTTTTTTGAACAAATATAACAGTTATTGTTTGATTATTATTTTTTCGATCAAATATAACAGTTATTTTATGATTTTTATTTTTTTGAACAATAATAACAGTTATTTTTTGATATTTATTTTTTAGATCAAAACTTACAGTTATTTTCTGATTTTTATTTTTTCGAGCAAAAATAAAAATTATTCTTTAAAGAAATATACGTGTTACAATTATTTAGTTGACTTTAAATATTTTTTTTAATGGGCATAAGATATCCCAATGATGATCACACATATAAATAACAACTCAATAATTATAACACGTACATTTCTTTAAAGATTAATTTTAATTTTTGCTCGAAAAAATAAAAATCAAAAAATAATTGTTATTTTTGTTCAAAAAAATAAAAATCATAAAATAACTGTTATTTTTGATCGAAAAAATAAAAATCAAAAAATAACTGTTATTTGTGTTCAAAAAAATAAAAATCAAACAATAACTGTTATTTTTGTTCAAAAAAATAAAAATCAAAAAACAACTGTTATTTTTGTTCAAAATAATAAAAATCAAAACTTTAAAAATCATAATATTTTATCAAAGAAAAGTTCATAAGGATCAATATGTTATACTTGAATCAGTTTGCCAGCATTTACTTCTATATGCTTTTTTTGTTTTAAAATTTCAAAATAACTGTTATTTTCGGTCCCTGCTTAGAATAATTAAAGGGTACTCAAATATTCCTGTACAGTCGTCACTACTTTAACTTGCAAATTTTGGCTGGCAAAGTGTTCATTTACTTTTTAGTATTTTTTAGAGCAATTTCTTTAAATTCCTACTTACTCTCTCTTTGCAAGTTTCTGCTAGTAAAATAAATGAACACACCTATTTATGACATTGTTTGTGCTTTCAATGTTATTCTTTGGCGTTGCGTTGCGTTTTGAATGATTAGGGCCTTAATATACATGTACATGCTCCTTTGATGGAAGTTATATATTCTTTTTATATGATGCTAATGAAATTGAGTGAGTTTTTTAAGCGATGTGTATGCAAATGAGCGATTTTTAAGATCCATTTGTTGTTTAAAAGAAGAAAAAAAATATAAAAAAACGTGCTAATTAAAAGGTACACATAAGCGATAAATACTGTACTTACTTTTGTTTAGTGTCAATCTACAGAATTAAAATGGTATCAGTTGGAACAGAGGAAAATTTAAATAGAAACCTTTTATAAACCTATTTTATTTTTTATGAATAAAGTCGTAAACCTTGCGAATTTTTTGTATTATTGTATTATTGCCAATTTCACGATGTCGAACTTTCTTTCGCAAAAATATATTTGAAGCAAAAACAAGCTTTTGAGATCTTGTTCTTGTTTAACATGTAGTTGTGCGAAAGAAAGAGTTCTTTAGCATTTAGTGAAATATGCATTTAATTTTAATAAGCAGACTTAAAATTTCGTTTGAAGGAGCTGGGGAAAAGATATCCGTCATACAGATTGCCCGTTATATATTTTTAAAAAAACCGTAGCAGAAAATATCTTAAAACTTTCTTAGAATCATTAAAATGTTTTACTTTTTTTAGCATCTGTTGCGATAGGAGAAGAGAAAAGGGCCTAGTTAAAGGCCATACAGCAAAGCGGATCGGGTAATGAATGTAAGTCATCGTCCAGACTTGCAATTTTTGTTGCAGTAATTATTGAGTTTATGGTGAGAGAGGTGAGAAGATTTTGGAGGGGAACTCAGTTTCATGTACTCTGCAATTCTCTTTTGTTTTGAAATTTTCACACTTTTCAACTTGAAGTTGGCTGTAGGTCTTTATTAAATTATGTTTTATGTTCTAAAAAATTTGAATCACATCTCTAACATTTTTATTCGATTACCATTTTCTTTGGAAATCTTTTTTGGTTTATAAAGTAAATACAGGAATCAGTTATTCAGCCAATAAATTGAGTAAGTCAAAAATTACAAAGAAAACTTTGGGTTTTAATAGAAAAATATGTACGTATGTTCATAAATATATTCATAAAAATAAAAATTATTTTAACACCTTTGTTAAGGTGAACTTTTTGATGTTCAAGAAACTTAAACTTTCAAAAGAACACTTTTATACGATTTAAAGTTTATTTTCGCACTTCCCCTCACCAAACCAAAATTTAATGGCTGCGTGAATAAATGTCCAAATATATCATAAACATTTTATCCCCTAAAGAATATTGTAATGAAACATAAAAATGAAGTAAAAAATATAAAAATGAATAGAACTTCTTACCATAAAATGAATAAAAGATAAAGTTAAATATACAAAATTGTATTTTTTATTTCCTCCGAATAGAAATTTTTACTAAAAAAATGAACAAAAGACAAAGTTAAAGATATTTAATACTTTTTTTTTCTTAGTTTTGTTTCGTTTCCTTATTCTTATCCTGCTTTAAGAAGACCTTTATCCTTTAGTCTTTTCGTTTCAAAATCCACAAAAAAGTTGTGTATTGTACGCGATATTTTTTTGCCACGAATTGACTTTCCGTTAGTAGACAAATTTTTTTTGTTGAATTAAAAAAAGCAGAAATACGTATGTACGTAGTACAGGGTGGGGCATAAGTAACTGTATAATGTAATAATTGAATTACATTTTTTTTTTCAGATTTAACTTTTAAAAACTTAAGAAATTTATGATGGAAAGACTCAGTCAGTATAAAACAGTGAACCAAAGTTTTTTAATTTTATAAAAGACATCATTCGATTATTCAAACACAAAGATTCTATCGAATAATGAACGATGAGGCCAATTTTAACTTTAATGATCAGGATAATAACAAAATTGCAGAATATTGGGCATCCAACATCCAAAAATAATTGTTGAACATCAAATGCACCCACAGAGATGCACAGTATAGTGTGGAAAACCTTCAGAAAAGATCATTGGACCATATTTTTTGGAAAACGACGAACAAGTTGCGGTAAATGTGAATGTCATTCAATACCGAGCAACGATGTAACATTTTCAAGGCCCGAGTTGAAACACAATCCAGAATTGTGGTTCCAACAACATGGAGCTCCAGCTCGTCCAACTATTGCTCTTTTTTTTGACAATCGGATAATGTCGCGTTTTGCTGATTTTAACTGGCCACCGCGTTCGCCGGATTTTATGGCTCCCAATTTTTTTCTTTGAATTTACATACGGTGTATTGCTATAAGCCAAGAACCATCCAACATTTTATGCGGAATATGGGAATTTCCAGCGAAAAGGCCACTTTTTGTAACGTAACACCAGTAATTAAATTTGTTTCTCAAATAATGTATTTATGTGTAATTAACTTTTTAATATTTTGGTGTAAAGCGCAACTAGCCCTACATTTCGTAACAAAAAAGATAACATTTGAACAACATGGGCCTAAAATACAGGCTTATTTGCTTGCTGGCGCTACGTTACAAAAAGTAGAGTTTTTGAAGGAAATGCCCATATCCGAGAAGATGTGAGGGCGCTGGAACCTGAAATTCTAAGAAAAGTTATGGAAAATGTTCTTGAAAGATCACGTCAGGTCGAAGCAAACGAATGTCACTATTTGAAAGATATGGTCTTCAAAACATAATGTAAAAATATTTCCAACTCTAATCTAAATTGTTATAAATTCCAACGTTAAATAAAGGGCACTACGGTACGCTAGTTGGTAGTGAGCTAGTCTATAAGTCCGGGGGTTACGGATTCGATTCCAGCCCGAGATTTTGGTCTGCTGCAGACAAGCATAGAGCGGGACTAGCATAAGAAAGAAAAAATCAGAATGTAGAAAGTTATTCATTAAATAAATCATAACGCTATTTATGCACCACCCTGTATATATATATGAATGTATATTTCGTTTATGTAGACAATTTATAATTTTCGTGATGAATTCCTGGTAGATTCTTGAATGCTGAAAAGTAGAAAAAATAACTGTCTATTATGCAGACAATTTATAGTTTTCGTGAAGAATTCCTGGTAGATCCTTGGAAGTTGAAAATATAACTGTTGAATTATTTTAAAAGTAAGATTCGACGTATTTCCCTTAGTAACATTAATGAACTCTGGAAATGTGAGAGTAAAAATAATTTTTAAATTTTAACTAATTTACTTACCGAATTAATCCCCTAATGTTTCCTCCCTACTAAAGACTTTTTAAAGTCCGTTAGCACAGGCAAACCAATTACTTTTGGAATACAGAATTTGTTAACACTTGAAGCGTCCACGTCAAAAACGTAGAAGGAATGTTAATTAATTATAAGTAACAAGTTTAATGCATAAAAGCGTAGGATTTCTTGACGCGTAAAATGGAAAGGTGTATGTATACCTTTTCCATTTGTAGCCTATAGATATACTTTCTACTTTTTTAGGCGTAGAAAGTGTTGACCTCTAACTTTAGAAATGACGCCCTATAAACGGGGAAATGCTCTTACCCACAGAACTCGTATTTTTTAAGCCCTTAATGTTATTTATCAACATCCCTCTTGTTGTATGTATATTAAAATCGAGAAACGACCGATAGCAGAAAGGCGCTAGAGGATGAAATTAAATGAAACTTTTTTTGTAGGAATTGATTTCAATTAAACAATTTGTGATATTAATTAAAAAATTAATAAAATTTGCACCAGCATACACATAAATATTATCAATTAAACATTTAATTCACTTGATCAAACGTTTAATTCATTTGATTAAACGTTAAATTCACTTGATTAAATTTTTAATTAAAACTGATTTTATTTTTGATTAATGCTTTAATTGGGGAAAAATAGGCGAACATTTTTTCTGTGTACACGAAGAGAAAAAACATGTTTAAATATGGTCACCTGCAACAAAACTATTTTTAAAGAAAATTTTAAACATATTGTTTTTAGTTTAACCGTAATATTTTCACTGACAACAAAACTATATTATGGTTGCCTCTAAACATATATTATTAAATTTGAAAATATTTTTTCTTAAATTAACAATAGTAAGTTCCTCTTTTTCAAGAGCCACATGCTATGGTTGAAAAACAACCATGCTATTGTAAGTGTTAAATATATTTTAGTTATTATGAGCCATAACATATTCGAAGACAACCATAATATGGTTGTGGCTTCTTGCTAGAGGTCTAGTGGTAATTTAAATATAATATGTTGAAATTTTTCTTTTAAAATGGTTTTGTTGGAAGTGACCATATTTAAACATGTTTTTTCTCTGGGTGGACATACAAAGTTCTCATAAAAATTTCCAAAAGGGGAGTTTGGCCTATCCCTAGGGGAAAGGGAACTAACACTAAACTCGTCACGTGACAAATCACTTTAACATGGTGATGTCCTACGAGGGGTTAATTGGCACCTTTTTGACACTTTGTAACAGGTCACTGAAATAACCTTAATATACACATCCAATTTCGGTTAAAATAATGCCTGTCGCAGATATTGTCCCAAATGATCCATGCCAATATGATAGATCCGCTTCATATAAATTAATAGAACTTGAGAGAATCAGCCACTACCCGAACAAAATCCAGTTACATGAATATTTTTGTGCTAATTACCTTTCCTCTGGACCAACTACACTCTTAACACATTATCACCAGTTAAGTGATAGGTCTTGTTTTCACCTATCACAATTCGTTCCTTTTAATTGTAAAATTTTGTTCACTGGTCACGGGATAAGTGCTTTAAGAGCAATTAACACAAATTTCCCGCAGGGATACTAGATCACTGCAATATATTTGGTAATATAAATTAGTAAAAATTGTTTACAATTGCATTAATGTTAAGCCATATCATCTACAACAGACCCACTCCCTTGTTTTTGCAAATTTCTTTTAGCCACAATTATTGACTTGTTGTATGAAGGTTGTTAAGGAGCAGTAGGATGCCCTATTGCCGGGAGTGCCATACTTCACTTATTCTTTTTTTTTTTTATAACCGTTAAGATGATGAAGAGATGTTGTTGACAATGATGATGGCAACGACGATGTTGCCTTTCAAAACGTTAATTTGACGCTGTTGTTTTTGTTTTATTACATTTTTTCTTGATTAGTTTCGAGGCAATCAGCCGGGGCTTTTTGACAGACATTTGTGTTAAATAAAACATTTTGCTGTCACATACATACATACATACGTACTCAATACATTGTGTGTAGGGTTCCTATTCGGGAAAAATTTCCCACGAAAATGTTTTTGGAATTCCCTGTAATTTTTAGTCAGCATGTTATTGGAAATTCTATTTATCGATGTGGAAAAACATTACCTTGGTAAATACAAAAATTATCATAAAGTTTGAGTATGTACTGGAAATATAAGCCTAAGGCAAGGGGAGCAGCTGAATCTGGCAAACGTTCTAAGAACTATATAAGCGATTTTTTGTTAAGGATGCAATATTTCACTTACTGTTGGAAGTATTTAGGCCCTAATCATGTACAACGCAGCGCAACGCCACAGAACTAACGCAACGCCAAAGAATAACATTGAAAGCACAAACAATGTCATAAATATTTTGTAATTTTGTTGTTGCTTTCTACAGAAATTCACATTGCGTTTTAAAATTTCAAACGCTCCATTGCTTGTGTCGTTGAAAATTTTAAAACGGTACATGAATTTCTGTTGAAAGCAACAACAAAATTACAAAATATTTATGACATTGTTTGTGCTTTCAATGTTATTGTTTGGCGTTGCGCTGCGTTGTACATGATTAGGGCCTAATATCCAGGCGAAAGATTACAAAAGGAGCAACATAATGAGGAAGTAGTGGTCAGAAAAACGTTAACCAAATAATGGAATATATGCACCAAACTGTCGTTTATAAAATCCTAGACAGCTCAAGCATTTTCATTTTATGTAAGGACTTTTGGAACGGGCGAACGACTCTGATAAACTTTAATGTATAAATTGATCCCAAACAACATAGAGAACTAGAGTTTTTCTTACAATAATTTCCTTACAAGAAAAAAGTACAGGAAATTAGGAACCCTTTCTGTGTAAATTAAAGTATCAGTACATAAACAGTAAAAGTATCCTTGTGTAACCTTCTTTCGTTTCGTTTATATTTTATTTTTATAATATTCTTTAAGAAAATTACTTTAAAGGCCATAAATTGTTATTAAGAATTCATTTTCGACATTTGAGTAACATTTGTACAAATGACAGCGGCTGTGTTCGTGTGTGTGAACTTTGTGAAAGTATTTTTCTTTTACCATTTTAATCATTTGGTATGGTAGGATTTTGTACACACAGTGCACAGTGGGAGATTAAAACAAATGAAAATTATTTTGGATGTTGTAAACGGATAGTCGGATTGAAAAAAAGTCCCAGGTGCTAAATAAGGACTTGTATTTGAATTTAAGGTTTGGATTTTTTTCGAAATGTTTTCTGTAGCATACGCAGGTATGCGATGGAAATCTTTTTTTTAATAATTTCATATAAAACAGGTTGGTCTATATATTACAAATAAAAACAACGTTTAAATGTACGACGTTACAATTGCGTGATAACGGCACATTTGTGTTTTTCGATGCGAACCTCTCGCTCAGGCGCCACCCAGAGTGAAATGCTGGTTTGACTGAAATGAATTACATTTTGTTTGGATGGCTAGTGTTATAGGATTTTTAGTTTATATCCAATTTTGGTCCATTATGGCTTACAATTTTTGTAATCAAATGGACTTTAAAATAAAATAATAAAACTATAGATATTGTTATTAACTGTGGTAAAAAACATCTTCCGAAATGGCAAAATTGGTGAAAAACGTTTAGATTTTCATAAAATTTGAGAATTTATCCACTATAACCCAACCATATATTTATCTGATCAAAGCCATTTAGCTACCATTCGACGCGTAATTTACTAGCTTTTTAAAGGTATTTTAGGTTTTATTCATTTCAATTGAAGTATTCATAGGAAATCACATATGCAATCGCATCAATATCGTTTCCCGTTACTTTTATGACAATAAATACAGATAATAATAGTTCGAGAAAAAACATTTCAAAAACTATAATTTCTCTGAATATCATATTTGCAAAATTCTAGGACAGGTAGGCCATAAATTGCAAATTTTTATTTTTCAAGTCGGATTTTATTTGTAGAATATTTAATTATTCTACATAATTCTGGATCGTTTTTAATTTTTGTAATACCTGAAGTGTCCTACTTTGGAAACGTATGTCGGCTCTCCTGATATATCTATAGAGCCTTAATTCAAAAGTAGAACTCAAATACATGTCCTTAATTGGGACTAAATTTATTTCAATCGCTTCAACCGTTTACAAAACCCAAAATTATTTTAATATTTTTTCCAAAATCTCCCACTGTGCCGTGTGCAACAGATGAATAAATACGCGCAGAAAGTGCCATATAATTTCAAAGTTGTTTTTATTTAGCCAATACACAGTGTGACTTTTTGCAATTTTAGGTGGCCAAAATTAATAACTGCCGTTCCGGAGCAGATATCGAAATGAAATTTGGTATTGATAATGTTTATAAATAAGAAGAAAAAATGTGAAAAATGTGGTCTGTAAATTTGACCAGACCCACCTAGCTATATGAATTTCGACGCGTTTAATCCGAATCTGAGGTCCATTTGGCTCATACACCCACAGAATTTGGAGTAATCCGTGAAAAATCACGCTATGTCCATTAGGGTGAATCGATATTGTGCCATTGATTTTTTGATATCATAAGGCACGAGGAAAAAGAAGTTCCTCTACCACATATCAAAAAAATAATTTTCGAGACGCCCAAAATTCAATTTAAATTCGAACAATAAGTCAATTCTCAACTTTTATTTTTAAGGTTTTTTTTTAGTAGGTAATATAAAAAATCGGCTGATTTAATTTTGTTTAAATATTACCTTTCCAAGGTGAAATTGTACGCTAAAAACAATGGCGATAGCACTTTTTTCAACAAAATGTTTTTCTTAAGGTTTTGGACAATTTTTTGTCGAAAAAAATTTGTTTACGCGTTCATTTTTAAGGTTTTTTTAGGCATGTAACAATACGCCATTTTTCCGATACGATACCGATACTCAAAAAGAAATATCCGCGATACCGATTCCGATATGATTATTAAATTTTAATTCAAGGTAAAATTGACAAAACTCAATTAGAATAATTTTTTATTATACAACATTATAGTGTAAGAGATTATTAATATTTAATATGATTTAAATGATTTAAAAAACAAGGATTTTAATTTTATGGTACGCAGCCTTCTAGCAGGCCTATCTACTCCTTCTTTTGAACGTACAAGGCCTACTCGCTCCATTCCATACTCATATCTTTTTTACAGACGTTGTCATTGCAGGCTGGACCTTCCGATCTCCCTTCTTTCGACAGAGCTTATGAAAAGCTCTTAGAAAGCTTCCCAGAGAATGGTGATTTTATAACGGGATCTGAATACTTTCTAAGCAGGCCTTCAATAAGGCTTTCTGAGTTTTCCCGCTGGGTATATAAACAAAAATAAATAATGTTTTTATAGAAGAGAACAGTGTAAGAGATAATAAATATTTAAAATTTAAATTAATAAGATTTTTGATAAAAATACAAGGTCTTCTAAACTTTTTCGAAGATCGTAAATCAGTTCGAACAAGATCTGCAGTGGAAAATAGTCTCTTAGCTGCGATAGAACTCATTTGAGAACTTAGGTATTTCTGCATCAATCGGGTTTATATCGACTTCTTCTTTAGCAGAACCCCAGCTGAAGATGGATTTTCCTATAATTTATTCACAAACGCTTCAAATGCCATTTCTAGACATATAAGAACTTTTAATAAGTCTAGGAGTGACCATGTCTTCCACAATTTACCTTGGATTTTGGATATATTTAAAAAATTTTAAATCGGCAAATTTTGTCCTCATGCCAAAAGCTATCGAAAAATTGATGATACAATATCGACAAATTTTTGTCCTTACAAATCGGCCCACCCTAATGTCCATGTCTGCACAATTTATGAAACAATACAGTATGTACTTTATAGCATCAAATTGCTTTCTGTTTTAAAACTAGAGTATCTACTTAATACTCTTGTGTAGTATGAGAGTGAGTGTCGATTAGGCAATATAGTTCTACTTCAATTTAAATTGTACAATTTTTTTCTTCGTCCCTTTTAGTGGATTTTGACTTGTTAGAGTTTTTGGCTAAGTTTTATATTATATTACACAGAAATCTTTAGTTGAAGAAAAACTAATGGTAAAAATGATAATGCGCATACAAAATCTTTTACAACAATACTAAATTCATTCAAATTGCAAGTGTAAAAAGCATGTATTTTTGCTTCTCTTGATACCGAATATTTGATAACCGTTATCTTCATTACTATTCCTTTTCTTCTTTTTATCAGCATATTTTTGTATAACCTGTTGTCTTGTCTATCACATATTAAAAAATCAATAAGATTGGGAAACGGTTTTTTTACTTTTGGCCACCTAAAAGTAAAAAAGTCACACTGTGCAATATGTTGGTTAAAGCGAAGTTAAACATTGAACCATGACTCAGTCTCCTTATTTTGGCCTGAATCGTTTAAAATGTTTAACAACCATTTGGGATTGAAACTGCGTGTGGATTTCGAACAAAAGTTCGGGTTTAGGGAATTGTTTGGTTTAGGATATTTGAAAAAAATAAATTATAAATTTAATATCTTAAATTTATATAGTTTTGTTTCATATTAGAATGAAAAAATAGAAAAAAAAATATAATAACAATCAAGAATTTAAATAGGATATGATATTATTCAAATCTAGTTAAAAAACCCAGCAAAAACTTACATTACAAAGTAATGACTTAAAAAGCTAATATAACTACTCTACCCTACTTATAAATTGGCATTTTAACTCATTATTTTAACACGTTGAAGTCATTGGAGGCAAGTACTTACCACCTCGTTACAAATAGGGAGTTAAATAAGTCATTACCACATTCGCTTACAAAATGGTAGTTAAAGTAGTCATTACCACGTTCGCCTCAAAATAGGTACTTCACACTAGTATCAACAAAATTTAATTTGACAAACAAATTGTATTTTTAATTTAATTTAACAATGCAAAATTTGACTACCCTGCATTAAGGACATATTCATACCAAATAAACCAGAGAACAATATGATTGCAAAAACGATATGATATTTTCATGCAAAAATTATATTATAAGGAAAGGTACAATATAAATACTATCAAGATACAAGATCGATATCATATATTATAATTTATATAACCTAGACGTTATCGTAATAATATTGTTTTGTTGATTGGGAAGTGTTGTTTTTATTCAAAAATTTTTATTATAAAATACATATCAAAATCAATTAAGTATTTAAATTTTTCACATTCAAATCTATTACAAATTGTTCTCCATTTATAGCAAATAAAAAATAAAAAAAGCAAAGTGTAAGAACAAATATGTATTTAAAATTAATTTAAATAAATAAAACCTTAAATGCATTTTATTATGAATTAATTATAAATTTCGTTAATCAACTCATAAACAAGTGATTATATATGAGATTATATGTCAGCCATTACTTAACTACTTCTACATACTGCAGATGGTATGGAACTGTCATTGAAAAGTAAATTGTTCTGTAATCATAACCAAGTTTTGGCTGGGAAGTTAAAAGTAGTGGTCTGAAACTATGATACTATCGATGGCTTTTGACGATCGTATCACCATCGATAGTTTTCAGTTTAGTTTATTATATTACGATACAACATATATCTTTTAACAACGTTTGACAGTATCACAACTTGGCAGAACCTTTTAATGAAAGAAATATTTGCCACAATTTCTTTACTCCGTGTGTTTTTAAAATAAAATTGTAAAATTGATAGTCAAATTTAAATAAAATAATTACAAATTGTATGTAAAATTTAAGTGTAATTTTATTCCTTTTCTTGCAAATTTTATTCCATTTTTTGTCAATTTATTTTATTCAAATTAATATTAAGCCCTGTAAAACCTTCGCTTACGTTTTCAAGATGAAGCTTTCTTCGGTACTATTTGCGTTACGTTGCAGCAATTATACTACTTCTTATAAAGATTTATATGTATAAGTCATTATTATAATGAATGAAATAATCCTATACATGTAATGATTTACAAACGTGATTACAAAAAAAAAGATATTTTTTTAATGATTTTTTGTGTTGCAGCAATTCTTGAGTTTATTTGTGGGTACTTTATTAATCGGTTAGCCGATCAATTAACCGATTAAACCAAAACCTCGATTAAATGAATTAATACCCTAATGGGTACACAGTTTCATGGTCTCTGCAATTCTTTGTTGTTTTGTATGTCTCACAGTTTTTAACTTGAAGTTGGCTGTATGTGTATTTAACCCGGCGAAGGGGGGGAAGGGTCAAAATTACCCGTCACTTTTCGAATGGATTGTGGTTTCAAAAATGTACTTCTCTTCCTTACGCTCTTCTCAGTAGCTGGTGATATTGAATCTCTCTGAATGTTATAAATTTCAAATCAGTTGCATGACGATTGTACTTCGAGTAACACGTGCTCAAAGTTAAAAAAGGTAAATATGACCCATCCCCACAGTCAACGTAGCTATTTTGCGCCATTTGTATTTTATATATCTTGCATATCAAATACTATTTTTAGTTAGAAAACTTTTCATTATCGTTCAATATAACGGTATATTATTATTTTTTGTGCTATAAAGTAATTTAGTTTTTTCTATATAGTTGGTAGTTTGAATAAAGATGGACAAAGAAGAAAAACAACTGCAGCGTATTTTCTCAATTCTCGAAGAATCTGACTCGGATGTCGCATTGTCTGATCCGCAGTCAATGGAAGAGGGCGATAACGTCAGTGAGCGTATGACGTATGACGAGTGACACTGAGCAGGATGTATCTGATGGTGAAGACAATATCCCCCTATCTGATATAAGATTCCATCTATCAACATTTCACTCGCCGCCACTTCAGGGGAATGCTTCATCACAAATAGAAAATTCTTCGATTCGTGAGGTACAATTTTCGCAATATGTTGGTAAAGATGGTACAGTTTGGGCTAAAAAACATTTTCGTACAAACGTTCGTACTAGAGTTGAAAATATAATTAGACAGTTGCCAGGTGTTGTACCAGAAGCTAGTTCTGCTAAATCTGAAATCGCATGCTGGAGCTTGTTTTTTACTAATGATATGTTGCAAAACATTCTCGTATATACAAATGCAAGGATTAGACAAAAAATTGTTGCATGTACTAATTTATCTAAGTACACTCATATAAAAGAATGCGAAATGAGTGAACTAAAAGCTTTTATAGGGCTTCTGTATGTTGCTGGTCTCTACCGCTCTGGAAGGCTGAATACAGACGATTTGTGGGCTGCTGATGGCACAGGAGTAGAAATATTTAGGCTTGTGATGTCTCAACATCGATTTCACTTTATTCAAAGCAACTTGGCCTTTGATGACTGCAGTACGCGAGACCAGAGGAAGCTAATAGATAATCTAGCACCAATAAGAGAACTATTTGAAGCTTGCTACATCCCAAGTGATTGTTTAACTATTGACGAAATGTTAATAAGTTTCCGAGGCCGATGTAAGTTTCGGCAGTATATACCGTCGAAGCCAGCGAAATACGGCCTCAAGATATTCGCTCTAGTAGATGCACGAAATTATTACATAAAAAATCTCAAAATATATCCCGGAAAACAGCCAAATGGACCATATTGTGTAAGCAACAAGCCCTACGATGTTGTAAATCGCATTGTGCAACCTATATCAAAAACAAACCGCAACGTCACATTTGATAACTGGTTTACGAGCTATGAGCTCGTTCAACATTTGCTCATTGAACACAAGCTGACATCAGTTGGTACAGTGCGTAAGAATAAAAGACAGGTCCCTCCCGAATTCACTAAAACTCGTGGAGTTGAAGTTTTTTCATCTCGTTTTGGATTTCAGAAGGATATTACTCTGGTTTCACATGTACCCAAAAAAATAAAATTGTGTTGCTGATGTCAAGCCTTAATCACGATGACAATATTGATGAATCAACGGGAGAAAAGAAAAAACCAGAAATTAACACATATTACAACTTGACAAAATGTGGGGTAGACGTGGCTGACGAACTGTGCGCTTCATATAACGTGTGCCGTAACTCAAAGAAGTGGCCATTGACAATATTTTACTCTATTTTAAATATGTCTGCCATTAACGGAGCTATAATATATCGAATAAATAGTAACTCAAACCAAAAAAGACGGCAGTACTTGAAGAATTTAGGCCTTGCTCTTGTCAGTGATCATCTGAAAACCCGTCAAAATGTTACACGTTTACCTCGAGATGTGCGCAAGAAAATCGGAATATTTACCTAGCAGTCATCAGAAGAGCCACCAATAAAGAGACCCAATGTTCGTAAAAGATGTCAGGTGTGTCCTGCCAATAAAGACCGAAAAACCAATCATACGTGTCAAAGTTGCAATAAGTATATTTGTCCGGAACATATCATACCTCTTTGCGCCGATTGCATTAACGATGATCCTTCAAAATGATTTTTTCTTATTTTTTTATAAGCATTAATTAGTCATAAAGGCATAAAAATGTCAATTTAATTTAAAGACTAATAAAAAAATAAGTGTTTATTATATTTAAGCTAGAAGAAGCCTCCTTTGTTAACTTTTTTAATATGAAATGTTTTTTGTTTAAAAATAAAAGTAAATATGTTATTTTTTAACAAAGTCCTGTTTTATTTCCTTAATAAGGTTAGATTCAATCTAAATTGTATATATTTTTTCGTAAATATAGCAAAAAACCTCGAGTTTAATAAGTGGGTCATTATGACCCAACCCCCATGTCCTTGTAGCTAAAATCCACCCCCCCGGCGCCGGGTTAAATTTATATATAAAATACAAAAAGGAGAAGAGAAAAGTCAAGATAAAAATAAAAAATTGCAAAACTATAATTTCATAATCTTGATACTAATGCAATTTCAAAGCAGAACTTTTAAAAATTTCAGCAACAAAAATTGCATGTCTGGATAATGACTTAAAAATGACAACCATTAAAAGAAACACAATTTTATATATTAGACTTAGGGGTCTGTCGATTTACTTGGGAATCTACGTATTCTATGGCATAAAGTTTTATATGTTAAAAGTCTCTTACTGATTTTGTTATAAATGTTTTGCATTTTGTATGAAATATTGTAAGTTTTAAAAACTATCAAAAACTATCGATGGTCTTTAAAAAACTATCGCATACTATCGATAGTGTCGACTATCGAAAGTTTCAGACCACTAGTTAAAAGAGATGTCCATCACTGGGTTCTCCGATGTTTTCTTGTAAATGTTTTTTTCATTTGAAAATTTAAGAATAGTACATAATTATTTTCGGTAAGCCTCCTGTATCGGGGCTTTCCAAATTCTCATCTAGTACCAGTAGCCTCCCTGTACCCTGTTGCTATTAATAAGAATATGATTTCCAGTGGATGCTAATCTTATGCTATGCTCACATTTGCAGAATTAATCATATTAAACGTGATTAAGCTCTTATCACATCAAAATCGAGATGGTTATCCATATATTTAAATGAATTGTTAATTGCTTCAAATTTACTTGATTTTAACTTAATCATTTCAATAATCACATAGAATTATCTGAACATACTCGTACCTCAAACTGATGATGATGTAGCATAGGCCATAATACACGTACCTTGCCGATCCACTACCAACAATGTTATTTTATTTTGAGTTGAACTTACTACAACTCTTAACGAATATGATAACATTTAATGCATTCGCCGATAATGATAATACGCGTTGAAAACATATTTTGTATGACATTTTTCTGCACGGCAACACTGTATTTGCCTATAAAAAATATTTATTTTCCCAACCCCTTAACCCAAAGTAAGAACATTTGAGAATTGGGCTTTATGACTTAAAATTTTAAACCAACTGACCTCACAGTACTATATTACGTTGTAGTTTTAAGCGCATTAAATTCTATTTCAAAAAAAGGCGTACTAAAGGGGTTTCCGAGTGGAGGCTTTAGATGGGGCCTATTGTAAATTATAGACCGATCTTCACGATTTCTAGTTATATAAAACGAACTTGTGCAAAATTCAATGACAGTCAGCGCATTCTGGCCCAATTTATTTTAGTTTTTCTAACAGAAATATAAATTCTTTTCGGTGCTTGTTCTCCATTTTGTTCAGTCTCTCGAAAGTGGGCGTGTTTTTAACAGGCGGACAGATAGACGGTTATGGCAAAATCCAATTAAGTCGGTGGTCCACAACACGCTTTTAATGCGTTGCACGTTTTATGCATCTGTCAAAATGTAGCATCAGTGTAGAATGAATAAATGTATCGAACGCATGTAGTAGGCTTTCTATTGCATGCGCCGCATGTGTTTTGAAAAAGGTCAAGAAAGTATAAAGCGCATAGAACGCGTGATGTGGTCCTCCAGCATTAGAATTACTTAAGGGCCCAAAATATACATGGGGGTATAAAATAAATATTAAAAAGTTTCACTCGGAATGACATAATAATACATATAAACCTTTCTCATCACCGCTAGCAGTAGAAGGTAAAAAAATATTTTAAACAGAACCAAACTCGAAGATACGGTCCTGTTCTATACGATACAGAACGGAAGGCTACCGTATATATAACCTTTCACACTAAAAACACTTTATTATGAATACATCTATTACAAGCGTTGGTTTTTAGCTACACCTCAATCAGCACAAATTTTTTTTATATACAATAGAATTTTGTTGGTTTTTTCCGTGTACCATATTTTTTAATAAGTCTTGGACGAATATTGCTATCACCAAAAAATCTATCACAAATGGCTTTTACTTACATTAAAGCCGAAATAAAAAAAAATCAAATATAAAAAAATATAGTCCGTAACCGACCTTACATTCGAAAGGAACCATTTCCAAGGATCGTTCTAAATATTGTATGCTGTGATGCTAGAAGTGCAAATTTATCTGTATTTTGCAGATTCTATTTTTGGCTTAAAAATTCAGATTTTTAGCTCGGTGGAAACTTCTTTACATTGTCACTTATTTTTGTACTTTTTCCACATTTTGTATTGAAAAACGAGAAATATCAACCATTCATGGAAGAAAACAGAATAACTCCTGTTTGTTATATAAAAATATATAAGGGTTTTCACATCACTCGAACCAATTTTGCGTAAAAAAAGTTTAAAATAAAGATAAAAAGAATAAAACAAATATCTGGTGTCCAAATTTGAGGTATCAATGGTCCATGGAAATCGCTACAGGGAGATGACTCGAAGCTTTTTGTTGCGGAAATTTATAATTTAGACGTAGAAAATGTAAAAATATCCAAAAATTATTAGAAATGTTCTGGAAATCGCATTCGAGTGAAATTAAAATCGAAAAATTTTTTAAAACTTTTCTATATTGAATGTTCAAGAAATATTTCCTTTTTTACACCTCATACTTTAGGGACCACTTACATTTACCAGAACTACTTTTAAATCAGCAAAGCTGTACAATATATAAAAAAAATTATTTAAAAAATCCATCAATTTAAAATTCCAGAACATCCATTTCTAAAAAACAACATTTAAAATGTAATAAATGTGTTTTGAAGATTTTTTGCTGATTTTACCTCTAAAAGGTCTGGCAACACTGATTGTATCACATAATTTAGATAATATTTCCAGAAGTCTTAAGCGACCAATCGAACAGCAAATAGATCGCATACACACAGATTAAATAAAGAATTTTTGAATAAGTCCTTATCACGATTTTGTTCACAATAAAGTTGGGCTCTACCAATAAAACGGATCTCAAGAAATACAAACGATATTGATTAAACTAGGGATGTAACGAATACCGACACCGATACCGATATATCGGTGATACTTCGAGTTTGCCGATATATCGGTATCGGCGATATTTTACTGGCGATACGACGATACTTTTTTATAGTTTTTTTGAAGAAACAATTTAATTTTCATTGCTTATTTTTGTATAACAACTAAGAGCAATAACACATTTAATAGCAGAGCAAAAAAAACCATCAATATAATAAATTGTCTTTTAATTCTTAAGCTGCAGGTCGGTCCGCACAACGCGTTTTATACATATGTTTCTTTTTTGACCTTTTTTCAAGACGCATGCTAAAGTAGAAAGTAATCCTATTTCATGCTTTCGATACGTATATGCATTTAACGCGTTTGCTGTGTAACTTGTCAATACAATTTTACACTACGACTTTTTTGACTGCTTCATAAACACATGGTTTGGACCTGCAGCCGAATTTTCTGCTAATTTTTTAATGTCTTTTGTGCAAATAAGAATCACTTCGTTTTATGTAGAATTAGATCTGAATGAAAGATTTGAGTGCTTAGAGAATAATGAAATCTTTTGTTTATCTACAATTCTTTACCTTCGATACAAAGCAAGAAAATTCAAAGATCGAGAAAACGTTTTATTGAGCTACTTAATAAAACGTTGCCGAAAGTGTTGAAGACATGGTCATCCCTACACCTGGTAAAAGTTCTGATAAGTCTGCAAGAACTTTGGAGCGTATATGCAAATCTTAAAAGAAAATTTGGAGAAGGATGATCCTCTGTCGATCGTACGCTGGGGCTCAGCTAAAGAAGAAGTCTAGATATACCTTAGATTTTCTAATTTTCCTATAGACGCAGATCCGCTTGTTTACTGGCGCAATTAAATGTTTTAAAGACCATGGCGCAGAAATATTTAAGTTGTCAAATGAGTTCACTCACATTTGAGAGACGACTTTTTACTGCAGGTCTGCTTCGAACGGAGTTGCGAAATTATCTCCGCAAATGTTGAGAATACTTTCTTTTTTAAATAAAAATCTAAATAATATTAATTTGGAATACCTATAATCTCTTACACTGTTTTTTTGTTAAAAAAAAATTAATGTTTGTTAATTTTACCAAGAATTTAAAGTAATTTCGTTGTTTTTTAAAATCTAATGAAAATCAATTTTAAATATTAATAATCTCTTACACTGTAATTTTGTATAATAAAGAAATGACTCTACTTGAGTTTTGTTAATTTTACATAGAATTTAAATTTTATATTTGAATCGGTATCGGCGATATTTCTTCTTGAGTATCGGTATCGTATCGGCGAAAAGGCGTATCGTTAATGAATAGAGACGACTACTGAAATATTCGAACTGTCGGTGGAGGGTATCAAAGATTCGTCACAGCCATATATAACACTCCAACTTGGTTTTATTTTATCTTTTTCAAAAGCTTCAGTTGTTAGAATATTTAACTCACTTCACATTTGTAGAACCGATAAACAAGCTGTGACATGTGAAACAAGCTGTCGTCTCAAATCAAGAAAATCGAGTATCAATACTCAAAATCCGACCAAATATGGGCGGGATTGGAAAAGTGGGCGTGACACCGTCAAGAAGTGCGTGTTGTTGGATAAGTGGGATTGACACCTCCCGTACAAAGCCAATATAGATCTCTGTATGACTGTAGAATGTTTACACTAAAAGCATTAAAATGTAGTACAAGTTGCTTCATTATCAATACTCGAGATCCGCTTTAAAATTTTTTTTACAAATTTTATTTCGATGGCTTATTTCGATAGCTCAAACAAGCATTGTTTTGCTGGTAAATAAATAAAACCGGCTAAAGTAAACAGCATTTCTGCTGTTCCTGGTGAGCACAAACTGGTGATAAATTGTAAAAACAATTTCAGTGCCCCTGTCATTTAGAACAATTATTTTCTTGTACTGCCGCGCACCCAGGCATTTTTAAAACTAGCGGTAATAACCCTCTAATGCCCATGACCGCCTTTAGACGAGGTTCATATCAGCCGTTAGAGAATGCTTATTTTTTTTACAGAATTTTATTAAATAACTAGTCAAAGTGTTACACGAGCTTTAGCTAGTGCAAAACTTTTTGATCAATGGTAGCACAAAAGTTGGTTTGGCTTAAATTTTTATATGAACTTGAATTTACGCACAATTATACATTTTTATGAGTTTGTAAAAAAGTGAAATTTGTGCATCGTTAAAGTAAAAAAAATCTAGTAGGCAACTTAACCTCTCACTTAAAATATACATTATATGTTCTATTCTAATTACGCAGACACTTTTTATATATTATTATGTTCATATAATATATTGAAAACTGAAGGAAAACATTAAAAAAGCTCTTAAATATGAATAATTAAAAGATTTCGGTATGTCCATCGGTATACGATACTAGTGGCGAAAAAAGTGAAATTAATATCGACGGATGACATGGACCATCCGGATTTTCTTTGCGCTTCTAGCACATTCTCATAAGCTTTAATTCAATTCTTCTAAGCTTTTTGGCCAACTTTCCATAAATATGTGACATAGAAAATATTTCTTATGCTGAATATGTGCCCATTCCAAAAAGCGATTTAAAGTAGTGATATTAAATTTTGTTTGCTTAAATAAATGTTAACCATTATAATGATAGTCTAAAAATTATATACTTTTACCTGTAACAGGTAAGCAAGTACTCCACTAAATAAGTAACTTCAGACTTGTGTTTTCTACCCTTAAATTATTTTGATTTGTTAAAATATTTACAATTTTCCAGGTGGCGTAATTGCCACAGCTGAACATTTTGCCTTGTTTTTTTAAAGTTGTAAAAATGTTTTTCTTTCTCTCTCTTTCACTTGTTTTAAATATACTTTCTTCTTTTCTTTTGACAACAACAGCAAAATCAATTGTAAATCGCCTATTAAAGCAATTTCCCTAGTTGTTGATTCTTGTGAAAATACTTGAGCGACCGATATTTAATATACAAAGTCGTACTGTAATACGTATTTAAGTTCTTAAATAGTGCCTTACGCTGAAGGGCTAGCGCAAAAAAAAACAATACAAAAAAAAATCATACTATAGAGTCTAAACCCAAAAACAAGTGACAATTTCTAGAACATGTTTTTTAAGATTAATCACCTTAACTCTGTTAATTAAAGAGCGAAGGATATTTACAATTTTAGTATACAATACATCAACAAACAAGACGACAAACTCAATTATCCCTTTTCTGGTAGTAGGTGTACAACTTTAGATATTTTTATTAGATAAAGCTATTTTAGGACAATAAAATCGAATTTTGATTTTTCCTGGCCAAACTATTTCTTTACATTATTAAAAACGCCATAACTCTTTCATTTGCTGTCTTGCGTAAAAAAATCAACATCTTTTAATAGTTTTTTGACTTTTTCAGAAATAAAGACATTTTATTTAACCCAATAAGTCCCGAGACATGATCCCTTTAATGATTAAACATTTAAAGTTGGTTTGTTTATACCTTAATATGAAAAAAAAAATTTTTAGGTAAATCGGATCAGTGGGAGCCCGGATAAGCCTTAATGGGCCTTAACGATATAAAAATTAAACGCATTTGTATAAATTTTAAATTAATATATACTTTATTCACGTATTCAGAAAAAAAAGTAAAAAAGATAAACAAACATATACATTTTATATTTAATTCAATTATGATATGCTCCAAAGCACTTCGGTTGAACTGCTACGCCAAATTTCTACATTGCCGACATCGCAAACGTTTTTCTTGGCGAACAGTTTTATGATCGACTCGATCAATTCGAATCACTTAATTAGTACCACTACTTGTGGAAGCTATTATTCTCTCACACTTTTCAGTCCGCAAAATAGATTCAATTATAATCATTCTGAATAGGAGCTTGTTCTTCACGTTTTCTCAATAGGCAATGTAATTTCCAGGAATTTACTAAAGCTGCATCTAGAGCATTAGTAAAAAGTCGCTAGTACTATTCATTTCTTTGGATTTAAACACGGTAATTATTCATAGCGTTGTCGAATAAATCAGCCCCACCCATAGTTTTATTGTATTCATATATGGCATTCGGCATGGAAATCGTAATCATTTTTATTTTTTGCAGTCGTATCGCTTAACATGTTTCAATGGCTCTAAAGAAACAAAATTTAACAAAGTAGAGACTGCAGAGCTGTCATTACAATACTTATGTCATTCTTCAATTCATAACAGTAAACATAACTTCTACGTTATTTTTTCTTTAATATCTTGGGAGAGGACAATTTCGCATTACTGGTGCGGTTTTCTCTTAGTTTACCTATTGACTGCACCCAGAGAAAAAATATGTTTAAATTTGGTCACCTCCAACAAAACTATTTTTAAAGAGAATTGCAAACATATTATGTTTAAATTTAAACATATTATTGTCAACGACAAACATATTATTGTTAAATTAGTCCTCCATCAAGAAAGCACAACCATATTATGGTTGCCTCCGAACATCTTTTAGTTAGTTATAACTAAAATATGTTTAACATTTATAATAGCATGGTTGATTTTCGACCAAAGCATGTTGCTCTTAGAAAAGAGGAAAATACTATTGTTAATTTAAAAACAAATAATTGTCTTATTTAACCATAACATGTTTAGAGGCAACCATAATATGGTTGTGGCTTCTTGATGGAGGACTAATTTAACAATTATATGTTTGTCGGTGACAATAATATTGTTAAATTTAAACATAATATGTTTAAAATTTTGTCTAAAAATAGTTTTGTTGGAGGTGACCATATCTAAACATATTTTTTTCTCTGCGTGTGTGCATAAGAAAAATAAAGAAATTGACATAGAGAATTTACATACTGCGAAATATCCTGCATTTTGCAATTTGGCCATTAGTTTTTAAGATGTGAAAATATTATCGAAAAAATTTCGATAACAATTAACATACATACATGTGTTTATTGTACCGTTTTAGATAGTGAGTGATTGCATAAATATTTTTCCATTTGATCATTTTATGTAATTTGTATATCGCTTAGGTCCAGTGTTTTTCGCATCACGGATATATCCAATCATAAAAATAGTGGCAAATGTCTAAGAGGATCGGGAATTTCAGTAGAAATAATAATATGCGTATGTTAGCTACCTCCATTAACAGTTTGAGATAGGTACATTATATATTACTCTAGTTTTTTATAACAATTTCCAAAACTACCCAAAAACAGGAAAAATTAAATATTTAAACAAAATTTTTTATAAAAAAAACTTATGTATGATAGAAATCCAAAAACAGATCCGTTAGACATTAAGTTAGATTTTATTTCACTGTTCTTTATTACAATATCATTTAATCACAAATTGCCTGAGGGGAGATTTTAGTGAACGTTGCGAAAACGCAACGTAATTAATGGGTTAAGCATGATTTGTTACTAGGGAGATCGATTATTCGACTTTTTTCAATAACCGGTTTTCGAATATTACGAATAGTTGCTATTTTAAAAAACCCGAAAACCGGGCATTTTTAAATAACCGGTTAACCGGTTTTAATTCGAATACATAAAAACACAAAAATCAAATAAGTTTTTGTAATAAAAAGTTAATTTGAATAAAAACAAAACAATTTGCAAAGGTAAGGAACTAACAAAATATATAGATATCACTTAGATCAGACCTAACAAATATTTGACGATAAAATCCAAGAAAAGTGGGACCAGTAAATTGATCAAACTTTAACTTAGTTTTCAACAATTTTTTATTGATTTACTAAACTTTATTTGTAAGAAGATATTTGTATTATGTAATTTAGAAACTGTTCAATGATATTTGATTTAGACAAACGTGTTGCAAAAGCAAATAAATTATAGGAATTTTATAAAGTTATTATATGAAATATTCTCTCAAATTTATTTTGAATGAGTTTTAATTTGTTTTAATTTAAGCATGTCTATATAAATCAACCATATTTTTAAAAAGTTGCAAACAAAACCTCTTAGCCAGGATTATCTATTTCAAATTATTTTGTTTCAGCATTTTTGTGTAAAATATTTGTCAATTCGTCGACTTCAATTTAAAACATTCCATGACATTGTTTGATTTCTTCAATTTTGTTTTTTAGTTCTTGGTGTTTTAATAAATAAAACTGGTAAAAATGTTTCCCATATCGTTGATTTCGCCGAAATGTTGTAGTTTTCAGCATGAAGAGATGCTAGAACTACTTAAGAGTTTTTAGTGCCTTAACGGGCATTTCGTCATCGGCAACAGAACGGGCTAATATTTCACCCACTGATTAATTTTTTGCAGCGTATTTTAGTAAATTCTTATTTGTCGTCACTTTAGAACTTCTTCGAACGGAGCTAAGTTTTATTTAGAGCACATTAATGTTAAGCATATAGACTAATTAAAGGTGATGAATAAGTCGTGACATGGAAGAACCTTTGTAACTTATCATTTTGGGGCACTTCAAGCACCTAACTTTGTCTTTTTAATCGCGTTCGAAAAATATCTAGAGATAACCTTTATATAAAAATATATTTAATTTTTAGAATACTCTTGCACAAATTACTATTTGCTCTTTAACTGAACACGTTTTTTTGTAGTATTTTGAATTGTTTTTGGTTTTTTTTTGGCAAGAAAACACTCTTTTATAAGCGATTTGTATTTACATTGTTCATTATGTTTTTTGATCTTTGTTACATTTTGTTTTGGCATTCTTCATAAAAAATTTAAGTTTGGCCAATATTCAATTAGAAAATACTTAAATTACGGGTACTTCTACGACAAGAGTAAGGAAAATGTATATAAATTACACATTACTAAAATAACCGGTTTATTATACCAAAATAACCGGTTTATTTGATATTCGAAAAATGGGCATTTTAAAATATCCGACTTGGGCAAAGCTAAAATAACCGGTTAAAACCGTTCGAATAATAACCGTCCGATCTCCCTATTTGTTACCTTCGATTAATATCATCAATTAAATTTACGAAACAGCCCATCCAATTTTACGCTAATACTTTTTGGACAGATACATATGTAAACGCATTGAACGCCTGGTGTGAAGCTGCAGCTTTAGCCGTTTTTCTTTGCATCATAGAAGTAAAATGTTCTCTCATTGATGAATCTTGTATGGATATGCAAGTTTTATGATTTTTCTGTTAACTTTTAACGATTTTTGTGAGAATAAAAATCATTTCGCTACAAATTTTAGATTATTTCTAACAGACCATAAAATCCATAAGCAAAGCCACTGCTACAATGTCTAATTGAATAAACTGAGATGCAGAATAGTTTAGAGTCCCACAAATTGCAGACTTGCTTAGTCGCCAATTTCAATGAATATAAGATTTCAGACAAAGCTCGAAAATGTCAAAAACAATAGATTGAAATATAGTCTTATTCAGCTATTTAACAAAGTGTTGAAGACACTACACATAGTAATAGTTCTGAATGTCTACAAAAACTGACCTGTGGAGGATTTGTGAAAATCTTATAAAAACATTTCGAGAAGAATTGTACTCTGTCCATCCTATGCTGTGGCTCAGCTAAAAAAAGAAGTCTAGAGATTCCTTAGATCCTCTAATTTTTTTAGAGACGCATTCCTCTTGCTTACTGGCGCAATGGGATTTTAGACCCAACATTAAGAAACATGGTGCAGGAATACTTAAGTTTCCAAATGAGTTCTGTCGCGCCTGAGAGACATTTTTCCACTGCATATATTCAAAAGTTGAGAGTACTTTGTATTTTAAATATTAAATTTTAAAAATTAATCATCTCTTACACTGTTTTTTTTTGTTGAAAAAGTTTTTTAATTTTTGTTAGTTTTACCATGAATTCAAAGACAATTCATTGTTTTTTAAATCTTAATAATATTATTGTTATAGAGCAATTCCATATGAAAACGATCAAAATTGGCAAATTTTTGGACGACCCCTCTCCGATTTTAAAATAAATAGTCTCAATCGATTGCCCAGCAAAAAATAATGTACCTACATATTTTTTTTTTTTTATAGTGACTGGTTTAGTGGTGGTGTACACCACTGTCATGTGACAAAATTGAAGAATTCTTCATAAGGGACCTCATTGAAAGTTGTTTTAACTACTAAAGCGATCGCAACGAGTGATAGCTCGTTGGAAAGGTATTGAATCAGGCTTTAATTGAAAAATAAAATTTTCCTAATTTTTCTTACAAATTTACCTTTAAATTTTCCCAAGGAAATTAAATTTTCCGATTTTCCACAGAAGCTCCTAAATTTTCCGGCTAATTTTTTTTTTTTTGGATTCCTCATAATTTTTGCTTTAAGAATCAGCAATAAAAAAATGGGCCCCGACTCCTTGTTTGGACAGGAGAAGAGCATTTAAGAGACCACCTTGTTGAAAAAACATTTTAAAAATTATTTTACAGTTAAAAATACATTTATGAAGAAAAAATCAATTTTTTTTTTAAGAGCCCCAAGTTGAGTGTGTAGTGAATATGGTCTGCCTGCCTTCACAAGATCGGCCATAAATCCATGGATAATAGCAGCAGTGGCATGTAATGGCACACCTAACCCGACTGAGGCTACAGGTCATAAAATGTTTTGTAAATTTTTTAAATTACCAGGTAATAAATATTTCGCCTAAAATGACACGTGCAGAAACAAGTCATAAAACACGGATTTTCCATAAATATGGCGAAATATTTATTACCTGGTAATTTAAAAAATTTGCAAAACATTTTATGACCTGTGGTCGGCTTATTGGCAGTAACCAATTAAGTCCCTTTTAAAAAACATTTTATGACCAGTAGTTCACGCAAATTTTCCTATTAAAGAAAAGCAAATATCGCTTTTTTTTTTTTTTTACCTATTTTTTACCAAAAAATAAATATAAATACTTCACACACTCTGAGTCAAATTTCAGTTGAATACTAAACGTGAAAGTGTTAAAGTGTTTTTTTTTTGTAAAGTAAAGAGTGAAGCTGTAAAGACAATTTAAAGTAAAATGAATAAATTTTGCTGAAATCCGTTTAACAAGAGTGGACATCGTTCGAAAAAGATAAAAGTATTAAAATTAACTGGTGTTTCGAAGCGATACATGAATGAATTAAATATACAATACGGTGAAGAAGCAGAATTCATTTGCTCCAAGTGTAAAATCGATTTGTCTCAACAAGCAAATGCATTGAAACAAATGCAGCCACAATCCGAGAGTGAAATGACAAGTGAACAAAATGTTTCATCTGATAGTGAGGCAGATATTCCGATGGTCAATATGTCTTTGAGTCCTTTGAATGAGGCTATTACCACTTTAGGTGAAACGCCTATTAGAAAAAGAAAGTTGCGAAGTGAAACATACAGGAAAGAGAAAAAAGGCAAGGTTATGAGTGCAATCGCGACAATATTTGATGAAGGCTCTGATAACGAATGCAGTCAAGCAGATGACGTTGATGACGGCAAACAAATGATTGAGCAGTTGAAAAGAAAATTCAATTTAGCGACCACTTTTCCGGAGAAATATCTCATTTTATCTGTGCTGCCTCAATCATGGTCTATACGCAAGATTTCTGAACAGTTTCAAACATCTTTTTACATCGCGAGAAGAAGCAAAGAATTAGTTCGACAGAAGGGCATATTGGCGACTCCCACCAAGAAATTTGGCTCAAGGACCCTCAGAGAAGCAACGGTGAAATTGATTCAAGATTTTTACTGCAATGATGACAACAGCCGCGCCTGCCCAGGTACACGTGACTATGTTATCACACGTGAAGATGGAAAAAAAGTACACAAGCAGCGCAGATTATTATTATGTAATCTATCCGAAGCATACCATCAGTTCAATGAGAAATACCCAGCAGAAAAAGTGGGATTTTCTAAGTTTGCCATCCTACGACCAAAAGAATGCGTGCTGGCATTAGACAGGCACGGAACGCATTCAGTCTGCGTTTGCATGTTTCATCAAAACATCAAATTAATTTTCTTTCCATGCAAGAAATTGAAAGTATTTCACGGTGAAATTGAAACATATAGGGACCTCCTGTCGAAGTCGTTGTGCGCATACCCCACGGAAAATTGTCATCTGTCCAAATGCGACAATTGTCCGAAGATTGACGAGCTAGAGCAATATTTGGCGGAAAAGTTTGAACAGCTGTTAATTCAGGAGGTGCATTTCAAACAGTGGATAATTAGCAGCGGCAGATGTTCCCTTGAGACCGTGGTAAAGCAGATTCCGGAATTCATCGAGGAATTCGGATTCAAGTTGAATGAACTGAAGGCGCACCATTTCATATCCGAGATGCAATCGAAATTTGTAAAGGAAAGTGAGGAGAAATTAGCCCAAAATGAATTCATCGTGATAAGCGACTTTGCCGAGAATTACACTTTTCTCGTTCAGGATGAAATTCAGGCTTATCACTGGGCAAACGACCAGTGCACGGTGCATCCTTTTTGCATTTATTTCAAAAACGAAGATAACGAACTACAGACCGTAAGCCTTGTTGTTGTCGCGGAGAGTTTAGCTCATAATTATGTGTCCGTTTATTTATTTCAAATGAAACTGTTTGAATTCTTAAGATCAAAATTCGATGCAATCGACAAAGTAACGTTTTTCTCAGACGGCGCGGCTTCTCAGTACAAGAATAAAAAAAATTTTTACAATCTTTGCATAATTGAAGAAGAACAAAACTGCAAGGTCGAGTGGCACTTTTTCGCGACGTCCCACGGTAAGGGACCATGCGATGCGTTAGGGGAACCCTAAAACGCATGGCGACTAAGGCAAGTTTGCAAAGGCCATATACTGACCAGATCTTAAATGTACAACATTTGTTTTCGTGGATTCAAAGCAAGGAAATTGCCATTAACACAGTTTTATGCACTCAAAAAGAACACGATGCCATGGAGCGACGAATTCAGAACAGATATAATAATGTCAAAACTATAACTGGAACGCAAAAGTTTCATTGCTTTATACCAAATATTTTTGATATGTCAATTAATGTAAAGCGGTACTCTTCGTCTGCCGACGTGCTAAATTTAAAGTTACTTTAATTTTATAATGATGCCAAGACAATTGAACTTTTTAATAAATATTGTAATTAAGTATAAGCAACAAAATAAGAAAGATTTTTTCTTCATAAATGTATTTTTAACTGTAAAATAATTTTTAAAATGTATTTTTAACAAGGTGGTCTCTTAAATGCTCTTCTCCTGTCCAAACAAGGAGTCGGGGCCCATTTTTTTATTGCTGATTCTTAAAGCAAAAATTATGAGGAATCCAAAAAAAAAAAAATTAGCCGGAAAATTTAGGAGCTTCTGTGGAAAATCGGAAAATTTAATTTTCTTGGGAAAATTTAAAATTAAATTTCTAAGAAAAATTAGGAAAATTTTATTTTTCAATTAAAGCCTGATTCTATACCTTTCCAACGAGCTATCACTCGTTGCGAGCGCTTTAGTAGTTTTTTTTTAAAACAACTTTCAATGAGGTCCCTTATGAAGAATTCTTCAATTTTGTCACATGACAGTGGTGTACACCACCACTAAACCAGTCACTATAAAAAAAAAAAAAAATATGTAGGTACATTATTTTTTGCTGGGCAATCGATTGAGACTATTCATTTTAAAATCGGAGAGGGGTCGTCCAAAAGGTGATCGCTTTCATATGGAATTGCTCTATATATTAATTTTTATACCCTTACACAGTAATCTAGTGTAAACAAATTTACTCTGCTTGAGTTTTGTTAATTTTACCTTGAATTTGAATTTTATTTTAAAAAGGAGTATAGTTACATTCATAGTTTAAGCGTTTTTTTATTTCCGTTATGCATCCGTTTACAGAATGGACCGTCAGTAGCAAAATAGCATACTTACACGGTTTCATATTCCATGCAGTTGTGAAAAATTGTAGTCCTCTTCGAAAATATAAAGTAAGCAGAAATTATTTCTTATTTAATTTGGTTGTACTTTTGTGACTTACTGTTTGTATATATTTTTCTTAGGGATAAAATGAAAATGCATTTTTTCTGTTTTTCTTAACAACAAACATAAACATTTTTATTAATACTTTTAATGCTATATATTGATAGATTTTTTCTAACATTTATTATTTCTTTTAAACTTTAGTCCTGCAGTTTAAGTGTAGATGTGTCTGTTTGTTTATGTTAATCCAAAAAATCGTGTTTAAATTTTATTAATATGGGTGTGTGTATGAAACGGTAGCAAAGTTCTATGGTGAAATAAAATTTGTCAGATTACACTATCCAACAAGCAAAAATTCCCTGAATAAGCACTATATTTTTTTGATCCGTTATAATTACCTAACTGCAAAAATCGACATTATTTCAAGTTCTATGCACGTAGAAAAAAAATATGTTTAAATATGGTCACCTCCAACAAAACTATTTTTACATAAAATTTTAAACATATTATGTTTAAATTAAACCATATTATTATCACCGACAACCATATTATGGTTAAATGTGTCCTCCATCATGAAGCCACAACCATATTATGTTTGCCTCTAAACATGTTATGGTTAAATATGACAATAATTTGTTTTTAAATTAACAATAGTATTTTCCTCTTCTCCAAGAGCAACATGCTATGGTTGAAAACCAACCATGCTATTATAAGTGTTTAGCATATTTTAGTTATTATTAAACAAAACATTTTTGGAGGCAACCATAATTTGGTTGTGCCCTCTTGATGGAGGACACATTTAACCATAATATGGTTGTCGGTGATAATAATATGGTTAAATTTAACCATAATATGTTTACAATTTACTTTAAAAATAGTTTTGTTGGAGGTGACCATATTTAAACATAGTTTTTCTCTGGGTGTGGCAAGATTTTTTTGAATTTTTATTTTTTTTTGGAAATTTGAGATTTTTGGAGAGGCTGCTCCATACATCTTTTGGAGTTTTTGAGGCACAAGTGAAAAAATTTTTTTTTTGTTTAATTATAAAATTTTTTAACTAACAAATTCATAGAAAATTTAAATCAACAAATACTTCTCAATTTTAGTACATAATAGTGTACACCTTTTATAAATAAAAAAAATTTTATTTTATGAAAATCCATGGATAAATTCATGTTTTATTCCCGATTTGTGTAGAGCAACATGTTTAGCTCATGTTTACATTACATTTAAAAAAAAAATTTAAAAAAAACCTTACCATAGAATATTAAATAATGATGATTTTGACACTTAGGTGACTATAGTGGATCAAAAAGATATAGTGTTTATTCAGGGAATTTTTGCTTGCTGCATAGTGCAATCAGCCATATTACAAGAGTCGTGGTCGATGTCGTCATTTAAAATTATTGTTGATATCATTTAAATTTTCGGATAAGGCCAATGTAAGACAAATATTTAAAAGGTTTGTCGTATTTATGTCGTTTTCGACAATCATAATACTAATTTCTAAAAAAGACTGGTTTTCGACTACGACAACGACACTCATAAATTAGCTGAATATGCGTACCAATTTAGTACTATTAAACTTTTTTCATAATTTTCTTCAACTGCAGTATTTATTTTTTATGTGAAGGAATTAAGGGAAACATTTTAAATTTAATTTTGGACATTTTTACGTTTTTGGTAGTTTTTGCTTTAAATTGTCTCATCGCTGTAAATGTCTAATGTTTTACCACAGAGAAAAACAGGGGTGAAAAAGTGACGTAAGAAAAATGTTGTGAAGACAGCTTTCGGAGAAAGTTACAGAAAGCGTTTTGTGGTAGTGAAGTGGCAATATGTAAAAACAGAAGGCTATATTTAGCACAAATTTCGTTATAAAAATATAAACCACGTTTTAAGGGCAAAATACATTGATCTTATAACTCATCAAGTGCTGTTGTAGTGTTACTGCAAATGTGTTTCAGTTTTGCTGCATAAATATAACGATAAATATTGCGTCAAGTACACGTACACGAGTGAATTCGCCTGCTTCTCAAGCATTTGACCAATGTATTTTGCACGGGGCGGATGCTTTACTGTGCTGCATCTTATGCGCAGTGCGTTCGTTAAAGCATCACTGCAAATGTCAGCTGTTGGAAAAAACATAACAAAAGCAGATGATGCGCAAATAAATCTGAAGCACGCATAATAAAAATGGATAATGCATATTGTGTTCAATAATATAATCGAACCGCGCAGCAAACAAGTTGATGCCAAGCTAATTTGCATGAGCATCGCAAACTAATCACAGATGCGTATCAGATGCAGCGCAGTGATGCATTTCCGAACAGGACCCCCTTTAAACAAGAGTATTAGTTCAACAAACGTTTTGCTTTGTGCAAAAATATTTATTTTAGCTATATTCACAACTGTTAAATATTTGACGACCTACATGTAACCACTAGTTTTATTAAACAACATTTTGCTCTTGCACAACGTTTGCTGCACCAAACATCATTTAACAGTTTCTTAATTGAATTATACAATTATCTTCTTACAAATAAAGATAAGGAAGTCAATACAAATTGTTAAAACTAAAGCTAAAGTTTGATCAATTTTCTGGTCATGCTTTTTTGGATTTTGTTCGTCAAATATTTGTTAGGTCTGAACATACCTTTAGTAATATTTTAGTAAATTAGAAAGTTAATTTTTGCAAGAGTTTTACAAATAAATCTCAATTAAATAAATTTGTGTTCAATGTAGTGCGGCAAGGCGAATTCATAACAGGTGGTCTTGACAGCCTATGTGATTATTGTTTGCTCCTTGCATTTAATCGAATTTAGCTGTCAAAATTTGTTTCATTCTTCTTCTTGCTTAAAAATAAGCTTGTGCGCCAGCTTGTTTTGGAAGTTAAAATAATATTGTGTTTTAAAAAGCAATTAATTATTCTCAATTGTCACAAATTTTTAAATTGATTTTTGATAGATGAATAATATTTTTTTAAGTACTCGCTTTTTTTTATTGGATACTGCAATGCGAATTAAGCTTATTTGGACCTCCAAAGTATGCATTTTATAAAGCAAATTAAGGCGAGGGTAACTGCTATGAATTTGCCTTGATAATGCAGCATAAGAGATGGTGCAAAGAAAATGCAAAAAGCGCAGCTTTCGAAGTATCGTGATACAACGCCCCTATCCCCTCCCTCCTGTGTGACTCTGTGGTTTTACTTGCACAATTTTAGTTGTTTGTATCCCCACCAGTTTTGCCGCGAGAAGTTTTTTTAAAACATAAAGCGTCGGAAAATTTTCTACTTCTAGTAATTTTTCATTAAGCGTTTAGTCCTTTTTTTAAAATCACAATTTTCCATTCTCAGAAATTCATATTACAACAGACTTTGCTCTGGGAAAACGTGAAGTTAACTGTTAACTGCTCAATTAGAGTGTTTTATAACTCGTTAGGAAGATAATTTTGTGTAGAAAATACAACGTGCACCCCAAAAAAAAAAGGATTCTTCAAAGTATTTTTGGATTTATAATACATTTTCAGGGAAATTATACACTAGTAACTAACTTTAAGATACTAATAAAAACAATTAGGCCGATATAAAAAAAAATTACGTTTTCTTGTCAGGTCGGATGCACGTATATATATACTTAAGTTTCCGGCTGTCTCTTTTACAAAATGTGATTGTATTTTGCAATAATCGTTTATTATGTATCATTTTAATTAGAGCATTTTAACCTTTTTAATTTAACCCATTTTAATCTTTATTAAATATCAATAGTGAAGTAAAATTCGACGAATTTACTAATTAGATTAAAACCAGTTTTTTTTCGATTATCAGATATGAAAATAAATTTAAGAGTAATTTGGTTAAGATGTTTGATATCAGAGGGGAATCCTGACTCTTAATTGAATGTTATTGGTTATTTATTTTAAATGTATCTACCCTGCAGGAAAACTGGGATTAAATGTCTCTAAAGGTATTTTCGCACTTAACAAATATTTGACGAATAAATCCTACCACCATTCAGTAAATACCACCACATTGATTAACCTTTAGCGTTTCTTTTTAACTGTGTATTTGTTTTGATTTGCTTAACTTTTTTTGTGAAAAGTTCGAATGTTTGAACTAGCAAACGTTATGGCAAACCAAACAATTGTTCAATAAAACTAGTGTGGGTCATCATAGCTTTAGTCGCCACTTTTGCCGATTATTTAAGTGACTTTTTGGGGACACTGCCAACAAATCATATACACTTTTGTCTGCCTTTGGGAAAAAAGAGAAATTTTTTAGTAGTTGTAAAGCTAGAAATAGTGAAAAACGCAACTGTTTATTGTAAAAGTTAATGGATTGTATGAGATAATTAATTGTAAGTTTTTTTAAGTTCTTATATTTCGTTATTATGGTTTAAATAATTGGATTATCCAAAAATATTATATAACAAAAAAATTACCTAGTGAATCTCTGGTTCCAATGTCTCCAAATGGTCCCACAAGAAATACATAGCCTATTTTTCTACGGTCAGTAGGGGATTTTCAAAGCCGAGCACTTGCTTAATGTCTGTAACACAAGGCATTGCCTGGCCTACAGTCTGGTCAGTAGTACTTGTTCTTAAATAAATAGTGAATCAGTATAGATTCACTAGTGACATTTCCTACAGGGTAATTTTGAGTTTGTATATTAACAATGTGTGTGTGTGTTTATGTATGTATTTATAAAATTTTTGTGTCTGTAGATCAAAGTATTCACAAAAATTTTTTAATCCGCATTTATAGAAAATTAAATTAAAACAAACATTTTCTACAACTTATTTAATTTCTTATGGGAGTCTAGTAAATACATTTAGAGTTATTTGTTTAGTTTAAATGTTTAATAGTTAATTTAAAAACTTAAAGAATTTTATAGTTAATTTTTTTTAAATGTTTGTAGTTTAAAAACATTTTTATTTGTTTAAATATTCTTTGATTTTTTTTTTTTTTTTTTTTTGATAAATTCGGTGGGTTATTTGTAAAATTTTTTATTTTTACAAATTACAATTTTATTTGTATTTTAGTTAATAAGCGTAATGAGATGTTTTATTTTTAGATTTTTCAAGCATACTTCAAGTATACTTATTGTAGGTATTTCATCAATAACATTTTTTTTTTTTGTATATTTACTTAAATATGTATTTCAGTTTAAAAAGATGTACACAGTTATGGAAAAATATATTGTTTTTATTGTTGTATACTAAATTGTATATTTGATCTTATCATATTATATTTAAAGTTATTTTTTGTGTTAACTATTTTTGTTTTATTTTTAGAAATTTAAGAAAAATACTTATCGCAGTCAGACAGTCAACTGAAAATTTACATATTTTCCATCTTTGGAAGAAACAATAAACACTGTACAAATCATAGAATAATTTTTCTAGTATTTAAAATAAAATAAAAAATTCAGTTGTATTCGCCTTTGTGATACAAGAGCACTTAGAAAAAAAAACAGTTATTTGTCTCTACTGAAAATATAAAAGTTTTGAGTTAACCCTCTTTAGAGGAACCGGTGCGATATGTATATATTAAATATGTATATGTATGTATATAAAAAATTAAAATAGTGTTTTGGAGATAATATTATAAAACTTTACAGTGAATAAAACAAAGCAAAACATTTCCGAATTAGAAATTACATATCCGGGAAAAGAGTTTCGAAGAAGTCGAGAGATATTTTTTAGATTCTTAATTTGTAATGTGTTAAAATTTTAAAGATCTATTTATAATTGAAATATAGGTTAATGCTTTAAGGGCTGTGATTCTTATGCTTTAAAAAAATCCAAAATATGCATTTAAAACTCGACTTTTTTATTTTATTGAAAACAAAAAAATAAAAAATGCAGTCTATTATTATTCAAATATCTTCCAAAACCTTAAATAAATAACTAATTAAAATTTTTGTTTGTTTATTGTTATTAAGTATTTGAAATTTATTCCATTTTTTTTTGCAAAACATTTTGTATTTTTTTAATTTGTTGGGCTATTCTTCATTCCACAATGTTAATTTTACTTAATTAATTTTAACATCCCTTCAATTTAGTTATTATTTCAGCATTATATCCGTAGTTGGAAAATACAAATGCTAATTGCCTTCAGATGCTTTTTTAATTAAATATTTGTTTTACTTTTTTAATTGCATAATCATGGGTATCAGCAAGCTCTTCAATAACATTCTTAAATTTTTCAAGGCTGGGTTCCCAATATCGTTAATACCGGCTGCGGTGGAAATGGAACTAATGGATTCATTTCATTAAAAATTGCATTACTATCGAATTGGCTTTTAATTTCCTCTGCCTATTTCCTTCTAATTTTCTTTTGAAAAACTTTTTTCGAGACTGTACTCTATTTGGAACCCATGGGCAATAATGCAAAAAATTATGTTATGAGACTTAAATTCATACAAAAGTTATTTGTGCCGATTATTTTTTAGATATCTACATCTATATGTCTTGAATTGATTTAAGAAATGTGGGTTTTTTATAGGACTCATGGTTGATTCTGAACATACATAGCATAAAAGACGCTTGACATGACATAAAAGCTATTATAAAAAATTAGTTAGTAGGCGATTGTCGCGAGTGGTATGTATTTCTGTGGAGCTATGGTCGAATATCGCCCGATGCCAATAGCATTTGGTAAGATCATTTAGACTGCAATAAAATATTTTAAAGCCAAATTTTATCTTATTGTGAAGATATTGGGATGGTAAATAAACATGGAAAGATATACGTGCGGAGGTTGTGAGAAATTATGTACGTATTCTGACCATTTTTCAAAGGTATTGTCTATTAATATGCATATCGATAATTTTACCTGAATAGTACCATAATTTAGCCGCTTAAAGTTAACATATCAAAAATATAATTTTAACACAAAATATGTCGGTTATTCTGAAAAACATACGATGTTGACCTTATGACAACCCTTGCTAAACTTGGCTGTTATCACTTGGCTGTTATCACAAATCATATTTCCGGGATCCGGAATTTCCCGCCCAATTTTTTTTATTTATTTATTTACTTAATTCGCCAGTGATCCTAATATTTAATATAAAAGTTATTTTAAGACACTTAAGAGGTCATTTCTTATCAGTAGAGTTTTTTCAATTATTTCCAATCCCACAGTTAATTCCCGGGAAATTTGGAGAAAAAACTTTTTTTAAAACTTTTGTAAATCTATGTGGGAAGGACTCGTATCTGTAGTTGTTTATACTTCTAAATTTCAACACAATATTCAATTTTCTGCAGTTTAAGGCTTATTAGATGATTTTTGAGAATAGGCTTTAAATAGGCACATGGTAAATTATAACATATCTTCACGAAATTTTTATTTTTGGCTGTGGGAAAAATCGCCCAAAGAAAAATGGCCCAAAAAAAGAAATGAAAAATCGCCCAAATGAAGAATCGCCCAACAGAACATGAAAAATGACCCAAAAAGTTATATATGAAATTTTGCCCAAATGAAACGAAAAAGGGCCCAAAAAAAAAAATGAAAAATGACCCAAAAAGAAAAAACGAATTTTTTCCCGGTGGCATGTTATAACGTCCAGTGTCATAGTGTCCATGGACGTTATGACACTCCAAAAAGTGTCATAGTGTCCATGGACACTGCGCTAACTAAAGCTTCTCTGCACAGCCGGCCTTCGGCCGGGCGCAAGGATTTTCTCCTCTATGGTATAACAAACACCGGCTTCGCTAACTAAAGCTTCTCTGCATAGTCGGCTTTCATTTGGAAACAAGGCAGATTTTAGAAGCTTTACTTAGCGAAGCCGGTGTTTGTTATACCATAGAGGAGAAAATCCTTGCGCCCGGCCAAAGGCCGGCTGTGCAGAGAAGCTTTAGTTAGCGAAGCCGGTATTTGTTATACCATAGAGGAGAAAATCCTTGCGCCCGGCCGAAGGCCGGCTGTGCAGAGAAGCTTTAGTAAGCGAAGCCGGTGTTTGTTATACCATAGAGGAAAAAATCAAAAAAAATGGGCCATTTTTCATACAACAAATTTAAAAAACGAAAAATAGCCCAAAAATTTTAGGTCACTTTTCATATGAATTTAGGCCCAATTTTACATGGAATTTTTTTGGGCGATTTTTCTTTGGGCGATTTTTCCCACAGCCTTATTTTTGCCTTAGCAAACTTAAGTGGGCTAAAATTTAATACAATGTCAGCAAGGCTTGCAGTAAATGGCGTAGTAAAGTATTTTCCGAGATTATATGTTATATAGGCATTTCGAGTCTTGTGAAATTTGATTATTCTAAATTGCACCACAAAAGCATTATTCGATACGCTTTTAGCCATATCTTTATGACTTCCAAGAATGGCCTTAACACATAAAAAAATAATTTGTTGAAATTTAATGACAATCGGTGCATTCCGCCACAAATTATGTTAGTTTTTGTTAAGTTTTTAGGGAGGTAGTTCAACATTTGGGTGCATAACTCTTTTCCTACTGAAGCTTTTCTACTGGATTTTAATCCCAAACATCTTTGAAGAACTAGAAACAATTTTAAACCCAAATGTCTAAATCGAATGAGAATTACTGAAGGACACAAAATATATATACTTTATGGGATCTTAGATGAATATTAAAAAAGATTCACATGGAATGACAAACACCACTGCTGATTAAGGGTATAGAACTCTTAAAAAACTTGTTTTTAAATATGGTAAATTTTATTTCTACTTAATGCTCAATTTGTTAAACAGTGACATTATTTCAGAATTCCTAGTTCGTAATGATGAGCTTTCTAATCCTATTCGCCCTTCCAGAAATAACATTCCTCAAGACATCAATATTTTCATTCTAATTATGCAAATGAGCTCTGAATTTTACAATGTTTATACGTATATTGATTTCTATGATCCTATTGGCATCAAAAATAAACACTTAAATATCTTAAAATAGCTTTAATCTTAATTTTTTTGTTTTTGTTATATAATAGATAATAGATTTAATTATTTTAAGCATTCTAGCCAGTAAGAATAATCAGTTTCATTGGAGAATTAGGTAAATAAATAAATATATAAATTTGCGTGGGAATCCCGGGATTTAGATTTTTTTGTCCCTGTTTCCCGGAAATCCAAAAGTTGCGGGGTAGAAAACTCAATTTTTCAGAGAAATCAAAATACGTAGGATCTAAACTTGCATATTAGACCGAAAGTATTAAAATCTTGGGGGAATATCATTTCTGGAAGAGCGAATTAGAGCTGGCAACTCAACATGAGAAATAGGAATTCAAAAAGAATTTCAACGTTTGACAAATTCAGCATTAAGAAGAAATTCAATTAACCGTAATAATATATTTATTTACGGGCTTATTCTGCTAATAAGCAGTTTTGAATGAAGGTACGGCATCTAATTCTAAGTAATTCTAAGTCAATTTAACCATGTCCGTCTGTTAAAATAACGCAAGTTTCCGAACGACTCATCAGAAAAGAACAATTTGGGTGTCAAGTTGTTAACAGCAGAATCGGTTCAGTAGGAAAAGGGTTATGCACCCAAATGTGGAACGACTTCCCTTTAAAATTTACAAAAACAATCATAAACTGGTGCCAGAATGAATCGATATTCGTTAAATTTCAGCAAATTCATTTTAAATGTCACCAAATGTCGTGAAGATCGGTCCATAATTTACCTTAGGCCCCATATAGATACCATTCTCAGAAATCAGCTAAATAAGACTTGGAACACAAATACAAGAAAACGTAGGAATCTATCTTTGATTATCGAAGTATACTTTTAAAAAAGATTTGTGGTAACGTTATGCAAATTTGTAAAATTCTTGACATTCACTAAAAAATCTTGATTTTGAAAAGAATTCTTCACAGAAAAAAGTTTTTTATTAGTTAAAAAATGTTTTAAAAAGTATTTAAATTTAATTAATAATTTTTTTTTAGTTGAAAGAAAATTAAAAATATAATTTTGATTTAATTAATTTTTAAGTTGTTTTGAAATAAATTTTTAATTTAAATATTAATAAAATATCAAAAAATATTAATTAATTTTTTTCGTTTAAAATAAAATAATTTAAACATGTAGAATTGTTGTTGGGATTTGTCAATATTTAATTTAATAAATTAACACATTGTTTGAAATAGCAAAGTTTTTTGATCATTTTTTTAATTAAAAATATCATTTATTGAAAAAATACAAAATAAAACTGAACTACTGGCTGAGCAAATATGCCAAAGGGTTTTGAATAGTTTGTTCGGGTTTTCGAAACTTCGACCCTTGAAGTTTTTGAATTTTTTCAAAAGGCGTTTGCAATAAGTCAAAAAAAAAAATTCTTTTCTTGGAATGTATTAACCATCTAACTCTCCTTTAAGGTGTCATTGCATCTTTTTTCCAACTTCCACATAAAAGTATACTAACATGGCACTTAATAGGGTTAAAATGTTTCACGAATATTTTCTGCATTAAATTTCATTATGGGTCTTCTAAGACCACAAGTTCGTGCAATGTATTGAAAACCCTTAATAAAGGAAGATTTTAAACTAACATATATTTTTATTTTTTACAAAAGTATTGGTAATTTAGTCAAAACAGTGTAAAGTATTTCTGAGCCAAATGGTATATTAGGATTTATAAAAAAAATCATATGGCATTGTTTTTAGAAAAACTAACCTTATATTTTGATTTTGTGGGGTCCTATTTGTCCTCTTAAAAAAAAAAAATTAACATTTTACAATAAATATGCCTAATATGTTCTACAAATATTTTTTTTTCGCAAAAAATATTAAAAACTATGGGGTTCGGGTCTTTTTTCTGTTGACGGGAGATGGGAATTTTGGCAATCATTGCTATCAGCTTGTGAGTTCGAGTCAGAATGAATCATTACTTCTGTTTTTCTGTCTCTGATATACTTTCACATATTTCCTCTTCAAACAAGTTCTTGCAAAATGTTAATAGAACATATTATACATATTTACTGTAAAATTTTAAGTATTGTTTTTTAAAATAGGCCAAATAAAAACCCATAAACCCAAATTATAAGGTTAGTTTTTCTAAAAAAAAAATGCCAAAAGATTTTTTTTGTATAAATCCAAATATACCATTTAGCTCAGATATACCTTACACTGGTTTGACTTAATTACCAATCCTTTTATGAAAAATAAAATTACTTTACAATTTCCCTTTAGTAAGCGTTTTACATACATTAACTATACGAACTTTTAATCTTAGAAACCCCTAGTAAAATTTGATGCAGAAAATATTCGTAGAACGTTTTAACACTCTAAAGTGGCGTTTTAGTATACTTTTGTGTGTTAATTGAAAAAATATAAAATAGACCGCTTAAAATGAGAGTTAGAGGGTTAATATATTCTAAGAAAAGAATTTCCTTTCATTCTACTGAACACATCTGAAGTAATTTTTTAGCTCAAATGTACATTTAGTATATTTTTTTTTTGACTTGTACCAAACGACTTTTCAAAAAACTTAAAACTTTAGGAGTGCAATTTCGGGAACCCGAACAAACATTTCAAAACCCTTTGGCATATAGTCTAGTGTCATTTCGCATTGCAAGTATTAAGGCTGGCGACGATGACCCGAAATGTGTTGCACTGCGTTATTTATGTTGAGTATCTGAAAAACATACAAGTGTTTATAATGGTTTCTGTTTCATATCAACATCCCAGTGCTGTCAAAATCTTAGTGTTTAATAGGGAAAACGTAGTATTGATAGATTTTTAAACATATTCACTTAAACAATATGATTAAACATTCATTTTACCTTTGACACTGCTTTTAAGAAAAATTGTAAAAAATTAAATCATATCTTTTTTTGGTTGGGCTTAAAAAAATCTTAATAAGACATATTCATTCTCGATTCATAAGGAGCACTGAAAGTTCTTGTACATTAAGAAAAATCAAGGTCGTTTGGCAACCCTAGGCAAACTTTAAATTGAAGCGGTGAACTTTGGAAAGAGGCATGATAAGAACCTTTTAACGGTTATTTATTCAACTAGAATTTTGTTTTTCCACTGTGAATATTAGAATAATATGATACTTTTTTTTTTTTTTTAGCTTGTTACTAACTTGTTGACATGTCAGTAGTATAAGCTCCGGCCAGTGTTGCAGTGATTTAAATTTTGCTCGAAAATCGTACTAAAATATTAAAAATCCTCTATTAGATTGCTTTCGTTAAATTCGTGATATTCATAGACAATACAATCTGTCGATAAATTTATGTCGACTGGCTCGCTATATAATGTGCCTGCGCTAGCGTATCTTTAACAGGGCCGTTTGTATGTATATGACTGTTGTGACCTTATCAGAGTTATTATTTTGAATGGTGACTAGTTAAAATAAAGAGATGAAAAAAGGACACACCGGCCTTTAAAGCTTTCCAGACTTTACCTCAAGATCCTATTTGCGGTTATAACAGGCCATTGGGCTATTGGAAGAGAATTAAGAGAAGTCAACGGGACATCTTTTCTGTCATTGCCTGGCATTCGGAGACCTAAGACTTAAACTTTTTGGTCTAAGAACCCTTAGGGACAAAACTTGTATCTCAGACATTGATTTGAATATGATCCACCTCATTATTGAATCAACCAGCTGGCTGAATGAGAATGATGGCATATGTTCCCTGGGAGACAGTGAAACATGGTAGGACAACGGGAACTAATTGCTAGACCCACGTTAACTGTGATTCATTGCGGAATGGAACCTCATCTAAACTAGTTCTAATAATGAATTTATTTAGACCAAATTTTGGTGTCTTGGCGTATCTATTTCTCTATTTCGTGTAGTTTGACCACTATGGATTTAAAAGCCATATTCTGTGGATACCAAGAGCAGATCCAGCTGTCAGTTCAAGTGGGGCCACATAGTGAAAATTTAGTCAAAACTGCCTCCAAACCTAATTTATAATTTTAGAATGCCAGTACTCGACTAGTCCAGGGGAGTCATGACCCTTATGACCATTTTAAGCTGCCACGTAAATTTCCCTTATAGAAATTATTATTCCAACCCCTTTAAAACAAGAAAAATACTTTTTATTAAAATGGGTTCGAAAAAATGATGATAACGACAAAATAATTATTTCATTGGAATTTTGAAATGCAAGTAATTATTAAGTATCATTTTCTCATATACCAAACATAATAATCAGAAAACGACCATAATACACAGACACGATTATATTCTTTGAAGGTGTTTAATTATAAATGAATTAAAAAGTTTGTTATGAAAAAAACTTAATCAACATTGTTATTTTTTTTATTTAAAAAAGACATGTCAATGGTAAGTTGGATAAAACAAACAGTTAAAAGAAAATTTAAATAATCTACTAAGAATAAATTAGATAGATGACAGGGAATTATTAGAAGTTTTGTTAGAGTTTTGATAAAAAAAAATTAATAAAAAAATAAATGATTTTAAAAACGCTAATTATTTAAATAACATTTTTGTTTTAAATGTAAGTTCAGAAATTTTCGCTCGAAATCGAGGGACAGGCATTAAATTTAACTAGATACATATGTAAAAATCTACATTTATATCACAACCAACAAAACTATTTTAAGCGAACATTTTTAAACATATTAATCACATTCTCATTTACGAACTATTCGCTTATTTTTTCTATTCGAATTTGCTTAAACGTGGTCGGATATTTCAAGCAAATATTATGTAAATTAAATTGGCTTTTTGCACAGAAAAATTCTGCAAGATTTATCACCAATTAAAGCATTATTCAAAAATAAAATCAGTTTTAAGTAAAAAATTAATAAAGTGTATGAAACGTTTAATCAAGTTAATTAAACGTTTAATTGATACAATTAATTTGTTTACTTGTGCAACTTTAATTAATTTTTTAATTAATATCAAAAATTTTTTAATTGAAATCAATTTTAATTGTTGTCTCTGCGATGCTTGCTTAATACTGAGTATTATGACATGTCAAAGATTTAAATAAATTTAATATGTAAAATAATGGGAAGACAATTTCTTATGAAATGTCAAAAAATACGCCAAGAAATTTGTATGAAATTTTTAAAACTTTTCCAAACGATAACATTTTTTATTTTATCAGAGCTGAATTTTAAAAAAGCACACAAGGAAAATTGAAATTTTGTTAACATGTTTTTGTTATAAGCAAATAAATATTTCATCGATTTGTTTAAGTGTATCTGTTTCAAAATCTATTTAAACTACGATTCCTATATTCAACACTGGTCTGCTGCATCAAAACTTGTTTTTTTTTTAAAGTGCTTAATCCAATCCGTTTTTATGGGATAGACTTATATTTTGTACGAAACTTGAGAACGCTTTGTCCGCTTTGGATAAAATTAGCAGCAGATGACTTGGATTAAAATACGCCTTAAGCCATCTTAACAATAGTTTTTAATATTTTCAACAGCTTCGGAGCTTTTCAGAAAATAGTGGCGGTAAATTTGTTTTAAAAAAATAAATTCTATGAAATTAAAGGCGAAAATTTTTTTTATCGGAAAAACATGTATAATGCCCAAACGAAAAAAGTATGAAAAAAGTACATTAGTATCAACTTTCTCACCCTTGAACAGTTGCAAAAATTTTAAACAAATGTTTTATAATAGGTAGTACTTGTATTTATTTTTCAAATCTGTAAAAATCACAAAAAATTTAAGCGCTGCTGGTATATTGAATTGTGATACTTTAGACACTAAATATAATAAAAAAAATTTTCTGTTTTATTTTTGGACCACCAGACAAAAACATCATTGAATTTTGTGAGAGCAAAAATCTTAAGACTTGTAGAATAATGTGAAAAGGGATTTATAAGTATTTTGTTATTTTTGACGTTTGTTTAAAAGTATTTTCTTAGAAAAAATTTCCAGATGCTATTCATATTTCCGTTATTAGATATTCGCTTTAAATAGTCCCATACATTTTAGTGAAGACGAATTTAAATAAAAAAACTAAGCGAATAGTTTGCAAATGCGAATCCAAACCGGCGCATTCCTACCCAGCTGGAAAAAAAATAGCAAGGATGCCCTCTTGAAGGCCTCTGTACTCCTCCTTTTGGATGTACAAGACCTGCTCGATCCATTCCAAGTTTTTTTACACACATGGTCATTTCGCGGTAGGCCTTCAGCTCCTGCTTCTTTCGTAGCTACATAAGAATGGCAACTGGATAAAAAAAACAATTATTTTCCTTTCGCTTTGGCAAAAAAAAGAAAACAAAAAATGTTACTCTTTCTCTCCTCCCTTCTCATAGAAGGGTATGTGGAATATCTATCTTATCTATAATACCAAAGAGTCGAGGCCGTCTATGAGGCATTCTTTAGCAGTTAGACAAGAATGATAATTGAATCAAAAACATATTTAAGTAGGCCTTAAGCAAACTCTAAAGTTAGAAGGTCTTCTGAGTTTTCCCGCTGAGTAGTTTGTATATACACATACATATGTACATATATATGTATGTATGTATGTATTTTTTTTAGTTATTTAACCTTCGCAATTCTATTGTGCGAAACTTGGCTAATTGATATAAATGAAACTTCTTTTAAACTTTCTTTGAAATAATATTTAGTTTGACGACTAATAATAAAGTTTACCCAGACAGATGACGTTAAGCAGAAAATGTATGTGTAACTAAAATAAAAATATAAGGAAAACAAATTTTTATATTAATTGAAAATCTTTTCAATAAACTTTTGTATGCTGCTCCTCTCCGGGGTGAGTTTATGTGTATTTAGTTAAAATTGTCACAGCTGCTACACTCGTCGCCAGCGTTGCCAACTTTGAAATTTGAAAACTCACCGAAATGGAGAAAAACCTCCATTTAAGGGAAAGCGCACCAAGTTTAACATTTATTTTTTATTCAAAATTATTAATTAAAATTTTTCTCTACATAATACCAATTATCTTCAACAACAAGACCGTTTTACTATTAATTTATTTATTTATTAATGATGTGCTAATAATACCAATTTTGAATGAAAACACTGAAATTTATTGTTATGGGAAAGCTAGTTTCTATGCGCATTTCGCTGGTTGCTTAGGCCAGCTCGTCAGGAAACTTTTTCCAAATACTTTAGAAAAGCTAAAATTATTATACATACAAGTAAGACCGTACCAAATTATTTGTGCAAATACATCATTCCTTGTGACTCTTATTGTGGTCTGTAAAATTGTTAGTATACATATTGCACTACTGAATAAAATGGTATTGTGTATTTTATTGTACAAAGATTTTTTCTCACACAGGAAACAAATGTTGCCCCAATTAAAGACTTAATTAAAAAATAAACGTGGTTTGTGTTTTGTTATTTTTGTTTTGATCACGCAATTTGTTCTGATTGCATCGGCCTGTTTTTAAACATTGCCACTTCAATACCCAAAAATGCTTTTTGTCTTTTTCTTCGAAAGCTGCTCTCGCAACTGATTTGGGCCTTTTTCACACGTCACTTTTTACACATCTGTGCCGCTGTCTCATGAACGACTAAAGCTGAAGGTCCACACCATGCGTTTATGCGTAGATGCGTATGATACTTTTTGTGCATTTCATGCGTTCCTAAACTCAAGTTACATGCAATGCGTTTTATGCGCCATATTGTTTTTTTTATCATCTGTTGTGCTAGTATGTTTATCAAATAAAATCAATTTGGGAAAAATGGAAGGTGTAACTGATATTTTAATAGAATTTATTTATAAGAATTCATAGAGGCGTTAGCTTTTATTATCAAAAGAATTCGTAATTTTTCATGGTGTCAATAACTTTCCTTTTCAATACATTTGTTAAAAAAAATTATCAGCAAATTATCATACGCATCTACGCATAAACGCATGGTGTGGACCTTCAGCTTAAATTAAAAAGCATAAAACAAATTTGGTGCGGCTTCTAAACAATTGTGTGGTGAAAAGGGCACCACTGACTTAGATACATCCAAACTTGCGGAGGATTAAAAACTAGTAGTTCCATGGAAGTAACGTTAGTACTTCTTGCTCGTTGGTCAAAGAGTTCCAGACTTGGTTTGACCCTTTAGAAGGTTTACTGTGGTTGTGTTTTAAACCCAAATATAGGGCTGAAGATCTCTTAAATTGTGGGATACTTTTATTAATGTTGAGCCAGCTGTTGGATCGCTTTGTTTACAGTTGTTTGCGAAAATTGTAAGATAAAATTAAGATACCTATAAATTTTTCATCATATAATGGAGTCTAAATTTTGATGCTTCGTAAAAAACATTTGAATGTTGGTATAATTTTTCTCTGCAAAGAATATTGTTACAAGGCAGTGTGAAAGAATGGAACAATTTTCAATTCTTTGTTATTAGATTTTTAAAAGATGTCCATTAAAATAACGATAAACAAGTAAAAGTGCTATATTCGGATGTGTCGAATCTTTGGTACCCTTTACCGGGACTTCGAATATTTCAGTAATTGGCTTTATATTGGATCTACATTTTAACTATGAACCAATCATTTTAAAAACTGACCAAACAGTATTTTAATTCGTTGCGTTTTAAGCGTATTAAAAAAAGTTATATTATGCTTAATTTGACCTAAATTAAATAAAATATCATAACTTAATTAAGTTTTAAACGTATTAAAGGTATTTTCAGAAGGCTACTTGATATTGGACACTTATCGGGGGGATTCACAAGGTGTGCTATCAAGTCATATCGTCATAATGTCCTAAATAATATTTTACAGTTGTTTAAAAAAAAAATATTGTTGTGTTTCAAACAACATAAAAAAATATTTTTTTTTTAAACAATTGTTAAATATTATTTAGGACATTATGACGATATGACTTGATAGCACACCTTGTGAATCCCCCCATCGTTTGTTATAAGAAGATCGTCACAACATTCTGTGTAGGTATTTCGGGTATGTTAAAAAATCTAAATTGGACCAAATTTTAATACAAAAATAATTTTTTTTTACCATGTTGTGCGCCCTAAATTGCTTTTCAGAATATCGTTTAATATGGGACCTATAGTCAAATTTTAAACGATTATCACAATATTGCATGTCGTAATTCCTAAAAATATAAAGCTGAATTATATCTGTTACAATTTGAGATGTATTTAAGCGATTTTTCACAGTGGGCTTTATAAAGGGCCTAAGGAAAATCTTAACGATATTTAGTGGTATGATTCCTAATTTTATGGAACTATAATAAACAAAAATTCAATACAATAGCGTTTTTTATGGTTGTGGGCCTACTTAAGTATTTTTATATGGGATCTATGGTAAATCATTGACCGATTTTAAGGAATCTGGCAGTGTGATCGCTAGTCAGCCAAAACAATAGTAAACAACACTTTGCTACAATAGCATTATTCGTTAAGTTTTTGGGCGTACACAGAGCAAAACGGACGTTAACAAATTGTCAACCAATGTTATTAAAACGATAACCAAGTGTTGTCAATATGTCGACAAAATCTGTTGTCATATTTTTAACAAAACGTTGTCAAATTAAAACCGAAAATGTTAATAATCCATTGCTGTTACATTGACAACTACCTGTTATGAAATAGATAACGTCCTGTTGTCATTATTAATAGCGTTCATTTGTTGCGAAACCATCAAATTTTTATAAGTAAAAATTTATATAATTAGTGCAAAACAGGAAAACATGGGCATGGATAATACCGATGACGACGAGAAGGAATTAAAATATTCTTGTGTATATGGAATACATACGTGTGTAGCTGAATGAAAGAGATGAAGTTCTAAATATAATTTTTGAGGATTTCATTACAAATAATTCGAATTTAGACGCTTAACAGAAGAAATTATTTTACAGTTTCCTTTTAAAATTAAAATAAAGGTAATTAAAACATTAAATTTTGTATATTGGTTTTTCATAAACTATTTGAATTAATTCAATACACATGATATGTTTTTTTTATTGGTTAGGTTCAGAATGGGTTATGTGAGAACTATGTGTTGTTAAAATGACAATTGAATGTTGTCAATATTCCAACGGTGTGTTATCAAAAACTAAATCAACATGTTGTCGAAATGACTCTATTATGGTGGTTGTACTATATTAACAGTTTGTTGTTAGAATGAGACGAAATGGTGACAAAATCACAACGAGGTTGTTATGTAAACAATCGTATTTGCCTCACTTTTGACAACGGTTGTTGCCAATTTTGATATTTTTATACCGGGTTTTTTCCTCTGTGTACTAAAGGAGTGGGCAGTTTATGAGGCCGATGGTTAATAATGGACCGATCTTCACGAAATTCTGAGATGTTATTTCTAGTCATCAGAAAATATAACAGAAAACTCATTTTACTACAGTTTCATTATTCGTTACTGTTTTAGGCATACTGAATTGATTTCCAAGAGTGGGCTTTCTGTAGGACCTATGATAAATTCTGGGCCGATCTTTAAAAAATTATGTGGCATTGTTTTTATTGATATAGAACGAATATGGGCAAATTCTAATGTCAATCGGTTTATTCTGCCACTATTTATGTTAGTTTGTTTTTTTTTACCAAAACAATTTTTTATTGTGTCTATTCCACATTGGGGTTTATAACTCTTTTGCTACTGAGCTATTTGCGCTAGACTTGAATCCCAAACTGCTAAGGATAACTTTACTAGCAATTTAAGACTAAAATGATTACTTTCTGTTGTGTCTTTCGGAAGTGAGCGGACAGACAGACGGACATGGCTAAATCGAAACTTACTCGACGGCCCAGAGTATACATATATATATATATATATATACTTTATGGGGTCTTAGATAAATATTAAATAAATTTCACACGGAATGACAAACTTAGTACATATACACTTATTCACCACTAGTGGTGGATGGTATAAAAACATGGCAACTTTTTTAAACGTTTTGCTTGAAAAGTAATACATGTTCACACGGTCAGCAATGTTCGTATTTCGCTCTCACATTCCTGTTTCGCACCCCAAACAAGATTGAAACAACATTTTTTGCCACACATAGCATGTTTGGCAATCTAGTTTCAGAACGCGCAACAAGTGGTTTATGTCGTCGTATTCACATAGCATTAATGTTTGCATATTTCGCGACAGTTTCGGAAATTTTTTGTTGCATAAATATGCATATTTTACAACTTAGCGATACATTTTGCAACAAAAATATTGTTTTATGTGTTTTACAATTGGTTAGTTGGTAGTTTTTTTCTAATCCTCATACAAATGTTCTCCTAAATCTGTTAAAACTATCAGGACAAAATTCAAGAGAAGTAGTTATTTATAAGCATAACTAGCTCCAACAAGTTTTATTAGGAAAGGTCTATAATGGACCGTTGTTCCTATGTAGACTGCATTTCTGTAGATATTCTTAACTCATATAAATCCCTTCAAAATGCAAATATAGCAAAACAATTGTTACGGTTGAATTTTATAATTACATAAATAACATTACCAAAATTGTAGGGATATGTTCATATGTATACCCATAAATGGAGCCCATTACATTAAATCCCCTTTACTCACATAAGCGCTCAACAACATCAAACTTTAATAGCTCTGCCGTATTTTGTGACGGCAGGTACACAAAGCTCCGCCTGAAATCACTTTTAAAAGAACAAATATTGATGTTAATATCTAGATTAAATTCGACATATATATTGCCTCTTAAAATTAAAGTTAAAAACAAAAATTGATGTGGTATGTGTATAATTGCCCCAAATAGGGTCTAAGCATTTACATTTTTTTCTTGATTTCTTCTTCTTCAAACGTTTTGTCTCTTGTCTTTATTTGAAAAATGACAAGTTAGAGAAATATATTCGGTTTAACCGAAACTTATACTCTTCACTATTGCAGCTTCTTCCAATATCGGATTGTAAAATTTTGCGCAAAAATTTCATATTTAAAGCTCAAATATTATATTTTGATTATGACTTTAAGATTATTTGCGATAAAATGTTTACAAACTTTTGGTAGTTTTTCATAACTCAGCATAACCACAATAACAAAAACTACGAAAGACCAAATTCTGCTACAAAAACATTATTCGTTGAGGCTTTAGGCAGACTAAATTGCTCCGAGAGTAAGTTTTATATGGGGCCTATGGTAAATAATGGAACGATCTTCACAAAATTTGACAGTGTGATTACTAGTTCTATAAGGCCGTGACGTACCAAATCTTACTACAGTAGCAATATTTTTCGAGAGTAGGCCTTATATAGAGCCTATGGTCAATTACAGACTGATCTTTATGAAATTTAGCAGTGTGATTTCTAGTCCTATAAAACTGCGACGTGCCAATTTTTATTACAGTTGCATTATTTCTTACAGTTTTAAGCGTACTAAACTATTTTTCGAGAGAGGGCTTTATATGAAGCCTGTTGTTAATATTGAAAATTTTAAGTGGCACTACCTTGTATTCTTTATACCATGGTTGGGAGCGTTCAGAATAAAATAGAATATGAAACAATAAAAAAGAATATGAAAAATGAAACAGAGCAATTCTGCGCAATTTGTTAAGTTGTCATTGTGAAGTGCATCAAAAAAAAAAAATATTTAATTTTGATTAAATACAAAAAAAAAAAAAAAAAAAAATGGAAAATTACATCGTCGAATTGCAGCCTTTATCATGGAGCAGCTGCAATATGATGAAGATGTGTTATTGCTGTTAATATTGAAAGCGAGAAAAAATATTCATGTGATATAGAAAAATTCAGGCAATTCATTCCTTCATTGTCACGGAATTTTGAATGTTAAACATGCAACAAAACAAAATTTCATTATTTTTGACAAGATCGATTATTCTTTCCTCTTCGATCAAAGAAAATTTCTACCAAGGCGAATTCAACTACAGGTGGTGTCGAAACTACAACAATCCAAAAACAACAGAAACAACATGGAGTTTTTTGCATTGCATTGTTAGTGATTACGGTCCAAAATTTCAACCATTCCTAACGAAACACTAACAAATCAAAACAAATTCGAATCGAACTGTTAAAATCAGATGGCGTTTCGACAGCACCTCTAGTTGAATTCGGCTTGATTTCTATTTTGCATTAATTTTGGAGCTGTATTTAATTAATTTTCTGTAAATTTGGGATAAGAATTGATTTTAATAAATGTCGAACAATGTTTGATTTAATAAGTCAAACATTATACGACTTCTACAGACCGGAACCACTCGGAGTTTAACGAACGCCGACAAAGAATTGTCAACTCAGCAACACTTGTTCTTCAGGTCTCGCGGCTACAAGAAAAACAGCATTACCGAAGTTGTTTTCGTTCCGTTCCGAAAATGCTACTTTTTCGTTGATGATCGTTGCCGTAACGCTCCTAGTTTTCGCCGCTAATTTCTGAAACAAACTTTTTTTTGCGGCAAATGTATGGAATTTCATTTTCGGCGCCGATTACGGTTTATGCGGAAAGGCACCTTCACTTTGTTACTTTTAGAAAAAAGTTTTTTTATTTAACTTATTGTATATGTATACTGTAAAGTTTTAAATATTTTATTTAAAGTACACTTTTGTACAATTTAGGCCGCGTTTTTGAGATGTGGATTAAGTTTAAACTGAATTTAGCGTACTCTAAATATCGGATTTTTCAAGCGAAACGTGTTTTTTAATTTATTTTATTAAAGACCAACATTTTAAGCAAAATTAGCTGTTCCGACAAAATTTTGTATACAAACTTGTCAATGGCGGCACAAATTTGTTTTCAGATTAACTAAGCCTAGTCAAACTGATATCTCAAAAACACAGCCTTAACAGATAATAAAATAATGGAGGAGGATAAAAAAAATACAAATAAAAAGTTTGAATATATACTATGTATTTATTTCTAATAATTTTAACAACTTCATTAATACTTTAAATCCTTAAGTGTGAAAAAAGTTCATAAGATTTACTTAATTCAATGAGAAGTTGGGTTTTTAAATTTTGAGTATTTGTTTTAAATATAAATTCAAGTGTGTAGAAATAACACTGTGATTGTAAACATTTATAGTTTAAACACATATAGTACATATATGTACGTACAAATAAATAATTAATAATTTTTTGTTTAATTAATATAAGCGTATTCATTTATTTCTTATTGTTTAAGTACATGCTAAGTTTAAACAGTTCATAAACACAATGTTGACGTCAGGCGAGAAAAACTATTAGATTTTTAATACAAACCATTAAATGCTGTTTCATACATTTATTTTGTATTTTTTTGTAATTTTTTTCAAACATTTCGCATGACGCTGGTGATGTGTTTATTTATATCGGTCGGAGTAAATCTCATATTAAAGGTGGTTAATTTGTCAGACAATAACACAGTTTATTATTAACTCGAATTCCTTGTTTTACTTTATTTTTCATGGGGTAGGTCAAAAAGTTTCGAAAAATTTAATTTATTGCTTAATTTATAGTAAATGATTAAAGTAAAGATTGCTGAAATACGCCACTTACGGTATTCTTGAATAAGGTTTTGTAATACATTCCTACTACTACTACTGCGTTTACCTAAATCTCTGATACCCTCCACAAAGATTAAGAATAATATTGCGGCGATAAAAAAGTAGAAGAAAAACAAGTAAGAAAGTATAGTCGGTCAAACTCAACTATTTAATACCCTATATGCAGAGAATTTTCGGAGAGCGTACCGTATCTGGGACCCGGCAAAAAATTATGTTGTGATATTAAAATTAATTTTAAAAGTCGTTGTATCAACCTTTATCTCGCTATAAACATCTGTATGAGATTTGTTCTTAAAGCGATTTTGGAGACGGAATTTATTTGGGAACTATGGTCAACCTTGGACCTACTAGCATAAAAGTTTGCCATAACATAGTAGATATTAAAGAAAATTTTCGTAATATAATTTTGTTTCAGTACCAATATTTATAATAAAGTAATGGAGCTTAAAGCTATTTCTGGTAGAGGTATTTGTATGGTAGCTTTGGTCAAATATGGACCGATTTATAAAAAAAATTTGGTAAAATTATTCATGTTGAAAAAAGATATTTTTGGACCCAATTTAATTTAAATACCAACATCACAAGATAGTTTATGGGATCAACGACTATTCTGGAAAGAAGTTTGTATGGGAACATTTATAAAATTATGGACGGATTCCAAAAATTTTAACAGGCTTCATCCTTATGACAATTGAAACATGTGTGCCAAATTATCTTTAAAATTGCGACCCGTAATTTGCGCACAAGCTTACATCAACAGACACCCAGCCAGCCAGGCAGCCAGCCGGACATCCTTAGATCGACTCAGAAACTGATTCGGTGTCGATCGGTATATAAAAAGGTCTAGAACAAATATGAGCTGCAAAAAACTGATTTTTGATATATTTTGCGTTGTGCCTGTTTATGATTTAGTTTGCGATATGTATGTAGATATTTTGGATGTTTGTCTGTCGCGGTCGTTGAAGATAGACGTGCTTTCTAAACTCGGCATACGGTTTATTTTTTTTTGAACAAATAAAGTATAAAAAAAGTAAATACAAGAAAAAGAAAAAAAAAAAAAAAAAATTACATGTATGTACATACATACATAAACACACATTTTTTCATTATCGGTGTTGATAAACAATAACAAATAAGAAGAGCACAACTGTAAACAGTAAAAGAAAAAAAAAAAAACTCTTATGAGTGCAAACAGTAGAAATGCATATATAACAGTGAGTGTTAGCGAAAAAAATACAGAAATAAAAAAAAGAATCGATGATAGCAAATACCTAACGGCTAAACCTATTACTCGTACGCGATCCCTCTCGCCGTCTGTATTTAATAACACGGTTGATACAATAACAAATACAAAACCTGCTAGCGTTGCCTCAACAGCAAAAACAATTTTAATAAGTGATGTAAATATTAACCCCCAATCAGGCATAATAGAAAACTCAGTATCACCTTCGGTGTCTAATAATACGGTTGATATTAATACAATAAAAAATATAAAACCTGCAAGCGGTGCCTCAGCGGCAAAAACGATTTTAATAAGTGATGAAAATATTACCCTCAAATCAGGCATGATGGAAAACTCAGCTCCACAAGTAAAAAGTGGTCAAAAGCCTCAAGTACAAGTTGGTATGGACAGGTACATAACAGTGCTTAAACGGGGTCGCAGCCCTACCTCTGCAGCAGTTGCTTCGGCCTCAAAAGTACCATCTTTTGATAAAATAAATTCTCAAAATCGATTTGCAATTCTGGAGGATGAATCCTCTGAAGCACCAAACTTCATAAAATCGTCCAAGCCTCCCCCGATATATCTTAGGGAGCAAAACTCAAATGAGCTCATAAAGAGTTTGATATCGGTGATAGGTGAAAATTCGTTTTACGTAGCTGCTATCAAGCGTGGTAGTATAAACGAGACAAAAATACAAGTCAATAATGAGAATGATTTTCGCAAAATTATAAACAAATTTGAAGTACTTAAAAAAAACTTTTATACATACCAACTGAAAAGCAGTAAAGGTCTCCAGGTAGTGATTAAAGGAATTGACTCATGTGTGGACCCAGAAGAGGTAAAAACATTCCTCGAAGAAAAAGGCTTCAAAATAAAACATGTAGTAAATATAAAAAATAGAGAAAAAAACCCCCAACCACTTTTTCGAGTGGAGTTTGAACCCGGCGACGTAAAGCTTAAAAAAAATGAAACGCACCCTATTTACAATTTGAAATATATTCTCTATAGAAGAGTAACTATAGAAGAGCCACACAAAAGAAATGGTCCCGTTCAGTGTTTAAACTGTCAAGAATATGGTCATACTAAGGCATATTGCTATTTACCCCCTGTTTGCGTAGTATGTGGTGAATTACATGGTACAGATCTTTGCGATAAGTCTAAAACCGACCCCAACGTAAAAAAATGTAGCAACTGTGGCGGTAATCACACTGCCAATTATAGAGGATGCCCTGTATATACCATCGTCAAGCAGTCAGTTGGACCGAAAACTAATCCCCCTCAAATGCAGGTAACAAATCAAGTAAGCACTGGTGACATTCAGGCCCCGCAGCCTAGTAATAACAGAACCTCTTATGCTAACGTCGTAAAATCAAACCATGCGCCAACGCAAGGTGCTGCGCCAAGTAATGATGAAACTCCAGTTTCAAATTTAAGTCGTCTGGAAAAAACCATGGAAACATTAGTGCAAACAGTAACTAATTTTACGAACACAATGGGTAATATGATGCAGGAAATTCTTAGAATGCAATCGATGTTATTGCAATCTGTACTTAACAGGCCATGAACTGTTTAAAAATCTGTTTTTGGAACGCGAACGGCATCCGCCAACATAAAAATGAATTAGAATACTTTCTTAAAAATAAACAAATTGATGTCATGATGGTTTCTGAAACTCATTTGACCTCAAGAAATACGTTTAACATCAATGGTTATATACTATATGATACCAAGGACCCTCGAGATAGAGCTTGTGGTGGTTCTGCCATTTTGATCAAAAATCGAGTCAAACACTACCTAATGTGTGATCATCGTGAGGATTATCTCCAAGCAACGAACATTTGTGTTGAAGAGCTGAATCGTAGCATTGTAATCTCATCTTTATACTCTCCACCTAGATTTTCAATATCAGAAAGCCAATATTGTGAATATTATAAATCACTAGGACCCTGTTTCCTGGCCGCTGGCGATTATAACGCTAAACATACCTTCTGGGGGTCACGACTAATAACACCAAAGGGTCGTGTTTTGTTTAATACAATCTCTAAAATGAATTTAAATGTTGTCGCGAGCGGCCAACCAACATATTGGCCTGCTGACCCGCAAAAAATTCCAGATGTCATCGATTTTGGCGTGGTTAAAAACATCCCCACAGAAACGATTCACGTTGAAGCTTCCCTAGAATTATCTTCCGACCACACACCTACAATTGTTACTATAATGAACCCCAATAGAATTGTATCTCCGACTGGTTACCTAGCGACGTCAGCCACACAAATAAATTGGTTAAAATATAAAAAATATCTCAGTGCCCATTGCACAGAAAATATTCCGCTCAGTACACCGGAGTATGTAGATCGCTCTATTGATAATTTTGACAGTTTTCTGAAACTAGCTGTTCAACATTCCAATATTGCCCCCAAAAAAACAAAAACTATTAAAATATATTCCACAGATGTCGAGCGTCTCTTGTCTGAAAAAAGGAGGGCACGAAGAGAGTGGCAATTGCACAGATCTCCTCAACTTAAGAACTTGCTAAAAGAGTGTACAAAAAGATTAAGAAAGTTATTGCAGACTCAGAAAACGGCTTCTCTGGAAAAATATCTTAAGGAACTTGATGCAACTCCACAATCGGACTACTCATTATGGCGTGCAGCTAGAAACCTCAAAAGGCCAGTTGTCTCTAAACCACCATTAAGAAACTTGAATGGAAGTTGGGCAAGAAATGATGTTGAAAAAGGAAATCTGTTTGTAAGTCACTTGAAAAACGTATTTACACCTAATATATCTCACAATATTGCGGTCGATTTACCACCTGTTGCTGCTAGAGCAGCTATTCCCCTAAGATTTGAGATGAGAGAAATCGAAAAGGTTATATGTGACTTAAACACTAAGAAGGCACCTGGCATTGATAAGATCAGCAATAAAATGCTATTAGAGCTACCTCGCGTAGCAAAGAAAATTATTCTTTTTATTTTTAATGCTATTTTACGCCTTGAATACTTTCCTCAAAAATGGAAGGTTTCCTTAGTTACCATGATACCAAAGCCAGGTAAAGATCATACGAAAGTTGAGTCTTATAGGCCTATTAGCTTATTGTCAAATATGTCAAAGCTATTTGAGAAATTATTAGTTTCAAAATTAACACCGATTTTAAGTGAAAATAGATGTATTCCAAACCATCAATTCGGATTTAGAAGAAAACACAGCACAATTGAACAAACTCATCGAATAGTAAATGTCATAAGAAAAACATTTGAAGAAAAAAAATATTGCTCAGCACTCTTCATCGATGTTTCGCAAGCTTTTGACAAAGTCTGGCATGAAGGCTTATTACACAAATTGAAGCAAAATTTGCCAGCAAACACACACAAACTGTTAGAAAGCTACTTAGTCGGTCGTCAATTTATTATTAAAGAAGGAAATTTCTTAAGTTCACCTCAGCCGATTGGCGCTGGAGTCCCACAGGGCAGCATCCTGGGCCCTCTATTATACTTAATTTATACTTCGGACATGCCAACAAACAACTACACCCAAACTTCAACATTTGCAGACGACACAGCTTTTCTAAGCGTCCACGAAAACCGTTATGAAGCATCTCGTTACCTACAGCATCATATATTTCAACTAGAAATATGGCTAAGACAATGGAGGATAATGGTCAATGAGCAAAAATGCGTACATATAACATTCACCCTGCGCCGGGAATCTTGCCCCCCTATTACAATCAATAATCAAATTATTCCTCAACATTCGCATGTAAAATATCTCGGTATACATCTGGATCGGCGATTAACGTGGAAATGCCATATAGAGGCAAAATTAACTCAAATGAAACTAAAAGCCATCCAAATTCATTGGCTTATTGGAAGAAATTCTGTTCTTAGACTCGATTGCAAGCTTCTACTTTACAACTCTATCTTAAAGCCTATCTGGTGCTACGGTATTCAACTATGGGGCACTGCCTCGGCCTCTAATATCGAAAAAATTCAAAGGCGCCAAAATAAACTTCTTCGTATAATCACAGCCGCCCCCTGGTATGTTAAAAACTCAAACATTCATAAGGATCTCAACGTGCCATTAGTAAAAACTATGATTACAAAATATGCAGTAAAATATTTAAAAAGACTTGAACAACACCCAAATCCTTTAGCTCGAAATATTTTAAATCATGGCGGCCACACTCGCTTAAGGAGAAGAGACACTGCAGCACTTACCCAACTAGATGAGAGATAAACACCTATATAAGTGAACAGAACCCGTGATGAAGAAAATTTTTGTCTGGCACTGGCAGGACATAAATAAAGTATTAGGTTAAGATTTGATAAATTATTGTTAGTTCATATTAAATATATGAAGATTCAATAAATAAATAACGAAAAGAAAAAAAAAGAATGAGAAACTGGATAAGTTAATTCTTTGATAACAGACAACAGAATTTACACCAGGGGTCATTATTTGTGAAGCTGACAAATTTTTGTTGGAATTCCTTTAGATTTATTTGGCATAACTATAGTTCTGGTAGATATGAATGAGTGTGCGAAATATTTTTTGTATTATGTTTTTTGAGTTATAGGGAGGTAACGTGTTGCCGTTAAAAAAATTATATAACGATAAAATAGGCACTAAGACCCCATTGTTTAGAAAATATTGTGATTGGGATAAATAACTTATTCACTTAAAATTTAAGCCTCCGAGAAAAAATGTGCATTATTTGGAATTCCAAGCTCTACATACATATGTATGTATGTATGTACGTTAATTGAGTTACTTTTAAAAAAATGCTTGTGTGTTATTTTTTTTTAGACAACTGTATAAAACATTTGTAAGTTAGGCATTATTTGTGATGCGGACAGCCCAATAAAAACATTTTGTTGGAATTCATTTATATTTAGAATAACTATAGTTCTAGGAGATGTGTGTGCGAAATTTTTTTTGTATTATGTTTATTTGTCGGGTTATAGGGAGGTAAAGTGTTGCCGTTTTCAAGGAAATGTTTTTTAAATTATGTTTTCGTACTAAAAACTAATCAAACAAAAAAATTTTAAGTGATTCTTACAGGAAATCGGTTCAAATTTAAATTAAAAAAAATAATATCAAAAAAAATTTTTTTTTTCATATGTTAAACCAGAACTAACCAATTTAAATCAAAATTTTTCTAACATTGCCCTAATTATTTTTTTTTAATTTTTTACCGAAATTAGCATATATTTTCCTTATTATAATAAAACCATTATCTTCCTAAGAAAATAAATGTAGTTACATATACTCATATGTATGTATACAAAAAATTAAATGTGATATTTTATTTTATTGATATTTTATAAGGGTGGGACTCAAAAATTTAAAGTTAAAAATATAGAACATATGTATGTATGTATGAGAGTCGTATAATAATTGTATAAATGTAGAAACTTAACTAACCAGCCTACATAAACAAGCGCCTAAAATCATACTAAGTGCAATTTGCGCATTCATAAATTTGCATAGATTTTAAACTTATGGATTTCACATACTAAAAGTTTCACAATATAATTAGTACGCCGTTAACTAATTTCGGTAAAAAGAAAATTAAAAAATTAAGCCGAAGTTAAAAAAAATTAATTTTATACTCGTCATTTCCTTCTTAATCGGTACAATATGCAATAACTCATGTACGAGTGTAAAGAAATTTGCATTACTTTTAAACAAATTGATAGCACTTAAAATTTTTTTACAATATTATAAGGACCACATATGCTAATTTCGGTTTAAAACTAAAAAAAATAAATTAGGGCTAAACTATAAAAATTTTTACTTAAATTGGTCATTTCCGGTTTTGCAGATGCAATTTTTTTTTTCAAATAATTTTTTTTTAATTTAAAGATCAATCGACTTCTTATAGGAATCAATAAAATTTTTTTTGTTTGATTAGTTTTTAGTTCGAAAAAATTATTTAAAAAAACATTTCTTTGAAATCGGCAACATTTCACCTTCCTATAACTCGACAAATAAACATCATACAAAAAAAAATTTCGCACACTCATTCATATCTACTAGAACTATAGTTATGCCAAATATAAAGGAATTTCAACAAAATGTTTTTATTGGGTTGTCCGCTTCACAAATAATGCCTTACTTACAAATGTTTTACACAATTGCCTAAAAAAAAAAATTTAATAGCACACAAGCATTTTTTTAAAAGTAACTCAATTAACTTACATACATATGTATGTAGGGCGTGGAATTTCAAATAAAGCACATTTCCTCTCGGAGGCTTAAATTTTAAGTGAATAAGTTATTTATCCGAATCACAATTTTTTCTAAACAATGGGGTCGATTTCTTAGTGCATATTTTATCGTTATATAATTTTTTGTCTTAAATTGATTGGGAAGTCATATAAATTCACATATTAGTGAATATTTGTGCATATTTTTTGTTTTGATTCATATGATTTTTGGTGTTACCAAAATCAATCAATTGTAGCACTCAAACCAAAATTTAATAAATTATTTTTAAAAGTTGGGGGAAAAATGACTATCAAAATTCCAAATAAGTGTTATTTTAATGCTTGTAGAAGCATTTCCGATGTGCAAAATCACCGTTCGATGTCTATCTGCTGTGTTGTTTTGAATGACGTTGCAATATGTTTTTATTTGACAAAAATCTCGTGTTTTAATTTAAAAAGTGTCAACATACAATTTGTTCCAAAATGTGAAAAGGCATGACATGAATTCCTCGAGAATGAATTGAAATTCTGTAACAATTTTTTTTATAAGACAATTTGTTTAATGTAACTGTTAACAAAAAATAAGAATTTGCTGTACGTATGTATTAAGTTTTAACGTTTAAGTACAGACAGGTAAAATTTAGTTCACTATTAAAAAATTTTATGATTGTAAGTAAAAGTAACTTTAATTCTATTGAAATGTTTGTCAAAATTAACAGTTAGTACACTGTCAGTTTTTCTTTAAATAATAAATTCTTATTTAATTAATTTAAAGCATATTTTGAATTTTTTTTCAGCCTGTTTTATGTGCATATTTTATAATAATAAATGCATTAAATTCCACGCCCTACAAATATAAATAAATGCATGTAAACATAAAACTTAAGTAATAGTTATTACAACTCATTCAGTTCTTTACTTATATAGTTACTTTATGGAAGCGTGAAAGAGATATTTTTTTGGACTAATGATCAAATAAGAGCTTTACTAAAAAAAGTGCGTATCTTTAACTTAAGCGAGCATAATGCGCACCCAATTTCCAACCGATCCTTAAATATCGGGAGCACTGAAATAGCAAAAGTTTTCAAATAAGGTATCTTGGTTATTAATACAAGATATCCGACAAAATGTGGGCCGCTTTGAAAAAGTGGGCGTGGCACGAAATAGATATATTTATTTCTAATGAACGGTATTTATATAATTTTCTGTTGTTATCACACCATGGAGAAGGGTATATAAGATTTGGCATAGCCGAACTGCTTAATAGAGCTAAAAAATAATCTTGTCTTGTACCAAAATAATAACCTTCTATTGAGTCTTTTCAATACGAGGGCATATTTTATAATAATAAATGCATTAAATTCCACGCCCTACAAATATAAATAAATGCATGTAAACATAAAACTTAAGTAATAGTTATTACAACTCATTCAGTTCTTTACTTATATAGTTACTTTATGGAAGCGTGAAAGAGATATTTTTTTGGACTAATGATCAAATAAGAGCATTTCTAAAAAAGTGCGTATCTATAACTTAAGCAAGCATAATGCGCACCCAATTCCCAACCGATCCTTAAATATCGGGAGCACTGAAATAGCAAAAGTTTTCAAATAAGGTACAAGCATATTGGTTATTAATACAAGACATCCGACAAAATGTGGGCAGCTTTGAAAAAGTGGGCGTGGCACGAAATATATATATTTATTTCTAATGAACGGTATTTATATAATTTTCTGTTGTTGTCACACTATGGAGAAGGGTATATAAGATTTGGCATAGCCGAACTGCTTAATAGAGCTAAAAAATAATCTTGTACCAAAATAATAACCTTCTATTGAGTCTTTTGAATACGAGGGCAGATCAATAAGTCCGTGAGTTTTTGAATGAAACACAGTTTGTTTTACAAAAAAAAATAATTTTTTTTTCAACATAATCTCCTTTCAGCTCAATACACTTAGTCCAACGTTTCTCCAATTTGTGTATCCCTTCCAAAAAAATAGGATTTTTCGAGGTCCTTAAAATAGGCATTTGTTTGACCAATAATTTCATCGTTTGAGCTAAATCTCTTTCCACCGAGCCATTTCTTTAGGTTCGGAAATAGTCACTGGGGGCTAAATCCGGAGAATATGGCGGATGAGGTACCAATTCGTAGCCCAATTCATGTAATTTTGGCCATTGAGACTGCACATGTGCGCACCCGTGCATTATTTGATGGAAAAGAACTTTTTCTTGTCCATATGGGGTTGTTTTTTTTAATCCGCGTTAAATCGGTCCAATAAGTTGGCATAATATTCGACGTTTATTGTTTTTCCCGTTTGAAGGTAATCGATGTGGACTATCCCGCGTGCATCCCAAAAAACTGTTGCCATCACCTTATTGGCCGACAAACTTATCTTGGCCTTCTTCGGAGCCGGTTCACCCGGAGAAACCCATTGCTTAGACTGCTACTTGTTCTCCGGAGTGTTGTAATGGATCCATGTTTCATCCACAGTTACAAAACGCCGAAAATAATCATTCGATTTGCGGTTAAACAAATCCAAACAATCCTTTAAAGTTGTCACACGATTACGTTTATGGTCAATTGAGAGCAAACGCGGCACCCATCTTGCAGACAGCTTTCTTAAACACAGCTGATCATTCAAAGTCGAAACCACACTGTCATATGAAATGCCTATGGCATCAACAATCTCACGCTCTTTTACTCTTCTATCGGCCAACACCATAGCGTAAATTTTTTCGACATTAGTATTCATCAAGCTTTTCCTTGGTTTGATTGACGGTTTTTTTCGCAAAAAATAATGTTTAATGAGCACTCGAAATTCACATTTTTCCATTTTTAAAAAAATCCACGAGGTTGTATGTTTTGAACACCTGTTAATTGCAAAATAAACGCAAATAAATTACGGCAGCAGTCTATTAACAGGTGGTACTTGATGGGAGCAGTATTGCATTACATATAATTACGAGGGAAGTTTGAAAAGTCACGGACAGACAGTCAAGGATTCAGAAAATATGTTTACTTTTTGTGGTCTTAATTGAATATTTTTCGTCTTACACACAGAATGAATATAGTCTAATGGAATTGTAGGGTATCGATAGCTATTGGTAGCATTTAATATGATTTTAAACATTTTTACCCAACAGCTGCGTAGTTTTTTGTCTCAGTAGAAGAGGTATGCACAATTTAATTTGAACAATATAATTTGAATCTCTGTTACAAACAAATACCGTGTGAACATGTAAGTAATTGAACAGAAACGCGAGTCATAAAATAGTCTTTGAGATGAGTCTCAGGTGGCTGAAAAATGATAAGAAAAAGTTTCGCATTTGGGTATTAGTACTAGAACAAACTGTCTTAAAAATGAGTCGTAATTAATCAGAAACGCGAGCTATAAAAGACTTTCATTTTAATCGCGTGTGGGTACCATTTTCCTCCGAATCAACAGTTATTTTCGACTTAAAAATGAGCGCATAAATGATTATTTTAATCGCGCAAAGGAGTCAAAAAAGACTCGAATATGATTAATAATTTAAAAAAATGCTGACTGGGAGCGCATAGCATTTATCATTGTTGTTGTACCCAAACGTTTTGCTCAAACATTGGATATTTGTTGTGTGTTTGATTTTCAAACACAGGATTTTACTCAGCAGTGGCCGTACTCTTAAACAGGGTTGTGAAATATTTTGGTCAAAAAGCGCTAATAGGCGCAAAACTTAATGAAATGGTTGGGCTTGTATAGTCTCAACTAAATAAGTCATCTTTGAGAAGACGAAAATATGCCATTAAGCAAGAAAATAGACAAAGAGGGTGATTCTAGCGGGTTAGAATTATCTCTCAAGTATCTTCGTTGTCATTGAAAAAAAAAAAACAAATGAATTCACGGAACTTATATATCTTTTTATCTTCCGCCACCACTAGTGGTGAATGAGGGTATACTAAGTTTGTCATTCCCTGTGAAACTTTTTTATTCTACATCTAAGACCCCATTAAGTATAATAATCTGGCACCTTCAGTAATTCTAAGTCGATTTAAACATGACCATCTGTCTGTCCGTATGTTGAAAACACGCTCACTTTCGAAAGACTCAAAAGAAAAGAACAAACTTGTTGTCAAATTGCTTGTTTTTCTCTCGGACAACAGCTTAGTACGCCTAAAATCGTAACAAATAATGCTATCGCAATAAAATTTAGTACGTCACAGTTGTATAGGACTAGAAATCACACTAATACATTTCGTGATGATCGGTCCATAATTTGCCAAAGGCCCCATATAAAGCACGCTCTAGGAAATTAAGTAGCAGATATAGATATTGCTATAAAATTTGTTCCAACTTAGCTATATATGGCCATAAAAAATGTCATGCAATTTTGTGATATACCGTCCATAATTTACCTTAGATCCCATATCAGGCAGCCTTCTGAAATGCACTGTAAACGCTTAAACTAATTTCACTGCTGTATTGAGATTTATTCTAGTTTATGTTTTTTAATACCAGAAACCACTCTAGAGAATTTGGGGATGATGGATTCATAATTTCCGATGGGTCCAATACAAATTTCCTTCCTGAAAATAATTTTAGTTGGGCTAAGACTGTTACGAATCATGATATTTTACTCAAGCTAGTTCAAATTTTTAACAAGAAAAGCATAAAACTTTCCGATTATCGGTTAACAATTTAATATTGGTCTAAACTGCTAACGTCCGTTTTTGTAAATATTAATTAATAATATATAGATATCATAAAGAGCCCACTCCTGAAATATTTTAAATGACGGTGGAGGGTATCAAAGATTCGGCAAAGCCGAATATAGAACTCTAACTTGTTTTTAATTATTTTACTTATATTCATTTGTTTGGCTTAGTTGTTCAGATTTGTTAAATGGCAACTGACAAAAATGTCTTTAGCTAATATAAATTTTTGTTTCCCTTTCGTTAACATTTGACAACGCAAATGAATTTAAGTTGCCATACATAACGACCAACAAATTCAGTAAAACAGTCATAATTAAATCAGACATACCCTATTTATTATGCAAATAAATTAAGTCTAACAAATTAACCAACTTCATTGGATGTTAATCCATTTAATATCAATTTACACATTTACATTATTATAGACTTAATTATTATGTTAATATTTCTTATTAAATTTAATTAGATTTTTGTTTTAATTTGTAGTCGAAAAAAAGTTATATTTTGTAAAATACAGTCAACATTAAACAGTCATTTCGATATGATTTATTATAAATTTTTTTGGAAGAGACTTTAAGAATTAATTAGTTTTACTTTGTAAGTGTATAGAATTTTTTGTTTTTGATTTATAAATTTTAATTAATTTATAACAAGCAAAAGCAGATTTATAACAATTTTATAAATTAAAATAGGAAATTGACATTTACAATCATTTTTATTCTAAAAAAAAATAGATGCTTTATAATATTATACCTATTAGTTTCGTTATTATAAATATTTTTGTAAGTTGTATTATTTTTAGTTTTATGTTTTTATTTATTTTTATATAAGTAAGTATTATAAAGAAATCAAACAAGAAATATATAAAATATAAAGCCGAACATTAGAACCGAATATTGTTGCTGCTTCTTATTTGTATTTATTTAATTCACTAAGTTTTTGTTTAGAGAACAGTTATTTGTTAAAAAGAAAATTTTCCTTTTCTAGTACACAGAAAAAAGTGTTTTTATCAATTAAAAAGATGGTTTAAAAAGTATTTAAACTTAATTAATGTGATAATTGAATCAATAATTTTTTTAGTTGAAAGAAAATTAAAAATTTAATTTTGATTCAGTTAACATTTTAGTTGTTTTGAAATAAATTTTCAATTAAAATTTTAATTGAATAACAAAAAATCTTAATTGACTTTTTCGTTTAAAAAAAAAAAAATAAATTAAACATGTAGAATTATTGTTGGGAATTGCCAATATTTATTTAAATAAATTAACACATTGTTTGAAATGGCAAAGTTTTTTGATTAATTTTTTAATTAAAATCAAAAATATAATTTATTCAAATTTTTTTCAAAATTTTAAAATTTTTAGTAATCAATATAATCATTTTGGTAATAGGTGCAAAATCAACAAATTGTTTGCTTGATAATATGAATGTGGAATACATTTGGTGATTGGAGAAATTTAATAATTTTTTTCTGTGTACCGAACAATATTTTTTAAAAATTCGTAATTAATGTAGTTTAAAGAAATCAACTATTTTATATAAAAACTGCACTTGAATAAATGGCACGTATAAAACCGAATATAAGCAATAATTAAATAATTTTAGAAGAGTTGAGAATCCTTTAGTCGTGGAAGAAACAATAATTCGGTAAGTTTATTAAAAATCGAACAAGATGGGGATACATTTTGTGTGGAAGGGAATTTGTTTAGTAATAGGAAGAATAATTATTAGCAAATTGCATATGATTGTCTTAAATACTACAGTACGAACTCGATTTTCGCAACTCTCCATTATAGCAATACCACGGTTTTCGCCACAGGCAATATTTTTTTACATTACACTCTATACAACTCCAACTATTTAAAAAAGAGTCTCAATAACTAAAACATAATTTTTTTCATGCAAAATATTTCTTTCTTTTTGTAGTTGCTGTTCAGAAGCGTACACGCTGAAAAAATATGGGTGGACGAAATCATATTCTAAGAGTAACATACTGTGGTTGGATTTTAAACGTTATCATATCATGGTTTAATTTGGTTAAATAGTATGTTTAATATTATCTATAATTTGCCTGAAATCAACCATGGTTTGATAAAAACAAACCATATTTTGTTAAATATCAATCATAATATGGTCAAAATTAACCATATTATGGTCATAAGTACTCGTAATCATATTATGATCAAAATTATCCATAATATCGTCAACAATTTCCATAATTTAGTCTTTTATTATTGAAATGAACGTAGTACAAGTTCATTTTATGTACTATATTTCGTCCCAAGCAGTTTCTCAAAACATACTTGATTTAAAACTAGATAACAAACATATCTGCATTTTCTAATTTTTTATGACGTTTTAAAAAACAAAAAAAAAATTATGTTTCTAAAACGACTGCGTAGATTAGAGAAAAGTTAAGTGCTACTTGAAGGTAATTTTATTGCAGATTTTCGGTCTCTTTTAGTTTATTCAATAAACGAAACTGTTTTTGAGTTAAGCGAATAAATGTGGTGCAACCTCCTCCAATTTTGAAATAACGGTATTTCTCGAAAACAAGATCTAACCTAAAAAAGGTTAGAACCACTGGATTCAGCGAACTCGAATTATATTACCCCGCTTGGTGCCCTGCTTGACAGAAAAAAGTGTCAAACTCTATCACAGTGTAATAAAATGAAAGAGAATGAGAGAATTTCAAGCAAAGCAAGCAAGTGAATGAAAAGCATTCAACTACTGCAGGCAGCAAAACAACAATAATGTTGTTACTATCAAATAAGTATATTGTTTTTAAAATTAAACAAACACACAGCCGTATTCTTAAAAATATTTTTAACTAAATAAAGGTTTACAAAAGAAATTTTCTACGAAAATTTGACTTAATAAACGTTTGTTAAATTTAATAATCGTTTATGAATCCCCGTATTCAAAGTTACACAAGAAACAACTGAAAAAAGATATACGTGTTTTAAAAGTTTACATTTGAAACTCATTTTACAGCCTATTTAAAGTAGCACTCTTGTGCAATAAAAAAAAACGTAGAAAATCGTGTGATACTCAGATTTTGATATATAGTGTCTTCCGAAGATTTATTCAGAAGCTTATAAGCAACATTTTGCTGGTATGTATTAACCTTCTAACTTTTCTTGAAATGTTCCTTTTTTGCAATTTTTTGTAAATTCCGTGAAAATATTTTTCATAAAATTCTATTATACGTCTCCGAACAGACTTAATTCGATAATGCAACTTTAATACCAGAAATAAGCCAAAACTTATATGGTGGTAAAAAATTTAATATTGTTGTACAATGTTATTGTTGTATTTTTTAATATTTATAAGCTAAATTTTATTTTATATTGTTAGAACCAACCATATTTGGCTGTTTAAATACAAACAAAATTTTATTTATCGTGACAATGTATAACAGACAATGCTAAAGAAAAATCAGTTATTTTTAAGTCGGTTGTTCAATCTAAATTATTTTTTTACAAGCCCGTGATCATACGCAAAGAGTATCGGAATATCGGCAACAAATAAAAACAAAATTTTTTTTCACTACTGACCTCGAGCTCGTAATAAAAGCATTTTTACAATAGTTTTGTTAAAAACAATGTCAGTTTATTCGTGGCCATTGCTGGGACCATAACATGTTTCTTTAAACAATACTTCAACCATGTTTTATGTTGCTTGTTGCAAAGCCAGTGTTTCAACATAAAGAACGTTTTTTTACAGTTAGATATTTGTTTTATTCTTACACGATGAAGTTTTGCTTCAAATTTGGATCCATCCCAGCTAACATTTTCAATCGTGTAGGAAACTACTGGGAATCTCATAAAGAACGTTTTTGATTGTCATTGAGCGCATTTTTTAACCGTAAAAAATTCTTCGCATGGGACATACTGTCAATAATCATATGAGACTCATGTAGGAATTATTTTACAACCCGTTAAATGCTTAGCCGTTTAACTAAGCTATATAAATAACAGCGTCAAGCGTTTTTTTTTAATGTCAAAACTCTTAATTTTCAAACAGTTTATTCAAAACAATGCGAATTCAACACCACCCAGGAAAATCTTATCTGGTAGTTCGATTTGTTATATTGAAATTGTATTGGCAATAGAATTATCATGTTTAAAAAATGCTCTTATTAAGGTTGCTAAGTAGTTGTTATATGATTTATACAATGAGTTGCTAAAGGTTCATTCGATGAAGGTAAGCAAAGTGTAACATTGTTGGTTTTATACTCTTGAAATAATCATTTAAAGATTGGACTTGCATGGTAAACATGCCAAGATTAAAAGACGATCGTGCCAGAAAATGTATAAAAGGAATAAAAAAAATTTAGATTACTCATCAGATCATCATCTTTTGTATTAACATAACTTTTGCTTATATTTAACACAATCGTCTAACGAACAGCCTATATATAGGCTATATTTAAACATTCTGCCGCCATAATTCTTGGTGACATTTTTAAATGGGGTGACATTTAGAATAATAAACAATTGCTAATTACAATAGGCTAGATTTATTCAAGTTGCGAAAATCGCGTTAGGACTGTATTCAAAAAAGTTAAGTATATTTTATATCTTTTCAAAACTGTTTTTTTATAAATAGATTTTTCTTAGAGGTATTCGATAGTTGTAGTATCATTGCATTAAAGCTTTAACATTAAACAGATATTATCTACTTACGTTTTTCAAAGTTTATCCCCATCTTTTCGTAGTTGCGATATGTTGTAATTTCTCTATTCATAAGCTATAAATATTTATGTATGTAAATATAATTTTTTTTAACCTAATTTTTACTTTCTCGTCATTTCCTTATTTTCCTTTTGATTTTTTTTTTTTTTTTTGCAAATCACCTCTAATTTCCCCTGATACAATTTAATTCTTGCTTGATTCTCTTAGAATATTTTGTTCTTAATTTTTACAAATTTAATAATATTTGGTAAAAACTTACAAAACATGAAGATTTTCACAGCTCTTGGATTTGGAAATGTCACTAAGGCAAATTTTATGTAGAATTTCTTTTGCCATTTGCAAAGATATGTGGGTACGGGAAGTTTTCATTTTCGATGAGGCCTTCTTTTCGCGAGATTCTTTTAGGCGCATCTGAAAAGAACAATTAACGAATTTTATTTAAAAGAAAATTAAGGAATGGGAAAATTTTTATACATAATTTTCATATACATATAGACTTAAGTGAAAGCAGCGATCTCTTTTTCAATATTTATAACTAAGAGAGCTTTTGTCAACTGTACCCAATTTTTAATGCTCACACCAATGACTGAAGACAGATAGATGTGGTTTAAGGTAATTGCTGGACAAACTTCTGGGTAAAGTAGTGCTAAAATTAGGCGGTAGCTTAAAATCACTGATTTTCTTTTCATTTTAGACTTGTAAGAAAAATATAGTTGAAAATGGACAGGGGCTTATAACTCTTAGTTTTAGGAATTCGATTCAAACTCAATTTGGATTATTAGTCATTGTATAAATAATTTAGATTTTAAATGGTAACTTCTTTAAACGAATCACTTATAAAGGGTGGTCCAAGCAAAAAGCACGACGTTTATTGTAAATAAAATAAAAAGTTTTCAAAGAATTATCAAAATATGATAGATAGAAGGAGCCATTGTTTCGTTGTCTATGCGGTAAGTGGCACCATGCTATTGGAACCACATATCGTGCAGGTCCATATCCTCAATTTCTGGCCACAAGAAGTCAAAATTATCTTGCGCTAGCAAATATCATTCAAGGTATCTGTTTGGCCGACCTAATTTTTGAAGAACTACGGCCCGTTGACGCCGCCAGCCCATAAACCGCACCAAACAGTCATTCTTTGTGAATGCATCGGCTTTTTAACAATCACACGTGGATTCTCATTAGCGTAAATGCGGTAATTCTGCTTACTAAAGAATCCACGGAGTTGAAAGTGTTTTTGATTTTGAAGGCCCATTTTCGTAAAAGGTTTCAACAATCTTAACACGCTGTTCGATTGTGTACCTCTCCATGATTGAAATATGTCAAACACTGCAACAAAGAAGTATCAAATTAAGTTGGGCAAAAAACTTGACGTTAAGATGTGACTCCCAATTTACATCGAGCATTATGGTTGGACTTCCCTTTATCAGCTTCTCCACCATTACCTTAATGGCTTACATTTTTGACCTTAAGGCTTTACAAAGCGACCTCATAGGCGGATTACCAGTATGCGTCCATGCCCTATTCAAAGATATTTATGGTGTCGGTAACTAGACAAAGTATTGCACACCTATTTATGTTTAAAAAAATACCAACATAAAAACGTTTCCAGCATGTCGGAGCAACGATTCGAGTCCTTCCCATATATCCTGAAACTGAAACACTGAATAAAGGAGAGAAAAAGTGCAACAACCCTTTAAAATGTTTTACATGTATGAAATATAAAGAATTTTATAACCCTACCAAATTAAAACTTTTAGACTGGGTTTTTGAGAACTCAGTTAAACTAGGTTTAGTTAATCTGAACAGCTTTGTTTTGCTTGAAATGTTGGTCTTTAATGAAAAAATAAAATAAAAATCACATTTCGCCGGAAAAATCTGAGTTTTAAACTTAATCCACATCTCAAAAACCCGGCCTTAGAGCTTCTATTTTTCATATTTTTAACTTGCTATGTGACTGATATATTTGGCTTGTTATGAACTCAAGAATTTGGGTTATTTGAAGAGACCAAATATCCTTTTTTTAAAACTAAAAATTAGGGAAGTAACGAATACCGATATATCGGCGATACTTCAGATTTTCTGATATATCGGTATGAACGATACTTTGCCGATGATACTTGAAGAAAATGTCGCACGAATTCTTAAGTATTCAAATAAGTTCCGTCGCATCTTAGAGACTATTTTCCAATGCAGGTCTGGTTCAAACGGCCTGGCGAAATCGTATATCTCCGCAAAAGAATACTTTGTTTTTTAAATAAAAATCTTATTAATGCCAATTTTAAATATAAATAATTAAATTCTTACGCTTACGCAAATTCAATATGCGTATCGTTATCGGTATCGGCGATATTTTATTTTCCGTGTGGATATCGTTTCGACCCAAAGGCGTATATCTCTAATTGAAATGTAAAAAGTCAATTAACGTCTAAATAAGAAACTAATTGGAAAATAGCTTAAGTCTTTTGAGAGGATATTGTGATGGTTATTAACAATAGGAACAACACATAAACTCGGTTTTTCGATTCGGGTGGCTTATGATGTTATTAGAATAAGCGCTTCAATAGTACTTTCTGGTTGCACAGAAAAATTTTTCATTATGTTTTTTTAAATTTCTTTTTTGAATCTTAATATATTTAGAGCCAATGCCTAACGAAAATTCTCTTAATCTCGGTTCTCTTCCCCAGAGACGTTTAGAGCTTCTGATCAAATAATTCCTGCCGTATTTCTTTTTTTTATAAGGATAAGGCCGCCATCATTAAAAATATTTTGTGCTAGTGATTTTGGGTGTATTTCAAGGCATTTTTAAATATTCAATTGACTACTTTGTGATTATAGTTTGTGATGCCACATTGAGGTCTTTGTGAATGTTCAAGTTTTTTCAATACACGGCAGGGTCGTGATCAATCTTAGAATTTTGTCTTGGCGCCTTTGGATTTTGCTCTATGTTGGGGGGCCATAACACGATATTGGTTTTAATATACTTAAATAAAGCAGGAGCTTGAAATCTAGTCTTAGGGTCGAATTTCTTCCAACGAACGAGTTTATTTGAAACGTTTTTGGCATTTTCACGTTAAACGTCGATCTAAATGTATACCGAGATATTTTACATGCAGATGTTGAGGTTTTATTTGGTTATTGATTCCAATAACGGGGCATGTTTCTCTACGCAAAGTATATATTATATTTTTATGAAGTTAACATATTTTTCGACATGTGGGCCACCATGAGTATTATTGAATAAAACTTAACCCGCAAGTCGGCACGAGAAGGCGTGGTTTCAGGGGCGTGCAATTTTTGGAGAGTCATTTTTGCATCAAGCCTCAACTGTTTGAGGGGTGGGACAAAAAATATTTGCACTTTAAGAAATAACTGACACCCTTATACATATGTATAAGCAGTTCTGTACATCGAAAAATTGGTATCCCTGCAACTACCATATATAATCATTACGATTTAACATTTTTTGTAATATTGCATTGATGTTTAATTGTTCATGTTATAGAGCTTTTTAAATTTGTTTATGTTTTAGAGTAGTCAATTGAGAAAAAAATTGTTGACACTAAGCGGTGGTCACACAATGCGGTGGTCACGTAACCGCCTGTTCCCTGTATTTTTTTGATTGCATTTGTACCTCTGAATATGTAAATAATATACATACATATGTATGTATAAATAATTTCAAAGACAAATTTGTTTGTTTTAATTCAAAACTCCCTGCTTCTGACAATTGTCTAAATGTTATGTTATTGTTATATTGTTATAAATGTTATGTTATTATCTGTTATGTTATTTGTAATAGAAATGCCTTTAATATCAAAATTTTGCTTTTCCTACCCTTGGCCAAAGGTAAAAGGGTATATACTAGAGCGACTCAAAAAAAAAGTGATTTTGTTACCCCTCTGAAAATAAAGGTTGATATGTTTTATGATGATTCCCAAAATATTTTGGTTCTAGTGTTGACCATCCGTGAACTGGACCATTTTTAAAAATGGTCTTTTTTAGTTTTTCGAATTTTTTTGTACTTTGCTCCAAGACGAAATAAATAAAATTTGTTATCATCGAAAAGGGTTTTTGAAGCAGCATCCAATGGTATATAAAACTTTACCACTTGCGAACTACATATTGCGATATGTAACTAAATACATATTTTCGTTTCGGATTTTCATACAAATTCTACTTATTTTTTTATTTATTTTATATTTTTTTATTGTAATTTTCACATTTTGATAAATTAAAAAATGAAAAAGTTTTATACCCATATTGCCTATATATATTGTATATGAAAAAAACATAAAATATATCGCGATTTTCGCGGTTTATGTGAATAATTACAAAAATATATAAATTAACATTATTTCTGCAATTAACATTAGATCTGCAATTTGAAAAGAAGATCATTACTTCCACATACATATGTAGAATTTGTATGAAAACCCGAAACGAAAATATGTATTTAGCTTAATATCTCAATTAGTAGGCCGCAAGCGGTCAAGTTTTATATACCATTGGATGCTGCTTCAAAAACTCTTTTTGATGATACGAAATTTTATTTATGTCGTCTTGGAGCAAAGTACAAAAAAATTCGAAAAACTGAAAAAGACCATTTTTAAAAATGGTCCAGCTCACGGATGGTCAACGCTAGAACCAAAATATTTTGGGAATCATCATAAAACATATCAACCTTTATTTTCAGAGGGGTAACTAAAACACTTTTTTCGGCTCCATACAACTTGAGTCGGTCTAGTATTTACATATGTATGTATAAGTTTGTCATTCTACAATAATTTGTAATTTCTACAATTTAGTCTTAGCCCCTATAAAGTATATATATTCAGTTCGAAGAGCCCAGAAACGATGGGGACAAGGTTATTACACATTTATGTCAGACACACTCCGTTAAAGTTTTTTATCTAAAAAGTACCAAAAAGAGCAACAAGCCGAAATTAAAGGGACTTTTTTTTATCAATATGAATGCTGCAAAAATTAAAAAAAAAAAACAATATTCAAGAATTATAAAAAATGGAAAGAATGCGAAATACAAAAAATAATAAATTATTTAACAGACTATCGAAAATAAACTCTAATAAAAGATGGCGTCTCTTATTTTGCGTCTGTATTTATGCACTTTTTGGTCAAATGTATGCTCACATCTACAAGTGCAGCAGTTCGCATTTTTGCAAGACTAAAATTTGTGACGTGAATTACTCAATAGTTGATAATTTAAATGTATAAAAGCACTTTATTAATTATTGCAAATTTTGATTTAATTATAAAACGAAATAACAGATACGAATATTTAAAACGTTATTTCATTTGCAATTAAAACGGAAACATGGAAGTAGTTTCTTGAAAGTAGACTTTTTCACATTTACATTTTCACAACACATTTACATTTTTCTACCTTCAGTCCAACTTTCAGCTAGCTTTTAATGAAAATTTCAAGAAAGCGATTTCATGAAAGTAAATGACAATAAATAAACAGTGTCGCCAATTGAAATTTTTTTTTTTTTCGTATATATAAAGAATTTTAATATATATCTTCAACTAAATATTTAGAACACAATGATTCTAATTAAAATTTATAAATATCATGAAAACTAATAAAAATAAATATTATTTTGAACGAATGCCTGAACTTCGGCGTGAATAATTGGCTCGGCAACTCTAAAACTTCAAATAGACAAAACAATAAAAAAACGAAGAAGAGAAATTATTGATAGAAGTTTGCCCTTTGACAACATTTTGATAATTAAATTTCACTTTCATGTAAATTTTCATGAAATTTTATTATTTTTTTGTGAAATTTGTGGTGATAATACGTATACAGAAATTGCATGAAAGTACGTTCATGTGAAACCTAGCATTTACACGTGAAAGTAATTTCTTGAAAGTCGCAATACACTCACACTTTTTCTCAAATACACTCACATTTATTTACTTTCCACCCAGCTTTCAACGATTTTTTCAAGAAAGTAATTTTTTTGACACTTTCTGTAAGTGAAATGACAGAGCGGTAAACACTGTTGCCTACGAAATCGACGTATTCAAATTTACAGGATTGTAGTAAATTAATAATTGTAAATTTAATTTATTTTGTACACACAAAACAATAATCTATGTAATTTTAGCAAGGCGAACATACTATTTGATAATAATGGTCGCATCTTCGACTTAGAAGTATATCTTTATTTATCGCACAAATGAAGTAGTGATGAAAAATTGTTCGCTATGCTTTTCTTTATATTGTGTTTAAAATTCATCTTTATATTTTTATACTTTCCCCGTTCGAAGAGAATGTTTCGTTATTTTCCCAAGTGGAGCATGCAAATCAAAAATTTTAAAGACGTTTATTTCGAAATGTATTTTTTTTGCATAATTATGACGTTGCAGCAAATGAGCATTATATAGACTTAGAAAGACATACAAGTAAAAAGTTTCAGAAGATAATTTAGTTAATTGTTCTACATTATGAATTGATAAATAACATATTACCATGAAATAAAAAAGGAAGGTAATTTTATTTAAATTATGTAACTGAAAAAAGTATATAGTTTTTTCAAATATGCTTACTTTATCAAAAAATAGTATTAAATTGAAATAAATCTATGTTCTTGTATAAAACTTTACATGTTGTGCAACTTCAATATTATCATTAATGTACGTCATTAGCGATTTTTAATCTATTTAAGCGGTTTCTGCAAACTATTGTTTTATAACAAATATTGACATCACTAATGGATTGGAATAAGTTAATACGATAAGTCTGCATTCACACGTTTCATCTTTTGATGCTCAACTCTTGTGTTTTAAGAAGAGGGAAGCAAGAAGAAAAGGGGTTGGTACGGAGATGCCCCTACTCGGGCAGTACGTTTTGTATTCTCATTCGTAGGTATATGCACAACAATGGCTGCATGTAAATTTTTTTCTTTTCTTTTTCTCTTTGGATCGTTTTGAAGCAAACAAAGTTGAAACCGGTTGCTGCGTGTGTGTACATAATGACATCTTCAAAAGGGAATTGAAATGAAGTTGAGCATGAAAAGATGAAACGTGTAAATGTACACTAATAATATGCATACAATTTTTCATTTTAATGTGTCATCATTTTTTTACATTGTTTTCAAACAATCTTTTCAAAAAATTTTAAGCCGTTTGTGTTGTAACAAACAAAATAAAACCATGGTTGTACGAACAAAGTAGAAGTACCAAAGTTGTAAAACAGGGCAGTATAAGAACCTTAAGTAAAAGTGAGGGTAAAATATGCAACATATTTCTCAGAAAAGAAATCGCCATTAGATAATTTTGCAAAAATACAAATATAAAATAACTTCGCTATTATTGGTAAAATTACAAAGTTTTTAAGTAATTTAAGCAAAATATTTAGATACATTTTCGAACATAGAAATTAACAAATTAAATATGTAGTTATATTTTGTAAATTCAAAATTTTTCTTTGTTGATTTATATGTGTACATAATGTTACAAAACTAAGTTTAAGTTAAGGGCATTGCGGAAAAATACCCAAAATTTCTCGTCCACTGTGTTTTAATAAACAGATAATCATTATACCCACACCACAATAGTGGTGTGATGTTTTTAACACCTTAAAATATTGATCATAGACCCACCTTAAGTATACCGATCGACTCAGAATCATTTTCAGAGTCGAATTAACGATGTTCATCCGGCTTTCTGGTAGGCTGGCTGTCCAAGTAACCTTCTGCGAAAAGTACAGGTTGCAATTTTGAAGAAATTTGATGGAATTTGGTAGGTTCTAATTGGCACAAGGACCAAAATAATTTCACATAGCCCCCATTCAAGCTCCTATCTGTAATATGGTCCATAAACCATCTAATTATGTTGGTATTTAGATTAAAGTTGGTCCAAACTTATTTTATTGCAATCGAAATCATCGGTCCATATTTGACCATAGCTCCCATACAAATACTACTCCCGAAAAAAGTTTTTAGTGCCATAACTTTCGAAAAAATGTTGGTATTAATATAAAAAAATGGCGACAATAACTTATAAGATAGCTAATATGTCATGATATAATGTTGTCCAAAATTAACCATAGGTCCTCATCCTAAATTCTTGTATAGCCGAAGATATTTAAATAATATTCGGCACAAAAAACTTTTACATGAATTATAACCTCGAAATAAACACATTTAAGCGGGTCCATTATTGTCCATGGCTCCCAAATAGGGTACACTAGCAGAAACTGTTTTTATATACTGTGGTGTAGGTTATCATATGTTCGGACTTGACCGACTATACTTTTTACTTGTTTTTTATTCAAAACGTGTGTTTAATTAGCATTCAAAAAAGAAATTTGAGATTAAAAGAACATTAATAAGATAATATTCAACACCAACATTTCGTTACATTTAAAAAACTTTTTTGCAAAAACCAAGAAAATATATTTGAAAGACTTGAATTTTTGTGTGACTTGGTAAATTTATTAAAATTTTCTTTTTTCCAAATTAATGTAATAAATCAAAATTTTTCGTTGAAGCAATAAAATTGCAATTCATTATTTTCCACATTATAAATCAATAAAATTATATTAAAATAAATCTGAAATACATAAAAAAAATTACGTGCCTGTTTCAAAGTGCCCACAAGTAATTCATCTACATTATGTTGTATGCCACTAGACGTTTCTATAAATTTGGCATCGCGTGAGGCCGCCAATGATTTTCCTTCTATAATTAAATTACACACAATAAAAATTAAACCGTAAATACAAAATTAATCAAGAATTTAGAATTATACAAAAATGAATTTATTAGAATGTAAAAAACAAAAAATAAATAGTTCATTAAATAAGTATAAGAGTTAAATGAACAACAGAACAATCAAAAACGAATAAGAGAATTGTAATTATAATTAAAATATTTACCTTGTGAGGTTATAACTCTGGAGCGAGCTAAATCAGCCTTGTTGCCGACTATAATAACAGCTTTATCTTTAGTGTAATTTTCCTGCCACAAATAATTTATTATTTCCTCAGCAACGCGAAACGAGGCTTTATCGACGATAGAGAACACTACAACACATCCGTGGGGTTCATATGTTGACAATGAATTTTCGACCTTCAATTTGTTAAAATGAGCAGAAAATGTAAGCAAAAATGCAATAAATAAATAAAGTATTATGTTCATTTTAGGTTAAGGAAATAAAATAAAAGTAATCGCTTTGTTTATAGATTTTTATTAGAATTTGTTATAGATAAATGTTGTTTATGTTACATGAAATTCAACTGAAATCTTTCAGCATGACTATAAAGGGAACTAAATTTGTATTATATCAATCAATATATCACTGAAATTTGGTGGGGGATTTTCGAAAGTAAGAGAAATCGGTTCGTAGCTTATAACAGGGTTAATGCGATTTTTATGAATGGTCCCCACAAAACCCTAAATTATGTTACCTCTTGTATACACAAAATTCATAAAAAGGAATGTCACTTTATTATATCCTCAAACACGTGTGAGTTAATCTGCGTATAATACCAAGAATTATTCGTATATGTCAAAAATGCTCATACCCATACAATTTGTATGTAACATACCGAAATAGCGTGACGGCAACGTTTTGCAATTGGAAAATCCGATTTTGACAGCGCGTTTAAAAGTGAAGTTTGGCGCTGTTGTTAAAAAATAATGGCAATTAAGCTATTTTTAGACAAATTTAGCGCTTCAATCTCCATTTTTTTTTTCGAATATTATGTGGGATTTTAAACAGGAAAGTGAATACTTACTGTTGCACTACATAACCGTGACGCTCCTATTTAGGTATGGTATATCAGCGTAAAAGCTAAAGGCTAGTTTACACTGTCACACATTTCTTAAATATTCCATAATACTTTGTGCGACAGAAATCTAATCAGTTTTGTAGTGAATGTCAAAAAATCTAATGTAACATTACAGTTTGTAGTCACACTATCATACATGCACATGCTTTTGTTAAAATGCAACCCTGATCCAATGAAAAGTATTAGTGTTTAGAAAATTTTCAAAAAATATTGAAGTCGTATGGGATGCCAAATTTTTCTTCGTAATACTTGTCATTTTCATAACATATTGCATTCACACTATCACAATTTTACATATTACTTAAGTTTTTGACATGTAAATACAAAGTATAATAGTGTAAACTAGCCTTAAGCAGAAGAAACCTTTTCCGTTCTTGTTTAGGTATGGCTGTAATAAGGACGAGGCCATTAAAAATATTAAGTAAGTTCATTAAAAATATTCAGAAGATTATTATAGCCTTGCATGTTCTCTATTAAAAATTTCTTCTGTGACAGCTTTATCGGCACAACCAACGAACTTCACCGGCACAACCTCGACGCATGATTTTATTCCTATAAGATGAAAGCTGTTTTTTCTATAGAAGAAAACATTTTCTCTTTGTTTGGGCCACCTCCTTTGTTGGAATTAAGCTCATTTTCAGCATTCCTCCAAAAAACCCTACTTACAGATTTTTAAACTTCCTTCTATTTTGCAAGGATTTTTTATTGTGAAAATGTGAGAAATTTCATGCAGAATCTTTATTTATAATAGGAGGAATGGGAAAGGAAAAAAATAACCGCGGATTGGGATTGGGCTGTATAGCTTTTAAAAGCGTTGAGAATGGGCAATTTTTAGTCAAAAGGGAGTTTCCTTTTGCAGAAAAAAGCCTGTAAAATTAATTGTCAAGTTCATTTAAGTCGTTTCGACGTAATTGTTTTTGATATTTATATTAAAAACAAGACCAAAAATTGTGACCCCTGGAAATATGGCCCAAGAAGAAAATTAAATGGTATAAAACACAATAACACGAAATTTTCGGGCATTTTTTTTATTTTTTTGGGGGTGGGGGGTTTTTTGCATTTCTTCGTTGGCAAATATAAAATGCAAATTGTAAGAAATGAAAAATTACACCAAAAATGAAAGGTAAAAATTTAGGGTGATTTTACATTTTAATAAATATTAATTATTTTATCAAAATTCAAGATAAAAATATAGATTTTTTGGTATTTCTAAAAAAGGAGTAAGATCAATTCAGGTAATACATGTACCAAGATATGCAGATTTTGTGAGGTTGATGACGAAACGTTCGAACATCTGATCTGCTGCTGTCCCGCCTGGGACTTTCAGGCGAAAATTTGGGGGGCAAATTATGAGCCAAACTGATATTTATCATCTTCACCAGACAATGTTATGGGCTTTATACGTAATCTGAGCCTAACATGGTGAGATGCATGGGCTGCACAAAATATCCTCTGGGTCGTGGTGCTTATAGCCTCCTACATACATACATACATAAATATAAAATGATATTCGTGAAGTAAAACTATTTTTATTTTCCAATAAAAATGTGCACTACTTTTTTATAAAATACTTTTTTTCTTATTTTTTAAAACACTTCACGTCACCTTAAAAATATTTTAATTTGGAATATTCAACAATTCAAAAAATGTCAACTAAAAATTTCTATGTATTTTATTATGCTTTTTGTAATAGTTCTATTCGTTATGAAAAGAAATAATTCCCATATTCAATTTCTAGGAATAGTATCAAAATTCCGAATTCTTATACCAAAGAGGAGAACAATTATCCGTCCAGCTTTACAGAGAAGCTTTAGTTAGCGAAGCTGGTGTTTGCTATACCATAGAGGAGAAAATCCTTGCGGCCGGCTGAAGGCCAAACCATGCTATATATCGTGCGAGTTAAAACAATAACTGTACAATTATACGGGAGATTAAAATTTAGGATTTTGAAATTCTGCATTTTTCAAGTAGGGATTTTTAAATTCGATATTTTGAATTCGAGATTTTAAGTTTCGGGCATATGAACCCAATCAATAATTTTAATTTAACTTTTTTTGTTTTTTTTTTTTTGATTTTATTTCAACTTTAACTTCAACATGATTTTTCATAATGATAAATTACTCCAAATTTAGGGTCACATTTCCTTTAAGTTTTGTGGCTATTTTTAAACGTTTTGGGGTGACATTTTATTTAAAAATGGTGTATTATTGCATTATTGCAAATGTGTATGTGTATTATTGCCTCAATAGTTCCAAAACTAATGGCTTAATCAAAAAATGATATTTGAAAGACTTTAATCTGCCGTAAATCTTTTGACGGATTGCATAATAAAATTGGGTGTGTTGTTTCGAAGTTAAGACCAGACCAAAGTCACAAATTTTAGAAAACACCTTAACATAGAATTTAAAATAATGTTGATTTATGCCGTTAGGTGTCTTTAGCGGATCAAAAAAAAGTGTTTATTCAGGCAATTTTTACTGGTTGCACCAGTACTTCTATTTGCTTTGTTCGGTGCAAAACTACCAGACTTATATTTTCTTAAACCACCAAAACTTTGTAATATTACAAATACCTACATACATATTAGGCTGTTCGATTAATCGGCTTTTTTTGTTGGATTAAACGATTAATCGATATTTGGCATTTTTGACTAATTCGATTAAGCGAATACAATTTTAAAAAAATCGATTAATAGAATAATCCAAAATCCATAAATGTTATAAATTAAGATATTTATCCGATAATTTTAGAAAAAATTGGTACTTGAGTAAATAAACATTATTAATTACAAGTATTTTAATATTTAATTAAAAAAAACAAAACAAACGTAACAATTCATACTAATTGGAAAAACCTTTACAACGATAAATAGTAAAACATGTATTGAGATCATATAATTTTATATGTACAAATAACACTGTGCAAGAAATTGACACTTTTTTTTCGTGACAAGCCGGGCACCTGGCGCTTTAACATAATTCGGGTACGCTGAATCCAGTGGTGCCCGCGGTTTTTTAAGATTGGCTCTGGTTTTCGAGATATACCGTTATTTCGAAAATGGAGGAGGTTGCACAACACATGTTCGCGTAACTCAAAAATGCTTTAGCTTATTGAAAAAACTTAAAAAACCGAAATTCCGCAATAAAATATATGGAAGCCCCCTTAAGGAATGGAGATAGCGGGTGGGTATGTTAAAAATAGATGATTGAGATGAAAAATAAAGTGGGGTTGGTCATACATTTGACCCATCTAGGGGCATCCTAGGCGCTGCAGGGGCCAAATTTAAGAATTTCATTAAACGGCCATATTTGTATGGTAGCCCCCTAAGGGGTGGATATATTTGGCAACTATGTTTTAAGAAAATGTTAAGAACAAAAAACATTGAAGGTCGGTCATACATTTTATCCCCCTAGGTGTGAATCCTAGGCCTTAGAAATAAATGATAGGAATGAAAAATAAAGTTGCGCTAATAAAACAAATAAAAAGCAGCGAATAATTAAAGTGAAATTTTTAAAATTTTAATTTTAAATAAAAAAAAGCGTTGGTGTTCAGTTTGTAAGAAACCTTACAAAAAAGGTGATGGGAACTTGTTCCGAGTTCCCAGTGAAGCAGCCGATAGAAAAAAATAGGAGAAGCATTGTGGCAGATCTTTTAAAAAAGAATCCGTAGTGTGTGCTGTTGTAAATTAAATAAAAGAAAATATTCAACATTTTTCATTTTTCGAATTTATTCTATGAGTTAAATTTCAGTTATGTATTTTATAAAGCTTTTTGTAATAGCTCTATTCCTTAAATTTTTTTTTTAGAAATGACTTTAAATACTACCAGACTATTATATTGTATTTTCCTGTTACATTTTTAACTCATAGAATAATTTCGAAAAATGAAAAATGTTGAATATAATAAAGTTGCTTATGAAAAAGAAATAATTCCCAATATCTATTTGTTAAAATAGTTGAGTTAAATACATTCAATTTATAAAAAAATATCACTATCCAGTGTGGCACAAAGAATGCTGACGAAGGCGTAGCGGGCCAGAAAATGCATTACATTCTGCTGGTGTCTAATAATTGTAAATTTTTCTGTACATAAATATACTTCATTGCTATCCAACGGAAAGCTAAGGTAAAAATGTAACAGGAAAATACAATATAATAGTCTGGTAGTGTATAAAGTCATTTCTAAAAAAAAAAATTTAAGGAATAGAGCTATTACAAAAAGCTTTATAAAATACATAACTGAAATTTAACTCAGAATAAATTTGAAAAATGTTGAATATAATAAAGTTGCTTATGAAAAAGAAATAATAATTGTATAAGAATTTTATTTATTTGCAATTGTTTTCATAAAATTCCAACATAAGATTAACTAATTTCTGTGTTTCAACGACGGTTGTCGCATTATAAAGAGATGCTCGAATACCGCCTACCGAACGATGACCTTTCAGTTGTATCATACCTACACTTTCAGCTTTGTCTAAGAAAGCTTTTTCAAAATGTTCATCTCCCTGAGCGCTGTCAATTCGGAGTGGTACATTCATGTGAGAACGAACATTTGCTTCGACTGGCAATAGAAAAATCCATTTGATTTGTCAATTATATCGTAATCAGTTTAGATTTGATTGCCGATTTGTTGAACATGCCTTCAACACCACCATTACGTTTGATCCATTTCAACCCTAAACCCATAGCATAAATGCTATTAAGGGACTGCAAGTAGAATATAAACAATTACCATTGAAACTTATTAAAAAAAACTTAACAATAATTACTAACCCAAAAGTTGGTGGCGTGCTTAGTAGAGTCTTTTTTATGCATTAGCATAAAATTTAATGCATACGGAGTCTCTCTAATGTGGTGGCCCAATAAATCTTCACGTGCAATAATTACAGTGGATTATGAAGGTCGAACATTTTTTTGTACACCGGCAAATATAACAACAAAGCCCTTTACATCGATCTTTCGACGTAAAAAGTTAGAAGACATATCGCAAACTAAAGGCACATCGTTGGAGATTTTTGGCACAAAATCAAATTCTACGCCATCAACAGTTTCACTGTCGCAGTAATATACAAAAGAAGCATTGGGATCTTAATTCGAGGTGTCCAGGCGCGGAACAGTTGTATAGTTAGCAAATTTTGGTAAAACCAAATTAACTTTACCCTACTGGGCAGATTCCTTGGCCGCCTTAGAAGACCAAGAACCAGTTTCGACATACTCAGCAGTGCCTGTGTGTCCAATAAGATTCATGCATACTGCTGTAAATTGGCTTGTGCCACCGCCCTGCACTAACAATAATTTATAGTTAACTGGTATATCTAACAATTCCCTCAACATTTTTGTGGATTTTTTATAAATTTTATCGTACGAAAATTTTTGCTTTTTGCCTTGATCAGCTGTTTTTGACAACAAGAAATTTTATTGCAAACACAAAATACATGTGGCTTTTTGTAATTGTAGAGTTGCACTTACCTTGTTGAATTCGCCTTGGCGCTTTCTTTATACAATTTCTTACAAAATTAATGGGCTTTATTAAAAAAAATTGTGTTCTAAAGAATTCTAGTGCTTTTTTTACAAAATACTTTGAGTTGTATATGAAATTGATTATCAAATTGAGTGCAGCCTGTGACACAGCTGTCAATTCAAACAAGTTTTGACAAGCAGTTTTTGTGAACAACTTGAAAGTGATATATTGAACGTGTGGCTCCAGGCTTAAAAATATTTTTTTTCATTTTTTTCAATAATAAGTAAAAAGTAACGGATTACTGCATTATTTCAGTAATCAGTAAAAATTTACTGGTTACCAAAATTGTTTTCAGTAAGCAGTACGCCCATGTATGTGAATTACTGACTAAACATGACTGTTTCTTTAAAATTTTTTTAAATTATTTGACTTAAATCTTTAAAAAATTATACATTCGAAAAAAAAACCATATATGTATTGTTATTCGATTAATCGGCATAAATTCTTCGATTAGTCCTTTAATTGAAATCAGGAATTTTAAATTCATCGGACAATTCATCGTCTAAAATTGTTCGATAAATCAAGAATGAATCAAGAATGAATCGACTGAACACCCTAATACATATATAAAATTTTATTAGAATTCGAAATTTAAAACTAATAAATAGACTTAAATTTTTATTTCTATCTTTAAATAAACAAAATCTAATTTTAAACTTTCAATTCTCAAAAATATTTTTAGTACAATCGCTTCTAAAGGAGTTAAGATCCGTTTTCTTTACTTCCCGATTTAAGTTCAGTTCAAAAATCCCCCACCGTGATTGCCACGCATTATATCCATCTACACCGTCTTTTGTATATATGAAAGCGACATAATTAAATAAAAAACTTACACTCATTTCCACACTTGGATGATCAATAAACACCAGTTCGGATTCTTCATCGTCCAACAGTATGCTAACGGTTTTCTCCCCAAATTCATCATCTAAAACTCAAATTTTTATTATTAACTAAAAAATACCAAGTATATTTTAAACAGTAATACGAAAAGGCTGTTTTTAAAAGACATGGAACTGCAATCAATTTAAACTGGGAATTCAAAAAGGATCGAAGGGAAATATTAGATTGTAATTTAAGTTAACAGGGGACTTTTTCAACTTACTGTGCAGTGCTTTAAACTATTGTTTATGATTTGTGATTCAAAAAAATTCTTGCAAAAACTACCAAATAGTTGTGTTTGGGTCATAAAAGAAGTAATGTTATATTTACTTACCTAAACTGGCATCGTAGGTGTGCATATATTCAGAAGTCATAAATTGATTAACCAAAGCTGTTTTTCCAACACCCGCATCGCCCAACATAACAACACGATAACGAGGAGGCGGAGGGGGCTCATAATTGTCTGAATCGTCATCTTCTTCGGGAGAAACTGGTACTGAATCCACATTTGCATAGCCACCACCGCAGCAAGAACCCTCGAATGGAGATCTTTCACTGGCGCTGTAAGTGGAAACCGTTGGCAAGTTAATATATTAAAGGATGTTATAATTTAAGTATCCGCAATATATATTTTACTATTTACCGACTATTTGTAGAATTAACACTTGTATTACTACGTGAACGTCTGGATATAATAGAGTCTCCGCAATTGACTACATTTCCTTTGCTGATTGAAAAATGCCGTAATCGATATAAATCATCACTTGCTCTGGGATTATAAGGACGGTCTGGTAATGAACAAACTCGAGGCCTAAAATGATCAGGAACTATTGAAGAAACCATATTACATTAACAAATATTCTTTGTACCATCGTTGTTTTAAATATTATTTTCCAACCTGGTAGTTCTAAAAAATTTGAAGTTCTTCGTTGGCGCCCGCGATTCGAAGCCTGAAACGCCAAAGGACCAATATCATCATTTGACACTAGTGAGGCATTTGAACACGCGCTTTTCATTGATTCACGTGAGCTACGCCGACTGGCTAAATAGGCTAATCCACCCTTCGAACTGCCACGTCTACGTGGCTTATAGCTACCGGCTGTAGGCGTTGAAGCTTCACCGCCATGTTTGTGTTTGTTCCTATCATTTTCAGAATCTTGAGTTAAATCACTGGTAGACTTTCTGTAACGCAAAGAGACCACACTGTCAGAGCATGTACGGTCAAGAGTTGAATGGGAACTATGAAGAACCTACATGGACACGATGAAAAGCAAATAAATAAATGCATGAATAGTGATTTATGGGACTAAGAACTACCTGATAACCAGGATTTGAAGTTATATTTATGGCATGTCTGCGTTTACGCATGGCAGCACTTGGCTCTACCAATGGACTTAAGTCTTGTGTTTGATCCGAGGACGTTTGTCTTGTGGAATTATCAGAGTAACTAAATGACGTGGTAGTTGTTGCTAACGTACTCGTTTCGGACTCGACAGACAATTGTGTACACTCAGTAACACACGAGTCGCGTTTCACATAGTAGTTGTTAATACCTAAGCCTTGGTAATCACCACCTGTATTAGAAGATACCGTCATTTCCCATTCATCACTACGTTTAGACGACGGATTTGTAGTGCTAAATCTGGTTAAATGATCCAGGGGTGTTGACCGTATCATCTTTTTGGAATTATGTCTTCTATGTTCATACAATTTTGGCGATAAGGGAGGAGCTTGCGACTGAGTTTCATAGTTACTATCTTCATTGTCGATATCATCGTCCGGTGAAACTGGTTCGTAGTATTCAAATTTTCGGCTGGGAGAATCCACCACAGGACTAATAGCTTCAAAGACAAAACTACGAGGCGCATGAGGGCTACGTCGGGGTGATACAGGTGTCTGACTTCCACTATATAGAAGGCAAGATGGCGAATCCATGGAATTTTCTTTCGAAAAACCTCCCTTAGGGCTGCGGGTTCCCGAAGTCGGTGTATGGTAATAGGAAGCCGACGAAGACTGACCACCATCATCGCTACAGTCATTTGCAAATGTAGTTGTTATTTTGGGACTACGTGGTGGTATATCCCGACTACTTGAGCGACTGCTTCCCAAAGAAGATGGTGACGCTGCATCCGAATAACTACTTTGGCAACTGTAATTACTACGCACTGAAGGACTGCGATGCGGCAGCGAAGGCATCTTTACACCTGTTTCGTAAGTATTACCATCAATTTGTGGTTGAAAGTTTCTACAAAGAAGCGTGTGATTGAAAAAATACACAGATTAAAGAAATTTACGACCTATAATGTAAGTGACATCCTAAAATTATCTTTAAAGATATATAACGAGCGTATATTGGGGTTTATATGTATGAACGCAGGCAGTAAGTGAGAATAATGTCTACCATATTAGTATAAAAACAAGTTTAATGCACACACAAATCGAAATAAGTATGTTTTAAAAAAGGGGAATGTATTCCATGGTTTACAACAAAAGTGCCTTTTTAAGATTTTAAATTGGTAGAAAAATTTTAATCAAATGTTTGCATCTTAATCTTGAAATTTTTGATTCTGGTAAAGCTTTGACAACACTCATAGAAAAGTGCATCTTCATATTGATGATGCGCTAACATCAGAATTGTGACATCAATGTTATTACAAATGGAATCAATGAATCAAGAAGTGACATCAATCCAATGACGGACTTCATTATAAAATTTTGTCATATTTGAAGCGTCATCTACGCTATGACTAAAGTGACATCAATTCGATGCCAAATTTTGTGTACACTGATAGAAAAGGCGTCATAAAGCTGATGTTTTTTGACATCAGTACAGACAAACTGTCATCAGTGCGATGACTTAATGGCTGTGGGAAAAATCGCCCAAAGAAAAATGGCCCAAAAAAAGAAATGAAAAATCGCCCAAAAAAATTCCATGTAAAATTGGGCCTAAATTCATATGAAAAGTGACCTAAAATTTTTGGGCTATTTTTCGTTATTGTTGGGTGATTTTTCGTTTTTTAAATTTTTTCATTAAATTTCATTATGAAAAATCACCCAAAAATGTTGTATGAAAAATGGCCCATTTTTTTTATTTTCTGCTCTATGGTATAACAAACACCGGCTTCGCTTACTAAAGCTTCTCTGCACAGACGGCCTTCGGCCGGGCGCAAGGATTTTCTCCTCTATGGTATAACAAATACCGGCATCGCTAACTAAAGCTTCTCTGCACAGCCGGCCTTTGGCCGGGCGCAAGGATTTTCTCCTCTATGGTATAACAAACACCGGCTTCGCTAAGTAAAGCTTCTAAAATCTGCCTTGTTTCCAAATGAAAGCCGACTATGCAGAGAAGCTTAAGTTAGCGAAGCCGGTGTTTGTTATACCATAGAGGAGAAAATCCTTGCGCCCGGCCGAAGGCCGGCTGTGCAGAGAAGCTTTAGTTAGCGCAGTGTCCATGGACACTATGACACTTTTTGGAGTGTCATAACGTCCATGGACACTATGACACTGGACGTTATAACATGCCACCGGGAAAAAATTCGTTTTTGCTTTTTGGGTAATTTTTCATTTTTTTTTTGGGCCCTTTTTCGTTTCTTTTGGGCAAAATTTCATATATAACTTTTTGGGTCATTTTTCATGTTCTGTTGGGCGATTCTTCATTTGGGCGATTTTTCATTTCTTTTTTTGGGCCATTTTTCTTTGGGCGATTTTTCCCACAGCCTGACTTAATATATCATGTCATAATATATTATAAATTTCTCAATTTGAATTAAGGTCAATTACAATGACTCAATTTGATGACAGTTTGAGATCGCACTGATAAAATGCTTTTTAAAACCGACTTCGATTCCTCATTTCTGTGATGCCAATGTATCATCCCATTGATGACATAATTTAAATTTTTGACCCTGATAACAATTTGGTCAAGTGATGTTTAGACTGACATCACAGTGATGTAAAGTGTCATGGGGTCAAAAACAAAGACACTTGTCATAGTACTGATGTCAAAATACATCAGCGTTGTGACTCCTTTTCTATCAGTGAATGTTTGCCAACTGGTCAGTTTATAATTTTAAAAATATTTTATGCATTTATTTGTTTTTAAAATTAGAACAATTTTAAATAAAAATAATTTATGGCTAAACTAATGTAGCGACTTTAGCAATCAGAAAATGTTTATCGCAAAGATTAAGTCCATAACATTTTGCCTAACTTATATTCGGGAATATGGGGTTTTTGTAATATAAGAAATTTAAAGCGTTGCCACATAACCTTTTTAAAGGCTAAATTTTTGTAGAATGTTAGGTCATCATCGAATTTTTGTTTCATCGAAAATTATAAATCCGGTTTCGTTGTAGCGAACTCAGTCAAAATTTAAGTATTTTCAGTTTTCGGATTAATTTGAGACTTTCATTTATGACGTGGGTTCGTAATATTTTGATATTTGGTAAAAAAAATTGCAAAAATCCTAATTATTTATCACATAAAGTTACAATCAAAAAGGCAAAAGTAACTTTATGATATATTTAATGAATAACATTTTTGCTTCGGATTTTATTTCACGCTGGCATTTATTAAAATTTAGATTATAGTTTGGAAATATGTTCACATTATGTGTTATGAAAATAAAGTCTTTCATATGGTGCCCATTATTTGCTTCGACATGACGTGCCTCTTCCAGAGCACGTTCCATAACTTTTCTTTTTATTACAGGTCCCAGCTCATTCAGTTATTTACTGATATTCGTCTTAAGCTGTTGGATGGTTCTTGGCTTATTGGCATACACCTTTGCCTTGAGGTTTCCTAAAGAAGCCATTAAATCGGTTGAACGTTATAATCAGAAAAACACAATATCATTTCATCGCCAAAAAGTTCTTGCAGAGTTGGACGAGCTGTGGCTTCAGTATTAAATGCCATTCATATCAACCGCAACTTGATCGTCGTTTTCGAAAAAATATGGTCCAATGATCTTTTCGAAGTTATTCCACATTGGATTTTGCCCATATTATGCAATTCTGTCTATTCACGTGTACATTGAGGTGAAATGTTCCTCATCACTCATTTCTGGATATGATCATTGTGTCTGACTTAAGAAAATTTAACAGCGTTGGTTCTTTGTTCTGGGCTGAGTCTTTCCATAATAAATTTCCTAAATTTTTCAAAGTTAATTTAAAAAAAAAACGCAAACAAAAAATATATTCACCTTCTAAATCATAAAGTAACTTAGGCGCCAACCGTTAGGAACAATTTTACACATATTTTGTTTTTTTAAACTTTAGAAAACATTTTTAAATTTCCTTCGATGTTGTTTGGAATACTTTCCCCTTATACGTGTCAATAAATCCTCACTCGTGCTTTGTCCAAATTGTTTAAGTTTTCACGTCACGTATACACAAAATCAAGTGTCTACAGAAATAAGAAAATAATTACATACCTTGGAGGTTTGGGACATTTGTAGGGTAGTGGTGAAGATGATGCTCGGATTGGAACTTTAACTGAAGTCTGACTTTGATTAGCCAACGGCTTGACACCATTGCTACCCTCATCCCAACTGTAATGATGTTGTTCCATTTTGGGAATATGACGAGGACTCGTTGGTTGATGTCTTGGGCTTGACATTTTGAAACAAATTATTGCTTAATTTTTGTTTTGTTTAAAGTTTATAATTTTAATTCATGTTGTTAAATTTCTTCTTCTAGTTAATTTGATTTAGGTTTTATATTTTTACATAAGGATATTGCAAAAAACTTTTACATAAAAAAAAACCGTAACATTTACACATACATACACATGTGCAAGGATTAATTCCCAGCAAACACAAAGTCCAACCTTTTATATAAAATTACTTTATCATATGATATCAAGCACGGTTTTTAAATATTTTTTAATGGTTTAATTTTAGAATTTGAATTATATTTGATAATGATTTAAATACAAATATTTGACGAACAATGTTTTATCAAATTGTTACCAAGTGTTATTTTCAAATGAAAACAATAAACTTGGCAACACTGAATTAAAACATTTAGACATGCCGATAAGAGTAAAATTACATAAAAACGGCTTGCTTGTTAAAAAATTTAAAATTTGTGAGTAAAACAATAATAATTCTGTAAAAGAATACAAAAAAGAAAAAAAGAAAACGCTTATGTGAAGAAATTTATTTTATGGTCGTGGTGCTACGCAGAGCCAAGGCAATTCTAAAAATAAGAAGAAGGATTTTTTCTTTCAAAGAACCTGATGACAGACAGAACGCCATTTCATCCTTCAGCAGCAGCGATGATGCAAAGGCTGGGCTTTTGAGATCTCAGTTAAACTAGGCTTAGTTAATCTGAAAACACATTTGTGTTGTCATTACCAAGCTTGTGTACAAAAGTTTGACCGAACAGCTTAGTTTTGCTTAAAATGTGGGTATTTAATAAAATAGTAACAAAATCACATTTCGAAGGAAAAGTCCGAGTTTCAAAGTACGTTAAGCTAAGTTTAACTTTAATCGACATCTCAAAAACCCGGCCTAAGTGTTTAGCTGACAGTTTTTTTTAGTAAATTTAGAAATAACAGAAATATGAATTAACAAAACACAAATAATTTTTCATTTATTTTTCACATTGTATAACAATTCACATTTAAAAACCATTTTGGGTGAACGTTTGAAAGCAAGTTGAAAATAAATGAATTTCCGAATTTGAAAATAATTTCCATTTTTGTTGAAAATGCCGTGTTTTTTTAAATTATTACCAAATCGTTTTCAAACGTATGTATGTACATATGTCGTTTGAAAATGGGTTTGGTTTCAAATCATTTTAAATTTGAAATTAAACCTCCGTGTTTGTTGGGAACAGTTCACAGGAAAATTTGTTTCGTGCCTTCTAACCAATAACTTTCTCTGTTTTGAACTTCAGTTAACTAAAACAAAATAAAAAGAGCTGTCACAAACGGATTTAAGTTTTTGCAGTTATTTGTTAAAATGTATGAATGAATAAGTGTTTGTGTTACTGCTTCAAGCATAAAATTCTAAGCAAATACAAGGGTAATAAAATAAGAGCCTGTCGCACACTGCGTTATCTCCGAACAAAACTGAACCAAAATAGAAGTGGTTGTAAATAAAGAAAAAAAAAAAAAATGGCATGACACGATAAAGAATTAAGTTTAGAAAAAAGCGGGCCAATAATATATATACTTTTTGAAAAATGCATTTACAAAACTATAGAAAATTTTGTAGAAGCTCATAAAAAATTAAACGAATATGTCTAATTTCGAAAATTTCTTTTTTTAATGCACTAATAGCCGTTTTCTCATTAGCCGATTATATTTTGTCCCAACGAAAAACTGCATATTAAAGCAATTTGATTTTCTCAATGTCATTAGCTTCTAGTCTGTCGTTAAGTACATATAAATTCAATCAGCTGACACCCAACTTTTTAAATGTATTTTGATAGGCGTTTCCAACTTTGGGTGCCCCGGTAGGCTAGCTGGTAGTGAGCAAGTCTATCAGTACCGGGGTTGCGGGTTCGATTCCCGCCAGAGACTCTGGTCTCCTGCAGACAAGCAAAAAAGCTTCGCGGGATTTAGTGTAGGAATAATAAAAAAAAAAAAAAAAAAAAAAAAAAACTGAAAACAATGTATTTTGTCGGTATATTGAGAAAACCAAAATCGTTAACGATCAGTTTATCGGTTAATAAATTTATCTCGACATTGAGTAACAGGCAGTTGGTGGACATATTGAGAAAATGGCCATAAGACTGCTATTTGTATTTGCTGCCTTCACAGCACTGAGTGTTAAAGGGACAATCAGAGCTAAGAGTGGGTTTTTAATATCGAGCTTAATCTTAGCAGCAAACTATTATTAATTAATCTAAGAATAAATTTAATTGGACCTAATTGGGTTTGACGTTTTTTAGTCTTAAGGCTTAAACCTCCCAGCATTGCACTACTGAATAACAAAAATGGCAGCAACATATTTTAAAATGGCAACTTTTCATCAATGCAATGCATAAAGAAGAAATTCCACCCTCTTAATTCTTATAAAAATAAATTTACTTCTTATAATTGTTTTATTTATGTTTTCATATGTTTCAGAATCACTAATCTATATCTTCACTAGAACAATCCATTTTTCATTATGTGTATGTATTCTTTCTTTGTATTTGAACAGCTGCTTTGGTTGTACATTTATATGTGATGACATTTGTTTATTCAGCTTAATCCACCAACATTGGCTACTTAAACTGGCAAATAAAAGTAATTAATCCTCATCTTAAAAACTAAAAACACAGATTAAAGATGACTTAATCTCTGAAATCCATGTTACTTAGAATTTAATGTTTGATTTTTTAACCATAACGCTTTATAGAACGTTTTGTCATTCGAGCACAACTTGTGTTCTTTGCAGTGATGGGATAAACTAACTCGAAAACTTTTTCGTGTGATGATTTTTTTAAACTTTTGACGTGAATTATCAAGACAGAAATGGATCGATCAAACTACTTTGACTTTTGGTAATGAATCACCATCCTTGGTCACTGTAAAACGAAGGTTTATCGTGGCCACAATTAAAAATGTAGTAAAGGTCGTCCAAAATCAGCTGTTATGCCAAAAATATGTAGGTATTACCTGTGTGCGCAAATTTATAAAGCTAAATCGTCAAGCAACCGCGAGACTATGAATATATTGGACATTCTTATAATCAGTATCAACAAGCAATTGCATAATCATTTAGCTGTCAAAAATATTTTTTTGCATTAGATCTCGCAAAATTTGACAAAGCCAACGTTTTTCGGGCATTGATACATTCCAAAACCATACTTTTGTGGTACCTCAATCGAATTGAAAAAGTGAAAGTCACTGTATTCATTTGAGTGCTGCTGAACTTTTACTATTTTCCAAGCAAAAACAAACAATTTTCAATCGTTGTACCGTTATTAAGTTGAACAACAACAATGCCTACGGCTGCTAACAAAGAATTTTTGTCTGGTTTTTATTTTTTTTACAAAATTGTCAAATGTAATTTGTGTCGCGAAAGCATTTAACTATTTTGCAGTATTGATTTTTTTTTTTTTTGCAATTTTACATTATTTGTATTGAGTAACTCACAGGCAAAAAAAAAAAAAAAATACTTTTATAAAAAATAATAGAGGTAGACAAGTTGAAAATGATAAGAGGTCAGTGGACCCATTTGAGTACACTCTAAAAAGTCGGTTAGAAAAAATTTAAACTTTTTTCTATTTATTTTTTTTCCTTATTTAAATCAATAAATACAGATAAATTTAAAAAAATATAGCCAGTTTTCATTTGACCTTTAATAGATAAATAGTATTTCGATAACAATAAATCCATTTTCAATAATAAATTTCTGTCTGTTCATTATTAGGCTCAAAATATACATAGCAGCACTCGTAATTATAATTAAAATTTTGCACGAAACGCATACAAACATTTATGTTAAGCACTGGTCATTTTCATTACCAGTTATTTTTTTTAATGATTTTTAAAAAATTTAATCTAATAATAAAATTTTCTTTGCATTACTCATAAATTTATATTGAATACCGCTTTCAAACTCCAAGAAACGTGGTGAAATTTGTTTCAACTAAAAATCTGTTACCCTTAAAACAAAGTTAAAAGGGCAAAATGTGATTCATTTAAATTTTTAAGGCTGCATCTATTTTTTTTTGCATTTATTTTGAATTATTTTTAATGTAAAAAAAATATGTGATTTTTATACCCTCTACCACTAGTGGTGAATGAGGATATACTTCGTTTATCATTCCGTATGAAACTTTTTTAATGATCATCTTATACCTGTGTCAATTTAGCCATGTCCGCCTGCCTGTCCGTCTGTTAAAAACACGCTTACTTTCGAAAGGCTCAACAAATAACAATATTGATGAGAAATTATTTATAGTTCATTAAGCAGCTTGGGAATGAAATCTAGCATAATCGGCAAAGCAGCAAAGAGTTATGAACCCACATGTGGAACAACATCCCTATAAATTTATATTTTTGTGCCAAAAATTAACAAAAATTTAAAGTGTTTACAGAATGTACCGATTCTCATTAAATTTTGGACAAATTCTTTTTATATGATTGGAAACCGCGCTAAAATCTTATGAAGATAGGTCCATAATTTACAGTAGGCCCCACGTAAAGCGTTCTTCCTAAAATCTTTTAAAAAAGCATTGAATTATAATAAATTTGTAAAATTCAGATTCGGCTTAATTTAATTTTTTTAATATTTTTGATGAGCGATCCTTAATTAACGATCGGTCCAACATAAAATCCGCTCTTGAAAATTACTTTAATGCACTTCTGAAACAAATCAGTATATTTAATTTTACTTAGGCAACGAATTATACTACTGTGAGGTCGGGTTTTATAAAGATTCGATTTTAATTTATACATCCCATATAACGGCCACTCCTGAACAATTCGTACTCTAGGAGGGTATTAAAGATTCGGCTTAGCTAAATATAGTACTCTTACTTCTTTTATATTTTATTTCCCAATTTAATTCTAATAGACTATAAAATACTAACGGCCAATTTCACTAAGTTCAGTTATAATTAACTATCAGAAAACAATCGTTAACTTTAGGTTAAGGTAATAGTTAGTTTTAACTGAACTTGGAAAAATTGGCCGTAATTCGTGTTATTTTATACCATGCTAATTATTTTGTTCTGTTTATTTATATATAATATTTTTAGCACTTTTTCAGCATTTGTTAGCATTTTTTTTCACAAAAATCTACAAAAACACTGTTGCTAATCATATAAAACATATTAATTTAATATTAACCATAGCATGATCTGAGGCAACCATAATATGTTTGCAGGTAGGGGTGCCAGACGTACTGTTTTTAGCAGTTCATGTACTGATTTTTTTTCAATTGCACCGTTTAATGCACAACGCCTAAAACAGTACTCAAATGTTCCGTTTTGTACACATTGTTCTGATTTTTGTACTGTTTTTTTGCTTTAGTCTACAAAAAAAATTTATTACGAAAATCCCTGTTAAAGTAATAGATAGTTGGGTGTTTCGGATGGTATGCTATCAAGTCATATTGTCATAATATCCTAATATTTTACAAAACAATACAAAAACATTTAAGACCAAGAACAGGCGATGAAACACAACTGCAAAGAAACCCTTTTGTAATTATTGGTTTGAAACCAGTTCCAATAGTATTCCACACACTCCGCAACCTTAAGTGTACCAAAATGTGATGAAATTATTACAACCATTTCGGGTTTCTTTGAGATCATATGAAGCCGGCGTGCAGGTAACTCGCATGCAGGTTTCAAGGCAACTAATATCCAATGCGTTTTAAATCGGTTTCGAAATGGTGGCTTCAGGTGTGGCCTACCAATAGAGTCTATGGCATAAACTCAATAATAAGTAAAAGTTGCAGTTTCGTTACAGTTGCGTTCACCGTCTCTTCTGGGCCTCAGAGAACTTTTGTTAACTGGCAGTTAAAAATTGTTAAAAATTAAAAAAATTATCTAGGAAACAATCACGTTCTCAAATTCTGTACGATTTTTGCAACGATATGTGTGGTGAAAACTGCTTTAAAAACCAATATGTTTAAAGAAAATCTTACCAACACAATCAATTCATTCATTTTTTAAGCAAAGTTAAGGTTTTCTCTCTTTGTCTCTTTCGATGTAGGCCATTCTTATATGGCTTACAGCATTCTAATTGTTTTCCCCTCTTTATAAATTGAAAAAATCGTTCCTTTTTGCAAACATTTTATAACAAAGAAACATATAAACCAAAATTTTCAAACATTATTCATTGGAACATGAAATTTCGCCATATGCTACGTTTGTGATGTTTGCTTAAACGCAAATGGTGTCATTTCGTTTATGAAACGCCATAAAATTAAAATCGTTCATTTACTTTTCAAAGCTTAAAAAATTTAATAATTTAAATAAATAGTAACATACGAGTACGTTTTCTTCAAAGAAAAAATATGTACTGTTTTTTTCTTGGTTATACTGTTTTTCTTTGTATTCATTGAACTGTTTTTCCGAATTTTAAATCTGGTTACCCTATTTGCAGATGGCAATAATATGATTGAGGAACCGTCATATGCTTGCAGATTTTTTTAAAATAGTTTTTCTCTGCTTTCAGCCCAATGTAAAATTTTTGTTTGTTTCTTCTTATTTTGTCTGTAAGACGAAGCACTGTGTCCCGCGAGCAAAAATTGTTGCTTCCGAACTTTTGTTTGTTTGCTTAGGCTGCAATGAGTTTACATGTGAACAGACGAGTTTCATTGTGTATACACTCTCATACATTACATATGTATGTACATATGAGAATAATAGATGCATACATGATGAAAAAACCAGGTGGCATTTCTACGCCAGATGACAATTTTTTGCTCTAGTATTGTTTGTCTAGTCTTATGTCAAAGTTTTGTTTGTGCTTACAAAAATTCCACGTTTTATGTTGTTATTAGTGTATTGTGTATTAAAAATAAACAAGTTATTGCCCGTAATGAAAAAATTTGCTGAAAATTTATTTATTTCTTTCATCACGTTCAGCGGCACAATTTGATTTTTCTTTAAATATTTTTTGGCACGTGTACAAATTAAATTAAATTTCTATATGTAACAGGCAGGCCTTCGATATTTGCCGATTCACCGGAATTTTTTCCTTCTATATTAAAAATATGCCGACTTTCGGTCAAAATATAGCGATTTTTCGATAAACACTTAAGACACTTACGGCCTTAAGGCCATTTCAGATAAAACTTTTGCTTCGCGTTGCGTTACAGATTCGCTTTGACATCTAAGATTTTTTTTTTCAGTATTTATTTATTGAGTCTTTATATATTAAATATGAACTAACAATAATTAATCAATTCTTATCTTAATATTTGCTTTATGTCCTGCCAGTGACAGACAAAAAAAAATTTCGTCTTCACGGTTTCTGTTCACATGTGTATCACTAGATTCAGACCGTGATTTAAAAATCATGTCTTTTTTTTAATTCCTTTTGAAAGTTGCTTCCAAAAACACCACAGATTCAAACGAAGATTTTTTCCCCATGATTTTAGGGTTGATTTTTCCCCCATTATCGGTAATTCATCTTTACTTGCTTATTTATAAAAACAAACAATTTTAATGCGCTCCATGTTTTGTATTGTAAAGAGATGTTGCCACATTGAAATAAAAAATAAAATGAAGCAACATAACAAAAATACGAATGGGTGCAAAGAAAAATATAAAAAGAGCCACATAGATCAGAAAACGTGTTTTTTTCTCTACCCCGCTTGCTTCACAACACCGTTCGCCAACAAACACCAAAAATCATGTCTTAAAAAACATGGAAAAAATCACCGTCTGAACCGCGTGTAGGTGTTTATCGCTCATCTGATTGGGTGAGTGCTGCAGTGTCACTTGTTCTTAAGCGAGTGTGGCCGCCATAATTTAAAATATTTCGAGCTAATGGATTTGGGTGCAGTTCCAGCCTTTTTAAATATTTGACTGCATAGTTCGTTATCATAGTTTTTACTAATGGCACATTGAGATACTTGTGGATATTTGAGTTTTTGAAGTACCAGGGGGCGACTGTGATTATTAGAAGAAGTTTATTTTGGCGCCTTTGAATTCTTTCGATGTCAGAAGCCGAGGCAGTGCCCCATAACTGAATACCGTAGCATCAAATTTACTTTAAGATAGAGTTGTAAAGCAGAAGTTTGCAATCGAGACTAAGAATAAAATTTTTTCCAATAAGCCAATTAAATTGAATTGCTTTTAGTTTCATTTGAGTTAATTTAGCTTCTATATGCCATTTCCACGTTGAACGCCGATCTAGATGTATACCGAGGTATTTTACATGCGAGTGTTGGGGTATTATTTGATTTTTTTTTTAATAGGGGGGCATGTTTGCCGACGCAATGTGAATGTTATATGTGCGCATTTTTGCTCATTGATCTTTATCCTCTATTTTTTAACCACCTTTCTAGTTCAAATATATGATCCTGTAAGTAACGAGATGCTTCTTGAAAGTTTGCGTGTACGCTTAGAAAAGCTGTATCGCCCGCAAATATTAAGGTATGGGTGTAGCTGCTTGTTAGTAAGTCCGAAGTATAAATTAAGTATAATAGAGGGCCCAGGATGCTGCCTTGTGTGACTCCAGCGTTAATTAGCTGTGGAGAACTTAAAAATTCGCCTTCTTTAATAATAAATTGACGACCGACTAAGTAGCTTTATAAAAGCTTGTGTATGTTTGCTGGTAAGTTTTGCTGCAATTTCAGTAGTAAAACTTCATGCCAGACTTTATCAAAAGCTTGAGACACATCGATGAAGAGTGCTGAGCATTTTTTTTCTTGACATTTACTATTCGATGAGTTTGTTCAATTGTGCTGTGCTTTCTTCTAAAACCGAATTGATGGTTTGTAATACATCTATTTTCATTAAAAATCGGCGTTAATTTTGACACTAGTAGTTTCTCAAATAGATTTGAAATAATAGATAATAAGCTAATAGGTCTGTATGACTCAAATTTTGTGTGATCCTTTCCTGGCTTTGGTATCATGGTTACTAAGGAAACCTTCCATTCTTGAGGGTAATATTGAAGGCGTAAAATAGCATTAAAAATAATAAGAATAATTTTCTTTGCTATACTTGGTAGCTCCAAAAGCATTTTATTATTGATCTTATCCATACCGGGTGCTTTCTTGGTGTTTAAATCACAAATAATCTTTTCGATTTCTCTAAACACGAATCTTAGGGGAATAGCTGCTGTAATATTTATAGGCGGTAACACGACTTCTATATCGTGATATGTATTAAGGGTAAATACATCTAAGATGAAATGTACATACTTATACGAGACATTTCACATTAAGTACTTTTAAAGCAGAGCGAAGCGAACTCTCATCTTTTGGCGCGCTTTGGCACAATCATCTAATATAATTTTCTTTTATTTTATATATTTTTTTTGCAAAATTCAATTGCAATAAATATCTTCTAATAAAATGTTTATTTTTATTTTTATAACAAATAGTAAAATAGTATGAATTTCTGTAGAAAGCAACAACAATATAAAAATTTTTTTAATTTGTTTTTGATTTCATTGAAATGTTTGCCATTGCGTTGCGTTTTACACAATTAGGCCCTTAAGCTTTTAGTTTGTTTTAGTATAACTTTTTAATATTGGGTAACACAGGAATGCATACTACATTAAAAAGATAAACTGGTTAACCAACAGCACAACAGTGAGTTTTTTTTTTGCTGATATTTGCAACATCTGGGCTATTTTACAAAGTAATATGTAAAAAATAGCCCAAATAATTTCCATTAAAATTTGGGTGATTTTGAATAGGAAATATCACCCAATTTTTTGGGGCGATTTTTTGTAATTTTTGGGTAAACATTAATTTTTAATATAGCTGAGAAACAGATTTGAGCGGTTTTTCGTTTTCTTATTTCGACAAAATTCGAAATCCCGAATCGCTAACTAAAGCTTATATGCATAGCCGACCTTCGACCGCGCGCAAGGATTTTCATCTCTATAGTATAACAAACACCGGCTTTGCTTACTAAAGCTTCTGAATTCGGCTTTGCGCCGGATGCCATTCACGTACAAAATATAGTACATGAATTTTCCAAGGCAGTAACCGATGACCAACGCATGGCCCATATTTTTGATTAGCTAGAGGGCCACAAGAAATACAGCCAACTTGAATTACGTTGAAGTATGATGGATTGAAATTTCCAATTTTTTGTTTTATCAAAATTTTTTTAATACTTTTTGTATAATAAAATGTTAACATGTTTCGGCTGAAGTTATCGAACTACTTCATGAGCAGAAGTTTAATGATTTTTTGCGAACTTTAATTCAATCAAAGTTCTGGTGGATAAATACTAGAACGGGATACTTTATGGCTTTTAGAGCAAAACATGATTCTTCTCGAGAAAAAGAGCTTTGATATATAATACTTTAAGATCCGACTTTATATGACCTTTGCTCCTTTTGTCTCGGCTTTGTGGCGAAATGTTCAAGAGAGTTAAGAGAACCGTGAGGTATGGTCGCAAGACAGGAACTCACGTTAATCAATTGGATGAATCTGTCCATATAAACCTTGTGCCCAAGGTCGCAATTTTGGAGTCCGGAGTCTTTATTCGGTACCGCGGGAGTCAGGGTCCTAGGAACTTCGGTTCTAGCCTGACTTTTAGTACGGACCTTCAGGTAGTATTGTGGTGGTTGTGGTTTATACTTAAATCGCAATTAGAGAAAGTTGATCAATGTGGAAGTGCATTGCAACCAATCGCTGTTATGCAAAGACAGTAGGAGTCTTAGAAGTACCATGCCAGTGTCCAAAATACATTTCTTTAATTGGAACCTTTGCTCCTTTTGTCTCGGTTTTGTGGCGAAATGTTCAAGAGAGTTAAGAGAACCGTGAGGTATGATCGCAAGACAGGAACTCACGTTAATCAATTGGATGAATCTGTCCATATAAACCTTGTGCCCAAGGTCGCAATTTTGGAGATAATTTGATGAAATTTGGTACATAGTTTCTAATTATAATGAAAATGGGGAGAAGGGCTCCATAATTTTACGTAGCCCCAAATCAAACTTCTCTCCGAAATATAATCTTTGAATCCATAAATCATCTTATTATGTTGGGTTTCAGATTAAATTTTGTTCAAACGTATTAAATCATTTTATCATAGATCCACTTTTAAACAACCTTCGGTTAAATAAATGATAATAGGTTTAAAGTGATAAAGTGAATGAAAAAATAGTATAAATGTTGAATGCATCGATACCATACACAATTCTATAGTCCAGAAAAGCGAATCAGGTAATGCTACCACAAGATCAAGTGTTGCTTTTAAGTTTTTTTAAACATACCGCTTAAAAAATTTCACAAAAATTTAAAGCTGCCATTAGGCTTCAGGCAATTTTAAAGCAATTTATTTTCAAGATGTCATAAAGAAAGCAACTTATAAAGCCAACAGAAAAACCTGCTCATTAAAATTGTAATTATTCTTGAACGTTAATTGATACCAGTGTTGTAATTTTGTAAGAGTTATCTTTTTATGTAATATGTGTATGTATATTTTTATATTATGTTTTTTTTTTAATAAAAAGAATCAAAACACATGCAGTGTAACGAAAAATTAAAAAAATTTTTTTTCGAAAAATAATTTTCCTTTTTTAAATCAAAAGTTTTTTTAAAAATAAATATGACAACACTGATTGAAACACTCAACTTGAAAGAGGGAATGAAAGCAATTTCGTTTTAATTTTAAAAAAGCATGAGTAAATTGGTAAAAAAAAAAGTGGATTGGAAAAGGTATGGCGAAATTGGTACAATTGTACCTTTTTGGGTACTATTTACACTCGAAAAGTACAATAGTACACCAGTGGCTAATTTAGTACAATTAACACTCAAGTTTCAACTTCAAGTTTTTTATATATATGTATGTACTTCCTGTCAAAATTCAAAGATGTGACATTTAGTTTCAAGATATCACAAAAAAAAAACCATTTATAAAGACAACAGAAAAGTGTTCTCATTAAAATTGCAATCAGCTATTGTCTTGATTGTAAATTGAAACACACAATTGAAGAGAGAGTTCAAAAGCCATTTCGCATCAAATTTTAAAAGTATGAATATATTAGTGAAAAGGTGTAAGTGTATTGAAACTTGAAACAAAATTTGGAGCAAAACAGGTTCGTGTAATTACTAAGTAAGGAGTCTTCTCAGTTTTAGGAATTTCATTTGGCAACTCATCATTTCAGTCATATTCCCAACAAAGTCGGAGGTTTGATATCAAATTGAAAATGATTTGAAATCAAACCTTTTTTCAAATCATAGCATTCTTAGCAAATTGGGGAAATTATTTTCAAATTGAGAAATGCATTTATTTTCAACTTGCTTTCAAACGTTATTCTCAAATGTTTTTTAAATGTGGAGCATATATGAAAAATATTTTTTTTAATTTAAATTCATTATTTATTTAAATAAACTGTGAGCTTTACATTCGGCACCATAGCTTAAAGATGAAATAGTGTTCTTTCCATCCTCCAATTCTTGCAAGGACGAAATACTTGACTCCTTTTTGTTTTGAGGATTGTCATGGCGTAGCACCGCAAGCGCACAACAAATTTATAAATTCTTCACTTTTCCGTTTTATTTTTATTTACATTCTTATACTTTGTAATTAATTTTTTACTCACAAATATATTTTAGCAACAAATTAAGGTTTTTTAAAGGCGAATTCACTTCACGTTATATGTTACTATTCTTTTATTGTGTAACACATTTAACTTTAATCGCCATTTTTTAATGTTCACATTTATTTTTCGCTTCAGTGCTGTCAATTTTTTTTTTGATTTAAGAATAACATTTGATAACAATTTGATATCAAATTGATAAAACATTGTATGTCAAATGTTAACATTCAAATCATTATCAATTTAAATTCAAATGTTAAAATCAATCAGTTGAAAAAGGTTTGAACATTTTGTTTGATGTCAAATGATAAAGTCATTTCATATCAAAGGTTTGACTTCGTGTTTGTTGGGTAACTGTAAATGCATGCATACCCAAGAATGATAGAAATAAAGATAACGCCTTGCGCATGTGAAGACGTAGTATTTCCCTTATAAAGGTTACCATGGCTTTTTTATATGAGAAATTTATAATTTCTTGGAAAAAATGTATGTATTGCGTGATAGTTGGCTACCCTACAATTAATTTACTCAGAGAGTTTTAAAAAAAATATTATATTAATTGTCAAACAAACTAATAATTTTAATAAATATTTTTTATTTTAAAAATTGAATAGCGTAAAAAAAGAGTGAAAATATGAAGTGTGCAGTGGGCAAATGCAAATAAAGTAACAGTAAAAAAAAATACAAGTGAGAAATTGTGTAAATAATAAAGTTTAGCGTGTTTTTAAAAATATGCTAAAATTTTTGGCTATATCTGTATTATTTTACAATTTTCCAAAAGATTCAGCCCAAACTAAGCTATGGGTAATATTTTGCAAGCGAGTGAAATCAGTAATTTTGAATAAAGAAAAAATTTGTGCTATACATATCACACAAGAAGATTTTGAAAGAAACTTAAAATTTGAAATGGGTAAGTTAAATAAAATGAAATTTTTGCAGTTTATTACTAAATTATATTGAATAAGATTAAGCAATCGTCGTGGACCAAAATAATAGATAACCTAAATTATGCATGGTTGAACCACCTAAGTAAAGGTGGGTTAAGTAAGCCATCAAGTGCATTAATTGAAACGTTGAGATCATGTGATGCTATCTTCTTGCAATGAAATGGGAAAAATTGTTGCTTATTAAAAGCAAAATATTTGCAAAATCATTTGTTAGAAGGAAAGGAATTTAAAGTAAGTTAAGACATGAAAAACTTTTTTTTAGTTGTAGGAAGTATTTTCGAATGAGGTTGCTAAATGCCGAGATTGCTTAAAATTTCAACAAGCCAAACAGGAAACTAAATAAAATTAGAAACTAAAATTCTTGATATAAAAGAAATTTTCCTTTTTCGTCTGCTTTAATTTATGTAGTAAAGACAAAGTTAATGTACATTATGTATGTATATATTTATGTAATAAATAAAACTATGAAAAAATAACCTTAAAAAAATCTTTTATTTTAAATAATTTAAATAGAAAAATTATAAATTGTCCCACTGTTATGTTTACACATAAATATATCAGTTTGAGAGCTAAAAAATTTTAGCCAATAAGAACACAGGTTGTGTGACGTCAGAGTTACTACATGCGCAGTAAAATAATTTTATGCCTGCCTAATGTCGTAATCTTTATTTCTATCATTCTTGTGCATACCTATGTAGGTGTCAAAAGAAGTATGCTTGTATATATATAGGTACATATCGTTAGCTAAAACGAAAAAGGTCCTAACTACGCGAAAATTAAAGATCGAATTTTCTGATGTACTGCACCAACACAAATGTCCCAAAAATATTTTGGAATCTTTCGACAAAAATTAGCGATTTTATTAACAAAAAACCAACCTATCTACAGAAGATTATAAGAAATGCAAACGCTAAAAGACCTAGCTTATAGTTTGTATAACATGCAACATTGTAAGTTGTCAAAACAACTGGTAGGTTTATAAGGAAAATATAGAAAAAACAAATTATAAACAGTTTAAGAAAATTTATCATTTGAAATAGTTTTTTTTTGCCGGCAGAAGATGCTCGTATTCATATTATTTTAGAATGGTTAGTTTCGTCAAATCGCACGTAATTTTTGAAAAAGGATACATTAAATATATCTGAGTTAAATCTTAAATTAGAAGCAAATTATATATCTTTGAATGATCTTTACTGCGGAACTGATGTAGAACTATTCATAAATATATGGAAACCAATACAATTGAAAATAACGTAGTAATTCAGTTCGAAACAATTGCACAAAACTTTTATTTCAAGTTTTGCTAATATTTAAGAACAAGATTCGACTTTGAAAATGGTTTAGTAAATTAAGTCCAGAAAATGTTATAATCAGTGGAAAAACTAATTTTTTTTTGTTGTTTGAAAAATTCTCGATTACAAAAAAATCTCAAATGAATCAATATTTTCAGAACTATTGAAAATTGTGAGAGGAATATTACGAGTAATATTTGAACTAAATATGTTTTTTTTTTGAGTTTTTAACTTTTAAATAAACTATGTAAATAAGCAGGCTCGAGGTATATTCTTAAAATATTTTATTAGTTCCACATTTATCTGCAAATGTGAAAAGAATATTTTCTTACCAAAATATTTTCAAACCCAAAGAGAGAAAATGACTAAAATCCTGAACTCGTTGCGGCTTAATAAATACAAAGGACTTATTGAACTCACAAAATTGTAATTGATATTGATGTTAATACTACCAAATAAAGCATTATCAATTTTGAACTTCTAGTCTCGAAATCTATTTGAAAACCAGTACGTACCTTCTTTATCTCGATAGTTTATATACCAAACTGAATTGTTTTTAGTCAGCGTTACCGTTAGTACTACTAAAGTAGCAATTTGCCATATTTTCGACTGCTTGGATACTTTTGTGCTTCTTTTACAAAATGCAACCAAATGTGATACTTTTTGTAATTTTTGCCAATATTTTTGTTACTTTTTACTAAATGAAGAGATACTTTTTTTACATTCTGCTTTATCAAAACTCTCATCTTTAATGAAATTTATAATGTTTTAATATATATGTAAGAAAGCTTATATGAAATTGTTCTTGTATTACGTGGTTATCTTACGTATATCTTGCGAAAAATTAATGTACACATGTATACGTATTAAATATTCGCAAGCAATTGCACTTGGTAAGTGTAACTTGCTTCTATGCGTATACCATCATGAAATAAATTCTGATGCCATGGCGTATACTTATGTCGGCATAAATCAGGTCTGTCAGATTTTTTCATATTCGTCGCCAATTATGCACCGAAAATCGCCGAAGTTAGCCAAATTAAATATTCTAATGATTATTGTTAAGCAAAATTCACCAAAAGTCCCAAAGTTTTATTTTTATATAACACTGCATTAAATTTCTGCATACGTATTGTAAATAAAAATATTAATAAATTCTGAATAAAATCAACATTTTCAAGGTTTATGGATTATTTTATCCGTTATATATATCTACCTTTCCGATTAATTCCAAAAGTGAAAGATTTTTGCTTTTCTAATTTCATAAAATAGCATTAATTTTGCTTTAAAAAATTTACCTCCATATTTTTCTAAATATCTCCGATACTGTTGAGAATATAAAAAAATAGTGATAAGATGGCTTAAATGGAATTTAATTCCAAATCATTCGCTGGCAACTCTTTCCTAAGCGAACAAATCGTCATGATGAAATATATTAGCATATTCCACTTATTTCGGGCGATATATGTATAGTCATGCCCACAATAGTGAATAATACATAAAATTGGCATATTACAAATTAAAAAAAAAAGAAAAACGAATCGCCACTAATTTTTGAATAACTCTGAAATAGTTCAAAATATTAAAAAAAAAAAAATAATTTAGATGAATCAAAGAATTTTTTTTCCCTAATCTGTAAGTGTTTTTACAAAATCGGAAAAATCGAGGATAAGTTATGATAAAATGTATTAGCATAACCGCCTTATATTGGGCTAGACAAATATTTCGCCCAAAGTCAATTATAGTCCAAGAAGTCAATTCAAATCACATGAAAAGGATCTTGCTACCAACGTTTTTGTTTTCTGCTGACCAGTGTTGTTAAATAATGTTTTTTTTTACCATTTATAAAAAGTAATTTGCAATTTAAAATAAGTTAAACAAAATATGCGCAATAACATAATTTGGTGTACTTATTTTGATTTTAAAAGAGGGGCCTCTTTTTTTCTTAAATCCCCTTGTTGGTGCCACTTTTTTTTTGTAAATATCACCTTATTTTGAACTTTTTGAAAATATCTAACGGTAACGCTGATTAAAGTATAAGTACGAATAAGATTTCCATTTTTACCTAAAATAAACTTAGTACAATTAAGGTCGAAAAAGTACAGTTTTTTAAGGTTGTTGGTACAATTTTTAAAATTCTCAATGCCATCCCTGGTGTGAGGATATTAAAACTAGAAATGCAAAACTTAACCCCCAAGTAAAACAAAAATTGGATAGTTTTCAGTTTAAAAAAGTAACCAAAATTGAAAAAAGTACACAATAACACATTGAGAAAAAACGTAACCAATTTAAGTTAAAAGTAAAAAAAGACGGCAACGCTGCTATTAAGTGTTCATGTACTCGAAAAACTTGCAACAAGAGAGTGAAAAAAGAGCATATAATTTTGAGAGATAGTAAAATTTTTACTAGCAAAAATTATTGAACCACCTGTTACATGTTTTTGTTTACAAAACAAAAATAATTTTTATATTAGGGGTATTCACAAGGTGTGCTATCAAGTCATATCGTCATAATGTCCTAAATAATATTTTAACAATTGTTTAAAAAAATATTTATGTGTTTCAAACAAAATAAAAATGTTAATGCTGTGTTCATTGATTCGTCATAACTGTATAGTAGAAATCTTAATTATAAGCGGTTGAGCACAGCAGTCATATATATTTCATGTAATTATTTTAAGACATATGACTTTACAACTTTATGACAACCTTGTGAATCCCCCAATTGTTTGAATTTAAAGCTTTTAAATAACATATAATATTTATTTTTAAAATTTAGGAACAATATTCTTGCGCAAATAGCTTAAAACAATTGACTTTATAAAGAAATTATCTCGTATACTACAGTTGAATAGTGTCGAAATGACTAACTTGCAAGTTTTTGCTGGTAAAGCATTAATTTACTTCTTTATTTTGTTAATGTTAAATTTACTCTCCCGTTGCAAGTATCTGCAAGTATAGTAAATGATCAAAGCTAATGTCACATAGAATCCTTCGTCGCTTTTTTAAACTGACAGCTGAGTTCACATACAGGGTTTCATATGAGATTTGTCCCATATCTATCGTTCGTCTCCGGTAACGCAAAATACTAAATTTGGGCAACTTTTAAAGCACGTTCAGTTATTAACAGCTATCAGCTTGTTTTTTGATTTCTGTTGATTAAATTTCTTGTCTAGTGTATCAGAAAATAGAAATTCAATCCAAAATAAAATAAATAAACGAAAATTCAATAAATAAAATGGAGAACAAACTTATTGTCTCGGTCTTGACATCAACACACGCCCGAGCTTTATAAAGCAAAATTTAATAAAAAAAAATTTCCTCGAATTCCTTTGAAAATATTTTAGAATACACATAACAAAAACCGGCTTTGCTAACTAAATTTGGCCTTGCGCCGTGCCGAAGGTCGGCTATGTAGAGAAGCTGTAGTTAGCGAAGCCGGTGTTTGTTATACCATTGAGGAGAACATCTTCGCACCCGGCGGATTAACGGCTGATTAAATATCCGTCATCGAAGTATTTTCTGTGTGCACATTCTTCGCTGTTATTTTAGTGTCAGTTAAAAAAGGTGATGTACGTGTATATGGTTAATTATGGACCGATTTTCACGGAACAAAGCAGTGTAATTTCTTGTCTTATGAAATTATAATAGACCAAATATTGCTACAATAGCATTTATTGCTATGGTTTTAGGCGTAGTTTTTTCCGTGAGTGGGTTTGTGGCAAATTTAAGACCGATCTTCTGAAAATTAGGCAGAATGATTTCTTATCATATGAAAGAATGACAGACCAAATTTAACTTCGAAACCATTTATGGTTATTTTTTTAGGCGTACTAAAGTATTTAAAAAGACATTATTGGTTATGGTTTAAGGTGACTAAAGTGTTTCTCGACAGTAGGCTTTAAATTGAACCTGTGGGAAATTATTGATATAAATTTTTTTTTAGTTTTTGTAAAATAAAAATATTTTTTTTCGTAAAGTTGTTCCACATTAGGGTTTATTACTACTGAACCGATTCTGCTGGATTGCAATGTCGAACTGCTTGAGGCAGTTTTACACAATAATACAAGTCGTTAGTAGTTTGAGAAAAATTCAACTTGGCCATGATAAGTTGTTATTGGTTTTTGAAAATTTTTAAACAAAAATAAGATCAGAGAAGCATTTTTAGCAAAATACTTAGGACTTCTGTTATAGTGTGAAACGGTGAGGAGGATTATAAATAATTTCACAGTAAAATTGTTGTTTTCTGTTCAACAGAAAGCGTGTTTTCAGGAGTCGGGTTTAATCGACTTATATTTATTTAATGACCCAGAATATACTTTATTGGGTCTTAAATGAATATTAAAAATGTTTCGCACGGAATGACAAATTAAGTATACCCTTTTCCCCAATTAGTGGTGGTGGAGGGTATAACAATGCGTTGAGAATAATACAATATGGTCATGTATTTATACCCACACCTCAATAGTGGAGAGGGTATTATGCATTTGTGCTGATGTTTGTAACACCTTAAAATATCGGGTGTTTTTTTCAGTGGTATAGAACTTCGAATTGAAATAAAACTCAATAAAATCGTTTTAATGACCATCAATTTGGCTTTATTGGAAGGATAATTTTATGCCATTAATGTTTAAATATGATTTCAGGCATGTGGCCGCCGCGGCTGGCTCGAATAAAGCCAATTCTACAGGTCCAATTTTCAACCACTTTTTCGAGCATATGGGGCCGTATGTCGGCAATAACGCCACGAATGTTGGCTTCCAATTCCCCTAACGTTTCTGGTTTGTTGGCGTAGACGAGCGACTTCACATATCCAAAAAGAAAATAATCCAATGGTGTCAAATCACACGATCTTGGTGGCCAATTGACAGGTCCATTCCGCGAAATTATGCGCTCATCGAATGTTTCCTTCAATAAATCGATTGTGGCGTGCGCTGTGTGGCATGTAGCGCCGTCTTGTTGGAACCACAACTCATCCACATTCATGCCATCCAATTCGGGAACAAAATAGTCGGTTATCATGGCTCTATACCGGTCTCCATTAACGGTAACTGCCTCTCCAGCACCCTGTATTGGGTAGACCCACCTTTAAGTATACCGATCGACTTAGAATAACTTTCTGAGTCGATCTAACGATGTCCGTCAATTTTAACCTTGAGCGCAAAGTACAGGTCGCAATTTTGGGAATAGTTTGATGATATTTGGTACATAGTTCTAACTGGCACAACGACCAAGCATATTAGAAACGGCTTCTTTCCGGAATATGTTCTTTAGGCCCATTAGCCATGTTATTATGTTGGTATTAAGATTAAATTTGGTCCAAACTTATTTTATTGCAATCAAAATCACCTTCCAAATTTTATTGGATTCGGTCAATATTTGAGCATGGCTCCCATACAAATGCTTTTAATGCCACAACTCTCTTAAGAAAGTTGGTATTAATATAAAAATTGGCGATAATAAATTTTACGACAGGTACTATGTCACGACCAGATATTGTTTTAATAGGTTCAATATTAACCATAAGTCCCATATAAACCCTCATCTTAAAATATTATATAGATAAAGATATCTAAATAATATTCGGCACGAAGAACTTTTGCATAAATCTTATCCTTATAATATAATTTTGTTCTGGCGTGTCTATGATTGCTCATGGTTCCTAAATAGAGACACTCGAAAAAGGTGTTTTTATATACTGTGGTATAGGGTATCATATGGTCAGGCTTGGCCGACTAAACTTTCTTAATGTTTTTGAGAAGCAAATTCGAACATTGAATATAAATTTTAATATAATATATTAATTTTATTAAATTTTTTGCACCATCATTTATATTATTTATGTATTCTGAATTATACGAGAATACAATTTATTCTTTATAGAAATGAATACATATTTTGTATTTATAAATACTTATTATATGCACGAACATATTCCTGTTTAAATATACATGGGTATATATGCACGTGTGTATATCAGTAATACATATCAAAAATTATTTACTATTTCGTTAAATTGTGGTCGTATGCATACATGTGCAAAAGCAAGGTATGTATGTATGTATATATGTATCTACATATATATGTAGTTAAATGGGACCTAATAGATAAAATAAAAATAAATAAATAAGAACTCTGTTATATTGATGTAGAGGTAAAAAACATCTAACGCTTATTTACCTGTTACATTGGCCGTTAAGAAGTATATACTGTTATGTAAGTAAATAAAGATTTATGAACCCAAGTTAATGTTAATAAAAAAAATTATAGTTCTTATTTACATTCGCCTCCAGCCACAAAAAAATTGTCGACAAAAAATTAAAATACTTGATATACAAGCACAATAAATAAATACAATAGGAAAAGGAAATTAATGTCGTTAGAAGAAAACATTTTATGTTTATATAACTATTATCTTTTATTTAAAAGCAGTTGTAGGCTACAGTAAGAGTGACCACTACAAGCAAAGCGATGCGGGAGGCGATAATATTTGTGCCTTTACAATGTCTAAAGTGTGGTACACACCACTGATGGGATTTGTGGTACAATTGTAACAAATTTGGTAGAATCGAAACTCTTTTGGTACACTGGTACAGTTTATACTTTTTGTTACAATTTAAAAAAAAAAAAACAAACACCCACGAAGTTTATCATTTCTTTGAAGTGGGTTTACGCACTTTTATTTTAAATAATAAAATTTCATATTACATACTTCCAGCGCTGACCAGAATTACCAAAAATTGCATTATTGTTAATTTATGTTCATGATGTTATAGTAACATATTAAGAGTACATAGATATACATAAGTACATGTAAACGTATCCCTGTAGGATGCCTGGGATAAGGTGTCTCCAAGTCGCCACTTTTGTCAAACGTCTACACGTTTGTCTGCCTTTGACAAAAAAAGAGAAAAATATTAATTTGTACTTCTTCTTTATTTTGTATATTCACCAGAGAATGACAACAAGTACCCATAAGAAAAATATACAGAGGTATTTACCCACGATTTTCGTAATTGTGTATGCGCTTACTTATAGAACGAATAATAACAACAGCTATGGTTATGCGTTGCAAAATGTATGTGAATTACCTGTGCTTATGTACGGCAATATTTCACGCAACCTCATTCAGTAAACTTTAATACATAAGTATAATGCAGATATTATTCAATACCCATGACTGCGTTTTGGTTATCTGATACACATATAAAATTTATATATATGTGTAAGAGTACATACAGTGAGTACCTTCAGTATTTTTGGCACTACTGCGTTAATATGAAGCCCTTTTTTGTATGAAATGTGTTAACAAAATTGTTTTTTGATCACTAGGCAGGTATGGGACATATGAACATATTTTTTATTTTACATAAAATAAATAAATTAAATAAATATTGTATACATAAAAAACCATATCTTCCGTCTCGTGTCACTTCATTATGCTATGTTCGTGTGACAGCGACAAGTGCCAAAAATTATTTATTTTTGTATGTAAGAAAACTACGCATTCGCATAATTTTTTGCATTTGGAACATAGCATAATGAAGTGACACGAGACGGAAGATATGGTTTTTAATGTATGGAAGTATTGATTTTAATATTGTGCTAATAACAAAGTGTAGGTATAGGAAGGTATACTACTTTGCCGCCATTTTGGTAAACATTAGTCTTGACAGTTCATATTTGGCAGGCTTGAAGTAGACACGTGGCAAATTTATTATGGAAAAATATTCGATAAACCAACGTGTTTTAATCGTTAAAACATTTGATCAAGATCAATCATCGATTACAGTGACGATGAGAAAGTTACGTGAAATTTTTGGGAGAAACAACGTGCCAATAAAACGCACTATTTATCGTGTAGTGAATGATTTCGAAGAAAGAGGGTCTGTGGGTGATAGGCCCAAGTATGGACCACAACGTACTGGAAGATCGGCTTAAAACATTACTGCTGCTCAAGAAAGTGTTCAAAACAATCCATCAACCTCAATTGAAAACGGCGTAACGGTAACTGTGAATGGGGAGCGATATCGTATTATGATTGAACATTTTTTAACGCCACAACTGCTTGCTTTGGGCTTGATTAACATGTGGTATCAACAAGACGGTGCCACATCGCATACAACCAGGATTACAATGGAATTACTGCGAGACATCTTTCCACAACAAGTTGTTTCAACAAATGGTGATGTTGATTGGCCTCCACGGTTGATTTGACTGCTCCGGACTTCTTTTGGGGATATCTGAAAGCAACGTGTATGCAAACATACCAGAAACGCTTTAGCAACTCAAACAAAATATTCGTGATGAACTTAATGAAATACCGGGTGAAATGTGTGAGAATGTAATGAAAAATGTGCTCAAAAGGGCTCGCATTTGTGAGGCTAACATAGGCGGACATTTATCTGATATTGTATTCCATATATAATTGCCGACATTAAATAAAACATTTATCAATATAAGATCCATTCTCTTTCATTTAATCAAAAAATTATAAACAAACAAACTAGTTTACCTTCCCGGCGGACACCCTTATAGTGTTTGCTTAAGGTACGGCATGTTTTTTAAAACTGACTTGTGCATGTCTGTCAAAATTGCTGTTTTACAAAAGGTTTTTAATATTCGATCACAAACGTACACGTAATTTGATTCTGACATAGCCTCTGTTTATTTTCGCGTAGTTTTTGCAGAAACCAAATTAGTTCTCGGTTTCGAATAGCGTGCTGCCGCCACAAAAATTTTTATTTGCGTTGTAAGAGTTCACCTTTAAATTTTTTTTCTTTAAATTCGAAGGTACAAATTTAGGATATAAAAATTAAACGTTTTATTTAAAAATGTACATATGTATGTATGTATGTATGTACATAATTTCTATTAAGTGGTGAAATTAATATACATGACGATTGCGTCAAAAGTGGACCGCAGCTGCCGGTTTCTATGTGCTATTTAGGTTTGCCAGTTTTGAAATCAGAAAAATCAGTACATAAGAGAAAAAAAAGCAGTACAATTGCATAAAAAACAGTACATATACTTTTTTAATATAAAATTGCATATTAATAATATAAAAACCTTTAATCTTTTTTAAACCAAAACTTGAATTCATTCTATAATTTGAACAGTGACAAAATTTAATTAATTAAACTGAATTTTTTCAAAACAATAATTGAATTTCGTATATATTTTTAGCGGGAATAAAAAGTGAATAACAAAAAAAATCTAAAACACAACAAGTTGTTAAACATTTGATTCTTAATTTCTTGTTAGCTACTTGGTTTTTCAAAGAAACATTAGTTTTATTAAAAGCAAAATTTGAGTTCATTATGTCTGAAGCTTGGCACTAAAAGGGGCCAATGGCAATATTTTGCTGCTTGAGTTAAGTGCTGCATTAGGTCTTTTCTTAAGCTACGGTCACACCCAGCAATTATTTGACGAACAAAAGTGACAAATATGTGAACTAAAATTTTATTTTCTTTATTCTATTATATTTTTTGAATATATCGTCGGCTGATAATTTAATTGTCGTATGTGGATTCTGATAGTTTCGAGTAAATTGAGTTTGAACACATTTAGTTTTAAAATTGCTTCAGCAAATACCACATACGACAAACTCAACACTCCATATCTCGAAAACCGTATGAGGTAACGGATTACGCCAAATGGAAGATCAGGTCAGAAAACCTAAATCGATCTTAACTCAAAACCACAAAAAATCCACATACGACATTTAAATTATCAACCGACTATATGTCAACATAAAATTAAATAAATATTAAATAAAAGTAGTTTTATTCTATATCTACCACATAATTAATTTCATTTTGCAATTAAAAGGTCATGCTAAATCTCTTTTATTTTGCAGAAACAGCCAATGTCTAATTTAACCGTGAACAGCCTCTAAAAGGTTTTGCTAGCCAATTTCACTTATAACTCTTCTATAGAAAACTAAAAATTAAATTTTCTTAAAAATTAATTACATTGACCTTTTTAGCACCAAGCTACAGATATAAGGACAACAATGTTAAAAAACCAATTCAACAATTGAAACGAAACTTGTTATGTAGTTATCTTCAAAATAGTTGACAAAAATTATTTAAAAGTGATTAACAACTAATTACTATTAATAATTGTAATTATTGTAAAAGGCACAATCGTTTTTCAGACGATCTTACCCTAAATATTTTTATAAATAATATATTTACTGTGTAGGGACATAAATATTTACAATGTTACAAGTTAAACATTTTCATGGCCTTTTTGTACATTGTCCACAATTTCTTTCCTGTCTTCAAGAAATTGTAAAACTCATTACAACTATAGCCAAAGTTTGTCTTTATCTGCAAGTCACGTTCTAGGTTCACAGAAAAAATTATTAAATTTCTCCAATCACCAAATTTATACCAAATTCATAATATCAAGCAAACAATTTGTGGATTTTGCACCTATTACCAAAATGATTATATTGATTACTAAAAATTGTAAAATTGTGAATATTTTTTTTTCAATAAATATATTTAATTTTAATTACAAAAATGATCAAAAAACTTTGCCATTTCAAACAATGTGTTAATTTATTTAAATAAATATTGACAATTCCCAACAACAATTCTACAAGTTAAAAAGATTTTTTGTTATTTAATTAAAATTTTAATTGAAAATTTGTTTCAAAACAACTAAAATGTTTATTAAATCAAAATTAAATTTCTAATTTTCTTTCAACTAAAAAAAAAATAATTGATTCAATTACATATCACATTATTTAATTTAAATACTTTTTAAACTATTTTTTTAATTGATAAAACACTTTTATCTGTGTTTTATATTAGGAGCCTGTTTCTCTCTTTTCTCCACTTTGAAAACTGTAAAAGCGTTTGAATGTGGAATGGAAGAAATAAAATTCCACATTTCCTCAAATTCGTAAACTTTTTTTGTACTGACTCGGCAAAAATCTTGTTAATATCTCATCGATAAGAACATCTATATTAATATTTCTATCACAAAAAATTTGACAATATGACAAACTATATACTGAACAAAATTAATATATAATAACAGTACAAAAACAGTACATTAATGAAAAAATCAGTACATTTGCATACTGATTTGCTTGTAGTGCATAAATCAGTGCATTAAACAAAAAACAGTACGAATGGCAACCCTAGTGCTATCTATGTTTTACCTTCCATTAAAATAAGTTAGATAGTTGTGGAGAGGCAGAAATTGCCCCTGCCGCCCCTCGTGGTCCTAGTTTACAAAAATTCATATCTAATGTGTCCATATAAATAAAGATCTATCTATGTTTTAACTTTAATTAAAATGTGTAAGATCGTTTCGGAGAGGCAGAAATAACCTCATGCTGCCCCTCGTGTTACTAGTTTGAAGAAATGCATAGCTACTGTATCCATACAAATAGAGAAATAATAAGTTTTTACTTTTGTTAAAATCTGTTAGATGGTTTTTGAGAGGCATATATTGCCCACTTCCGCCCCTCGTGGTCTAACTTGTCAATGCTTTTATTAAACCATTAGTGAAAGTACCCCTTTCCAATGTATTTATTGGTTGGTAAATGGGTTGAATGGATCTCGAGCTATAAAAACCAAAAGCTTACCGCCTAAGACAAATATTGTATTTTGTCGTGTTTGAAATCGTTTTTGAATTGAATGATACTTTAATGACGACAACATAAGCGAACATTGCATGCATTTTGTCGTGTTTCAAACCACATTGACGACAAAATGCATTCAATTGTTAGTCATCTTGTATTCAATAAGCCTTGATTGAGGACAACATAAGCGAAAAATAAAAGATGATAGACAATACCTAGAATTTGCTTCAACTATTTCTTAAAAATAAAGGGGCAATAACGACAAAAGAAAAAAATCACAAACAAAAATACATGTAAAATTATTTAGTTGAATCTTCAAAGTGCGTGGTAAAGGTTATAGTTTTGCTCTGTTATTTTTTAACAATTGTGATTGGCTTTTTGTTTAGTAATTGGCTTTTTGTTTACGGTAAGTAGATATGAAAAAATGCATCAAAAGTGTGAAAACATGAAATGTCTTACTTTTATTATAGAATCCACCAAAACAGAAGGAACAACCTTAAAAGAATTTTTTAAACAACTCCGTTCAACATTGCATAGATTCAAAAACACTATAAATCGAGCAAAATATTAAAAGGCAAATAATATAAGTTTGGAACATGAGGAAGAGAAAGAAAATGCACAAAATAATTAAAATTTTATTACTGATATTTCTCTAAATATCAAATTGATTTTCATTAAATGAATTTTTAATTTATAGTTCTGTAAATTTCTTCAACTAAAAAAAAACATAAGCATTGTTTAGAAATATTTAAAAACCATCTTTCGCTCTTGATCAACAAGAGGGTATTAACTCAATATTTGTATTTTTTCACTTTTTAGAAAAAATTGACACGTAATATTCATACCTACCCGCTGTAAAAATATCGTGCTATTTTGTCTACTTTTTTGTAATGAAACGATTGGCTTAAAAGTTCTTTTTCAAATACCTTTAATATTAAATTCAAAATTGTCTTGCTTCTACTGATTTTGAGTTAATACCCTCCTGTTGATTAAGTGCGATATGTAAAAATGAAATAAATTTTAAAAATACATACACACATATATATGTATGGACGTAAGTTTAATTACTTTTTTTGAAAGTGAAATATAGTTATTGATTTAGGAAAAAAGTTTTCTAAATCGGCAATATGAGCGATATTGTCGTCCATATGGTCGTTGACGACATAATAAGCGATATTGCCGCTCATATATCGTCAATGACAGTGTCGCCCATATATCGTCAACGACAGCGTCGCCCATATGATCGTCAACGACAGCGTCGACCATATGATCGTAAACGACTGTGTCGCACATATAATCGTCAACGACATATGAGCGATAATGTCGCTCATTAGTCGTGAACGATTTTCCGGACACTTGTGTGAAAAAGTCGCCGACGATTTGCTAGGACGGTCGCCTACGCGTCCTCAAGGATTTTATATGGTCTTACACGCGTCGTCAAGGATGTCTTCAAGACATGGCCAACTGGGCTGATATCCACACCATAATAGTGGAGAGAGTTATGCGTTTGTGTTGATGTGTGTTACACTAAAAAATATTGATCTTATACCCAGCTTTTAGTTAACCTACCGAAGACTCCATACCACTTTCTGGTTGGCTTTCCATGTAACCTTGTGCGCAAAATACAGGTCGCAATTTTAAAGGTAATTTACAGAAATTTTGTATAAAGGTTTCAAATCATAAGCACGAAGCCTAGTGAAAATGGTAAGAATCGGTCGATAATATCACATGGCCTAATTACAAACTTCTTTTCGTAATAGTGTTAGTGCCTAAAACCATCTTATTACGTTGGTACATATTTAGATTAAATTTGGGCCAAACTTTTTTTATTGCAATATTAATCATCACAGCAGGAGTTGGATCAGGACCATGATGTGTGTAAGACGTGTTACGGGGATCAGGGCATTTTCTTGGGGTTATACTAAAAAAATCTATTCTTTGCATATGTATAATTGACATTCTTTTATTGCCGATTAAACAAAACAAAATCTAAAATAAACAAAAAAAAAAAAAAAATAAACTTGAAATGAGTGAGCAAAATGCTCAAAACTCGAAAAATAAAAACAACGTTAATCCAAAGAATAACAAAACCAATGTAAATACAAATTACAACAATACTAATGCTGACAATGACAGAAAAATTAAAAATATGGATAACAATGCAACTGCAAAACAATTATTATTCAGTGTTAGATTGTGAAAAAGATGATCAATGCGATAGAGATGTCATAGCAAAATTTGAGAAACATGTAAATGATAATGGAAATAAAGAGAAACCGGCAAGTTCTCATTCAGCTACTGCAACTACTCGCAACAAATCATCAAAAGTAATGACTGAAAGCACAGTGGTTAATTTAGAAAAATGTATAAACAAAAAATTCCCCCAATAAACATTATCGATATTGATACAAAAGAATTAATTCAATTCATTAAAAATGGACTTAAAATAACAGATTTCAAAATAAAAGATTTAAAAAACAAAAAATCATTATTTGTAAATACAATTGAATATTTTCAGAGAGTAAAAGCATTTTTATAAAAAACTAAAACAAAATTAATTACCTTTACACCAAAAGAAACAAAAATCAAAACATATTTACTTAAAGGGGTCGATGCAAGCGTAGACGCAGATGAAATATTATTTGAACTATTAAAATATGAAAGCGAAAACTTAAAATTTATTAAACTTAGTCCCTTTTCAACAAAGTTATCTGTTGAAAAGAAAATTAATTTGACAATGTTTCTGGTGCAAGTATTTTCGAATATCAGCCTTAATACCCTGAAAAATATTAGAACCCTTTTATACCGTTGTGTTAAATTTTAACAAGTTAGACGACCCGAAATACCCCAATGCCGTAATTGCCAGGGGTTTTTTCATAGTGCTGCCAATTGCTATCTTCCCAGAAGAAGTGTTAAATGTAGCACGTGCCACGAAAGAGGAAAATGTCATATTCAACAAGTTCCAGCTGAAGAGTAAACAAGTTGTTCTGTGTGCTATGCAACAATTATGGAAACCCTGCATCTTGTAAGGGTTGTGAAATGTACAAACAAGTCAAACAAAATATTAGTATTAAGAGAAAAAACTTATCAGAAAACAAAAATTATAATACAAATTTATTTACTTATCCTGAATGTTCCTTTGCAAATGTAGTAAGAGGTAACAATATGTCAAATGTAGAGCCAAATAATATAGATAATGTAATTACTAACTCTTTTGTACAAGAAATGAAAAATTTTATGATAAATATAAATAGCCAATTGATAAGTTTTCAAAAACAATTAACTTTACAAGTATCTAGAATAGATACAATCTTTTCCATGCTTGAGGAATAAACAACCAAACAATTTCAAAAAAAACTCAAAATAATACAAATAAACGTCAATTCACTAATACTAACTAACGGTTAATCGCTCGATTAATTAATCGATGTTTTGGTTTAATCGGTAAATAATCGCTTAATGTTGTAACTGATCGGTTAACCGATTAATAAAGTTTGTTTTATAAATTAGATCATTTCAATACATAAAAATGCATAATATATTTATAATTTGGAGTTTATTACTAAAAAAAGCAATAACAAAACAAACATTACAGTTCTTGAACTAACGCGAGCAAACAGAAAAATAATTCATAAATATGTAATACATATTTTTTAATTAATACATAAATATTATGTAGTGATTAAAAAATAAACTGTTAGATAATTTTATTAGTTATTTCAATAGTTTGAAGAGACCTTAAAAATTTTTTTTTAGAAAAATGTTGAGAATTTAAGCGATCCTTTTCTTTAGTTTTGATAAATCTTGGTTTGGAAAAAATCCTTTCAGTTTTATCGTTGATGTTGGAGAAATCGAACGCAATCCATAATACAGAATATATAATTTCTTAGTCCTTTTCCTGGATTTCTCTACACGTATAAAATCCTCCATTATGTCATTAGGGTCCTGTTTTAAATTTTTAACTCTTCTTATTGTTTCGGTAAATTTTGTTAAAAGACTGATATGAGAAAATATGAGACGAAACAAATAACTAAACACATACATACATACATATGGGAAGTTCCAGCGAAAAGTCTCCTTTTTGTAATGTAACGCCAGAAGTAATTTAAATTGTTTCTCAAAAATTTTATAAGTATAATTTACTTTTTTATATGTTGTGTAAAGCGCAACTAGCTCTACATTAAGTTACAAAATGGGTAACTTTTGAACCACATGGCACTAATACAAACTTATTTGCTTTACAAAAAGTAGACTTTTGTACCTTAAACGTGCAAAGATTTTTAAATTTGATAACTTGGAAATTAAATCTGTATAAGTTCAAAGCTTATTAAAAAAGGTTTTATACGAAAAGTCTTGCTCAACTCGCAGACTTATGCAGTTTTGTAACGCAAGTCAAAATCCACTTCTGTTTTTTCTAACGTCACGCCGGCGCATATTTTTGCTTATATCTTCAAATCCTTAGGGTTGATAGTTGTAAATTGTTTTCCGAATATAGTGCTGCTTCATTACTTTGTAAATATAGAAAAACCTTTTTACAAATTTTACTTCTTCTTTTAATTAATTTTGTCGTACAAATATCACGTCACGCCCGAATGGAAATGCCCATATAAAAAAGTACGTGAAACAAAAAGCTGTTGACAGCAAAGACCTATTTTAAGTGAAGATCACTGAACTACCTGCTTTGTTTGTATAACAAAAAATATTTTCTAAACGCATACCTTTTGCATATGAGACGAAACAAATAATTAAAAACACAAAAAAATATGTTATAATACTACAAAAAAGTAAAAATTTTGTTCCGTCGGTTAATTGGTTAATCGAATGAAAGTAACCGATTTAATCGTTAATCAAAAATAGCCAATTTCAAATTAAGCGATTAGTTAATCGGGTAGTAATTAATAATGAATAACCTAACCAATACTAATAAGTAGAAGGTACGACCTTCACCAATTTATTAGTAAACATAATCCTGATATCGTTCTACAAGGCGAGACTAAACTTAACCCTAAACATAAAATTCAATTTGAAAACTTTAATTTGATAAGAAAAGAGAGAAAAGGTGCAACCCAAGCAGGTGGCACAGGAATATTAATCAAAAATGACTTTAAATATAGCTCTTACACAAACAGAGTAATAAAATCATTTAATTCTCTCAGAACATGTATAATTAAAGTTCCTTTAGCCTAAAATAAAATGTTGTTCATTATTTTAGTATTTTTCCCATCTGGTAATAATAATGTTAACTTAAAAAGCGAATTTAACAAGCTTTTTGAATCCATGGACTTGTAAAACGAAAACAATTACATTAGTCCCTCGATTTACGTCGCAATTGGTTCTGGAAAATGACGACGTACATCGAAGCAACGTAAACCGAATTTAAACATATTCATATGTGTTCTATAAAATGTACCTTTATTAAAAACATAAAGAAAGACTAATATATAAACAAATTTCAAAACAATTACAGAATTAAGGAAAGTATATTTAAAAACAAATTTTCAAAAGTGTATCCTATTTGGTACCCATGGGCAATCATGCACCCGCAAGAAAAAATTATGTTATGAGGTTAAGATTCATGAAAAGTTCTTTATACCAATTATTATTTAGATATTTTCATCTATATGAGATTAGTTTAAAATATTTTAGATAAGGGGGTTTATATGGGACCTATAGTTCATTTTGGATCTACAAATACTACGTTTTGCCATGACAAAGAATCTATCGTTAAAGTTTTTTTTTCGCTAAATTTTGTGTCAATACCAACACTTATAAAAAAGATATTTTCGGGATAGTATTTGTATGGGAAGTTTGGTCAAATATGCCCCAATTGCAATATAATTTTTTAAGATGATTTAAATTGCAATGAGATAAGTTTGGACCAAATTTAAGCTAAATACCAACATAATAAATGCGTTCATGGGTACAAATACTCAATTCCGGAAAAAACCTTGTGTGGGGGCTATGTGAAATTATGAACCGATACTAACCATTTTCAATTGGCATGCATGCCGAATTTAATGAAATTATCTCCAAACTTACGAAATGTAATTTGCGTACAATGTTTCCATTCACAGACTGTACGCCAGCCGAACGAACGGATATCGTTAGATCGATTAAAAAAAAATGATTCTTAGTCGATCGGAATACTACAAGTAGGGCCTATGACCAATATTTTAAGGTGATACAAACATTAGCACAAACGCATAATACCCTTTCCCTGGGAGTTTTTCTTTTCTCCCATTTTTCCTATTTAAATTCTATCGTAAAAATGGCCAAAGGGAAAAAATTTCCGGTGAATTTTTATTCATAACTGGGGTGATTGTTTTTTTTTGATCTCATATTTCTGTCCGTTGTGTTTGACAAGAAAAACAAAAATTTATCCATGTATAGATAGTAATAGCTACACACGCATGAAAAACATAAACAAACATTTCAATTAAAAACTCTGACTCCCCGCTTTTTGCTTATAAAATATAAGCAAATGAGGCGACGTAAATCGAATGGCGACCCAAATCGTGTTAATAAGGCCCAACAAATCTGAAGACGCAATTCGAATGGCGACGCAAATTAAATTTAGAGGTCACACAAAATTTGGCGACGCAAACCGAAACAACGTTAATCGAGGCGACGTAAATCAAGTGATTACTGTATTACATTTTAACTGGCGAACTTAAATGTAAACACACAGAATGGGGTAACCCAGCTAACAATCAAAAAGGAAGTCTATTAAAAGAATGGTAAACAGACAATGATACATTTACGTTACAGATGTAAGTTTTATGCTTCAAGTGCTCCATCATACCCTCGTACAGGATCGTTTTTAGATGTTTGTAAAGCGGACTAGACAAATGTTCACTTCTGTGAATAATGAACACCAAAATTTCACGTTTTTAAAGGATAATGCTGAGTCTAAATACAATTATAAAATTACTAACTGGAAAGTTTTTCAAAAGAATCTAAGACGAAAAATTATTTAAGTCGAACATATTTCTAACAATCGGAACCCTACGAACGCTGAAATGGATCAACATTTAGACAGACTGAGTAATATAATTACAAAATAAATGGAGGAAATAGTTCCAAAACATAAAAACACAAAGGATAACTTCACAAAAGTAGCCAACTCAACTATAGAAAAGTTATATAAAGAAAAAAGCAAAACTCTTAAGGTACGTTCAGACTAATGAAATATTTGACGAAAATATTTGTTCTGATATTTGCTTCAAACTGTGTGAAACAAAAAAATATTTTGTTTAATGTTCAAACTAAGTTCAAATATTTGACAATTTTTGTTTGATGAAACAGTTGGCAAACAGTGTTAAATAAAATAAATTAATTCATGTTTGCCATGCGTTCAGACTAAAAGAAATATTTGCATCAAATAATTATTTAATGAAAGTGTTCAAAAATAAAAATATATTTCTCAAATAGTAAAAATGAGCGCAAATGCTAATTTATTTATATTATTCTGGGGATCAGCATCTCTTATAGTGTTAGAACAGGAGAATTTAAAAGAAAAAAAATGGAAGCTACTGGGTAACGGGAACATGGCTAAAATTTGCGAAAAATTGCAAAGTTGGAAACAAACCCTAAAATATATTTGAAATTGCTAAATTGGTTAAAAAACAAAATGTCAAGAAAAAAAAACAAAAAAAATGTTGCAAAAATAGCGAAAATTCGCGAAAAATTTAGATATTTCAAACAAGCCATAAAATTTATTAAAAGTGCCTAAAACTAAAAGGAATTGAAAAAATTCTATAAAAATTGCTATATTAGCGGAAATTCGCAAAAATTTGCTTATAGCGGTATGATAGCAAATAATTATTATAATAATTATAACCTAATAATTATTAAAAATCGTTAAAGCTCTAAAGATTCACAGTGAAAAATCGCTACTTTGCGAGCATGGCTAAAATTCGCGAAAAATTGCAAACTTAGAAGCAAACACTAAAATTTATTTGAAATCGGTTAAAAAAACAGATTGTCGGAAAATAAAAAAAAAAATTTTTTTCCAAAAATAGCGAAACTTCGCGAAAATTTTTGACATTTCAAACAAGCGATAAAATTGATTAAAAGTCCCTAAAAGTATAAGGAATGGCGAAAATTCGGTAAAAAGTGCTATATTAGCGAAAATTCGCAAAAATTTGCTAATAGCGGCATGATACCAAAGTTAAGTACTCTTAATTATTAAAAATAGTTAAAGCTGCAAAGAATTACAGAAAGAAGTCGCTTCTTTTGCGAACATGGATAAAATTCGCAAAAAATGGCAAACTTGGAAACAAACCCTAAAATATATTTGAAATTGCTAAATTGGTTAAAAAACAAAATTTAGGGGAAAAAAAAAATTTTGCAAAAATAGCGAAAATTCGCGAACCATTTTAATATTTCAAACAATCCATAAAATTTACTAAAAGTACCTAAAACTATAAGGAATGGCAAAAATTCTATATAAATTGCTAAATTAGCGGTAATTCGCAAAAATTTGCTAATAGCGGCACGATAGCAAAGTCTAATAATTATAAAAAAATCTTTAAAATTGTAAAGAATCCGAAAACTTACAGGAAAAATTGCTTCTATCCGGAACATGGCTAAAATTATTTGTCGTTGTTTGCTCTTACAATTTTTTTGTAATATCAAATAAATGTTTGCTCAAAAATGACTAAAATATTTGATTTTTTGTGTTCACACTATGTTCACATTGGACAAATATTTGTTTGCCGGCAAATACTTTTATTTGCTCAAAATCAGCTGTTATTTTATTTGATACTCAAAAATATTTTGTGTTCAGACTACGTTAATGAAATATTTGATGTTTGCTTTCAAATATTTCATCAGTCTGAACGTACCTTTACTATCATTAAAAGACACAACAAACTAGAATACACCCTTCCTGAGGCAAGCTTGAATTTAGCAAAAATTAAATTCAAAATGATAAAAAACAAGTTAGAGTGCTATATTCGGCTGTGCCGAATCTTTGATACCCTCCACCGACAGGAGTGAGCTCTATATGATAAATACATATATATTATTAACTAAGCTTCACAAAAACGAGCGTCAGCATTAAAATTAGTTGCGGTTTAGACATGAATTAAATTATTGACCAACAAAAAGAAAATTTTATGCGTTTCTTGTAAGGACTTTGAACTGGCTTGAGTAAAATATCATGATTCGTAAAAGTTTTAGCCGAACTAAAATAATTTTTAGGAGGGTAATTTGTATTGGACCTATGGAAAATTAGGCCCAATCATCCCAAAATTCTGAAGACTGATTTCTAGTATTACAAAAAATAAATAAGAATAAATTTCAATACAGCAGTCTAATTAGTTTTAGCGTTAACAGTAAATTTCACAAATTTGCATGATATTTTTTCTGGCCATATGAATTTAAGTTAAAAATTTCACCGCAATATCTATATCTGTGATAGTTTTAGGTGAATTTAATTATTTTCCCAAAATGGGATTTATTTGGTTTTAGGCGCAATAAACTGTTTTCAGAGAGTAGGGTTTATATGGTGCCTAGTGTAAATTATGGACCGATCTTCAAAAAATTTTACAGTGTGATTTCTGGTCCTATAAAACGTATGATAGCGTTATTTATTACGGTTTTAGGCGTACTAAACTGTTTTCCGGGTGTAGGGTTTATATGGGAAATAGTGTAAATTATGGACCGATCAGCAACAAATTTTATAGTGTAATTTCTGGTCCTATAAAACTGTGACGTACCAAATTTAAGTATGCTAGCGTTATTTATTGCGGTTTTAGGCGTACTAAACTATTTTCCGGACGTAGGGTTTATATGGGGCCTGGTGTAAATTATGGACCGATCTTCAAAAAAATGTACAGTGTGATTTCTGGTCCTATAAAACATTGACGTACCAAATTTTAGTATGATAGCGTCATTTATTATGGTTTTAAGCGTACTAAACTGTTTTCCGGGAGTAGGGTTTATATGGGGCCAAGTGTAAATTATGGACCGATCTTCAAAAAATTTTACAGTGTGATTTCTGGTCCTATAAAACTGTGACGTACCAAATTTAGGTATGCTAGCGTTTTTTATTGCGGGTTTAGGCGTACTAAACTGTTTTCCTCGAGATGGGTTTATATGGGGCCTATGGTAAATCATAGACCGATCGTCACGAAATTTACCAGTATGATTTGCAGACGTACAAACCAAATTCGAGCTAAATTTTATGTGATTCCGTGCATTAATAAACCCTTTATGTTAGTTTTTGTATCAAAATTATCAATTTTTTCAGGGTGGTGGTTCCACATTTTGATTCATAGTTCTGATCCTACTGAACCGATGTTGCTGGATTTCAATCCCAAACTGCTTAGGATAACTACAAGCAATTTGAGACCAAGTTTGTTCTTTTCTTTTGCGTTTTTCGAAAGTGAGCGTGTTTTCAACAGACGGACAGAGGGACAGACGGACAGACGGACGGACATGGCTAAATCGACTTAGAATTACTCAAGGAGCCAGAATATATATACTTTATGGGGTCTTAGGTGTATAATAAAAAAGTTTCGAACGGAATGACAAACTTAGTATACCCTCATTCACCACAGTGGTGGTGGAGGGTATAAAAACTCATAACTGAAAACTTTACCATAATCATTAACAATCGCATTCGTGAAAAACTAACAGAAATGGATAAATATGTTTGGTCAGATAAAGAGGAATTTTAAAAAATTCAAAATGTTGAGAATTTAAGCGATCCTTTTCTTTAGTTTTGATAAATCTTGGTTTGGAAAAAATCCTTTCAGTTTTATCGTTGATGTTGGAGAAATCGAACGCAATCCATAATACAGAATATATAATTTCGTAGTCCTTTTCCTGGATTTCTCTACACGTATAAAATCCTCCATTTTGTCATTAGGGTCCTGTTTTAAATTTTTAACTCTTCTTATTGTTTCGGTAAATTTTGTTAAAAGACTGATATGAGAAAATATGAGACGAAACAAATAACTAAACACATACATACATACATATGGGAAGTTCCAGCGAAAAGTCTCCTTTTTGTAATGTAACGCCAGAAGTAATTTAAATTGTTTCTCAAAAATTTTATAAGTATAATTTACTTTTTTATATGTTGTGTAAAGCGCAACTAGCTCTACATTAAGTTACAAAATGGATAACTTTTTAACCACATAACACTAATACAAACTTATTTGCTTTACAAAAAGTAGACTTTTGTACCTTAAACGTGCAAAGATTTTTAAATTTGATAACTTGGAAAATAAATCTGTATAAGTCCAAAGCTTATTAAAAAAGGTTTTATACGAAAAGTCTTGCTCAACTCGCAGACTTATGCAGTTTTGTAACGCAAGTCAAAATCCACTTCTGTTTTTTGTAACGTCACGCCGCCGCATATATTTGCTTATATCTTCAAATCCTTAGGGTTGATAGTTGTAAATTGTTTTCTGAATATAGTGCTGCTTCATTACTTTGTAAATATAGAAAAACCTTTTTACAAATTTTACTTCTTCATTTAATTAATTTTGTCGTACAAATATCACGTCACGCCTCAATGGACTATTAAATTATGAAATTATGATTATATTTGTGAAAAAATATTTTTAAAATTGTGAATATTAAAAAAAAATAAAAATTGTGAATAAGCCACCAAGCTCTTTAAGATGATGAATAATTTCATACACAATTTTTTTCTTTATTCAATATTCAATTTTTTAATTTGATTTCCATTGGAATTGTAGGCTTGATTTATATTGGTTTTATAGGTTTCATTTCCATTGGAATTGTAGGCTTGATTTATATTGGCTTTATAGGTTTGATTAAAACTTGATTTCAATACTTGAATTCAAGTTTAATTATTATGTGTTTGAGGCTAGAATTTGACTGTAATTCAAGGCTTGAGTTACACTTTATTTACATTGTTATGTTCGACTGGATTTCCAGTACCCATTTTGCTGGAGTATGCTATTGATTTACGGTGTAATTCAAGTATAATTCAAGGCTTGAAAATGGAAAACAGGACTGGAATTACAATTGATTTATACTGGAATTCCAGCAAAATTGCTTATTGGGTGGATAAATATGTTTGGTCAGATAAAGAAGAATTTTAAAAAATTCACGCCATTAAATCTTTAAGAAATAAAAATTCCAAAACACTTTGAATTTTTTTTAACCAATGTTGGAATTAACCCGCTAAGTTTAGAAATGGATATCTTTAATACAATAGGTGCGTTTTTAGAGTACGTTCATGCTCATAAACAAATTGATTAAGAGCATATTGTTCATACTCAAGTTAGTGAGACTTTCAAGATGTTTTTAGAAACTAAATTAATATTCGAGAGTAAAAAACCACAAAAATATTTTAATTGATTTCATGTTGTAAAATTCCTATCTTCAAAAAAATAATTTAATGAAAATTAAATTCAATGAACTTATGCCTAATTAAAAATATCTAATCTTGGATTAAAAACCATTAACAGTTCAATAAAATAACCACAATACTAATTATTTTAATAAAACCACTCTAAAGGTGTTATGATACTTGCTATTTTTTGTATTTTTTCTATATTGGAGAACAGTGCAAATATATTTGCATAGGAAAACTGACTAAGTGTAAAGAGTTTGATTATACCATAAAAAATCTTGAAATGTCAAAAAAATATACGTGTGTTATCGATAAATAATCTTAGACTGTCAAAAAAAATATAAAAATTTGTAACTTAAAATTGACATTTCCAGATTAAATGTTAGCACTGCTGCTAACTTTTTTAGTTTTTGATCAAAAGTAGCGGGTTTTAACATTTTTTTTGCGATTTATAGCTTGTTTTGACGGTTTTTGTGGGAACAAAACGTGGGAAATATTGTTTGTTTTGTTTACATATTGTATTTCTTGTTCTTTCTCGCATTTGTTGTTTCATTCAGTCAATCCTAAAAAAATCCAATACAAAAAATAGCAAGTATGACCCCTTTCAGACAGGCAAAGTTTACTTTGACAAAGTCTGTTGAATTCTCTTTTAAACTTTGTTTGGTGCTCAGACACACAAAGTTTAATTTGACAAATTTTTGTTTTCTCTTGTTTGAATATAATATATAAACAGCGTTGCCAGAATGATGATTTTATCATATATGTTTTTATTTTTTCAAACAGAAATATGATTAAAGATTTTTTTCTCAAATGATGATTTTTTATTTTTAGAAATTCTGATTTTTACTTTAATTTTGCTTATAGAAAATACACGATTACTTAAACAGTCAATTTTTAAAACAATGAAGTTTTGCATCAGCTTGATGTGTGTTGGTGCTGCACACTTTTGTACCCAGTATCTAGAATACACAAAATTGCATCATTATTTCTGGACATAAAAATATTAAAAAAGGCATATTATAACCTATTTCCAATGTGCGAAAGAATTCCTTCTTTCGAACAACTACATTTAAAACAAAAACAAATTCTAAAAACTTTGTTTTTGTTTTAAATGTATTTGTAAAGGTACGTTCAGACTGATGAAATATTTGAAAGCAAACATCAAATATTTCATTAACGTAGTCTGAACACAAAATATTTTTGAGTATCAAATAAAATAACAGATGATTTTGAGCAAATAAAAGTATTTGCCGGCAAACAAATATTTGTCCAATGTGAACATAGTGTGAACACAAAAAATCAAATATTTTAGTAATTTTTGAGCAAACATTTATTTGATATTACAAAAAAATTGAAAGAGCAAACAACGACAAATAATTTTAGCCATGTTCCAGATAGAAGCAATTTTTACTGTAAGTTTTCGGATTCTTTACAATTTTAAAGATTTTTTATAATTCCATTCCTTAAAGTTTAAGGCACTTTTACTAAATTTTATGGCTTGTTTGAAATATTAAAATGGTTCGCGAATTTTCGCAATTTTTGCAACATTTTTTTTTTGTTTTTCCCCTAAATTTTGTTTTTTAGCCGATTTAGCAATTTCAAATATATTTTAGGGTTTGTTTCCAAGTTTGCATTTTTTCGCGAATTTTAGCCATGTTCGCAAAAGAAGCGATTTCTTTCTGTGATTCTTTGCAGCTTTAACTATTTTTAATAATTTAAACTTTGGTATCATGCCGCTATTAGCAAATTTTTGGGAATTTCCGCTAATTTAGCAATTTTTACCGAATTTTTGCTATTCCTTATAGTTTTAGGCACCTTTAATAAATTTTATGGCTTGTTTAAAATATCTAAATTTTTCGCGAATTTTCGCTATTTTTGCAACATTTTTTTTGTTTTTTTCTTGACATTTTGTTTTTTAACCGATTTAACGACTTCAAATATATTTTAGCGTTTGTTTGCAAGTTTGCAATTTTTCGCAAATTTTAGCCATGTTCCCGTTACCCATTTTTTCTTCTACATTCTCCTGTTCTAACACTAAAAGAGACGCTGATCCACAGAATAAGCGCTTTTGCGCTCATTTTTACCATTTGAGAAATATATTTTTATTTTTGAACACTTTCATTAAATAATTATTTGATGCAAATATTTCTTTTAGTTTGAACGCATGGCAAACATGAATTAATTTATTTTATTAACACTGTTTGCCAACTGTTTCATCAAACAAAAATTATCAAATATTTGAGCTTAGTTTGAACATTAACAAAATATTTTTTTGTTTCACACAGTTTGAAGCAAATATCAGAACAAATATTTTCGATAAATATTTCATTAGTCTGAACGTACCTTAAGAAGTAAATAATTCTTTAGTACATCGGAAATAAGTGAAAAGAAAAAATGTATTTTTATAAAGTTTCATATACTGACGAATTATGTTTTTATGTATTTCAATTTAAATAATAAGAAGTATGGTTTTATAAAAAATTAATAATTCTTACTATTTTGCCCTTGTTTTAAAAAATTTAAATTAAGAAAAAAAAATTTAAGATTTTCCTCTTCAAAATATGATTTCTTTCGCCATATGACAATTTTTATTCCAAAGATTCTGGTAACGCTGTATATAAATATAAAGTTGCAGCCAACTTCAGGTATAATCTACGAACGAAAAACAAAACGACTTTGCGAGTACAGCAAAGTATGTACTCCCCCGCTATACTCTTTTCCCTTCTCTTCTATAAACTCAAGACTTTGCAAAGTAAACTTTGCTTGTCTGAAAGGGGTCTATCATAACACCCAAGGCGAATTTATTACCAGGTGGCGTTAAAAGCACAGCTGTGCTACTTTTTTTTCTTACATAGAGAGAGAAATGTCAAAAGTTGCTTGTGTTTTTGACATATCGATCAACGAAAGCAAAAAAAAATACATTGTTGTGTTTTTGGTGTTGTTACTTGTTGTAGTATCGACACCACCGTATACATGAATTCGCCTTGATAACACCTTTACTAATTTTAGTGATACAAAACTATCAGATAATTTATCAGAAACACAAGCATGTAATTACTTCATAACTAAATAAAATTTACCATACATTTTTCTAGTTTGAGAAATAAGCTATCGGCAGGAGTTGATAATATACCAAATATATTACTTAAAAAAATTCTACAAATAATAATCGACGATTATTGTAAATTATTCAATAATATGCTCAATAATTCATATTTTGCAAATAATTGGAAACCCGTGATATTACCAAAAAAATGACAAAGAATCGAATAATCCGAAAAATCTTCGACCTATTAGTTTGTTACCCAATATCAGCAAAATTTTTGAAGTATGCATCAAAAACAATATTAGTAAATTCTGTAATGATAAAAACATAGGGAGAGAAAAACAGTTTGGGGCTTAAATTCAAACATGCGACAGTGAACACTATTCATAAACTTACTTCCAATATTAATCCAATTTATCAAATTGTAGCATTCCAAAAAGGGTGTAGTAAAATATTTAGGTATATACTTGGAGAAATTTTTGTATTTTAACCACCATGTCAGGGAAATACTCATAAAGTAAAAAAATTCAAAATACATTAAATTTAAGATTCAAATTATAGTGTATCAATCCCTTATTAGACCTAAAATAACATATGGTTGTCCAATTTGGTTAAATATATTGCCTTCATACATGGATAAGATCAGAGTTTTTGAAAGAAAATGTTATACAGGACTCCACAAAGCGAATATATAAAATACATATCTAATAATGTTATAATGGCCCCTTATTACACAAATAATGAATATATAATTGATTCCTTGCAAAAGGGATTTGTTCCACCTTATGCTTTTGTTTACCTTGATAACCAAAAAATTATTCAAAATGAAAATGGCATACCGGTCTTTTACCATGATTATAGACGTGCCAATACAAGAGCTGTTAATTGTAATTCAAAAATTTAAATATGAAATATAGTACTAGCATATCAATCAGAGATTTGAGATTTACACAAAAATCTAATACCAAAAAATGTTGGTGGTTTTCTGAATAAACAGTATAATTTTCGTTTATTAACCTTTGACACTAGCCTTTCTTTACCCACTCATTAACATTTAAGCAATGTTTTTTTTTAAACTAATTTTCATTGCAAAAAACTGGAGATATATATTTATTTATTGTAAATAAAACAAAAAAATAATCATAACCAATTGTAAAAACCAAATTATTATTATATTAATAATACTGGAACGCTCGATTATTAGACATTGTATATAGAATTTGTTATTGTTAACTAGTGATTATAATAGTTTAAGTATAAATAATGTAAATAAATAAACAATTAAAAAAAAAGCAAATTATCAGCCATGTCACAGAGCTTAATTCCGTTCGGAAGTAGAATTGATTCCGTATTTTGCTTCTATGGAAAATGTAAAACGAAAATTTTTGTAAAAACAAAATAATTTGCGGTTGACTGACGAAAGTTTGCGGCCACACTACCCCGCTTTAATAAATCAGTGCTGTAATTTGAATGTGAGAAGACTTTTGTACAACCCAATAATGATATTAAAGAACAACAATCAGTGATGCCAGAAAAAAAATCGTTTAAAATTACAAACAGGGCTGTGGAGTCAGCATCGTAGTTGTAGAGTCGGAGTTGAGGTTTTTGACCCCGAAGTCGAAGTGCCCGCAAAAACTCGCAGCTCCGACTCCAACATTTTTCTACTTTACATATGTAAATAACTTTATTAAATCCCAATCCGGCACGTGTTAAAATTACAATATAGATTTGAAATTTTTACAGAAACATTTTCTTGGTACTGCATTAAAAAAAGGTACTGCATTAAAAAAAAAGAGTTTAAAATCAAATAAGTACCAGTCCCATATCATCAAGGTTAGAGAAGGAGTCGGAGTTGGAGTCGGACTTAAAAAGTTTAAGCGGTTGGAGTCGGAGTTAAACCTATTTTTGGACGAATCCACAGACCTGGTTAGAAGTCTCCAAAAATTCCTCATCTAAATGTTTTAACCCCGTATTCATAACCCATTATTTAATTAAACAAACGTTTATTAAGTAAGATTTTAAAAATTTGTTTTGTAACCCTTAACATGGGGTCTCCACCTGAAATAAGATATAAGATTTATATATCAGCAAAAGTCAAATTCAATCGCAGAGAGTGTTAACTCTCAAGAAGTGTTATACCCTCTGAACACTTGCATACATTTCGGAGAAACTCATGGAAAATTTTGAAAATGTGAAGTATGCGTTCTCACTTAAAACATTTAACATCAATAAAAAAGTCACCATATCGGGAAAAAAATTTTTATTTTTTTAAATATTTTTTTTTTACCAGAGTGCCAAAGTTTTAAAAGAAAACACCAAAATGTATTTAGAGCTCATTTTGTTTAATAATATAAAAAAAATTAAGCATAAAAAGACTTGCAAAAAGGAAATACTTGACAAATGGTAACGCTGCTTTCAAACGAAATGCAATTTTGTCAGTGATGCCACAATAATAATCGAATTTAGATAACACTAAAATAATCTAAAGTTGTACAATGGAATACAATGCGATTCGAACATGTTGTTAAGATGTTGATTTTAAGCTATATGTATTTCTTAAGAGAAAATTTCAACATCTTCGCAAATTGACGGTAGATGTTAGATGTTGACAAGTGTGAAAGACCATTAGAATTAACGGTATTAGCATTAATCTTATGAGATGAGCTGTCAAAAATACAAATACCTACATTAAAATATTTATATAAAAAAAAAATTTTAAACTAAAAAAAGAATAAAAACGACACAAGTTTACTGTACGAGAATCAGTCAATTATAAAATCTTATCACATTAACATAAATACATGTTCACCTTGTTTAATATTAAGATTATCATGAAGAAATGTGTTCTCTCATTCTGTTGACATTCTCTCAGATATTATAGCAGATATTATCTCAGTTGTAGACCCAGTGTAATTGAATGAAAACATATTTTTATGATTACGGCAGTCAATCATTTTCTTCTAGACCATTCATCATTTAAAATCAATGTTGTATATCTAGAGGACATTAAAAAATTAATTTTTCGATTTCCTACTTATACCCTTTACCGCAATAGGCAGGGAGAAAAATAATGATTTACTTTGTATCATTCTTATTCTAAATGTTTTCTTTAATGTGTTTAAAAGGTGTTCAAACAACGCTTTTAAAATAGTAAAAGGTAATTTATTAATGTAAATAAAAATATTTTTCGGGAGGGCTATTTGTATGGTTTAATGGGCAGGCGACACGAGTACGGCTTACTTGGGTCCTTATAGTGGTCCCTTTGTATGAGAGCTATGTTCAAATATGGAAAGATTCCAAAAAAACTTTGGTAAGGGAATTTAAAATATGTTTGGACCAAATTTAATATAAATACGAACATAATAAGATGTTTTCCGGACACATAGGCCTCTATTCAGAAAAGAAGATTGAATGGGGGGCTATGTGACATTATTAACTGATTGCCACCATTATCAATAGGTTTAGTCCTTATGGCAATTAAAAACCACTTGCCAAATTTCATTGAATTATCTCAAAAATCGTGACCTGTACTTTGCGCACAAGGTTTACATGGACAGCCATCAAAACATAAAATTCTTTAATAAGCCAATTTACATTTATTGATAACTGCATTTATAAACATAAAATTTGTATTAAGAAATGTTAATAGAAACAAATATAAATTGTTTTGTTAAAATTAAGGCGCTCCGAAATATGGCCCTAAACAAGAATAAAAATTAACCCCAAATTTGAGCCTATTTTTCATAATGCAATATGACCCCATTTTTTAAATGAAAAATTATCCCAAAAAAAATAAAAATAGCCTTAAAAATAAAATGAAATATGACCCTAAATTTGGGTTAATTCTTGATTATGAAAAATCATCTCAAAATTTTTAATGAATTTTAACCCAAAAAAAGTTAACATTAAAAAACACAAAGATTATATTAGCCTGAAGAATATTACAGTATTGGTCTTAAAAATCGCACGATATATAACATGGTTGGGCCTTAGGCCCAGGATTTTCTCTTCTATGGTATAACAAACACTGGCTTCGCTAACTAAAGTTTCATTGCATAGACAGCCTTCGGCCGGGCGCAAGTATTTTCTCCACTATGGTATAACTAACACAGGCTTCGCTAACTAAAGCTTCTCTAATTAGCAGGCCTTCGGCCGGGCAAAAGGGGTCTTTTCTCTGTGGTATAACAAGCACCAGCTTCGCCAACTAAAGCATCTCTGCATAGCCGGCATGAATTTTCTCCACTTTGGTATTGTCCTAAAATTGCATGTTATTGTGTCTCATGTAAAATTTTTGAGCCCTTCTTCATTTTCTTTTTGGGGCCATAATGAAGACTTACCCCAAATTTAGGGTCATATTTCATTTTATTTTTAGAGCTATTTTTCATTTTTTTGGGGCATGTTTTCATTAAAATATGGTCATATTGCAATATGAAGAATAGCCCGAAATTTGGGGTTAATTTAATTTTTTTGGGCCATCTTTCGCAGCACCTTTAAATTCAACGATATTTAAAGTTTCAAGGTGGTAAACCATTTATTGTTAAATATAAACAAAATATTATTAATCGTGAAAAATGTTATGTTTAGAACCATAATATGTTTTTTTAACCATACTTAAACCATGTTTTTTTCTCTGCGTGTATGCATGTATAACAACTTTAAATAAAATGTATATACATATTATCCTTTAAAAGCTGTAGGGATTTTTAAGGGACAACTTTTTGAGCGCTTTCAAAAGGGACTTTTTTGAGGAACTTTTCAAAAAAGTCTATAACATCACTGAACTGCTCAGTAAAACTTCGCTTACTTTTTCAAAATGAATAGCAAGGCGAATTCACACCAGGCGACCTTAGCTTGCTTCGTAAGCCATAGCTAATAAGTAATCATATGTCATAATGGTATACCGTTCTGGCGATTCTGGGAAATCTTTCATAAATTATATCATTTTCACTAAAAATTATGAAATTTAAAACGTTTTGAAATTATTACTTTTCAAAACACACAATTTAGAATTAAAAACAAAATGAAATGTTACAGCATATACTCTTGACACACAAAGTTCCATGGTTTGCTTCAAACAAAACAATTCATGATGTTTTGTCAATCCCGACGGTTAACGACAAAATCAGTCATTCTTAAAGAGTCAAATTACTTAAAGAAATTGGGTAATCATTGTAATCCATTGGCAATAAAGCTACTAGATGATACGAATGAAGTAAGAAAGCTTAAGTGATCACATATTGGATTTGCCATTTCGGAGTTAATGGCGAATATCTACGGCAATATTCGCCGAATACGAATACGAATATCCAATCTAAAATTTAACGCAACACGATATTTCAAATTTAATTGAAAAAATCTCCCATTCTCGTTAATAACAACATAGTAGAAAAAAAAACTGGCACACTACTTAATGTATTTATTATTATTCTGACATTCCGATGACTGAACTTAAAATTAGCAAGTTCGCACCTGAATGCTACTACTAAAAATTTTTAAATGTTTATACTATCATTATTATTATTATATAAAAGCCATAAAAGCCGCGACAGAAAGGGTAGACACTTTGTGTTCACTGAAGTAGATTAAGGCTACAAATAAAGCCAATTACTTCACCTGAAGTCATTAAGATAACTCCAAGGAACTGTTTGAATACTTATCAGTGTGCCCCGATCTTAAAATTGATTACAGCTAAATCTTGCATTAGACATGGCCAGAAAATGTTAAAAATGATATTAGAAAATACTAAAAAAAATTCAAGATTTTTGCTAACAATTTATAATCAGTATGAAATTTTATTAAAAACCTCATTAATTTTAGGAACTCATTTTAAACAAAATTTAAATTGGTAAAATTTTTGCAAATTTAGTTAGTTACCTCTGATGGAAACAATTTTACGATTTTATTTCTATGCTTTGCTCTGATTTAAAAGATCCTATAAAAAGAAATTTTATACCAGTTATTTCTTAAAGTTTAAGAAAAGCTGAAATTTCAAAATTTTTATTTTTTCAGCAGTTTACAGCAAAAATTTGTTTCAGATATTTCGTAAGATTAATATAAAATGTCCAATCAGTTACTCTATAGAATTTTTATCTTGGGGTCATTTAATTCAATTTTTACATTACAATGTGAAATTTTCTTATACTTTTGCACGTAATAAAAAATGAAAATAAATTTTTATAATTAACATGATTCGGGCATTTCTAAGATTCCCTAAATGTTAAATATTTTTTTTACAAAACAGGTAAGACGCTTCTTAAGACGAAACTAATCCATTTACATTGGAAATTTCTTCTTGAGTGCTACTATTTGTAGTCAGCATTTCTTATAGTTTACAAATAAAAGTTCAGTTAATCAATAAAACTATTTCTCCAAACTTAAAATAAATTTAAAAAATGCTGAAAACATTTTATAAAAATGCTAAAAGACAGCTCTGCAGCTTAATCAAAATTTTGAATAAAACATTTAACTGCAGAAATGAAAAGATGGTCACACTAACACTTATATATTTACTTTTAGATTTCGTTTTTCTCGCTCCTTTTTCGCTTTTACTTTAATTTTTGTAGGTAAGTGTTGTTTGGGAAAAAAAACTTTCACAGATGCTGCAGCCACCTTTACCGGTGGGTTTTCACATATTTAATTTAAGGTTTTTCCTTTATTTTTCTTAACTTTATTTTTCCCAACTTTTTACTCACTCCTAATTATTGTATAATAAGCAGAACGAAAAGATCTCTCCGAGTTTCTTCAAGTCCCAGGAAAAACCTTACTTACCTGGTAAGTTAGCAAGTAACGTTGGAGAAAAATAAGCACTACTTATTTTTCGGCTGAATAACTACTTATTTTTGTTCGAGGTGTCCACAGAATTCAGTACTTACAATGCACTTACTAGAAGTCACAAAATATCTAGTTATTATTTAACTACAAGTAAGTTGAATTGTAAGTACTTAAAATATACTTACTAGAAGCCAAAAAATAACTAGTTTTTTATTTAATTGGGGCTAGTTAATAGACCTAATAAGTAGTTATGAAGCTAGGGGTCTGAAAACAATATAACTAATAAGTAGTTATTTAGCTGATTATTAGTAAGCAAATATTCATAACTGAAAATAATAGTAGTGGGAAGTACTTACTAAGGTCATTACTAGCAAGTACTTATTGAGGTTTTCAGAATAATGACAATTATAATGACACCTACTTACCAGGTAACGTATGAAATAACTACGACCTATTACCAAAATTCAAAAAGTTTTTCCTGGGGTGTTAAATGTCAATCCACCGCAGTGAACGCTTTTCTAATTTATGTAATGGAATCGGAATTATCTTGATATTTTATTGAGCCATTCCAGTTGTCGATAACTTTCGTACGTTAATCAGGCAATTGCTGCAAATGATAGTTAATCTAGTAAACTCTTAAAATCAACTTGAATCATTTTCATAAATTCATTTTGTGGCGGCACAAGACTTCTAATCAGGATTTCCGTTGAAAATGTTGGAAAAGGGTCACAAAAAAGGGGATTTTTAAGAAAAAGGTGTCAATAAAACGGAATTTCAATTAAAAAAGGGTCAAGTTTTTTATATGCAGTATTTCTCGTTTTAAAGAAAATAATAAGACCAAGTTTTTTATAAACAAACAACAAATATTTATTTCAGGTAGGAAGTGTTCAACCAAATTTTTTTATGGAGTACCCTTTCCTTGTTTCAGCACCTGACCAAAGGTTGTTCTTCATCATTATAGCTAATTTTTTAATGCTTTTTATGTTATTTTGCGACATTTTTTTTACCGATTTCAAATAAATTTTACGGTTTGTTTCCAATTTTGTAATTGTTCGCGAATTTTAACCATGTTCGTGATAGAAACGACTCTTACCAGTAAGTTTTCTGATTCCATAAAGCTTTTAAGATTTTTAATAAATATAAAGCTTTGCTATCATACCGCTGTTACCAAATTTTGGGAAATTTCCGCTAATTTAGCCATTTTTGCCATTCCTTTTTGTTTCAGGGACTTTAATCAATTTAATAAAAAAATGTTCGCTAATTTTTGCAAACTTTTCCGAATTTTTTAATTTTTGAGTTGCTCTTTGAGGCTATCGTCGCCGTTTTAAAAATAGCCCCATATATAAACCGAAGTCACCTTTTTTACAGGGCACTATCAACACTCTCGATTTCTACGTGGCGAAAAGTGTAATGCCTTATGCCATTAAATATTTTTTAACAAAACATGCTACCCTTTTGGAGAGCAAAACATTTTTAAGAATCGAACACCAAATTGCATTTTTTAAATAAAATTTCCCCCTTTTTTTAGAAAAATAAACACTATCAGCCATGTCACAGAGTACAATTCCGTTCGGAATGATTCCGTTCGGAACCTAAGAAAACATATTTGTTTATTGATAGAAGGTATATTTTGATAGTTTTTTTGGCCTGTAAGATACAGAAATCTCCCATTCCGTCCATGAAAATAAAAATGGTTTCATTCCGCAAAATTTTTTCGTCATTTTGTGAAGCACCAAAATACGGAATGAATTCCGTTTCCGAACGGAATTGTACTCTGTGACATGGCTGTATAAGTCATTCGCAAAAAAAAAAAAATATATATATACAAGTTAGAGTGCTTTATTCGACTGTGCCGAATCTTTGAAACCTTCCACAAAAACGCACGTCAGCATTAAAATTGCTTGCGGTTGAGACCTATATTACATTATTGACCGAAAATAAAACAGTTTTATGCGTTTTTTGTTAGAATGTTGAACTGACTTGAGTAACAAATCATGATTCGTAAAAGTTTTAGCCGAACTAAAATAATTTTTAGGAGCGTAATTTGTATTGGACCTATGGTAAATTAGTTTTTGGTTTTAGGCGAATTTAATTATTTTCCAATAGCGGACTATATTTGGATTTATGCTCAATAAACTGTTTTCAGAGAGTAGGGTTTATATGGGGCCTACGATAAATTATGGTCCGATCTTCACGAAATTTTACAGTGTGATTGCTGGTCCTATAAAACTGTGACGTACCAAATTTTAGTATGGTAGCGGTTTTAGGCGTACTAAGCAGTTTTCCGGGAGCAGGGTTTATATGGGGCCTATAGTAATAAATTATGGACCGATCTTCACGAAATTTTATGTTAGTTTTTGTATCAAAATTATAAATTTTTTAGGGGGGTGGTTCCACATTTTGGTTCATAGTTCTGATCCTACCGAACCGTTGTTGCTGGATTTCAATCCTAAACTGCTTAGGATAACTACAAATTTGAGACCAAGATTGTTCTTTTCTTTTGCGTTTTTCAGACAGGCGGACATGGCTCAATTGACTTGGAATTACTCAAGGTGCCAAAATATATATACTTTATGAAGTCTTAGATGTATAATAAAAAAGTTCCACACGGAATGGCTTAGTATACCCTCATTCACCATTAGTTGTGGTGGAGGGTATAAAAAGTATTTTAATAATATTAAAAAAATTTTATTATAAACACTATTCCAATAAGCGAATAAACTCAATAAAAAAAAGTAGTCTAGTTGCCAGTGAGTAAGTCCTTTTGTGAGAGAGCTGGGCAGGTTCGCTTCCCGCCTGAGAATCTGGTTTGTTTCACTACAACTTGCTGAAGGTCGACGTTATTATTGCTGGGTTAATTAAGTTAAAATATTGTTACGAAATTAGATTTGTCTAAGAATTATTTACGGTCTTAGTTATAAGTTATCTTGTTAATTATAGTTTTATGTCATATTAGTTACTATTTTTATGAACGCCACTGTAACTAAATTTTCTAGCAATTGTAATTGTAGACTTTAGATTTAAAATAATTCGAACATCATTTTCTAGAAAAACTAGACGGTTCTTGAACCAACTAGGAATAGTTTTGAACTATAAATACAGGCTTACTCATAAAAGTTTAGTTTAGTTTGATTGGAGACATTAAACGGTTCAAATCGATACTTACAATAGTGTTTAAAATTTGTGAACATTATAATTAATTTCAATAAAGTTTGTTAAGTTGAATTCGCGTGTGTATTTATTTTTGCAATTAAAAGAACTCAAAGGTATATTATAAAGGGAATAAACCTTAACGCGTTTTATTAATAAATACGTAACAATATAATTTGAAATTGTATTTGTACATAAGCAAAACAAAACTAAACAAAATTTACGAGTAGAAGAAAGTAGGTACTCCCCTTCATTCTTTTTTAACCATCTCTACAAGTAACTCAATAACTTGCAAAGCAAAATTTTGCTCTTAAAATGGGGTCTTAGTTTTCAGACAGATCTACCTACCAGAATTTTATTGTTGTAAAAATTTATTTAAATCCAAATGAAAAAAATAATTAACTTAAATCTAATTTCTAGGTAGCATGTTTGTTAGTAGTCCTGTACAACTGCAATCCTGCCACAACTATTTCCATGAATTGTGTCCCAGTGCGTCCCTTAACACTTAAATCATTTTGTATAATATTATTTTATTATGTGCGAATGTTGTCGCCCACAAAATTCCAGTACGTGGGTATTTGAATATTTTCACGCAAACAATTTTGTAGATTAAAGGATAAAAATTATTACATTAAACAAAAAAATAAAAGTAAATGCAGTATATGTGTGGTCATATGGAAGAGTAGCATAAGTCGATATTAGATAACATTGAGGTTTTACAAGTAGAAAGGTTTAAGATCTTTAATATATTATTCGATTCGAATTAATCGATTTTTAAATTTTAATATTGGTCTATTAATCGAATAAGAGTTTTAATTTACTCGAATTAATTTATTATAATTACGTAAGAAATTAATGTTAGTCGACTAATTGATATAGATCGGTCAAGTAATTCGGTATTAGGGGTCCAATCGGGAAATCCCGATTTTCGGGATTAGGCGAATCCCGATTCCCGGGATTTCTAATTTTTTATCACGAGATTTTCGGGATGCAGATTTTTTTATATTTTTTATTACTTTTACATTTTTCTTTTAATAATTTGTACAAATATTTGTTTATACGCATATTCAAATTTAAATTTTAAATATTTACATTCAATTCTATTAACGAGTGTTGAGTGCGAAAGATGGTTTTCAACTGCATCATATCTTAACAAAAAAATTCGCTCAGGTTTAGCACATACAACAGTGGATGCTTTAATATTTTTAAGAAACTACTTGAACTTAGTATTAAGTACACGCCTTTTAAAAGTTTTAAATGCATTTTTTTCAATTGAGTTTTAAAAGTTGCCAAATGTGTTTAAAAATTTTTCAAATGTATTTTAAAAATGGTTATATGTATTTTAAAATCGTTCATATGTATTTTAAAATTATCCAAATGTATTTTAAAATTATCCAAATGTATTTTGCCCACTTGAATTTTAAAATTTTCCAATTTTTTTTGTTCAAATTGCCCAATTGTATTTTTAAAATACAGTTGGACAATTTTAAAATGTATTAAGAAAATTTTGAAACAGATTTATATAATTCATATGGACAATTTTAAAATACATATGAAAAAATTTTAAAAAGTATACGAAAATTTTAAATATTATTTGGACAATTTCAAAATACATTTAAAAAACTTAAAAAAATACATTTGGGCAAATTTTAAATTCATTTGGAAAATTTGAAAATCCATCTGGAAATTTTAAAATACTATTGGAAATAGTGTAATTTTTTATATCAATAATCAAATATGGATAAATATAAGATTTTTATGTTTTTGTTTCGTTTTTTTAATACATGATCTTTATGAATTGTGATCAATTAATAATTTGTTTTCATTATTTATATATATATGTATGAGAAAAAATAAAACTTCTCGAATCATATTCTAATAGCAATATTTTGTTGTATTACGTTAATACAAATAAAAAATGCTAAAAAAAAGTTTAAAAAGTCACATCTTGAGCCCGCATTTATTTCTTCAGTAGTGATGTTCCCTTGGTAACATCATATAACTTGTTAAATAGATGTTTTAATGGCAATTCGTTCAAATGCAAATAATCCATTGCAGTGGTCGGTGAAGTCTTTTTGTCAATACTCTTATTACTCCGCTTAATTTTCCAGTGTTAGGGACTGTGCTATCACAACCAATTGCCATCAAATTTTTTTTATTCATTTTTTGAGACGAAGGAAGGGCAATAATTGACATTTTAATATTTTTAGAAGTACTTCGATCTGGTGTTGCATAGCCAACATAAACTGAATCCGGCTCCTTAACAGATACATGTTCCTCAATCAGTATTTGTATATATTTCCTAGCTCCCTTTTATATAATATTAAGCGTCTTATCTTTTCGGCCGTCAAAGTATAAAGCTAGTAGATCTAGCTGCTTCTGGTCTTGAATACATTCATTACGTACTTTTTTTCTTTCCCGTCTTATTTTTGATTTATCAATTGGTTCACTGCTAGGAGAGACATCTTGCAATACAGACGAAGCAATAGCAGCCGATGCGCTATCGGAAACATTGGAACGTTTACAAGTTTTTGACAATATAGGCAAACTAAAATTTTTTTTCTCTCTGGAATTACTTACAGATAACTCCTGCTGTTTTAAGTTAATTTTGTCGGGACTTTTATTTACTTTTTTTTTCTGTATTTGGTTCTTGGGCTGCTCTTTTTTTGCAATTTAGTTGGAAGATTTCGAATACGCTTTTTTCTCGCTCTCGCATCTCACTCAAAAACTCCTGTTCTTTTTTGGGTACCTTATATTGCCTTGGACATCAAAAAAAGCTCAATTTGTTTACATCTACAGGAACAAATGTGAAACAAAACTCTGCTACGTCGGAGAAAATTTTCTTTCTAATAAACGGACATATTTTTCAAAGACTTTATGAGCTTTTTGTAATTTATATGATAACCGTTTATTACTTGTATGACTATTGTATTTGATACTGTAGGAAGAGATGATTTTCTCCAAACGCATTCTATCCTTTGAGCTACAAGTTTTGCAATATCTAAAAACGATGGTTCTTTGGTAGTATTCCTTGTTATTTTAAGTTGCTCCCTATTCCAATCATAGTATTTCGTAACATATACGTAAGTTGGTAAAACATTATCATTAATATCTTCTACATTTTCGAATCTCGTGCAGAAATAATATTGGCCTATGGTTTCCATAATAACGGTTAGAAGTTAAAACAGTTCAAATAAAAAAATAAACACACAACTTCACTGTCGCGTAGTAAACCCAAACCGATATTTTTATTGTGTATTATTTTATATGTATTCTATCAAAAATATTTCCTGAAAGAATATATACTTTTCAATGAATGAATTGCTTGTGTCTGAATCCTCGAGAACTTAAGAATCGTTAGGATACAGTAATATCCTTTTTTGCAATACAATGCTATTGCTGTGAAGATCAAAGCGCGGGATCTTACATTAAAAATAAATTAATAATATTTGACAGGGGTCTAATGCAGACAAATATACAACATATTTACGCCATTAGAAGTCGTTACGAGAAAAACAATTTTTTTGACCCTTTTTGAGCTCATGAAATATGTATTTTTACTGGAAAATTAAGTTGTTTCTTAAATTATTTTATGCTTTGGGTAAAAATAAAAAAATAATTAAAAAAATTCCGAAAAAATTTTAAAATACCGTGAATCCCGGGATTTAAAATATCCCGAAAATCCCGGGATCCCGAAAACGCGATCCTGAAATATATTCTTCAATCCCGAATCCCAGGATTTAGAAAAACCAGTCCCGATTGGAAGCCCTATTCGGTATGTTAAAATGGATATTTTATTTATTAGATCAAGTTATGCCGAAAAATGTCTTAAATTAACGTAATTGTTACTTATGTAAAGTTGGTACGAATATGACTTAAAGCAAAAAACTACTCGATTAAAATTAAACTGAGGATATCACGCAGCTAAAATATTTGACATAAGCCCCCATATTGACACGGAAAAACATATAAAAAGGTGACCATGTTTTTTAAACCAAAATACAGAGCAAAAGTTTTATATTCAAGTCAAAGGTTGCTCTATTGCCAAAAAAGCAAAATTGAAAACGTAACAGCAACCACATAGACAATTATTTCGCACAAAAGATGCAACATTGACAGTTTCTTAGTAACTGCAAGATTCTCAAAGTAAAAGAATAAAAGTTATGCAACTTTTTATGGCAGTGCCAAATAGGGATGGGCAATAAATATCGATATATCAAAATATCGATATTTAAAAAAATTATAATCGATATATATCGCCGATATTAAAAATACCGATATATCGATACATCGATATTTATTTACGACTATCGAATTCGATATTTTAAAGATCTCTTTCTAGTAAAATTCAACATTTTAACCGTTGCTGAACTGCTTACAAAATTGCATCATATGTTTATTAACTAATAATAAGAAAATAAAGGCGCTATTCCATTGTACTTTTTCATAGAAAGAGATGACAACAAAAAAATAAGCGCGGATTAAATATTCTGGAAAGGGTTCCCAGAATTATGCTAAGAACCGCCTTAATTATGGCGTATTAGCAGCAACAAACTCATAAAAGTTGGAATGTTAATAATAAAAAAAAATATTTTGTTTTTTTTTTTTATTTGAGCATGTTCCTATATATTAAAAAATAATTTTGCACAGCTTACTTGTGTAGTATGTGTCACAAGTTTCGTTTACCGGCAGTATATAATCCGGCATTATTTTTTTTAGATTTCATATGGCGAATAAATAAAAACTTTTTTGTATTCTTTACTTTTTTTTTTTTAATTTTTTTATTGTAGAATTAACTGCCGGTCCCTCGACTTCAAACGAAAACTTCGTTCGCATAACTTACCTTAAAAATTTTAAAATGGTTTTTTGTTTTCAATAAAAGTTAAGCGAATAAAAACTTCGTTCGAAATCGAGGGACATGCAGTAAATTTGAAATTAAAAAAAAACCATAAAAAGTAAGAATGGAATTTCATGTAATATGATTGTACTTATGTAAATATGTATTGATATAGGAATATAAGTTTTTAAATTTGGTGATAATTTCAGCTTAATACGTTCGATACATCGATATATCGATATTTTTAAATAATATATATCGATACTCTTAAAAAATATCGATACGATATATATCGATATATTTTTTCAATTTCCCCATCCCTACTTCGTATGAAGTGGTCCATTCGGAAGGTCCAATTTTGGCTGACTCATTCGAGCATATCGACTGGCATCTCGCGAATAACACGAGTAATGTTAGCTTCCAACGCGTCAATTGTAACTGGCTTATTCCTGAAAACCTTAGACTTTACATATCCTGAGAGAAACTAGTCAAAAAGTGCGATATCAGGAAGCACATAGTCCGTTAACATGGTGCGATAATAAGCACCATTGACGGTAACATTCAGATTTTCTTCATTTTTGCAAATATATGGACCAATGATTCCACCAGCCCAAAAACCACACCATACCGTTGTTTTAATGCATGTAATGGTAGCTCTTGGTGCTCTTCGCATTGCTAACTAGCCCATATACGGAAATTTTGTTTAATAGCGTATCCATTGAGTCAGAAATGTACTTCATCACTCTGATCTGTTAAAAGGTGATCTGTTAAAAGGCATATTGAAAATCAAACCTCACGACGTATTACCCTTAATATATAAGTTTGTCATTTCGTTTGTAATTTCTACAATATATTATTTTCTTTAAATTAAATATGTATATTATGGGTCCTTATAAGTAGCGGAGTTGATTTAACGACATCCGCGAAATGGGGTTTCCGAAGACCCCAGATATGATACATTATACATATGAATCACATATAGTCCAAACGAAATTCAGCCAGATCGGTCCACAAATGGCTGAGATATGTCTGTAATTTAATCTACAAATCCCATATGGGTTTTTTTCTATATATCTGGGGAACTCTTCTTAAAATTATGAACGAAAAATAGGAGTACACTTTAGCTTTACAAAAGGAATTGTCGCTACCTTTAGTTGTAAAGAAGATAAGTCAACATATTTTAAAAATTCAGTTTTTGATGCAGTGCAATTGAATAAGTAAAAATACATAATTTGCAGAAAAAAAAACATTTTATAGGCTTCACTTGTTTTGGAATAGTACGAAAATTGCTAATTTTAATAATGTTAAAGACAAAGTGTTAAGTCCCCTTTTAATATGAAACTTTATAACAAAATATTAACACTTGTTGGTTGCAGTGTTGCCAATCCATATGTAATTACACATATTGTGTGTAATTTTTACTTGCATGTGTAATTTTACTTTAAGTTCTATCTTCTCATTAATTTTTGACAGTCAAGATTTTCTTTTCGATCATTGAGTTTATGTAATTTTTTTCAGTTTCCATCACAGTCAAAACTGGTTTTTACACCCTGACTGATTTCACTTTCCATCTCCACGAGAATTACTGTACTGTGAAACTGTATTGCTAAGTATGGGCTTACACTATGAAAGTTTCCTTTCAGAAAGTCTGAGTTTATTGGTGAGAGGGGAAAGAAGAATAGCAAGTTTAACATAAACTGTCAAATTTGATTTAAATTTCTTTGACATAGCGCAACAACTATTTAATAAAAAAAAAATAATTGCTAATATTTTATTAAATAAAATACAAATTTGAACTTAAAATTGAGCCACATAATTTTTCTATATTGCGCAACTTATTAAATAGAGTGGAGCAAACAAACAATAATTTAATATTGTGTGGTCTATTAGTACCTTAAGTGAATGAGTTTGTTTGAATCAAACAGAACGACTCAGAGCGAATTTTCAAAATTTTTGCTCTATGCTTGTACAAAAATATATTGTTCATCCGCCGATGTTCGCAAATAAATAATGCGCGTGGATATGTTCATACAGTTATACATGTTCATCCAGTTCTTTCTTACTACAGCAACTGTTGAGCTTTGCTTTTTTTGGCGTAGTCATTGTAGCAAAGCTACATTTTCGACTTGTGTGTGTAATTTTCGTACAAATGCGTTATTTGGTACACAGTCACGTGCAATTTCCTAATTCTTCATTGACAACACTGGTTTGTTGTAAACTTTTAAAGAGGTGAAATAAGATTTACCAACATAAAACCAAACTGAACTTAAATTTTTTTTTTAAAAAATTTATTAAGAACTAAACATTTTAATAAGTTTTTCTCTCTCTCCAATAATATTTATTAAATTGGACTTATCTCTTTTACAACTAAAGGTAATGATGTCTTTATTTTTTCAAGCCGCACTTTTATTTTCGTGCAAACACACTTCCATTATTGATTCCATTATTGATTTTAAAGTTTCGTTCCCTATCAACATTTTTACGATACTGACAGTAGAAATCAAACTCAAAATTGATGCTTGACAGGTTATCAAGCATCTGTGTATTAAAACATTAAGGAATTATACACAAATTTAAAAGCAATCATTTTTTTGTGTTTCCATTTAGATTCAGCTTACACCAGGGAACAAATTACCGCATTCGATACCGATTGAAATTACAAACAATTTATATTGAAATTTCGATCCATATCGAATGCCGTAATTTTCCAACAGGCTTAAAATTTTTTTAATATGTTAAATTTGCTTAATGCCAATATGTATCTGAATTATGCTTTTTATAACCTCCATCACCACTAGTGGTGAATGAGTTTGTCATTCCGAGTAAAACTTTTTTAATATTAATTCTTAGTTGATCTAGCCCTGTTCGGCTGTTGCAAACACGCTCACTTTCGAACGACTGAAAATAAAAGAACAAAATTAGTGTCAAACACTTTATAGTTCATATTAACAATTTGGGATTGGAATCCAGCACAATTCACTAAGTAGCAAAAGAGTTATGATCCCAAATGTGAAACAAAATTCTAAAAAATCGATATTTTTTGTTAAAAAAAAGTAGCACACATTAATGACAGAACGCACCGATTATTATTTAGTTTTGCACAAATTCGTTTTATATGACTGGAAATCACACTTATGTATATATATTTGGTAAAGATCGCTCAATAATTAACCATAGGCCCCTTCTAAAGCTTACTCTCGGAAAATACTTTAGAACGCCTAAACCCGTTAAGCTATTGCAGTTAAAGTTGGTCTGGCATAGTTTTGCATGATTAGAAACCACTCCGCCAAATTTCGGGAAAATCTGTGTGTGGGCTGTGTATAGGACCTGTGGTCCTATATAACAGCATGCCTTAAACTGTAGCAAATATAGATATTGTGGTAAAATTTGTATGGCGAGGAATGACACCATGTTAATTTGTAACACCTTAATATTTTGGTCATAGACCCACCTTTAAGAATACCGATTGGCTAAGTATCTTTTCTGAGAAAAGCTAACTATGTCCGTCCGTTCGGGTAGCTGTCCAATAGGATCAAGCCTATTGAAAATGAATCTTTGTGCCCATAGGCCATCTTATTATGCTGGATTAAATGTGGACTTCAATCCAAATAATGTATCCAAATTTAATTTGAATTGGTACATATTATATATATATATATACCTCATATACCTAAAGCTAGCTAAATTGCCATTATTTATTAACAAAAGCGGCTAACTCACTCTTAAACGTGCTGTCAAAATGGGATTTTTCAATTGCAACACGTTGCCTCCGCGCTATTTCGGTATACTACATACAAATTGTATGGGCATGAGAACTGTTTACAGCTAGAAAACGCTCTGCGCTTATATTAAGGGTATGGCTATAAGAAATGTTATACAAGCACAAAAAAATATATGAAATGAGAAATTCCATGAAATGTTCTGCATCACGATGACGCACTCTCATGCGTCAATCACGCGTGATAAGAGAAAATCCCGACATTTTTCAAATGCATGATTAATAAGTAAAATAAATTGTTATGAAAAACATACGGTTTGTTAAAATAAAAGAGAAAAAAGCACGTTTTGTTCTGTATAAATTTTTTTAAGATAGAAAAATTATGCAAAAAAGACTTTTTCTAATTGAACTTAACCAAATTAATGCAAAGACATCAAAAACACATTTTCTGAAAAAATGCAAGAAGACACGTTTAGTTCTGCGACTCCTCGTATAGACCTTTTAGAGTCCTAAATCAATATTGTAGAAATAACAAACGGAATGACGAACAAATATATGCCGAAAATGGAAACATTGATTAAATCCACAATTAATTTTGTCAGAAAGTCAAACTGTAAAAATCGTTTAAATTATATATTAAAAATCATGGAATCGTAAAAAAAAAAAAAAAAAAAAAAAGAGTGTAACCGTGTTTTATGTGTATATTTAAGTTTTTTTTTAATGTATTTGTCGGCTTTATTTCATATTGAAAACTTGTTGTCATTACAATGACACTTATGGCTAATAAATCAGTGAGTGTTTAAACGCTGGTTTAGTTGAACTAAACTTAAATTTATATGTAGTTTAAACTCAACAGTTGTAAATCAGTGTCCCATGTATTATATGTAGTGTAAAAAGTAACATGTGGCAGCACTACGATAAATGTAGACAAATTCATATGGTTTGTATTGGTAGTTTAAACGCCCAATTTTATGCGTTTAAACATGGTTTCTATGTTTTCTGATTTATAGATTTGTTGGCTTAAACACATTTTAAACCAAAAATAGAGTTTAACTTGCTCTGATTTATTAGCCCTTAAAGTGTTGACTTGAGTTCTGTTGTTGTTCATTTCATTTCAATAGACAACATTATAAAGGAAATACATAAATTTAAGGTTTACCCGTACACATGTACAAATATTGTTTATGTATACATTAGGGGCTTCCACTTGTATTAATGTGGGCTTGTTATTATGTACTACGTGTTAAAAATAATCGTTTTGCTATTCCCCACCGTTATTATTATACACTTTGATTTCTTAAATTTGTATTTAAATTTGCAAATAATCACAGGAGCGACTAATCCTCATAAGGAACAATAAAAGCATACATATATATTTGGATGACGTACCTATAAAAGTTATTAAGTTTAAAATTAATGAATAATATTCAGACTTTTGTACTTATATAGCATTGAAACTATATATAACATTAACTGGCTGTTTGTAGAACGAGAGTCCAAAAGTGACTCGCTTAACTTAAATTTAAAACAAAAACAAAATTTCAAAATTTGTTTTTGTTTTAAAAAAAACAAAATTTCAAAATTTTAAATGTAAGTTAAAAGTCACTTTTGCGCTCGCGTTCTACAAACAGGCAGTAAGACTTGATTTTTAAAATAAGCAGTGCTGCCTCTTTGTGGGTAATTATCCAATTTTGGTGCAATTTTTACTCTCGTGGGTAGAGCGTAGGTAATTTCTTTTAGGTGTAGATCGGGTGTAATTTGAAAACAAATAATATAAGATATCGCTGAACCAAAAAAGTTTACGAAGTTACTGTTTATTAACCAAAAAAGGTTTCCACAGCTTATCAAGCAAAATATTGATAGTGATTGGCGCCAGATTTACAATAAGATTTCGATAAATATGAGCTTCATAGTGATTAAGAACCCGAAGATTATTGGAAAAATAAAGTATTTATACTAAAAAAAACCCCCTGGAGGAAAATACTCGTATATGCTTCCAATATGACAAAAAGTAATGCATTTTGTGTTTGCTTTAACATTTAAAATGCTCTAATTGGGAAATATTTAAGGCCGTTTACATTTGTTAAACAGATTTGAGAAACAGACTGTCATCCGAAACTATTACATGAATTTTATTTACTAAATAAAATATAGAAAGGAACAGAAATAAACATTTTGAACGTTCCCTAGATATATAGAAGTAGCAATTATTATTTTAAGTTGTAATTAATTTTTATCAATTTATCTGAGGGTTTTAATGTTATTTTTGTTAAATTATTTTGATGACTATATGAATCTTAATAGTATAACTAATATTGATCTTATTTAACTGAACAGGTTATTATGAGTTGTGCTGATGTGTGAAAAACAAAAACATTTTTTTAAGTATATCAATCGACTTGAAATCAGTTTCTGAGTCACCCGTCCTGCTGGCTGGTTGTCTGTCCATGTAGACTTTCTGCGCACAGCTCAGGTCGAAATATTTAAGATAATTTAATGAAATTTTGTTCATACGTTTTTATAAAATTTTGGTAATCGGCCTTTTACTTTGTGCCTATAAACCATCTTATTACAAAATAAATATTTGAATCAGTCCATATTTGACCGTGGCTCCCATAAAAAAAAGCCATAACTGCATTAAAAAGCTACTATTTCATTACAAAATTTTGTGCTGGTAGGTAGAGCACTGAACGTAAGTCATATATAAACCCCTTCCCTTAAATTACTTTAAGACAAAAAAATTTCAAACAGATGTAGTTGCCTAGATCCAATTCGGCGTAAAGAAATCTTATTGTATTAGTCATAACCTCATAATATAGTTTTGTTTTAATAGGTCCATTATTGCATATGAGACCTAACAAGGGACCAGTCATAAAAATTTGTTTGTAAATACTGTGTAGGGTATCAAATATTCGGAATTGACCGACTATACTTTTTAATTTGTTCTTTTTTGTAAGTTTTTTTTAATTGTTTATTTGATATCAGGTGCAATTTCATTTAAATTTTGTAAATTTGCGCCATCTCAAGTGTAACTTTGAAATTTGCTGGTGGTAACACTGAATATAAGACTTAATGATATATATATATATATATATAGCAAGTTTCTTTTTTGAACATATAATCAGTGTTGCCACGACTAATAAAATTATTACAACAAAAATTTTTGAAAATGTTACCAAATGTTAAAAAATATAATCAAATTAGAAAAGCCTTTTGTTAATTCAGAAAAACATTAAAATTTATTTTAATTTATAGGAAAATATTAATTATAAATTAAGAAAACAAAACATGAACTATAATTCTTGTACGTGTTAAAAAAATAACTAGACACTTAAATTAAAAGTTTTTATTTATTTGAGACCTTTTCATAAAAAATATTTTTATTTGATAATAATTCAATCCGTCAAATTTCCATACAAAATTAAGTATATTGAAAGTTTATAAGTTGAATTTTTTTGAATATCTCCTTTACAATAATCGAAATTTGTACTTCATAGTTATAAATAACAAAAAAGAAAAAAATTAAATTGTGTTCTGATTTTTAACTGTCAGTGACGGGGTTGTGAAATGTGGTGATTTTTAGATTCTTTTGGAGAAATTGGAAACTGTTGGCGATATGCGAAATGCATTTCTTGTGAATTTATATACAAGTATTTAATATATTATTAAAATGGGTTTAACTTGTTTCTCTTGTTTGTAAATTGTATTTTAAAATTAAAATTGTTATTATTGCTGTTTCAAAATTGTTCTATTTGAAATATTTTGTGAATCATTGTATAGAGTATTATGGCGAATATAAACAGATTCCTATTTCAGAACTTAAATTCAATAAGGAAATATATGTATATGACTGACATTCAAGGGTATTTTTATAAATTAAAATATCGCCAAATCATTATCTTAAAAATATTTAATAAATACCGACAGATTATAAAACGTAAAATTTAAATTTACGTCATTTTCTTACAGGAAATTTTATAAAGTCTTAAATTATATCAATTTGGTTTTCAAAAATCATTAAAATTCCTATGTGTATTTTAATATATTAAAATATACTACTGGAAATAGTATAAATTTATAAAATTTAACTTATATTCAAGTATTTAGAAACACTAAAACTACTTTTGTGTACTTTTTCAGTCATTTCAGTTCCGAAATCGATTCCGCGAGCTATGCACTTTCGTCTTTAGGTACCACTTATCTTTACTACAATTAAAATCAGGAAAAATTACGCTCGTTTACAAAAAAATAATTGAAAATCTATATCGATTAAAACTTCATTTGATTTCAATTTCATAACATGGCTATTTCTAATATAAAAATCACATTTGGCATTTTTTTCTTCACAAAAATCCTTAAAAAATATCTGGTAGCGGTTTTGAAAAGCATTTTTTGCTTTCGATGAAGTATAAAAAGCTTCCGTTCATCTGAATCAAATAATGAGAAAATCCTAATGCAAAGTACACATTGTTCGAATTCGTAAATAATTTCCTTCGAATCGATATACGCAATAAAACCCCATGTAAATAAAAACAACAAATTTTAAAAACGTAAAGCGCAAGCGTATGAAAAAAAAACATATTCATACGTACTTTATATTTTAGAAAAACAGTGACCAAAATGAAAAAATATTCACATCTCGACATTGAGAAAAAAATAACTTATTTTGGTTAGAAATAACCAGTGATGCCAATTTAGCCGTTTTTGGGTTTGAGTCAATCACTTGAAACGTGATAAAAAGTTTTAAGTCATCAACTTAAAAACGCTGGGTTTCGATCTTTTTTGTTATAACAATTAAGCCGGTTTTGCCTTTGCTCCGATATGGCTGACTTTTTTTTTGCTATATTGAGTTGTGAACGCTACCTTAAAACACGCGATCAGAAAAATCGACAGAACGGATAAGTTTTGGATAAATTTGCAATATTATTCATTAAACTTTATAGTTTTCCTACAAGTATATAAGGATTCTAAGAGTCTAAAACGAGATACTCGTTGTTGTTCAAGCCACAAAGAACCTGCCGAGCAGTGATGTTATAAACCTTTTTTAAAAGTCCCTATAATAGATCAATTAAAATAAAACCATTGGTGTTAATGTATATACATTTTATTTAAAGTTGCTTACAAACTATTAAATCAGTACTTTTTGAAAACTTAAAACTAAGTAGAACAAAATAAAAAAACCTTAAAAAAGTGATATTCACTTATAATATTTTTAATAGTTAAAAAAGCGAAACAAACAAAAAAATTATGTATTTTGTACTTGTGCAGTTTGTTTGGATACAAAAAAATTAATGGTTTTTTCCTGCAAGTTTTGACTGGTGACTTCCTAACAGGTGTAAGGAAAAATTTTTTTTAATAATTTTCGGTGCACTTGACATTCGTCTTGTGAAAAGTGCGGGGAATTGAAGATACAATTTTATTGCTAAAAGTATATGCAGACCTAACAAATGTTTGATGAAAAAAATTAAAAAAAAAACGTGACCAATAAATTGATCTAATTTAGCTTTATTTTCAACAATTTCTACTGAATTACTAAACTATATTTGTAAGAAGATAATTGTATAAAATGTTATTTGGAAACTGTTAAATGATGTTTCATTTAGCCAAACGTTTTGCAAATGCAAATAATTTTTTAATAACACTAGTGGTTACGTCTAGGTCGTCATATATTTATTAGGTGTGAAAATAGCGTTAACTTATTTTTTTTCAACCGAATCGGAAAATTATATTTTCATTAAAATATTTAATTTTTTACTCTAATAGTGGTTGATGCCTATATTTAACAAGTCATATATTTATTGCTCTGCAAAATTAAATTCTTGTAAAATAGAGTTTCAAAAATTTACCTTAACATTAAAGTTGAAATGGCAGCAGGCAATCACGAAATTTAACAATTTGTAATGTGACCGTATCAACAATTTTATTAGTATCTTGTCACACATCTAAAAAAATTGTCATATGCATACAGTTTTGCCACATTGTTGAAAAGTCCCTACATTTTAATGATTTTAAAAAATTAGTCCTTCTTTTCCCTACGACCACTTTCAGTGGTGCTGAAATTTTCATCCGTAATCCGTCATCCAGAAATTATTTTGTGGCGTTTACTTAAAGAAACTTATTTACATCAGTACTTTTAGGATTTTTAAAAAAATTTGCATATTAATTACTAAGGCCATCCTCCTTTCAATTTAGACATTTTAAGCCCCTTTTTGTATGTCTTCACGCGTTTCGTGTCCCAAGAGTTGGCAACGCTGCATGTGACACCGTATACCACAGTATTTACAGATATATTTCCAATAGTGTAACCTTATTGGACACATATGGGCAGTCATGGATCTACTACGCATCGTTTGCGGTCTTATACTGCATAGTAGTTTCTAAGGAGCGGTTTATATGAGACATTAGAGTTGTGTCGGTCATGAACGACCTCGTTCAATTGAACGGATCAGTCGAACGAACGATGAACGGACGTTCAATTTCGTTCACTTGGGTCACTTGGGTCTTCTTGTCAGACGTTCACTTGTGTAAAGGAAAACTGGTTGAAAAGAAACAACAATACGATTGTGGTTTATATGTTATACTTTATTGTTTTATATTCTTGTATTTATTATACGAATATGCTATATCTTTATACATATGTATACTTATTTCTTTTAACACGTTGCCGTATTCAATCAATTGTGAATGACTGAACGAAAATCACAAAAGACAAACTGACCCAAAAGACAAACTGACACAAAAGACCCACTGACACAATAGACAAAGTGACCTGAAATGACCGATTGAACGAAAAGAACGAGCTCGTTCACTTATTCAAATTGAACGATAATGACCGGTCACTTAAACGAACGATTAAGACCAAGACTATGAGACATATGGTACATTTTGTACCTACCGTCAAAAAATGCAATGACATATCAGTTATTATAACAGTTATTGTCGGAAGTTTTAATTTACAATTTAAGTGTTTCTAATCTTCTGATCAAGAGTGTTTGAACTTAAAATTTTCGGAAAGTCAATTTAAAGCAACGGATCCTGAATACATATTTAAAACGGTGTTTCACCTTTGTATTAAGTGTATAACTCTGTTTTATTTAACACGATTGTATACTACAAAGTGTGAGTGTCTTTTTCACATGTATTATAAAATAATGAATCTGCTGAGTGAGAGAAATAGAGTTTCGTCAACTATTTTATTCTGGTAAATTAAACACATCAGATGTGGCGATATTTCGCCAAATGTGGCGATTTATAAAACTATTTGGCGACGAAATTTTGCGTTTGGCGACATGGCGATTTTTTTTGGCAAAATTTAAAAAGTTGGCGATTATTTTGGCGATTTCTTAAACGCATTTCACCTTTTATTCTTACTTATATCATAAAAATGTATGAGTACGGGTATATTTTTTTCTTTGAATTTGTAACAAATTTTAAAATCGCAATACGAATGCGATTGTTTTAGATGATGAGTTGATAATATTGCCCGATAATAACATTAAAAACATTTAAAAATTGTTGCTACAGAAATTTGGAATAAAGCTTAAGCTTTATTAGATATTAATAAATTTTCCTTACCAAAAGTTATCAATTATCTCCATCAAAAAACAAGTAAATTTTCAATTAATTTTTGATAATAAATTCTACAAACTAATGCTTTTGATTGCATATTAAATGGAATTTTTAAAATTATATAATAGTATACAGCGTAATTGCTTTTAGACTAATACATTTTGTTGTTGCAGTGTTGTAAATGTTTGTTCTTTAACTAAATTAATAATATTAACAAGGCTTACAAGGGACTCTACTATCAGGGAAGGAAGCCGCTTATATTTGGCAATGTTGAAAATTCAAACATAATGACTAACCTTCATATATAATTTCCAATAAATGTATAAAACCTCTTAAAACGGGAACCACCCTATTAAATATGCTACAATACTTTGAGGCATGTGTACAATAATGAAATGTTCTTCATTGTGTAAGTATATGGGTCTAGTCAGATGTCTATGTGTAGGAGTAAAAACATACTTTGAGCACAATATCCTTTTAAAACCATGAATTTCCTTCTATAATTGCATTAAATATCGAAACGGAAAATCGTTACACATGTTAAATAAGCATTTCTATTATTTCTTTTAAATTTTTGTGTAAAGTCGTAAACAATACATTAGGAAAATGAATTGTCTGCCAACTAAAAAACACGAGAAATATTTTAGTATGCAACCAAATCAACAACAACAAAAAATTCAAATTGTATATACATAAATACTATATATTACTTGGTATTACTCTGCCATTTCAAAAAGAAACAAGTTAGAGTACAATATTCAGCTGTGCCGAATCTTTGATACCCTCCACTGGCAAAAGTGGGTCCTATATGATAAATACATATATATGATTAACTAAGCTTCACAAAAACGCACTTCAGCATTAAAATTGGTTGCGGTTTAGACCTATATCAAATTACTGACCGACAATAAGAAAGTTTTATGCGTTTCTTGTAAGAACTTTCAACTGGTTTGAGTAAAATATCATGAAATATCATGATGAGTTTTAGCCGAACTAAAATGATTTTTAGGAGGGTAATTTGTATTGGACCTATGGGAAATTATGGACCAATTATCCCAAAATTCTGAAGAATGATTTCTAGTATTACAAAAAATAAATTAGAGTAAATTTCAGTACAGCAGTGTAACTAGTTTTAGCGTTAATAGTGAATATCAGAAAATTGCATGATATTTTTCTGGCCATATGAATCTAAGTTGTAAGAAATTTCACAGCAATATCTATATCTGTTATGGTGTTAGGCGAATTTAATTATTTTGCCAAAGTGGGCTTTATTTGGTTATCCGCGAGTAGGGTTTGTATGGAGCCCATGATCAATTATGGACCGATCTTCACGAAATTTAACAGTATGATTTTAAGTCGTATAAAGCGAATTTGTGCAAAATTTTATATCATTCCTGCATTATTCCACCATTTATAATGGTTTTGTATCAAAATTATCAATTTTTTTCCACATTTTGATTCATAGTTCTGATCCAACTGAACCGATGTTGCTGGATCTCAATCCCAAACTGCTTAGAATAACTACGAGCAATTTAAGACAAATTATGTTCTTTTCTTTTGCGTTTTTCGAAAGTGAGTGTGCTTTCAACAGACGGACAGACAGAATCAAGGAGCCAGAATATATATACTTTGTGGGGTCATAGATGTATAATAAAAAAGTTTCACACGGAATGACAAACTTAGTATACCCTCATTCCCCACTAGTGGTGGTAGAGGGTATAACAAGTAAGAATGGATGTTCCGTCAAGCCCGATACCAACATAAAAATATGGTTTATAGGAACACAGACACTATTCTGGAAATAAGCTTGTATGGGGGCTATGTGAAATTATGGCTTGATCCCTGTGCTATTTATAACCTATAAATCAAATTGGACAACCAGCCAACAATCTGAACGGACGGTCGACACTTTCTGTGTTGATCGGTATACTTAAAGGTGGGTGTAGGAAAAATATCTTAAGGTGTTACAAATAGCATTTCAAACGCATAATACCCTTTACACTATTTTCGTGGGAGTATAAGTATGTATAAATGTTGAAAGCTTTTAATGTGGTCTGACTGCTTTTACATTCAAGTTTTATTAGCACATTTTTTTATTTAGACACACTCACATTTATGCCCTCTTGTAATTTTATATTTTCAAGAAATTAATGGCATCAGAGATGCAAAATAAATATTAATATTCAGTTAAAAATTGTACCAATATGTGAATTAAGGTACTTCTGGATTTAGGGGATGAATTTAGATCTAAATGTTGTTTAAAAAGAATTGGCAAGCAATTTGAAACTTATGGCGATTGCTCTTCTGAGAAAAATGTGTTACAGTATTACATATAACTCTTTTTAATGTTAATACTCACTCGACGTGCTACATGTTGTATAACTTCCATTGAACAAAATTAACTGCTTTTATTTTAAACTATAACACTTTCCTAATTAATGTACTTCGTAAGCGATTTTTAAAACTATTTGATCGGTTTCTGCTCACTATTACGGTTTGGAAACAAACACTGACATCACTCATTGCATCACTAATTAAATCTATATTGATATATTCTATATACAAAATTTTTAATTTTTCGAATTTATTATATGAGTTAAATTGCAGTTATATATTTTATAAGGCTTTTTGTAATAGTTCTATTCCTTCAACTTTTAGGAATGACTTTATACACTAGCAGACTATTATCTTGGATCTTCATTCCTAAAAATTTAAGAAATAGAACTATTACAAAAAGCTTTATAAAATACATAACTGCAATTTAGCTGATACAATAAATTCGAAAAATAAAAAATGTTGAATACAATAAAGTAACTTATGAAAAAGAAATAATTCCCAGATTATGTATTCTTATACTATATTTAATTTTAATATATAAAACTTTTTATATTTTGATTTAAAACAATCTGTTCGCAAAATAATGAGAAATAATATTATGACAATCAAAATCAAATCTTGTATAAAAGTAAGGGTAATATATGCAACATGTTTTGCATGTCTGTCATCAACATATTCACAAGAACTTGAAAATTGTTCACACAGTTGCATTTTTTGTATACACGAACACCAAAATTTAGAACATGTAAAATATATCGGGGCATTATTTGTAAAGTGGGCAACCCAACAAAAAAATTTTGTTGGAATTCCATTATATTTGCATAACTTTTAAATTAATTGAGAGCATGTTATTAAACTTTTATAATATAATAAGGACGCCATATGTTAATTTCGGTGAAAAAAATAATAAAAAAATTAGGACAATGTAAGAAAAATTTTGATTTAAATTGGTCATTTCCGGTTATGCAGATATAAAATAATTTTTTTTTTATATTAATTATTTTTAATTTATAGATCAATCGGTTTTCTATAAGAATCACTTAAAATTTTGTTTTTATTTGATAAGTTTTTAGTTCGAAAAATACCACTGTGCAAGAAATTTACACTTTTTTTCGAGTGGTGCCCGCGGTTTTTTAAGATTGGCTCTGGTTTTCGAGATATACCGTTATTTCGAAATAATTTAAAAAACTTAAAAAACCGAAATTCCGCAATAAAATTTCCTTCTTTCTAATATCCGCAGTCTTTTTAGAAACATAATTTTTTTTTTGGAAAAAAAATAATTTTTTTAACAAAATTTCGAAATATTTGTTTTTTCAAAATTCATAAAAAATTGGAAAATGCAGCTATGCTTCTATGCTTTTTGCTGGCGTATATAAAACGAAATTCCAAACAAAACAAGCCATAAATGATTAAAATCTGTTTGCAACTTTTGATTTTATTCACAAAAGTCGACAAATTTTAATTAATTTAAGAATTTCATAAAACGCAATATTTGAATGGGAGCCCCCCTAAAGGCTAGTTTACACGATAATACAATGTGTTACGACATGTCAAAAAATTATGTAGAATGAGAAAAATCTTATCATGTAAAAGCAAAATGCATTGAGTAAGAGAGAATACGGATAAAAATATGACAATCGGTCGGTAAATGTTTATTTTCTAAACCATTTTAGAAACTTATGTATTCTCATCACACCAGAGTCGCATTTTAACAGAATATATTGAAGGTGGTAACATTTTTATAAAATTACAAAAACAAGCAGAATAAACTCAGGAAATGTTCATGTTGTTTTTGTAAATATTGTAAACTGCAACCATCTGCTTTTTTGTTATTAACTCGCTTTGCTTTTATTTTACTTAAACCATCCGTGTAAACATGAAAAATACTTACCAACAGATTTTTATTTTCTTATTTTAAACACGGAGAGAATTTCATAATATTTTGATTCCACAAAGTCGTAATACATTGTATTACCGTGTAAACTAGCCTTAAGGGATGGTGATAAAGGGAAAGTATAATTTAAGAAAATGTTAAGAACAAAAAACTAATGGAGGTCAGTCATACATTTTATCCCCCTAGGGGCAACTCCTTGGCATTTATGGGACTTTTTCTTCAATATATTTCTAGTCTGCATTGAACATTTTGTATGTTTCAATATGTTTTTAATATCAAACAGTTTTAACATGTGAATAATATTGAATAGGGGGTTTTTCAATTTTTGTTTTCATATCCTTCACGGATGGGTTAAATATTTTATTTCGAAAGAAAAAGGAAAGCTTTTTGTCTATAACTCTGCCATCTATAAACCGTTTTCGGAAGTTTTTACTGGTAATATTCTATTAAACTTGTTTAATTTTAAAGTGCAACAGTAAAGTCCATAAATTATTTAAGGACCTTAAAAAATTAAGTATTGTGGGTACAAATTGACGTAATAGTTGTTTTGATTGAAACATCCTAATCCCTGCTTATCTTACGTCTTTGGAAAACCTATTTAAACAACCACGGTTAGACGAACATCATCAAACCCACCAGCTCATAACAATTCAGAATGTAAGACCAATATTGAAGGTATTGCAAACCTGATGACAAATATGTTTGTTGGAGGATATAAAAAAACGTCGTTTTGAATATTTCTGGCAAGACTGGTCCTATTTGTATGTACGTAATATAACTGTCCAAATTCGATACATATATGGGGGATTTCATGTCAAGTGACCAAACTTTTTTTTTTGCACTAAGGTTAGTCCTATTGGATATTAGTTTAGACACAAATTTTCAACAAGATCGATCAAAAAGTTTCTGAGTTAGAGGGAGTCAAACTTTGACATTTTGGCCAAACAGGTGTTCTTTCTCATCCATGTAACTTATTATCTATTGGTGTTATTAAATTTGTCCGAAACAAATTAGATAGCTATTTTTTCAAGCTTTTGCTCAAAAGACAGCTTAGGTCTTTTCCTTTATGTAAGTTCTGGTCGCTATTTGGGCCGCGAGTGGGTTATGTATAAAAAAAAAGCAATTTATAAGTCAAGACGAGAATTTTTAAATTTTTAGCATATACACTATTTTGAATTTTTTCCATTTCATACCCTCGATACTATTATACCCACAATATGTTAATTCCAGGAATAAAATAACTTTTCTATAGAGATGTTGACAAATTACATTTTTTTATTTATTTGTAATAATAATTAAATTAATATAAAATATTATTATTATTATTAATATTTATTTAATGCAAATATAATTTACAGAAAATGTATAAAGAGAAAAGGACTGGCTGCCAAGGCCTTCGCCTTCCTAATATAAAATAATAATAATAAAATCAAAAAGATAAATAATCTAAAAAATTTAATCTTAATCACATAAGATCCTTTAATAAATTTTTTTTGTTGTTTTTTTAAATTTTTTTTTTGTTTTTTTTTTTAAATTTTTTTAAATATTTTTTTTTTTAAATTTTAAACTATTTTGGTATTTTTTTTGAAGCGGGTATATATTTTTTTTTTTTTTTTGCTCAAAATAAAACTTTCTTTTCCTTTAAGGTAGTTCTGGTCGCTTTTTGGGCGACGAGTGGGTTATGTATAACTTAAGTCTTCCATCGACACGCGGTATAAAAGAATCTGCTCTTCAGTGTTTTTAATGTTTACTCATGATCCTCTTTCCTACTTAAAACAATTGTAGTTTCTTTAAAATAATTCTTTGCCCAATGGAATAAAGCAGTCGCATTTAAGATGCGATCTTGATGAGAGCAATGTAGGCTATACTTCGCTGCATTTCTTTTGAGGTTTGCTCTAACACCATCTCATGCTCCTTTACCATAATCAGTAGGATGAAAATGCCACACAGCTGGCATTCCAAAATCTTTTTCATAGGCTATCAAATTTTGCGAAGCTACTTTTGTTTTTAAAATGTTGTCGAGCTCCGTCAGAAACGTAGTATACCTTCTCTACTGTAAATTTATATTTTAGATAATTTAGTGTTATCTGCTGGTATTCATAAATTGCAACGGCATCATGTTTTAAACCGTCGGATATTGCTGCCATACTTTTGTGGTTCAGTTTTTCTTGTTTCATGTAGTAAATAACTACTGTAAATATATGTAGTTGCTTGGAAGAACATATTTATAGTTGTCTGCGAAATCAAACGAAATAACGAATTCCCCAGACTTCAAATGTATCTTCAAATCCTTAAAGAATGACCAATGCTCTTTGACTAAAAAGTCATGGGTTCCTAAATTTAGCAATCCCCTACGCATTTCTTCCACAAAATCATGCACATTTGAAATGTACATTGATCTTTCAGTCTGAAAATTAAAAAATCCTCGCCTTGATTTAGAAATTATTTTTTTTTATACATAACCCACTCGCGGCACAAATAGCTAACAGAACTAACTTAAAGGAAAAGACCTAAGCTTTCTTTTGAAAAAAAAAAAAAAATACCCGCTTCAAAAAAAATAAAAATAAGTTTTAAAATTAAAAAAAAAAAAATATTTTTCGAAAGCTTGAAAAAATAGCTATCTGATTTGTTTCGGACAAATTTTGCTAACACCAATAGATAATAAGTTACATGGATTGGAAAGAACGCCAGTTTGGCCAAAATGTCCAATTATTACCCCCTCTAACTCAGAAACTTTTTGACCGATCTTGTTGAAAATGTGTGTCTAAACTACTATACAATAGGACTAACCTTGGTGTAAATTTCATCTAAATCGGAAGACATTGATTTTAAAAGTTGGGTCACTTGACATGAAATCCCCCATATGTTAATTATTAAATTTGTCTGGCTCTCTTATACATATTGTTCAAAATGGTGACAGACAATCATTTGAAAGAAGTTAATGCTAAATTTAATACCAAGTCAAATGATATTTAAAATGTTTAAGAAATTCTGTTATTGTTTTCGTCAAATGTTCAAACGTTTATGTAAACATTTAATTAAAATAGCTACATATGAGTACATACATATGAAGAAAACACAAAAATTCCATTTATTCGAAATCACAACAGTTATCTAGTTTTCTAGTATGAAGAATTAATTCATAATGTTTTTTCAATTGAAGACATTTCGACTCGGAATATAATTATTGTTTATTGTCAGGAGCAGAAACTCATAACTTTATTTTAATTTAAATTTTTAGTACTAAATTCACTAGTACTAATAAGTACAATTGTTCCATTGCTCCTATAGTATATTTTTGTTTTCGTAGGAAAAAACAAGATGTTTGACTGAAACCAAAGTTTCTTAAAAACTTTGTCATTCATTGCGTTTCCCAGCAAAATTCTTGTCTAACCAAGCAACAAATATTCTAATGGGAAATTATTAAGGAGCTGGAAACATATACGCAAAAACAACAATTTGCCTTAGCTGAGATAAAGGTGTATTCATATATCAGGTGTGATCAACCACAAACCTGGTTATGGTGGTTTGTTTATTAAATCTGTAAAAATTGTTTTTTATTCTGTAAACAAAAAATGATTTATCAAAACGTCTTGGCTGAGATTTGAACCAGTCAAATATACTCACTAATAAAAACGGGGTAAGAACAAATTTCAAAAATTAAAAATATATTCAGCCCAATTATGAATAAAAATTAATCGGGAGTTTTTTCCCATCTCCCATTTTTGCTATTTAAATTCAATTGTAAATGGGAAAGAAAAACGTTTAAACCGGTTAATTTCAGTCGATTAACCGACGTAACAAAATTTTGAATATTTTGTAGCATTTTAACATATTTTTGTGGGTGTTTAATTATTTGTTTCATCTCATATACAAAATGTATGTGCTTAGAAAATATTTTTTTTTCATACAAACTGTTCAGTGATCTTAATTTTAAATAAGTGTTTGCTGTCAACAGCTTTATGTTTCACCTACTTTTTATATGTATGCGCTTAAATATTTGTTTCTTCTTATATCTTCTCATATAAATTTTTAGACAGAATTAACCGAAACAAACAATTAGAAGTATTAAAAATTTTTAAAAACTAAAACAGGACTCTAATGGCATAATGGAAGATTTTATATTTTTAGAGAAATCTAGGAAAAGGACTGGGAAAATTTTGTGTTACGGGTTGCTTTCGATGTGCTAATAAATCCAATTTATGACTAAAAACACTGAAATTTTTTTCAAGTCAAGTTTTATCAAAACTAAAGAAAATAATCGCTAAAATCCTAAACATTAAAAGCAAATTATTTGTCTAAAACATTATTTTATAAGATCTAATTAAACCATTGAAATAACTAATAAAATAATCTTCCATTTTATTATAACCTCCATTACCACTAGTGGTGAATGAGGGTATACTAAGTTTGTCATTCCTTGTGAATCTTTTTTATTATACATCTAAGACCCCATAAAGTATGTATATTCTGGATCCTTGAGTAATTCTAAGTCTATTTAGACATGTCCGTCTGTCTGTCCGTCTGTTTAGTTCACGCTCACTTTCGAAAAACGCAAAAGAAAAAAACAAACTTGGTCTCAAATTGCTTGGAGTGGAATAATGCATGGAATTATATAACATTTTGCACGAATTTGCTGCAAATCATACTGTTAAATTTCGTGAATATCGGTCCATAATTGACCCTAGGCCCCATATAAACCCTGCTCGGGGAAAACAGTTTAGTACGCCTAAAACCGCAATAAATAACGTAATCATACTAAAATTTGGTACGTCTCAGGTTTATAGGACCAGAAATCACACTGTAAGATTTCGTGAAGATCGGTCCATAATTTACACTAGGCCCCATATAAACCCTACTCCCGGAAAACAGTTTAGTACGCCTAAAACCGTAATAAATAATGCTATCATAATGAGATTCAGAACGTCACAGTTTCAATGGAAATCACACTGCCAAATTTCGTGCAGATCGGTCCATAATTTACCCTAAGGCCCATATAAACCCTACTCTCGGAAAACAGTTTATTGCGCCTAGTCCCACTTTGGGAAAATAATTAAATTCGCCTAAAACCGTAACAGATATAGATATTGCGGTAAATATCTTACAACTTGGATCCATATGGCCAGAAAAAATATCATGCAATTTTGTGAAATTCACTGTTAACGCTAAAACTAATTACACTGCTGTATTGAAATTTGTTCTAATTTATTTTTTGTAATACCAGAAATCAGTCTTCAGAATTTTGGGATGATTGGTCCATAATTTACCATAGGTCCAATACAAATTACGCTCCTAAAAATTATTTTAGTTCTGCGAAACCTGGTACGAATTATGATATTTTACTCAAGCCAGTTCAAAGTTCTAACAAGAAACGCATAAAACTTTCTTATTGTCGGTCAATAATTTAATTCAGGTCTAAACCGCAACCAATTTAATTGCTGACGTTCGTTTTGTGAAGTTTAGTTCTGTACGTGGAGGGTATCACAGATTCGGCACAGCCGAACATTTCACTCTAACTGGGTTTTTTATTAATACATAATAGCTCTGTTCCAGATGCATAACGAAACAGTCCGAACTTGCACAAAGTTACCCAAAAGCGTTCCACATAACAATTTTTGTGCATTTAAGAGAGTAATTGAGAGAGCCTTTTTTTCATTTCCTGTACAAATTTGCACGAACTTTTTCATTGGGTAAGTTCGGACAAGAATAAACAATCAGCTGTTTTTGTTTACATATGAAACTGAAAAATGAATCAGGAAATTTACAAGCAAAAGAAAAAGTTTAGGTTTTATTAAAAAATATATAAGAAAGCAAAATGTAAAATTTTATTGAAAAAATTAAAGTGGTAAATACATTATTGCATACATATTTCCCTTAATTTTTAACATAAAAGAAAAAAAAAAAAAAAAAAATATAAAAATATAAAATATTTTGGTTTTATAATGTTATGACTTTTAAGCGTCTAAAATCACTTAAATAGATCTTAATTTGAAGCATCATTCGTATTTGAAGAAGTGCAAAAATGGTTTTTTGCGTTCCAGTAATTTTGGGTAGTTTTGACAAAATCAGAGAGTAATTTTCATTTTACTCTCATTAGTCCGAACTTGCCCGAGATATTGTGGAACACACCTAATATGTATTAATTTAATAATATTTATTACATATTTATAAACTACTAGCGGGCCCGTGGCCTGCTTCGCACGGCAAAACAAAATAAGAAAATAAACACACTTGTTTTTAATAAAGTTGGTTTTGTTCCCTATTATTCAACTTTTAATTCTAGTTTCTTACAATCTTAGACTATGTATCACTTAAACTATCTTAGAGCTCTTTCGTAGACAACATTTTTGGTTTTGCCATGAGTTGTTGTGTAGATAAAGAGAACTGAAGGCTTGCCAACACGTGAGCACGAAACATATAACTGGCCGTGTGAAAAGCAAGGATATTCTAAATCAATTCCAACGATTGCCCTTGCGCTTTATTTATTGTAATAGCAAATGCAAGACGTATTGGAAACTGTAGTCTTTTGAATTCAAAAGGTAAATCTGATGGAATCATTGGAATTCGTGGAATCAATACATCTTCACCTTTAAACTTCCCCTTTAAAATTGTTGCTTCGATCAAATTGTTCATGACCTTTTAAGCCAGCAATAGTCAATGATTGGCCTTGTGCTTTGTTGATGGTAATAGCAAAGGCAAGATGCAAAGGGAATTGGAGCCGCTTGAATTTAAATGGTAAATCGTTGGAATCGGTCACGCCGTTCTCCAGTTATGCGCTTAATAGAAAAAGTGGGCGTAAAAGTAGGCGTGGTAAATTTTTCTTTCGATGAAAACTTAAAGTTGATTAATACGAACATTTGAAAGAAAAATTAGTCAACTCGATGGAGCCGTTTTCTGATTTTAGGTAAATCGAAAAAAGTGGGCGTAAAAGTGGGCGAGGCAAACTTTACTTTCCGTAAAAACCTAAGTTGGACCATGGCGATCATTTTAAAGAAATAATCGTTCAAATCGGTCAAGCCGTTCTCAAGTTATGGATTTTGCCACTCCCCTCCGCCCCCAGACCGAAAATTTCAACCAAACTTCATATAAACCATATATGGGCCACTGCCTACGTAGAGTATAAGTTTGGTTGAAATCGCACGACGCGTTTATGATTAGTTCGGCGACGTACATATACGGACTTATTTTTATATATATAGATTTTTTTGTTGGCTCGCTTTAGTTCCAGAATTGTTATGTTTGTTATGTTATTGCTTTTTTTACTAATAAAGTCCAAATAATAAATAATTTATGCATTTTTATTTATTAAAATTACTTAATTTATATAAAACTTTATTAATCGGTTAACCGATCAATTACAAAGTTAACCGATAAGGATAAAACCTCGGTTAATTAATCGAGCGATTAACCGATTACAGCAAAAGCTCGTTTAAATGAATACCCTATTATTTAGCTTTAGTTATGAATTTCTTGGTAAATTTTTAAAGTTGAAAAGCTCGTAGCTTTTTGTTTTTTAAGATTTTTTGACAGAATAAGTGTTATGTATTAGCTTATCTTATTAAGTATTAGTAGCATTAACATTAGACTCTGCGACCTGCTGAACTTTTAAGTAAATTTTTTCTTATATGTCAAAATTTCTCAGAAATGTCCTACTTTATAGAGCATAAGTCCTGCCCGTCAAAATGCATCAAAAAATCTACTCTCTCTTGTTTCCGGATTATAACCTACATTTTTATACCCAATTGTACACACATCTGGCTCCGATCTTCCGAACTACAGCAATTTCTGGGACCCAAGGTAAGGTTTCCGGTTCAGAGGTGGTGAAATATTAAAGAATTTTCGGCGATTAAAACAGTTCCGGCCACATAAATTATCTAGCACGTCAGGTTATCAATTAATTTGGAAAAAGGTAACAATTGCTTTTATGCGATTTTATGAATTTATTGTGGGTGAACGGATGTTGCAAAACGAATAGGCGACATAAAGTGACTAACAAGTTAGATTTCTGAGTAATTTAAAGTAAAAAGATTAAACATTAATAAATAACGAGAGTATAAAAATGCATACATTCATATTTTTTCTTCATTCTTGTTAAAACAATGGCCAAGTTCAGTTTTAAGGTTCTCTCTAATATATATTATTTTCAACAGAAAGATAAAAAAGATATTGAGTTACACATAATGAATAATCCATTCTTTAAATTATGCAACGATCAAGAAATCATAATTCATAAGATAGAAGTTAAATATTTTTCATTTACGTTAATAAAACGGTATTTTTAATGTTTTAGAAACAAGAAAATGTTTTACTTACGCAGCCAAAAAATGGCTAACAAATGAACCTTTTTTTTAAGAATCCGTCGATAACTGTCAAGAAATGGGCAATTGCAGTGAAAGATCTCGAAGATGCAAACTTTTAAATATCAATGAAGAAATTTCTCATAGTATCATAAAGGATTCATTTCTGTATCGAATTTAACCAACGCAAAATAAGAAAATAAAAATTGCAATAATTGAAAAAACAGTGTTTAAAAAGAATGCCTGAAGAAATAAAATTTACTCCAGAAGAAGCATTTGCACTATTTTTGGATTAAAAACTGACTAAAAATTAGTATACAGAACTGCGAAAGCGAACCAATGAAAAAACTTGTGGAATTTTTCCAGCATATGGAGATTTAGTTTCTGTCAAAAACTGCTATAAGTGTAACTTCAGGTTCAGCAGAAGTAAAATTGCAGAAACTTCTCGAACACACTGCATTTAGAATGATGTCACTTTATTTTTCCTGTTGTTCTTAGCAAGCCCTATCACTTGATACCTATATTATAGAAGTGCATTAAAAACAGCTATTCCGCCATCTTGGACTTGCCGCCATGTTAGATTTAGAATAACGTCAAACAAAATGAACACGTATATAAAAATCAAGTTCAATCGGTTAAAGATATCTGCTTTAAAATTGAGTTTCAAAATTCCACCCGAACAAACATGCATTCCAATTAAATAAAAGCTTTTAGAAGTAAAATACAGTGTACATATTTAACCAAAAATAACAGTTGAATTACTTCAAACTTAATCGAATACTATTTAGATAAGAATAATATTTTTACATTTTTGGAAATTTTCTTTTTCAGTTATATCCTTATAACAACTCGCCTTGTTCCAATAAAGCAAACCTTTGGCCCCTGTGAATATTGAGATTAAAAAATTGACGGTGCGCAGATGTTGGTATTTTCTGAGAAGATCTAAGTTCGAAAATAAAAAGTAAGTATCAGTTGTAAAATATAACAGAAGAAATAAGAGATTTTATAAAAAATATATATTTGAAATATTCAACTTTTACATTGAAACTCAACAAAAAAATGAAAATGCGTGTTTAACTCCCCATAACTTTTGTTCTTATTAGTCGAATTTTACGTTTTATCGGTCAAATTAAAGGCTAGAATCCCACCTATCGAGTTGTACGGTTACATTTTCGCCGGCGCACAGTGGGTACGAGTACTTTTACGAGAAGGCAGTCAAAATTCCATAACTTTTGACTGGATCGGTATTTTTTTTATGCGATTTCATTTTTGCTCGAAATGTGGGATCCTAACAGAATAACATAAAAGTACTTTATGAATTGGCGTAAAGTAATTAGTTTGAAATATAATGAAATTAATAAATTTTTTAAATGCAATTGAATTTTTTGCTGGGTTCTTGTGGCTTGGGGCTCAAGTAACAACAGGAGGAAAACGATTTCAAAGGAAGTAAAATCTCTTTATTGATTTTATGTATATTTTCAATGATATGGCATCTTTCTATCTTAGAGTTTGTGTATGTGTGTTTATAGTATGTCGCACAGGTTTTTAATATACAAAACTACATGTTGTTATTTTCTTGTTTATTTTTTTTTATTGCACCCTTACCTCCTGTCATTCATTCGTTCATCCTTTACTTTTGTCTTTATTTTTCCTTTTAGTTACTCAGAAACGTATTGCCATTTCCTGTTAAGGTTATCTTTTTCTTTTACTTTTACCTACTTTTCTTATAATGTTGCTATGTGTGTATTTATGCATAAATACGAGGGTGCCTGTGGCCATACATACATCGTTACGTTCCAGCCAAAAGCTATAAATAGATTTTGGGTAATTTAACTGAAAATTATAAAAGTTATAAATACTTACAACAAATACAAAATTTTAAGGGTATACATATTCATATGTGTATGTACGTGGTTCTAGTTTTACACTGTAAAGTGTACCAGTTTATAAAAGAAATAAACGTAACACTTTAGTCACATACATACTTATTTTCCTAATTTTAAAAAGTTCTTAGCTTCTTTAAGAAGAAAAAAGTTTTTTTCCATTTTTTGCTACGAAACATATGTTACCATGTAATAATACAATTTATATTAACATTCATAACAGAAAACACATTACAAACAGATATTCATACGAACAAGTATAAATACATGGTGAATATAAGCTGAATATGTAATACTGTCTGTAATTGGCCCATCGTATAAAGTTTTATAATTCCGCACCAATTAAGATTCAGTATTGTAAGAATACAATTGATTTTAAAAGTGCATTTATACAATAACGAATGCAAATTCCCAAGAAATACTTTATATATTTTTCATACGACGTCATATCGTATCACAATTATGTTAGAAACACAATTGGGACGAACGACGAATTACTCGCAACGTATATTCGTCATCATCACGGAATCCAGAAATATGCTCTAAAAAGGGTTTTATGCGCATTAAATAAGCAGACAAATCTTGGAAATATGACCTTGAAATTTTTAAAAAATAATACTTAAATAATAGAAATGGCTTATTTTAAAACAAAACATTTAACAATTTAATAATATTTGCACATAATAAACAAGTAAAAAAGAATTGTCGGCCCGGCCCATCCCGACCATATGATACTTTACCTCACTCTATACAGACGAGTTTTCGAAAGTGTTCCCTATTTGGAACCAATAGGCAATCATGGACCTACCAGAATAAAAGTATGATATAAGATTCACATAAGTCTTATTTTTACCGAATTTTTTCCTAGATAGTAGAGTTTTCTAAAAACCGTAAAAGTGTGAAACCGCGGTTTGGGTTTTAATGTGATTATAACCGGTCGGTTTCGGTGCGGTTTTTCTTACAAATCTTGCATATTTCTGTGTTTGACTGGTGGTCTGATAATTTGAAATGTTTCCAAGCTCAAGAAATTAGTTCAGACATTTCTGAAATAAAATAAGTATAATAAAATAAGTAAAACAAATGGTTTAATATGCTGCCAAATTTTATTGGTTATAAATATGGCTGTGATTTCCATTCATGTTTTTTGTCGATGGTCTAAGAACGATGTCGACCAATTACACAGTACAACAGCCAATCTGGGGGGTGAGAAATTCCAAGTCAGGGTGATGGTACTAGGTCAGTATAGTAAAACCCTCAAAGGGTTTGGCGTTCGTATGTGTCAGTTTTTTTTTATGACATTTTAAATTTTTTCCTTATCTTGATGTTTTTTCGCTTAGTTGTAACATTTTGGCAAAAACGTAGTTTAACATAACCACTTGTCCGATTTTGCTAAAACAAACTCAAAAAAATTTAGAATTACAATTTCTTTAATCCGTTCATATAACGTTTTTCTTTATAATCAACAGTTTTGCCGGTAAAAACAAATTTGTGGAGAAAAAAAAATATTTTTTTGCCTAAAAATTAAAATTTTTTTTTTTTAAATTCATAAAAAATCCAAAACGGAAAAAAGGATCAAGTGTTATTAATTTCATGTAAAGTCACATAACCTATAAACAAAATGCGACATAGATCATAGAAATCGATTAAGGCGTTCTGCTTTTATTTACAATTAAGTGAAGGTATCCCATTTTGACAAGAATATTGATATTTGTTTTTATTCAAAAAAGTGTCATTTATCGCCTTTTTTATAAATTTTCCCCAATAACTCCAGACTTCTGGCCATAAACTACTAAAAAAATTAAGTAAACATTTTTATAATTTTTTATTTTTATTTTATTTATTTATTTTTATTGATTTTAATAAATATTGCCTAGACTTTTTCGATGGTGGTTGTTCGGGACTAGTGGCATCGCATTCATCGCTATCATCAGTTTCTGAACCACACATGATGTCAATGTGTGACTCCACTGTTGGCCCTTCTGCATCTCCTGAAAATTCTTTATCATCAAGATCATCCTTGTCTTGCCACACAAGCTTACTCCACCAGCAAATTTCCGCAATTATTGCACTCGGCGACTTTTTGCCTCTATATCTGTAAGTTTTTGTTTTATTAAAATGAGTTTGAAAAAATAAAAAATCAGTATTACCTCATTTCAAATGGCATAGCGACTTGATGATAGCGTTCACCTTGTTCATCAGATTCGGTAGCCAATTGTTTGCTGAAGTAGTCCAGATGATGATGTAAATAATGGATTTTCAAGGACATGTGGACACCAATTTCCGAGAATGCTCTTAACATCCTTGCGACAGAAACATCGTAGTTGTTAGAACGATGCTTTCCCAACAAGCCTTCTATTACTTCTTTGATTGCCTGCCATGCATTCAATTCAGCGTCAATCAAAATATTGTTGAATGCGTCACTTTTAATCAGCTTTCAAAATGGAAGCCAGCTCTTCCGATTTATGCTGTGTTAATTCCAACTTGGCAACAATTGAATCAAGCTTATTTTGATTTATTAAAATTGGCTCATTGGATACTGATGGCTCATATGGGGGATCATCACGTGCATGATATGTCGGAGCAGTCGTAAAAGAGAAAATATCTGGGCTAGAAGCTTTTGGCACAGGAATGTGGTCCGAATGAGGCAATGGTGTTGCGGCACTTGCAACACCAACGTAATTATACGATTATCTTATCCTTTTTGCGGCTCCTTTATTCGCACATGCATAGCAATTCAATGGATTGTGACCTTCGCCAGGATTAGTCCAAGTCATTGGGATACCGAATGGCATACTTTCACGTCTTCTATTTTTCCAATCCATTAGACGGTTGTAGCAGCTTTTTCACACTATATTTGGTACCCAATTTTCGTTCACTATAACATTTTGGTTGAAGTACATCTCGTATGTTTGAACAAAATCAGTACTGAAATTTTCCCTTTTTTTATGTGTTGAGACATATTGACCACAGCAGTAGCAAAAGCTATTTATATCTGGCTTGCACAGTTCCATATTCTGTTCTCTTTTGTTCACTTTTAAAAAACTGGAGAAAAATCACTTTTACTGTTCGCGTTCGTCGGCATTTGTTGAATGACAAAAATCACAGAACCAGTGTGAGAAAGAGAAGAAGTATAATGACAATGCATGTTTTATGTGAACATTACAGAGCCAGTGTTGCCACATCAATATTTCTCTTTTAGTACAGTAGAAAAATATGAGAGAGTTCGGCTTGTGAGTGTCAATGTTTTCTCCAAATAATGTTGTGCATATCTGGAGCAAATTTTTGAAATTTATACATTTACCTAATTGTGAATAAATGAGAAACGCGTGCATCGATTTTCATGATCTATGCCTTTTTTGCTCATGAGTTATGTGACTTTACGCGAAAGTAATTAGTTTTGGCACTTTTTTCCATTTTGGATTTTTTAGGAATTTAAAAAAAAAAATATTTAAATTTTTAGGCAAAAAATACTTTTTTCCCTTCATACATTCATTTTTAACTTCGAAAGTGTTGCACATATAGGAAAACGGTATAGAAACAGATTATAGAAATTGTAATTCTTAATTCTTCTAAATTGGTTTCATCAAAATCGGACAAGTGGTTCTCGAGTTATGTTAAACTACGTTTTTGCCAAAATGTTACAACTAAGCGAAAAAACATCAAGATAAGGAAAAAATTTAAAATGTCATAAAAAAAACTGACACATACGAACGCCAAACCCTTTGAGGGTTTTACAATACTGACCTAGTACCATCACCCTGACTTGGAATTTCTCACCCCCCAGACAATAATCCCAAAAATGTTCCATAGTGTTATCATTCCGAATCATTAAATTTGCGTTAAAATGGCATGGTTTAGTTTTTGCATATTTTGGTTTTCAATGCATTTTAGTTTTTAATCTTATTTTGACAGTTTGAGTGATTTTTTTAATTTCCATACTTTAAAAAAAAAATATACACAAAAAAATCTTCAAAAAAAAAAAAAAAAAATTAATCTATAAATAAATTCTTTTGGAGCTCTGCTTAAAATACAAGATTTCGACAAAAGAACCTTCAATTTTCAACCGCTGCAGCACATTCTGAGTACTTCTTTTAAATTTAATTTTTGAAACAATTTATAAATGTATAAACTTTTTTTATGATAAGTACGAGTGTTATATGTTGCGATTTCATTATGCATAAATATCTTTTTAAATTAAAGGTGAAAACCGGGGGTTTTTTTTGTCGGATTTCGGCTTAGGCTTTAAAAACCGCGGTTTCGATTTCTGTTAAAACCGAACAGCATTCCCTACTTTATAGCACATATCAACATCTATATAAGATTTTTACGTATAAAGAGATTTTGAGGAAGGCCACTGAAATTTATACAAATAGTTATTAACAATTATAAGGAAGTTTTGGTATTAAAATTTATTTTCGGTTTTGATATTTGCATTAGAGCTATGAAAAATATGGAACTATTCCAACGAAATTTGGTAAAAGTAATTTAGTTTGTAGTAAATAAGCCGTATTGAATCTAAATACGAAGATAAGTAAATGGCTTATGGGCACAAAGACTCTATACCGGAAAATAGTTTTATTGGAGCTATGTAAAATTAAGGATTCTCACTACTTACATATGCTTCGTCCTTATGGCAACGATTATTAATACAAACGTTCATACATACATACATGTACATTAGAGCGACTCAAAAAAAAAGTGAGCTGGACCATTTTTAAAAAATGTCTTTTTTCAGTTTTTCGAATTTTTTTTTACATTCCTCCAAGACGACATAAGTAAAATTTGGTATCATCGTTTTTTAAGTAGAACCCAATGGTATATAAAACTTGACCACTTGCGAACTACTAATTGAGATACTTAACTAAATACATATTTTCGTTTCGGGTTTTTGTACAAATTCTACGTATTTTTTTTATAAATTTTATATTCAAGCGTTTATTTCACGAATATTTTGTTTATACATTCCAACAGAAAAAATACATAAAATAAAACAAAAAATAAAAATGTTTAATCATTTTTAATATTTTATTCAGCCTCAAGTTCTTTAAATTTAATTATCATTAAATTATTTTTATGAAGAATGGAATGCTTACAAAATTAAATGAATTAAAATTTATTGATAATCTTCCATTCTTGACTGAGCTTTCTTCATAAAAATAATTTAATGAAAATTAAATTTATTGAACATTCGCTTGAGCAAAAAATTAAAAATTTGGATTAAAACCTTAAACAGTTCAATAAAATAACCACAATACTAATAATTTTTAATCCTTTTATTAAAAAAAGAAACCTTTTGTCTTTAACGCAATATAAAATCCTCTTTTAGTAAAGGAAAAAAAATCAAGCAAACAGTTGTGCCGCCTCAAAAAGAATTTTTGAAAATTACTCACGTTGGTTTTAAGCATTCCTAGATTAACTATCATTTGCAGCAATTGGCTGATTAACGTACGAAAATTATCGACAACTGTAATGGCTCAATAAAATATCAAGATAATTCCGATTCCATTACATAAATTAGAAAAGCGTTCACTGCGGTGGATTGACATTTAACACTTGAAGAAACTCGGAGAGATCTTTTCGTTCTGCTTATTATACAATAATTAGGAGTGGGAAACTAAACGGTTTGACATCCATTACTAAACACTGTGTGAAAAAAATTTAGGCAAAATAAAGTTAAGAAAAATAAAGGAAAATCCTTAAATTAAATATGTGAAAACCCACCGGTAAAAGTGGCTGCAGCATCTGTGAAAGTTTTTTTCCCAAACAAAACTTACCTACAGCAATTAAAGTAAAAGCGAAAAAGGAGCGAGAAAAACGCAATATAAAAGTATGTATATATATAAGTGTTAGTGTGACCATCTTAGCAATTTTGCAGTTAAATGTATTATTCAAAATTTTGATTAAGCTGCAGACCTTTCTTTTAGAATTTTTATAAAATGTTTTCAGCTTTTTTTTAGCTTTTTTAATCTTGCAGAAATAGTTTTATTGATTAACTAAACTTTTTTTTTGTAAACTATAATAAATTTTGACTACAAATAGTAGTACTCAAAAAGAAATTTCCTATGAAAATGGATTAGTTTTAGCTTAAGAAACGTCTTACTTGTTTTGTAAAAAAAATATTTAACATTTAGGGAATCTTAGAAATGCCCTAATCATGTTAATTATAAAAATTATTTTTAATCTTTTTTTACGTGTAAAAGTATAAGAAAATTTCACATTGTTATGTAAAAATTGAATTAAAGGACCCCAAAATAAAAATTCTATAGAGTAAATCTTTGGACATTTTATATTAATCTTACGAAATATCTGAAACAAATTTTTGCTGTAAACTGCTGAAAAAATAATAATTTTGAAATTTCAGCTTTTCTTAAACTTTAAGAAATAACTGGTCTAAAATTTCGTTTTATAGGATATTTTAAATCAGAGCAAAGCATACAAATAAAATCGCTTGAATTTTGTTTCCATCAGAAGTAATGCGAGCCGCCTAAATTTTCTTTAAATTTTACCAATTTAAATTTTGTTTAAAATTGAAGAAGTTTTTAATAAAATTTCATACTGTTAATAAATTGTTAGCAAAAATCTTGAATTTTTTTAGCATTTTCTAAAATCATTTTTAGCATTTTCTGGCCATGTCTAATGCAAGATTTAGCTGTAATCAATTTTAAGATCAGGTCACACTGATAAGTATGCAAACAGTTCCTTGGAGTTATCTTAAAGACGGCGAAGTATACAACCTCTCACCGTGTAGAATAATTGGCTTTTTTTGTAGCCTTAATCTACATCAGTAAACAGAAAGGGTCTACCCTTTTGGTCGCAGTGCTTCTGGGTTTTATATAATAATAATAATGTAAGTATAAAAATTTAAAAATGTTTAGTCGTTGCATTCAGGTGCGAACTTAATCATTTTGAATTCAGTCATGAGAATGTCATAATAATGTTAAATACATTTAGTGGTATGCCACCATGCCATTAAAACTGAAACCTCAAACGTAGCAAGTTTGCAAGGGAGAAATGGTCAAGATTTGCTCACCATATCGCTCAAGGAAGCCATACATTTTATATGATGAGTTCCACACAAACCCTGCTTTAGTCAACAATAAAACTAGCGAGGGTCACGATCAGCTTTGCACACTGAATTTTTTTGGTTACAGTTGTTCTTTAATATTCTCCCTTACAAACCTGCTTCGTAAAAAATAACAAATTTTATAAAAAAAAAACATTTAAAAGACCACGGCATTCCCTAGGACCCCTTTCAGACTCGGCAAGTTACTTGCGCAACTCTTGGTTTAAAGATATCAGCGGCAAGGTCGGGTTAAGGGGGAAGAATTGTGTACATTATATGTTGTATTTTTTTTATAGGATTTGCAAAGAATTCGTTCAGTTAACTTCCTTTGTCTAATTGCGTAGCTCTTAAATGTGCGCTTACTTTTGAAATGGTACCGTTAGTGCTTCGCGAAATAAGAAATTTTTCATTGGGATGGTGCTCGGATTCGTTATTGAAAGTTTTATTTAAAAAGTTTGGAACAAGCAGGAAAAAATGTAAGTAATTTGGTAAGCACTGAAAACTATGTGGTAGAGGATGATTGGAGTGCTCCATTAAGCTCTGAAAAAACGCAATATCTTGCCATAAACCAAAAATCTTGGAAGCGAAACGTGCGACCATTCCCATTTTTCGAATATCGAATAAGCCGATTATTTTGGTACAATAAACCGGTTATTTTAATAATGTGTAATTCATATACGTTTTCCTTACTACACCATTTTTCATTGAAAATGAGAAAATTCCAGATGAAATTGAGAAAATTCCAAATGAAAATGAGAATTTCAATTTGAAATTGAGAATATCAATTTGAAATTGCGAAAATTCCAAATGAAATTGAAAATATCAATTTGAAATTGAGAAAATTCCAATTGAAATTGCGAATATCAATTTGAAATTGAGAAGATCTGCTCTGGATCTGGAAGATATGCCTGTTGGTCAATAATACTGCGATTTGTATTTATTTTCATTTCTTCATCCTTTTGTTTGTTGTATGAATATAATAAAAATCATATAATTCAGTTTTATCTATTAAAGTAATTAGCAATTTGTGTGAGAGTATTTTAAATATTATTTATACAGATGTTATCTCTGGAGATATTTCGAACGGGATTAAAAAGCAAAGGTATTTGACGTGCCCTGAAATTATAAGTTGCAAATATTGCCGAGGACGGAATGACCTTTAAGGCACTTAAAAGTAGTTCAAGAATATCATCATGCTTAAAACTATAGATTTCCGGCGGAACCAAATGCATGTAAAAAATTCATCAGTTTTATTTATTAAAACACCAAGAACTGAAGAACCAAATTGAAGAAATCAAACACTGTCTGGGAAGCTTTTTAATTGTGGACGGCGAATGGACAGATATTTCGTACAGAGAGCATGTTGTGAAATGTTTTGCTTTTATTCAAATTAACCTTTTATTATAAAACCAATTTTAGTTTTGTGATTTTATGTATTCGAATTAAAACCGCTTAACCGGTTAGTTTTTAAATGCTTAACCGAAAGCCGGATTTTTTAAAATAGCAATTACTCGGAATAATCGAAAACCAGTTTTTGAAAAAAGTCGAATAATCGATCACCCTAAATAGATATTTGAGAATGGGTTTAATATATTCAGCCCAATTATAAATAAAAATTCACCGGATTTTTTTCCCTTCTACCATTTTTCCTATTAATATTCTATTGTAAAAATGGGAAAGGGGAAATTTTTATTCATAATTGGGCTGAATATCATTAGAATATCACATCAAGCTTTAATGTTTGCTGTGAATAGTTCACCACTTAAATGATATAAACCTAATTATATAAAAAAAGTGAGAGCCCGACTACATGATACCGTACACAAAATACTGTGGTGTAGGGTATAAAATATTTGGGACTTATGAGCAATCACGGACGCGCCAAATCAAAATTATGTTATGAGGTTAAGATTCATATACATACTTATAAGAGTTCCTTGTGCCGTATATTTTCTAGATATCTACATCTGTATAAGGTTTTTTTGGAAAGCGTTTGTGTGAAATCTTTGGTCAAATTTTATCCTACATGGCATGACATAGAAGTTATAGTGACAAATTTCATGTTAATAATAATGTTTATAAGGTTGTTAGTGCATTAAAAACAATTTTCGGTGTTGGTATTTTTATGAAAAATTTGGTTAGATGATTAAGGTTGGAATGAAATATTTTTGGTTCAAATTTAATTTAAAAAACAGTTCAATAAGATGGTTAATAGGCACAATGATTTTATTCCAGAAGGAAATTTGTATGGGACTATGTGGAGTTATAGGCCGATTCTTACTATTCGTCCTCATGACAATTCAAACATTTGTACCAAATTTCAGCAAATTGTCTCTAAAATTGTGAACTGAAGTACTTTTCGTATAAAGTTTATACAGCCAGTCGGATGGACGGACATAGTTAGATCGATTCAAAGCAAGGTCGAACACCCATATTTTTATGTGCTACAGACATCCACATAAACCCATAACACCCTCTCCACGTATGGCTGAGTGAGTATAATTAGCCATTACTAGTTACCATAATACAAGATGAGGCTTTGGTCAACCATTATTTATATGCCATATGAGATTGAAGTTTTACCTGCTGCTTTACAGAGAGCGTCACCTAAGAAAGGAGCTCCTCAATACGCATACGAAGTACCCACGGCCACACGAAAGAACGCCAATGTGACTTGTTTAGTTTTTTATTTTTATTCTTAAATATGATAAGGAACCAGCGCGAAGGACAATGCGGTCATAGGTATCGTTTGAATTAAAATTTATTTTAAAAAATTATAAAGAAACAAATTATTAAATAATAATTTAAAACATTTTTTTTAATTGTTTACAAAATATTGGTCAAACAGTTGAGGTGAACTTTTTCTAGTGAATTGGATTCACACAGAATATGAATTGTGAGGTAAATATTTTTTTTTAATAGGATAAGAGTTCGATATGAAACTCGCTTGTTAAACACCTAAGTGTGTTGACACAAAAAACTTAAGTGATGAGAATGTGTTAGTAATAACATTGTGTTAGTATGACATATGATATAGATATTCCCCACATTCCCAGCCAACACAAAAAAGGTCTGAAAAGTAATATCGATTTTATTAAGAAAATGCTATTAGTTTTGAATGATATTTAACTATTTTGTAGCAATATTTATTTCAGAATGGGTTTAATTATATATCATTATTAATTCCACGTCAAGCTTTACTGCCTGCTGGGAATAACTCACCACTTAAATGAGAGGAAACAAGTGAGAAAGCCCGTCCACATAATACCCTACACCAAATACAAATTTTCGGGAGTGCACCCTATTTGGGACTAATGTGCGACCATCGACGCGTAAAATTACGTTATGATTTTAAGATTCATGAACTTATACGAGTTCTTTGTGCCGAATATTATCTAGATTTCTACATTTGAATAATTGGATGGGATTGTATGGCACCTGTGGTCAATTCTGGACCTACATGTCATGACATTGAAGTTATCGTCACCAAATTTCATGTCAATAACAATATTTATAAGGTGGTCAAATATAGACCGATTCAAATTTAATTTGGTTAAATTATTAACGCCAAGTCCAATCGAAATACCAGCATATTAAGATGGTTTATATGAAAGAAGACTATTTTCTAGAAAGAAGTTTGTATGGGCCGATTCTTGATATTCGCCCTTGTGACAATTTAATAAGTTGTACGAAATTTCATAAAATTTTCTCTAATATTGTAAACTTACAGTTTGCGTACAAAGGTTATACAGGCAGCCGGATGCACGGTCATCGTTAGGTCAATTCAGGAGGTAATTCAAAGTAGATCGGTACGCTTAGATAAGGGTCGAAAACCCAATATTTTATGTGTTATACATATCCGCACAAATCCACGTATGGGGGCGTGAGTATATTTACTGGTTAACATTATTCCAGATGACCCTTTGATCAAGCGCTTATTATGACAGCTATAAATTTTATGCTATATAAGCTTGAGATATGGACTGCTGTTTTACCCAGAGTGCAACGCAATTATGCTAGGAACACAACTGGGGCGAACGACGAATTTTTGGCCTCGAATATTCGTCGCCAAAAATAAAAGACGTTCTTGTATATGAAAATGCACAGAATCAGGGCGCCGGCGAAAATTCGCCAGACGCGGCGAACTTTAAATAGATTTAATTCTATTTAATACGCCGGCGAACGACGAACAAATCAGTACTAGGTGACCATGTTTGGTTTTAGTTAAGAAGTAGTTTAGTAAATAAAGTTACTTTTTACTTTAATAATTGTGTTTATTTTTATTGTATAACACATAAAATAAGTATACAAAGTATTTTGCTATTAAAATAGTTTTTAGTTGTGTTTTTGATTATGTTTTTGTTTTTAAGCATTATTTTTTTGAATATGGTCACACTATTTCACTCTCTTTGCAAAAACAGTGATCAACTTTCTCAATTATAAAAGCTGCCAGCTATTCGTCGTTATTGTGCTTCATACGACGAATTTACTCAGCGAATTTTTACGGAAAAATTCGTCGTGTTGGGCGAAATTCGTCGCTCGTCCCAGTGGTGTCCTAGCATTAAATGCAAAAATTAGAATTTCTTTTTAAAAATTGTAAAAAAACACATTATCAAAAAAAAAATTATAAAAAATTTGTTTTTTAATTGTTTTTTGTTTGCAAGTACTTGTCAAAAAATTGAGGTGAACTTTTACAAGTGTGTTGAATTTACACAGTTCCAAGGCGAATTCATACAGGTGACCGCATCATGAGAGAGAGTTATGTAGCTATCCCTTTTATTTTAAATACTTTGTATTATGTTTTTGTAAAAAGTTAGAGTGAAAGTCAAAATTATTTGTTGAAAACATAAACAAGGGATTTTTTTTTGTTTATAAAATATACACAATTGCTTTAGAACAGGGGTTTCCATTTCTTTGCACAATTGTGCACACCACTACTAACACATATTTTTATACTCTTCAATTCAGTCGTCGATGTGACTTCGACAAGTGTGCATGTCTAGCGGGTGCTATATTATTTTGTTTCAGCTTACACTCAAAAAATATTGTGCGGTCAAAAATGCTTTTGTTAACATCCAATGCCTTGCGTGCAATTTTTATTTAGAGTTTAAATTTTAAGACTTAAATGTAGAATAATGTAACATTTCATAAGTTTACATGCAAAGCCAATTTTAATATTTCAGATAAAAAATTTCAAAATGTCTAACAGTCCTATGTGGAAGAAGCTGATAGTCACATTTATTATAGGTTTTATTTTACATACGTATATGGATTCGGTTCTTATAATTTTACAGCACTTTTTTATTTTTTCTTATGCAATACTTTATTATTATTATAAATTATTATCTGATCACTAATTCCACTAACACCGTGGTAATAGTTATAAAACAGATTACCCAGTTTTGGTGTCTAAAAATATTAATGTGTTCTTATAAAAAGAATTAAAAACTCTGCTAATTTTTTTCTTGAGCGTGATTATACATTATGCTGTTAAAAAAAATTATATATGTATTTGATGATACGTCATTTTTAATTTTGTAAATAACTTAAAATTATATAAAAATACATATGTAACGTAAATACTAATCAACAAAAATTTCAAATAATATCTACATTGTTTTGCATTTAAGCTAACGATATGTGTTTTGTTTGTGAAAAAAATTCTTTGATACCTGTAAAAGGGTCCCTTTTTCTTTCGTTAAAAAGACGTTCCTAAATGCAGAAATTATTAAGAAACAAAAAATAGCCAAAAGAATTTGTTGGTATTTTGTGCTTGTAAAAATATTTTTGTTTCTGTACCAATCGCGTCGGTAGGTTTTTTTTTTCTTTGAAAACACTTTTCTTAAGTATGTAAAAATATTTAAAAAACAAGTTAAAAAAGTCTTGTTTTCCTACAATTTATGTGTAAACTTATACACATAAAAGCAAATGTGACAGCAGGTAAAATTGTTGGGTAAGAAGATGTGTTTTATTGATGTAGTAATGAAACTTTTTTGTTTGCCACTATTTTTATTGCTTACTTTTTTATGCTACAATTATATGACCGAGTCCAAAGAGTTAACCTTACTAATTTATGGTATTTATTTAACGTAACTTTGACCTGTTATAATGACTTTATACATTTTTGCAGGCAAACTCAGGTGCGCATTTGGTATTTTATTAAAAGTTATGATATACCATTAGCTACAATTAAAATGTATGCACAGATGTTTAAAGTATGAGTCTGCACAGATGAAGCCAATGTAGTGTTGGGCAAATATAATGGGCTTATAGGCCAATTAAAAAACACGAATTTGCAGTTCATAATTTTCACTGCATAATTCATCAGACCGCTCTTGCATCGAAATTCATAAATGATACCCCAGATATGAAGACAGCAGAGGATATAATAAATAAAATTCGAGGCGGACATCAAGCGCTTACCCACCGAAAATTTGTAACCTTTTTAAAAAACAAAAATGCTGTGAATTGTGACCTGAAAATGTTTACAGAAGTTCGGTGGCTAAGTCGCGGTGATTGCCGGTGATTTAAGAGAAGAAGTTCTTCAGTTCCTAGAAACTGAGAAAATAGAAAAAGTTTTAGTCAAGTGTTTTTTTGGAAGATACGACAAGTATGTAAAATGAACTTAATTTGAAATTGCAAGGAAAGGAACGCAATATATGCGACTTGTCAAAAATCATTCACAATTTTAAAACAAAACTTTTTCTAATTTTTTCCCAAATTAAAACTGGTGATTTTTCCAATTTTCCAAAAACTTCACTTGTTTATAGAAATCTCGAAATCGACAAAAGATATGAATATGCCGAAATATTTGAAACACTTTTCAATAATTTTCAAGACAGGTTTCAAGATTTTGTTATTTTACAACCGCGATGTAAGCAACTACGAATTTGATATTCAATCAGAACTAATCATACTACGAAGCGAAGTAAATGCTCCAGACGAAAATAATATTGTAGAGTTCTGGAAAGATTTGGATGGCGAGTTCTATCCTGAACTAAAAAAAAATTCATTTAAGTGCCTCTCTTTATTCGGCACTACTTACCTATGCGAACAAATTTTTTCGGATTTAAAATTTATTTGTTCCAAGCAACGTAATAAATTAAGTTCATCCCATTTGAAAAGCATTCTACTATTACGAAACTGCCTTAAAAGTATAAATTTAGAAGATTTTATTTTATAAGTTGTATAACACAAGGGAACAAAATTAAACATTTTTTGTGTTGATAGAAAATTTGTAGCAGTTCTTTACCAATTCAATGTCGCTGATTTTAAAACCGCACTTTTTTTTCTATCAGCAGTGATTTCCGTGCAATATTTATTTTTTATGAAATTTTAAAACATAAAAATCTTTAATTTTTTTACAATTGTTTGATAAGATATTTGAAACTGATTTAGAGTCAAAAAGCTTCCGAATAAAAAAAGTGCAGTTTTAAAATCAGCAACATTGAATTGGTAGAGTTGCTACAAATTTTTTATCAACACAAAAAATTTTTAATTTTGTACCTTTGTTTACAACTTATAAAATATATTACTAACATTTTATTTCGGCTGTAAATGAATACATTCTCTGAATTTTTTTACTCTCTGGTACTCACTACTACACAACCAAAAAAATTTTGGAAATCCCTGACTTAAACACATAATTAATAATTTTTTTCAATACATTTTGCTAATTTGCTTTTGCAAAATGTTTTTATTTTTCACAAACTAAAAATTTTCAAAGTTATGTAGCTATTCCTGTTTTTTAAATACTTTGTATTATGTTTTTGTAAAAAGTTAGAGTGAAAGTCAAAATTATTTGTTGAAAACATAAACAAGGGATTTTTTTGTTTATAAAATATACACAATTGCTTTAGAAGGTAAATTTTTTTCCTGTATTGCAAATTTATTGTGGATCCACTTATTCCGTACGCACTTTTTATTCCTTGATTTTATATTTAGATTTTTATTAATAGCCTATTTCCGATGTGCGAAAGAGTTCTTTCTTTCGTATTACTACATTGAAAACAAAAACAAATTTTTAGACTTTGTTTTTGTTTTCAATGTAGTTATGCGAACGAAAGAATTCTATCGCACATTGGAAATAGCTTATAAATTATAAATTTTAACTAATTTTTTTTCACAAAATGTAAACAAAGCTTGACATTCAGTATACACACAAAAAAAATAAACAATAAGCAGATGACTCGAAAATGTCACCTGTATGAATTTCCCTTGCACAGTTCCTATATTTGTGAAGAGGTAAATATATATTTTTTCAATTCTAAGGTAATTTCATATATATGAAATCTATGGCTACTGTTTCACACATGCACTTAAAAAGGAAAACTATTTATTAAAAAAAATCATTTTAAAGAATGCAAAATAGAATCATAAAATATGTAGAAGTATTACCAACAATTGGAACTCTTATTTTTTTATCCTTATGCCTTTTATTTTTTTAACTTTCAGAATTTTAAATCTCCAAATAATACATAGTTCTATCTACAAAAAATGGCTTCTTACCGTAACACAAAGTTATCTTTGGTACCATGTTGTCCCACATCCAAGTGGTTCTATCTGGTTTTTGAGACTTAATTTGTGAAAGAACTTATAAAGTAGCTTAGATGTTTTTGAAAGTATAATAATATTCCAGGACTAAATTCAATTATTCAAAACCTGTTTTCAATTTGATTTAAAACGGACTCAGTAAAGTTATTAAAAATATTCAATCTTAGTTCTCAAAATTAGTGTTGGTACAAATAGAATATTGTTGTCCTCAGTTCTCGAACTATTTTTAAATAAAGTTACGCCACAAAACTTTTTTAAACTGTTAGCAAGAAATGTGGACTAGAGGAAAAACAAAACAATGTTCCTTCATTCCTTTTTAACAATATACAGACAAATTTAATTTAACATAAAACTTTGATACTCCGACTTACTATGTACGCAATATTTAATGCTACATAGAACTTTGATATTTCGAATTAATTATAATAAAATTTCTTATAGTAATTTGAAAGTAAAGACTTAAAATTGCAATTATCAATAAGTGTTTAATTTATTAAACAAATTTATTTTAGTTATGGCATAAAGAGCCCTTTTCGGAATTGCTAATTCTTGTGGGAGCTGTGATCAAATATTAACCGATAGCAATAACATTTGGTAACCCGGTAACGTAAATACGTTGCAATAATATATTTTCACGCCAAATTCAGTTTCAATACCAACATAAAATAAGTAAACAAGAGTATGTCATAAGCTTGGACCAAATTTAACCTAAGTAACCGATTAACTGATCGGTTAATTAAAAATTGCATATTTTCGATTAACGATTAAACCGGTTAATTTCAGTCGTAAAATTCAGTAATAAAATTTTTAAATTTTTTTAGTATTATAACATATTTTTTTATGTTTTTAATTATTTGTTTTGTCTCATATACAAAATGTATGTGCTTAGAAAATATTTTTTCATACAAACTGTTCAGTGATCTTAATTTTAAATAAGTGTTTGCTGTCAACAGCTTTTTGTTTCACGTACTTTTTATATGTATGCGGTTAGTTATTTGTTTCTTCTCATATCAATCTTTTAACAGAACTAACCTAAACAATTAGAAGTGCTGAAAATTTAAAAAAATTAAAACAGTTCTCTAATGACAAAATGGAAGATTTTATATGTTTAGAAAAATTCAGGAAAAGGACTGAGAAATTAGATATTCTGTATTTTGGGTGGTTGCTTTTGATTTCTTCAACATCTACGATAAATAAAAAAAAATTTTCAAAGTCAAGTTTTATCAAAACTAAAGAAAATTACCGCTTAAATATTAAAACATTTAATCCAAATTATTTGTATAAAAGATTATTTTATAAGATCTTCTTAAACTATTGAAATAACTAATGAAATGATCTTAAAGATTATTTTGTAATTAATACATAATACGCGTTAAAAGAAAAATATGTGTTACATATTTATGAATTTTTATTTTGTTTGCTCGTTTTAGTTCAAGAATTGTTATGTTTATTATGTTATTGGTTTTTTTACTTATAAACTCCAAATAATAAATAATTTATGCATTTTTATATATTGAAATGACTGAATTTATCGGTTAACCATCGGTTAACCGGTCAATAACAAATAAGACCGATTATTAACCGATTACACATAAACCTCGGTTAATTTATCGAGCTATTAACCGATTAAAGCAAAAGCCCAATTAAATGAATACCCTACAAAGTACTAAGTCTATCCTTTAAAGAGGCATGTGTGTCGCCATCTATATTTCTTCTTCACTCCACAATTTTCATCCAGGACAACTTGTCATCAAAGAAAAATATTTTTCCAAACTCTCATCATTTAGTTTGCCGATCGACTCTGAATCACTTCCATGTACGTCCGTCCGTCTAGCTGGCTGTCTGTCCATGAAAGGACAGAGAAAAATTCTTCAAAGTTTTCCACTAATTAAAGCATTACTCAAAAATAAAATAAGTTTTAATTAAAAATGTTATCAAGTGAATTAAGCGTTTAATCAAGTGAATTAAACGTTTAACCAAGTAAATTAAATGTTTAATTGATACTATTAATTTCTTTACTGGCTAATTTTATTAATATTAGAAATTTTTTAATTTAAATTCATTATTATTTTTTCTGTGTATGTAATTCGTTATAATCGGTCTATAATTTTACATAGTCCGCTTACAAACTTCTTTCTGAAATAGAGCCCTTGTGCCCATAAGACGGTTTATGATAATTTTGTTCGGATTTAGATTTAATTCGGCCCAAAAATATTTTACTGTAAATAAAATTTTTTGGAATTGGTTCACATTTGACAATAGCTCTCATTCCAATCTTACTTCCGAAAATAGTTTTATCTTCTTTTTAAATGTTAATATTAATGTGAAATTTTGCGACCGTCCCTTAAATCCTTTTATGACAAAAAATCTCATATAGATGGAGTATCTAGATAATATTCGGCACAAATAGCTCTTATATATGTATAACTATATTAACACAGAAAAAATTAGAGATTGTCTCTAATCACCAACTTTATACCAAATTCAAAATATCAAGCAAACAAGTTGTTGATTTTGCACGCCGTTTATGTTGCAGTGATCAGGCACCCAGCACAATCTCAACAGAGCCCTCCTACAACCATCAACTAGCTCGGAGTTCACATAACAGCCTCTTACGGCCATAAGGGCCGCCTGGCTGTCGACGTATATAGTGACCTCCGAGCCCTTATCAATGTTAAAAAAAAAAATTACAATTTACACAGCAAAAAAATGGTAATGACGTGCAATTACTGAACTTACTTTTTAATGACTACTTCATACCATCTGCATTACATAGCAGTTGTTTAGTAATGTCTGACATATAATCTTATACATCACTTGTTTATTAGTTAATTAACAAAATTTATAATTAATTCATAATAAAATGCATTTAAGATTTTATTTCAAATCTAATACAAATTGATTTTAAATACATATTTGTTCTTACAATTTGTTTTTTTATTTGTTATAAATTAAGAAATATTTGTTAAAGATTTGAATATCAAAAATTTAAATACTTAATGGATTTTGATATTTTAAAATTAAAATTTGAATAAAAACTACTCTACCCAATCAACCGAACGTAACTATAACGATATCCTCTAGGTGATATAAATTATAATATATGATATCAATCTTGTATCATAAACGATAGTATTTAAATTGTACCTTTCGTTATAATATTTTTAGGTATGAATATGTTCTTAATGCAGGGTAGCCAAATTTTGCATTAAAAAGTATATTAAATTAAAAACACAATTTGTTTGACATATTGAGTTTTGTTGATACCAATATGAAGTACATATTTGTAGGCGAATGACTTATTTAACACCCTATTTGTAAGCGAGGGTGGTAAGTACTTGCCTCTAATGACATCACCGTGTTAAAATAATGAGTGAAAATGGCAATGTATAAGTAGTTAAGAGTAGTTGTATTAGCTTTATAACTCATTACTTTGCAATATTAGTTTTTGCTGGGAAACTAACATGTTGTTGCCAATATAAAAATAATAAAAACGTTTAATGGTTAATCCTTTGCTATTAAGCGTTTATAAATCAAACTTTTTATTAAAGGTTTATAAAACAAAAAGTGTTTGATAACTATTGTAAACATTAAAGCTAAATTAAGAAATTTTTATAAATTAAACTGTTAATATATACTCAAAGGAATTTTTAATAAACTTCTTGTTCTAATTGAACTAAATCAAAAATATGTACAATTATTTTTAGTTTTATTAATTATTTTTGTTAAAAAAGCTTGACTATACAAATAGAACTTGATCAGAGTGTATTAACGCAAAAATTTTATTTTTCACTTTTTTGATAGAATCGATACGGAATATTCATATCTACCGGCTGTAGAAATATCGTGCTGTTTCGTCTTCTTTTTGCTAATGAAACTGTTGACTTAAAAATTCTTCTTCATATGCCTTCAATATTAAATGGGTTTGCTTCTACGGAAGTTTTCAAATTTTGAATAAAATTTATTTTTTATAACTTTTTTTTACTAAGATTTCAATTTGTTCAAAGTATAGGGAAAAGTTGGATTTTTTAGTATACTGGTCTATAGATACTTTATATGGTTTAGCTGGAAGTCTGTTACACTAAAAGATTTTAAGATCTACAGGCCCTCAATGAAAATTGTATGTACGCCACTGCTCAAAATTAGTAGAAAGCGGTTCGGGTAATGCTTTTTTTTCTTATGCTAATCCCGCAAAGCTCTACGCTTGCCGGTACGATGCAAGAGTCTCTGGCGGAAATCGATCCCACAACCCCCAAACGGATAGACTAGCTCATTACCAAGTTGCCTACCGGGTTTGTTCTATAAAGAAACAAAATCTCAATATTACAAAAACTTTTTTTGGTTAATTGTTGGCACGAAACTTTATTAATTTTATATTTAATATAAAAGTGTTTGAGCCAATTAGATTGTTTGAATTTTTTCTCATTTTTTTATTTGTTTTGTTGTATTTATCTGCTTTTATTTTTCAAGAATTCGTTTTGCACCTGAGGCACATCTCAGGCTTAAAATTTGTTTTTAATCTGTATATTTTGTTTTATTTTTCGTATAATGTGTTGGTTGAACCACAAGACCCACATAAATGGTCTCATTTTATTCACGCACACAAACACTGAAAATGGAAATACATTTTCTTTTCAAGATTTTCAGTTTTATTTTTCTAAATTATGCAAATGTATGCAAGGTTTTTAGCCGAGTTGTCTAGAAATCATGATTGCATGAATGAATATAAAAACATTAAAAGACAAAAGAAATCAACAGCAACCAAGAACGGCAGAAATATGAAGCAGCAGCAACAATAGAAACGGCAGCAGCTGTTGCTGAAATAGAGGTCGGCTACGAAAAGGTTGCCGCTGTGGTGTCAACATTTTAATTATTCATGGACACGTATTGCAAAATTATTTAAAACATACACAAACTTGTAAAGCTTGGTCTAACGACTTATTAATCCGAGTTTAGGGACTATTTTAAAAGTTTTGTACCTGGGGTAAAAGGACAAATGTACAAATTGTAGGAACAATATTTACCAATTGGACTTTTTAGTAAGATTTATCTATAACGTGCTAAATTCCCAATTTTTATTTTTGATATCTTTTTTGGCTTTGATTGTTACCAATGCAGTATTTTGTAAAATAATTTTTTTAACACGAAAGCTTTACACATACATAAATGTTTTAAAAGAATTAAATAATATCTACCCTACTAAAAATGTTCGTATTGTCGTTTTCGTTTCAAACTTAAAATAAAACATTTCGTACATTGTAAGAAATCGTATGTAATTTCTCACCACGAAATTCTTGCGTACCATGTACGAAAGTAAGAAATACTTATAAAATAAAAAATAACTTTTTACAAATTTACGAAAAAAAAATTGGAGTTTTTCGTTAATTTAGTTAAATATATAGTATTCTTAAACGGTATGGCCCAGTGATGCCAGTAGAAATTTAAATAACTCCTACGTGTCTAAAATAAATCCTTTTTTTCCCTACAACCAAAATAATTTTCCCTACACTTTTCCCGTACGTTAAAAATTTACTGTTTTTAGCAACAGGCGAACAAATACATATTTGGATAATTCACAAGGTGTGCTATCAAGTCATATCATCATAATGTCCTAAATAATATTTTACAATTGTTTAAACAAAATATTGTTGTGTTTCAAACAAAAGAATAAATTAAGACAAACATTTTTTATAATTTTAACGGCTAATTTCACCAAGTTCAGTTAAAACTAACTATTACATTAACATCCAGTTAACAATATGTTTTTGACAGCTATAACTATAGTTAATGATAACTGAAATTGGTGAAATTGGCCGTAAATTTATTTTTCAAATCAGATAGTTATTAAAAAAATCATAAATGAAATTTACGATTCATTTAATCGAAATATTTTCAATAGACTTTGAAAAAAATATCGCAACTGAGGAAAACAATGGTATACGAATGTTATTTTACAACGACGAGTTCCCAGAGGATATTAACATCTTTGCAGTTTTTTTTATTATGAAAATTCGCAACTTTTTTATGCCTTTCATTTATAAAACTATTTTTAGAAGAACTTTTATTATGTTGCTTTAGGTTTATTCAAATTACATACCATTTATTTTGTCAAGTAATCCAAGGAATTTCTTTTTTTTTCTAAAATCTTCGTTAATTATTAACTCTTTATTTTTCGCAATTGATGTGCCCAACATGATTGCATTTGATGCTCTGAATTGCATTCGTAAAAGACCTTTTTTATTTGGTTTATTATGTCATTTAAATTAAAATGCTTAACTTAATATTAATTTAATACGCCAAGAATCAGACTTATAACATTTTCCACAATATTCAGTTGGATATCAATAACATATTTTTTTGCTAAATGATTTTTGCCTCGTAGTTTAAAAGATAAAAGCAGCACAGAATGAAGAGCCTGCTAAAGTATCATTTTGTTCATCAATTATACTTATGTAAATATATTTATTTACCTTATATTTTTCTCGTCGACCTCTGTTGTGTTGAACCAGTTAAATGGAAAGCACAAGTTTTTGTAAGGGACCGCACACTAATAAATTATTTATTTATTGCATAACTTATATTTGTACTAGTAGATCATTTTTTTATTCTAACAAATATTTAAAATACTCTTAAATTTCGAACTTTGTAATTTAGAAGGACATTCACAAAATAACATGAAATCTTTAATCTGAATTTCAATAAGAATTTAATATGAACGTAAATTATTTTACATAATTCTAACCAGGGACAGCAAATAACGATTTTTTTTCAAATTTTAACTAAAAAAAATCAAACTAAAATAGAAGTGCTACGTCTACAAAAGTATGTTTAGACCTATCAAATTTATGACGACGAAATCCAAAAAAGCGTGACCGGTAAATTGATCAAACATTAGCTTCATTTTAAACAATTTCTATTGATTTAATAAACTTAATTTGTAAAAAGATAATTTTATAATGTAATTTAGAAATTGTTAAATGATGTTTGATCCAGTAAAATGTTTTGCAAAAGCAAATTATGTTTTAATAAAAGTAGTGGTTACGTCAAATATTTAATAGTTGTGTAACAGCTTAAGAATTACACAAAGATAATCCTTGTTACATGGACTACTACTTAAATGCAATATATTTTATTTGTTAAGTTAAATTAAACAAATCCGGCCGTGTTCTAGAAACCTAAATCACGTGAAATTCAGATCTAACAAATTTCGAAAACTCTGCCGTGTCCAAAGTTCACAAAAATATTGCCTTGTGTATACCTCATACTTTGAGGACCACTTTTCTCTACCTAAACTACTTTTGAAATCTGAAAAAGCTACGTTAATTTTTTCAAAAATTCTTCATCGATTTCAATTTTAACTTTACCGATTTCACAAGGGAACAAAGTTTAACTGTTTTGTGTTGATTGGAAGTTTGATGCAATTTTTTTTACGAATTTGAGGTCGCTGATTTCAAATCTAGTCTCCGGGTTTCTCCATCAACTCACATTTTTCAGTTAAAGCTGCTCATCGTACTTTTTGACTTTTTTCCAAAAATTAAAAGTTCAAAAAATCATAACTGAAAACCACGAAAAAGGCTGAGTAATGGTACTTTATTTAAAAAAAACAAATATTGCATATTTAAAAATCATGAAAAATCCTAAACGGGAAAAAGTCCAAGTCTTATAACTTTTACGTAAAGTCACATAAACTATGAACAAAATGAGATATAGATCATAAAAATCGATGAACGCGTTTCGCTTTTATTCAGAATTAAGTGAAGGTACCTCATTTTTAAGTGAAAAAACGGCACTAAATAGAACAGCACCAACCACACACGCATAAAAAATCGTTTTTTAATTAAATCACGATTTTAATCACTTCAGTTTTCTCATAAATTGTGAATAATATCAAAGGTTGTGCACCGATTACAATGAAATAAAGCTTATTTGATTCGAATTATATTTATATAAATATTTGTAAAATATTTGAACGGTAATTGTTGTCGCATTTTGAATTTTTAAAGAACAAATATTTAATTTATTTTTGAAATTTTTCTTTTTTTTTCAAAACTTCAACGATATCTCAGAAACTACTAGGCAAACTTAAATTCAATGTAGGTGCGTCTTAAATATAATACTGTTGACGAATTTTGAACGAATTTTGAATACGGTGAACCGGTTTCAAGTTATTCTTATATATCGTCGGCTTAATATGCAAACCTGCTAAATCCACTTTTTAAGTAAATTGAGATTTTGTTCTACAATTTCAGTCTTGAAGTGTGCAAAAAGGTTTGATAAGAAAAACTGCTAAGTCCACTCATAGAAACATTTTTGTAAGAAAAACTATCCGGTAAGAATCTAATCGCAGATTTGGATTCAGCGTTCCAAATAACCTTAAAAACAACATTCAGTTCTTAATTAACAAAACCCTTGTTTTATGTACTGTGTTAAATTTATTTCTTACACAAAAAAAAAATTAAAAATTTTCTCTAACCACCAAATTTATACCAAATTCATAGAATCAAGCAAATAATTTGTTGATTTTGCATCTGTTGCCAAAACGATTATATTAAGTACTAAAAATTGTAAAAATTTAGAATTGTGAATATTTTTTTAAATAAATGATGTTTTTAATCTTAATTAAAAAAATGTTAAAAAAAAACTTAGCCGTTTCAAACAATGTGTTAATTGATTTAATTAAATATAGCTCAGGCTTTAACAGTTCCCAACAACAATTCTACAAGTTTAGAATATTTTATTTTAAACGAAAAAATCAATTAAAATTTTTTGTTATTTAATTAATATTTTAATTAAAAATTTATTTCAAAACAACTAAAATGTTAATTAAAACCAAATTAAATTTTTAATTTTCTTTCAACTAAAAAAATAATTGATTCACTTATCACATTAATTAAATTGAAATACTTTTTAAACAATTTTTTTATTGATAAAATACTACTAATATTTCTTTCTGTGTAGGAGATAAAAATTATTTTTAAGTTTTATTTCTTTCTCAGAAATAAATTTTTTTTGCTTAGAAAAACGTAATTAAAAAAAAATAAGAGCTTTTGCACAGACTCTGCTGATAAATTTGCGCTTAAATCGGTTAATGTTAATTTTTGTGCTGAAAATTACATTTTTTCGTAAGCAAAAAATAAAACTCAAAATAATTCTATTTTCTGAGGAATAAATAATCATCATGAAATAACTTATATTTTTGAGGGGTATATAAAACTCAGAAAATTAAAATTGTTATGTATTTTGATTTAAGAAAATCTGGCTTTGACATACATACAGTTTTTTATTTTAATAATTTAAGTTATATTTTTTCAGTTAAAAATATCGTGACTTATTTAAAAAAAGAAAAAAATGTTAAAAAAAATTTTTTTTTTTTTTTATCAAAAATTTCTTGTAAAATCAAAAGGGGTCAGTGACTATGTTAAAAAATTTCACCTCAAATGTTAAAGGATATAGAGAGTTTGCTGTAAAAGTAGTTATCTTTACGAGCTTTTGTTTTTGAGGAGACAAAAAGTATTCTCTTTATCAAAAAGGTCGCTTGAAGGTGGCGGATAGGGAAAAGCTTACCAGGTATGGGTGGTAGGAATGAAATCAAATGCCTCCTGCGGACCAACTGGTATAAAGAGCGTCTGCATCTCCATATTATGATCAGCTCAAACAGCGTATGATTCCTAAGGAGCAGATAATATCAAATTGCTAGCCTCAGAATAGGGTGCGTCATGTTAATCTCCTGATTACCTTAATTAACGAAACCTCAAGAGTGTATTTGTTATAAACGCATTGACTTGTATGAATTTTCATTTTACACAAATTTCGTTTTATCCGGTGTTCGCTATAACCGTGTTTTGCTGTACGATAATAAATGGGTATTCAGCACTCATTGGTTGTCTACACTCACACTGATTTAAGTTGAGCTTTGTATGAACACATTTTCCAACATTTAATTAATAAATCTCACATTTCTTGAATTCTGCGGTTATGATTATGATACAAACACTGAATAAGAAAACGAAAGTTTGCTATTTTTTGAGAACATCAAATAACTGTACAAATATATCATGGTTTTTGCCATAATATCGTATTAGTTATTTCAAGGGACTTTGTACATTTTTATAAAAGTTACAAAATAACAGTTAAGTAAGAATATAAATTTGGTAAAAAATAAATTTCCTTTTTTACTCTATTTAGCGCTTTTTGTTCTACATTTGATTTTTTGCTGCAGAGTGCTTTAATTGCTTTGAACTTGGATTGTATTGCATAATTAAAGTTTTCGTCAAATAATTTTGATAAAAATTTCTCTTTCAAATTACATATTTTTCATACCCTCCACAACTTATGGAAGTTGGGCAAGAAATGGTACAGAAAAAGGAAATCTATTTGTTAATCGTTTTAAAAACGTATTTAACCCTCATACATCACATAATATTGCTGTGGAGTTACCACCTGTTGATGTTAGAGCAGCTGTTCCCCTAAGATTCGAGATAAGAGAAATCGAAGAGGCTATTTGTGATTTAAACACCAAGAAAGCTCCTGGTGTTGACAAGATCAGTAACAAAATGCTTTTGGAACTACCTTGCATAGCAAAGAAAATTATTCTCTTTTATTTTTAATGCTATTTTACGCCTTGAATACTACCCTCAAGAATGGAAAGTTTCCTTAGTTGCCATGATACCTAAGCCAGGAAAAGATCACACAAAAGTTGAGTCATATAGGCCTATAAGGTTATTATCTAATATATCAAAGCTGTTTGAGAAACTCTTAGTGTCAAAATTAATCCCAATTTTAAATGAAAATAGATGTATTCCAAACCATCAGTTCAGTTTTAGAAAAGAACACAGCACAATTGAACATACCCATCGGATAGTAAGCGCCATAAGAAAGGCCTTTGAAGAAAAAAAAATATTGTTCCGCTCTCTTTATCGATGTGTCTCAAGCATTTGATAAAGTCTGGCACGAGGGCTTATTACATAAATTGAAGCTAAACTTTCCAGTAAACACACACAAGATGTTAGAAAGCTACTTAGTCGGTCTTGTTGGACTCCACTTGCCGCTGGAGTCCCACAAGGCAGCATCCTGGGTCCACTATTATACCTAATATATACTTCGGACATGCCAACTAACAACTACACCCAAACTTCAACTTTTGCGGACGATACAGCTTTCCTAAGCGTGCATGAAAACCATCATGAAGCATCTCGTTACTTACAGGAGCATATATTTCAACTAGTAATATGGTTAAAACAATGGAGGATAATAGTCAACGAACAAAATGCGTCAACTTTCGTCGGGATTCATGCCCCTTATTAAAATCAATAATCAAATAATACCCCAACACTCGCATGTAAAATACCTCGGTATACATCTAGATCGGCGTTTAACGTGGAAATGCCATAAAGAAGCAAAATTAACTCAAATGAAACTAAAAGCCATTTAAATTCATTGGCTTATTGGAAAAATTCTGGCCTTAGTCTCGATTGCAAACTTCTACTTTACAACTCTAAATTAAAACCAATCTGGTGCTACGGTATTCAATTATGGGGCACTGCCTCAGCGTCTAATATCGAAAAAATTCAAAGGCGCCAAAATGTTCTTCGTATAATTACAGCCGCTCCCTGGTATGTTAAAAACTCGAATATCCACAAGGATATGTGAACAGAAACCGTGATAAGAAAAATTTTTGTCGGGCAATGGCACGACATGAATTAAAGTATTAGGATAAGATTTGATTACTGATTGTTAGTTCATATTTAATATATGAAGATTCAATAAAGAAACTGAAAAAAACCCTCCACAACTAGTTGCGAAGAGAGTATACTAAGCTTGTAATTCTGTGTGAAACTTGTTTAATGTTCATCTAAGACTCCATACATTTTGTCCATATATTCTGGGTCCGTGAGTTATTCTTTTTCGATTAACCCATGTCTGTTTGTCTGTATGCGTTAAAATCACGTTCACATTATAATTAATAAAATCTAACAGTATTACACGTGCTAGTTGAAAAAACTGACAAGCGGGGCACCTGGCTTTTCAACCTAATTCGGGTACGCGGAATCCGTTGGAGCTACCATTTTTTAGGTTAGCTCTTTTTTTTTGAGATATACCGTTATTTCGAAAATGGAGGAGGTTTCGCAACATGTTTTCGTTAAACTAAAAAACAAAATTCCGCAATAATATTATTTTTAAATCAATTAATTAATAATAATGAATAATCTATATATATAAAAATGAATTATGTATGTTTGTTTGTCGCTTTATAGACTCCGAAACTACTGAACCGATTTTCCTGAAATTTTTACAGTAACATCACGTGAGCCCTAAAAATAAAATAGGCTACTTATTTTTTCGATAGGGGCAGGGGAATTGGTACCCCCCATAGGATGCCAATATTATACTGAACCGATTTTCCTGAAATTTTTACAGTAACATCACGTGAGCCCTAAAAATAAAATAAGCTACTTATTTTTTCGATAGGGGCAGGGGAATTGGTACCCCCCATAGGATGCCAATATTATACTGAACCGATTTTCCTGAAATTTTTACAGTAACATCACGTGAGCCCTAAAAATAAAATAGGCTACTTATTTTTTCGATAGGGGCAGGGGAATTATTACCCTCCATAGGATGCCAATATTAATTATCGCATATCTTAAGAGCCGCTGCACGCATTTTGCTGAACTTTTTGTAGTAGGATCTTCTGAGCCCCGGAATTGAAATAAAATAGCAGCGGGGGTATAGGAATACCCCATAGGACGCCAATGTTTAACATCGCATATCTTAAGAACTGTAATAGTGAGAATGTTCAAACTTTCTAAAAGTCACTCTTATGGTATACTACACTTTTGAAAATAAAAATAAAGCGGGTAGGCGCAGGGGGGGAAATACCTCCCATAGGATGCATACATTAAATATCGCTCAACTGAAGAACTATTAAAGGGAGAGTCTTCAAACGTGGTTAAAGTTACTATTATAGTAAACTATAAATTTCAATATAAAAATGTGCGGGGTAGACAGAGTAGGAGCAGTACCCCTCATAGAAGACATATTAAATACCATATATCTGAACACAATTGCCAGTGTAGCGAAGCGCACCGGGTTAAGCTAGTAAAATAAGTAAATTAAAGTATTAGATAGATTTTAATCGTTTATTGCAGTTCCAAACACTGTTTTAAAGCTATTACTGCATTTTTTATGAACTTTTATAGAATATAAATTTTTAAATTTTGATAAACAATCATTTTATTTTTTTTTTTTTGCAAAAAAAATTATGTTTCTAAAACGACTACGCATATTAAATAAAAATTTAACCTTTTTTAATGGAAATGTTATTGCGGAATTTCGGCTTTGCTTAGTTTTTTCAATAAACTAAACCGTTTTTGAGAAACGTAAATATATGTTGCGCAACCTTCTCCATTTTCGAAATAACGTTATATCTCAAAAAAAAAAAAAAAAAAAAAGATATAACCTAAAAAAACGGTTAGCACCACTGGATTCAGCGTACCCCAATTAGATTAAAACTACAGGTTCCCCGCTTGTCACAAAAAATGTGTCATATTCTTTAATTGGTGGCGGAATGCACTTATTGTTCTTAAATTTTGCACAAACTCGTACTATATGATTAGAAATCATACTACTTAATTGCGTAATGATCGGTCTATATTGCAGCAAAAATTGGTCTGTCATATAAAAATTAATGTTGTACCCGTATTATAAAAAATTGTATGTATTACTTCTTTTAATTTTTAATTTGTGGAAATTAAAAATATTCCGAATTTATAGATACTGATGACTTCGGGAAAAAACGTAAGTCTCTGGATTATTTATTTTAAAGAAAACTAACATTCCCCTTTTTGCATTACTTTTATACTTTTTTTCTCTTGTGAAAAAAAACTTTTTATTAACCAATTATTGAATTATTTATGTATTGCTTTATTTCGGATCCTTACATGTATTTTTAAAGTTTATTTTAGGGTAAAACTTTTTATTTTCAGAAATAGTAATAAGGATACACTTTTTCCGCTTTTTGTTCTCATTAATTTAAATTTTCAAAGAATATGTTTTGATGGTAATATGCAAATCAATTTAAAAATTGTTAAATCTTTAGTACATTTATTACAACAGATAATAAATCTCCCTTTTTGCACCTTTTGTCCATTTTATAATTTGCAAGTTTTTACAAATACAGCCGAAAGAACCAATTTTTACAATCTATTTCACTGTTGATGGTTTAAGCATAAAAATAAATAAATGTTTTTCAATTTTGAACGCTTAATAATGTAGATAAATGTACCCAAATTGTACCTTTTTACCCTTAAATATTTGATTTTTAAAATTAATTTTTTGTGACATATTTATTACTATTTATTTGCTTATTGGAAATTTATGCACAAGACTTAAAGTCAAAACCCCAAAATTCGTTAAAAACATTTTCATAGACCTTAAATATTTTTTATGAATATAGGGGTTATATTGCAGCATAAAATTTATTAATTGGAATAATAAACAATATAATATTATGAATTAAAAAAATATTTATAAAATGATCCATAAGTTAATGCATTTCGAATAGCTTTTTCAATCAAAAAAAATGTCGACTTGGGATAACCTCTTCATCTCCATAAAACAAAATCGGTTCCACATTTGCTCTATCTGGGCCATTTTTCTTACTTCGTAACAAATTTCCTCAACAACGATTCAGCGTGATTGATAAAAAAAATTCTAAATATATATATCCAAGGACTTTATTCCACAAAAGATATAATACAGACAAATCTTTTACTAAGCTTTAACAATGTGAACAATTTAACTTAGAACAGTTGAAATAACGTTAGTATCCCGTATGGTATTTTGTAATGAACAGTACACAACAGTGATGTCATAAACTTTTTTTTGAAAGTCCCTACGCAGGCCGATAAAAATCATTTTGTTTCCCGACGTGCTCACAAAATTGCCCCACAAAAACCCCTACAACTTTTAAGAAGTCCCTGCATTTTCATGATTTCAAAAAATGTGTCCTTCTTTTCCCTACTGCCATTTAAAAAAAAAAATACTTACAAATATGGATTTTTGCCTAAGTATAACATCACTGGAATAGGTGTATATTCTATACAAATATACAAAAAGAAAAAAAAATTAACAAAAAATAAAAATACGGAACACAACAATTGTGTGCTGACAAACAAAAATACTATGGTAACGTAACAATCTGGTTTAAGAGTACGTGTAGTGTTCTTTTAGGTTTTTTATGTGACTTTTTTCACGTGCAATATCTTTTATGAATTTGCGGAAAATTATGGCATTTGGGGTTGACTTCACTCATTTTGCATTTTCTTAGTGCTTATTTGACATTTAGTTGAAAAGCAAGCAAAATGCCGCAGCCTTAAAACAATTTTTGCCTTTTTGTTGCTCATGACAATCACAAAGCAATACATTTTCATCTGGAAAGTAAGCGTTAAGACTGAAAAAAAGCTTTAATTATAGTCTCCAGTAGCTATCAGAAAGCTTGAAATGTAAACAATAATATTAAACAATAAATTTTTATTGAAAATTGACACTCGAACAATACGTACATTAAAAGTTCACTACTAAAAAATACAGAACATGAACGCAAAAGTACAATACGCGAACACTAAAAATGACAACCTGTACGCTTACAAACACCACACGTACGCTAAAACAAAATCGGTACGAGATCTTAGTATTTGTGCTCGTCAGCTCACGATCATTGCGTATCGTATTTTGTAAATTTACGAACCCAAAAAGAAGTTTTAGAGTTGGGTTTTTTCTTCAAAACATTCATTACGGAAAATTAAAAAAATTAAAAAAAATATATACTTATTTTCAAAAAGTGCCTCTTAATTTTGATAATATTTTTAACTTTGTTATTACTTAAGTATTTTAAATCTAAATTTTATTTCCCAAAAAGAGTTGACAATTTTTTGTACAGATAATAAACAGAAATAATGTTTTGATATAATTATGTCTAGTAATATAACTCCTCAAACACAAATACTAAAACTTTTTTGTTTTGCCTATTAGAGTACTCTTGTACGTTATCAATTCAATTGTACCAAAAAAGGTACAAATGTAACAGCATGTAGGGTATTAGTGGTCTATGGCAGTGCAAACTGGGTGTACGAGTGTTTTTTATGTGTAAATCGGTAAAACAAAAATGTGTTTCTCTATTAAACAGCAACAAGTGGTGCTTGTTGCTTTAAAAGTAAATTGGTACGTGTTTGTTTGTATATGTATATACTTTAATAGTGAACATTATCCTTGCGTGTAAATCTATTGCCTCCACCCCTTTTGTGTGGAAGTTTTTATGTATATACATTCATATGTCTTTACATATCCATACGCATGTATGTGTTTGTAACTGTGTTATTTACTATTGTCCCGAGTGTTTTATTTTTTTTTTTGTATTTTTCTGTTGTTGCTGCTTTTAAGTATCACACATTGTTTGTCGTTGACATGGCTAATCTGTTGCTGAGTGCTGGTGCTTGAATGTCCATAAATTCCAAGTTGCTACTAAATCTTTATTCTCTGCAGTCACACTTAAAATGATTACAACACATCGCTAATTCTGGGGTTTCGACTTAAAAGATGTCTTTTTCAGTTATTATTTTCTTATATTTCTCTTAACGACGGACTATTACTATATTAATTATGATTTAATATTTTTTTGCACTTCTTTCACCTATGCACTATTTCATAGTAGACATTAGTAATTTTTATTTTTTTACATTCACACACAAAAAACCTTTAAAACTTTTTCTCTTTGCTACACACAAGAAGACGGATTCTTTTTTACTTTTGAGTTGTATTTTTGCCACGTCTTTTTGGTTTGAATGCTCGTTTGGAACTGTTTTTTAGATTACAGTAGTAAATGTATTTCAAGGGATTCATCGCAGGTATGAAAACATTGTTGTGTTTAGTGCTTAAAAGCTTAGTTCATTTAAGCTAATTTCCAATCCTAAAAAGCTTTTGTAAATTCCAAGGAGCTTAATATTACAAAAAGAGAGAAAAAGCTTAAATATCGTTGTTTGTATTACATATTTATCTTTCAGATACATGTAACATATTTTCTAAAAAACCTGACTAACTTAAAAAATTAAAATTTAACATAATTACATAGAGAACCAAATCGGGTACAAAATACCAAAATTTACATTATCTGTTGTCAAAAGTGAACACCTCGTTGTCATTTTGTCTCATTTTGACAACAAACTGTTAACATTTTACACCATAATGATCTCATTTTGATAACACATCGTTGATTTATTGACAGCATTTACTATTCATCTCGACAACACATTTGGGTGATTCACAAGGTCTGCTATCAAGTCATAATGTCCTAAATAATATTTTACAATTGTTTAAAAAAAATATTGTTGTGTTGCAGACAAAATAAAAATTTAATGCTGTGTTCATTGATTCGTCATAACCGTAGAAACCTAAATTTAAAGCGGTTGCCCACAGCAGTCATATAAATATCTTGTAATTATTTTAAGACATATGACTTTACAACATTATGACTACCTTGTGAACCAGCCAATTGTTCTTAGTCTGGTAAAGATACAGGAGATATATATTCCTTTTTATTTTTTTAAAATATATTTTATAAATTGTCATAAATTATTCGACCATCCATTATTTTTAAATTTACTGATTTCATTTCAAGAAAGAATTGGTATCGTTGCTTATATGCCCCCTCCCCCTCTAAAACAGTTATATGTATATGTAGATATACGTAGTGTAAAATATTAGGATAATAGGATAACGATAACTGGCGACGCAACGACGCTGAAGTTTGAAGGTGCATTTACAAAAATCTTGCCATTAAATAATTACCAGTGTGAACAAATCTTAAAAATTTTTACAGCTTAATCTGGCATAAGACATGGCCTAAAAATGCTAAAAATAATGCTAAAGTTTTTTAAAGATTTTTGCTAAAAATTTATTGCCAGTTTGAAATTTTATTCGAAACTAAATACATTTTTAGCAAAATTGAAATGAATGGTTATATTAAAACATGTGGGCAGGTTTTGTTTATACATAAGATACATAAACATTTTTATATGTTAATCAGGCTCAAGTTCATCAAATTTAATTTTCATTAAATTATTTTTAACGAAGAAAGGAATTTACAACATGAAATTAATTAAAATTTATTGATAATTTTTCTTTCTTGACTGAATCTGGGATTGAATCCACGGACAGGTTTATTTGACATGTTTCGATAGTAACCGCACTATCTCTTTAGAAATCAATAGGCAAACATCAATCTTTACACTAAATTGTATTTATTTTACTTGGTGGGCTGAAATTTTTTGTTGTGAATGATTATCTATTTTCAATTGATTTACTTGTTTTTATACTTTTTGTCAAGAATTCTTCTTGTACATTTTTTAGTTTTTTATGTTTTTCTTTTTTGTCTTTCTTTTTTCGTTGACCTTTTCGGCACAACTTGAAGGAAAATGTAAACAAAGAGCTTGCGTCTTAAATAACTACCAAGTATCAAAACAGTTTAGAGGTATTCCAAAGTATTTAAAAAAATAAGAAAGGCCCTAGAATTCCTGGCAGTTATTAAATATCTTTTTATTTAAATGAAATTTTTTAATAATTTAAATATCTTTCTTGACACCACTGCAGAACATGGCTTTTAAACAACAATATACAATTTTACACTTTTATGATATAAAAAATTAAACTTCGAAACAATTAAATTTTATAATTTAATTGAAATTCGAATTATAAAACAACTATTTAAGTTAAAAGAAAATAAACTTAACAAGCATAAGTAAAAAATCAAATTTAAAAGATAAAACATGAAGACAGTATCGCCCAAAGTTGACAATTTGCCTTGGGGCAGCATCTTCATTAAAATCGTCGGTTAAGGCTAGAGTTTTTCTTTTCCCGAGAATTCTTGAGAACCCCCGTTTCATAGAAAACGATGCAAAAACTAATTTACTTTCATTAATTTGAACAAACAACAAATAAAAGTTCATAAGATCTATAAAATGAGTTTACTAATGCATTAAACGTTAGTAAAAAAAATACAAAATTTCAAATACAATATTTCATTCAAAATAGGATTTAGTGCAGAATAAGAATTATCAGAATCGTTTGACAGCGTATTTCCTAATTTAATTAAGAAGAGTTCTGTCAACGAGAAAATACGTTAGCTTTGTTTATCTTTATAGTCAAAAGAACATTATACAATTTCTTGACACTTTGATTTTTCTCACCACTTCCTTCAAAAACTTTAACATGATTCCTTTTGTTAAAAAAAAAAATGATTTTAATTAAATCAAATTAGCATTTTCTTTACTAATTGCTGCATTCAAAATTTCATTTTTGTCATCATCACTCACAGAAATGGTATTTACTGCATTTTCAGTATATAATTCAAAAAGTTTTTTATGCAGTGCTTTGCACATAAAATCATGAAGTTTTTTGACACATGTAAGAACCGTTTTTTTCGTTTTTAATAAATAAATCTGAGACTTTAAAAAAATTTTTAAAAAAAGTGTACAGTTCTCCTCTTCCTTTACATTTTCGAAATTTCAGAGCGTCAAAAATTAAACATGTCTAACTAATAGGATTCGAATTTACATCTTTTTCTTGGCATAGCTTATTTGTAATTATATCAGCAGTAAAGTTGTTAAAATTAAATAAAAAAAATCTCGGGAATTCCCGCGGGATTCCGGGATAATTGTTCTTTTAATTGAATTTAACCAAAAGTATGTACAATTATTTTAAGTTGTATTACTTATTTTTGTTATTGAAGCTTTAATATATATTTTTTTATTCGATTTTACTGACTAAAACACGTAGGCTTTTTTTTCAAAAATTCTACTGGCAACACCGATCACAAAAAAAAATTCCAGTTTTTTCCTGTGTTCTTATTTCCTGTATGGCTGAAAAATGTTAAACTTTTAACAACCTAGCAGCACTTTATTTAGACAATTTAAAATATTTTTCCCAAAAATATGCTAAAGTTTTTATAGGTATTTACAAAGTGTAACAAAGACGAATAAGTACAAATATTATTAAGTTATGAAAATAGTAAAAAGTATAAATTCAAACATTAAAATATTTTGATGGCTAACACATTCGATTGATAAAAAAATATCATATCCGGCTGTGTTAATCTTTATTACCAACACCGATTTTCATTGTAGGCAGTATAAAAATTCACACTTTTTGGGATTAAAGACCTTTAATTTATAAAATTATTTTGTAATAGAGTAGGCGTTATTAATAAACCATATGAAGACCGATTTTTTTTAATAATTTTATTAATACATCGCACACTAGGTAAATTGAGCTACGCTTTAGTCCATAATTAATTTCGACCGAAGTTTTGAACCGATATGACTGAAATTTGGAATTTAAGAGTTTTTAATGGGCAGGCACGTTGGGGTTTTTGACGTTTGGGATAGTTGAATTTTTTAGGGTTGACGCATACAAAAAAAGTAAGCAAAACTGAATATCTCCAAAACTATCAGCTATATCTTTTTAACGTTAGGCAGGATGAAAATATGCAAGGGCGCTAACAAAATGGCGTTTAAGCAATGCAGACAAAATCCGTTTTGGTTTTTCTTGAAAAAGTCGTTAATTTTTCCATGAGCCTTGTGCCAACTTAACGATAAATTTTTACAAAGAGTTTGTACCTTTTACTTTAACGAAGCCAAATCTTGTTTTGAAATATTATTTAAATTAAATTCGCTGATAATAAAATTGTAACCAACAACAGTTTTTTTCTTTTTGTTTTTTCACAAATCCTAACAATAGAAAGAAAATGATTAAACGAAAAAAATCGACGTAAAATAACAAACAATAAATTCAGAATTCTTTTATTAACACTTACATCAACACAGTCCAGGGCCAATATTATCAAAACATCGTGCGAAGTTTATATTATTTATGGAAAAAGTCATTTATTTGAGGTTAAGTTAGAGTTGCACGTTTTGTTAACTTCTTCTCCATATTAAGTACGATATCCTTCTTTTTGTTTAATAACTGATAAAACTCGTTTTAATTTATATCAAAATTACACTTCTTATGCTGCACTGTGAACGTTTTGATTGGAAATGTCAACTTCGACTGCCCATAAATCAGCTGATTTTGGTTTTTTGCCTAAACCTAACCTGAACCTAATATGCAGTTATTTGCTTTGATATATTCTTAATCCAACGTCATTAACAAGAATATTATTATTGTAATTGCAAAAAAATTATTTTTGGGCAAGGTTTAGGGTCAAATTACCTATTGTGCAGAGCACAGAGAGATTTTGGTGTCAATAACCATATTTTTCGACCACTTAATTTTAAAAATCAAATGATGCAGTTTTGTAGAGAAATGTTTCAAGACGAAATGTGCATTTATAGTATTAAACCCTTGAGTACGAATGATTGACGATTCGATGAGCACCGTTTCTTTTTATCTAATTTGCTTTTTAATAGGTCTGCCTAACACTCAAATTTTGTTTTCTGCAAGTAGGTGATTTACTTATTTAGTTTTTATATAAACTTTTAAGGTCCCACAATGATTAATAACATTTATTGAAAAAGTATGTTTGGTTCAAGCCATGGTTATAGACAGTTAAAAAATACATCGTCGAATCGACGATCTTTTGATACAACGTAAGTAAAATATGGTTCGTACTCTAGGGGTTAAGAAAAATTTTATTTTATTTTTAAAAAATTGAAGTTAAGTCCGTGCAAGGGTGCTAAGCCAAAATTTACTTATATTTCCACGCAATTCAGTGGTGCATATATGTATAATTTTCCTGATTAACATTAACATATTTGAATAATATGACATTTCTCCATGCGTTTGAAAAATAAAATATACATATATAAAAAGAAGATATACGCAAATCTTTACGCCTCTAATAATTAACTAGTTTTTGATTGTTAATGGAAAAAAGTAGTCCCACTTTCTCTTAAGCTGTTCTTTCAATAAAATGAAAGTTGGGAGTGTCTTCCTTCGATTAAAGAAAAAATATTACTAGAAAACATTCGGAACAGAATAAAAACCTTAAATTTCTTGTAAAAGTCACGAAACTTGACATAAAATTGTAGGGTGGGTATTTATTACATATTTAGTATTGAATATAACAATAATTTATTGACACTCGGAGTGACAAAAGTGCATAAATATAATTAAAAACAAAACCACATGATTTTATGATTGTTTTATCACTTTGTATTTAACAAAAGGAAGATTTGCGATTTTTATATGCAAAGCTTTTAATTTTTTTTATTCTAAAGATTAGATTGTTTTCAGTTTCATGTGAAGAGCTGTGTAATAATTAATTTTTCAATGGAGAAATTAAATAATTAAACTCTTTTATAAAAGCCAAAAATTCAAAGCTTACTTTAGATCATGTTGAAGATGATTAAAAGCTATTTCAATAAAGCAGCTTCCTTTTGGTATGCTTATTGAAGAAGCAGAAGAAGCAAGAAATACGGACTACAGGAAATGCTGGTAAATGTTTTTAAAGAAATTTAATAGAGTTTCGACAAACACTGGCATTTTTCTGCGATTACTGTTTTATTCAGACCCTTTTATTGTAATATATGCCTTTTATAACCAGATTAAGACATGAGCCGTCAAAACCGGATTTGAAATAGGGCGTTGCAGTCAAATAAATGAAATTTGAAGAATAAAATAGTTTTTTGTCATATGACAAAAAAAAATATCATAAACATTTTTTTTTTTTTTTTGGAATTCGTTTCCTGAGTGGTAGGGGGGACCGATTTGATTGAAATCCGGCACAGGGTTTTTCTTGAATAAAAAAAAATGCAGATGGCATACCATCTGGTGGTTTAAATAAATCTTGGCATTCGTCTTTTTAATTCCGGAAAGTGCTTGTGAAAAATTTGAAGACTTTTGCTTGGATAGAAAAAATTTTGTCCGATTTGGATTGCACGGGCTTTAGGCGGTAGGTATGGTCGATTTTATTAAAACTTGGCATTTGGCTTTTTTATTCCAGAAAGTGTAAGTTCCAAATATGAAGACATATATGATTTATTTAATGAATAACTTTTTCTTTCTCATTTAATTTAACGGAGGTATTTACTAAAATTTAGATTATAGAATAAATTACCTTAATGGAGCCCATTATCTGCTTCGGCCTGACGTGCTCTTTAAAAAGCATAACTTTTTGAAAAAACTCACACCTTCTCGAATATTCGCCTTAAGTTGCTGGATGATTCTTGGTTTATTGGCATTCACCTTACCCCTCAGGTCACCCAAAAAAAAAAAAAAAAAAAAACTCGGGAGCTTTTTAATCGGGCAAACGCGGTGGCCAGTAAAAATCAGAAAAACGTGAAATTATTAAATTGCTTAAAAAAATTTTCAATCTTTGCCCGATATTGAATGTCATTCACATTAACCGCCATCGTTTTGGAAACTCTATGGTCAAAAATATATGGCATCTAGTGGTTGCATTAAATGTTCAACAATTATTCTCGGATTTTTGGCGCCCCATATTCTGCAATTTTGTTTCTTCACGTGACCATCCTTATTCGATATTATGTTTCTGTATGAACAGTCGTTTGCTGTTTTTCATTATAAAATTTAAGAACTTTCGTTCTTTGTTCCTGGCTAGACATCACGAATTTTCTCAAGTTTTTCAAAGTCAATTCTGAAAAACTCTAAACAAAAAATGTATTCACTTACATAATCATAACATTACTTAGGCGCTAGTCTGTACGTGGCGTAAGTTTCTACCTTCAGACGTTTAGAACTTGCATAACACGTTTTCAGCGTGTGAGTTTGGGGAGGAGTATTGATGGAAGTTAGGCGTATTTATATACCCATCCCATCCGGATGTTGTCATCTCATTTGCGTATAAATATAATTTCTTTGTTTTTCTTAGAGGTCCATATATATTTTTATTTAATTTAAGCAATGTTTAGAAAATTTGGCTGTTCTTCTCTTTATTTTGTAGGAATAATTGTATATACATGTATGTATGGATGTATAGATGTATACATATATCGTGATCTGAAACGCAAAACGCCCAAGCTAACCACAAATTAAAAATCGACTTTTTCATTGATTCTGATATATTGAATCAACAAAAATGTCCATCATTTTGGAATCTTTTGACCAAAATGAGCGATTTTATTAACAAAAACAAACACTCCTGCCTACAAAAGATTGTATGATAAACGCTTAAAGTCCTAACTAATAGTTTGCATAATATGCAACATTTTCAATAGCAAAATAAATAGCAGGTCTAACAAGAAAAATGGACGAAAGTAGTGAAGGTCAATTTTTTTTTATTCAATTAAAAGACGCCGCAAGCTCATAGGGCCTAATTGGCTAGACAACAATACAATGTGATTTTCGGTAATTATAAAAAAAATTAAAAATGAATACTACTTATTATCTATAGGGGAAAACCTAAAATCTGCACACACTTAAAAAGGACTCTATGAAAAATCAAGAAAAATTAGTCAAGAACAGCTGACAGAAAATTAAATTATTAAATTAATTATGAGAGACAATAGTTTAGGATCAATCAAACACAACAAATCCATTATCAATAGCTTCTCCCAAATTTGCCAAAAATATGCATTTAAACGCTGGTACCGTATTAGAAAATCTCCTCTCCTGATAGGATATTATATTGTTCCACAAACGAGCTATATTAACACAGAACGATCTGTCCATGACTAAGGAAAAATGTAAGGGACAAATTAAAGAGTGTGTTCTATTAGATAATGAGAAACTGAATTTGTTTAATAGGTAGCCTGGTTTCCCATATTTAATAATTTTATAAAAGAAAATAATTTGTCTCAAACGAACGTATTGAAAAAAACTACATTCCAAAAGCTCCTCATAGTAATGCGAGACATGGTCGGAAATATGAAGTCCATAAATGTACCGTATAACTCTATTAAAACATACTTTTAATCTCCTAATATTCGTGACAGAGGTACCTGCATAAATCTCAATACCATAAATTAGTACTGGCAGGCATAGAGATAAGGCAATACGACGCTTTACTGAAAAGGGCAAATAGAAAGCAACATTATACAATTTACGCAATGTCCAGGAGATACGTGATATTGCAGAGTTAATATGCATGTCAAAAGTTAATTTATCATCCAAAATAATACCCAGTGTCTTATAATGAGGAACAACTTCTAACTATTCGTTATCAAGCACTATATTCATGTTAATATTATGTTTAGAAAACACCATAAGTTTCCATTTTGATGGATTTATTTTTAGAAAATTGCGAGTTGACCAATCAAATAATTTTTGAAGTTCATAATTGATATATCTTTCCATGGTTGGTAAGGATAATAAATCAAAGCTCGCAAAAAGCTGTATATCATCTGCATAGGTGTAGCTTCTTAATACATCTAATTCATTAAGCAAATCGTTCACATACAATAGGAAAAATAATTGGCCTAAAATAGAACCTTGCGGTACTCCACGACTTGTCGAAATCGTACAAGAGGTCTCTTGTTTAACCTGAACTAAAAATTGCGTCCAACACATCATTTTTCTCAACATTTGAAAAATTTGACACGGAGCAAATTTGAATTAAAGCATTTAACACTGTCATTCACATCCAAACTATCATAAATACCAGAGAAGTCCAATGAATCAATTTGAGAAATACAGCTTTCATAATTAAGTTGCCTGAAATCTCTAAATGTAAAAGTATCTGGACAATGCGTTGGAGGTAGGTACATTATATGATAAGAAAATTGCGGCATGGTATGAATTAAGGGCAGGTATAACGAATTGACATTTATGCGTAACTAATTCTATCTCTGACACAAGATAGTAATCAATGAGCGATGATGAATGGTATTGGGGGGAGTAGTGTGTTGGCAAAGTATTATGAACAACAGATAAAGATAATCGACCACAACTATCTTTAACTTTAGAACCACTATTAAAACGATTTACATTAAAATCTCCCATCACTATTATATTATTATATCTACCACAAAAATTATCAAGAACTTGTTCACAACATTCGAAATGTCCATTAGGGAGGTAAACTGCACCAATCAAAACTACTGTGTCATCATTTAAGAAAATCTCCACAAACAAGGATTCAATATTATTGTTGTACTGATTATCAAAGACCATTCCAGTTTTCAAATAATCACGCACATACAAACAAACGCCACCACCCCTATCTTTTCTAAAAAGGATATAACCTGTCTTTTATAAAAAGGATATAACCACACCCAGAGAAAAAATATGTTTAAATTTGGTCACCTCCAACAAAACTATTTTTAAAGAGAATTGCAAACTTATTATGTTTAAATTTAACCATATTATTGTCACCGAAAAACATATTATTGTTAAATTAAACCTCCATCAAGAAGGCACAACCATATTATGGTTGCCTCCGAACATATTTTGGTTAGTAATAACTAAAATATATTTAACATTTATTATAGCATGGTTGATTTTCAACCAAAGCATGTTGCTCTTAGAAAAGATGAAAATACTATTGTTAATTTAAAAACAAATTATTGTCATATTTAACCATAACATGTTTAGAGGCAACCATAATATGGTTGTGGCTTCTTGATGGAGGACTTATTTAACAATTGTATGTTTGTCGGTGACAATAATATGGTTAAATTTAAACATAATATGTTTAAAATTTTGTCTAAAAATAGTTTTGTTGGAGGTGACCATATATAAACATAATTTTCTCTGCGTGCAGAGATAGATACAGCAGAATCATAAATAAAGTCCTTGAACCATGTTTCCGTTACACCAAATGCATCAACAGAACAACCTTCCATTTATCAACTTTTCATTTATATAGTCTTGCTTCTCCTGTAAAATTTTCAAATGTACCCGTAATTTAACAAAAGTCAAAAAACATTATGAACAATGTAAATACAAATCCCTTATAAAAGCGTGTCTTCTTGTAAAAACCAAAAACAATTCGTCCACATGCTTGACATAAATGTGCTCCAATAAAACTTAGCTACGTTCGAAGTACATATGTAGTTCTAAGGAGACGATAAAAAATAATTTACTTAAATATGCATCCAAAAATTAAACATTTGGTGAAATATTAGCCCGTTCTGTTGCACAGGACGGAATGCCCGTTGAGGCACTAAAAACTCTTAAGTAGTATTAAAATATCTTCATGCTTAAAACTAAAACATTCCGGAGGTATGTCTTAGTTTTTTTTAGGTTTGATTTACTAAAACAACAAGAACTAAAAAACAAAATTGAAGAAATCAAACAATGTCATGGAAGGTTTTAAATTATGGTCGACGAATTGACAAATATTTCATACAAATTATTATTATTCGTTTCTATAATCCTGAAACAAAATAATTTGAAATGTATAATCCTGGCTAAGTGGTTTTGTTTGTAACTTTAAAAAAAATGGTTGAAGTCTACTGATGTAGACAAAAAAATTGGGAGAGTATCTCAAATAATAAATTTATTTAATTCCTGTAATTTTTTATTGGTTTCTTACCTTTGTGAATTGCTATGCTTTTATTCAAATTTACTTTTTATTTCAAAAACCAATTTGATTTTTGTGTTTTTATTTATTCCAGTTTAAGGCGGTTAACCGGTTATTTTTTAAGTTCTTAACCGGAAACCGTTTCTTTTTAAAAAAGCAACTTCTTTGAATATTCGAAAACCGGTTTTTGAAAAAAGTCGAATAATCAATCTCCCTAATTGTTAGTCATCGTAATCATCAATTAACTAACAAAATTTGTTTCATTAATACCATAATATAATCAGCCTAATTTACTCGTAAATAAAAATTTCCCGGGAGTTTTTTCCCTTTTCCCATTTTTACAATAGAATTTAAATAGCAAAAATGGGAGAAGGGAAAAAACACCCGGGGAATTTTTATTTATAATTGGGCTGAAAATGAATTTTAGAATATATTAAAAAATATTTGTTATTGATTTTTCCTACAAATTACACAAAAGTTACGCAAAAATATTAAAATTCCAAAATAGTGCAAATATTTGAAAATATGTAGTACATTTGTGATTAGTTATTTAGTTTATTCTTCATGGTTGTAGTAGAAATACGCTTAAATCTCTTTGTACACGACTCAGGGGGCTATTATTAACAAAGTTCGATTCCGACTGTAGTCGAAATATGTACGTAATCAAACGAATTTTTATTTGGTATTATGGCGTACACTCGATAGAAATGGCACTATTGTGAAATTCACTAATTTTTTTATTTAAACTTTTAATTTTAAAGTGATAAATTTCTAAAACATAACAAAATTTTATATAAAAATGACCACGATGGAATATGGGTTGATAATTTGTTTGATGAGGGTGAACGTTTCACTGGAACTGGCCGGAAAATGATTAAAAAATACTTCAAACAAATTGAAAAAGAACACCTCTACGTCAGTAAGTCCGAACCATGTTAAAATTGTGCTTGTAAATTTAAACATGTTTGCCCTGTAGTGCTGTAAAAAGTTCTGAAAAATTGTATTTGCCAAGGTTAGGTTAGATTAAGAAGGGTTACGCGCCCAAAGGCGCATCTACACTCGGTGACCAATGAGGTCCATTGTGAATCCCTTCAGTATAGGAAAAAAGGAAAAAGAGAAGTAAAGAAGAAAATATACCTAAGGTTTGATACAGATAGATAGATACTGCGTAGGACAAGTCCCCCTACGGTCTCCCCAATAGAAACAGCCGTCCTATTTCCCTGACAAACCGCAGTAGATCGGTTGGATTACATCTAGCGATACACCCCAGTTCGTCGTGGAATCTAGCCCCTAGCCATTTCTGCTTGGGACCCTGCATCCTAGGACAGTGGCACAATACGTGCTCAACGGGTCTTGCATCCTCGGCATCCCCGCACAGCCTGCAGAAGTCCGGTATGGCATTGTCCCATTTACCCATAAAGGCCCTAACAGAATAATGCCCCGTCAGGAACCCTATAAGAGTTCTGAGACTACTTCTATCCAATCCTAATAGAACTCTGGTTGTCCCTGCGTCCAATCCGGGCCATTAGGCTCTCGACACCCTGCAATCCGTTCTATCTCTCCAGGACCGGCTAACGGCATCACAGAATCTTTTCCGTGTCACACCATAGTAGTGACATAAGGGGGGTTTTACTCCTCTCTCCCTTACCTCTAAGTCTGGATTCCAACCCCCTCTTTCGAGTTCGTCAGCCGCCTCGTTGCCATCCACCTTGCAGTGTCCTGGTATATATGCCAAAAATGGATCAAAATTTAGTAAAATTATAACGGGTGGTTCCAAGCAATTTAGCCCCTGCGAGAATTTATCCCACTTTTTTTCAACCTGAACTTTTATTTAAATTCTTTTTGCCAGTAAATTTTGTTCCATAAGAAAAACGAGCTTTTTCAATATCTGCCTTCTTCTTAAGACCTAAGACTTGCATAAGATTTACTAAATTAATTAGGAAAGTTGCATTTGGTCCCCAAAAGCAACAAAAAATTAAAAGTTCTTACATTTTCAACAAGTTTTTAAATTCATTTACAGCGTAAAACAAATAGGTCGCGTTGTTTCTTTATCCACGTAAGCGCCAACAGCAAATTTTTCAGAAAACGAAAAAAACTTAATAACATTTTAAACATAGGTTTTAGAACAATACTCTGGAGGGTATATAAACATTTTTTTGAAGAAATTTGTTACTTACAAGTAACTGTAGCCAAACTTGCCGCTTACGTGTTTTGGTGCAAACACCAATTTGCAAATTTAATAAAATTTTTAATTTATTTTTAATATTACTATTTTTGTTAAAAAATTAAATCTGGTACCTCAATTTCTCTATCTCCAAGATTTAAGACTCTAAACTTCGAAAAAATTATATTTGAAAAATGTTCGATGTCGAAAAAATTCAATTAGAAGTCTTTTTGGACAAATTTCACGTTTTTCCATACTTTTTACCGTTTGCGTGGGAGCTTCTACTAGGAGAATAGAAAGAGGTGAGAAACCTTTAAAAGAAATGTTGGTTATATAGAAAAAATGCGGGTTGGTTCTTGAAATTAACACCGTATGGGTCCGAAAACGAATTTCGGGCCAGAACAGGGCAAAAGTTGCATTTTATTTAAATAATGGGTACTTGAGGAACATTTGAGCTGTATCCCTAGAGGGAAGCGAACTCAAACTAAAGTAGTCCCATGATAGGTTCTGTGGTGGCACAGACCTAGTTCTAACACTTTATATAAATAAGACTTAATTCTTTTACATGAGGCTGTCATTGGAGGGGGTTAGTGACACCTAACAGCCACCATTTGACTGGTCTGATCTATTCTCAAAAACGTGTTTAGTGTTAGTCACTCCAATGCTAGTCCTTGATATTCTTCCAATCTAAAAGTCCTTGAATTAATTTTAAATAGTCCCTAAGAAATGTATCACACCACCGGTGAATACTGAACCTGTTCCAAAACCGGTCCTTATAAATAAATAAAAAATTATTTATATAAAAAATTTAATTAAGCTAAATTAATACAAAATTAAAAAATTTACCTTTTTATTCTAACCTAATATACCAGTTAAGTGATTAATTCCTCTTTCTCATGTTCTTCTTATTCTATCTTCACAAATCCCAGCACCAGTTCTGTTGAAACAATTGACACAACTTTCCCGCAGGGATAGATAAGTGTAAATTTTTTTAGCGAAGTTACTGATTTTGTAGGCCTCGCATCGCAAGAAAAATGCTCCTTTTGGTCTGAAAACAACAAAATTCTATTTTGCATACATATGCCATTTTGCATAGCGCTTACGAGACTTTCGAAATGGCTTTATTTTTTTTTTTTTTTGATACAAAACTGTCAAGATGAGAATGCAATCGGGTGATAGCAAATGTTTTTTTCTACTATAAAAACCAAAAAAGTTAATTTCGGAAAAATGGCGCTTATGTTGTTAAGGAAGAAACGCGACGAAATGTTTTTGTGAAATATTAAACTGACAACGAAATTTTCGACAGCGCAGCCAACTCAAAAAAAAACAAGAAATTTATATTCGATTATCGATGTACGATAGCCGCAGAAAGTCGTTTCTTTAATGCAACTAATAGTAGGGGCTCCATTTTACTGATAAGATTCGCACTTCCACTTTCGTCATATCAGCTTCGAAGAACAAAGACAATAAACAAATATTTTTTTTTATAAAATATAATTTGGCACATAAAATTTTTATATTTTTTATTATTGTTTAGTTTAGTATTTACAGTCATATTTCTTAAAATTATTGAAAACATAGTTTTCAACTTAACACTTAAAAATATAAAAAAAAACATAGATTAAATAGTCTTAAATCTAAAAAGGACTTGATAGTGAATAAATAGAATCTTTTTGATTATGAAATAATAAAAGAAACATATTTTAAATTCTTATATACAAAATAAAGGCACAGAATAAAAAATGAATCTATGCGATAACAGGTAGCAATTTAGCTGTCATTAGCTTATAACAGTTGGGGATAAATTCTTTATCTTACATAGCTTCAACGCGTTGTTTAAGTTGTTCTAATTCACTGTAGATTTCGGCGGGTAAATCGGCACCGACTTGGGTCTCGAAGTATTTGCGAATGTCTTCGACTTCTTCGGTCCAGAAGTCCTTGGGTAATGAGAAAAGTTCTTGCAAGTTTATGCCACTAAGACCTTCAACGTTTAACTGGCCTTCGGCGGGAAGTTGACCGATAGCAGAGTCAATGAAGCATTCTTCGCCATTGCAACGACGCAAGACCCATTGTAGAACACGAGCGTTATCACCGTATCCGGGCCACATAAATTTGCCATCGGCACCTTTGCGGAACCAGTTGATGTGGAAAATTTTGGGTACATTACCATGGGCTCCCATGCTCAACCAGTGTTTAACGTAGCTACCAAAGTTGTAACCAAAGAAGGGACGCATAGCGAAGGGATCGTGCATGATCACCTTACCCTTATGTTCAGCAGCAGCTGTTGATTCGCTGCGCATGGCTGAGCCAATGAAGACACCATGAGCCCAGCTGCGGGCTTCATAGATGAGTGGTACACCAGCAGGTCGACGACCTCCGAAGAGGATGGCGCTGATTGGTACACCCACGGGATCTTCCCAGGCAGCATCAATAATGGGGCATTGGCTAGCAGGAGTACAGAAGCGGGAGTTGGGGTGAGCTGCTGGTTTGCCAGATTCCTTCGACCAGGGGTTACCCAACCAATCGGTTATTTGTGCACCAGGGGCCACGCTGCTTTCCATACCTTCCCAATAAACACCGCCATCGGAGGTGTACGCTACATTGGTAAAGATGGTGTTCTTGAAGATGGTCTCCATGGCTATAGGATTGGTTTCAACGGAAGTGCCTGGAGCGACTCCGAAGAAGCCATTTTCGGGATTTATTGCGCGCAATTCACCATTTTTGTCGAATTTCATCCAGGCAATATCATCACCACAACATTCTACTTTGTAGTCAGAAAGGCTTGGGTTTAACATAGCAAGATTGGTCTTACCACAGGCAGAGGGAAAGGCAGCAGTAATGTATTTCTTAACACCATTGGGATCAGTGATGCCCAAGATTAACATGTGTTCGGCCAACCATCCTTCACGGTGAGCAATGGTACTGCCAATACGTAGGGCAAAGCATTTCTTGCCCAACAAAGAGTTACCACCATAGCCGGAGCCATAGGAGACGATCAAATTGTCAGCTGGTTTATGCAGGATGATGGTACGTTCTGGATCACAAGGCCAGGAGGGACGCTCAATGACACCGTTAGCAGGTGTACCAACTGAGTGAAGAGCACGAACAAATTCTTCTTTTTTCTGCAATTCGTCCAAGACAGCCGCACCCATGCGGGTCATAATGCGCATTGAAGCAACAACATAGGCAGAATCGGTTATTTCAATACCAATCTTAGAAAGAGGAGAACCAACTGGGCCCATGCTGAATGGGACCACATACATGGTACGCCCCTTCATGCAGCCAGGAAAGCGTTCCTTGATGGCCTTGTTCATATCTTCCAAGGAAATCCAGTTGCCTAAAGTTCCTTGAACCCCATCTTGAGGAGTGGGAATGGCTTCCTCCTTACGGTCGGTGCAAATAAAGGTCTTGGATTCAACACGAGCAACATCAGCAGGATTGGTGCGAGCCAACCAGCAGTTATCATACTTGGGCAATGGAATAATGGTACCAGCTTCGGCCATCAACTTCAAGAGCATTTTGTTTTCCATTTCGGACCCATCGCAGATATGGATTTGATCGGGTTGTAAAAGAGCAGCAGATTCTTCAACAAAAGCTCTGACACCAGGGGTAAGTTTGTTGGCGGAACCATAAGATACATTAGTGCCACGGATGTGATTGTAGAGGCCACAGTTGTCTTGATTAGCCTTATTTTGATTAGGCAAAGTACCATTTGAACTAAAAATTAAAAAAATAAACAAATATGTGTTATGAATTTGGGTGGTAAATAATTAACTTAAAAATGTTGTCTTAGGTCGAGCAAAGAAAATAAATTCTTTTGGAATTGTTTTACAAGTTTGTAGAATTCTATTTTTAACACTTACATTGGTTTATTTTGTTCGATGAGTTCAGGCATTTTGTTTGGATTTTAGTTTTTCTTAATAATTTACAAGAATTGTTTTAGATGAAACACTTAAATGTGTAGATTTATTGTTTTAAATAAATGTAAAACACTGTTCACGATCACAATTAAAAATATCACAAATTTATTTTTTTTGTTTATTTATTTGGCTTAAAATGTTTTTAATTGATTTTCTTAAATTTCATATGTTTCTCCAAAGTTTTTTGTCAAATATTAATTTTGTTTTTAGATCACTGAGAATTTCACTTGATCTTTCCATTTACTCAGACCTCGAGTAACTGATGCCACGCTCTGTATTGTGAGCGCTTTTATACCCAGGCCCATGCGAATGTGTCGAATGGAAGGCAGGCAGGCAGGCTGGTAGGCGACGCATAGTAAATTACACCCAAATGTGTATGTGTGTCGGTCGACTAGAGGCAGCTAGAACTCGTTGGTTTAGTTCGGTTTGTGATTATTGTTTTATATCTCTCTACTATATCAAAGATCGTCGTCGCTGGTCGAGTGTGAGTGACTATCGGCTGTGTGTAGTAAAGTGTGTTTTGTTATTGTTTTGATTTTGGCTCTACAAAACGGTGCTTCTTTATGAGTGTATAGGTTTGTGTATATGTGTTAAAATGCGTTGGGAATATCGGATAGAGGGTTAAACTTCGCCAGTTGATTGGCTGTTTTATGGAGGCTCGTCTGTTTGTTTTGGCCATTAAGTATGTGCTCTGTTATCAGATCATTAGTGTTTGTGTATCAGTGTGAGTTAGATACCAACACTTCAATACAACCCCAAATTTTACATACATATTTATTTTTGTTTCTTTCGTTATTATTTTTGAAATTGTTTTTTCTGCAGATGTGGTTTTACTTCTTTGTTATTGTTTGTATTTATTATTTGTTTTATTTTTATCATTTAATAAATTTGCGCGTATGGCAACACGCTAAAATTCTTATTTTAGCTTTATAAAAGAAAAAAAATGAAACGAGTTAATGGAAGACCTAATAATTTCGTGAGAATTTGTTTTGATCAAGTTTCATTTTCCGTACTTCACCTCAATATAAAACATTATCAAAAAAGTACGACTAGCATTTGTTATTAATTATTTTATTTTTAGAAATAATTAATATATTTTTTGTTATGGAACAAAATGTTTTTCAAAATATAGGTACCTATGTATGTACAAGTCCTTTTAACATTTAATCTAAATGAATAATATTTATACTATTTCCACTACATTTTTCGAATATTTATTGTTATTTAAAACCTTTTGTAGTTGCAAGAAAATAAGACTTTGAGTTTTTCTTAACTTTTTTTGTGGGCTGGGGACTTTGAACTCAAACTTGTTTATTAAAAATATTTTCAAAAAGAGGCACGTTAAATGCAACGAGTACTGAACAATTTATTTATGTCTGTTTGTGTGTTAGTGTTTATTGTTGTTATAAAAATTTATTATCAAAACAAAAAAACCAAAAATAAAAAAACTTTTCTCAGTTCAGTTTGAAATTTTTTTTAAGAAGTACTAGCACGTACCGCAAAGCAATATACATACCAGTTTAATATTAAATTAATTGATTTTATTAATATTTAAAAAATTCCATTATTCAATTGTTTTTTTTTTTTTTTTTTTTTTTTTTTTTTTTTTTTTTTAATTATTTGTACCTACAAAAATGCAATAAATATGTGTATACATAAGCTATGGGATTCTGATGACCGGAGTTTCTTAGTAACAGCTTAGTAACATTGCTGGCCGTATGTCACAAATAACACGAACAATGTTACTGGCTTATTATCGTAAAATAGTGCCTAGCGTAGTCCCACAATAAATAATCTAGAGGTATTAAATCACACGACCATCTTCAAATTCTCATTTCAATAAGTCGATGGTTGCGATCGTCGTATGCCAACCTTTTGAAACCCTATTTTGAGCGGATCCATATTTTCTAGCAAAAAATCATTTATCGTGGTGTGGTTACGATCTTCATTGACCATAACGCGAACTTCGGCTACACCAGCGTCTAAACCGTCCCAAACTGTGCATTTTTCTGAATGTAATTAGAGACCGTAGGGTCTGTTGGGAATTGGTATCAGTCCTTATACGGAAATGTTGTTTATTGTCAAACCTGTTAACCAAAATGAGCCTAATCGTTGAACACAATTTTGCGATAAAACTTCGATGACTGATTTGCAAAATACATTTGGATAATTTGGTAGAGCTGTTCCAGCATGAATCTATATATGATGATTTGCTGGAGTATACTGATTATCAATACCAAAAATTGAGTGCAGTATGACAGTTCCTTTGGCAGCTTACCTTTTCGCAAGTTATGACAGTCTTATAAAAACACCCTTTACTTACCCGAAAACTATCAAGCCTTACTTCTTCGTAAATTTCTCTATAAATTAAAAAAAGGAAAATGTAATACATTTCCTATTTTGGGAAAACTACGTATTTTATCAGCAAAAATTGCCACAAAAGAAGGAAATATTTTCTTAAGGAAGTAAAATAAAATCATTTTTTTCATGTTATTTACACATTAAAGCTTAATTAAATTAATTAGTTAAATAATTTTCTTCAATGTCAATTACTGTGAGTGCGTAGAACGTCCAATGGAAAATTTTAAATCAAAAATGTTTAATTGTAATTTTAATTTCCTGCATTTAAATTCCTAACAAGAGAATATTGTACTCGATATTAAATGGCATCTCGATCTCAATTTGATGCAGCTTAGATAGAGTACGTATGGGAAAATTTTCCATACAATGTCACATTGAACATACGTCATAACTATTTTTTTAACTTATGGCGATGATAATAAGCCTGTGCCACATGTAGCGTTTTCGTACGTCCATTGTGACAGTGTATGATAAATTTATAAATATTTACACTGCTTTAACAAATCAATCAAAATCTTTTGATAAAACTGATAAAGTAAAAAACATACACATTTAGTTGTTATACCCTTAACCACAATTAAAAATTAATTTTTTTACCGGATGTGAACTTTATTAAATTATTTCCAACGCGTGGCAGAGTTTTGTTTTTCAAAAAATCAAAAAAAAAAAAAAAATATATTAAAGTATCAAATATTTGTCATATATTTTTTTTAGTTAAGAGAATTATAAAATTTAATGTAATTTTTCTAAGTGGATTTTTTATGACAACAGTTATTTTGAAACTTAAAAAAACAGTTGCATCAGTCACACCTCAAATATGCCAACAGGTGTATTGCCTTCAAAACTATTATATTCAACCAACGATATGTCTGAACATTTTATTATTATTATTAACCTAAACGATTTCAACTAGTTTGCATTCAAATACCCTTTTGGTAAAACAAATTCAGATCGATGTATAAACAAAATTAAATTAACCAAAAACATATTTAATTTCTAACAAAAATTTAGTTTTAGTTTGGAAATTCTCTAAACTGATAATGAGTTACAATGCCCCGCGCAAGTACCTTCCACATAATTAAAAGTCCTGATAACAATAAGTATTCTTAATATACAGCATGTGAGTATAAAGTCAATCCATACCAAATTAGCACGTAGGACAGATTTTAACAGTCAATCCATAGATCTTAATATTATAAGCATAACCAATTGGCAATTTGGAAATTAGCCTTTTGTCCATTATCTCTGTTTAATCTTAAATTTGAATCCTAATCAAGAAATAAAATTATTAATATATTTCGAGTTCACCGCATAAAAATTTTCGAAATATTTTTGTTAGATATGATTTTGAATTTTAATGCTTAATTTAATTATTTCCAAAATATAAAAACGAACATTAATATAGTTAAAAGCTTCGTTCGTCATAAATTATCTAGGAATTGCGGTCAATTCACATACTGACACATTAAGACTGAAGACCTGCATAAATGGTATTATTCATAAATTCACAATAACTTCATCTTAATAATGTGCTAGATTTAACGGCACACATACACAATATCAATCAAATGAATGACAACCAGTGCTACCAGAACTTTTAGAGGCATCTACAAAATCTGCATTTCATTTTAAAATATCTTCAACAAATCGTCAAAACACTTTTTAACTATTTTCTTGTATTGCATTAAAAAGATTAAGATATAACAATACGTTCCAAAAGAAAATCACATTTTACCTAGAAGATATTTCTCATAGAAACAAAACGAAGATACATATAATCAAGAAAAATAAATTTAGTTGTATTATGTTGCTTGCCTAAATTTCATAGAATGTGAAAGAAATAATATTATTAGTGTTTAAATAAGTATAAATTACATATTTATATATAAAATTAATCACAAAATTTTCGCAACTTTAAGAGATCAGGGGTCAAACATATTTTGATCTTCAAATATAAGTATGTACTATCGCACACTTAATCATAAACGGGCACAACTAAAAATTTAAAAATGTTTAGGAGAGTTAGAAAACTGCCTTTAAAAACCTGGTTGCAACTTTTTAATCAAATTGAGTTTCGCAAATGGTGAAGAATAAAAGTTAAAGAAAACATTGACGCAATCGAAATTTTCGTGGTCGTTATAGATTTGATTTGTGAACTGGCTTATGAAAAAAAAACGATTTGATAAGTTTTGAGTTTTGGCTGCTTATGATTTAGTGTGCGATATGTATATATTTTTGAATAAATATTTATTTTTATGAATATGTATATCAGTTGAAATCGATTTAAGCAAATCTGGAGAAATTGAAGTGTCAAAAGAATGTATCTTTTTAATTTTAAATAATCTTTTGTGTGCAATATTCCGACTAGGAATTAATTTTTTAACGATTTTGGACTCCTGTTTTATTTAGATTTAAAGTTTAAGATTTTTGTTAAGTTGGACCGTTTGCGTTCTCGAAACTCAGAGTCCGGATCTTCTTTTTCATTTTCCTTAAAAATATTTCCTAATATTCAAAATTGAATTAGGTGACTACTTATTATTAAATATCGATATGTAGATTGTGGATCCCAGTCGTTTCGCTTCGAAACATTCTATTTATATTATTAATTATACCCAAAAAATACATTTTATAAGCTCATTTTATTATCTTTAAATATATTGAATTTTTTGGTTAAAATTCTTCAAATCTGCATTTTATATTTAAGGGGCACAAAATCTGCAACATGCATACAAATCTGCCCTTCTGGCAGTGATGACAATACAATACATGACCATCCACAACAACATACCATCGCTTTAACTCGAATACACAATCAACTGTTCAATTCACAGCAAAGCAATTAAAATAAAAAGTTGTTCGAGTACACCAAATTAAAACCATGCACTTACTCCAAAAACCATATTCTGTGTATCTTTCTCCTTTGGGTACACACTATGCAATTCATCTACGCAGTCTATTAAATTTCATTCATTGTCGTTCATTTTCATTCATATTAATTAATTCTAATGAATGATATTGGCCAGTATGAAATGCATTGCATAGTGTGTACCCAGTATTAGTGACGATTTCTGAATATGCGCCATTGATTTGCATTTTTTGCTCACTTGAGACAATCTCACTTGCTTTGCTTAATGCTGGGTACACACTATGCAATGCATTTCGCAATTTGGCAACTTTCATTCATTCGAATGAATCAAATTTGCTAGATTGCGTGAATCTAGCAAATTGCATTCATATTCATTCATTTTCGTTCCTTCGAATGAATGAAAATAATGAAATTTGAAAGATTGCGTAAATGCATTGCATAGTGTGTACCCACTTCGTTCATTCCAATGAATGAAATTTGCTTAATTGCATAGTGTGTACCAAGAAGGCCTCCGTACTCCTTCTTTTTCCCGCTGGGTAGAGCCAACCAAGAAAATATATACACAAGAAATTTGGATTTAAAATTGCATAACTATGAGTACGAAAATCTGTCTTTATTAGATTTAAAATAAATCGGACTACACGAATGCTACAGCAAATGTATTTTATATTAATACATTCGCAGAAGTTTTTTTTTACCTGCCATATTCAACGTGTAACAAGTGATCCATAACGAGTTATTTAGAAACTGCAATACAACGCTTTGTTTAATTGTTATCATTAAATAGATGCAAAAAGATTTAAAAATACCAAGAATTGGATTAAGTAGAGACAATAAAAGCATTTGTAAAGACAATTTCTGGAAAGGCCAGTTGATGAGTATGAGTTGTTTTTCTTATTGTTTGTTCGCAATAATGGTCATTATTAAATTGGGTTTTTATAACAAATTCCAAAAACTGTAAAAAAAAATTGGAAAAATATATCATATGCCTGAAAAAATTAATTCTCATGAAAAATTGTTAAAACAAATATCTTCTTTATGATAGGGTTTCACGTGTTTTGTTGCCTGTAAGAGACATAGACAGTTCTGTGGTTTTCATGGGTAACCGCGTATGTCTTAAAATCAAATTTTTCAGAAGAGCCGAAAAACCATTCTAGATCAAACTATGGGCCAGGTATTTTACTATTTAAGCTTTGCTATTATGTTAAAAAATCGCAATTGGTCCATTTTTTTTTTTAGAAATTTTTATAACGATCTAAAGAGGGTTTAAAATTAAGAAATATGATACCAACATTTCCAAATAAAAAAAATGAACATACGCGGGTACCCATGAAAACCACAGAGTTAAAGACCATCAAATGTAGGAAAAAACTTAATTGCTCAAAAATCCGATTTAACTGCCGGTTTTTGAAAATAAAATAAAATAAAAATTTTCGGTTGGTAATAATTATTAGTTTCATATTGTCATTTCGATGTTAATTCCCAAACAAAAATTTTTACAACTATAATATGGTTGTGGCTTCGTGATTTAGAACTCATTTAACCATAATATGATTGCCGCTGAAAATAATATGGTTTAATTAATCATATGTTTAAAAATTTTCGTTAAAAATAGTTTTGTTAGAGGTGACCATATTGAAATATATTTTTTCTCTGCGTGTACCTTTATAAGAACTTCCTTAACGCATTACCTTTCATAACAAATTGCTACTCGCACCATTACATTTCACCAATTTATAAAATAATTTCTCTTAATTCACACAGTAATTTGCATAGTTGGCTACTAAATTTTTAACAAATATTTAAATTTGTTCTGGTTCTTAAAAACATTTAACAATTAATGCTTTTAAAAACCACGCTGGGTTAAGCAAATTTGGCGATCAATATTGTAGAAATTCAAACGAAAAGTCACACTTGTGCATATAAAAAACTGTATTTCATTTTCACCTGTGGTGAAAGGTATACAAATTTATTATTGCACATTGCACATATTGCAATTCTCAATAAAATATACATTACCTGGTAAGAAAAGTATTTGCTGGGTATTGCCGTTGTTAGTCACCTGAAAAACTGTTAATTTCCGATATTAATCTTATCATCGATTAAAAGCAAATGTTTTAAAGTTCATTTAGTAATAAAAACAAGGAAAACTACAAAATGATGTTATAAAAATATTATATTTATCAATTTAATTTGTAGATCATATGACTTTAATGCCGAATGTTTTGACCACACCATTCATATACACATTCAATAGATATACATATAATCAGGGCAAGTTTAAATATACACAAAAATATTTGAAATAAGTATACAAATATACCGATAAAAGCTTAAAAGTGTGCAGAAAAATATGCACGCGAAAAACACAGGCTTATAATTTTTAATTAATTTAAATTTTTAAATTGAAACGACCTTTGATTGTCACACAAAACTATATAATATATTGGAAATTTACATTCAACATCAGTCGATGCTACTGGCCCATACTTAAATAATTATTTAAATATCTTTTGTTCCGTTCTGTTTTGTGTGCTTTACATGAAAGTTTATATGTCATAGAAGACGTAAAAAAATGTTCAAAAATATTATGAGTAAAATATTAATTGAAAAATGTAACAAGCTTTTTAAACGAAATGTGAAGTCCCAACTATTATATGCATGATCTGGCTTAAGCTACTGTCAAAAATTAACGAAAAGCCTGTCAAATATATTAAAAAAAACAAAATTAGAAAACATCCGATTCCGTACGGAATGTGTGATCAGCTTCGCAATTTGCTTAAGCAAATGAAAGCTTCATAAGACTAATGGAAAAAATTTGCTTACGCTCAATATCGGTTGACACATATGCTTTACATGTATTCGCACAGTTGTTTAATCTAGCTCATGCTCATTTTGGCTGGGCCTTTGGTCTTTAAATGTTGCCAAAGTTAAAAAACAACATATATTTTAATAAAAGCGAAACCATTAGAACTATTATTATAATAATTATTATAATTATTATAAGAATTATATTAATATTATTATTATAATAATAGTTATAATGGTTTCGCTTTTATTAAAATATATGCTGTTTTTTTACTTCGGCAAAATTTAAAGACCAAAGGCCCAGCCATAATGAGCTGGATTAAACAACTGTGCGAATACATGTAAAGCAAATGTGTCGATCCATATTGAACGTAAGCAAATTTCAGCCTTTCTTTTTCAGCTTTCATTTGCTTAAGCAAAGTGCGAATCTGATCACACATTCCGTACGGAATCACATGTTTTTTAATTATTTTTTTTTTTAATATAATTGACAGGCTTTTCGTTAATTTTTGACAGCAGCTTAAGCCAGATCATGCATATAATAGTTGGGACTTTACATTTCGATTAAAAAGCTTGTTACATTTTTCAATAAATATTTTATTCTTAAGGTATAATCAGACCTAACAAATATTTGACGAAAAAAATACAAAAAAGCAAGACCAGCAAATTGATTAAACTTTAGCTTTATTTTTAACAATTTTTATTGACTTCCTGATCTTTATTTGTAAGAAGATAATTGAATAAATCAATTAAGAAATGTTAAATGTTAAATGATTTTAAATCCAGCAAACGTTTTGCAAAAGCAAATTATTTTTTAATAAAACTAGTGGTTACGTGTAGGACGTCAAATATTAATTAGGTGTGAACATAGCTTTAATATTTTTGAACATTTTTTTACGTCTTCTATGAGAGATAAACTTTTATTTAAAGCACACAAAACAGAACGGAACAAAACACTCTTAAAGTTCTTGGGTTATTTCTCAACATATAAGCATAAAATCCTTTTTTAATTTCTTTTGGTATTTTTTAAATAAGTTACTATCAAAACAAAAAATTCAAAAATTGCCCAGTAAACGTTTATTTTAGAAAAACTGAAACTGATATAATTTCTTTTAGATTTTTGGTTAAAAGTTTCAATGTAAGAAAAGGGCCGGTATAGTTTTATTTTGTAATTGCAACATATTGGTGGCTATTCTTAAAAACGCGCCGAAGGAGTGAACATTTACATGAGAACAAAAACAAAATTTACGAAATCTGTTTTTGTTATCTATACACTTCTAAAATTAAATTAACGTGAGAGATTTAACGCGTTTATGTCTCCTTTAAAAACTGTAAATTTTGTATGATAAACAAAAACAATTCTTGTAAATTTTTTGTAAATTTGTTTTTGTTTTCATGTGAATTTTCACTGCTTCGACGCGTTTTTAAGAATAGCAACCATTGACTCAAAAGCAATTCTTTTGTTGAAAAGGGCTGTAAACGTGCGCACCATGCAATTTTTTGCAAAGCATATATTTTTGGGAAACACTAAAAAAATATGCAAATGGTTCTTTTTCATGCAAAAAGCATAAAAAACTTGCCCTGCATATAATACATAAGATTATAAAATTTTATTTTGTCAACTCTGAGACAATATTACAAACATATATATTTTAAATATTTATGTATTGAAATTCATAAACATACATACTTACATACATATGTATATTCAGATATATAAAAAATTATTAAATGAAAATTTGGGCGATTCCAAATACTGACGAAATTAATTTCATTTAATAATAAGATACAAAAAAGGTTGTCAAGTTGCCAAAAAATTAAACAATAATAAAAACGAAAGTCACTTTCACTCACACATTTATACACGTTAAAGACCACGCGTGTCTAAGATTTTTCTATTTTCTTCTAAATCAAAATCTAAAACATAAACATTTTCAATCACATGGAAAACGTCCAGTCATAAGACCCATTGTCACACAAAATAAGAAAAAAATATTTATGTACTTTTTTATATATTTCGCTTTTGTTCAATTGTATCCGGACGCTCAATTCACTTTTAAATGTCCTCTCCATATTCCGCGACTGTGTGAGGAAATTTCTTAAATAATTAAATCGTAAACTAAGAGATATTGAACAAATAAACAACTTGTAGTGGACAATAACCAAATTAAAACAAAAGAAACAAATTACATTTTTTTATATGTCCATATGTACATTTTTTAAACGATAAATTACTGATAATTATCGTAAAGTCCAAAGTGAATTTATTAAATAAAGAAAACCCAAAAGTCCAAGAGTGGATTTGTGTTAATCAAAAAATCGAAAAATTTTAAGCAGAAATTTTATAGATGTCATACTTGTGCTTAAACAATTGGCACCCAATATAATGTTCATGGAAAGAAGTTTATTTTGTAAAGTAATCAATTTCGTTTCTTAAAACAATAAATCCAAAATAATTTCTTGATTTTAATGCATTTCGTTCGTATTTAGTAAAATTTTCTTAAATAAAGAAACACTATACCAGAACCAAGCCACACATATATTAAGAATAAGTAATTTGGCTTGTACGAGATCGTGCAAAATTTTCTTGTTTCAAGCCATATTTTCTGCTGATTTAGTAAATAATTCATTCCGTATTTATTTAATGAATCTTCATATATTAATATGTGAACTAAGAATAATTACTCAAAGCTCTTTCTAATTCTTTAGTTTACGTCTTGACAATGCCGTTGACAATGGCAAAATTCTAAAACATTTTAATCAGGGCAAGTTTTAAATTTTAAATTAAAATTATGCTTTGGCATATTTTTAAAATTTTTTTTTTATTTATTTTGCATAAATTGGTATATTATGGAGGTTGACATCCGTTTTTAACAAAAGCATTGCTTTTAAGTTAATCTGCTGCCATTGCAAAATAAAAAACAAATATATGAGTCCTTTTCTTACATATGGGTTTTCTTAAATCGAAATTTTTAACAAGAACTAAAAAAAATTACTTTCGGTTAAGTTTTTGTAAAAAAACGGTTACTAAACGAACAATTTTGGATGTTTTGTTTTTGACAGAGGCTTATTTAAAAATGCAAAAAGAAGCTCACGGAATTTTATGATCGTGTGATTCACTATCATCGTGTGAAGTAATATTATTTAAGTATGCGTTAGTAACATCGACTTGATGTTGAACGTTAAAAATGTGAAAACTTCACCCAGAGAAAAAACATGTTTAAATATGGCCACCTCCAACAAAACTATTTTTAAATAATAACGTAAACATACTATGCTTTTTTTAACCATATTATTGTCATCGATAATCATATTATGGTTAAATAAGTCCTCCATCTAGAAGACATAACCATATTTTAGTTGCCTCCGAACATGTTTTGGTTAATAATAACTAAAATATGATTAGCACTTATAATAGCATGGTTGATTTTCAACCATAGAATGTTACTATTGGAAAACGGGAAAAAACTATTGTTTATTTAAAAACAAATTCGGTTGTCGGTGACAAAAATATAGTTTAATTAAAAACAATATGTTTACAATTTCCTTTAAAAATAGTTTTGTTGGAGGTGACCATATTTGTTTAAATGGAACTAATTAAAATTTATTAATTTGCGTTTTTCGCGTGCATATTTTTATGTTTTTTTTTTTTTTTTGTGTAGTTGCATGCATATGTAAACTGGCCCTGATAATGATACTTTGCAGTTTAAGTCTAAAATATATAATCAAATGTAACGATGCACAATTTGCTTATTGTGTGCCCATTTTACTTCTTTGGTGCACATTTTGACAGCTGTAGAAAAGCTTTACATAGATACCTGCCCTGGGGACTACACCATGGTGTATCTTAACAACCGCCCCTAAATGTAAAAGTAACCAGCACATACAGGTAGCAATTTGACTGCTTAATCCGGCATGTTTATACACTCGCTCCTTCTTTAGCAGCTGGAGATATTTGAGCTCAGCTGCTTTAAAAAAAAATCTGTGCTCTCCCACAAGTTGTAAAATCGAATCTTTTATTGCATAAACCAGTTAACTGACATATTTTCAAAAATGATAATAAACTTTATTACGGTTCTGTACCTCGTTAACAACTTAGTCGTTCTTTGTAGTAGATTAAAGAACAGATGTTGTGTGTTACCTTAATTTATTACAAAGAGCGACTTATTCGTTTACCAGATCGAGAACCGTTATTAGGCTGATTATTATAGATTATGAATGGCCTACTAAATTCAGACTTAAGCCAACTAGCAAACCTTTTAATGGGTTGTATTTTGTTTTCGTTTTAGTGCAAAAAATCTTTACTAATTTAAAAATTATGATTTTTTTTGAGTTTAGCGTATGTTTTCAACGGAAAAGATAAACTTTGCGCAAAGCCAATATTCCTGATAGACAGAAAGCATTTCCCACAAGAAGTATAAACTTTAGAAGGTATCAACCAATAGTCAGTTCGGTACCAGCTCACCGGAGGCTACTAGCTCTCGTGGTACCGTGAATAGGTTCTCTGGTCAGTCATGATCTGAAGAGATCTGTCAATTTTGACTGCAACTGATTTCCCAGAGGGTGCACTTTGGGACAGATAACATTGTAAAATTCTACACGTTTGTATTATAGCAAAAAAGCGAGTTGCTTTGCAATCGACGTTTTAAAAGTCAGCTAATGTTGTATGTCGACTATATAGGGTATTAACTGGGGTATTCATTTAATCGGGCTTTTACTTTAATTGGTTAATTTTGCAATTGATAAGTAAACCGATTAATTAAGTTTTGTATTTTATAAATTAAGTAATTTCAATAAATAAAAATGCCATAAAATGTAAGACAATTTTATAAGTTATTTCAATAGTTTAAGATCTTGTAAGATAATCTTAGAAAAATAATTTGGTTTAAATGTTTAGGATTTAAGCGATTTTTTTCATTAGTTTTGATAAAACTTAACTTGGAAAAATTCTTTTACTTATCGTAGATGTTGGAGAAATCGAAAGCAATCCATAATACAGAATATATAATTTCTCAGTCCGTTTCCTGGAAATCTCGAAATGTATAAAATCTTCCATTATGCCACTAGAGTCCTGTTTAAATGTTTTAAATTCTTTACTGCTAATTGTTTCGGTTAATTCTGTTAAAAGTTTAATATGAGAACATATGAGAAAAACAAATAACAAAACACATAAATATAAAAAGTTCTTGAAACAAACCCCAACAAGCCAAATCGAATTCGAAAGAACTAGTAGTAAACTAAGTAACATAAGCCTTAAGCTTAGAAAGCTGTTGTGATTACTATTAAAAAAGGCTTATTAAAAACTGTTTAATAATGAAAACTTATCCCTTGCGATAATAATACTTGTCTGAATTATAATTATAGAATAAGCTTACAGAAAAATACTTTTCTAATCTATAATAAGAGTACATTCTTTACGAACACTGGGGGGATTCACAAGGTGTGCTATCAAGTCATATCTTCATAATGCCCTAAATAATATTTTACAATTGTTAAAAAAAAAAATATTTTTTTATGATGTTTGAAACACAACAATATTTTTTTTTTAACAGTTGTAAACTATTCTTTAGGACATTATGACGATATGACTTGATAGCACACCTTGTGAATTCCCCCAGTGTTCGTAAAGAATGTACTCTTATTATAGATTAGAAAAGTATTTTTCTGTAAGCTTATTCTATAATTATAATTCAGACAAGTATTATTATCGCAAGGGATAAGTTTTCATTATTAAACAGTTTTTAATAAGCCTTTTTTAATAGTAATCACAACAGCTTTCTAAGCTGTCAACAAGCTGTAAAAATATTGTGCTATTTCGTCTACTTTTTGGTGATGACACAGTTGGTGCAGAAATTATTTTTCATATTTCATTAATTTATATATCGCACATTTGCTGCAACGTTGTCATAAATATATAAATAATAAGATATATTAAAATATCGTGTCACGATGTTTGTGTCTAAGCTCCTCCAGAACAGCCCAACCGATTTTTATGAAGTGTTGTACATGTATATATTTCGTAAGTATAAGAATAGGCCGTTAGGTATATTTCATACCGCTAATTCATTAGGGTGTCCCATTCCAGAATTGTTTTCATTTCCTTGGCAAACACTTTCTTCACATTTTTTCTTTCATCAAAAAATACACCAATTTAAATAGGTATATTTGGACCAAGACATAAATTTTTTTTTTTTTTTTTTTTGTATTAAAAAAAATGTTAATGCAAAATTTAAATTTCGATCAGAATGTTATAATATTTGTTATAATTTTATAATAGTTGTTGTTAAGTGAAAATTAAGTCAAATAAAAAAAAGAAAACGTTTAAAAATCTTAAAACATTCAAATACCTACAAGATTTTGCAACGAGAGAAGATTTCATGACTAGGCACATTTTAAAACAAAAAATGTAAATGTTTAATTCCAGAAAAAAATGTATACCACTTAAAATTTTGTTTCTTATTACGAAAATATTTCAATCGGTTTTGAACCCGAAATTTTTTGCAAAAAGGTATTCAAACTAAAATATGTATGTATATGTTTCCAATATTTTAAAAAGGAATAAATTTCATATTTCATTTCATAGTTGCGAGCATATTAAGCGCCCTTAACAGTTGTAACACTGATTTAAGAAACAGACTATTGTTTGCAACCATAAATGATATTTCTTAAAGCCCATAAAACTTGAAATTGTAAAAAATAAGTTAAAAAAAATTAATTTTATTCAAAAGACAATTCCACGACATTAATATTTGAAAATGTTTTCGGTCCTGTGGCTTTCGACGAAACACACTCTGGCCGTCCAACTATGGGCCACTTTTCAGGTATTTCTGTCTGTATGTCACGAACAATGTTCCTTCAATTGTTTCTGGTTTATCAGCGTAGAACAGTGACCTCACGTCATAATCGAGAAGTGCCAAATCGCACAAGCTTGGAGGTTAATTGGCAAGCCTTTTTCGCAAAATCAGCTTTTTGGCCTCATTTAAAAAAATTAAGGACGGATGATGACACCAGCGTGTAAACTGCACCAAAAGCTGAGTCTGTTGTAGAGTGGTCTCACTCCATATGCGGCAGTTTTGTTCATAACAGGTTCAGATAGACGATTATGTACGCTATAAAAATCATAAAGTCGCCTTTAAGTTGCGCGAATAGATGACGGATTTTTTAAGTTAATTTATATAATTTCGTAGCGTTTTTATAAAACAAAACCTTAGTTTTATATCAGGTGTAATTTTAGTTTAATCGGGTAATTTTTCTGCATCTCAAGTGTCATTTTGAATTTTGCTGATGGTAACACTGCTTGTGAGCTTTTATATTATTCTATGTAGCCCTTCAACATCTAAAATTTCTAAAGAAAATCTGCAGCATGCCAAACTTTGTCCTTTTTATTGTTTTATTTTATTTAGAAAATTTTATTTACCAGAATTTTTATATGAAGGATACGGACAAACAAAAAAAGAGTGTTAGTTTTGAAAAATATTAAACATTAGTCTTCCCCGATTTCTTTGTAAAAAAAATAATTGTATTAAAAACTAATAACAAAATATTTTAACTTTCCTGCACTCCTACAGTCAAAGTAGGCTGTACATTGTGATAGAAATTAAACATACCTCTGTGCTATGGTGCAATGCAAAGGGCTAAGAATTAAAAAAAAAGACTTTCATTATTCTGTTTTGATTTTATTATCCTTTGCCTTTAAATGCGCTATTTCTCTTTGTTGTTATACAAAAAATCAGCATAGAAAATAAAATTGTTTGTTAAAGCAATTCTAAAAATTTAAAAAGTATCGTCGGATTTTGACAGGAAAATATCGGCGATACCGATATATCAGAAAATCTGAAGTATCGTCGATATATCGGTATCTGTATTCGTAACATCCTTATGCTATGTTCAGACGATTATATAAAACACTTGTTTCGCTCTCTGAAACTAGATTGCCAAACATGCTGTTCATACGATTTATTCTTGTTCCATTTTGATATTTTTTTTGTGTTGTTAATATCACACTTATTTAAAATAGAATAAAATGTAAGTCAACATTAAAAATATATTATTTAATACATTTATTTATATTACTTTTAATAACACTGTGCAAGAAATTGACAATTTTTTCGTGACAAGCTGGGCACCTAGCGTTTTAACATAATTCGGGTACGCTGAATCCAGTGGTGCCCGCGGTTCTTTAGGGTTTAGAGTTGTTTAGGGCTCGAAACAGGAATGGGAGTGCGAAACACGAATATTGCTGTCCGTGTGAAGATGGTATTATTTTATATGCATTTGGAAAAATAAACGTTATTTGATGGTTTGACATGATAAATTAATCTTTAAAAACACTCATGTTTGCACATACGTATAATGCTTATAAATATAAACTATTTTACTTGCATTGAAAGTACGTGATTTTTTTGTAATTGCCTAGATTTGAAACAATGTTATTTTTCATAGAAATTCATTAAAATTTTTTTTTTTTTTTTTTTGTTATTCACACAAAACAATTTCGGCTATTTTACCGGGAAACTATAATTGCACAAGTTGGAATGTATAAAATAATGGAATGTTAGGTGCACAATGTACAATGTACACTGTACATATCAGCAATAAAAACTGTAAAAACTTTATGGTCAGTGTTGCAAGAACTGCAAAATTTGATGATTTTGTAATGAAAAATCTTTAAAATCTGCATTTCATTTAAAAAAATTCACATGGATATTTCTCAGAAAAACAAAACGAAGACATATTTAAGAGAAAAAAATTGAGTTATATTATTTTTATTTAATAATTCAAAAAGTTTGATTGATCAAACTTCCCTAAATTCTACAGAATATTATTAGTTTTTAATAAATATAAATACCACTCTGGTGACTCAGATTTTAAATGCCGATCAATTTTTACAAGAGCGATTTCTAAGTTTATTCCATATTAGACAAAGATATAAAAAATGTTTCTATTGATGCGGAACAGGCAGGGGAATTCATAACTGAAGTGAACAAATAGTACAAATTTGCTGCTGAAAATTTTTAATTTTTGTCTTTTAATATTTTGCACCATTGTTGTTTATTTAATTTGATAAGTACTTCTTCCTTTAATAAATATTAAGGATATTCAGTTCAGATTTTTTTTATTGCTAAAAAGGAAAAATGGAAAATTCCAATCATACCCAGAAAAACTTGGTAATCACTTGCAATTACTGAACAACTTACTTTTCAATGACAGCTTCATACCATCTGCATTACATAGAAGTAGTTTAGTAATGACTGACATATAATCTGATACATAAGCACTTGCTAATTAGCTGATTAACGAAATTTATAATTAATTCATAATAAAATGCATTTGAGGTTTTATTTATTCAAATCTAATACAAATTGCTATTAAATACATATTTGTTTTTACAGTTTTTTTTATTTCTTATAAATGAAAAACTATTTGTGATAGATTTGAATTCATTCCAAGTCCATAGAATCAAGCAAACAATTTGTTTATTTTGCACCTGTTACCAAAATGATTATATCGTTTACTAAAAATTGTAAAAATGGAAAATTGTGAATATTTTTTTTTCAATAAATGATATTTTTAATTTTAATTAAAAAAATGATCAAACAACTTTGCTATTTCAAACAATATGTTAATTTATTTAATTAAATATTGACAATTCCCAACAACAATTCTACAAGCTTAAATTATTTTATTTTACACGAAAAAGTCAATTAATATTTTTTGATACTTAATTAATATATTAATTAAAAATTTTGTTCAAAATAACTTAAATTAATTAAATCAAAATAATATTATTAATTTTTTTCAACAAAAAAATAATTTATCATATTAATTAAATTTAAATATTTTTTGAACCATTTTTTAATTGATAAAAACTTTTTTCTGTGTATGAAAAATTTAAATATTTAATTAATGTCTTTAATGTAGGGTAGTAGAATGTTGAGTTAGGAAGTAAATTAAATTAAAAACACAATTTGTGTGACAAATTCAGATTGGGTGATACCAATATTAAGTACCTATTTGTAAGCGTACGTGGTAATGACTTATTTAACTCCCTATTTGTAAGCGAGGGTGGTAAGTACTTGCCTCCAATGACATCACCGTGTTAAAATGCCAAAGTGTAAGTAGTGAAGAGTAGTTATAAAAGCTTTTTAACTCATTACTTTTCAATGTAAGTTTTTGCTGGGTATTGATGTACGCGGTTCTTATTATAATTTAAAAGTGTAAAGTTTTACATATTTAAAGTGTCAAAAAAGCAAAACAAACTGTCAATCAAATGTAAAATATTTATGTCTTTCAAGATGCCTAACGGAAGTGTAAAAAGTAAATGGATTAAATATTATTATTATTAATACGTCGTTAATAGAACTAGAGGATAAATATGTGCAAAGTAATGATCAGTGAAAAAAATGCTTCAAAATTTGGAAGTACCTGCAGTAAGTACGCTTTCCATCCGCTTTTCAACAAAATCCCGTTTTGAAAATTGCATATCACTGTTCAACAAATTACAACGGCCTTTGCAATTGTAGCAGAGTCACTTTGTAGAGCATTTTGAGTTTTCTGAACTTGGAGTAACATTTGAGGCAAATAACGTTGTAAGTTACAAAATATTTATTTTTCAGGAGAGCACAAAACGTTTTTACAGGCAGGATTATTTATTTTCTAATTTTTCTTTTTAGATTATCAAAAAAATAACAATAAAAACATTTATTCAAAATATCAAGAAAATCGAATTTGAAATAAAAGTTTTTAATTTTTTTAAGTAGAAAAACGTTCCATATCCACAATCGCGATGTCATTTAATCCACTGGCTGACTCTTTGAATCGCATTTTAACGGCATTAAGGTGCATAATTTTGGGTGAATTAATTTTTTGCAGCTTTGTTTCATTTGTTGGAGATTAAAAGTTTCATTGTACAATTGGACGTTGTTTTAAGTTCCATGAATGTCATTGTCAAATTTATCTAAATGTTCTGATCTTAAAGTTCAAAAAAGTTTCACTGTACAGCACTGAGGCGTATGTATATAAAAGGACTTATATATGTAAGTCCTAGCCTTTCTATTAACTATTCACGCATTTTATAATGATGCCATTAAAAATAATATTGAAGATTATAGAATATTAAAGAGCTAAATATTCTCTCGACGCTTGCCGATAAATATGGCAAACCCATTATATTCTGAACAAATTTGTCAATAGTTATATAATAGTTATACTAATTATACTGCCAGACACAGCAAAAAAATATTTTTTGTTAGTTGAAGTATTATAATCAAAAAAATATTGCAATTAAAGGAAATTATATATTAGTTTGCTTGTTGGATACGTCGTTTAAGTCAAATATTTGCCAAGTGTGACCGTACCTTTAGACATAATCGAGGTTCAATGTCGTTAATGTGCCGAATTTGTCAAACTTGTTTGAATTTGTCAAACAGTGAAACAAAGAAATGTCAAATTAAGTCGGGAAAAGAGCTTGAGGTTACGCACAATTAACATTGTGCATTAGGAGAATGTAAGAAAAGATAAACTCATTGTTTATTGTTGTTGTTTTGTTGAAGATTTGATATCGTTACAAGTAAGACCTGTGTGTTTAAAATTCTTACTCGCTTTACAGTCTTATTTGTATTATATGTTTAGCTTTTCTAAAGTCTTTGGAAAAAGTTTTCTGACGAGCTTTATTTTATTGGTGAGATGAGTAGCCCTCCCAAATTTTCTCACCTCTCTCACAAATAAGCTCAAGAATTGCTGCAACAAAAATTGCAAGTCTGAACCGTGACTAAGCGACCAGGGAAATGCGCATAGAAAATAGCTTTCCCTCGGAAATAAATTTTAGTGTTCTTATAAAAATAAAAATTGGGAATTTAACACGTCATAGAGAAATCGTATTATTAATAAATTTTGTATTCTCAAAAATAAATTTTAGGGCTACCCTTTATTTGAAAGGGTTTCAGCTGCATAAATTCCGAGTTAAACACTTTCATAATTTAGAAAATACATTACACGATTTTTGTAATACACGACAATATTTTGTCATTTTGTATAAAATCTTATTACAAAAACTGGCTTTGGATTGTTGATCTCGGACGCTTCGCTTCGGAAATTCTATTTATTTCACTACTTATACAGAAAATGTACGTTAAAAAAGATAAATAAAAAAATTAGATTATTTTATAAAAGAATCATAAATTTCGAAAAGTGCTCAGGTACAAAAATACAAAGTGTTCAGGAGACACAAAAAACTGAATATCTCTTTAACCATTTGACTTTTTGAAGGAGAGTTTTTTCCTAAAATTGTAAGCCCCTGTTTATGCTATAAAAAAACAATTTCCGGAGTTGAGCCCTTTTCGATTACTATTTTTGAATTTTGGTGTTTTAAGTAACAAAGTGGAATCTTTAGTGTATGCAATTTATTGAAACACACAAATATTCAGATAATCTATAACTTTAAAAAACATAAACATATTTTTCCTTTTCATATAAGATTAACCCCTTTGAAGATTCATATATGAAATCGAAAATTTTAAGCCGAGTACTCTGTTCCAATTTGTGAAAACTGTTCAGCAACATCTTTTATTTCATACGAAAAATTTGACATATGTATATCAATGTTACCTATATCATGATACCTAAACCAGGAAAGGATCCTACAAAAGTTGAGTCATATAGGCCCATAAGCTTATTGTCTAATATATCAAAGCTGTTTGAGAAGTGTCAAAATTTTCCCCAATTTTAAATGTAAATAGATGTATCCCCAATTATCAATTCGGCTTTAGAAGAAAACATAGCACAATTGAACAAGCCCATCGTATAGTTAACGCCATAAGAAAAGCCTTTGAAGAAAAAAAATATTGTTCCGCCCTCATCATCGATGTTTCTCAAGCTTTTGATAAAGTCTGGCACGAGGGCTTATTAGATAAATTGAAGCTTAACTTACCAGTAAACACACACAAGCTGTTAGAAAGCAACTTAGTCGGTTTTAAGTTCTCCTCAGCCAATTGACGCTGGGGTCCCTCAGGGAAGTATAATGGGCCCACTGTTATACTTAATATATACCTCAGACATGCCAACAAATAACCAGACCCTAATGGTGCGTTCAGACATCAAATATTTCATTAACGTAGTCTGAACACAAAATATTTTTGAGTATAAAATAAAATAACAGCTGATTTTGAGCAAATAAAAGTATTTGCCGGCAAACAAATATTTGTCCAATGTGAACATAGTGTGAACACAAAAAATCAAATATTTTAGTAATTTTTGAGCAAACATTTATTTGATATTACAAAAAAATTGTAAGAGCAAACAACGACAAATAATGTTAGTCATGTTCCCGATAGAAGCATTTTTTTCCTGTAGGTTTGCGGATTTTTTACAATTTTAAAGATTTTTTATAATTATTAGACTTTGCTATCGTGCCGCTTTTAGCAAATTATTGCGAATTTCCGCTAATTTAGCAATTTTTATCGAATTTTTGCCATTCCTTATAGTTTTAGGCACTTTTAATAAATTTAATGGCTTGTTTGAAATATCTAAATTTTTCGCGAATTTTCGCTATTTTTGCAACATTTTTTTTTTGACATTTTGTTTTTAACCGATTTAGCGACTTCAAATATATTTTAGGGGTTGTTCCCAACTTTGCAATTTTTCGCAAATTTTAGCCATGTTCCCGTTACCCAGTGGCTTCCTTTTTTTTTTCTTTTACATTCTCCTGTTCTAACACTATAAGAGATGCTGATCCACAGAATAAAATAAATAAATTAGCTTTTGCTCATTTTTACTATTTGAGAAATATATTTTTATTTTTGAACACTTTCATTAAATACTTATTTGATGCAATTTATTTTATTTAAACCATTTGCCAACTGTTTCAACAAACAAAAATTGTCAAATATTTCAGCTTAGTTTGAACATTAAACAAAATATTTTTTTGTTTCACACAGTTTGAAGCAAATATCAGAACAAATATTTTCGTCAAATATTTCATTAGTCTGAACGTACCTTTACTTCAACATTTGCTGATGATACAGCCTTTTTAAGCGTACACGAAAACTGTCATGAAGCATCTCGTTACTTGCAGGATCATATATTTGAACTGGAAAAGTGGTTAAAACAATGGAGGATAAAGCTTAATGAGGAAAAATGCGTACATATAACATTCACCTTGCGTCGGGAGCCATGTCCCCCTATTAAAATCAATAATCAATTAGTGCCACAACAATCGCATGTAAAATATCTCGGAATTCATCTAGATCGGCGTTTAACATGGAAATGCCAAAACTAACACAAATGAAACTAAAAGCAATTCAAATTGATTGCCTTATTGTTAGAAATTCTGTCCTTAGTCTCGATTGCAAACTTCTACTTTACAACTCTAAATTAAAGCCAATCTGGTGTCACGGTATTCAGCTATGGGGCACTGCCTCGGCCTCAAATATCGAAAAAATTCAAAGGCGCCAAAATAAACTTCTTCGAATAATCACAGGTGCTCCCTGGTATGTTAAAAACTCAAATATTCACAAAGATCTTAAAGTGCCATTAGTAAAAACTTTTATTAAGAAGTATGCAGCAAAATATTTAAAAAGGCTTGAGTCGCAGCTAAATCCACTAGCTCGAAATATTTTAAATGACAGCCCCCACTCTAGATTAAGGAGAAGATATGCTGCAGGACTCATCCGCCGAGAAGACCGCTTAACATCTACATATGTGAACAGAAACCATGAGGAGAAAAATTTTCGTCTGGCATAGGCAGGACAAAAATAAAGTATTAGTATAAGATTAAATTAATTATTGTAAGTTCATATATAATATATGAAGGTTCGATAAATAAGTAATGAAAAAAAAAAAAATTTCGCGTGAAATGTTGAACAGGGTACCAGGCTTAAGAATAGAAATTAGAGAACACATAAATTTATAAAATAACAAATATGAAAATTACTCATCAAGATAAAAATATGAATTCAAAATCTTCTTCTACATCTGATTGTAAATACATGTCGGTTGGTGATTACAGAATGTCTTCATAAAAATTTTGAAAATTGGAAATCTGGATATCATTATTCTGCGGTAGCTGGATTTACTCTTTTTCAAAAACGAGTTAAACAAAAATTGTGTATTTATTTTTCTCCAGAAACGTTGTTAACTTTAAATTTTTTTTATTAATTGCTGATATATATTCAAAACTTACCAAGGTAAGTTGCTAACTAAAACACACATATTAGATATTCCAAATAAATATGGAGATAAACCCTTTTCGAAATTCGTTTTAAAAGGCCACTTGTTTTTCACCGCTATGTAAAGGATATAAAGACCCTTCATTCTCACAGTATATCGGTATATATGTGTAACTTCAAAGAGAACAAAAAAATCAATTTCTAAAAATATTTTTTTTAAATTCAATTAAATGTTTAAGAAAATAAGAGGCGGATTTACAATCAATTCTACCACTAAAAGTCTGCCTGGCCCACAATGTCGACAAGAACATTTCTTTCGTTTATTTATATTGAAAACAAAACAAATTTTAGTTTTTTATCATTGTTTTCAATATAAATATTTTATAGTCTTCGTAATATTAAAAGTCTTAAGAAGATTTAGCAATATAAACTTTGTCTGGTATTAGATGTTAAGAGCCCTTCTGACAATTGTTTTCTCATTTATACCGAAGTAGGCTACTTATTACAATAGCTGTTGTTACATTGTTTTTATCGCTTGTATGTACACCGGCTGTGGGGTACAAACACTCTTATGCATCCCAGCTTGTGCAATAATAGCTTGGATTTTCAAATAGCTGAATATATTTTGTGCATAAATATTTTGCTTATATGCATATTACGCATTTATGCATCATAGTCCCCATATTAAACTAATCCAACATAATCGGAGATTCACATTATTATATTTATTAAATATGTTTATGATAAAATATAGACAGATTAGCAGGGTTGCCAAAACTTGGTGACCAAAAATGGCTAAATTTACGGTCAACAATGGCTAAAAAAATGACTAAAAATTGGATAAGAAATAGCTAAAAAAAATTTTTAATAAAAGAATGTGTTTTTATTAAAAATTTTTCAACAACTAAAGGAAAACTTGTTCATTAAAAGTTTTTTACAATGAAACTGTAAATTGAGAACAATTTGTAACTTAAAAATAAAAATTAAATATTTTTTGCATTTAAAAAAAAAAAATTTCGGTAAATTCGAAGTCGTTATTGTACATGTCATAGAAATCAGTTTTATCTATTAGTTTTAAATATTTTGAATGTAAATCATAATCATAACAACTTTTGTTCAACCTTTTTAGTCCAATTCTTCGACTAAAAAATAAAAGAGATAAAAAATATTTTATTGTTATGGCAAAAATATTTACCTAATTCATAAAATCGAATTAACGGTTGATAAATGTAACCTATTTTTCAAATTACCTTTAACGATGTTACTTCGGCATCAGTGAGTGCAACTTTAAAGGAAATTACGAAAAGTTTAAAAATTTCTTGTTACCACACATTACACTGTGTTGCAGTTTTTGATGCTAAGAGATGTTGCATTGTTGCTTTGTTTTGGTGAAAACTGATCGCTTATTGCGATTTTCAACATATATGAAAGTTGTGATTAAATGCGTTTTAATTGTTAAAAATGGTTATTTTACTTTTAGCAATTATATAAAATTTCATTATTTTTAAAGAAAAAACGGAAATTTTTTTTATGGCTAAACATGTTGGAAAATGGCTAAAAATGGCTAACGCATTTTTTTAATGGCTAAACAAAGTGAAAAATATGTAAATCTAGCCACTAAGTGGCTAAATTGGCAACACTGTGATTAGTATAAAAATCTATGAAAACCGATGTTTATATGTACTTTGGTGATGTTTTGATATTGCAGAGTATGTCTTACTTACTCATTTATCCAGTTATTAAATTCAGCTCTCAAATGGTAACAAATTAACACGAAAAATTCATGTTTGAATTTAATTTTTAAATAAATTTTTTAATTTAATCTTATCATGAAATTTTTAAACACTGGGCCATAAAATTTACGTCAATTGGAAATTTTTTTATTTTGTTTTTATAAATATTTATAGGTGAACAAAACGTGTACCCTATTATAAGCAATAAATTAAAAATATTCTCAAATATATTAAAAACGGCTTCGTACTACATTAAAATACAGGTTGGTTTTATCTCGGATCAAGGTTTTTAACCTTTATACATATCGTCAGCTCATTATTGGTTTGGCGCATATGTCAAAAAGTCGTAGTGGAGATAAACGACAATGAAGGTTTAGATGAAGTTTTCAGAAAATATACCCGATAGATTTTTTTTTTTTGTATTTTCACCACTGCTTTCACCGTATACGCCACTTTTCAAAATATAAAAAGAAGTTTTAAATGCATCCGTTACTAACTGCTGTGTATTGAGTTGTTGACATTTTATTTTGCTTTTGCTTTAACTACTTTTTCCTGACGGCAATAAAGCAAGGCAAGAGTGATATTTATATTGTACGTTTTTGCAAGAGGAATTTGCTGCATTAGCCAAACCGTGGCATGTAGAGCAATACTTAATAAGTTTCAAAATAGTTGATATGGAGCAAAATTAATGCTTTATATCTCAGAAACCATACAAAATTCGCGAAACCGGGTTTGGATTCAGAAAGGCGGTATTCATAATATAGATATACCACATTCCTAACTCAATTTTTTTTTAAATGGTCAGTAGGTAGAACAAATAATGAGCTGACGCCGCGTTATTGTTATTACACGTAGGGGTTAAAAAGTTCGTTTTTAAATCAAGTTGATTTTCATCGTGAGTTGTTTACAATTTTAAAAAGCCACTTGTTTTTATTTTGATTATTTACAAACAGACGGACCATCAGTCTTATATTATAAAACGGGAGCAATCTCTGTGGGGGGCAAATTATATGTACATACATGTAATAGAATCGCTGATGCAAAAAACAAAAATATTTTCGCAATTTCTTTTTATACAGAACAAACAAACATGGTATGTTAACAACGAAATTAACTTGCATTAATTTTGTTGTTTGGAGAATTAATAATTTTAAAAGGAATGATAAGAAATTTTTTCTATTGAACACGCCTCTTAACAGTTTAGAATTTTGTTTTAAAAAAAGGTGTGTTTCATTGTTAAAACAAAACGATTGTTAAAAACCAACTTATCATAAATATTATAAATTTATGATTACACTAATAAGCACCTAACAATTTACTCAAAAATTTACTTTTTTCAGTTAATGATCGTACTTTTTACTTCAAATATTTCTTTATTTTTGAAAGGTATATGAAAGTTTGCACATTCCGTTTGTAATTTCTACAATATTGATCCTAAGGAATATTAGGAATATATTTTCTGCATCCTTAAGATAAGAGAAGTTGATTTAAAAGTTTTCATCTCGCCGTGTCTGTCCGTGTGTATGTCAGTTCAACATTTTCCGAAGGTTTTCGAAGACCTATTTATGATGGGGACTAGGTTGTTATATACATATTGGTATGACATATACATAGTTCGGAATAGTTTTCAATTTAAAATTTAGCTAGATATGTCCTTCCTCAATCTATATAAGACTCGATTTTTATGGTTTCTTCACATGTAGTTTCATTGAACCATCTTTGACAAGCGATGAGATGATCTCACTTCCAGAAACCCATTTAAGGATAACAATTGAATCTCTTGATATCTCCTTCAGAGGCATCCGACATTCTTCAACAATTCTCGATGTGATAAACGGGTTCTGCAATAATCTTATGGCCGAATTACTATCGATAAGGATGAGGTTCACCCTGACAGATATCTCACCATGCTAAATGTACCGCTTGACTATTAATGTAGGCATTATCTTGGCCTGAATGACACTGCAATATTCTGGCAGCATAAGAGTTATTATCCAGTCTAACTTGTGCAGGTGTGACATAATCAACATTTGCATGCCAATTTATCTCATTCAAAATTATGGCAAAATATTGTAAACAGTGCCATAGATGGGGTAGTCCTAATGGTAACTGTTATAGTAATGGCCACTATTCTCATTATATGGACATTCAAACTTGTTTGTATTATTACTCCTTTTGAGTGCCACCCATCAAAGGTCAACACCGTCGCAACGCGTTGATTAAAATGAGTTTGATGACACATTTGTACAATAATGTTTAAATTTTTGGGTTTAATATCCCAGTTTAGGCCAATGGCCTTTTTACGCAGGGTCAATTTCCAAATATGTCATGGCGTTAATAACCGATTCACTTTTAACGGTTAGATATGAGCAAAAAACCACAACTGTCTCTAATTGTTATTCATAAACCTTATTTTTTTAAGTTCCTCTCATTGAAAATTATAGTAAATTTCTGCAAGAGTATGGATTTTTTTTTTATATTATCATTGCTTCATATTAAATTGATATTAAAAATGTCAAAATAACATTGTTTAATATTGAATCCATAAAATCCTGTTTTACTTGCTTTGAGTAGAAACAACAACGGCACTACAAGGAGAAAAACATAATATTTTTTTCATATTTCCGTATTCTTTTTGTTAAAATTAATTTGTTAAATACATCAAATTATCTATGGACGTTATGACTCTTTTAAAAGTGTCATAAGGTCCCCGAACATTATGACACTTTTTGGTGTTACTTCACTCTCAAATATATCGCACTGTCCACTTTAGTTAGTGAAGCCGGCTATGCCGGAAAGCGAAGCTAGCGTTAGTTACACCTTGCAGTAGAAAATCCAAATTTGGCTCAGATTTTTCTCAAATAGAAAGAGTATTAAATATTGGTATGACAAAAAATTCTCTTTAGATGAGTTTTTTTTTGATTTTAAAAATCAAATATGCTTCCCGGATAAGGTTTTGACAAGATGGCGCCCATACCATATGAGTTAGTGTATTTGAGATTTGGTACAGCCGAATACATCTCTTTACCTTGTTTTGACACACACAAACATTTTGCTTCTAAACATTTTTCATTGAAAATGAGAAAATTCCAGATGAAATTGAGAAAATTCCAAATGAAAATGAGAATTTCAATTTGAAATTGAGAAAATTCCAATTGAAATTGAGAAAATCAATTTGAAATTGGGAAAATTCCAATTGAAATTGAGAATATAAATTTTAAATTGAGAAAATTCCAAATGAAATTGAGAATTTTAATTTGAAATTGAAAAAATTCCAAATGAAATTGGGAAATTTTAATTTGAAATTGAGATAATTCCAAATGAAATTGAGAAATTTTAATTTATAAAATTGAACTATATAATTTTTTTAATATTCATACAACGAACATTTATAACAAACATAATTATGGACAAATTGGAAATAAATACAAGTCGCAGTATTATTGACCAACAGGAATATCTTCCAGATCCAAAGCAGATTGGTAAAACGTTGTGGTATGTTCTATTGCGTAGTATGTACGACAATTACTAGTAGCTATACATGTCTTAGAAGCCTTAATCACCTCTTCTAAAAAGTCAAGACTCTGCTCTTCTACATTGGGGGGAATAACGTTTGATACATTCATCTTTGTTTTCACCATACTCTCCAGCTACAATCCTGCGATTGAGCCCCTTTTCACCGATGCTTAACCCCATTGAAATTATTTGGTCAAAAATAAAAAGTATGGCGAAAACAAAGACGAATGTACCGAACGTTATTCCCCCAATGTAGAAGAGCAGAGACTTGACTTTTTAGAAGAGGTGATTAAGGCTTCTAAGACATGTATAGCTACTAATGATTGTCGTACATACTACGCCATACAACATACAACAAAAATTCGTTTTACTTTTGCCATTGATAGCCTCTGATTGATGGTTTATATGGCAAATGTGCTTATATCGCTAAATCGACTATAGCGTTAATACTTGATATTAAATGTACTTATAGCGGCAGAAGAAACAGATGAAATGGACTATATCGCTAATGTGACTAAAAACGGTACTGACTATAAACGAAAAGTACTGTAAATATTTATTCTCTATTTATATTCTCTAAGATGTTTTAAGCAATTCCATTCTATTGAAAAACTTTTTAAAATTTTTAATTGGAGATTTGAAAAACACCCAAAAAATTGTGTTCGCTTTTTGAGATCACTTTAGGTCCATATCCCACAATTTCGGGTCTATTGAATAAAAAAAAATTATATTGCAGAAATCCGTTTCAAAAATGTTTAAGGTATGTACTCGAGTTGTTCGGTCTAGTAATAACTGGCAGATTTGTGGTCTGGGGCATTACTTATTACTTAACTAGCTTTTAATAGATTTTGAGTTGTTATATCTTTTTGAAAATATAATTGTACATATATACCGTTAAACAATTACTGGGCCCCCGTAGCCCAGCTGAATATTGTTTACGAGCCTTATATTATGTCATAATAAGTTTACAAATTTGTTTGGTTACAAAAAGGAGTATTTATTGTTGCTAGGGATACACATATTATTAACAATCTTTCAGTTTCTTCTACCAAATAATACATACATGCCTTATTGTTCTTGTTATGGAACTCTACATTTCGATTAATTTATCATCTAGAATAAAAACTTTTAAGACATTTAAAAAATTTTCCAAAACCTAAAAAGAAGTGATTTGTCGCCTTTTTTCACTATTCAAATTTTCAGTCGATTTGCGCCTCGACTTTTCTACAAAGTGCATATTAAATGTTTCTATATACAAAAGAACCAAATAAGACCATTCATTGAATTTAGAATTTACTCTGAAAATTGACCATACAACGTTGAACACCTCTAATCTGCATACATATATCATAATTTTGAATCCATTTGGAAAATCTGTGGCTGTGAAAAAAGTAAAAATAGCAATAAATATAGCGATTAAAATCACATGCACTAGTTTAGCGTAAAATGATTAAAAAAAGATCTTTATATCATAATTTTGAATCCATTTGGAAAATCTGTGGCTGTGAAAAAAGTAAAAATAGCAATAAATATAGCGATTAAAATCACATGCACTAGTTTAGCGTAAAATGATTAAAAAAAGATCTTTAGTAAATATAAACAACCTGCTTATTTATATACATATGTTGCATTAAAATTCTAAAAAAAAGTTTAAATAATATACATACACACGAGAACATATATGCATACATGTTTATTTGTATACCATCCACCATTAGCGCTGAATGGGAGTATACGTGTTTGGCATTCCGTGTGAAACTTTTTTAGTATTCATTAGGGTGTTCATTTAATCGCGCTTTTACTTTAACCGGTTAATCGCTCGATTAATCAACCGAGGTTTTGGTATAATCGGTTAATATTGTTATTGATCGGTTAACCAATTAATACAGTGTTTATAAATCAAGTAATTTCAATACATAAAAATGCATAAATTATTTATTATTTGGAGTTTATTAGTAACAAACCAATAACAAAACAAACATAACAATTCTTGAACTAAAACGAACAAACAAAAAAATAATTCATAAATATGTAATACATATTTTTTAATTAATACATATTATGTATTAATTAAAAAATTAACTGTAAAATCATATTATAACCGATAAACGGTTAACCGAATGAATACCCTAGTATTCATCCAAGACCCCATGTGGTATGTATGCATATTAGGGCGGGTCGATTTTTTTTTAAAAAATCGTATAGCAAAAACGTAAACTACATAAAATTCTAAGAAAATTCTCCAAAGAAACCATGTACTAAAATAAAATCCTAGTCCGCGCTTCTCGACTTGAAAATATTCACCCAAGTAAACAAGTTTGTATATAATTTTATATTTAATATTTTTATAAGGAACATAGATAAAAAAAAATTTCTTTCATTATTTAATAAAAAAGATTGGAAATACAAAAAAAAATTACACTCAAAAAATTGTTTTCAGTATTTATAAAATAACCTTTTTTTGTTTCGAAAAACAATTCTTATTTTATAATGCAAATAAAAACAAAAAAAAAAAATTTTTCACTCAAACAATATTTCTGTAATTTTTTTACCATAAACAAATTTTGTTTCATTAAAACAAATAAGGTCTTTAATACATACAAAGAAGCAATTATAGAATACTAAGAAAACTTTAGTTATAATATAATAAAACATATTATATTAAAAAAAAAAAAAAAGTTATTTTAGCGAAAGAAGAGGAAAAAAATTTTCAAGTCGAGAGGCGCGGATTAGGATTTGATTTTAGACCCATGGTTTCTTCGGAGAATTTTCTTACAATTGTATGTAGATTACGTTTTTGCTATACGATTTTTCATATTTTTTTCATCCATAAAAATCAACCCGCCCTAATGTATATTCTAGTTCCTTGAATAGTTCTAAATCGATTAAGCCATGCTCGTATCTCTGTCTCTTGAAATTACGCTTACTTTCGAAAGACGAACGTTAAATTTGATGTAAGATTCTTTTTAATTCTCCTAAGCAGTATGGGATTGAAATCCAGTACAATCGGTTCGTTAGGCAACAAGTTATGAACCCAAATGTGGAACAACCACCCAAAATAACTTATATTTTTATTTAAAAAAAACATATATTAACTGCTGGTGGAATGCACCGGTTGAATTTTTCAAAATCTCGTTTTGTATGACTACACATTATACAATGTACAAAAGTTCATGAAGATCGGCCCATAATATACCATAGACCTCATAAAAACGTAACAAATAGAATTGTGGTTATTATGGTTCCATAAGAGAAGAAAAGAGTGGCAAAATAATATATTTTTAAGTTTAGAAAAAATTTAAATATTTTTCTGCAGTAACATCATAAGCCATATTTAAAATTAAAAATAATTTTTTAAAAACTGTGTGCAGTAACATCCTTAGTAGAGTTCTTTTATTCCCGCACTTTTTCGATTCCCGGGAAATCGGGAAATAAATATCAAATTCCCGGGTTCCAGGGATTCCCGCCCATTTTTTTTTTTTTATTTATTTCTTTACTTATTTCTCCAATGCAACTAATATTTCGTACTGGCTATTAGGCTAACAATAATTAAATCTAGTATCAAAAACGTAAAAAATTTAAGATTCAAGTAGTTTTAAGACACTTAAGAGGTTATTTTGATGCCAATAGGATCATAGAAATCAATACACGTATAAACATTGTCAAATTCAGAGCTCATTTGCAAAATTAGAATGAAAGTATTGAAGTCTTAGTGGAATAACATTTAGGAATTGGCGATTAGGAACTGAAAGCACAACATTACGAAATAGGAATTCTGAAACAATTTTACCGTTTAACAAATGCAGCAGGAGGGAATGTTATTTACTACATATATTTAAAAACATATTTTTTACAATGTTATAACCCTTAATCAGCAGTTGTGTATGTAGGTATACTAAGTTTGTCATTCCATGTGAATCCTATTTTTAATACTATTGTGAATCCTTCATTAATTTTAAGCGGATTTAGTCATATGGGTGTCAAATTGTTTCTAGATCTTCTAGACTGTTTGTGAGTGAATTCCAGTAGAACGCTTTAGTAGGGTAAGAGTTATGCACCCAAATGTGGAACTACCTCTCTAAAAACTCCACAAAAACTTACATAAATTTGTGGCGAATTGCATCTTTTGTCATTAAATTTCCACAAATTTGTTTTATAAGGCACCAAATTTCGTGAATGTCGGTCCATAATTTACCTACGGCTCTTGTGGTGCAATTTAGCATATTCTACTTTCATAAGACTCAAAATAACTTAAAATGCCGCATATAAAGCACAATCTAGGAAAACACTTTCCTACGCCCTTAGCCGCAAAACCTTCAATTATTATTGTATAATTTACACTTCAGTGTGCTAAGACAAGAAATAAAATTTCGTAAAGATAGACCTTTAATTATCATAGGCCCTATATAAAGCCCATTCTTTAAAATGAGCTTAATACGAATTAAACTTTGGTAAATTTAAATATTGTGGTGAAATTTAGTTGGATTAAACTACTAAAGACACTAGGCCGACATAGATTTACTAAAGTTTTAAAAAAAGATTTACTTCAAAATTTCCCGGGATTCCCGCAACTTATTCCCGGGAAAGCGGGAATTGAAAACAATTGAAAATCCCGGGAATTCCCGGGACGGGAAATTCCGGGAACAAACTCTAATCCTAAGCCATATTCGTTATTAAAAACAGCGATTTCTGCTATGTTGCTATTGTCCAACGATGGGTATGAGCTCGAAGTCGTTTAAAAGAGTATAATTTTATAATAGACCTAGTAATATAATTTTTTTTAACTTTAAAGTCGATTATCTCAAACTAATTTGTTTGTGATGTTATTACAATAAGTTCTACTATTTTTGATTTTGTTTTTATCTTTCTCAGGTGTTTTAAATTCATACAGTTTTAGTATCCTGATGTAGAGAAATACTATATGGAAATTCAAACGGTAGTCATATATAAAAAAAAAAACAAGAAAAACAACCCCTTATAAATATGATTTCTACTGTTTAGTTATGACAAAACAATAATGTGTTTATTTTATAAAAATATTATTCTTTTAGAACTTTTTTGTTTAGCACACAACAACAATTTTTTAAACTATTGTAAAATATTAGGATATTATGACAATATGACTTGATATCATACTGTTTGAATCCATAAATGTGTGTTACCTTAACAGGGGTTTCTTAATGGTTTTTTTTCGTTTTACTCTGAACAAAAAAACAATACAAAAAAACTGCTAAACACAGTACGTCTTGTTCCCCTACTTTGCAATTAATTCAATATCATTTAAAAAAATTTCGTTAAAATATTCAATAAAATTGAGAAAAATATTCAATAGGGAGCGTGTGTGAAAGGATAGCAAAGTATTATGGTAAAAATATAGTTTCCTTTGAAGTAAAATCTCACTTTTCTGCTGTGTGAAATTATATCTTTTTGACGATATAATTTTTGACGTTTGTAAAAAATTATTTATATTTGTGAGAGAATTGACAATTCAACATAATTTTTCTGTAGTTGGCACTATTTGCAGTAAAATTTTTTAATTATTTATTTCGTTCTTTTTTTAATTTTTTAAACCTTTTTATTTTACTTTTTCAATTCAATCTTCTAATTTTCTACTGGTCAGAAATTTCTACTAGCCTCCAAGTGTAAGTCGTATTTTCACCTCAGAAGTGTCAATATTTTACTGAAAAGTTAAGAGTAAAGAAAAAACAAATTCAAAAATTGCACAAAAATATAATGAAAAATTGTATTTAAAAGAGTTGAATTGACCAATGATCCCAAAGGTAAAAATATCGTTTGATGGTATTGAAATTTTTAATCGCGAATACGAGCTTTTACTTTGAAAAACAGCTATCACCATTGAATTCAACGTGCTCGAATTAGCTTTACCATTACAGTGACCAGCTTGTTTAAATTTGCGACTAGCACAGTGTTATTATAAACATTTTATAAATTTTTTTTTTTTAAAAATATTTTTATTTTCTTATTTCTAAAAAAGCTTTGTAAAAAAAACTAACAGGAACTTAAAAAAGAAGTTCGTATCATTAAAAAGACCTACCTTATTATTTATCAAAAAATTTAATTTATTAAAAAAATGTTCATTCAATATATTACAACTTAAAAAAATTTAAAACACTCCATTTTTCATCTCACAGCTTATTGTATGCAGGCCCGTATTTTTTTAGGAGCTCAAAGCAAAAATTTGAAATTACCCAATTAAATATTTCGTGTGATACGCTTTATTATCTATGACAGATTTAAGACAATTTGGCATAGAAGCGACCAGTTTTTATGTAATATCTGGAGAAATATTTGCCGACTCTGTCAAAAGGGCTTCTTTTAAATCATTTTTGCTTGAAATTTTGTGTTTCCTTATTTTATCTTCTAATATTGACCATAAACTTTCTATAACATTAAGGTCTGGCGACTGTGCTAGCGGTGTCATCAAATGTGGGCAGTTATTATCAGCCAAGTTTGCACAATACCCGATTTGTGTTTTGGATCGTTATTCTGGTAAAATCGAAAATCTGATTTTATACCCAGCTTCTCAGCACTCTCCAACAGTTGTCCTTAAGTATCTGGAGTTACTTAAATATGTCCATGGTTGTTTCTATAAAAGTTAAATTTCCAGTACCAGCAGCCGACATACAGGCCCAAACCATGACACTGCCACCCCCATGCTTCACTGTTGCCTTAATATTTTCTTTGTTTAGTTCTGTATTAGGTTTCCGCCATACATTCGACATGCCATCTGAATCAAATAGGTTAAAATTAGATTCATCGGCAGAGATGACCGAATTCCAAAATGCAGATTCCTTTGAAACGTGTTCCTTTGCAAAATTTAGCCTACTTAGCCTATTTTTCAGGTTAATAAACGGTTTCTTGCGCACAACACGGCCATTAATATCATGTTAGCGCAAGACACGACGAACAGTTTCCACGCAACATTGTTTGCGCAGGTCAGATTTAACTTCGGACGTCAATTTTGGAGCTGAGAGCTTTGGGTTTGGCCTTATTTGCGCAAAATATGTCGCTCGTCATGTTCAGTAAACATTTTATTCGGTGCTTTTCTGCCTTTGCTATGAACTCGATTTCAACGAAAAACATTTCTAGAATTAAAAAAAGAATGACAGAAAAACCACCGAAGTTGCATTTAAGTACCGTTACAGTAGAAAGTAAGTGCGTAAATTAAGCTGTGAGATAAAAATAACGACAATTTTGTGTTTTTTTTTTGTTTAAAATGGTTAAAACTTATATGTTTGCAATAAATGATTTTTGTTTGTTGAAGAATAGCGTTTTGTCTTTGAAATGATTCCAAGTTCTTTTTAAAGTTAATTTTAATTTTGTTTGTACAGATCTTTAAAACTAAAAAAATGCACAGCATAAAATAAGCTGTGAGCCACTGTAGGTCAAAAATTATGTCCTCGTCAAATAATTTTTCAAAAATTATTATATTTTTTTCCAAAATAATTTTTTTCTCAGTATATTTACTCTTGTCCGGAATGGAAATAACTTTTCTGTCTAAGTACCACATTTTTAAGTAATGGTCCACCATGGTACAATTTTTTAAACAATACGATTACATTGCAATGGCTGGAAATATTGTGAGGAAATAGAAAAGGCGCAGTTTGCACGTTCACTGGGCGAATGTAAAATAGAGATATTTCCGGCACATATTTTGAAATATCTGAACACCAAACTCATTATTTTTTAAGAAAATGTTCAAATATTGTACTTAAATGAAATACAGTGCGAGCTCGATTTTCGCGACTCGAAAAATCTGAACTCTTGCAATTACCTTAAAGTTTCAATGATCGACCATAGTTTTTATACTTGAGGACACCCCATTTTTTATGAGAAACTTCAAAAATTTCTACGATCATACAAAGCTGAATAAAACCAAAAACTAATGGTAAAACCACGTTTTAATCGTGAACCATTGGCGATCATCTTAAAAGTAATGCAATTTTCCAACTTCTTTCGCTTCTGAGTAGAGCCGGCAATTATCTATTGTATTCAGCCCTACGATTTGTAAAAAAAAAAAAATTGTGTTTTCTCATAAAGAATGATAAGTAGGACCTACAAATTTAATTCAGTTAAAATTTTTTTTTTGTTGCAAATGATCGTATAGTGACAGATTCATGCAATCAGAGCTGCCATCTTTTATTTTTTGTGATAGTGTCGTATTGAAAACCAATTTTGAAGACATTTATTTTTTTTTCGGGTTGAATTCTGTTACGCTGCATTTACGTATGCAATTAGTGCCATGTCACTGTTGTAAACATATTATCAAAGCAAAATTGTTCGAAATAGTCGAATCTCATGTCATCTGCAATTCTGCTTATACATTCCACTGCGAGTTCATTCTTTAAGTTGAAGCGTCACCTTGAGTAAATTTGTTTACTTGTCAAATTAAAAACAATTAAGAGAGTATAGTCGGTCAAGCCCGACCATATGATACCCCACACCACAATATATAAAAAATATTATTGCGAGTGTGCCCTATTCGTGACCCATGGGCAATCATGGGCCCGACTGAGCACAATTATGTTATGAGGTTAAGATTCATATAAAAGTTCCCTGTGTCGAATTTTATTTAGATATCTTCAATATATGAGATTTTAGGATTTGGATTTATATGCCCCTATGGTTTATTTTGGACCAACCAAGATATTATCGCCAATTTGCATGTTAATACCAATTTTCATAAGGAAGTTTTGGAATTAAAAGCTATTTTCGGGAGTAATATTTATATGTGAGTTATGGTCAAATATGGACCGATTTCAATCAAATTGGTTAAGAAGATATTGATTGCAAAATAATAAGTTTGAATCAAATTTAATCAGAATACCAAAATTATAAGATAGTTTATCAGCACAAAAACCATTTTACTCAAAGAGTCTTGTATGCGGGCTTATAGGACAATTCGCTCCATTTTCAATAGGCTCGGCATTTGTGCCAATGAGAACCTATGTACCAAATTTCATCAAATGATCTCCAAAATTGGGAAGTGTACTTTGAGCAAAAGGTTTACATGGATAGACATCCAGCCGGATGGACATCGTTAGATCGAAAACTAAATAGAACTACCGAGTTCATCATATAGGCACATTTTTGGGGAAATGGTTTACGTTTATTTATATTTGCATTATTTTAACAATATTAATGCTCTATAATTTACAAATTTGATTTTTTCATGCGCTTTTCTGAAAATTAATCATAATAATATATTTAACAAGTTAATATTTGAATTACATTTTGACAATATTCCAGTAAATAAATCCAGAAGAAAGAAAAATTGTAAATGAACAAAAAAAGCATGTTGCATTTATTATTTAAAAATAATTGCGGTTTTATAGACTGTTATGTAAAAATACTGCCTATTATTCCTTGCACTGTATATGACTCTTTGTGTGTTTTGATTTACGTCTGATCAGCTAGTACTCTGTATTGAGATAATTTTGCTTACACACTGTAACCAAAACGCTATTTTATCTAAAGTTATTTGTAATTTCTACAGGAATTATTTTTTTTTATTCTTGAAATTTTCTTTTCACACAAACAAACAGGCATTTAGTGAAAAAAATTTTGGTTGAAAAATGTACGTTCCCATCTAAAAATTTCCGAGAGTTACGAAATTATTTTTACTGGTGTTTTTTTCACGTGTACTTACTTTTATTATGCGACTGCCCGGCTGATCTTTTTTGTGCATTAACACCTATACCCGGCTTTACATGGAACTCGTTTTAAGTTGCTATTTTTATAATTTATTCAATATTTAACTTTCCTTTCAATAAATAATAAATTAAATAAATAAAAGACCACAATGACTTTTTACGCTGCCTACCGTAAAAATTCGTTACAAAACAATTTAAAATAAACAAAATTAAATTAAAGGAATCATGTATTAACGATTCATTATGTTGATGGAAGAGATTTTAACTTGACAAATCCAATATACTTTTTTTTTTTGACCTTTAGCTATGATCGTGACCTATAGCAATCCGATTAATTGACATACTTTTCTAATGTCATGTAATATCATGTAAATTTTTGGATGATAAGAAAGTTTTCTGACGAGCTGGCCTAAGCAACCAGATAAATGCACATAGAGACTAGTTTTCCCACAACAATAAATTTCAGTGTGTTAATCATAAAAAAAAATTGGGAGTTTTTTTTATGTTTTTTTATTTATTTGCTAGATTTTATTAAACAACAAGACAAACATATCTTATAAATTACAGTATTAGAATTAGACAAGTTACATATATAAAAGATGACCATTTGACAAATTCTTTAATAAAAGATATAAAAATATATATTTAAAAAGGGGAAAAAATAATAATAATAATAATACATTTTTTTTTTAAATTTTATTTAAGGTACTCTGTAAGTAATCTCCTAAATCTCATTGCGTTGTCGGTGCTCTGCATATAATTAGGAAGTTGATTCCAGAGACGTATGCTCGAAATAAAGAATTGACATTACGAAAAATGAGTGCGGTATCGCAATAGTATATATATCTCCCCCTTCTCGATCTTGCAAATCTTAAGTGCTCAAATCTTAAGTGCTCATACAGATACTTTGGTTCTTTCGTTATAATGATTTTGTGAAGAAAAATTAAGCTTCTCATCTTTAAAATGTTGATAAAGGAAATACTAGAGAACCGGCGAGAATATGAAGATACTCTATCAAACCTCCTTAGGCTATAAGTATACCGGACAATTTTATTGTAAGTTGTGTTAAGTTTTCTTACATCGAGGGAATTACAGGCACCAAAAACTTCCGAAGCCTATAATAGTGCTGGTAGTAGATATGCCTTAGCCAGACGAACTCTTATGTTAAGTGGTGTTAAGTGCTGTGTTGGCCATAATGCCCGCAGCATACCGAATATTCTACCACAAGCCTGATTTATATGATCACTCCAAGTTAAGGTGCTATTAAACGTCACTCCCAGATTCCTAGCTCTGTTCACAATCTCAATTCTTGAGCCACCAATAACAAACCACATTCACATCTATCTCAACTTTAATACTTTTTTTGGATATAATTAAACATTTTGATTTACTCGGGTTGATTCTCAAACTGTTAGCAGATGCCCAGGAAAATATTTGATTCAAGTCGAAATTTATGTGAATTAACCCTGTTAGTAATACGTCCCTTGTGCAACCAAGGTATAACTAAACATTTGTACACAAGAGTACTAAAGTAAACATTCAGGTGTCCTGTATCGTTTCCACATTTTTTAAAAATTGTCACGTCGCTCTACAAGTAATTTAACCTCGTTCGTAAACCATGGCATTGCACCCCTTCTGAGTTTGTTTCTTCTAACTGGAACATATTTGTCATACATATGAACAATAGCGTCATTCAAAAATGTAACTTTACTGCTCCACTCAATATGTTCAAGATCATGTTTTAGAGATAAGTAATTAATGTTATTGAAATCACGATAGCTGAATATTTGATCCCGTTGCTTAATCGCAAAGTTATAAGATATAAAAACAGCGACATGTCTCGAAAAAGCAGTCACAGCCAATTGTTCATAATGTAACACACTATGTCTTTTACTTACTAAAAACAAATCCAGAAGCGTGGAAGAGGTGGATGTGAAATGTCTTGGTCGAGAGACGTAAACAGGAAAAAGATCAAAGAATGACATAGCAGTAGAAAGTTCGGTAGTAACAAGCAAATTACTGTTGAAATCCCCTGCGATGACAATATCAGAATATGTCGCCGACAATAGTTCTAGTTTGTCCATCAGTAAATCAAGTTTCTTGTACCTTTCCGGCCTATAAACATACCCTAGAAGCATTTTACTGCCATGGCAGTTTGCCTCGACAAAAATATATTCAATATTATTACCATCGTTACACGAGCAAATACATTTACTCGAAATATGATCTTTAAGGTATATTGCAACACCACCACCATTTCCTGACCTATCCGACCGATAAAGACGATAACCCACCATTCCATACATGTTATTACCTATTTCCGCTTTAAACCACGTTTCCGATACACAGACGGTATCAACGCCAGAATTTTCAAATATGTAACGGAATTCGTCCAACTTTGGTAATAAACTCTGAGCACGTCATTAATAAATGAATTAATTAATGATAAGAATTTTACTTTCCATTTTTTTAATAAACAATTTCTTTATTCACTATTTAAATTTAATAATAGAGATTATCAATATTCTTCAGTTTTTCTTTTGCTTTTTACAAAATTTATTTACATTAAAAATTTTATTATAAAATGGATCGTTATTTACATACCGACTAAACACTCTTTCAAAATTATTATCAGTCTAAAAAACTTAGTTAATTAATTTATTCTCGTTTTCCTTTGGCCGATTCATTCACATTTTATTAATTCGCTCTTTTAAATTTTGCAGCTCGTTGCTTATGTCTTTGGGCAAGTGTGAACCAACCTGTGTTTTAAAGTATTGCTCTATGTCGGCCACCTCCTGTTGCCAAAAATTTTTAGGTAAATAAAAAAGTTGTTTTAAATCTACTTGGGCAGCTAAGCCAGCTGTATCAATGGAGTTGTCTGCGGGTAGAAAACCAATAGGGGAGTCTTTGTGACAATTTTCCCCGTCAACACGACGAAAGATCCAATCGAGAACTCTAGAATTATCACCAAATCCTGGCCAAAGAAATTTGCCATCGTCACCTTTGCGGAACCAGTTGACATGGAAAATTTTAGGTACATTACCACGGGACTCCATAGTCAACCAATGTTGGAGGTAGTCACCAAAATTGTAGCCAAAAAAGGGACGCATAGCGAAGGGGTCGTGCATTATTTCTTTACCTTTATGCTCCGCAGCAGCTGTAGCTTCACTACGCATTGAAGCACCCATAAACACACCATGTTTCCAGTTGCGTGCCTCATAGACCAGTGGTACTCCAGTTGGTCGACGTCCACCGAAAAGTATGGCACTTATTGGTACACCAGCAGGATCTTCCCAAGCAGGATCAATAATGGGACATTGTCTGGCAGGAGTGCAGAAACGTGAATTCGGATGAGCGGCTACTTTACCTGATTCAGGGGACCATAGTTTTCCCAGCCAATCTGTAACAGTAACTCCTTTGATATGAGAGGTTTCCATGCCCTCCCAATAAACACCTCCATCTGAAGTAGAAGCAACATTTGTGAAAACTGAATTTTTGAAGATGGTTTTCATAGCTATGGGATTTGTAGACAAAGAGGTACCCGGAGCCACGCCAAAGAATCCATTTTCAGGATTTATAGCTCTTAAAACGCCATTGCTATCAAATTTCATCCAGGCAATATCATCACCTACACATTCTACTTTATAACCAGGCAAAGTCGGAGTCATCATAGCCAGATTTGTTTTACCACAAGCTGAGGGAAAGGCAGCTGCAACGTAAATTTTCCTGCCTTGAGAGTTGGTGATGCCTAATATCAACATGTGTTCTGCTAACCAGCCTTCCCGTTTTGCAATAGTGCTTCCTATACGCAAAGCAAAACATTTCTTGCCTAACAAGGAATTACCGCCATAACCGGAGCCGTAGGAAACTATTTCATTGTTTTCGGGTCTGTGTAAAATAATAGTTCTTTCCGGATCACAAGGCCAAGAGGGCAGTTGTAGTTTACCATTTGTAGGGGTACCTACTGAATGCAAACATTTAACAAATTTACCATCGCCTTTACGAAGTTCATCCAGGACCCGTACTCCAACACGTGTCATTATTTTCATAGATTCCACTACATAAGGTGAATCGGTAATTTCGATGCCAATTTTAGAAAGTGGGGAGCCCACGGGACCCATTGAGAATGGTATAACATACATAGCGCGACCCTTCATACTGTTAGGTAAACGCTCTTTTATAGCTTTTTGCATATCTTCAGGGGAAATCCAGTTACCTAAAGCACCCGGTGTGGCTTCATTCGTCACTGGAACTGTTTTCTCTTTTTGTGGGGTACAGATAAAGGTGCGCGACTCTACCCGAGCAACATCAGCTGGATTTGTTCGAGCCAACCAGCAATTATCATATTTCGTTAAAGCAACAATTGTGCCCTGTTCTACCATCAGCTGTTTAAGTAAAATACTTTCTTCTTTGGAGCCATCGCAAATATGTACGCGTTCGGGACGACAAAGATCTATGCAGTGGTCGACAAAGGATTTAACAGCAGGAGTTAGCTGATTAGGGTTGCCATATTGAAAAGAGGAAAACACACGATAAGATAAGCGGAAGTTATACTGCAGCCTTGTTGCTGATAGTTTTGAACTGTAAAGAAAAGACAAATACATTTTCTAAATAAAATTAAAAAAAGAAAACGTTGTATATGTATGCATGAATGTAATTGTGAATGCCTTTGAACACTTTGTAATGAAAATTGTGATTAATTCAAAATATTTCACATATTTGGACTTATAATTCTAAATGTAACATAACCGGAATATTTTCCGTTTGTTTTTTGTTTTTAAAATTTTTGTCTATTTTAACGTTTTTGCTAAAAAAATATGTCGATCTTGCCATTTTTAATAAAACACAACGCAATAGTCTATATATTTTTTTTTTTGTTTTTATAAAAAATAAAAAAAATATAGAGAAACTGTACATTTTGTTCGTTTGTTTACCCAAAAATAATTCACTGAAATGGCGGCGGTAACGAACTCCATATCAAAACAAAATAGAGAACACGTTTTTCCACAAAGTGTTTTTTTATTTTATTATTCGTTTAGCAACATAAGTAAACAATGATAATCACCTGTGGTTGTTCTTGCGGACTAATACACAGACACTACACCGACTACATATGGAATACGCAAATACACACATAGAGATCCACACATTAGCACCGCATCTCTGTTTAGAAAAAATTCAAACTGCTGGGTATGCAACGACTTTACTGATTTATTTACGTTCAAAAAATTTAAATATATAATATATAGAATTGAGCCTTTAAAATATGTGAATTTTTTGGGCTTTCAATTTTAGATATTCAAGGCTAAAGAAGGGTAAAAGAAAAATCAATGAGATTGAATTTTGTTTCTAAAAATATCCCAAGTCCATGCGAACCCTATCGCCATATTGTTTCTCTTATACCAGAGTTGTTTAGGTAAAATAAAATAAAGGTCTATTACATAATAAGGAAACTGCAGAATCAATGGGGAAAAGAAATGGCTTGCATTAGAAAATATAACATAGGATGAAAAATTTGTATGTCAATGGGTTGAATTTGTTTTAGCAAATTATCATTTAAAATTTATAGTTTACAAGTGCAAAAGTTTTTATTGTTTGTTAAATATTTACAATTTGCCTTTACCCCCAATATATTAAAGGATATAACAGTAGGGTTGCTACCTGTTGTTTTTAGATAAGTAAAATTAAAAATTAAATACTATCCTTGGCGATAAAATGTTTCATTGCTTATGAAGCCAGGAAAAGAAAACACAAAATTCAAGTTTTATAGGTCTATTAGCTTATTATATAAAATGCTAAGGCTGTTTGAGAAACTATTAGTCTCTGATTGACCCCGATAATGCATGAAAATTTACCTTTTCCATCAATTTTGATTTAGAAGAAAACATAACACAATCCAACAAATACTTTTGAAGGAAAAAGAATTGCTCGTTACTCTTTGTTAGTGTTTCTTAAGTTTTGGACAAAGTATAGAAGGACGGCTTAATGCGTGGAAAACAGTGTTCCATGCAGTATGAGAAGCGCAAAATTCTACACGGCTGGTTCTAACTCATGAGAAGGAGTGAGGTTCTGAGTTCTCTTGGGAGCTCAGACGTCTGGATTTCTGTAGCGTTTTCAGGCGGAAATACTTGCGGTTAAGGAAGCTGTAGACTGGCCGCTCTTAACGAAATTACTGATCAGCCTAATGTAAAGATCATATGGATTCCAGGGCACCGGGATATACTGGGAAACATTAGGGCAGGTGGGCTGGGTAGACTTAAAACTATCTTACGGTTTTCAAAGGCGTTGGGGTGTCTCTGATTTCCCGTCAACTCGAAATTTGGCGATCAATATTTCTAATGACAGATGACATTCGAACAATAGATGCAAGATTGCCAGGTAATTGTAGCCCCGCATGGATAATAAGCGAATCATGTCTCCTATAACCAAGAGGGACCTATCACGTTTGGTATCTGTTCTCACACGACACTATCTAATAGATAGGCATGCACAGTATCTGGGAGCCGGCTACTAGGAAATTAGGAGGAGAAAGTAATACATCTCTGTCACTGTTCTGCGCTGTCGAGAAGAAAACTGGCAGTGTGGTTCTGTTTTTACTGGAACTCCATGTATTACAATGAATCATTGAGTCTAATTGTGTCAGACGGATACTTACTGACATTTCTACCTAATCTAAACTAACACTTGCTTGCGTAATGAACATGATCTTCTAACAAAACTAATTACCAAATAATTCTTGAACATTAAAAATGTAAAGTATCTCGGTATACTTCTTGATTGAAAATTTACATGAAAATGCCATATAAAGGCAAAATTAACTCAAATTAAATTATAGACTCTAATAATATGCTTTATGTAGAGTGTACTAGCCCAAAATCTTCACGAAAATTGGCAATCAAAACAAATATGCTTTGGCGAAAAACGAACGTCTGATTGTGTTTTCTATATATTACAAGTAAATACAAAAAATTTTTTTTAAAAATTTTTTTGGAAATTCGCGTGTTTGTTATACGCCTAGAGAGATACAGTAAATGTTAGGCGAAAAATAATAACAAAGAAATTAAAGCAAAAACAAATGTTGTTATTGAATTTTTTAAGTATTTTTCTTTATATTTTGTTGATGCAATAGAGTTGTTGAAGTACATTTTGTTGCTTGTATGTATTTGAATGAATGCCTCTTACTTTATTCGGTCAGATTGTATGATGCAATGTTTCATCATCACTACTGGTGGCGATTGCTTGGAAACAAAACAATACACAACAACACGTTTCTCTGAAACATCTAGACATTTTGTGTAAGAAAATTTCGCTTTCGCTGAAGACCAAGAGATACAGAGTCACATACATACATATATACATGCATACATATCTACATATGTTCATTAATTTATGTTTGTATGTCCATACATAAACACATCTATTTATAAGAATAAACATAAGAATTCTCATACTTGTGTAGAAAATTCAGCTGATCTTATTGAAAAAAAAGACCACAACATAATAAAAATACTTAAGTACGTTGATCCCTTTTGAAGGCGAGCGCAGCGCATATATTTGCGGCATCACTCACTGTTGCATTTTGTTGTATGTCCTCGTTCTAACTTGCTCTTCTAAATAACTGACAGATGTGGTATTTCTCGAAGATTTTTCTATTTAAACATTCTATTTTTGTATTTTGTAGTTTTTTTTTAAACATATGTATGTATTTTAAGTTGATTTCGTATTTTATTTAACCTCGTCCAATTTAGCACAATTCTGTCTGTTTGTGATAACAATTTGTAGATTTTGTTTATTAAAAATAAATATTTATAAAAAAAGTACATGATGTAAAAAAAAGTACAAAGTGTATAAAAATATTACAGTGCTGCACGAAAAAGATATTAGGTAATGTAATTCGGTTTTGGTGGAGTCCGCCGACTATGGAAACACAAAATTTTTTTTTACTCAGTTCGTTGAAATAACAGTTAAAAATTAAAACAAGTAGGAGTACTATATTCGGCTATGCCTAATCTTATATACCCTTCACCGTGGTGCGAAAATAACAGACAGTTATATAAATAGAGTTCTTTAAATATAAATAATTGATCTTTGTTACACGCCCACTTGTCCAATTCCGCCCACATTAAAACTCAGAAAGTCATATCTTTAAAACGAACATGGGTAGTAGAAACAAATAAAAATTTCGTTGTACATAATTTATCAATATTTTATTTCGTGATATATATATCAATTTATATAAGTCATAAATATGCTACGAGGGTCGAACTGAAACTTTTATCTAGATTTTCTAGTTCGACCCTCATAGCATTTTTATGACTTACATAAATTGGTCTTTATTATATATAATAAAATTTAGATAAATTATCTACAAAGCACTTCTTATTTTTTTCTACTACCCTTGTTCGTTTTCAAGATATGACTTTCTGAGTTTTAATGTTAGGCCTTTTTTATTACGCGTTCGTATTTTTTCTTCCAACACTGTATATTTAAATATTATCAGAAAAGAAAATCTTACGATATTAAGGCCGATTGTTACAAACTTAATATTTTTAAAAATAATGACAATAAAAAAGTTGTTATAATGCAAAACTATAAGTCATGCTATGTTTCCACTTCGATTTGAATCACCTGCCGAAATCGAAAAATTGTATTAAGTTAGTTAATTTAATTTTTTAATTATACTATAACCTGGCCATAACCGATTACCAATTCCTACTCCATATATTGTAATAATGGCCCTAAAGAAATTAAATCTTTTGTCGGTCTTGGAGCCGTTTGTTTGCCAATCGACTTGGCTCGTTCTACTAAAAATATACTACACAGTGTTTGTATACATTTTAGTTAATGTAAATTTTGCATTGCGTAGTAGTTGGCTTTAAGTTAGCCTATACAAGCTAACTTAAAGTTGGTTTTTTTGTAATTACCCAGCAAAAACTTTGCTTACAAAATAAGCAGAAAAATAATGAGAACTTAAGGCAAAGAGTACTTATTTTTCTACTAGAAAAAGTACTTATTTTTGTTCGCGATGTCCCAAAAGTTATCTAAAAAATAATACCTTTATTTTATACTTAAAAGTTGTATAAAAATATGTAGTTACCAAAAGAGACAAGAAATAAGTACTTTCAAATTAACTTTGAAAAAGGTTAAAACACACTAAAAAAAATTGCTCTGAAATCTTATGGAACTGATGTTGAAAAAGTGTACACAATAAATAGTGCATTTTCGGCACAAAATCATTTATAGCTCTAACATTATAATAACAATGTGTGTATTAATATATGTAATTATACGGGCCTGTCACAGAAATAAATTTCGATCAAAAGTTTGTTAATTCCGAGGAAACCGATAAATTTTCACGGAATGAAATCACTTTTAATTTTTCGATCGAAAAAAGTTTTTGTTTTGGTTTGCACCACAATATTGCTACATTTAACTTAAAAATAACAAAATTAAAATTTATCAGAATTACGAAAATCGATCGAAATGAAAATACGGATTCAAAACAATTCCGAACAATTGCTGTGACAGGCCTGATTGTTAGGAAAATATATTGTGTCGGTAATTTTGGAACATATTTATGTATATATTTACATACATTTGATTGATTTTTGGATTTTCCATGTATTTCACATCGAAATTATTCTTAAAATTTTATAATATTACTGGATATCTAACAAATATTAATATAATATATTGCAAATTGATTTAAAAAATTATTTAAAATCATATAATAATAACTTATTTAAGTCGTATAATGACAAAGTATTTTTTTGTAATGTATAATTATGATTTATTTAAGATATTATAATAAAGCTATTATTTTACATATAACTTATAATGCAAAAAGTGGCGGATAAAGCTACAAAGTAATGAATTCAAGAAGTCATTAAAAGTAGCATTTTAAGTTAAGTTTTTGCTGGGTAGCTACTCATTTGACGGCAGGGATGTTTTTCACATACATAAACAAAAAAGCAATAGTATACATTAAACAGCACACACCCAGAGGGAAAACTCAGAAGACCTTCTTACTTCAGGCCTTTTAAAAGGCGTTCTTAAAAATTTTTTTAATTTAATTACAATTATTATCAAACTGCTAAATAATGCCTCATATAAGTCCTTGGATCTTTGGTATAAAAGATAAGATACACCTTCCACACTCGCTTCTATGAGAAGCGAGAAGAGAAGGAGTAACATTTTTGGTTTGTTTTTTGCACAAGCAAAAGCAAAAAAATTCAGATCTCTACAAAAACAAAGTTTCATACATACATATAAAAGTACCAAATGAAAACAATAATGTAAATCATTTTAGTTGAGTTTTGCTCATTAAAGAAGATAGATACTTGTGCTTAATATTGAAAATGTTATGTAGTATTTATTAATTATGTAGTATATATTTATTATTTTTTATTAAATTTTATATTTTTTGTTTATATAGTAATTATAGTATGTGTAATTCTCTTAATAAATATAAACATATGTATACTAAACTAAACTTATAAAACACTAAACTATTATACTTTTTTGAAATTGATTCATATATTATATTTATTAAAAACCCTTCAATATGACCTTTAATCAAAGGCATTTTTACAAGGATGGTCTGAAAGGCCTTTTAAGAGCCATTTATTGAAAGGCCTTTTAACATACCTTTCTTAAAAACCCTTCAAGATAACCTCTATTCTAAGGCCTTTTGACAGTCATTCTCTGGAAAAATTTTTTGCCCCCTAGCAAAAATCCTCCTATTCTATAAACTTGAGGATTTGGTAAATTAGAGGAAGGGAATTTCATAACAGCTAATTTGTGTTTGACATTTTATTTTGTAATTGTGATTTTATTTGCAATTGTGAATTAATTTACGGATGTAATTTTAATAGATTCCTAAATTTGTTTTTCCTAAAATTGTGTTAATTTTAAATAAATAATTGAAAATGAATAGTAGTATAGCTTTGCAAGTGCTAGCGGAGGAAATTTATCAAGAAAATGATGAAAAGCACATCCAAAGAATTGTTAGATGGAAGATGCGCGATGCATCAAATCCGCTCGAGTTGGAGCCATTATTGTAAGTAAAAAAAAAAAAGATTTGATTAAAAGTAAAAAATTTTTCTTGTAATAGGTTTCAAAAATGCTACAGAGTTAACAAAAGTGCCTTTACTTATTAATTAGAAGTGCTAAAATCACATTATCAGCCTAACAAGAGACAATCTGGTGTTAGTCCTACTGTGAAACTGAGTGGTTGTTTGCGTTTTTTTACCAGACTGGGGTTGGAAACGATTTTGAAGTGTCGTTAGCTCAGCCAACTTTTAGCAAAGTTTTAAATGAAGTGGTTGAAATTTTTGAAATGCATCTCCATAAGGGTCAGTAAATGTTCCAGCTGTGGTTTATTTGAGCTTTTGGACCTGAAAAAGTGTTAAAACATTATTTTGTACAACATAAATTTTTTTGTTAATAAAATTTTATTTATTTTTAGAAAAAAAAACTTACATTTTTACTCTATCTCCTTTTAAAATTGTTTGGGAAAAAACACTAGCAAAATAAAAGCGGGTTTTCCTGTTTTTAAAATTATAGAATACCCACTTTTTTCCCTGCACAAAAAAAGGGAAAAATCCCCAAGTTATTTTATTACATAATAGGAGGAATGCGGAAAGGGGAAAATTCCCTACGGAATTCTTATACATAATTGGGCTGTATATGTTTGCTGTGAATCAAACAAGTACATAGGTTTTTTAGCATATACATACACATTTACATATATTATACATATATATTGTAAATATGCATACGCAAAACAATGTTTTGTAGCCATTTAAAGCCTTTTATATATTTCTCAATTCTATTGTATGTGCATGTGCATTAAGGTAATGACTATTTTTTACGAAAAATTTACCTCTCACCACGTGATAGCCAATACTAAACACGTGATAAAAATCGTGTTTTCTGGTCATTTTGGCAGAAAAATCTTCCGCACCAACTGTAATTTCTAAAAATTCACACATATTTTTATTAATACATTAGGGCAGTTCTGAAAGAGTTAATTTAAAAATCTTAGCTCTTCTGTTAAATCTAACAACAATATACAGAAAGTTGGTTTATTTTGTACATCTAAGTATATGTACTCGTATATTTGTATATATGGAAATATGTTTTACTGTAAAGCCTATAGTACACGGCATGTAAAAAGACACATGCGCATGTGGTTCTGACGTAATTTTGACGTCATCACACAACACGCAATGTTTATTGTGGCTTTGCATTGACGTCAAAATTACGTCAGAACCACATGCGCATGTGTATTTTTACATGCCGTGTACTATAGGCTTAAGTAGTTTTGTCGAAAGTCCATAGGTAAACTAAAAAAAAAGTACGAAAGCAGAGCGAAAATACCCGCATTCAATTTAACATAAGAGAAGCCCATCACTGTTTTACAAATATCACGTAGCAACGGTATGAAATTCTATTTTATACAGAATGAAACGTTATGCATTTTTAGTTTTTTTGTTTTGGGCCAAATGGGGCAAAACAATTTTTGTAATAGTAAAAAAGTAATACTTAGTATTATAGAACATCTATTTTATTTTAACATTGAAAAATGTATTGAACAATTTAAAGTAGTAAGATAAATTTGGACGTGAAAGAGTCCAAATAGATTTCCACAGGGCCATCAAACATTCAAAGGTGCCGAAAATGGCACAATTGTGCCACGTTTTGCGTCGCTGTTTCATATACCAAAAAGCGAACAGCTGATTGATACAGTACATATACGGTACAGCAACGTTCGCCTAACTGAGACTTCAAGTTCGGCAACTTTTAAAGTACGTTGAGTTATTAAAAGCTACCAGTTTCTTTCTTGATTTGTTTTAATTAAATTTTTTGTGTTGTGTGTCAGCAAAAAAAAAACAAATTAATAGCCAATATAAAATTAATTATATTGAGAAGAAACTTATTGTCTCGGTATTGATATAGAGGTCTGGCCTAAAATCTTCGACCGAAAAATTTAGGTGATTTTGTAATGTAGGGAGTTCCATCAAGATCTCTGCATACTTTATTTTTTTATGATCATGTAATCATAAGGACAATCACGACTTTTCAATATAGTGACATTTATGTAAAAACAAAAACAAATGTTTAAAGAATTTTTTAATCTTGTTTAACAATGCATTTAAATTAATTTTTTTCTTAAAATTTATTTACTTCTTGATATATGATATGAGTTATGAACTATCAGTCGAAAATTCTCCTTATCACTGTTCGCGTTTGCATAGGTGCATCAAAATGAGTATGTTTTATACATTTTATTAATTCTTTAATATTATCAAACTTAAAAATGCAATTCCTTTTTGAAAATATAGAAATAATGGCTGGACCCTTCCTTATACGTTATATATGTATGTCAATTTGTTTTTTAATGGTTGCCAAATAAGAAATCACCCATCTACTAAATTTTTCATTAACTTGGAAAAATAGAAACATAAATTTTTTTTAAAATATAGTTTTCTTAGCAATGAACGGCCCTAAATCATTTTGAAAATATGCGCTCGTATCACATAATATACACTGTATTCTGGAAATATCTATTCAAGTTAAATTAAATTTTAAAAGTTTTCATGCTTGTCTATACATGAGTAGTTTTATAATTAAAAAAGATTCTTTATAAGCAATCCGAACAAGTAAGTTAGGTTTCTTGGATCTTTTAGATTATCTAAATATCAACCCCATATGAGATTTATTCTTTTAAAGCGATTGTGGAAGGGGTTTATATGCGACCTATGGTTATTTTTGAACCTACCAGTACAACATTTCGTCATGACAAGAAGATGTCTATTGAATAGTGGGCCGGCCTGTTAAAAATTAACCAAAGTTTAAATACTTAAATATAAAAATAATATATGTATGAACTGATTATATGAATTTTCCTTTAAAGAAAATTAATAAGCCGACACCCTATCAATCTTCTAAAAAAAGCTGTTGTAGAAGAAGAATATCGTTAGAAATGAACTCGCACTTTTCTGTTCCTTTGAACTAATAACAAAAACTTTTGCTGTTATGAAAGCAGTAAGAATGCTGAAGCGAAAGTGTTTAGCTAAGCTCAGCGTCTCTTTTTAGAAAATTTTAAATAAATTAAAAAAAAAATCGTACCAGATTGCCAAACTCTATGAGTTAAAAATTTTCCGCAATCTTGTGCTTAAATTAGTCAAAATAAAATTGCTAAATCCTAAAACTTTTAAAAAACTTTGATTATATTTGAGTAAATATTTAAATAAAAACATAATTTCCAAATTTAAAAGAGTTAAAGTTCAACCAATTAGTTTTGCCTTATCAGACAACCCGTGTCCACAAACAAATAAGTATACTAAACGTTTGCGTCGCCATAAAATTAGGAATATTAAAAATGCGTGTTTTTTTAACAACGCATTTAAATCAATGTGTATTAGTCTGCACAAGCAATCGAAATAAAATAAAAACATTATAAGCATCACGTCGTGACGTCATCATGGCACTTTATTAAATGTATGTATATTGTTCTGCGATAAAATTCCAAATATGCTCAACTTACATTAAAGGTAATCAGTCATGTTATTATTGCGCATTAACAAGGTCCACATTAAAATGGGCTTGTCCCTGTTTCTGATAACACTATTCCGAATTTTTAAAATAATTTGAAAATCATTGGGGAACTTATTTGTAAAGTAATAAATTAATGCTTATTAAAGAATCCTCTTCACTCTTTACCGTCCTGTTGATTAAAAGTAGAACAAAATATTCGCATACTGGTGATAAGTGCAATAAATTATACTAATTTTGATACAATGGCTTTTAACGAGAACATAACTCATGAAGTTGGCATTTGTTTAGTATTTGGTAAAAATATTTCGAACGTTTTATACTGGTATTCGCAAACATTTTTCCGCGATAAAAAATTAACGAAAAATTGTATTTAAAACAGTTGAATTGATGAAAATTGAACAATATTTAAAAAAAACGTATAAGAATGTCGTTTAAAGGTACATTACTATTGAAATTTTTAATCGGGAATATAATGCTAACTTTAAAAAGCGGCTACCACTATTGAATTTAGCGTACTCGAATTAGTTTTGCCAGTAGGGTGCCCAGCCTGTTACAATTTGCATTTGAATAAATTATATTATATACCAATTAAGTCTCTCTACGCAGAAAATGGGAGCAAAATTTACGTAAACGAACTAAATACTCTGTGGGGCTGCTCTATATTGTGATCCGAAAGAAAATGATAGCAAATCCAGAGTTGGGTACTCTTTAATGCGTTGGCGCATTTGTCTTTCGCATCTTTTTATTTTTTTCTTTTCGAAAATCATCTCTATTTATTTTATTTAAATTTTCTAACTTAAATTTTTTTTTACATATTTTGACATTTTATTACTGTCATCTTTAATTTTTATTGCCAGTATGGCTTATTTTTCAAAAAATGTTGCGAAAGTGATAGAGAGTACCAAGTTGGCATTTAGCTTTCGCACCGAAATTGTATTCGCATCGCAATAGAGAGTAAGAACACATCCCTAATTTTACTTGATTACTCAAAGGTATTTTATACTGTCGAACAAAATTTTTTCTGCCGAAAATTGTAACACATGTGCCATTTCTCAAACATGCTGTTAACTTAATTTCGTCATATCTTTAAAACGGAACTCAATTTTTATATTCTGGATCTGAAAAATCTGACATTTGTTTGAGATCAAGAGGTGTACCGCAAGTCTCAATTCGGGGTCCTCTACTACATTAAATTAATTCCAATGACCTGCCTTCTAGATTCAGTTATTGTGGAACTCACAAGTACGTAAAAATTTCATTAGCTGTTCGCCATCCAGTATCAATGAGTTTATCGGAAAGTTAAACCAAGATCTTGACAACGTATCTCACAGTATCATTTTGCAAACTTTACTATGTTTTTCTACACAAAATTATCTATAGTAAACAATCTGAGTATCTTTGCAAAAGGATAACGTTTTTAAGATCCAATAGGTGATTCAGAATACACTCCATTCGATACCGCAAACATATATCAGAAAGACAGTTCTTTGTTAATGCCATTCGTTTTTGTAATGAACTCCCATCTAATTTACAAATCCTAAGTCATCGTCCAGACTGGATATTTTTAAAAATTCTGCTTTGAAATCGCATTAGTGTCCATATTATGAAATTATAGTTTTGCAATTTTTGTATTATTGTCTTTTCTTTCCTCTTCTCCTTTTTATATTTTATATATAAATACAAATACACTTACAGTCAACTTCAAGTTAAAAAGTGTGAGAAAAACATAACAAAACGGAATTGCAGAGTACATGAAACTGAGTACCCCAATCTTCTCACTCCTCTCACCAGTAAACTGAAAAATTGCTGCCTCAAAAATTGCAAGTCTGGACGATATGCGTATTATATTGCAATATTTGCTCATTTTGCGTAAACAAAATTTTTGTAAGTTATTACTAAATGTATGTCTATTTTAACTTATTATTAAAATCAATAATTTCTAATTAGTATTGTGGTTATTTTGTTGAACTATTCATGGTTTTTAATCCAAATTTTTTACTATTTTTAATTAGGCTTAAGTTCATTAAATTTAATTTTCATTAAATTATTTTTATGAAGAAAGGAATTTTACAACATGGGAAATTAATTAAAATTGTTATTGATAATTTTCATTCTTGACTGACCTGGGATTCGAAGCCAGGCTGGCTGGCGTGTGATTCGAACCCAGGCGGCTGGTTACCCTGACATGTTTCGACCTCAACCACTAGGTCTCCTCAGAGGGATTTGCCGTCTTACACTCGCAGCCATCGATGACTGCTGACGTCAGTAGTCAAACATCAATCCTTAAACCAAATTGTATTTTAACATTTGGTAGATCGAAATTTGCTTTTTGAATGATTATCCATTTTTAATTGATCTCACATGTTTTCCTTACTTCTGTTTTTTCGTACTTTTGTCAAGAATTCTTCTTGAAGTCCAAAGTACATTTTTTGTTTATCATGTTTTTGTCTTTCTTTTTTCTTGTTGACATTTTTCAGCACAACTTGAAGGACAAATGAACACATAGAGCTTGTGCCTTAGCTTTAACAATAATTAGTATTGTGGTTTTAATTTCTAAGTAATTTCTCTAATCTTTAAGCAACTACCAGAAAATCTGTCATTGTAACAGCAGTACAGTTATATAAGATTAAAATCTTGTTGTACTGTAATTTTCGCAAATAAATCAATAAATAAGTTAATTAAAGTAAGTAAAATGAATATGGTGGGAATCCGTTTTTTCCTATCAAGTTTTTTTTCTCCTTCAATTAAATAAAACATAAAAAGAGGACCCTATTAGTTAGACAGTCTTGAAAGAGTTAATTTGACTTATTCCAGTAATAACATTATCTTTGATTTCATTTGAACATTTACATTTACACATTTTTTATATATTTTTTTTTTTTATTATATAGAATAAAATGTAAGACACACTTCTGGTTTTGTTGTTAGTTGTGTAAACTTTTGTGACGTCACACACAGCCCACAATAAAATTTTTGAAATGACCATGATCAGTGGACTTTGGACTCACAATCAGTGTAAAACTTGTATTCTTTACAAGCAAGTAAAACAAGTCGTTTGTCTGTCTGTTTATTAACATAAAAAATAAATAAATTAATTGCGAGTGACTGAAATTTTTTTACACGTCTGTCTGTGAGTCTGATTATTTTTTGTGTAGTTTTAAATTTTAACAAAGAACTAAAAAGATTTTTTCAATAAAGAAATTGTTTACAAATTTATAGTTTAAGTGTTCTGTGTACTGAACATTTGAACTAATTTTCATCATATTTTCCTCTACAATTACTTGTAGGTGTGGTACGTACATATACTGAGCTGGCTGCCTTTTAAGAAACGTTGCCCTTTTGTTAATTTTAAAATAAAAGAAATTTTTTGTTTAGGACAAGGTTAAAATTGATGTTAATGAACGCGTTCAATAAAACATTTTAAATTCTTAAATAAATAAAATACAATATTGGTTCCTTTGAAAAAGAAAAAATACAATTTGAAATTGCAAATAAGAAATGCCGTAGAATAGACTTAACATAAATAAAGGAAATTTTAGACGATAAAGAAATAAAAATTAAATTCATATTATTAATAAAATAATTTTTTTTTAATATATAACTTCAAAACTAGTGGATAGATTATTTATTAACATTGATTGACTTATTAACCATTAATAACGGTAAGATTAGTTCCCCGATTTTAACCAGCCCCCATACAAATTTTCTACCGGCCATAATTAGTTTAGTTTTTTAATTAAATGTATCTTAGAAATATTATATTGCAACTGTAATTACAATCCCTCACAGACCAACAATGGACGTTACAAATTATCAACCAATGGAATTAGAACGATTACGAAGTGTTGTCAATATATCAACATCATTCTTTGTCAAATTTTTAACAAAATGTCAAGTTGAAACAAAAATGTAAAAATAAAAGTGTTGTCAGATTAACAACTACCTGTTATCAAATAGATAACGTCCATTTTTTAATTATTAATAGCGAACATATCATCGCGTTTCTTCTTAAACCATTTAAGTCACGCTTTTTCGAAATGGATTTCTTTGGTAGAAAATAACCAAATGTCACCCGGTTGTATTCTCATCTTGATAACTTTGAATGAAAAAAAATTAAAGCCATTTCGAAAACCTCGTAACCGCCACTCAAAATTTTCATGCAAAATAGAATGGTTTTTATATTTAAAATCGAAAATATTAAAGTCGTACTGACAATATTTTTTTTGTTTCAGGTCAATAGGAGCATTTCTGGTGCGGCGCCAGGTTCCTCAAGACCCCATTATTTTTACAGCATGCAACTTTTTTTCCTCCTTTCCTTTCTGCTAAATCTCTATTCAGATACCCAGACATGGCTAACGTACAACTAAAAACCGTTCTAAGCCTTAATTCGTTTTCGGTGTGCCCATAATCAATTTCTTAGGCCAACCTTAACATTTTGTACTTAACCAACATTTCTTTTAAAGGATTCAAAGCTCTATCTCTGCCCCAAACAGTTGCTCCCATACAAACCGTAAAATTTATGGAAAAAACACGAAACTTGTTAAATATGAGTAATTTCTAACATGAATTCACATGGTGGGATGCATAAAACACCTTTTCATAATCTTGCGTATAAAGAAATTGGAGTACCAGCTTTATTTTGTTAGCAAAAATTAACAAACTAAAATTAATTAAAAGCTTAATTTAATTTGCAAATTGCTGTTTGCTCCAAAACACGTAAATGACAAATTTGGCTAGAGTTACTTGTCAGTAAATTTTTTCAAAATCAGTTTCCAAGCCATTCAGAGAGTCGCAAGGCCATGTTTTGTAATACAAAAGTACGACTTCATTAATTTTTTATAAATTTTGGTATTGAAGTAAAATTTGGCAAAAATAACATTAATAATATCTTGTATATCACTGAAAACTTTAGCACAAACAACTCTTATATAAGTCAATCTGAACGCCATAACAAAGTTTTGTTATATTATATTCACAAAAATCCATGAAGATTAGTTTTATTTTTATATTTAGAGTTTTAAATCATACCTAAATGTAGATGTTTTAAGAGATAATTAAATATTACCTGTCAAAAACGTCACCTATATTTTATCCACAACTACCAGTGAAACAACTTCCGAAATTCACTATCTTTTATACATATCTAATCGCTATTCGCGAAATCAATGAACTAACAAAGATCCAGGTTTAAATCTCTTCTGGGGCAGAAAATTAGTTTACACATTTTAAGACTAACATGTGCAGACGGTGTTCGTGGCACCCTGAGTTCGAATCTCGTCTCCGCCAAATTGTTTTTTATTTATGTAAATGTTAAAGGTAAGTGGTGTTTTCTGAAATTTCTCTTTACAATTTATGTTATTTTAGAAGAGAATATTAACTCGGCCTAAAAAAGCTAAAATTTATTTTTATCATTATCCAAAAAAACATTATAAAGTTATTATATTAAATGTCGGAACTGATTAAATTTGTTTATTTTTGTTTTCATATTTCAAAGATAAACTAGCGTTCGCACTTCGAGTCAAACCGGTTCAAACTTGAATTGGAGTGAAGGGCAAATATTTGTATTTTGTACTTGCATGGATATTCATTATTATCATCAAAAATAACAACAATTGGAATAGCAAACACCAACTAATCGCTAATCGTAAATATAATATAATATTAAAAAAGTTAAATATCGCACAGTTGGTTTTTATTTTTATTTGAGGTTTCGTTAATCTTCGCTTAATTTAAGGTGAGTAGCTTATATTGGACTTCCGCATCCGATCTTGGTGCTGGGGATACTAGCAGACTCCCAAGACGGCCTCCTTCGCTAAACGGAAAAAACAATGGCTAAACTTCCCGCTGTGCACCGGCGTAAGCACGCATTTAGGCTAATTAGCACGGTGTTTATGTATGATTGGTTTTTTTGGTGGCGTTAATGACCCACATCGTCGCTACAAGGATCACTGGCAACTTGGAATTTAGTAGGAATTCGAAAAAAAACCTCAAAGACTCTTCCCTTATAGACACTGGCTGTCCACGACCTCTAAAAAGCAGCTACCCCGCATATCAACGGGACGTACCATTATCTGTAGCCCATGACACATCCGGTAGCATTCAGCTCTGCTTACCACAAACAGATAATAAAACATACAATATCATTAAAATGACGTTGTCTATTTCCCTATCCGCAGTTGAGGCATAGAAGAAATTCTCCAAAATTGTTTACCAATTAAATAATTAATAAAAAATCAAATCAGAGTTTTAATTAAAAATGTAATCAAGTGCATTAAACGTTTAATTGATACTTTTCATTTGTTTACTGGTGCAAATTGAATTAATTTTTTAATTAAAATCACAAATTTTTTAATCGAAAGCATTTTTTTTGTATGCACCTAATAGGAGCCAAAGTAGCCAATATATATATTATAGAGCACTGCCATTTTTATAGATATATCGAACTACATACAAAGGAACATATCGTCATATAAAATGCAAAAGGGCTTATCATCATTTTTTTCAGAATTTTTCAGAAGCGATAAGAAACTAAATAAAAAGCAAACTGTTGTGATAACAAAAGCTGTCTTTTCAGGATAGTATCATTAATTTATAATTTGCTAAAGCTATTAACCAAAAAAATCGTTGTTATTATCCAAATAAATGTTTTAATCTCTCCCGAATATTTTTTAAAAATGATGATAGGCCCTTTGGCATTTTACATGAGGATATGTTAATATGTATAAATACATATATTTATACATAAATATGAGTAAGAAGATGCACTTAATACATCGGTTAACTCAAAACAGCAAAATATTGACATTGGACCTTTAGCCCAAGCCACAGTATATCTATCTATATATATAAAAATGAATTATGTTTGTATGTTTGTATGTTTGTTTGTCGCTTTATAGACTCCGAAACTACTGAACCGATTTTCCTGAAATTTTTACAGTAACATCACGTGAGCCCTAAAAATAAAATAGGCTACTTATTTTTTCGATAGAGGCAGGGGAATTGGTACCCCCCATAGGATGCCAATATTAATTATCGCATATCTTAAGAGCCGCTGCACGCATTTTGCTGAACTTTTTGTAGTAGGATCTTCTGAGCCCCGGAATTGAAATAAAATAGCAGCGGGGGTATAGGAATACCCCATAGGACGCCAATGTTTAACATCGCATATCTTAAGAACTGTAATAGTGAGAATGTTCAAACTTTCTAGAAGTCGCTCTTATGGTATACTACACTTTTGAAAATAAAAATAAAGCGGGTAGGCGCAGGGGGGGAAATACCTCCCATAGGATGCATACATTAAATATCGCTCAACTGAAGAACTATTAAAGGGAGAGTCTTCAAACGTGGTTAAAGCTACTATTATAGTAAACTATAAATTTCAATATAAAAATGTGCGGGGTAGACAGAGTAGGAGCAGTACCCCTCATAGAAGACATATTAAATACCATATATCTGAACACAAGAGCTATCAACCTTTACAGGACAAATTTTAAAACAAAAATAAATGGGGTAGGTGCAGGGGTAGCAATACATTTTTACAAAAGCATCCAAAAATAAAATAAACCACTTTTTTGTCGATACTGACAGGGAAGCAGTACCGCCATATAACACAAATATTGAATTAAATTTTTAATTTAGTCAAGTGACTGATTCATCATTGCGCAGCCAAAACTGCTAAAGGCTGTACGCAAAAAAAGTGGAAGTAAAATAGTTTAAAACCTGTACATATTGTATCCCACATAACATTTACAGTTATTTTAATAGAATTTAAATTTGAACGGATTTGTGCTTATTACGGTTTAAATCGATAATCATATTCTCCCCAAAATTATAACTCTTCGTTTTTAAATCCTTAAGGTGAAAACATACCTGCGTTATTTTTTAAACAAAAATTTTTTACAACAAAAAAGAATATATGTGACCCATATAACTTTTATTATGCCTACAAAATTTAAAATGCATCTTTATCTTTGAAAAAAATGAGAGCAAAGGTTTTTTTCTCCGTAATTTTAACTCTTCGTTTTTAAATCCCTAAGGTGGAAACTTACCTGCGTTTTTTTCAACAAACATTTTTAAAAACAAAATGGAATATATGTGACCCATATAACTTTTATTATGCTTATACAATTTAAATGCATTTTGCGGTGAACACGGTGTTGTTGTTACTTACTTTTTACCAGAAATTATTACTTTTTAATCCCTAAGGTGAAAACTTACCTGTGCTATTTTTTATTTTAACATGGTGGACGCACCAGGTTAACATTTTTTAAATTTAGTTCAATTGCAAATTTCAAACAAGCACCACATTTTGTTCAAGTAAAATATATTCGAAAACTAAATATTATAATAATGCCTCCAAAAAAATCAGCACTTACCAAAATCAATTTTTTTCTTATTTTTTTTTTTGCCAGTGTAGCGAAGCGCACCGGGTAAAGCTAGTATAATATATATGTATTTATATACGTATAAACTATCCCAGCAAACACAGAAATACACCATATGTATTGCTGAACGTATTGCCTGGATAAAAAATATTATTGCGGCAATAATCGATTTCGTATTGCAATACTCCTAAACAACTAAAGCGATTCTGCTAGATGATAAACTAGCAATATCGGCAAAATATCATTACGCAAATAAAAAGATTTTGAATTTCTCGATGGCAATACTCCTAAGCAACGAAAGCGATTCTCTTAGATGATAAAGAGGCAATATTGCCAAAATATCTTTACGCAAATAAAAATATTTTGAGTTTTGATATTGGTCAATTTGATTAAGTTCTTATTATTAAAAAATGCATATGAATATTACCACTTAATAATTTTTTTTATGATTATGATATTCTTTACTGCAGGCTGTTCTTTTCAAGTCCAAGTAAGCTATGTTGCTAAATTATTGCCTTAGGGAATATCTTCCATTTGTTTGTTGGGTATGTATATTGTTTTATAAAGCAATATACATACAAACATACATGTCAGTTTTTTCTAAAAGTATTTGTTTCGATAAAATTTTCATGAATTGTGCAATCGAAATTTAATGCGTAATTAAGCTTGATTTTTCGGTTGACAATTTCGGGAAAACATTTGTAATTACCAACGACAGCGATATGATTAATTTTTTTATATACAATTTTTTGTTGATCCAAAGAAACACAATAAAACCCAATACAAAACACTGAAATCTAATCAGGAAAGACAATTCAAAGTACAAAAGTTTCATGATTTCAAATTGAAAACTAATTCATAACAACTGCGTCGAATGAAGCAATATTTGTAAGAAAAAATGTATTTCATGTATTTTATTCGACCTTTATTATTTTCAAATATTAATAAATTGTCGAGTTTGTGGTCTTTTTTAAAAAAAAACTATAAACTTTTATTAAACCAAAATTTCGGCACTTCTTTGAGTGCCTTCTTCAGGGATTTTTTCTTTTCTTATTATATAAATTTTTAACAATTTGTAACAAATTTAACAATAAATGACATATATAAAAATTTTTAAAATTAATACAAAAAAATATTTTTCAAATTAAACTTGATCTATTACAATATAAAAAATGTATAACTTCCGGTTCTACTTTTATAAATTAAGTGTATATAATTTTGTTCTAAATTTTCAGTGTCTGACCAAAAATTAATTCTCGACATTGTTGGAACCTTTATAATTCGTAACATTTCTAACATAAATCTATGTTTATAATTATTTTCTGTGTTTAAAACACTTGTATTTTCATTACACAAACAAGCCATGAGATAATGCGGGTTTTATCCTATTAACCAATAATCTTATTAAACAATTTTTTGATTTTGTATAACTTTTGCTTGATCAAGCCGTGGCTAACAATTTATTATTTACATTCTACGACGATTTTTTTAAAAAAAATTTTGTGAATCAACAAAAATTTTTAAAGCAGCAAGTCAGAGGCTGATTAATTAGGGGATCATAATTTTAACTATTTTTAATAAAATATTTGTTAAATGTGAACATACCTAAAGGCAAGACATTTGAAATAAGTTATTTCTATAAACCCTTCTTTTAAACTAATCCGGAATTTGCGACTTAGGCACAAGATATAGTAAAGTACAAGATGGGTTAATACGGAACGGATAAATTGACATGTGACTTAAATAGTTGAAAAGTTTAATCATCTTATATACCAAATTATTCGCCCTAGTTGAAAATTTTACGACTGCAGTGATTTTTTTCCATCACCATTGTTTTTTAGACCTAATAATATATGTACATTAAGGTGGTTCGAAAAATAAGTTGACGCAGTCACACCCTAGAAAATAAACAAAATTGATAAAGCATCAGAAATTGTAATTTTAATGTTACGGTGAATTTATGGCCTAAGTTTCGCCCGAAATTTGATGTCGGATTAAGAAGCCAACAGCAGCAAGAATTTAGTAATAGTCAAGCCATAAGCAACGATATGTGATGCGGCCTTTAAAAGACGGTTTTTCTACAATTCTAGATATTTCATTGATATAAAATTTCATTTTGAATAATGCATTTTTTTTTGTTTTGTATATTAATCTACCTGGTCTAATGTAATACATATGTATGTATGTATGTGTAAAAGAAAAATGGGGCGTACTTTTGATGTGTGGCATAAAACTGAACATATTAAAACCAAGAGCAACGTGCAAAAAATTAATGATTAGGGGGGAAGGATCCGAGATGACATAAGTGGCGCTAAGAATTCGATGTCGGAATAAAAGCAACGAAGACAAAAATTAAGCCATAGTAAGGCCATTAATAATGATTTCGAAACGATCAAATCTGACCTGAAACGGCTGCACTCTATATAAAATACAAAAAGTGGAATAAAATATATATGTAAAGAAAAAATGGGCCTAATTTCGGGGCGTGTACATAATTTTGGTACGGATATCTTGCCACGTGCAAAAAATTGGACATTAAATTTAATGTCGGATTAAAAAGTCCTCAAGGCAAAAATGAAGCCATAGACAAGCCGTACATAACGATATGCAATAAGTTATGATCGCACTTTTAATGGCGGTGCAGTATACAAAAAAATAAAAGGGCGGTATCCAGAGGCGTGGCAAAAAATTAAAAAAAACTTTCTGGAATCCTTTTCAACTCATCTATAATCCAAGGGGGTGACTAGCTCAACTTTTTTTGGGAACCACCTTAATGTACATGTTAATGTTATAAAATATCAATATTTCTTTGAATACCGTTTTTAATACAACGATTCAATATGAACATTTGGACTATGATTTTTTTTTTTACAAAAATAATTACAGGGCACTACGTAACGTATCATTGTACTGATGATAAAAATAGTTTTCTGAAGCCAATTGGGAACAAAAACCTTTCTCACCGAATCGAATTTGTGATAGCTTCCAACCCTTTGTATATGTTTATATTTTTTTTTTAAATAGTTGAATACAATGTGTATGCTTGGATGTTAGAAGAAATAAATTTTAAGGTAAAAATAATGTACGTGTAGTTACATAGCGAAAATATGTCTTGAACTATTTTACCAGCTCGTTCTGCACATATTTTGCTGCGCTGTTGATTAGGTATTATAGAACTTTCTTGGGTAGACTTGCCATAGAAAAATGCAATCAAATTTGTTTATAATTCTATGGCTTGGTGCTAAAAAGGCCAATATCAAAATATTGACTATTGAGAAAATTTAAATTAAAGTTTTTTTTATTGAAGCTGTTCTTGGTTAAATTAGACATTCGCTGTTCAAGCAAAATAAAAAAGTAACAAACACCTAATGCAACGATTAACTGAAAACAGCAAATTACTGAATTGGCCCTTTTAGCACAAAGCCACAGAATTATTATCATATTTTATTTATTAAAACAATCAAAACGCATTAGCGGAGTTCAGTGTTTGGTGTAAATGGTCTTGCGAGAGATGAAGCGCAAAATATCGTAGCTCATTTGGTAAATCCAACAACAGAATGCACGGAGTGTCCGTTCAAAACAAAAACTTAAATATGTATAATAGCAAAAGGTAATAATAACACTGTCCACCACACAAAAAAATAACAATATTCTGCCAACTGATTCTTGCAGAGCGGACTGAAAAAAGATATACGTGTATCGGCGTTTTAAAAGTTTACATCTGAAACTCATTTTACGGCCTAAGGCTTGATATATGGTGTCTTCGGAAAATGTATTCCAAGCATTACAACCAATATTTGGTGGTGTACACTAACCCTCTTACTCTTCTGAAATTGGGTATTTTTTGCAATTTTTTTTTCAAAAGCAAAAATCGCCCTTTAAACAGGGATGTATGTAGTTGAAATATTCTGCGAAAAAATTTGCAATGCAAATTTCTACTATAGGTCTACCAATACACTTAAGTCGAAAATTCAACTTCAAAACCAGAAATAAGCAAAAACTTATAAGGTGGTTTAATCCGTAATTATATACTTTTGCCAACATGGCATAAAATACCGCAGAAATATTGTGTTGCAAAAAAACTAAAACTTAGAAAATCAAATACAAAACAAAACTAAAAAATATTCTGCTCTAAGCTCTACCATTATATTGTACACAAGTTTTAACGCTTTAAAAGCGCATAGAATATTTGTAAGGATTCAGAAAATGTCTAATTGTTCTGAAAAATACGACCTGTTTTGTTTCGTCTGCGGCAAACATATAATACTTGAAATGGAGTAAATTTATTCAATGGCAAATGTAAAACATCTATAAAATGTATTTTGAATTGTAAGTTGTTTCCGATGAACTGCGGATGCCTAAGCATTGCTGTCAAAATTGTTAAATATGCCTAATCCTTTGGTTTAAAGGTAATTTAATTTTTGTTCTTATGTGCTTTAAAACACGGTTGATATACTTTTGAATTTCTACTTTAGAGTAACGAAATTCAACGCGATTTGGTATTCCACCTGCTGCGTTTGTCAAAATAGTGCCGTACTAAAATTAAAAAGTTATAATATACCCTTAAACAACCTTTAAGATTTTTGCTTATTTCTGGTATTAAAGTAGCATTTTCGACTTAAGTGTGTTCGAAGACCTAAAGTAGAATTTCATGACAAATATTTTCGCGGAATATAACTACTACATAAATCCCTGTTTTACATGTTATTTTTGCTTTTCTCAAAAAACATTGCAAAAATTTCCATTTTCAGAAGAGTTAGAGGGTTAATGCATTCCAATAAAATGTTGCTTGTAACGTTCTGACTAAATCTTCGGAAACCTAAATATCATCACATTTTCTACGCTTATTTTACTACACAAGGGTGCAACCTTAAATAGACCGAATAATGAGTTTTTAATGTAAACTTTTAAAACGACTATTTACGTATTTCTGTTATTAGACCCCTCTACAGGAATCAGTTGACAGAACATTATTATTGAAAAAATTTCATTTTGTTGTATAGTGTAATATTAACATAATATATTAAATACAGTGTAATTTTTTCAGTATTTAGTTTTGAATTTATATTTTTTATCGCTTTTAGCAGCTTGTATTAAATCTTTATTTGAAGCAATAAATTCAACAATCTCAGCACATCTTAAGCTGAAATTGAAATGCACCAACAACTCAGCTTTTAACTAAAAGTAAAAACATCATGCGGCGAGCATGATGCAATTAATTTTTCATGACTCTGTGAAAACACGATCTACATAACAATTACTAGGCAGTACAATAAAAATATTTTGTACTATAATAAACAAATTGGACTTTCCCCGTTATCGAACAATCTAAACCATTTTTAGATTACTTTCTTTGAATGTGGTTTTTCGGTCATAGAAGTTGATGCAGATATTTCAGAAAATAAAGCATTATCGATATTTCTAATTTTTGAACAACTTCAACCACATCATCATATATTAACTCCTTATCCAAATGATACTGCTTACAATTATAAAAAAAAGATTTAGTTGTATAATTAAACCACATTTTCAAATAATCTAAATTTTTTTTTATAGACAGGGCGCATTCGTTTTTATTACGATCAACTTACAAAAACAAAACGGGACATATGGCGTCCAGTTCAGAGTATCGAAGGGAAACGGAACATTTCTAAAAATTGCTAAAAATGCAAAAAGTCATTACCGTAATGTACATACTATATGTATGAAAAGTTTAGTATTCAAACTTAAATTGGTCTTAAAATTAAATTTTTTTAAGTGTTAAAAGCAGGGACTGGAAATATTTTTAACGGTTAGTGTCGGTTCACACATGAAAGTTTTCTTTCAGAAAGTCTGAGTTTATTGATTAGAGGGGTGAGAATAATGGCATGTGTTCTTCCCCTCTCACTAATAAACTCAAATGTTCTGAAAAAAAACTTTCATAGTGTAAACCCAGACTTACAAGAAAATTTCCTTTATTTTTATTTGGGAAATTTAAGTCATTATCGCAACATATCTTTCATTTTGATTATCGTTACCAATTAAAGTAAGAATATTTATTTTTGGTTATAAATAAAAATATATTTATAGTTAAAAATTCCCAAATGAAAATAAATTTATCGTAAGTCTAGGTTTACACTATGAAAGTTTTCTTTATATAAAACATTTTATTTTATTTATTTTTTTTTTATTTATTATAACAATTACTTTAACAGAAAAATGTTTTGTTACAAATATCCATTATAAAAAATAATTTATTTTTTTGGTTACATATATCCATTTTAAGCAAATAAGAAAGTAGTTTCCGATAAGCCCGACCTTATGATACCCGACACCACAATATTTAGAGACAAAATTTCAAGAGTGTAACATATTTGAAACACATGAGCAATCATGGACCCGGCAAAACACAATTGTATTATGAAATTAATATTCATGTTAAAGTTCTTACCATTTGCAATAGGCTTGATCCTTATGACAGTTAGGGCCCGTGTACCAAATTTCATCAATTTATCTTATGAATCAAGACTTACATGGACACCCTGCCGGACGGATGGATATCGTTAGATCGATTCAAAAAGTGGTATACCCCAATTTATGCCTTTTTAATTTATTAATCACTGACGACCAAAAGAAAACTAATTTGTTTAATGAATATTTTAACCAAATAATCTTTTTGGTTGGTATAGTAGTTATATATAACCAAGATTAACTGTTTGTTTGATTTGAATGGTACTTAAAACAAGAAAAGTTTTCGGTTAAAACAATTATTAGTTATAACCAAAAAAAATAATATTTCTTACTTTAATTGGTAACGATAACTAAAATAAAATATATTAAATTATAATGCTAACCAGGGCTGTCAGATATGGCGATTTCTCAACAAAAGTGCCGATTCTTACCCCTATTTGGCGATTTTGTGTTTATGACATGGCGATATTTAAAAAAGTTGTCGATTTCTACAACGCATTTAAGCTTCGAGTAAAGTTTCTTTAAATGTTTAATAGCCACAGCCATATTATGGTTGCCTCCAAACATGTTATGGTTAAATATGACAATAATTTGTTTTTAAATTAACAATAGTATTTTCCTCTTTTCTAAGTGCAACATACTTTGGATGAAAATCAACCATGCTATTATAAGTGTTAAACATATTTTAGTTATTACTAACCAAAACATGTTCGGAGGCAACCATAATATGGTTGTGCCTTCTTGATGGAGGACTAATTTAACCATAATATGGTTGTCGATGACAATAATATGGTTAAAATGAACCATAGCATGTTTACAATTTTATTTAAAAATAGTTTTGTTGGAGGTGACCATATTTAAACAAAGGTTTTCTCTGGGTGTACGCGCTCAAAAAATTGTCCCTACGAAAATCCCTACAACTTTAAAATGATAATATGTATTGTATATTAATGCAAATAACACTATTGGTGTAATGTATATACATGTTATTTAAACATGCATTCATATTACATATTACATTAGTTCTTTTTATAAATCAAAAACTAAATAAACAAAAACTTAAAAAACAAGTGATATTTACTTAAAATCACAATAATTTTTGGAGCACTGAAACTCAAAAAAAATATGTTATAGTACTACAAAAACTTAAGAATTTTGTTACATCGGTTAATCGACTGAAATTAACCGGTTTAATCGTTAATCGGTTAGTAATAAACCGGTTAACCGATAAGCGGTTAACCGAATGAATCCCCTACTAAATATAAAAAATATTAATAAAGGTAAAATTGCTTTTGGTTACTTATTTTCATACACACAAAACTTGCATTTGGCGATTTTTTTTAATTTTTATTTCACCAAAAAAAACTATTACAATTTGGCGATGAATTTAAAAAAAAATATGACAACGCTGTTGTTGACTAAGACCTTAATCTAAAATTTATCAATATTAATAGTTAAATGTGATTTTTTTCGTCGTTTATCTTATAAATGCTATGGCCCCTTTTTAGGTTTGATAAGAAAATTGTTTGATGTCAGATTTTTAAACAAAACGAACACATACATACATATTTACATAATCTACAAAAATACCCTAGATAAAAAATTATATGATATGTAGGTTTATTCACTTTTATTTACAAATAAACGGTCTTCCGTTTGGGAAGACCGTGGACTCTATTTTACATACATATGTATATAAAATAGAGTCCAACAACACATGCAAATGATAATTTTAAGCTTAACATAATTTTTATCGAAAAATAATTCTAAGCGATATGTGTTAATGTATGTCAGACAAATGGTCTCTAGCAGGGATGTATTTTATGAATATAAAAGAAAACTATTAAAATAAATATCGTTTTAATTGTAGCTGCAATTCGCTATATCTTTAAAAAACTGAAATTTTTCTAAAATCCTTTGTTTACTTATTCATTTAATCGTAAAATTATTTCCTTAAAAAATGGAAAGGGTTTTTCGATAAAAAGCTTTCTTTGTATCTTAAATTTTAATTAAACAAAATAAGCTTGTGTGAGATATTATCGAAATATTTTTCGATGAAAGGCCTATCGATGTATAAAATATGATGTGTAAATGCTCAAGCATCCAAAATATCCAGTTTTCCATGACTCTAGCACATAAATTAGGCTGAATTTTCCAGATGGCGGGAGTTATATGGAAGGGGTTAATGGTTATTCGTATAGACCTGCGTTTGAGCCGCCAACCCAAAATCCACAAAGAAAATAGTTTTTTAAGGAAGCATTGGACGTAGATTAGAATCCTCCCAAATTCGAAAATTGTATTTGTTGACGTGAAATGCTATTTTTCTGCATTTTTTTTGATATTTTTGTAAGAAAAAATAGAACGAAATGAAGCAAATAACTTTGATCATAATAATTAATGGTCTGTTCAACGATTTCGATCGCATTCTAAGCGAACGAAAAATGATGTGGGGTCGACTAACTCTATTCTATACAAACATTCGTTTGAACGAAAACTCTAAAGAAAACGTAAGTACTTTCATACAAAAAGCGGTTTACCAATACCGAAAGTATTGTCAACATTACGAACACACATGGCAAAACCACTCACTTGTTGTTTTGTTGTCGAATCGCTGAATTTATAAAAAGCTTTAAAAAAACAAGAAATATTCAAGATTAATTTATAAATAAAAATAGAGAACAAACAGTAAATATGTAAAATAAAAATATTTTTTTTTTTTGATTATTTAAACGTAAGATTATAGTTGAAAAAAATCCTGCGTTGGCGAGAGGTGCACCAGTCTTTGGAACAAATAAATTTTCGATGGTCGAGCAATACAGAAATATAAGCCCAAAACTAAACGCCATTGGGTCTGTTACGCGTTCTAATGCAGAGTGGAAAACGGTAAGCCACACTATAATTAACGGCAGAAAACACCATATGCTTGAATTGATTTCGAAAAATATTTATATATGTATGCAGACATGTGCAGATTTAAAATGTAGGAAAAAAATCGCAGAAAGCAACATAGACCCGCAAGAAGATGAAAGTGTTTCTTATAAAGAAAAGTGTTTAACTTCCATAGAGCAGAAAATTAATGAGACGCTGCTTTTGTCATCGGCTGCAGGGGGTAAAGATAAAAATGCTGAAACTCAGTCAGCATATACATACAAGTGGAGTAACCACCAAGAGTTTCTAAATCCAAATTGAAGAAACGGGGCCCTTAATATAAGTTGAAAAACCACAAATTTTGAAGAAAAACAGCATACATTTTAAAAGTCCATCCAAACGAAGAAGGTAAAAAACGAAGGACTGCGAGCGGCAGAAAGAAATGCGACGACATCCAAGAATCAAGCTGATGCCATCAAAAGATTGACTTGGTACTAATTTAACTTTATTTTACACTTTGTTTGATTAGTTTGTTTATTTGTTTTTATGATTTTTGTATTTTTTTGTTTGTATATTTTGTCTTTAATTAAATTTAACTTTTGTTTACACTTTTTTAAGTATTGGTATCAAAAAAATGTTTTATTTTTATTTTTTATCATTTCTTTACAGCTGATAAAATTTCAAACGCGGTTGTTTACGTTATCAAGCAAGTATTACATATTTAATTACTTTTTAACAAAAACACAACAAAATATATATTTTTTAATACGTAAATAACAAATATTATAACTCGTTGGAGCAAGCGATCTGAATCTGATTCGAAATCGAGCGAATGGATGGCTATCGCTTGAATTGCTGTCGAGATCGTTGAATAGGCCAAAAATCATGAGTATTTCCGCTCAATGTTCGCTTAAATTTATATTTATACAATTCACAAGCTTTGTCGTATGGCTTATCGTTAACCAAATATGATTTTTGCTTTTGCACTTGTGAATATACAAATTTGTTGTATCGTTACTTTGTGGTATTGCTAAATGTCAAAAATGGAACATATGACTTCAATCGATTCACTTTGAGAAAACTTTATGAAAAGTAAAACTGAATAAGCAAATTATTTAATTTTAGTAATGTTTTTTAGTTTACTCTTGCTTTTTTTTATTTTTTCTTCTTTTTAAATAATACTTGCTATTCACATTGGTTGATACCATGAAATTAAACCAGGTGCAGGAGTTTTATTTTGAGTTGAAATGGAAACAAAAATTAGTTGATAAGCAATTTTAATTAAAATAAATAAAAATTAATCAAACAAATTTGAAGCATTCAGAAGAATGATTCCAAACATTCTAAAAAGATTTTTACAAATTCACCAAACAAATCAAACATTTCCAGGCCTGGCAAAAGTACACCATTTGTCAAAACATATCAATATCAATCGTATAATAAGGCAGCAATTTTGTATGAAAACTACCAACAACAAATATACAATATTGTATAATTGGACGATTATACAACTAAGACGACAATACGACGAGCTTGTGAATTAGACATTTATTATTCTGTGTTTTTTTATAATGTTTAGCAAAGTATTTGTAAAGTAGCTGTAGATCAATATATGTATTAAGAAAAAAATCAAACAAAAAATAATCAAAAAAGCCAATTTTAACTCATATCTAATTATGTATAATCACAACAATCTCCAATTTTCGAATTAAATTTATTCTTTAACCTTGAAGTGGAATTGGTTCAAACTTGCTTAATATCTTTTTCTAATTGGCTTGTTCAAGTTTGGGAGAAAACTGAGCTCATATTCGGCTTTAACATGCCAAAAACATGACAATCAATTTTTCAATGCAGACCTGTGCAAATAATAAATTGTAGAAAACTGAAAAATAGCGCTTTACTATACTTTTAACCATAAATTTTAATCTTAATTATTTCAAAAACGTTAAGCACCACTGACGACTATTCGATTTAAGGATGCGAAAACATACAAATCAGGTGAAAAAAAAACAACAAAACGTTTTGAAAGTTTTAAAATGTCTACCTGTGTTATATATATATCAATAATAATGCCTTTCAATCTAAATTGTTTTTAAAGAACATCTGATCTGACCAAAAAAAGCGTCTTCGAATGTGGTAAACCCGCCGGGTGCCCTGCTTATTGCATTTTTAAGCAGTGTATTTAGTAAAACTTCTTTATTTCAATATTCATACATATATTTATATTCCAATCGAAGTTAGTTTTTTAAAATTTTACAGAACTAATAGCAGTTTTTTAAATTAAAAAATGTTCGAAGTAAAGATTTTGAAGTACGTAACTAAATGAATACCTATTTATGTATAGTGTAAAGAGCAGTCTAATACATATAAACAATTGAGTTCCACCAAGGTCACATAAAAAACACATTTGTTAAATATTACATTTCTACATTACTACAACAACTATACCTTTTTTTCATGTTTGTTACCAAAATGTTCAGCAATAAATTTATCAGGCAAAAATTAAAACAAAGAATAAAATAATTGAAAAAAAGTTTAATTCTAGGTATTTTTCTTGCAATTAAAAATTTTAAAAATTAAGAAATAATCGAAGAGACGAGTAAACTGAAACAGACAAAGAAATAAAGTATGAAAACAAAAATCAAACAATAACATTCACAAATAAAAAGCATACCAATGTATGTATAAACATTAGGGTAATAACTCTTTACAATTTTTGAAAATATTTGGCACAGTATAGTCGAGGCCATTAAATACTATGAAGGAATAAGTTTTTACTTTTTGCAAAATTGATGCTCATTTGTTTGCGTGCCGGGTTGAGAGGGGTTTTTCCTTTGATTTTAGTATTTTTAACCCTAGAAAGTTAATTTGCGTAAATTTTACGCATGCACCTTTGAACTGTTGCTATTTCTTTTTAATTAGCAGGATTACGGTTCTGTGCAATTCAGACGTTTCATATATAAACATATTTTTAATTTCGGTCTTTTTGTTCACAGAAAAAAATTCTAAATTATCTCTAATCACCAAATGTATACCAAATTCATAATATCAAGCAAAAAAAAAGTTGATTTTGCACCAATTACCAAAATGATTATATTGATTACTAAAAATATTAAAATTGTGAATATTTTTTTTCAATAAATGATATTTTTTATTTTAATTTAAAAAAATTATCAAAAAACTTTGCATTTCACACAATGTGTTAATTGATTTAATTAAATATTGACAATTCGCAACAACAATTCTACAAGTTTAAATTATTTTATTTTGAACGAAAAAGTCAATTAATATTTTTGATATTAATTTAATAATTTAATTAAAAATTTATTTAAAACAACTTAAATATTAATTAAACCAAAATTATATTTTTAATTTTCTTTCAGCTAAAAAAATAATTGATTAAATTATCACATCAATGGAATTTTAATCATTTTTAAACCATTTTTTTGAATTCATAAAAAAACTTTTTTCTGTGTTTAATATATTTATAAAAATATATTCTACCTTAGTTTGTTTTTAAATTATCAAAAAATACAATAAAATAGAAGTATAATATAATTCGTTAGTTTTACGTATGATTATCTTTAACGTATGCATTGTAGCCAGTGTGGCCAGCTCTTATAAATTTTTCAGCTAAATCTGGCATTATGCATGGCCAAAAAAAGCTAAAAATTATTTTTAGAAATGCTAAAAATAATGCTAATATTTTTTAAAGATTTTTGCTAAAAATGTATTACCAGTTTGAAATTTTATTCGAAACTAAATACATTTTAGTGTCTAATTTTGGAACGAAATTAAATTAAATCGATATATTTAAGCAAATGGCTAGATTTTGGTAAAGCATCTGATATATACAAAAATATAGCGCAGGTAGTTAAGATTAAACGTCAAATTTAGTGGGCCTGCAAACCTTAACATAAGTATTATCTATTTTCATACGAAATTTAATTTTGGGTACAACTGTTTTTAGTCAAAATTTTTATAATTTATAAATTTTTTTTTTTGGAAAATCAATAAAACTATTCGTCCAAATTTTCAAAATAAATAATGCTAGAAAATTCTAAAAACATTTTCCGAAAATGCCAAAAGCTAAATGAAAATTTTGCAGCTAAACTAAAATCTCTAATGCTAAATTTAGCTGCAAAAATTCCAAAATGGCCACACTGCTTGTAGCACATAAGCTCGATTTAACGCCAACATTTGCTATGATTTTTGTTGCTGAGTCATGAGAGTTTGATGCTTCTCTCAAAATTGCGCTTTTATAAGTGTGCGAAAGAACTCTATTTTACTTCGTTTAATGTTTTTATCGTTTCCGACTTATTCTGCAAGAAAGCTGTTGTATTTTTATGATTTTTACCTATTTTTTTAATAATTCGCTTATTGACAGCTTTTAATACTCGTGAGTTTAAATTTTCGATTTTCCTTTAGTCATATTGATAACAATAGACCACTTGATCAGCAGTAAAAAATTGGTGTGGATACGCTTTCAAATCTTTAAGAAAATCTAAAATGAATTTGCAAGCACATACCTAATGAAGCAAAAACTATGTAAGTTTTTTCATCAAAAATAATATAAAATAGAAAAAACCATGTAAACGTAAGTTTTCGGCACATGCTTTCTGTTACCGAATCAGTGAATACAGTGACGAGTAGAATGGAACACCAAAAAGTATTAATATATTCCCAACAAGAGCAAACATAAGAAGCTCATAGGGGTGGCGATAACCTGATGGCATGCTCCTCAGATCATTGTTTTCAAGAAGATAACTTGCGAACATATCGTCTATTGCTGATTTTAAATTACTCAATCATCTTGCATCCAATGTTTGAGAAAGCATTTTTTGGCGTTTTCAAATTCTGCTGATGACTGGTTTGCCAGCATTTACTTCTATATGCTTTTTTTGTTTTAAAATTTCAAAATAACTGTTATTTTCGGTCCCTGCTTAGAATAATTAAAGGGTACTCAAATATTCCTGTACAGTCGTCACTACTTTAACTTGCAAATTTTGGCTGGCAAAGTGTTCATTTACTTTTTAGTATTTTCGAGAGGAATTTCTTTAAATTCCTACTTACTCTCTTTGCAAGTTTCTGCTAGTAAAGTAAATGAACACACCTATGGTCGTATGAACATAGCATAAGGGATGTAATAAATACCGATATATCTATATCGGCGATATTTACTGTCGGTACGCCGGTAATTTTTTTCAGAGTTTCTTTTGAAAAAAAAACAATTTAATTTTCAATGCTTATTTTTTGTATAACAACTAAATAAAATAACACATTTTAAAGCACAACATAAAATCAAAACAGGATAATAAATCGTTTCTTTTAATTCTTTAGCTGGTGGTTCACACCACGCGTTCCATGAGGTTGCTACTTTCTTATCCTTGTTCAAGACGCATGCAAATGTGGAAAGTAGTTGCACTTAATGCTTTCTATACGCATATGCATTATACGCGTTTGATAGTTGCTTTAACGCATCAACGAATTGAACGCCTAGTGTGGACCTAGTAGTGAAATGTTCTCTCACTGCTAAATCTTGTATGTATTTATAGTACAAACGTTACCATTTTGTATATTTTAATATTTATATGCTTATTTTCAATGTCATATTTGTGAGAATTAATATAATTTTGCTGAAAATTTTGGGTTACTTGGAAGAGGTTATAAAATACATTGTCCCACGTTATTCCGCTAAGTAAGAGTCTTCGAACATTATTTAAAAAAAATTAATAAAAGATTAAACTGAGATAGAAAATAGTTTAGAGGCCAAAAAAGTGGCGACTTACTTTGCATTAGTTCTGAATTAAAGATTTTAGTGTTTATAGAATAATGAAATTATTGTTTATCTAAAATTCCTTGATTATTTTAGAGACAATCGTATCGAAAAAACGTCCGACCGAGCTACTGTGACTTTGCATTCTGAAATTGTGGAAGACGCGGTCCCCGCGGTCTGATAAGTCCGCTCTTTGGAGCGTTTGTGAAAAAGTTATAACAAAATCGGAGGAGGAAGAACATCTGTCCATCCTCAGATGTGCTTCTGTCAAAGAGGAAGTTTAGATATACCTATGATCTCCTAATATTTCTAAAAACCCAGATCCGCTTGGTGCAGAAATACTTAAGCTTTAAAATGAGTTCTGCCGCATCTGAGAGACTATTTTCCACTGCAGCTCTGGCTCCATCGGATTTGCGATATTCGCAAAAGTTAAGAATACCTTTTATTTTTAACAAAAATCATATTAATATAAATTTTAAATATTAATAATCCTTTACACTATCATTTTGTATAATAAAAAAATTATTCTACTTGAGTTTTGTCAATTTAACCTTGAATGAAAATTTAATATTCGTATCCGTTTCGGTGTCGCCGATATTTCTTTTTGTGTATCGGTATCGGTATTGGCAAAAATGCGTATCGGTACATCTCTAGTTTAAACGGACTTGTAAGATCGTCTTCGCAAAAATTGAGGATATTTTGTTTTTCAAAAAAAAAATCTTATTGATGTCAATTTTAAATGTAAATAATTAATTTCTTACGCTGTTATTTTTGTAAAAAAATTTTTTATTTATTTTCGTTAATTTTATTATGAATTCAAATTTAATTCTTTGTTTTTTAAATCTTATTAAATTTTAAATATTAAAACAATTACTCTATTGGAGTTTTGTTAATTTTAACTTGGATTCAAATTAAATATGCATATCGGTATCGCTATCGGCGATATTTTATTTTGAGTACCATATCATATACATTTTTTCAAATACACACGTACTTTTAAATATTTACTCCCATATTCATAAAAAATATTTTTGATTAATAAAAGGTTTATTAAGCCCAAGATTACCGTCTTGGCCTGGTCAGTCCGAATTTGTGTTTTGCTTGTAATATTTTTCGCATATAACAAAACATCAAAAAAACGGGGACGTGAATTCTATTAATGATATGTTCTAAATCGAATGAAACTAATTTGGATTCAATTGGAGCAAATAAGTAGGGCTAAAATGCATTTTTATGTAAAAGTCTATGGAATGAGCCTCTTGGTCTAGCCAGACCAAATTGTTTTTTTTCCTTGAAAGATATTTCAAATAGGACAACATATTAAAAAAACAGATACGTGAATTCTAGAAATGATATGTTCTAAATCGAATGAATCAAGTTTAAATAAAATCAAAAAACTACGGCCCATTATGCGCTTAGTTAAATCTAACTACAAAAATCTAACTTAAAACTCGTTTCAGCTGTGGTAGATGCGAAATAGCAATGTGCGAAATTAAAGACTACATTTTTGATGACTTGCATATGGAATAAGATAATGAAATAATAAAATTATATAATAAATTTGTATAATCTAAAGTAATTAGCATTCGTTCAATAAAACATATATTTATTTAATTTTTATTTAATTGGGGATTTTAGATGTAAAAATTGTGGTCTGGTCAGACCAAGAGGAGAACTTAGTGGTAAAAAGGTACCGAGAATCCTAGGGTTAAACAAATTTTCATAGAAAATTTATTTCATTTACCTGCTATAAACCTAAAATATTTTTTATGAATATGGAGTTTAGTCTACCATAACATTTAAAGGATACTATAATATTGTTGTGTTTTCCTCGTGGTTCTAATGCGAAAAATTTGGTTACCTCCCTAATGTTCATACATTGATATATAGTTCATCTGTTTAGCAATCAACACACTCAGAACTTTAATGTATCTGCACGACTGTATTAATGTATTCGTGTGTTTACGTCAAGTTGCTCATAAAACTGAACTGAACTGAAGAAGGGGCTCGCCTCATTTTATGTGAGGTTATCACCATGACTGTCTTCGCTCTGAGTGACGGTACAAAAAAAAAATAATAATAAACAAGCTAAAAACAATAAATAAACAATCGCATTAAAATGTATTCTATCTTTTAAATGATACAATTAGTTAACTCTTCTACTCAAATTATATTTTTTATATTCTGAGGGGATTAAAACCTGATTTTTCATGATTTTTCGTGGCTACAAACCCACTAAATAAAATTTAAAAAATAGACCCAGCTGTGTGGATGTTTCAAGCCGCGCCCTTTTAAGATTATTAATACAAATATAAAAGCAAATACACGTTTCTTTTTATACAAATTGCAACAACAGTTTGTTTGGTATTTATTTCACACACATATTTAGAGGCGCGAGCAAACACAGATACATCCACAAAAGTGCTGGAATTTCTCTTTAAAATGCCACCAAATGATTATTTTTAAGCTTATGTATTTATTTTGTTTAAATAGCATCTAGTTAACACATATTTATACGAATATATACAAATATGATTAAGCAAATTAAAATAACATCAAGGCATAAAACTGTTTTTGATTTTGGAGTGTTTTAGGTTACTCCTTTAACAATAAAGTTACTGAAAAGGAATTATTTTCCCCCTCAATATTCACTTAGCCACCACAAATAACGCCATACGCCTGATGATTCTCCTCACCGAGCTATCGAACAACATACAACTTCATGTAGAAGGCTTAAACTTCCAAAGTTAGCTAAGGCCATGATGGCTTTATCTCCCATTCAAATGAACAAAAAAAATAAAAGACTTTATCTTCCTTTTGAATGAGAGATAAAGCCATCATGGCCTTATCTCCCATGGTATTAAAGCACCCCCCCGCCAAAGGTTATAGTTCTGCTACTAACCTTTTTTTTATCTTATGGGATGGGATGATAATCACTCAGGACCTTGCAGCTTAATTTTGAGTCTCTTCAAAGTACCAAAAAAGAAATTACGATTTTCGCCCCTTAAACGTTTGAATTTCGAAAAAGTGCCAAATTTGGCCTTGCATTTTTTAGATAAGTTTCGAATGTGATATAACTTTTATTTCCATGTTTATTGGCTTAAAAGATAGGGGGATGACAAAAAAGTACCAAAATACTCCCTGAAAGAGGAGAACTTCAAAAAAGTACCAGACACTCGTCCACTTATTTTTTTTAAAGACAACGATAGGTATTACATTTCATTGTATCTCTCTAAGTTTTGGAAATATAAGGTTACCGAATTTACCCTTGTTACCCCCTAAACATTCGACTTTCCAAAAATCCCGTTTTAGTGGATCTATTTGGGAAGAGTAAATAATTAAGGGTTTTTTCAGTAAAATATCCTTTTTATTTTCAATTTATTTTATTTATTTTTTTAAACGAATGCATTTTACTTATCGTCTTATTGTGGCATTTGTGTTCATTTATTACGAAGATGTTCATTTTATAAGAACCAAACGTGTGTGGAAAAAATTATAGCTTTTTCAGTCACTCACCTAAAATGTGTTTTAATTTTATGAAAACCAAAATCAGTTTTCGTTCGTTTTTTTTTACGAACGAACAAATATTTTCATTTTCTAAAAACAGGCTGTAAAGCCCATACAAAACGTTTTCAATCAAAAAATATTCAAAATTTGAACTGAATTTGATCCATTTTGTGTGAAAACTAAATTCGGATTAATGCGTATAACTTTCTGAATTTTTTTATCTTAGTTTAAAAATTGTATAAATCATAAGATTATAACAAAATTATCTTTGAAATACAGTCCGAATACAATTGGTACTTGTACTTTCTGTAGAAAGCAACAACAAAAATGCAAAATATTTATTACATTGTTTGTTCTTTCAATGGTATTCTTTGGCGTTGCGCTGCATTTTATATGATTAGGGCCTAAAAGTTGTTTTCTTGACGACATCTTGAAAGTAAATTGCGTGCAGCCTACGTACAGCCTGCAATTTATATAAAGTTTGAAAAACAGTGTATTTAAAAGACTACCAAGAAAATCTTGATCGTGCGTCTGCAGGGTTAATGGATTAATATTTAAAATGACAGTTTTAAATTAATGACGTCTAATAACGCAATTGTTGTATTGTCTAAAGGAATAGAGAGATATCAATTCAACAAGGTAAGACTTTTATTATTCAGATGAACCGTTCTCGAAATTTTAGCCAAAATGCATTTACGAAAAGTAAATGATTTTCATATTCGTGTTAAGTGACCTCAAATTACTTAGCTTAAGATACACGCAAAACTTAGAAATTTAAAAATTTGCCTCATCTCAAATCGACATTTTATGTAAAAACACTATGTTATGATATTTTGAGAGTAATAATCAGGGAAAGTTTAAATATGGACAAAATTGTTTAAAATATACAGAAAAAAACTTAAATATATTAACAAAAATATGCACGCGAAATAAACACAAACTAATAATTTTTAAATTGTCTTATTTCAACGCTATTGTTAATAAAAAATTTAGCTATTTTTTGGTCAATCTAGCGTTTTTATCCCTATTTTTATATAACTTGTGGGTTTTATTAAACAAAACAGTACTTTTCGCTTAAAGTCACATCATTTAGTTGCAGACAAATCGTGGACTATATCGCTAATATAACTATAAGCCGCCTAATTCACATATATGCCACTATGAGGCATATAAGCGAATTCGAATCGTAAAAAAATTATGTGAATATAGAAAATAAAAAATCATAAAAATTACACCAACAGCAGGCTTATGGTTTTGCAACAGAGTTGCATACTGTATAAAAAAAATAGTTAAAATAATAAGAAACAAATTTTTGACGAGTTCGATTTTACGATTTCATTCTTAGTTCTTTAGATGGATTTTGGTTACGATTGTGACTATAACGCCAATAATTTGCTTTACGTTTGCCTTTTATAGCCGCTGATAGATGGTATATCTATCAGCGGCTATATGGACTGTAATGTAAATATTTATATAAAATTTACTGTTAGCGGCAGAATAAACAGATAAAATGGACTATATCGCTAATGAGACTAAAAACGGTAGTGACTAAAAACGACAAGAACTTTAACTACTATTCGCGACACAAAGTTGACGCTCTTGTTAAGGTATGGCATATCAGCGTAAAATCAAAGCGGAAGAAAATGTTCCGCCTTCCGCTCTTGTTAAGGTTGGCATTTTTAAATAAATCATTATAAAAAAATAGATCCAAAATGGCTCCGATACCGTTTTTTTTTCTACAAAAACTCAAACCGATGTGATTTCTCTTAGTTCATTTTAAATTTAAGATTTCGATATAGGACAATGAATATGAAAGCAAAGAACCAATATATTTTTATTTTACAATTACAACGGCAATTCTTCTGTTAATAATAGCTGCCAACCTGCGTAATATGCAAATTGATTTAATGCATATTTTTTTTTGTTGTAAAAAGCATAATAAACTTGCCCTGGCAATGATCGATTTGATCTAGAGGACTTAATGTAGGTCCCAAAATGTTTTCATTATTTTTTTCCAAAGGCAGGTGACTTTTTCAAATGAATTTTGAAACGGGCTCATCTCCATATTATTAAGAATAAATAATATGTGTGTTTAAGTTAGCAGTGAAAAAAACTTTGCATTCAATGTTTTTACAGTGAGAGGTAAGTTTGAATATGTGTTAAATTTGTTATGAAAAGTTATTTTTGATATTGACATAAATAAAAAAATCTGAATAGTGAACACCGTTTCAGGAGAAAAATTAAATAAATACATTTTTGTTGTACTTAATTTTCAAAACGACTGAATCCAGCTGCTTGGATTATAATAGTATATATATTGCCGATTTCCAAAATTTTTATGAAGACATTCAGCAGTGGCCAACCAACATGTTTTCACAGGTAGATGTGCAAGAAGATTTATAATTGATATGTTTTTCTTGGTACAATATTTGCGTTTATGTTATTTTATGAATGTACTATGTGTGTTTCCTAATTTGTAATCTTAATAAACAGATAAAAATGTACTGAGATGTTTTTATTGTTTGTTTATAAAAAAAGCTTTCGTTAAAAATGTTGCTTACTATTAATTAAAATTTTCGAGTTCATAAATGAATCTTCAAAGGGGTTAATCTTTTCTTAAACGTTATAGATTATCGAAATATTTGTGTGTTTCAAAAAATTGCATACACAAAAGGTACCATTTTGCTACTAAAGCCACGAAAATTCAAAATTAATTTTCGAAAATGGCTCATCTCCGGAAACTGTAATAATCATTTTTTTCGTAAAAAATTTCTGAAAATATATTTTTGTTTTTACATAAACAGAGGCTTTGAATTTCAGGAAAAAAATTCTGCTTTAAGAAGTCAAATGGTTTAAGAGGTATTCAATTTTTTGGGTCTTCTGAACACTTTGTATTTTTGTACCTGAGGCCTTTTCGAATTTCATGCAAAATATAGAAATTAATATATAAAAATTATAAACCATCGTTATTTGTAAATCAAAAAATATAAATTGAATGAACTGGCAAATCGCTTTAATTGTTAATAGAAAAAAGATTAACTCACGGTTTATTGTTGTTGTTTTGTTTAAACTTTGATATTGTTACAAGTGAAACTTGGAGTGTTAATAATTCTTATTCGCTTTACAGTTTTATTTGTATAATATTTTTGGCTATTCTCTTTGAAAAAAGGTTTCCTGATGATCCGGCCTAAGCAACCGTGATATACGTTTAGAAACTAGCTAATCCAACCAACAATAAATTTCAGTGTATTTCTCAATAGAACAAATTGGGAATTAAGCACATTAAAACGAAATCATATTTACATACGATCTAATTTAAGTATTATTCCCAAACTAAAAAATAAAAATTGATGTATGCATACCAATTTAATCGTAAGTTTTATGATATTAAATTTGTTTAAAACAAAATTTGCTTAAATTTGTTTAAAAAACATACGTTAAATAAAATCATTTTTAGAAACACATACCATTTGCCGTGTTCATAAAAACAATTATTTTAAGCTTGAAATCTGTTTTAAGAAACATTTGTATTAAAATTTTGTTTTAAAAATTTCAATGTTCTTTAATTGTTTATTATGAATATCGCAGTAAATATATGTATATCAGTAGGCTAGAGGTGTGCAGTGTATGTCGAGATAGTGTTACAGCTTTTTAACCGGATATCAAGATCGATGGGGAAGTACACTTGCCGTGTATTAATGTCATCACAACTAAGGGAGCAGCATTCCTCCGAGGTATTGATATTTTTCCAAAAAGTGAAAGTATTTTTAGCTAATAAACTGTTGTTGAACAAGTGCGATATGTTATGTATGTAAACTCTTTTACAAATTCATAAATAAATAATAAAAATAAGTAAAAGTATTGTTTATTTAAAAAAGGTGATAAATAAAAAACACATTGATCACGAAATCCCAGACAAGCCCGAGATCCTGAAAAATTCCGATTCCTGGAATTTTCAAAAATCAGTCCGGATTGGCATCCCTAATACCTGCATATATTATTGATTTTTTACGTGTTTAAAAATGAAAGAGTGTCATCTTAAGAGCACGGTAAAGTATATTAACTTGTGTGTGTATTATTTCTTTTGTTTTGATTCTCGCATTTTGTTTTGTTTTTTTTTTTTTGTATCACCAAAATAATAACATAACCAATTACAAACTCGCATTATCATCATATAATTAATTTTTTCAGTACCAACGCTGACGTGGATGTTAAATTTTAATTAGAAATTAAAAAAGAGAAATAAAATTATAAGACATTTTACGCACTAAATAAAAATTCAAAATAAGACTAAAAACTAAATTACAAAAAACAACAATTGATAACCGAAATATGTGAGATACAGACACATACACACAGGCATTTATTGTGTTGTTATACCCTCCACCGCTAGTGGTATATGAGGGTATACTAAGTTTGTCATACCGTGTGAAATTTTTTTTATATTAATCTAAGACCCCATAAAGTACGTCTGTCGTCTGTTGAAAATGCGCCGACTTCCGAACAACTCCAAAGAAATTAACAAAATTGCTTTTAGTTATCCTAAGCGGTTTTGAAATCTAGAAATATCGGTTCAGTAGGATAACAGTTATGAATCCAAATGTGGCACAATCACCCTTAAAAAAAGATGATTTTTGAAAAATTATCATAAATGGTGGCAGACTGCACGAAATTCGTTTAATATAAATACAAATCATACTACTGAAATTCTTACAGATCGGCCCGTTATCAACTATAAGCCCCATCAATTATAGTACTCCCAAAGCCATAACAAATAAGACTATTGCAGTAAACTTAGGCCTGTCAGAGAGTGATATCACTTAAAAGGTCCCATTTAAGGATATTGTTGCTCATTAACTAATTGTTAAGTACACATATGTGCACCTCCTTTTTTTACCACTTTAAATAATAAAATAATAAAAACCGGTCTTTTTATTAGACCTCATAAGATAAAAAAAATAGTTAAAACCCTTTTAATCAATCGGTTCACGTCCTGAACAGTATTCTGAACAGCACTATAAAACGTATAAAACAAATTTCACACCTGTATAAGAATTTCTTCTAATTTTGGTATTTTATTACCAAAAAATCACTACAGAATTTTGTGATGCTTGATCCATAATTTACCAAGGGTCCAATAAAAATTCCCCTCCTGAAAATCATTTTAACACTTTTAAAACTGTAACGAATCATCATATTTTATATGACTTGAAATACAGAAAATGTTTTGACAAAAAGTTCATTTTTTTTACTTAAATCAAAAAAGAAGATTTAGTTTTCTTTTGTTGTTTAATTAGTTTTTTTATTAAATCGAATTATCCTATATCAGTTTCAAACAACAACAAGATGGAGAAAATCAAGAGTAACAGAAAAAAATTTTAAGAAACACACAAGAAATGTGTTTACAATTTTTTTTTTGTGTGTGCTTATCTTATTTCCGCTGGACTTTTATCGTTCAAACTATAATTTTTGATAGCACAAGGGAACAAGGTTTTTGTTGATTAAGAACTAAATGCTGTTCTAAAGATTTTTTGGGATGCTGAAACCAAATCTGCAATTCGTCGTCAAAATTATCTTTAAGCCGTGCTTACATTGCTCTTACCTTTGCCTAGTAGTTTTTGAGATATCGTTAAAATCTTGAAAAAAGAAAAAATTTAGAAAAAACGATAAAAAATAAAATTCGACAAAAATCACAGTTTTGGTCTAACATCATTAATAAAATATGTATATTTCGAATAAATTGAGCTTTTTTTCTTTATATTCGGTGTATAACTTTTGATTTTATGCACAATTTTCTGAGAATACTGAATTGATAAAAAGCGCCATTTCCATACAAAAAAAAAATTATAATGTGTGTGTGTTTGCTGCTGTTCTATTTATGGACTTCTTTCCTTCACTTAAAAATTAAGTACCTTCACTTAATTGTGAATAAAAGCGAAACGCGTTAATCGATTCTTATGATCTATATCTCATTTTGTTCATTGGTTATGTGGCTTTGCGTAAAATTAATAAGACGTCAACAATCACCTTTTGGATTTTTCATGATTTTTAAAATTACAAAATTTGTAATTATTATTTTTTTACGTAAACAACCATTACTTTTGCTGATTTTACTGTTTTTGAAAACTAAGTATTACATTTTTTTAAAAAAGAAAACAATTTTAAAATCGCTTAATAAAGAGCAAAGTTATGATTTTTTAACTTTTAATTTTTGAAAAGAAGTCCAAAGTAGGATTAGTACCTGTAACTTAAAAACGCAAGCTAACTGAGAAAAACGGAGATTAGATTTGAAATGAGCGACTGCAAATTAGTAAATAATTTTTTTAAACTTTATTACTAAAAACGATAAATTAACGAGAAAAAACGATCAATTTCAAATTCAGTTAGTTTCAGTTAGTTTTCTATAACCACCAGATCTGAAAAACAGTGCAAGAATTATCGTTAATGTTTTCAATAACAAGACAAACAGTATACAATATTTTCAATTGCACTGAAAACTTGTATAAACTGGCTTAACAGCTTCCAACTTGGCGTCCACGAGAACGACTCCTCATTCTGAATATAGCGAAATAAAACACAATGCAACAAATATAAGGGCGATTTTCTTTGTCTGTAACGCATTTTTTCAAACCTGACGACTACTGGAATTACGCTATATTTTGCAACAAGATCAACATGAGGCATTTCTTTAATAATGGACGTAAAGAGTATGGAGGAAACCTTAAAAGTATTGGAAAGTCGAAAAATAATTTCAACTGTAACATTTTTAAAACTTGTGGTAATGGTTTGGGGGTGTATTTTTTTTGTTTTTACTTTATTCTACTTGCTGGTGTTTGCTTGTTAATATTTGGGTTAAAATTAATAAATGAAGAAATGGCGTGTCCGATGTTGGTGCTATGAGGCAGAACATGAATGATACGCTTGGTCGAGACCTAAACATAATCTCAGAATGTGGTCGTGCGAATAGGGTCGAATTTAATGCCCGAAATATCCAATGTTGCGTGCTTACGCATAAGCTCGTGACGATTCAAGGTGCCTCATCTGTATGTATGGGTGGTATAAATATTGAGGAAACAGAATCTCTTGATGTTCTGGGCATGAGGATACAATGTGATGTCCGATGGACAGAACATATATTTAAGGTGTCGAAAGAAGCATTCAAGTGCCTCGGTTTTTTGAAACGGTGTAAGATATACTTCACTCCATCTGATCTCCTTACTATTTATACCGCCTATATCCGACCGCGAATGGTGCTTCAAAGTCTTTTTTGGAGCTTCTCGACCGCGTGCAGAAGAGAGCGAAAATTTTCATTCGGGTATCCAATTCTATTGACTCCCTTGAGCACCGTCGCAATGTGGGTTGTATTTGCCTATTTTATCGTTACTACAACGGGATGTGTTCTGATGAAATTAGGGATTTGGTTCCCGAAACCCATACCTTTCTTCGTATTACACGTTTTTTCTCCAGAGCCCATCCTTTTGTGGTCGATTGGCCGGTTAATCGTAAAACGCATTACAGGGTAAATTCGTTTTTTGGCCGGACTGTTCGCATGTGGAATAACCTTCCTGCTGAAGTCTTCCCTCTCACTTTCGACATGAATAAATTCAAGTCGAATGTTCATAAGCACTACTCCCTCTTTCCTCCTTCCCATAACCTATTTTCCTAGTTCCAACACAATGCAACGCATTAGTAGGGGTCACCCCTGAGAGCTGGTCCTAACAAAAAAAAAAAAAATAAAAAAAATGGTATAGTAAATACTATAGTATATTTTTGGGATTATAGTAATTACTATACCATTTTATAAATACGATGCAAGACCATTTGCACAAGATTGTGAATTGGGCAATAGAAAAAATTAACCAGATATTGTTCTTTTTTTAATAATGAAAAGCAAAGCAGAACTATTATTACTATGGAAAAACAATTTCTGGACCTATGACTAAAAATATAAGCATAACACTTTCTAATGGTCGGCCAATAATACAATATATCATCACATAAAATGCAAAAGGGCGTAACAACAAAAAAATTTTATAGAGAGTTTTTGATTGATTTTTTATCCGTGCGATCAAAAATTACGACTTTATTAGAGAAATTCAAATTAAAGGCCAAGTACACCTTGTTGTTATTGATTTTGTAAAGGTTGTTGATTTTCATGTAAAACAATAAAGAGTGTATTTTGTATTTTAGGTGACGCTATGTAGCTCTAAATCGTAACTAATTATAAAACTGACGTCAGTTTTCATAAAGATTGATTAAATATTTATAATTCCTATATGGAGCCCATTGTTCAAATATTCTAACTGTTGGTGGAGGGTATCAAAGATTAGCAAAATAATGCTAAATTTTTGCTTAAAATTTTTTTAAAAATGTATTATCAGTATGAAATTTTATTCGAAACTAAATTAATTTTAGTGACTTATTTTGTAACGAAATTAAAATAAATGGCTACATTTAAGCAAGCGGGTAGATTTTGAAAAAACATCTTTAAACGATTTATTTCTATGATATACAAATTTTTTAAAACCATCTAATTTTTTATAGTTTAACAAAAGTTGAAGCTTTAAAATAATTATTTTTCAGCAGTTAAGAGCAAACAATTTTTTCAAATATTTACACCATTGAATTTTTATCTAAACACAAAGTGAAATTTCCTTGTACTTTTATATCGTAATGTCAAAGGGAAAATAATACCTATTTACAATCAACATAATAAGGGTATTTCTAATATTCCCTGATTATTCTATTTTTTTTTATCAAGATATGTGGGTAAGATGTTTCTTAACATAAGAATTATCCCTTTTCATTTACGAAATAAAATGCCAAGTGCTAAATGAAAATTTTGCATCTAAAAAAAAATTTTAATGCTAAATTTAGCTGTAAAAATGCCAAAATGGCCACACTGATGATAATAGTCAGCAATAAGATGTTACTTAGGGATGGGCAAATTGAAAAAATTTATCGATATATATCGTATCGATATTTTTTAAGAGTATCGATATATATCAATTAAAAATATCGATATATCGATGTATCGAACGTATTAAGCTGAAATTATTACTAAATTTAAAAACTTAATATACCTATGACAATACATTTTTACATAAGCACAAACGTATTACATTTTACAAAAAAATATTAAAAAAAAGTAAAGAATACAAAAAAGTTTTTACTTATTCGCCATATGAAATTTAAAAAAAAATAATTAGGATTATATAATGCCGGGTTATATACAGCCGAAAAACAAACTTTTACCACATACTGTACAAGTAAACTGTGCAATATTTTATTATTAATATATAAGAACATGCTCAAATAAAAAAAAAAACAAAATATTCTTTTTATTATTAACATTCCAACTTTCATTAGTCAATTCTTTGCATAATTCTAGAAACCCTTTCCAGAATATTTTTTCCGCGCTTATTTTTTGTTGTCATCTCTTAAAAAACCAAGACAAAACAGACTTGTGTAATCTATGAAAATGTACAATGGAAAAACGCCTTTATTTTCTTAATATTAGTTTAAAAAAAAACCTATGATGCAATTCTTAAAAAACAACAGTATTGTAAGCAGTTGAGCAACGGTTAAAATGTTGAATTTTATTATAAAGTGATCTTAAAAATATCGAATTCGATAGTCGTAGATAAATATCGATGTATCGATATATCGGTATTTTTAATATCGGCTATATATATCGATTATAATTTGTTTAAATATCGATATTTTGATATATCGATATTTATTGCCCATCCCTAATGTTACTTACCTTGCGGCCACACGATCAACTTTTTGTTGATAGTCTTTTACACATACTGTTTGTCAAAATTTACATAAATTGAAAGCTGTGACGTAGGCTGCACGCAATTTTTAAGCAATTTACTTTCAATATGTCATCAAGAAAAAATTTTATACTGACAAACGAAAAATTTGCTTACTAAACTTCTAATTAGCTGTTAAACTGAACGTAAAATTGCCAAACAAATGGATAGTTAAAATTGAGAGCAATCTCGTGATCAATTTAAAAAGTGTGAGTGTGTTAGTGAAAAAAATGAGAGTGAGAGCAAATTGAAAGGAATTGAAAGACAAAAATTGATCGTGTGGCCTCCAAGTTAAGGCTAGATTACACTATTATACTTTGTATTAATACATGTCAAAAACTCAAGTAATATGACAAAGTGTGATAGTGTGAATGCAATGTGTCACAAGTATTACGAAAAAAGTTTGACATCTCATACGACTTAATCGTTTTTTGAAAAATTTCTAAACGCTAATACTTTTCATTGGATCAGGGTTGCATTTTAACAAAAGCATGTTCATGTGTGATAGTGTGACTACAAACTGTAATGTTACATTAGATTTTTTGACAGTCACAACAAAACTCATTAGATTTCCATCTCACAAAGTATTATGGAATACGTATGAAATGTGTGATGGTGTAAACTAGCCTTTAACCGTAACGTCTAAATCTAAGGAAAATAGGTATATAGTTTTCTTGCTTTTTTACTGTACGGTTACATTACTGTTACTGTCAGCTAACTGGAGCTTTATTCTCGAGTAAATGCTTCACATTAAACAAATATTAAAACAAACAACAAATTAATAAGTATGAAAGAATTTTTCACTCGCTGTTGCCAAGTGCCTGGTTGCCTGTGTGTGTTTTTTTTTATACTTGTATCGCTTGTTTTGTTTTTATGACTATATCAATTTTTTTTATGTTGTTGCTGTCGCTGTTTGTATTTCTTTGGATTTGGGGCCATTGCTGATACATATGTATTTATATTGATACCAATAACAAACACTGGTTTTACAAGTTAATTTCTTTGTTTGTTTTTGGCAAGTGGTTGTCTGTGGATGTGCGGGTGTGTTCAAGTAGTTCAGAGTCGTTTATATATTTAACATTTAACGGATCTCGCAACGAAAGAAGAATCAGCAATAAATATCTTGATCAAAATAAAGAAACAGTTAATTTGAGAAAAATGAATTAAAATTTATAAAATGTATTGCATATTCTAAGGCGTGCGTTTACAAGTACATTATACAGTTGGGTTTTTTTAAAATTCCATTTAATTTGTTTACAACATGTAAGAAACTATTACTGTATCCCACGTGTTAATACTCGTACCTCACCAAAAATGCAGGGGAAGCATTAAAACGGATACCTTAATACACGTCTGTCATATAGGTAATTAAAATAACACGTTAAATCATAAAGAAACAAACACAGATGGCGCATTCCTCTTCTCCAAATAATTTGCTACTACGCATAAGGTCAAAATGACGACACAAAAGACTTTTGCTATTCTACTTTCAAAACAAAATACAATAGTCTTTTTTTTACGTCACACAAACCATCAACAACATAACGAACCTGCTCAATGCGTAAGCATGTCAATTTGCGTTAAAGTGTTCGAAAATAAACAGAACATAAGTTTATGCCTTGACCGTGGCCTAAATGGTGGCACCATATATAAAAACAACAAGTGCTGTCTGTATTGGGGGCGTGGCAAAATTTTTTTTGTTATTTTAAACTTTTTTTGGACTTTCTTTGTTTTGGATTTATAATTTATTTCTTTTGTTGACGTTTCGCATGCATCTGACACTAAATTACTACAAATATTCCAGTTAGAAGAGAATCTGTGTTGAGGGGGTGCTTTAATACCATGTGAGATAAGGCCATGATGGCTTTATCTCTCATTCAATAGGGAGATAAAGCCTTTTTTCATTTGAATGGGAGATAAAGCAATCATGGCCTTAGCTCACATTAGCAATATTAGAAAATGGCTTTATTTCTCATTTCAGTTTTGTCTTCCCGGAGACACTAAAGTTAAGTACTGAAATCTGGCTCGCATACTAAAGTTTTTCTGCGTGGCGGCATGCGGCCGTGCTTACGGATTTTCTCCTCCAGTAGGACACGGCTGGTGGCTTCGCTGAATGAAGTTTTTCTGCGTGCGTCACAAGAATAAAAAAATGTCTTTTCCCGGAAACACTAAAGTAAAGTATTGGAATCTGGCTCATTTCGCAAAATTTTAAATATGACATTACCTCTCAATGATTGGGCAATAAGGCCATTATGGCTTTATCTCCCATTCAATTGAGCAATAAAGCCTTCATGGCCTTATCTCACATGGTTTCAAAGCACCCCCCCCCCCCCCCCTCTGTGTTGTCTGTTTTCGCATTTAAATATAAAAACACATGTTTCTCACTTTATGTGAGAAATTTTGCGATGCGAGAAATACAGAAATGAGTTAATGGTTTCAAAATACTTCTAATGGCTTGAAAATAAAATCATATATTACTACCGGCTAAGTCGGTATTATGCTACAGTGCAATAAACATATGTAGGTTTTCTTTGCCGGCATATTACTCCTGATTAAAAGTTACGGTTGATCAATCCATAATAAACTCTGTGCTAGCAAGACTTAAACATTATGACAAAGTCTCCGTTGCTTAAGGCCTGGAACAGAATAAAGTAGTTGTAGAAGAAGCTGAAGCTGATAAATGCTCTGTAGCGCAACCAAAGTTCAAAATTTCGAACTTCGCGCTTCAACTGCAACGACTACTTAAACTACGTATTCTGTAGACACTTCTTTGAAAATGGCATTTTTAACTTTTCACAGCTTGCAGCCCTATTGGTAACGTTATACCACTTAATTATTGTTTATTTTCGTCGCCGGTCTTTTTGGTGAAAAATGCATACAAAATTTAATTAGCTGAACCATTTAAAATTTGTTTAACTTTGAGGTACACACTTGTTTAAAAAATTTTAACTCAACAGAACATTTCGTAATGTTAAGTTTAAAATATGTTAATTGCCTTTTTTATTGACTCACCCCCATATTCATAAAAAATATTTTTGATTAAATCTAAAATATTTTTTATGAATATGGGGGTTATTGCCTAAAAAGCAAATGATTACGAAGATGAAAAGAAGTACCTACGCGTGCTATATTCGGCTGTGCCGAATCTTTGATGCCCCTCACCTTGAGTTAAAATATTTCAGAAGTAGGCTTTACAAGGGATCTACAAATTATAAAAAGTATTATAATTCGTTGCCTATTTTAAATAAAATATCATGATTTGTTTTTGATATATTATTTTGCGTATTAAATGGATTTTCAGAGCGAGATTTTATATTGGACAACGTTAATTTTGGAACGTTCATCACAAAATTCGGTACCAATAAACCTAAATAAGACCAACTTTCGGTATAGTAGTACAAATGTTTTTTAAATTAATGCTTCCTTAATTGCTTTTTGGAAGGGAGCTTCATATGGGACCTGTGGAAAATGATGACCCGATCACAGAGTGTCTTCTAATCTTCTGAACATAAGACGTAAATTATGGACCGATCTTCCCGAAATTGGGCAGAGTGCTTTCTAATCTAATGAAGCTTTGACAGGCCGAATTTTACGGCAATAACAATATTTGTTATGGTTTAATGCGTACAAAAGTGTTTGCCGAGTCTGGGCTTTATTCAGGGCCTATGGTAAACTAAAGACCGCAATCCACAAAATGTTGTAGCATGATTTCATATAAATCATATAAAATTAATTTTTGCAAAATTTTATGAAAATCGATGCATTATGTTATCAATTTGTGTTAGTTTTTGTAAGAAAAATATAATTCTTTAGGGAGTTTGTTCCACATTTGGGTTTAAAAATATTTTCTAGAAAAAATTTGACACCAATATTGTTCTTTTCTATTGAGTCTTTCGAAAGTGATTCTGTTTTCAACAGAGCGGCAGATTCACGGACATAGCTAAGTCGTATTAAGGTGCCCGTAGACGACATGTTTTTTACATCTGACTTGTCAACTTTTCAAGTCATATGTAATTGTGAATGTCTGTCAAAATTGCTGTTTTACAGAATGTTTATAACATTTGGTCACAAATGTACATGTAATTTGCTTCTGACATTGTCTATGTTTTTTCTCTGTTGTTATAGAATAAACCAAAGTAGTTTTGGTTTCAAAATAGCGTGCTGCCGCCACAAAATTTTTTATTTGCGGCGTAAAAAAGTTCAGCCATCTAAAAATGTTTTTTCTTTAAATTCGAATATACCAATTTAGGCCGGGTTTTTGAGATGTGGATTAAGTTTAAAGTTAGTTTAACGTAGTCGGAAAATCTGATTTTTCCGGCGAAATATAATTATTTCATTAAAGACCGACATTTAAAGCAAAACTAAGCTGTTCCGTCATAATTTTGTATACTAACTTGGTAATGGCGGCACAAATCTGTTTTAAGATTAACTAAACCTAGTTTAACTGAGATCTCAAAAACCCTGCCTTAGGATATTATAATGATGCGCTTTTGTTTATATATGTACATAATTTCTATTCAATGGTGAAGTTATTATACATATATCGGAATTGGAAAATATTAACTTAAGCCGGCTAATGATTCCGTCAACAATGCACCGCCGCTGCGGGTTTCTTCCCGGCATAGATTTCTGACACAGCTGATGTCAGATGGTTTGTCAGAAGAAAATAGAGCACGCTCTAATTGAAATTTTGTCAGATGACTTTGCGTCTGACTTTTACAGATGCAATGTTTTAAAGGTAACACACGACCTGTTTGTATTTTGCAGTGGGAAATTTGACAGGCCAGATGTAAAAAACATGTCGTGTGCATGCAACTTTAGAATTACTGAAGGATTCAGAATATATATGTATGTACTGGAGTATTCATTCGGTTAACCATTAATCGGTTAATCGATTAATTACTACCCGATTAACTGATCGGTTAATTTAAAATTAATATCAGTCGATTAACCGATGTAACAAATTTTTAAATTTTTTGTAGTATTATAACACATTTTTTGCGCTTTTAATAATTTGTTTCTTCTCATATACAAAAGGTGTTTGCTTAGAAAATTATTTTTTCATGCAAACAAAGGTGTTCAGTGATCTTTATTTTAAATAACCCAGCTAGCATTTTGGTGATTATTTTCTGTAAAAATAGCCTAAATGAGCCTTTTCAGATTACTTTTGAGATTTAAAACTGATTCGTCACTAGAGCGATTGCAAAAGAATTCACATATGATTCATTCATATGATCATAAAGGAATCAGCAAAGAATATCATAAATTATTCTTTGAGGTGATTCATTGGTAGGGTTGGTACCCTTCCGCACTTCGAGAGCATAATTTATGATCGAAAAATGAGCTCGTATGCGGTTATTTTGCTCTTGAAGCTGATTCCTAAAACATTCGATTATGATACAAAATGCTTGCTGGGAAGTGTTTGCTGTCAACAGCTTTTTGTTTCACTTCAATTTTTATATGTATGTGTTAAGTTATTTGTTTCTTCTCATATAAATCTTTTAACAAAAATAAGATATTCAGTATTATGGGTTGCCTTCGATTTCTTCAACATATACGATAAATGAAAGAAAATTTTATCAAAACTAAAAAAAGAATCGCTAAGATCTTAAACATTTAAACCAAATTATTTGTCTAAAAGATTTTTTAATAAGATCTCTTTAAACTATTGAAATAACTAATAATCTCACAATTACTAATAAAATTATCTCACATATTATTTATTTATTTAAAATATTACATATTTATGAACTATTTTTTTGTTTGTTCGTTTTAGTTCAAGAATTACTGTTATTGTTTTTTTTGCAAATAAACCTCAACTAATAAATAATTTATGCTTTTTCTCACACAACATTTTTGTGGAAGACACCAACCTTTCATATCTGCTCCTTAGAGTACTTCCCTTCAAATAAGGTTTTTTAAATTTGCCCTCTCGACCTAACTACTTTAATAGCACCTCTGGGGGAGTCGAATGTATTACATACCGACCACTAATTTTTCTCCCACAACATTTTTATTTAATTTTTTTTTTTTTTTTTTTTTTGTTATTTAATTTTTCTCCCTCAACATTTTTACGATGTAAAAAGTTGGGTTTTGTTTGGTACTTTTTACAACGTTATTATATATTTTTGATTGTGAAATAAATTCGCTTATTATTTCTAATAAAAATGGCTTCAACATCGACCGGCATTGAGAAAAGTTTGAGATCGAATACTGAACTTTTTTAATAGGACAACCAAGCTCAAATATATAAGGAGATGTATTTTTATGGAACTGTACCCATGCTCTGTAACTTTGGTGAGAACTTCTCGCATCGAAAAGATATGAAACAAAATATTCCATCGTTTCTCGAAAATTAAGAAAAAAGTGTGTCTGTAACTCACGTCGAAAACTATCAAAAGAGATTACGTCGTTACGTTATTAATGTCATAATATTCCACTCGAAGCCGATGTGAACTTGCTGACGTTAAGAACGCCAGTAACACATATCATTGACGGCGGCCAAAATTATTAAAATTGAAAACTTTTCAATGACGGCGGCGAAAATACAACCGTCGGCTATAGCAAATAATGTAGAGTGCGACTTTAATTTTTGTTGTTTTAAAAATAGCTTTGAAAACATTCGTATATTTTTCAAAAATGTTAAAAGCAAAATAATTAAACAATGAAAAAATCAGTCAAAAACAAAATACTTATCTCTTTCATATTATTATTATTGCATTTTGCATATTTAATATATTTGGTAATATTTTTTCCCCCCCTTTTTATGCGTGAGTTTTTTTGACAGTTGAAAGCGGGAACTTTCTCACAAAAATTTTACAGACACACTTTTTCTGTAAATTGGCGAGTAATTTCCTTAAATGTTACAGACGCAGTTAAGTGAGAAAAACAGTTGTTTGTCTTAATTTATGGCGTTTTTGTTTCATTTCTCGCATTTCAATCGAAAAGTTTCTCGAAGCGAGAGTTAAAGAACATGGGAACTGGACAGCGTAAAATTAGTTCGGATGAAAGTGCATGCTTGGTAACTGACACAGTCATGATATATTGGCATCAGGCATCATCCCGACAAAAAACATAGGCAAAGTAAAGGCACAAGTGCATTCGTTGGTAGCTGAATGGAAGACGTTACAAAAAATTACCTTAAGAGGCGGGGCAACACAAATTTAAAAGGAATCTTATTTTGGCGAGCAGTTGGGTGACCTTTTTGGTATAGCTCATGCAAATGCACTCGAAATGATTAGCGATCCGAAAGATATTTAATTTTTGCAACAGCAACGACACAGGGGCGTCCAGGATGTATGGTAGGAGAGGAAAGAGAGAAGGAGGATGAAGAACGGAAAATGCGTGCAAAAGATCAGAACGAAATCGCAATAGCTAGTAATTACTATTATTGATAAATACATTAGTAAACACCATACATTTTAGACTTAAATATTTACACTGTGTTCTACATAATTAAAGTTTCTTATTATTCAACTGCCAAATAGACTGCATCAGACAATCAGCTGAAAGTTTTCAGTAACGAATCGGACCAGCGTAAGCAATTGCCCAGGGGTACAAGGGGATCCATCAAATGCATTACTTCGGATCTAGTAGCTGTTTTCGACAGATGTAGGACATCTGACATTGAATCAGTTCGTATATTGATCTCTGCGGGTCAAGCTTTTCAATTTGACAGAAGAAAGTATATCATCAATCGAACATCTCTTCGAGAAGCACGGACACAAAATCGACAGCAGACCACCGTGTTCTCGAAGGAAAACCCGAAGGTATGCAATTTCATATATTTCTGTAATATACAATACTTGTTTAAAGCGGTATGAAAAATGTATCCAGAAACTTGGGAAAAGCATGAAGACTACCAACAAGCACTAGAAACACTGCGAAAATTGCATGTTATCAACGATTCTGCCGAAAGAGGTGGAAAACTAATAGAGGACTACAACAATATTTTGTGCCGCAACGAGAAAGAAAAAATATTTCTACTGCAAGTCGTTGCCGATAGGAATAGGAATAAATATCCACTTTATTACACAAATAAAGTAATAAATTAAAATAATATACATACATATCGCAATCAAACTTGTAATTGAACTTAATTTAACAACAAAATTAAAGATATATAAAATTCCTTTCTTCATAAAAAAAATTGAATGAAAATTAAATTCAATGAACTTAAGCGTGATTTAAATATCGAAATTTGGATTAAAAAACATTAACAGTTTAATAAAAGAACCACAATACTAATTATTGTTAGCAGCTAAGGCACGAGCTAAATGTTTACATATGTCCTTCAAGTTGTGCCGAAAAAGGTCAACAAGAAAAAAGAAAGAGAAAAACATGAAAAACAAAAAATGTAGTTTGGATTTCAAAAAGAATTCTTGAAAACAAGTACGAGACACAGATGTAAGGAAGAACATGTAAATCGATTAAAATAGGTAATCATTCATTCAAAGCAAATTTCGAACTACCAAGGTAAAATACCATTTGGCTTAAAGATTGGGAACCACTTAGAACAATAAGAACAAAAATTATATTAAAAACGATTAGGTGGTACCCTAAAGAGCTGAGAAAGAGGTTTAGTATGTACATTTGACTCCTTCAGAGGCACCCTGAAAGGAGGTAAATTTATAAAACCGTATTTAAAGGGAAGTACCCTAAGGAGCATTGATAGAAAGTTAGTATGTTCTACAAAAATGTTGTGAAGGAAAAATCAATGGGGGTTTGTCATACATTTGAATCCTCCAGAAGCGCCCTGAAACTTGTTAGGACAATGGTGGTAAAATTTATAAAAAAACTGATTTTTGTAGGGCAAGCCCCTTAAGGAGCGCGGATAGGGTGTAAGTATGTTTTACAAAAATGTTGGGATGGAGTCATTAATGGGGGTCAGTCTTTCATTTTACTACTCTAGGGCGACTCCGCGGAAGTTATTGAACATTTTATGAATTTTTTCACTTTTTCCTTGAACTTTGACCTCGATGAGGCGCCATTTACCCTTAACCTACCTGCACCATTTTTTGCCTCATGTATTTCTTTCCATGCCTTAGAAAATAAAAGGCGGTAGCACTTCAAAAATTTTCATATATCACTATTTCATATCTAATCTACAGCCAACTTCACGTTGAAAAGTGTAAAAATTTGAAAACAAATACGAATTACAGAGTACATGAAACTGAGTACCCCTCCTCAATCTTTTCACCCCTCTCATTGATAAACTTAAAAATTGCTGCAACAAAAATTGCAAGTCTGGACGATGTCGAACATAAAATAATAATAATAAAACTCTTATCAACAATAGCGATAAAAAAGCATCTCGTTACTTACAGGAATATATACTTAAACTGGAAAGGTGGCTAAAAAAATGGAGGATAAAGATCAATGAACAAAAATGCGCACATATAACATTCACATTGCGTCGGGAAACATGCCCCCCTATTAAAATCAATAATCAAATAATACCCCAACACTCGCATGTAAAATACCTCGTTATGCTTCTAGATCGGCCTTTAACGTGGAAATGGCATATAGAAACTAAATTAACTCAAATGAAACTAAAAGCAATTCAAATTAATTGGCTTATTGGAAGAAAGTCTGTTCTTAGTCTCGATTGCAAACTTCTGCTTTACAACCCTATCTTAAAGCAAATCTGGTGCTACGGTATTCAATTATGGGGCACTGCCTCAGCGTCTAATATCGAAAAATTCAAAGGAGCCAAAATAATCGTCTTCGTATAATCACAGCCGCACCCTGGTATGTTAAAAACTCGAATATCCACCAGGATCTCAACGTGCCATTGGTAAAAACTATGAGTACAAAATGGAGTAAAATATTTAAAAAGACTTGAACTATACCCTGAAAATATTTTAAATGATGGCGGTCACACTCGCTTATGAAGAAGTGACACTGCAGCACTTACCCAATCAGATGAGTGATAAACACCTACATATGTGAACAGAAAACGTGATGACGAACTCTTTTTTGTCTGGCACTGGCAGGACATAAAGCTTATATTATGATAAGATTTGATCAATTATTGTTAGTTCATATTTAATATACATACGAAGATTCAATAAATAAATACTGAAAAGAAAACAATAGCGATGACAAATTTTATTAAAAATATAGAAACAAAAAGTGAAAGTTTTCTTATATTCTTCAGAAAATTAAGTGATGCAATAATTGCCAAAATTTGCTGCATAGTTGCGGCATCACTGCCCAAAAAATCTTTTGACATATGAGAGTGATGCCAAGTGTCTTAAAAGTGATGCTTTTACGAACTATTAACTTTAAGAAAGTACGCATATTGTTTTTGATTTCCTTAAGCAAGTTTATACTATCACACAAGTCTAACGTATTCAATAATAAGTTGTGAGATAGGGTTGGTAGTCCCACTATCACACATGAACATGCTTTTGTTAAAATGCAACCCTGATGAAATGCACAGTATTATTGCACAGAAAAATTCTTGCAAATTGTTCACCAATAAAAGCATTAATCAACAATAAAATCGGTTTTAATTAAAAATTAATCAAGTGCATTAAACGTTTAATCAAGTGAATTAAATGTTTAATTGATACTATTAATTTGTTTACTGGTGCAAAATTAATTAGTTTTTTTTTTCAATATCACAAATTTTTTAATTGAAATCAGTTTCTAATTTTTCCTGTGTGTTTAAAAAATTTTTTAAAAAAAACGGTGAAGTCATATTGGATTTAAACTTTTTTTCGTAATACTTGTCATTTTCGTAACACATTGCATTCACACTATCACACTTTTACATATTACTTGAGTTTTTGACATGTAATAATACAAAGAATAATAGTGCAAATTACACAGAAAACAAATAGAAATTGATTTCATTTAAAAATATATGATATTAATTAAAAAATTAATTAAATTTGCACCATTTAACAAATTAATAGTATCAATTAAACGTTTAATTCACTTGAATAAACGTTTAATTCACATGATTAAACATTTAATTCATTTAATTAAATTTTTAATTACAACTGATTTCTTTTTTTGGGTAATGCTTTATTGGTGAAAAACTTTGGAGAATTTAGTATGTGTTTTTTAAGCATATGGCAGATTTGTTTCCGCATTTTTTTTTTTTTTTTTTTGTTTTTCGGATATCATCTGTGTTGTTGTTGACTTTTTTTTTGGAAATCTGCGAAATTTTCTTAAAAGATCGAAAAAAAACTCTAAAAAAAATTATATTTTAAACTTTATCGAAAACTTTTATGTTATACTGAGTCTACGTATTGACGTGCTTTTTGATGCAGTAGTTTATCTTATTAAATTGTAATTGTATTTAATTTGACACGTACCCATTGTTTAATAGTTGTATTGTTTTGATCAACATTTTCGTTTGCTGTACTTGTTCCTGTTGCTTTCGTGAATGATGTCGCTGCTGTTGCTCTTGACAAACGTTTATTGAACTTTTACTGTTCTATTTTTGTATTAAATAAGTATTTTTTATCTTAAAGATACACATGTATGTACGTTAAGTAAAAATATCACAATCTATAGATAAACATATAAATTTAATTAATTTGTTACTGGTAGATGTTTTGCCAACAAGAGAGTATCAACAGCAATTAATTTTGTTTTTAATAATTTTAGTTTTCTTATATTTTATTGAGTTTTTAATTTCGGTTTAAATTCAATCTTTCTAATTTGTTTTTAATATTTTTATGAGTTTTTTTTTTAGTTTTGTAACTGATACCGGTATTTTACGTTTGAAATGCTGAGTTTGTGTGTGTTGTTTTGACGATCTGTTCGGCAACAAGCAACAGTTGCTACTAAAAATCTTTGGGCTGCAACAACATCTCTTATTTTCGATTTGTTTTTTTATTCAAAGCTCAATATTTATGTTTTTTTTTTCTTTATTTTATTTTATGTATTATTTTTTCACACTCGCGCGTTTATGTTGTCTGTCTGTTAATTTTTCTGTTTCTGTTGTCGTTCAAAAGTTGTCTATTAGCGATAAGATAAGACAGGCCCCCGTCAGTAGTATGTTGTTGGTTTACTTAAAGAAATTAATTTTGGGATTCCAAATTGACTGCGATAATGTACCTATATGACCACTTTAATGTATCTAAAATCTACAAATAAATTTATCTATATGTGCAGCAGTCACTTTAGTTTGTTTATTTGCATTATTTTTTGCTGCTTTAGATGCATTTACAGTTCAAATTCCTAAATGCATTTATACTGTACGCTTGTGTAAAATTTTTTGCTTTCTGTTGTTATTGCTGTAATTTCATTCTGATAACAGCTTGCAAGTGTGTATTCCGTAATCGGTTTAAGTGGCGACCCCTTAAATTGTTTTTGTTATTGTTACTACACCTATAAACATACAAACGTATGTATGTATTTACATTCAGCTGCTTAATAAGCGTTCATTGCATTAAGTCAAACGTTATCTCTATTTTCCAATGACGTTTATCATTTATATAAAGCACATACGGTTATGCTTATAATACGATATACTACAAGTTAGAGTTGTGAATATTTTTCTAAATGTGTTGCAAATTTGGTGTCAAATTTTTTCCAGTTCTCCAGTAAATCTTTTCCTACTGAATCAATTGTAATTCAGTAGGAAAAGAGTGATAGACACAAATATGAACTAACCTCTCTTAAAGTTAATATTTCTCGCATTATTGTCGTATATGCTGTATAATCGTAAATTTATACAAAAGGTGCGTTCGAAAACCCAAAAATGTTTACTAATTTTTACTGAACATTACCTCATTTTACTAAATTGCTTTTGCGTAATCAAAAAACAGTAAATGAGAACACAAATTGAGAGCGTGCAGTGACAGTTCTTGACTGACTATTTTGTAGTAAGATTAAGTAAAACAAAATGTAAACAAGCAAAAGTAAACAAACTAAAAGCATAAAAATTGTGAAAAAATTATTTTAAAAAACAATTTGAAATAAAATTGAAACAAAAACAAAAAGTGAATAAAAATTAATTAATTAAAATTTTATATGGGTCCATATCAACTTTTATAATTTTTTTTTTTTTTTTGGTTGTTAAAGTGTAAAGTAGTTGGGTACTAAGTTGGTATATACTGCACTTGTTTTTTAAGTAATCAATAGCAAAAAAAGGTTTTTGTGTACATTTGAAAAATGTAACTTGACACAAATTAGCAAAACCAAATAAAATAAAAAAAAGCAAATATGTATGAAAGATACATAAAATAATTTGTTCGCATTTTCCAACATGTTCGTGTTATAAAAATTATTTAATCGAGCACCGATAAGAAAACGAGTTATAGCTACTCAACTAAGAGTAATTAAGAGTTAGTTGCCATCTATTCCCTAAATTATATAAATTTTTACAAATTTTCCGTTCGCTTCCTTTTTGCGCAACAATTTGTTAGAGTATTTTTCCAGATAACTCATTAATTACTCATTCACTGCGTTTTACTGTAAAATACTCGAACGCACCTAATGTTGAATTTTTGTTGTTGGTAATTTTCATACAAAACTGTGATATAATTATACGATTGAATTTTATATGTTTTGAAAAATGTTGTACTTATACCAGGCCAGGAAATGTTTGATTTGCTTAGTGAATTTGTTAAAATCTTTTTAGGAAGTGATTACAAACACCACAAATTTATTTCTTCTGAATGATAAATATCGAGCCCTATTTGCGATTGTATCGTCAGCGACAAAGGAAGTGCAGCACTTTATTTAGTTTCATGTTATGCATTTATTTATTTTTAAAATTATAATCGCGCATTCAATAGTTTTCAAGTGCATGCTGAGATAGAGCTGCAAAACTATCGATAGTAGGCCCAATCGATAGTTAGCTTAAAAAACTATCGATAGTATCGAAACAATTTTATGTGCCACTGCTGTGGAAAGGGTAGTGACTGAACGTGGGGAACAATGAAAAAGTTTTAACCCTTCATTTACAGAAAGCGTTTTCAGGTGTGAAAGACCAGCATATTCACTTCAAATTTCAGTGTTATCAGTAGATCATATAGATATAGAAACGGTTATATAACATCAGTGTTGTTAGTGTTTTTTACCTTCGACGTCAAAATATTAACCTTAAATCAAGAAATTTAGAAAGGAATTTTGTAAATACCTTCACCTTGCGTTGAAAATTTGTTCATGTAAAATTTTTATAAAATTATTTTTCAGGGGGCTGAAGTATTTTACAAAATAACCCCATTAATTTTTTTAAGATTTTTCGTTAAAGCAATGACAAAGAGGTTCAAAAAAAAATTCGCCAAAAAAACCTACATCTAATAACCCTGTCTGGCAATCATTGCTTAGCCACCGAATTCAGGTAGCTACTATTTTTTTAACTTGTTAATAATTATTATTATTTTCAAAAACTAAATTATTAAGTGCATAATTAAGGTAACACTCTTTGAATTAATTTAGTTTATACAACGTAGGTACGATTAACATTATTTTAATATATATTTGCACATAATTAGGAAGAAGTGCTTAAATATATTTTATTTTAGATTTAAAGGTGATTTTTGAAATTTACTCCATTTATAATATAATCATTACTTATCTGCGGTTACTTTTTTTTAAGTTTATGTTTCTAATCATTCCTAATGCCACAGATCGGAAGTAAACTTAAGATTTCATTCCAAATATTATTGCATTGGCAAAAGATATGCAAAGAATTATTTTGCTATTACTTCTTGAAAAATCGCACAAAATAATTGAAACATTGCGCATGTGTACTTTTGAACCTGAAGATCTCAATGGTGCAGTAACTCAAATTTAGATAAAGAAAACTCAAGTTTTTTTTTTCCTTTTTGCCACAGAATTAAAAAAGCTTGCTAAAAACGCTGTTAATCTATTTTTTAGTTATTTTGAAAATTTTCCGATAGTATCGATAGTGATAAAACCTATCGATAGTCCTCCAAAAATAAAACTATCGATACTATAGTACTAACTTGTTTTGCAGCTCTATGCTGAGATTCAATTTACAGTAGAACCTATGGTTAACGATAGTTTAAATGATGTCGCTTACGATATAATTGCAAACAGGGCTCGATATGTGTTTAATTCATTCAAATTACTTTTCATAACTATTTTAATTTAACCAAAAATTAAAGCTCCCATTTCTGTTTTCATTTCGCTAGTTGCCGACAGCCTTCGCCTCCCGAATTGCGCTGGTGTCAGCATTATTTATACACGTTGTTAGCTGCCGACAGCCTTCGCCTTCCGAATTGCGCTGGTGTCAGCATTATTTATAATCGTAGTTAGCTGCCGACTGCCTTCGCCTCCCGAATTGCGCTGGTGTCTGCATTAATAACCGTAGCTAGTTACCGACAGCCTTCGCCTTCCGAATTGCGCTGGTGTCAGCATTATTTATAATCGTAATTAGCTGCCGACTGCCTTCGCCTCCCGAATTGCGCTGGTGTCTGCATTAATAACCGCAGCTAGTTGCCGACAGCCTTCGCCTTCCGAATTGCGCTGGTGTCTGTATTAATAACCGTAGCTAGTTGCCTTCGCCTTCCTTAAACCAAGACAGTACGTTACTCTCTTTCCCCGGCCACCCCCCTGATCGTCGCCGCCCGATCCTTACGCCGCAACAAAATCCGCATTCCAGCACCACACCAGTCTACCCGTTTTCGCCCTAGTTCCCGTCTGCAGCTGCTCCGCATCATCAGAAAGCCGTCGTAGATTTAAGTATTTTACGTAGATTAAGGTTTCGTAAATAAAGCTTTGTTCATATTTTTATATAATCATACACGAAAACATCACGTGTTTCATTTCAAAAGAAGCAGACCTTCGAACTGACCCTGGACAGACTGAGTCATACCTCAGCTGGGAAAGTAAAGTGCGTTACAATAACACTAAAACGTACTCACAACAATCCTAAATGGGATAACTTTCGAAAATCATTCCCGGAATTTCTTAAAGTAAGTATAAACTTCTAAAACCAAGTACAAAAAAGATTGAACTTTTCGTTGGTAGTGCCACTCTGAGAGTAAAATTACAAATTGAGCGTTTTAATCTCATATAACTTATCCAAATTTGTTGTAGCCACTACAACAACACCACACAAGTAGCTAAAAAACGAGTTGCTTGTTGTGTGTAGAAACAACAAAAACAACAGAACAACAGGCCACACGATCAATTTTTGTCTTTCAATCCCTTTCAATTTGCTCTCACTCTCATTTTTTTACTAAAACACATTTACACTTTTTAAATTGACTGCGAGATTGCTCTCAATTTTAACTATCCATTTATTTGGTAATTTTAGGTTCAATTTAACAGCTGATTAGAAGTTTAGTGAGCAAATTTTTCGTTTGTCAGTATAAATTGTTTTCTTGATGACATCTTGAAAGTAAATTGCTTAAAAATTGCGTGCAGCCTACGTCACAGCTTTCAATTTATGTAAATTTTGACAAACAGTATATGTAAAAGACTATCAACAAAGAGTTGATCGTGTGGCCTCAGGGTTAATCAATTTGACTTTTTAAACTTTAAAAAGTAAAATTTTCTTGCCTTCAATTTCTCACTTCTCATTTAGTTTATATTCTAAGCTAAATATGTACATTAAGTTTTTAAAGTAAAAATCATATCTGGCATGATTGTGGTGTTTTATAATTGGAACTTTGTAATGCTAGGAACACAACTAGGGCGAACGAGGAATTTTTGGCCGCGAATATTCGTCGCCAAAAATAAAAGACGTTTGTGTATATGAAAATGCACACAATCAGGGCGCCGGCGAAAATTCGCCATACGCGGCGAACTTTAAATAGATTTAATTATATTTCATACGCCGGCGAACGACGAACAAATCAGTACTAGGTGACCATGTTTGGTTTTAGTCAAGAAGTATTTTAGTAAATAAAGTTACTTTTTACTTTAATAATTGTTTTTTTTTTTTTATTGTATAACACATAAAATAAGTATACAAAGTATTTTGCTATAAAAATAGTTTTTAGTTGTGTTTTTGATTATGTTTTTATTTTTAAACATTATTTTTTTGAATATGGTCACACTATTCCTCTCTCTTTGCACAAACAGTAATCAACTTTCTCAATTATAAAAGCTGCCAGCTATTCGTCGTTATTGTGCTTCATACAACGAATTCACTCAGCAAATTTTTACGAAAAAATTCGTCGTGTTGGGCGAAATTCGTCGTTAGTCCCAATTGTGTTCCTAGCATAAGGTGTGAAACAGGTAAGTTAATTAATTTTAATAATACTCTTCTTCTAATGACAGGTTTGATTTATTTAAATTACGAATTCGGGATTAAATCAACTTTATAACACTTGACTCAAGTTCATTTTGAGATTGATTCAATTTCAGTTTTACTTAAATCAATCTCATTTTCGGATTATTTTAAGTACGAATCCGGGATTGAATCTTGAATCAATCTTTCTGTACTTGATTCAAGAAAATCCATACTCACCGTACTATTGATACCGCTTCGGATTGATTTGAGTACGGATGGATTGATTTTTCTTTTGAGTGTAAAAATAAATTTGTTGATCTTCTTCAAAGTGAATTGACTATATACATATGTGAATGGAATTGACAAGTTTCTTTTTTGACATATAGCTATACGACAAAGTAACGATACAACACATTTGTCTGTTCACAAGTGCATAAACAAAAATCATATGTTTTAAACAATAAGCCATACGACGGAGCTTGTGCATTGGACAAGTATTTACCAGGGACCGCAACAGCTATAAGTGATATTAAAAAAAGTTCTTTTTATAACTGTTATTTTGTGTTTTAAAAACAAAATATTCATCTAAAAGAGTTATTTTTCAACGTAAGGTACAGAGATCGAATAAAACTCTTAAAAATAAAGTTTTAGTTAATAGTCAAGGAATAAAACTATTTATGTTAATTGACACCCAAAACTTGCCGCTGGTCAGATCATTTCAATTTGTAAAGCAGTGTAATCTAATCAGCTTGATCGTCGGGCACGTGATAAAAGAAACACCGACAGTCAGGTGGGTAAATATGACCCTAGTTTTTTTGACATTGTATTTTGCATAATTTTTAAAATTTGATAAACGTATCTGTAAGCAATATATACATGACTCGTTTAGCTATTTGTTATGTGCAAAAAAAACATATTTAAACTGTTTTCAATTTTTTCATTTATTAATTTAAAAAAAACAATAAACGAACTTAAAAATATAAGGAACTTCAATCAGTCTAATGCCATAAACTTAAAATCTAAAAAAACAAAAAATAATTGCTAAATTCATCACATGGGTGTTAATTATATATTAAAAAGTATAATTTTCTTTATCTTTCTGCAAGGAGTTTGAGCATTCGTTACAATAAGGAGCTATATGTTCAGAGCAGGTTGGGTCACATTTACCTTTTCTTAGTTGACGGTCAACTATCTCTGCTCACGTTCAATCAACTGAAACGAAATAATAAACAACATGCAAAAACGATACACTCCAGCTACTGAGAAATTTGGCAGCGTCGCAAAACGTTGAAAAAAGTTACACAGCAATTTAAGAGCATATGGGTCATAATGACCCAACCTGCATGACGCCGGGTTAAAAAAGAAGGAAATAAGCCAACTAATTAGAAGGAATAAAAATAAAAATAAAAGTCCTTCAAAGAGTTTTATTTTATGACGTCAAATGTAAGAAAAGATAAAACCTGAGTGTTTAAAATTGTATTCGCTTTACAGTCTTATTTGTATAATATTTTTAGCTATTTTTAAGTCTTTGGAAAAAGGTTTCCTGACGATTATCAAAACTAAGAATTGAAAAGTTAGCACGTCATAAAGAAATCTTATTAATAATAAATATTGTATTCCCAAAAATAACTTTTGGAAATGAGTTTTATTTTAGGCGGAAAAAATAAAACTCTTTTAAACAGTTTTATTTTATAAAGGGAATAAAACTCCTCAAAAAGTTTTATTTTATGTCAGCGAAATAAAACTCTTTTTGTAAGAGTTTCATCCGAACTTCCATTTTTTCGTTGAAAAATAAGTTTTAACTGTGGAGTTTTAAAGATCACCATAAACTCTGAAAGAGCACATCTATACGTATCTATTGGTAGTATAGGCCTCCGTTGACTCTTATATGGATAGTTTTTGAGTTTAAATTGATTAGATAACTGTTAGTTACGGTCCCTGTTATTTTCTATTTACAATCAACATTATTTACTATTTGTGACCGCACACAAACGAACGCGCTACATTTTAAAAATCTTGACCTAATGTATATAAACGCGTCAAATTACCCAAAACAATTGGTTTGGACACTTTTAGTTTTCTCACTACATCCTTCAAAAACTTGCAATTTCTTTTAAAGAAAATAATTTTCTTTGAATCGAATCAGCGTTCAGCATTCAAAATTTTCTTAAATGTTAATTTTTTCCTTTTGTCAACATCTCTTACAGAAATAGTATTTACTGAATTTTTAGAATCTAAACCAACAAGTATTTTATGCAGCTGCCCTGCGTATAAAAGCTTTAACATTTTTAAACCAAGTGGGAACACAATTTTTTATTTCTTAGTTTTTACAAAATAAATCTGTACCGCAATTCTGCTACTTTTTGAATTTAACTACCGATATAGTTAAGTTACGAGAAATTTCGGTTACTTTCAGGTCTTTGTTATTCTCTATTTTAATTAAACAAATATTTTCCTTAAGAAATATTAAATACAAATATCTGTAAAGATGTGAAAACGTCAACGCCGAAGTTTTTTTAAATTAATCTTCTTCTTTATACATAAAATTCTCTTGTCACGGTGCTTGTAACTGAACTCCTTCGAATTGGCTTGACCAATTATTAAAAAATAGGGCAAGACTAACGTCTTAACTAGAAGGCGTAAGATAGGGCAAACGGGGTAAAAGCTCCCCCTCAATATATCTTCATAACTAATCAACAGATTTGTTTGAAATTTGGCATGCAGATATCAGAACATCTGGAAGGAACTATAGCTACAAATTAGTATTATTTAGAGATTAAATAGGGCAAGAGGGCTAAAAGCTCTTCCCCTCTATATCTTCTTAACTAATCAACCGGTTTTCTTAAATTTTGGCATGCAGACACTGTCAAATCTGAAAGAAACTTAAAGATAAAAAATTTTCTAGAAATTCCAACATTTTGGGCGTAAAATAGGGAAAACCGGGTAAAAGGAAACGAGTTAATGTAGAGACTCCCCGTACTCATGTCTTCTTAATTAATTATCCGATGATAGTTTCAAGTCTTGAAGAAACTAAAGGCTATAAATTTTAAGAATTAGGGAGTACAATAAAGCAAAATGGATAAAAGCACCCCTCCTATACCTTCTTAAAGTACTATTTTGGCAACGAAAAATCTGGAAGTTGACGATTTAAATTTTAGGATACAGCAGTCTTATCACTTAGTATCATACTAATCGATCGATGCAGTTAGAGAAGTTAATGAAGCTGTAAATTATCCAATAGAGGTTTAGAACTCTCAGGATTTGCCAGGCATGCCACCACAACTTCTACGGTTTTGCAATGGTACACAACTGGTCATTAAAAAATTTATGAAAAAGGTTATCGAATCCACCATTTTGAATGGTAAATTCCGAGACGTAAATGTTTTGTCCCCACAAACTCCGATAATGCCCACAGACATCCTAATTGGCATTTGCAATGACAATGAATAAGTTGCAAGACCAAACCAAAGCCATCGAGCTTATTTGTGTTGGCTAAAGACCGAATGACAAAAAATATCGTACACGCAATTGCTCTTCGTAATGAATATTGATTATCTTTGTTTGATTTTCGTACTTCAGGTATGGCTATGTTTTTTTTCATCGCCGATCATGGTATAACGCACTTCATTCCTCTTTTTAATATAAATACCATCCTCGCACACTTACAATACATTCTTTAATAATTGAAACAAAAAATATTCACTAGAAATAAGAAGTGCTGATGTGTGTAACAGATTAAAATATTGGTCCTAGACCCACCTTAAAGTATACCGATCAACTCAGAATCACTTTTTTAAAGATGACCGTCCGACTGGCTGCCATGTTGGCTGGCTGTCCATGTTACCTTGTGCGCAAGGTACAGGTCCCAATTTTGAAAATTTAATGAACTTTGGTTCATAAGTTCTAATTGGCACAAGGACCAAGCCTATTAAAAATGGGGCGAATCGGTCCATAATTTCATATAGCCCCCATACAAGAACCTTCCCGGAATAGGGTCTTTGGACACATGAGCTATGCAGTTTTAAAAAAAATAGGACCGCGAGGGGATTTCGAGGGGCAATTTCTGCCTCTTTGAATCTATCTAACAAATTTTAATGAAATTTAAAACATAGATAGATCCCCATTCATATACCAACATTAGCAATGCATATATCAAAGGCTCAGCACAGAACAAGAGACCAAAGCTGCTCTATTTTATTTTGAAAGCCAGCATTCGATTTTTCGGACACAGAGATCATATGAAGTAATGAGCTATGAGGCACATTTTTACCTCAATGGTCAAGTTTTTTCATTATTTATTCTTTAACGGCCTAAGTTATAAAAAATAAAGCATGTCAATAAGCTGACATGCTTTATTTTTTATAACTTAGGCCGTAAATATTAAATATAAACAAAAAATAATTAAACAACTCTTATTCTAATATGTTATTTTATGACCTGCCAGTGCCAGACGAAAATGTTTCCCTTCACGGTTTCTTTAGGTGTTTAGCGCTCTTATAACCGGATGAGTCCTGCAGTATTTCTTCTCCTTAAGTAAGTTTTAAATATTTCACTGCATATTTCGTAATCATTGTTTTAACTATTGGCACATTGAGATCATTATAATTGCTTGGGTTTTTAACATACCAGGCGGCAGCTGTGATAATTCGAAGAAGTTAATTTTGGCGCCTTTGAATATTTTCGATATAAGACGCCGAGGCAGTGCCTCAGAACTGAATACTGAAGCACCAGATTGGCTTTAAGATGGAGTTGTAACGTAGAAGTTTGCAATCCAGACTAGGTCTATGTGCCTCAACTTTTGTATGATCCATACATACATATGTATTGATTGTCACAAAGCATTTGAATATTCAAAATAGTGAGAAGTGGTTATAAAATTCTACATAGGAGGCATTATTCGTCAAGCGGACATACAAAAACAAAATTTGTCCAAAATTTGTTCTACTAGATATGCATGTGTGTGCCAAATATTTTTTTATGATGTTTATATGTCGAGTTATGGGGTGCTAAAGTGTTGCCGATTTTGAAAAATGTTTTTTTTATTATCATTCCGAACTAGAACAAATTAAGATAAGTGGTTCTTATAGGATTTGAAAAAAAATTCATCTGCAAAACCGGAGATGACCAATTTAAATTAAAATTTGTTGAACTTGAATACCTTTTTTTTACCAAAATGAGTCTAAGGTGTCCTTATGGGATATCCATAAGTGTAAGTTATGCAAATTTCTTTACAGGCGCAAAACACTTTTAAGCCGGAAGTGATCATTTTGAATTCAAATTTTTCTAACGTAGCCCATTTTTTTTATTTCTATAAATACGAAATTAGTTCTTATAATACTAATATTATATTAGTTTAAAAGATACGTATACAACTATCCATAGTTGTTGCCCTGTTAAACCCTAAGTGACTAGTTTAATTTAAAATTTTTTCAAGCAAATTTCGATCTTGTTTGAATATTGACGTCATCCGTCGTCAATGGCGGTGAGAGTAAAACGGCAAACGCCTCTGAAGAGATTGTGTGGTTTCAATTGAAACTAGTCAGGGCAACCTGTTCGTGAAAACCTGGGTTCAATTCCCAGCTCAGTCAAGAATTAAAAATAATCAATAAATTTTAAAAATGTTGTAAAAATTCCTTTGTTCATAAAACTAATTTAATGAAAATTAAATTCAATGAACTTAAGCCTGATTAAAATATGGATATTTGGATTAACAAGTTTTTTAAATTGTAAACCTTTTTGCGTTGTCCTCATTTTATTGTAAAAGTTCTGAAATGGGATCTTAATAAGTTTAAAAGTTATGCAAATGAATGAAGAAATTTAGGTATTTTCGTAACCTCAATATTTGTATGGGGTCCCCCAAAGGCGTGGAAATAAGGAATAAGCACGTATTGAGGAAATACTTAGGAGGAAAAACTTATGGAGGTCGGCCATACATTTTATAGGAATTTATAGGAATAGGAATTTTTCTTCAATATATATGAAGATTAAGACGGCATTAAGAAAATTATGCGTTTGTTGTTAGAAATGGTGTTTTCAAGGGGGCTACGATGTTAAATACTTATATCTCCGGAGATATAAAGAAAAAAACTAAAATTTGTCTTTTTTTGTGTGCTGAAGAGTATATAAGATTCGGCAAAGCACTTTTAGTTGTTTTCTTTTGATGAGCTGTTTCGTGTGGAGTTATTTCACGCTGCCGTTACTTATAAAGGTGTCTGTACACGGTCAAATTGCTTGACATCACGGCGAATTCACTTATGTACGTGTGCTTGACCTAATTTTCGCCGACATTTTTAAATTTTTGATTTTCCATCTAGCATCGTCAAATACTACCATAGCGCTTGATGAGAAATCTTGACAGCGTACAGGCTCTTAACATCCGAGTACCAAGGCATTTTACTATCGCCAAAATGATCTGTTTTTTATTGCTTCGTGATTTTATCATAAAGGGGTATGCACACGGTCAAGCATTTCTCATCAAGCGCTATGGTAGTACTAGTAAAAATGTGTTTGTATGTGTGACACTGACGATGCAGGATGGAAAATCCAAAAAATTTGATATGACGGCGAATATTATGTCCAGTACACGTACACGATTGAATTCGCATGCATGACAAGCAGTTTGACCATGTACTGACCCCCGTAAATTACCATAAGATTAGGCTGAATGGGCGCAAACTTTAAATTAAATTTTAATTAAAACGTGTATACCCGTGACGCAAACCCTTAAATTTAAAAAGAAAACTTGATAATTCCAGAAACTAAGGGGTATAGAGATATCAGTTTCGAAAATATTCTCCAGGCAATTTCCCAATAGACCAAACTGATTTATTAAAAAAAATTAAAACAAGTTTCGATTTTTTTCAACTTAACCAACTATTTAAATTTTATTTGTTTAACGTTTCAGTTTTGCTTTCAAACACTATTTTTTTTAATCTATATATTAAAAATACAATTTTTACTTAATAGTTATGTATGTATAGATGTGTGTGCATGACTGAATACGTGCATGTATTCGATTATCTATGGGTGTGTGTATTTATGCATTGGTTAAGTGATTTTATTGTGTATTTATGAGATTTGTAAAATTAAGATATCGACAAACAGACAGTTAAACGCAATACGTTTGAATTAAGAAAACTTGATGCGCCTAGTGGTATGTTATGGAATTAATGTAAATATATATTATAAATAAGCAGTAAAACCCAATTCTGCCCATTTTCAATGCACAATCAATTATTGTAGAGAGTTCACTGATATTGCTATTGCAATTTCATATTAAGTATAAAATTTTATAATTCCTTTCATTATAAATAAAAACTAAATTAATAAACATATATTCGAATTTTATATTAGTAATTGTACAATATAATGTTTATAGTAAATAAAATGAACATTTATTTGTAGATACTTTAGCCTCAACTATTTTAAACTTATTAACTATATAATTTTTTTTTTATATAAAACAGCATTATGACCTGTTTTAAAGTGAATTTTGTTAAATAAATTTTTTATTTGTTATTTTCTTTTTCAATAAAAAGGTACATTTATCTCTGCATTTCATATGGCATTTTGATTTTTAATATATGTATGTATGTATTTTAAATTAAACATAAATATTGTAAACATAATAAAGAAAATAGTTTTGAATATTAAGTTATAAAGAATAATATAATTTTGCTGTTCGTGTAAGAAAAAATTTTTTAATTTGAATTTTCTTTTCGTTTTTAAGTTCATTGTAAAAAGTGTGATGTTTATTTTTCATTTCATACAAACAAAAATGTTCGCTTATTGTCTTAGAACAATTTTTTTCTTAAAGTTTTTCATCAATGTTTGAAATAAATATACTTTCCTAAATTTTAAAACAGTATTGGTATGTTAAAATAATTCACAATTATAATGAAAAAACTATAAATTTAAGGTTATAATAAGTTTATAGCTTTCATTTTCTTAAAAACTATTTTTATTATATAAAAACAATTATAAACTATTCACAGCAGTTTATTTTTTGTCTTATGAAACATGTTTTTAATAAAACATAAATGTTTGATATCAAAACAATATTTTATTTTTTTTTTAGTAATTTTATTAACGGAGTAATATACATTTTTTATGTATTATAATTTCTTAGCATAATAAATAAGAATTTTTCGAATAAACAAGATATTTAGCAAGAATTGTGCGTGTAAAGAAACCTTTGATATTGAATATTAAAACTAAATAAAGCCGCATGTACTAAAGAGCCGAGAATATTTGTCAAAAAATATATAGTTTGTAGATATATATATATTTGTTTGAAATCCAAAAGGCTAAGTAGGGAAAATGTTTTATTAAACTTTGAAATTATTAAATGTTTCTTTCTGTGATCCCTAATATTTAAATTGTAAACCCACAAAGAAAATATTAATTAAATTTTTTCCATGGGGAGGGGATGAAATAAGAAAAGCCTGTTCTACCGACCAAATAAAGCAATTAGAATAAGAAATTGATAATTAAGATTAAGATGTATAAGAATATACAATGATATGATTTCTATGTATAAATGTGCAAAATGATTTTGATTTGATCAGGAAATGATGTAGAAAGGAGTCGCTTTATTAACTGTTGCCAATATCATAAAAATTAACTCAATAAAACAAGCAAAAACATTATCGAGCAGGTCTAAATATACAAAACCCTGTACCACATACGAGAAAATATAGGATTTCTTAGAAATTTGTTGTTTATATGTTTAGATACTATTAAAATACTAATCCTTGATAGCCAATATGTTCTGAGATTCGAATTTATTTTAATTAAAACCCAGTTGCTTTAATTCAAAATTTTACAGAGTTTAGCCTATTTAAATAATACGATAGTGAAAACATCTCTTTTAGTCAATATTTCAAAAAATCGCGTAAGTACAGAATCTTACAAACATATATTCTTCTACAACTTGCAGTCGAAGGCAGTAAAAGTAATTTTTGAACAACTTTTGATTTTACATGATAATTTTATTATGGACTGATAGTCACAATATTTAAGTCTACAAAAAACCTAATTACAAGGTTCCCCATGTTCAGCAAACTAAATGTTTATTTATTATATTTCCATGTTACGTGTACATATACTAAATAAATAGGCGACTAACTTCTAGCAAATTTTCCAGGGCAGACAAAAACTTATAAAGTTTTTTATTTCTAGCTTAAGAAGCAAACCTTTATTTATTTAATTTATTTTCCAATATTCTATGGAAACCGAAATTGAAGTAAATGTTTTCCTTAGTCGATGCGGCGTCTCTTTATCTTCTGAACGGTATCAAAATATCATAAAATGTATAAAATGGACTAACCAGGCTTACACTCTTACTCTCAGCTTAGAAAAGCAGATCCGAATTAACAAAGACACTACTTAAGGCCAAAAACTTTTGAAATATTTATGGACTTTGGTATTATACGTATGCGCCGATTTAGACATTGAATGAGTCAGTAGGTATACTTAGGTGTACATATATCAATTGCGTTATTTCCAGATATTATAAACTCATTTGAAGTAAGTGTTGTGTAATTAAACCATTTATCGGCTAGATTTTGTAATTTTTTAAGATGTTTATAATTTTTGTGTTATCAATATGAGCTCAAGGCTTAAATATTAATATATAAAGTGATAAATTATTTAAGAATATGATTTAAAGCTGATTTATTCTAATAACATCAAAGGGAACAACTTATATAAAGAGAATTCATTTTATGTTGTAAAATTCCTTCCTTCATTAAAATATTTCAATAAAATGTTAAGTTATGTTCATAAGCCTAATTAAAGAAATATCAAAATTTTTTTTAAAAAAAAGATAAATAGTTTAAAAAATTTTACTTATTTGGTGTTCACACTATGAAAGGTTTCTTTCAGAAGTCCGACTTTATTGGTGAGAAGGGAGAGAAAAATTCATGTTCTATTCTCCTCTCATCGATAAATCACAATATTCTGAAATAACACTTTCATAGTCGGATCACAGACTTATGTTCATTTAATAGCTACAAAAAACTAATAAATATAGAGAAAATAATAGACTGCTTTATAATTTTATTGTAAAAAAATATTTTATATTTTTTCACTAATATTTTATAACTTTTTGCTAAACATTTAGCCACTTTTGTTTAAGAAGCAACATGCATTCGGCGCAGCATCTAATGTACCATTTTTGGTGGATACAGGTAAACCAAATCTATTAAGTTTTTTGGACAACTCAAATTAAGAGAAGTTTTTGTTTTAGTTAAAATTTTTACATCTCTGATTTTTAGGATCTTAATTAAATTTTCCAAATTTGTATTAAAATATTAAGAATTGCTTATAATGTTCGGGTTTTTATAAAGTCACTGTTGTATTTGCTCCCTAAAGTATGCTTTAAGTTAAAAAAGAAATGAATGGGAATAAATACTTAACTAGGTATATGATTAAACAAAATAAATCTATGAAAATTAAAAAAAGTAAACGTTTAAAATACATTTCAATTTGGTTTTTTTTTATTATTTTCATTTATTTATTTGATGCTTTTTTTTAAACATAGAATTAAAAGTGACAAGCAATAAATAACAAAACAAAGAATCAATTATAAGTTTGTCATTTGTTCACTAAAAATATATGTATAATTGTTGTAAATAAAACATTTGTGTATTTAAAAAAAAAAGTAGTTTGTTTTAATCATTTTATTAATTAACAGGATTTAACACAGGTTAAAAACAAATTAAAATCTTTAGAGTTGAACTCTGCTTGAAATGCGTTCTAAATCTCAATCTAATTAAAGCGAAGTAAAATATTTAATTGTCCTGCATTAAGCGGGTATTACATGGTTATACTTGGTATGCCAAACATGGTATGTGGGGGAGAATTCTCTGTTATTACACTATCATGACAAGTATGTCACACATCATTATACAAGTAATCACTGCATGCTGAAGTTAGATTTTAGGAAGTTTTTCCTAAGCATTTTTGCTTTATATGTTTATTGTGGTATTTATCACGTTTTATCTGCCCCAATTCTGGTTGACTTTCATACACGCATTATACAAGGCTTCTTCACACTTTGCTTACAAATGAAATTCGCACTGTATATGGCAGAAGAGCTATTAACACGCTACTACATAAAATGTAATGGCTCGTCTAAAAAGCACTATTAGATGAGCCATCATATGATGCTGGCATACCAAGTATGACAGTATAATACCCGATTTAGAGGTTTTTAAAATATTATTTTTTCAACAAAAAAAACTTATTTATATGTTCAACTATCTGGTTAAGTAAATTAATTTACAGAATATATAATTATATATAATCATTTGTATCAACTAAAAATTTAATACAAATTCTCTCATAATATTTTATGATTCTTGACGATTTTGTTTAGGTTTAGGCTTATTTAGTTTGTTTTTATTGTTTATCTTAAAAACTAATTACTTAGAACTAAAACTACATAATTTTTTAATTTACAAATACTTTTAAATATCATCAGTAGTTTATCCTTATCATTCTTATCATACGTTTGCAAACATTTTTTTTTTTTAATTATAAACCGATTAATTAATTTGTTCATGTTTCTAAAAATTTACAAATACACACATTCAAATTTGAATTTGAATTTGAAGAAGTATTTTATTGAGTTATTTTTTAATTTTAACTTTAACTTACTAAGAGTTGAAGGTAAAATTGAACAAAATAATATAGATTATGAATATTTCTACTTAAATTGATGATTATAATTAATGAGAGAGAGAAGGAGAGAGAGGTTTACAAATCGAATACTTCCATTTTAAACGGTTTTTTGCTTGTTGGCACATCCAAATGATTGCCAGTGACACGCATCATTGCTGAACGCATTGTAACCGGTTTGTCATCATCATCATCATCATCGGATGCATCACTGTGTGTTTTAACATGCCCTCCTAATGCTTGACCACTGTAATCATCATCATCATCATCCTGTAATCATGATTGCGAAATATATCAAAAATGATTTATTAATTTCAATAAACATTAAATTATAGATTAACATGCGAATTTATATAATAGAAATATAAATAGAAAATTAATATTTGGCTGAAAAATAAAACTTCATTCTTATTTTAATCTAATCGGATATTTAACTTTACACTGCAAGAAAAGTTTACTACTGAAATTTTCTTATCAGTAATGGATCTAAAATTTTCAAGATATTTGAACAGGAGTATTCATCTTTTAATGTTCATAATAAAAATACCAGCCCACAATTATATACAGGGTGGGACATAAGTAATGTCATGATTTAATAATTGAATACATTTGTTGTTGTTTTTTTAACAAACTTTGAAAAACTTATAAAATTAATAATGGAAAAACTCAGCACAGAGCAAAGAACCAAAGTTGTTAAATTTTGAATTGAAAGTCAGCATTCGATTATTCAGACATAAAGATCATATGAAATAATGAGCGATGAGACCCATTTTCACCTCAACGGTCACGTGAATAAACAAAATTGCACATAGATGAACCTTTTCTTTTTGGAAATGTTCTGCAAGCAATGAAAACAATGGGCATAATTTTAAAGATATTCCCCCTTATGCAAAAAAAGTTAAAGTTCACATTAGTTAACCAAAACATAAAAACTTATTCACTTTTGCTGGGACTAATGTGTTGTTTAACTCATGTGAACTTCAACTTTTTTTTGCATAAGGGGCATTATCTTTAAAATATAATGAGTACATATTTCCAAACTATAGTCTTAATTTTAATAAATGACAAGGTTAAATAAAATCAGAAAGAAAAACACTATTCACTCAATAATTCATAACATTACTTATGCGCCACCCTGTACAGGAGAAATTAATGCCGATGCCAAAATTTCTAGAGTAATGATCACTTAATTGCACAACGTTTATAAACATGATATTGGTAAAATTAGGCGAGTTTTTTCTTTAGTCAAGTATTTATCGATTTATTTCTCGTTTGAAAGCACCAAAATACGCACAGAAAAATTGTTTGCCCCAATTAAAGCATTAATCCAAAATAAAATCATTGTTAATTAAAAATTTTATCAAGTGCATTAAACGTTTAATCAAGTGAATTAAACGTTTAATCAAGTGAATTAACAGTTTAATTGATAATATTAATTTAACCCAATTTAACGTTAAATTCACTTAAAAAAACTTTAAATTCACTTGATTGAACGTTTAATTCACTTGATTCAATTTTTAATTAAAACTGATCTTATTTCTGATTAATGCTTTAATTGGGGCAAAACTTTTTTCGGCTCGTGTAAATAATAATAATAAGCGACGAATCATATATACAATTTATTCAAATAAAGGTCGAAAAACGATCTTATGTATATGAAAGTTTTAAATCGAGCTTTTCCCCAAGGTTACCATCTTTGGATTGAGAATTAAATTTTATGTTTTTTTTCGGGAATTTTATGCGGTACTCCTGGAATTTCTGTTAATAAAAAAAGGCAAAAAGGAGAACTATTTATTAGAGTCTTCATCGAATAACGAAGATAAGCAATCTAAGACCACGATTTGATATCTTCAATATCTTAGATGTAGACTATTCTTGAAAACATCATTTCTAGGGAAAACTAATGACGATTTATTTAGCTGGGGAGTTTAATTAAATGTTATATACGATAATAAGTCGAAATTCAAATTGTCTTTATTGAATTTTAGTTCATGTCTCTGTTGTAGCGTTGTACTTTTGAAGATCTAATAGCACAAAAGGTGCAATAGTACCAAATTTACTAACTCTGATACAAATATTTAGAAAAAGGATTATAGTCAAAATTATTTAAAATCATTTAAATGTTTCACGTTGAGCCAAATCGCCGATAACAAATGCAACATTGTAGTTCTACTATATATTGAATTGTTGCCCTTATCGTTAAAGAAATAAGTTCCAACGATTCTACTAGACCATTACCTCGCCAAATAGATAATAATATAATATAATTAAAAAATAATAATTGAATTAAAAAATTTCTCTTAAACATACATTAAGACACTTTCACATATATGTACATATAAAAAATAAAAATAATTTAAATAATATATTAAAAACTAAATGAATTCTTACATTTCTCAAGTATAAGAAAAATGTTATCATCAATAATCCAAAAAGTTATTGGGTCAAAGTTATCTCAAACTATATAAAATTTGCTTTTGATTTGATCTAACGACATTTGGGGTCTAACGTTATCGCAATTAACCGAAACTTTTAATCGTAATCGCAAAATATTGTTGAGATTTTTGCTTTAATCCTAAGTGACGTTTTATCATTTAAGTCAATAGAAGTGCGCCTAATCGATAATAACGAATAACTGATAAATTTTTATTTGTAATCGTCAGTAGGTTTAAAACATGATCAGGCTTAAAGCCTATAGGAGTTTCTGCACCGGCGTGGAAGTATCCTTAGACATAAACTTTCTTGAAACTTCCATTTACTACTCGGGAAGTCAAAACCACATAGTCGTGATGACAAAGTCTTAACGACCTCCAAAATTATGCGGCGCTTATCATTCCGTTGTCATCTGCTATTTACATGGAATGTATAAAATTTGCAAGACTATATGTAAAGTGTTTTTTTGTATCTATGGGAGGGAAAGCATCGCAAACCGAAAGAATATAGACGACCAATAAGTCTGATCTCTTCCCTCCATAAGACTGTTGAAAGTGTCACTGATATGCACATAATAATGTCGACTTCACTAAATGTCTACCTTGCAACATTCCTTAACCGAAGGTTGGTCTGTTAAAATGGTCCTTCGCTCGGTAGTGTGATAAATTGAGAAATCCCTTGAGTTCCAAGATTGCTCGCTCGTGGTCTTTCTCGATATTGAAGGGGCATTCAACAACGTCAAATTTGACTTCATTGTAAAATCTATGAAAAAGTGGGGCATCAATGTTCATATCTAGATATAGATGTATAGAGAATCTAATTAGGAGCACTGTCATTGATTGCAAAATGAGCGATACCAATATTAAAGGATTAGCATACCCCTCAGTGATGTTAAACTTAGGGAAAAATCCCTATTCGTAGGAATTTTATTCTAAAAAAAATGGCCGTAGGAAAAAGGACAGATATTTTGAAATGATAAAAATATAGGGAATTTTAAAAAATGTGGCCAAAACTGTATATATTTGGTAATCTTTTTCGATTTGTGACAAAAACACTAATAAAATTGTTGATACGGCAACATTACAAATTGTTAATTTTCTTTGGGTAAATGCTTGCCACTCATTTCAACTTTGCTTTTAAGGTAAATTTGTGAAACTCTCTTTTACAAGAATGTAATTTTTCAAACTAATAACAGATAACTTGTTTAATATGGGCATCAACAACTTTTAGAGTACAGCCACCAAAATGAAAAATTTGAATGGAAATTTTTCTCCTTTAGTCGATTTTAGCTATCTTTGATTTATCACTGGTACTGTTGGTGGATTATACACCCGAAATTGCTACCTGTGTATGCAAATGTTCCTTCACTTATACAGGGGCATTTGGTAAGTGCTTAATATAAACATACCATGTGGCTGAGCTCCAAAATTGGATGAGGTTGAGATCCACATAAAATTAGTGCTGATGCTCATGTAAATCGATTTTACAGTTGTCCGTCTGTCTGTTAAAATGGCGTTTCCGAAGACCCCAGAAAACATACATAGCTGGGTTGACAATACAAAAAATGCGTTAAAAATTGGGTTTTATTGGGTAAGTCGGTGGGGCACCTCCCATACAAATACAAATCCGAAAAAATGGGCTGGCTTGGCGGTTATCTGCAGCATCTCGCAAGTCTCGTATTGAGATTGCGAAGCATTTTAGAGGTTGTGTGGGTCCCAGAATACAGGGATTTTCATGAAATCCATACGAAAAGGATGTCTATTGGTGGATATTTTTCTACATAATTTAGTCGACATTTAATGCCTTACCGTGTGAGGCTCAATCACGATGGCTAAGTAAAAAAACCAGCTGTTTTGCCAAAACTTTATGGTCTTGGCCAACTAGAATTGCCCTGTTGGGTAATTTATTTTAGACTGGAATACGACTAAACTCTCTGTTCATTAGGAGATCGAAATGGTTGGAATTTGAAGTAATCTCCTTCTAGTAAGGATCCCTAGCTTCGGGTATTACAAGGGGACCGACAATGGGCCCTAGCGAACTGTTTTTGCGGATAACGGCTTCCTATAAAACCTAACCTCACTTAACAATACCCATACATATGATCTATCGCAATAGATATGCTAAGACCGCGTTTGCCGACTGTAAATTTAGAAATGTAAATGTAATGTAAACAGCTGATCGTCTTTGTTATATAGAAAGCAATATAAATGCTAAACTGCTTGTAATGTCACTTAACCGTAACGTGCCAACCTGTAGAAAATAGAATTTCATTACGAGCTTACGTGACAGTTGTAGATAGTGATGGGCTGCTTGAATATTAAATGGAATGCGGGTAAATTCAATCTTTTTCTTTGGTAGTTTTTTCAGTAATAATATCTGTTGACTTTTAACAACATAACTTAACATACATCCATATTATCAATAATACAAATATATTTTTAGATGTATAAAATAAAAAAAATGCATACATATACACAAACCATAAAAACTGTGGTTTTTAATGGTATCAAAATCTAATTTTGTGTATGAGCATTTTCAAAATAATATAAGTAAACGTGTATGTATATGCTATAATACATATGTATTTGTTTATTGTAAAACTATAATATAAAAAACAAATATTAAATTATTTATGTTTTTATTTATTTATACATACAGGAAGTACAGTTTAATTACCATTTAAATCACTTGGTACTTTTCCTGCAAAGCAGTCACCATTAGAACATTTAAATTCCCATCACGGTATGTGTTGTTTTATGTATACTAATACTTCTTTGTTTATGTTTTTGAAAAACAGATGACACGTTCTTACATTTTCTATAAGTGCACAAACAAGCTTATAATACGTTACGTTACGTTACATTACATTTACGGTCGACTAAAGCGGCTTTAAGCTTTTGAACAAGTAACTGGTCGCAATTTTAGGGATAAGTTGACAAAATTAAGTTAACAGCTCATTTCCAAAAGATGCCAAGTCAAAAAAGGGAGCTTTGCAGGAGATACAACATTCAGGTGTATGCTAAATAAGTACTTTTTTGTGCATAACTTTGGAGGGGCTTAGTAGATCAACATCAAATTTTGACAGAATTTTTGAATTAAGCTGTACAAGTTTTCTCCTGGTAAAAGGGCATTTTAACAATTTTTTTTGATTGTGTAGAGTATGAATTTGTTGGGATTGCAACAAAAGGGGTGTTATTGGTTTTTTTATATTAATTTTCAAAAAAGCACATATATTTTTAAAAACATCATAATGTGAGAATTCAATTAACATATATTTAATATATATTTTTTTACAACAAACATTTAAAATTATATTTATTTTAAAATAGTTCAATTAATTACCTTTTTAAGAGCATAATGAGAGTGTTAATCATACCAAACCAATTGAACCCGTGTATCTAAGTATCTATGAAATACGAGTTGTATGGATGTATTTTAGCAGTGGATGCGATTTCTTTACAAACGTTTCATTTTACGAACAAACAATTGAACAAATAAAATTGTAATTAAATTTACAATTTACAACTACAAACATATAGAAATTTTTACACGGATTCACCAATATGTTTTTTTTACTACGATAATAATTTTTACTTTCCAAAATCAGAGAAAGAGTTTTAGTACGAGTTATGTTTTTAATTAAATTATGATTTGTTAATTACTGCCAATGTTGTATCTAAAATTTTAAGTACATTTATCTAGGAATGAGCCTAGAGTTAGTATGTAATAAATATGTTTATTGAAAGTTGATTTGACTAGACTAAAATCAGATCTTATGCATACATGTTTTTGTTTTTTTTTACAAAATAATATTTTCATTAAATGTTGAGCTTTTAGCAGGAATTTTAAAGAATATTTTTTGTTAATTGGTTTTCTATGCTAAATGTTTTTACTTTATTTTGTTTAATACGTATCAATAATAATTAATTTCGATTTAATTTAACAATAAAACTACATACTCGTTTTTAAATATTTATTATTACATAATTATACTGTTTTATTAAGTTAATTTTTTTTATTTCGAGGTTTATTTTTTATTTTTATTTGTATAGTTCTTTTAATTTTGTTATTAAAATTTCATCATCGTAATCATCAATTTTCATCAATACGAAGTAAATATTTTTATTATTTTGGTTTTGAATTGTTTGTTGTTGGATGTTGGATGTTGTAAATAATTGCTGTTTAAAATATATTTTCTAGTTGTAAAATAGTTTTAATTTTCCTTTTTTCATTCTTTGTAAGTAGTTTACATAAGTTTTAAGGTTTTAATTTATATATATATATTTTATTTTTGTTCTTAAAACTTGGCTAAAGTTGTTAAGTTGTTTTAATTAATAATAAGTCATCAAAAGGCGCTCTTCCCTCTTACACATCATGTTAATGATCCAAGTGTGAAGATTTAGATTTGTTAATTGCTTTAATATTTTATATAGTTTTTGTCTATTCATATAAATTTAGTTGATGTTAAAAAGCACTTTTATTTATTTTATTTAATTATTTTTATTTTTTAACAGTACATTTTAATTTAATTGTTAATATTTTTTCATTTTAATTTTAAAATGACAATGAAAAGAAGAGGTGAGCGAGCGAGTCATGGTTTATGATGGATTTTTCTTGTTTGTGTCGTGAAGTTTGTGTGTTCTTTCGTTTTAAATTTCTTGTGTGGTTTCTGTTGATAATTGGTTTAGGAGGTTAAAGTTATTTTATAAAATTTTCTTTTAATAAAACCTTAACAAATTATAAAATAGGTATTTTATATATTTTTATTCTCATCCATTTGTCTTGTTAATGTTTTTGATGCTATGTAGATGTTTGATGTTATGTAGTGGATTTTTTTATTTTTATTTTTTTTAAAGCGTTTGGAATGTGTTGTTGCCGTCGTTTATTTTGTTATAATTATGTTTTTTCTATATTTTAATTTAATTCTGTACAAAAAAAATTTTATTGGGAAGTGGAAAAGAATAAAAAAGTACAAAGAAATACAATCAAAATACAGTAAATTGTTTAGTAAATATATTTAATTATTACAATACGACTCTTTTAAAAAAACCACTTAAAAGACAATAACTTTTTATAACAACAACAGCGAAAATTCGAATTTACAAAATAATACATAAAAAAATTCTTATTTCTTCATCCTTTGAAGACTTTTTATTTGTATGAAAGGAGTCTTACCAAAAAAAGTTGACCCTTTTGCGGTTGAATCAACAATTAACATTTCGCGTTTTATTCTAAAAACACTGTACAACAAAATGAAATTTTTTCAAAATCACAATGTTCTGCCAACTAATTCTTCTAGAGGGGTCTAAAAAAGATATACGCGTATCGGCGTTTTAAAAGTTTACATCGGAAACTCATTCCACGGCCTATTTAAAGTTGCACCCTTATGTAGTAAAATAACGTAGAAAATCGTGTGATACTTAGGTTTTTTTTATTCAGAAATTTACAAGCAACGTTTTGTTGGCATACACTAACCCTCTTATTAAAAACAGGGATGTATAAAGTTGAAATATTATGTGAAAATATTTGCCATGAAATTCTACTATCGGCGTCCGAACACACTTAAGTTGAAAATTTAATTTTAATACCAGAAATAAGCAAATACCAGGTTTCCTGCAGGGATGTGTAAAGGCCAGGTAAATAGTATACATATGTATTAGAAGTTGTCAGTTGTATTACATGTTTTCAGTTGGTTATATTTATTTTTACTTTGAGCCAACACTCAGGGATGTCCTCTACTAATGCTTGTGTTGGTATTAGGAAAATAGGTTATGATGATAAGGAAAGAGTAGTGTTTGTGGATATTTAATTTGAATTTCTCCAAATTGTAGCCGACTGGGAAGACTTATGCCGGTAGTCTATTTAACATACAGTTTTTCGACCGAGAAACAAATTTTGTCCGTAATGCGTTTTGCATTGGACAGTTGAAAACGAACGGATGTAATCTGCTAGAAAGGCAAGTACTTCGTTCATGCATCCGCGTCTCCGGGATGAGTTCGCCCATCTCAGTTGAATACTTACCGTGGTAATATCGATAAAACAATAACGTACAACCAACATTCTGATGATGCTCCAATAAGTCAATAGAACTGGATAGCCTACTGCCTTTGATGAGCTTCAACGCACTCCTTTGCACCTGATCCTGAAGCTTCAAGATCGATCTTGAAGCATGTAAGAAATGATAAACTCATCACTGATTTATTGGTTGGTATTTTGTTTAAGCTTTGATATCGTTGCAAAAAAACTTTTTGAGTGTTTGTAGGTAATTCTCAATCCCTCTGTAGTCATGTTTGCGGATAGCTTTGGCTTTTCTAAAATTATTTAGGAGAACGTTTCCTGATAATCTGGCCTTAGCAACCAGTGAAATGCGCATAGGAACAGCTTATCCTCCAACAATAAGTTTCAGTATTTTTTTTATCAATTATTAAAAAAAGGGAATTAAGCACAAAAAACAAAATAATAATAAATAATAAACTTAAATCATCTGTAAAATTAAATCGGATGTAGGTAAAACTTACACGTTTTTCTAAATGGGTAACATTTCACTCGAGGGACTTTTGCGTAATTTTTCAAATAATTTTATAACGTTTCGATATACAAAAAGAAAACCTTCTGTTATTTATGCAAAATTTCAGTTTAAAAAATTAGAAAAAAGTTTCATTTAGATCCAGTAAAATGTTAAAGGGATATTAAGTGTTGAAACATAAAATGGGTGATTTCACCCGCAGAACGTATAAGGGTTAAATCTAAATTTTCGAATTCAAATTAGAAATAAGAAATACTCATTAAAATTTTTATCTTTTATAGCATCAAAATTTAAGCTAATATTCTAAACTAATATTTAAAAAAAGTGTATACAGCTTAAATGTTTATGTTTCAAACAATTTTTTTCTTTTGTTTTGAAGCAGCTTGATTTATAAAATATCCTTTTACTTATTGCTGATGTTGGAGAGAATAAAAGTAAAGCATTATAAAGCATATCTAATTTCTTTAATTTTTTCTTGTCTTTTCTAAAAACCATATTATTCCATCATAACACTTAAATCTCTTTTTCATTTCTTAACATTTTTTATACTTAAGATAGTCTTGTTCAGGTCTGGTAGAATGTTGTTTTCATTCGTCTCAAAAAAATAACCGGATTCATCTGAATCATTACTCGAAGGAAATATTCCTGAGTTATGATACAACAAAAAGGCATTTAAAACGTACCGGCTTGTTGTTTTACATAAAAGAAACTAACTAATACATATGTATTGTGAAAATACATATTTTCGATTAATCGACATATATTATGCGAATTATTCGTTAAACGAAAACAAGAAATTTTGAATTATTCTTATAGTTAGTCTCGACTTAATCTATTAATCGAACAACGGTTTCGTTTGAATACCCTAGGGCATACTAAGTTTGTGATTCTTAGTAGATTTAAGCATATATGTCTGTCCTTCCGTCTGGTTAAAACACGCTCACTTCCGAAAGACTCAACAGAAAAGAACAACTTTGGTATCAAACTGTTTCTTTATATAGATGTGGAACAACCACCCTTAAACTTGGAATTCCTGTTTAGAAAACTGACATTAACTGGGAGCTGAATGCACCGATTGACATTTAATTTTGCTCAAATTCGTTTTATATGAATGCAAATCATAGAACTTACTTTCGTGAAGACCGATCCTTAATTTACTAATACGTTTACTTGTTGTTATATCCAATTTTAACTTTTAGAATAACCAAATTCATATAAAAAAATCAATCAGCTGGTCTGAGGCATATACCTGTTGAGTTTATCCTGGATAATATTAAACGTCTACGTAACTATTGGTCGTAAACTAGTTTGAAAAATTTAAAGTAAAATAATTGACATCATGATATTTAAAAGTGGTTTTAAAACTCGTATTGTAATAAAAAATAATTTTATTTTAATTTAGCAAAAGAAAAGAAAGCATATTCTGTCTACAACTTACTTCAAAGTCTCCAATTGTAAAACGTGTTGCCGCTAATAAATCTTGTGGAGGCATATCCGGACTCACAATCTGAATTTTTATATTGGTTTTGTTAAATGATTTTTATTTTTCGTTTAAATTAGGCAACGTAAGCATTTTTTAAGAAACAAAACGAAAATGAGACGAAACATTAAAGTGAATATAATATGGAATTGTGTGACAAAGACTTAATATTTCTTAATTGAATACATATGTATATGGATTATACGTAAATTATTAGCACAACATAAAATTGCATAAATTCATTAACTGAAATTATTTATATATAAATACATAGAAACACCTTGAACATTTCTAACCCATTTTTCTGAGTTAAAGTCGACTTAATGGTCGGAATATGGGTGCTTTTATATGTCAACTAATATAAATACTTAAGAACTTAACTCTACATACGTAAGAGATATTATTGTAGTTTGAAAGGGCTTTTAAATAGAATATAAGCCTTAGTTTAACACTACTTACATCATCATCGTTATCAATCATTTCCTTAGTGGAAGCAGTTGTTTCATTTCTTCGAATCGAACCTTGGTGAATATCCAAGTCAACCTTTAGGCATTGGAAGCTTCGCATTAGGAACACTATTGGCATTGGCAAAACGCCAGCTAAAATCATTGACAAAGCAATGCCCATAACCCATGGTGGATAGTCTTTAGCTTCCACAGCGCCCTTTATTTAAAAAAAAATCTTATAGTAAGTCATCCGAATAAGTTTCATTTGAATAATCTACTTACCAGTTCCTCATTCCAGGCACCATAAGTGGGATTCTTAATAATCATAAAGACCACAGAGGAGACCAAAATGCATGCCATAATAATAGGTCCAAAATAGCGCCAAGTAAGTTGCCAATAGATGCCAGGCCGGTAGCCAGTCATTTGATAGATGTCCTCGGTAAATCTTTAAAATAAATATTAATATTGATTCTAATGATATTGAAGCATTTTATTGAAAATATTGCTCAATACCTTTCATGGCCATAGATATAAACGACGGCTATCATTTCCATAAGAGCAATCACTACCAGACCAATTGTACCGGCAAAGGAGTCAAACATCTTCAACCAATACTCGCCAGCACCTGTACAGAAGATGAAACCGACAATGAAGCAGAAAAGACACACCACCCCAGTAACATGTTGTTTCTTAACCCGCTTAATGATGTCAATGTCAAACAGCGTGCACAGCATGCCCTCAAGTATGCCAATCTGTGAACCCAAGCCCAGAGACAGCAACATGGTAAAGAAAAGAACCGCCCAAAATGGTGCACCCGGTAATTCTACAATAGCTTGTGTAAAGACAATAAACGCCAATCCTGTACCCTCCGCAGCCTATGGGTTAATGAATATTAAAAACAAAAATATATCTTTGTTAGTTTAACCATTTTTATTCAATTAAATTTCTTCTTACATTGTCCAATTCATGTGATAAACTACATTCGCCAAGTTCCCATTCTTTTGTCTGATTCGCGGTAACTTTGTGAAGGGCTGCTTCGTAAATTTCATTGGTGACATTAATCGAAGGCAACAAATCATGCTTAAATAAAATGTCTTTATTTCTGAAAAAGTCAAAAAACTATTAAAAGATGTTGATTTTTTTTACGCAAGACAGCATATGAAAGAGTTATGGCGTTTTTAATAATGTAAAGAAATAGTTTGGCCAGGAAAAATCAAAATTCGATTTTCTTGTCCTAAAAAACCTTTATCTAATAAAAATATCTACATTTTTATACCTACTACCAGAAAACGGATTTATTGAGTTTGTCGTTTTGTTTGTTGATGTATTGTATACTAATATTGTAAATATCTTTCACTCTTTAATTAACAGAGTATAGAGGATTAATCTTAAAAAACATGTTCTAGAAATTTCTACTTGCTTTCGGGTTTGGATTCTTTAGTATGATTGTTTTTGTGTTGTTTTTTTGCGCTAGCCCTTCAGCGTTAGACACTATTTAACAACTTAAATACGTATTACAGTGATTATCGCGTATATGTGTTTCTAAATTTGCACGACTTTTAGGGCATATAAAAGAAAATTAATATATAAAAACTCCGTTATATGGATCGACAATGCTTATAGAAAAACTTGCTTATATGCATCTGTGGTGTACATATAAAAATTCTTTCATAAGTGCTTTTATACAAAAAATAAGTTTTTTAACATTTTAATTGAGATCAATGTTTCCTATCGCACTTGATCAAAAATAAGGTATTAATTTAAAATTCCTATTTTTCACTTTTTGTAAAAAACGACTCGAATATTAATTTATATCAACCCGCTGCAAAAATATCGTGCAATTTGGTTTACTTTTTAGTTATGAAACAGTTGGTTTTTTTATGTGCCTTTAATATAAAATTAAAACTTATTTTGCTTCTACTGAAAATTTTTAAATTTTGAGTCAATTCCATCTTTATGATCAAGTGCGATATGTGTTATACATACAATCATAACTACAAACACATAAAAAACAAGTGAGAGTGCTATATTCGGCTATGCCGAATCTTATATACCCTTCACCATAGTGCGATAAGAGCAGAAAGTTATATAAACACTGTTCATTAGATAGAGGTGAATCTATTTTGTGCCTTTCCCACTTCCGAATTCCACCCACATTTTGTCGGATGTTGTGTAATGCTCTTGCCGTTCTCCAGATATACAGGAATTTATAATGTCTTGTACGGCAGGTGTCACGCCCGCTTTCCCAATCCCGCCTATTGTGCTATATATTCTAACAACTGAAGTTTTTGAAAAAGATAAAATAAAAACAAGTTAGCATGCTATATTTGGCTGTGCTGAATCTTTGATACCCTCCACCGACAGTTCGAATATTTCACGAGTGGTCTTTACTAATTTAGTAACGATACACCTTTTTGCCGATATGATACCGATACCGATTCAAATATAAAATTTAAATTGAAAGTAAAATTAACAAAACTCAAGTAGATTAATTTATTTATTATACAACATTACAGTGTAAGAGACTATTAATATTTAAAATTGATTTTAAAAACAACGAATTTAATTAAAATTCATGGTAAAATTAACAAAAATAATTTTTTTAAGCAAAAAAAAAAAAAAAACAGTGTAAGAGATTGATTATAAGTATTCCAAATTAATATTAATAAGATTTTTGTTTAAAAAAGAAAGTATTCTCAACTTTTGCGGAGATAATTTCGCACCTGGAGTAAAAAATCGTCTCTCAAATGTGACTGAACTCATTTGACAACTTAAGTATTTCTGCGCCACGGTCTTAAATTTTGAGTATAACATTTAATTGCGCCAGTAAACAAGCGGATCTGCGTCTATAGAAAAATTAAGGTATATCTAGACTTCTTCTTTAGCTGAGCCACAGCGTACGATCGACAGAGGATCATCCTTCTCCAAATTTTCTTTTAAGATTTGCATATACGCTCCAAAGTTCAGTTCTTGTAGACTTATCAAAACTTTTACCAGGTGTAGGGATGACCGTGTCTTCAACACTTTCGGCATGTAGAGTCATGTTGAGTAGCTCAAAAAGATGTTTTTTGATCTTTGAAATTTTCTTGCTTTGTTTCGAATGTAAAAAATTGTACATAAACAATAGACTTCATTATTCTCTAACACTCAAATCTTACATTCAGATCTAATTATAGATAAAACGTCAATTTTTGGGACTCTAAATTGTTCTACACCTCAATTTATTCATTTTATTCAATACAATTTCAAATAATGTTCAAAGACTGTTAACTAGAGGAATAGCGTCAGACATTGAAGCAGTGGCTTTGCCTTTGGATTTTGTGGTCTCTTTGATGTAACCCAAAAGTTTTAGCGAAGTGCTTATTATTATTTTCACAAAAGTCATTAAAAATTAGCAGAAAATTCTGCTGCAGGTCCAAACCATGCGTTCAATGCGTTTATGAAGCAGTCAAGAAAAGTCGTAGTGTAAAATTGTATTGACAAGTTACGCAGCAAACGATTAGAATGCATATACGTATCGAAAACATGAAGTGGGATTACTTTCTACTTTAGGATTTGTCTCGAAAAAAAGGTCAAAAAAGATACATACGCATAAAACACGTCGTCTGGACTGACCTCCAGCTAAAGAATTTAAAGAAACAATTTATTATTATGTTTAATATTTTGCTCTTGTTATGCAAAAAATCACTGAAAATCCAATTTTTTGTTCAAAATACTATGATAAAAATTTCGGCGTATCGACAGTAAAATATAGCCGATACCGATATATTGGCAAACGTGAAATATCGCCGATATACTGGTAACGGTATTCGTAACATCCCTAGTCGACCTATACATAATATATATATATATTATTAATTAGTCTTTATTAAAACTGACGCCACCATTAAAATTGCTTGAGGTTCAGACCTATATTAAATTAAATTAGTAACAGTTTTAGCAGAACTAAGATGATTTTCAGGAAGGGAATTATTATTGGACCCATGCTAAATTATAGACCAATCACCCCAGGTATTAAAAAACATAAATTAGAATTAATTTCAATACAGCAGTGAAATCAGTTTTAGCGTTTACGGTGAGTTTCAGTATTCTGCTGAATATGGGATCTAAAACAGAAGTGGGCACAACTGAAACTGTGCTTGTATTGATGCTTATTAGTATTAGTGAGATGGCAGAAGTACTCACCAAAAAATAATATAAAAAATACAAGAAAATATGTAAGCATCCGCCTCATGTGCATTCTACTAAACTAAATTAAAGAGGCATAAAATACGTGTGAAATCTCTCAGCACAATTGTGCTATGGAGCGCCCACCATTGATCTTAAATGAACTATGGACCGTATATCACAAAATGGCATGACATTTTTTATGGCCATATGAAGCTAAGTTGGAACAACTTTTACAGCAATATCTATATCTGCTTCGGTTTTAGACGTATTTAATTAATTTTCCAGAGTGGGCCTTATATGGGGCGTATGGTAAATTATCGATGATCACGAAATTTATTATGATAGCATTATTTATTACGGTTTTAGGTGTACTAAACTATTTTCCTATAGTACGGTTAATATAGGGCCTGCGTCAAAAATACCGCAATGTGATTTCTAGTCCCACAAAACTGTGACGTACCAAATTTAACTATGATAATATCGGACTGAATATTGTTTGAGGCATTCGTAAGTATGCTTCTTTCGGGAAATGATTTCAATTTCTTAGTAAAATTCTCTTTGCGGAAGTTTCGCTTTTCGGTGAAAAGATACGTTCGGTTATCACGTGGTGATCGGGATGGTATAACCTGAAAATTCCACAAAAGGGCGGATTTTTCGCCGCTTCTGGAGGAGTTCATCCTGAAGAAGGATTTTCCCTAGGTGCTGTTGCTACTCAGCAGATACTGCTGCCGTTATTCTAAAATCAGCGGAGGTCAGATAGCAACAGTTCCTAAACAAGGGGGGAATGTATAATCCTGACGGATGATGCTCATCAATTGAAACTTGGGTGTGTTGGTTGTTGTCACACTCGGGGCGGTTGGTAAACCCATTGTTTGACATCTAGTGGTTAAGATCCACCATGGACTAGGCGCTAGGGCAGATATCCATGTAAATCTTTTCCACAGCTGTGAAGATTACAATAACAGTTACTATAACTTGAACCTGTTGTTGGTCCACTAAATAGCACTATAAGCCCACAAAAGCCAGAAAAATATTATATACTTGTAATTATTAATAAATTTATGAACATTTATTATATTTTCATAAAAAAAAGCTTGATCTTGAAGCGCTAATCCCAAAAAATACTCTTGTCTGCTTAGTAATTTTTATCATAAATGTTTTGATTTAGTGCCCTCGGGTGTAGCGCCCTTGCTATAGTAAAAAACTATAAAATGAATTAAAACTATTCTAAATTTATATAAGTTGCATTTGTTGTCTTTTAGGAAAAAATTTATTCCATTCCAATCGGCGCGTAAAGCTTGGTACTCTGTTCAGTATTTCGTGCGAAATGTTATAAAACTCAATATAAAAAATTTCTGTGAAATACAAACTAGGGATGGGCAAATTGAAAAAATTATATCGATATATATCGTATCGATATTTTTTAAGAGTATCGATATTTATTAATTAAAAATATCGATATATCGATGTATCGAACGTATTAAGCTTAAATTATTACCAAATTTAAAAACTTAATATACCTATGTCAATACATATGTATTTACATATGTACAAACATATTACATATTATTTCATTCTAACTTTTTCTTGTTACTTTTAATTTTAAATTTACAGCCTGTCCCTCGATTTCGAACGAAACTTTCATTCTAATCTAAATCTAAAAAATAAAAAATTTATAGGGATTATATAATGCCGGATTATATACTGCCGGTGAACGAAACATGTGACACATACTATGCAAGTAAACTGTGTAAAATTTTATTTTTAGTATATAAGAACATGCTCAAATAAAAAAAGATACTAAATACATATTTTTATTAACATTCCCACTTTCATGAGTCTATGTTGCTAATACGCCATAATTAACGCGATTATTTGCATAATATTCCAGAATATTTTTTCCGCGCTTATTTTTTGTTGTCATCTCTTAAAAACCCGAGACAAAGCTGAACTGTGTAATGTATGAAAATGTACAATTGAAACGCGCCGTTATTTTCATAATATTAATTTAAAAAGATATGATGCAATTCTTAAAAAACAACAGTATTGTAAGCAGCTGAGCAACGGCTAAATTGTTGAATTTTATTATAAAGTGATCTTAAAAATATCGAATTCGGTAGTCGTAGATAAATATCGATGTATCGATATTTGGGTATTTTTAATATCGGCGATATATATCAATTATAATTTTTTTAAGTATCGATATTTTGATATATCGATATTTATTGCCCATCTCAATACAAACGAAAAGATGTACTCTATTTATATTACGATAAACATTTGAAATGTTTCTAGCAACATTTTTATTTTCCGTGCGAAATAATATGAGCTGCGCTTGTTTTAATCAACAGCTTATAATTTGTTGTAATTTTTTATTTTGTATATGTAAAGAGGTTCTTATAACCAGCGTTCCACATAGAAAAATTTAGAAAAGTGCTAAAAATAAGAATTAAATAAAATTTTTTTGTTTTTTGATTTGGGAAATTAAAAAAACACGACGTTTTTACCTTCGCAAAACAATGTTGTATACTTTAAACTAGTAAAAACGTCAAGTTTTGATAAATCGCTAATGATAAATGTCAAAATTTTCCTGTGAAATAATTAATGTTGCTCAACATTTTTCGCAAGTTCGAACAAAGTACAAGGCTTAAGATAAACTTTTTTGGCATATAAGTTTAGATTTTTAATCGTTAATGCAAAAGTTTTTGTTCGATTCCAATTAAGTGCTGCGATTAATCACAATTGCAATTATAAAAAAAATATTTGCAATATACCTATACTATATGTTAAAGATATGATTGAAATGTTAAATATTGATTCAGTGTCAGTTCTTAGTCTTTAGAACAAAATTTAAAAAAATGGGACAAGTATTTATGATTAAATATTTTAGGAAATTTTATTTATTCTACCTTTTACATCTTTTGACGATAAATCTTTAAACAAAAATTATAAACAAAAATTTTTTCTTGGGTTTTTTTTTGTTAATTTTATTCAATCTCGTGTTTTTCTTGATCAGGAAAACACTTTAATAAAATTTATTGCAAATCACCTTCATCTATGTCAATAAATAATTTCAATCATGACATATTTATAAATTAAATAATTAATTAAGAAAGATTTTTTTGATGCAAATAGTGAATAGAGTTTAAAAAAAATTGCGTCTTAAAAACTTACACATCAGAACCAATTAATGACCATAAATAATTGAAACACTTTTTTAAATAACGGCATATACGACAAAATTGTCAAAAAAAATATATCTAGCTCATTTATGGTAAGAATGTCATAAATTATAAATTGCGATAATTTTAAATTTAAAACGAAGAAACGTTTTTAAATTTTCATTAATGTGTTCAAAAGAGAATAACTTAAAACAAACTATACAAAACTATAAAAACTGCATTATTTGAGATATGACAATTTGTATGTATGTATTTCTTGATTTTAATGAGTTACGAATTAGCTAATGTTTGAGTTAATTCTTTTCACAACAAATAAGAAATTTGAATCCGTTCAAACTAATTAATTTTAATTCGTTTCCAATTCAAATGATTTGTTAAAGTAAATTGCAATTCATTTCCAATTCGTTTGAATTTAATTGATTTTGAATTCATTCAAATGAATTATAACAATGAATTGCAATTCAAATGAATGAAATCAAAAATTAGTTGCAATCAATCAAATTCAAGAGCAGATACATTCATTAGGGTCATTCCTCCTAATTCTGCTCTTGAATTTGATGAAAATGGAAATTTCTCCTACCTAAATAAAACTTTCCACAATAAACAAATATGAGATTATTTAAACAAAAAATCATTGTTAAACACATTTTTAATAATATTTTCCCACTATTTGATAAAAATAAAAATTTAAGTTTCTTTTAGCCAATAAACAAAATTTTCACATTTTGATAGGATTTTCGCCGATACCTAATAATTCAATTCCAATTCTTCCGCTACCTGACAATTCCAGTATATCATGGGAATTTCAATTCTAAGAACTTTTTGTCTTTTAACTATACAAATCGAGAGTACTGCTTGCGGTCTTTTACATAAAAAATTAGTTGAATAACAAATAGACAAAATCAATTCAAATTTCAATTTATTCAATTCAAATAAGTTGGAAATGAATTGCTAATTCTTTTTTCTAATTAATTCAAATTAACTCAAAATCAGTTCAATTCAAATGAAATGAATTGCAATTCATTCTACAAATTGTTTTGAATTGGAAACGAATTGCAATTCATTTGAATTGGAAATGAATTGCAAATCATTTTTACCAAATTCATTTGAATTGACTTAAATTTCAATCAATTCATTTTTTGTGTGAACAGAATTAATTAAAAATTTGCCAAAATTCATGAATGATTCGCGAATTAATTAAAAAATGAATGATTCATTTACAAATCTGGTATGTATGTATGTGTATAGATGTAATTACCAAATGTAGGAGTTTGAAACAGTAAACACAAATAAACGACACAATCAGTTTGGCAACAACGACAAAATGTTTTTGTGAATGTTAAACATTTTTAATAATCACACAAACATGCTCCATACTTGTTTCAAGGGCTGTGGCGTTGAAGAGTCGGAGTTAAGGCTTTTGCACCGGAGTCCCCAAAAAACTCACGACTCCGACTCCAAAATTTTTCGGCATAAAAATCAAAAAAAAAAATTCAAAAATTTTCCAAAAAAAGAAAATCTTCGAAATTAGCGATGCAATTAAAACAATCCATCGATTCTTATTTTTAGCCATTTAAAAGGTACTGTATTAAAAAAAGAGTTTAAGTCAAATAAGGACCAGTCTCATTTACATTTAGCATCATTGTAAGAGTAGGAGTCGGATTTGGAGTCAGAGCTAGAACTATTTTTGACGACTCCACAGCCCGGCTTGTTTCACATGTTTGCTTAACCGTTTATACTGTTTATTTGGCCCTTTAGTCTGGTCTAACACTATGCCAGTTTTCTTTCAGAAAGTCGTAGTTAACTGGTAAAAGGACAGAGAAGAATAGGATGGAGTACATACTTTTAAGTACTTGGAAATTCTTTTATGTTTTAAAATTCGTAAATATCAACTTGAATCTGGTTGTGTATGTTACACGTTTTCTTTTATTTTTCATATTATTTTCATTAAATTGTTTTGCTAGCCCAATCTATGATATTTTTTATTTCAAAATGTCAACATCAGAAAAATTATGTTTGGGTAAACATGTAAAAAATAAAATTTCGTTAAAAAAATTCGTTGTGTATACACGAATGAAAGTTTAAAAGAGAATTAGCAAAATTTCATCACGTGACTCAACATGATACTCGTAATTTCTACAAAGCAAGTTTATTAAAATTACCTATATCAGCATCATGTTGTCTATTCAAAATGCACACATGCTTTAAAGATAAGGGTCAATATTTGACATACCGAAAAATATGTGTGAATTGTATATAAGGAATAGTCCCTGTTCAAAAATTGTTTTTGGAGAATTAAAGTGGCGCTGCGAAATATGACTCCAAGAAATACCCTGCGGGAATTTGTGTCAATTGCTCTTAAAGCACTTATCCCGTGACCAGTGAACATAATTTTATAATTAAAAGGAACGAATTGTGATAGGTGAAAACAAGACATATCACTTAACTGGTAATAATGTGTTTAGAGTGTAGTAGGTCCAGAGGAAAGGTAATTGGCACAAAACTATTCATGTGACTGGATTTTGTGGGGGTAGTGGCTGATTCTCTCCAGTTGTATTACTTTATATGAAGGGGATCTATCATATTGGCATGGCTCATTTGGGACAATATTTGTGGCATTATATTAACCGAAATTGGATGTGTCCATTGAGGTTATTTCAGTGACCTGTTACAAAGTGTCTTAAAGGTGCCAATTAACCCCCTCGTAAGACATCGATATGTCAAAGTGACAAGTTAAGTGTAAGTTCCCTTTTCCCAAGGGTATGGCCCCAAAACAAAAATGAATATTGACCCCAAATTTGGGGCTATTATTCATAATGCAATATGACCCCATTTTTTTAATGAAAAATAGCCCCAAAAACATGAAAAATTTCCAAAAATTACGTGTTGTTATGTATCATGTAAATTTTAGGGCCATATTTCCTGGGGTCATTTGGAGTAACGCCAGTTAAAGTATATACATATACATTTCTATTGATTTAAAAAATTAAGTATCTTGACACAAATATTATGATAGTTTCTTAAATGAATGTTCTTAAATTAAATTCCCAGTATTTAAGTGATGAACTACCTAATTTGTCCTCCAAATTTAGACACCACCAGAAGCTTAAGTGCAATTCTTTTGATTCAAGTTTGAGGAAAAGTCAATATAATTTTTTTTGCTGCTCACAAGCCTCATGAGTCAGATCACAGGCCCCTCTGCATCGTCTTCTTCGACAAGGCCAATAGTTCAGCATTTATGGTCAATTGAGACAATATAGTGCCTGTGTAATAGTTAATTCCTTTGTATACCTATCAAGCCCGGTTCAAATTCCAGTCACCCCCATATTGACTAATTAACTCCATCCTGGTTCATATTGTACCATTTATAGCCACCCCGCCTCATTTAAATGCTTGTCTGGGTTCACACTATAAAAGTTTTCTTTAAAAAAGACTGAGTTTAATGGTTAGAGATAAAGAGAACATGCTATTCTTATCTGCCCTCTCACCAATAATTTCAGACTTTCTGAAAGAAAACTTTCATAGTGAGAATCTAGTCTTAATATATAATAAAAAATAATGGGCAAACAATATAAATATTTAAGTCTTCAATGAGTTTTGAATTATTTTCCTTTGTTTTCTGTTGAAAACTGTTTAATTAGAAAAATGTGCTTTTAATGTCGTGAGGTACTACTAAGATTGCCACTTTATAGATAATTATTAAAATTGGACACTCTTCGTTGCCATTGGCAAGTCATTGTAAGACGTTGAAAGCTTATTTTTGATTGTCAGATGTGCAAAGTTTATGCATTTATATTTTCAATAAATAATTAATAAAACAAATAAAAAACATCTAACAGAAAATGCTTTTATAACGCGCGTTTTCACGATACGCATCGACGAATTAACGCGTTTTGAATATACGGGTATGTGATGAAATTCGATATATTGTTTTTAAAAGGTGTAATGAATTTCGAGCATTTTTAAAGTGCATTTCTGAATTATAGTCTTGATTTTTTGTTCAAACTACAAGAATATATTTAGGAAATAAGCAGAAATTGCCTTAAAAATCATTTCTTCAAAACGTTTCGTTTTCTTAATTAATTTCCACCATATACCTGAGTGTTTTTTTTCGACATTGTTGGAAAGTTGGTGTAACATGAATATTAAATTTTATTGCTTATCAGATATAACAAGTAAGTAAAAGTATTATAAATTTGTTAATGACTTCGAAATTCTGTGAAACCCTTGTATTGTTAAGTGGTAGAATGAATTATCAATTATTAATTACCATTTTACAATTGCAAATTGGCTTTTAAGCTCTTTTTCAGCTGTCACATGCAATTGATGCACATGCACTATTTGAATGCAGCAGTTACAATTGTTTCGTTTGCCTAAACAATCATACAAATCAATTGCGGACACTTAAGCACATTAGCGCCCCATTGATTGAATACATTTGTCGTCGCTACAACTACACATCCGTTCAACCGCCTGACTTTTCTCTCTAAATGTCGGTCTAGTCATTAATGAATCTCGCTAAAAATAAACAACAAGTGACACACACACACTGATACATTTAACGAGCAAGTTAAAAAAATGAAATATTGTTTTAATTGATATATAATAATGCTCTTGAATATTATTTTTTTTAGGCCAGAGTGTATTTGTGAGTGTGTTTAAATTTAACTTACACTTCAATGCAACGATCCATATTGACGGTGGCCTTAAAGCCCAAAATAGCAAAAATTACCACGCTGGCATAAATGGCGGTGATGGCGTTACAAACGGACACTAATAACACATCACGAACGCAATTGTTTTTGGGCGTATTGTAGCTACCAAAGGCAATCAGGGAGCCAAAGGCCAAGCCGAATGAATAAAACACCTGTGTAGCGGCATCCAGCCACACTGTGGGATCCGCTAATTTTTCAACTTTCGGCGTGTACATGTGCATAAGACCCGCACTGGCACCGCGCAAAGTTATGCCACGAATAAAGAAGATTGTTAGGACAATGTAGGGAAAGAGCGAAGTGAAATACACCACTTTACCCGAACTCTGAATACCCTTCATTACAATAAAGAACACTATTGTCCAGGAAAGCAATAAACAGAGAACAATCCACCATTTAAGGCCGCCAGGTTCATCCATGGACGGAGCAGCATCCAACGTTGTACGATACCAAAAGTATGTAGTCTCCGAAGAACGCGCACACTCTTCCACAACAGCGCCCGTTTCATTAGTGGGACATGACGCCCACGGCAAAGGATACTAAAATAATTTAATTTAATTATATTTCCATATAAATTTCAACCTGTCAGCTTGACGCTCAGTTGTCTACTTACCCGGAAACTATTAAACAGATAAAAGAACACCCACGTTATAATCACATTGTAATAGAGGGCCACAAATAATGTCACTATACAAGACGAAATACCAATGCCACCCAGCCAAGGGTGTATGGTATTCCAAACTCCCAGCGCACCCAGGCGCATGCGCTGTCCCATGCCCAACTCAATAAGAAAGAGTGGTATGCCTTCCAGTATCAACATCACCATGAATGGAATTAAAAATGCACCTGCAAATTAAAAATTAAGAAGAAACAAATAAAACAGAAGAAAGAATAAAACTAAGTTTATGTTTCACATACATAAATAAGTAATTTGCTTGAGAATTTCGACATAAAAACGATTCGTACTTTCATTATTTTCTACTGACATAAAATCAATTCGTATGTCTTGTTGTTGCTGGTTATTTATTTATTTTTAGCTTTTTCTTTATTATTCATTATACTCTGGCTGAAATCTAATCAAATTGGATTAGGAATTACGAGTGCAGCTCTAGTGCATGATGCATGCAGATACGTAGAAAAACAAAATAAAATTTAACAATTTTTGGTTAAATTTTCCTACAAGACTGGCAAAAAACAGTTTTAATCGATTTTCTCAGAATTTTGTTTTTTTTACATTGCGGACTTTGCAAGTGGACCATTCAATTGATCTTCACTGCCAACAGAAAATTTAAGCGCGCCTAAAATCATATTGTTAAAAATTTACTCTTAAAATTATTTTAAATAAATACCAATTGCGATATCAAATGGATGGACCATATATGTTATATAAGAATTAGGAAAGTACAACTAGATGTAAAATTTATGGGCCTTAGAAGGCAAAAAATTATACTACTCTAAGGTCAGGTTTTATAAAGATTGGTTAATAATTTATAATCCCATTTAAAGCACAATCCTGAAATATTTATACTCTCTAAGGAGGGTTTTAAAGATTCGCACAGCCGACTATAACATGTACTTGTTGCTAATGCATTCATCTTATTCATGGCCCGATATGCTTTTCGTAATCATTCTACTTTGAAAATTTTAAATAATTTCAACAAATAGAAATCGGGAATGCTTTCTTCTTTATATAAATTATTTAACTTTTTCCACATGAAAATAATGTATGTTTTTCTTCTTGTAGAGTTGTTGTATTTTCTACAACACTTAAGTATGTAAATGATTTTTACCTGTTCTTGCAGTGTTGTTGTTATTTCTGCAACAAGCGTCGTCACCAGTTTTTTTATTTGTCAAGTTTTCCATTGTTTTGCAAGTTTTTAAGATGCAAAAAAGTTTTAATGTTTTTTCGAGTTAATTATTGGCTGAAAATATCAAGTAGTGTTTTATGCAATTCAACGTCTTATATTTTCTTTATCCTTTATTATTGCTCCTTCAATAGTAACCATCCTGAGGGTCCCATATATATATATATACATTTTTAGGTGCTAAAATATCTTTAGCACTAGATTCAGTTTTATATTAAACTTTGTAATGGTATTGTGCCAAATGTAGTAGTCTTCAGTGATATTCAAGAAGTACATAATAAGCGGTGTGGGCTACTCTATCTTAATTTTTGGAACTTAATTTTTGGAGAGAGTATTCAAGATAATACCTTGTGATCGGTCCGAAGTTTTTCCATATTTCAAATATATGCTAAATCAATATATATTACAGTAACTGTAGAGCGTATTCTTTCAAAAATGTATTGAAACAAAAATAATGTAAGAAACAAATTAATTAACCAACTTTATGTGGTATATTATGAACACCAACAAGTTAGAATGCTAGATTCTGCTATGACGCCCACTTCTCCCATCCCGCCTTCAGTTTGTCGGATGTTGTGCTTTGACATCCAAGATGGATGTACCTAATATAGAAACTTTGGCTCTAGCGGTTCTCTAGATGTACAGAAATCTATAATGCCTTTGTACGGGAGATGCGACCCTCACTTTTCTACTCCTGCCCATATTTTAAAAGAGGTTGTGTATTGATAACCCAGCTATGTGTACCAAATTTGGACAATCTATTTTGTCAGATCTTGTGTATTGATATCTAAGATATTTGTATAAAATTTGGAAATTTTGGCTTTCTTTGCCGTTCTCCAGATATATAGATATCTAAGTTGTCTTTCTATGAGAGATGCCACGCCCACTTAAAATTTCCGAAATGGTATATATCCTATAGCTCCGTCCAGACTACCATTAATTTATTGTAAAAGTTTCATTAAGATCGGTTTGGCGGCTATACTCATTCTTCATGTATGTACTATGTAAAATAACTATATTACTATAAAAACAATATGGGATATTATGGGAAAAGATAGAGGTGGTCGTGGCAAATTTACCGGATCGTATGTGATATAAATATATACCAAAGTTTTATTTTTTCCATCTAAAATAAAACTCATTTCGCCCTCATAATATCAAACTCTTTTGAAGAGTTTATGTTGATTAAAATATAACAAAATTCGCAAAAAGAAACGAAAATTCCCAAATTCTGTTTGTTATAATTGTTGAGTTAAATATGTACATCGAATTTTCAAAGTAAACTTTTAACTAATTGTCAAAATTTATTGTTGAAAAAATCCGATTTATTTTTTCTCAATAAACTAATTGCAAAATAAATGGTTTAAAAAAATAAAGCTCCTCAAATGAGTTTTATTTTATAACGGCGAAATTAAACTTGTTATTTAAGAGTTTGTTTTCACCTCTTATTTTTAGGTTTAAAAATAACTGTTTTAGATTGATATTTTTTAATTCACAAAATAACTGTTATAAAATAACTTTTTTGATATCACTTATAACCGCTACGGTCCCTGGTAATTTTTATTTATGAAATTTGTACTTCATTCAAGCTTTTTTTACTTGAATTTAAAATTGTTGGATTGTTAAGTACATTTTAGTGTTAATCGTACTTCAATTTTTAAGTCCGACTCGTACTTAAAGTAAGTGGAAAAACTTTAATTAATAAGAGTTTTTTTCTTCTTATGTGTTCTACAACTTTATGTATTTACTAATTTTAGCTCATTTTGAGTGTACCCTACTCCTTTCCATACAATACTTGTAAAGAAAACTTTCACTGGCCCAACAGAACGTTTTAAGGGTTTTATTGAAAGAAAAAAAAAATATTGTATGCAATTCATAAAAAACAAACATTTTAAGTAGATCAAGTACGAAATTAACTATCAAAAGCAATCAACTAACTAAAGGGAAATATGTACAAAAGTAAAACAGATGATTTTAACTATTTAACAATTGAAAAAAGTTTTGTACCCTCAATAATAAATCAAATAGGAATAATAATGATGATGCTTGAGAGGCGGTAGAAATGCAGTCGGTTTGTTCTCAATTTAATTCAAACAGAACAAATAGCAATTCAACCAACCAGCAACGAACATTTATGCGATATTTAATTTTATTTTATTGACAGGTATTTGAATTGTAGATATTTTTTCATACTTAATATGGGTACTCGTGCTTTAGTCATACAATTTAGAAACAAATTTATATACATAAGAATATATGTTTGTAATTCTTTATTTAAGTTAATATATTTTTATTTTAAATTTAATATTTATGAAAAATTATGGGTAATAAATGAGTAAGTATGTGGTGAATTGCATGTTAAAATTATATAAACAATTAGACCTGACTTTAGCAACTTGAAAAACATATTGAGGTGTAAAGACAGAACCACAGGTTACAATTTCCATTTTTTCATGAATTGATCTAATAAAAAAATATAGTTTTATTCGTTTAATTCTTGCGATTTGTGTTTTAAGACATTTCGAAAATGCTTTTATTTAATATAAATCTATTGTTAAAATCTACCGGTTAAAACAAAAACGGCAAGTTCCATTGAAGAGTGGGTAAAAACGTCGCTTACGTCCTATGCTGGTGCGGACGAAACGCCGATACGTTTCGTGGGTTACAGCTTCAGAATATCCGCTAAGGATCTAAACACCTTGCTGATATTCCCAAATAGGTTATGGAGTGTATAGGGTGGCTTTGGGATTCCGCGCTTAAATATCAGCCAAGTATCGAAGCAACTTCGTAATATTATAAAGGCTAGAAGAAGAGGTAAAAAGACACTAGTAATTAAACGAAAGAAAAGCACTTCTAACTATATAAAACCACTTTCCTGTTTTTTCGTTTAAACGTTATAAAATGTCTATTATATTTATTATTAAATACAAAATTTACTATGGTATATTAAATTTCAAAACAATTTAATTAAATTTAGTAAAAACGCGAATACGAAAAAAAAACATACACGTCTGTATGGATTTCAAACAACGACTCGACTTAGAAAAATTTGTAAGTTACAAGCAAAAACAAACTTATCGAGCATACACCTTAGCTCACAGTTAACACCAGGGATGGTTATTCCGCTGCCTTCTGTTCAGACGTAAACATTGGCATTTTGATTTGCGTCTTTATTGATGAATAGTAACATCAGCAGTACTTAAATACTGGCTGCAGCGTATTTGAGGCAGAAACTCTTGGGATATTGAAAACTCGGCTGTGAAGATTAGAAAGTAGATCTTATACAGACCCAATCATGCATGTAAAAGAAGAATGAAATGCAATGTATCACGGACTTTGTGGCAATAACTTTACAAAGCATATTTGAAAACTCTTTTATGCAAGAATGTTTAATGATACTTTTTGAGTTATAACTGTTCACTGTATGATCGGTAAAGTGGCTGTTATATAGGTATCAGCCACATCGGTCATCTGTAGGATGTATGAAGATACTGAGGAAATAGGGACAGCACAGCGTGTTTGTGTTATTTTTCGATGTTCCAGAAAAATGTTGCTGGAAAGTCCAAACAGACGAGCATAGGTGAAGTATGTTCTCAGGGCGTTACCTTAAAAACTTCCAAGGTAAAGATGTCATAAAAGTAAGATGTCATACACATAATAGAGTACATATCCAATTATTTGGCTTATGGTTTTGTTCGAGTAAGGAATTACTCGATTTTTAAAATTTAATATTGCATGTTTAATCGAAAAACAGTTTTAATTTAATCGAATAACTTGAATAATTCAAATAATATTATGCAATCGGAATAACAAATTTGTCTACTTGATTTGCTACTTTTATTGTGTTAATAAACCTAAAAATACAATTAAACAAAAATTTTCTTAAATAGTAATCAATAAAATAACAATTCATTTAATTTTTACAAGTTGTTCTAAAACTTCTTTCTAAAAAAAAAATAAATAAAAAAGAATATAAAAAATCCGGCTGCAAAACATCTAGTTTTTAATGCACTTAAAAGACCTAAACAATATTAAGGAAATAAAATAAAAATAAACAACAAACAAAGTAAACACAACTTCTGTATAACAGACTATAAAATAATCTGAAATCCAAAGTTTTATACGGTTTTAGAAGCACGCGGAATCTATTAAATTTATTTTAGTGTATAATTTGCAATTGTGTCCAGCATGTTAAACTTATTACGTGTATTCACCACAGGCTTTTATTTCATATCTTTTAAAATTATTTATTCTATTATTGACTTTTTTGTCGCGGGCGTATTTATGAGAGTCAGTGTTGCCAAAACTTTATGACCAAAAATGGCTAAATTTACTGGAAAAATGGCTAAAAATTAAAAACACATTTAAATTCAATAACACAACAAAAAAAAATTAACTAAAAATTTTTTACAATGAAATTGTAAATTTAAATCAATTTGTTACATAAGAATAAACGTGCTTCAGCATTAGAACATGGAAGTTAGAGCAACTTTATAGTAAATTCTGAAGTTTCTAAAAGTTTTTTCTTGCCACCTGCATCTTTATATTCAAATACTTTCGACCAGAAAGAAATAGTGTGTTTTGTGTTGATCCATTTTTATTATATTTAATATTAAATTTAATATTAGAATTAATACTGTTCCTTTATTTTCAACATTTATAAAAGTTGTGACTTAAATAAAAAGCGTTTTAATTGTTAAAATGGTTTATTTTTCTTTTAAATTTATAAATATTTATATTTAAAAATTTTGAATTAAAAAATTTGAATTATTATTTTAAAGGAAAACGACACGAAAATGTTATGGTTAAACAAGTTGAAAAATGGCTAAAAAAAAAAGGCTAATGGCTAAACGCATTTTGTAATGGCCACACAAGGTGACAAATGGCTAAATCTAGCCACTAAATGGCTAAATTGACATCACTGATGAGATGTGCAAGCCAGTTATGAAAAACTATTTAAACCAATTTATTATTCGTAATTGAATTAAACTAATTGATTATTCCTGGAAATCGAGTGGAATTGAAATCGAAGGAAATTCTCAATTAATTGTTTAAAAAATCGCTTTAGTTTTTCCTGATAAGAGTTCAAATTATGAAGAAGACTTTTACTAGTTAGATGATCAGTAGAGCTCACCGATATATTGGTAATAGTATCTATTAGTTTATTAAGAGCAAAATTAAAAAACTGATCGAAACCTTGTGTACATGTGATTTTGCCTTTTTCTCTAACTCATTATGTCTTTCTTTCTAACTTGTTAATTCAGTGTAAAATTGTTGCAAGTGTGTTAGTAAAAAATTTTGTTTTTGTAGTTTTGGTTATTCATTTCTTGTAGTGTATTTTTTTATCATAAACAACTTATAACCTGTTTATGGCGTAGGTGTAAATGCCCTATTAGGTTTTCAAGACGAATTTAACGATTCCTCATATGTCAAATTCCAACGTGAAACTAAAAGTAAAAAAATCTTATGGGTTTTAATCAAATATACATTTGTAAATCTAATTAAAAGGAAATTCATTTTAATGGATTAATTGACATAAATTGTTCAAGTTATTCGTTATTATTGTAATTTATGTTATTATAATTTGGGTATTTTAAGTATTCGATTAAATAATGGCCAAGCATTTCTTGGATATCAGATTTCTGCTTTTGCACTTTATATTACTTTCCACTCTATTATGATGATAATTGTCTTTCTATTTACATATTTTCATTCATATTCATTCTTTCTTTTCTATATTTTGATAAAGGAATTCAAAAATCAACTAAAACGTCTCTTGATGGAGGTTCCAAACTTAACCACAACCTTCCCTACCTCTTTCAACATACTATAACATCTCGAGAGTCTATATTCAAAATATGCCACCTCAAATTTGATGAAAATAATTTCCCGTTTGCAAATAGCTCCCCAATGCAATACACATCTGTGCTATAAATCTCAAAACAAAAAGTTAAATGGTTCTCGTTTTGTAAAATTTTTTGTTATTCTGCTATCTCAAAGAATTTTTTTTTTTTTTGGTCAAAATAAAGGCTATTTGAAAATTTTAAAAAAATTTTTAATAAATCTACTATCTGGTTGAGATTTAGATATACAATGGCTAGTTTTCGAGTTATGGTCGTTTTTAGCATATTAGAACATAGTGGTTCCAACCAAACGAAAATTTGCAATACATATACATACATACAAACACTGGCGAGCAATTTTGGTTGCATGCGTATAATATTTTATTTAAAACGCATTAAAACTAAAAAAAAAAATTAAAAACCAACCAGTTTTTCAGCATAAGGTATTAACTACGCTATGATTAATATGGTGTATAAGGAATTTTAAGTGTATTCACTTCTGCCCGTTTTGACTTCTTTAATCTCGCAAAAAAAATTCTAAAAACTTTGTTTTTGTTTCAAATGTATTTGTGCGAAAGAATGCTATCTTTCGATATCGTGAAATTGGCAGTAACGTTGCTTATTCCGTTGGTTGTGTTGTTTTAAGAACCATTAAAGCAAAAAAAAAGCCCCGGTTACCAGCGAACCCTTTTATTATAAATTTTTGCAAAAAGCTTCAACTAAAAATCGAAAGGAAAAAATATACGCTGGTTTAGAAAACCAAATTGTTAAAAAGACCACAAAAAAAATCCCGACCAAGTTTGCTTACCAAGAGATATGTATGCTTGAGCCATGGAGCATTAAGCGGTTACAAAACAGGAAAAACATTTAAGCAGGATGCAGAAGCCATAAACAAGCCAGTTATTGAATCGACAGTAGGCAGGGCTCTTAAAAAAATAAAGCAAACAAAAAACATCACTATCAGATGAAAATGTTAAGTCGCGCTTAAATTTCTTCAAAGAGCACACAAATTGTAGTGTGGAAGGCTGGAAATAACATTACCTTCTTGTTAATCCCTGTTTGTAACAAAATGCTTATGTTTAGAAAAAAGGGCAAAGATAACCTATTCTTGAAGTAAAAAAAGAAATGTATGCACATTTTTAACGGCACGTCACAAACATAAGCAATAATGCTAATGTTCAAGCTCAAGCAATATAATTTCTTAAAGTTCGCCGTAAATTGTTCTATGTCGGAGGTAATAAGGAAAAATGTCTATTTTTTTAAGTTTATATTTTAATTCTTATAAAATCTTCACTTCTGTTTGGTCTTAGTTTTTTTTAAGTTTTTAGTCCTGAATACTCCAAATGGCATGCATCGGAAGTCAACTTAAGCTTTTGAGTGTAGGTAATTCTCAATACCTCTGTAGTCTACAGAGGTAGTCTTCTTAGGAGAACGTTTCCTGATGATCTGGCCTAAGCAACCAGTGAAATGCGCATAGGGACAGCTTATCCTCCAACAATAAATTTCAGTATTTTTATCAATTATAAAAACGGGAATTAAGCACAATTAATCTTTTAATGGAAAAAAATTATGTATTTCCAAAAACAACTTTTTTGATAATTTTATTCTAAATGTTTTTCCACATTCAAAAAGTAAGCAAAAAGTACTTTTGCTATAACTTCCTAAAAAAATCGTAAAAATAATTGAAACTTTCTCCATTAGTACTTTCAAGCATACAGACTATAAAGGTGATATACAGCCATGTCACAGCGTAGAATTCCGTTCGGAACCGAAGAAAACATATTTGTTTAATGAGAGAAAGTCTATTTTGATAGTTATTTGGCCTTTAATATACAGAAATCTCCCATTCCGTTCATGAAAGCAAAAATGGTTTCATTTCGCAAAGTTTTTTCGTACTTTTCTGAAGCACCAAAATACGGAATGAATTCCGTTTCCGAACGGAATTGTACTCTGTGACATGGCTGATAAACTCAAAATTTGCTTAAATCGACTTAAGCAACATTATTTCTTCAAAAAAGGGTCGAAAAGAAAAACTTATCTGTCAGAAATGTATGAAAAAATAGAACATAAAGTAAAATTACACACAGGGTACACATAAAATAAATTATACATGGGCTATACATGCAAGCAGAAATTACACGTAATATGTATAATTACATACGGATTGGCAACACTGGTCGTATGAAACATATAAAAACTGTTTTCGTAATATGGAAAACTGTACTACTGGCCGCAACCTTACGAGATTTTAAAAAAGCACCAAGTAAAAGAAACAATGAAACATGGAGGTGGAGGCTTAATGGCTTAAGCCTGTTTTACTTGGTGGAATTCTGTCCATTACTACAATTCGATGGTATAATGAAAACAGAAGATTACCCCATAGAAGATAATGTACTGGGGTTTTTGGACAAAAGTGCAAAGCCAGAGGAAGAAGTTTATTTTTAACAGGGGAAGAAAATCAAAAGAAAATTTCAAAAATTTTGCTACTAATTGAGTTGGGCCTTATAAAATGATTAAATCTGCATCGAGCCCTTAATTATTTGAAGTATGTACTTACTTTTTACTTATTGATTCCTATTTCGATCAACCATAAAAAAGTATTTTTTAAAGATAAGGGATACCAAAAGAAAACAAATGTATCTGTAAAAGAGTGAAAGAGTGACTCCTTACTATTTATTGGTTCCAGTAAAAACTATTGAGTTTTAAAAGAAAACCTTATTAATTTATCACGAAAATATTAGGTATTGTTAGCTATGACGTCTAGAGATCGTCTCATCTTTGGAAGCTACGATAGACATGTTGCATGGGAATATATTACATTGGTGCATATGACATTATAATATTTATCCGTTTAGAATAATTATTCATTTTTAATTCCGTGAATCGATTTTATAATAATGTACATTGAGTTTTAAGGCTTTGACTTTAAAAACTTACCAAATAAGCGATATAAGGAAAATACTTTAAGGGAAATGTGTCCAAATTTGATACTATTCAATCTCTTTTTTAATAAATAATCCCATTATGTCTAATTTAAATCTAGCAATGCCTACTGTAATCAATATATGTATTTCCCTATTTAAATTTAAGTCTCTAACTGTAAAAGATCTCAAGATGAATTATTATATGTATTTTCGTTGTCCCTAACGCATACAGCTTTAACATAATTATGTACGTTGATACTCGCCTAGTCAATAAATATAGTTTCCAATTCTCTGGCTGTGTTTCATACCCAGAAGCTCATCAGCCCTTTTCTGTATATCTCGCATCGTTTACTTTTCCGCATAAAACAAGTGAAAAATTCAAAAAAATGGGTTTTCTCACACACGTGTTTCGGTACCTTTCCTTTGCTTTATATGGAAAGTATCATGCCAACTCAAAATGTCAAATATTAGTACCTACTATTTTGTGAAAATTTAAAATTAAACGGATCCAGTGGTTTAGGTATATATGAGGTACAAGCACACACGAAAGAGACCGTTATTTTCTGAATATTATAGCAAGATATCTTTACTCTATTTAATAACTTGCTTTATCCGGTGCGCTTTGCTACCCCCATCGAAAAAAATTAGTAACATTTTTTTAAAATCGATCTCGTATATTGATAACAAAGCATTTGGCACTAAATTTAATTATTTTATAGTTAACGCTCTACAGATAAACTGAAATTTCAAGAGCATTCGTATGGGAGGTTCCACGCCTACTTTTCCCATTGAACCTACTTTTTAAAAAATGTTGTGTATTATTATCTATGTTATTTGTACAAAATAGGAATACTTTCACTGTTACAGTACTTCAGATATGTAGAAATCTTTATTGTCATTGTATGGGAGATGACACGCCCACTTGAAAGTTAAAAAATATTAAAAGCCTATGTGCGCCGGGTAATCAGGTTCAGTGGCTTAGGAGTATATAGGAAACAAACAAACACACGCATTTTCATTTATACATTATTTATGACTCGCCCTGCACATACCCCCTTTTTAATTTTTGAAGGTGTAGTTCACCAGAAGAGTGGGTCCTACAAAGCTTTAAGACTTTTGTCTTCAGATATACGGTATTAAATATATTCGTTCTATAGGGGGTACTGCTCTCCCTCCGTCTACCCTGCCCATTTTTATTTTGAAAATTGATAGTTTACCGGTAACTTTAACCACGTTTGATATATATATATAGTATAATATATAGTTCTTCAGTTACGCGATATTTAATATATGCATCCTATGGGGAGTATTTCTCCCCCTGTGCGTACCCTTTTTATTTTTATTTTTAATGGTGTAGTTTACCATAGCAGAAACTCCTACCAAGTTTCAACATTCTCACTACAACAGTTTTTAAGATATGCGATATTTAACATTGACGTCATATGTATGTGATGTTCCACTTTCCCTGCTGATATCTTATTTCAATTTCGGGGCTTAGAAGATCCTACTGCAAAAATTACAGCTGCTCTTAAGATATGGGATACTTAATTTTGGCATCCTATGGAGGGTACAACTTCATCAGCCCCTAGCAAAAAAATAAGTAGCTTCTCTTGGAGCTCACGTGTTGTAACTGACAAAGAGACAAACATTTTTCATTTTTATATAATTTACACGGATTGCTTTTTTTAATACAAATATAATTTATCCCAATTCACGCAATTCTTATAAATTTTATCTTAAGAAATAATACATTTTTCGACAAAACAAAATTAATTAAATATAATAAAATTAAATTATTAAAGTTCCAATACAGCGACACTTTACTGTATTGTAAAATGTGTTTCAATAATTTTGCATTGCTTTGCACATTCATTTCATATTTGTACCGACGCCATACGATGCGTTTACAATTCAAACAATAAAAAATTGAACCTAAATAAACAATTGATTGCAAAAAAATTAAATAGTTTAAGTATAAAAAGAAAAAAAAAATGAAACACATAGATGTGTAATGAAAAACCAAATAAAAAAAGGTTTTTGCCATTTAATAAATGTAAAAAAAAAACAAAAAATAAAAAGCGCCAAGTTGCACGAGTATTTTATATAGAATTTTATTTAATGTCATTAATTTCAGAGTCAGAGTCAAATGAAATCATTTTTATTTCTGTATACATTTACAATAGATTTGTTAATTTTCATTCTTTTCATTCCATTGACAAAGTTACATCAAGTTCAAGGTATCTAAATATACAAAAAATGTTCTTAGATGGTTTAGTTTGATGTTTATATGTAGTTTTATTAAATAAAAATATCGCACGTGATCAAAAAGAGGGTATTAAGTCAAAATGTTTATTTTTTCAGTGTTTGGATAAAATCGACAAGTAATATTCAAATCTAGCCGCTGTAAATATATCGTGCTATTTTGCCTATTTTTTGTAAGGAAGCGGTTAGCTTAAAAATGATTTTTTATTTGCCTTTAATATTTAATTTCTTTTTAACTTTTAAGCGAATTTTTCTGCTTTTATGGTAAAAGCAGGAGCCAATTTTATTATTTGTTTGGTTTTTTATCTTTTAACACGAGATCCGAATTAATTACATTCTTAATACATCTACAACTGAATAATCTTAATATAAAACAAATAAGAGTGCTATATTTGGCTATGCCAGATCTTACATACCCTGCACCATGATGCGATAAGAATAGTAAGTTATATAAATATAAATATGTATATATATGGGGGATTTCATGTCAAGTGACCCAACTTTTGAAATCGATGTCTTCCGATTTGGATGAAATTTGCATCAAGGTTAGTCTTATTGGATAGTAGTTTAGACACAAATAGAGGGGGTCAAAATTTGACATTTTGGCCAAGCCGGTGTTCTTTCTCATCCATGTAACTTATTATCTATTGGTGTTAGCAAAATTTGTCCCAAACAAATTAGATAGATATTTCTTCAAGCTTTCGAAAAATATTTTTATTGTTTTTTTTTATATTTTTTTTTAAAATTTAAAACTTATTTTTTATTTTTTTTGAAAAGGGTATTTTTTTAATAAAATTTTGTAAACTAAATTTTGCTAACACAATAGGACTAACCTTGGTGCAAATTTCATCCAAATCGGAAGACATCGATTTCCAAAGTTGGGTCACTTGACATGAAATCCCCCATATATATAGCACACAGATACAATTAAATTAGCTGAACCCAACATTCAGAAAAAGCCGAACTGAACGCTTTTGTCATATTTACTACGTTCCTTTGATGTTGCATTCAGAAATCTAATCTCTGAACGCGTATTTTGTTATTTACTACGGGACGTTCCGCTCGAAGTACTCCAAGCTATCGATTGACTGTACGAAACATTATAATAAATAGAGTTTTCTAATAAGAAACTGAACGTGTTCAGCTTTTTAGAATTAAATATTTAATTCTTTACTAAGCTCCAGCTTAGAAAAACTGAATGCAAAATTCAGAAAAATTCTTCTTGAATATCATAAAACGTTACGTTCAGCAAAGTGGTTGGATAAAAAAAACTTCGGACAACTGAACGTTTAAAAATAACTGAACGAAAATATTTTTGGCAAAATTTTAAAAACTCTAATATTATAATTAGTATTGTGGTTATTTTATTGAACTGTTAATGGTTTTTAATACAAATTTCGATATTTAAATTAGGCTTAAGTTTATTGAATTTAATTTTCATTAAATTATTTTTATGAAGAAAGGAATTTTACAACATGAAATTAATTAAAATTTATTTTAATGAATGAATGATTATCTATTGAATTGATATACATGTTTTTCCTAACTTCTGTTAGGATTTTCGTAATTTTTGTCAAGAATTCTTCTTGAAATCCAAAGTACATTTTTTTGTTTTTCATGTTTTTGCCTTTCCGTGAAAACCTGGGTTCAATTCTCAGCTCAGTCAAGAATGAAAAATTATCAATAATATTTAATTTATTTCATGTTGTAAAATTCCTTTCTTCATAAAAATAATTTAATTAAAATTAAATTCAATGAACTTAAGCCTAATTTAAATATCGAAACTTTAATATTATGTCACCAACTTGCTGCAGAATTACAGGATTCTGATGTTAGCCCAGCAAAATTTTCGAAGGGGGCTTCAAAATAAAAGTTCTATCTTTGAAACAAGTCTTCCTTATTTAATTAAAAAATAAAAAAGCGGAGAAATAATGCAGCGGGCTAACACTGCATTGTTCAAAAGTTTAGTTGGCTTTGCTGTCAAAATAGTTTAAATATCAATTCTGAAAAGTGTTGTGTATAGCCAACCATTTATTTAAAATCAAGCTTTGGGGGTTAGTTCTGGCAGTCGTGATGGAGTACTTGTTCGATTCGAAAGCAACATTTTCAGTGTTGTGAAAACTGAAATAAGTGCTTTACATTTATTTGTTTACATTTATATGATGCAAGCCGTAATTTATGATTGTTTTTCGATTATTTCGAGGCCAAACAATTCCTCTTCAGTGGCTTGGCTGTTAACTTAAACCCAAGCCAAATTAAAATAAGTTATAGTTATATTACTCTTGATAATTTCATGACGATAACATAATTTGTTACGATTATATTAGTGTAAAGATTTTTTTTCGATTTAGGACTTTAAACATAATATATGAAACCTATATTATATATTAGACCTATATTATATATTAGACCTAAAGTCATTAATGGATTGATCATCATCAAATTTGGTATTATGATCTTTAGTCTTATGGAATTTACGACTTTGACTTGTAAAAGTGTTTTTCGAAAATGAGCTTCTTATAAAACTTATTTATGGTCTATTCTTAGCCGATCCTTTGAAAATTTGAAAATTGGTCACTATGATTTTACTTTATATAAAACAGGTTTTCCCAAAATTCATTAATATTCATTCAATATTATTATTTGTTATGATTTTATATACATATAAAACTGTTTTCGAGAATAAGATTTATAAGGGCCTGAGATAAATTGTGGACCGATCATAACAAAATTTTTAAAAATTATTTGGAGAGTTCAGAGCTAAAGCGAAGCAAGTCAGAAAAAAATTCGAAAATATTTCGAGTTTGGAGCATAGACTTGGTTTTATTAACGTTAGCTTAGGAACAAAACACTTTTAGATTTTGTCCTTACAGAACTGGACAGAGTTAATTGTTGCACCAGTTTTTATATACAGTTTTTAAATACATTAAATACAAAACTAAATTGGACAAGAATTTCATAAGAATATTATTAATTATTGCGGCTTAACGCAACGTCAGCTACGTAAGATTACTCATGTATTTATACATAAGCTTTGTAGCAAACGGAACATCTAATCCGCAACGTATACGTAAGAGTAACGAGGCCTTTAAGTCTTAAGCTGGATTCATCCATGAGTTTCGAACAATATTTTTATTACTGAGAGTGTTCTGTAGAACAATTCAACCATTTCGAAAAATTTGTCCGGAAAAACAAAGTAACTTTATAAAAGTATATAACAGAAAATTAATAAAAAAAGAAAAGCTATTTTTTTATTTTTAATTCAAATGTATAGATTTAATTTTTTTTTTTTTATTATTTATTTATTCAGCAAAACAACAATTGTTGCAATATAAATGTAATTACAAATTGCAACAAAGTTGCATCTCTGTTCAACTTTTTCTGAACGAGATTTCAAATTAAATCAATTTAAATATAATAAAAAAAAATTTTCCGGACAATATTTTTGTCCAGAATGGCTGAACTTTATTAAATTGTTTTCGGAAGAAGTAAATTTTTAACCGATCCAAATAAAAGTAATAAGAGCTATTTTCTATAAGGCGTATTAAAGTGTTTTTCGAAAGTAGGATTTATATGGGACCTATTGTTTATTATGGATACATTTTTTATAAAATTGGTAATGGTCATAAAACACTATTTTAATTACAACACTGATGTTCCGCTAACGATTTATTATTAAGTTTTTTGCATTTTGTTACGTAAATACATAAAAACCAAATTTTTTGTGAAACCCTGTAATGGGGCGCGGCAAAAAAATTTTAATTGCTGTAACAAAATAAATACCGTTAATGTTGATTCTACAATGCATGTATTTTGAAAAAATAATAAAAGTGTGTAAAACATTATTTTACCCCTAATCCGGTCAATATGTGCTCTCAGACACATTTTTCATTTTAAAATGTAATATCTTTCTTAAATATAAGTAAGACTTCTTGCTGCTCTTTGAATTCCTACTTTCATATGTTTGTTATAGATTTTCTAATTTTAAGTTAAAATTTAGCTTTAATTTTTTATTTATTTCTTATAAATCACGAATGCGCTTAAACCTGTCATAATTTTACTACCAGGCACATACGGCATCGTTGGCTAAAATAACTTCAAATGAAATATTAGTAAGCAAGAAAATGCAATAACTTATTAGGGCCCATTCAGAAGGAATATGAGCCGAGTTTAGTAAATCAGGTAAATATGCGACGTAGATGATATATGAATGTGCGCACTAGTGATGCCATTAGGATACAAAAGATAAATTTTTCGTATATTTTGATGACTACATGTATCATGTGTAAGTCTGACATGTTTCGTATCTTTTGAATCTGTACGCAAAATGTACAGAAATAAAGATTTAAGCTTTCCGTTTCTGACAAAGTTTTTTAAAGTTATCATTTTGACAACTAAATAATGCAATGTTCATACGACGATATAAACCACTTGTTTCGCTCTCTGAAACTAAAACTAGAGGACCCATGCTGTTCACACAATTCATTCTTGTTTAATTTTGATATTTTTTTTTTGTGTTGCTAGTGTGATTTTATTTATGCACCCGATAATGGCACCATTGTCAGAAAAATATTTCTATTGGTAACGCCTGCTTATAATATTGTATGATCTGACCACCATCTGTACGGAGCTATACAAAAATAACTTGTATTTTACTGTTAGGTTTTCCAAGTTCTTCTGTCGTCTGCTTGTTCTTGTGTATGTGTGTAAAGATGAAATTTTAAAAGAAAAATTTATGTGAACTTTCTGACATAATCAACTTAGTATTAACGCCTTAACTCGTATATTAATTTTTACAAAAATGAATTTGTTTTGATAAAATCCAAAGATAGTTACATACATATATTTAATTTAAAAATTTGCTCACTGTATTTTGAAAAATTTCATACCTAATATTTATGACTTAAATAAATATAAAAATTAATTTATATGATATAATTTTCTTTACAATATTCTTTAATTATGAAATAAAAATGTTATGTTAATATATTAATGTTAAACGTTAAAAATGGATTTTAAAATTTTTTTCAAAATATATCTTTTTGGGAAAAAGTGTTTTGGAAACTAAAATGTATCTTTCTCGAAATTTCACTGGCAACACTGGTGCGCAACAAAGTTATGCAGGATGTTCAAGCAGTCTTGCAGTATTTTTCTTGAAAAATACTTGCAACGACTATTGTTCAAAACTTCTCGTTTGGTGAAAATGCAAGAAAAAAATAGCTTGCATTTCAAAAATAAACTTATACATAATTCCCTTGTATGTGTCTCTCAGGTACATTTGATCGGATTGATAAGGTTTAACTGACTTGATTAGGGTTAAAGAGGTAAGTCTAGACAAGATTTTGTTTCATAACTTTTTTCTAATACATTCCAATCATTCTTTTTAATTGAGTTGTTTGAAAGCGAGTGAGTAAGCAAGTGAGAGATTGAACAAGTATAATTCGACATAGAATTTAACAAGGATCCAGAATATACAAACATTTATACTTAATGGGGTTGGTGGCTTACACGAAATGGTTTGAATCCAGTTAAAGAGAGTCTAAAACTAATTTTTTTATTTTAAATATTTTAATTTTTACTTACCGCCGCCATTTTGTTGACATAAGTAGGGAAATCGCCATATATTACCCAAACCAACTGAGTAACCAATAATACTGAGAAAAAATTGCATTTTGCCAGACCATGCTGCACGTTCTGGTTCACCAGGTATCTCAACAGAACTAATGGAATTTCTTTGGGGCGCAGTCAAAACAATTGTTACACCATGTGTGCCATCTCCGCGGGCTCGAGTATTCAGCGGCGCCATTTCATGGCCATTGCGAGGCGCATCAATAATTTTAGTAGCAGCCATCAACAAGTTAAAAGAAACGCCAATCCAGATGAGAGTGTATTTCTTCTTTGTTTCTTTACAAAACTTAAGAGTCTATTTCTTTATTGAACACACGTGTATGCAGTTAATTGATAAAAATTTATTTAGAGAACTTATAATTTCGTCGGTAACTGAAAAAAAGATTAAAATATTTATTGAATTTGTTATATTAATTAATTATTTAAAGAATTTTTATTTACATATATGTATCATTAATACTGCTCTATAATCCATATCATAATAAATGCCTTAATGCTGAATATAAATTTATCAAATATTTGCGGTTAATTGTATTATTTTCTTTTGGGTATATTTTTTATTTCCCTCATTAATCCAAAAGTATGTTCTTAAGTGAGCAAAAGTGTGATTAATTTATGTGGCAGAATAGCAAATACCAGAGGTGTTGTTTTTAAAAAAAAATTTATGTATGTCAAATTGCCAAATAACATTCATGCAGTTTTAAATGATACCACACATAATCCCGCCCAATAAAACTCCACAGGGTTTTTTAAGTTAAAAAAAATATTTAGCCCTTTAATCTTGGTCTGGTCAGACCAAATTTGTGTTTTGCTTACAATATTTTTTGAATATAACAAAAAAAAAAAAACTAAATGACCTCAGACTATACATAACCCCAGAGAAAATAGTCCAAAGGTGTGATATCGCACGATCTAAGTGGCCAATTTACCGAAGCAAAACGTGAAATTAAGTGCTCACAAAACTAGTTTCTCAGCAAGGCCATTCTTTCACGCGCTGTATAGCTCGTAGCGCCGTCTTGCTGAAACACGAGCTCACCGGGAACATGCGCTTGAATTTTTAGGAAGCACATAGTCAGTTCGCTAACATGTTGCGATAACGGTTACCATTGATGGTAACATTCTGATTTTCCTCATTTTTGAAGATATATGGGCCAACGATTCCACCAGTCCATGAACCCGAAGCCGGTTTTTGTTATACCATAGACGAGAAAGTCTTTAAGCCCGGCCGATAGGTCGGCTATGCAGAGAAGCTTTAGTAAGCGAAGCCGGTGTTCGTTATACCATTGAAGAAGAAATCCGCCCGGCTAGAGGCCGGCTATGAAGAGAAGCTTAGTTAGAAATTCAGGATTTTCGATTTCGGGATTTTAATAGCTAATTCCACAATGTCACACGTTAACGTACGTATAGAAAATTACATTTGAAACACAAACAAATTTTAGAATTTGGTTGGAGCATATGACCCCAACCCATATATGTATGAATCATTAAAACTACTACTTTGTAAAAATTCTTGGATTTAGTTTCCATTTTTTTTTGCCATTTTTTGTTTACTTTCGGCGATTTTTCACAAATGTCATTAGGTCATTTTCCCTACAGTCACAAACTGTTAGGTATTTCTTTAATCCATGTTTGATCTATGCAAGTCAACTAGTCCACTGATGCCACATGCTCTGTTCCGATACAACTTTGGGCCCAAAAAGATAAAATCAGATCATAAACAATTCTGGTGCTAAATCAGCTAAGCCTTATAAAATTTTTTCAACAACGACTACAGTAAAAACTGTCAAAAAAGGAAGGAAGTGATCTTTTCCTTTGCCAATGTCTGGCAATTTCAGGGAACAGACAAGCTCTCTTCAGTAAGCTACTTGTTTTATAATTATGTTTTAAGCCACGGGTAGATTTGTACCGGCTTATGATTGGAAGTCGACTATTAGATGTGCATTGTAAACCTATTTAAGAGTGCAAGAATCATTTTTAATTGAAATAGTAAATATTCCCAAGGAGTTAAAGCTTGACCATTACTTTGCATTATGCTTTTTTTCTTCTTTATGCAACAAATATCGCCTTTCCCAGGGCATATCATCTTTGTCTATCCACGACTCTGTTGTTTAAATTTGTTGATTATACCGCTTGAGCGAATCAAAAGTATTGCATCGAATATCGCTGTTGTCGTTGCTTTGTTTATGTTTGATCAATATAATAGTTTATTTTAGATATGAAGTCAGTGAGAATATTTTCTACTACTTATACTGATTTTATTGTTGTTATTACTTGTTTATTTTCTTGTTTCATTCATAGAGTTTATGGACAAGAACATCAAAGTATATTTACAAGGACTTTTCTTTATTTGTGTATACGCTATTCCATGTACTCGTATTTGTGCAAAAGTATAGTAGGACAAGCCCGACCATTTATTTACTTTATTTATTTATTATATATTCAATATTCAATATTCATAATTCACCCAACAACAAAGTATTTAGAGACAAATTTTAAAGATTGCAGCTTATTTGGGACCCATAGGCACCACCATAAAAAAAATAAAGTTATGAGCTTAAGATTCATGTCAGAGTTACTTGTGCTCAATATTATTTAGATATTTTCATCTTTTAGAATTTTTTCCGTCTTAAATGATTTTTAGGAGCAGGGGTTTTTATGAACTGCAGTTTATTTATACTAAAAAAATTCTTTTAGAAACAGCAACTTTCTATTGCTCTCGAAAGTGATTTTTTGTTATCGATAAAGTATAAGTATATAAAATCTCACGTTTATTCAAACAAATAGTACGAAAATCGTAATACACTGTACAAATTGATCAAACTAGCCACTTCTTTCTTTCAAACCGAAATACGTGTTGATCCCCTCGGACTAACCATCATGTCATGACATAGTAGCTATTATAAACGTTATCGTCGCCAAATTACTTATTAGCAGGGAAACCGTAAATATGCAACTGCATGTTTTTCCTTGTGCGACCAATGAAGCCAGAAACGATATATCCATTTTAGAGCTTTTTACGAATTTTGGCATCGATCTGTTAGTGCATATATTTGCATATTGTACCCTTTGCAGCATTTTTTTGCATCATTTAGTTAAAAGAATATTTTATTAAGCTTACAGCTTATATTTTGCCTTTTTGGGCATATTTTGATACATGTTCAATATTTTAGATGCGTACAAGACCTTTCGCAGCAAATAAAAAAATTTTTTTTTTTCAAAATTCTGGTTATTCTGTTCTATATTTATCTGTATACCTATCATTATGCTTCAATTTCGCCTCGTATATTTAATTTTTACTCTAAACCTGTAAGCCAAAGCAGGTTGTCATTAAAGATAAATGATATTTTAAACTTTTAAATTTTATGTCTAAGTAAAAGGAAAAGACAATTATATACGTTTTTGGCGATGTAATACATAGAAATTTGGACCAATCGACTCAGAATCACTTTTTAAAGTGATCTAGCGATGTTTATCCTTCCGTCTGGCTGGGTGTTTGTCCATGTTGACTTTGTGGGCACAGTACAAGTTGCAAATTTGTAGATAATCTATAAATAGCTTTAACTTTCTTTTAAACGTTAACATTATTGAACAATTCCACTGAAATCCCTTTAAGAAAAAAAATCTCATATGGCTGTTAATATCTAGATAATATTCGCCACAAATTACTCTTCGATGAATTTTAACTTCATAACAGAACTTTGTGTTTGTGAGCCCATGACTGCCCATCATTTCCAAATTGGGTAAAATATCGTTCGTCTGTAAAAACTATGGTGTTTGAGCTGTACCGATTATAATTTTAAGATGGTTTTCTTTTTTAATACAATTGTTTTTAAATTGTTGAATTTTTTGATTTCAATTAAGCAATTTTTGATTTTTTAAGGCATATTTTGAAAAAATTTTAGGTCATATTTTAGTGATTTTACTGCATATTTAATGCGCATTAAATGCGCTTTTTAAAGCATATTTCTGGTTTCCCTCCTTATTAGCATTAACATTTGAAAGGAAGTTTTGGCATTAAGGGCTATTAACGGGAGTGTAATTTGTATGGCAGTTAAAGTCAAATATTGACCGATTTCAATTAAATTAGGTGGCACCTATGTTTAGATAAAATTTTATCTAAAAAGATGACTTATTTTATGCCCATAATCCATCCCAAAAAAAGTTTGTATGTGAAGCTGTTGACCGATTCTCACAGACCCCAGACGTTTAATTGTCCTTATCACAATTAAAACATTCTTACTAAATTTCATAAAATTAGCTCTAAAATAGCGACCTGCTCTTTGCGCTTACATGCATTCAAAGAGTGATATTGTGAAACGCACAACAGTCTCTACACTTCTGTGGTGTAGGTATTATTATTTCGGAATTTTTTTCAATATAACAGAAATTTGGCCAATATGGAAATCGATGTTGGATGTAGATAACATGTGCACCAAGTTTGACTTAATATGTACCGCATCCATTGATTCAGAAATGTGCTTCATCACTGAACAAAACCTCACGATAAAACACCGGATTTTTATTGAGTTCCGAATGGACCACCCCATACGTGTCCAACATTTACATTTACACCATTTTCAAACAGTAAATGATATAAATTGTTCTTTTAACCGATAATAAAAATTATAAGTTTTATTTTACATAATAAATCAAACCTCACGATAAATTACCCGATACATATGTATGTATAAATATATTTAATATATAATACAAATAATATCTTGGTCATTTAATCCACCAGTTAAAATTTTTTGTAGACAATTTTAGTCTTTTATGTAAAAAAATTAAAAATTAAAAACAAGAGGCGTCGTGATTTGCTATAATTTACTCGTATTAATAATATAGCACAAGGTTTTTGGCACGTATATCACAAAAGAAATAGTTTTTTGAATTACTGTGCTCGTAAGTATCACTATATGCATATTGTTTTCAGAGTACATATTGTGATACATATTTATTTTTTTAATGTTTATATACATATTTGGAAATTTTTTAAAAATTACGCCAGGTTAAACAAATTGGGAAATATTTTAATATATTTATTTGCGAAATAAAAAAATTTATTATTGTTAACTGCACACCACAAAGGAAAGCTTCGCTATATCTGCTCTAGATAAGTTCATATGCACATGATTTATCTTCAAATCTAATTGTAATATAAATTTATTGTACAAGTTATTTGATGCATTTTCAGAAAAAAAAAAAAAAAAATCGCGTAAGGATAAGTGGAATCCATAATCAATTTAAGTCCTGAAGAATAATAATCTTCAGAAAATAAAGTTTGATAATTATAATTTTGAGTTTTTCTAAAAGTTTTCGAAAAATTTAATTTTTTTTTTAAAAATTCTCTGGCCCCTAATCAAAAGTTAAACAATAAAGTCGGTTATTTTTAAAAACAACTTTAAATAAAAAACCTGTTTTTATCTTGTTATTATCCAACATAGTCAAAACAAAAGTATCAAATGTTATTTTCGGGAATACAAAATTTATTATTATTGAGATTTCACTTTGACGTGCTAAATTCTCAATTTTTATTTTTGATAAGAACACTAAAATTTATTGTTGAAACGAAATGCGCATTGAAACTGTCTTTCGGTTGAAATTAAGTTAAGTGGGTGTCTCATCAAATGTAGAAAATATTTTCATATAATCTGAAAAAAAAACGAAGTGGCATCTCTAACCAGCAGCCTTCAAATATAAAAAAAAACAATGACAAAGCGAGATAATTTTTGGTGTAAACATAAAAGAAGAGAGCAAGTGAAAGAGGAATAAGCATATTCGTTTCTTTATTTACATAAAAATGTTATACCCTTCACTGAAGGAAAAAGGATATATATATAGACGTGCCATATTCAAATTTTTAATATTTTTGACATTCACTAAAAGAATATTGATTTTGAAAAGAGTTCTTGACAATTAAATACTACCTAAACTAATTATTTTTTAACAATAACACAAAAGTAGAACACCATACAAAGTAGAACACAAAACAGTTGTTAAAACCAGTTAAATGTTAGATTGGAGAAGTGGGAGTGCCACAAATTAGATTTATTTATATCTAAAGAAAGGTAAGAGAAACATTATCCAAATTTGGTATACATAGATTCATTATCAATACACAACCATTCTAAAAAAAATGGGTGGGATTAGAGAAGTGGGCGTGACTCCTTCCGTACGAAGTCCTTATAGATTTCTGTATATGTGGAGAATGCCTAGAGCCAAAGTTTCCAAATTAGGTACAAGCATCTTGGTTATCCATTCATGACGGGAATGGAGAAGTAGATTTATTTATATCTAAAGTACGTTATTTATATAACTATAAATATATATATTTATGATTCGGCATAGCAGATTATAGTACTCTTACTTGTTTTATTATTTTTGTTTTTATTTGATATTAATTTTTGTGCTTAATATATGAAAAATAATGAGACTTATTTCTTCACATAAACATCAGATGTGAAGGTTTTTTAAATAAGTTAAAAACAAAAAAGATAAATGCACTGTTTATTGTTGTGGCTTTGTTGAAGCTTTGATATGGTTACAAGTAAGACTTGATGGTTTAAAATTTTTATTCACTTTATGGTCTTATTTGTATAATATTTTTAGCTTTTCTAAAGTCTTAGGAAAACGTTTACTAACGAGCTGGCCTAAGCAACCAGCGAAATGCGCATAGAGACTAGTTTTTCCACAACAATAAATTTCAGTGTTTTTATCAAAAATAAAAATTGTGAATTTAGCACGTCATTAATAAATGAATTAATAATAAAAATTTTGTATTCCCGAAAATAACTTTTGACACCTTCAGCTAGTTTTTTTAAATTAAAGCCTATTTTAACGGATAAAATAGGCTTGTCCAAAAGCATAACTTCAATAAAAGTTTACTTAAGAACTATTAGGCCCGTTTTCACAACACCCCGATAGTAAAAGATAGGATTATATTGGCCGTAAAAAAGTGTTCCATTATTACAACTTAACAAAGTAATTTACACATTAAAGAAACTTTTGTTTTAAACAGATTATTTTATTACAAAATTTGGCTTAATAGTTCTAAATTAACAATTAAATTAAAAAAACATGAACTAAAAAAAAAACATTATTCTCCATGTCTTCATCTTCGTCGCTCTCAGAATATTGTTCGCCTTCCTGTTTGTAGTTCTCAACGATTTTTTTTTTGTTGGGACCAACACTCAGGGGATGACCCCTACTAATGCATTGCATTGTGTTGGAACTAGGAAAATAAGTTATGGGAAGGAGGATAAAGGGAGCAGTGCTTGTAAACCTTCGCCTTGAACTTATTCATTTTGAAAGTGGCAGGGAAGACTTTAGCAGGAATATTATTCCACATACGAACAAGGACGAATTTTTCCTGTAATGCGTTGAAAGATGCACCGGCCATTAACCACAAAAGGACGAGCTTTTGAGGAAAAATGTGTATTATGAACAAACGTACGAGTTTCAGGAACCAGATTCATCAGAACACATCCCATTGCAGTAACAATAAAACAGGCAAATACAACCCACATTACGACAGGTCCCAAGGGAGTCAGTAGACTTTGATATCCTACTGTCACCTTTAAGAACCTTCACCCTCTCCTGCACGCGGGCGAGAAGCTTCCTTAATAATAATACCACCCATATTAACAGATGAGGAAACTTGTTCCGCCGGACGTTTATGCATTAGTATGCAACACTGGGTCTTTCGAGCAATAATATCGACCCTATTCGCACGACTACATTTCGAGGTCTCGTCCAAGCGTATCATTCATATTTTGACACATAGTCTCAACATTCGATATGCTTGGTCTGCAAATCAATGAATACGAATGGCAAAGGTTGCTGCCTTTAGCAAACATTACTGGGATTTGAACAAAAATAGTTACTTCGAGAAATTCGTTTTTTAGAAAAGTCTGCAGATACCGGCAGCAAAAATATATTAAAAATTCGGAAGATAATTGATTGTCTTACATAACTATTATGGTGTTATGTCTAGCATATGCTATACATTTTTTTTTTTGCATGTCTTAAAAGAATTCCAATTCTTAACTCCCTCAGTTCATCTTAAGATCAATTCACCTTCGAAATTATTTTCCATTTTTTTAATTTACAAAAACAATTCAATGTACTCAATGGTTATTTGTTAGCTTATTTAGAAATCTCAAGCAAATCAGTTGATTTGAATTATCAGTTGATAAAATAATCTATTTTGTCGAAAGTTTTAAAAAGGTATTTTGTTATTTTGTTTTTATAGAATCTGGGAATTATTTCCTTTTAATAAGTTACTTTATTATAATCAACATTTTTTATTTTTCGAATTTATTCTATGAGCTTAATTTCATTTATGTATTTTATAAAGCTCTTTGTAATAGTTCTATTCCTTAAATTTTTCAGCAATGACTTTATAAACTACCAGACTATTATCGTGTATCTTCATGTTACATTTTACGTTAGCTATCCTTTGGATAGCAATGAAGTACATATTTTATATGTACAGCAAAATTTAGACACCAGCAGAATGTTATGCATTTACTGGCCCGCTACGGCCTTCGTCAGCATTATTTGTGTCACACTGGATAGTGATACTTTATAAATTGAATATATTTAATTCAACTATTTTAACAAATATAATCTGGAAATTACTATTACAAAAAGCTTTATAAAATACGGAACTGAAATTTAGCTCATAGAAAAAATTCGAAATATAAAAAATGTGTTTTTATATATTAAGACAAATAAAAAAACCTTTGAAAAAAAAATTTGATTTGAATTTCGGCAAAAAAGAGTAAATTTCTTATAGTGCGTTGGCTTAAGCAAAAAATTGCGAAATATTAAGGGAATAGGACTATTACGGAAAGCTTTATAAGTTGGAATTTAGGTTTAAGTAAATTTGTAATAATATTAAACTTTTAATGCGTTCGTTAAAATTCTTTTACCTTTAACTTACGCCAATTGGTAATAATGGCTGAATATGATATGTAAGAAAATTATAGCATGGGAGATATGGTAAAATATGGACCGATTCCCATAAAATTTGATCATTTGATTGCGGTTGCAATAAAGTCATTCAGCCGACCGAGATTCGGCTTCGATCGGTATACTAAAAGCGTCTAATTTAATGCGTTTTTATTTTCGTTTCATATATTATTTTTTGATTTTAATTTGTGTGTAATCTTATTAGGTATAATTTATTACGTACATACAATATATGTGCTGACATATATATCGCACTTGTTCAACAATAGTGTATTAACTCAAAATAAAAATGGTTTTTAATTAAAAAATTAATTACATTTGCACCAGTAAGCAAATTAATAGTATCAATTAAACGTTTAATTCACTTGATTAAACGATTAATTCACTTGATTAAACGATTAATTCACTTGATGAAAAAATTTTTAATTAAAACTGATTTTGTATTTGATGAATGCTTTAATTGGTGAAAAATTTTGAAGAATTTTTTGTGTGTATTCATTTTTAACCGCTATTTAAATATCGTGCTATTTTGTTTATATTTTGATAATTAAACCGTTGGTTTAAAAATTATTTTTCCTATGCATTTAATGTAAAATTAAGAATTGTTTTGCTTCTACGGAAAATTCTTATATTTTGAGTTAATACAGTATTGTTGAGCAAGTGCGATATATTCTATTATAAAATCTTAATAAATGTTTGTTATATTTTTGTTTGCTTTATTTTTATTATATTTTCAAGGTTAATTTTACTTTTAAAATATTGATTTTTTAACCTTCGAAATACACGCTCGCACATACAGACATAAAAACATGCATACATACACATATTGAAATAATTGCAGTTGGATAAAAATAAATGCCATGGCTTATATCACAGTATCTACTTAACAAAAGTAACCTCCATCCTATTATACAGTTATGTTTGTATATACACACTAAGCACAAGTATGAGCACTACTCCTACACAAAGTGTTTATAATATTTTGGCACGAACTTAGAATTCAGGAAGAAAATACTGATTGGAGCCTATGACTCATGCAACATGATGTGGCACAGATTGTTAAAATTTTTGCAATATATGTTTTATTATATTAAAGATTATGTATCATTTAAAGAGAATCTCTCAGGTACTACAAAGTTTTTTCTACTTTTCTAAAAAAAAATACGCAAATTCCGTCGCTTAGGCTGGTGCCGCATTTCTTAGACTGATTTAATATTCCGAATAGTTACTATTTTAAGAAATCCGGTTTACGGTTAAGTATTTTTAAAATAATCGGTTAACCGGTTTTAACTCGAATACCTTTAACCACAAAAATCAAAAAAGTTTTTGTAATAAAACGTTAATTCAAATAAAAACATAACGTTTCATAAAGGTAAGGAAACAACAAAATACATAGATATGATTTAAGATATATTCAGACCTAACAAATATTTGACGATAAAAGTTAAAAAAACGTGATCAGTAAATTGATCAAGCTTAAGCTGTATTTTTAAAAATTTCTATTGAGCATAACGTAAGAATCAGTAGACTTCAACCATATTTTTTAAAAGTTGCAAACAAAACCTCTTAGCCAGGATTATATAACGAAGGTTATTATTCAAATAGTGCTATCTGCAATTTTTCGAAAATGAGTTTTTTATAGAAACGAATTCACTGACTGAAGGGGCATCTGTCATTTAAATTTGAAAAAAAAATTTCCTGAAAGGTTTGTTTTTCATAAATACTGTATTGTGCTATCTTACACACAAGTTTTTTTTTTTGGTAAAAAGTGTTATCTACATAAAAAATATTACTGTATATAATAAAATGATAAAAATTATTATTACGAGGTAGACATATTATACATCAAAACGTTGGGAATTGTTTCTTTAAATCAAAAACTAATATTTTTTTAAAATTCGTTGAAGAAATTTTGCAAAAAAAAATCTGCAAAAAATTTCTGGATGAGTTTTTGTCAACAGTTTAAATTTTTATTTATATATTTATTAGTAAAACTATGTCCCGATATAAACGCATCCGCTATATTCTATAAACAGCGTCTACAAGTACACGACTTTACAATTTATAACCTCGCAACCCATCAATGTTCAAATTACTGGTGGAAGGAAAATAATGGGGATCTGTCCGCATCGACGGTAATTTCATGTATTATACATTATTTAAAGATCCTTTGTTTGGCAGATACGTTACCAATTATAATATATTACGATGGCCGTTTTTTCTATAGAAAATAATAAGAAAATTGAGTTGAAGTACTAAGAGAAGGGGGCACACCCAAATTGAGTGCGACAGTGAACACGCTGAAAAATCAGACAATTTATTTGCCCAACGAGTATGTTAAAATAATATAGATGCCAGAAAGACAATCAAAATTGATAATAAAATTGTTAAAATGCCTTTTGATAGTCTATATCTGAATTATGATTTCTTTAAGGACTATACCAACAAAAAAAAACTTATTCGTTTCACATCCGTTAGACCTTGTCGACAAAAAAGTGATCCTACCGTCTATCTACCAAGTGGTGACATTATGTACAAAGTTAGTTTTGATGACGAATACAATAACCTTCCGACTACAATTTAAACATACGGCGGATATATAGAAGCGAGTCCCTTACAATTTGGCCCACGTCCTATTCAACTAAGCAATGGAAGCATTGAAGCCTGTTATTCCGCAAGAATATCATTTTTTATGACAATTTAAAACATGCGAATAACAATAAGTTTTTTATTGCTCTCGAATATAGGTTAATGTAAAGTTAATGAACATAATTTCGAGTTATATTAATATGATTACGCGTTTCTTAATATTTTACTTTTTTATTAAATACTGTTTTGTTGGAAAAAGACTAATAATTTTAATAAATTTTATTTTTGTTCAAATAGTGCTATCTGCACGCAGAGAAAAAATATGTTTAAATTTGGTCACCTCCAACAAAACTATTTTTAAAGAGAATTGCAAACATATTATGTTTAAATTTAGACATATTATTGTCACCGCAAACAAATAATTGTTAAATTAGTCTTCCATCAAGAAGCCACAACCATATTATGGTTGCCTCTAAACATGTTATGGTTAAATATGACAATAATTTGTTTTTAAATTAACAATAGTATTTTCCTCTTTTCTAAGTGCAACATACTTTGGTTGAAAATCAACCATGCTATTATAAATGTTAAACATATTTTAGTTATTACTAACCAAAATATGTTCGGAGGCAAACATAATATGGTTGTGCCTTCTTGATGGAGGACAAATTTAACAATAATATGTTTGTCGGTGACAATAATATGGTTAAATTTAAACATAATATGTTTGCAATTCTCTTTAAAAATAGTTTTGTTGGAGGTGACCAAATTTAAACATATTTTTTCTCTGGGTGTGCTTATTTCAATGTTCAAATCGATAAAATTTCAATTTGTAAAAAGTGCTATCAGACATATAAGCGCGAATAAATGGAATTCAAAAAATTATATGTATGTATAAATATATATGTATGATAAAGACGTTTATTTTTAATAACATTGTAAAACAAATTTTAGTTAATACTCTTAGGGCTAATAAATCAGAGCAAGTTAAACTGTCTTTTTGGTTTAAAATGTGTTTAAGCCAACAAATCTTTAAATCAGAAAACATATAAACCATCTTTAAACGCATAAAATTGGTCGTTTAAACTACCAATACAAACCATATGAATTTGTCTACATTTATCGTAGTGCTGCCACATGTTACTTTTTGCACTACATATAATACATGGGACACTGATTTACAACTGTTGAGTTAATCTACATATAAATTTAAGTTTAGTTCAACTAAACCAGCGTTTAAACACTCACTGGCAAAAATGTGATTTTGCTGATAGCACTTTTTGAATTATATCCCTCGATATTTCAAATTATTTTGTTTCAGCATTAGAGAAACGAATAGAAATATAAACATGCTTGATGTATGAAATATTTGGCAATTCGTCGACCACAATTTAAAACTTCCATGACATTGTTTGATTTCTTCAATTAAGTTTTTTAGTTCTTGGTGTTTTAATAAATAAATCTAATGATTTTTTTCCATATCGTTGATTTTGCCGGAATGTTTTTGGTTTAAACATGAAGATATGCTATAACTACTTTTTAGTGTCTTAACGGGCATTCTGTTCTCGGCCACCTTTGCAACTTATCATTTTAGGGCACTTCAAATTCCTGTCTTTTAAATCCCATTGTAAATATCTCCAGAGATGGCATCTATATAAAAATATATTTAATATTTAGAATACTCTCACACACACATTGCTAATTAATTTTTTAAACTTAACATTGTTTTTGTGGTATTTTGAATTGTTTTTAGTTTTGTTTACAAAAAAGCAGGCTTTTATAAGCGATTGGTATCTACATTGTTCATAATTAACTACTCGTATTTTGAACGCGAAACGGTTTAAATTCGATAATACCTTTTCAATATCTTTTAAAATTGATTTCTAATAAATTTTCCTCTTAATATCTGTATTTCTTTTTAAAACTTTATATTATATATGTTAACTGAGGTGTGTTTTGAATAAAAAATTAAGTTCTTAATTCAGGATCGATTTGAAATCAACCGATTTTCTTCACACACCTGTATATTTTTTTGCTTTTGTTATACTTTAATTATCGGTAAATTTACAACAATATTAAGGAAAACGTATATAAATTTCACATTATTAAAATAACCGGTATATTATACGAAAATAACCGGTTTATTCGATATTCGAAAAATGTGAATTTTAAAATAACCAGCTTGGGCAAAACTAAATTAACCGGTTAAAACCGGTCGAATAATCACCGTTCGATCTCCCTAGTAGCAACTGAATGACAGCTATGTAAAAAGTGGACTGTTGGCTAATACCACACAAATATGTTGTCTATTTATATTTTCTGTCGAATGCAATTTAAATAGTTCTTATCCTGCGAACCCTTACTTGATTTCAACAGTCACACAGAAGATCCAAATTCAGGTAAGTCGTTATTTAAAAATATTGTTATTTTTTAATGAAGAATAGTCATAAATACATAAAAAAAACACCATTTAAAAAAATATAAAAGGTATCCAAAAATTTTTTTACATATCATGGGCTTTTTTGTATATTTAAAAAATGCTCTTCTTTTACAATTTTCGTTGTAACTTTGGAATGAAAAACGACAAATTAGCAAATTACTTTGCAAATTAAAGCATACTTATGGCCAATTCCACAATGTTCAGTTATAAGTTAATTTCAGTTATAGCTGTCAAAAACATATTGTTAACTGGAAGTTAAAGTAATAGTTGGTTTTAACTGAACTTGGTGAAATTGGCCGTTAATGTAATTTCAGAAAAAAATATGTTTTGAAAAAAATGAAATGCAATGATAATGCAATTTCAGTAGCAAAATTTTTTAATATTCCACAAATTTAGATCGAAAAAGTCACATTAGAAAATATGACAATTTTTTAATATATTCATAAGCATAAAACAAACAACCATTAAAAAAAAAGACAGAATTGTTAAGCATATTATAGTTGGACCTTAAAGCTCCAACTATAATATGCTTAAGTTGGCTTAAGCAACTGTGCGAATATATGAAAATCATATGTGTAAAACCATATTGAACTTGAGGAAACTTTTTGTTAAGTTTTATGATTCTGGGATTTGCTTAAGCCAGCTGTGAAACAGATCGCACATTCCGTACGGAATCAAATGTTTTTGATTTTGTGGTTGTGTTTTTAAATGCATTTGAAAGAGTTTTTGTTAATTTTTGACAGCAGCTTAAGCAAGCTTATGCATAGTATAGTTGGGGCTTATAACCGGGAAACCCCGCTAATATGCTTTTAAAATATGAGATTTCAGCTTATAAATCTCAGAATATCTTTTTGAGGTTTTTGACTTATTAATGTTTTGTGAAAGAACTCCAGTTGCAAAAATTCAATGTGAAAAAATAGAAAAAAAATCAAGTTGTTTTTATTATCTTTTGTCTTTATATTGTGTGTGGTAAAAAAAATAAAATTATTAAACATGTGATGCCGAACGATACTAGATATGTATGTTTTCCCCATTGGATTTTATTTATAATTATTTGAGTTATTTTAAATATTTGAGTTATTCGAACAATATACAAACCTTATTCTATTAATCGAGCAATACAAACGTTTCAAAATCGATTAACAAAAGTTAAATAATTGAATACACTATGCGGAAAAATTATTTGCTTAAATCACCATAAAATATAGCTTGAACCATGATCTCGTCCAAGCCAAAAATTACTTATTCTAAATATATGTGTGGCTTGGTTAAAGCAAATTCTTTCTTTATGTAAAAAAATTATTACTAAATACGAACGGAATAAGTTTAAATCAAAAAATAATTATGGATTTTCTTGTTTTAAAAAACGAAATTGATTATTTAAAAAAAAATATTTGCCGTGTACTATGTACGATATATGTACATACATATACAATATACATATGTATCGTTACCTTAAACTAAAAAAATCGACTTTTTCATTGATTCTGACTAATACCATACATATGACCCATCTAGGAGCATCCTGCGCGCTGCATGAGCCTATTTTAAGATTTTAACCATACAAGTATGGCTCCTGGTAAAATGTATGGCCAACCCCACTTAAATTTTCGTATCCATAATTTATTTTTAACAAACCTACCCGCTATCTCCATTCCTTATAGAAATATATTGAAGAAAAAAAAATTGTAATAAAAAACCTTTATCTTCATAAGCAAATAAATTTATTTACATATAGTTAGAAAATTTTCAATTTAAATCAGTCATTTCCGGTTTTCCGCGGTTCAACAATGCGATAACCACTTGTATGAGTGTAAAGAAATTGGCATAACTTTTAAACTAATAGAAGTCCCATAATAAAACTTTAACAATTTAATAAGGATACTAAAGGCTTATTTCGGTTAACAAATAGAAAATTAATTAGGACTTAGTTAGAAAAATTGGTCATTTCCGGTTTTGCAGATGAAAAAAAATTTTGTTTTATTCAAATTAATTTCTTTTTTATTTAAAGATCAATTGATTTTCTGTAAGAATCACTTAAATTTTTTTTTATTTGATTAGCTTTTAGTTCCAAAAAATAGTTTGAAAAAACACTTTACCACCCCGTAACTCGACAAATAAATATCATATTTCGCACACTTATTCATATCTGCTAGAACTATAGTTATGCCAAATAAAAAGGAATTCCAACAAATTATTGGGTTGTCTGCCTAACAAATAATGCCACATATGCAATTTTTTAAGGTGGATACGCAAATAATTTTTATAATTTTTATAAATACATATCGTCATCTCGGAATGGTTTTGTCCCAATAGAAATTTTTAAAAAAAATGAGTTTGTTATGGAATATATATAACTCGAATATACTCTTTCTGATTCCAATATCCATTTCACGATACCTCGTATTATATTTAAGATATCCAGTATCGACTTTGCTCGACGTCCATAATTTTAAGGTTTCATGATTATTGTTTTGCCCCTAACGCCAATGTTTGGAGTATGGGTTAAAAATTGCACAAAAAGAAAAGAAAATTAACGTTATTCTTGCTTTGCCTCATTGATGTTTAACGAAAGTAGAGAAAACCAAGACAGTAACAAAAATAAGAATAAATTTGAGCTAGTACATACAAAAAGCTCCCCAAAATAGCATCAACTACTCAATTTATTCATAATTTTGCTTTAATAAACAGATATTTCACTGAACATAAGCAAAAGAAAAAAATTTAAATTTTATTTGGATTTGGAGCACAAAACGTCGATTTCAAAAACAAAATTTGATATGGAGCACAATACAATAATTTTTATTTTCGTAAAAGCTGAGATATGTCATGACTTATCATATACAAACGTACACTTTCTTTTTTGCAGAAAATATGTACAGCAATTCATTGGTAACGTAAAAAAAATTTCGTATATGTTTTGAGAAAAACTATTGTAAACCTTCATTAACATTTTTCTTGTTACAGACTTTTTGTCTTATGTGCTAAAACAATTCTGAGGTGGCGATATGTATACAGTTGAAAACACGTACAGTAAATATGTAAAAACAATTGCATGTATTTAATTCATTCACCCATATTTTTGACATTCAGTTGAATATTAAAAGAAGCAGAAAAAAAGAGTCATTGAATATAATGACGGAGGCTCGTCCAAGCTGACGTAGTTTTAAATGCTTGTACATACAAATACACATAAAGAATGACATTAACACATACATATGTATATATGTATATATCACACCATACATACAGACATTGTATATACATATTTATATATGTATACAAATAGATACATATACTGATGAACACACCTTTCGAGTAATTGTAAAATAACACTTATACATATGGATATGTATAACGACTATTTTTCAGGATATAATAAGGGAAAAGAATAGGAAATAAACAGTTCATTTTTCTGGTTAGTAGTATTTTTATATAGATATCACGACATTAATGACGCCACGAGATATCTAAACAATAAAAAATATAAAAGTGAACAAAAGAAACAACATTCAAATTTTTTCTTAGTTACACGAGAATGTGTCTATGTGTTCTATTTATTGTACATAAAACATTTACAAACACATACGTAAAGAAATGCCTACTAAATTCATGTTTGGGTATGTGTTAAAGAGGATTATAGGAATGAAATAAAAGTAGAAGAAAAGAAACAAATTAGAATAGAACACAAACAACAACAAGCGAAAATAAAATAAAGCGAATTGCTATAAATTCACATTTAATATCCGTTCTAAATATCTCTGTTTTTTTGTGTGTATTCGCATGCAAACTACGCACTAAATAAAATGAATCCTACAAGAGGAAGAGAGAAAATGAGAGACATACAATATATGTAAGAGAGTTCTTATTAATAATACATATATCCAGTGTTATTAACCGTACGGAAATTACCGTTTTGTACGGTAGTTTTAAACCTGAAAAGGTAAATTCATTTAATATAAGGTAATTAAAAGAAATTTGGGTTTTAAGTATGCATATGTATATGTGCAATTACACATATTATGTGTAATTTCAACTTGCATGCGTAGCCCATGTATAATTTGTTTCATGTGTAATTTGTGTGTAATTGTTCCTTGAGCTATATTTTTCATTAATTTTTGAAAGCCAAGTTTTTCTTTTCTAACATTTTTTGAAAAAGTAACATAAACTGTCACATGTGATTGCCATTTCCGTGACATTAGTTATTTGCGAGAGTTAATTAAAAAAATGTAGTTTTTATAGATTTTAGAATTTAAGGAACCTACCTTTCCTAAAATTTCATTAAAAAATAAATATTTGTGCAATTTATTTTAAGTCTATCGACTGGGCAATATAGGATGGAAACAAGTTAACAAATGTCTTTCCATTAAATAGAGCGAATTTTAAGAATTTATGTTGCTTAAGCTTGAACATATACATTTTTGTACTGTTCTTTTGCCTACGTTATCGCTTAAGGCTAGTTAACACTATTAAATGCATCCTATACAGATAGAAATCGAATGAGTTTTGTTGCCACTGTTAAAAAATCTAATGTAACACAGAAAAAATTAAAAATTGTCCCTAATCCCTAAATATACCAAATTCATAATATCAAGCAAACATGTTGTTGATTTTGCAACTATTACCAAAATGATTATATTGATATTTAAAATTCTGAATATTTTTTTTCAATAAATGATATGTATTTTTTAATTTTAATTACAAAAATGATCAAAAAACTTTGCCATTTCCAACATTCTGTTAATTTATACTCGTATAATTAAATATTGACAATTCCCAACAACAATTCTATAAGTTTAAATTTTTTTATTTTAAACGAAAAAGTCAATTAATATTTTTTGATATTTAATTAATATTTTAATAAAAAATTTATTTCAAAACAACTAAAATTTTCATTAAATCAAAATTATATTTTTAATTTTCTTTCAAGTTAAAAAATAATTGGTTCAATTATTACATTAACTAAATTTAAATACTTTTTAAACCATTTTTTAATTGATAATAAACTTTTTTCTGTGAACATTACAGTTTGTAGTCCCACTATCACACATGAAGATGCTTTTATTAAAATACAACTCTGATCAAATGAAAAGTATTATTGTTTAGAAATATTTCAAAAAAAGATGAAGTTCGTAATACTTGTCATATTCATAACAAATTGCATTCACACTTTACCATATTACTTGAATTCTTGCAATGTATGAAAACAAGGTATAATAGTGTAAACTAGCCTTTATGTAAGACACCTACCGCTAAAAATGTCCATCTTTTTCTTTCTTACTTAAAGAATCGGTATGCTTTTTTTTTTTTTTTTTTTTTTTTTTTTTTTTTTGAACATTATCATTTAATTGCAAACAAGTAATAACAAAAAGGTGATGCAGGGTGCATTAATTTCGTTTTGTGCGTGTAATTTTGCGTCAAATGTGTAATTCGGGACATAGTCATGTGTAATTTCCGAGCCCTTCATTGGCGACACTGATACCTTTTTTGATTTTAACTTTTGAGAGATGATTTTCAACGCCAGCTTTAAAAATAGATAATTGTATGCCAGAAAATTAAGAATGTTATGTGTCTGCAAATGTTTTGGTTAGTCATTGCCCAGACTTACAATTTTTGTTGCAGCAATTTTTGAGTTTATTGGTGAGATTGGTAAGAAGACAGTGGTGGGGTACTCCGATTCATGCACTCTACAATTCTGTGTTGTTTTGTTATTCCCACAGTTTTTAACTTTAAGTTGGTGTAGGTGTATTTGATATATAATTAGTGATTCAAGTAGAGATATATTTTTCAATAGCCTTTTTTGACAGATCACGTGTAAGTCGTGTCATGTTATTTTTGTTTAGTATTGTTTGGCATTTCATAATGGAAAGACTTACGCTTGAACAACGTTTACAAATCGTTCAACTTTATAAAGAAAATTCATGTTCTGTGAGGAATGTGTTTCGTGCACTTCGCTCAACTTATGGTCAACATAATCGGCCTACTGAGCGTACCATCACCCATTTTGAGACCCAGCATTCATTATTGGATAATATTCGACCGAATAGACCACGTCCAGCACGCTGTGAAGAAAATATAACGGTCGTAGCTGAGAGTGTACACGAAGACCGTGGAGAGTCGATTCGGCGCCGTTCGCAGCAGCTCGGACCGTTATCGTGCCATGATAACCAACTATTTGATGCCTGAAATTGAAGCTCGTGATCTCGGCGACATTTGGTTTCAGCAAGACGGCGCCACTTCCCACACATCGCATCAATCAATGGATTTATTGGGAGAACACTTCGGTGAGCATATAATTTCACGTTTTGCGCCGGTCGATTGGCCACCAAGATCGTGTGATATCACACCGTTAGACTTTTTTCTGTGGGTAAATGTAAAGTCTAAAGTTTATGCGGACAAACCCGCTTCGATTTAGGCCTTGGAGGAAAACATCACGCGTGTCATTTGCCAGTCGAAATGCTCGAACGTGTCATCGAAAATTGGACTCAACGGATGGACCATCTGCGACGTACTAACGGCCAACATTTGATAGACATATTCTTCAAAAAATAAATGCCAAAGAATGTTCTTTCAAATGATAATAAACATTCCCCATTAAATTTGAATTTTCTGTGTTTTTTTTTTTTTTTTTTCTTTAAAAAAGTAGGGAACCTCGAAATGGATCACGCTTTATATACAATTTATACAATTTAATATATTTTGTTTGTTTTAAAATCAAAAATTTTTTAAACATATAAAATAGCTGTAATGTGAACTATTGTTTTTGGATTATTTTAAGTAAGGATCAGGGATTAAATATGGCTAAGGTTAAGTATTTGGCACTTGAATATTCCGTACTTGAATCAAAAATTCTGTACTTGATTTAAGAAAATCCGTAGTTACCGTGCTGTGAAAACCGCTTTGTCTTGGTTTGAGCTCGGGTGGATTTGTATTTTTCTTATGAGTGTAACATTACAAAAATGATTATACACTTTTATGTTTGCTAGTACAAAGTATATAATTAAATGAATTAAACAATATATTATTTTTTTTTTTAATGTTCTGACATACAAATCCATAGACAATTGATAAAATAAATAAATAAATATGCATTTAATGTTAATTTAAAAATTATTGTGCTTCTACGGAAAATTTTTAAATTTTGAGGTAATACCATCTTAATGATAAAGTGCAATATTTGAATTTCCAAAAATCACGTCTTAGTGGGTCGATTTGCGAGAGACCAACCTTCAGTCCGAATTTCGACTTTTTACTGACTAAATGACTAGTCAGTCAGTAACGTTAAAATTTATATGTATGATAATTTTACCGCCGTATTCATAGAAATACAATATTTTTGGGTTTAAATGTATTTAAAAACAAAAATTTTTGTTCAAGTTTTTCTTAAAACACATTCAAAATTTAAGTAAATTTTTTATGAATACTGATGTTAATGTTTAAATTTAAAGCCTATGTCTACGGCAACACAGGGGAACAAAATTTTACTTTCTTTGTGTTGATTGGCAGTTTAATGGAATTTTTTTTAATAATTTGATGTCACTGATTTCAAATCTAATCTCTATTTTTGGCCATCAACTCGCATTAAAAGTAACAGGTACTAATCGTATTTTTGACACTTTTCCAAATATTAAAGTTCAAAAAATTTTAACTTTACTTTTCATTAAGCAATTTTTAAAGATGTAATAGTGAGCTTTGAAAAACAGTAAAATTTTTAAAAATTATCAAAAAAAAATTACTGAGAAATGGTTGTTTAGTCATCGTCCAGACATGCAATTTTTGTTGCTCAAATTTTTGAAAATTCTGCTTTTAAATTGCATAAGTGTCCAGATAATGAAATTATAGTTTTGCAATGTTTGTATTTTTATCTTGTCTTTCCTCTTCTCCTTTTTAAATTTTATATATGTATACATAAATAAAAAAACACCTACAGCCAACTTTAAGCTAAAAACTGCGAGAATAGCAAAACAGAACCGAATTGCAGAGTACATGAAACTGAGTACCCCTCCCCAATCTGTTTACCCCTCTCAACAATAAGCTCAAGAACTGTTGCAACAAAAATTTAAAGTCTAGACGATGACTTACGAAAAAAAATTCCAAATTTTGTATTTCTAAAAATCATATAAATTCCAAAACGGGAAAAACTTAAAGTCTTACTATTTTCACGTAAAGTCACATAAAATATGAACAAAATGAGACATAGATCATAAAAATCGATGAACACGTTTCACTTTTATTCACTATTAATTGAAGGTACCTGAAGTAAAGAAACAAAAACGTCAATAAATAGAACAGCAGCAAACACACACACATTAAAAATTTTATTTTTGTATGAAAATCGCGATTTTTATCAATTCAGTTTTCTCAGTAAATTGTGAATAAAATCAAAAGTTGTGCACCGATTACAATAAAATAAAGCACTTTTCATTCGAAATATATTTAAATAATTGTTTTAAGAAATTTATTTTTTTTTACTGTTCTTTTTTTAAAACTTCAACGATATCTCTCAAACAACTGGGCAAATTTAAAATTAATGTAAGCAGGGCTTAAAGATAATATTGTTGAGTTTTGAATTTTTTTTAACCGAATATGGTAAACCGTTTTTAAGTTATTCTAATATATTTAGCCGAAGTGCCTTACTTTTGGACATAACCGTATATCGCAAAAAGTCGAGCTGATGGAAAAATTACTTAGCGCAGATTTGGATTCAGCGTCCCAAATAATCTTAAAACAACATTCAGTTTTTAATCAACAAAAACCTTGTTCCCTTGTGCAATTTCTTCTTATAAACGGTAATTTTTAGATGGCGGTACGGCAATGAAAAAATAAAAGTTATCATCACTGCAGATAAAACATCTTAAACAAGAACTTTAAAGAAGCATTCTCATACATTTCTACTTGTGATTGATAGATAAAGCAACATATCATCATATTTATAAATCAATTAAAATAAATCGAAAATTTAACATATTTTTTAAATTGCATTTGAAAAATACAAATATGACATATGGCGTCTAACCTATTTATCCAACATTTTCCTTTTTCATACCCAATTCATACCACAATTTGTTTTCTATTAATAATTTTGTTTATTTTATAAATCATTTCACCTACAACTCGCATACTAAGGAAATTCCAAAGAAATCTGTTTGTTGATACAATTAAATAATAATTTTTATTTGTATCTTTGAGACGTCAACGTTTATTTGTATTAGCAAAATGTGTGTTTTTTCGTATGTGTTTGAGTGCATAGTAAAATTTACTCATGTCGATTAAAATTAATAATCATTTGACACCCTCCAGTGTTTGTGCAAATACCAGTACAATAATTAATTGCAACAAATCTCTTAAACAATGCGTTTAAAAAGTTATTAATTAAATTGATTTAGATTTTGATTAAGAACTATTTGTTTAAAAGACGTGCACAATTTATAGGAATAAACAAATGTTTTATATTTAAAATCCATTTGAATTGATGCCTGTTTACAGTGTAAAGCATTTAAATGCACTAAAAATAATCGTTTTTTTAATCTCATATTCGATTAAACCAACTTTTGTAATATATGTATGTAATATTAAAGATATATATAATATTAAAGAGAGTTTACGTTTAAATGACGAAACTTAGCCCATTTTTAATTTAAAATTTCTTCTTGTTCTTAAAGCCTGATTTTAAGGAAACTTTTAATATTGTAAAAGTCTTTTAACAAGACTCTGGGTAATATTAGAAAAATAAGAGCAAGATATAAAAAGATGTTGAATGTTCGATTTCTTCTTCTTCTAATTGTTAATTTAAACATATTCAAAAAAAATATACGTTGTAAACCCGAAGTATGCTGATGAAGGTCGTTGCGGGCTGGAAAAAAATAATTCGCAGGCAATGCACTCTACTGTCAATTAAAGAATAGCTTACAATTCCACTATTGCATAATAGCATTTTAAAGAAATAAAAACAAGTAAAAAGTATAGTTGGCAAAACCCGACGATATGACACCCTACAACACAGCACAGTATTTACAAGCAAATTTTGAGAGTGTACCCTATTTGGGACCTACGAGCAATCATGGACCTACCAAAACAAAATTATGTTATTCATGTAAATTACATGTAAGAGTTCTTTGTGCCGAATATTATTTAGATATCTTCATTTATATAAGATTTGTATGCCTTTTAGAGATTAAAGGAAGGCGGCTTATATGGGACCTATGGTTAATTTTAGTCCTACCAGCACAGCATTTTGTCATGACATAGTAGCTATCGTAAAAGTCATTGTCGCCAATTTGTATGTCAATACCATGATTTATAAGAAAGTAAAGGCATTAAAAGCTATTTCCGGGAATAGTATTTCAAATATAGACCGATTCCAATAAAATTCGTTAAGGTGATTTAGATTGAGATCAAATAAGTCTCGACCAAATTTAATCTAAATCCCAACAGAATACGATGGCTTATGGGCACAAAGACTATATTCCGGAAATAAGTTTGCAAGGGGGCTATCTTAAATTATGGTCTGAAATATTGGTCCTTGTGGTAATTAGAACCTTTGTACTAAATTTCATTAAATTATTTCCAAAATTGCGACCTGGACCTGCACAGAAAGTGATTTTGAGTTGACCAGTTTTCTTCATAGTGGATCTAGGAAAAATATTTTAAGGTGTTACAAACATCATAAGCACAAACGCATAATATCCTCTACACTATTGGGTGTGGAAAAAGATTGCAAAAATTAAAAAGTTGAAATCAAAAAAAAACCCGCCTCTTACAAAGAAATATGTTCTTATACAATGACACACCACCTGGGCACCCATTGTTTTGTGTGCACAAAAACAAAACTTTGGAATAATAATATTTTCAGTTTACTTGATGTGGAGAAAACGTATGGGACTGGCATCCCATATAAAGCAATAATAACAATAAATATGGGGTTTATTTATATGACAATACTGTTGTGAAGAAATATTGTATCAATGCATGTCCTTAGAAAAAATGGAAAAATACATTAATTGATACAATTAGTATATTTCTTCTCATAAAGCGCCAAAAGAACTGTGAGAATCAATTGTCACCTCGTATTTTAAATTTTGTACCGAACGAGTTTTGCAACTCACCTATTTTAAATTTTGTACCGAATGAGTTTTGCAACTCACCTACTCATATGAAGTTTGACGTTTATTATGGCAAAATATTGTCTCGTATAGACATCACATAATGTGTGATGAAATGGGCTGTTGTTTGAATATAGCGCTATCACGTGAAGACGTACGCTCAGTCAAAGACTGCAAAATTATTTTTATTTTTTCTTAAAGTACAATTTTATCGCTTACTTGCATATCATTGCTTGCAAGTCTCTTTACGCTCTTAAAAGAGAAATTCATCTAGAAAAACTTGCATATATGCATATTCAATGCAATTAAAGAAACACTCACTCAATTTTATCAACATCATGAACAAAAATTATTTAATACATTTTATACATTCGAAGTTTTATTAAAGTTAAGCAAACTTTGTTTTGATGAAATAATTTCTGTACGGTTTTTTTTTAATAATTGGCTAACATGTTACATGATGCCTATAGAAACATTTTTCAAAATAAATTTATTAAAATTGTATAAAATAGTAATGTATAAATGCGAAATATTCAAATAAGCGAATGCTTATATACAAAACAATTTAGGCTTTTTTGAAAAGCAAACCATAATTGCACAAGTTGGGATTCATCAGAACGTTAAATGCTTATAACTGCTGTGCATATAAACGATAAATGCTTTATTAATTAAATAATAAAATTTCAACAAACGGGTTACAAATTTAAGCAAACCTAAGAAAGACCAACTAAGTATTTTTTTCTTTTTCTTTCTTTACATTGCATTTTATTGTACATCAAACAGTTGGGGTATTCACAAGGTGTGGTATCATGGTTTATTGTCATAATGTTCTAACATTTTACAATGGTTTAAAAATATTGTTGTTGGTTTGTAAGCAAAAAGTGTCTTAAATAAATAGAACGTTGCTTGCTATGTTTATTGTGCTGTCGTAAATAATAGCACATTAAATTATGAGGGGTTGCGCACAACAGTCGTATTTTTTCATGTTATTATTTTAAGACATATGACTTTATGACACCTTGTGAATCCCCCAAGTATAAAAATAATATTATGACTATATTCACGTGATCTTTTAAAAATTTTCAATCATTTTTAATTTTAACAATTATAAAATAAATTAAATACAGAATACCAGCAGACACATACAAAAACGTATGTGAAATATCTGTATACGTTTTCCAATTGTTTACTTAATTGATGTGTAGATATTGTAGCTGAAAATAAAATAATATAATATTTGAAAAAAAAACACCATAAACACACGGTCTAGTCTAATATATTTAGTATTATTCAACTTAAACAAATGTATATTTAGATAAATTTAATGATAATAATGATTTAAATAATAATATTTCAGATATAAAGATTGTTTTATTAATAGCCAATTGCACCATAGTTAGAGGGAATTTGTGCGTAGTTAGTACCGTTACCAGAAATAATAAACTATGTAATTTTTTTTTTTTTTTTGTTTAATACCTACACATATATTTTGTGTAAACAAGTCACTTGGTGCACTCAGGTTTAAGCCAATTCGATCAGAAATTTTTACGAAAAATTTTACTTACAAAAAATTAATAAACAAGTAAGAAAGTATAGCCCGACCATATGATACCCTACACTTCAGTATACAAGAAAAAAAATTTTGCCAGTGTACCGTTATTGGACACATTGAGCTTAAGATTCATATTCTTTGTGTCCAATATAATATGCAAATTTTTTTAAGTGATTTTATGATGGGGGTTTTTATACACCCTATGGTTAATTTTGGACCCTCCAGCACAACATTTTGTCATGACATAGTAGCTATCAGGGCTGTGTAGTCGGAGTTGAGGCTTTTGTACCGGAGTCGGAGTTGTAGTGCCCACAAAAACTTGAGACTCCGACTCCAAAATTTTCAAAAAAATTTAAAAAAAATTTTCTAATATTTTCCAAAATAAAAATTCTTCGAAATTGGCGATGCAATATTTCAAATATCTATTTGAAATTTTCACAGAATAATTTTCTTCCTAAAGCTAAGCATTTGAAAGTTACTGCATTAAATACAATTTTGAGTGCTATATTCGGCTATGCCGAATCTTAAAAATTGGTTCCGGTTTAGACCAATTGGACGACAATCAGATAGTGTTATGCTTTTATTTCTAGCAATTTTAACTAACTTGAATAAAATATCATGATTCGTAACAGTTTTTGCCTAAATTGATTTTCAGGAGACGAATTTATATTAGACCCATGGTTAATTATGGACTAATCATCACGAAATCCTGTAGAGTGATTTCTGTTATTAAAAATCTAAATGGAATAAATATCAATACAGTAGTGAAATTTGTTTTAGGTTTAAAGTGTTTTTCAGAAGGCTGCTTATTCTGCATGATATTATTTCTGGCCAAATGAACCAAAATTGAACCAAATTTTACCACAATATCTATATCTGTTACGGTATTAGGCATTTTTAAATAATTAAATCCTATAAATCTTTGACGTACTAAGTTGTATTACCATAGCATTATTAATTACGTTTTTTAACATACTAAACTGTTTTCCGAGAGTAGGTTTTATATGCGGCCCAGGGTAAATTATGGACCAATATTCACGACATTTTACAGTATGATTTTAAGTCCTATAAAACCGTGACGTACAGTAGCATTACTTTTTACGGTTTTAGACTCACTAAACTATTTTCCGAGTGTAGGCTTTTTATGGTAAATATGAAATTATCGACCGATCTTTACGAAATTTGACAGTTTGATTTCTAGTCCTATAAAACTATGACGTAGCACATTTTATTATGATAGCCATATTTATGACGGTTTTAAGCGAGGTTGTGTAAATCTTATATGATGCCGTGCATTTTTTCACCATTTATGTTAGTTTTTATTAGAAAATTGTCAATATTTAGGGTGGTGGTTCTACATATTGGTTCATAACTCTAATCCTACTGATCGAATTTTGCTGGATTTCAATCCCAAACTGCTTCGGATAACTAGAAGCAATTGGACACAAACATTGTTCTTATCTTTTGAGTTTTTCGAAAGTGAGCGTGTTTTCAACAGCCGGACATGGCTTAATCGACTTAGAGTTACTCAAGAAACCATAACATATATACCTGCTTTACGGGGCTCCAGTTATTTTGTCTTTACAAATTTTTTTTTTTTTTTAAAGAGTCTTTTTTTATATAAATTTTTCTCTAGATCTTAACTGTTAATTATTTCTAATTAAATTAATCAAAAAATTATTATATTTGAGTAGAAAAGATCATGCATATCTAAACTCTACATTATTTAAAAAAAAAACACATTTATAAATTCCTGTACATATTATCATAAATAAACGAATTGATTGAACATATATACCTTATGGGGCCTTAGATGCATAATAAAAAAGTTTCAAGCGGAATGACTAACTTAGTATACCCTCTTTTACCACTAGTAGTGGAGGGTATAACAAGAGTAAGGACCAGTCTCATATACATTTAGCATCCAGGTTAGGGTAGGAGTTGGACTCCGAGTCGCAGTCGCACTTAAAAAATTTCAGCGTTTGGAGTCGGAGTCGAAGTTAGTAATTTTTTCTGACAACTCTACAGCACTGGTAGCTATGGTCGTCAATTTTTATATCAATACTAACAATTATAAGGAAACTATGTATTTAAAAGCAATTTTCGAAAGTAGTATTTGTATAGGAGCTGTGGTCAAATATGGGCCGACTGCAATAAGATTTGGTAAGACGATTAAGATTGCAATCAAATAAGTTAAAACCAAATTTAGTCTAAGCCCCAACATAATAAAATGGTTTATGAGCACAAAGATTATATTCCGGAAAGAAGCTAGTATGAGGGCTTTGGAAAATTGTGGACCGATTTTTTCAATAGGCTTAGTCCTTGAGAAAATTAGAACCTGTGTACCAAATTTTATCAAATTATCTGCACAATTGTAACCTGTACTTTGCGCACAATATTTACATGACAGCCAGCGAGCCGGACGGACATCGTTAGATCGAGTGTATAAATTATTCTGATAGATCGGTATACTAAAAGGTGGGTCAATGACCAATAGTTTAAGGTTTACAAACATCAGGACAAACGCATTATACCCTCTACACTATTATGGTGTAAGTTTAAAAAAATATATATTAAGATGAACATCGATGAAAGGGCAAGTAACATAATCCAATTAAAGAAAAGTTTCATCCTTTCTGGAGAAAAATTAAAAATACTTTGAATAATTCTTTTAGTTTTTTAATAAATCAATCAATCGAATAATCGAATCGTTGATGAAACTACACAAAATGTTAAATAATTTAACCACAATAATAAAAGTAACAAGGTTTTTTCCATCAAAGTTTTTTAAATTTATTTTGAACACACTTACTTACATTATGCCTTCAAATGCACGAGTTTCTGTGAGTATGTAAAAAATACACACTAATATTCTATTTATTCAGCATTTATTTGCCTTAATGAGTCGTTAAAATCATTATTTCATATAAAACTCTGAATAAAACACAGTGGTTCCAAAAATAATGTTTTAAAACTATTAAGATAATTGAATATAGAAACTTTTGGATGGATATCATTCGTACTTCAAAATTCGCACATACTTTTCTTAAACATAAAATTTGCTTTATATTGGAAATTGACTTCTATTTGACCTTAAAGATTTGACTGAAGGAGGTCCATATGCATATACAGTGGAATCTCTTGTGACCGGACACTGAAGGGACCATAAAAATTTTTCTGTGCAAACGAAATGTCCTCTCGAAAGAACTCAATGCTCTCCCAAAGAAAAAAAAATCGGGAAATGTATTTGTATGAGAGCTATGGCCCAATAAAAATGTGCTGTAATAAAAACTAATTGAGATTTTAACTTAAGTAACACGAATTTTTTAACCCTAGATGGTAACTGTTCGTCGAATCGACGAAGCTAATTTACACTTTATCATAAAACTTGTTTTATGTGTATTCAAATTACGCTCTTATTTTCAACAACGTAAGCTGATGACGAACGCTTTAAAAAATTATTAATTTTAATATACAAAAATGAGTAATAATTCTTATCAAATTTTGAAAGAGAAGAACAACTTTAGTATTTTATGCCTTATTTAATATTATTTTTTAATAAAATGCTTAGCTAAAATTTTTTTTGTTGATTTTTTACTTTAAAAATCGTTCCGCTAGATTTTTTTTTAAAGTTCTTCGATTCGAAGAAGAGTAATGAAGAGTTACCTTACAGGGTTAAAATAATTAGTTTTATTTAGAACACAATATTTAAAATATAACGGAAAAGTAAAAAATTAAGAAACACTTAATATAATAAGAAATTATAGTTAATTAATTTTACATAGATAAATATCTATAAGGCCATAAGCACCACGACCCAGAGGTTCTTTTGTGCGTCCTATTTAGGCTACATATAAAGCCTGTTACCCGGCCTGGTGAAAGATCATAAATTTCAGTTGGGCTCATCATTTGCTCCCCGCAAAAAATTCAGCCTGGAAGTCCCTATGGCGGTAGAGAAGCAGAGCAGATGTGCTGACGTTTCATCATCAACCTCACAAAATCTGCATATCTTGGTACATAAATTATAAAATGGTGGTATCTAAAACCACAGTGCCCCGTAAAAGGCCAACAAGTAACCTAGTTCCGCCTTCTCAAACAGAAGTAGCTTACCTACCTTGCCACGAGACGGGGTCACAAATCTCTTGGTCTGTCTTTACACAGAAGTGGGCGTCCATGTGTGAAGGAATTCACGTTCGTGCCTTGTTTGTAGCTTCCCTTTAATGTGACCTACAGTGACGTTGAAGTTAGGCTCGGGGCCTATAAATAGACGGCAAACGCCCCTGTTTGCAGAGAAGTGCCATTTCGTTGCCCACATAGCCGTAATGGCCACTACCTAACACAAATACAAGTCGTTGTGTCTCCCCAGATTGTTGAGAGACATAAAACAGTCCATGACTAACCTGGACTTCACCTCCAAAGAAATTAGTGCTTTGAGAACGGCCTGGCTATCCTACATTATAAATAGTCTCAAGCCGTTTGTCTTGCTACTCAGACATTCCTCAGCGCATATGAGGATAGTGTAGATCTCCGCCGGAATGATCGTATGCTGTTTTTCCCATATGAAAGCCCCTTTGGAAACTCGGACACATAATTCCCGCACTAGTATCCTCATCCTGGTCCGCACGCCCCAGCCACCAGGGTTGGTCCGCCCATTGATCTCTATCAGGTATAAAGATATTAAAATTTCTATCCAATACCACACTAGGCAGCATATAAAAGAAACAGTACCACAGAGCACGCAGAGATGAAAAAAATGACATTAGAGAAATGCCCAAATAATTTGCAAGGGCAGCTTTCTAAGAAAGCGAAAAAAAAGCGTTTTTGTAGTAGTTCAGCAATGTGTAAAAACAGACCGCTATATTGAACACAAATTTTGTGATCAAAACAAAATACAAACGACGACAAACAATAGTATAAGTTGAACAACCATTTTGCAAAAAGTATTAAGTCAATTTTTTTGTAATGTTATTTACTTAAATATGATAAACTCGTGTTGTGGTAAACTTAAAAGTTAATTTTTACAACAGTTTTGCGAATTAATCTCAATTAAATCAATTTGCGTTCATTGTATTGCAGCATAAAAGACGGTGCAAAGGGAAATGCAAAAAGGGCAGCTTTCAAAAAAAAAAGACAGAATAACACAATATCTTCTATTTCGTGACGCCTCTCGAAAATACTAGATATTGCAGACTCTTCCCAAATTGCAAAAGAACGGCCTAGTATGACGAATTTTGAACCAGTTATAGGATCGTCCTCGTCTTCTTTAGATGAATTATAACCGATTTCAATACGATGTACGGAATTCATTTTGTTGGTTGATCGATCACAAATTGCAACGTACGTGTACATACATACGAGTATATATGTATGTAACTGCATATATTGTAAAACAATTTTTTTTTAATTTATTATATACACAAATATTTTTTAATGCATATATGTAGCACTTTTTTACTAACAAAACAACGTGTGCGTTAGACAGAACAAAACATTTATTAAAAAAACTTTTTTTAAATAATTTGTTTTTTAAATAAAAATGATATATGCCAATTCAGTAAGTGCACACGTTGCTATAAAAAACTCATTTTCGAAAAAATTGCAGCAAGCACTATTTGAATACAAGCCCTCGATAAGAAAAAGCGCTCACAAAAAAACATAGATTTTTTTCAGGACTACTTTTTACAAAAAATTTTTGTGTCAAATTATATGGAAAAGGTTGTCTCGACTCAGTTCTGTTTTAACACTAAGCCCTAAAAAATTAGAGCAAGTTAAACTCTGTTATTGGCTTAAAATGTGTTTAAGCCAACATATCTTTAAATCAGTAAACATATAAACCATCTTTACACAAATAAAATTGGGCGTTTAAACTACCAATGCAGACCAAGTGCTGCCACATGTTACTTTTCAAATTATGTACAACTGATGTACAACTGTTGAGTTTAAATTACATATAAATTTAAGTTTAGTTAAACCAAAAGAGCTAATAAATAAGTGCAAGGTCAACTCTCTTTTTTATTTAAAATGTGTTTAGATCAGCAAATCATTAAACTAATAAATTTTATTTAAGTGCATAAAATTAAGCGTTTAAACTACAATTATAGACCATATGAATTTGACAATATCAATCGTAGTGTCGCCACAATATTAGCGTTTTAACTACATATAATATATAATACACTGCTTTACAGCTTTTGACTTTAAACTACTTATAAATTTAAGTTTAGTTCAACTAAACCAGCGTTTAGGCATTCACTGAATTATTAGAAATAACTGGTGTAAAAAGTTTTATGACTACTGTGCCAAAGCAAGCATTCACACACATGATCCAATACAAAACATTTGCAAATTCACATATGCCTGTATACACACACACACAAACATATTCAAGCATTTTGCACAAAACATTTCAATCAACCACATTTAATTTTATTTACTTTTTCATTTATAATTTTTTTCCACCCCGCAAAATAAAATCTAAAAGTATTTCAACTTTATTTAGTGTATTTTTCAAGCAAAAGCAAAAATTTTTATCCATTTACGATATAACAGTAAAGTAAACGGAAAAAATCGTTTTATTACACAATATTTTTTGAGTTACGTAAATATTAACAAAAAATAAAAAAGGAACAAAGTTAGGAAAAAAAAATTTTAAGAATTTTCTGACTCATGACGCCAGTATTTGAGAGTAAGACTCCAGGAATTTCTATGGCACAACATTTACATTTACACTTTCGATAAATTACATTTTTGTTGTACTTATTTGTGTTTTTCTTTTCATCTATGAATAAAGATGGGAAACATTATTTGTTACCTTTTTTAAAAAAACGTACTTGTTAAAATCATGTAAAGAGAAACGATGGAATATTTTGTTTCACATCTTTTCGACGCGAGAATTCCTCACCAACGTTACAGAACATGGGTACAGAGCTGTAAAAAGTGACGTGTAAAAAAGGCGCAAAATCATAAATGAAAATTCATTTGTTTTTACGGAATTTGTCAGTTATTTTTTGTTAATTAATTTTTATAAAATAACTGAAAATTCATTTGTTTTTACGGATTTTGTCAGTTACTTTTTTGATAGTTAAATTATATATTCAATAACTGAAAATTTATTTGTTTTGACGGAATTTGTGGTTAATTTTTTCCGGAATTCGCGGTTGAATTTTTGACAGTAAAAATTAAATGAACTTTTCTTTAAAATTAAACTAAATTAAATTGCCGCCGCATGGTTTTTTATAAATTATTAGTTCGACTCTTTTAAGAACTTATTTTAGTTTAGTTTCCTCTATTTTTAATGACGATTTATTTAATTGCAATTCAAGCTGAAAAGATAACACTGTTTTACAAATTGTAATGATCCGTCCAGCGGCAAGTTTTGGGTGTCAATTTACATAAAATAAGACTTCTCTCAACTCTCTTTTTAAGAGTTTAATTTGACCTTTAATCAACTGAGTTGTTATATTTGATGACGGTAAAAATAAAATGCAATTTAACTCGTTTATGTCGCGAAAAGTGTCATGGGAAAATTCTGCAGTTTGCAAAAAATTTTGATAATTCAAAAATTATAACAGGGCATATTTCCAAAGCCAAATTCAATATATTTGCGTCCTTCATGTGTATCTTTAAAGCCAACTTGATTTCTTTCCGTAAAAAATCGTATGTCCAAGTTTTAGCAAGATGCATCTATTACTTAAAACATTTTTGTTAAAAACAAAGAATTACTACACTGATAATATTTCATGAGTAAAATAAACAAAAACCTTTGTGCATTGTACAAAACTATTTGTTGTTTTGCTGGCACAAAAATTTTCTAATATGTACAAAGTTATTTTGTAAATGTTAAAGAATTTGTTTTTTGTACAATATACAAAATTTGTGTTTCAGAACAAACAATATTTTTAATATAGTACAAAATTTATGGAAGTTTATTTACAAATTATACGGATTTTTTTTTTGTTAAATTTACAAAATATTTTGCAAACTATTTTTGGATATAAAAAAAAATTTTTGTTTTAAAATTTAAATAAAGTAAATATCAATAATTAGTATTGTGGTTTTTTTGTTGAACTATTCATGGTTTTTAATCCAAATTTTTACTATTTTTAATTAGGCTTAAGTTCATTAAATTTAATTTTCATTAAATTATTTTTATGAAGAAAGGAATTTTACAACATGGAGAATTAATTAAAATTGTTATTGATAATTTTCAATCTTGACTGACCTGGGATTCGAAGCCAGGCTGGCTGGCGTGTGATTCGAACCCAGGCGGCTGGTTACCCTTATTTAATTAAATTTAATGGACTTAAGCCTAATTAAAAATAGTAAAAATTTGGATTAAAGTAAATATCTTTTATTTAATTTTAAAAATGAATTCAGTTATTATATTTTAAATTATGTTTGATAAATTGCTTGAGGCTTTGGTTACAAAAAACTTATGATAAAAAACTAAGATTAACTTACAAATTGTCTTCCAATATATTTTGAATCACAAACTTGTAAATGTCTCTTATTATTGGAGATTATATAGTATTAAAAATATTTTTTTTTAATGTCGGTGACATCTTTTCTTGTCAAATGTAATTTGCTGTGACAACACAATGAGAATATTGCAACAATATGTGGAGATAAGTATTATATTTCTGCTCACTTAAACTAGGTGACAATGTCTTGGGAGTTGATATAAACCCGGATTCACTACTCTGTATTGTTGGTGCAATGAAATGCGCTTCCAAAGAAGAGACAGTAGTTGATGACGTCGTTTGAGGTAATGGCGACGAAGTCGAATGGGTCCATAAGTGATTTTTAAAATGCTTTTTGAAGTGACGCATGTTTACCACATACATATTTGCCTCAATTCTCAAAAGTGCACTTGTTAACACCATTTTCTTTTTTGTTATGTGAAAATTTTAAATGTTTTGAGATAAACGATTCGTTTGGCAAAAATAGAGTAAACAAATAACAATTCATTTATAAAGGTTAATTACTTTTAATTTAAACATTAACAATTTAACACTCGCGACAGACATCTTACTTTTTAACGCGTCTCTTTTAATGATTGCAGTCTTTCTTCGTTGCAAAATCTATTTTGCATATTTTACAAATTTTGTATTTTAACTAAATTTTTTTGAGCAATCTAAATACAAAAATTTTTAAATAACGATATAGAAAAATTTACAAAAAAATATTTTGTATTTTTAGTCATGATCCATGTTCAGTGTAGGTTAGATGCTTTAAAAACATTAATGTGTTGTTTTCGCAACACAAGTGATTGAACGTGTAGTACAATTTATATGAAAAACACTTTAAAAAAAACTGAGCGATTTTCCTATAATATTTACTTCACTTTCTATCAATGTTGTTGTGAAAACAGCCAATAAATTATAAAAAATATTAGAAGATTCAACTTCAAAATTGAATTGGCCTTAACAAATGGTTTCAAGAACTCACTTTAAAGGGTAAGCAACTATGCAAATATCTAAGCAATGACATTTTACAGTGGAACCGTTATCAGGTTTTCAATTGTTTACTGTAATGTGTAATCCTTGACGATTTTTTTATTAAATAAGTAACAAAAATTGAAAATTCTACAATTTTTTTGTCGATAGAATAATGTACCGATTTAAAGAATAGATAAGATAAGAAAGGTTTTTTTCAATAAAATTATTGTGGGACTCGTATTATCTATGAATTTAACTATTTATTGCAACCATAGCGACATATTTTGCAAATTTAGTTCACATTAACTATTGCCAAAATGTCGTTTTAATGATAAAAGCAATGTAAAAACCAATTCATATTTTAATAAATCCTATTATGTAAATAAATTGTTCTTCACTGTACTTTTTAAACCCACACCACAATAGTGGACATGATATTATACATTTGGGCTGTTGTGTGTAACACCGTAAAATATTGGTCCTATACCCACCTTAAGGTGCACCGATCGACTCAGAATAACTTTCTGAGTCTAGCTAACGATATCCGTCCGGCTGGCTGCCTGGTTGTACATGTAACCTTGTGCGCAAAGTACAGGTCGTAATTTTGAAGTAAGTTTGCTGAAATTTGTTACATATCTTCTAGGACCAAGCGTATTGAAAATGGGTCGAATCGGTCCATAATTTCATATAGCTCCCATACCAGCTGCTTTCCGGAATAGGGTCTTTGTGTCTACTATCAGGCCAATTTTAATGAAATTTAAAACCTAGATATATCCATATATACTTATATATGGACACATAAGCTTTGCATTGGTGAGATACGGGGCAATTTCTGCCTCTCCGAAACTATCTAAAATATTTTAATGAAATTTAAAACATTCTCGCAGAGAAAAAATGGTTGGGCATGGTTACGGCAACTACAATATGCTTATTGTTGTCGTACACAGAATATTGTTATTTTTATTTAATATCAACAATATTATAGTTACTGTAAACATTCTAATGTTTATCGCAATTATAAATTTAAGTATGGTTCACTGAAAAATAATCATTTTTATAGCAACTAAACAATTATAACTTTGAAAACATATTATATTCCTCACAAATGTTTAATAGCCATAACATGATAACTTTCTTTACGTGTACTCATTATATGTTAAGGATAAAAACAAAATATCTTTACTTTAATAATATTTTGTTATCGCCATTTGTAAAATAATTTTGCATCAGTTGTGTCTTTTGTTTTGCATATGCCTATCCAGTGGTTAAACAATTTAAAAAAATACCCATTAAAACAACAAGTTTAAGCAAATTGTAGGTACATTAAAAAAAAATTTTAAGTGTCACAAAATAAAATAACGATGCTAAAATAAATTTTAATATTGTTTGAAAATGGTGGAAAAATATTGACCATTGTATTGTGTTATTTTAGATAAAAAGAATGAAAATTCTATAAAATTAAAAGATTTTGTTTGTTGTGCTTAATTCCCTTTTTTTTATTAATTGATAAAAAAATACTGAAATTTATTGTTGGAGGATAAGCTGTTCCTATGCGCATTTCACTAGTTGCTTAGGCCAGATCATCAGGAAACGTTCTCCTTAATAATTTTAGAAAAGCTAAAGCTATCAGCAAACAAGACTACAGAGGGAATGAGAATTACCTACAAACACTCAAAAAGTCTTTTTTGCAACGATATCAAAGCTTAAACAAAATACCAAACAATAAATCAGTGATGAGTTTTTTATCTTTTCTTACATTTCCCACTACATTTACATTAATTGTAAATGTGAAATAATTTATAAATAATTGCGACATACAACAAAAATATTATGCTTAAAGTTGCATCATATTATGATGTGAAATATCGGTAACAGTTTTACGTTAAGGTTGCCAGTAAGTGAATAAGCATAAATATATTTTAAATATATTGTTCGGTTTTATATTTAATCTACATACGAGTATTATTATGATTAACATGATAATAATATGATTACTTCTGAACTTATTATGATTAACATGATAATAATAAGTTAAGAAGTAATCATATTCTTTACACTGTACTTTTTTGACATCAGCGAAATTTTTTTTTTTTTTTGTAAAACAAAAACCGCTGACTGCAAGTTTTTTGTATATCTGACTGAAAGTTTTTTATTTATCACACACTTACATATAAAGAACTTCACTTAGGCTCTAATCATGTAAAACGCAACGCAAAGCCAAAGAATGACATTGAAAGCACAAACATTGTCATAAATATTTTGTAATTTTGTAGTTGCTTTCTACAGAAATTCGTCTACCGTTTTAAACTTTTCAACGCCACAAGCAGCGTTTGATATTTGACTTTTACATTATTTTCTTAAAAGTTGTAAATATTTTTAAATTTTTAACAAGCCGCCATTTTTGTTGTTGTTTTTTTTACTAAAATGTGATTTTTTTTGTGCAAGTATTTGCATAACTAGATTTTGAGTAGATTTCCTCAAAATCTAGTCACGAAGTAGATTTTGTTTTGTATGGATAATTTAGTTAAAAACAACAAGATTTTGACCGAAATCTCGTAAGTACTAGATTTTGTTATATTGTAAATGGGCTGTTATAGATCTATTAATTTTGCTACGTGATTATACCTGTAATTTATTATTAGAATACTTTAGTTTTAGTTTTGAAATAACTATTTTGTTAAATTTAGTGAAATGTAAGAAAACGTCACTTGAAATAAAAGTTTTCACTTTTACTTTTGGTAATAAAGTAATTTTTTACTTCCAGTATACAAATTGTAAAAACTTAACAAAAATAATTTAAAATTAGCTTGAGTTTATGTTAATGGAATATTCTTAGTTACAAGTCAGAATTTTTACTATAATTAGGAGCTGATATAATTTCTATTATTAATAATAATATGGAATATATACATTAACTTTCTGTTTGCATAATAAATGGGTTTATAATACAGAAACTCTAATACACACTTTAAACAAGTAAAAAAGTATAGTCGGTCAAGGCCGATCATATGATACCATACCGCACAGTATTAGAGACAAATTTTCATGAGTGCAACCTATTTGGGACCCATAGGATCTGCCAAGACAAAAGTATCTTAAGAGGCTAGCATTCATTCAAGAGTTCTGTGTGTCAATAACTATATACGAGTAGTTATAGCAGTAAATTTTTTTTTGAGGAATGAATAAAACTCGAGAAATAATTTTTATTTTCTAAGCCAAAAAACTATTTTTATTTATTTATTCACGTCTTTATGAGATTTTTCGGTATTTAAGTGATTTTAAGAATGGGGTTCAAATGGGTCAATTGTGGACCAGCTGATTAACCAGAATGATTAAGAAATTATTACGAATAAAAAAGAATAATTTTAGGCCAAATTGTTTATAAATGCCAACACAATACGAAGGTTTATGGACACAATGATTCTATTCCAGAAATAAAAGGTGGGTCTAAGAACAATGTTTATATGTGTTACATTTAAAGGAACAAACGCATAATACTCCATCATTTAGATTTAAAAAATTAAACCATAAAAATAAACCAGCAATAAAAGACTTGTAGTCGATTAAATTAAAAAAAAAATTTGGTTTTGGAGCATATGCATCTATCAGTAGGGGTGCAATATATTTCCAAAATAGGGTACAAAAATCAAAAACGTTACAGAATTCTTGATTGAAAAAAGTTATCGACATGCATATTTAAAACATCTGTTATAGTTTACGAAACATACGACTTAGAAAGTTTAAATTTGCTCTTTTTGACCTACCGCGGTCTTGTAATTAACAAATATAAAACTTAAATCTGCGTTCTTTTTTTAATACCACATCGATAAATAACCTACAGAAAGAATTGTAATTAAATCTTTTGTAATTAATAAGATACATACATTTAAAGTTAAAAATCTAAAAAAAGGCTATAAGTTTTATTTTAAAAATTATGTTTTAATCATTATTTCTTAAATGGCAGCAACATTTTCGTTGTTTCTTCCCAAAGTATTTCGTATATTTTTCTTAAATTTTTTGAACAAAAATGTAACAAAATTTTTTTTTCAATTTAAGTCTACTTTTACTTCAGCAACAATTTGTATGAAATTATAATTATATATGACGTTTATAATAATTTTATTTTGTTTTAAATGAAAATGTTAACAAAAAGTTTTAAAAAATAATTATAAATAAGTAATATTGTTCTTGACCAAATTTGCAAAAGTCTTCTTATTTAAATATGTGTGTGGTTGCGAAAAAAATGTTTGCTTTATTGTGAAAACCAGCGAAAATGTTGCTGCTATTGTGAACGAAGCTTAAGTTCTTTTCTGAGTTTTATTTAATCACGGGCAATAAAAATTATTCTTGAGTTTAATTTGTTGCTTAGAAAATAAAAATTATTTTTTAATGTTATTTTTTGCTTAGAAAAAAAACAGTTACTTTTTGAATTCTTTTCTCATTTTTTTGAGATACAATTAACATTAACCGATTAAAGGGTGAATTTACCACGAAATTCCGTGCAAAACTCTTATTTAATTTAAATTTTAATTAAATTAATTTTTTTACAGTTTAAAAATTACTTTTTTTTCTGAGCAAAAAAAAATTTAATTCAAAAAGTAACTATTTTTTTCTAAGCAAAAAATTAAATTAATGTGCTGTTTTCACAACACGAGTGATTGAACGTGTAGTAAAATTTATATGAAAAACACTCAGTTTTTTGAGGGTTTTCCATATAAATTTTACTACACGTCCAATCACTTGTGTCGTGAAAACAGCGCATAAGAAATTATTTTTATTTTCTAAGCAAAAAATTAAACTCGAGAATAATAATTGTTTCCTGGGGAATAAATAAGACTCAAAAATTATTTTTATTTTCTGAATTTTTGGGTTATTTTTAAATATAAATCATACCCGTGAGTTTTGCGCTTGTTAGAAAAAAGCAGGCAGTCATTTTTATTTCTGAGGAATAATGTGCTGTTTTTACAACACAAGTGATTGAACGAAAAGTAATATTTATATGAAAATCACTCAGTTTTTTGAGTGTTTTTCAATTAAATTTTACTACACGTGCAATCACTTGTGTTGTGGAAATAGCACATAAATAAAACTATTTTCTTTATTTAATTTATTTATTAAAAAAAAAATCGTTAAGTAGCAATAAAGCTAGTCCATGCATAATATTGCTATGCAAGCATTTTTTTAATATTTCAATCATTAAGGCCTCGAAGCGCTTACGAATCCGGCGTATTTCTTGCAAACTTCTTTTATGGCATATTTTCTTCAAAAGCAAATCTAAGATCGAACATTTTAAGCACTTTTTGTACGACCCAATATCTTTAAGGAAAATAAGGAAAATATTTTTGGCAAGTTTTTGAGAAGTTAATTGGGTATTGTGGGATTTCTAGTGAAATTAAAAAAAAAAAATTTTGGATTTGTATTAAGCAATAACAAAATCCTTTAAATATAAAAATAAATACAATTTTTAGTGCTTAATTCAAAATTCATATAACTACAGCTCAATAAACCCTTTTTTCGTACTTTTTTTTAAAACGTCTTCAATGAATTTCGCAATTTTAAAAAATGATATAAGGTTTTAAAATCTGGACACCATTCCCTATACATTGATGTATAATATGTCTGGTCAAAATTAAGAATTCTGTATCGTTTTAATTTTACTAAAATCTGAGGTGACCTACTTTAGAATCCAATTGCGTCTCTCCTGATAGGTTTTTAGACCCTAAGTCCATTGCCACCAAAATGTTGATAATAATTACCGTTTACGAAAACCAAAATTATTTCCATTTTTTCCAAAATATCCCACTGTGATATAGCGAGAACAATAAAATATATATGTATATTTTTAGGAAGAATATTTTAAACGATATTTTTCTGATTTCTAACGACTCAGTACAAATAAAATTTTTAAAAACTAAAAATTTTCCATGAATGTGTGTAATCACGTGACCAATTAAAAGTATTCCAAGTTCTTGGCTACAACAAAAAAAATAAATTTTCCCTCTCAAAATTAAAAAAAGAAAACATTTCAAAAACAAAAACATTCTTCAATTTTTCTACTTATAGAAAATTTTAGTATTATTTCAAAATTGGGAAAATTAAAGAAATTTATAAACACACACTTATTAAAAATTGCACATAATAAAAATTGTTCATATGTTTTCTTTTGAATTTTATTTTGTTTTTTCTTTAAAAGTACAAAATAAATATTTATAACTAGAACTATTAAAAAATGGAAAGAAAAGTGTTGAGTTAAAATTGAATACATATTAGAAAAAAGGTTACAAAATCATAGCTGGGCGAGAGCGACTTTATGATATCTTATATAAATATGGAATATTTAGCTTTACAAAATATTTTGCGATCTACAACAACAGCTATCACAAAAACAACAACCATTATGATAATGATCTGATTTTTTAATAAAAAAGTAAATTCATATATCAGAATATATTTATAAATTATGTACAGTTTGTTGTTTGTTTCTTGAGTACCTGAAGAAAAATGATTTTATTTCTTATTTTATTTTAACTTAATTAAAAAAAGTTAGAGTTCTATATTCGGCTGTGCCGAATCTTTGATACCCTCCACCAACAGCAGTGGGCTCTATTGGATAAATACATATATATTATTAACTAAGCTTCACAAAAACGAACGTCAGCATTAAAATTGGTTGCGGTTTAGACCTGAATTAAATTATTGACCGACAATAAGAAAATTTTATGCGTTTCTTGTTAGAACTTTGAACTGGCTTGAGTAAAATATCATGATTCGTAAAAGTTTTAGCCGAACTAAAATAATTGGACCTATGGTAATATATGGACCAATCATCCCAAAATTCTGAAGACTGATTTCTGGTATTACAAAAAATAAATTAGAATAAATTTCAATACAGCAGTGTAATTAGTTTTAGCGTTAACAGTAAATTTCAAATATTTGCATGATATTTTTTCTGACTATATGAATTTAAGTAAAAAATTTCACCGCAATAAATATATCTGTGATGGTTTTAGGTGAATTTAATTATTTTCCCAAAGTGGGATTTTTTTGGTTTAGGCGCAATAAACTGTTTTCCGAGAGTAGGGTTTATATGGGGCCTATGGTAAATTGTGGACAAATCTTCACGAAATTTAGCAGTGTGATTTCTCGTCCTATAAAACTGTGACGTACCGAATTTCAATTTGATAGCATTATGTATTACAGTTTTAGGCGTACTAAACGGTTTTCCGGGAGTAGGATTTATACGGGACCTAGTGTAAATCATGGACCGATCTTCAAAAAATTTTACAGTGTAATTTGCGGTATTATAAAACTGTGACGTACCAAATGTAAGTATGCTAGCGTTATTTATTGCGGTTTTAGGCGTTCTAAACTGTTTTCCGCGAGAAGGTTTTATATCGGACCTATGGTCAATTATGGACCGATCTTCACGAAATTTAACAGTATGATTTTCAGTCGTATAAAGCGAATTCGTGCAAAATTTTATGTCATTCCGTGCATTATTCCACCATTTATGTTAGTTTTTGTATCAAAATTATCAATTTTTTTTGGGTAGTGGTTCTACATTTTGATTCATAGTTCTGATCCTACTAAACCGATGTTGCTGGATTTCAATTCCAAACTGCTTAGGATAACTACAAGCAATTTGAGACCAAGTTGTTCTTTTCTTTTGCTTTTTTCGAAAGTGAGCGTATTTTCAACAGACAGACAGACGGATATGACTAAATCGACTTAGAATTACTCAAGGAGCCAGAATATATATACTTTATGGGGTCTTAGATGTATTATAAAAAAGTTTCACACTGAATGACAAACTTAGTATACCCTCATTCACCACAGTGGTGGTGGAGGGTATAAAAATTACACTATGCGACAGTCAAAATCGGGATGGGATGAAACCAACGGGAAATGTTATATCGTTAAAAAAGAAGTTATACGTGTCCCAGCGTTTCGCTGGGTCACGTCTAGGAATCAAGATATATCGATTTGAAGTTAGTAACTATCATATAGGGGAAATTGTCACCTTTGGTGGTCTTTTTTTTTGACATAACTGGAGACCCACTAGTCCGATTTTGCTGAAACAAATTTAAAAAAATTACAATTCCTTTAATCTGTTCATACAATGTTTCGCTACATAAGCAACAGTCTCGCAGTTATAAATAAATGTATGAAGAAAAAAACTTTTTTTGGCCTAAAAAATGTAATCTTTTTATTTTTAATTCATAAAAAATCCAAAACGGTAAAAAAAAGTGTCAAGTCCTATTACTTACACGTAAAGTCACATAACCTTTAAACAAAATGAGACATATATCATGACAATCGATGGACGCGTTTCGCTTTTATTCACAATTAAGTGAAGGTATGAATTTCAAAAATTTGCTCGAGATATGCTCAAAATTCCTTGCAAAAAACATTGATGACTTTTTTTTATGATTGTCAGAATTAAAAAAAAGTAATAAACAAAAGGTTATTTGATTTTTATGGTAGCGGTAACAAACTAAAAAACGGTCATAAATGTGCGTGGACAATTAAAAGGAAAAAAGAAAAGTGCACTTTTTTAATTATTTGGGTTTTTTCCGTTGGCTCCTGTATGATTTTTTTACACAAATTGCACCCACATTTATGAGTGGTCATGTTTTAGAACGTTTCGAAAAATTTAAAACGCACACGAATCAGGTATATAGCTACCCTTAAAAGATACGCGAATTCATAAGTAGCTCTCAGTAAAATATTGAAACTTACGTTGTATTTATAGGTGTTCACTGATCGATTTTTGTCATAACTTTCCCCGGTAGTTTGAACCCTTTCCGATCACTTACCCCTACCATTTGTCTCACAGTGTTATCACTTGCTGTAAGAAAAAAATATATGAACTACTTTCTTATTTTGGATAAAAACTAATGATTTTTGGATTTCACTTAGCCATTGTTTTAGCTAGTTTTTAGCCATTTCTTTGTTTACCTTTAGCCATTATTGGTAAAGGAATTAATTCTCGCATCATTGATGGTGATAGAGGATATTAAATAAAAAAACCGTTTTTAAAACAATCGTTATTCTTGAATTAATATTTTAAAATTTAGCACAGGACAATTTTTAAATGCACATTTATTGCCTATTGGGTGAATGGTTAAATGGTTACCTATTCGAAAAGCAAATATAACATTCAGGTTGCAATTTTCATGACAAAAAGTCCATGTTCTTGTTTTGATAATTCCTTCCTTTTCTAAAATATTTATTTTATTTACAGAAATCCAGATAATTCACAAAACAGTAAAATATATACAGTTACAGTTGTTGCTATGTTTGGAACTCAAAAACAGTCCTTAGTTTAATAAACAATTTGTTTTTAATATAATTCATTTTGTAAGAATTTAATTATCCAAATTTATTTCGGAACTACATAAAATAATAAACATAAAGATGAAAACTAGTTATTTTTTTAGGTGTCCCACTTATAGTAGTAGTAGCTGTATCCACACAAATGATGTTTATATCTACACATAGCCATACTTTATGATATATTCTCAATTCTACGTTTCCTTTACATTCATTTGTATGTGTACGTCAATTTATAAATTTCTTATGTCATTTACATATTTAGGATTTACACTTATCTAAAGATTAATTATAATCTTATACACATATTTCTTTTTTAAGTGCCTTTTCACTTGTGTTTCAAATAAATATGTATGCATTTATATATAAAAAAAAGTCCATTTAAATTAATTAAAACATGTCTTTGTGTGGATTTCTATGTATTATTTCGCTTTCATATCCTTCATATTTAGGGCGATGATTTAAAAAGTTTATGTCAGAGCTACGGAAAATAAAATGTAGTTTGTTATAGTTTTAAAAACTTGATCACTAGTGGTGCAAATTATTTACAAGGACAACTTTAATATAGTAAACATTAGTTGTATAACGGGGGATATTCCTATTTGGAAGCTACTTGAAATAATTGACTGATTACGATCAAATTGTAAAATGTCAACATATGGACGATATATGGATTGCCGAATGTCATTCTATTAATTTCGCAATTTTAGCATTTATGAATGTCAGACAAATATTTTTATAATTGTCGAGATAATGAATTTATTTAATGAATATATATTATAAAATGTCGCATCATAAGTTCCAACGATAAATTTACATATACATATTCGATTGTGGAAATAACAAGATTATCGCAATAGCGTGGTACTTAAGAAAATGCTGATGATGACTGCGAAAGAGCAAAGACAATTATTTCGCACAAACGATGCAAAATTTTTAGGGTATAAATAAGTGCAAGATTATCAGAGTTAAAGTATAAAAGTTGTAATACTTTTTTGGCATTGCCAAATGTTTAAAAAGAGTGCATAAAACCAACAAACCAGAAAATTCCTTTTTAACATACATATTTTCTTTGAATTGAAAAAGAATTATAATAAGTGTTAGAAGATGAACTCAGTGAAAAATAAAATAAATAAATAAGGAAAATTATACACAAAATGGAAGAATGTGGAAATAATTAATATACTTGACTACTTGGCTATGAATAGAAAGTTTAATCTATTGTCAAAAATAAACAAAATTGTCCAAATCAATGTGTGAAAAATCGACCAAAAATGTTCCGCTCAAATTTTGGGTGCTTTTGCATAAGAAATGTTTTTTTCTTTTAGCAAATTCTTCCATGAGAGTGAAAAATAACTGCTGTTAGATCTAGTAAAACCACTTTTATTTTAATTAATTGATATATTACACTGTGCTACACTTGAAAAGCACTTCTGAAATGACCTAGTGTACATTAAAGGTGTTGGTGAGCATGTTACGAATCCGGGCTTAAAAGTTTATATATACCTCCAAATTCCCGAGTTATGGACCAAAGAAATTTTTTGAGGCTGCTACTTTTAAACATTTATACCTTTTTTATTTATTAACCGATTTTTGAAATTCAATCAGTTTTGGAAAGCAAAATAATTGTTATTTTTAAATATATATACTTCTCATACAATATTAGCACAAATAGGCATAGATTTGTTCAATTATTTGGAAAATTTTTAATTTTTTTTAAACTTTAAAAATTTCTACGAGACTTTTTTCCGAATTAAGTTTAAAGACAACAAATATATTAAATACTGTATTTTTCTGAGTAAAATGAGATGTCATTTGTTGAAATCGGTCGAGAAATGAGGAAGTTATAGTACTTTTTGCGAACAAAAGAGTGGAAACCTGTTTCGATTAGATTAGCATGATTTAATAAAATAACTTTAATCTAATAAAACTTAACGAATTTTATATTTGTATCACCAATTTATGCATGAGCATTTTGAACATACATATTGGGGTTCATTCGAAGCATTCCTTACGTACGACCGATCAAAATATAGATTATAAGCATTTACCACAGATTTTTTTTTTAACAATTCGATACGATATTTTTTGTCAACAAATAAGCCACCAATGTAACAAAAAAGATTACGCTTATTACACATTGTAAAGGTGGGCAAACTTCGTATTGAATTGTAATAAAATATTTAAAATACACTTTCTAATTCGACTTTAAAAACACTAACTTCTTTCCAAAACCGTTTGAATTTCAAAAATCGGTAAATAAATAAAAAAGTTATAAATGTTTAAAAGTAGCAGCCTCAAAAAAATTTCTTTGGTCCATAACTCGGGAATTTGGAGGTATATTGAAACTTTTAAAACCGGTTTTGTAATACACTCAAATAGACCTATAACATACACTAGGGCACTTTGAAAGTGCTTGCAAAAAAGGAAATTTTGTAGCACCGTGTTATTATTCATTAAACTCACGAAACACTAAAAAAAAGCCTGTCTGCAAAGCATGAACTTTCTCATCTATGTTATAACAAACACCGGCTTCGCTAACTAAATCGTCTCTTCATTGGCGGCCTCCAACCGGGTGCAAGGGTTTTTCCCACTTTGGTATAACAAACTCCGGCATATTTGAATAATTTCACAATCACCAGGACAAAAAAATAATATATTAAAACAAATAAGAAATTTGTTTGTCAACCATTTGGCACCCTACACCACAGTATATACAGAGAAATTTTCTAAAGTCTATCATTTTTGGGACCCGTGGGCAATCATGGACCACTCAAAACAAAATATTGTTTTGAGTTTAAGATTAGTACAAGCGTGCTTTGTGTTGAATATTATTCAGATACCCTAGATGGAAGCGAACTTACACTAAAGTAGTCCAGTGCAGTATTGCCAATGTAGCCATTTAGTGGCTAGATCTAGCCATTTTTAACTCGTTTACCTATAAATAAAATAAATTTACCTATCAGCCATATTTATGCCTTTTTATTTAGCCATATTTTCTCAAATTTATAGACCAAAAAATTTTATAAATGCAGCATTAGTTATGTTGTAACGTTGAACATTTCTTAATTAGTTAATTCAAATGACTTATTAATTTTTCGACAATTTGAGCTTTACGTTATTCAAAAATTTTTTCTTATTTTTAGTTTATTGTTACGTAAAATTTATTAATACAAACAAAATAATCTCTTATGTGCAATTTGAGTGTTGTAATTAGGGAGATCGATTATTCGACTTTTTTCAAAGCCCGGATTTCGAATATTCCGAATAGTTGCTATTTTAAAAAACTGGGTTTCGGTTAAACATAAAATAAAAAATAATAAAACGTTAATTTAAATAAAAACAAAACAATTCACAAAGTTAAGGAACCAACAAAATACATAGATATGACTTAGGGTATGTTCTAGAAAATTCATGTAATCGGACTTTTACTTTAATCGGTTAATCGCTCGATTAATTACCGAGGTCTTGGTTTAATCGGGTAATAATCGGTTAATATTGTAATTGATCAGTTAACCGATTAATAAAGTTTTTTTTATAAATTAAGTAATTTCAATAAATAAAAATGCATAAATTATATATTATTTGGAATTTACATAACAAACATCCCAGTTGGAAAGCTCAGAAGACCTTGTTACTTCAGGCCTGCTTAGAAAGTTTTTTATTCAATTACCATTCTGATTTAACTGATAAAGAATGTCCCATAGAAGACCTCGGCTCTTTTGTATAAAAGATAAGATACACATTCCACACTCGCTTATATGAGAAGGAAGAGGAAAAGGAGTAGATTTTTTTTTGCCAAAGCAAAAGTAAAAGAATTATTGTTTTCTATCCAGTTGCTATTCTTATGTACCTGCCAAAGAAGCGAGGGCGGAAGGGCTACTCCGAAATAACAACGTGTGTAAAAAATATATGAGTATAGAATGGAACGAGCAGTCCTTGTACATCCAAAAGAAGGAGAACAAAGGCCTTCTAGAATTTACTCCGATTCCTTCATTTTCCCGCTGGGATTTCAATTCAAACATAACAATTATTGAACTAAAACGAGCAAACAAAAAAAAAATAATTCAGAAAAATATTACATATTTCTGTGGTTTTCACGAATAATCGCGTTAGTCGGTTTTTACCGAAATTGAGATAATAATGTCAAAGTGCTACATTTTGCATTAGGTTTTTATAAGTATTAAGCTTTTTAGAATATAATGTAGTATTATTGATTTTTTTCTGCTAAAAACAACTTAAGTTAACTGTTAAATAAAATTGTAAAATTGCTGAATATGTTTCCAAATAAAAAGCATATGTGATGTTATATTGTTATTCGAGCAAAAAATATGAAAGTATTTTTTGAAAATTTTTCTATTAATAACAACTAAAGTCGTAAAAATAACAACGTAAGTCGTCATGTGTGATTAAAATGATAACATTTATTTTCACAAAAAAGAACTTATGTGGAGATATGATGTTATATTGCACACACTTAATGAGTCAATCAAACATATGCATTTTTAATCCTTTTACAGATTGTGATCCTGTGAGGATTTTTTCATGAAAACTATGTATAATACGTAGAAAGTCACTGTTAAGAGGATAGTAAAGAAAAAAGTTTAAAAAAGCATCTACAGAAGCCGCAATTGAAAAAAATAATTGTTTTTGCTCTCCTGAAAAGTTTGGTTTTATAACTTACGCGATTATTCGTGAAAACCACAGATTTTTTAATTAATACATAAATATTATGTAGTAATTATAAAATCAGCTGTAAGATAATTTTATAAGTTATTTCAATAGTTTAAGGAGACCTTAAAAAAATTCGTTTAGAAAAATAATTTGGTTTAAATGTTAAGGATTTAAGCGATTCTTTTCTTTCACTTCACTTATCGGTAATGTTGACGAAATCGAAAGCAATCCATAAAACAGAGTATATAATTTCTCAGTCCTTTTCCTGGATTTCTATAAACGTATAATCTTCTATTATGCCATTAGAATTCTGTTTTAACATTTTTAAAATTTCGGTTAATTCTGTTAAAAGATTGATATAAGAAAATATGAGAAGACACAAATAACAAAACACATATGTACATATAGGTAGGTAGGTAGGTAGAAAGGCTGGTGTGAAGTACAAACAAAAAGCTGTTGACCCCTATTTAAATTGAAGATCACTGAACATCTTCTTTGTTTGTATGAAACAATATTTTCTAAACACATACCTTTTGTATATGAGACGAAACAAATAATTAAAATCACAAAAAAATGTGTTATAATATTACAAAAAAATTAAAATTTTGATACGTCGCACTGTGGCTGAAAATTGAATTTCATCGGCCAAAAGTCCAATTTTTTGTCATCGCCGATTTCAAAAATTTTAATGCCATTCGATAGCAAACATATTAGAACTAAGGTATCAAAAAAACTAGATTAAAATATTCGTAATTGTGGCTGTGACATGCTGCTGAAAACAAATATTTTATTTTGTTTTAGAAAAAAATTAATTTTTGTAAATTAGATCAGAACTAAATTATGATTTCTCTCAAACCGTTATCAATAATTGGTCGAAATTTTTTTTGTTATATTAATGGGATAGTAGTCTTTAAGAAATGGATCATTACATCAATGTATCATTTATACCTGATGTGTTATTAAATGTTTCCCCAGGTTCTATATTTTAGTTAAATCCGAATTTTAGAGGAGTAAAACTTGTTAGGGTCAAAATGGGTCAAAGAGATTTTAGTACCATCAGAAAGCTGAAGGAGTCCTCTTTAACCCCATATATACTTGTGCAACTGTTTGGAACTGTCTGTTGAACACTTTTTTCATTTTAATGAAATTACTCGCAACATTTTTTTTTGCTCTTTTTAATTAAGCTGCTCATATGACTGAAATATAACACAATGGTTTACGAGCGTTTTGTTTTGAAAAATAATTTTGCTTCTTATGAACGGCTGAACATATTTGAATGAAATTTTAAACTGTCATGGCTTTTGTGCTAAATTGGAAGAACCCGGGTGCATGGAGGGTCGGGAGAGGGACTTGCGGACCTCTAAAATTGGTAACCTCGGAAATTCAAACTTTTAAAAAATTTACCAAAAATATATTTATGGATTGCAAAAAAAAAAATTTAACTTAAGCTGAGTTACAAAAAATATGCTTAAATGTTTAGGTTATCTCCTTTGCTTTTGGAGATATTCGGATAAAACGGATTTTTTGGCTTGATTTTTATTATGTTTTATGTCAAACTGTTATCAATAGTGGGTTCAACATTTTTTATATTCGTAGTAAAGCAGTCTTTAAACAATGTTATGTTGTATTACTGTACCGATTATACCTGCTGTGTTATTAAATATTTTTTCAGGTTCTATATTTAAGTCAAATTAAAGAATAGAATTTATGAGGTTTAAAGGGGTTAACGAAATTTTACTAGCTGTAGGTAGGTGAAAGTATCCACTTTAAACCCAAATGCACTTTTGTACCTGTTTGGACCAGCCTACAGAACACTTTTTTAGTTTGTGTAAAATTATTCGCAACACTTCTTTTGCTCTTTTAATTTTACCTATTCATAAGACTGAAATATAAGTGTACCAAGCCAAGTATTTTATATTATATAATAACCAATACCTGTGGGACTTTAAGCGTATCCTACTTAAGCCCATTTTAGTTCTTTATTTTGCTACCTAGGAACACAGTAATCTAAAAAGTATTCCAGTGGAACTGGTTCCAGTTGAACCTGTTGTAGAGTTGATAATGTAGAAACCTATTCACAAAATGATCATAGGTATTATTACATGCCTATGCATTTTTTAAAGGTATAATGGTATATACGAGGCGAATGTATATGCATATAAAGGTAATACGAATACTCATTTGTTCTTTCGCTGATAAAAAAATATTTTCTCCAGAAATAAATAAAAATGTTTATATTTTTCGAAAGAAAACATTATGAGTATGCTTGTAGAAGCAATTTTTAGTCAGTTTAACATCTTTACTCCCGTATGCCCTATTCCAAATCAAATTTTTCAAACAAAAAAAAAAAAAATAATTTGAGTAAATAATTCTAATAATTCAACACACCGATTTTTATACAATTAGAACAGTAATGTTTTCTAATATGTTCATTATTTTCTAGAAAATTCTGATCAATATCGAGTGGTAAATTGTATTGCCTTTTTTGAACAAAAAAAAATTTTAAGCCGTTTTCCGGGGTTGGGAATTTGGGTATTTCTTAATCAAAAATGGGGATGTTTTTCAGTCCACTGTTTTTAGAACTTTTTAATCTACATAACTGCCAAAATTCATTATGATACGTTTATTCATGTTAGATTTATAGAATGTCAAACATTAAAATTATTATTTATATAGTGTAAATGAATAAAAGGGCTTTCAACATGAGTAAAAAATAATAATTTTAAGGTTTGACATTCTATAAATCTGACATGAACAAATATATATTTATGAAATTTGGCAGTTATGTAGATTAAAAAGTTCTTAAAACAGTGGGCAGAAAAACATCCCACTTTTTGAATAAAAAAAACCATAATTCTCAATCTCAATCATTAGTATTTTCATACTAAATGCTAAAAAACATCAAAAGTTCAACTATGACCTTAAATTTCTCAACAACTACTGAACCGATTTTAACAAAATTAACACTGCAAAAAAGTTCAAGAAGTCTTCTCTCCTGCAAAAAATTATCTCTATCGGTTCAAAAGTTACAGATTTTTGGCCGATGAAAAACAATTTTCAGCCACTGTGCGTCGGTTAATCGGTTAACCAACTGAAATTAACCGGTTTAATCGTTAATCTCAAGAAGCTAATTTTAAATTAACCCATCAGTTAATCGGGTAGTAATTGAAACCGATGAATATCCTAGTATGTTCAGACATAACAAATATTTGACGATAAAATCCAAGAAAAGTGTGACCTGTAAGTTGATCAAACTTAAGCTTTATTTTTTAAAATTTCTATTTATTAACTAAACTTTATTTGTAAGAAGATAATTGTATAATGTAATTTAGCAACTGTTACATGATGTTTGATCTGCACAAACGTTTTGCAAAAGCAAATAAAAAATTATAGGAATTTAATAAATTTTTTATTTGAGATATTCTCCAAAATTTATTTTAAATGAGTTTTTATTTGTTGGTGGTTAAGTATGTCTATATGAATCAGAAGACTTCAACCAACTTTTTGAAAAGTTGCAAATAAAATCTCTTAGCCTGGATAATATTTTTTAAATTATTCTGTTTCAGCACTAGAGAAACGAATAGTAATATGAACATGATTTTTGTATGAAATATTTGTCAATTCGTCGATCACAATTTAAAACCTTCCATGACATTGTTTGATTTCTGCAATTTTGTTTTTTAGTTCTTCGTGTTTTCAAAAATAATTTTCATGAATTTGTTTCATATCGATGATTACGCCGGAATCTTGTAGTTTTAAGCATGAAGATAGTTTAGTGTATTAACGGGCATTCCGTCTTCGGCAACACAACGGGAGTTTAAAATGCATAAACGGAGTTTAAAATGCATAAAAATTTAAAGAATACCAATACCGATATCGGCGATACTTTAGATTTTCCGATATATCGGTATGGACGATATTTTGCTGTCGATACGACAATACTTTTGATATTTTTTTGGAGTATTTTTGAACAAATAATTAAATAGAGTATAAAAGTAAACCACAATAATGAAATTGTTTTATATAACAAATTAATCAACGAAGATGGAAAATAGTTCGTGGTATCAAAATGTAGCGGCAGACTTAGCATTAGCTCTAACTAAAAGATTTAAATCTGTAGAAAATAATGAAACCTATTGTTTATCTACAATGTGTGACCCTCGATACAATTCTCGAATATTTGAAGGACAATTGACTTCAATCGTGCCGAGAAAACGTTTAATTGACCTACTAATTCTGTCTCTGCATTCCGAAAATGTTGGTCACACCTACAGGTGGTAAAAGTTCTGATAAGTCTACAACAACTGGCCTTTGGCGGGTTTGTGAAAAAGAGGATCCGAGGAGGATGAGCCTCTTTCTATCTATGCTGTGATTCTGCTTAAGAAGAAGAGATACTTTAGATCTCCTAGTATTTCTAGAGACGAAGATTCGCTTGTTTACGAACACAATGACATGTTATACCGAAACGTGACGAGACTGGCGCAGGAATTCTTAAGTTTTCAAATGAGATCTGTCGCATCTAAGACTCTTTTTTCGCCATTGCGAAATATGGGCCCAAAAATAAAATTAAAACCGACCCTAAATTTGGGATTATTTTTCATTGTGCAATATGACCTTATTCTTTTAATAAAAAGTTACCACAAAAAATGGAAAATAGCGCTAAAAATAAAATGAAATATGACCTTAAAATTGGGGTAATAATTCATTATGAAAAAAAAGTTAAAACTAAAATAAACACAAAGAGAGTTATATTAAAAATTTGGGTTGGGTTCATATGCCCGAAACTTAAATTTCGAAATTTAAAATCCCGAATTTCAAAATCCCAAGTTATAAAATACAGAATTTTAAAGTCCTGGATTTTAATATCCCGAATAATTATACAGCCTTCGGCCGGGCGCAAAGATTTTTTCCTCTATGGTGTAACGAAATCTGGCTTCGCTAACTAAAGCTTCACTTCATAGGAGGCCTTCGGCCGGGAATAGAATTTTCTCGTCTATGTTATAACGAGCATCGGCTTCGCTAACTAAAGAATGTCTGCATAGCCAGCGAGGGTTTTTTTCCTCTTTGGTATAAGAATTCGGGATTTTGATACTATCCCTAGAAATTCAACATTTTTTATTTTTTCAAATTTATTCTATGAGTTAAATTTCAGTTATGTATTTTATAAAGCTTTTTGTAATAGCTCTATTCCTTAAATTTTTTAGAAATGACTTTATACACTACCAGACTATTATATTGTATTTTCTTGTTACATTTTACCTTAGCTTTCCGTTGGATAGCAATGAAGTATATTTATGTACAGAAAAATTTACAAATTTTAGACACCAGCAGAATGTAATGCATTTAAGGAATAGAGCTATTACAAAAAGCTTTATAAAATACATAACTGAAATTTAATTCATAGAATAAATTCGAAAAAATAAAAAATGTTGAATATAATAAAGTGGCTTATGAAAAAGAAATAATTCCCAATATCTATCCCTAGAAATTTTAATATAACATTTTTGGGGTAATTTTTCATATCTTAAAATTTGCATTATATATAAGAAAATGAAAAATAGCCCCAAATAAAAATTTGTGATTTTTTATTTTGCCTTTTTTCCTTCCTTAATACTGGGTTAATTTTTTATTTCACTTAAAATGCAAAAACACCCCCAACGAAAAAATGAAAAAAAGTTTTGGGGCTAAATTTCCTGGGGTAATTTTGCGCTCCAGCACTATTTTCTACTGAAGGTCTGATTCAAACGGACTTGCAAAATCTCTTGTTAATATTTTGAAAAAAAGATTTTTTGTTAATTTTATCACGAATAGAAATTTAGTTCTTTGTTTTTTTAATCTGATTAATTCAATTTTAAATATTCATAATCAATTACACTTTAATTTTGTATAATTTACAATTTACTCTAATTGAGTTTTGTTAAATTTAACTTGAATTCAAATTTAATATATGTATTGGTATCGGTACCGATATCGGCGATATTTTTGTTTGAATATCGGTATCGGTATTGTATCGGCAAAATGCCGTATCGTTACATCCCTACCCAAAATATAAGAACAATTATTAAACATCAAATGGGCCCTCTTAGATGCACAGTGAAAAAACTTAAGAAAATATCATTGGACCATATTTTTTCGAACACGCCGAACAAGTTGCGCTTAACGTGAATGGCATTCAATACCGCGCAATGGTTTTAAATTTTTAATGGCCCGAGGAAGGGAACAATCCAGAATTGTGATTCCAACAAGATGGAGCCACAGCATACACAACTCGATCAACTATGGCTCTTTTTTCTGGCGATCATAATGTTACATATGCGTCACCCTATACATCTATATGAGAAATTTTTATCGATCTAAGAGAGTGGTTTATATGCGACGTATGGTCGATTCTGGAACTACAAGTCATAACATAGCATCGTCGCCAAATTGTATATCAATACCTACATTTATAAGAAAGTCCTGGTATTAAAAGTTTTTTTGGGAGTGTTATTTGTATGGGAGCTATGGTCAAATACGGACCAATTGTAATAAAATTTTGTTAGAGGTTTGAGGCTTTAATAAGATATTTTTGCTGCAAATTTAATCTAAGTACTTACATAATAAGACGTCTGAAGGACACGAAAACTTTACTCGGGAAATAACAACGTACGAACCAAATTTAATCAAATTATCTTCAAAATTGCACACGTGGTTTACATGGACAGACAAGTAATCAGCCTGACTGACGTCTATTCTTAGATGTATACAAAAAGGTTAGATTACAACCAATATTTGTATGTGCAAAACACATCAGCACATACGCATAATATTCTCTCCACTATTGTAGTATTATTATACATATTACAAGCAAGAAGCGTTTTGCTATTATTTTATTAAATAATTTCATTTTGTGCCAAACAATTTTCTGTTAAAATCAAGGAAGATAAACAAAGTAAAATATATGATTATATTGTATACAACAAATATTTACACAATGCCTTAAGTTTCTTTCTATTGCGAAGTATTAAAAATTTGCCAAAGGGATAAATGGTTTTATTGCTTGCCAAATTTTAAACGAACTGAGCTAACTAAATAAGAGCGGCAAACGATATTTTAAAACTTAAAATTATATTTCCAATACATTAAACAAAACGATATAGAGATCTGTCAACAAGAAGTGTTGACATAAAAAAAAGTTTGCCGCTATACCCAGCAAAAACTTAGCTTACAATGCTACTTTTAATGACTTTCTGAATTCATTACTTTGTAGCTTTATTCGCCACTTCTTGAACTATAAGTTATATATTAAATAATAACTTTATTATTATATCTTAAATAAGTCATAATTATACATTACAAAAACAATACTTTAATAGAATGATTTAAAGAAGTTATTATTATACGTTTTTAAATAATTATTTGAATCAATTTGCAATATATTCCATTCGATCTAATACAAGGCGAATTCAACTACAGGTGGTGTCGATACTACAACAATCCAAAAACAACAGAAACAACAAAGGGTTTTTTGCATTGCATTGTTAGTGTTTACTGTCCAAAATGTCAACCATTCCTAACAAAACACTAACAAATCAAAACAAAGTTGCTCGAACTGTCAAAATCAGATGGCGTTTCGACACCACCTGTAGTTGAATTCGCCTTGATCTAATATAAATAATCATTAACACATGTACATATGTACACATATCATTACACACATTGTTATTAGTGTTAGAGCTATAAATGGTTTTGTGTAGCCAAAAGACTCTTTATTAAATATTTTCTTAAATTTCGTAAAATTTATTATCGTCTACACATTTTCAACAAAAAATCCATAAGATTTCACATGCATATAAGGGAATTTTGCTTTTTTAATAATAAGATTTTAGAAACATATTAAATATGTAAAAATAAACACCTGATTGGTTTCAGTGATGTCACCAATACTAAACGAAAACCACGTATTATCATTCAAAATTTCTATAAGCTATTTTTTTAGGCAGCTGCTATGTAAAAACATAATTTTTAAATTTTTTAATGCTTTTACTATTGCACGTGTTTTATTTTTGTTCTTTGCTATCGCATAGAAACAGCGAAAATGTATGAAAGGTCACAGGTACTTCGCAAGTGGCCAAAAAACGTTCACTATATTTGTGAATAAGTGGTTAATTGTTGTCCTTTACTGTCGTATAATTTCAAAGAAACAGCGAAAAATGAAAGGCCGCAGATACCGCGGGTACCTCATTAAAAATTTTCCCAAAAAACAGCGAAAAATGAAAAGTCTCGGGTAGCTCACATTTGTGAACGGATTTTTTATTGTTGTCTTTTACAGGTCGCAGTTATCGTCAAGTTCTCCTTATTTTATGGCTTATTTTGTAAGTAAAGTTTTTGCTGGGTAATTTAGGTAACTCAGTAAGTAAGTAAGAGCAATCGTTATATATATTTTTGGATTTATTGTATTTATTTAAACCACCTGGGCTGCTATTACGGCATCCGATTCAATCGAAATTCCCATTAAAATTGTGTTGTAATGAATACTGTAATTTGGCCCCTGTGTTTAAAAAAAAATGTTTTTATGTTTCTGTCAAAATAGTTTAGAAAAAGTGTGTATTTAGTTTAACCACATAATTACTTGTGTGCAAAGTGAGATTTGCTACATATGTCAGCTCTTATTAGACGAAAAACGAAGCTTATTAAAAATGCTTAGCATAGGTTTATGACTTTTTAATCATTGGGGGTATTCACAAGGTGTGCTATCAAGTCATATCGTCATAATGTCCTAAATAATATTTTACAATTGTTTAAAAAAAAATATTGTTGTGTTTCAAACAACATAAAAAAATATTTTTTTTTTTAAACAATTCTAAAATATTATTTAGGACATTATGACGATATGACTTGATAGCACACCTTGTGAATCCCCCCATTATTTCTCGAATGGCTTTTTCGCTTAGAAAATAAAAGTTATTTTCTGAGTTTTATTTATGCCTCAAAAAAAATTATTTATGAGTTTTATTTTTTACTGTTAAGTTTTATTTTTGCCTGAAAAATAAACAGTACCTTTTTGAATATTATTTTTTTATTATTATTTTTTTTTACTTTCAAAAACAAAATAATTTTCTGCGCTAAAATTAATATTAAACAACTTAGGGGCGAATTTATCCTCAGAGTCCGTGCAAAAAATCTTTTTTGTCAAATTATTTATTTTTTTTTTTATATATTTTATTTAATTTAAAAATTACTTTTTTCTAAGCAAAAAAATAATATTCAAAAATAACTTTTATTTTTGAGGGATATATAAAAATCAAGAAATAACATTTATTTCTTAGGAATAAATAAAACCAAAAAAAAAATTTTTTTTTAAAGCCTTGTGCTCTGTTCGAAATGTTGAATTCATTATTTTATACGAAAACTTTGACATGTATCATTAGTATCCATCTCGCGATTTTTCAAAACTTAACCTCTTTATTAGTTGCAAGTATACAACATTAGTTATAAACAAAAATCGTGTTTTTTTCTATTGTTTTTAAAAAGGAAAACAATATTATTTTTAAAACAAAAATCATGTTTTTTTATTGTTATTAAAAAAAGGAAAACAATATTATTTTTAAAATTTCCCAACACGAAAAACAAAAAAATTTTACTTTATTATTAATTTTAGCACTTTTCTACATTTTGTTTTGTGAAACGCTTGTTATACACACCACTTTACAAAAACAAAAAAATTATAAGCCGTTGCTTAAATAAGTGTAGCTCATATTATTTCGCACGGAAATAAAAATATTTCTAGAAACATTTCGAATATTTTTTGCAATATAAATAGAGTGCATCTCTATCAACATTTTTCGTTTGTATTTCACAGAAAATTTTTTATATATATTTTTTTTTGACAACACTTAGGAAATAAAACTAATTTTTATTTCCTAAAAAATAAATAAAACTCAAAAAATATTCGGTAAAGTTGATTTTTTTTTATTAAAACTTAAAAAAAAATAAAAATCAATGCATTTAAAAGTAGTCCTTCTAATAAGGATTATATAAGTGTATTAGTTGAATTTTTTAGCTTAAATTTTAAAATAATAATAAGTTGCAGTCCCCGCTTTAAATAAATAAATCAGAAATGGAAGCTTATGTCTAGATAAAATTTTATAGAAGTAGGACCGCAATTAACCAGAGGTCCCATAAGGAATCCTCTATCAAAATTAATTTTGCAAAACACACAAATGTTGTAGGATATCCAATGGTCGGCCTTGCTCTACTATATTTTCTTATTTATTTATACCTTAATAATAAGCCATCGACCGCTACTAAACATTTCATACTTGAATTTTGTTTTTGTGTTTGTAACTTTCCTTTGGTACGTTGGCACTTTTATCCTACATTTTCAAAAAAATTTAATATACATTTCCATAAATATTCTATTCTTTTACATCCCTTAATGCCTTTCTCTCCTTTTTCGTCAGGCCACATGTTTTTCTAATAAATATTTTGAGTGCTTTGTATGTAGATATGTGTGTGTGAGTGACATTAATTTCAAAAAACTGAGAACAAACAACAAATATAAAAGTAAAAAAAGAAAACAATAAAGCACGAAAACCGAAAAATGTCCTTAAAATGATTTGCGTTCTTTTTCTGTTGTGTTGTGTTGTGTTGTGTTGTGTTGACGCTGTATAGGGTTCGTTAAGTAGACGTGTACAATTGTGATGTAGTGTTGGATTTAAATCGAGCATTTCTGCGTCGCAATATGTTGTTATTTTGGCAAACAGCTTTTTTGTGTTAAACCTTAAGCTCACCCTTTAACACTATGTAAAAAAACAAGCATGTTCAAAAGTTGTTGTCTGCAGTATGAAAAAGAATGCAATGATATTTATAAGGAGAACAACAGGCATGATATTAAAATCTGTAGGTAATACCTTTCTAATACTAGAGTTTAAAGTCATACATGTTCCTGCAATCAACAAAGTTACAATGAAAATGTCGTGTGACCTATATGTAATCAGGTTATAAATACTAAACACCTTGATTTTATTTAAAATTCAATACAATGTTATTTTCTCTTATCCTTAAGCCGTTAGAAAGTTCACACTATAAATTTATGGAATTTTAAATTCTACTTTTAAACACATATAGACAATCAAAATGAGGCATTTCTTATTTATAACTCATAACGGATACAATCCTTCCGTATTTCTTTATAATACTCATCACCAAAAAGGAAGAATCCGTTTGCACTAAATCAAAATAATCTTTAAAGAACTTAAAGAATGAGTAGTTCTTCTTGGTCCTTGTTGACCTGTGTTTTGTTTGTACGCATTGCTAAGCCTAAAGAAATAAAATTCATTAAGAGGCTTTTTAAACGATATATATCTACAAAATTTATTTGGGGGCCCCTATATTTTAGTTGGTAGTAAGCTAGTCTATCAGTGCGAAATTCCGCTCGGTTTCACTACAACGGGCTGGAGATCTACGTTACTATTGCTCAGTATATTTAGAATATAATTTGTAAATGAATGATTAACATTTAATTGAGTAGTTAAAACAACAAAAATTCTGTTAACGCCGCCATTTTATTTATTTCTTCAAAAGACTCCCTAAGCCATTATCAATCCCGTTTAAAACTCGGTAAGTAACGCGCAATTTCTGGTTTAATATTCAATACTCCTGCAAATCTCTCTATTTTGCTTGGCAGTTCACTTAAAACAAACTGTTTTACTCGAATTTCTCAGAATGTGTTTTTTTAGAAGACTTGTTAATTACTTAATTAATAAAATTTTGTGGGTAAATGAAATAAATCAAATATTCCCGATCAGTCGGTTGAAACCCATAATTTCTACAAAGAGATATCTGGTCGTGTTCGTACCCAACAGTTATCTTTACCTATCCGGTAAAACTATTTTGGTAATTTCAAAGTTAATTTTGCCTACGGGTTTGTTCCTTTAAGTTTTATTTTAAAATATGGCAACATTTGTATTTTTATTAATTTTTTGAATTAACTGCCAAAAATCGATTGTGTAAAAGACACTACAGTACCCATGTTCTCTAACTTTGGTGAGAATTTCTCGCATCGAAAACATGTGAAACAAAATATTCCATCGTTTCTTGAAAAGTCAGAAAAAAGTGTATCTGTAACTCATGACGAAAACTATCAAAATAGATTACGTCGTTACGTTATAAGTGTCATAATATTCCACTCGAAGCCGACATGAAACTGCAGATGTTGAGAGCGACAGTCAAACATATCGTTGACGGCGACCAAATTTGACTAAACTTGAAAAATTTTCAACGACGGCGGCGAAAATACAACCGTCGGCTATATCAAAAATGTAAAGTGCGACTTTAATGTTTGTTGATTACAAAATTGCTTTGAAAACATTCGTATATTTTTACAAAATGTTAAAAGCAAAATAATTAAACAATGGAAAAATCTGCCAAGAGCAAAATACTTATCTCTTCCGTGTTCATTGCATTTTTAATATATTTTTAAATGTTAAAATTTTTTCTCACCCCGTTTTCATGCGTGAGTTTATTTGACAGTTCAAAGCGGAAACTTTCTCACAAAAATTTTACAGACACAGTTCTTCAGTAAATTGGCGAGTAATTTCGTTACGTGACAGCAATTACTCGCCAAAAATGTTACAGACGCAGTTAAGTGAGAAAACCAGCTGTTTGTTTCAATTTATGGCATTTTTGTTTCATTTCCCACATTTCAATCGAAAAGTTTCTCGCCGCGGGAGTTACAGAACATGGGCACAGTTTAACCAGTAGGTAAGACATACGGGTTAAAATTATGAAAAAATTCGTTACACCATAGATATCTATACACAGCTATTTATCTATTTGTATAAATTACGGGTTTAAGCCAAGGAAAATTTTACCAAGCAAACTTTATTGCTTATTATTAAAAACCGGTGCGATATTTCACCTTAACAAATTTTGTATTCAATCCTTTATTAATAAGCAAACTCAAGCCCACAAAGATCGAATAAAGATAATAATAATATTCAAATTTTGTTTTGTTATGCAATTGCAATTTTTGGAAATTTTCAGTAGTTTTTTGGGAATCCTGAGATTTGTATTATCCAATATATAAGAAAAGTTATAATAAAAACCAAATTGACGAAAACTTTTGTGAGAAGTCACCGCACAGTGTAAGATTTGGATAATCTAGCTGGACAAAAGTAACTTTTTTGAATTTAAATGTTTTTTAAAATTCTATGCAAACACGATAAAAACATCGTAGCGAATAATAAAATGTTAGAATGTACTACGATTTGCCAACATTGCAAAAGCAAAAATTCTTTGAACTTTAATGTTTTTTTAACATTTTGTTTTTATTATAATTTTTTTATTAATTCTAATGTGTATTCGAAAATATTGAAGGAATAAGACTATTAAAGTATGAAAGCATTTTTAATTATAATTTGACTTAGAATACACATTCGAATTTATAAAGAAATTTATAATAAAAATGAAAACTCAATATGAGAACTAAAATTCCCATATTCTATTTTATTTTTGTAACAAGCTAAATTTTTTTAACTTCTATCTCTGCATTGTAAAAAAAAAATATATTTTATTTGTTGTGAAATAAGACCGGACTTGGTAAGTGATAACTATTTTCTCCTCAAGGCTTCGCATCAAGCTAGGTATTGAATTGAATACGTATATTATCTGCGGAAATTTGCGTATTTAGCTGAAAATTATACCTCATACCAGGTTTGATAGTCAACCATGGCCAATCATTAACTCGGAAAAACAAAATTATGTTATGAGGTTAAGATTCATCTAAGGTGCAGAATATTAATTTTATATCAACATCTGTATGAGATTTGTTAGTCATAAAGCGATTTTGTAGCAGGGTTTATATTTGACCTATTATCAATTTTGGGCCTACCAGTACAAATATCATGAGATAGTAGCTATTATAAAAGTTATTGATGCCAAATTTTATATCAGTACCAACATTTTTAATGAAGTCATGGCATTATATGATTTTTTCGGGAGTGGTATTTATATGGGAGCTTTGGTCATATACGGACCGATTTAAAAAAAAAATAAGACATTTTAATAATTATAAGTTGGTTTTTGACCAAAATTTAATTTCAAAACCAATATAATAAGATAATTAATGGGCACAAACGCCATTCCGGAAAGTTTTTATGGGAGTCATGTTAAATTATGGACCGATTCTTACCATTTCAAATAGGCTTCATCCTTATAACAATTAAAACTTATGTACCAATTTTCATCAAATGATCTTTGAAATTGTACTGTACTTTACGCAAAAGAAAACAAGATAGGCAGTTGTCAAATTTCTTCTTTTTAGGAAACATGTACGTTGGACTAGTTATGAGTTGTACGAAAATTCAAAACTCTAGGTTATGCTATCTTCACACTCGGGTTTTGAAACGCATTTAAGCATCTCGAACGTGATTAAGCTCTCATCACTTCAAAATCTAGATGATTAACCATATATTTAAGTGATTTGTTAACCACTTCAAATTGGCATGTTTTAAACTAACTCATTTCATTAATCACATAGAATCGTCTGAACTAGAGATGAGCGATCCCGTGATTTTTAAAGATCACCGTGATTAGTGAATGTGATTTAAAAATCACTGCTCCTTTAAACTGTGATTGAGATCACGGTTTATCAGTTTTCTGTTCTTTTAAAGCAATTGCGGCCAAGGTATATGCACAATGCGCGAGCTTTTGTAAGAGCCTTTTTAAGCACTTTACAAAGAAACAACAACAAATTGTAAGAGCTTTCAAATCTGTTTACTTTCATATACATACATACTTGAACAAATAAATTTTGGCATAAAAAATTCTAATAAGATAGAAGAGAGAATGAAAGGAACAGCAATATCATTCGACATTTCATTCAAAAAAAGCTACTACCCACACAAACAGTGAAATATCATAAATTTGTATATGTAACAAAATACAAAAACAACGACTTAGAAAGTACCTGTAACTTGACAAATTTGGTCACAACTGTGATTCGTGATTTTTCAGTAACAGTGATTAAATCACAGGTACAGAAATATCGCTCATCTCTAGTCTGAACATACCACAAACTGAGAATGATGTAGCATCGGCCACAATAAACGTATCTCACAGGTGTACAAGCAATCACGATTTGTTCTTAATGTTTTTTAAATAATCCATAAATGTACACAATTTCATCATTTATATGTTTTAAAATATTCTTCTGATAACTTTATTTAAGCATTTTTATCAATTTCTAATAATTTAAAGAAATATAAATGTGTTTATTGTGTTTTACTTATTAATCAACTTTCATCTTAATCATATCAAATGTAATGTGAACGGCTTTGCTTAACTTAATCAACAGTTTGCTTTAACGCATTAAAATCCCAAGTGTGAACACAGCATTAATTACCTACCGATATATTTTTTTTGTCCAGCCATATTGGCTAAATATTACACCGTCCACCGTCTGTCGTGTTTAAGGCTAGTTTACACTATTATACTTTGTATTAATACATGTCAAAAACTCAAGTAATATGTAAAAGTGTGATAGTGTGAATGCAATGTGTTATGAAAATGACAAGTCCCTGTCGGAAAATGAGTTAGCTTAAAGTTAACTCATGGTTAATCAGAAGTTATTCACAGGTGACTCACAAGCTAACCCATTTACATGTTTAAAGCTATTCAGGTTTTACACGCAATGTCCGCAGTACTCACACTGCATAACTTTAAGATAACCATAAGTTAGCTCATTATGAGTTAGCTTGTGGTGCATACAATATGTTGACTTTATTAAAAGAATAAAAAAAAATTACGTATTTTTGCTTTATTTATTTTTTAAAGAGAGATAGAGAATATAACACATATGTTTTCTTTCGCTTTTGTTGTATTGCCCCTTTGTCTACAGAAAAACTCTTAATTATAAGACACCAGCAAGCAGCATGCCCGATATGGTTTTCATAATAATTCTACTTTGAAAATGAGATGTATTTAACTAAATAATATTAACAAATAGAATATGGGAACTTTTGCTTATTATTTAATTTTGAAAAAGTACACAAAACAAGCAAAACGTTTTTTTCCAAAGGGTTTGCATCAGCTTTGAGTTAGACAAATGCTAGTTCAATTCTTATCGAGAAGAAGTCAGTCGTACAAAACACAACTCACTAATCTCTGCATAACTTTTGAGTTACCCAAAAGCTGGTTCAATACTTGTCGAGAAGAAGTCAGTTGTACAGATCACAACTGACTCAAATCTGTGCCAATTATGAGTTAGTTTACAAGTCAGTTGTAAATAAGTTAGCTAAAAGTCAACTAAATGTTGATCTAGCTAATAAAAATCCGACAGGGATATTACGAAAAAATATTGGACATCCCATACGACCTCATCGTTTTTTGAATTTTTTTCTAAACGCTAATACTTTTCATTGGATCAGAGTTGCATAGTGTGACGACAAACTATAATGTTACATTAGATTTTTTGACAGTCACAGCAAAACTCATTAGATTTCTCTCTCACAAAGTTTTATGGAACACGTAAGAAATGTGTGATAGTGTAAACTAGCCTAAAATTGTTTTTATATCTCTGTTACAAAGAATTTAATCGTGTCATCCGCTTAACAACTAACAACAAACATCTGACACCATAACTTGAATTCATGGATTAACTATGCATATTAAGTCCCAAAAAAATAATTTTTGGTCAAATTAAATATTTGAACTCTGCAGATCGAGTTTCTTCAAGTTTGATGGAATAATTAATTTTATTTATGAAATAAAATCCTTTTATAGAACTGTGTTTACAAAAACACACCTCGAACTTTTTTAAGTATTTTAAAATAAAATCTTTTCACTTCTTAGCATTTGTTTGCTTTATTTTTACATAACACTCGTACTTTTTACCACAACACAACTTATACAGATACATTTACACAAGCACATCTGCATAATACCCAGCGGGAAAAGGAAGGAGTACGGATGCCTGCTATAAGGCCTCTGTACTCCTTCTTTTGGATGTACAAGGTTTTCGCGCTCCTTTCCATACTCATACCTTTTTTGCACACGTTGTCATTAAGGGGTAGGCCTTCCGCTCTCGCTTCTTTGCCAGGTACATAAGAACGGCCACTGAATTAAAAAAAAAAATGTTTTGCTTTTGTTTTGGCAAAAAACAAAACAAAAAATCTACTCCTTCTCTTCTCCCTTCTCATAGAAGCGAGTGGTGAGGTGTATCTTATCTTTCATACAAAAGAGCCTAGGCCTTCTTTAGCAGTTAGATCGGAATGGTAATTGAATAAAAAAAAAATTCTAAGCAAGCCTTTAATAAGGCCTGAAGTAAGAAGGTCTTCTGAGTTTGCCCGCTGGGTAGTAACACATACGCACACATTTACCATGTTTATTATATTTAATTCATACTCGCTGTACTCGCAGTCGTCATTGTGGAAAAGTACTGACACTGAGATTTCATTTAAAATGAAACTATTATAAATAAAAAGTAAGTGCAGAAAAAAGTTTTTCAATTGAATATTGTTTACGTTTTTATTTGAAAAAATAATATTTATTTATTTTGAAATAAAACTACTTTTAAATAAATGCACTTTTTTTAAAAAATATTTAAATTTTTTTAGTTTTGATAAAAAAAATATATTCAAATTTAATTAAATTGATTATAAAAACAATTATAAACAACAAAGAAAGTAAAGTCGGTTAGGTCCGACCACATGATACGCTACACCATAGTTCACACAGACACATAAATTTGAGACCCATTGGCAGTCATGGATTCACCAAAACATGATAATATAAGAGAAATTTGGCCCGAATATGATCTACATATCAACATTTTTAGGTAATCAGTTTCATAGTAATTTTTGGGAATATGAGACTATATTGATCAATTGGAGCTATTATCACAAGATATAGTAGCTTTTATAAAAATTATGGTCGCTAAATGTTATGCATATTGCAGCATCTTTAAGGAAGTTGTGATTTTAATGCCATTTTTAATACTATTTTCGAAACTTATATATTGTATATGTATATAATTATAAAATTTTATAAGAATCGGTGCACATTTCACAAAAATAGTTTTAATGCCAAAACTTTCTAATAACAGTTGACAGAGCCGGCCTTAGACGACTCGACTTCCTGTGCGATTTTTTTTTATTCGGTGCCCGTTTATAAGACGTAATAAATTAACGGATTTTTATAACATATTTTGCAGCAAAATTCGTTAATAATGGCCCAGATCAATAAAGATATGAATAGTTAAGGCATTACTAGAGAAAGATTCGTATCAAACACAACAAAAAAATCGTACATAAGAAATAACAAGACAGGTAATTTCATTTCATTGAAAGAAATGAAGTTCATTTAGATAAATTGAAATTGGATAACACATAATTATAAGATACTGAACGTCGATTTTGCCTATCGGAAATGCTACTTAATGAAGTGTTTTAACATTAGATTGTATTTAAAATTAAGACTGGATTTATTGCAACGATCCATAGTGCAATTGGGAATATTTAAAACATGTGTGATTAGAAAAATTAAAAAAAAGCCAACAACCAAGTACGCTAAAATAATCAATGGATAATCAGTTCTTGGGAGATTAGAAGGGTTTTTTGTATTATGAGCTAGAGCATCATATGGTTGTTTTGCAAACAAGAATTTATTTATGTAAAGAAAGCTTTCAAAAAAAAAGGTAACCAAACTATCGCACCCACTACAAAGCTAATATATTTTCTAACATAATAATTATATGTTACATGTTATTTCAATCGATTCGAGCAGCCTGGGTGGAATACGTTCCATATTAGTAGAATCGGATCGATTAGTTTCTGGCCTCGAAAGAAAAAACAGTTTCCTTTGAAGCAAAATTCATTTGTTACTTAATTTGGCAAACATTTAAAAACTCTATCAACATTATTCAGACGACGATGTGGTATATGACTAAATGTTCGATATTATGACAAGCATTATTAAAGGTTTACCAATACAACTGAAGTTTCATAGAAAGTTTTATTTTAAATGACTGCCATAATCAATACTATTCTTTGTAAGCACGATTTATACTTAAGTCTTAGGCGAGGCAAACAACAAGTTCGCATTCGCATTTGGTGTCCATGCAACAAATTTTAGAATAGAAGGAAAGAGAATCGACTTTTGCAGAAACATAATTAGTCAATTCACAAGGTATCCTAACATGTCATATTGTCAAAATGTCCTAATATTTCACAATGGTTTAAAAATATTGTTGTACGGCTCAGCCGCTCAGCGCTGGCCTTTTCTGATTAATTACGACAGCACAATAAACACAGCAAGCAACGTTCTATTTATTTAAGACACTTTTTGTTAACAAACCAACAACAAAATTTTTAAACCATTGTGAAATATTAGGACATTTTGACAATATGACATGTTAGGATACCTTGTGAATTGACTAAATATCTTAGCAGATTCTAAACAGATCCCAAAAACTCAAATTCTTTTGTTCATGCAAATTTCTTTTCTTAAAACGTCAATAAATTCTCAACAATAGCGTTAAAAAAGTAGATTTTTTATAATTATTCCTTACAAGAAATTTTAAGTTATTCCCGGAAAAATAAAAAATTTTATACGTTTCGGGGAATGGACCCTAACCTAGATTTATTTAAATTTTAAATAGTTTTTCCGTTTTCGATTTTTTTAATTCGAGGGTGATGTGGAGTTGGAAAAATCTGCTCATGTCTTTTAAATTAGACTTTATTATCGATTTCAAAGTCCCATATAAACCCTGCTCATAAAATGCCTTTACTATAAAAAAAAATCTTATATAGACGCTGATATCTAGGTAATATTTGACACAAATAACTTTTATAGGAATTTTAATCTTTTAACATCATTTGTTCTGATGGAACCACGATTGTCCATGGGTCCTTAAAAAGCTAATCTCCTGAAAATAATTTAATGATAACACTGTGCAAGAAATTGACACTTTTTTTTCGTGACAAGCTGGGCACCTAGCGTTTTAACATAATTCGGGTACGCTGAATCCAGTGGTGCCCAGTGGTGGTAACGGTATATCTCGAAAACCAGAGCCAATCTTAAAAAACCGTGGGCACCACTGGATTCAGCATACCCGAATTATGTTAAAACGCTATGTGCCCGGCTTGTCTGTTTTTTCAACTAGCATAGTGTAATCAACAAGTATTTTTTAGTACCTTGACATGTGGAATCAATAGCGGAGTTCATTGTTCGATGTAAATGGTCTTGCGAGTGGGTAAATGCAAAATATCGTAGCTCTTATATGAAATGTAGTTTGATATCCGAATGAAAATTCTTTTTATACGCATCCGTTTTTGGAATAAAATTCCATATGACTCTCAAGTTATAAGAAATGCACTTCAGCTCAAAAATAACATTATTAGCTTATTAAAATGAAGAAAATGTATATAAGTTTTCTTTTTTTATTTATGGTTAATTAATTATTATATGATTATATACTTAAAATGTTTATTTAATTTTTTTGTTTTTATTAGGGCGGTAACGAATACCGATACCGATATGTTGGCGATACTTCAGGTTTTCCGATATATCGGTATAGGCGATATTTTACTGTCGATACGACGATAATTTTTAAGTTTTTTTTAGAGTTTAGAATAATGAAATTCTTTTGTTTTTCTTAGCCGTTTAGCTTTGCACCAAGCATTAATTTTTCTTTTTTTTTTTTTTTTGATCTTTTAGAAATATTGATGCAATATTAGAGCAAACACTTCAAATTCCGATCACAATGTACATCCTTCTTCGACGGCATGAATGACGAATTTTTAGCGCATCGCTCATATAGAATTTTTGGTAAATAAAATTTTTTAAAAATATAACAATAAAAAGTGCAGTTTGCAAGCTGCCGATTTTCTTTAGAAGTTTTTAGATGTTGATGGGCTTTAACACAAAGTGGTGTAAAGGCACACAAGTAAGTTACTATGAGCTTTACAACCAAGTAAGAATATATGTATTTCTTTTCAGTGATCGATATTATTAACAATTTAAAACTTTTCAATGTGTGGAAAGCACGTAAAAAAGATTATGAAATAGTACACAGAAAAAAGTGTTTTATCAATTAAAAAAATGGTTAAAAACGCATTTAAATTTAATTAAAATAATTTATTGAATAAATTATTTTTTTAGTTGAAAGAAAATTTAAATTTTGATTTAATTAACATTTTAGTTGTTTTCAAATAAATTTTCAATTAAAATTTTAATTAAATAACAAAAAATCTTAATTGTCTTTTTTCTTTTAAAATAAAATAAGTTAAACATGAAGAATTGTTGTTGGGAATTGTTAAAAATCCAAAACCGTTTGAATTTCAAAAATCGGTTAATAAATAAAAAAAGTTATAAATGTTTAAAAGTAGCAGCCTCAAAAAAAATTCTTTGGTCCATAACTCGGGAATTTGGAGGTATATTTAAACTTTTAAGTCCGGATTCGTAACATGCTCACCAACACCTTTAACGCACACTAGGTCATTCCAGAAGTGCTTTTCGAGTGTAGCACAGTGTAATCATTTATTCAAAGCCAATTTCGATCTACCAAAGTGAAATACCATTTGGTTTAAGGATTGATGTTTGACTATTGACGTCATCCGGCTGCAATAGCCGAGTGAGTAAAACGGCAAACACCACACGCAGAGAAAAAATATGTTTAAATATGGTCACCTCCAAAAAAACTATTTTTAGACAAAATTTTGAACATATTATGTTTAAATTTAACCATATTATTGTCACCGACAAACAAATAATTGTTAAATTATTCCTCCATCAAGAAGCCACAACCATATTATGGTTGCCTCTAAACATGTTATGGTTACATATGACAATAATTTGTTTTTAAATTAATAATAGTATTTTCCTTTGGTTGAAAATCAACCATGCTATTATAAATGTTAAACATATTTTAGTTATTACTAACCAAAACATGTTCGGAGGCAACCATAATATGGTTGTGCCTTCTTAATGGAGGACTAATTTAACAATAATATGTTTGTCGGTGACAGTAATATGATTAAACTTAAACATAATATGTTTGCTATTCTCTTTAAAAAAAGTTTTGTTGTAGGTGACCAAATTTAAAAATATTTTTTCTCTGGGTGCACCGTCGGGATTGTGTGGTTACAATCGAAACTAGTCTGGGCAACCTGTCCGTGAAAGACTGGGTTAAAATCTCAGCGCAGTCACGAATGATAAATTATCAATAAAATTTTTATTAATTTCATGTTGTCAAATTCCTGTCTTCATAAAAATAATTTAATGAAAATTAAATTCAATGAACTTAAGCCTAATTAAAAATATCTAAATATGGATTAAAAACCATTAACAGTTCAATAAAATAACCACAATACTAATTTTATAAATATGTTATATTTTTAATTTTTATTTGTTTTTAATTTTTTTTGTAACAACACCTGTAACTTTACAAAACCCCAGTTCTGTACTGCAATATGAGAAACTAAGTGTTGTGTATTGAACGTCAAATAAATAAATAAATAAAACTAAATATAAAGAAAACTCTGAGTATTTTGTTGTTAGATTTAATTGAAGTTTTACGGTATTTTGCATTTTCTATTTCGCAGGACCATTTGCACCAAATACTGAACTCCGCTAATGATTTCACCGGTCCATCAAAAGCCGTCCATGGTAACATTTTATTTCAAGGTATTAATATAACAATTCGTTTTACAATATCAGTGTTTTTATAAAAGATGAAAATGTAAGTTTAACAAAACTGCAAATGTTTTTAATTTGAAGTGTTGATAACTTTTTCTTTAAATGTATACAATGGGTGAAGATTATTTTCATTTGACATTACAAATATTTGTAAAAATTCTAAATGAAGGTTATTAACTATAATCACTAAAGACACCAATTAAATACGCATAACTAAACTAGTCTATTATTATCTAATCGAAACAAACATAAATACGTTTTACAATTAAATAAAAAAAAACAATTCATACGTAAAAACGATGTAAAATTGAAATGATTCACTGAACTTTTTATTCTAAAATACAAAATTTTGGCAGTGCCAAATTTATTGTTTACACGCTTCTAAAATTTTCTGAGTAATTTTCAAACAAATCAATTTAAATATTTTTACCATTTTAAGGTTTTTTATATAAATAGAATAGAAAAAGATAAATGAAAATTAAAATTGCAAAATAAAAACTACATTTTCATTTCAAAAGTTCATATACATGTATAACCATAGTACATGCATTTCCCCTCTGGAACCCGGTTTTTTGACATGTGACACAGAATCAAAAAGTGCTAATGAATTGTTGTAATTTTCATTTCTGCAATTTTTAATAAATAATAATTTTTGAATAGTTTGTTTCTTTTTTTTTTGGGAAAACATAAAATATAAATTCATACAAACACTAAAACTCACACACACAAAAGAAATAAAAATTGATTTTCTGCCAAAAGTATAAAAATCACACTGAAGTCAAGAGAGATAGAGAGAGAGAGAGAGAGAGTGTAAGGCCATGGCAAAATCTTACATGCCAAAAAGGCAGGAAGGTAAGCTCAACACAGAAAAAATAACAATCACACGCAGACCTCAACAAACACATGAACAAACCGACATACACACGCCTAAAGACAAACATTCAAATGGATAAGTGTAAAAGAACGTAAGTGTTTGTATGCAGTTGGCCGTCCGCAGTGGCAATAGTGGAGCAGAACGAAATGTAGCAAAATTAAAAGTGGAAATTCTCGTAAATAGACCCAATGCCATTGCCAGCCTCACTGCAGTATAAAAAGACAACTATTTTCAATACGCAGGAGCGCCACTTTATTGTCCCCACCACGAACATCACTAACCTCAACCACGTCAACAAGACACCATCCCTAATACCATCATCATTATCATAGACTCTGACAGCAACATGAAACTGTAGAACAATCTCTATATACTCACATTAGGACTGTCATAACTATTTATATATAGTATGTAAGCATCCTCTTTCACACAGTGTACCAGTTTCGCCATATCTTTATTTCTCTCTGATTTCTATCTTTACCACACTTTTCTCCATAATGTTAAAGTGAGTACACTTAAAGAAATTTATATGCTGATTTTCTTTCAAAGATTTTGGATATTTGTGTTTGGGTAAATTTTTGGAAGTAAAATTTATAAATTATAACTACAATTATAAATTTGTTGTATAAATAAAATAAATTCTTTATTAGTAATTACGCACCTTATAAAAAGTTTGGAATAAGTAAATTAAGAGTACAGGATTACCCATTTAGTGGTTTAAAAACTGCCGGTCTGGCAAGTATATCAGCTTTTAATTATCTGTCATCTGAAGTGTCATTTTTTTAGTAAAAAGGAAAACAATAAACGGCGAATATTATGCCAACTTATTGGACCGATTTAACGAGGATTTAAAAAATCCTCGTTACACGTTTGCACCCGTGTGCTATCTCAATGCCAAAATTACATGAATTGGGCTATGAATTGGTACCTCATCCGCCATATTCTCCGGATTTAGCCCCCAGTGACTATTTCCTATTTCCGAACCTAAAGAAATGGCTCGGTGGAAAGAGATTTAGCTCCAACGATAAAATTAGTGGTCAAACAAATGCCTATTTTATGGACCTCGAAAAATCCTATTTTTTGGAAGGGATACACAAATTGGAGAAACGTTGGACTAAGTGTATTGAGCTAAAAGGAGATTATGTTGAAAAACAAATTTTTTTTTGTAAAAAAAACTGTGTTTCATTCAAAAAGTCATGGACTTATTGATCCGCCCTCGTATTTTAAAAATGTTGAGGAAAGCCCTCATGCTGCATTTATTTAAGATCCAACTGGTACAAAAACTAAAGCCAGTGGACTTTCAATTGCATCGTGAACTCGGTGAATGAGCTGAACCAGATTTTTACCGTCAAACCATCTTCAGCGATAAGGCTCTTTGCTGGCTTAACGGTTATGTAAACAAGCAGAATTGTAATTTTTGGAGAGAGCACAATACTTATGAGAATCCACTACATCCCGGAGCCAAAAATTCGGAGACCGAATTATCTCAAGAAATTGACCTGCGAATTGGCGGCCGCATCAGTGTGATTTGAATGCTTTGGACTACTTTTTGTGGGGGTACTTATAATATCTGGTGTATGCTGATAACACAGCAACGATTGATCATTTTAAAGCCAGTATTCGACTCACTATAAACCAAATAAAGCCAGGCACGCTCGAAAATGGTTAACAATTGAACCGACAAGATAGTGTTCATTAGCCGCAGTCGCGAAGGCCATTTTTTAAATATAAAGTTCCAGGGAATTTGTGAGCCAATAATTTTGGTCATTCCATTGAATTGGTTGTGTTTTATTTTTAAAAAAATGACTGTATACTTAAAAAAAAACACTCCTTAAACATTGAAAAATAGACAAAAATTAACATTTTTGTTCTTAAGCACATGTACTTTATTACTATCGGTTTTATATTAGCACAAACATAATAATCAAATATATTAAAAAAAATTGTTGGCCTATTAAAGGTATTTTAAATCGTCAATTTGGCAAACAACAAAAAAACCTCAAAGCAACAACAATACAAAACTACCTATATTTTTTTTTTTTTATTATTCCTACACTAAATCCCGCGAAGCTTTTTGCTTGTCTGCAGGAGACCAGAGTCTGGCGGGAACCGAACCCGCAACCCCGGTACTGATAGACTAGCTCACTACCAGCTAGCCTACCGGGGCACCCAAAAGCATTATCATTGTTTTAAAAACAACTTTATATTTCAAAAACCCTCAATAAATTTATATAAACGTTTACACTTTATAAATATTTGTTAATTATTATAAATATATATTTTCTTTGCAAATAGAGATTTTCTCAAAATTTCTTTATGTGTATAAAAATTTCCGCTTTCAACTGTTACGAACAAACTTTGGATATACATACATTGAAAAGTGAATATAAATGATGATGATGTAAATAGACCACCCTCCTGCGCCACCCTAATTGCCAAAATTTTTAAAGAGATTGTCTAATTGTGTTTGTGTGTGTTTTTTTCTTTTTTTTATTTTAAATTTGAAATTTTTAACTTTTAATAAAGATTTTAGTTTTATCTTTAAAAATGTATGTATGTATGTATGTTTTTTTAAATTTATTTTGCATTCATGCTAAATGTTAATTGTCTATTTTTGTAATGAATAAATTTTCAAGTGCAAAAATAAATTATTGGAAAATACAAAAAAAATGTTTTTGCTTTTTTAGGTTTTTGGTCATTTTGCATGCAAAACTTTTGCTACAATTTCACAATTTTAAGTTCATTTAAATAAATTTTATTGCAAAACTTGACATGAGTTGAACATTAAAAGAAAAACGAAACAATGTTTTTAGTTGGTTATTTTTTGTTGTTTAAACAAAAAGTTAAGATAAAAAAAAACTATATATAGTTTTTTTAAACAAACACCAGAGAGCAAGATAGACAAAAAAACAGGGAATTTAAAAAACTGCAATAAATTCAAAATTGCATTAACAATAAATAAAATTAAATTGTTTAAACAAAAAGTATGTAAAAAGAAAACACAACAAAAACTAACTACAAAATTTTTAATGACGTTTGCGATAATAAAAATTTTTGTATAATTATTTTCCGTATACAAAAGAACGCAGCCATTTACATACACACACTTTCATACACGCGCACACACTTAATACAACTTTATACGATTTTTTTTTTTTTTTGGTTTTGTATAATTCTTTTAACAAAAATATTTCTTTTGCAATTATACAATAATTAATAAATCACAGACATGGAAAATATTTACTTTTTTCGTTTCGTTTTAAACAAAAGAAGTTGTAGGTACTTGAACTTTTTTAAAAAGATCTTTAAAAATTAAATATTTTTTAATTTTCCTCTTTTCTTTAAAGAAACTCCTTTTTCTTTTTGTTTTTTAGCCCACACACTTAAATGAAATCTTTGAAAATTTTCTTTAATTTTAACCTTTTTCTAGTCGCTATAAGGGTAGTTTTATATGCTCCCATATATCGAAATTTAGCTGGAGAGATGTTGGGGTGCACTCCTCAAAATGTTGATTTAATTTGTTTTTTCAATATTCCATCAAGAAAAAGAAAATTTTAAACTTTTCTTGGTAGAAACACAAACTTTATAAGAAATAACTAAATAAGTATATTCCTTTGATTATAATAAAACTTTATAGAGATTTTTCTTTACGTTTGTATTTAAATTTAATGTTTATTAATATTTTTTTTATGTATAGGTATATATATATTTTTTTTTTTTCAAAACTTATTTAACAATTTATACACTGCGTTTTTTACTTTGTTGACTACCGGCGCTTAGAACTTTCCGTTATAAACTGATTCGTATTGTGCTGTGAAAATTCGCCGTATGTTTGTCTGGTTCTAAGTGTATGAACCGCAAAGGGTGAAACTTTGTTTCGTATTCGTTTTAATGTACATGTAAAAGTGTGCGGATATATCTATGTATGTATGTGTTTTAATTTGCAGAAACATTTTTGAATCGAAGCATTTAATGAAATACAATGAAAATGTTGAAAACAAAAGCTTATTTTGCATGAGTGTGAGTTTGCGCTGCTTAACATTGTGTATTTACGAAAAAAGCTTTTTCTCGACCACATGGTTTTAAGGATAACGAAACTAAAGCATGAAGTTAAAAAACACGTGCAAGCAAATGAATGAGGAAAAAATTAATTACACTTAAAGAAACAAATTTAATTAGAAAATTCCTAAAATATGGAAATACTGTTAACTAAAATCAACCCTACCAGCTTTAAATATGTTGTTAGACTGGTTCAAATATCAAATCTGTTTTGATAAAATATTGAGTTTATAATTTTCTCTTATTTATTTAGTTCAATATAAAATTAACGTGCTATTTATTAAGACGTTTTTCAAAAAAATTTGTGATTCGCTTAGATGTTTGTACTTTATTCAACAAGGTTGTTTCTTTTTTAGCAAGCTGAACTAAAGGGAGTTAATTTTCATGTTTTTGGAAATTACTTACAACATTTTTTTTTTTATCTATAAAGAAAAAACCTGTTGAACCGATCTTTATGAAACTTTTACAGTATATTATTGATGGTCTGGAAAGATATATAGGCTATATATTTTTTGGAAATCTTAAGTGGGCGTGGCTCCTCCCATGCAAATACAATATAAATTTCCGTATATCTGGAGAACGGAAAGAGCTAAATTTATTACAAACATCTTGGTTATCAATACACAACATCTGGCAAAATTTGGGCGAGACTGGATAAGTGGGCGTGGCACAAAATATATTTATTTATATCTAAAGTACGGTAAGAACAAAATTGTCCAAATTTGGTACACATAGCTGGGTTATCAACAAACAACGTCCCTAGAAAAACCAGCGGGATTCTAAAAGTGGGCGTGGCACTTCGCATAAAAACACATTATAGGTATATTTATATCTGGAACACGGCAAGAGCCAAAGCGACAAAATGTGGGCAGAATTAGACCAGCGGGCGTGGCAAAAATAGAGCCCCGTATATCTGAAAAAAGGTAAGTGTAAAATTACCTTAATTATGTACAATTATAATGGTTATCAATATACAGACAGCATGTGTAAGAAACGGGATTAGAGAAGTGGGCGTGGCGCAAACTAGAACTCTGGAACTGCCACAGTTACAATTTACAAATTTGCAACGAATAGCTTATTATATTATAAATGAACAATATCTATAAAAAAAGTGGGCCTTATTGTAGCCAAAGGCGGGGCAACGTCAACCCAAATACCATCTAGATTTCTGTGTAACTGGTGAATGGTAACAGTAAGAGTATAACTTGGTACAAACAACTTCGTAAGCAATGCATAAGATCTATTTTAAAACAAATTACATATTTTATTTTAATGAGGGTAGCGAAGCACACTGAGTTAAGCAAGTTTGTTATAAAGACCACTCCACCACTAGTGGTGAATGAGGGTAAAGCAAGTTTGTCATATCGTGTTAAGCTTTTTTAATACTCATCTAAGAAAGTATATTCTGGATCTTTTGAAAACACGCTCACTTTCAAAAGACTGAACAGAAAAGAACAATACTAGTGTCAAATTCTTTCTAGTTCTGCTAAGCAGTTTGGGGTTGAAATCCAGCACAATCGCCTAAATAGAAAAGAGCTGTGAATCCAAATGTGAAACAACCTCCCTAAAAACTGATTTTTGTTACAGAAATTTACACAAATCGATGACCGAATGCACCGATTCTCATTAAATTCGTTTTACATGACTGGAAATTATACTAAAAAATTTTGTGGAGAGCGGTACATAATTTACTATAGGCCCCATATAAAACACTTTTGTTCGTCTAAAACCGCAACACTCAAAAAACTGAGTGATTTTCATATAAATTTAACTAATCGTTCAATCACTTCTGTTGTGAAAACAGCACAATAAATTATTTAATATTTGGAGAAAACATAACAACGACTAAACAAAAAAATAATTCATAAATACATATGTAATACATATATTTTAATTAATACCTATTATTTATTAATTAAAAAATAAACTGTGAGATCATTGTATTAGTTATTTCAATAGTTTAATGAGATTTTATAAAACAATATCTTAGAGGAATAATTTGATTTAAATGTTAAGGAATTAAGCGATAAAGAAAATATGCTTAAGTTTTGATAAAGTTTGACTTGAAAAAATTCTATCATTTACCGTTGATGTTAGGGAAATCGAAAGCAACCCATAATACAGAATATATTATTTCTCAGCCCTTTTCCTGGATTTCTCTAAATATATAAAAGCTACCATTATGCCATTAGAGTCATGTTTTATTTTATATTTTATTTTTTAAATTTTTAAACTCTATTTGTTTTGGTTAATTTTGTTAAAAGATTGATATGAGAAGAAACAAATAACTAAACACATACGAACATATAAAAAGTACGTGAAAAAAAAAGTTGTTGACAGCAAACACTTATTTCAAATAAAGATCACTGAATTACTTCTTTGTTTGTATGAAAAATATATTCTCTAAGCACAAACTTTGTAAATGAGGGTTTCGTCTCAATACGTAATTAAAAACACAAAAAATATGTAATAATACTACAAAAAATTAAACATTTTGTTACATCGGTTAATCGGTTAATTGACTTAAATTAACTTAAATACAATACAATAATCACAGCACAAAACGTGGACTTTTTGTAAACATAAACAAAACTTTGATACAAACACTTTTTAACAATGACATGGTCCATGCTTGCATTACATCGGATCAGTCCATGGAGTAGTCCATTTAATAAAATTGGATCAGGTGGTCCAATATTATTTGCATGGAACTGAGAGAAGCATGAAATGTGAATGTAAGAGTTTGGCGGACTCTGATTTAAACGTTTTGAAATGTAAGCGATGCAATGCATAATATTAAAAATAAACGTGTATTGTTTTAAAATTAAATGTTAAATGTCACAAAGCATCAATTTTAAAACCGATGTCCTGTTCGATTTTTTCTGCGCAACTAATACTTAACAGTGATGTTTTGAAAGGGTTTGCATTGTATATATTTTGTACTGCGGCGTTATGAAACATTATACTCTGTTCTAATACAAAGCAATTGACGTTTTGGAAGTCAGCCATAGTTGCAGGTAGTACCTTGCGAACACCTCTGCTACTCTTTCACACACAAGAAAACAATGACATCAAATAGAAATACGTAGAAATATAAAAACCATAAAGCTTAACTCCACGTCTACAACAGACACGATTTTCTGTTATAACATGATGTTATAAAAGCGTTGTTAAAACATTTGCATTAACAACCGTGTTATAACATGAGAAAACCTCTAACATGATGAGTCTATACTTAACACTAACATCATATTAGTGTTAATGTTAAGAATTTGATGTCAGTTGTAGACTGGGTGTAATGATTGGAGCACATACAATCATCGCAACAAAACAATAAACCGTGGGGGAAACCATATTATTTACCCAACAACAGTTTCTCGCTGCTCAGAAAAATTATTTTCAAGATTACGACTTGTTCATACTTTAACGACGCACCAATACTTATTGTTAAAAGGAGATAAGCCCACATAGAACTTATGTAATATCGCGCAATCTGTAGAACATATCTTAGACAGCTGCTTGTTATTTTCCCAAGAAAGATTGCTAACCTTTGCATCTGCCAGACCTTAGCTGTGTTCATTTACTAAAAATTGCTACGAATTTGTAACAATTGTTACTGGAAAGTGTTCATTTACCCAAAAAACTTGCAAGTTGAGAGTGTCAAAAGAGAGAAAAATTGAGAGACAAAAAATTCTTGCAAATTTTTACTTGCAAGAATTTTTGAAACAGCTGTTTCATGTTTTTGTTTACAAAACAAACTTTTCTAAAAGAAGTTTTAAATAAGGAAATTTATAAGCTAGTATTGATTTTTAAAATTATTAAAAATATTTATGCGATAAGAAATCATATTTTTGTTTAACTTAGGACAGATATTTCGATATTTTTAGTGCTAAATGAAATAACAAACTTGTTAAAAAAATCACTTATGTATTTTGTTTTGCTTTTAATCGATCAGGTGTTGTTATTAGTACTGTGAGTATAATGGCTACCTAGATACCCGATACTTAACACTATTGCAGTATAATACCCCATTATTTAAAAAATTTGTTTGCAAATTAAATTATTTACAAAATTAAAGACTCTTATTAATTTTAAAATAATTTGAGATATTCTCATTGTTTACTTTATGACCCTCTTGTTTATTATGAAACAAACAGCAAAGAAATGCATTTGGACCAAATAAAACGGCCATAAAGTAGATAATGAGAATATCTAAAATTATTATATAATTAACAATAATTTAACCCGCTACCTCGTTACCTTTATTTCGTGGTCACATTTAAATGCTAAAGTTTATGTTTTTAAGTTTTAAAAAAAATTACCAACGTTATAGGTTCTCATTCACTCAGGACCCTGCACCTAAAATTTTATGTTTCTAATATCTATTATAGCAAATTAAAAATGTACCACTTGTAGAACGAAAAAGTAAAACAAGACATTTAATTTCCCGCATTTCACAATTTTTTATATTTTTTCTCCCCATTGAAATATAAAAATTAATTATTGCAGTGGAAGCCCATAATTGAGAATGGAGAAAAATGTTTTGTTAAGAAAGTACCAAAAATAGGTAAAATTTTCACCCCTTAAATATTTGAATTTCGAAAAAGAAACAAATTTGTATTTTTTTGGTAAGTAACGAATGTAAAACAGTTTTTATTTATATGTTTTTATTAATGGTTTAATTTTAATTCTTGTTCAGAACAAAATGAACTGCGATGCAACTTTTTTCCTATTTGTACATAAAAGTTGAATTGAGCTGCCACATAATACAGTGCTATAGTGCAACAATTGTTTTTTTGCTGAATAATTAAATAAAAAAAATATATTATAATTGAAAATATTTTCGTCCTTTTTTCGTCCATTTTCTTAACACACTTTTAGAAAACAATTCAATATAAGTAGTTTGCTAGTTGTGCTGTCAGTTTGTATAATTTTTTACATCTGTAAAGCATATGGTAGCATTGTTTTTCCGGGAAAATTTTCCGAAATAAGTGAATCGTTCTGAAGAACACTCTCAGTAAAAAAAATTATATATCGGACAAAAATATTGTTCGGAACGCATAGATAAATCCACGGTTAGTTAAGGAGCTATGAGGTTAGCGAATTTACTTGTTTTTACGCTATTTATCCCCTAAACATTCGAATTTCCGAAAATTCCATCTTACCTAGCATTTAAACATGAAAGTAGTTTCTTGCGAGTTGCAATGCACAAAATTTATTCACTAACACCCACACAATTTTCATACTATTAGGCAATTTCTTCGATTTTTAGTGGATCAATTAAGCGATAACTCACGGCGTTAAGGCTGTACGAAGGTGAATCTGTCTGTCAGGCCGTAACGTTAAAATTTTATATACCTATGTACATAGGTTATACATAGATTGTTATATAAATATTTTGTTTTGCCTTATAAATACTTTTATTGTTAACAAAGGGTTTTTTATCTTTTATTATTGATGAAAACCCGAGTTCTTCTTTCACCTCCTAAATAAAAAAAAATCCCATTCATCATTCATTTTATTCAACATCAACAAATATAAACTAATAAAATCACATTATTTTTACCTTAATGTATAAAATTTTTCCAAGTCTTAGAATAATGAATGGGTACTCAAATAGAATATTCCTGTATATTCGTCACTACTTTAACTTGCAAATTTTGGCTGGCAAAGTGTTCATTTACTTTTTAGTATTTTTGAGAGCAATTTCTTTAAATTCCTACTTACTCTCTCTTTGCAAGTTTCTGCTAGAAAAGTAAATGAACACACCTAAAGCAAGCTGTGTTTTATATTGGGAAAAGGAATGCAATGAACCCAATGTAACAAAAATTTGTTTACAACCTTGGTAAGACTTAAAGTTGCATGCGGTTCGGTTATTTGGAATCAGCAATAAAACTTGTATGTTAATTAAATTTTGTTTTATCGGAAACAATTTCTCCTTCTTTAGAACTAAAAATCAAAATTGAAGAAATCAAACCATGTCATTGGAAGGTTTTTAAACACCACCAACAAATTAAAACTCACTTAAAATAAATTTGGAAGAATATGTCAAGTAATAAATTTTTAAAATTCCTATAATTTTGTAAAACCAAAGTTCTTCAAAAATTCTTAAGCTATGTTCACACCTATTAAAGACTTTACGTCCTACACGTAACCACTAGTTGTATATAAAATTTATTTGCATTTGCAAAACGTTTGGGTAGATCAAACATCATTTAATAGTTTATAAATTACATTATTGAATTCTTTTCTTACAAATAAAGTTTAGTAAAGAAATATAAATTGTTAAAAATAATGCTACAGTTGGATCAATTAACTGGGTTTTATGTATTTGAATTAAAACCAGTTAACCTGTTAGTCGTAAAATGCTTAACCGAATCCCGGTTTTTTAAATAGCAGCTATTCGGAATATTCGAAAACCGGTTTTTGAAAAAAGTCGAATAATCGATCACCCTAATATTTAGTTGTATACATAGACGCATTGCAGTTACAAATTGGCCGAAGCGGTTTGAATTGCTTATAACATGTATAACTATTTTTTTTACTTAATTTTTTCAGAATTTTGTGAAGATTTAAGAATTTTTTGGGGAATTAAGTAGGAATAACTTACAATCGAATAAAAATAATTACGCTCTAAATTTTACGAAATGTTATGGAAAATATGTAAAAAAGAGCACGAAGCAGAAAATTGCCACCACTTGCGAGATATAATTTTTCATAATTACGATAATTTTGTTGCTGAAAAAGCCAGTTATTCCCAATGCCCAAGTTCTCAACCGATTATTTCAAATTATGTTTCACAATGTTCTTATAAATATATCGGTCCATTTTCCCTTCGATAAAAGCCTAATTAGCACATCTAGATGATTCCATGGCTCTCCAAAACATAACACTGATACAACATGACTGTAGTATAGAGTTTTTCCCTGGAATTCCCGTCAACTGTTCAATTGTTTACAATTCCCGCTTTCCCAGGAATTAATTGCGGTATTCCCGAGAAATTTTGAACAAAAACTTTTTCTAAAACTTAAATACATTTTGTGGGAATCGTGTCTTTAGTTGTTTTGTCCAACTAAATTTCACCACAATATTAAAATTTACTGCAGTTTAAGTCTTATTAAACGGATTTTTAAGAATGGGTTTTATATATGGCATTGGTTAATTATAGACCTATCTTCACGAAATTATATTTCCTATCTAAGCAAAGTGTAGTAGGCTAAATTTTACAACAATAATATTAAGTTTGTCGGTAATCTAGTGGTGTGATTTCGAGTCTTATAAAAGTAGATTATGCTAAAGTTCAACACAAATGCTATATTCTTTACGCTTTTAGCCATACTAGCATAATTTCCGAAGGTGGTCTTAATATGGGGCCGTAGGCAAATTATGGACTAACCTTCACGAAATTTGGTGCTTTATAAAACGAACAAATTTATGTTGGTTTTTGTAAAATTTTTAGGGAAGATGTTCCACATTGACTACATAACTCTTTTCCTACTGAACCGATTCTACTGGAATACAATCCCAAGCTACCTAGGAGAACGAGAAACAATTCGACACCCAAATGCCTGAATTGACTAAATGGCCAATTGACTGTAGGACCCAGTATATATATACGTTATGGTATCTTAGATGAATATTATAAAAGATTCACATTTAATGAATGAAAAACTTAGTATACATACCTTTATACGCCACTGCTCATTTAGGATATAAAACTGTAAAAATATATATAGAGTGATTCTTCGTGATGTTTAATTTTCAATATGCTTTTTTACAGATCACGCGTGACTAATATCAAACTGCTTTGTCATTTTCGTTCAGTATCGTTTCACATTGCAAAAATCAGCGTTCTGGGAGAACTGTTTTTTGTGCGATTCGAGGAACTTACGGTGCGTATAATCAACCTACTGAAACCACTATTGCCACACCATTCGCTGATGGGCTGATGAGCAACCCGTAGAGTACCAAGAGCTACCATTACACCCATTGAAAACAACGGTATGGTGTGGTTTATGGGCTTGTGGAATAATTGTGCCATATTTTTCAAAAATGAGGAAAATTAGAATGTTACCGTCAATGGTAACCATTATCAAGCACATGGTCTCGGTGTGCTCTGGTTGCAACAAGACGGTGCTACGAGTCATACAGCGCGTGAGACAATAACGTTGTTGAGATATCATTTTGGTGAGCACTTAATTTTACGCATTGCTACGATAAATTGGGCAACTAGATCGTGCGATATCACACCTTTGAACTATTTTCTCTGTGTATATGTAAAGCCAGTTATGAGTGACACTTTGGAAGCCAACATTACTCGCCCAAAATTAGGCCTTCCGATTGGGCCACATCAGACGTAGTCATGGGCAACTTTGACAAGATATAATTTTCAAACAGTAAATGCCATAAATTGTTCTTTAAACCGATAATAAAAATTTCAAGTTCACTTTCATATTTATGTGTTTTATTTTATATTATAAATAAAACCTAACGATGAATCTCCAGATATTATTAAATACGGTAAATTCAATTCCTCTTTCATGCTAAATTTCTTAAACAGTGTAATGGTTTCAGATTTCAAGTTGAATTTGCAGTTCCTGTTCCTATTTATACTTATATTGATTTCTACGATCCTATTTGCAACAAAAATAACCTCTTAAGTGTCTTAAAATAACTTGAATCTTAAATTTTTCGTTACATACTAGATAATACTTTAAAATTTTTTAAGAGTACTAGCCAGTAAGAAAAATTAGTTTCATTGGAAAATTAAATAAATAAATAAAAACAATTTGGGCGGGAATCCCGGGATCCCGGGAATATGACCTTTTCCCCGCTTTACCGGAATCCAAAGAATGCGGGAAAAAGAAACTCTACTCTACTTTGTTAATACATATGGGGGATTTCATGTAAAGTGGCCCAACTTTTGAAATCGACGTCTTCCGATTTGGATGATTTGGGTACCTACATATGTTATTCCTATTGGATAGAAGCTTAGACACAAATGTTCAACAAGATCGGTCGAAAAGTTTCTGAGTTAGAGGGGGTCAAAATTTGACATTTTGGCCAAACAAGTGTTCGAACTTATTACCAATTGGCTTAGCAAAATTTGTCCCAAACAAATTAGATAGCTATTTCGTCAATCTTTCTAAAAAATATTTTTAAATTTAAAATTGTTTATATTAATTTTTTTAAGCGGTACTTTTTTTCCTAACGAGCATTTTATACCTTCAATACTGTAATACCCACAATATGTTAATCCAAGGAATAAAATCACTTTTTTCTATAGAAATGTTGAAAAATTAAATTTTTTTTATTAATTTGCAATAATAATTAAATTATATAATTATAATAATAATAATATCTACTAATAAAAATAAAAAGATAAATAATTTAATAAACTTTAATCTTAATCACATTAGATTCTCTTAGATCATAACTATTTTAACATTTAATTTATTGTAACTAATGAAGTGTTTAAGCTTTGCAAATTTTCAAATACAATGATTTTCATCCTCCCTATTTATAGCCTTTATTTTCTGCTATTTTTGCCAATCCTTTTTCCTAAGTTTAGTTAAGAATTTGTTTAATTAATGAGTTCTTTTGTATTTATAAGCAGTCTTATTTCAATTAATTTTCTTATCAGTTTAAATTGTTATTGTATTAGTTATGCGTTATTTTAGTATTAAAATCAAGTTACAAACTCTTCAAGTATAAAATGTATTGTTAAAATATCCGTTAAATTTAAATAACAGCTTCAATATAAGTGATGCCACAATGTTAAAGTTCTTAATGCCATAGTGTTAATGTATAACGTTAATTAACATAATCAAGTTCAAATAATAGAAGCTTAAAAATTCAGGAAATATCTAGAGACTTGGGATAGAGTATATATACACACCAAAGATGGCATTGCGAATTAGTAGTAGTTCCGACATTGAAGCGGTAGATCATAATCATGAAACAAAAAAACAAGATAGAGCATTTAAATTTTTAAAACACTATTTTGTGCATGTACGTCACAGTAGTAAACGAGCACAAACACCATCATACAAGCACGTGTATGTGACAGGGATGTCATAAAAATTTCAAGATTGTACCAACAACCTTTAAAAATTTTACTCTAAAAAAATGGACTGTATTGGAGAAGTGGGCGTGGCACCTCCAATATAAAGACATTATAGATTTCTGTATATCTGGAGAACAGTAAGAGCCAATTTTTTTCAAATTAGGTAAAAACATTTTAGTTTTCAATACACAATATCCGACAAAGTATGGGCGGGATTGGAATAGTGTATGTGGCACTTTCCATACAAAGACAATATAAATTTACATATTTCTGGAGAACGGAAAGTTCTTAGTTATCTTAGTTATCAATACACAACATCTGACAGAATTTGGACGGGATTATATAAGTGAGCGTGGCACTAAATAGATTTATTTATATCTAAAGAACGCTAAGAGAAAAATTGTCCGAATTGGGTACACATAACTGGGTTATCAATACATAACCTCTCCAAAAATAGCAAATAGTAAATAGCAAATTTTGCTGAATAAAATAAATACTACTATACTACTACTACAAAGAGTGAGCGGGATTTTAAAAGTGGGCGTGGTTCCTCCCATACAAAGACATTATAGATTTCTGTATATTTGGAGAGCGGTAAGAGCGAAGGTTCCAAAATTAGGTAAAAACATCTTAGTTATCCATGCACAACATCCCACAAATTCCGTTGGAACTTAAAATAGAAAATAATTTTCATGTGTTTAAGCGTAAAATGATAGCATATGTTAGAGAAAAGTATTAAATTAGTATTAAAATTGTAATAATGTAATTGTAAAATTAATTGTTTTTAAATAGCAAATTTTGCCGAATAAAATAAATACTACTATACTACTACTACAAAGAGTGAATGGCACCTCCCATACATCTGACAAAATTTGGGTGGGATTGTATAAAATAGATAATTTTATATCTGAATAACGGTAAGAGAAAAATTGTTCAAATTTTGGTACACATAGCTGGGTTATCGATACGCAGCATATGCGAAAAAATAGGTGGGATTCGATAAGTGGGCGTGGTACCTCTCATACAAAGGAAAAAAGAGATTTATGTATATCTAAAGAACGGTAATGCTAAAGATACGCATATATTTTTTCTTGATGTTGTGTTTAGCATAAGTCTTAAACTCTCGATGCTTCGATTCATATTGAAAACTCCAGTAAAATCGAGGTACTCCAGAGTGTGAAATAACATCCTTATAGTGCAGCATTAAATGGTGTTTTGGTTTCAGACCATCATCAAATAATAACAAATACTCTCTTAAGCTGCATGTACACGACATATTTTTTACATCTGACTTGTCAAATTTCCCACTGCAAAATACATACATGTCGTGTGTTACCTTTAAAACATTGCATCTGTAAAAGTCAGACGCAAAGTCATCTGACAAAATTTCAATTAGAGCGTGCTCTATTTTCTTCTGACAAACCATCTGACATCAGCTATGTCAAAAATCTATGCCGGAAAGAAACACGCAGCGGCGGTGCATTGTTGACGGATTCATTAGCCGGCTTAAGTTAATATTTAACAATACCGATAATACATACATATGTATATAATTTAATTTCACCATTGAATAGAAATGATGTACATATATAAATAAAAATGCATCATTATAATATTCTAAATTGGTATATTCGAATTTAAAGAAAAAAAAAATGTTTAGATGGCTGAACTTTTGTACGGTGCAAATAAAAATTTTTGTGCCGGCAGCACGCTATTTTGAAACCAAGAACTACTTTGGTTTATACCATAGCTACAGAGAAAAAACATAGACAATGTCGGAAGCAAATTACATGTACGTTTGTAACCAAATATTATTAACCTTCTGTAAAACAGCAATTTTGACAGACATTCAGAACTACATATGACTTGAAAAGTTGACAAGTCAGATGTAAAAAACATGTCGTCTTCGGGCACCTTTAGATTACATTTAATTAAATTATCTAAATAATAAAGCATATCTTGTGATATATTTATATCATATATCACAAGATATGCTTTATTATTTAGATAATTTAATAGCAAAATTTCGATAATTTCCAAAAACTTGAGGAAAAATAATCATACTTCATCATCTTGAGGTACAAGGTCTCCTATCATTAGTGTAAAAAAATGTACAAATGTCATAATTTCTCGTGCTGATATTTTTAAGTGTTTATTTTTTAAATTTTGAACTGTTCTGCTACGAGATATATTGCCGGCTTCAAGTTCTTCGTAATTAAAAGAAAGTTTTCTATGATTAAGAGTATCCAATGTAAAATATTTCTTATTTAAAAAGTTTTTTATAATATGATACATATTGCAATCAACGGAGTAGTTTGTTGTACAGTGAAAACTTGGTATACTGTTAAAAACACACTCCGATCTCACGCCGCCAATTCTTGAATCATTGCATAGCAAATCGAAATCGTAATTGTGAATGTTTCGAGAAAGACATGGTTTTAATTGTGTGCATTTTTCACTACAGGACTTGTCCATTTTACAAAATCTGCAAAATAAAATTACTGAACGATGATGTAAACCCAAGAATAAGATTAAGAGCTAAGTTGTCTCCAACTACAAGTCCAAGGCTAAAATATATATTTTTTTTTTACCTTTTTAAGTGTTAATGTATATTCCTTCTTCTTCCAAACACTTTAGTTCACTTACGAGATTTGAAAGGCATTTTTCATTATCGTATTTTTTATAGTCCTTACTTTTAAAAGCTGATAGCAAACTAATTTCACTATTTTTAATTACTGGAAAGGAATAGTAAACAAAAGTAATAGGGTCACAATCAGTGATGCCATTAGGATGCGAAAGATACATTTTTCGTATCTTTTGATGACTTCAGGTACCATGTATAATCCTGATATTTTTCGTATCGTTTGATCTGTACGCAAAATGTACAGAAATAAAATATTAAACTTTCCGTCTCTGACAAAGTTTTTTAAAGTTATCATTACGTTATGAATACTAAAAAAACAGTGACAACTAAATACCAAAAGAACATGAATATTGTTGTTAGGTTTTCTAAGTTCTTCTGTCGTCTGCTTATTCTTGTGTATGTGCCTTAAGATGAAATTTTAGAAGAACAATTTATATGAACTTTCTGATATAATCGCCTTAGTATAAACTCCTTAACTCGTATATTATTTTTTACAAAAATGAATTTGTTTTGATAACAGCCAAAGATAGTTACATATAATTAATTTTAAAGTCTGCTAACTGTATTTTTATTACATACCTAATATTTATGATTTAAATACACAGAAAAAAGTTTTTATCAGTTAAAAAATGTTTAAAAAGTATTTAGATTTAATTAATGTGATAATTGAATCAATTATTTTTTTAGTTGAAAGAAAATTAAAAATTTAATTTTGATATAATAAACATTTTAGTTGTTTTGAAATAAATTTTATATTAAAATTTTAATTAAATAACAAAAAATCTTATTTGACTTTTTTCGTTTAAAAATGAAATAATTGAAACATATAGAATTGTTGTTGGGTATTTTCAATATTTAATTAAATAAATTAGCACATTGTTTGAAATGGCAAAGTTGTTTGATCATTTTTTAAATTAAAATTAAAAATATCATTTATTGAAAAAAAATATTCATAATTTTACAATTTTTAGTAATCAATATAATCATTTTGGTAATAGGTGCAAAATCTTGATATTTTGACTTTGGTATAAATTTGCTGATTAGAGAAAATTTTTAATTTTTTCTGTGTATATAAAAAAATTAATTAATATGATATCATTTACTTTGCAATTTTAATTAAATATGAAATAAAAATGTTATGTTAATAAATGTTAAACGTTAAAAAAGGATTTTCAAATTTTTTTCGGAATGCATCTTTTTGGGAAAAAGTGTATCTTTTTGGAAACTAAAATGTATTTCTTCTCGAAAATTCACTGGCAACACTGGTCACAATGCGATCCCAGAGGATTGTTTATCTACGCATCGTCCATGTACAAAAATATTGGTAATACTGTCTTGTTGGAATCCAATAAAGGTTTACTTTTTTGTTTCCATAACATTCCATTAACAAAACTGGTTTGATTCCTTTTTTGTTGAATACCATCGATCACTTCAAGCAATAGATCATCCTTTTCAAAAACCTTTCGTATTTGAAAAGATATTGGCAATAACACTTCTGTAACATTATTTGGTTCAAATGAAACTTGTCCTTTGGTCGATACTTCTTCTAGTTGCTTATTAATTGTAAATACTTTGAATTTTTGTAGCAAATCGTTTGCAATTAACCAATTTTGCATTTGATGATCGTTATAGCATCCGAAAAAAATATTACATACATATATCAGTTTTTAGAGATGAAATATTTAATCTTAATGGCATGTCTTTTTCTAAACTGCTTTCAACGAAAAACTGATTAATTTTGCTCATAATTGGCAATATTATGTGCTGAGTAACACGTTTTTGAACTTTAAGCACATCCTTTCTATTAAAATTTGAGTTGCTATGACACCATAAAGCAAACATTGCTCCATTATTTCTTGGAAACGTTAATGAGGATTGCAATGAGGCTGAAGAAAGAGATATTCTATTATTATATGAAATAAGTGTTTCATGGCTTATCCCTTCCGATTCTTTAATAACACACGTGGAACTTTGCAGCATTGATGAAGAAGTAGACAGATGCTTTCGAAAATGATTTTTAAAGTGATAAATGCGTTTTATAAATTTGTTGCAATTTTCATATGTACACTGAAATGTGCAATTTTCTCCACGGTTATGCGCAAGTTTAAAATGCTTGGAAACAAATGTTTCGTCAGGCAAATAAATTTCACACAAATAACAATTCATTTTTGTTAATATTGTTACGTTCTTACTTTATAAAACGCGTTAAGGTTTATTCCCTTTATAATAAACCTTTGAGTTCTTATAATTGCAATTCAAAATAAATACACACACGAATTCAACTTAACAAACTTTATTGAAATTAATTATAATGTTTACCAATTTTAACCACAATTGTAAGTGGTCCGTTTAATGTCTCCAATCAAACTAAATTAAACTTTTATGAGTAAGCCTGTATTTAAAGTTCAAAACTATTCCTAGTTGATTCAAGAACCGTCTAGTATTTTCTAGAAGGTTGTGTTCGAATTATTTTAAAATAACTAAAGTCTACAATTACAATTGCTAGAAAATTTAGTACAGTGGCGTTCATAAAAATAGTAACTAATATGCAATAAAACTATAATTTACAAGATAACTTATAACTAAAACCATAAATAATTCTTAGACAAATCTAATTTCGTAACAATATTTTTAAATAAAATTATATTTTTTATTTGTTTAACGCACGTTTTACAATGCAATAATTTTACATACGTATTTCAACTCAAACTCACGAATTAAACTGAGGCTAAAAGCAAAACTAATTTTTTATTAACAGTTATATTTAATAAAAAAAAAATAGCACAATGAGAGCAAATGAGATGGGGAATAAAAAAAACAATACATTCTTATATTTAACAAATTTTTTCGTATATTCACGAAACTTGTGTGATTTAAAATTTCCTTTTTTCTGCATATCACAAATTTTTCGTATATTATAAAATAATTTCGTACTCAAACAAAATTATAACAAAACAAAATTTGTTTATTATACGAAATGTTTGATTTTACCAAAAAAAAAAATTTTCAATTTGATTTAAAATTTTATGTTGTTTGAAATGTTCTTATTTTTTGACATTTAGTCGATTTTTTTAGTTTTCATATTCATTTTGTGTTCAGAACTGATCCATATATTAAGGTAAAGAAAAGCGTTTCTTAAAATTTTTTTTTTATTTATTTTATTTTTTACTTTTTAGTAACGAATAGCTTTAATTAATACATTACAATTTCCATGCTAAATAAGAAAATTTTTTTACATGTTTTGTATTTTATATTCATATAAAATAAAAAAAAAATTTATATTCATATAATAAAACTTTACACTTGTGGATTAGTATTTACTGTTATGATACATTTCGTAGTCTCTCCATCTCTTCCAATGCTTTAATATTGCACGGTTTAGGACCTGTTAATTTTTCGCATTGTAGTGCTTCGATTCGTAAGCCGTTAAAAAGCGGTTTAAAAAAACCATTTTACAACAAAAAAAATTCTGCCCCCCTACATTTCATCCTGGCTACGCCCATGTATTCGTGTATTGCCATCGGGAGTATGAATGCCTGCAAAGTTTCATCCATTTGCATTGAGTAAAAGGCGGTTGAAAAAGCATTTTACAAAGAAAAAAATCTGTCCCCCTAGATTTCATCCTGGCTACGCCCATGGTATCGTGTATTGTCATCGGGAGTATGAATGCCTGCAAAGTTTCATAAATTTGCATTGAGTAAAAGGCGGGTAAAAAAAGCATTTTCCAAAAAAAATTTTTGCCTCTCCCCCTTGATTTCATCCTGGCTACGCCCATGTATTCGTGTATTGCCATCGTGAGTATGAATGCCTGCAAAGTTTTATCCATTTGCATTGAGTAGAAGGCAGTAAAAAAAAAATTTTACCAAAAAAAAAACAAAATCCCGTATATTTGAAGAACGGTTAAGCCTATAGTACACGGCATGTAAAAAGACACATGCGCATGTGGTTCTGACGTAATTTTGACGTCAATGCAAAGCCACAATAAACATTGCGTGTTGTGTGATGACGTCAAAATTACGTCAGAACCACTTGCGCATGTGTCTTTTTACATGCCGTGTACTAAGGCTTTAGTGTAAAATTTGTTACAATTATAATGATTATCAATATACAGGCAGCATCAGTAAGAAATGTGAATGATTGGAAAAGTGGGCGTGGATCAAATTAGATTTCTGTATATCTAGAGAACGGCTTCATAAACAATGCTCGAGACTTGCATTGAAAAAAATTACATATTTTATTTTAATGAGGGTAGCGAAGCGCACTATGTTAAGCTAGTAGTTAATAAAACTTGGTTCTTTGGCATTACATAAAAGGTATTCACGTTAAAAGTTGCATTCGTGCGAAAAAGCAAAATCTCTAAAAACGTAGCAGCAACCGCATGTGGTTGTTATTATGTTTTACAATTTTCAATATCCTTTTTTAATTTTACGTGAATAATTTTATAAAGTATTTTTTTAAATTGTATTAAGCGCTTTTTGATAAGAAATATTTCACAACCCTGATTTAAGGAGGATTATCAGTTAATTAATATAAAAAAGGCGTAACATACAAACATTTTATTTATAAGAATAGGATAGGAAATTAAATATAGTCTGTGGTAAGCATGACTGCAAAAAATGCTTAAAACACTTACATTTCGATCGCCTGGAGGCTTATTCTGAATTGCGATGCGAAAATCAATGCGATGCGAAAATACATAAATGCGAAGAATTGCTATTTTGTATTGCGATATTCGCAAAGTTTTTTTTAATCACATTTCAAATGCGAAAAGGTGGCAAGTCGGTATTCTACATTGCGAAAACAAATGTCAAATTCGCAAAATTTATTCGACAACAAAAAAGCATTCGCAAAGTACAAACATGTAAAGTGAAAATTAATATTTTATTTATTTATTCATCATTTTGTAGTATTGCATTCCGAGCTAATATTATTTAAGACATATGTATATCTACAAATGCTTCTTTATTTAATATTTAATAATTAATAAAAGCTGAAAAAAGAAATATTCTGCATAATAGGGCATTTACATTACATCGAAATCTAGTAGATTTCATTTGAAATCTTCCTCCAAATCTAGTTCGTTTACATTATACTTGTTTTACATTAGCGAGATTTGGTTTTCACAACAAAAACCGCACATGCTGAATGGGTAGATATGTATGTATGTATATATGTACTTACATACACATCGAAAACCTGTAACAGTACAGTTTGGCAACACTTCAGCACCGAAACAATTTAGAGAGAAACCGTAAAACACCCGAAGACTAATAGCAAAAACGGCCTGGTTGGCCCTAAGTGAAAGGGATAACGCCGCTCGAGATGCTTCTCAGCCAAGCGCACTTCTTGACTCCTGTGTGCAACAACATATGTATATAAACAGCTGACATTTTATTTATGTATGCTTATCAAATTTAGTTTTGGAGCTATTTAATTCATTTTGGCAGTATTTCGAGTTAAACTCGGACCGAAATCACAAACTTCAATTCCCATTACTATAATGATATATGAGAAATGCATGGTAAAATTTAATTATGGATATACGAAATTAAATTGTCCAAGCGATTGGGTTATTATTTCTTTATATTTACGGCAGCTGTAATACCATCTTTAATGATAATGCAGTGAAAATTTTAAATTTAACGTTCGAAGGACATGGCAATGCTATGCTCATTGTGATTTATTTGTCAACTTTGTTATGCTACTGTGAATAAAGCATTAAACATCAAATGATTTACATTTGCAATATTAAATAAATTGAAGCATATGTTTAAAAGAAATCTTAAGCGATTTAAAAGGTTTTATTAATTTAAATATTTTACAGAATATGCTATTAAAAAAAATCGATTAAGCTTGGCCACCCTAAAAAGGTACAAATGCAATTGGATATCTGTCAAAACTAAAAGGAGCTAATTGTTGTTGTTATTTTTCGCTGCTTGCTGCAACAAACTTCATAAATACAAAAAGTAGAAGGAGTCGTTTGAAATCGATTTTTTGATGCAACTAGAAATAAAAGAAAAGCCCTTTACATTTTCTAAATATTTTAAAAATCTTTAAGTTTGCGAAATTAAAATGGATGCGTAAGTAAAAACAATAAATAAAACAATTGAATTCAATGAAAACTTATTTGCCACACAGATTATTGGACGAAGTGGAGTCGTTGGAAGCAATTTTAATGGACGATGTTGTTATAGAAAGAAATTCAGAAAGGTAATAACTTCTTGCAGTCTCTTAAAACTGTTTAATTTTAGTGAAAAATAATTTTGCGATTTTAGTATTCCAAATTTAATTGAAACTACTGTGTTTCCTGTCGTCGGCGAGGATACAGACCAGCAATATGTCTGTGTTACTCTGCAAGTAATTCCAACACCTGGCTATCCGGAAGTTAGTCCCGAGTATAAATTGGTACGTCCACGTGGCTTGGATGACACGCGTCTAGCCGAAATAAAATCTGCTATTGAAATTAAACTTAATGAGTCGATCGGATTTCCAGTTGTATTTGATTTGATTGAAGTTGTGCGTGAACACTTGACTGGAAGCAATTTACCTAGTGGTCAATGTGTAGTCTGTTTATATGGTTTTTGTGATGGAGATGAATTTACACGAACGGAATGCTTCCACTATTTGCATAGTTATTGTCTTGCTCGTCATTTGAATGCAATGCGACGCAATTATCAAGAAGAATATAATAAACTGCCTGCTTGGCAGCAGAAAACAGCTAAACCTTTTCAAGCACATTGTCCTGTATGCCGTGAAAATATTAAAGATGAGACAGACAGCTTGCGTTGTGCTATGCCGCCATCGGATTTACAAAATGCTCCAGATTTTCAACCAACCCCTGAGTTAAGGGATTTACAACAACGAATGTGTTCACTGTTTTTGCACCAGAAGAGTCGTGGGGCCATTATAGATTCTGAAGCCGAAGTAGGAGCTGTGTTGTCTATAGAAACAGAAGCAGAAATACGTCGACGATTACAACGTAAACAACAGGAAGAAACGGCAAGTGCAGAAACTCTGGAGAGTGGAGGTCATAGTCTTACCTCAAGTTTTGTTGAGGTCAGTGGGGGAAGCAGCAGTGGTTCAGCAACTCCTGAAGCGGGATCCCTAGCTGAACAGCAAGTGCAGAAGGTATGTAAACTGGTTTAAGTTTGTTTCCACAATATAAATTGGTTCATTTAATTCTCCGCTATCTGGTTAAAGTTTACTTAAAAGTATATATGTAAAGTGGTTCAATCGCATAATCGTACAAGTGTTTGCAAGACCAAAATGTGTTCTAAACTTAAAAAAAAATGTTATCAATTAATTGTGAAAATTGTGAAAACAATTTTTTGGGAAGAGGAGAATATCTCTAAAAAAAACAACAACCTTTCCCAATATTAACTGTAAAATCCGAATGAAGAGCAAAAATAAACCAACTTTTTGTTTCAAACGCATAATCGGACAAATCAAAGTATCAATGATAGAAATGCCGTTAATTTAAAAATTTCATCTTTTGTTTACTTATTTATTTATTCAGCTTAGTGTTAATTTTAATTATTAGTTAAGAAAAATATTGAAAATGGCCCCAAATGGAGAGCAATCATCAGTTGAAATTGGACAGCTAATAGTTATGTATATTAAATTTAGGTGGTAAAACTGTGAGAGAAATTCCAGAATTACTTGAAAAAAGTAAGTCTAAGGTCCACGACATTATCAAAAGATTTCGCAATGAGTTAAGGTTAACCCACAAAAGCCGAGAAGGTCAAGGTAAGATTTTAAATGAAAGGAAAAAGCGTTCGATATTAAAAGATTTCAAGCAAGATCTTTTTAAAACGCTGAAAAAGCTTTTTGCCCCACCACTATTCTGATACATTACATAATTAGGATTATAAAGGAAGGATTGCAAGAAATAAGCCATTTATAAGCCTTACAAATAAAAACAATAGAATCAACTTTGCGATGGGATATTATACTTAAATTCCTCATTTGGTTTACGTCATACCAATGACTAGCCATCTGATCCATGCAAAAAAAATTGTTTTCGTCGGCAAATATATAACGAAATCTTTCAATAGAAATATATTTTATTTTGATTTACCAGCAATATACCTTATTCCAAAAGTCGTCGCTTTTTAATAAATATTCCTTCGGAAAGTTGATTCTATTGTTTTTGCCTCTAAAGCTTATAAATGGCTTCTTACATGCAATCCGTCCGTAATAATTGTTATTATGTAATGTATTGGGAATAGTGGTGATAGCGGTAAAGATATTTTAGGTTCCTTCGCCGTTTTAAAAGGATCTTGCTTAATTTCTTTTAATATCGAACGCATTTTCCTCTCATTTAATATCTTACCTTGATAGCGTATTCATTTAATCGGGCTTTTGCTTTAATAGGTTAATCGTTTGATTAATTAACCGGTGGTTTGGATTAATCGGTTAACAATCGGTTAATTTTGTAATTGATCAGTTAACCGATTAATAAAGTTTTTTTTTTAAATTAAGTAATTTCAATAAATGAAAATGCATTAATTATTTATGATTTTGAGTTTTTTAGTAAAAAAAAACAATACCATGACAAACATAAAAATTTTGTAATAAAACGAGCAAACAAAAAAATAATTCATTAATATGTAATACATATTCTTTATGTATTAATTCAAAAATAAACTGTGAGATAATTTTATTAGTTATTTCAATAGTTTAAGAATATCTTATAAAATATTCTTTTAGACAAATAATTTGGTTTGAATGTTAATGATTTAAGCGATTCTATTCTTTAGTTTTAATAAAACTTGACTTGGAAAAACTTCTTTCATTTATCGTAGATATTGGAGAAATCGAAAGCAACCCATAAGACAAAATATCTAATTGCTCAGTCCTTTTCCTGGATTTCTCTAAATATATAAAATCTTCCATTATGCCAATAGAGTCCTGTTTTTTTTTTTTTTTTTTTAAATTTTTAACACTTAATTTTTTCGGTTAATTCTTTTAAAATATTGATATGAGAAGAAACAAACAACTAAACACATACATATAAAAAGTACGTAAAACTAAAAACTGTTGACAGCAAATATTTATAGCCTATTTCCAATGTGTGAAAGAATTCTTTCGTTCACATAACTACATTGAAAACAAAAACAAAGTCTAAAATTTGTTGGGTTGTATTGAGCACGGCCTGAGGCATAAGGATTATACTCTCGCTATCAAGGATTCTTTAGTGGAGCTGGGAGTTCAGGGCTTTCTGGTGGAGTGGATAGTCTGCATGCTTGGCAGCAGGATTATCAACTCGAGCTTGGGGGATCAGAGTGTTAGGAGGAAGGTTACTGTGGTTGCTTGCGGTCAACGGGATTCTCAGATCATTTGATTCCAAGGGTATGAAAGCCGTCGCCTATGCGGATGACATAGTTCTACTGGTCAGGGGAAAGTTTCTGTCCACGATCGGTGAAATTATGCAGGTGATGTTGGGCGAACTCTCGGCTTGGGGGAAGAATAGAGGGCTGGGGGTAAACCCTGCAAAGACTGAGCTGGTTCTTTTTACCAGAAGGTACATGATAGAGGGTTTTAATGGGCCAGTTCTGGATGGCGTCGAGTAAACTATATCTGACTGTGCTAAGTACTTGGGTAACTTCCTCGACTGTAAACTGTCTTGGTGAAGAAACACCCAGGAGAGGATGAAAAGAGGACTCAATGCCTACTACACATGCAGAAACTCCATCGGTAAGAATTGGGGACTAAGACCAGATATGGTAAACAGGATTTACACATCGGTGGTTAGCCTATTCTTACCTATGGATGCACTGTTTGGTGGGATGCGTTGAGAGTGGACAGTTATAGGAAGATGCTCAACAAGGCCCAGAGGAGCGCATCTTTTGGCATCACTGGTCCAAGGAGAAGCACGCCACAGGCGGCGTTGGACATCCTACTACATCTGTCCCCCATTGAACATTATGTGAGGAGTGTGGCTGCCAGGAACTTATTTAGACTCCACGAGTCTTCGTTGATTAAACCTAGGCTGGATGACCACACAAGGATTCTATACGACGTGGGTTGCCTGGTTGCACGGTGTAGGAATTCTCTGAGGGAGCTCATGTTGGCATCCACAATAAGGCTGTATTGGGTACCAGGACACTGCAAGGGTGATGGCAACGAGGGGGCGGACGAACTCGCGAGAGGAGGCTCGAATCTAGACTTAGAGGTAAGGGACAGAGGGGTTAAACCCCCCTTATGTCACTTCTATGGGGTGATACGGAGTGATAGAACGGATTGCAGGGTGTCGAGGGCCTTATGGCCCGGATTGGAGGCAGGGGCAACTAGGGTTCTAATAGGACTGGATAGGAGTAGTCTCAGGACCCTTATAGGGTTCCTGACGGGGCATTGTTCTGTTAGGGCTTGTATGGGTAAATGGGACATTGCGATACCGGACTTCTGCAGGCTGTACGGGGATGCTGAGGAGCTAGAGACGGTTGAGCATGTACTGTGCCACTGTCCTAGGATGCAGGGCCCCAGGCAGTAATGGCTAGGGGTAAGGGTTCACGACGAACTGGGATGTATCGCTGGATGTAATTCAATCGATCTACTGGGGTACCACTTTTCTTCTTTACTTCTCTTTTTTCTCTGCTTTTCTCTTGTCTCCTGTACTGAAGGGATTCACAATGGACCTCATTGGTCTCCGAGTGGAAGTGCACCCTTGGCCGCATAACCCTTTTTAACCTAACCTATACGAAAGAAAGAATTCTTGAGACGAAACAATTAATTAAAAACATAAAAAATATTTTTTAATATCACAACTAATTAAAAAATTTGTAACATCGGTTAAGCGACGGAAATTGACCGGCTTAATCGTTAATCGAAAATAGCCAATTTACCGAATGAATACCCTATACCTTGACCTTCTCCCATTTTCTAAGGAAGGTAGAGTGTTTCTTTTTCCGGATTTTTTTATTTCCCTCGAAAACGGTGTTTATTATTCAATATTCCCGGAATTTATTTTAACTTTTCAAATCCATTAACTAAAGATTTTATGAAGTATATATATAATAATAACATTCATGGGTTAACTCCTCTAAGAACAGCAATATACAGATATAGATACAATATAGAAAACGATATACATACTAAAGATCTGCACAAAATATTCTAAATGTTCTGTGTTCTACTTCACACTACTTCCAATCACATTACTTCACTGTAAACATAAATAGCAAAACAAACATAACAACACATATCTCTCACCAAACTAAAACAAGCATAACTTTAAAATGTTTTCTCTACTGCTTTGTTAGTACTTTTTGTTCAAAAAATAAAAATCATAAAATAACTGTTATTTTTGATCGAAAAAATAAAAATCAAAACTTTAAAAATCATAATATTTTATCATATAAAAGTTCATAAGGATCAATATGGTATACTTGAATCAGTTTGCCAGTATTTACTTCTATATGATTTTTTTGTTTTAAAATTTCAAAATATCTGTTATTTTCGGTCCCTGGCAATAATACATATAAAAATCCCCATAATAAAAGATTAATCACAATTTGTTATCTAAAGCTTGTACAATTTTTCAAAAATATTATTTAATTTTACAAGGCATATGCTGAGCTCCAATACATCCTAAAAATTTGCAGACAACGTAAGAAATGTATCGAAGAGTTAAATAATGCATAGTTTGCTTTTTGTTTTTCACGGTGGAATGCGTAAAAAACGGGATGCTCTGACGATTTGGAACTCACCCATACTTTCTGCAAGTTCTGCGGCTCTTATACTATTGACTTTATAAAAACATGATACAAAATACAGTATCAAAACATCCCACTGTTCTATAATTCTTACAATATCTGTTCAAAGAAGCCTACCTGTATAAAAAACACCTAATATCTTTTGGCGTGGTACTGAACAGTATTCCTCAAATTCTTTTATTAAAATTATTCTTTTAGGACTTTGCAAAAAAAACTTAAAAAATTACCACAAAGAACCTCAATATTTTTGTCATTGCTGAATAAGATTGAAGCTTACCAACATTACCAGACATGACGTTAGCGCCATTTGTTGCCAATCCGATCAAATTTTTTAAAGGAATATTGTTTTTGATACAAAGTTTTTAATAAGAAGAAAAATTTAAACGGCATCTGACTTGGTATGCTCAAATAAGGTGACATAACTATCATTATTAAAACTTACACCATCAAAGAAACTTGATACTAACGTAATACATTTCAGTTCACTGCCACATCCATAGTTTCATCAACAATCAAAAACAATGTTGTGTTTTTGAAAGAGTTTTTTGCGACCAGTGTTCTAAATTTGTTAAAAATATATATAGAACCTTTTCTCAAACCGACCAAAATTAGGTTTGGCCTACCAACCGACCAATCGAAAAATATCCGACCAAATTTGGTCGGAAAAGTCCAAGTTCGGCAACTCTGATGCACATACATACATATGTTCATATTTTGTGAAATCTTCTTTATTTTATTTAAATAAATAAAAAAAAAAAATCTTAGACCTAAGTACCTGCATATGTAAATTATAAACAATAAATATTTGCAAATAAGAATTAATAGTAACTACTTTTTGAAACTTTCACACATAACAAAACGCAAATGTATCTCCCTATGCAATTTTCTCTTTGGTCTGTGCCTACAATCAAAACATTCGAACATGCTTTGAATGTTCTATTTCAGTTTTAATGTTCTATTTCAACTTTGTTATAATTCAGCTTTATTCTAAAGCAGCATTGTTCTAGTGCAGTGTTGTTCTAAATAATTGTGTTTGGAAGTATGTGTTTTGTAATAAGAGAGTAATTTACACACACTATCTAAATTGAATGAAATTGCTTGCAAGCAATTTTTCTTGTGCTTGTGCAGCTCTGTAATAAATACATGCGTGTATGCGATGCTATACACATTATTATTTATTTATATACCTCAGGTCTTTTTTATGCGGTAGATGCGTTCCGCAGAAAACCGCAAAAAAAAATCGCATGTAAAAGACTCTAACTCCATACAAAAACTAGGGATACGTTCCGGAATTTAAAAAAATCGCATAAATTGAAATCAAAGTATTAAAAATTAACCTAATTCGCATAAAAAAAGTTTTTCTTTTAATTTAATTAAAACAAAACATTTTATTCATAAATGCAATTTTATGTGAACAAATATTTTATTTAAGAAAAACTAAACAAAAAACTTAACAAAAAAAATAATTCATATTAAGGTATATAAAGTAAATCAAAATAAAATATTAAAAAAGGATAAAAATAGCATTAAAACAGTTTTTAGTTCTCATGAAAAATAAGATAAAATAGGATTATGCGTGATTGGCATGAATCCTTAGGATTAGGATTTCTCCATTTTTTCGATAATAGGGTCTCTTGAATAATATGAATATTTGTTGCTAAGTTGTGTGCCTGAAAGTACAGAATTTCTTATGGAAATTAAATTTTTTTTGATGGCTCTGATTGATGATCGCCTAGTTTAAATTGATCTGCCAGAGCCTTATTTTTAGCTTCATTTGCTCAAGCGGTCCAAAATTTCGATTTTGGTCTCTAAAGAAATCGCTTGTCGTTTTTATTATTTTTCTCCATATCAAGATATTAAAATCGAAACCGAAAATTTTATGTTAGCATTGAAATCATAAAAAAAATTACACCTCCTTTTTGGAGCGAAACTTCAACACCTTCGATAATTAAAATATACAAATCTGAGTAAACTTCCACTACAATAAATATTTTAAATTTAATGCAAAATGCAACTGTTACCTTTGCAGCTCAATGACTAAACTGCAAACGTATCATTTTTATATAAAAAAAATTTGAATATTTAAAAACCGCATAAATTCAAATTCGCATAAAAAAAATACCGCATAAAAAAAGACCTGAGTGTATTTGCATTAAATGAATTATATTCTTATGATCATGCAAATTAAGTAACATTCTTATTGAATTTATAGTAATCCATAATTTATGTCAACAAAAATCGTATTACTCTACCTGTATTTAATATATCTAGCTTAATAATCAAGCACTTGAATAACAGAAAATTTATAAATTTGGTTGTCTTAAACGTTTTTTATGCTGAGCATTGGCCACATGTTTCTTTAACATTTTCATGATTTCGTTATCGTGTCCTAGTGGTGTGAGCTTAGTTTCTGAAGCCCAATAGTAAATGTCCCAATCATGAGTAGCACCATTGATTTACTTATCATATTGATCTGTTAGTTTGGCATCCATGCCCCTTAGATATTTGGCAATCAAAGTGCTCAAGAGTAAATCATATTCCAACATGCCACGCTTCCGAAATTGTTTCTTAAAATCCAAAGGTGCATTTGGTTTAAATTGATACTCTGGCCAGGGCAAATAGTCGGGATCTGCATAATCGATAATGGCTACATCATCATGATTAGTAGCTTTCTTTCTTTATCATCGTCACCATCCGCAGCAGCAGAAAAGCGTCGTGTGCGTGCCATAACAGGAGTTAGGGTTTTGTGATAAACTTAAGTCACAATTTGGCGCAACATTTTGTTAAATTTTTTGGATCATGGCGTTGTTTTGGAAAATATCCAAAATAATATTCTTAAAACATACATATTTGCACAAATTGAAATCGTCAATAAGTATTTGCATTAGGGTGTTCATTCGGTTAACCGTTCACCGGTTAATTACTACCCGATTTACTGATCGGTTAATTTAAAATTGGCTTCTTTCGATTAAAGATTAAACCGGTTAAGTTCAGTCGATTAACGGATTACCGATATAACAAAATTTTTAATTTTTTGTAGTACTATAACATAATTTTTTGTGTTTTTAATTATTTGTTTCATCTCATATACAAAAGTTTTGTATTTAAAAAATATTTTTTCATACAAACAAAGAAGGTGTTCAGTGATCTTTTTAATAAGTGTTTGCTGTCAACAGCGTTTTGTTTCACGTACTTTTTATATGTATGCGCTTAGTTATTTGTTTCTTCTCATCTTCTAATATCAATCTTTTAACAGAATTAACCGAAACAATTAGAAGTGTTTTAAAAAACAGGACTCTAATGACATAATTGAAGATTTTATGTGTTTTGAAAAATCCAGGCAAAGGATTTTGTATTTCTATGATCTTCTTAAACTATTGAAATAATTAATAAAATGATCTTAAAGTATTTTTGAATTAATACATACTTAACATGTATTAATTAAAAAATATGTATTACATACATATTTATGAATTATTCTTTTGTTTGCTCGTTTTGGTTCAAGAATTGTTTTGTTATTGGTTTTTTTTACTAATAAACTCCAAATAATAAATAATGTATGCATTTTTATATATAGAAATTAATTAATTTATAAAAAAACTATTAATCGGTTAACCGATCAATAACAAAATTAACCGATTATTAACCGATTAAACCAATACCTCGGTTAATTAATCGAGCGGTTGGCCGATTAAAGCAAAATCCCGACTAAATGAATACCCACATATGAATAGATTATACAAAATATACAAATTTCTTAACATATACATGGGGGATTTCATGTCAAGTGACCCAACTTTTGAAATCGATGTCTTCCGATTTGGATGAAATTTGCACCAAGGTTAGTCTTATTGGACAGTAGTTTAGACACAAATTTTCAACAAGATTGGTCAAAAAGTTTCTGAGTTAGAGGGGGTCAAAATTTGACATTTTGGCCAAACCGGTGTTCTTTCTCTTCCATGTAACTTATTATCTATTGGTGTTAGCAAAATTTGTCCCAAACAAATTAGATAGCTATTTCTTCAAGCTATCGAAAAAATTTTTTTTAGTATTTTTTAAAATTTTTTTTTTTTTAAATTTTAAACTTATTTTTTATTTTTTTGGAAACGGTATTTTTTTTTTTTTTTTTTTTTTTTTTTTTGCTCAAAAGAAAGCTTATGCATTTTTCTTTAAGGTAGTTTTGGTCGCTTAGTGGGATGAGAATGGGATATGTATAAAAAAAATAATTTCTAACACAAGACGAGGTTTTTTCAATTTTTAGCATATGCACTATTTTGAATTTTTTCCTATTTGTGTGTAAGTGTTTCTAAAATCTTAAATATAAAACTTATGCTGAAAAACTAGATAAATTAACCTTTCCGACGGTATATAATATTCCGAACTAGCATTTCATTCCCTCGATACTGTAATACCCATAATATGTTAATCCCAGGAATAAAATCCCTTTTTCTATAGAGATGTTGACAAATTACATCTTTTTATTTATTTGTAATAATAATTAAATAAATATAAAATAATAATAATAAAAACAAAAAGATAAATAATCTAAAAAATTTAATCTCAATCACATAAGTCCTTTAATAAATTTTTTTTTAGTTTTTTTTAAATTTTTTAAAAATTTTTTTTTTCTTAAATTTAAAACAATTTTTGCATTTTTTTTGAAAAGTATATTTTTTTTTATTTTTTTTTTTTTGGCTAAAAAGAAAGCTTAGGTCTTTTCCTTTAAGGTAGTTTTGGTCGCTTAGTGGGATGAGAGTGGGATAAGTATAAAAAAATAATTTGTAAGTCAAGACGAGGATTTTTATTTTTTTTAGCATTTGACGTCTTGACTTACAAATTATTTTTTTTTATACATATCCCACTCGCATCCCACTAAGCGACCAAAACTACCTAAAATTTTTTAGATTATTTATCTTTTTGTTTTTATTATTATTATTTTATATTTATTTAATTATTATTACAAATAAATAAAAAGATTTAATTTGTCAACATCTCTATAGAAAAGTGAAATTATTTTTTTTTATACATATCACATTCTCATCCCACTAAGCGACCAAAACTACCTTAAAGAAAAATGCATAAGCTTTCTTTTGAGCAAAAAAAATACCGTTTCCAAAAAAAATAAAAAATAAGTTTTAAATTTAAAAAAAAAAAAAATTTTTAAAAATACAAAAAAAAAATTTTTTTTTTTTTAAATTTAAAACTTATTTTTTATTTTTTTTGGAAACGGTATTTTTTTTTTTTTTTTTTTTTTGCTCAAAAGAAAGCTTATGCATTTTTCTTTAAGGTAGTTTTGGTCGCTTAGTGGGATGAGAATGTGATATGTATAAAAAAAAATAATTTCTAACAAGACGAGAGTTTTTAAATTTTTAGCATATGCACTATTTTGAATTTTTTCCTATTTGTGTGTAAGTGTTTCTAAAATCTTAAATATAAAACTTATGCTGAAAAACTAGACAAATTAACCTCTCCGACGGTATATAATATACCGAACTAGCATTTCATTTCCTCGATACTGTAATACCCACAATATGTTAATCCCAGGAATACAATCACTTTTTCTATAGAGATGTTGACAAATTAAATCTTTTTATTTATTTGTAATAATAATTAAATAAATATAAAATAATAATAATAAAAACAAAAAGATAAATAATCTAAAAAATCGATAGCTTGAAGAAATAGCTATCTAATTTGTTTGGGACAAATTTTGCTAACACCAATAGATAATAAGTTACATGGAAGAGAAAGAACACCGGTTTGGCCAAAATGTCAAATTTTGACCCCCTCTAACTCATAAACTTTTTGACCAATCTTGTTGAAAATTTGTGTCTAAACTACTATCCAATAAGACTAACCTTGGTGCAAATTTCATCCAAATCGGAAGACATCGATTTCAAAAGTTGGGTCACTTGACATGAAATCCCACATATATGTATGTAATTAGTTTCGAAATGGCAAGTCCAGCTCATGGTTTCGCTTGGGTCTAAGAACATCATTGCTATCATCTAGGAAAGTTATTGCCAATTCGTTACGGTGATTACCTAACCTCTCCAAGTAATTTTTGTTGAAATTTCTAATTTCCTGCTTAATCATAGGAATTGATGTCATCATGAACAGCTTTCCTTGATATAAACCATGGGGCATAAACAGTGCATTTTTATGTTTTAGATTGAAACCTTTGAACTATTTCAGTATTAGAGTCACTGGCTGTTACCCACAATTGCATAGGTAGGTAGGTAGGTAGAAAGGCTGGTGTGAAGTCTCCTTCACACCCTCACCCAGAGACCAATACGGTCCATTGTGATGCCTTGTTTATAGTTAAGAAGCTGAAAAAAGAAGGTGAAGAGAAACAGCAAAAGCATCAGAAAAGATAAGAATAGATAAGAATAGATGAGAAAAGGAAGTTCTGACCAAACCCGAGAGAAAAGCCTCACTCAACACAACACCAATCCGCCCTATGTGCGGTTAGCTCCCAGTCTCCTGCTGCGCAGCCAGGCCATCCCCATTACGAATCCTATCAGACTCTCGAGCCCACAGCCCGGGACGTCCCCTAATTCGCCTAGGAATCTGCTGCCCAGCCACCTCAGCCTGCTGCCCTGTAGCCTGGGACAGCGGCACAAAATGTGCTCAACTGTCTCCAGCTCCTCCGGGTCCTCACACAACCCGCACATATCCGACACGTCGGATCCTAACCTCATCGCCATCCTGCCTATCATGCAATGACCCGTGATGATTCCTATTATGGTCCTCACGCAGACCCTGCTTCTGCCCAGCAACAACTCCGAGTCGGACTTCCTGAGCACCGGCCACATCGTCCGTGATACCCGGCAGTCCGTTCGGTTCCCCCAGGCCCTATTGGTCGCGTCCAGAATCCATTCCCTAATCTTCCCAAAGTAGAATCCTATTGGAGGCCTAATTGCCTCCATGTGATTAGGATCCTCCATCTCTGAGCCCTGTCTCGCCAACTCATCAGCAATCTCGTTGCCGCTTATGTTGCAGTGACCAGGCACCCAGCACAATCTCAACATATACTCTCCTAAGGCTCCCTCCAGAGCCCTCCTGCAACCGTCAACTAGCTTGGATTTCACGTAACAGCCCCTTACGGCCATAAGGGCCGCCTGGCTGTCGACATATATAGTGACCTCCGAGCCCCTATCAATGTTGTCCCTCATCAGTTCCACGGCCCTCAAGACCCCCAGAACTTCCGCCTGAAAAACACTGCAGTCGTCCGGAAGCCTATATGACATTCTGATATCCAGATCCTCAATGTAGACCCCCGCACCCGTGCCTCTCATCTTCGAGCCGTCAGTGAAAATAGCAAATCCACTAAATAATCTGCTCCTACCTGACCATCTCTCCCTAGAAGGCGTTACCACCTCCGGCAACCGTCCGAAATCCACCCTGGTGCCCACGAAATCCGTGGAGCCGGGTGATCCCAGGCAGTAACCTCCAGCTTCGATCTCACTCAAGATCCGTGAGTGACCCTGCGTGAAATCCCTAATCAATCCTAGTTCCCTCAGTCTAAGAATGCTTCTGGCTGCCATTCCCATAACATACTGCTCAATGGGCAGAAGATGTAGAATGACATCCAGTGCCGCTTGAGGTGTACTTCTCATGGCACCTGTCATGCCGATTGAAGCACACCTCTGAGCCTTAGACAGAAGGTTCCTTCGACAAGCCACTCTCAATGACTCCCACCAAACACAGCATCCATATGTAAGAATGGGTCTAACCACCGAAGTGTACAGCCATCCCACTACTGACGGCCGGAGTCCCCAACTCTTACCTATCGATGATCTGCAAGCATAGTAGGCATTGAGGCCTCTCTTAAGTCTCTCCTGAGTATTCCTTCCCCACGACAGCTTGCTGTCCAGAAAAACTCCTAGATACTTAGCGCTATCAGATAGTCTAAGCTCTACTCCTCCTAGTACCGGCAGCCTAAAATTCTCTACCCTGTACCTCCTAGTAAAAAGAACCAACTCGGTCTTCTCCGGATTGACTCCCAAACCCTTATCACTCGCCCATGCTGACAGTTCGCCCAGCGCCCCTTGCATGACTTCGCTTATTGTCGGCAGAAACTTGCCCGATACCAATATCACTACATCATCCGCGTAGGCCACAACTTTCCGACCCAATCTGTCAAAAAGTCCCAGAACGACGTTGACAGCTAAGAGCCATAATAAGGGAGAGAGAACTCCCCCCTGTGGGGTTCCCCTAGTCACCAGTTTCTTTAAGCGCTCGTTTCCCCAGTCCGAGTGAATAACTCTGCTGCTGAGCATCAGAGTTATCCATTCGACCAGGAACAGAGGAACGCCTAGATCCACCAATGCCTGCCTGATAGCCTCTATCTTCAAATTATTAAAAGCGCCCTCTATATCCAGGAATGCCGCCAAGGTGTATTCCTTGTTTCGCAATCCCCGCTCTACATAACCCACCACATCATGAAGCGCACTCTCAACAGATCTACCCTTAAGATAGGCGTGTTGAGCGCCGCTGATGATGCCGGCGTCAATCTTCGTCCTCAGATGTAGATCAATCAGTCTTTCCAACGTCTTCAAAAGAAAAGACGATAAGCTGATTGGTCTAAAATCCTTTGGTTTAGAGTGACCGGTTCTTCCCGCCTTGGGTATGAAAACCACCCTGACCTCCCTCCACCCTTTAGGAATGTACCCGTTCAGCACACAGACCCTAAACAGTTCCACCAACAGCAGGAGTGATGATCTCCCGATATTCTGTAACATCGCCGGAAAGATACCGTCTGGTCCTGCCGATTTGTAAGACCCAAAGGTATTAACCGCCCATGTTACTTTTTCCAAGGTGATCATGTCCCCCACCGTCTCCCTCTCCTCACCGCCCGATTCTGACCCAGAGAAGGGGTTACCACATTCAATCTGTTCCCCCGTCCCAGGATCCACACATCCCGGAAAGTGAGTTTCCATTAGCAGACAAAGAGATTCAGAGCTAGATTCCGTCCATGAGTTGTCCGGTCTCTGAATAAATCCAGGGACTACAGGGTCCTTGGATAAAATTCTCCTGAACCTGGACATCTCATTTAGATTCCACTGACTCGCTAAACTTGACCCACGAGTCCCTTTTCGCCCTCCTAATGTCTCCTTTATATCTATTGTAACTCAATCTGAAGTTACTCCAATCTTCTTCCCTACGCGTATACTTCGCTCTATTAAACAACCTTCTGACAGTGGACCTTTGAGTCCTCAACTCGTCTGTCCACCATCTTGGTTGTGTGCGCTTGCCCGGAAAGTTCAAAGGACAGGAACGCTCATAACTACTAGTCAGTACCCCCGTGAAGGTGCCCACCAGTTGCTCTACACCGGTCGAAGTTCATACACAGAAAAAATTAAAAATTTTCTCTAATCACCAAATTTATACCAAATTCATGATATTAAGCAAACAATTTGTTGATTTTGCACCTATTACCAAAATGATTATATTGATTACTAAAAATTGTAAATTTGTGAATATTTTTTTTTTTTCAATATATAATTTTAATTAAAAAAATGATCAAAAAAGTTTGCCATTTCAAACAATGTGTTTATTTATTTTATTAAATATTGAAAATTCCCAACATTTCTACAAGGTTAAACTATTTTATTTTAAACGAAAAAGTCAATTAATATTTTTTGATATTTAATTAATATTTTAATTAAAAATTTATTTCAAAACCACTTAAATATTTATTAAATCAAAATTATATTTTTAATTTTTTTTCAACTAAAAAAAATAATTGATTCAATTATTACTTTAATTAAATTGAAATACCTTTTAACCAATTTTTTTAATTGATAAAAAACAACTGATAATTTTTTCTGTGTACTGGTTTTATAATTATTTTATATACAAAAAAAATTCTTAGAAAATCCGTTTCACAATCCTTTCATAAACTTGTTTTAATTTGTAAGCATTCACAGAATCGTTTGACAGCATAATTATATGAAAAAAAAAGAGTCCTGTCAATGAGAAGCACTTTCACTTTCTAGAGATTAATACAATCTTTGAAGACTCACTTTTTCACCTTTTTTTCAAAAACTAGTAATTCTTTTTTTAAAGAGAATGTTTTTCTATCTTTACTAATTGCTGCATTCAAAATTTCGTCAAATTAGTTTTTCACTTTTGTCATCCATCTCTTAGATAAATTGTATTTACTGCATTTCCGAATCTAATCCAAAAAGTATTTTATAAAGCAGCGCACAAAGTAAAATTGTATAAAAAACACTATTGGCAAGGAAACTGAATTTTTAACGACAGTGGTAACAGATATCGCTGATATGATTAAAAAGTTTGGGATTATCCTGTAAAATTTATGCAACAACCGGTAGTTATATGCGCAATTCATATCAAAACGAAACATTTTCATAGATGTTCTTTAAAAAATTAACAAATTGTTTAAGTAAAATTAAATCGTTTTGTTATGGGTTGTCCTATTTTATTATAGTCATAAAAAATTTATAATATTTTTCCGTTTAGACATACGTATGTACATATGTATAGTTTTCTACATCTACACATACTTATTTTATGTTAAAATATTTCAATAAACAACATTATAGAAATCATTTTGTATGTTAATGTAGACTATAATCTGTATGTATACCAAATTTATCGGAAACGTACCAATTGTATCCCACTTTTTATCCCTTAAAAGGATAAATGTTATCCCTCAAAAAGTAACCTATATTTTAATCTAGGCCACATTCAATCTGTTTACCTAATTTATCAAAAAGAAAAAAGGTTCCAAAGTATCACTTTTCCCCCGTTTTATCTTACTATATTTAAATCTGGGCCATATATCTATTAACAAAATTATAGAAATTATTATTTTTTGCCACCACAGACATATAAGTTTTGAGCACTCGATACTTTTAAGCAACCGACATTCAATTGTCCATATGAAAAGCAAGGCGTGTTTAGATGTGTATATTCCGGCCATCGGACCATATGCAATTTGTATACCAAACTTATCTAAAAGATAAAATGTACCAATAATACCAATTTTTTCCATTTTCACGTCATAAAAAGTACGATATATTTTAATGTGGGACATATGATATCTTTATATCAAGGGGAATTCATTATTCAGTTGCCATTGAAATCACAGCTGAGCTATTTTTTTTTTCTTATTTAGAGAGAGCAGTGTCAAAAGTTGCTTGTGTTTTTAACATATCGAGCAACGAATGCAACAAATAAAATACAATGTTGTGTTTTTGGTGTTGTACTTGTTGTAGTATCGCCAACTCCGTTTATATGAATTCGCCTTGCTCTACACCAAATTTTTCGGAAAGAGAAAAAGTACTAATGGTAAAAGAGTACAACATTTAGGCCGCCAGATAGTACACTGTGTGTTAATAGGTACGTTTGAGTACTTTTACAGTAAAATGCAGTAAATGAGTAAACTTAAAAATTTGCTCTCACAAAAAGCTGTTGTCCAAAAAAGTACGCGAACGCAAAATTTGTAAAAATTCGTAAAATAAAGGCAACAGCTGATGGCAAATAATTGAAGTGTTGAAAAATGTTTACACTTTTGACTACTTAACTCGTTTTCTTATCGGTACTCGATTAAATACTTTTTATAACACGAATATTTTTGGAAAATACAAACAAATAATTTTATGTAATCTTTCATATTTGTTTGTTTTTTATTTTATTTGAATTTGCTAATTTGTGTCCGGCTAAATTTGATCAGTAGTACACGAATACTTTTTTTTACTACTGTAGCTCGTTTCTGTATTTCTCGCATCGCAAAATTTCTCACATTAAGTGTGAAACAAAAAAATTCCATCGTTTCTCGATTTGTGAGAAAAAAGTGTTTCTGTATTTAAATGCGAGAACAGACAACACAGATTCTGTTTTAACTGGAATACTTCCAGTAATTAAGTGTCAAATGCCAGTGAAACGTCAACGAAAGAAATATATATAATAAAAATTAGGCTGCCAGATTTAAAGATTTATTGACATTTTGACGATTTTTTTTTGTTCCAAATTTGGCAAAGTGACAATTTGCTGATTTTTTTCTAGTGACGATTCAGTCTTCGAAATAAAACAATTTTTAATAGTTTTCATTCTGTCTGTCGCGGTCGTTGAAGATAGACGTGTTTTCTAAACTCGGCATACGGTTTATTTTTTTTTTGAACAAATAAAGTATAAAAAAAGTAAATACAAGAAAAAGAAAAAAAAATTACATGTGTTGGAAACCCTATTTGTACTTGATGAATTTATAATTTATTTATTTTAACTTAGTTATTTTTGAAATCATAATTATTGTAATTTTTCATATATGACAAAAACAGATAATATATAATTTTATTTCCTGACAACATTATTTGAATTTAAATAAAAGAACAAGCTTAGAACGTTCTTTTAGATCAGAAGTGGGATACATTCAATTTATAAATTTTTTTTTTTTCACGGGAACGAAGAGTAAAATAAACGGTATCTGACAAGATGAGGAAACTTCTTAGTCTAAAAGTTGATGAGCTAAAACAATTGCTACGTGAACGAGAATTACCAACAACGGGCACAAAAACGGAATTAATTGTGCGTTTAACGGAAATTCTTGGTGTGGATGAAATTGAAGAGAGTGGTGATAATAGCAATGTTTGTGAAGAAACGTCTTCGACAAGCACCTCTACAAATATGCAACGCCAAAACGAAAATGCTGTAGGAAGTAATTCTCGAATTGACTCCAATGTTTTGGACCTACAACGTCAGGTAAACGAGTTAAAAGAAATTATGAAAAACGTAATGACTTTTCTTCAATCAAACTCACAACGGGATAATGAAGAACAAAATGTGCCACCAAATTTAAATAGACAACCCATGGCTGTAGCGGTAGAAATGGAAAGGCAGAATACGGGTTGTGGTCAAAATAATAGCGAAAATTCGAATGTAGGTGATAATTTACACTTTTCTCATGTTGCACGTTTACCAAACAGTTGTTCCGTGAGGGAGATTGCTGAAACAATCCCAGAGTTTGATCCGACGAATGAAATGTCATTGTCGGCTGAACAATTTATTGAGAGAGTGAATAGTGCTATACGAGCTTACAACTGGGATGAAAAATGCTTAATGCTGGCAATCTATAGCAGAATGAAAGGTGTTGCTCGTCTATGGTTGGATTCTTTACAGACGTTACATTCAAGATGGAATATTTTTGCAACAGAATTACGAAATGAATTTGGATCAACTCATGATGAGGCAGACGTACATTTCAAAATGGTTAATGCTGTAAGAGGAAGTAAAGAAAAAGTAACAGATTACTGTTTCCGAATGTGTGCTCTTGGTAAGCGACATGGATTGAGTGAAACATCAATTGTTAAATACACAAGGGAAGGACTTCAAAATTGTGAACTACAGATTGCTATAGCGGCTCATAAGATTAACACGGTAAGACAACTACGAGAAATTTTACACGAATATGAAATGAATAAGCCTGGTAAGCGGTCAATAAAATCTGTCGAAAATAAAACAAAAATAAACAACACTGATATTGTAAATAAAAATACAAATACGGGCATTAGTACAACTAAATTAAATACCAGATCTGTTAAAGAGGTAAAGTGTTTTAATTGCAACGAGGTGGGACACATATCCACAAACTGCTTAAAGCCTCAACGCCGACCACGATGTACAAAATGTAATAAGGTTCACCCGAAGAACGAAACTGAGTGTAGACAAAATACTGTACGGAATATGTTTTGCAGTAATGACGAACATTTCAAAATTAAAGTAAATTTGGGAGATAGGACATTAAACGCTTTTATAGATACCGGTAGTCAGTGTAGTTTGATTAAGAAAACAGTTTGTGATCAAATTGATTGTAACCGGGGAATATGTAATATGAGAATTTCTGGTATTTGTGGCGGAATGCGTATTGCTAGTGAAAAGATTTCAGTGAATTTGACTATAAATAAAGTCTTATTACCAATCACATTATATGTAGTCGAAGATGAATTGTTATTAACTGATATTTTAATTGGGCAAGATAATTTTATGAATGGTAACGTAAAATTGACAATACAGAATGGTAACGTGAATATTGAAAATAATGATGAACAAAAATTAATTGTCAACCAAGTGGAAATTAGTAACACTGAATATGGAAATTCTAATAAGATAATAATTCATAATAAAATTAGCAAAGAGATGATAAAGTGTGAATTGAAGGATGAAGATGTTAAGGAAAGTTTAATTGAATTGCTTCAAAATAATGAATCTGTATTCGCACATAATTTACAAAATCTGGGAAAGACTGATTTGGTTGAAATGAGGATAAAATTGACAGGTACAAAAATCATAACACAGGCCCCATATCGAGTACCCGAATCGAAAAAAGTGGTTATTTCAAGTATGATAAACGAACTTTTAGAAAATGATATAATAACGCGATCCGAAAGTGAATATGCTAGTCCGGTGGTATTACAGAAAAAGAAAAACGGAAGTGAGCGATTATGTGTTGATTACAGACAGATTAACAAGTTGATGCCAAAGGAGAATTTTCCATCACCTCATATTGAAGAATGTTTGAATGAGGCAAAGAAATACAAATATTTTACGACACTGGATCTTAACAGTGGTTACTATCAAATCCCAATTGATCCTGAAAGTCGTAAGTATACAGCTTTCATTACGACGGATGGCCTATATGAATTTAAACGTATGCCATTTGGTTTAAAAAATGCGCCAATGGTTTTTCAGAGAATGATGTCCAAGATTCAAGAACGTGTAGGTAAAGAAAATATGATCCACTATATGGATGACATTCTTATTTGCAGCAATACTTTGGATGAGATGTTTATAAAGCTACAAATAGTTTTGAATGTACTTAAAGATGTGAATTTGACTTTGAATATAGGAAAATGTGAATTCCTAAAAACTACAATTGAGTTCCTAGGACATCTATTGACTCCAGAGGGTATACGACCTGGTGAACTAAAATCAAAAGCTGTCATGAATTTTAAACGTCCTACAAATGTTACTGAAGTACGCAAGTTTCTTGGTTTAAGCGGATATTTCCGTAAATTTATACCAGGCTATTCACTAATATCGGAACCTATAAGGCGACTGTTGCGTAAAGAGCAAAAATTCAATTGGACCGAACAACAAGAAGAAGCATTTAATAACTTAAAATCTAAATTGTCAACTCAACCTGTTATGACATCTTTCCGTCTGGATGCTGAACATGAAATACATACTGATGCGAGTTCTATAGGCTTAGCGGGGGTACTGCTGCAACGAGAAAGCAATGAACTGAAACCTGTAGCTTACTTTAGCCGCTCAGTAAGTGAAGTGGAGAAGAATTACCACAGTTATGAATTGGAAACGTTAGCAGTGGTTGAAACATTGGAAAGATTCCGTTATTATATATATGGTAAACCAATAAAAGTAGTGACCGATTGTAGTGCAGTAAAGTCAGCTATGTCAAAACGAGAGTTAATTCCACGTATAGCTCGTTGGTGGTTGAGAATACAAGATTTTGATATTAATATTGAACATCGACAGGGTCAACGTATGGAACATGTCGATGCTCTTAGCCGAGCTCCGAATGAACCTCCAAGTAATATTGATGTTGCCACACTTAGAGTGGACAAAGTATATCTTCACAATGATGATTGGTTGTATGGAATGCAGGTTCAAGACAGTGCAATTAAAGAAATCATTAGGAAACTAGAAGTGAAAGATAAGATGATTGTTAAAGAATATTGCATCGAAAATGGTAGACTATTCCGAAAATGTAATGAAAAAAAGTTGTGGGTGGTCCCGAAGTCATTAAGATGGAGAGTTGTTGAAGACTGCCACGATAAACAAGGACACCTTGGGCTTGAGAAAACAATGCTAAAACTTTTGAGCTATGTATGGTTCCCAAGAATGAGAAATTTTGTGAAATCATATATTGGAGCTTGTGTTGAGTGCAAATACAACAAACAAAAGGGTGGTCGTTTTGAAGGTGAATATCATTTTTGTGACATGGAGCCAGTACCATTTAATACGATTCATTTGGATCACTTGGGTCCATTTCCGAAAAGTAGAAATCGTAACGAGTATATTTTAGTTATAGTTGACTCGTTTACAAAGTTCACGATTATAAAAGCCGTGAAAAGTACTAAAACTAAACATGTTATAGATGTTTTAAATGAATTTTCTAGTTACTTTGGAGTGCCGGTGCGCTTGATTACTGATAGAGGAACATCGTTCACATCAAAAGATTTTGAAAAATATTGTTTAGAAAACGACATAAAACATGTTCTTAATGCTGTGAAAACTCCTCGAGCTAACGGATATGCAGAACGAACAAATAGGACTTTGCTTTCTATGTTGTTATCTACAACTCAAAACGATAAACGTTGGGATGATCACTTGATGAACATTCAATGGTCTTTAAACACTATGGTAAACAAAACATCTGGTAAAAGTCCACATGAGTTATTGTTTTGTTATTCACCACGAGATATCTTACACAACAAAATATTATTGGCTGTTCATAATGATACTGTTCTAACCGAGGAACAGATGCAGAATGTAAGAGAAGAAGCTGCTCAACGTATTAATGACCAGAAAAGAATTTGTAAGACGCGGTTTGATGATAAACATGCAAAACCTCACATATACAAAGAGGGTGAACTTGTACTCGCCAAAAATGAGCCTTCGAGCACTAGTTTTTCACGTAAATTGGAGCCACGTTACAAAGGCCCATTTATTGTTGCAAAAGTTATTGGTAATGATCGATATTTGATTGAGGACATTCCAAATTCTAAACGCAAGTCACGTCAGTATTCGTCAATATACGCTTCTGACCGATTAAAGCCGTGTTGGACCTTACCACCTTTATTTGATGACGATGATATAATAAGCTCTGAAGATGACAGCTCAGGGAGTCAAGGCGAGGTCGCTTAAAATGCAGGATAGCCGACTGTTGGAAACCCTATTTGTACTTGATGAATTTATAATTTATTTATTTTAACTTAGTTATTTTTGAAATCATAATTATTGTAATTTTTCATATATGACAAAAACAGATAATATATAATTTTATTTCCTGACAACATTATTTGAATTTAAATAAAAGAACAAGCTTAGAACGTTCTTTTACATGTATGTACTTACATACATAAACACACATTTTTTCATTCTCGGTGTTGATAAACAATAACAAATAAGAAGAGCACAACTGTAAACAGTAAAAGAAAAAAAACTCTTATGAGTGCAAACAGTAGAAATGCATATATCACAGTGAGTGTTAGCGAAAAAAATACAGAAATAAAAAAAAGAATCGATGATAGCAAATACCTAACGGCTAAACCTATTACTCGTACGCGATCCCTCTCGCCGTCTGTATTTAATAACACGGTTGATACAATAACAAGTACAAAACCTGCTAGCGTTGCCTCAACAGCAAAAACAATTTTAATAAGTGATGTAAATATTAACCCCCAATCAGGCATAATAGAAAACTCAGTATCACCTTCGGTGTCTAATAATACGGTTGATATTAATACAATAAAAAATATAAAACCTGCAAGCGGTGCCTCAGCGGCAAAAACGATTTTAATAAGTGATGAAAATATTACCCTCAAATCAGGCATGATGGAAAACTCAGCTCCACAAGTAAAAAGTGGTCAAAAGCCTCAAGTACAAGTTGGTATGGACAGGTACATAACAGTGCTTAAACGGGGTCGCAGCCCTACCTCTGCAGCAGTTGCTTCGGCCTCAAAAGTACCATCTTTTGATAAAATAAATTCTCAAAATCGACTTGCAATTCTGGAGGATGAATCCTCTGAAGCACCAAACGTCATAAAATCGTCCAAGCCTCCCCCCGATATATCTTAGGGAGCAAAACTCAAATGAGCTCATAAAGAGTTTGATATCGGTGATAGGTGAAAATTCGTTTTACGTAGCTGCTATCAAGCGTGGTAGTATAAACGAGACAAAAATACAAGTCAATAATGAGAATGATTTTCGCAAAATTATAAACAAATTTGAAGTACTTAAAAAAAACTTTTATACATACCAACTGAAAAGCAGTAAAGGTCTCCAGGTAGTGATTAAGGGAATTGACTCATGTGTGGACCCAGAAGAGGTAAAAACATTCCTCGAAGAAAAAGGCTTCAAAATAAAACATGTAGTAAATATAAAAAATAGAGAAAAAAACCCCCAACCACTTTTTCGAGTGGAGTTTGAACCCGGCGACGTAAAGCTTAAAAAAAATGAAACGCACCCTATTTACAATTTGAAATATATTCTCTATAGAAGAGTAACTATAGAAGAGCCACACAAAAGAAATGGTCCCGTTCAGTGTTTAAACTGTCAAGAATATGGTCATACTAAGGCATATTGCTATTTACCCCCTGTTTGCGTAGTATGTGGTGAATTACATGGTACAGATCTTTGCGATAAGTCTAAAACCGACCCCAACGTAAAAAAATGTAGCAACTGTGGCGGTAATCACACTGCCAATTATAGAGGATGCCCTGTATATACCATCGTCAAGCAGTCAGTTGGACCGAAAACTAATCCCCCTCAAATGCAGGTAACAAATCAAGTAAGCACTGGTGACATTCAGGCCCCGCAGCCTAGTAATAACAGAACCTCTTATGCTAACGTCGTAAAATCAAACCATGCGCCAACGCAAGGTGCTGCGCCAAGTAATGATGAAACTCCAGTTTCAAATTTAAGTCGTCTAGAAAAAACCATGGAAACATTAGTGCAAACAGTAACTAATTTTACGAACACAATGGGTAATATGATGCAGGAAATTCTTAGAATGCAATCGATGTTATTGCAATCTGTACTTAACAAGCCATAAACTGTTTAAAAATCTGTTTTTGGAACGCGAACGGCATCCGCCAACATAAAAATGAATTAGAATACTTTCTTAAAAATAAACAAATTGATGTCATGATGGTTTCTGAAACTCATTTGACCTCAAGAAATACGTTTAACATCAATGGTTATATACTATATGATACCAAGGACCCTCGAGATAGAGCTTGTGGTGGTTCTGCCATTTTGATAAAAAATCGAGTCAAACACTACCTAATGTGTGATCATCGTGAGGATTATCTCCAAGCAACGAACATATGTGTTGAAGAGCTGAATCGTAGCATTGTAATCTCATCTTTATACTCTCCACCTAGATTTTCAATATCAGAAAGCCAATATTGTGAATATTATAAATCACTAGGACCCTGTTTCGTGGCCGCTGGCGATTATAACGCTAAACATACCTTCTGGGGGTCACGACTAATAACACCAAAGGGTCGTGTTTTGTTTAATACAATCTCTAAAATGAATTTAAATGTTGTCGCGAGCGGCCAACCAACATATTGGCCTGCTGACCCGCAAAAAATTCCAGATGTCATCGATTTTGGCGTGGTTAAAAACATCCCCACAGAAACGATTCACGTTGAAGCTTCCCTAGAATTATCTTCCGACCACACACCTACAATTGTTACTATAATGAACCCCAATAGAATTGTATCTCCGACTGGTTACCTAGCGACGTCAGCCACACAAATAAATTGGTTAAAATATAAAAAATATCTCAGTGCCCATTGCACAGAAAATATGATAATTTTGACAGTTTGCTGAAACTAGCTGTTCAACATTCCAATATTGCCCCCAAAAAAACAAAAACTATTAAAATATATTCCACAGATGTCGAGCGTCTCTTGTCTGAAAAAAGGAGGGCACGAAGAGAGTGGCAATTGCACAGATCTCCTCAACTTAAGAACTTGCTAAAAGAGTGTACAAAAAGATTAAGAAAGTTATTGCAGACTCAGAAAACGGCTTCTCTGGAAAAATATCTTAAGGAACTTGATGCAACTCCACAATCGGACTACTCATTATGGCGTGCAGCTAGAAACCTCAAAAGGCCAGTTGTCTCTAAACCACCATTAAGAAACTTGAATGGAAGTTGGGCAAGAAATGATGTTGAAAAAAGAAATCTGTTTGTAAGTCACTTGAAAAACGTATTTACACCTAATATATCTCACAATATTGCGGTCGATTTACCACCTGTTGCTGCTAGAGTAGCTATTCCCCTAAGATTTGAGATGAGAGAAATCGAAAAGGTTATATGTGACTTAAACACTAAGAAGGCACCTGGCATTGATAAGATCAGCAATAAAATGCTATTAGAGCTACCTCGCGTAGCAAAGAAAATTATTCTTTTTATTTGTAATGCTATTTTACGCCTTGAATACTTTCCTCAAAAATGGAAGGTTTCCTTAGTTACCATGATACCAAAGCCAGGTAAAGATCATACGAAAGTTGAGTCTTATAGGCCTATTAGCTTATTATCAAATATGTCAAAGCTATTTGAGAAATTATTAGTTTCAAAATTAACACCGATTTTAAGTGAAAATAGATGTATTCCAAACCATCAATTCGGATTTAGAAGAAAACACAGCACAATTGAACAAACTCATCGAATAGTAAATGTCATAAGAAAAACATTTGAAGAAAAAAAATATTGCTCAGCACTCTTCATCGATGTTTCGAAAGTTTTTGACAAAGTCTGGCATGAAGGCTTATTACACAAATTGAAGCAAAATTTACCAGCAAACACACACAAACTGTTAGAAAGCTACTTAGTCGGTCGTCAATTTATTATTAAAGAAGGAAATTTCTTAACCCTTATGTGTTTGGAAAAAAAAACACCTTCTATAGGGTGGATAGGTACCTGGGTACCTTCATGCAAATTGTATGAGAAATCTAATTTTTTGTCTTGTATTGTACAAAAAATCGATGGTTAATGATATAATATTAGAATTTTACTCTGGTTTTCCCCTTTTCATATATTTTTTAAAATCCTACACCCAAAAAAAAAAATTTATAATATCAGCAACTTTTTTGCTGGGAGGATCTTTGCAGAAAAAGTTGCTAACATTAGCAAAAAAAATTGCTAAACTCAGCAAGTTTTTTCTGAATTTAACAACTTTTGCTGAATTTCGCAACTTTTTCTGCTAGATTATCACACGTTAATAAAGCAACTAATTAATTTTTTTCATGTGCCTCCATATAAAACGTATACAGGTACCCAGGTACCTATTCACCCTATTAAGGGTGCAAAAAGCAAATTGATATGCCACGCCCCCCCCAACTGATATTGTATATAAACACCTATGAAAATATAATAATAACAAAAAGTTAGGAGTTCTCATGAAATTGTAGAATTGTAGACTAAAATCTTATATAAAAAATTTCGATTTGAAAACGCAATAGGTACACAGGTACCTGTCCACACACATAAGGGTTAAGTTCACCTCAGCCGATTGGCGCTGGAGTCCCACAGGGCAGCATCCTGGGCCCTCTATTATACTTAATTTATACTTCGGACATGCCAACAAACAACTACACCCAAACTTCAACATTTGCAGACGACACAGCTTTTCTAAGCGTCCACGAAAACCGTTATGAAGCATCTCGTTACCTACAGCATCATATATTTCAACTAGAAATATGGCTTAGACAATGGAGGATAATGGTCAATGAGCAAAAATGCGTACATATAACATTCACCCTGCGCCGGGAATCTTGCCCCCCTATTACAATCAATAATCAAATTATTCCTCAACATTCGCATGTAAAATATCTCGGTATACATCTGGATCGGCGATTAACGTGGAAATGCCATATAGAGGCAAAATTAACTCAAATGAAACTAAAAGCCATCCAAATTCATTGGCTTATTGGAAGAAATTCTGTTCTTAGACTCGATTGCAAGCTTCTACTTTACAACTCTATCTTAAAGCCTATCTGGTGCTACGGTATTCAACTATGGGGCACTGCCTCGGCCTCTAATATCGAAAAAATTCAAAGGCGCCAAAATAAACTTCTTCGTATAATCACAGCCGCCCCCTGGTATGTTAAAAACTCAAACATTCATAAGGATCTCAACGTGCCATTAGTAAAAACTATGATTACAAAATATGCAGTAAAATATTTAAAAAGACTTGAACAACACCCAAATCCTTTAGCTCGAAATATTTTAAATCATGGCGGCCACACTCGCTTAAGGAGAAGAGACACTGCAGCACTTACCCAACTAGATGAGAGATAAACACCTATATAAGTGAACAGAACCCGTGATGAAGAAAATTTTTGTCTGGCACTGGCAGGACATAAATAAAGTATTAGGTTAAGATTTGATAAATTATTGTTAGTTCATATTAAATATATGAAGATTCAATAAATAAATAACGAAAATAAAAAAAAAAAAAAAAAAATAGTTTTATATGTTTGTGTATTAGGCACCACAGAAAACCGATATCTTTAAAAACAAGGCAGATTAAAAAATGTATCGGCAAAAGCAAAATTTCGAACGAAAACTGTTTAATTTTTATTTGCTTGGATTATTAAATACATTTGTTTATGTGATGAAAAGATTAAACTATTACCCCATTTTTCAGTCAATACACTTGAACAAATTCCAATTAATTATTTTGGAAATTGTGGTAATTCAACAACAGCGTTGAATGATGCACAAATAAAACAAGAGAAATTTTATTTGTTACTTACTTGTTGGGTTTTTTCTCTATGAAAACACGGGGGGTTTTGGGTTTAAAAATTAATTTGGGTTTTATTACTTCACAATATTTTTTTGTTGCACCGGGAGTGCGGGGTTTTCTCTTTTTTGTTAATTTGGTTTAAATTTGGTTTTTTATTTAAAAGGAGCAGCTGCCGAGCGCGCACACTTCATTCGTTTTCGTTTTTGGTTTTTTCATCGCCCCGAAGGCTAGTTATGGAGGTGTTTGGAGGCCGTCAGTCAAAGTCGATAAGGCCGTCATCGAAGTCGATAAAATCATCTTCAAGATCGATAAGATCGTCTTCGATAACGGCTGATCGATCTTGAACAACACTTTAGGAAATTTTTGCCTTTTATTTTGTCCAAAAGTGTTTATTTTATTTCAATATGATATTTTGTCACTCCTTTGTGTGATTTCTGCAGGGAAAAATAACAATCTGAAATTTTAAACTGTTATGGGATTAAGGAAAAATAAAATAAATAATTTTATTTAAATAGACCTCAAGCTTATGTATGTACATATATATAAAATATGTATTTTACCCATGAACTTAATGTTTTTTTTTTTTTTTTTTTTTTGATTATGGGTTTACATGATAAAAATTTGTGATTATGTGATAAAAATCGAACAAAATTAATTTTAAATTGTCCCAACAAAATAGACGATTTTTTTATTTTTCTTAGGATATTAACGTTTTTTTCACAAATTTATCTGGCAGCCCTACATAAAACAAACACAATGAAAGGCTAAAAAAATTAAAATAACAAAATATAACAGTTGTGTTTTATATACTTATTTTTATCATTTAAATTTTAAATTCTTGCTTTTCAAATAAAAAAAATAATACACATTCTTGTGTACATACATACATAATTTGGGCTCCATTTTTTAAAATTTTTTTTTCTCGCATCAATTTCAAATATGACTTATTTTGACAGTTCTTGTGAGAAACTTTTTGCAAGATATTGTTACAGAAACACTTTTTCTCACATCCTTCCAATAATTGCTGGAAAATTATTTAAATGACAGATAATTCTCGCAAAGTAAAAATACAGAAACACTTATGTGAGATAAACCATTTTTTGTTTCATATTGGACTGTTTTTGTCATAATTCACTTGTTTCATGCGGGAAATTTTATGATGCGAGAAATACAGAAACGGGCTACTGATAACCTTAAAAACAAGGGCTGTTCTAAGTACCCGAGTACTTGACACTTTTACAACTCCAAAAAATTAACATAACAAAACAAAGTTTCAAAAGTGGGTATTTAGCCATATAAATTCTTCACAAACAAGTTTAATTAATTAATACTAATTAATTTTTTGTTTTTATTTTAGTTTTATTTAAAATTTTCTTTTTTTAAACAATTTGTATGCCTTTTGTTTGCTACTTTTGTTTGTTTACCTTTTGAAACATGTTTTTTTTTGTTTTACTAATTTTACTGCAAAAATTTCTGCAGTAAAAATTTGTAAGTACTCAGTCAAGAACTGTCACTTTACGCTCTCAATTTGTGTTCTCATTTACTGTATTTTGTGTACGCGAACGCAATTTAGTAAAATGCAGTAAAGTTCAGTAAAAAATAGTAAAAACTTTTGTGTTCTCGAACGCAGCTAATGTAGGCTATAATCTGTATGTATATCAGGGATCTACCGCGTATTCCGATACGAAAATTTAGATTTTTCGAAAGCAATTTCCGATTCGAAAGTTAAACCATTTTGCGTAACTCCTTCGATGGCAGATTCGTATTTATAAACAAATGGGAAATTTGATTAAAAGTTGGTAGCACTGCTATTAAAATACCAAAATGGACGCAAATATCCCACAACAAAAGAAATGTTAAATACTCGTCCTATTAATGTATAAAAATATTATAATTTTGTTTTATTTTAATGAAAACTGATCGTATGTGGTTTGAAGATTCCAAAGAAAAAGTCAACCATTTCTTTTTACTGCTTTTTATTTGTACATGTAATTTATTTAATATTTTTTAAAATTTGAAGACCACAAATATTAAAACATTTTCAATAATAACATTAGTAATAATTAAGCTTATATCAAATCTAACGTTATTTGGTTTGTTTTACACTTTTATTTATTTTGAAAGATTTTAATACTTTTTCATTTTGTCACCAACAAAATAGCTTTCGAACAATTTTCTAACGGTTTTTGCATAACGGACGCTTGTTTGCGTAATATAGAGTTGGAGTTTCGAAAGGGATATTTGTTGTTCGTAATAGAGAGTTATCGTTTCGAAAGGGATTTTTTGTTTTCGATAAGGAGTAAACAAATTCCGTTCATTCGAAAAAAATAGCACGAAAATCGTAATACACAATACAAATTGTTCGAACTCATAAATTATTTCTTTCGAATCGAAATACGCGGTAGCTCCCCAGATTTATCAAAAAGAGAAAAAGTACCGAAGTAATTCCGTTTTTACCCCTTCAAATGTATCAAAAACATACCCTATATTTTAATCCTGAACATATGCAATCTGCATAGCAAATTTAGCAAAATCAGAAAAGGAACCAAAGTTCCAGATTTGACACCGATTTTCCACTTAAAAATTACCTTATATTTGAATCTGGGCCATAAGCTATCCGTCTACCAAACTTCATCCAAATCCGTTAAGCGTTTTTCGCATGATTGAGCCACAAACTAACAAACATCCAAATATCCAAACTGCAATCATTCTCATTTATAATATTGGTAGGATAATAGCAAAATGTTACATTTTTACTATAAGAAGATTATGTTGCATTAACCAGTGCTGATTAACTGATCATATGGCAATAAGCCGATTTCTTATTTCATTCAAATTTACAATTTTAGCGTTCGAAATTTAGGATACATCAAAGTTGTTAACCTTAAACTGTGCGGAATAATTAAAAAAAATATTTGTTAATTTAGATCAAAACTTAATTGCAATGATTTAGAAAACTTTTAAATGAGTATCTTAAACAAACGTTTAATTTCCGCTTCACATTAATTGTTTTGCTTATGTTTAATATTAAAAAATATACCAAATATAGCTTTTTTTGATGTCGAAAATATAAGTAAGAAATATCAAATTTCAATTCAGATTGTTTAAAACACCTTATTAATTATTCAATTGTAAGAATATATAAATCCAAATGCATGCAAATTATAAATTAAAATAAGATAATTTTTAAAATATATACATCTGGAAATTTTTAAAATACTATTTGGAAATCAAAAATTGTGATACTTGATAGTAAAAATTTTTTTGTTGCCATTTTAGGAGTCGAATGGAACAAATATTAAAACTAATTTTGCTCCAGTTGTTCAACACACACAACGCGATGATCCAACTAACAACAACTATCAGCATCACAGCGGTGGTGGAAGACGTCATCATTTCCGAGGTGGTCGTCGTCATCACCACCATCATCAAAATCAACATCAGTCTGAACGTGATCGAGAACGTTTTCAACATAATCACATTCCTTCGGCCACAGCAGCCTCGTCTTCATCATCTGGAGGAGGAGGACCCAATGCATCTAGTCATTCCAGTGGTTCGCAGTCCTCGCAAACAAATCAAAAACAAGCAAAGGCACATGTAGCCGGTCATGGTCATAACAGGTGACGATGGCCTCTCTTCAAATTTATAAAATGCAATGCTAAGGCTCTACACAAGATGCTGCTACTGCTGCCATTGTTGCTACCCCCGACTCTCTAACCATTACAGCTATTTTGCTAGCAAGTTATTTATTATTTTCTCCAGTATTTGCTTTTTTCTCGCTAAATCTTTGCCTTTTTTGTTAAATTGAACATAATCAATTATTATGAATTAAATGACAATATATAGTTATTTTATATTTTGTTATTGTTGTATTTATTAAAATTATTTTATAATCAAAAATATTTATTTTGTTTAATTTTTGTATATTTTACTTAAGTTTTTTATTTTTGAGTTTGTATTTATAATTTATATGTAGAAAACTAGTTTAATTTAAGTAATAATCGCACACACCGTAATAAGACTCATTACTGAATACACTCTACTTCTTATACTAAACTTGAGAACTTTTCTCTATCAAGCACGACTTGCTTTATTTAGTCTTTTTGGTAGAGATGAGTTTTGATTTGATTTTTTAATACTTAGAATGAAATATTTAGCAATAATTGTTTGTATACTAAAATATGAATATGCTATAATTTAAAATTAATATAATTTTATTCGAATTGCTTCTCAATTAGTTTCTTTTATGTTTTTTAACTTTTTTTATAATATCAAAAAGGTAGTCACACTTGAAAAGTGTAGCATCATCTTGTTGTCTTCAGATTTGCTAACTAACAAAATAAAAATAAAAAAACAAATGATATTAAGTAACAATATAAAATATGAAAAATAAAATAAATTGAAAATAAAAAAATGTAACAGAGTAAATACATGGGTTTGAATTGTATACAGGTGATGGAAACTGTTTTGTGCTTTCGTTCTTCTTCGCTTTTTTTCTTAATCTGAATTAAAGTTTTATCTCTTAAGTAGATATTAATTATAAATTATTGATGATGCCATGAAATCTGTCATCCAAATAATGTAGTTTCGCACAATACAGTATTCCTACTCATATAAAACAAATAATAATTAAACAGATTTGTGATTGACGTAGAAACACACACACATATTAATATTAATTAATTGATATGGAAGTAGAATCATAAAATATTTGAACATTTCAATCACTTAAAACAAAACGATATCCCCAAATGATATTTACTGAATCAATGAATGTAGTACATCTAAATAATTGTGTCAAAAAATTAAATAAATACTCGAATTAATGTTAAATGTGTTTTATTTTTTCCGGTGCGATATTCCCTATAATTTCTGAAATCTTTATTTTTTGACTCCTTTGCTTCCTCTGAAAACATTCCAATAGACAAATATGCAGATTTTCTTATTTCAGCACCATGTATTAAAATTTTATGTGGGCTGAAGGCAAGTTATACCAAGAATATCTTTTTTTTTTTTTGATTTTTCCTAAAACTAAAGTTTTTGGCGGACTATTTTAGTCATATTGCCAGGGTATCCCACGAAAGTTTGGAGCCTCAACCGCAAGTCCTGGTTCGACCTTAACCTTCTATAGGAAGGCGAGAGCTTCCAGAATCCACTCCAGAGTATTTTTTGGTCTCCACCAGTAAACGTCTGAGTTTTATATGGTTCACCACCAGTCACATCGAGTTATAAATAGTTCTCCACCAGAAAAACACGTTAAAAAATTTAAGGTTAAAAACGATTGCATCAATTCAATGCTGACAACCACAAAAACTGTAACTCGGTACAGTTATACGACGCCAAGCCATTCACCAATGCGAGGCGACACCGCCAAACGCTCGAAAAGTAGACAAACAAGAACGACCTGATTGTCCTTAACAAATAATGACAACGAGCGCGAGCTTCTTCCCCTACTCAGAGGAGTTTTACGAGTGATACCAAGAATATAAAATAAAATATGGCTGAGTTCTGCAGAAGCCAACAACAAAATCACAAAATATTTATGTCTTTGTTTGTGCTTTCAATGTAATTCTTTGGCATTGCGTTTTACATGATTAGAGCCTAAGACTAAAATTTGTGCGTAATTTTCATTCATTTCAAATTACACATTTTACTTTGAAATTTCTAGGAACCTCTACCCATTTTCTTAATGTGGCAATATTATTAAACCTGAATTAAAAAAAAAAAAACAACAGAGCAAAATACAAAACTTGTCAAAAAAAATTTATGTGGCACTACCCTGTATTCCTTTTACCATGCCTTATAGGGTCTTGAACAGTGCTGCCACGACTAACAACATTTTTACAACCAAAATTTTTGAAAAAGTTACCAAATGTGAAAAAATATAACAAAATAAGAAAAACATTTTGTTTATTGAGAAAAACATTAAAATTAATTTTAAGTTGCATTGTAATTGCATTTAATATGAAAATATAAAGGCTTTACTACTAAATAGGAAAATATAAATTACAAATTAAGAAAACAAAACAAGATATATAATTCTTGTACATATTAAAAACATAACGAAAATTAAAATTAAATTAAAAGTTTTTATTTATTTGAGACCTTTTTCATAAAATATATTTTTATTTTTTAAGATTAAGCCCGTCAAAATTCCATACAAAATCCAGTATATTGAAAGTTAATAATTGAATTTTTTTTAATATGTCCTTTACAATAAACGAAATTTGTACTTCAGTTATAAATAACAAAAAAGGAAAATATTAAAGTATTTCCCAAAAATTATTTTCGGGAATGAAATATTTATTAATTAATTCATTTATTAATGATGTGCTAATAATCCCAATTTATGATAAAAAACACTGAAATTTATTGTTGTGGGAAAGCTAGTTTCTATGCGCATTTCGCTGGTTGCTTAGGCCAGCTCATCAGGAAACTTTTTCCAAATACTTTAGAAAAGCTAAAAATATTATACAAGTAAGACCATAAAGTGAATAAGAATTTTAAACACTCAGCTCTACTTGTAACAATATCAAAGCTTCAACAAAGACACAACAATAAATAGTGAATTTTTTCTTTCTTACATTCCCCTACAATTGGCTGGTTTTTTTCCAACATGAATTGTAGTTGTAAGAGGATAGAAAAAAACAAAATTAAACAAAACAAGTTGCTAAATAAAGCAGCTTGCCATTTCAGTTTTTTATTTGCCGGGCACATGCAAATTTATTATCAAAAATTATTTTCGGGAATGAAATATTTATTAATTAATTCATTTATTAATGATGTGCTAATAATCCCAATTTATGATAAAAAACACTGAAATTTATTGTTGTGGGAAAGCTAGTTTCTATGCGCATTTCCGTATTTTCGCTTTTTAACTGTCAGTGGCAGGGTTGTAAAATGTGGTGATTTTGAAATTCTTTTGGCGATGAACATTTACCTTTGGCGATATGGCGATTGTTTTGGCGAACTTGGAAAGTGTTGGCGATATGGGAAATGCATTTTTTGTGAATATATTCAAATTTACATATACCTATAATATCAATTAAATGGGTATAACTTATTTCTCTTGTTTGTAAGTTGTATTTTAAAATTATAATTGTTATATTACTGTTTCAAAATTTTGCTACTTGAAATATTTTGTGACGCACTGTTTTATATTATGACGAATATAAACAAATTCGTATTTCGGAACGTAAATTTAATGGGGAAAATGACTGACTGTCAAAGGTTGTTTTGTTATAAATTAAAAATATTGCCAAATTATTATCTACACAACATTAAATAAATATACATATCGACAGGTTATATATAATAAGTAAACTTTCAAATTTCTTAAATTCTCGCCATTTTCTTACAGTAAATTTCATAAGTTCTAAAATTATAAATTATATATCAATTGTGTATTTCAATATATTAATATATACTAATGGAAATTAAGAAAATTTAGAAAATTTTACTTATATTCAGGTTTTTAGAAGCACTAAAACTACTTTGTGTACTTTTTCAGTCATGTTCTGAAATCGATTCCGCGTCATATATGCACTTTATACTTTAAGTACCACTTAAGAGTAGTAAACTCTTAAAGTCAGGAAAAACTACGCTCATTTAAAAAATTTATTGAAAATCTCCATCAATAAAACTTAATTTGATTTCCATTTCAGAACATGGCAGTTTTTAATATTAAAATCACATTTGGCAATTCTTTTCTTAACAAAATTTCTAAAAAATATCTGTTTTGAAAGGGATTTTTTGTTAACGATAAAGTATAAAAAAACTTCTGTTCATTTGAATCAATTAACGAGAAAATCCTAGTGCAAAGTACAAATTGTTTGAATTCGTAAATAATTTCCTTCGAATTGACCCCCCATGTAAATAAAAAGGTTAAAAATTTATAAAAACGTATATTGAAAGTGTATCAAGAAATACATATTCATACCCAGTAAAAAATGTGCTCCAAAAGGAGCAGGTTTTATGTATGAATTCATACCTCAAATCGCCTCAAACATGCTGATGGAATGCCTGATTCTTGTATGGTGTTCCCGGTTTGAAGGATTATTTTCTGCTGACAATAAGCGCTTCTTTTAACCTAATAAAACATGCAAACAAAGCACTTCAAAAGTACTTTTTAAAGGCTAACTATATTAACATATTCATTAATGTTTGGCTTTTAATGGTTTAAATACCTTTCTTCAATCATTTTCGAATTTTTTTTTTTTTTGCTTTAAAACCTTCTTCGTTGTCAGCACTAAAATAGCATCTTTTTTGTATATTTTTTTCGGAATCATTAACTGCTGTATAATAGCTCTCTTATTGAAGCGCTGAATTTTGCGCTTTTTCTATTAAGTGTTACAAAAAACACAAGTTTTTTTTATTGGGTACTTATTTTATATTTTAGAAAAAAAGTTACCAAAATGAAAAAAATATTCACATCTCCACATTGAGAAAAAAAATAACCAATTTTGGTTAGAAATAACCAAAAATTTTTAAATTTTTTTCAGAAAATATTTGAGAAAACTTGGGTTGATTTAAATAATTTTTATTTGAATCGTCATGTGAAGAAAATCAATCAAAAGTTTCATAATTCATATTAAGTTTTCTATAACATCACACAAGTACGTAAAAAACGATTTGCTTGTTTTGTGTAGACACAAGAATAGGAAGAAAAAGTATATTATTTTCATGTTTAAAAAGTAAAATAAGAAGCAAAATTTCCCACATGTCCGGCATGATGCTGGTGTTTTATAATTGAAATTGAATGTGATTGCATTTCAAAGACCAAACATGTATTTAAATTGTCTAAGTATTTCATACTATTTTTAGAAAACTTAAAATTTATTTACTTCAATCCAGTGAAATTCCTTAATTTTGTAAGCAATATTTTCCTAAGAAACAAATAAAACAAGATAGCGCATTAAAATTTTTAATTTGTTTACTTTTAAATCTTTTGACTACAGTGACGTCAAAATGAAATGAAAATGTTTTGTTTGTGTCCTGAGGTGTATCATAAGAAACTTTGAAAACTAATTGAAAATGTAACTGCCTGTTTTTAGAAAATAAACACAAAAACTCGTGTGAGAAATTATATTGAAAATAAAGACAAATTTTCGTATTCAATTGTTGTTTTCAATAAAATTTCTCAGACGAAATTTTGTTTTAATTTTTTTTAAAACCGTCATTGAGGACTGAACATTAAAACTTTATTCAATTCAAGAAAAGATTTCTGCATGTACAAAAAAAATGTTTTGATTCGACAAACGGATGGTTTGAATTAAGCAGGCTTTTCTTGATATATTGTTAAATAAATATAATGGCCCAAATAGAAATTCTGCGCAGAAACAATGCAAAAATAGAAATGTATAAATTATTTTAAAGATGTCAAAAACCAATTTATTTGTTTGTGTACAAAATGGGCAAGATGTCAAAAACAATTGCACGTAAAAAACACAACTCTGCAAGATATCAACAGGCGTTTCGAGCAGAGCTACTAATTGGGCCATGATTTATATGTAGCAACGAAAACTTGATTTAAGTAACAATAGAATTAAATCGATTTGTTTGCTGTATTCGACTGAATTTTTGTTCGCTTGAATAAAAACTTTTTGCTTAAACCAAGCCACACATATTTAGAATAAGAAATTTTTTGCTTGGGCGAGAAACATGCAATATGTTCTTGGTTCAAGCCATATTTTCTGGCGATGCAGTAAATAATTCTTTCCGTGTATGACCCTAATCTTTTTGGTTGTAGGCTTATTTACACCAAACACCAAAAAAATTTAATTTCTAGCTGAAAAAATTCATTTTTAAATTTATAAATCCATTTTCTATCCTCTAAGTAAGAATCGTCTATAAATCTTCATCCATTCGAAGCACACATATTTAATTACGCCTTTAGTCGGGATAGTGGGCGAAGTGGAGATTCAAAAAATTTAATTAATATATCAATACATTCAAATTATTTGATTTAAATGGATATTTACAACGCCATGCAATTAAGTTTAGTGTTCCTAAGTTTTCTGACGTTTTCCATTTCCGAAAATGTATTAAATTTAAATGTATGTGGACTTGTTCGCATTGTTTAAGATTAAAGAAGAATATGATCAGATATTCTAATATTAGATTAAAATAAGGATATATTCAGCTTCGAAAAAAATTGAGCTAATCATACTTTAAATGAAAAGAAATTAAAAAATGTTTTAAAAAATTCAAAGAATAATTTTTGGCACCTCATTAAATACCGGCCTTTATGTTCTTGGCATATCACACTGCCATTTTAAGTAAAATCGAAACGTTTTGCTATATTTTCCCCCTTGATAATTTTTGAAATTGACAATATGGGCTTTAACTCTCTGCTGTCGGGATCTTTCTCCTTTAATGGGCAGTTTTTTTTCAGTTTTTTTTTGTCCAAACATAGTTACTTAACGACGTATGAAAAGTTGTTCTTTACAGAACTTAGCTAAAAGAAAATCTTTTTTTAATTAACACTTTGTGATTTCAAAAAGAGGAGGCAACTGTTATAAAAGAATTGCCGCAAAAATTTTCCAATAAGCATATCTAAAAATTATATTTGCCGTTGGCCTCCAAGGTCTCCTGATCTTACTGCACAAAATTTTTCCTGAGACGTTAAATCCAGCGTTTTAAAAACTGCAGTCAAAGTTGAAAACTATAGTTTTGTTCCAGGTGCATAACGAAACAGTCCGAACTTGCACAAAGTTACCCAAAATCGTTCCACATAACAATTTTTGTACAATTAAGAGAGTAATTGAGAGAATATTATTTTTAATTTCCTGTAAAAATTTGCACGAACTTTTTATTTGGGTAAGTTTGGACAAGAATAAACAATCAGCTGTTTTTTTTTAATTTGAAACTGAAAAATTAATCAGGAAATTTACAAGCAAAAGAAAAAGTTCAGTTTATCTTTAACATAACTCTACGTCCACAACAGACATGATTTGCTGTTATAACATGTGTTATAAAAGCGTTGTTAAAACATTTGCATTAACAACCGTGTTATAAACTGAAAAAACCTGTAACGTGATGAGTCTATACTTAAGGCTAGATTACACTATTATACTTTGTATTAATACATGTCAAAAACTCAAGTAATATGACAAAGTGTGATAGTGTGAATGCAATGTGTCACAAGTATTACGAAAAAAGTTTGACATCCCATACGACTTAATCGTTTTTTGAAAAATTTCTAAACGCTAATACTTTTCATTGGATCAGGGTTGCATTTTAACAAAAGCATGTTCATGTGTGATAGTGTGACTACAAACTGTAATGATACATTAGATTTTTTGACAGTCACAACAAAACTCATTAGATTTCCATCTCACAAAGTATTATGGAATACGTAAGGCTTGTGAGATAGTGTAATCTAGCCTTTATCACTAACATCATATTAGTGTCAATGTTAAGCATTTGATGTCAGTGGTAGACTGGGTGTTAAAGAAAACCAAATATAAAAAATGACAATGATGCAAATGTTTTGGTGTTATAATGTTATGGCTTTTAAGCGTCTTAAATCATTAAAATAGATCTTAATTTGAAAAGTTAGCATCATTAGTATTTAAAGAAGTGCAAAAATGGTTTTTTGCGTTCCAGAAATTTTGGGTAGTTTATGCAAATTCAGAGAGTAATTTTCATTTTATTCTCATTAGTCCGAACTTGCCCGAGATCTTGTGGAACACACCTTATAACAATTTTTTTTAAAATTATTTACACCGTCGAAAGCAAATTTGTTTTCGTTGAAAAATTCGATGCTCAACGAAATTTTCGACAGTGCTGCAAACTCATAATACCAAATTAACATTCGATAGCCAGCGAAAATCGTTTATCGAATGTAACTCACAATAGGGACCAATGATAGAATTTATGAATAAGCCAATTGGCAAGAGGCCCTTTGAAACCACCAAAAATGCACGTGCCACAGAATCCATTTTTATATTTTTTTTTCTTACAGAATGTCTTAAATAAATTTTATAAACAATTTTCACAGCCAAACACAAACAATTTATTTTTTTTTGAATTTGTGTTGACACTGACGTATAATAAATTGCGAATGCGATTGCGAAAGTCTAACAGAATACCAATTTTTTTTCGCATCGCATTTCATTTGCGCATTGCATTGATTTTCGCATCGCAATTCAGAATAAGCCTCCTGGTTAAATCAAAAGGGAAGGTAACATCACAACAAATATCGATCATTGCGTTAGAACAATAATTGAGACTTTTCTCGCTGCAACCCTTTACACAACAAAACTACTGCAAGAACATTTCGTCAACATTTATTCACGAAGTAGATTTTGTTTGTATGGGAAATCTAGCCAAAAACAATTAGATTTTGCTCGAAATAAAAAATACTTCAGGGGGCTACTCTCTACTGCGATGCGAAAGAAAATGGTAGCAAATCTAGCGATTGGTACTCCTTGATGCGTTTGCGCATTTGCCTTTCGGATCTTTTTAGTTTTTTTTTCGCAAATCAATATTTATTTTATTTAAAGTTTCCAATTTCAAATATTTTTACATATTTTGGCATTTCATTGCTGTCAATCTGAGCCATCTTTAATTTTCTGAGCTTAATTTAAAAAATTTTTTGCGAAAGTGATAGAGTACCAAGTTGGCATTCTATTGCGATTCGAAAACGATTTCGAGAGAGTAGCCTCCCAGTTTTATGAAACGTTTATAAATAAAATTTATAGCCTAAAAGCCCAACTGTGCGTGAGCTTGAATTAGCTACTGTTAAAAATTAAGAAACAGCATCTTAAATAAAAAAAAATTATTTTTATTCCGTACGGATTTTGCGATCAGTTTCGCACATTTCTTAAACAAACGACAGTGTTATGAAACTTAACAAAAAGTTACATTAAGTTCAATTTGATTTGCCATATCGTCGTTGCTCCGACATAACCGGATATTTGTTTTTTCCTAGTTTTTTCAGGAGAATAAAACTGTAGTTACCTTAAAATATTTTTTTTTATCAAGTCAAACGGTTCCTTGAATTCATTTTAACTTTCACCCCTATCGTTAATAATTTTTCCCCCGTAATTTTTTACCTTTTCACGTATTTGCGATCATGAAAAACTCCGATGAAAAAAATTAATTCATAGGAGAATAATAACGTGAAAAAAATGTTCGCGGGAAAAAATTCCCCTTATCGTGAACAATTTTTTCTCACTTTATTTTTGCTGGGGAACAAAACATTTATGTAAGTAATTCTTCTCATAATTCGAATATTAAAGTGATGTTGCAATCAAACTATCACTCCAATACAATATATTTTATTTTGCTTTTTTTTAACTTTTCTTTAAAATATACGTGTATATTTTTGAACAAAAAAATTTTTTTTTAATATATCTTCTTTTTTACATTCACTAAGAACTGATAGCACGAAAAATTGTTTACGGGAGTTTCACGATAGTATTTTTCCCTTCGAGGGGAATATAAACTCCATGGAAAGAAAAATTCCACTTGTTTTTTGACAATTTTCATTTAATCAGCATTTTTTAAGCGCATCTTAATATTAATTAATTTTGTTAATAAACCTAAAAGAAATTTATTCAGTATTTTAAAGATATAAAATTGAAAACATTAAAATAGTAAATAGAAAGCTAATGATTTAAATTATAAAATGCGTAGTAATCTTAATGCATATATTTTATGAGTGATTGCAGATTTCTATATGTTGATTCTTTTATGTTAAGTTTCTTAGACTACAATGGTTTCGCTTCATCTCTGCAATTTATCCTTCTTTTTTGCAATAAGAAATTCCAGTCGTTTGAATACCGGATCTTACACATTATATTATATATATATATTATTTTTTTTGTATAAGATTCCTCCAATATTATTAACAGTTGCTTCTCCGGAACCTTTTCCTGGTCTTATTGAGTTTCAAATTTTTAAAAAATTCTAAATAGTTTTTATTATAAGGCTGCGATGGCCTTGCCTGGCGCATGCGGATTATATAATCCATTTTTGTATATATTGGAGCATGAAAACACCTTTCCAGTGTTGAATGAACACTATAAACCTCCATCATTGAGTGTCCTTTTTCTAAAATTAACTGCTCTATTTCAATACCTGTTTTTGAATTGAGGTTTGCCAAAGCACTAGACAAAATCTTATTTCTATTTTGATAGAAACAGCCATCAGATAACAAAATAACTTTTTTATAGGTTAAACAGTATTCATTGATAAAATGTACTACATATCGTTACCTAAAACGCAAAATGCCCTGATGTATTGCATCAACACAAATGTCCGCAACAAATTTAGGAATCTTTCGATCAAAATTAGCGATTTTATTAACAAAAAGCCCTATCTACAAAATCTTATACGATAAACGCTAAAAGACATAACTAACAGATTGCACTATATGCAACATTGTTATTTTTCAAAAGCACTGGTAGGTTCAAGGTATATTTATAGCAGGTAGCCGCGAGATTACAACAATTGTACAATAAAACAAACAACAGGGCTTTTTATTGTTGTTATGCGATACGAACTGTCAAACAGCAAAGTGGTTGATATGAGACAAAAAAGACAAAAGATAAAGACAAAAAACTTGTTTACTTGTTTACTATACAACATTTGACAGTTCGTATCGCAAAACAAGCATATAAAAAATAAACAGCTGTCTTTCCGAGACTACCTGCTATAAATATACCTTGGGTAGGTTTTACAAGAAAAATAGAAGAACATTTATTATAAACAGTTTAAAGCAATTTATCAATTTACCATTTTTAATAGTTTTTTTCTTCTCCTGTAAAATTTTCAAAATGTTAGATAGGTCCTTTTGCGTTTTAGGTAACGATATACAACTTGAAATATTGTTAGCAACCTTCGTGCCATACAAAGAGATGAACTTTCTTTGTATTCTTAATATAAAACTTGAAATTATGTACCGCCAGTTTCGATTCGAATACTGTTCAGACACTTGCAACTTTGGGCATAGCAAAACACTTTGCAAATCCATGGTAATAACCATTATTTCCAGCGACATATTATTAATAACTAACTGTTTGGCATCCCTTGCTTCATTTTTTTTTGCAATATGTAATTAATACTCTTCTTCAATTGTATTTCCTTGCGAAAATCCTACACATACATCGCACTGATCTTTTCGGGGCTTAAAAATTTAAATATTCCCCTTTTCAAGAACTTTTTTCGCATTGCTGAAATTTTATTATTATTTTTACACCAGTCAATATAAATTTTGTGCATATTACTCTTTGTTATACCCTCCGCCACCACTTGTGGTGAATGAGGGTATACTAAAGGCCATGTCAGATAAAACTTTTGCTTCGCGTTGCGTTACCGATTCGCTTTGACATCTAAGATAAAATATACGTACTTATACGAAACATGTCACATAAAGTACTTTCAAAGCGGAGCGAAGCAAAAAGTTAGCCAACTCTCATCTTTTTGCGCGCTTTGACAATTGGCTAGTATAATTTTCTTTTTTTTTAATTTTTTTTTTTGCCAAATTCAATTCCAAAAAACCGTCCAATTAAATTTTTAACTTTAATTTTTGTAACAAATAATTAAATGTACAAATTACCAACCACTTTTATAAGTAAACAAACAATGCGTGTGTGTTGTCAAAGTTTTCATTGTGGCATACACCTTTTGCTTTGCGTTTTTCTGCCAAAGGTAGAAACGTCACGCAAAGCGACAAAGTTGTATCTGACACGGCCTTAAGTTTGTCATTCCGTATGAAACTTTTTTTAGATGTATAATCTAAGACCCCATAGAGTAGAGTACAAGGACCGGAAAACGTTTTTATTTTATGTTGTTTAAAAAATATTTATCATTGGTGTTCGAAAAATATTTTAAATTGTACAATAACCAAAAATAGATAAAAATATTTTGTTTGATATTGTTTCATTAAGTTCAAAATAATAAAGTTCTCAAAAAAAAAATGGTTTTTAGAAAAATATTTTTTTTTGTTCTCTTGTACAAAAAATTACGAGCCGAAAATTTAATTTTTTCTTTTTAAAAATTTAAAAATCATGCGTACAAAATATTTTTTTTTTCATCAGTTTAAAAATTAAAAGCAAACACAAAAAAAAGAACCGAAAACTTAAAATTTAATTTTTTTAATTGACAAAATTTAAACTCATACGTACAAAATTATAGTAAAAAATATAAACCTAATTAATAAAAAGTAGTTATAACATGATAAAGATTATCCTAGAACTAAATAGTAGTCTTATTAATTACCTTGATGTTGAGTTTGAGCAACAATAAATTTTCTACATGCTCAGAACATAAATTCCTTCTATTTTTGGTCATAATAATTGGCAAAGCACTGAAGGCTGTCTCCACAGATACCTGTGTTGCGGGTACAGCTAATGCAACAGCAGCTAGTTTTGATAATAATCTCTAAGGTTTTTTTGCAATTGCAATTTTAAACACAATTTTTTATTATAATTTTAATTAAAATTCACAATTTTAACTTCAAATTGAGTTTTTATTGTTAGTTTCTAAAAACAAAAAAAAATATTTTTTTCAAAAACGTTTTTTTTAAGAACTTTATTATTTTGAACTTTGAAGAACAAATAAAACAAAATATTTTTTTTTTTTGTACAGTTGAAAACATGTTTTGAACACCAATGATAAATATTTTTCAAAAAAAATAAAAAAACGTTTTTGTGTATTTTTCAAATTTTTGTTTTTTTGTTTCCTTTCATGTACAAAACACATATTGTACTTTAAAAATAAATATCTTTTTTGTGTTACCTATTTTTTTTTAACTGATAAAAAAAAAATTTATTTTGTACTCATGAGTTTTGAATTTTTCAAATGAAAAATTTAAATTTTAAGTTTTCGGTTCTTAATTTCTGATGCCTGGTAAAGTATATTCTGGCGCCTTGAGTAATTCTAAGTCGATTTAGCCATGTCCGTCTGTTGAAAACACGCTCACTTTCGAAAAAATTAACAAGAAAAGAACAAGTTTTTTTTTCCAGAGAGAGCGGGGAGATTTCTCGCAACGGAGACGGTACTGCGACCAAACCAGGTCTATTGTACCCACCCCCCTTTAGGTGGCCAAAAGACCCTCTGCCTCCCAGAGAAACCCAAGGTCTTTTGCCGGTATTGCACCGACTCGGGACGCGCCCATCGTACCGTGCCCCAAGTGTCTCCTTCTGGCCCACGCCAGCGCCGGCAGTCACACAGTAGGTGCCTTGTGGTCTCGTCCTCCTCACGGCATAGTCTACATTCCTGGTCCTCTGCCAGGCCCATCCGAAACAGGTGGTGCTTGACCGTATGGTGGCCCGTCAAATAAGCCATCAACATTGGTAATTCTCGTCTGTTGAGACCCCTTGTCTCCAATGTACTCCCGGGAAATATAAATTCCTTCGACTGACGCATTCCCGGTAGCGATACCTAGTATTTCCTGTGCTCGCTGAGAGCCCATTCCCCCAATAGGGACTGGGTAGTGGCCCAGCTTAACCCACAAAAGGGCTCGGGGCCCACCATTTGAGCATTTGCTCCAGCCCTAGCCAGTTCATCAGCCCCATCGTTACCCGGGACCCCTGATTGTCCCGGCACCCAACAGTGTCACTCTGTTTCTTGAGCCCAGCTCCTGTAGCCTTCCCCGGCATTCCGCCACCAACTTCGAGGACAATTTCCAGGAAGAGAGTGCCTTAATGGCCGCTTGGCTATCAGTGAATATCGCAATGCTGTTTCCTATCATTCCCTTGTTAAGAATGTTGATACAGCACACATCAATGGCGTGGATCTCGGCCTGGAATACACTTGGTGATCTTCCCATCGCTATCGAGATTCGCGTGTTAGGTCCAAATACCCCAGCACCCACCCCAAAAAAAAAAGAACAAGTTAGCAGTTTGGGATTGAAATCCAGCCAAATCGGTTCAGTAGGATCAGAACTATGAATCAAAATTTGGAACCACCACCCTAAAAAAATGAAAATTTTGATACAAAAACTAACATAAAAGGTGAAATAATGCACGGAATGATATACAATTTTGCACGAATTTGCTTTATATAACTAAAAATCATACTGGTTAATTTCTGTGTGATTTTTTAGCGTCCCATGTGTATGATAAGTCTCAAAAATAATTTAAAACTATTTTTCTATCTTCCTCACTTACAACACCACATAACAAACTTTTTTCAGTTTTTTTTTCACCACTAAGTTAACGCAACGTTTTCCTCCAACTCTTTTTTCCTTATTTCTTTTTATTAGTTCAGTTTTTAGCAGCCGTTCATTTTGACAATTTTATTCAACGCTTTCCGCAAATGGTTCAAAACTTCCAGTTACTTCATTCTAAATGTAATTTAACTCGGGCCAATAATATGGGCAAAAATTAAGTTAAAAAAATATCTTGAAGTAATTTGTAATTCCATACTGTTTTCTTTGTTAAATTAAATACAAATTAAGGAACGTCACGAAATACTTAGTTTCTTACATAAAATTATGAAGAACTTGTTAATATGTAAATAATATAAAAACGGTTAAGTGTCTTTTTACACATAGTTGTTTTGTAGGAATATTTTGTTTACGGCTTACACATAGCTACTTTTGTTAACTTTTGGAGTAAAGATATCACTTAACGGTTTGGTGGGTGTACGTATCATTAACAAAAGTTCTAAAGGGTGCAATAAAAATTTTTTTCCAAATTTTGCACTTAGCTGATTTTGTTGGAGCAATGTCGATATATGATTGACATATATTCGCACAGTTGCTTCAGCCAGCTTATGCATATTCCAGTTTGACCTTAAGTCGAATTTTAACTAAAATTAGTGCTTTTCTTATTCATCAGAGTTGTTATATGAGAACAAAGACTTAAATTTGATTTGATCAATTTTAAAGAATGGTATTAAAAATTAGATCAATTCGATTCTATCTTCAAAAGTGTTTTATTTATTTACAGCAAGTTAGAACACGGTCACAGCTACCGAATTGTTTGCCCTTGCTCTCTCTCTCTCTCTCTCTATTTATATGTAATATAAATTTTATTAAAAGTTACAGCTTTGATGAAGAAAACATAAATGATAGTTTATTTTTCAAGAGTTTTTATTTATTATATAAGTTTTTAATTATTAATTTCCAGTATTTATTTTTTTTTTCATCAAAAGTTTGTTTTTATAAATTCAATAAATTAATTGGTAAGTAAAATTACAGTATGTAGTACATATTTTAATATTAATTCCTTTTGTATTTTTTGTTGTTTAATTTCTTTAATTAATTGGCATTTCTTGAATTCTTAGCATAGAATTGTTTGTTGTTTATTTTGTTTTTTTTTTAGATTTCTTTATTATTTTACTGCTATTATTATTTAAATATTTATGTATATAATGTAAATTATTTAAGCCATAATGTAAACTAGAGAACATCTTAGATTTGTATAATTATTATAAACTAAACTTAAATAGAATTAAACAAAGAAACTAAAAGAAAGAAAAACTCAAAAATCAATATGAACATTGACATTTTTGCATATAATTTACATTTCTATTATTCTTTCTAATTTTATAACACATTTGGTTTTAGGGAAATACGAATTCAAATCTTTTTATTCATAGTGGTTTTTCTTCCTTTTCCTCTTTGTTGTTTTAATAATAAACTCATTCATAATAATAATAACGATTCATACCAGGCAGCAAGCAAACAGTACAATGTTATATCTAAAAATATTTAAAAAAATTTGTTTTTTATTCATATACTGTTGTATACAAAAGAGATTTCTGCTCTAAAATTTATTGGTACAAAGGAATTTTTTTACTGAAATCTTTTTTTTTTTTTTGTAAATTTCAATTAAATACTAAAACATTTATAAATTTATTTAAAAGGCAAAAGAAAAAAAATATATATGTATGTAAATATAAAAAAAAGATAAAAATTAAAATAAAACATAAATTTTGTGTGCTTAATTGAGGAGTTTTGTTTTATCATAATTTAGTTTTTAGTTTCTTTTTCTATTTAGCTAAAAATTGTAAAGAAGATCGTGGTCTTGAGTTTATATCTATTAGAAATGACTTTTTTATGTTTTGTTTTATTATTTGATTTTTGTATTTTAATTGGTAATTGAAGAGAGTTTTTGGGCAACTCCGTTCACAGTCTTTGATTTAAGGACATCGTTTTCATATGAAAATACCGTTTCTTTGCCATTTTCATAGACCCTTCAAAATACCAGAAGAAATGTGAAATTAATTTTAGAATTTTTTTTAATAATTTTAAACGCACTTACCTCTTTGTCATTAATTTTTTGCCATTTACAAATGTTGTCGATGTTGAAGTACGTTTAACAGCTCCATTTGCGCCAGCACCATTTGTGCGACCACTGCCATTCGACATACTGCTGTAGGATGAGAATGAGGTGAAACCATTGTTGGGCACTAAAAAGTCCATCATAGAATAATTGAGCATTGGGGAAGCAAAGGGTGAAGCCAATTTTGAATTTGCTCCATGATGATGACTACGACTACCGGAGGAACCATTCGCACGCCGGCTACCTTGATGTGAACTATAGTGCACATCTATAAATGCGAAAGTATAAAAAAATTAGATTAAGTTTTTGCTCTTAAGTAAGGCCCTAATTTAGTAAAACGCAACGAAACGCCAAAAATTATATGGAAAGCAAAAACAAAATCAAAAATATTTTATAATTTTGTTGAAATTCTGTAGAAAATTCATATAGAATTTTCTGTAGAAAGCAACAACAAAATTATAAAATGTTGTTTACTTGTTTTTGCTTTCAATGTAATTTTTGCGTTGCGTTGTGTTTTACACAATTAGGACCTAAGTTTTTGGTTTTGTATTATACCTCTAAATAAATCAGCAAATGGTGAATTTCCACCGAAAAATTCGCGAAAAACTTCTTCTGGCGGCCGGAAAACAAATGGAAAACCACCCATTATGTCGAAATCATCAAATTCATGTGTATGATGTCTTGATGAACGATTGTGTCCACGATCTCCCAATAAACCTTCTTTGCCATATTGATCATAAACACGACGTTTTTTCTCTACAAAATAGAATTTTTCAAAATTAGTTACACATTTTTTAATTTTTCTTTGCAATAAACGTTTATTAATTTATTAGTTAAAACAGTAACTCAAAATGTTAACTAGCAGAAAACACATACATACGAGTACATTATTTGTAGCCGTATTTAACAATACGGGTTTAATTTGAATTGGAGCCGAAAAAAGTGTTTTAGTTACCCCTCTGAAAATAAAGGTTAATATGTTTTATGATGATTCCCAAAATATTTTAATTCTAGCGTTGACCATCCGTGAGCTGTTCCATTTTTAAAAAAGGTCTTTTTTTTAGTTTTTCGAATTTTTTTGTACTTTGCTCCAAGACGACAATAAGAAAATTTGTTATCATCGAAAAGTGTTTTTGAAGCAGCATCCAATGGTATATAAAACTTTACCACTTGCGACCTACTAATTGAGATATTTAACTAAATACATATTTTCTTCGGGTTTTCATACAAATTCTACGTATGTGGAAATAATGATCTGCTTTTCAAATTGAATCTGTTTTAAAATAATGTTAATTTATTTTTTTTTTTTGTAATTTTTACATAAACCGCGAAAATCGCGATATATTTTATCTTTTTTTCATATATAGGCAATATGGGTATAAAATTTTTTCATTTAAAAATTTATCAAAATGTGAAAAATACAATAAAAAATATAAAATTAATAAAAAAATACGTAGAATTTGTATGAAAACCCGAAACGAAAATATATATTTAGTTAAATATCTCAATAAGTAGGTCGCAAGTGGTAAAGTTTTATATACCATTGGATGCTGCTTCAAAAACCCTTTTTATATACCATTGGATGCTGCTTCAGAAACCATTTCGATGATAACAAATATTATTTATGTCGTCTTGGAGCAAAGTACAAAAAAATTCGAAAAACTAAAAAAAAGACCTTTTTTAAAAATGGTCCAGCTCACGGATGGTCAACCCTAGAACCAAAATATTTTGGGAATCATCATAAAACATATCAACCTTTATTTTTAGAGGGGTAACAAAACCACTTTTTTTTTGAGTCGCTCTAATGTATAGTCAAGAAATCTGTGGAAAAATCATTGACCGATTGAAGTGTGAAATTTAAAGCTAATGACTGTATTCATAAAAAATTTCAAATTAATAGTATTATTACGCAACAAATTTAATATGAAAAATTTCCTTAATAAACGTTTGTTAAATATAATAATTTTTTATGAACACGGGTGTAAATTATTTTAAAATTAATCCATTATTTCATTTCAACATTGGAAAATATTCCCATTTGATTTTGCTACGAAATTAAAAGTTAGAGTTATTTTTAACAGCATGTTCACATAAATGATAATATAAATAATCGGCCTTAGTATGAGAATCGTTCTTGTGGTCGAGGTCGTAGTCATTTAAAATTTTTATCGATATAAAATTATATGTTAAATTCACAGAAAGTTTATCGTATTTGTGTCGTTTGCGACAATCATAATAACAAATATTAAAAACGACTGGTTTTCGACTGCGACAATGACTCTCAAAACAAGGCTGAATATTTTAAGTCCTAAGCTAATTTTATTTCCATGATTGAATATTCTAAGTTTAAAGGGAAAAAGTCTTGAAATTTTCTTGAATAAGTCCTCTTAATGACTTTTTAAGTCATAAAATATTTGACTTTTTTAAAAGAAATTTAATAAATCAACTAGAATTACTAAAGGACCTAGAATATATCGCTCATTTGCTGCAACATCGTCATAACTCAAAAATATTAGTTTTACTTAAAATGACTTAAAAGTTTTAAATTTACACACAACATAAAGTAAAAAGAAAATTTTATTCTTCTCTCAAGAAGCCGATTTGGCCTGATTACGGTTGGCGTTGACGTTACGCCTAAGGTCGGGTTGTTAAGATGTGGACTAAGTTTAACCTAAGTTTAACGAAGTCTGAGTCTCGGATTTTACCGGAGAAAGTTAATTTTTTTTTATAATTTAATTAAAGGCCAACATTTAAAGCCAAACAAAACGAAACGATTATCGATAATATCGTTTTCAGTATGTTAACAAATGAATTTCCAATAAATTTTTTTATTTTCTATTTATATTCTTTTAAATTGTATATTATAATAGCCATGCCCGCGGCTTTGCCCTCCAGGAGTTAATATTTGACTAACTATAACAGTTAAATTATCTCCTATTGGTCCAAGGTCAGAAAAAATTAAAAACCTGTGTGTTTTTTTTGTATGTAGATTGATCTACATATGCTTTAAATGTTATCAAAATCCGTAATTTAGTTTCGGATAGGCAGAAATTGCCCATCTATTCCTTCATATCCCTAGCTTTGAAAAAAATGTAAGCCCTGTGTGTTTTATTTACGCTGATCTATCTGTGATTCAAATTTTATCAAAATTGTTAAGATATTTTCGGAGGTTCTTATATTTCCAATTTTATCAAAATCGGTTGAGCGCTTTAGCCGATAAAGAGTAGCAAATCCAAGCCACTTTTGTATTCGGTCAGGGGACGGTCGAGCGGACAGATATACTGGATGCGCAATGGAGGGTGAACAGCGTACCCACGATAAAATAGCTTTGCTGTTCTTTTGTGTACGGAAACTATTGCTTTAGTTGATCTCTTCTAAAACGATAATTAATACTTTCTGAGTATAAGAAGTTTAGTGCCGCTGGTCCCTATTCTAAGAACTTTAGTTTAAGCTTATATAGCCTATGTCCGCTAGGTTTCATTTTGTTGAAATTTTTTTTCAAAATTGGACCGGCAGTTCCGGAGATTAATTCTTATAAACTTTTCAGCTTTATAATATTAGTATATATTTGTAAGTTGAAATGTATTATGAACGTAAAATTAAGACTATAATTCAGAAATTAATTTTAAAATCGATCGAACTTCGTCACACCTTTAAAATACGATATATTTCAAATCGATCGATTTTCATCACATATCGGATAGAATTTTGCACTTTAAAATGTATCAAACCCTAAAGAAAATTTTTTATTCTGGGCGAGAAAGCAGTTCGCGGCGTCTTACAAATTTTCATAGAAAATTCGTTTCATAAACCTGCAATAAACCTAAAATATTTTTGTATGGGTTAGTCGTTATCTTTTAAAGACAATCAGGCCGTGTTTGTTTGTTTGCTTTTCGTGAGTTCTACGTTTTATATAGTATAGTGTATTTGTATAGTGACGTGGCGTCGCATATCTGCACTGCGTTACAGTTCTTGCGGTTTCAGCATTAACCACATGCAATCAATTATAACCAAGGAAAAAAAACTCAAGAGTGACTGGTGGAGTACCACAAAAATTTAAAACGTTTTACTAGTGGAGACCAATAAATTCTGGAGTGGATTCTGTAAGCTCTTCGCCTTTCTATACGAAAGTCTAGGTCGACCTAGGACTTGTGGATGAGGCTCCAAAAACGTGTGATACCCTGGGAATTTGACTATACATAGTTAACCAAAAACTTTTTTAGTTTTAAGGAAAATAAAAACAAAATACAAATTTCACTAATGTATTGAAATTTGGTCAAGTTTATGTATTTCAATACCAAAAATCACTCCACAGAATTTTGTGATGATTGATCAATAATTTACCATGGGTCCAAAATAAATACCTCTTCAGAAAATCCTTTTAGTACGCCTAAAACTGTTACGAACCATGATATTTTAATTAAATTAGGCAGTTCAAATCAAGTTTTATATGACTAGAAATAAAAGAATAAAACCTTCTGATGGTCGGCCCATAACTTATCTATTCACACAGAAGTTACGTAATAAGCCTCATGGGCCAAACACAATTTAACATGGGTCTTAACCGCAATCAATTATTAATACTGATGTATGTTGTTGTTGTTGAAACGCCTGAAGAACAGGTTTTGTGGAGTTGACAGCCCTTGGTCGGTGGTTCGTTGTACTTTGAGTCGTTCTAGTATGTAGAACCGATTGTCGTGGGAACGTATAGTTATTGCTGCTGGGTTGACAGCCCTAAGTCGAAAAATTTCGGGCCAATACAGTACGAAGAACCGGCTGTCGTGGGAATGACACTGAAATTATTCTGCCGCGTAAAAGAAGAGTCGTGTTGGCACAACAGATATCAGGATGAAGCAACATCTTAATGCCTTCTTGTGCTGATTAGACCGTGCCATCCGTAACTTTTGCCAAGCATGTGACCAGGGTCCTTATGACATCCCCTTCATATTTGATTGTCCAGCCTGCAATACTGCGCTATGTTCAAGAAGTTTATAGACCCACCCTGTGGAAGTAGCTTAATTCCTTGGAATTTATCTGGCAGAACACCCTGATTAAATTTTGTATATTTTTTATGCTGTTATAACAAAAATAATGCTTACGGCAGTTTCTATAAAGATCGGTTAATAATTTTTAGATCCCATAAACAGCCCACACCTAAAATATTTAGACTGTCGGTGAAGGGTATCAAAGATTCTGCACAGCCGAAAATAACACTCTGTTGTTTATAAATCAAATAGGTTAGGTTAGGTTAGGTTAGAAAGGCTGGTGTGAAGCAAACTTCACACCCTCACCCAGAGACCAATATGGTCCATTGTGATGCCTTTATTTAGTGAAACAAAGGAAGAAAGAAGGCCCTAAGAGCCGCCTGGCTGTCCACATATATAGTGACCTCCGAGCCCTTGGCAATGTTAGCTCCTACCAATTCCACGGCCCTGAGAACCCCCAGAACCTCCGCCTGAAATACACTGCAGTCGTCGGGAAGTCTATATGACTTTCTGATGTCCAGATCCTCAATGAAGACCCCCGCACCCGTGCCCTTCATCTTCGAGCCATCAGTGAAAATAGCAAATCCCCTATACAATCTGCCCTGCCCTGCTCTCCCTAGAAGGCAATATCACCTCTGGCAAACGCCCAAAATCGACCCTAGTGACCAAATAATCCGAAGAGGCGGGCGAGCCTAGGTGATAACCACTAGTACTAATTTCACTCAAGATCCGCGAGTGACCCTCCGTGAAATTTCCTAACAGTCCTAGCTCCCTCAGCCTAAGAATGCTCCTTGCTGCCATTTCCCTCACATACTGCTCTATAGGCAGAAGATGAATAATAACATCCAGAGCCGCCTGAGGGGTACTTCTCAAGGCACCTGTCATGCGGATCGAAGCACACCTCTGAGCCTTAGTAAGAAGGTCCCTCCGACTAGCTAGTTTCAATGCCTCCCACCAAACACAGCATCCATACGTAAGAATGGGTCTAACCACCGAAGTGTACAGCCATCCCACAACTGACGGCCGGAGTCCCCAACTCCTACCTATCGACGATCTGCAAGCATAGAAAGCATTGATACCCCTCTTTAGTCTCTCCTGAGTATTCCTCCTCCAGGACAGCTTACTGTCCAGAAAAACTCCTAGATACTTAGCACTATCAGATAGCCTAAGCTCTACTCCCCCTAGTACCGGCAGCCTAAAATTCTCCACCTTGTACCTCCTAGTGAAAAGAACTAATTCTGTCTTCTCCGGATTAACTCCCAAGCCCTTATCAGTCGCCCATGCTGACAGTTCGCCCAGCGCCCCTTGCATGACATCGCTAATTGTCGGCAGAAACTTGCCCGATACCAATATAACTACATCATCCGCGTAGGCGACGACCTTCTGACCTAACCTGTCAAAACGTCCCAGAACGACATTGACAACCAAGAGCCACAATAAGGGAGAGAGAATTCCCCCTTGTGGGGTCCCCCTAGTCACGAGTTTCCTTAAGCGCTCGTTTCCCCAGTCCGAGTGAATAACTCTGCTGCTAAGCATTAGAGTTATCCATTCGACCAAGAATAACGAAACCCCTAAATCACTCAGTGCCTGCCTTATGGCCTCTATTTTCACATTATTAAAGGCCCCCTCTATATCCAGGAAAGCCGCCAAGGGATATTCCTTGTCTCGCAATCCCCGTTCTATATAACCCACCACATCATGAAGCGCACTCTCAACAGACCTACCCTTAAGATAGGCATGCTGAGCGCCGCTGATGATGCTGGCGTCAATCTTCGTCCTCAGATGTAGATCAATAAGTCTTTCTAAATCAAATAGACTAATGGCCAATTGTTGACTACGTATTTTATAAAGCATTTTAAAAACATTTTAATGTTAATAAATTGTGTTAAGTTAAAAACTACTTAAGATCTATTTTCTTAATGGAACTAATTTCTCAGATTTTAAAAAACAGTTTGTTAACCTAAATCAAAACAAATTTTAAATTATCTTATAAAACTTTAGAGTAGTAGCGAATATTGAAAGCAGTAAATAGCAGTATAGGAAATGCACGTGTTTCTAAACTTTAATTAATACAAACAAATGACTTGATTTACATGAATAAAATTATTAGAAAAATGTTTTGTTTTCTTTCAGTTTTGAAAAGGTAACAAGCTAAAAAGAAAAACTATTCTTTATATGCTTAAGAATGCTAATGTTAGTTTTTGAACGCTTTTTAATGGGTTAGAGAATTGTTAAAATTTATAGTAACAACAAAAACAAATAAATTTTCAACGCTAAATGCTTTAAAACAGCAGCAAGCGGGCACTTGGAAAGCCAACCAAGCAGCTAGACAGTAAAGCACGAACGTTCAGCCTTCTTGCAGCATTCAAAATAAGTTGTTTTAAATGATTTTTAGTTTTTTTTAATACATTTCGATACATATGCAAATGTTTAGTTTTAGTAACAACAACTTATTGGAAATTTGAAAAAAGAAACAAAAAACCAAGAACGTTTTTGGTTTAGTTTTTTTAATAGTTAATTTTGTTTTTTTTTTTTTTTTTTTTTGTTACCAAAGAGTTTGTGGAATGGTGTATTTTCGAAGAGATTTCTAAAGGTGAATGTTTGATAGCGATTGCCACGCTTTGATGAACCATAACTCGGTATATAATCATCATAGTCTTTGGCACCTGTAGTACGATAGCGATAACTACCGTAACCATTTGTGCCGCCATAGCCGCCAGTCGACGAATAAGATGATGAATTACTGTAGCTGCTTTTATGTAAAGTCGAGCGAGAATCGTATATTTTTCGTTTGCGTTCTAACCATACCCAAGAGAATTATAATAAAGATATTTTTGATTTGATTTATTAAACATTTACCAGTAAATAACATAGAAACTTTTTTAAAAACATAATTATTGAAATGTATTTACAATATTGATAATAAGAAGAAGGAAGGATACAGAGTAAATTTATACTTTTTTTTTTTTTTGAGGTATTAGTTAGAATCTACTTTGAAACTTACCGTCTGATAAAACTTCATAAGCTTCGGACAATTCACGAAAACGTTTGTTGGCCTCATCTAAATTATCTGGATTTTTATCCGGATGCCATTTTAAAGCCAGTTTTCTGTAACTAATTTGTTAAAAAAAAGAAAAGATAACTATTTGTGAGTAATAATTTTGATATTGTGAAAACAAAAACTTACGCTTTTTTAATTTCTGCGTCTGTGGCTTGACGTGGTACTTCTAGAACTTTGTAATAATCCACCATTTTGTTTGATTTTTGTATTAAGTATTTCAAGTACAAATTATTTGTTTTTCTTGTTAAAATTTAAGTACCAGTGGTAGAATTTCTCACCAAAGTCCTTTTACTCGGTTGCAGTGACGACCACTTAATGTCAGTATTCAAATGTCTTTAAGAAATCGTTGACTAATTTATGAATTCTTAACTAAATTTATTAATGGAGTTTGAATGATAATTATGATGTTTTCTGCAAAGATAATTAAAATAACAAAAAGTTTTAGTAAATTAGAAAGTAAACTTATATACATATTGATTAAAAATTATGGTTTAACGACCAATTTGACCAAGTTCAGTTATAATTTAATATCATTTATAACTGTCAAAAACATATTGTTAACTGGAGGTTAAAGTAATAGTTAAGTTTTAACTGAACTTGGTAAACATTTGCATCCGTATTCATAACAAAAAGTTAGCCACAGTTTGTACACTACGTACAACGAGCTGCTAACTAGAATGCCGATTAAGCTTAGCAGCTTGTTTGCACAGAGTTTATTAATAACAAATTTTATCCGTTTGCTAACTTTTAATAAATCAACTCTAAATTTTAATGATGCCACATTATAATACTCAAAAATGCAACACGTTTTGCATTAATCATCGCTGGTTTTGTTATTTCATTTCATTTTTTTTTTATTTTCCCTCTTCATATAAAAATTTGAAATGTTTTTAAATTAAAATATATTTAAAAAAGGACTCTAAACTAAAAAACAGTGTATTAAAAAAAAAAAAACAAAAAAAAAATCATTCAACATACAACGGCTGTTTATCACAAGTTGGCAACCGTTTGGCAGCTTGTTAACAAGAGTTTAGCAAATCGTTAGCCAGAGTTTGGTAAGTGTATTATGAATAAACTTTGTGCTAACTTCATGCCAAATTTTCGTTATGAATACGGCTGTTGGTTTGCAAAGTCTTATTTTATAGTGGAATATAATATGTACATAGAAGTCCTACCATAAAATGTTGATCAATTATTAATATAAGGATATGAAAAAATGATCCAAAGATTTATAACTAATCGTTGGTCAAAGTAGAAAAATCCTATACAACTCGAATATTTTGCGTCTGCATCTATTAAACCTATTGTCAGTGACTTCTGGAAACATTATGATTTTGTTGTTGTTGTAGCAGCGAGACGTAAAAAGTTAGTGTGGCTGAGCTTACAATTCATGGTCGTTGTTCGTCGAACACCGAGTTGTTTCAGTACTTAGAATCGATTGTCGTGGGAACAATTCGATTTTGTAGGTGGCGAAGGTGTTCTATGTACAATTGCTAATGTTTGTAACATATACACAGAAAGAAAAACACTCGGGATAAATTAAGCTTTTTATACTTACTTTAAGTACGAGTCGTACTCAAAAATTCAAATACGAATACACTAAAACGTAATCAAAACAAACCTAAGTGGGATAACTTTTGAAAATCAATGCCGGAATTTCTTAACTTCAGTATAAGATTCTTTGACCAAGTACAAAAAAGATTGAACTTTTCTTTGGTAGTGCCACTCTGAGAGTAAAATTACAAAGTGAGCGTTTTAATCTCATATAACTAATCAAAATTTGTTGAAGCCACTACATCAACACCATACAAGCAGTTAAAAACGATTTGTAGAAACAACAATAACAATAGATCAAGAAGAAAACACATTATTTCCATGTTTAAAAAGTAAAATTGAAAGCAAGAGTTCTCATTTAGTTTATATTTAGTCCAATATGTACATAAAGTTTTTAAAGTAAAAATCATATTGGGCATGATGCTGGTGTTCTATAATTGGAAATCTTAAGGTGTTAAACGGGTAAGTAGATCAATCATAATAATATTCTCCTTCTAATTTCACTTTTGGTTTTTTTCAAGTACGAATTCAGGATAAAATCAACTTTATAATACTTGAATCAAGCGCATTTTAAAATGGATTCAATATCAGTTTTACTTAAATCAATCTAATTTTTGAATTATTTCAAGTACGAATTCGGGATTGAATATGGATAAGTTGAGTATTTCGCGATTGAATATTCCGTACTTTAATCAATCTTTCTGTAGTTGATTCAAGAAAATCCGTACTCACTGAACTATTAATACCCCATCGGATTGACTTGAGTAAGGATGGATTTTTTTGAGTGTAGAAATTAAGGTTCTATAATGTCCTTCCGGTTAGCAGGCTGATTGTATGGCAATGTTAACCTTGTACGCTGCCATTACACATGCAAATAGTGGCATGGCACTCTTGTATACATATTATCTAAGAAAATTTTTTTCGAAATAGACGAATCTCATGCCAATTGCTTTTCTGTTTACACATGCCACTGCGAGTTCATTTTTAAAATGTCGTTGAAGCGTCCACTTGATACCATTAGTTTATTTCTTAAATTAAGAAAAAGTAACAGAAAACAAAATAGAGTAACCGAGTTTATCATATAGACACATTTTTGCGGAAATGATTTACATTTATTTATATTAGCATTATTTTAACAAAATTAATGCTCGTTTCAAAAAATTAATCATAAAAAAACATTTAACAAGTTAAAACATTAATTCAATTTGACAATAATCCAGTAAATTTGCATTACATTTTTAACAGGGTTACATTGTTTTTCGTTTTGACATTTAATGGCATGCCAGTGCCAAATTTCCACTCTAATGCAAAATTTGCTGCCACAGGAGCTGTCATTGCGAAAAATGTGAGTATATTCGTAAAAAATCATGAGTGTATTGAGTTTTTCGAACTATCACCCAGAGGTAAAAAGAAGGAGCATGGATCCCGTCTAGGTCTCTGTACTCCTTCTTTTGGATGTAAAAGTCCTGCTCGCTCCATTCCATACCCATATATTTTTACACATGTTATCATTGCGGAGTAGGCCTTCCGCTATCGCTTCTGTCGCAGTTACAGAAGAATGGTAACTGGATAAAAAAAATAGCTCTTTTGCTGTAGATTGGGCCTAAAAAAAAAAACAAAAAAGTTTTCTCCTTCTCTTCTCCCTTCTCATGGAAGGGAGTGTGGAATGTGTATCTTATCTTTTATTAGAAAGAGCGGATGCCTTCTATGAGGCATTCTTTAGCAGTTAGATAAGAATGGTTATTAAATCCAAAAATGTTCAAGCAGGCCTTTACTAAGGCTAGAAGTAAGAAGGTCTTCAGAGTTTTCCTGCTGGGCAGTGGCATGTGTAAATGCTAAGTAAAGTATAAAGATATTTTGAAAACTCGATTTATTATTTCCCACCAAACTCTTTACAAACGTCTTCCCACAATAAAACTTTGAAAACATGAAAAATTCTCTATAAATAAACAACATTATTTATTTTTCGGATTTATTCTATGAGTTCAATTTCACTTATGTATTTTATAAAGCTTTTTGTAATAGTTCTATTCCTTAAATAATATTGAATATAATAAAAGTAACTTATAAAAAGAAATAATTCCCAGATTTTGTTTTATAAATAAACTTAAAAATAAATCCTGTTACCAAATTTTGTTAGGTTTTTGGTTATAGCGATTATTGGGATTTAATTCTATAATTAGCTAATCTAAGAATTAAGTTAATTTAGTATCAATTAAATTTGATATTTTTAGGTGGTGGCTTAAACCTGTTGTGTTACCATACTGAACACAAATAAATGACAACATTTTTTTTTGCAAATGTCAACTTTATATCAAAGCAATATGGATGTTTTCAAAGAAGAAAATGAGCGAATTTAATCTACTATCACACATTTCTTACGTATTCCATAATACTTTGTGAGATAGAAATCTTGAGTTTTGTTGTGACTGTCAAAAAATCTAATGTGACATTACAGTTTGTAGTCACACTATCACACATGAACATGCTTTATTAAAATGCAACCCTGATCCAATAAAAAGGATTAGCGTTTAGAAAAATTTCAAAAAACGATGAAGTCATATGGGATGTGAATTTTTTTTTCGTAATACTTGTCATTTTATTAATACATTTGTATTAATACAAAATATAAAAGTGTAAACTAGCCTTTAGCAATATATGTTTAAAAAATTATTTTTTGTTTATATTTTTGCAACATCTGCTTATTATTAAGGAGAAGAGACACTGCAGCACTCACCCAATCAGATGAGCGATAAACACCTACATATGTGAATATAAACCATGATGACTTAATCATTTTTGTCTGGCACTGGCAGGACATAAAGTAAATATTAGGATAAGATTTGATTAATTATTGATAGTTCATGTTTAATAAATAAATATTAAAAAAAAAAAAAATCTGCTTATGTTAAGCATGTGTATGTCGACAGTTTAAGTTTCGGTTTAAACCACCACCATTAGCCGCTTAAACTAGAAACAAGTTAACAAAAGTAAATGCGGAGATTAAAGTTAATTTAATCGCTTATCTCTATCCCAAAAAGTGGCTTTTATAGGTCCCATATTGTGTTAAATACAACAAACCACTTTGAATCATATAAATCTTTAAATAATATAGATGTCATAAAATTACTCACAAATACATAAAATATGTTTTTCTAAATTAGACTATTTCAGTTTTCTACATAAAAATAATAAAATAGAAATTTTCTTAAAACATGTTCGCGTTTTTTAATGCAAGCCATTGATTTAAATCAAAATTCCTACTAAATTTTATGTTTCGTGTTTTCAAATAAACAAGACCGGAAACAATCCATAACGTATAATCATGCAAAATACGAGTATAATGTTGCAAATATAGGCCAAATTGAAGCAATTAAAATAAATCATCACTTATCGAAAGAGAAACAAAAGCAAAAGATAAAAAGCGGCACATCTAATTAAGTAATTATAAAGTGAAAAGCAAATACAATCCAGTCGTTTAATATACGATAGTATTGTTTATTATTAAAACATTCAACCATCAAAATATGGATGAGAATGTCAAATTCAACTGTTGTCAATTCGTCTCTACAGCAAGCAGCAGAACCATCCGGCCAGACAGACTTGTAGTCGTATTAAAAAGTTAATGACACATACATAAGTAAACAATGAATGGGACATAAATAAATGCTCCCATTTAGAAAAAAATTATGAGTATGACAATTCATTTAAAAAAATTGCCAAAAATAAAATAAAAATTAGGACCAACAAGCTGTTAAAAAACAACCAAACGCCAAAAGAAAAAAATAATACTTTTTTTGTGTGTTCAAAATGTGGAAACATGCAAAAAATAACAGACGGGCTCTTGAACTGTATCGCTGCGGAGGAGATTTCATGTTTGTGTATGTGTTCATACGAATACAAATGTTATATTTGGCGTTTGACAGTTCGAGTTCAATGTCGGCCAACAACAACACAATGACATTCATTATGAACATGTGTGTACTCTGTAAGTTTAATGTGGAAACATATGTATGTGTTGACCACCCACTAACGGAGTTGTTTTGTCAGTTGGGCAGAACAGTACAAAGAGGAAAATATCGAAACGATTGTGTAAATTTGCAGAGCAATACCTATTTACACTGCAACGAAATCGTAATAGTACTTACGAGAATTTGAGCAAAATTCAGTTGTCTAGATTTCCCATACAAAATAAAATCTACTTCATGTCTAGATTTTGACGAAATCTTCTCAAAATCTAGTAGTACTTAGTGATGCAACTATGGTTTTTTCCATATAGTGCAAAAAAAAAAAACTTCCCTGTACAAGAACAAAATTACATTTTAATAAAAAAAAAAAATAACAATAATGGCGGCTTGTTAAAACTGTTAAATATATCAACAATTTTGCGAAGCTCTCGCCTTCCTATACGAAGGTTTAGGTCGAACGAGGACTTGTGGTTGAGACTCCTAAAATTTGGAAGATAACCTGGCATTAAAACTTAAACAAAAATTTTAATCGTATGCTACCCTGGCAATCAGTGATGCCAATATAAATTTCAAAAAAATCCCTACGCGTCTAAAAATAATTCCCTTTTTTCTCTACAACCAAAAAAATTATCCCTACACTATTCCCTACGTTCAAAATTTATTGTTTCTAGCTTCAGGCAAACAAATACATACTCTGTACATATTATAATTAAAAGATTTATTATCATTTATTATAAAAGCATTTATTAAGAACAAGAAAAAAACAAAATAAATGTGTAAGAACAATGATATACTCACACATATAAAAATTCAATTTAGAAAGAAGACACTGTGTGACAAATTAAAATTTGTTCTTTTTGGCAGAAACGCCACTATATATCCTTCAATCAAGAGTCATAACTGAGTCAAACGGCGTGTTTGATTTTCATTTCCTCATCTTTGGTCCTTTTTAAAGGTTTTCTGTCGAATAATTCTTCATTAGTACTTAAATGCTGTTGCATATGAAAAATGTTAATTTTTATATGAAAATAATACGAATTTTTACACAATATAGGTATTGAAAACTGTATAATATTTGAAAATTCCCCACATTTGCCTTAAAATAAAAAATCTTTCCTTTTTTCTCTACGCTAAATTTTCCGAAAAATTCCCTACTATTGGAATCACTGCTGGCAATAAAACTTTTAAAATTAGACAAAACCTTTTAGTTTTAAGGAAACTAAAAAAAAATAGCTTTTGAACATTGATCGACTTTAAGAATTTAACATAATTTACCTTAAACATTCTCATTTTCATAACTCTCTTTTTAATGAAATAAAATATGTGTTTGCGAAATGATACACTTCTTAAACTGATAAATTCGAAATAAAGTATAATAAAATTTTTTTCTTTTTGTTCAAAATCAAACATTTTTATTAAAAATATTAGGTTTACTTATTTCCGTACGCAAATAGGGGTACCCTGGAGGCTTCAAATGTTACCGCACTCGAAAATTGTGTAAATACGAGCAGTTTTAAGAGAGCAATTTTCTCTTCTTCTTGTACAAAACAGTCCAAGCTTTTTCTTTAGGTAGATTTGTAAATTGTCAAACAATCAGCTTTAGAAATAAAAAATAATAAGGCCCTAATCATGTAAAACGCAACGCAACGCCAAATAATTACATTGAAAGCAAAAACAATGTCATAAATATTTTGTAATTTTGTTGTTGCTTTCTACAGAAATTCATGTACCGTTTTAAAAATTTCAACGCCTCAAGCTATGCAGTGTTTGAAATTTTTAAACGCAATGTGAATTTCTGTAGAATGCAACAACAAAATTACAAAATATTTTTCATTTTGTTTCTGCTTTCAATATTATTCTTTGGCGTTGCGTTGCGTTTTACATGATTAGGGCCTAAATAATAGATATACATACATACATATGTATGAAAAAAAAAACATGTGACATTTTTGTGACTTTAAAATAGTCATATCTATTAATTTAGACTTAAAAATTTCCTTTCATAAGTTTAAATGACTAGTAATTGCAACTTACAACTCAGTGCGCAAAATTAGTCCGATTTTTATCAATAAGGGGTCAATTTTTCGTAAAACTTCATTTACATAAAGTTCTACATTAAAACAGAAGGAGTTCGATCACTTATTTTACCTTTGACGAACTTTGAAAAAAATTCAATTTTATAAGTTTTTTCTTGCTCTGTATTCCTGGATTCCGGAGTGGCGCATGCAACAGAAAAAAAGAGATTCATGGTCTTGCTCAAGTATGTTGTTCACTCCACAACTTAAGGAACCACAGTTGAGTGCTATCGGGCGCGTCCACAGATTGCGGATAGTGGAAAGCTCAGTAGATATGTGGAGTAGCCGCTAATGCTGTCGCGGACAATCAGAGGTTCCGAATGGAGGATCTCAGTCTCCGGGTAGCACCGGACTCCTAGTAAGTTCTGAGTGGCTACGATACTTGGAACTTCAAGGCGACCAGCTGGCATCTTTAAATAACTAATAGCCACCAACTGCCTGCGCTAGGGGCGGCTGGAATGGGGAGTAGGATGTTGCAAGCGGCTAACTATATAAAAGTGACGGTTTTTAAACCAGCCTGCCTGGGGGTCAATCTCGCAACCACAGTTTCAAGATCGGATGTAGAGGCCAAATCATTAACTCATCTTAAACCAATGGATTATCGAAACCTCATGAGACCCTATGCTCCTTATATGAAGGGCTCAGAGCTGAAGCGAAAAAGACAATACGAAAATATTTTAATGTTGAGTAAGTGAACTGCCATTAACTTATAGAGCCATTGACCTGTGTTTATTAGCGCTACCTCAGAAACGAAATACTTTTTTATTCAGTCCGTTACAGAACTAAATAGAGTAGAGCGTTGCGGAGAACTTTGCACCAGTTTTAAAATAAATCGAGCTATTGCTGCAATAGAGCCATTACTCAAATTTGAATTTTCTAGCAACTTAAAATTTTTTCTTCTCTCTAGAGTGGAGTATACAAGATATTTGTATGAATTTGTTACACAATATGAAGACTTAACTGAAGAATTAACTCCACATTGTAAGCAGTAGACGGCCATATGTTCCACTGGAAATTAAAGAATTAAATATAAAAAATCGGGTTTTATAAGTTATGACTCTATTGCAGCAAAGCCTTGATATATCTATCTATCTTATATATCATGACTTGGTCCGGTTCAGCTCTGTACGGTTCAGCCATATGTACATTGCTTTGGATTCAAAATGTAGAATAGAAGCTTAATAGTTTTAAAACATTCTCATGTAAAAATCCTTTAAACAGGGGGATGCCTTAAGAAATTTGCTTTTGTCCGCGAACATACTCATACATTAATAATCAAGAGGAATCAAGGGATTGTTTCGTATTAAAGAACAGTATAAGGAAATACAAAAATCAATTGCTATGCATATATACAATTAACTGAATTTTCCTCGATTCACGTAGAAGAGCCCCGTGAGTAAATGTTAACAAATACACTGTTGGAAAATACTTATATCGGCCATTTATTGTGTGGTCGTTGTTGCTCCAGCCACACAAATAAATTGTTGGCCAAGGTCTGACAGTAATAACAAAGAGTGACAACAACATTTTTTTTATACAAACTTTAAAACAAGTTTAAGCGCTTTTCGTAAATACCATTTTGTGTGAGAAAGTGTTCTAGTATTTATTTTGTCAACAAATATAGAAATCTAATTAAGATATTTCTGAGGTCTTAAACACAAAAAAAAAAAAAAAAAAAAAAAAAAATTAAAACAAACAAATATCTAATAGGTTACTGTTAAATGCGTGTGTGTGGTGGTTTTAGATTTATTTGTGGGCTTATTTTCCATATTCAGTTTTAGTAGAATTTAAACACACATACTTATTTGGAAACTTTATTGTTTCAAATTGTGTCGGTAGGTTTTATGTGGCATGTCGTTATTTTTTTTTCTATTTTTATTAATATCTATGTAACAAGTTGGGAAAAACACATACAATTGTCTGGCCTTTCCGAAGATGTAGCATGCAAACAAACAATATATGTACTGCACATACCTACCACTTTTAAATTGTTTTGTTTTTCATATAAAAGTGAATTTAATTTTTTTTATATTTATTTGTTAATTCCAAAGTTAAAAAATTTCCTTGACACAATTTCTGCAAAAAAAAAAAAAATACTATTCAAAGCAACAATTCTAAAAGTTCACATGCTGTTGCTGTAATTTTTTTTTGTTGCTGTATTTCTGAGACACGAAGGTTCTGTGCGTAGGTTCTCAAGTTCATGTTGCTTGTTGTATGTTTGACTGAGTTTGCGTTTTTTTTCAGTTTTCAATTTCAATGATTAAATTACACAAATTCAAGTTGTTCTTATTGCTGTCAGTGTTAAAATATTGTTTCTCAAATTTCACATGACAAACGAAGTGTTAACTAATTAAATATACCTAACATACATATATAAAAAATGTATGTGTGACTTTTTTTATTCAATACAAATAACTCGGGTTTATTAAGATTTCTCGAGTTTAGTTAAAGTTAGTTTTTAATATTTTGGAATGTAGAGGTTTTTAAGCGTCCAAGCCAACAAACACAAGCCAACAACAAGCGCTCAATTTAGAGACATTGGCCCATACTCATAGTCAAACTAATGTGTACTTTAAACTAAAACCGGATTTAAATGCATGTGAACATTTCTAAAGTATACTTTAGAAAAAGCCGACTTTATTTTTGACTATGATTATGGGCCATTATATGCATTTATATACATATATCAAAATTGTTTAATTCACTAGTCTTTATTTTATTATTATTTTTCTGCTAATAAAAAAATAAATACAAATCGTAAAGATTCAAGGCCAGCGTTTAAATGTAACACATTTTGCTGAAATTAAATATGTTTTAAATTTACCTATTTAAACTTTTGTTTGATGTTTAAAATCGTCCAGCCTGCAGATAAAACGCTTCACATTTGTTCGATTTTGCATACGGTTTGTTAGAAATGTTCTGTGTTCTACTTCACACTACTTCCAATCACAGTATTTCACTGTAAACATAAAAAGCAAAACAAACAACAACACATGACTCTCACCAAACTAAAACAAGCATAACTTGAAAAGTTGTTATCTAATGCTTTGTAATTACTTGTGTTGTCAAAACAAAAAGAACATCAACACAAAAACCAACAATAAAATAAAGAAACGGTAAATCATAGTGAAAGCATCGAGTGCACTAGACCATTTACAAAAACGTTAATAGGAAATCTTGTTTAAATAATGAAAGGCCCTTCTGCATTTAATATGTAGATATGTATGTATATGTGCTTTTGATGTAAAGTATAATTTTTATTGAATAAATAATAAATAAAAAAAAAAAAAAAAAACAAAAACAAAAGGTATATAACAATTCATTTAATAACGCTTATAAACTAGATTTATTCATTGAACATATGCAATAATACATAAAAAAACCCCATAATAAAAGATTGATCACAATTTGTTTACTAAAGCTTGTACAAACATCAAAAATATTATTTAATTTTACATGGCATATGCTGAGCTCCAATACATCCTAAAAATTTGCAGACAACGTAAGAAATGTATCGAAGATTTGGAACTCACCCATACTTTCTGCAAGTTCTGCGGCTCTTATACTATTGACTTTATAAAAACATGATACAAAATACAGTATCAAAACATCCCACTGTTCTATAATTCTTACATTATCTGTTTAAAGAAGCCTACCTGTATAAGAAACATCTAATATCTTTTGGCGTGGTACAGAACAGTATTCCTCAAATTCTTTTATGAAAGTTATTCTTTTAGGACTTTGCAAAAAAAACTTTAAAAATTACAACAAAGAACCTCAATATTTTTGTCATTGCTGAATAAGATTGAAGCTTAGCAACATTACCAGTCATGACGTTAGCGCCATTTGTTGCCAATCCGATTTTTTAAGGAATATTGTTTGTTGATACAAAGTTTTTAATAAGAAGAACAATTTAAACGGCATCTGACTTGGTATGCTCAAATAAGGTGACATAACTATCATTATTGACACTAACACTGTCAAAGAAACCTGATACTAACGTCCCTACAAGCAATTTGGTAGTCGACTACAAAAATAATGCACTTATAGTTAACTTTTTGACAACTGACTTTAAGCTAACTACAAATAAATGCAGAAATTCCCCAACATCAATGCGCACACATTTTTTTTTTATTTTCTTTTTTGAATATTGATTTTGTTTTCTTTTGCTATTTAGAATTTTGTTTTTTATAACTGTTATTATGTACATACGTTTGTTGTCTTTGGTATATTTTTGTTTTTTATTTTAGCATTGTTTTGTTTTTTGTTTTATGTAAAATGTAAATTACTGATCATTATTGTGCGTTCAGTTAAAAGTGTAAGTTAAAAAAGTAAAAGTGTAAAGTTGGAACTAATTGTGATTTTTAATTTTAATTATTAGCCTAAAAAAATTATGAAAGGTGTTAGTAAAAGACATTTAAAAACACTGATTAAAAGGGAGAAGCAAATATATTCAAATAAATTATTTTCAAATAATTCATCTAATACTGAATCAAATAATTGTGTTAATAAAGAGACAAGTAGTTCAGCTAATTTAGAGGCTGCCAGTTCGAATGTTGATAATGTGCCGGAAAGTGAAGTGATTATAGATAATATTGAAAGCAGTCCAAAAAATAAAACATTAAAAGAAAAACTCGGAGACTGGTATTTCAAAAATAGGCCATCTCGAGTGTGCTTTGAAGAGTTGTTACAAATTTTAAGTGAGGAAAATTTAGATGTGCCTTTAAGTGCATACTCTTTTATTCGTAAAAAAAACTCGTTATCCATTCAAAACATTTCTCCGGGATTTTATTGTCATTTTGGTGTAAGAAAGCAACTTTCTAGAGTTTCTAAAATCATAAGAGATGACCACAAAATAGTGATTGATATCAATATAGATGGACTACCGTTATTTAAAAGTTCTAGAACTCAATTGTGGCCAATTTTAGTAAAAATTGTTACCTTTCCGGAAGTTGCAGTTTTCGCTATTGGCGTTTACGTTGGAAAGAGTAAACCAAGTAATATATGTAATTACTTATCTGATTTAGTAATTGAATTAAAAGAGTTAATAAGAAACGGAATATGTGTTGATAATAAATTGTTAGCTTTTGAAATAAGAGCAGTTATATGTGATGCTCCAGCAAAATCGTATGCCTGTGGTATTGTTGGCCACACTTCTTCCCATGGGTGTACCAAATGTAACCAAATCGGTAAAGAAGTGTCGAATGTACTTACATATTCAAAAGAGTCGGGCAATCTTATTTCTGATTTAGATTTTACAACAAGAAAGTACATAAACCATCATCAAAAAGACTTTCATTTTAAGCAATCTCCATTTGAAGAGCTTGGTATAAACATGATTTCTCAAGTGCCTCTCGACCCCATGCACCTTATAGATCTCGGAGTGATGAAGAAATTTCTGGTTCGATTAAACGCAGACAAAACAAATTTTAAAATTAATAAAGAAAATAAATTAGAGATATCAAACCACCTCAAATCATTAAAAAAATTTATTCCTCGGGAATTCTCTCGCTATCCCAGAGAGTTAAATGAAATATGTAACTGGAAAGCCACAGAGTTTCGCCAATTTCTGTTGTATACAGGCATGTTGGTTTTAAAGGACAGAGTTCATTCGGATGTTTATTACGAATTTCTCTTGCTACACTGTGCTTGCCGTTTGTTATCTTGCCCGCGAACATGTACAAGAAACGTTGAAAATGCGCAAATTATATTTGAACTATTTGTAGAAAATTTTGCTGCTATTTTTGGAGAAAACTCAATATCTCACAACGTCCACAGCCTTCTGCATATCACTGATTGTGTGAAAAAGTTTGGACCACTTACCAATTTTTCTTCCTACCCATTTGAAGATTACCTACAGAAATTAAAAAAATACGTCAAAAAACCTACACAGATTTTGCAACAAATTTATATTCGCATACAACATGAAAACATGATAACAGAGAAGCGAAAATTAGAATTTAAAAAAAGAAATGGATCAGTAATCAGAATCTCAACCACAGAATATTTGTTTACTGCTGTTTGCCCTAATAATTTATGTGCTATTAAACCCTTTGTCCCAATCAAAATAACTGGATTTGCATCAATTGCATTACAGTCAATATTAGGGCGACGATTCTTAAGTGCAGAACCTTTTTTCAAGGAGCCATTGGATTCAGAAATAGTTTTAGGGACCATTTTAGTTGATGAGAACAACATGGGTGATGAAGAAGAATTTTTAATTGATTGCATTAACTTAAAGTTTGCAGGATTTCCAAGTGGAAATAAACTACTTTTAGTTCCAATTTTAGATGGCTTTAAATAATTAAAACTTTTTAAATTACAACTTAACAACGAACCCCCATTGTAATAGTTATAGTTTTTGATGTCAATCCCGGTGCAGTGAAATAACGCCGGGAGAAATAACACCGGTGGGTGTAATTTCCCGATGAAAAGGAAATAACGCCGGCCGGCCTTATTTCCTATTGCGAAAAGAAATAACGCCGGCTCCAAAGAGGAAATAACACCCCGGCGGGCTTTATTTCCTGTTCATCGGGAAATAACGCCGGCTGGCACTCAATCAAAAAATAAATAGTGTCCGCGGACGTTATGACACTTTGGAAATGGACATTATGACACTTTCAAAAGTGTCATTAGGTCCATAATTACTAAAGAAGTTAAATACAAAAAAATATCTGCATACACGCAGAGAAAAACATGTTTCATTATGGTCCCAACCAACAAAACTATTTTTAAAGAAACTAATTTAACCATAATATGGTTGTCGGTGACAATGATTTTTTTAGATGAAACATAATATGGTAAAAAATTTTTTAAAAATGGTTTTCCTGCTTTTTCTCTGGGAGTAAATATTAAATATATAACGAAAACACTTTTGGGCGCAAGGATTTCCTCCTCTATAGTATAACAAATACCGGCTTCGCTAACTAAAGATTCTCTGCACAGCCGGCCTTCGGCCGGGCGCAAGGATTTTTTTCTCTATGGTATAACAAATACCGGCTTCGCTAACTAAAGATTCTCTGCACAGCCGGCCTTCGGCCGGGCGCAAGGATTTTCTCCTCTATGGTATAACAAACACCGGCTTCGCTAACTAAAGCTTCTCTGCATAGTCGGCTTTCGTTCGGAAACAAGGCAGATTTTAGAAGCTTTACTTAGCGAAGCCGGTGTTTGTTATACCATAGAGGAGAAAATCCTTGCGCCCGGCCGAAGGCCGGCTGTGCAGAGAAGCTTTAGTTAGCGAAGCCGGTATTTGTTATACCATAGAGAAGAAAATCCTTGCGCCCGGCCAAAGGCCGGCTATGATCCCAAATTTGTTTACATTCTTGCTTGTTGTGGACATTATGACACCTTGCAAAGTGTCATAACGTCCGTGGACGCTATGACATTTCTTCGATGGACGTTATGACACTTTTTAAAGTGTCATAATGTCCACGGACACTATGACACTTTCAAAAGTGTCATAACGTCCATGGACACTATGACACTGGACGTTATGACATGCCACCAAGATTAATTTGGCTTTAATTAAATTTTTGTATACTTTGATAAATTAATTTGAATACATACTTATGTTTATTGTAAATATAAAATGCTTTGATTAGTTACATTCGCAGGCGTTATTTCCCAATGAAAAGGAAATAACGCCGGTCGGCTTTATTTCCTCTTGCTAAAAGAAATAAAGTCTGCTTTAAAGAGGAAATAACACCCCGGGGGTCTTATTTCTTTTCGCAATAGGAAATAAGGCCGGCCGGCGATATTTCCTTTTCATCGGGAAATTACACCCACCGGTGTTATTTCTCCCGGCGTTATTTCACTGCACCGTCAATCCCAACCATTAGCCGTTTAACTAAAACTTTAGAAATTTCCCCTCAATGTAAGTATTATTTTAAAATATATGTCAAACTTGGTTTAATATATATGTATGTATATAATATGTTTACAGATAACATGGAAACTACCAACTGCCAACACTGTTTAAATCAGACAAAAATTTTCGAAGCCAAATTTAAAGAAATAAATGGTAAGATTACGAAGTAAACAAACTTTAACAGTTTTAATTAATATTATTTTATTTATTTAAAGATACCATCAAAAATCTCCAAGGTAACTTTTTAACTTTTTAATTATAAGTATTTCAACCGGCATTTAATTTACAAACCAAATTACAGAAACAATTTCAAGTCAAAACGAAGTAATCATGAAGGCATTGGCTGAACAAAAAGTTCTATCAGAAAGAGTTCTTCACCAAGAAGTGCTTAATACAAATGTCGGAGTTTCTTTTCCAGTTGAGACGATTGAAGATTTGTCTGAGCTCAACAGCAAAATTTGTGAGAGCAATCATAAGCTATACGTAAGTATTGAAATAAATTAAATACATGTTTATGTAAATTTTTTACATATTTACGATTTTTAAAGGTTGATATGATGTCTAATTTATTAAAAGGACGACTTACAAAAACTTTGACAAATGTAATGTCGTTAAATATTTGCATGGACGTAAATGTTGATGGGGTTCACGGCAAAAAAAGGTTAAAAGATTTTCAAAGTTTCTTTAAAGCTTTATCAGGTAACTTATATATTGAAAATAATATGAATTTCATATAAAATATCAACATTTTTTAATAGACGCCTGTCGATCAATTGGTTCTAATGACGTGGATACTGATATTAGAAATGCCTTAAAGGTTATAAAAAAAACGAAAAATCCACGCAGATTGCATCAAAAATAAAAAAAATACCTGAATTTTAAATTATAAAAAAATCAAATAAAATTATTATTATTTATAATTAAAAAAAAAATGTATTTAGCATTTTGCTTAAAGTATATTGACACATAATTAAAAGCTAACTATAATTTATATAATCTTCAACTAACTCAGCCGAACTACTATGTAGCTAACTTTAAACTGACTACTATGTAGCTAACTTTAAACTGACTACTATGTAGCTAACTTCAAACTGACTACTATGTAGATAACTTTAAGCTGACTACTATGTAGCTAACTTTAAGTTAGTTGAAAAGTCATGCAGACATGGACCATTGACTATTTCCTATGACATCGCCATGTTAAAATAGTCAGTTCGCTCCATTGAAAGTAATCCAGGCATCAACCACAACTAGTTGAGAAAAAGTTAATTTAAAGTTAGCTTAAAGTTAACTGAGTTGCTTGCAGGGGTAATACATTTAATTCAGTGATGCTCATTCAGGCAAACAATTGTTTAGAAGCCCCACCCCTTTGTTTTTTACGCTCATTATTTTTGTCGTACGTGTGAGAGCAACAAGCGCACATGTACGATAGATGCATTGATATTTGTTCAAATACAGTGTGTAAAATAAATAATAATGAAATTAATTTAGTTGTTCGTCAGACAGCGACGAATGCACATGCGCGGAAGCTACGCTAGTTTGTTGCTAAAAAATATTAAAATGCAAAACTATTTTATGATTAAAAATGCCTTTGGTAATGCCCAATGTCTTTTATGTTATCAAACATTTAAAGGACATTGGGAAAATGTTATTAAGATGCATTATGATTCTTTTCATAGCGATATGACTGGATATACCGATGAGGAAAAAAACCTTTTTATTAGAAATAAAAAGATTTTTTTGGAAAAATTGAAGGAATGGCTATCTGGGGAAGAAAATATTGAAAATAAATCAGATTTAATTTAAAAAAAAAGCCATTTCAGACGTAGTCGCCTTAATTATTGTCAGGCAGGGCAGTCCGTTTATCGATGGAGTTTTTATTAAACAGTTGTCTAGTAAAATTCTTCATATGCTAAATTATAATTTTAATTAATTTAATATAATCTGTGCCCTTGTCCCGCAGTACAATTGCGCGTAGCGCTGCGCAGTTAGGATCATCGGTAGAGGTGGAAATTAAGGAAAAATTAAGAAATTGTGTATTTTTTTCCTTTTGCTTAGATGAAAGTACTGACATGAAATGGCTCTTTTTAAAATAAAATCTGATTTTATTTCAATATTTTCTTCCCCTGATAGCCATTCCTTAAATTAAAAAAAAAAAATTTTTATTTCTAATAAATTTTTATTTCTAATAAAAAGTTTTTTTCCTCATCGGTAACCTAGTCATATAGCTATGAAAAGAATCATAATTTTCTTAATTAATCCCTAATCACCAACTCTACAGAAACCCCTAAACAACGGAAGTTAATCACATACACTTAATTCAGTGTGAACTGCATTATTATAAATTTTATATAACCAAAAAAAAATCTTGTGATATAATATTAATAAAAATTGTGCGTTTAGTTTTGCGTGTCACTGTACTTAAAAAATTCTCTCAGAATACATATGCAAAACATTTTTGAACACCAGTGATTTAATTTCAGTTTCATCAACAATCAAAAACAATTTTGTGTATTTGAAAGAGATATTAGATTTACACTTGTCTTTTTTGCGACCAGTGCTCTAAATTTTTTTAAATACATATAGAACCTTTTCTCAAACCGACCAAAATTAGATATGGCCTACCATCCGACCAAACGAAAAATATCCGACCAAATTTGGTTGGAAAAGACCAAGTTCGGCAACTCTGATGCACATCGTACATACATATGTTAATATTTTGTGAAACCCTCTTTATTTTATTTAAATAAAAAAAAAATCTTAGACCTAAGTACCTGCATATCAGTGTTGCCAGTTAAATTTCGAGAAAGATACATTTTAGTTTCAAAAAGATAAAATTTTTCCCAAAAAGATACATTTTGAAAAAAATTTTAAAATCCATTTTTAACGTTTAACATTTATTAACATAACATTTTTATTTCATATTTAATGAATATTGCAAACAAAATTACATCATAGAAATTAATTTTTATATATATTTAAGTCATAAATGTTAGCTATGTAATTTTTAAAAATACAGTAAGCCAACTTTAAAAATAATTATATGTAACTATCTTTGGATGTTATCAAAACAAATTCATTTTTGTAAAAAATAATATACGATTTAAGGCGTTAATAATAAGGAGATTATATGAAAAAGGTCACATAAATTTTTGTTCTAAAATTTCATCTTAACACACATACACAAGAATAAGCAGACGACAGAAAAAATAAATTTTAATGCAATTTAACCAACGGTGTTTATGAATATTGTAAGATCTGACCACCGTACATATGTACGAAGCTTATTTAGTTGTCACTGTTTTTTTTTTCGTATTCATAACGAAATGGTAACTTTAAAAAACTTTGTCAGATACGGAAAGCTTAATATTTTATTTCTGTACATTTTGCGTACAGATTCAAAAGATACGAAAAATATCAGGATTATACATGATACATGAAGTCATCAAAAGATACGAAAAATGTATCTTTCGTATCCTAACGGCATCACTGCTGCATATGTAAATTATAAACAATAAATATTTGCAAATAAGAATTAATAGTAACTACTTTTTGAAACTTTCACACATAACAAAACGCAAATGTATCTCCCTATGCAATTTTCTCTTTGGTCTGTGCCTAAAATCAAAACATTCGAACATGCTTTGAATATTCTATTTCAACTTTGTTCTAATTCAGCTTTATTCTAGAGCAGCATTGTTCTAGTGCAGTGTTGTTCTATTCTTCTTTATTTTGATCGTAAAACAAAACAATTGTTTTTAGAAGTATGTGTTTTGTAATGAGGGAGAAATTTACACACACTATCTAAATTTAATGAAATTGCTTGTAAGCAATTTTTCTTGTGCTTGTGCAGCTCATTATTGTATGTGACTCAAAATAATACTGCCTGCCAAGTTTCGTGAAGATCGGTAAATAAGCCCTATTAAAGCCCACTCGCGAAAAACAGTTACGGCCTAAACTCGTAACGAACTAAACCATGCAATATTTTGATACTCGGTCCATAATTAACCAGAGATCCCATATAGAGCCCACTCTCGCACAACACTAAAATAAGTCTTATACTGTGACAATATTATGCCACATTCAAAACAGCACTTTTAAACGCCTAGAAATCACTCTACCAAATTTTGTGATGATTGGTCCATTTTTTACTATAGATCCTCCTGAAAATCACTTTATTACGCCTTAAGCCAAAACGAATTAAGATATATAATTGAAATTAGACCCAATTAAGTTTCATGTATTATGAATACTCGGAATAAAATTTAATATGACTTAAACCGCAATGAATTATTATCTTGTGAGGTCAGGTTTCAAAAGATTGATTAATAATTAGATTCCAAATATGTAACTTCTACTCCTTAAATATTCTTACTATCGGTATAGCTGATCATAGCATTCTTACTTGTTTTTTAAATAAAGTTAAGTAACAACAAGTAAGATATTTTATATTCTTTAATACCACTATGCCAGTTGAAAAAACAGACAAGCCGGTCACATGGCGTTTCAACATAATTCGGGTACGCTGAATCCAGTGGTGCCCGCGGTTTTTTAAGATTGGCTATGGTTTTCGAGATATACCGTTATTTCGAAAATGGAGAAGGTTGCACAACATACATATATTCGCGTAACTCAAAACGGTTTAGTTTATTGAAATTACTAAAAAAGAAATATGCATGCATTATTACCAACCACACTTTCACTTTGCGGTAGGAATTTTGGAAAATCTACAGTAACCGATTAAAAAATTCTATAAAAAATTCTGCATTGGCACATTCTTCATATATAACATTATGTATATATGAATAAAGAATTTAATAATTAAAAAAAATCCTATGAAATGCTTCATATAAATTATATTCTTCATATATATTGAAGAAAAAGTCCCATAAATTCCCAGAAGTCGCCCCTAGTGGTATATAATGAATGACCGACCTCAATTAATTTTTTGTCCTTAACATTTTCTCGAGACATACTTGCCCCTTATCTCCACGTTTTTTATATGTCTGCAAAAAATTAGAAGCATAGCTGCATTTTCCAATTTTTTATGAATTTTTAAAAAACAAAAATTTCGGAATTTTGTTAAGAAAATTATTTTTTTTCCAAAACAAAAATTATGTTTCTAAAACGACTAAGGATATTAGAAAGAAGTTTTACTTTTTTGAATAAGCTAAAGCCTTTTTGAGTTACGCGAACATATGTTGTGCAACCTCCTCCATTTTCGAAATAACGGTATATCTCAAAAACCAGAGCCAATCTTAAAAAACCGCGAGCACCACTGGATTCAGCGTACCCGAATTATGTCAAAACTCTAGGTGCCCAGCTTGTCACGAAAAAAAAGTGTAAATTTCTTGCACAGTGTACCCTTCACCTACTTTGACCACTCACTCACTAACACACATTATGAAACAGAATTAAAAAAAATATGTGGAGTAAATTTTTTCGTTCAAAACACATTTCTGTATTTAAGCGGCATGATTTGTTATGTGAAATAAAATTAAAAAGAACAAAAGCGAATCTTATGGCAAAAATCTGCTTATATGTATCTCAGAAATTTATGAACCGATCAAGCTGAATTTCAATAGCAAACTTACACGAAGTCCATGTGAGTCGTCCACTTGCAAACACCGCTAAGTTAAAAAAAAACTTCTGTTAAAGCCACAATTTTATTTGTTCTCCACACAGAAAAAATAGAAAATCGACTTTAATTAAACAATTCGTTCAGACAATTAAATTTTTTACTAATTTTGCCCCTGCAAAAGAATTGATCATATCAATTAACGGATTTGTATTTTCGAGTCATGCCACACAAATTTAATCAATTAAAAAATTAATTGCATCAATTAAAAAAATACACAACTTATACAAAAATATTTACATTTTTGTGTTTTGATTAAAAAAATTAATTGCAGCAAACAAAAAAAATAATTGAAGAAATTAATGTTCACCAATTAATTATATAATTAAAAAATGTTTGGCAAAAATTTTTTCTGTGCACAAGTCGTTATCAATCTCGCTAATAAGTTGGTAAGTTACGCGCAATTTCCGGTTAAATATTCAATACTCCTGCAAAACTCTCTACCAATGTTAATGGCTGGGCATTTAAACTAAAAAAAACTGGTTTAATCGATTTTCTCAAAATTTTGCTTTTATTTAAAAATTTTAATTTAATAATTCTTACAATAGCAAGAAAAAAATAGTTGTTATTAATTATGAAAAACACCTAAATTTGTATGGAAGATTTTAGAGCGATTTTTCATATATTGCTTTTAGTGATTTTTCTGGCAGCCATCACCAAATAGTACCAGTAGCCCGACCTTTGTACATACTTGTATTAAAAATCGAGTCTTTAGCCTCTGACTGTAATTTTGGTGATGATAGGCTAGCATAATAGCAAACTAGTTTATTGGATGTCCTGTATCGAAAGTTATTTTTTCGGGCGAACAATTTTTTATTTTGTATCAATTATATTGTAGTTCTTTTAATTAAAAATAATTAAACAAATTTTTAATTAAATTTATATTCGGAAACCGATATGTTTATGAGAAAACAAACAAATTAAATAGTATTTTGTACAGTGCAATCCTCCTTAACGGATACCTTCCTTAAGCGGACACCTCTTTTTTAAGGGACACTAGTCCCAGGCCCGTGTAGCGTTCTAAGGGAAAGCATTAAGTTCTTTTGAGACTAAATTCCGCTTTTTTATTTAATTACTTAATTCGCCAATGAAACTAATATTTTTTACTGACTAATATGCTTAAACTAAATAAATCTAGATACTTTAGTACATAACATAAAAGAAAAATTTTGCATTAAATTTATCTTAAGACATTTGAGAGGTTATTTTTCCAATAGGATTAGTAAAATCAATATCCGTATAAAAATTGTTAAATTCGGAGCTCATTCTGCGGATGGGATCAGAATTTGCATTATTAGACCTAAAGTATTGAAGTATAAGGGGTATATAACAGCACATTTTAATAATCCATTTTTATATCCTGCCATGAGAGATTCCACTGCAAACCGGGAATACAAAATTCTTTTAAATGACTTATGACTTAAAAATTTTTATTGCAGAACTAAATCATTTTTAGGTCTGTATAAAAGGTCAATTTAAGTACATATGTATGCACATACATATGTATGTAAATAAGAAACAAGATTATTAATATTTCCCTCGTATATCTACGATTAATATCAAATGATTTAAGTATTAAAATAGCTCAGAAAAAGTCCATTTGTTTTCCTTGGTAGCTGTAAAACCATCTGCTGCCAAATAAATCATTTCTAAATCATTTTCGCTAATTTTGGGACGTCGCAAGTATTCATTCGAATCAATTTAAAATATTTTTAAGTTCTTAGATGCAAGCAATTTCTAATTTTATTGTTCTGCTAAAATTGATGTAATCATTGTCTTCTTTCGCTCTTAACTTTTGCTTTATATAATAACAATTAAGTATAGATATATATACATTTATATGTACATAATAAACGTCAAAGATATTTATAGAATTATTTATTTTTTTTTAATTATAAACTATTAATTTTTTTCTAACATAAAAATACCTGCTTGTTTCGACATATTTGGCCCAAAGTAAGTGGGAGTACTTACTTGTCATACATTTACCGGTCACCACACAACAATACATGCTCTTTCTTTACTTGACGACGCAGCGGTGTAAATGTGATACAATGTTGCTAACTCTTTTTTAACACTTTCCTTCGAATTGCAGTTTAAAAAAACGCTAACATTTTTATCAGGCGAACGTTTTTTACGTTTTTTTGCCATAATCGTTATATCATAAAATAAGTGCAGTTATCGCGTCACCCAAGATTTAAGGAAAACTATTTTTTTTTAAATGTTACAAATACTGATACAAATTATATTCTAAAATATAATTGGGGGATTCACAAGGTGTGATATCAGGTCATAATGTTATAATATCCTTAAATTTTACAATAGTTTAAAAAAATTATTGTTGTGTTTCAAACAAAAAAAAAGTGCTAAAATATTAAGGTCGTTTTCACAACCTACCGATAGCTGAAGGTAACATTTTATCGGCCGTATAAAAATTGATCCATTATTACAATTTTACTTTATCCTTCGAGTTTCGGATCCTTCGCTTACATGATGTTAAAGTGAAGTTATAATAATGGAACACTTTTTATATGGCCGATGGAATCCTATCCTTAGCTATCGGTTAGTTGTGAAAACGGGCGTAAGACTTTTTATGCTGTGTTTATTGTTTTGTAATAACTACACAGTAGAACACTTAATTTTGAGGGGTTGTTCACAGCACTCATGTTTTTTTGAAATGGGGACATATACTTTAAACTTTCTGAGGAAATATCAATAAAAATAATTTATTAGATCTCAGGATATGACTACTGCTTCATTATGTAACATTTTTGTTGGCCATCACTTTGAACAATTTGTCAATGAACTAGTATTTAGTGCCATGGTTTGGAGGTACCGTAATCGGAAACAAACATTTTTAAAATTGTTGCCTAAATCTAGACAATCGTTGCATTTACCAATAAATGTAGCCACAGGCAAATACGTTTAATGGTTTAATGGAAACAATGTTTTTTGACATTTCCCGATTAAAATACGTTGTTTGGCATTAGATCTGTCAACCGCATGGCCCTTCATATTCGGTTGCTTATGTGTTCATTGCCACACTGGAGATATTAAGATGGACCTTCACATTTTATATGGATTATATTACGTTTTTAATATTTTTCAATCGATAAAAGTTGAAAGGTATTATGTAAATTAATATCCATAAATATAATCTTCCCAAAATTATGTTGGAATAGCGCTTGATTTCCCGATAGCCCTCAAAACAAAAATTTTACCGCTATTGATACATAAAACGCCAGAATCAGGGAAACCGCCAATGTGGCAACAATGTTGAGATATGATACATATGATGAGTTCATAAGAGCATTATCTCTTTGCTCTTAAAAAAATAATAACGAAATGCTGACAACCAACTACAACACTATTATAAGAATTATTTATGCACTGAGAGAAAAATTTTGTGCCAATTGTATTTTCTAATGTTTTGTTTCTTTTTCGTTTCTCAAATTAAAATTCAAGACAAAAGCACAGTATGCAACCTATTTGAAATTCTAAGGATGGCGAAGTTCTTAGACAAGGAATAATTATTTAAAAAATTATAATCATAATTATGTTTATTCGTTGTATTTGTGGTTAAAATTAAAAACAAAACAAAGCTCATTTTAATTATTTTTAGAATAAATTCTACTTAAAGCAGCTTTTTGACAAGAAACACAGCAACAACTTTATTTATATTTATATTTTATTTCTAAAATGTTAAGCAATGCAGTACAAAAACAATTTAAATGTATGTAATTTTTTTATATTTTGTTGCTGTAGTTTAAACGTGTCCAACATACAAATTATTTGTCTGACTTTTTTTTTAAATGACGACAACTATGATGATGATGATGATGATGATGATGAAGCAACTTAAAACCCAAACAACTAAAATAAACAGACAAAACTAAACTCCAAACAGAAATAAAATAAAATTCAATTAAATAAAATATGCAAAGCTTTAGCTGAAACGAAGATAGAATGCTTATTTTATTGAAAACAATGCAAAAAAGAACCAAGAATTTCTTTCAAGTGTACGTGATTGAATATAAAAATACAAATTTAGAAGACCGAGTCTATTACCAACAAAATATTCGTACTAGTAAAACAAAAACACAAATTTTAACATGAATAGACGGACAAACGTACAAAGTAGTGCCTCTACACCCAGAGAAAAACAATGTTTAAATATGGTCACCTCCAACAAAACTATTTTTAAAGAAAATTGTAAACATAATATGGTTAAATTTAACCATACTATTATCACCGACAACCAAATTATGGTTAAATGTGTCCTCCATCAAGAGGGCACAACCAAATTATGGTTGTCTCCGAACATGTTTTGGTTAATAATAACTAAATTTTGTTTAACACTTATAATAGCATGGTTGGTTTTCAACCATAGCATGTTGCTCTTGGAAAAGAGGAAAATACTATTGTTAATTTAAAAACAAATTATTGTCATATTTAACCATTACATGTTTAGAGGCAACCATAATATAAATATAAATATAAACATAATAAAACCATGACTTCATGATGGAGGACACATTTAACCATAATATGGTTGTCGGTGATAATAATATGGTTAAATTTAAACATAATATGTTTAAAATTTTATGTAAAAATAGTTTTGTTGGAGGTGACCATATTTAAACATATTTTTTCTCTACGTGTATAAGCGCTAGATAAAAGTAGAGGTGGTAGTAGTCAGTATGACTAAAATATGCCAGCAAATAAGATATAAATTTGTCTTAATTAAATATCGAATAAAATAGTTGGAGGTGGTTAATAAGACAAACATGACGATTCGAATGCTGTTGCGGTAGATGATAATATATACATTTATTTATTTGTGTAAGTTTGTTTATAGATACAAACATCCGAATTGCGATTGTGGTTCACTATTAATCGGTGATAGTGAAACATTAGTTTTAATTTATGGATTACAGAAAATTATTTAAAAGCTTCTAAATACCACTAATAAATTTACGGTTCTTTACAGAAATATTTTTATTTAGAATTTCCTTTCATTGAAATTCTTTAACATTAACTAATTTTTTATAAATACTGTGAGATCTGTTTCCCAATCAATGCCATTTAAATAATATTTCTCTAAATTTTAATTTAACTCAAATAAAATTAAGATTTAAAGAAACTTCAGAGCAAAAGTAACTCAATAAAATTTTCTAAAATTTGATAGCAGACTACCGATTGAATTGAGGACAAAAAATTATTCTCATAATTCGAATATTGAAGTTTACAAAATTAATTTTAAGATCAATTTCCGGTAAAAGAGGCTCGAACTGGAAACAGGTCGATTGCCTGAGGATTTATGAATTTTTTCAGAGACGTGGTGGCAGAATTTTAAAAATTTTTTACTACACAAAAGCGCAATAAAATTTCATGGGAACAAAATTTCTACTTGTTGAAAAAATCATTTCAACCAAGGCTCAGCTTAATAAATACAATGGGAGCTCTACGCTATCAATTTCAATGGTAAAAAGAGGTTAACTATCTGCCTGTTTGTAGAACGCGAGCGCACAAATTTTGAAATTTTGTTTTAAATGTAAGTTAGGCGAGTCACTTTTGCGCTCGCGTTCTACAAACAGGCAGTAAATTTAGTTGCAATCGTACTTGAAGTCTCTACAGATTAAAAGTACAAGAGATTGTGGAAGCCATAGTCATTACACATGGCTAAGTGAATGATCACTTGGATATGAGAAAGCTTTCCGCAAGATGGTGCCGCGTTTGCTCACAATCAACCGCAAATGCAATCGTGTGTACACTTCGCATGAGTGTTTGGCGTTGTTCAACCGCAATGTGGACGAGTTTTTGGGCCGTTTCGTAACCGAGGATCCACTACAACAGACCCAAAAAGCAGGCAAAACAATGCATTTCTCCGGGTGAATTGATGTGAATACACGCGTTATAATCCACATTGACTACGTGCAAAAGAGTTAAACAATCAATGGCGAATATTATGCCAACATATTGCTCAGTGTTCATGGCAAAAATCTATGAATTAGGCTACAACTTGGCTATTCTCCCCTATTCATGGGATTTAGCACCGAGTGACAATTTCTAGTTTCCAAACCTAAAAAAATGGCACAGCAGGAAGATATTTGACTTCTTAAGATGCAAGTTTTTTTCATATGACTCGTCAACTTTTGAAGTGACATGTAATTGTGCATGCCTGTCATGCATAGATTTCTGACACAGCTGAAGAAAATAGAGCAAGCTCTAATTGGAATTTTGTTAGATGACTTTGCATCTGACTTTTACAGAAGCAATGTTATAAAGGTAATACACGACATGTTTGTATTTTGCATTTTTTGGAAGGGATAACAAAATTGGAGAAACGTTCGACGAACTGTTTAAAATTTAAAAAAGACTACGTTTAAAAATAAAATGATTTTTAATAAAAGCAAAAACCTTAAAGTCAATTTCAAACAAATTTATATTGAAAAAATAATTTTTAATAAAGTCAAAATCTTTGCATTTACATTTTATTCAGTGTTGTTAAACGAACTTGTCTAAGTTTTTAAGCTATAATTCGATTCGTGTCGTTTCTATAAACACCATCATAAAATTGAGCGGTATCGAAATAATTCTCGATTTGAAGTTTATTTCAATCACGAAGGCCCAATCACAATGCCCCAAGCTGTGAATAATTGTCAAAAACAGTGGCTACTCTGCATGACAATATGCCGGATCAAAACTTAATGCAAGAAACATATTTTATAAATTATCTACAACTTTTAAAAACATTTGAGGCACGATAAACCTGTCAGTACAGCAAATTTTTAATCGTAAGTAAAGTTCGAAATCGCATCCTTTGGAATTACTTTCCTGTTTAAAAAGAGAGTAATGAATTTTGATACAGGGGTTATAAAGTTCGTCAGTCTTCTTAAGTTCTAACCGCCTTAAGCTGTAAGATGTCCAATATGTTATTGCATGAGTCTGGACTGATCTTGCAGATTGCAAATATTTAATGTAAGATCATTATTGAATTGCCTAAAATTAATTGCGGCTAACCAGAGATCCCATCTGGTTGCACGGGAGTCAGTTCCCACAGCGTCACGGCACCGAACTGACTTTTGATTGAGGCCTCTGTTAAAATGCTTCTGCGGGAAACGCTTTCTGTCTTTCAGGAAGATTATCTTTGCGAAAGTTTCAAATTTCCGTTGAAAAGATACTATCGGGGATCACCAAGTGGTTAAGATCCACTATGGAGTAGGGCCAAGGGCAGGTATCCATGTTAATCTTTTCCTCAGCTGTACATTAAAATAACCTTAAAAAAACAATTACTTTACAAATTTATGAATTCTGAAATACAGATCAAATTTTAAACCACTACAAAACTTTAAAAAAGCTCATAACATAAATTATGTTCAAACGAGAAATTTCAAAATCCTCTAAATTATTAACTTTGGCTCACTTTAATTCAATTAAATATGAAAATTTAAGTCAGTCATGGAAGAGGATAGGCCATACAGTATTTTGTAGGGTGTGTAACTTTTTTTTTTGCATAATTTAATAAATAAATTGAATTAAACAACTACAAATTTTAATCGAATACTAAATAAATGACTTAGATTTCTAGTTGAGGAAGAAAGAAATTAAATAAAATCAACAGAATTGCCTGCACGAATATCAGACAGGCTGGTTGTTAGTTGGCACAAGTTGTGGGCGGACTACGACAACAAATTGAAAAATAAACAAACAACAAAAAACAGGCAACAGCAATGAAGAGGACAACAAAATGTCTAAAAGATTAACGATGATTACGTTTTTTTTCTCTCCAACAACACAAGTTGCTTTTTTTCTCGTCTTATTTAACTCTAATGAAGCAGCATTTCTTTAACTCAAATTTAAAACAATACAGTTTCTGTTATTAAGAAAAACAAAATAAATTATAATTTATTGTTGATTAAATTTTAAACATTTCTCTTATCGTAAGAAACTCATTTAGAAAAGGCTTCCTTAAAGCAAAAAATTTAAAAAAAAAAAAAAAAAAAAAAAAAAAACAAAAGAAGATTGAATTAATTAAATTAATTTTGCGCTAAACTTAAAAAACAATTGGCCTTTTACATTTCCGCGCATGAAGAGATGAGAGTCGAATAGAGCGTGCGTTATAAAAATTTAAATCAAAGTTACCGTTAAGCACTATTTAAAATGGAGGACTTTTAAGTCTTTCTCACAACTGTGATAATTAATATGACTTGTAATTTGCATTGCGCGTAAGGTATTTTTCCTCTCCTGTTTAAAACTCATACACAGTTTCGGCAAAAATGTACATAAATGTAATGTACATAGATTTATAGTCTGTTAATTCTTCAAAAGTTTAAAAGCTCCAACTCATACAGTTTTGCAAAAGGACGAAAATTATTGTTTGCTTTGTTTTTATTATAAACTTCTATTGTACCTTCCAGACCATCATTTTATAAAAATCGATACAGAGGTTTAGGTGTCTATATATGTACATACTTACATATATATACTATTTTTTAACTGAAGTGCAAATCAAATAGTGTTTTTATTTTTAATACATAAATATTTTGGTTAACCTATTGCATTAAGTTATTTTATTTTTACATTTTGGTTAAAAAATGTTTTTTTGGTCGTGGCAACACTGTCCATGACCAAGGTTGCCAACTCAACAGTTAAAAAAAGGCTATAAATGCAACCAAAAATGGCTAGATTTTTAATATTATTAAAATCTGAATTATTTAGGAATTAAATATGTAACGCTTTTTTCAATTTAACACATTAATGCCATCATCAATCTAGAAATAACAATGAAGAAGAGGATTTTGTCTCTCCAAGAATTTCAGGAAGAAATGTTAAGCTAAGAGTTTAGATAATGAATTAAATTTAAGGAAAAAAAATATGAATTAACAAATAAAAAATGTTCATTATGTTCCACATTGTACAACAATCAGGGCTGCCAGATTTGACGATTTATCGTAATTTTGACGATTTTTGGTTCCGAAATTATCAAAGTGCCGATTTGCTGATTTCTTTCTAAAGTCACGATTTTATTCAGTCTTCAAAATAAGACAATTTTTAATCTTTTGATGTTTGCTATTAGGCAGCACAGAAAAAAAAAACATTTTTGTAAACAAGAAAGCTTAAATTTTTATATTCATCCCTATTGTAAATAAAATTATACTAGAAATTTTTGCTCTTTTCCATAAAAAATAAAATTGTATGGGCAAAATCAAAATTTTGAGTCAAGTCAATTTAAGTAAAAATTCGTACCAAAACCTTGATTTTAAGAATGAGAGTTCACTCGTGTAGGGAGCAGGTGAAGTTATAGACTGATTTGGCTCATTTTTAACATTTAATACTCCATATATATGAAAAATGTTTTAACCAAACTTTATCCTTCAGTAATGCAGAAATGTTCTTCTCCTAAATGTCTACAAATTGATCTAAGAAAGGAGAGAATTATCGAAAAAATAACGGTAATACAGATGCTTGTGACGCTATGACCTCTCGTAACAAACTTGAGAAATTAACATCAACAAGGTCACATTTCAGTTTGTGTTTGGCATTCCTCTTGTACATGTGGTTTTCTTTGTAGCAAAAAAGAAACATTTGATTTTATAACTGTATTTTAGTGAAAGATAAGGTAAAAAAATAATAGGTTGGAATCTTAAAAAGGCTCTCCTGTAAAGTTTCAAATTTTGAGTTGTGGCGGTCTTGCACGAAATGAGCGATATATACTTTGTAGGGCCTAATATTAATATTGTAGCAATTACAAAAGAAATGGCAAATTTATATAAAAACGAACTTGTATATATACCAACCCTTTGTATACAAATTTGAAAACGGTATACAAATTTGAAATTTTTTAGAAAATGGCCCGATTGAAAGTATCTTTTATTTTTAAGACTTTGAAAAAAACCTTAGATTATTATAATATAGTAATTAAAGGTTAACAAGCAAATTTTTTATGAAAAATTTCCTTAACAAACGTTTGTTAAATTTAACAAACAATTTCATAAACATACGGGGGTATATGTATGTATATTATATGTTTTTGTTTTAAATAAAAATCGAACAAATTTTGTTTAAAATCTAAATTAAAATTGTCCGATTTTTTAAACAGAAAAAGACGATTTTTTATTTGTTCTTAGGAAATTGACGATTTTTTCACAATTTTATCTGGCAGCCCTGATTACAATCCACATTTACAAAACTTTCAGAATAACGTTTGAAAGCAAGTTGAAAATAAATGAATTCCTAACTTTGAAAATAATTTCCCATATTTTGTTGAAAATACAATATTTTTCAAATAATTTTTAAACGTTTGTTGCGAACTTCACACGTATGTACACAGTTTTAAGATATAAGGTTTTTTGTTTTGTTTTGAAAAAGTCACGCCTCCAGTCGTTTTCCTATGGTTACGGACTAACAATATAACTGCGATTTTATAGTAATCTGCGATTTTAGTCAGTATCCTAGTTTGAAGTCTAAGGCCCCTATTACGTAATTAAGACAACTGGTTGTGATGAGTTGTAATTTTTTAATGTTTTTGTTCGCCGCAATATAGCAAAGTTGGTTTAATAATATAAAAATGAAGAAATTACAACTCAACTGAGTTGAGTTGTGAACCGTAATAGGGGTCTACGTTGCAGCTATACATCCGGAGAGTGCTGGAAACAGCTGGCTTTTTTATACTACAACTTATACGAGCTATTAACAAATACCGCCAGAAATATTCGTAAAGATTCTGGTTAAGGTTATTATACATATTTACTACGCTACGCAAAAATTTAAAAAAATTCGGAAAAGTTTGCAAAAATAGCGAAAATTTGCAAAAAAAATTTATATTTCAAACAAGCCATAAAATTGATTAAATAAAAATCCCTTAAACCATCAGGAACAGCAAAAATTCGGTAAAAAAAAACTGCCAAATTAGCGGAAATTCGCAAAAATTTAGTAACAGCGGCATGATAGCAAATTCTAATATTTATTAAAAATCGTTAAAGCCGCAAAGAAGCAAAAACTTGCAGGAAAAAATCGATTATATCGCGAACGTGGCTAAAATTCGTGAAAAGTTGCAAAATTGGATATAAATTCTAAAATTTATTTGAAATCGCTAAACTTTTTTCCCCCCTATGCTAGTCCCGCGAAGCTCTACGCTTGACTGCAGGGAAATTACGTACAAAGCGTTAAAAAAAAATTAATTATAATGATGAGGAAACACTTTTTCTCAGGTTTTAAAAACAGGGCATTCCATATTTTCATAACTTGTGTTTTGTTCTCGTCAAATACTAATTGGCATTATTAAAGGGTTGGCAAATTTTATACATGCACCTTTTCCGAAGGAAATATTTTTTGTGTTGTAAAGAAAACATCATAAGTGTTTTTCTGAATGACACCGGTAATATTTTTATCTATAATATGAATATTTGACTCAAATTCTCCAAACACTAGCTGGGGCTTGATCTTTATATTAGAACACATTAAAAGTCTTAAGCTTTATTATAAATTATTTAAAACTTCATTTTTAAATACATATAGGCATTTTCCATTCAGAAGAATTTTATTGTAATTTAAGAGTCGACATAAAAATGTATTTTTCATTAACGGCAACGCTGTTGGTGCAGATACCACTTTTCCATATACGACGATATACAAAAATAAATAATTGTATCTGATCTGGCATGTTAGATAATTTTGAAGAATTAAAAAGACGACGGCAGAAGCGATTTAATGCCAATTTTTTTTTGTAGTTTTTTGTTCGTTTTTTAGCTTTAATTAAAACGGTTAGCAACTAAATGGCAAAAATACAAAGAAAAACGAAATTAAATAAGAAGTAATAAAAAACCAAATTAATAGTTTAAAGTCTGTTTGTTTTTATGCTTATAACCCTTCGAAGGCTGGCCCAATTTGCAAAGAGCTTCGGGTCTTATACACGTAATACACATCCTTTTGTGGTCGATTGGCCGGTGAATCGTACAACGCATTACAAATGCACTACTCCTTCTTTCTTCCTTCCCATTACTTATTTTCCTAGTTGTAACATAATGCAATGCATTAGTGTTGATCACTCAAAAAAAAAAAAAAAAAAATCGAGTCTACTTTGACCCATTCTACGTTTAAAGTGTTAAACTTATGTTTAGCTTTGTTTTCCAACTCTTCTTATGCCTGATTGACTTGACGGTCTTAATTTTCTTTTCATTTCAATAATAACTATTACATCATTTGTAGTGGCAGTCAACTTCTATCGTCATCTTCAGCATTCATTGCTGTTGTTGTTGTTCTCATTGCTCAAATGTTTAACACCCATTACACTTCACATACCAGGGATGTACTATCTTAGACAAAGCGGCCAAATAGTTGCAATCATTTTTTTAATGCATTTAATATTAAGGAGAATTTTAAAAGAAAATAGAAATATTGTTAACATTTTATTCTGCAATTAAATCAAATGAAATCCTATTTTTTTTAATTTTAGTTAAAAAATGTGCGGTGTTTTTTACGTTTTAATATTACTCTATGTTTTTAATATTACTTGACTATTATTTCATGACTATTTAAGGTCCATTTGCACTATTCTACAAATGCTTAATTTGCATGGGATTTTGTCAGAGCAAAATCCTTCCTTCTTTTCTTGTGCTTCTGTAAAACCCAGTGTTGAAATTTCGTGTGTAGTTTCCTGAATTGGGTTAAATTTTTAGTGGCGTGGGAAGAGTGCGGGTAATTTCATTTATGTGTACATAAGTTGTAATTTTAAATTCTTTCAGGTTAAATGCAGATAAAAGTTTATTTTTACAAGTAAATTAATCTTTATCTGATCCGATATAGATAGTAAAATATTACTTTAAGGATATAATTAATATATATATATATATATATATATATCATCATATAGATCATCGTAGAAAAAGCTACATTACCTGCGTCCCATTAGCCTAGGGCAATGGCAGACAATACGCTCAAGGGTCTAGAGCTAATCCACTTCTTCGCACAGAAGTCCGAGATGCCCCTACAAAATTTTATTGAATATGTACCCGATAAATCAATGACCTATGATGACACCTATTCTGATCATCAGGCTACTATTCCTAATTCTCTGGAGTTGGCTTTGTCTACCTTAGACCAGTGTCCTAGGCTTCTGGCGTTCAATCCCAATACTCCCCTATTTTCTTTCCAAAATAAACTTCCTGATGAATGTGTGAACTCTGAACCGCGCAAGTCGTAATTCTCTATATTAAAGTGTAAAGGACCTTTAGTAGTAGTTCAGAACTTTATAGTTGGATATAAAAATTTCAAATACATTTTGTATACATAGCATTTACTTATTTTTTAATAACAGGTATCAAATATGTACACTTTTACACGATTCTGTGCCCATGTTCTGTAACTCCAGCGACGAGAAACTTTTCGATTGAAATGTGAGAAATGCCATAAATTGAAACAAACAGCTGTTTTTCTCTCTTAACTGTGTCTGTAACATTTTTGGCGAGTAAAAGCTGTCACCTAAGGAAAGTACTCGCCAATTTACAGAAAAATTGTGTCTGTAAAATTGTTGTGAGAAAGTTCCCGCTTTGAATTGTCAAATAAACTCACGCATAAAAACGGGGTGAGAAAAACGTTTAACACTAAAAAATAAATTAAAAATGCAAAATGCAATGAATATGAACACGGAAGAGATAAGTATTTTGTTCTTGGTAGATTTTTTCATTGTTTAATTATTTTGCTTTCGGCTTCGAGTGGAATATTATGAAATGTATAACGTAACGACACTTTTTTTTCACTTTTCGAGAAACGATGGAACATTTTGCTTCACATGTTTTCGATGCTAGAAGTTCTCACCAAAGTTACAGAGCATGGATACTGATTCGTTCAAAACACTATCGAATTTTAATGTATTAAAAATATACAATTCGGTGTTTTTAATTTATTTTTTTTTTAAATAAAAGCCTTTCAGAGACTTTTAAATCTATTTTGAAATTTTTTATATTAATTTTGTTTATGATATTCAAAATTTTCGGTTCTTGAATTTCATTTAAAAATAAAATTTTAATATAAACAAACAAATATTCAAAATGTTTATCTAGTGTTTAAAAAATGACCACTTGTTTTTTTAAATTTCCCTAAAGATTTTTAAAAAGTAATCAATTAGAAACATTTGAAATGCAAATCAAATAAAAATTAAATGTATTTATGTATATGTATATTAGTGTGTCCCATTAAAAAAAAAAATTTTGGGGATCATTCTTAATTTGAATACTCATAAGGCTAAGAATTTTTGAGATTTTTTTCCGATTTTTCGGAGGTGGTTTAGAGGTCGCGCAAATTGATTTTGTACCAAAAATCGACCTTTTTGAGTTTTTTTTAATTTCGGTTGAAAATTGGTAAAAAAATAGATATTTCTTCAGCTTCTGAGTCAATATTCTTAAAGAAAATTTTCCGATCTTTAATTTTATGTGCATAAATAATAAGTTTCGTCAGGGATTTTCCACATTTTGATACATTATATATGTATCAGTTTTTCGTAAATTTTCAGCAAATATGAAAAAAAAATGCTTTATAACTTTTAAAATTTGTATTAAGACTAAAAAAACTAATGATGCAGTTTAAAAGATTATGAAGTTTTAAATAAATTAGCAAAAAAAAAATGAATTTTCTCTCACCGTTCTCGAGTTATACCCTTTTAAAGCTTTGTACACATTGTATGAAATGTATAATACTATAAGGTGTGAACTAGGTTTGCATTGCTTTAAACTTTAAATAATTGGATTTAGAAAATGTTTTACAAATAAAATAATAGTTACTTACCAGTCATACATAACAATAACATATGTAATTATTACAAGAAGTCCCGTCTTTTTAATTAAAATATTTTGTTAATCTGAAGTTTTATTGCTCCGGTAAGTTGAAATTATCATAAAGTAGTCCAAGAAATATTGGGTAATATTTTTATAAAATAGATATGCCTTTGTCGAATACAAGGAATGTGTGGTGTGTGGGCAAAATGATTGATGACCTTGATACTGCCAAACCGCCGACAAAAAATTCATAATCTTTTAAACTGCATCATTAGTTTTTTTAGTCTTAATACAAATTTTAAAAGTTATAAAGCATTTTTTTTCATATTTGCTGAAAATTTACGAAAAACTGATATATAATGTATCAAAATGTGGAAAATCCCTGACGAAACTTATTATTTATGCACATAAAATTAAAGATCGGAAAATTTTCTTTAAGAATATTTACTCAGAAGCCGAAAAAATACCGATTTTTAGCAATTTTCAATAATAATTCAATAAAAGTCAAAAACGCTAGATTTTTGGTACAAAATCAGTTTGCGCGACCTCTAAAGCACTTCCGAAAATTCTGATAAAATTCTCAAAAATACTTTACCTTATGAGTATCCAAATTAGGAAAGATCTTCCGAGAAAATCCAAATTTTTATTTTTTTTGGGACAACCTAATGTATATATGTATAAGGTCAATTCAAAGCAGTTTCATAACAGTTGTATATCATATTAATTTATAATTTTATTATATTAAAAAAAATATACTCGGTCTATACAAATGTTTCTATAACAAATATATGCGGTATTCACCCTTTGTATTAAGTGTACGACTCTGTTATATTTAATACGATTTTATACTTCAAAGTTTGAGTGTTTTTTTCGTTTGCCTTGAAAATTAATGAATTTGCTGAGTAAAAGAAAGAGACAGATAAAGTTTCTTCAACTGTTTTGTTCTGGTAAATTCACACACTTTGTTTACTACTGATTTTTGTGGGATTTTTTAACCACAGCATAGTATATTTTAGTCTAATACATTTTGTTGTTGCAGTATTGTAAATGTTAGTATTTTTACTAAAATTATAAGATTAACAAGGTATACAAGGGACTCTACTATCAAGGGTGAATTCCGCTATAGATTTCTAATAGGTAAATAAAAAAAATCTTCAATATAAACTTCTGAATCAAATATACATAGGTATATAGTTTTTCAACATTGTGAAATGAATTAGAAAACCTTTTAAATTATCAAATAATCTCTTTCGATTTATAATTTTCTAAAGCACAAATGAAGAATTCTAAAATAGGTACAATTTGATATTTTAAAATACAATTGAAATTTTTAATTAAAAAATCTCGTAAAAGGGCCAAACGTTGCCCGCGATTGCATTGAAGGAAATTAAAAGTTGTTTGAAATATATCAACTGTTAAAAAAAAAGAAATAATAAAGTTTATGTGATCAACACACTCCATTGTATTTGAACGAGCAGAAAAATGATCCGCTATAACACCAAAATTAACACCAACGATCACAAATGGAAGTATTAAATATTAAATTGGGCATTAGCGTGTTAAAAATAAATGACAGTCATAAGACAGACAAGAGGTTGTATATTTTCTAGTAATAACAAAATATAAATGCACTTTTAAAAAACGCCTTCACTTCTCTGTGAAGTTTGTGAATAGTTAAATAAGAAGCGGTGGTAGTAATTTGATCAATTTTAAACATCAGAAGTCTAAATAGCTTTAAGCAATAAGTTGTGCATGATACCAAAACCGATGAAAGATGTAGATATGGGCAATTGAGGTAACCAGAAAAAACATTTATTACAAAATTCTGTGTAACATTTGTAGTGTTTGAAGATAGATACTGTTTGAAAAAAATGTGTTGTTATTGATGACATTATGACTTTCTTTAATATTTTTATTACTCGTATTTTCACTAGAGTGCTCCTAAAAAAATAATTAAGCCAGGGGGAGCCATTTCAATTTGCCATGAATTTCAAATAATGTTAAAGCTACAAATACATATTTTAGAAAGGGGTTTCTGCTCATTTGTAAAAACATTTCCGATAACAGAAGTAAATCGTATACTTTTTGACCGATTAAACAATCATAAAGGAGGAAAACGTTTCGACTGGACATTAAATGGCGGCATAATAAACATTTTAAACTACAAGTTGTTTAAAACAGCATACATTTTAACAGGCGTTATGATGATTTCGGGGACTTATCTCACCCAAAGATATAGGCCTCTATTACGGTTCACAACTCAACTCAGTTGACTTGTAATAACTTCATTTTTGTACTATGGTTTACAACTTTGCTATATTGCGGCGAACAAAAACATCAAAAAATTACAACTCATCAACCAGTCGTATTAACTGAGTTGAGTTGTGAACCGTAATAAGGGCAATAACTTTTATATTTCAGGTTGTTCTTTTCATTTTAACAATCATTCTGATGGAAAGGTCTTTACCGATCAAAATATTACGCACTTGCTGAATTCTCAAAGGACTATATGCCAGCAATCTCTCAATATATGTCCTCCGCGATTTTTATTCGAAAAGAATAAATTTGAAACATTCTTTCACATGCTAAGAGTTCTTTATCTGGCATGCAGAGATTATAACGCAAAATACACCACGTACTGGAGTTCTCGACCAATTAACTCTAGATATTCCCTGGACATCCAACAAATTGGTCGACGAATCCCAGAAAAATTCCAGATCTAATATACTTGCTAAAAGTGGAAACAGAAATATCTTTTGACTTATCTTTAACTTTTTCCATTTCCCAGTTATTTTTATATATTTAGGAAAAATAAGGAAGACAAAATAACGTGCTAAAAATACATCGTCAACCAGATCCACAAAAAAAAAAACTCGTTTACAGTGAAAAAGATATAGATAAATGTGTTAATGACTTAATTTTAGTTGAAGCTCCGGAGCACCATTGAGAAAATTGTTCTTGAAAAGAGATTTCTCAGAAGAGTGACAACAAAATAAATCACCTGGAGGCTGCCCGCTACTGTTAAAAAGCTTAGTATAATACTTCATAAAGAAGAGTTCGCATAAATAAAAAATATATTGAAAGTCTTCAAAATACAAGACACACAAATGTCTCCCTTTGAAAGGCTACAACAAATTATTAAGCCACCGGTAGAGGCTGCAGAGAAGGCTATAGCATTAAAGCGCAGTCTTCCAACCAAATATCCCAACAAATAGTTTGTTGCAGAAATAGGAAACGCTCGTAAATGCATCTCTGCGCTGCATCAGTGATTTCAAATGTTTATATATACCCAATAAAAATGCTTCCATGTTGCGAAGCACTAATGGTTCATTTAAAAAAGTAAGCACACATTTATGCGCTACGCAATAAGACGAATTCTTAATAAATAAAAAAAAAATATATATAAAAAATTTGAAGAGCCACAACATTCCCTTACTACGAAGCAGGTTTGTAAGGGAGCATATAAAAGAGTAACGGTAACAAAGAAGACAGTGTGCAAAGCTGATCGTTACATTCACCAACTTTTATATGCGCTGAATAAAGCGGTTTCTGTGTGGAAAATGTATTGCTTCAAAGTGGGAACTCGCCATATAAAATTCATGTCTTCCGTAGGATATATGGCAAACGAAACTTTTCCGTTTCTCCCTTACACACCTGCTTCGTTGGAAGCTCCATTTTTTATTGGGTATATATATCAATGAAGAAGATGTGGACCAAAAATTGTCAAATACTCCACAAAAATAATAGTCACACAATAAAAAAAATTATAATTACTTTTTTATCGGCATGCAAAACAGTTTGCTTTTATGATGCAGCGCAGTGATGCATTTACGAACGTACCTATAATTAATGATTCGGAAGATCATAAAATATCAATAAGCACAACATCAGAGGGGTATGAATAATTATCACCATCCATTAATACGAACATTTCTTATGAAGGCATTTTTTCGGCTGAGCAGAAGGTTATCTCTTTGGGTATGACAAAGTAAGGCAACGCTTGCACTATTTTTTTCATACCCAGAGGAGAAAATCCTTCCGCACCGCTGGGGGATATAGTTTTTTTTTCGCAGACATTTGTATGTGAATTTTTATTAAAACATTTAAATTTCTTTTTATTTAGGGTTTTTTAATTGGATTTTATTAAAACATTTAAATTTCTTTTTATTTAGGGTTTTTTAATTGGAATTTTTGCCATTATTTATATAAATTAAAATTTTTTAAGCTGGGATTTATTTTATTTTATCTAGGATCTTTTTAATTGGGAGTTTTTTGTTGAGACTATTTTATTTAGGAGTTATTTCATGGCACTATTAATTATCTAAACATAATTGTATACCAAAAGTGGCATATTTGGTGAATTTATGAGAGCTTATATCCCATTCAAGTGTTTGGAGGGAAGCTAGGAAAAATAATGGACTGATTCTCACCAATTTTCAGTAGCTTTGTCTTTAAACCTGAAGAATCTTATACGCCAAATTTCGTTTAATTGTCATATTTTGTCTAGATTCTAGAATTTTGAAGAAGATTATGCCGGTTCTTTATGAGAGCTATAGTAAATTGTGGATTTAATCTAAAATTTCGTCAGGTTATTAACAAAAAAGTTATTTGTATTGTATTATGGGATTTATGCTGGTTCAAGAGACTTTTAAAAATAACTAATATAGAAGCTGTTGCAAGTATGCGGTTTTAAGAATATTTGTACCGTCATTTTACTTATCATGGAGACCGGTAAACAATTTTATTTTATGATTTTATTCTATAATTTGAACTCTGACTTATTTTGCCACGATATAAGATTTTTAAGTTAAGTTCAAAATAAACTAAACAAAACAATTGTGAAATTAATTCTCGGACTTACTTCATTTTAATTTGGCCATTATTTTGACATTTGAATTATAAATGGCTTTTATTAAAATAACAATCAACCGCTATTATGATGCATGCAACTGTGAAAACGTAAGGAGTTTCAATAAACGTATCACGATAATAAATGAGAGTTTATGTTACGTTTTAATTGGACGAAAATTGTTTTAAATCGTAGACAACTGAAACAAAACTCTTAATCAAAACAATAAACTAAGCAAAATAATGTTAATTACTGCTATTTTCGAAACATAAATGTTTAAGTTTAAACTTGTATTTGCATTCATACTCGTATATTTATTTATGTTTATGTTAATTCAACAACCAAACGAATAAACAATCAATGTTGTTGCTGCACAATGTTTTGTTTAATTAACGCACAATTGCCACTTTCTTTTGCCACTCTAGTCAATGACTGCTGCCACTTTTACTCTACATGTACAACAGCAACTACAACAAACGTTTCATATAAAAGAATAGAAAAAAAAGAAAAACAACAAAACCCAAACAAAACTTGGCATGTAGTAGACATGGATTTTTTTCTTCTTTCTATCTTCTCAATTTAAGCGTTTTTTTTTCAATTTTTGGTCCACAAGACATAAAAAGTAGGAAAAATAGCTTAAGATGGACAGACACTGGCACCGCACCTCAAATTGCCCGCCTGTTAGCCTACTATTCTCTTGGCTGTGTATCTGTCTATCTGTCTGTTTTTGAATGTCGGCGAAAAAGTCATTTCGTGCAGTAAGTAAGAGCATCAACGGCAACAGTGGAAATAGAAAAGTGAAATAATACAACAAAACACAACAACATTGCAGCAACACATCAGATCTCAACAACAAGTGTAACACACTAATCTAACCCAGTTTTCTTCCATTTGATCAATTGCAATGTCTACTGACAGACAAACAAACACACATGTTTACAAAAATATACAAATACCTACAGATACAGATACCGATAGATAATTATGATAATGATACCGATGATATTTGAGTATTTAATAAAAGAAAACTGCAAAAGAAATATTACACGTTGCACTTACAGTAACAATTCAATTCACCGCAATAATTGTAACAACAACATCTTCTAATAAATAATAATTGAAAAAAATACTCTTATAATTGAAAAGCAATAATAACAATAAGAAAAAAGAAAACAAACAAATCAAAAGAAAAAAATATGTATAGAAAATTTTATCAAATCCAAGTAAAAACAATAAATAATTGCCGCAATGTATTTACAATCTTACAGGCATGTTCACACAAACATGCTCACATACTATCAATCAGTTTGCAACACTTTTTATCAGTCTACGAGGTATGTTGCAAAAGTTGTTAATAAATATTTGACACAAACAAATTAACGAGATTAGAAATTTTTAAAAGTATTCTTCTTAATAGAAAACTTCTCTAGATATATTGAATTTGTAAAAAGATTTCAAAGTCTGCTAAAAAAAAGTAATTAGGGTATTCACAAGGTATTGTATCAAGTCATATTGGCATAATATCCCAATATTTTACAATGGTTTAACAAAAATTGTTTTTGTATTTCAAACAAAAATTGCTAAAATTACAAGACTCTCTATGCTGTTTTTATCGTTTTGTGATAATAATGAGGATAATCTGAGTCAAACGACCAACTATTTAGGGCAGCCGGTTATAATATTTGTCAAAAAATGCGAAAGTGTATGTTTTGTTCTGCGGCTCTTCATATATAATGTATGTATGCATTATGTACATAAATATGCTTTAAATTATTCGCAATGTTATAACTTGACATTTAATTAACTAATACAAAATCGAAACAATCGGCCATGTTCTAAAAACGAAATCACGTAAAATTGAAATCGATGAAAATTATCATTTGAATTTTTGTAAAAATGAACGTAGTGATTCCTGATTTCAAAATTAGTTTAGGTAGAGGAAAGTGGTCCTCCAAGTATGTATATAGAAAAGGAAATATTTTTATGAACTTTGAATACGGAAGAGTTTCCAAAATTGGTTCGATTTCTGTTTCGGTTTCCAAAACATGCCCGAAATTAAACGAAAAAATTTTGTTTGCATACTTTAGCTGACTGACAGTCGCCGAACGTTTTTGCACTAGCAGCCGTCCGAAAACAATTTAACATTTTTATTTTGTATGTGTCAAATTTTTTTATTTCCATTAAATTGGAGGTTAGATTTTATTTACTTAATTAAAAAATTGAATTTAATTAAGAATTTCTTTAAACTAAGCCAAAGTGTAACGTATGCGTATCAATCCTACCAATTGTTTTTTCGTTTCTTCTTGGTATTCTGCCATCAAATATTTATAATTCGAAATAGCGCACACAATTATGAGGGGCTGCTCACAGCAGTCATACTTTTTGACTACCTTGTAAATTCCTTAAATATATCTTTTAAGGGGCAAATTACTAGCTATGATGAGTGCATTATTACACATAGATTGCAAACAATGCCTCTGTTTGACTAGTAAATGGTGGTTGCTATAACCAGATCGGACGTATAAAGTAATTTATTATTATGACTAGGGCGTGGAATTTCATGCAATTTCATATAATGTTTAAGAATGCATATAAATTCGCACATTAAGTCAGTTTTTGCTGAATAAAAGACACATTTTATGCATTATTCGTATGATTTTTGGTGTTATCAAAATCAAAAAATTATAGCACTCAAACAAAAATGTTATAAATTATTTAAAAAAATAAACAAAATTGGGGACGGTAGGGACTTTATTGACATTTAAAAAAATGTTTATTTTAATGTATAAAGTAGCATTTCCGATGTGAAAAATCACCGTTCGTTCAGTTGTCTTTCTGCTGTGTAATTTTCAATGATTTTGCAAGATGTTTTTTGTGTTTGGCAAAAATCTCCCAATTGGTTTCCCAGTTTATGAAATACACACCCTACAATTGGTTCCAGAAAGAGAAAATGCATGGCATGAAATTTGTCAAGAAAAGATTGAATTTCAGCAAAAATTTTTTCAATAAATAAAAAGCTTTTCAATATTACTTTACTTTAACCTAAAGTCTATATAAAGTTCTTAAGTTAGAGGATAGTTCATCATACCCGGTAGGTAAAAGTTAAGTCATAATTAGAGCGTAGAATTTCATGAATTTATTATTGGAAAGATATGATTTAAAAATAGATAAAATATGCGTTTATTATTTAAAGAAAAACTGGAAGAGTACTTACTTGTTTTTTTTTTGTTTGAATTAGAGCGTAGAATTTCATGAATTTATTATTGGAAAGATATGATTTAAAAATAGATAAAATATGCGTTTATTATTTAAAGAAAAACTGGAAGAGTACTTACTTGTTTTTTTTTTTTTGTTTGAAAAATAATAATTCGATGTATGTAGAAATTTTAGCTAATATAAATTAAGTTTACTTTTTGAAAATGTAATGTTTGTAAGGGAATGTAAGAAAGAAAAAATTGACGGTTTATTGTTGTGACTTTGTTGAAGCTTTGATATTGTTACATTTAAGACCAGAGTGTTTTAAAATTCTTATTCACTTTATGGTCTTACTTGTATAATATTTTTAGCTTTTCTAAAGTATTTGGAAAAAGTTTCCTGACGAGCTGGCCTAAGCAACCAGCGAAATGCGCATAGGAACTAGCTTTCCCACAACAATAAATTTCAGTGTTTTCATTTAAAAAATTGGGATTATTAGCACATCACTAATAAATGAATTAATTAATAAAATATTTCATTCCCAAAAATAAAAGTTAGTTTAATTCTATTAAATGTATGTAAAAAAATACAGTAAGTACACTGCCAGTTGTTCTTTAAATAATAAACGCATATTTTATCCATTTTTAAATCATATCTTGAATTTTCCAATAATAAATTCATGAAATTCGACGTCCTAATTATGACTTAAATTTTACTACCGGGTAGGATGAACTATCCCAGTAAAAAAATTTGTGTTTTTTAACGCACTTAAAAGCGAGCTCTTATACAGCAGTAAATGATAACGAATAAAATATACAAAAAAGCTGCTATGGTTTAAGAAAATGCTTGAAAAAAGGCATTAATGACTATTTTATTATATGTAGTTAGTCCTTAAAAAAGCACTTTAGCAGTGCTTAATTTGCATGTTTTGTTATGTTAAAAGAAGCGTTTATTGTCAGCAGAAAGTAGTCCTCCAAACCGGGAACACCCCATACAAAAATCAGGCATCCCATCAGCAGGTTTGAAGCGATTTGAGGTATGAATTCATATATAAAACCTGCTCCTTTTGGAGCACATTTTTTTTACTGGGATGCTCTAACTTATTGCTCACTTTAGGTTAAAGTAAAGTTGTAATAATGAAAAGCTTTTTATACGTCATACAATTTGGCGACGATAACTATTATAATAGCTACTATGTTATGCTTTGTGCTGGTAAGTCCAGAATTGACCACAGGTCCCTTAAAAGCACTCTCCCTAAAATCACTTTAAGACGAAAAATCTCATATAGCAGTATTTATCTAGATAATATTTAACATAAAAAAATTCTATATGACTCTTAACCGTATAACATAATTTTTTTGACGGGTTCATGCTTGCATACGGGTCCGTAATAGGGTATACACTCGAATATATGTCTGTATATACTGGTCGGGCTTAACAAAGTATACTTTCTTATTTGTAGTTGTTTGACTTTTGTTTTTTGTTGTTATTTCTAAAAATACGACTTGAAACCTTTCGCTTTATGCCTCGCATTTTTTCCAACTTTGAGTAAACTCACTCAATCATAATAGTTATCTTTAATTATTATCTTATATCTATTCAATTTAGTACAATTTGATTTTTTATCAGTAATAAACATTTTTTGAACTAAATACTGTGTTTGCATGAATGTTTCCGATTGCGCTAGTGCATGAGAAGAATCCAACATCAGCAACATCATAGTTAATATAAAAACAAATAAATTTACCAGGAAAAGATTTGATTCAATTCAATGGTTAACAATTAAAGAAAAATAATATCTACCTGTTACATTAAAATGTCTGACAGCTGATTTTTAGCCACTACGGAAAACAATTTATGTATCTATATATAAAAAATAATTATCTTTTATTATATGAAATAAATTAATTCTAAAACCACCAAGGGCACTTAATTATAGAGAATAAATACAAAGTACAATAGTACTTGTTGACATCCCTTTTGTATAAATAGAAACAAAATCAAACCCCTCAATCTCTTTTATAGCTTATCAGTAATTGTTATCTTAATATTACACGATACTCAATTTAAATGAAACGTATTTGTTTGATCACCTACTTTTTCACACATTTCAAAAGTGAAAAACAATAATTATACATTGATATGTATATAATACATTTGTCCTTCACACACATTACTCGCATGGCGCTACCCTGCTACTTATTTTTGGGATTATTTCTGACAACTTACAAAAACATAGCCAAAAGATAAAAAAGAAGCAATTGTTTCTTAAAAAGGGTAGGACTTCCCTACACTAAAAAACACGCTAATTATATTAAATAAATTGATCATTCTCATTACAAAAAAAGTAACAAAATTGTACGAAGAAGAAGAACTTTGTATACATATCTCCAGGAATGGTGGCACTATTAAATGAGTGCGTTCTCTCTTATATGTGTCATTTGGGTATAAATAGAGTGACCATATATTTTTAAACAGAAATACAGAGCAGAAGTTTTAGTAGTATGTATTAGTTAAATACTCATTATTACCAGGGTTGTCAGATTGATTTTGATCTTTTTCGCCAAATTCAATGTCAAAAATCGCCAAAATCGCCAAAGCATTTATTTTTTTCGATTTCGACAATAATATATGTATTTTTAGAATAATTAAAAATATTTTTTCATAAATCCCAAAAAAAGTTTGTTCCGTATCCCTAAAATCCGCCAAAAATTCAAAAAAAGTCGCCATATATTTTGTTTAATTTTTATTTAACAAAAAAGGTGCAATGTTTAAAATATTTTATAGAAGTCTACTTAAAGTAACAAAAAAAGGATTTTGCGGTAAGTATTAAACAAATATTGGATGTACAATATATTTGTATGTAGTTGCAGTTCTATTATATAACTAAAACGCTATATAATTCACCAAGAAGACTAACTTGTTGTCTTCTTTTTTGAAATACATTGTGAAGGTAGAAAAGAAATGCAACATGTGCTATTTATATTCATATAACTTTTGGCTCGTAAAAACGTGTCGAAAACTTCATATCGCATTCTACTTCAAAGAACATATTTAGTGAATTTCAATATTTCAATACAGGTACCTGCCGTATCCTTGTAGCTATAAATTGTTGGCCTAAACTGATCTTAATTAGATTGAATATCATCATTACAATTTTCTTTTAACAAACTGTATTTTTTCTATTGTATTTCATTAACATCCAAGGGTAAGTTAGGATTCATAAAAAAATCTTTAAAATATATTTAAAAACAACAAATTTTATTTGATAATTTGTCACATTTTATAATGGAAAAATTTTCATAAACTTTCATTATATTCATTTTTAAAGAATTCTACTTATTACTTCTTTCAAGAGCACATTTAAATGTGAAAAAAAATTTCTCGAAGATTATCTTCATCAGCCATTTCAACATTATTTAGTTTTAAATACTGGTCATACATATGAATGCATCAAATTTCATACATTGAAATACTAGAATAAAAAAAATATTATTTCTTCGTTTTGAATTTAACAAATTTCAAAACAAATAGATGGCTCATCAAAAATAGCCAACAAAATCGCCAACTATTTTATAAATCGCCAAAAAATCGCCATGTCGCCAAATCGAAAATTAGGTCGCCAAAAGAGTTTGAAAATCGCCACGTTTGGCGAGAAATCGCCACATCTGACAGCCCTGATTATTACACAAAAAGAACAGACACACATGAAAAATGTTTCAAAAATCTCTTTCATTAGAGAACGATATCATTCTATTGAATGCAATATTAATATTCTAACGCCTTCATGTTTTTCAAAACATGATTAAGTCGATTTTTGACTTAAGATTCTCTGTACACCTTATTCATATTACTCGCAAGAAGAACTTTCGACTTGGGGACCGGATAAAGTCAATTAAGCTACATTAAGAAAATACATTATTCTAGGGGGCCATTTTCATTGTGACAATCGACCGATTTTAAATTACGTGCAGTTCTTTTATCGCATCGAAAGTTTACTTGATACAAATATAATTAAATTAATATAATTTAACCGCGAGTTCCGTTAAAACAAATGCATTTTTAGTTATTTTATGTAATTCAGTTATTTTATATAATACAGGTTTTACTCGCTTACCCCCCAGAAGAGCCGAATTTCTAAAAAAACAGCTTAAATAAACTACAGTCCGTTACTGTTATAATATTGTGAGTGAACTTTCCACTTGGGGACTGGATAAAGTCAAGTACCAATAACGGAACAAAGCTTTTTATGCACAATATAACCCTGCGGGAAATTTGTGTCAATTGTTCCAACAGACTGGTCTTGGGATTTGTGAAAAAAGAACAAGTACAAAAAGAAAGAACTCATGACCAGTGAAGAAGAACCAATCAATCATTTAACTGGTATATGAAAAACCAAAAGGTAGAAAAGTAAGGAATTAAAGTACAGTATTCACCGGTGGTGTGACAAATTTTTTGGGACTTTCTAAAATTAGGTTCTTAAATTTAGTTCTAGGACTCATTAATACTGTTTAGGCAGTACACTTCACCCCCCAAAAATAATTATAATACAACAAAAACTTTTGGATGGTTCAAGAAAAATTTATGTAATTTTTGCAACTTGACATTTTCAGTATATTGGCCCCATATTAATGCAAAGTAATATTTTGGAACATAAACTTTTAGATCAATTTCTCAAATGTATATTTTATTTCTGACACGTTGTTTGTTCTCACTTAAAAAACGACACAATTTATTAAATCGATCAAGTTTTTTTTACACTTGAAAACAAATTTAATTTTATTAACTATCGAATATGCCACCAGTATGAAATGTATTATTCAGCTCCTAGCAAACAGATAATAGAAACAAAGACAAGAAATTTTTCTATTTTAAATTGTTAATGAAGTCATCGTCTGCATCAGACTTCAAACCATCAATGTTAGTTGCTGTTAAAGTCACATCATTGCAGTCATTGTAATTTTTCATTTTTTCCCATTTCGTTTTTCAACTCGAGTCCATGAAGACTCTTTTTTTATTTTTTGTATTTTATTATTTTCCATTTGCCATGTAAAAGACAACAAATATAAAACACAAAGTAATCGTCATTACTATGCAATTTTATTGTTATTTTTATTTTTATTTAGAAAAAATGAAATGCATTTAACACTGAAGTTGCACTTAATAAATATTTATTAAAAATTCAAACTGAAGACGGACAATGAAATGGAACAAATAATAAATTAATTTTAATAGTGGAAAACTTTGATTTATAAATGAAATGTTAAAATTAAATTTCCGACACAGTGGGGATTTAAAAAAAATTAAAATTTTTTGTTTTTCAACATTATTTGCTCTTGAAGTCATCGACCAGACTTGCAATTTTTGTTGGTGCAATTTTTTAAGATTCTGCTTTAAAATTGCATTAGTGTCCAGATTATTAAGTTATGGTCTTGCCTTTCCTCTTTTTCTTTTGTTGAAAAGTGTGAGAATTATTTCCAGTTTAATTTAAATTATCAGCCCAATTATGAATAAATGTTCCCCTGGAGTTTTTATTTGATGTATGTTTAAAACCAAAACAATTTTTTAAAGTTTGTTTTTCGATAAAGAGGCCGTTTGAATATAAAACAATTGCATAATGCATGAAACCGTGTACCCCTCCGTAATCTATGCACCACTTTCACCAATAAACTGAAGACTTTGACTGAGCATTAAGTAGTGAAGTTGCCTGTTAAAAAAAAAAGTTTTTTGCCTTTGTTGAAAAGTAATTGCATTATATTTTCATTATGATTTACTTCTATTTTGTGGGGTTTAGTAAACAAGATAAGTTAACATAACTGTTCATAACACAACGTTGACGCTCTTATTTAATTATGTCATTTCAGCGTTAGAGGTAAGCGTTAGAAAACGTTACGCGCTGCGCCGGTCCGCTGCATTGTGGATGGTTTGTGTGACGTGGAAAAGACTATTGTGATTTGTTTTGAATGAAAAATAATAAATTGGAAAAGAGGAATGTGTTTGTTGCTTCTAGGACTGCGTTGATTGTCTGGCAACACTACACTGTAGGTAATTTCACACGAAATCTTGGCCAAAAATAAGTTTTTGCACTAACAATAATAATGATTTTGTTTATGACGTTCGATTAAGAATATATCAAAGTAAATAACTGCATTTTAGGTTTTTATAAAAAAAATAATATCAGCTGACTTATGGGCAGTCGAAGTTGACATTTGCAAGTAACGTGCTCAGTGCAGCATAAAGTGTAATTTTGATATAATTTAAAACTTTTTTTTTTATCAATTATTAAACAAAAAGAAGAAAATTGTGCATAATATGGAAAAGAGAGGGGATAGTAAGTAATTAAAAACAACTAAAATTTTCAAGTGGAAGTTATTGCGTTGCACAAGGCATTTTGTTAGCCCTTTACGTATTTTCATTGTGTAGAATTTAAAAAAAATGTATCCGTTAGATTCCGAGATATTCAGTTTTTTTTTTACATTTTTTAAAATAAGGGCAACCCTAAAATTTCAAAATCAAAAAATCCAGCGTTCCTGCATATGAAAAACTCTTAAATTCCATATTTCAGCCATATCGGTCTAAAACTTTGGCGGAAATTAATTTTGGCCTAAAAAGTAACTCAAATTACCTTGTGTGAACTGGCCAGATGTTTTAACTTTTCCATGAAAAATGATTTTTACTACCGTTAATACCAGAGCAAAGGACAAGAATGGAAATTAGAAAGAAACCTATTTCAGCTGTCAAAAAAACCCAACACCTAAATGATGAACAAAAATTGAGTCTTCAACTTCAGGCAAAAGTCCTAAAGCCCACAATTAAAACGTCGGCAGTAACATCAAATTATCTCTCAATTCTTTATTTCTCTTTTGTTTTTATTTTTTTTTTTTTTTTTTTTACAAAATGTATAAAATTTAATGAATGTATGGTAGCATTGTTAAGAGAATAAGCGTCTTTATTTGAGAGCATTAGAAAAATCGGTGTTAAAATAAATAAGATTTTATTTCACGACCGCATTTTCTAGCAAAATGTTATGACAAACTTTATGGAAAACACCGTTCAGCCCCAGTTCTGTTTCATCATAAAGCCTTTAATTAGGCGCGACATAACCATACAAAACAGCAGCTCGAACAAAATCAATCTTTAAAATGGGATTGTAAACTTTAAAATTATACAAACATTTTGATAACATAAATTCGTAATTTAGATGTCCTGCTGACAGTGAAATATTAAAATCTAACAAAGGAATATGATCAATTCCGCATTCATCTGAAAATTTCTTCTCACCAAAACATTATCAAAACAAAAGTAAAGAAAGGACTTCTTGAACTTACCAAATTTCAATTTTTATTATGTAAATATACCAAATAATTTATCAAAATTATAATTCTGTAATCGAAATTTAATTGAAAACCAGTTCGTTCAACTCATTGTAAATAAATCCTACTAATATTATAAATGTGAAAGTTTGAATGTTGTTTGGATAATTGGGTGCTTAGATGTTTGGTAGTTTGTGGCTCAATTACACGAAAACCGCTTAATGGATTTGGACGATTTTTTTTTTGGTATGCATATTGCATATGGTCCAGATTAAAATATTGGGTACTTTTCATGATGTAAAAACGAAAAAAAATTTGTATTCTTCGTACTATTTCTATTATTTTACATATCCAGTCCAGTGATCCAGTGGCCTAAATATACACTCAAAATATTATGTAGCTAAAGTCCAAAATTCATTTTAAACAACTAAACATTTATGTAAAAAACCGATCTTTGCATTTCATTTAAATGAAATGAATTTTACATAAATTAAAGTTTTTAACAGCACATTCCGTAAAATTTAATAGTTGTTGCTTTTCAAAAATATATTTTAACCGACAAAAAATCCAACTACATAACAATATTAGTACAGAAAAACATTCTTTTTTGGTAATTTGTTTTTTCAATAACAAACATTAATGTTAAAAAATAAAGTTATTCGTAAAATAATTATATTTTTTTATCCAATTTTAACAGTACGAAAAAAGAATTTAATAACCCACAATCAGTTACTGTAATAATTTTATGAGTGTACATATTAAGAGACCCCTTGCCATAGATTACAAAGATATGAAACTCGCTTGTCAAAAACCTAAGTCTGTTGTCAAAAAAAAAAAAAACTTAAGTGATGAGAATGTGTTAGTGAAAATTTTATCATTGTGTTAGTATGAAATAAATATTCCCCACATTCCCAGCAAACACAAATAAAAGGTCTGACAAATAATATCGATTTCATTTGAATTTTGTTAAGAAATTCGAAAAAAAGTTCTCTTTTTTTTGATACTGCTATTAGTTTTGAATGATATTTAACCATTTTGCAGCAATACATATTTAAGAAAGGGTTTATTTTAATATCATTATTAATATCACATCAAAATGTATTGTTTATTGTTACGAGTACCTAATTATAAAAAACAAGTGAAAAAACCCGACTATATACCCTACACCAAATACAAATTTTCGAGTGTGTGCCCTATTTGGAACTAATGTGTAATCACGGACGCGCCGAGACAAAACTACGTTATTAGTTTAAGATTAATGTACTTATACGAGTTCTTTGTGCCAAATGTTATCTAGATATCTACATCTGAATAAGATTTTTAGGAAAGCGTTTGCATGGGACCTAAAGTCAGAATTGACTATATAGTCAGAATGGGCCAACATGTCATTGAAGTTATCGTCACCAAATTGCATGTCAATACTAATATTTATAAGGTCGTTAAGGCTGGTATTTTTATGGTAGCTGTGGTCATATATAGTCCGATTCAAATAAAATTTGGTTAAATGATTAAGGTAGGAATAAAATATTTCTGGGCCAAGTTCAATTGAAATACCAGCATAAATAAATCGTTTATATGAAAGAAGACTATATTCTGAAAATAAGTTTATATGGGGGCTTTATGAAGGTATGGGCTGATTCTTTATGAAAATTTAATAATTTGTACCAAATTTCATCAAATTGTCCCAAAATTTGTGAACTGTAATTTGCGTGCAAAGGTTATACAGCCAGCCGGATGAACGGACGTTGCTAGGTCGATTCAGGAGGTAATTCTAAGTCGATCGGTATACTAAAATAAGAGTCGCAAATAATATTTTTATGTGTTACACATAACAGCTCAAGCCCCACAATACCCCCTCCACATATGGTGGAGTGAGTATACTTACTGGTTACCATAATTCCAGATGAGACTTTGGTCAACCGCTGTTTATTAAAGGTGTAAACTTTATGCTGTTTAAGCTTGAGATATAGAATGCTGTTTACCCAGAGAGCCACACCTAAAGAACCAGCTCCTCAACACGCATACGAACAACTCACGGAAATACTTAAAAGCGCGAATGTGACTTGTTTTTCTTTTGGGGTTTCTACGTTTTCATATGAAAAGGAACCAGCGCCAAGGATAGTACGGAATTAAACTTAAGGCTTTGTTTTAAATACAATAAAATGCAAAAAAATAATGGGGTTATTATGTAAATCCCTCCACTTTGCTTTGAAAAATTTTTAATATAAAATATTTTTAATTTTTCAAAATTTGTATGAAAAAATTTTTTAAGTGAAGACACATCAAAAAAATTTTATAAAAAATCGGGTTTTTAATTGTTTATTGTTTACAAAATATTTTTCAAAAATTTTAGGTGATCTTTTACAAGTGTGTTGAATTCACAAAGTTCCTATATGTGTGAAGAGGTAAATATATTTTTTTTTCATTTTTAAGGGAGTTTCATATCTATGTAATCTAAGCCCCTTGCTTTTCGTATGGGGAGTATAATGTCGGTTGCTTAAATGCATCAAGGGCTCAAAATTATATGTGGTGATGAACAATAATAATTCGTATAATGTTTTTTATTGAGTTATTTTAACACAAATTAACTATAGATGTACAAAACTGCATAACATTTCTGTACATTTTTAATAAATCTTGCTCTTATATTCACGTGAACGAAGTCACGGGTTAGAGCTAGTATTTTATATACCGAGCTGATTTGATTTTTGTTATATTAAAGTGTATACAAATAAGATTTATAATACCTTTTTGTGTTGTACTAAAAACAATTTTTTTAGTACAATAAGGTTCAAAAGAGTAATTAAAGGTTGTTGGTACAACTTTAACATTCTCAATGCCATCCCTGAGTTCGATAGATAACTTCTTATTTTGCTTTGAGAATTTTACAATTGCTGCTCTCAAAGAGCCAAAATAGCCTTTAAACTTTAAGTTTAAAGACAATATTTAAAAATTAACCTGTTTTACTTATTAGAAAAACTTAAATACAGCTTTGATAAAATAAATAAAATAAATTTATTTGATTTGGTTGTCATCGCTTTAAAATCAATATTATTCTTACCAATTTTAAATGTTGTAGAGATTTAAAAAAGTAATAAATGTTTCAAAATTTTGTGGGATGGTAATTAAAAAGAAAAAAAAAAAAAAAAAAAAAAAATAAATATTTATCGTATAATACTAAAAATAAGATTGCAATGAGTCACGCAAAAGCAGATAAATTAAATACATACTTAAATAAATTTAAACTGAAGTTAATTATGGTTGACTGAGTCAATTAACTTAGACACATTCACTCGAAATCTGTATTTCAAGAAGTTTAGAAACAACTTCTATGACCACAATTCTAAGTCAAAATTTATTAAGGGAACAAAAACTTAAATAATTTTTTTTATATTTTAAAAAAGGTCTGTTTATGAATTCGACTATGAACTCAGCCTGCCGTTAACGACATGTTTTTACAGAAAAAATACACACAGAAAAAATTTATAATTTTCTCCAATCACCAAATTTATACCAAATTCATAATATCAAGCAAACAATTTTGTTAATTTTGCACCTATTACAAAATGATTATATTGATGGTTAAAAATTGTGAATATTTTATTCAATAAACTATATTTTTAATTTTAATAAAAAAAAATATGATCAAAAAATCCAAATTAAATTTTTAATTTTCTTTCAACTAAAAAAATAATTGATTCAATTATCACATTAATTAAATTTAAATAATTTTCAAACCATTTTTTTAATTGATAAAACACTTTTTTTTTTTCTGTGTATGGCATATCAACGCAAAAGCTAGTCGGAAGAAAATGTTCCACTCTTGTTAAGGTTTGAGTTTTACTTAAATAAATAAGGGCTAAATGTGTTGCGATTTTTAAATACTAGACGTTTGGTCAAAATTTCGTAATTACTTTCTATACAGGAAATTTTGTGGAGCGAACTTAAAAAATAGTGTTATATATAACCGATCTAAATAATAAATCCGAGCTACTAAGCCAGTTAAAAAAATATAAAGAAAAATAGTTTTAAATATTCAGATTAAATGATTTCGTTACCGTTGTGATTATTGGTTTTCTAGGAAATGAGTAATTGTTAAGTAGCGATACAATTTGAAAATAAATAAAACTCATCGACACATTAAAAAGTAATATATGAATAAAACGTTTATTTTATCGCCTTCAAACTATTTTTAAATCTGTAAAAATGTTGGTAACACTTCGCATTAATCGTCGGTTCTTGTGAAACTCTTAAGCTCCACACGTTTTACGCTTTTTTGCATCCTAAAGTAGAATCATTTTGACTTCGTATTTAAATATTTTTTAATTTCTAATTTAAATGTTCTAGTATTTTTTTACGATACTTAAATAGCCTGTGTTGCTTATTTAAAGTCTATTTAAGTAACTATTGTGTATTTATTTGACAATGTAGTCTTAATGTTACAATACAAAAACAACAGGCAAGGCAAAAACAATAAGCTGTTTCTTTGAGATCACGTTGTAAATAAATGCACTTTTTTAATATTTTGTTGTGCTACCATATTTTTATCTTAATTAAATAAAACTATTTAAATAAGGGAAGTAACGAATACCGAAACTTCTACCAATATATTATTAGAATTAACATATTTTAGTTATTACTAACCAAAACATGTTTGGAGGAAACCATAATTTGGTTGTGGCTTCTTGATTGAGGACCAATTTAACAATAATATTGTTGTCGGTGACAATAATATGGTTAAATTAAACATCTGCGTGTACTTTCCCCACATACTTAGTTGTATTGCTTAAAAAAAAGAAATAAAGTTGCAGGGTTTTGGCCGAAATCTGTCAATGCACAAAGTAGTGAAATGTTCTTTCATTGCTGCATCTTGGATGTACGTATTTGTTCGGTTTAAGATTTTTGTGCTTTTCAATCATTTTCATTAAAAAAGTGAGGCGCAGATCCGATTGTTTTCTTGCGCAATGAGATGTTAATTATACGCAAACTTGAAGAAAATGGCGCATAAATGCTAGTTTTTAAATGATTTATTTCGCATCTGAGAGACTACTCTCCACTGCAGGTTTGGTTCAAACGGATATGCGAAATCGTCGATCTCCGCAAAAGTTTGAAATATTTTGTATTTTAAACATAAATCTTGTTGATATCGATTTCATATATATATTTTTTATAATCTCTTATACTGTTATTTTGCATAATAAAAAATTACTCACTTGAGCTTTGATAATTTTATCCCGAAAATAATTTCCAGAAAAGTAAAAAATAAAAATAATTAAATTTTAGGTGAAATGCCGGGATACCCCAAAATTAAGATTTCAGTTACGAGTTGCTTGAGACATAACTAATCTTAATATTAAGATATAAATAAACGGAATCAACAAAAGGAGCGATTAACCCCCTACGTATCCGCAACGTAAAAATGTAACTATCTCTTTAAGAACCAAAGTTTTTTTTTTCTTTTATTGGTCTTTCGGTATTTAAAGAATCTGTACCCATGTTCTGTAACTCTGGTGAGAACTTCTCGCATCGAAAACATGTGAAACAAAATATACCATCGTTTCTCGAAAAGTGAGAAAAAAGTGTGCCTGTAACTCATGTCGAAAATTATCAAAAGAGATTACGTCGTAACGTTATAAATGCTATAATATTCCACTCGAAGCCGATTAGAAATTGCAGATGTTGAGAACGCCAGTCAAACATATCGTTGACGGCGACTAAATTTGAACAATTTTCAACGACGACGGCGAAAAAACAACCGTCGGCTATACCAAAAAATGTATATTGCGACTTTAATGTTTGTTGATGAACAAATTGCTTTGAAAACATTCGTATATTTTTAACAAATGTTAAAAGCAAAATAATTAAACAATGGAAAAATCTGCCAAGAACATAATACTTATCTCTTCCGTCTTAATATTCATTGCTTTTTGCATTTTTAATTTATTTTTTAGTGTTAAACATTTTTCTCACGTTTTTACGAGTGAGTTTATTTGACAGTTCAAACTTTCTCACTTTTTCAGTATATTGGCGACAAATTTCCTTACGTGACAGTTATTACTCGCCAAAAATGTTACGGACGCAGTTAAGTGAGAAAAACAGCTGTTTGTCTCAATTTATGGCATTTTTGTTTAATTTCTCACATTTCCATCGAAAAGTTTCTCACAGCGGGAGTTACAGAACATGGGCACTGATTTATCAAAATTGTATGTGTAAAATTAAGGATTTTGATCAACATTTTATCGGCTTTTTTATAAAACTACATGCATATAAATTTCGTTACTTAATTCTAAAGGGCGTATCAGACTATGATACTTTTCATTAACACATGTCAAAAACTCAAGAATCCAATACGTACAAGTTTATTAGTGTGAACGCAATGTGTTACGAAAATGACAAAAGCCTCGTTTCTCTTACGTATACGTTGCGGATCTGCTGTTCCGTTTTCCTTATCAAGCTTATTTATAAATGGCTACTCTTATGTAAATGTAACGTTGCTTTGCAGATCATCCTAATAAAATTAATACTTTTCTCCGTTTTTACGTATCATCAGTTAAAGAATTTTATATGATTTATTTTATATGAGCTTATTGATATAGCGAACATTCCATCGACGTACACGACGTTTACTTTTTTTTTTTTTTTATTAAATGTATTTTATTAAGTATTTTTAGTAACTTCCAACCATTGAAGTCGGTCTCAATGTACGTGTCCGCCACATTTGCGTATGAGTAACGAGGTAAGTTTGGTAAGAAATTATATATACACAATTATACAAATTATATTTCACAAAGTGTTCTAAACGATAAGATTATTCATTGGTTCTGGCTTGTATTATAACAAAAACCAATAAAGAAAATTACAAAATCAGCTGTAGAAACTTTTGTTGGGCGTAAAAATCTTATTAAATTCGTAAGACTTGTGTGTATTATAGCCTGAAAGGCCCTTAAAGAACATGCACGAAAATTAATTTTGCTGCTTCTTAAATTAAATTAAAATAATGTTTGTTTTTTGTACCGAACATTTGGCGAAGTAAAGATATTTTTTTTGCTGTGGCTTTGAAAGCGAATACTTTTTTTTACATATCAAAAACCACATGTTGATATTTTATTTCACTTTTATTCAATAAAAAAAAGTTCGTATCTTTAAAAGAATTGTTAAGAAAATGTTCGGTAATTTTTGCAAACTTGCTAAATTCTTTTTTCTTTTGCGGTTACAGATTGAAAAATATTTCGAATTTGATATTGTTGTAAGTACAGTTTAATTATACAATAAAATATATTTTACTCTCTTCTTACTGTTGTTGTGCTGATAAATAATGTTGATAGTGTTGAAAAAAATATTGTTGATGTTGACGAGGATAATCAGGATGATTAACAGACATTATTTTTCCAATAACACTGATAACATTTTATTGTTTTTTTTTTTATTATTTTTTTATAGATTTGGTTAACTTTTAATTTTTATTCATAAAAATGATTCTTTTGTTATAATTAAACACTAATAATAAAAATAAAAAATTGAATTATTTTCACATGCACTTGAGTTAAAGATTTCATCTCTTGATCAAACAAATCAAATAAAATTGAAATGAAAAATCAACAACAACAAAAAATTCACATTCAGACAAATATAAACAAAAGAAATATTATGACACTGACATTGTTGGCGTTTAAAGTGAATTGAGTCGAATCAAATTTTATTATATCGTATCAAAGACGATTATTTTGTTTCTTCTATTATTTTCGTAATATTTTTTTTTTTTTTTATCATGTGCTGTAAACGTTTGCCTTTTTTTTTTTTTTGATAATCTCGTCTATATTATGTTTGGTGTCAGTTATTATTATGTCAGTCCCTCTAGTCAAAAGAAAAATGAAATAAAATTCACTCACGATATAACGATTCAAAAAACACGAAATTTCCCACCACACAAACGCTTTAAGCGAGTGTTCAGACCAAACTAAATTTTGTTTAATGAGTTGGACGGTCGTGTTAACACAATCGAAATACAAAGAAATATAACAAAGAAAAAAGCTTAAAAATTATGTGTGCAGTCAGGGTTGTCAAATTTTATACCCAAATTGTGAATTAATATTCCCAAATTTCCTACTAAATATTTTTAAATTTTAATTAATATCCAATTTACATTACAACGCAATCTAGTACTTATGAAATTTCGAGCCAAATCTAATTGATTTTGACTAGATTTCCCACACAAAACAAAATCTACACCGTGACTATATTTTGAGGAAATCTACTCAAAATCTAGTAGATGTACTTAGACCCCTTTCAGATTCGGCAAGTTACTTGCTCAACTCTTGTTTTGTAGATGTCAGCGGAAATGTCGGGTTTAGGGAAAAACTATTTTAGTACAGACTTTGTTGTACTCGGCAAGTGACTTGCGCAACTAACTTGCCGAGTCAAAAAGGGCTGTTAGTGATGCAACTATGTTTTTTCCATATAGCACTTAAAAATACTTCCCTGCACAAGAAAAAAAAATTAAATTTTTATAAAAAATAAAAACAAAACAAAAACAAAATTACCGGCTTGGTTAAACTCTTAAAAAATACAAAAAAATTTTCTTTTTATGCATGTATGTACAAAAAACTTTCATTCGGCTGTTTTTTATAAAAAAAGACCCCTGTTATGAGTTACATTCGATAAACGATTTTCGCTGGCTATCGAATGTTAATTTTGTATTATAAGTTGGCAGCACTGTCGAAAATTTCGTTGTGCATCGAATTTTTCAACGAAAACAAATTTGCTTTCGACGGTGTAAATAATTTAAAAAAAAATGGTTGAAAATGTAAGTTTTCGTTCATTTATTAGTTTTGGTGTGAAAATTCCACTTTCTTAAATATTTTTGGTTATTTTATGCAGGTCTAAAGTCGACAGTAGTAAGCAGCAGTTGGAAAAGCTTGTTTACCTTATGGAACAAAATCCTTTGTTGGCAAAAGGAATTTTTACAAAAGTTCAGGCTACAAAAAAGTGGGATGAAATCTCGCAGGAGCTAAATTGTTTGGGCCACCCGTACCATAATTCCGTCGTAGTCATATATTAGTTTTATTTTTTAAATTTTTTAACAAACATTTTTTATTTTAAGTGACAGCTGATAGAAAATGTACTACTGTGAATAAACTAAATCACAATAGTACTTTTTTTTATCGAATGTGTGCCATAATACCAAATGAAAATTCGTTCGATCAACTAATTCGACTGCTGTCGAAAATCGAATTAAGTTCATAATATGCACCAAAATCTCGCTAATGTTAAAAAAGTATAATGTAAACGCACTAGATCTACTAGATTTCGTTGTTATTAAAATATCCTATATATTATATTTCAAATTTGTTATACATTAGATAAACATATATACAGTGAACCTCCCATAACCGAACACTTACCGTCGCGGTGTTTTTGCCGGCGATGAGAGATGTCCGCTTATGAGAGAGGCACACATGAATAATAATTTAATATAGGGATACTTTTCATTGTGCTTGGGAAACATTTATTTAGAGTAGGCTTTAACTTAGATTTGTTAAATTTGAGCTGTTGAGTTTCAAAATATCTTTCAATGTTTTTGATGTGTTGAAATGCGACAAAGTCGTCTCTGGAAAAAATTCTCAAAACGAGCAATTTGTTTTAAGTGGGTGTGGTGTTTGGAACAGAATATACGCTTTACAACGTCACGAATAACACTGAAAGCTGTGAAAATTTAAAAACAGCAGTTTCAAAGTAGTGTTAACAGAATTCGTAGTTGTAGTAGTCGTTGCAGTTGAAGTTGAAGCGCAAAGTTCAAAATTTTTAACTTTGTTGCACTACAGAGCATTCGTCAGCCTCAGCTACTACTAAAACTACTTTATTCGGTTTCAAGCCTAATGCTTCATCCAAAGAATTTATCGAATAGGACATTTCTACATGTATCTCGTATTTAGTCTTATGACCGTTTTCACATTAGGTGATTATTTTTTCCTAACGGAAAACTGCAGATTATGGAAATATGGTTTTGCCAATGTCTCATTTGCTTCTATTATGCCGCAAAGCTAAGCCGCCCTCATCTGTCAAGTATTTATTTGCCTTTTATTTGACGTACAGATAAATTCAATTAGCTGACTTCCAACTTTTACATCTATTTTGAGAGGTATTTCCAACTGAAATAGTTTTTTTGTCGGTATATTGAGAAAACCAAAATCGTTAACGGACAGTTTATAAGTTTATGTCGATATTGAGTAACAGACGTGGATATGGGAATCAGAAAGAAAATACTCGAGTTATATACATATATTCCGTACCTAACTCATTTTCTTTAACCCGAGGTGTAAATAGATTTTTAAACTCGCTCTCCCTTTTAAACTGTTGAAGTTAACCCTCGTGCTTTTTAGTCAATTCAGTAGTCGACTACAGCTTGCTGATCGCTCACTTATCGCTAATCCAAGCTCAACCATTTTTTTGGCTTTTGACGTATAACACGCCTACGTTTGGAGCGATTATTTTTTTTCCATGCAGCTGGTTTTCATGTAATTTTTTTAAGCCTGTGATAATAAATAGGTTTGAATTAATTTTATAATTATGAAAAGTGTGTTTTATTATTAGATTGTGTTCCGATCTAAAATTTCATGAAAAAGAAACTATCTAACTAAGTGCAATTTAGCCCAGAGATTATTATACATGTACGCCTCTGACAATTATGTTTATGCTTTATGTAATTCTTAAATAGGTTAAATAAATGGCTATTGGGACAAAACGATTCTGAGGTGACGATTAGTGTATTTCATAGTGGGGTGCAAGCGAACTGTAAATATATATATATATATATTTCGCGGACGAATTAGAAATTTAAAACCCTATGAGTTAAAAAATTAAAAAAAGTATACAAAATGTTTCTTTTTTGACGGAATTTGATTATAATAAATTTTATACCGGGTGGCCCGGTAGTCTAGTTGGTAATGAGCTAGTGTTTTAGTGCAGAGACTGTGCTATGTTTAAATATAATTAATACAGTTGAACATCGGTTGTCCGGGCCTCTATTAACCAGTTGCATTTACTAACCGGCATGCTGCTCGCTTTCATTTCATTATCCATGATTTTACTTCTATTGTCCGTGCTTCGTTTTTTAAACCTCCATTAACCGTGCAACAAACATTAGTTTGTTTTCTCTTCGAATCAAATACACACAAGCATAATTCAATTTAAATGATTCCCATTTTATGTTCTGTATGCACTCATGTTTATATTACATACAAATACATACAAACATATGTAGAACGTTCAAACTTAATGCTAGGAACACAACTGGGACGAACGACGAATTTCGCCCAACACGACCAATTTTTCCGTAAAAAATCGCTGAGTAAATTCGTCGAGCACAATAACGACGAATAGCTGGCAGCTTTTATAATTAAGAAAGTTGATCACTGTTTTTGCAAAGAGAGAGAAATAGTGTGACCATATTCAAAAAAATAATGCTTAAAATTAAAAACAATCAAAAACACAACTAAAAAGTAACTTTATTTACAAACTACTTCTTAACTAAAACCAAACATGGTCACCTAGTACTGATTTGTTCGTCGTTCGCCGGCGTATGAAATAGAATTAAATCTATTTAAAGTTCGCCGCGGCTGGCGAATTTTCGCCGGCGCCCTGATTGTGTGCATTTTCATATACACAAACGTCTTTTATTTTTGGCGACGAATATTCGCGGCCAAAAATTCGTCGTTCGCCCCAGTTGTGTTCCTAGCATAAAATACCTTTGCAAAATAAAGACTAACATTTTATGTTAAAAAAAATTTAATTTTTTGTGTTTTCATACTATGTATATGGATTAACCGTGTTTTTCGATTAACCGTGCATTGTCCGGTCCTGTGCTAGCCGGTTCAACTGTAATTGTAATTGTAACATTTAATAACCCTGCAGGGCCTTCCAGAGTGCTTTCATATTTCCGGCCAGAAATATGAAGGCACTCTGCGCTGTTTTAAGAGAAGTAAAAGCCATTTTGGTAGACAATCCGTAATATATATTTCTGTGTTTATTGTGCATGATCTCACCAATGATTGGTTTCATTTGTCACAACTGCAAATGGTTTGCCAGAAAAGAAACTTCTTGTGAAATTTTTATTTCTATCAGCCACATAAAAATCTTTACCCGGAAGTTGCGAAAAATTTTCAGTATATAAGTTTCATAATTCATCAAACAACAGGTGTATTTTTTTTATAAAATTTTACCTCAATATTTTCGCACGTTTTTTGCTTCTAAGTTATTTACCGCATTGCTCTCTAGAACTTTCTGAAATTTATACGACTTCTGCGCACAAAAGAATCAGAACATTTAACCTTACGAGGTCTGATAGAAGTGTTCGGTGCTATTCGATAGAGTTGTTCGACTTCTTTTGCTTTACCAATACCTGTTAGACGTTTTTTCCTGATCCAGGTTTTCTTTCAATGTTCAAGTTCTCCTTTTACATGTATAATGTCTTTTGAAACAGTGGGACAATGATCCTTAAGATCTTTAGCTATTTTTTTTAAAGTCCATATTGGATTTTTTTTGAAAAGTTTTAATTATTTTTTCAAGTACTTTTTTCGCTGTCCCTTTTGAGCGAAATAACAGTTGAAAATGATCGATTCAAAAAAAAGATCTGACATTTTTTTTAAAAGCTAACGTGATAAAAAAAATAATAATTAATCTGACCAAGAATAAGTTTTGGCTGGAATTGTGTGCATAAGTTTTTTTATGGGGCAAAATATTTACAAGTCTTAAAAAAATTAAGGTTTGTTGCAATATTTTTTTGTCGAGACGATTTAATTACATTGTCTTAAATTTTATTATTTAGTAAAAGATTAGTCAAACATAGAATTTTATTTTGAACATTGTTTTTGATGCCAGAAAAGATTGTATAAAAAATTAAATTATTATAAAAAGAAAAATCCGCAAAAGTAAAAAATTTTCTCCAACAAAATTCCCAATCACCAAATCAAATATTTTATTCCTGTTTCCAAAATAAAATCCCCAAATTGGGGATAAGACCCCTTACCTGAAAACTCTGTGTACAGTGTGTGTTAACGCTCTTAATTATCCTCCTCTCTTACTTATAATTTTATACCCAACACCAGTCATTCATTTATACAGCGTTGCCAGTGTATTTTATTTTTCAATCCCAAATTATAAACTATGTATATTTCTAATTAGTGCCAGCAGCACTTTTTTATTGCCAACAAAAAAGTAGAAAGAACATGTTATTGATTTGGCATTTCGATTGAATATTCACATATTAAGCATAACAATGGTCTGTCTGGGTTTAAGTTGCATAGTAGTTTAACAAGGCCCTAATTAGTTTCTTTGAAATAGTAAAGAATTCATAAAAAGTTAAATAAAAAATTATTTATATCACAAAGCTTAACGCTACGCGCTACCTGCCGCTCAGCCCACACCGAACGAACAACCCTCGGGATAAATTAAGTTTTGTATACTTACTTTAAGAACGAGGCGTACTTAAAAATTTAAGTACGAATAACACTAAATCGAATTTACAACAATCCTAAATGTGATTACTTTCGAAAACTAATCCCGGAGTTTCTTAAAATAAGTATACAATTTTTAAAACAAGCATAGAAAAGATTGAGCTTTTCGTTGGTAGTACCACTCTGAGAGGAAAATTACAAAGTGTGCGTTTTAATCTCATATAAGTTATTAGTCTCATCGGTCAGCTTTGCATTTTTTATGCGCGCATAAGCGAGTTTCTCAAAGTTTGTATTATAAATTACAACAGCACCACACAAGTAGGTCAAAAACGATTTGCTTGTTTTGTGTAGAAAGAACAAAACAAACAGAACAAGATGAAAAACATATATTATTTTAATGTTTAAAAAGTAAAATATATAAGAAAAAGTTCCTATTTAGTTTAAATTTTTAATAATTAGTATTGTGGTTATTTTGTTGAACTATTCATGGTTTTTTAATCCAAATTTTTACTATTTTTAATTAGGCTTAAGTTCATTAAATTTAATTTTCATTAAATTATTTTTATGAAGAAAGGAATTTTTACAACATGGAAGATTAATTAAAATTGTTATTGATAATTTTCATTCTTGATTGACCTGGGGTTCGAAGACAGGCTGGCTGGCGTGTGATTCGAACCCAGGCGACTGGTTCCTTTCTTCATAAATATAATTTAATGAAAATTAAATTTAATGAACTTAAGCCTAATTAAAAATAGTTTAAATTTTTAGTTAAATATGTACATAACATTTTTAAGGTAAAAACTATGCCGGGCATAATGGTGGTCTTTTGTAATTGAAATTCTGTAAGATGTAAAACGGGTAATTAAATCAACCATAATAATATTATCGTTCTGTCTCTGGTTCTTCGGGGTAGGTGTTTTAGGTTAAAATCCATCTAATTTCACTTTCGAATTAGTTCAAGTACGAAACCGAGATTACATCAACTTTATAATACATGTATCAAGCGCATTTTGTGATTCATTCAATCTCATTTTCAGGTAATCTCAAGTACGAATTCGGGATTGAATATGTATAAGTTAAGTATTTCGCACTTGAATAACCCGTACTTGAATCAATATTGCTGTACTATTGATACCGCTTCGAATTGATTTAAGTACGGATGGATTGATTTTTCTTTTGAGTGCATGACCTATAAGACATTTTGCTCGAGTGATTTGAGGGCATGGTCATCTAACGTATAGTTAATGTGAACTGACCACCAAGATCGTTCGAGTTGACCCTGTTAGTTTTTTCTGTACGTTTTTTAAGTCGTTAGTCTGTACTAAAAAGCTACAAACCTACACGACCCTCAAAGCCACATAACCAATTTTTTCGGTCAAATTCAGACGGAGGTACGCGTAAGTTTCATGCAAAATTGGATGTCTTGAATGCGCATCAACCGGGAAAGCCTCTGCCTGCAATCATATATTATTTTATACATAATGACATTGATATCCTTTTCAAAAATAAACAAAATTTTAATAATATTCTACACATATTCTGTTTTATTAAAACTTGAAGAAAGGAAGCCCTTAATGAAATACCTTTTAGTTGGTTTAGTATAAGGTGAATTCCTACAGTTTTGAACTTTTTACTAGTCATTGTTTGGTTTCCAAAATTACAAATTAGTACCAGCTAAATAAATCTTTCATAACAAAAATTATTTCTTGATAGTTAATGTTTGGTTTTTAATTTATCAAAGCTCAAATTTTAGTTCTGTGCCAATTACTTACATGGATAGCAGAAATCCTGCGATTGTGATTTTTATTGATCACTTTTATGTTCGTAAACGATTTAGAAAAGTTTAATGTATTTTCCATACCAATTAATGCATTTTTTTTCTCTTCAATATGATTTATATCCAAATTTAATATATGGTTAAAAATTCAATATAAAAATTTAATTTCACTAAAACTCAATCTGGCATCATTCGAACATGATGATGACTGGCTACTAGCGTAAACTTCACGATACTATGAATGAGCAACGAAAATATTGTATCTCAACAAGTTACAAAAACAAACAACCAACCATAACACTGAATAGCACGCGAACTTTATTAGTTTTAGCTGAATTTTTTAAGTGTTGTTATCTTATGTTGTTGTTGTTCTAAAATTTTCGATCACCACTTTACACTCACTCACCTTCAAATTAGTACTTTGATGAATAGAAGATACTACGAGAAGCGTACAAAACACAACCAAAAACTACGGCATGTGCCTTCTTTTTCAACGAACGAACAAGTCGTGAACTTTAAGTTTCAATTTGTATTAGAGAGGAACAGCCGATATCTGACAGAGAGTTAAATAATGACAACAACAGCAATAGAAAACAAATGTTTAAAAGAAAATAAAATTAAAGAGTTTGATGTTTTTTTTATTTATCAAGTTCTTGGCTGCGATAAATATTTAATGATGAGTAACTGTGAGTGAGTGCTGTTTACATCTAACAATTGTTAAAATGCAAAGTAAGAGTAAGCATACAGTATCATACAAAAGTTTGTCAATGTTTCTATACGAGTATCGTTAAAAATTCCAGATTATAAAAAAACTTTTTTAATATCATCATCACACGTGGATAAGTTTGTCATGCCGCCTGTTACTTCTACAATAAATAACTTAGTCCATATAAAGTATATATGACAGACGGAATACCAATTGTACCCCCAATTGTCAAAACAAAAAAAAAAAAATTTTATTCAGCCTTATTCCGGTTGTCATTGTCGTAAACGGCTGTGTCGTTTTTTGTAATAAATGAAAGTAAAACGGAACCTATGTTCTTTAATCTACTAGAAAAAAACGACACGTATACGACAACGACAACCGGAATAAGGCTGAATGAGTTAGATGCAGCAATCAACATGTGGAAATATTCAAACCTGTTATATAATAATCCCAAATTGCCTGTTATATAATAATCCCAAATATCGACCAAAGCTGTATATTCACACTTATCGTGGATGAAAAGTGAACAGTTTTTTTCCTTGCAATTTTGCTTTTCACCCCACATTTTTTTTTTTTTTTTAAAGATAAGGGAACAAATTTCGAGCGAAATATTATTTATGATAAACGTGAAAAAAAAACTTTAAAACTCAGAAATTTTATTTTGGAAATTGTACTCCTTTGCTTTTCAGCCCCGCATATATTCTGGGGGATTATGAGTACCCAGAATTTTTTCCTATGCTTATCCTGCGAAGCTCTACGCTTGTCTGCAGGAAAGAAACCAGATTATCTCGCGGGATAGACTAGCTCACTACTAACTAGTCTACCGGGGCACCGGGGGGTTGATTTAAGGATGATCGTCTGTCCGTGTGTATGTTAAAAAGTGTTTCCGAAGACCCCAGATAAGTTAGGTACTAGGATATTTATATCTCCGGAATAGTTGGCTATTATAATTCAGCCAGAACGATCAACAGATAAATATGAGCAAAAAACACTAGCGATAAATTTTTCATTTTTATTCCTAAACATTTACCTTTAAGAGTCTTCGTATAATCTATGAATTTTATTTGCTTACTTTAACCTTAAGTAAACTCAGTAGAATACTGGAAGTGAAAGTTAACAAAATCGGTTTATAAATGTCAAGAGTTATGGACAAATTACAATATCTTGCAAAAATAAAGGATTTGGTAAAACAGCGCTCATACCGTATGAACTGGATGGGCTTAAATTAAATCAAAATTTCTTTAATATTAAGAGTATTAAATAATAAAAATGAACCAAATCGGGCTATTATGTTACAAGGCCCTCATACAAGTCCTCCCGATTTAACAGTTTTGTGAACGAAGGGGCGCATACATAACAAGCTAGGTTGATAACATTGAGCTTTAATATTCCCTGTATAATCGTAATCGATCTATTATTTCCCCCATATACATGTGCTTCCGGAGCTCCCGGAGATTATACCCTTATTAGTTTTTCAGTGCTATGATAACGGTTATCTAGGATTTGGCACAGCCGAAGATAGTACTTTGTTTCATAAGTATGTTTCTAAAGTACATTGTACGCAATTGATTCAATAATATGTGTTAAAATAACTTTTGAATATTTCATAATTTTGTTTGTTGCAAAATTACCTCTTAAAATTGAACGGTTTACAATTTCAAACCAAATCGGTGTTTTAAAAATATGTATATATATTTTCTGAAAATTTTTATTAATAGCCAGTAGGGATAGAAAGCGAGGACGGTTCCAAAATTTGCCGACTTGGCGTTTAGATATCGGCTGTATAGGGTATTAACTCAACATTTTTATTTTTTCACTTTTTCGAAAAAATCGACACGTTATATTCATATCTAAACGCTGTAAAATATCGTGCTATTTTTTCAACTTTTTGGTAATGAAAAGGTTGGTTTTAAAATTGTTTTTCAAATGCCCTTAATGTTAAATTTAAAATTGTTTTGCTTTACTGAACATTTTTAAGTTTATACCTTCTTGTTGATTAAGTGAGATATGTTTTTAATTAAATTTTTTTTTGGAGAGATAAAAAATTAACGGTTTCAGTGAATTATAAAACATGAAAAAAATTTGTCATCGGTACGTAAATCAATACTTTCATTTAAATGGTCTCAGTGTATCCAATATTTAATCCGAGCTTTATTCTACTCTGGGAGAGTCTGTTCCTTCGCTTACGACTATAACATATTAGGTGGACGAGTTTGAACGAAACGTACGAACTGCCAAGACGAAAACCGAAGTGGTCGATTAATTAAAGTGTATGTCGGATGATCGTCGGCATAATGTGGTGAAGTAAGCTGAAATAATAGACATTTCAAAAAGTGCCAAACATTGAATTTATGGTTCCTGCGTTAATCAAGATCATGTACCAATTTACACATTCACTATTGCCATCAGCTATTTCAATTAATTAAAGTTCTAATTGCTTTATTAAGCACATTTTTTGATAGATTTGGCTTCCTTGGCTTATTTTTTATTTCCAAACTTGAAAAAATAGGCTCGGTGGAAAAAGACTTGCCAACAATTGAATGCTATTTAAGGGAGTTGCCTAAAAGCTATAAGGTGGGTCGAAAAAAAAGTTGTGCCAGTCACCCCCTAGAATGAAAGAAAATGTCACTGAAGTTTCTAAAACAGGAATTTTTTTTTCAGCCCTTTTTGTTTTTTATATATAGCGCTGCCATTTAAAATCCGATCTCATCATGTCGCATATCGTGGTTAATGGCTTGAGAGTTGCTTCATGTTTGCCTTAGTGACTTTTTAATGCGACATTAAATTCTGGGCTCCACTTATGCCATTTCGGGTTCTTCTCCCAAATGTCCAATTTTTTACACTTTTTTTTCAAAGACAGCCCTTCTAAAACTAAGTATGTATATGTATAGCTTTAAATATACTCAGTTTTATGACACGCCCAAAACTGAGCCCCCTTTTCTTTCACATATATATTACATTAAACCAGGTGTGTTTTTGATCGTTGACGAGCTCATTTTTAAATTGTAGACGATTCCTCGCACGGGAGAAACTGTTAAACGTGCTGATTAGTATGCAAGAGTCGTATGAGACTCACGTAGGGATTATTTTAAACTCGTGAAATGCTCAGCCCTATAACTGAGCTACCTAAATAAGGGCATCAAGCGTGTTTTTCATGTCAAAACTTCTAATTTTCATACAATTTATATGAAACAAACCTTAAGGTCGCGAAATCAACACCATCCTGTCGGAAAATCTTATTTTACAGATCCTTAAGTCGTTTTGTTTTATTGAAATTGAATTGGCAATAGAATTTTCATATTTCAAAAACGCTCTTATTTATGTAGCTCAGTAATTGTTATATGACTCTTACAGAGAGTCGCAAAAGGTTTATTCCAAGATTAAAAAACGAGCGGGTCAAATATGTATAAAAAGTAATAAATAAAAAATGTAGATGTTTTTGTTCTTGTAACTCGTCAGATAATCATCAGAAGATTCTTTTAGGAGTTGTATATTGAACATAATCGTCTAACAAACAGCCTATTCTAGGTTGGTATATTTAATAAGTTTTAATAAGTTAAGCATTTGTTTTGCCACGCCCTAAAGAGTAGCCATTTCTGTTTTATATATTAAGCATCGCCAATTAAAGTCCAGTCTCGTCGTATCGTATATCTTGGTTAATGGCTTGAATATGGCTTCATTTTTGTATTTAGTGCTTTTTTAGTCTAACTTCAAATTCTAGATGACATTTGTGATATCTCGGATAATTACCCTCTAATGTTAAATTTTTCATAAATAGAAAACTTTGTAAGTCAAGTTTTTTAAATACTCACTTTTTGCCACGCCTTAAAATTATGATCCTTTTATTATTTCCTCAAAAATATCACGTATATTTGGTATCAAGAATCGTATTGTGTATACTGTGAAACTCTCTGATAATGTTTTTATTTTGTTTTTTGCTCGTAATTCTCAATACTACCGGGTTATCCATTTCGTGGTTTCAAAAGTATAAAGCTGGAATTCGACATCTGTCAAACCAATTTTTTTTCTTTTCAGCTGGAAGTCTGACATTGACGAAAATGGATCACTTAACTATCACACAACGCGTAAAAATTATTAAACCCTACTACAAAAATGGTGATTCTGGCACAGCCACATATCGTGCTTCAATAGTAGATAATGGTTTACATAATCGTCCAACTACGCAAGCAATTGGCAAAATTGTGAACAAAGAAAGAAAGACTGGAGCGGTTACAGATATTGTAAGGCCAGTGCTTCATCGTTTCGCTCATTTTGCTGAAAATATCGCTGCTGTAAATGAAAGTGTTGCCGAAGACCCGAATGTGTCGATTCCTCGTCGTTCTCAGGAATTAGGACTGTCTTACGGCACATTATGGCGTATTTTGCATTTGGATCTACACCTACATCCATATAAAGTCCAGCTCACACAACAATACGGTGCCACATGCCACACAACTCGAGCGAATATGGCTTTATTGCAAGAGACATTTCCTGGCCTTGTTATTTCTCGTCGTGGCAACATTAACTGGCCACCAAGATCATGCGATTTGTCACCATTAGACTTTTTTTTGTGGGGCTACTGTGTTTATGTAGATAAACCTTTAACTCTTGAGCACTTAAGAACCAACATTCGTCAAGTTATGGCTGAGATACCGCCCAATATGTGTCAAAAAGTGGTCCAAAATTACCTCAAAAGAATCAATGCTTGCAACACTTCGCGTGGTGGTCATTTAAATGATATAGTGTTTTACACATTATAATAAAAAAGAAATATCATGAAAAAAAAAATATTTTATATGTGTTTTATTTACGTTCACTTTTGAAACCGCAAAATGGATGAGACTATGGTGCAGACTTCATTGACATATCTTTTATTCTAGGGGGTGAGACTGGTACAACTTTTTTTGGAGGTCGACCCGCTCTAATAAGCAGGGTATTGAAGCAATTGAATATCTATCGCTAAAAGAAATGTTGAAAATATTGAACGGTTCCTTTGTTAGTTGGGTTAGTTTTGGCGCCACCACAAAACTTTTATTTTTTATATTTTGAGCAGGGCTGTGGAGTCGTTAAAAAATTATTTTAACTCCGACTCCGACTACAACCGCTTACATTTTTTAAGTCCGACTCCAACTCGGACTCATACTCCCACTCCGAATACAACTTCGACGCCGACTCCTACTCTTACAATGATGCTATAAACTCTTTTTTTAATGCAGTGCCTTTTAAATGGTTAAATATGGCAAGAAAATTATTGTTTAAAAATTAAAAACCGATATTTTAAACAATGCATCGGCAATTTCGATGAATTTTTATTTTGGAAAATATTAGACATTTTTCTTTTAAATTTTTATGCCGAAAAATATTGGAGCCGGAGTCGGGAGTTTTTGCGGGTACTTTGAATCCGACTCCGGTACAAAATCCTCAACTCCGACTCTACAGCCCTGATTTTGATAAGGAAACAATCAAGTAGATAAGTTGCATATATTACAACAGTCTGGATACTGTGTCCGTGCAAGTGTCCCTTTTATGAATTGAAAATAAAAAATTTAAATTTTTTTGGGCAAAAAATATTTTTTTTTTCTTCATACATTTATTTATAACTGCGACACTGTTGTATGAACAGATCAAAGGAATTGTTATTCTTAATTTTTTTAAATTTGTTTCAGCTTATTCGGACTAGTGGTTCTCGAGTTATGACAAAGAAAAGAGCCTTAAACGTGAGAAATTCCCCTATACGATACTTACTAACTTTAAATTAACTGCCAGGCCCACAATGTCGACAAGAACATTTCTTTCGCATTTTTATATTGAAACCAATAATAAAAAACTTAAATTTGTTTTTGTTTTCAATATAAAAATACGAAAGAAATGTTCTTGTCGACATTGTGAGCCAGGCAGTAATTTTTAAATTATTATTTGATGTACCTTGACCAAACTAATGATGCAGAAGTTCTTCTTTTTGGGTACTGTGTTATTTTCTTACTTATTTCTCCGCATACACCACATAAAAACCTCCTTATATTTCACTTTTTATAGTTCACATTTTGTTATTCTTACCCAGTTTAATAAGATATGGAAAATGTTACACTCAATTTCTTAATTATATATTTTGTGTTTTGAGAGACACTGTATTTGTACATTTGCGTGTGTGCTATTATAAATATTTTTACACTTGAAATTTAGTAGTTTGTTTATTATTTACTTCTACTTAAAATACATAATAATAACTCTTTAGATGATCTTGCAAAAGAGCAATTGCCAAATATCGCAGCTCTTTAATGAAATCTAACGGAAACTCGTAGTATTTTGTTGTTGGATTTACCAATTTTCACCAAACACTGAACTCTGCTAATGTGTTTTATAACTTAATAGCGACATTGCTATTTGATCAAAAGCTAAGTTTTCCGAATCCTCCGTTAATTGAAGGCATTTCACCTTATAGATTAAAATAATTATGGGATTTTTCGGACTTTTTACTAACCGTGAATCATAATTTAAAAATCACGTTCCTGGAAGTATAAATTTTGTTAGTATAATAAAAAAAAAAACTACGTATTTAATAGTATTTAAATACGAAATTTACTAATTTTGCCATTATTATTATTTGTTGTCATAAAAAAAGAGAATAATTTTTCTACAATTAAGTGGGGAACAGAATAGTCGCTGTAGTATAACGTTACGAATAGCGCTAGAAGCTGTGAAAATTTAAAAACGACAGTTTTAAAGGAGTGTCAACAGAATAAGTAGTTGTAGTAGTCGTTGCAGTTGAAGTTGAAGCGCAAAGTTCGAAATTTTAAACTTTGTCGCGCTACAGAGCGTTTGTCACCTTCAGCTACTACTACAACTACTTTATTCTGTTCCAGGCCTTAAGATAATAAGTGAACTACAGGTGGAAATATATAAATTAGTTCTCTTTCTCTAGCATTTACGTCAATACTAAACTAGAGTAATTATGAACCCATAAAAATTAAGAAAAAAAAAAAAATACTTCGTACTCATGATAAAACTTATTATACCTACTCAACACACAAATTTATTGGTAAATTTTACAAAATCAATAAACAATAAACAACCATGAAGCAATGGCGCATTCTTCTTTTTAAAATAATTTTCTATTGCGCATGACGTAAAAATTGCGTCAAAATAGACTAAACTGTGTGAGATTTTGCTTATAAAACAAGGCACAAAAGTGTTTTTCTACGTCAGACAAACCATCAACATCATTATTGACCTGCGCAATGCCGTAATCTTGTTTATTTGATTCATAATAAACAATTACATTTCGAAAAACTCTTGCGAAGGAATTTATTTTTAATATTATTTTTAATGAAAACAAAAGAACTTAAATTTCATCATTGACAATTATAAAATACAAGAGTGAAAAAAAAACAATGGAAATTGTTAAACAAAAATTGTATTTAAATGTTAATTTATTGAACTGAATCCAAATTTTTTAATATCTCATTCAGGCTAAAGTTCATTAAATTCAATTTTCATTAAATTATTTTTGTGAAGAAAGGAATTTTTACAACATGAAATGAATTAAAATTTATTGATAATTTTTCATTCTTGAATGAGCTGGGAATTGACCCCAGGTTTTGCCGCTATTATTGAAAAATAATGGCAATTTAGATCTTTTTAGGTGAATCTAGCGGGTTTATCTTCATTGGGTGCCCGGTAGGCTAGTTGGTAGTAAGCTAGCCTATCAGCGCCGGGGTCGCGGGTTCGATTCCCGCCAGAGACTATGGTTTCTTACCTGCAGACAAGCGTTGAGCTTCACGGGATTAGAATAGGAAGATAAAAAATAAATTATTTCTATTATGTGGGTTTTATTAAACAGGAAAGTTAACACTAATATTTCTTGACTCAACGTCAAAGCTTTTATTTAGGTATGGTATTTCAGCGCACGAGCTTAACGCCTTCCACTCTTATTCCAGGTATGGTTGTTAGTGAGAACTGGAAAGGAGCACTTGTTTTTTTAATATAAGGCGCATTCATAAGGTGAAGTTGAATAACAGCTGCTTTATTTATTTTATAACAAAATGTTAAAAGCTGTTTTTATTTTGTATATGCATATGAAAAAAAAACAAATAAGTGTTATTTGGGGCTGTACCGAATCTTTAACACTCTCCACCGAAAGTAAGAATATTTCAGGAGTAAACTTTTTAGGGAATCTTTTGAAAAAATCTTTATAAAAACTGTCCTCAAAGCATGATAATTCGTTGCGGTTTTGGGCATTTTAAATCCTATTTCAAAAGTACGCTTATTATGGACCGATCGTCAAAATTTTTGGTGGTGTTATTTCCATTCTTATGGAACTATGGCAGACTAAATTTTACTGCAATAGAATTATTCGTTAGGGTTTTGGGCGTGCTAAAGTGTTTTCCGAGTGGATTTTATATCATCGACCGCCCTTCCCACAATAGCATTATTTGTTTAAGGCGTACTAAAATTTTTGCTGAGAGTGGAGTGTATTTACGGCCTATGGACAATTATGTTTTTGTGCCGTAGCTCCTGTATAAATACTACTCCCGAAAAAAGCTTTTAATGCCAGAGAATCCTTATAAATAATGTTGGTAGTATTACACAATTTAACAGCAATAACTTCTATAACAGCTTTTTTGTCATGTAAAAATTGTGTGTTGGTAGGTCCAGAGGGCCTTTATAAATATAACTAAAATACAAAAAATCTCCTAATTATGAAGATATCTACCATAGATGGGGGTAGTGCACTCATTTTCAGTTTCAACTCACAGTTATTGATAGTACAAAATTATTGCAATCATTTTGTTGATGTTGAGTGATGAATTGAAAATTAGCAGCCTCACTAAACATGAGTGATAGTGATGCTAAAAAATGTTGCACTAAAAAAAATAGTTTGAGTTAAGAAAAAGCCATCGTTAGTTTATTGCAACTTTTTTGCTCTTCACTCATTGAGTGCAACTTAAAATTTTGCACTAAATTTACAAATAAAAAACTTGTTTTTTTTTCATGATTACAGCCATGAGATATTCCGTTATTGACAAATTATTGACATGTCTAATTTTCTTTCTTATGCATATCATAACAAGAATCAAAAATTATGCTCATACAAAATAACATTTTTAAAATTTTAGTGAGAGTCTGTCAATATGAAGTTTTTTTTGATTGCAAGTACAAATTTTGCACTATTTGAATTGAGTGCAGATTTTTGCAAATTTTCAATATCACTAATTTTTGTTAGTGGTAGTTAAAAAAATATCAATCATCTCTAAAGCTGGTAAAAAAGAGTGCAAACTAATTTTTTTGCAGTTTTATTTAGTGATAGTGCACTGCTGATTTAAATCAGTATTTAGAGCACTACCCCCAACTATGTTATCTACATATATAATATTCGTCACAAGAAACTTTTATATGAATCTCAACTTAATAAAATAATTTTGAACTGTGGTGTAGGGTATAATATGGTCTGGCCTGATCGACTATACTTTCTTACTTGTTTTTTTTTTTTTTTTTTTTTTTTTTTTTTTTTTTTGCTAGAGAAGTATAATTTACAAATATTAGAAGGTTCTAAATATTCTCAATATTCAGCTAAGTTCTTGAACATTTCGTAATTATGAAATATTTTGCAATTATCTCGTTCGATATAATAACAGTTTGCGTGACAAACAAATGTTTCTGAATAAACAATAGAATTCAACATGTTTATAATAAATTTAAAATTAAAGCCTTAACATAACCTTAAATTAAAACAAACCCATAATTCTATTGTATTCAATTAAAATTTAACTTTCTTAGATTGTTCTGTAATTGCGAATTTCTATCACAAATTGATCAAGTAATGCGTATGTATTGTAGTAAAATGATTAAATTATAGAAATATTCAGTGATGCACGTTAAATTGGGATTTATAATCGCATTTTTGACAAGTTCTCATTTACATTAAAATTAAACACGATGTATCAGGATGCATTTAAAATTAAAACAATAAAAACAAAAGATTCAATTTTTTTTTAAGATCTGCTGTATTTGTTTTAAACTTTATACAGTGAGCCACATCCAAAATTGAACACTTTAATCATTATCATAAACTTTGTGTTAATAATAACACTGTGCTAGATGACAAGCGCTGGGCACCTGGCGCTTTAACCTGAATCGGGTACGCTGAATTCAATGGTGCTTTCCGATTTTTAAGGTTAGCTTTTGTTTTCGAGATATACCGCTATTTCGAAAATGAAGTACGTTGCACAACATATTGTAGCGTAACACAAAAACAGTTAAGATTATTAAATAAACTTTGCAACTTCGTTTTTTTATACGTCTAGAAAAATTAAAAGAATAGCTTCATTTTCCAATTTTTTATTATTTTTGAAGAAAACAAAAATTTTGATAAAAAAAATTATCTTTCTAAAACGACAGCGGAGATTAGAAAAAAGTTTAGCCTTTCTTAAAGGTAATTTTATTGCGGAATTTCGGTTTTTTAGTATATTCAATAAACTAAATTATTTCGGAGTTACGCGAATATATGTTGTGCCACCTCCTCCATTTTCGAAACAACGTTCAATTTTGAGTGTAGCTCACTGTATCTATATATCTATATAATATCTATATATATAAAAATGAATGTATGTATGTTTATTTATTTGTTTGTTTGTTTGCACCTTATAGCAGCCTAAGCCGCTGAACCGATCTTAATGAAACTTTAACAATATATTATTAAAGGTCTGGAAGGAGATAAAGGCTATATATATTTTTTTGAAATTTTGAGTGGACGTGGCACCTCCCATACAGAGAAAATATAAATTTCTGTATATCTAAAGAACAGAAAGGTCTAAAGATTCCATATTTGGTACAAGCATCTTGGTTATCAATAGACAACATCTGACATCGGGATTATTGGATAAGTGGGCGTGGCACAAAATAGTTTTATTTATATCTAAAGTACGGTAAGAGAAAAATGGTCCAAATTTGGTACACATATCTGGGTTATAAATGCACAGACTTTCAAAAAAATGGACATTATTGGAGAAGTGGGCGTGGTGCCTCCCATAAAAAGACATTATAGATTTCTGTATATCTAGAGAACGGTTAGAGTGAATGTTTCCAAATTAGGGAAAACATCTTAGTTACCAATACACAACATCCGACAGTGTTGTTGGGATTGGAAAAGTGGGAGTGGCACCCCCCATATAAAGAGATTATAGATTTCTGTATGTCTGGAGAACGGCAAAAGCCAAACTTTACAAATTAGGTACAATCGTCTTGGTTAGTTATACACAACGTCTGACAAAATTTTTGCGAGTTTGGAGAAGTGGGCGTGGCATAAAAAAGATTTATTTATATCTAGAAAACGCCTAGATAAAAATTGTTCAAATTTGGTACACATAGCTGGGTTATCGACACGGAACATCTGTCAAAAAAAGGTGGGAGCGAATTATTAAGCGTGGCACCAAATAGAATCCCGTATATTTGAAGAACGGTAAATGTAAAATTGTCTAAATTTGGTACAATTAGAATGGCTATCAATATAGAGACAGCATCTGTAAGAAATGTGTGGGAATGGAGAGGTGGGCGTAGATCAAACTAGATTTCTGTTTATCTAGAGAACAGTCACAGCTACAATTAACAAATTTGGAAACAATATGGTACTTATTTCTGTAAAAAGCCTACTGCCTTATTATACACAAATGCGGAACAACTACAATACAAATGCCATATAGATTTATGTGCAACTGGTGAATGATAAGAGTAAGAGTATTCAAACTTCGTACAAATAATTCCATAAGCAATGCACGAGATCTGTATTGCAAAAATTACATATTTAATTTTAATAAGCGTAGCGAAGCGCACTGGGTGAAGCTAGATAAGCAATAAAGAGAGAGAGAGAGCGAGAGAGAGAGAGAGAAAGAGAGAAATGGTGAGATAAAAAAAGTAATCTGAGTGAATGAAAGAATGACGCGAAAATAATAACAGCTAAACGAGAAATAATTTTATTTTTGTGATAAAGAAATATATTTAATAAACAACAAAATGAATAATTTTTACTCGTGTTTTCTTAACGAAGCTCAACAATTAGAGTGACTCAATGTTTTTGTTTCAGTTTAAAAAAAAAACACGTTTATTTTGGCTAAACAACATTTATAATTATAATGAAATGACACTTTGTGTGTTTAAGAAATAGATTAGCTTGGGGTTTCCTTTTGATAATAGTCGAATAAAAGTACTTCTTTTTATAACAATAAAAAATATTCAGCCTCATTGCGGTTGTTGTTGTCGTATATGATTGTGTAATTTTTTGTAATAGATTAAAGTAAGACACAACTTGTGTTCATTAATCTACTACAAAAAACGACACAGTCGATGAAGACAATGACAACCGCAATAAGGCTGATTATCGACGTTTGTAGATACAATTTAATTTTAGTTAACAACCCAATACTTATTTTAGACAAGATCGCTAGCGCCCAAAGACTTTTAATACATAAGAGAGCGCTTGTGTCGCCTACCCTTGAGTTTTGTTATCGTCTTCTTTTTGCATTTTTCGAGCCAATTTGTCTTAAGACACCTTTTGCACACAAATGAAATCAGTTTAAATTAAAACTTTTATCAAGTGAATTAAAAGTTTAATCAAGTAATTAAACGTTTAATTGATACTATTAGTTTGTTTACTGGTGCACGTAGAGAAAAAATATGTTTAAATATGGTCACCTCCAACAAAACTATTTTTACATAAAATTTTAAACATATTATGTTTAAATTTAACCATATTATTATCACCGACAACCATATTATGGTTAAATGTGCCCTCCATCATGAAGCCACAACCATGTTATGGTTGCCTCTAAACATGATATGGTTAAATATGACAATAATTTGTTTTTAAATTAACAATAGTATTTTACTCTTCTCCAAGAGCAACATGCTATGGTTGAAAACCAACCATGCTATTATAAGTGTTAAACATATTTTAGTTATTATTAACCAAAACATGTTCGGAGACAACCATATTTGTGCCCTCTTGATGGAGGACACATTTAACCATAATATGGTTGTCGGTGATAATAATATGGTTAAATTTAAACATAATATGTTTAAAATTTTATGTAAAAATAGTTTTGTTGGAGGTGACCATATTTAAACATATTTTTTCTCTACGTGTGCAAATTGAATTAATGTTTTAATTAATATTACACATTTTATGATCACGTTCGTCATTGGATTAATGCCACTTTTTGCCTCATTGATGCCATTTATAAAAACATTGATGCCACAATTCTGATGTGAGGGCATCATCAATATGAGGATGCATTTTTCTATGAGTGTATAAGATACTAACGTTAAGGGTAAAGTCTGCAAAACAAACCGGCTTTTACAGCGTTATTCGCAGCTTTGCTTCAATTATTGTGTTGTTTTGTTATCTTTTGATGTCGTTTGTCAAATTAAACATGCAAACAAATACAACTATGTATAAACGTCGAACGAAGAACAAAGCAACTGCGAGGATATACATCAAAGGGTATACTCACCCCTAAAGTTTGCTAAAAAACGTAAAAATGTGAACCGCGGTTTAAAAATGATTAAAACCGGTCGGTTTCGGTTCAGTTTTCGGGGTTTCTTGCAAATTTTGCATATTGTTATATTTGACTGGTGCTCTGATAATTTGAAATGTTTTCAAATTCCATATTTTAGCTTAGACATTTCTGAATTAAAATTAGTATAATAAAATAAGTGAAAAAGTTTAATATGCTGCCAAATGTTGTTAGTAATTAATATGGCTGCGATTTCGATGCATATGCATGTTTTTTGTCAATAGTCTAAGAATGATGTCGACCAACTAATCATTAGGTTAGCTGAGGTTCAATGGGCAGCCGACACGACGGCTCACTTGGGTCCTTATAGCGGTCTCTTTGTGATACCCTTAGCCAGTGACAAGAGTCAGACAGTATTCAGCAGATCATTCCCTAGAAGTCACTGCAGCGTCGAACTACACCGACTTCCTGCAGAACAGAGAGATAGATTTCAGTTCCATATTAGACATATCGTCCAGACATGGCAATTCCGGTCTCCAAAAATGCCTAAACCGAATATCCCCGAGACCGGCGCATTGTCAGAGAAAGTGAAACGCCGTCTCCTCATCATGACAACTCCTACAGTAGTCATTATATTCCCATGAGTCCCTATCACCCAGTGACCCGTAATGACCAATATCACCGTCCTTGTCTGGTTCCTACCGAGACCAAGTAGCACGCGCGTGCTCGCTGCGTCATATTCAGGCCATAAAGTACTGGGGTCTTATCACCGCATACGACATTGAAAATTGCTCGAAACTTTTTATTTTGGTATCATGACACTCGATATCGAAAGAAATGTATTGTAATTTGAGATGATAGCATTCGATATCGAGTACCCAAAAACATTGCATCCCTCGAGTTTTCATTCGATAAATCAGTGTCTATCGTATGCAGAAAAATACGATAGTTTACTCAATATGATAATTTACTCGATAATGAATGCGGTGATTAGAACCCTGGCCTTAATCATTAAATTTTTCGATAAAATGGCATCAATTTGTTTTTGCATATTGTTGCATATTTTGGTGAATATTCATTTGTTTTTTGCATATTTTGAGTGATTTTTTTTAATTTCCATATTAGAAAAAAACTTCTGCAAAAAAATTATAAAGGCACAAAAAAAAATCTTCAAAAAAAAAAAAAAGTTTGATACAATAAATATTTAAGCGCGAGGTCAATTATATAAAAAATGATTATTTTTTATCCAATATTTTGCTATCTCAATGGATAGCTTCTTGTCGCATAGAGACAAGTTTATTTAATTTTTTTTTTAAATTTTTTTGAAAAGTTACCCTAATATTTTAATTCTAAATGCAAATAAGGGTAATATTACAATTGCGATGAATAGACATGACTATAGTTCAAGAATGGATAATATTCTTAATGATGACTCCACATATAAAATATTGACAAAAGACTCAACGACTAAACTACAACAGAAAAATGATATAGTAGAAAAACTTTTGAGAAGAAAAATTTAAAGATAACAACTGCTACAGCACCCAAATTATATGGAGTTCCGAAAGTCCATAAGGAAACATTTCCATTAAGACCAATTTGCTCGGGTATTAATGGTCCATCTCATGAACTTAGTAGATATATAACAGGAATTCTTAGAAAGTTAACAGAAAATTCCATGTATAATGTAAAGAACTCATTACAATTTAAGTATAGGATTAAATATATAAGGATACAAAATGAGGATAGGATAATTTCGTTAGATGTAGTATTCTTATTTGCTAGTATACCTATAGATGTAGCCTTAAATATTATAGAAGAAAAATGGGAAATAACTAGAGAGGAAAGAAATTATTTTAAAGAATTCCAAAATTTTGTATAGACGATAGTAGATGTTTTCAATATGGTAGCAGAATATATTCTCAACGAAAAGGATTACCTATGGGTTCTTCAGATTCTCCAGTTGTAGCAGATATAGTTATGGAGGAGCTACTAGATACATGTGTTGGAAGATTATCAATTAAACCAAAAATTATAACAAAATATGTAGATGATTTATTTTGTATTATTTCAGAAAAATTTTATTTTTCTTAAATGCGGAATTTCGGTTTTTTAGTATTTCAATAAACTAAACCGTTTTTGAGTTACGCGAACATATGTTGTGCAACCTCCTCCATTTTCGAAATAACAGTATATCTCGAAAACCAGAGCCAATCTTAAAGGCACCACTGGATTCAGCGTACCCGAATTATGTTAAAACGCTAGGTGCCCAGCTTGTCACGAAAAAAAGTGTCAATTTCTTGCACAGTGTAATTATAGGATAGCTCATAAAACATATAGTACATTAGATAGATTATTTAGTAAAATGAATGATAGGACTGATAAATTAGATAGATCTAATATTATTTACAAGATACCTTGCAAGGGTAAGGATAATGAAATATGAAGTAAAGTATATATAGGTACCACGAAAAACAAATAAAAAACTAGATTAGCAGGACATAGGTGTGATCAAAAATACAAAAATACGTTTTCTCTAAAAAACTGCATTGTCATCACATTGTGCCAATTTCAATCATGCACCAGATTTTGAAAATACAACAGTTTTAAATACAGAAACAAACTAGAAACGACGCTTCATGTTAGAAATGTTACAAAGTATCAATACACCAATAGAACAAATAATCAATTTTAAAACAGATACAGACAATGTAGCTCAAAATTATAGACATTTAATTTATAAGAATAAGATAGGAAATTAAATAAGTTTATAAAAATGTAATAGAACAATTTTTGTTTCCTGTGTATAATTTTTATTATTTTTCATAATTAACAGTTTTGTTGTATTAAAAATTTGTTTAAAATTTTATAAAAGAAAAAAAAACCAAATATCTGAATCCCTGAAGAAACTATCCATTGAGATAGCGAAACATTGGATAAAAAATATATCATTTTTATATAATTGAACTTTTTATATGAGAAGCACGAGTGTTATGTATAATTTGCAATTTCTTTAAGCATAAATATATTTTTAAGGTAATAGCTGAAAACCGAACTTTTTTTGCGGTTTTCGGTTTCGGTTTTTAGGCATTAACAACCGCGGTTTCGATTTCGGTTTAAACCGAATAGCAATCCCTACTCACCCCCACTATTTCTTCTTTTCTCTCCTACAAATTCAAGACTGCAAAGTCTACTTTGCGTGTGCGAAAGTGGTCTAAGCAGAATTATGATTTGTTTACTGGTGCAAATTACATTAATTTTTTAATTAATATTACAAATTTTTTATTGAAATCAATTTTTATTTTTTTCTGTGTAGAAAGACCACATTTGGGTACGGTCTTAAAAAAATACCATTTTCGAGAGTATTCAATGTAATTTATAGTTTTTTTTTTTTTGAATTTTCATAATTTACTCTATTGATTTTTTTAAACTGTAGCCATGAAAGCAGTTTAAATTGCCCTCATTTTGCTAAACGGAAACATAAAATAAAATTTGTTTGCGATTTTTTTTTTTTTGGTTTTTTTTCAGTTTCAAGTTCAAGTTTATTTGCATTGTTTTCACTGTTGCTTTGGTTCGCATTGCATAATTTTATTTTAATTGTTATGGATTTTTTTCTTTCATTATTTGCAAATTTATTAGTTAAACAGAGCTGTAAAAACCTACATACATAAATATAAACCCATGAAAGATAATTAAATTGATTTTAATACACAGAAAAAATTATTAGTAGTTTTTTATCAATTAAAAAAATTGTTAAAAAAGTATTTCAATTTTTCAGACCTCGAGCTTGAAAAAATGATTTAATTTATAAATTATAATCAAAAAGGTCGAATAACTAAAAACTTAATAGAGAAAAAAAAATATTTTTTAAAATTTTTGGTAATCAATATGATAATTTTGGTAAAAGGTGCAAAATCAACAAATTGTTTTCTTGATTCTATGAATTTGGAATGAATGTGTTGATTAGAGGCAAATTTTAATTTTTTCTGTGTACGTACTTTCAATTATCGATACGATACTTTCAATTATCTTGTTAATAGGGGTACCCAAATAGGTTAGTTGATAGTAACCTTGTCTATTAGTGTAAGGGTTTCCAGTTCGATTGCCGCCAGGAACTCTAGTCTGTTTCACTACAGTGGTCTAAAGGTCTACGCTAATATTGCTCGTAAAATTAAGTAAGAATATAATTAATGTGATATCATAATATTCGGTTTAAATTAGCAATATATTAGTTGAGCCAGTAAATTAATTTTTTAAATATTCCGGTATGTGATGGAAAACGATTTTGAAAAAAACGTAGTGGCTATAAAAAAATATTTTTATGTATATATTTTTAAAATTTTTGCTAACTGAACTGTATTTTGAACACAAAAAATTTATGGGTCGATTACGGATGGCAACTGAACTGAAGTTGAGTTGCCAGCAGCGAAATCAGGCAATGCCGATCATGCTAAAATACACAACATTATTTTATATTTTAACATGACCGGCCTTGTCTGATTAGGGATGGGCAAATTGAAAAAATATATCAATATACATATATCGTATCGATATTTATTAACAGTATTTATGAATTAAAAATATCGATATATCGATGTATCGAACGCTGAAATTATTACCAAATTTAACAACTTAATATACCTATGTCAATGCATATTTACATACATATGTACATAAATATTACATTTTAGTGCACTATCTTGTTTTCTTTGTTTCATGGCGTAATTCTAGGAACCCTTTCCAGAATATTTTTTCCGCGCTTATTTTTTTGTTGTCATCTCTTAAAAAACCGAGACATAACTGAACTGTGTAATCTATGAAAACGTACAATGGAAGAGTTCCGTTATTTTCTTAATATTAGTTAAATAACATATGATGCAATTCTTATAAAACAACAGTATTGTAAGCAGTTGAGCTACGGCAATTGTTGAATTTTATTATAAAGAGATCTTAAATATATCGAATTCGATAGTCGTAGATAAATATCGATGTATCGATATTTGGGTATTTTTAATATCGGCGATATATGTATATCGATTATAATTTTTTTTAAATATCGATATTTTGATATATCGATATTTATTGCCCGTCTCTATGCCTGATATCGCTGCTGGCAACTCAACTTCAGTTCAGTTGTCATGCGTAATCGACCTATTAGAAATGTATTTTAGAATCGGTCAAAACTCATCACACCTTTTAAAAATTATCGTTTTGAAATCTATCGATTTTAATCACATACAACGAATACATAAATAAAAATATTTGGAACAAACACACACTGCTTTTAGAATACAGACACTTTATGAAGTCTATATTGTGTGTTTATGTGCCCTACACGTTGCAACAACTCGTACAACTGAGTTTGGTAAATTTGAAATGCTAAATGCAAATTAGGTAATAGCTGATATACAGAATTAAAGGTCGTTTGATTATTTTGTGATGGATTAAAAGGTCACGAAGTAGTGCAAAAGAAAATATTATTGAAGCGCTAGTGGATTTGATTGACGATTCTAAATAATTGCTTACAACTGTAAGCTGTTCGAACATCAGTGATGCAAACGCAACACAAATAGCAAAAAAAAAAAGCTATACAGTTTTGGTATTGCGCAAAAGCAATGACTTGATAATTCAAATTTTGTGTATCTTGTCATTTGATTTGCATCTAACACTAAACACCACTAATGTCACGTATTCCAAAACGCAACCGTGTAAATTTTGACAAAGTTTGGCATTCCTAATGTCAACTGTTTCGCAGCTGATATGCAAAAAAACGAATCTAGCGCAATATTCACGATTATGACGTTGGTTTTGCAAAGTTTAAAAAGACAATGCATCTTATTTACTGTGTAAAATATAATTGCTTTATTTATACACTGCTTTGGCAATGCATACAGACCGACACTTAGGAATACAGCCACTATCATTTTTTTTTATATATTTCATTCAACCGATGAGCAACTGCTAGTCAATCAGAACTTTAGTGTCACAATTGGTAGTACATCTTGATTCAATTGTACATTAAGTGGCAACGTGTAGGGGCCACATAATACATTTAATAGGTATATCCCCAATATTTCTAGTGTTAAGCTTAAAACTTGAATTCAGTAAATAAAGTTTTCCATTTCTGTATTATAAAAGCCACCCCATGACAATAAATTTACTTACGAAGCTTTAAAAATACAAATTTTGTATGATTTTGAGTTTTTTTAGTCGTATCCTCTCAAAGTTGTTTGTTTTTTCCACTGTTGCCAATTTAGCATTTTTAATGCCAGATCTAGCATTTTTAAAACTCATTTAGCAAGAAAAAACTCTTCTAGCATATAGCACTTTTTCAGCATTTTTTTAAATTTATTTAGCACTTTTTTTTTTTAGTATTTTTTAGTTTAATTGATAAATTTTTATTTTTTCAATTAATTTATATCTTTTTAGCAGATGTGCAAACATGTACATAAATATTAATACTGTTTTTTTTTTTCAGATATAAAATGATATTATGTATTTTTTTTAATATTTTAAAAATAAATTGTGAATGTAATGGAATTTAATTGTTTTTAAAGTTGCGTAAATTTTTTTTATTACCTAAATATCAATTTATGCATATATTTTGTTTTATTTTTAATGTTAAAAAATGATATGATTTTTATACACTCTACCACTAGTGGTGAATAAGGGTATACTTAGTTTGTCATTCTGTGTGAAACTTTTTTAATATTCATGTAGGACCATTGATCATTGTGTAATTCCTAGTCGATTTAGACATGTCCGCCTGGATCTGTTTGAAACACGCTTACTTTCGAAATACTCAACAGAAAAGAACACTATTGGCTTAGTAAAAAAAGAGTTATGAGCCCTGTGGAACAGCCTTCCTAAAAAATTTAAATTTCTGTGACAAAAATTAAAAGTGGTGACAGAATGTACCGATTTTCATCAAATTCGTTTTATATGAATGGAAATCGCACTAAAATTTTATGAAGATGGGTCCAATTTACCATAGGCCCAATGTAAAGCGTCCTTCCTAAAATCATATAAAAATGCATTAAATTCTAATAAAATTGTATTACCGAATTGAGATTCGGTTTAATTTGTTTTATTTTTAATATTTTTTATGAGCGATCTATAACTTACGATCAGTTCAACATAAAATCTGCTCCTGAAAATCTCTTAAATGCGCCCAATAATATTTCTGAAACAATTCAGAATATTTCATTTAACTTAGGCAACGAATTATACAACTGTTAGGTCAGGTTTTATGAATGTTGGCTTATAATTTATCTATCCCATATAAAGCCCACCCCTGAATTATTCGAACTCACGGCGAAGGGTATTAAAGATTCGGCATAGCCGAATATATCACTCTTACTTCTTTGGTTGTTTACTTTCCAATTTAATTGTAAAAGACTATAAAGTACTAACTGCCAATTTCACCAAGTTATGTTATAATTAACTATCAGTTATAACTGTCCAAAGAACATATTGTTAACTGGCAGTTAAAGTAATAGTTAGTTTTAACTGAACTTGGTAAAATTGGCCGTAGTTCATGTAATTTTATACCATGCTAATTATTTTCAAATTAATGTCAAATTAAATTTTTTTTCTGATGTTTATATATTTTTTTAGCACTTTTTTAAGCATTTTTTTGGCATTTTTTTCACAAAAATCTAGCATTTTTCCTTCATTAAGTTTTGGCAACACTGGTTTTGACGGACATAAAATTACTTAAAAAACAACAACAATAAAGAATATTCAGTTATTAAACATTTACCCCCATATTCATAAAAAATATTTTAGATGAATAAAAGGTTTATTAAACAAATTTTCATACAAAATTCGTTTCATATACCTGCTATAAACCTCAAATATTTTTTATGAATATGGGGGATAAAATGCAATAGAATTTTAGCTATAAATCAAGTTTCCTAGTAGAAGTTTTTTTTTGTTATTTTATGGTTGCTGCTCTTCTGTTAAATGTACTCATGCTGGTGGCAGTCAGTGTCGGTGTTGCCAATCCGTGTGTAATTACACATATTATCTGTAGTTTCTACTTGCATGTGCAGCCCATGTGTAATTTGTTTCATGTGTAATCTGTGTGTAAATTTACTTTTGTTCTATTTTTTCATTCATTTCAGACTGCAGTTTTTTTTCGATCATTTTTTGAAAAAATAATGTTAAAAATTAACTGCCAAAATCTGTGGCAAAAAAGAAAAAGTGCTTAAGTCGACTTAAGCTAAATTTGAGTTAATGCCACCTTTGTAATCTCCAAGACGCTTGCAGTATTCAGGAATAAAAACTTAAAATAAAACTAAAACTAATCACCACTTCTGTGATTTTATTAGAATTAAAATATAAACTAACAAAAATAGACTTAAGTACTTTTTCCTTATTGCCGCATTTTAAGACTATCGACTGGGCAATACGGGATACCCATAACTCAATAAATTCTTTAACAAATGATGTTTCTTAAGCTTGAACATAAACATTTGTTTACTGTTCTTTGCTTATGTTTTTTCCTTCAACAACACGTTATCTTTGCCTTTTTTGTAAACATAACCATTTAGATGGATTAACAAAAAGGTGATGCAGGCCGAAATATTTATTTAAGCAATTATTTTCGTTTTGTACTTGTAATTTTGCTTCAAATGGGTAATTTGGGACACAGTCATGTGTCAATTTCCAAGTTCTTCATTGGCAACACTGCAGTCAGTACAATTTATTCATAGTCAACACGTTTGTTTTTTATTTTTATTTATTTTATAGTTTATTTTTTATCTTCCTACATCATCAAAGTCGTAAAAGAACTACACACAATATTTTTTAATTAAACTGCGCTCTATTGCTTAATGATTCACATTTTACCGGAATTAAGAAAAGAAATTAAAATAAGAGATCGTTTATAGACGGACACACATACAAAAAAAGAAATTGCACATACACATGGGAATACGATCATGTGCATATGTACATCACATAAATAGTTGCACAATGGGGTAGATGGATAAATACTTTACAAGAACATTTCTGTGGTTGAACAAAAAAAAAAAAAAAAAAAAAAAAAAGCTGAGTAGTTGTATAAACGATTGGTCTTTTGTAAGAATTTGTGGCCGAAGGAAAGGATAGAGTGGATGATGGAAGTTTGTTGAGATGCGAGATTTTAGAAATTCAAAGTCGAAAATTGAAAAGATTCCGTTTATCGCGAGAACTTATTTTTTTAAATATCCCATAATTTCCAAAAAACTATAGAAAGTTTTCGAAAATAGCAATCAAAATAATTTGATTGTTAAAAATTTGGCTTAACATTGAAAATCTATTCAGTAGAATCGTTGCCTCAGTATTTCGGCAATGGAAATTCCAGACGTTTTTCAGACGTTGAGGTGACGGACTAGTCTCTAGCGGGAATCGAACCTGCAACCCCCGAGCTGTGCGACTTGTTTTTGTTTTGACTCGTCACTTATAGCACGGTGATACATAAGTGAAAGAAATATTTAGGGTATTTTAAAGGGTGGTCCAACCATAAGGAACGATGTTAATTGTGAGTCACACCATAAATTCAAGTTTTTTTCCCAACTTAATTTTACATTTCTTTATTTCAATGTTTGATAAATTGAACCAAATTGAATTGGGTACACAATTGAGCAGCGCTTTAAGATTGTTGGGAAAATTGTGCCCAAATTTCAGCAAACCGGGTCTGTAGGAAATGTGAAAACACCGCGTCAAAGGACCGTACTTTTTCGAAAAAGAGGTCGGCCATGCAGTTACCATAAATGGTGTGTGCTATCGCAGGATGATAACGGACATATTGTGGCTACAAATGGAGGATATGGACCTGGACGATATTAACAAATTAAAATTTACACTTTAACAAAATAGACTAAAAACTAACATTTGATTACATTTCATTAATTTTACTATCAATTAATAGAAGCAATTAATAATCTACTTATTGACTTTGGTTCCAATGAAAAATCAATATAATGGATTGAAAGTGTTACACATTCTTCGAAGAGGGTCAGCATCACCATAATTCGCACGAAAAATTTTTCAGATAACGGTATGAAATTTCGGGATGAACGTTGAGGAATATTAAATGAAATCTCATTAATTAAAAATCCAGCGCAGATATCACCATTAATAATGTTCGAAATAAACGACACATTTAGCATTGTTCTATGAAAGCATGGCTAGTGGGTTGAAAAGTAATCCACGAAGACAGAAGAGCAGGAACTGTTGCTGTATCGATTCGATTGAATTAGAATACGTTTGGTAAATGGGGTCCCATATAATCGATCCATGCTCAAGAATCGGTTAAACAAGTGACATATATAAGGGTTTTTGTAATATACGGGTCATCGAACTCTTTTACCAAGCGGTTTATATATCCAAGTGTTCCTGAGCTTTATTTATCATAAACGTAATATGCAAATTAAAAATCAGAGTAGGGTCATGTAGTATTCCAAGATCAAAGAATAATGGTCAGCATAATCGACCAAAGGTGTCCACAATCAGGAGCATTGTGGCCAATTTCAGCAAACCGGGTCTGTAGGAAATGTGAATACACCTGAGCTGCGAAATGAAAACGAAGTTCTTGTGGACATAAATTGAGGATATGGAGCTGAACGATATGTAATTCCAACAGGATGATGCCACTTGCCACACAGCCAACGAAACAATGGCTCTTTTGCACGAGAAATTCAGTGGCCGTGTTATCGTCTGCCGTGGCGATGTTAATTGGCCGCCACAATCATGAGATTTGGCACCTTTGGACTTCGTTCTTTGGAGATATTTAAAAGAAAAAGTGTACCTCAATTATGTCTCAGAATCATTGAAGATACGGACCATCGGATAGAGGTATGCCACAGAAGCTTAATATTTTTTATGAAATGGAAATATGGGCATTTCCACAGAATATGTTACTATTATTTAACGTTACGCCAGTAAGCTTGTATTTCAGACCCATGTTGTTTAAATTTTCCCCCTCTATTCCAAAATATAAAAATAATATTTACATTTTTCTTTGAACAACTATTATAATTGCTTGCTGGCGTAACGTGACGAAAAGTGTAATTTACTGCGGAAGTGGTCATATGGTACACGAACAACTGACAAATTTTTTTACAGAAATCGGCCCAGCCATTCTCAATTTATTAATGACTATACATTTTTTTACACCATTTTTATATATATAGATAATAAAAAAAACTTCTCCTGTAAAATTTTGTTTTAGTCGCTTGAGCTTTTTTTGCGGTTATGGCTCGATATTAAAAATCAGGATTTTGATTTCGGAATTTTACCAACCCAAATTTTTAATATAACTTCTATTTGTGCCGCGGTAGGTTAGCTGGTAGTGCGCTAGTCTATCAGTGCCGGGATTGCGAATTCGATTCCCGCCAGAGACTCTGGTATTCATTGAAGAGATTCGCGGGATTAGCATAGGAATAAAAAAATGTTTTGGGGTTAAAATGCATTAACAATTTTGAGGTGATTTTTCATAATAACGAATCATATTTAATTTTCTATTTAGGGCTATTTTTCTATTTGTTGAGGTAATTTCTCATACCAAAAAATCGGGTCATATTGCATTATGAAAAATAGCCCCAAGTTTGGGGTCAATTTTCATTTTTGTTTTGGGGCCATATTTCCTGAGGTCATATTCCGCAGCGCCGAAAATAATATTGATTAACCATTTTACGCACGATTCCCTTTTTTTACAAGATTTAGAAGGCCAAACGCCTTTTTCAGTTGTTGTAGTTTGTTTGCATTTCGTATTTAAATTTAATACAGAATTCGAAAAAATCGCTCCGTTCGAAATACAGCTCAATTGACAAATATATATTAAATAAAATCTCAAATATAGACAATATAGACATGAAATAAGAAGAAAATGTATTAAAAATCAATTTTTAAAGATACTGAAAACGATGTTTTCGGTTACAAATCGTTTCGATTTCAAAATCGATTTTCATCATATACCTAATATGTCCAATTACCCCTATTCTATTCTAGGAATTTAAAAAAAGAGTATTTTTAAATTTTAAACCTCAGAATCCAACAAAAAAAATTAAAAGTCCAACAATAAAAATATTATACACTGAATCCTCTCAGTTAAAAGATATATAATTTTAAGATATAAATAACTATTATAACATATTCTTAATTCAAATGTATATTGATTCTAGTACAAAACGGTCCCACTGTACCCTGGCAGCATCATGTGTATAAACAAGTTCATCTAATTCCTTTAATAATTGAAGGAAAACACATGTACATGCAGTGTTGTCAATTTAGCAACTTTTCCATTTTGTTTGGGCATGACAAGATTTAACAAAATATTCTTTAAATTTTTAAAAATTTAAAAAAAAACAATATTACGATTAGCATGTAACGTAGAACCATCTAAGAACTTTATTCAAACGATGATAAAATTCCATTCTATCGACGTGTGAATTTTTACGTTATTAAAAAAGTTTTACAAATTTATGTTTGACTGTTCGTGTCCGACCGGATGTTCGGGATGTTTGTCCAAATTTAGGTGCTCGGCGAAATTTTTGCCAAACTTTTTAATGAAATAACACATTTATTATCATTTGTGCATATGAAAATAACATAAAACACCACATGTAGAACAACACGACGAAAACTTTGTTGAAAAATTAATCGCAGTGCATTTGACTGCACCTTTAAGTCCTCGAAATACAGATATATTTCAATAATGGAACTCCAGTTCATATATAAATCTTCAGACTGCGACCAGAAGATACCTTTCAGCACCCCCAACCAGAGTTCTATTGAGTTGCTGCTGGACAACCTTATTCAGACCGAAGAAAAATTCTAGCCATTATAATCAGCCCAATTATGAATAAAAATTTCATGGGAGTTTTTATTCATAATTAAGCTGAATATAAACATTTAAAATTTTTTGTATTGATATTTATTCTATACTAAACTCCTGCACTATAGTACCAAGTTTTTTTTTTGCGTGTGTATTGGACTTTTTCATATTTTTATATTTTCTCAGTTTTTTTTTAATAAAAAATGGTTTTACTAATTTAAGTGCAATTTAGCTTTTGATTTTGTATATTTACGAAAGTGTGTCAATAATTCCTGCAATTTTATTTTGTTTTAAATAAATAAACTAAAGAAAGTACAATTGTTCAGTTTTATTGACAAAAATGTTGGGTTCGGCCGAACTATGCAAAATTTACTGTAGTTCGGGTTCGGTCTGAAAAAGTGCGTTTGTTCGGACACTATTGATCGTAATAATAACTTATTAGTATGCATAAAATGTTTTTATCTCTATTCTTAAAAAAAATATTTAATTATATAATTTTTTAAATTTTCCTGATTCGTTTTTTTGTATTAAATTCTTGTAATTTTCAAACATTTTTTTGCAATTATTGGCCATGAAGAGTTGGCAACAACAAAAAAAACACTACACGTACAAAACATTTAAAATTTCGTATATGTATGTACATTAGGGAGTTTCAAAGAAATAAAGTTTTCTGGTTATTTGCAAAATAGAGAAAAAAAATATTTTTCGATTAATTTGTATGGAAAAACTGAAAGTCGTTGAGCGTCGAGCATAATTATCAAAATATTAAGCTAATCTTGTGGGGGAGCTTTTTTCCTACCTGTAAGAAACTTTTGAGATGATAGCAGAAAACCAAAAAAAATTTTTTTGAACTACCATAATGTACGTTAAGCATATAACTTTTAACAATATTTGCAAATAGGAATAGAGCATAAATAGTATGAAATTTGCAAAAAAGTTTCCGCACAAAACGCAATTACTTTTTTTATTAGATCATATAGCCATTTGCTTTATCATTCAATTCTGAAATTTGAAGAAATATTATTTGTGTAGAAATGTTAAAAAAGTGATATATGAGTGACATGCAATAATTATGTATATGTAATGGTACAAGCTTTTAAATACTTTGAAAAATAAATATTTTCCCTATATAAAATTTAGAGCAATTGGTGAGAACTTCTCGCACCGAAAATATGTGAAACAAAATATTCCATCGTTTCTCGTAAAGTGAGAAAAAAAAGTGTGTCTGTAACTCATGTCGAAAACTATCAAAAGAGATTACGTCTTTACGTTATAAATGTCATAATATTCCACTCGAAGCCGGTGTGAACTTGCAGACGTTGAGAACGCCAGTCAAACACATCGTTGACGGCGGCCAAAACTTACTAAAATTGAAAATTTTTCAATGACGGCGGCGAATATACAATCGTCGGCTATAGCAAATAATGAAGAGTGCAACTTTAGTTTTTGTTGTTTAAATAATTGCTTCGAAAACATTCGTATATTTTTAAAAAATGTTAAAGCAAAATAATTAAACAATGAAAGAATCAGTCAAAAACAAAATACTTATCTCTTTCATATTATTATTCATTGCATTTTGCATATTTATTATATTTTTTAGTGGTTATATTTTTTCTCACCCCGTTTTTATGCGTGAGTGTATTTGACAGTTCAAAGCGGGAACTTTCTCACAAAAATTTTACAGACACACTTTTTCTGTAAATTGGCGAATAATTTCCTACGTGACAGCTATTACTCGCTAAAAATGTTACAGGCGCAGTTAAGTGAGAAAAACAGTTGTTTGTTTCAATTTATGGTATTTTTGTTTCGTTTCTCGCATTTCAATCGAAAAGTTTCTCGAAGTGAGAGTTACAGAACATGGGTACAGCACTCAGTAATGCTCGTTGCAATTCTAGAGCTATTCTGGCACTTTTGTATTTTATACTTATTTCGGAATATCGACTGCAATTATATTCTATTTGTAAATTTGTATGTGATGCTTGGAGCGAAATGTGGTTTTCTGATCATACTTTTAACAAAAATAATATCGCCTCATTACAAAAATCATTATCTTGTAAAGCAAATTAATATTTTCTTAAACAATGGGTCACAAAACATCAGCTATGCCGAAAGCTCAGCAAAGCATCCTCTGCGCAGAGTGTGAGTTTAAAATTGTGCAAGACATTTTGCTCGGTTCATAAAATTAATTGTTATATTACATTAAACAGTTAAAACTTTGATTAAAATTTGACAATAATCCAGTAAATTTGAGTTAAAATTTTAACAGGGTAACACTGTTTATCATTTTAACATTTACCCGGGGTTTACACATGCAAGTGCAAGTTCGAAAAACTCAATTCACTCACACATTTTTACTAACACCATCACATTTTTCGTACTTGCAGCCCAACTGGATAAAGAAACAGTGTTACCGTGGATGCCTTTTGTAACAATTTACTAGTACTTAGTAAAATAAAAATTATGTTTATAGCTGATTTTCTGTGTATTTATACAAATAAAAACAAAACAAAAACACTAATATACAGCAACACATCTTCATGGTATTTTTAAACATAAATTGGAAGCATTTTAAAAACAGTTTGTTAATCAAAATATTTTTTCAGAAATTGTATGCTATCGGTAACTACGGCAATACTGGATTCACATATTTTAAAAGTAAACATAATTTTTTTTATCAAGATGGACCAAAAATAAAATAAGGAAGAAATTAATAAATTAATTTCGTGATAACGTTAACATGATGTTTTTTAAACCCATGATGTAAAACATTTTTCATAAGATGTTTTCGCTTCGAGAACATTTGAAAAATAAACTTGCAACTGACTGTGTAAACACTCAAGCTACTTGCAAGACTTTCGGCTATTTCTTCGGCATTTTCGTTGATATTACATATTCACTATTTACAAGTAATTACTTGCATGTGTAAAGGCAGGGGTAGTGGCATGCAAGTGTAATATTTCCAATCGCATGCAAATTTTGGCGCCACTTTGCCCAAAATGTGAGTGTATTTGTAAAAAATCGAGAGTGTATTGAGTGATATTAATTTCTTGTGCAATATTTGCCACCATGTAGTGGTATGCCAAATTTTCCGTAAAAATAAGTTATACGCCTAATGTTTGTGGCTTTGTTGATGTTGTTGTTGTTTATATCTTAAATTTGTTTATTTTTCTTAGTTTATTTGTATATTTAACATCAGCAATAATAAACAAATTAATAGACAACAAAATTTAATAAAAATTAAAAAAAAAAACACAAATATTTTAATATTTTGTTTATTTTCACAAATTAATAATTTTGTGGCCATAAATGTACAAAACAGAGGAAAATTTTACAATTCAATACAATAACAAGTATGAAAAATACAATTGGTCATGCCTGATCATATGATGCCCTACATCACAGTATTTTCAGACAAATTTTCGAGTGTACCCCGGCAATAATGGACAAGCCAAAACAAAATTATGTTATAAACAGTGGAGTCGTCAGAAAAAAGTACTAACTCCGACTCCGACTCCAAACACTGAAATTTTTTAAGTGCGACTCCGACTCCAACTCCTATTGTAACCTTGATGCTAAATGTATATGAGACTAGTCCTTATTTGACTTAAACTCTTTTTATACCCTCCACCACCAGTGGTGAATGAGGGAATACTTAGTTTGTTATTCCGTGTGAAACTTTTTTATTATACATCTTTGACCCCATAAAGTATATATATTCTGGCACCTTGAGTAATTCCAAGTCAATTAAGCCATGTCCGCCTGTCTGTCCGTCTGTTGAAAACACGCTCACTTTCGATGGTGTAATTGCTTCTAGTTATCCTAAGCAGTTCGGGATTTAAATGCAGCAATCCGATCAGTAGGATCAGAGCTATGAATCAAAATGTAAAACAACCACCCTAAAAAATTGACAATTTTGTTACAACAACTAACATAAAAAGGGGCATAATATACGATTTTGCATAAGCTCGTTCTATATGACTAGAAATCATACTGTACGTCTAAAACCATAATAAATATTGCAATCAAATTAAAATATGCTCCGTTATAGTTTTATAGGACTAGAAATCACAATGTGAAATTTGGTAAAGATCGGTCCATATAAAGTCTACTCTTGGAAAACAGATAAATACGCTTAAAATCGTAATAAATTACCCTATCGTAATAAAATTTGGCATAAAAAACCTACTCTCAGAAAACACTATTGTAATACAATTTGGTACGTCCAAGATTTATAGGACTAAAAAATCATACTATAAAATTTCCTGAAACTCGGTCAATAATTAACCATAAAATGCTCACTCTGGGAAATTATTTAAATACGCCTAAAACCGTAGCAGATATATATATTGTGGTAAAATTTGGTCCAATTTTGGTTTAAATGGCCATTTTATTTATTTACCTTAGATCCCATATTAAGCAGCCTTCTAAAAAGCACTTTAAACGCTAAAACAAATATCACTACTGTATTGAAATTTGTCCCATTTAGATTTTTTATAACAGAATTCAATCTATAATTTACCATGGGCCTAATATAAATTCGTCTGCTAAAAATCATTTTAGTTCGGCAAAAACTGTTACGAATCATGATATTTTATTCAAGTTATTTAAAATTCCTAGAAATAAAAGCATAACACTATCTGATTGTCGTCCAATTGATTAAAACCGGAACCAATTTTTATACTGACTTTCGATTTTATAAAGATTAATTAATAATTTATAGCTCTCATTTATTCTAGCTGTCAGTGGAGGGTATCAAAGATTCGGCCCAGCCGAAGTAGCACTCTAACTTATTTTTAATGCAGTACCTTGAAAATGATTTTTAAAATTTTTTATGCCGAACAATTTTGGAGTTGGAGTCGCGAGTTTTTGTGGATACTAAGACTCCGACTCCGGTACAAAAACCTCAATTCCGACCCCGACTCCGCCTCCACAATCCTTGTTATAAAGTAAAAATATGAAAAATTTTTATTTTTGAATTTATTCTATGAGCTAAATCTCAGTTATGTACTTTCATTCCTAAAAATTTAAGGAATAGAACTATTACAAAAAAGCTTTATAAAATACAGAACTGAAATTTAGCTCATAGAATAAATTCAAAAATGAAAAATGTTGAATATAATAAAGTAGCTTATGAAAAGAAATAATTCCCAGATTCTATTTGTAAAAATATAAAATTTATTTTTCTGAATATTGTCTAGATATTTATATCTAGAAGAGATTATTTCGTTTTAAAATTAATTTAGGGAAGGGGAGACTTAAGGCTAATTTTAGACGTACCATCACAAAATTTTGCATGCCATTCGTAGTTATTTTCGCTAAATTTAATATCAATACTAATAAGGAAGTTATGACATTGAAATCTATTTTCGGGAGTGTTATTTGTATGGGAGCTGTGATCAAATATGGAGCGATTCAAATTAAATGTGGTAGGGTTATTTAGGTTGCAATAACAAAGACTATTCGAAAAATGAAGTTTGTTTGATGGCTGTCTAAAATTATACACGGATACTCACCAGATTTTTTCTGTTTGATTTTAAAATTCAACATTGTACTAAATTTCATAAATTTATTTTTAAAAATTAATTCTCCACACAAAGTTTATATGGACAGACAACAAGCAGACCAGCCGGACTGACACCGTTAGATCGAGTAAAATTCTAAAATTCGGTATATTGAAAGGTGGGTCTAAAACCAATATTTCTATGTGTTACACAGATCAGCACCAACGCATAATACGCTTCCCACCAAAGAAGGTGTTAGGGTAGAAACACTGACAACGACAAGAATTATAATCATGATGATGATAAACCTTCTGTCGAGTTTAAATAAAAATAAACATTTTTGGCAAAAATATTATTAAAAATTAATTACAAACAAAATGTGTATGTATAAGCAGCATTTATTTATAGATATGAATTATTTTTAAATTAAAAAAAAAAGGCAAAGCAATAAGACTGATCTCTTTTGAAATAGAGTTTAGGTCTCTCTAAATATTCGTGTTTGGAGTTCTTGAATCAACGCATTCAAATTATTAAAATTTCAGAAAACCCAAAACCTAGAAAAAAAACTTTGGTGCACAATTAAAATTTCCTTGTCGTATTGTAAACAAAAAGTGCATAACAGTATAATTTTTACGTGCCTATTGAAATAAAAAGTACAAAGTTGCGAAGCTTTCAAGACATTTTTCAATGTCATTAAACAATTTCAAAATTTTAAAATGGGTAGTTTTATGCATTTTGTATAAAAATTGTTTTTTTAAGTATTTTAAAATTGAAATGAGTCAATATAATATTTTACATATTTAATGTGTTTTGTAAAATAAATGGAAAATATATATTTTGTACCTGTTTCGCCATATGTAGACCAAGTACAAAAAAAAAAAACAAAAAAAATTAAATCATTTGTAGACTAATTTTAGACAAATTTAAACAAAAACATTCGCACACATTTAAAAATTAAATTAAAAAAAATACAAAAATGTATAATAAATCCTAACTTTTTCAATCCCAAATGGTCAAATCCACATTTGTGTTAAATTGTGGCCGAATCCAAAAAACTAATAAAATAAATTTGTATACATTATAATCGCTTTCATTATTCTTATTCATCATGGCGATGATCACAATACAGGCATAATGAGCAAATTGAATGAAATACAAAAAAATTGTTTTATATTTAGCCGAAATAAAATATTCACAAGTGGGGTGCAAAGCGAACATTTTTTAAAAATAAATTTATGAAATGAAAGACAAGCAGAAATCAAGAGGCAAAACCGAAGAAGTACTTGTGCATCGGCAGCAGTTAAAAGATTAAAATATTATGTATATAATCAGCAAGGAAAATTTTTAAAAATAATCAAGTGCGAAATCTGCTGAAAGTTATTTGGTTAAAATATTGTGTTGGCTTTTAATCGAATTTTATTCTTAAGATGTTTGTAGAAATAAAAGCTTGGAAACTGTTACCAGCTCTTCACATAACAAGAATATCAATTACATATCAATGCACAGTAGGGCAGATTCAAAAGCTGTTTGTAAATAAATCTGGGGGCTAATTCTGACAGTCGTGATCGAATACTTTTTCAATTCGAAAGCAATTGCACATCTAATTCTTTCAGCCGATACTGAACGAATCCAAATTATTTTTCAGTGTTGTGAATGCTCAAAAGTATCAAGAATATATTTCTCGATAATTCAAAAAAAATTATTAACGATATTAGAACGAGATAAAAAAAACCATAATATTCAATGGGATTTATTTCGAAATTATGTTAAAAACTTTCTTGGAAACAAAACAACTCAGTTCTTATTTATTTTTTTTTTTTAATTTTAAAATTATTTATTTTTATTTCGTTGCTGTTTTAAAAAAGTGTTTATGAGCCTGAAGTGCTCCTTAGAATAAATTAGAAATAAAAGAAGATTTTTTAAATTTTTAAAGTTATTACATATTTCTTTGAAACTAGAAAAAAAGAAATATTGGGCTAGTTTATAGTAAAGACAAAAGTTAGATAAATTGAGAATGTATTTCTTTTAGTTACAACGCCGCTCTCCGCTCATGTTAAAATATAAAATATACAAGTGTGCACTTCTTGAATTCGAGTGATCTCTCAGTAGTTCCGACTAAAGAGTGTGAGCCGTCTCAACAGACCTACCCTTTGTTTAGGCATGCTGAGAGGCAGATAGTAAACAACTTTGGATGTTCATCCTCAAGTGTATATCAATAACCCTTTCAAGAGTCTTGAAAAGAAATGATGCCAGACTAATCGGTCTGTAGTCCTTCGGTTTGGTGTGGGAAGTTTTGTCTCACTCTACATAAAGGTAAGCTTACAGGAACATACGAGAATCTAGCGCATCCCCTGTATATAGCCATCAATCAGAGAAAATTAGGGTCGAATTACTTTGCAGGTCCGCCAAAATTATACCATCCATGCCCGGAGATTTATATGGGCTAAAGCTGCCGACAGCTCTCTTAATCCTATCGTGGTCCAAAGAGATGGACATAGGGTTGCGTGTCGACTCACCAACTTGATCCCGCAAGCTCCCTTGGGTATTTCCGGGAAAGTGAGTGTCAATTAACACCTCGAGTGTTTCCTGACTACTCGTAGGCCAACAACCATCCGATTTCCGGACATAGGTCGGCAGAACGGGCTCGAATGAGCCATTATTTTACGTAAACGGTTTGTCTCAGAGGATCACTCCACGCCGCTACAAAAGTTCCTCCAAGCATTCCTTTTCGCCGATCTGACCAAGTTTCTCAGCCTTTTCAATGATGACTTAAAGTTCGCCCAATTACCATGGCGCTTAGCCAGATTGAACCCCTTCTTGCCTGCGCAATATCAAGATCCCACCATGGTGGACGAACCCTGCCTCTACGCACCATTGGCTTACACACCATGGGATCGCCAACTGCAGTGAATCCGTAAGTAGATCCACTTCCGCATCAATCCCCATGATATCAGCGACCCGAGCAGGATCGGACAGAGTTTGAACCAGATAGGATTGAATCTCCCATTTCGTTCATTTCCTATTTATTATAGCACTCGATCCTGCAGATCTAGAGACTGAATTCTACGTATCCATGATCAGAAATCGAACAGTCATTAGACACCAATTTCCGATCATATCAATGTGGTTAATACTAACTAGCGTGACATCGAGAACCTCACACCTATTCGCAGCGAAAAACATAGACTCACCGCCCCTACTTACTACGCCTAAATTATTATTGATAATAAAGGAAAATAGTGACTCATCCCTTACATTCGTGTCCGTACTACCCCAGATAGTGTGGTGCACATTACACATGAAACTTATTACCTATGGGCTACACATGTCAGTATAAATTACACACAATATGTGTAATAGCACACGGATTGGCAACGCTGGCTGCTTTAGAAAACGACTAGGAGAGAAAGAGAGAAATATAACAAAAATGTTCTCTAAATTGTTGAACGTGTCAAGAAACAACAACAAAATAAACATATTTTGGGTTGGTTTCAGTGTTATCACTTCGTTGGTAATTACCCGAATCAGGTAACATTTTAGCTGTCATGGTTAGAGCGTGGAAGATTTCTTTTATGTGTAGATTAGGTGTTATGTGATATTCTTTAGTTAGTTTCCATAGTTTAATATTGATTTGCAAAAGCTTCATAATGAATGGCGCCAACATGAACTCTTGCTGGCTGTTTTTAGATGACGAAAGCAAAATTCGTTCGCGTTCCATAAACAAGCAGTTAGATTTCGATAAGTATGAGCTTCATAGCGATTAACAACCCGAAGATTGTTCGAGATAGGTGTTAAAACTAAAAATTACACGCCGGTTACAATATTACGCCAATATTACAAAAAAAATTTAGGCCCTAATCATGTACAACGCAGCGCAACGCCACAGAACTAACGCAACGCCAACGCAAAATTTGGGCTACAGAGAATTCAAAAGAAGCTCATTAGCGACAATAGTATCCATTTTAGTGGTGTGGTATATCCTTTGTTCGGATAATTGCCCCATCTTTCTTTGAAAATGGCAATGGTGTTTTAATCTCGATATTGGAACATTTTGTTAGTCCAGCTGTGAAAAGTTATTCAATATTTTTGTTTCAATAAGATAGAGACACAGGACGTACTACAGGTGCCTTATTGGCTTTGGTAAGGGACATATTCGATGGACGCATTATTTCACTTATAAGAATTTTTAACTGGTTTCCACGTTCACCGGATTTACCAGCACTTTTTAGTCACTTTTTGGGCACTTTTTTTAGTCATAATTGAAAGAAAGAGTGTATGTTAAATAGCTATGAACCATCCCTCACCTAAAATCCAGCATTGGAAAGGAAATCCTGGGCACTACACCCAACATTTTGCGAAAAGTTATGGAAAATATGATTAAAAGAACACGTATATGCGAAGCAAAAAATGGTCATCATTTACCGAATATCCTGTCGTATGACTAATATTGATCTCCTTTAAATAATTTTGGGGGATTTTTCTTCTTTTTTTTTATAAAATTAAACGTCAATTTGATATAAGGTGTAATTTCATATTAATCGGTTAAATTTGCCACATCTCAAGTGTAATTTAAAATTTTACTGGTGGTAACACTGGTTGGGTTTTTTCTCTCACTCTCCCTCTTAATATTTGTTTTAGACGCCTGTACGGCTACACCTATAGAACTCATAAAATCTGTGTTCCTTAACATATTTTAGTAAAATTTGTCAGTGCTGGATTTTTGGGTAAGAATAAGAAAAATTAAAAGTCCGTGGTTTTTTCCCGCCAGGACAATACTGTTCCTGTCAGTTGACGTCTGTCAAAATGTCAGATGTTATATGAAAAATCTATATTAATCTATAATTTACAAATACAAGTTTTTAATTTTTTGCCTTCACACGTTCGTTTTTGGTTTAATCTGCTAAATACATGTCGTGTATAAGTACCTTAAGAGAGAATTGTATCCTTAAATAAATGGCCAGTCACATCATAAAATGGATTTGAAAAGTATGTCAGAGTGAACTAGCAAACTAAATTTTACATCTTTAGGGTTATGCATTTAATGGTTTCAAAACTTTCAGTCTTGAAAGGTTTGCCATTTACGAATATAGATCGTTTAATAACTGAAGAACGCGTTGAAATAGTTAAAACTTACTATCGGGTTTTGCAATAGGTACTTGACAACTTTGAATTTAATTTGTAAAGGCACTATTTCACCGATAATCTAACTGGTTTGGTTAAAATCCACATGTGCTTCATGAACCACCACTTCATCCACAAAAAATAACTGTTTGGTGCGGTTTGCATGCCGGCGGCGTCATTGGGCCATATTTTTTCCGTCGACAATAACGATCGTCACGTTGCTGTGTATGGCGATCGTTATCGCGTTATGTTTACCGATTATTTTTGGTTTGTTTTTTATTTAAAAAAAAAGTTGTCAAGTTCTTATTGGAAACCCCTTTACAAAAGTGGTGGTTCAAGCGAGACACACTTTTCGGGCATTACGGGGTGATTATGGTCAACATTATTGACTTGCTGTGCAAAGAAATTGGCAAGGTTATAAGGACATTTTAAGAGATTGGAAGCGTTACAGATGTGGTCAGGCCTGTGCATCATCGCAATATGCGTGAGCACTGCAGAAAATATTCGGCCTTATTATGTAAGTCGTTAACGAGTGAGTAGCTTTTGTAATATATTAAAGGAAACAGGTTGTATGTTTTTTAAACTAATACAAAAAGCGACTACTTCGTTGACGACAACGCCTTACATAAAGCAAACGTTGGAACATTTGAAAACAAACATTCGTCAAGTTATCGCCGAGTTACCGCCATGTGTTGAATTAAATTTTACTTTTGAAACCGAAAAATGGATAACCCTCTACTTTTTGTAGAAGATACAAACATAAGCACAATGTAAGTTGTTCGCATTGATATAATTTTATTTTAATAAAATTACATAACCAAAAATATCGTGAAAGCATTAAAAACTCGAATACTCGATTAATTAAATATTTGAACACCCCCAATAATTATAATAAAATTTAAAATGCAGCGGATTTACGGACTGAACGACTGAGCACATGTCCATTTGACCAATTAAATAAAATGAAATGAATTTAAAATAAATTTTTGAGGTAGAAAATAAGAATCAACAAATAAAACGATGCCGGCAAATTAATGGCGCGAAGTCGAAGCGAACGTCGACATCGATGGACAAGAGAGCCAACAGCCATGTGTTTGTTTGTTTGTTTGTTTGCGGATAAAAATAAATTCAGTTGCTTTCTTATTTTTATTTATTTGCTGGCGATTTCGGTCAGTTTTTATCTTGTCTTCCTGTCACTATTATTAAATGGCGTCAAAAGCAAATATATTTATGTACAGAGAAGTAAGAATGTTTGCCTGTCTCTCCGTCTGTCCTTTCGTCAATACAAAAATGTGTGTTTGTAGTTTTCGGATTATTTTCAAAAATGAATAAAAAAAAAATTTTGCAAAAAATTATGGCATGTTGTAAAAATATGCAAATTGTTGCAGTTCTCTTGACTTTATTTTAAATTTTTTTTTTTTCTTCCACATTCAACCTCATCAATGAAATCTTTATTTGGAAATATTTCAAGAATTTCACACGCAAAATGAACAATAAAGAACAAATTATGAACATTGAAAAATAGTGCTTCCGTAAGGAGTGGGGAGTGTCTGCGTGTGATTTTTGTTGGCTCTTGTAGTAAATTGGAATAAATTGTTCCGTAAATTGTTTAGATTTTTTGAGTTTTTTTCTAATTCTTTATAACTTATCTATGAGCACTTATTTAATTGTTGAGTCATGACAGTGTGTTCGTTACACATTTGAATGGGGTTTTAGTTTATGGCAGTGACATTTTAATCATTGATAGGCGATACAAAAAATATTTGTTTAATGGAAACTGAAATTGTAATACAACTGTCAATTTAATAAATACTTGTTATCCAGGTGTTTATTTCTTTCTTGTTTGTACATTTTCTATCTTTTGCAATAAACATTTGAAGTATGTATATAAATACACATTTATTTTAGTTTCTTACCTTATTTGTAAAGAAAGAGATTCTTATCTGCAAAGAAAAATAAAACATATAAAAAATGGTTACAAGGTATAAAACAATATATATATTTACATATGTTTAATACAGTTGTTTAGTTTTCGCTGGGAAACAAAGAAATAATAAGAAATTTCCAACAAATACTGATAAGATTAAATACTTAAAAAACTCATGAACATTTGAGCTCTTTAGCTTGTGTAAATTTAGTGTCACCCTACTCAAAAATGTAAAAATAAAGAAGAGTTCTAAATTTGGCTATGCCCAATCTTTAATACCCTCCACCGAGAGTTCGAATATTTCAGGAGAGAGCTCTTTATGGCATCTATTAAATTTATATCAATATTAACAAAATATTTACCTTAAAGTAATATAATTCCTTGACTTGTTTAAATAAAATATCATGATTTGTTTCAGAAATATAATTAGGCGTTTTAAGGTGATATTAAATTTGTTAAAAAATAAATAAAAATTCTTTGGGGAGTTTTAGAAATTGCTGCGTGAACTTTTTTCACCAAAATTACCAGAAAAAATTATTTTTATTATCAGTACAATATTGCCCACACACAGCGTGAGGCGATGAAGAAATTTTGTAAAAAAAAAGTAATAACTCGACTGTATGCGTACAGCGAGTTTTTATAGATGTATTTTTCGTTTAAAAGCTTTTAAAGAAAGCCAGCTATGAAATTCAAAAATGGATTAATACTGTATGTACTATATATAAACTAGTGATGTTACGAATATTCGTATTCATATTCGAAATGCCGAATATTCACCTATTTTACGACATTCATATTCGTATTCGCCAAGTTCAAGCGAATATTTCACGAGTATTTTGTTAATACATTCCAAAAGAAGAAAGAAATACAAAAGTGTAAAAAATACATAAAATGAAACCAAAAATATTAATTTTTAATAATTTTTATTAAAAAAAAACCTTTTGTATTTAACGCAAAATAAAATCTTTTAGTAAAGTAAAAAAACAAACAAGCAAAAAGAATTTATGAAAATTACTCAAGTTGATTTTGATGATTTCTAGATAAACTATCGATTGCAGCAATTGTCTAATATTCGTACGAATCGTAAAATTGGAGAGATATTTTCGTTCTGCTTATAGGAGTGGGAAGTTAAACTGTTTGATATCCATTACTAAACACTATGAGATCAATTTTAGTCAATATAAATTAAATATGTGAAAAACCATCGAAATAGGTCGGTTAATTACTAAGTAAAAGCGCAAAAAGAGTGAGAAGACACATTTGAAGAGTATTTAAGTATGAGTGTCCAATGTGCAATTAAATTTAGCATTCAGAATTTTGATTTAGCTGCAAAACTTCCTTTTAGCATTTCGGTATTTTATTTATGATTTTTATAAAATGTTATCAGCTTTTTTAGCTTTAACTATTTTAAATTTTGACTACAAACAGTTGTAGTCGTATAAAAATTGATTAGTTGTAACTTAAGAAACTTCTTAAGGTGCCCGTACACGACGTGTTTTACATATGACTTGTCAATTTTCCCACTGCAAAATACATACATGTCGTGTGTTTCCTTGCTCTATTGTTCTCTAACAAGCCATCTGACATCAGCTGTGCCAGAAATCTATGCCGGGAAGAAACCGGCAGCGGCGGTGCACTATTCACGGAATCATTAGCCGGCTGAAGTTAATATTCTACAATACCGATATATGTATAATCATTTCACCATTGAATATAAATTATATTCATATATATATAAAAATTTGGATTTAAAGGAAAAAATGTAAAGATGCCTAAACTCTTTTACAGCGCAAATAAAAATTTTTGCGGCGGCAGCACTCTATTTTGAAACCGAGAAATACTTTGGTTTATGCAATAACTATGTGAAAAATACAGAGACAATGTCTGAAGCAAATTACATGTACGTTTTTGATCAAATATTATTAACCTTAGAAATTTTGACAGACATGCACAATTACATGTGACTTGAAAAGTTGACAAGTCAGATGTAAAAAACATGTCGTGTTCATGCACCTTTACCTGTTTTGTAAAATTAACATTCAGGGAATCTTATAAATGCCCTAATCATATTGATTATAAGCATTTTGTAAAAATTGAATTAAATGATCCGAAGACAAAAATTCCATAGTGTAAATGAGTGGGCATTTCATATTAATTCAACGAAATATCTACAACAAATTTGTGCTGCAAACGGCTGGAAAAATAATAATTTTCTTAAACTTTAAGAAATAAGCTCGTCTAGAATTTCTTTTTATAGAATCGCTTGTATTTTGCTTACATCAGGGGAATTGCAGCAGGCCGCATAAATTTGTTAAAATATGTTCAGGTGAAGTCATTAAGATAAGTACAATCTCTCTCCGTGTAGACTAATTTTCGTTATTTGTAGCATTAATATACTTTAGTAATCACTTGGGCTCCACATAACCCCCTTTGGGCCACGGTGATTATGGCTTTTATATAATAATAATAATAATGTTAGTATACAAATTTAAAAATGTTCAGTAGTGGCATTCAGGTGCTTTGTAGTTTCTTTTAGTAATGCGCCAGTTTTATCCAATTTTATTGTTATGGACGAGAATGGGGGATTTTTTTAGTCAAATTTTAAATATCGTGTGGCAGTAAATTTCAATTTGGATATTCGTACTCGTATTCGACGAATATTGCCGCAGATATTCGTATTCGTATTCGCGAATATTAAAAACTGATATTCGTAACATCATTATATAAACAACATTACTCCCAATAAAAAATGGAGCTTCCAACGAAGCAGATTTGTAAGAGAGAAACGTAAAAGTTTCGCTTACCATATAACTTACGGAAGGCATGAATTGTATATGGCGAGTTCCCACTTTAAAAAAGAGCTTTAATCCGCGCATATAAAATATGATGATCAGCTTTACACACTGAATTTTTTATTACCGTTATTCTTCAATATGCTTCCTTATAAACCTGCTTCGTAGTAAGGGAATGCCGTGGCTCTTTAAATTTTATATATATTTATTTTAATTTATTAAGAATTCGTTTACTTACTTTACTGCATATCTGAATGTCTTATTGTGTAGCGCATAAATGTGTGCTAACTTTTTAAAATAGACCATTGGTGCTTCACAAAATAAGAAAAATAGTGTAACATCTGGAAGGAACTATAGCCTATAATTTTTTTGTTTAGGGCGTAATTAAGGGCAAGAGGGGTAAAAGATCCCCTTCCCTTTTTTTTTTTTTTTTTTTTTTTTTTTTTTTTTTTTTTTTTGTTAGGACCAGCACTCAGGGGATGACCCCTACTAATGCATTGCATTGTGTTGGAACTGGGAAAATAGGTTATGGTGGGAAGGAGGAAAGAGGGAGTAGTGCTTGTGAACATTCGACTTGAACTTATTCATGTTGTAAGTGAGAGGGAAGACTTCAGCAGGAAGGTTATTCCACATACGAACAGTCCGGCCAAAAAACGAATTTTCCCTGTAATGCGTTGTACGATTCACAGGCCAATCGACCACAAAAGGATGGGATGGGAGTAAAGAAAAAAAATTTTGGTTAAACTCGGTAAATTTAAGTTTTTAATGTATTGCCTAATATTCACTTGTCATTTAGGAGAAACTCGAAGAACTAAATACACTGCCTCCTTTTCATTTCTAAATGGTAAATTGCTTCCGAGCGAAGCCGGCGCGGGGCGTTCAGCTAGTAATTTATAATATTTTGGTAATACATTTGGTGTACATGATATCTCTAATAGGCTGTTTAAATTACAACGACAAAAAACTGACAGAAATAGGCATTTTAAAATTTGCATTCTTTTATTTATTTATTTTCCATTTTTTTTTTACTATTTTCTTAAAATTTTTTAATTTTTAACGGTTTTAACAATTTTTTAAAATTAAACGTAATTTCTTCTTGTGCAGGGAAGTATTTTTTAGTACTATTTTGAGTAGATCTCAAGAAAAATGCATCTCATAGAAAAATGCATATTCATATTGATGATGCCCTCCCTATCATCCGAATTGTGACATCAATGTTATTACAAATGGCATCAATGAGGCAAAAAGTGACATCAATCCAATGAGAAACGTAATCCTAAAATGTTGTCCTACTTTATGCTTCATCTACGCTATGACTACAGTGACACCAATCCGATGCCACATATTGTGTGCACTGTTAGAAAAGGCATCATAACGCTGATGTCATCTGTGTGATGACATAATATATCATGTCATAATATATTATAAACATTTTTTTCATGTCTCAAAAGCAAAATTAGAAGCAAAAATTCTCATATTCTATTTTTTTTAAATTATTTATTTAAATACATCAAATTTTTAAAGTAGAATTATAACGACAACCATATCGGGCATGCTGATGGTGTTTTATAATTGAGAGTTAACAAAGGACGGAATACAACTTAAGTGAAACAAACATGTGCAACAGGTAAGTAAATATTGATATTCTCTCAAATTGACTTAAGGTCATTTACAATGACTCAATTTGATGACAGCTTGTGATTGCACTGATGATATGCTTTATAAAACCGTCTCCGATTTGTCATTTCTGTGATGCCAATGTGTAACCCCATTATTGGCATAATTAAAATTTTTGACCCTGATAACAATTTGGCCAAGTGATGTTAAGGCTGACATCACAATGATGAAAAGTGGCATGGGGTCAAAAACGAAGACACTTGTCATAGTACTGATGTCTAAATACATCAGCGTTATGACGTTTTCTTTTTATCAGTGTAGTCACGATGTAGATTTTTTTATAAATCTAGTCAAACACAATTTGATTTTGCTCGAAATCTCGTAAGTACTAGATTTCGATGTAGTGTAAATGGGCTTTTACAGCAGCAAGAAATTATTCATTTTTATTTATTTTTAGTGTTTTAAAAATAAAAAAACCAAGTTTTTTTTCTAATTTTTTATGTTTTTTCTTTTTGTGTTGTCATAAAAGTTCTCTTAAAAAATTCTAAATGCACAAAACCAAAATGCTAAAACGTTCTACAGACGAAAATAAAGAATGCTAATTAAAAACTTTTAAAACCTTTTTTTACAAACGCTTTATTAGTATAATTAAATATTATTTTACATAATATACATATGTCATAATCAGGGCAAGTTTAAATTGGCACGAAAAATGGCATTTGCCATTTTATGCCATTTTTCGTTAACTATAAAAAAACACATGTTATTTAAGAAACATTTATTTTATTAAATTTTGATTGCAAGTACAATCGGCCATGTTCTAGAAATCGAAATCGATTAAAATTTAAATCGAAGGAAATTCTCAGTTCAACTTTTTTTTGAAATTACCATAGTTTTTCATGATTTTAAGAGCAATTAAAATAAATATAAGTGGTACTCACATTATGAAGTATATAAAATGGAAAAAAATTATGAACCTTTAAACCCGGATCATTTTGAAATTTTGTTCGATTTCAATTTCACTCGAATTCGATTTTCAGAACAAGGCTGTATAACATGTTTCTTCAAATTGTCAAAAATAAATGATCTGTTATCGCATAAAACGGTTGAATATATACTTTTTCAACATCGCAAGATGTAACTGAAGCATATTTGAACGTTAATTGTTCAGATGGAGAACGGTTCGCAATAAATTCATTCATTTTCTTATTTTAATTAAAAATTGGAGTTCGGTATTACGATCTTCAACTTTTCGACAAAATCTTTTTTACTGACATCGTTAAAATATTTTTCTTAGCGGTCAATTACGCCTAAGCTTTCGTTTATAGAAAGTCCTTTTGTTTGTAATTACAAGAGACTTGAGCTGATTCGTTGAAAGTGCTCCCTACGTACGCTAAGTCAGATTCTGTCTCATATACGCACTATAGGAAATTTCCCCTTTTTTTTGGCCAAAAGTACTTAATATTTTTCTTGGAGTTTTTGATTTTTTTTTTTCACTATGTACTTAAAAACATACTAAAAAAGCATCCCCGAAGAATAAAGCATCAATGTTATTTTATAAATGCAAAAACATGAGGTTTGTTTATTAAACAAAACGAGGAAGTTACTATATTAAATTAGACGTGTATTTAAGTTTAAAGTTTCTATTCAAAAAATTCATGTAAAAAAAGTGAAAAATGAACAATAATGCTAAAAGTGAGTACTTTTATAGTAGTTAAAAAGATATTCAACTTTTTTTTAATTTGGTTAAATCGAAGGAAAGAAAAAGACCTTGATGTTATATACTGTAATAATAAATTGCAACTTCACTAAGCTCCGAAAAAAAAATGATTAAAAGTGATAGATATAACACTTACGCACTTCGATAGAGCCATAAGTTGTCATCCATTCGCAATTTATTTCAGCTGCATATACTTGCATATGTCTTAAAAAAAGCGTATTTTTCCAGGTAACTTCAGCGTACCAAATGCAGACTTATTTAATTTATGGTGCATAAAACCTAAGGAAGCTGACAAACGGGCCGTTGTTTATGACCATTTTGTATCCTGTATTGCTAAAGGCCAGCCTTCCGAACAACATTTGAAAGAGCAGTCGCGAATGTTGTGTCCAAATCTCGGTAGAAAATGGCGTAAGAGTCATAGGTGCTTGCATGTTTTTGAGACACAAAACGAAATTTTAAAATAAAAGTTTCTTTTATGTGTGAATAAAAAATGTAAGGGGTTTACAAAATTTTATTTGCTAGAATGTTACAACGTGAGCGAAAAAAAAATCTGTGAAAGTCCGTGAGCGCGCGTGACAAACTTTTTTCCCCGTGACGGTGCGTGACTAAAAATTTATTAGCTTAAGGAGGAACACTTCCAAAAAGCGAATCTAAAAAATCATTTAGTTTGGCCCACTCGTTTGGCTAAAAATTAGTTTTGGCCAAAAAAATGGGAAAATTTCCTATAGTGATACGCTAAGATTATTTTAAACTTCTGATATCACTTTCCAATTGCCGCAATAATATTGCAGCTATTATATTAGCTGTTTTCACCCTTTGTATTAAGTGTATAACTCTGTGTTATTTAATACAATTTTATACTACAAAGCTTGAGTGTCTTTTTCGTATGTATTGTAAATTAATGTACCTGCTGAGTGAGAGAAAGAGAGAGATAGGGTTTCGTCAACTGTTTTATTCTGGTATATTGAACACACATGTTTACTACACTACATCTTCTTGTCGGATTTTCCAACCACAACGTAGTAAATTTAAGTCTAATACATTTTGTTGTTGCAGGATTGTAAATGTTAGTACTTTAACTAAATTAATAAGATTAACAAGACCTACAAGCGACTTTACTATCAAGGGTAAAAACCGTTATTGTTACATATTGTTAATACAATAGATTGACTAAAAATTTTATAAATTATAAATTTCAACAGGGTGATTCCAGTAAAAGAAAAAAATTTTGAAATTTATAAATTTCGAAATGAGAAATTAAATATAGTACAGTTCGAAAATCGGAAGTGCTTTGTCAAAGAAGCTTTGAAAAGCTGATAATAACTGGATCAACACTGTTACAGTTCGTTCCTCTGCATAATTTTTAGGTGCCACGCCACGTTCTACAGTAATAAGATATGGTTCAAAAATACTTATAAGTCCTTAATCTATATCTTAAGATTCACTTGATATGGATTCACGACCATTTTTAATATTTTAGAAGAGTGTACATATATAGAAATACTGTTCAACCCGCATATGTAAAGTTTCGGGATAAATTTTAAGCATTCGAAAAGACGTCAATTTGGCTCTAGTCAAATATTCTTGAAATTTCAGAATTGAAGTTTTTTTGAACGAACTTAATTAATATTAAAAAAATTTAATTAAGAATATACAATCAAAATAATATTACAAAATTTATAAAAGTGTGTTTTACTAGAATCAAGCTCGAAAAAAGTACAGTCTTAAAAACAAGTTTAAAAACTCTAATAGACCTCTAATTGTTATGCCTTAATTTTTATATGGAACCGTGTATGAAATTTTATAAGCTTTTATATCTATAAAAAAGTTCTACAAACTAATAATTAAATTCTAAATTCTCATAAATAAAATTCTCAAATGGATCTTAAATTAACATTCTGAAAAAAATTTAATTTAAAAAAAAAACATCTCAATGACTTCACTTAGATCAAGCGGGCAAAAGAACACATGAAACTAAACAGTCATTGTTAAATCGAAGGTGGGTGTTTAAAAAATATAGGGTTTTCCAATAGGTACTTGACAACTTAGAATTTAATTTGTGAACGCACTATTTCACTGATCATCTAACTGTAACTTTCCTTTTCTTTAAGTAAACTCAACATTTTCATCATGGTAAAGTCAACGAACGAAACTCGTATGCAAATTATAAAAATCTACTACTGAAATTCGAAATCGGTGACCGCAACTTTAAAAAGAGCGTTAACTCCAAATTTCGGTCGTTATTCTTGCCGTAGTAGACAAGCAATAACAAGTTTAGTGCAAAAATTTGAGTCTACATATTCATTGTGTGATGCTGCCGTGCCAGTGAGACAACATATTGGTCGAAGACGAACATATCGCTGCCGTTCAGGCGTCCGTAGCAAACGATCCAAATAAGTCGATTCCGCGGCGTTCTCTAGAACTGGGCATCGCCAAGACCACTTTATGGCGAATTTGCGCGTAAAGATCTTGGTTTACACCCATACAAGATCAAACTGACTCAAGAAACGAAGCCGATGGACTATTTGACGCGACGTACGTTATCCGATTGGGCTCTGGAGAAGATGCGCCAAGATGATAAATTTCATCGCAAAATCATCTTTAGTGACGAAGCTCATTTTTGGCTCAATGGGCTCGCCAATAAGCAAAATATACGTTATAGTTTTGGTGAAAATCGACATGTGCTTCATGAATCACCACTTCATCCACGGTGTCATTGGGCCATATTTTTTCGTCGACAATAACGATCGTCACGTTACTGTGAATGTCGATCGTTATCGTGCCATGATTACCAAATCGATTTATTGAAGAGTAAGTGAGCGTGTTATCTCAAGAAATGGACTAGTCAATTGGCCGTCTCGTTTGTACGATTTAACGCCTCTAGAGTTTTTTCTTTGGGGCTACGTCAAATCGTAGCCCCATAGAAAAAACATTGAACGCGATTTAGCGGCCGTTACGGCCGAAATGTGTGACCGAGTCATCAAAAATTGGGTCCAACAAATCGACCGCTGCCGACATGCCCGCGGTGGCCATATGAACGATGTCGAGTTCCATTCATAAATGTTTTCATGGTATAAAAAGTCGATCATAAAGTTTTGGAAATATAACAAATGGTTTGCGTTTCATTTTAAAAAAAATTGTCAAGTCCTTATTGGAAACCCCTTTATATTGATTCTAAACGGAATGTTTAGTAAAACAAATGCCAATAAATAAATTTTGTAAATAAACGAAAATCCAGACATAAAACACAAAAAAAAGATATGACCACAAATCATTTAAAAGATTTTTAATGTCGATAAAAAATAAACACATTTTCAAACAACAACTATAACATCCACAATTTTATTAAAAAAAAAAAAATAATAATAATAATAATGCAAAAACAGCAACTAAATATTGGCACGGTATTAGCACTTCTATGATAAATTGTTAGATCTTAAGACGATGACGACAATGGCTGCAAGGCATCAAACACTTTGAATCATCATCATCATGCTCATCGTCTACGAGTGAGAAGTTAACAAAAACTTGATAAAGAAAGTGTTGCATTGGCGGAAAGTTGGACGGACATAGCGACAATTGAATGGACAAACACAAACTGTGAAACAAACACACAAACATAAGTACGACAATGAATACGAGTATGAATGAGTACTTATAAATATGGTGCGAATGTTTTAAACAGCTTTTACCCACGACTCATTTTGAAAGAAATCAACGATATAAAATCAAAGTGTTTGAGTAGTTAATAGCAAAAAAAAATCATTTGATATTGGTTTATTAGAAAACGCTTAGACACTTAGGAAAATGAAGAGAGCGGGTAATCATGTCAAGATTTTGTGCACATTTTTTTCTTTCTTTTTTTAATTTTTTAAGTAGTTGAAATAAAAACAAACCAAGCCTGGAAATTACATTGATTTAAGCCGAATCTTAAAGGCCATATATAATATTTTTCTTTCAAGAACTCAATACTTGTTATCCTATCGCCATCTATTAAAGTTATGGAATTATTCGGGATATTCTGCAACTATTCTTTTTTTTAGCAATTTAAATTTTTTTTAATTTATAAAGGAAAAAGCTCATATTAAGGTTATTTATAAAATAAATTCGAATGTATTTTCGAATTTAATGCTTAGAATTTTTCACACTAAAACGACGGATTGATGCAGCTAAATTGCTCTTTACGTTTTTGTGATTTGATCCTACACACCAAATATGTATGTGATGGTTAAAAACTGCATAATTTTAGGGGGGGCTCCCATACAAATATTGCGTTTTATGAAATTCTTAAACTAATTAAAATTTGTCGACTTTTGTGAATAAAATCAAAAGTTGCAAACAGATTTTAATCATTTATGGCTTGTTTTGTTTGGAATTTCGTTTTTTATACGTCTGCTAATTAGAAGCATAGCTGCATTTTCCAATTGAATGATATGAATTTTTAAAAAACAAAAATTTCGAAATTTTGTTAAAAAAATTATTGCGGAATTTCGGTTTTTTAAGTTTTTTCAATAAGCTAAAGCGTTTTTGAGTTACACGAACATATGTTGTGCAACCTCCTTCATTTTTGAAATAACGGTATATCTCGAAAACCGCGGGCACCACTGGATTCAGCGTACCCGAATTATGTTAAAACGCCATGTGCCCGGCTTGTCTGTTTTTTCAACTAGCATAGTGTTATTATATTGATTACTAAAATTTTTAAAAATAGAAAATTGTGATTTTTTCTTAATTAATGATAAATTTAATTCAAAATATTTAAATAAAATCAACGTACGATTTCGAACAATGTGTTAATTGATTCAATTAAAAAATAATTAACATAAAATTTATATTTTACTTAATTAACTCAGTTGTTTCAAACTTAATAAAAAAATGAGGGGTATAATAATTAATATAATAATTGAATACAGCAAACTAGCAATTGATTTATTAGTAAGATTCTATTAAAATTTTTATTAAATGAATTAAGATGAATAATTTAAATTTGAATTTGAAATTAATTAACAAAATCTTTTTTTTTTAGTTAACTTATTTTAACAAAACCCCGTTTTTATACCCACCACCACTAGTGGTAGGAATTATGTAGTGTATAAATAAAACTGCTTAACTTTGTGAAATCGCTTCATTAATTTTATTATGTCTCATGCCCACTCTCGGAAAACAATTTAATAAGCCTAAATATGTAAAGAATAAAGTTTAAATTTTGCATTTGGTGCACCAGTGGAATCAATCAGATAAAAAAAACCATACGGAACTTTTGGTTTTTCTTTTTGTTTTGCGCATTTCAAACGACATTCATTTCTTTGACTAATTTTCTTCTTTAATTATTTTTAGCACTTCTCACATTAACATTTCTTAATAATTGTTGGACACAATTAAAAACAATAACAAAGTTTAACTTTCTTCTTTCGTTTTCAATGACAGTGTTAACGAAGTTAATCAAATAAATATAAAATATCAATATTGTGTTCCCTATTCTCTCAAGGCAGAAAGTCATGATGAATTTTTTATGTATAAAAAAAAAGTAAAACAAAAAAATTAAGTTAACGATTTCGGGATTGATTAAATCTTGAAAATCCCCGGATTAAAAATTGTAAGTCCGGGAATTTTTCAGGATCGGAATTTCGGGATTGGCGTAACTAGTTACCACCCGTGCTTTATAATAAAGTAGTGTACTTACTCTATACTTTATGAGAGCAATAAAGTACGCGGAAATTCTTTATTTCTCATGATTTGATTTATGTCTTTTTTTCTAATGGCGATTTTTTGACGCTTTTTTATATGACTGGCGATTCTTTCTTAAGACTTCTAAGCCTAACAAAAGAAACAAAAGCGCCTCTGAATCTGATAAAAAAAATTAGCTGATTATTTACTTTAAGTAAAATTTAGACTGTTGTGCAATTGGTTAGCAATGATAACACAAGGAAACAAAATCGAACTTTTTTGTGCGGCTTGGAACTCTATAGCAAATTTTTACCTAATTTGAGGTCGCTTATTTCAAATCTAATCTACATTTTTCTCTATCAGTTCGACTTTTCGAGACATACCGTTATGTCCAAAATGAAGGCACTTTCACTACATATATTGGAAACGGCTGTGGGAAAAATCGCCCAAAGAAAAATGGCCCAAAAAAAAAAATGAAAAATCGCCCAAATGAAGAATCGCCCAACAGAACATGAAAAATGACCCAAAAAGTTATATATGAAATTTTGCCCAAAAGAAACGAAAAAGGGCCCAAAAAAAATGAAAAATGACCCAAAAAGCAAAAACGAATTTTTTCCCGGTGGCATGTTATAACGTCCAGTGTCATAGTGTCCATGGACGTTATGACACTCCAAAAAGTGTCATAGTGTCCATGGACACTGCGCTAACTAAAGCTTCTCTGCACAGCAGGCCTTCGGCCGGGCGCAAGGATTTTATCCTCTATGGTATAACAAACACCGGCTTCGCTAACTAAAGCTTCTCTGCATAGTCGGCTTTCATTTGGAAACAAGGCAGATTTTAGAAGCTTTACTTAGCGAAGCCGGTGTTTGTTATACCATAGAGGAGAAAATCCTTGCGCCCGGCCAAAGGCCGGCTGTGCAGAGAAGCTTTAGTTAGCGAAGCCGGTGTTTGTTATACCATAGAGGAGAAAATCAAAAAAATGGGCCATTTTTCATACAACATTTTTATATAAATTTAAAAAACGAAAAATCACCCAACAATAACGAAAAATAGCACAAAAATTTTAGGTCACTTTTCATATGAATTTAGGCCCAATTTTACATGGAATTTTTTTGGGCGATTTTTCATTTCTTTTTTTGGGCCATTTTTCTTTGGGCGATTTTTCCCACAGCCATTGGAAACGGTTCACCACATTCAGTTAAAAAAAAATGAAACTCGGCAACATGGCTGTTCCGCAGTGTAATTATTTGATAAAAGTTGCAAAAAGCAATAGAAAATACGTTTTTAAATATAACAATAAAGAAAAATAAATTGTACTTTATTTTAATACTGCGTACTTCTTTTCTTAACCTTTAGTAACCAAATATACTTTAATTGCAAAGCAAAAAGGTGGCAGCCCTAGTCATACTTTCCATTGCAGTTTGGTATGATGAGAGAGAGAGTGCGTGCTAATATCAAAAGTTTTTGAAAACCTCCATGCCAAACTGGCAAACACGAATTTTGCATTATTACACTATAATGTTGGCATGTCACCATACCAAACTGACATGCTATGTATGATCGTGTAAAAGCCGCTTAAGGCAAGAATGATAGATTACAAGATTACGCCATGTGCATGATTTCGCGTTAAAAAAGTCTCTAATATTTGCGATTTTTTTATAAGAAATTTTTTTATATGAGCTGGCCCGTAATTTTGTTCGCCAGCTTGAAACGATTAGCCAATAGGAATGCAGTGCGATTGACGTCATTTGTCCGACATGAGCAGATGATTTCAATTTGTTTCTGTGACGGCGTAATCTTTATTTCCATCATTCTTAGTGTTAGGCTTAAAAGATTGACTAGAACAAAAACTCTTCAAACAAAATAAAAAATTTATTAAAACATGAATACACAGGAAAAATTATTAAATTTCTCCTATCACCAAATTTGTTCTTAATTCATAATATCAAGCAAACAAGTTCTTGATTTTGCACCTATTACCAAAATGATTATATTGATTACTAAAAATTTTAAAATTTTGAAAAAATATTTTCAATAAATGATATTTTTAATTTTAATTAAAAAAGTGATCAAAAAAAACTTTGAAATTTTAAACAATGTGTTAATTTATTTAAATAAATATTGACAATTCCCAACAACAATTCTCCATGTTTAAATTAATTTATTTTAAACGAAAACAGTCAATTAAGATTTTTTGTTATTAAATTAAAATTTTAATTGAAAATTTATTTCAAAACCACTAAAATGTTAATTAAATCAAAATTTTATTTTTAAATTTTTTCAGCTAAAAAAATTATTGATTCAATTATCACATTAATTAAATTAAAATACTTTTTAAACCATTTGTTTAATTGATAAACACTTTTTTTTGCGTAATATTTAATTTAAACCTCCGATGAGTGAGTCATCCGTTTCTCTTATACGAAGTACAAAGTCCACAGGGACCTATTTCTATTTGTGTGGAATTTTATATGAAAACGCCATGTTTTGTTTTGCTTTATTATTATTTACTAATAATACATGTGAAATGAATTTTAGAAAAAAAACTTTTATTTTATAACATTATACATTTTTTTATGAGGTAACAAAACGTAAGGGTAAATTCAAAGAACACGTTTGAAATGTGCTCAAACATAAAACAGGTTACGAAAATTCAAAAAGGACGGAAAGTTTATTATGTTTTCAAGGAAAGGCACAATAAAATAATCCAAAAACTAACTAAAATTCAAAGAACACGTTTGTGATGTGTTCAAACTATAAAACAAGCCAAAAGAAAGTGCCGTTATCAATGATTTCTTGAAGTTTCAGTACAAGGTCCTGGCGGACCTTTTAACAAGTTCCCGTACATAACACTTTTAGAATTCAATAGAAACTAAACTATTGGTCAGATCGCCTTTAACTTTTTTAAAACTATTCTAGATAAAATTTCTTTGGGATACATGTGGGGGTCGGGTATACTTCCCATTGAAAATCCAGGAGTAGTTTCAGTTTAAAAATGAAAAAGGTACCTTCTCAGGGACCTTTTCACCAATCGGATGGTTAACAATAAATTATATGAAAACTACGTAGGGTGTTTTAATTAAATAATCTGGCAACACTGCCAAGAATATGGGAAATCAATTTTTTTAAAAAATGTGCATTACAGATTTCTAATATTTTAATAGAAAAATTCATAAATAGGTTTCTAAATTTTTTAAGGGTGTTTAACAAAGAGTACGACTAAACGAAAATAATACCCAACATTTGTTGGTGAGTAAAATGACACAAACACGTCTCAACGGTATATACAATCGATTTTATTTTTCACTTTTCTGATAATCGAACGTGTCTACGTTTTGTACAAACAAGGGCAGTCTTCAAACTAATAATGGATAAAATATATTAAACAAGTTCATGTTCATACAGTACCAAAAAAAAAAAAAATTGTTCGCTGAAAAAACATTCAGTGTCGGACCGACTGACTTTTTAATTAGGGAGGTAACGATACTCCTTTTTGCCGATACGGATACTTTGAATTCAAGGTACAATTGACAAAAGAATCATTTTTTTTATTATAAAAAATTAAATTTAAAAAACCACGAATTTGGTTTTATGGTAATATCAACAAAAATCAAATAAAAAGAACAGTCTAAAGGGCTCTGGAGACTTTCAAATAAACCCGTCAATCAGTGCATATGTGTTAGTGTCGTTTATTTGAGGCTTTTTCGGAGACGTACAAATAAACACGGCAATCAACAATTGTATTTTGTAAAAAACCAAAATATTTATATTTTTCATGACAACAAACACAAAGAAAATAATTTTTTTTTGTCAATCACAACAGGAGACTATCAAATAATCAGCCATCAAATAAAAAAATCAAAACTTTTTGATTTTCATCAAGCATTGCCGACAACGCGTACGTGTACCCGAAAAAAAACGACTGCACGCACACAACTATGGAATTGATGTATTTATTTGAAAGTCTCCCGGGCGTTTAAAAGATCATAAATATTTAAAACTGAAATTAATAAGAATTTCGTTAAAAAGAGAAGGTATTCTCAACTTTTGCGGAGATTGCAAATCCGTTCGAACCAGACCTGCAATGAAAAATAGTCGCTCAGATGAGACAGCACTAGAGTATCCACTAAATTAATCGTTGTTCGATTAATCGAAGAAAATTTTCGCCATTATTTGAATGAATAAATAAAATAGCCAATTTCAAATAACGAATAACTCGAACAATTTCTTTCAATTAATCGATTAAAATTAATTTCTTAGAAAAGTCTACGTTTTAATATAATAACATTTTTTTCGATTTCTAACTAATAAAATAAATAACAAATAATTCTTAATTTAGTCCCTTTTTAGAAGTGGGAGTGTGTGAGACAAATCATCTAATAAACAATTAACTACTAATTCCATACGTATGAATTTTCGTACAAAAATAGCACTTTTTCATATTGAGTTTGAATTCATCATAAAAAAGTCATCAGCATTTATAAATATGTTAACCATGCACTGTCATATTATGGGTGACCTGTTTTTACCCGACCTTCGATTTCTTTATTACCTCTTACCATCCAAACGGCTGGAAGAATTTTGACATTTTAGGTACATATTGTTAGATTCGACTTAAAAATCGAAGTGTCATTAGATAGCAGTTGAAAACCAAGTCACGGATTGTTGGCGCAAAATAGTAATACTTTAACGAAACAAATTAGCCAAACCTTTAGAGTAGAGCTTTTAAATTAAGAAAACTTAAGTTATCAGCCATGTTCGGTAAATCGAATACATATGAGTGAAATTGAAATCGAACAAACTTTTAAAACGATCCAGTTTAAAAAGTTTCTTCATACTTTGAGTTCTTATCTTAACCAAAATTTCTCTTAAAATCAGGAAAATACGGAGAATTACTGAGAATCTCAATTGATTTCAATTTTACTTGACTTTCAAGAACAATATATTATTATACGAATAATAAATTTGTTTAAATAGGCTGGAACTCTTATAAAAATAGCGCGACAAAAACGTCCAAAATAAAATAAATAATTAAAAAATAATTTATAAAAATATGAGATGAAAGCCTGTATTGAATTGCCGTATTAAGTTTTGCAGCGTATAATTGCAAATTATACGCTGAAATAAAATTAATGGACCCAGATTGCTGCTGAACGTAGTGCATGTATCAAACTTTGGCTTTCAGATCATTTAATAGTCTGTTTAACCGAAGTAGTGTTTACTTTGTTTATAGTTTATTTTTATTTTATTTCCTTAATCTTGTTTCGGTCTCTTTAGCCCCTTAAAAACGGTATGTTTTGAAGGAGGGTTTTTGATTTTTTAATCATTTATTTTATTTAAGTTTTAAAACTGTTTACGTGGTATAAATAAATTGTTATTTTATTGTTAATTTTTAGCCTATATTTTTATTATATGGCTATTTTTCTGTTTATTAATATAATAAAAGTATCAAATCAAAAATACATGTTGGTTTTTTCCATTGGATATAATTATTTGAATTATTCGAGATATTCGAACATATTAAAACTCTTATTCGATTAATCGGGTAAAATTAAAATTTAAAAATAAATTAATTCCTTACTCGAACAAAACCAAAAGTCAAATAATGGGATACTCTAGACAGCACTTATTTGAAAACATAAGTATTTTTGCACCAAGCTGATCTGCGTCTCCCGAAATATAAGGAGATCTAAGGTATATCTCGACATCTTCTTTAGCAGAACCACAGCTTAAGATGATCACAAACGGTCAAAAGGTCTTCTACAATTTCAGAATGCTGCATAGTCAAAGTAGCTCAGTAAGGCGTTTTTTCTATACGATTTAAGTCGATTGTTTTTAAAATATTCGAAGAATTTTAGATAAACAATAGGTTTAATTATTCTATAAACCCACAACTCTTTCATTCAGAACTAATGCGAAGTAAGTCGACAATTTTTAGGCCTCTGAAATATTCCCTATTTCAGTTTATTCATTAATTATATTTCCTAATAATGTTTAAAGACTGTTAACAAGCGGAATAACGTCAGACAATGTAGCAGTAACCCAATGTAGAAGTAACCCAAAATTTTCAGCAACATGATTTTTATTCGCACAAACATCTCATTAAAAATGAGCATAAAAATCTAAAAGTTTACAAAAATTTGTACATTTTTTGTACTACAAATACATAAAAGAATTATCACTATGGTACAAAGCTAACTGACTAAAGCTGGAGGTCGTTCAATTCGTTGATGCGTTAAAACATCTGTCAAAAAAGTAGAATCCATGTAAAATTTTATTGACAAATTACACAGCAAACGCGCATAATGCATATACGTATAGAACGCATTAAGTGGTATTGCTTTCCACATTTGCATGAGTCTTGAAAAAAGGTCAAGAAAGTATAAAACGCATATAACGAGTGATGTGGAACTTCAACTTACGAATTAAAAGAAACAATTTATTATTCTGTTTTGGTTTGTATGTGATGGTTTTAAATGTGTTAATTCATTAAGTTGTTATGCAAAAAATAAGCATTAAAGATTAAATTGTTTTTCAAAAACACTCTAAAAAAACGAATCGGTGTATCGACAGTAAAATATCGGCGATACCGATATATCGGCAAACATGAAGTTTCGCCAACATATCGGTATTCGTTACGTCCCTATTTTTAATGACTTCAACAACAGAAACATCAACGAAAACAATTATGACTGACTTCACATTGGTTGATAATTCAAAACAAAATTCGATGACGAAGATGTTGACGATAATTACTATTATAGAGATGATGATGATAAAGATGACGATGATTATGCCGTTGTTTAGATAATGATGATGATCTCAATAAAGACATTTTCTAGCATTTACTTTGAAAGCCAACAAGTCTGGTCTATAGAAATTCAATCCACAAAAAAAAAAAGATTATCAGAAAAACGCCACAAGTTTTTAACAACAAAACTGCTGGCCAGAGTTGTTTAACTACCAAAGAGACAGGGAGTCAGATTTTCAATGAACATAATTTGTGAAAACATTTGCAACACAAATGTAAACATGAGATTTACCAGTTGCTATCAACAATGTAATGCAGCAGCCACCATACCCCCTTTTCCCTTAAACGACTGTCCTCTTCCACCACCTCCTTTTAACACCATCGGCTAAGTAATGCTAGGAATTTTTGAACATGTTAATCGGTTACTTATTTCAGCGAATAACTATCACTACGAATACCAATCATACTTATTTGGTAAATAAAAAAACGATCGAAAATTTTAAACAGAAACAATTATTTAGTGAAAAAGGTGATATTTTTTAAGTCAACTGTTTTTGTTGGTTTTCTGGTTAGTAAAATATTTATAAAAAATGCTGTTTTATAAAGAAAGATATTTTTCAAATCATTTGACATTGTTGCCTATTAGTTTAAAGCGGTGTGCTCGGTTTATTTTAAATTCGTTTTTCATCTTTAAATATTTCATGTGACATGAGTAGAAAAGATTTGCCTGAGCATCTGCTGTACTGCCTAAATCTCAGGCTGATCTAAATCACTGGGAAGCAATGCGTTTGCCAACCGCCCTCGTGTGTGTGTGTACAATAGGGTGTTCATTTAATCGGGCTTTATCTTTAATCGGTTAATCTCTCGATTAATTAACCGAGGTTTTGGTTTTATCGGTTAATATTGTAATTGATCGGTTACATTAGGTTAGGTTAGGTCGAAAGAAGGACGAAGCATCAGCACGCATTTTCATAGCCGTTGCCTGATGTGCGCTCCTTAAGAAGAAACATGGGGGATTTAGATGGATAGTGCTGCCACCATCCTATAGGGAGGGGTTATGTCCGGCCACAAGAAACCCTGGTTCCCGGACATAATTCCTTAAGATTTTCTAGTCAACGTTCCTCAGGGATCCCAGACCCATCATGACATCGCTCCCGAGGTGTAGCAGAGGAAGTGTTCCAGCGTCTCGTTATCCTCGTCTCACGCTTTACACTCGTTAGATCCCGTCCGTCCACAGTCCCGCATGACCAGTCTGGATACGCACCATCATACTTACATCGGATTTACTCCCGGTGATGAGGCTTTTAGCCCTCCACTCGTTTGAGTAACCCATAAAATTTTAGTGGTCCTACCCACAATCCCAACTGGCTGTGTGGGTCTCCCGAGCCCACGTCTTTAAATGTGCCTTCGTTTCCCAAACGGCTTTGCATTCTCCAGGTTAACCGCCTCGAGTTCTCTCCCCCGATAGCGAGTATATTGGCTCTTTCGTTTCCGATTATCCCCGAGTGGCCCGGCACCCATATGATACGGATCCCACCGCCCGAGGAGAATTCAGTTATGGCCTTCCTACAGTGCAATAAGATCCTGAACCTAACGCTATTAACTGATAACGCCCTTATTGCCCTTTGGATATCGGCAAATATGTAAGCGTCCACCCGCCCTATATTCCATTCCATCCATCTCACACATTCCGTAATAGCATGGACTTCCGACTGGAATCTTGTGTTGTGATCCAGAAGACGGTAGAAGATCTCGCTGTCCGGGTTCTCAACATAGACCCCTATGCCCGTTTTATACCCCAGTTTAGAGCCGTCTGTGTAGCAACATATCCCTACAGATGTTTGCCCCAAAGTTCCACTCGGCCAAGATCCCCTGTCGGGGATCAGTCTCGCAATTTCCGTCTCTGGTATTCGGACGGGCATGTCCGGTAAACATGTATATCCAATCAACGTATCCAATATAAACTGATGACGTGCCCTGTAGTCACCTATATCTAATTCGCCGCGATAAGAGCCGTTCGGCCGAGATTGCCACGAGGCGGCGTTTCGATCGGGGGTATATCCAACAGTGTCTCCAGAGCCTTGGTTGATGTGGTGCACATCGCCCCACTTATTCCCAAGCAGCACGTACGCTGGTCTTATAATTCACGCTCTGTCCAATGAGGTCTACCAGATTACAGAAGCGAAAGTTAGAATTGGTCTAATCACGCTTCTGTAAAGCCAGTGTGCCATAGTTGGACCCCATTTCGGTCCTATGGCCCTCCTACATAGCCCCCAACAGCGTCTCGCCCTGTTGGTTCTTTCCTCTGTGTGGTATTTCCATTCCAGTTTCTGATCAAGGATCACGAACATGTCGCTCACTGGTATCGTCCTGCCTGAGAAGCGAGGTTCAGTATAGGTAGGAATTTTTTATTACATCGGTTAATTGGCTAATCGACTGAATTTAACCGGTTTAATTGTTAATCGAAAATAGCCAATTTTAAAATAACCGATCAGTTAATCGGGTAATAATAAATTAAACCGAATGAATTTGAAACCGAGATATTTTGAGTGACAATCCAGCAGAATCGGCGAGATCCGCCAACAGGCCGGCCGAACTTTCCCAAAAATGGTAAACATCAGTCAGTGAAATAGGTTTTTTAAGATCTTCCTTCCCGCGTCTTTGGTTCGGAACTCTACATGATCCCTGAAGGGGCCCCAGCCAATAGTCTGGTGCCGTGCATACAGACTCCCGTGGTACCAATTAGATCTCTCAATTTTTAATTTTGTCGAATTCCAGGTATTAGCACACCTGTTTCTCCAGAGATTCATTTTATATAAATATAATAAGTTTCATTAAATCGAATCAGTCAATCGAATTTTTACAGATGAATTCAATCATAAGAAACATTTGAACTAGATTTCACTTGTCAATTGGAGGGTACACAAGATTCGGTTTATTCAAGCGTTAAGCTTTTACTTCTATTTATTAAATATTTTGTTCGCCACTTTGTTTCCAGTTACCATTCAAATGTAATAACAAATGCTTTAAATATCCCAGACTGATCTTGAAGGCGAAGCACAAAAAAATTATGATATATAATGCTTGAAGCGTAATGCATAATCATGTTTATAGCTCGTTTAGTTTATACAATTTTAAATAAAACAAGATCCAAAGCAACCAGTAACAAACTAACCAAATATCACGATGATGATGACGATACTGGCCTTCATTATGATTGTGCTACAAGAAGAATGATGTTTCCAATGCTGGTGTGCTGTTTGCCAAAGATCTTGGTTGTTAAAAGTTGTTCGCTATAAATTGAAATTTTTAATGGTTCATAAATTTTCCAAACAACTTGCGTATCGCAAGAAAATAAAAACAACAACAAGTGAATTGATGTTAAAACAAGAAGAAAATAGAAAAATTGTCTTATCTGGATAAATTTCATTATCAATTTTGAAATTGCAGACAATAACAACATTAGCCAGCAATAACTTCAACATTGAAAATGCTGATGTTTTAGCAGAGACTACCACGACGATAATGATGATGGTTGTTGATGACTACCTGGCTAAGCGCTAAGCAGATGGGGCATAATCACATTTAAGAAAAGCCATCACTGTCAACGTTATTTTACGACTGGCAGTCAGACATTATGGGTGCAAAAATTATTTACAGGAGCAACTACTGCATTTCTTTTTTTGTTTCTATAAAAACAATTAAAGTCAGACAATAATAAACTTTAATCAGCCGCAGCAGCAATAACAAGAAGAAAGAGTCGACACAATGACTATTTCTAAAAAAAAGTTGCCAGATTAAAGTTCATTAAGGTCGAAGAATGGATATTGTTTTTAAGACAAGGATGATACAATACACCTTATCCCTTTAATATCTAACGATAAATCGTCTCGAACGATTTTAGCTAAAGTTGCTTGGAGTGAAAAAATTTTTACCTCCTCCCAATCCTGGGATAGGACATGGGTTTAAAAATACGCAGCAGGCTTTGCTGTGATATTTTTTTTCTGATATAAAAAATGTATATATCGTCATATAATTTCAAAAAAGCCCTAAGTTACATTGGAAAAATTTTAAAGGAGAAGCAAAAAAACTCTTTAAATTAAAAACTTACAAAAATTAAAAGATATGTTTCTTTTTTTTTCTAAAACCAAAAGATATGATTCTTTTTTTTCTAAAAAAAACATATCTTTTAATTTTTGTAAGTTTTTAATTTAAAGAGTTTTTTTGCTTCTCCTTTAAAATTTATATTTTAAATACAATATCGGCCTAAAGGCGTTACTTAATCAATTTAAAATTCGGGCTTTTATGCTATTCACGTTTAAGATTAAGTTTAATATAAATAAATATATTTTAAAATTTTAAGAAAAGAGAATGTATGAACTATTTCTTTTTTTTCGAATACGCGTCTATGAGTCAAATTTTACTTTATAAAGCTTTCTTTCAATAGTTTTATTCTCTCAATACGTCACAAACATTTTTGAAAAGTTTCAACATATACACGGACGTAAGAACATCTTTAAGGAAAACTTATCTACACTCAGAGAAAAAATATGTTTAGATATGGTCACCTCCAACAAAACTATTTTTAGACAAAATTTTAAACATTATCTGCCGTATTCATAAAAAACTAAAATGGATATGATATCTGTTTTAAGAAAAATTTGTATGGAAATTTTGTTTTAAAATACGTTTGAAATCTATTTTATTTTTTATGAATACGGCAAATTATGTTTAAATTTAACCATATTATTGTCACCGACAAACATATAATTGTTAAATTAGTCCTCTATAAAGAAGCCACAACCATATTATGGTTGCCTCTAAATATGTTATGGTTAAATATGACAATAAGTTGTTTTTAAATTAACAATAGTATTTTCCTCTTTTCTAAGAGCAACATGCTTTGGTTGAAAATCAACCATGCTATTATAAATGTTAAACATATTTTAGTTATTACTAACCAAAAGATGTTCGGAGGCAACCATAATATGGTTGTGCCCTCTTGATGTAGGACTATTTAACAATAATATGTTTGTCGGTGACAATAATATGGTTAAATTTAAACATAATATGTTTGCAATTCGCTTTAAAAATAGTTTTGTTGGAGGTGACCAAATTTAAACATATTTTTTCTCTGGGTGTACATATTATTTGAATACTTCAAATTTTATTGATTTGCATTGCGCCGTTGAAAACACCCAAAATGTTGTTTTGAACTTCGTTGTTATTCTAGAGGATTGTCTCGTAAAAACAGAAGTTCAACTTCAAATTATACCACTTTGTATGTTGCTATGAAAATTAAGTAAAAGTAAGATCAATAAAAAAAATTATTGAATTTAAAAGAAAATAATTACTCGTATGTTAAGCAAGAAAATAAAAAGTTGTTTCCCTGTAAACTGTTATTAAAAATAAATGAATTCATTTGAAGTAAAATATGTCAATTATATTGTATCATGTAAATTATATTATTGTAGTGCCAACAGCTAAATGAAATATGAAATTTTAAATTCGGCTTACAGATAGCAGAGGAACTTAGGAATAAATGTGGTCTTGGAATAATTCCCAAGCTATTGATATATTATCAAAACCCTTGTTGTCAAGCAAGATTTACGACTTAGGCCAACAGGGGGACTCAGGCATAATCTCATACACAGCTCCATCTTACGTTTTCAACATTGCCAAATATTGCAATGCCAATTCAATATTTAAATCAGGCAATTACATTTTACAACACTGCACATAAAATGCATCGTCACTTTTTTATAATGCGTTAGTTGCGTTTGTTTGCATATCAGCTGTGAACAAGTGATATTATTGCACTACTATTAAAAATGGCTGAATTTTTAGTAAAATGGCTAAAAAATGTGGATAAACAAGATTTTATTACAAAAAACGCATCAATATTAATAACAAAAACTTACAAAATGTATTGACTACACTGAAATTGCACATGATATTATTTTGTTTGTATTAATTAATTTTTAGTAACAATAATTATGGATAAAACTGATTTTTTATTGTAAATGTCATTTGCTTTAACTAATTAATAAAAGCTAAACGTTACAAGTTGTAACGTTCCCGGGAATTCAATTGTTTCCAATTCCCGCTTTTTTGAAGAACATCTTTTTTTAATACTTTAGTAAATCTATGTCGGACTAGTGCCTTTTGTAGTTTAATCCAACTTAATTTCACCACAATATTTAAATCTACTACAGTTTAAGGCGTATTAAGCTCATTTTAAAGAATGGGCTTTGTATAGGGCCTATGATAATTAAAGGCCTATCTTCACGAAATTTTATTTCTTGTCTTAGCACACTGAAGTGTAAATTTTACAATAATATTATAAGGTCTTGCGGCTTAGGGCGTAGTTAAGTGTTTTCCTAGATTGTGCTTTATATGCAGCATTTCAAGTAATTTTAATTCTTATGAAAGTAGAATATGCTAAATTGCACAACAAAAGCAGTATTCGTTAGGCTTTTAGCCATACTTACATGATTTACAAGATTGGTCTAAACATGGAGCCGTAGGTAAATTATGGACAGACATTCACGAAATTTGGTGGCTTATAAAACGAATTTATGGAAATTGTATGTCAAATTTATGGAGTTTTTAGGGAGGTAGTTCCACATTTCGTGGGTTAATAATTTAAATGTCGTATGGGGATTTTTTGCGGTTTTGAGTTATGATCGATTCCTTAGGTTTTCCGACCTGATCTTTCATTTGACGTAATCAGTTTTTCGATACCTCATACGCTTTTCGAGATATGGAGTGTTGAGTTTGTCGTATGTGGTATAGGCTGAAGCAATTTTCAAATTAGATGTGTTCAAACTCAATTTACTCGAAACTATCGGAATCCACATACAACAATTAAATCATCAGCCGATGATTTGGGTGCATAACTCTTTCCCTACTGAAGCGATTCTGCTGGAATTCACTCCCAAACAGGCTAGAAGATTTAGAAACAATTTGACACCCATAAGACTAAATCGGCTCAGAATTAATGAAGGATTCACAATAATATTAAAAAAAGATTCACATGGAATGACAAACACCTTCATACACCACTGGTAAACAAAATTTCTCCTTCCTGCTGAATTTGTTAAACGGTAAAATTGTTTTAGAATTCCTATTTCGTAATGTTGTGCTATCAGTTTCTAATCGCCATTTCAGAAATTTTATTGCACTAAGACTTTAATATTTTCATTCTAATTATGCATTTCTATGATCCTATTGGCATCAAAATAACCTCTTAAGTATCTTAAAATTACTTTAATCTTAAACTTTTTACGTTTTTGTTATATAATAGATACTAGATTTAATTATTTTAAGCGTAATAGCCAGTAAGAAATATTAGTTTCATTGGAGAAATAAGTAAATAAATAAATAAAAAAATTTGGGCGGGAATCCCGGGATCCCGGGAATTTGATATTTATTTCCCGCTTTCCCGGAAATCCACAAAGTGCGGGAATAAAAAAACTCTAGTTACAACACAACTAATACAGCATTTATAATATGTTTTTGTCTATAAATTTAAAAAACTTGAAGAAATTTGGGTAAATAAAAATGGCTAAGGGCTAAATTGATTTTTTCCTGGCTAAACGAGATGAAAAATGACTAAATCGATGGCTAAATAGGCAACACTGCTGCAAAATAAACATTCGTTTAGCAAGGCAGCCAATCTAAAAGATGGGCAAAAAATAGGATGGCGGCGCTTCTAGTGTTAAATTATCTTTCTCTCTCTGGCCCAGATAAGTATCGATGATGTAAAACTATACAATACGTGCCCGAAGGAATTAGTTGAGGCTTTTAAGATTTGGTTGGGCCATCATTTATAGTAAATGCATTTTTAGTCGGGAAGTCAGAATATGGAGATTTATTGGTTTTCGACGTCTGGCTGGACAAAAATTTTAGAAATTATGTAATTTATACTAAAATAATAAAAATGTTCCTCTCTTACTTAAAAATGGCATTCCTGTGATGATCACAGCGTTAATGTGCTGTTTGGAAACTTTTTTTCAAAAACGTTTTGTGGCTTAAATTTAAGTTTGATAATAAGATATGACAATAACATATAGGTATATGTGGGTTATCAATACACAACCTCCATAAAAAACTGGACGAGATTGGAATGGTGGGCGTGGCATCTTCCATACAAAGATTTTATATATTTCTGTATGTCTGGATAACGGCAAAAGCCCAAGTTTCCAAATTAGGTACAAGCATCTTGGTTACTAATACACATCTGACAAAATCTTGGCGGGACTGGTGTAGTGGGCGTGGCATAAAATAGATTTATATGTATCTAGAGAACGGTAAGTGAAAAGTTGCATACATTTGGTTTGTGTACCTTGGTTATCAGTACACAAAGCTTTTTAAAAATGGATGGAATTGGGGAAGTGGGCGTGGCACCTCCCATACAAAGACATAGCTTTCTGTATATCTGGAGAGCGGCAAGAGCCAGAGTTCAAATTAGGTACAAGCATCTTGGTTATAAATACTCAACATCAGTCAAAAAGCGGGCGCGATTAGATAAATGGGCGTGCCACAGAATAGAATCCTGTATATTTGAAGAACGATAAAATTGTCTAAATTTGGTACAATTAGAATGATTATCAACATACAGACAGCATCTGTAAAAAATGTGCGGGATTGGAGAAGTGGGCGTGGATCAAACTAGATTTCTGTTTATATAGAGAACGGCCACAGCTACAATTTACAAATTTGGAGCAAATATATTGGTTATAAATGAAGAATATCTGTAAAAGGTGCTCTGCACTATTGTAGACATAGGCGGGACTACTTCAATACAAAAACCATATAGATTTCTATACAACTGCTGAATGGTAACAGTAAGATCATTCAAACTTGGAACAAATACTTCATAAACAATGCACGAGATTTATATTGAAAAAAATTACATATTTTATTTTAATGAGGGTAGCGAAGCGTACTGGGTTAAAATAGTTGAATACAATTCTAAATGCAGTTGAAGAAATATCCTATTTTTGGTTTCAAATATGCCAAATCTGGCAACTTCAACATTAATAAAGCTAAACTTCATAATCGTTTTCCAACAATGATCCGTTCACTCAGTCAGTCAGTTAGTGAGCTAGTCTTTCAATAATTTTACAATAAATGAATAAATGGGGTCATCACTTTACTCAGATAGATGTAGATCAGTTTTTTATTTCTATTTAATTTTTAAAGTGGCAAATCTAACTACAAAAAATAAGTTAAAGTTCAATCACGTTTTATTTTCTTGTATTTTTAGGATTAATTTTTCAGCAAAAATAGTACGAATAGTAAATTTGTGAAGAAAGTTTTTTTTTATAAAAATAAAAAGAAAAACAATGTCTTGTTGTTATTAATGCAGTTGTTTCCAACTAAAACAACAATTCTTCATCTTTAATCGCTTAATTTATTGATCGTATTTAATGATATTGGGGGAGAGCACGAAAGATTATGACCTTAACACTTTGTAACATGATGTCGACGAAATAAAACTCAACAATAATGGAAAAATTGTAGTAGAGAAAGAGGAAAACCTTTCGAAGCAAGTCAAGAAACCAGGCAACTAATCAACTGTAAATAATGAAATTAAGTGTTAGACGATCATGTTGAACAAGTTAATTTATCATCACCAAAGAGGAAAAAAGCAACAATAAGTTTTTGAGGAATTTAATAAATTGAAAGCGTTAAGAGTGAAAATATTGAAAACAAATTGCATGTTAACACAAAATGATCTCCATCGAGCTAATTCTTAAATTAATTTGAATTAAAGTTGAGTATTTTTTAAAGTCGTATTTTACTATAATCTAAACAATCTTCTCAGAGTCCCTTAATTGTACCAGTAGCTCGTTTCTGTATTTCTCGCATCGCAAATTTTCTCACATTAAGTGTGAAACAAAAAATTTCATCGTTTCTCGATTTGTGAGAAAAAAGTGTTTCTGTATTTAAATGCGAGAACAGACAACACAGATTCTGTTTTAACTGGAATACTTCCAGTAATTAAGTGTCAAATGCAAGCGAAACGTCAACGAAAGAAATATATATAATAAAAATAAGGCTGCCAGATTTAAAGATTTATCGACATTTTGACGATTTTTTTTATTCCAAAATTGGCAAAGTGAAAATTTGCTGATTTTTTTCTAGTGACGATACAGTCTTTGAAATAAAACAATTTTAAATAGTTTTATATGTTTGTGTATTAGGCACCAAAGAAAACCGATATCTTTAAAAACAAGGCAGAGTAAAAAATGTATCGGCAAAAGCAAAATTTCGAACGGAAAATGTTTAATTTTTATTTGCTTGGATTATTTAATACATTTGTTTGTGTGATCAAAAGATTAAACTATTACCCCATTTTTCAGTCAATGCACTTTAGGAAATTTTTGCCTTTTACTTTGTCCAAAAGTGTTTATTTTATTTTAATATGATATTTTGTCACTCCTTTGTGTGATTTCTGCAGGGAAAAATAACAATCTGAAATTTTAAATCTTGTCGGATTATGGAAAATCAAATAAATAATTTTATTTAAATAGACCTCAAGCTTATGTATGTATAAAATATGTATTTTACCCATGAAGTTAATGTTTTTTTTTTTTTTTTTTTTTTTTTTTTTTTTTTTTTTTAATTATGTGTTTATATGATAAAAATTTGTGATTATATGATAAAAATCGAACAAAATTCGTCAAAATTAGTTTTAAATTGTCCGAAAAAAATAGAACATTTTTTTATTTTTTCTTAGGATATTGACGTTTTTTTTTTACAAATTTATCTGGCAGCCCTGCATAAAACAAACACAATGAAAGGCTAAAAAAAATTTTAATAACAAAATATAACAATTGTGTTTTATATACTTATTTTCATCATTTAAATTCTTTCTTTTAAAATAAAATAAAATAATACACATTCTTGTGTACATACATACATAATTTGGGCTCCAATTTTTAAATTTTTTTTTTCTCGCATCAATTTCAAATATGACTTATTTTGACAGTTCTTGTGAGAAACTTTTTGCAAAATATTGTTACAGAAACACTTGTTCTCACATCCTTCCAATAATTGCTGGAAAATTTTTTAAATGTCAGATAATTCTCGCAAAGTAAAAGTACAGAAACACTTATGTGAGAAAAACCATTTTTTGTTTCATATTGCACTGTTTTTGTCATAATTCACTTGTTTCATGCGGGAAATTTTACGATGCGAGAAATACAGAAACGGGCTACAGAACTATCCAAAAATTGCATTACTGGTGATAAAATGCTGTTTCCATCAAGCAAACACAATCTCGCAAAAAAATATTCAGGAGATTTCGGTATCTCAATTATAACTACCATTTCAAATCTATACTTTCTCGAATAAGACTATTTTACACAAAGCACTCCGTTCAGTACAGAAAATTCTTAATAAGCTTTGGTGCCAGACTCTATCAAAAGCTTAAGAAATATCGATGAAAAGTACAGAGTAATATTTTCGTTCTTCAAAGGCTTTTCTTATAACGTTTACTAATCTATCGGGCCTGTCACAGAATTCAATCATTTCTGTGACAGGGTTGTATGTGTTTGTTCAATTTGATGGTTTGGAATACATCTATTTTTATTTAAAATCGGGGTTAATTTAGACACTAAAAGTTTCTCAAAGAGCTTTGATATATAAGATAATAAGCTAATAGATGTATATGACCCAACACAGAAAAAAGTTTTTTATCAATTAATAAAATGGTTTAAAAAGTATTTATATTTAATTAATGTAATAACTGAATCAATTATTTTTTTAATTGAAAGAAAATCAAAAATTTTATTTTGATTTAATTAACATTTTAGTTGTTTTGAAATAAATTTTTAATTAAATAACAAAAAATCTTAATTGACTTTTTTCCTTCAAAATAATATAATTTAAACATGTAGAATTGTTGTTGGGAAATGTCAATATTTAATTATATAAATTTACACATTGTTTGAAATGGCCAAGTTTTTTTGATAATTTTTTTAATTAAAATAAAAACTATCATTTATTGAAAAAAAAAAAAAAAATTCAAAAGTTTACAATTTTTAGTAATCAATATAATTATTTTGGTAATAGGTGCAAAATCAACAAATTATTTGCTTGATATTATAAATTTGGTATAAATTTGATGATTAGAGAAATTTTTTAATTTTTTCTGTGAACTTTTGTATAAACTTTTCCTGGCTTTAGTATCTTGGTAGTTAAGGTAACTTTCCATTCTTGAGATTAGTATTCAAGGCATAAAATAGTACTTAAAATAAGAAGAATAATTTCTTTGCAATGCGAGGTAGCTCCAAAAGCATTTTGTTACTGATCTTATTAATACCAGGGGCTTTCTTGGGATTTAAATAACAAATAGCGTTCTTGATTTCTCAAATCTTAGGGAAGATAGGTGTTAACTCAACTGCTATAATGTGAGATATATTTGTGGTAAATAAGTTTTTTTAATGCTTAACAAACAGATTTCCTTTTTCAATATAAATTCTTGATCAACTTCCATTCAAGTTCACTATAGTAACAATTGTAGGCGTGTAATAGGAAGATAATTCTAAGAAAGATTCAACAGGAATCGTTTCCAAAATAATTTTTTATTGTTAAGCTTGTTAGGCCTGAAGCTTCAATGTTAATAAAACATCAATTTTAATACAGTTTTTTTTCCCAACGTTGCGTAGAGTATTTTTCTACTTCTTCAAGGGGCATAATTTTTGGATTATTTTACATGTTTAACAAATCTGTGTGTTTTTAGCCAAAATTGATGATCTCTGGAATTATTTGCTGATCAGTAGCCAAATATGTTTGTTGTGCACTCGCGACCACATTTAAGTCCATTTAAGAAATTGAATTAAACAGTTGTTATGATGAAAATAGAGCAATTTCACTCCCTCCCTTGGACAACACTAAATATTTTTCGCTGATACCACTTTGTAATTCAACTCGCACAAATATATCTATCACATTGAAAATACTTACAAATTACTCTGAAGTGTTACAAAAGAGGTTTCGATGATCAGGGAGTTAATTGAATGAGTTTAGTTTCTAAAACCGAAATGCGAAAATTGTATCTCCCTTAAGGTCCAATTAGACGTGACATAACTATAATGCCATAGCCGCTACGATCGTATGGTAAGTCACCTATTATCAAATACAGGCTGGGTCGAACAGCTGTGATTTTATAATTTAACATTTTCAGTCTTAAATTTCTTAACTAAGAGAAAAAATAAGCTAAATCAGCTGTCGATGGACATCTTTGAGATGGATAACCCGATACAACGATCCTACTACAGAAAAACAGAATAAACTACGTCCTGCATTTAGCGACATGGGAACTAAATTGGAAATAAATTTGCAGTTATGGTAACGGCCGGCCATCGTGATAAATGTTTCCTTCGAAAAATTGCTCGATATTTCCGACATTGATATAAAGGATATGTTGAACAAAATTTTGAATTCTGGTCGGAAATTGAGTGAAAATATGTTTGCATATAGTTTTGTAAAATTTCAATTGATTGAATAGAAAGAAATATGTCATATATAACTCTGGCTTCCATTTTAATCTAATCCAATAAGAGGGAGTTTACACGGTGTCTATTCAGACATGTCTGACAAACACGTCTGTTTTGTTTGTAGGCGATCGGGGTAGAGAAGAAAGAGGGGTTGCCAAACAAACACGAAACGAGTTTTCATGTTTGTTTTTATGAATTTTTATGTTTATTAGTTTGTATGTATATGGCTATTAGACAATTAGACATGAAAACAGACATGTTTGGAAAGACATCGTGAAAAGACAATAGGTTTTTGGAAGCATGTTCAAAAGGGAATGAAGAAAACAGACATGTCTGAATAGACACCGTGTAAACTTAGCCTAACCTAATTAGTTAAATGTTTCCATTTCGGTAGAATTATTTTTCTGTACTAAACGAAGCAGGAAAAACAAGTTGCAACCTTGCGAGTTAATGTCTTTTTTTAATATAAACTATAGATGATTTCATTACATGGATAGAAAAATAATCTACGGCATATGATTTATTAGTCGAATATGGGTAATTTTGATTTGGATAATTTGAAAATACCAGTATGTTTGCTTAATATACTCTACTTTTTGAGATAGGTTTTAAAGTTGTACGAAAATAATGCTTTAAGTGTAAATTAAATTAAAAAAATGTGAAACAAGTGAAGCAAAAAATGTTCGAATTTATTAAATAAAAAACTTTTTATACAAGCTAGAAAAAAAACATTTTTAAGTGATTTTCTGAAAGGTTTGTACTTAAGACAGTTTCAGCTTTTAAGTTTCTGCAATGTCGTCCGTCGTTCTTGTTTGCAGTTTAAGTGTCTTTGTAGAACCTTTGCAGACAGTGATGCATATCCTAACAGGTCCATTGAGTTCTTTTGAGAGAACATCGCTCTTGTACGGACACATTTTAATGGTCTCTTCGGTGTCCGGTCATTTATATTCTGTGTATGTATTTGATTTTCTTGAGAAACTTGAAAATAACATAAATATAAAGCAACATTAGTCGCATTATATATTTAAACAGTATTAGGAGACAATTTTTACAATAACTAATAATAAAAAAAAAAACAAATATTCCAAAAGACCAATTGATATGTCTTATTATCCAAAACTATACAAAATACAACGTAATCTCCCTTAACGGATACCTTCCTTAAGGAGACATCACCTTCTGGCGGACACGGTTCCCTGATACCAGTTCTAAGCGGAGTCAATTCAAACCAACTAGTAACTTTAAGGGCGGAGTACTCGACAGAGCTGTAGACGATTATAATATATTTAATTAATTCATCACATGATTAATCGGTAATGATGGCTTACTTTTTGATTGCACTTAAAATCGGTAAAGTAATTGTATGATTTAAATTTTGAATCATACAATTAATTTTCTGACTTTCATTGCAATCCATTTTTCGAATTTAATTTATATAATAATCGATTGCAAAATTAATTGCAACCGATTTGAATGCAATACTTTAACTGCAATCAAATCCAGTGATTGCAATTAAAATTAAATCAATGTCAAAAAAATCTTCGTGCTCTTCAAATGAAACTCCTTCTTCTTGAAATAAGGCTGACTAATAATTTTAAATCAGGGACATAACAGTCATAAGATAAACGGCGAAAAAATCATATTTAACCATTAAGATTGATCAATTTAAATAAAGGTTTTAATAAAAAATTATCTTTAAAATGGGAAAATATTCTTTTTACGGATGAGAGTAAATTTGAAATATTTGGTGTCAAAAAACCTTCAAAGATATGGTGAAAGGATAAGTGCATTCAACACATTAGGCTTTTAAAGTGGTACCCTAACACGTAAGCCATTTAACCGATTTTCCAAAAGTTTATAATATACGAGTATTTTCAGCTATTTTAACTGCACTAGAAGCCTGTTTTGCTTTCACCTGGCCAACTAAAGTCCTAACTTTTTTATATGTACGTCACTTTGGTCGTCTTCCACGCGTAGAATTCTCCACTGTTTTGTTGTTGGCGTATTTATCTACAATTTTTTAGAGGACAATAGTTCCATCCAACTATTTCGCGCAGAGATTTCCCTTGTTGTGTAAATCTATTATGATTTTACCAACATCAATTGAAGCACAGCCAAGAATAACGTTTTAAGTTACAAAATAATTATTTTTCAGGAGAAGAAAACACGTTTTTAATAGGCAGTTCTTGTAAGATTATTGAAAATATTCAACATTTTTTTATTTTCGAATTAATTCTATGAGTTTATGAGTTTCGAAATTATTCTCTTTGTAATAGTTTTATTCCTGAAATTTTTAGGAATGACTTTATACACTACCAGACTATTATCTTGTATCTTACTGTTACATTTTACCTTAGCTATCCTTTGGATAGCAATGAAGTATATTTATGTACAGTAAAATTTACAATTATTAGACACCGGCAGAATGTAATGCATTTTCTGGCACGCTACGGCCTTCGTCAGCATTCTTTGTGTCACACTGGATAGTGATACTTTATAATTTGAATGTTTTTAACTCAACTTTATTAACAAATAGAATCTGGGAATTATTTCTTTTCATACGCTACTTTATTATATTCAACATTTTTTATTTTTCGAATTTGTTCTATGAGCTAAATTTCAGTAATGTATTTTATAAAGCTTTTTGTAATAGTTCTATTTCTTAAAAATTTAAGGACCAAAACCATTTCGTTTGTGTAATTTTGTTAGTAATTTACAACGTTCTTCCACTGGCTGACTCTTTTCATCTCATTTTGAAGGCGTTAAGGTGCATAATTTTCGGTCTTTTGATGTTTAAAAAGTGCAAGAGAGTAATATTAACGGTTATCTGCAAAAAAAAAGGGTTTTGCAAAACGTGGCTTTTACAACGTTATTCGCGGCTTTGTTTAATTGAAGATCTATTTTTGGTTATTTTATTTTAAAATATTTTTTGTTCTTCGTACACTTCGAAAGTGACGAATATTTTAAACTGTAACTTTCTGTTATAATTAAAAACTAAAAAAATTATTTATAAGCGACCAACATTTTTGCATTTAAAGCATGTCCTTTTGACGGTAATGCGATCGTTAACTTTGCTTTGAAGCGTAAATTTGGTATATTTCATTAAAAAAATTAATTATTTTCTAAGTTATTTGTTTTAAATTTAAATCATTTAATTAATTTATGGCCGTTTTTTTCATTATCCGATTATATTTTTTCCAACGAAAATCTGCAGTTTAAAGAAATTTGATTTTCTCAATGTATCATTTGCTTATATTCTGTCTTAAAACTAATCGGCACTCATCTGGCAATGATTAATTTACCGTACAGATAAATTCAATCAGCTGACTCCCAACTTTTTACAAGTATTTTGAGAGATGTTGCCAACTGAAAACAATGTCTTTTGTCAGTATATTGAGAAAACCAAAATCGTTACCGATCAGTTTATCGGTCTCAAAAATTCATGTCGACATTAAGTAACAAGCAGTTTGTCGATACATTAAGAAAATGGCCATTAGTCTACTTTTGTTCGTAACTAAATATGCAATACTATTCATAATAAATAATTATTTATATACAAACAATCGACCAAACTTAAACTTGTATGTGGTGTTTATTTTATTTTGACGCTCACAGTATCTCGGAATTGACTTTTTGTGGCATTGTGCTATTAATTATAACACGATTGAAATAAATATAATGTTTTTATGTGAAAACATTTAATACTACAACAACATGGTTATTACGCCAATTAAATCTTAATTAAATAATTTTGATTTAATTAAATACTTCCAGCAAAAGCCACGCAAATTAATAATCAGCAAAAACAAAGATTTTTATTCGTAAATTAACGACGACTGTAGTTGAGACATTGCACAAGGACGGAACAAATAAATATTCTATAAAGAATACTAGAAAATGTATTTCATATTTACACTAGAATTAAAAAAAATGCTTAACTATAACGCTTGATAGAAATATCAAACAAAGAAAATAAAAGCAGGGTGTAAAGAATGATAAGTGGGGTTATTCAAAAAAAGCATTATTTGCATGCTTACAGCGCATGTCATCATCAACGCCATTGTAATCACGATGGTCACACATTCCCATTAATTTTCACAGTAATGGCAATATACAAGTGAGCAAATCCAATTAATTTGCCACCTTTTATAAAACAATTTAATGATAATGTTTCATCAAATTACAGACTGCCAATAAAACGGACGAACGAATTGAACAGAAAATAAGAAATTAAAAGTCTTTTAGCAACAAAAGTGAAAGAAAAACTTTATGGTAATTAACTGGAATTTTCTCCTTTTTTCATAATAGAAGAGTTTTGTTATCTCGCTTATAACAGTCTGCCGGTCTTACTAAGTGTCTGTCCGAGTGACCACACCGATTGTCATTAGACGTAATGAAATTTACAATCATTAAATTATGCCCCACAGTTAAACGGCAGACTGTCAGTGATTGGCCAGGAAAACAAGTATCAGATGTTAATTAGTGCTTATGTTTATAATGACTAAACAATTATAACAAGCCTGCAGAGAAAAAGAAATGTATGTGACTGCCGCCACATTGCGCTGGAAATGATGATGTCGTTGTTTTTTTTTTTCGAAGTTCAGTGTCCTAAAAATAAAATTTTTTTTAGTTTGTTACTCAATTTCACACAGATTGAATATTAATAGTGTAAATTAAGTATAGCTGGCGTGTAAAATGCAAATATTTTAGAGGTTCTTCCTGCTGTACGTACGTTGTGATGACAACTCATATACAAAGCAAATTTAATTAAACACTAAATTTGGACATGGAAGACTTAAATTTATTTTAATTATATATTATTATATATTATTAATTAGGACTTTTACATTTTCAAATTCAGTGTAAATTTGGTACCAATATTTCTTCTTATAATATATAAATACGCGAACAATTTTTTTGGAGTTAATTTTCAAGTATCTTATCGTCCACCGATTTTAATGAAACACACATATATTGTGTGTAGATATGAACAATATACATTTCTTTTCTAAAGTGTTAGAATTGAAGTATTTAAAAGCGTTTTAATTTAGTTTGCAAACACACGTGCACACATGTATTAACGGTGGTTGAAAAATCCAATGTCTTTTTTATTTCCTTTGAAATGTTTTCGTTTTTTTTGTAACTGCAAACCCACACGCACACACATGGGCTAAAATACTGCATTTTGTTGTTTTCTTAAAATGTGTACTTTTTTGTTGTAAAACGCACTGGTTCTCTTGAAAGTCACCGGGCGAACCTACGAGTAGTAAATATAAAAGACGTCCTTATTTTGTAAATCACTTCTTCACCGCACTTAAAAAAGTTTTTCATACAAATTTTTAAAAATTCAAAATAATTTATATGAAGAATTTCTCACCGCAAGGTGAAGTGATTTACAAAATTACCCTCTTACTGCCATGTTTATCAAAAATCTTTTTTTAATTAAACGAAACTTCCATACAAATTTTCCACAAAATAGATTTCAAGTCCAGAGTTTCAGTGTCAGAAAATGTTCGTAAAAACGATTTTTCTACAAGGGCAAGAGGTTCGCCAAAATGTTCAAAATAATTGCCTGAAGAATATGCAAATCTGTAAAGCTTAAAGTATGTTCACACCTAACAAAAATTTGACGAAAAAATAATATGTATATATATATATATCGTTACCTAAAACGCAAAAGGCCCTAACTAACCAAAAATTAAAAATCGACTTTTTCATTGATTCTGATGTATTGCATCAACACAAATTTTGAAATCTTTCGACCAAAATTAGAGATTTTATTAACAAAAAGCCGTATCTACAAAATATTATACGATAAGCGCTAATAGACATAACTAACAGTTTGCATTATATGCAACATTGTTATTTGTCAAAACCACTGGTAGGTGTAGCAAGAAAAATAGAAGAAAGAATAATTATAAACAGTTTGAGGCAATTTATAAATTTACCATTTTAAATAGTTTTTTGCTTCTCCTCTAAAATTTTCAGTGTTAGATAGGGCCTTTTGCGTGTTAGGTAACGATATATATATAAAACGGGACCAGTAAATTGACCAAACTTTAGCTTTATTTAAAAAAATTTTTAAAATGTTTATTAATTTACTAAACTTTATTTAATAGTACGTAATTTTATAACTGTTTATCGATGTTTGATATATGAAACGATTTGCAAAAGCAAACAATTTTTCAATAAAATTAGTGGTTACGTGTAGGACGTCAATTATTTGATAGGTGTGAACATTGTTTTATCACTTCAAAATGTAGTCGAAAACTTTTGGAAAATTTTCAAATCTCGTGTTTTAAGGCAAATACGATTGCAAATTATTTAATTTTACGTTCTATCGCGAATACGTTGCATGCGTACACACAAGAAAATCACATTCTTAGGCGATGGCCACTGCTGGCTTCCATTGTTTTGTCAACAACCAAAACTGTCACAGTAAGCAGCCTGAAGTTTTTTCAATATTTTTTTATAAGTATTTTAATTTGAACTAACAATAACACGTGCTAGAATTTTACACTTTTTTTGTAACAAGCGGGGCACCTGGCGTTTTAACCTAATTCGGGAACGCTGAATCCAGTGGTACTAACTAAACGTTCTTCAGGTTAGCTCTTGTTTTCGAGATATACGGTTATGAATAATATAATTCATATATACTGAAGAAAAAGTCCCATAACGGCCTATGAGTCGCCCCTAGGGGGATAAAATGTAAGACCGACCGACATCAACTAGTTTTTTGTCCTTAACATTTGCCCCCTTTTGGCCATCCCTTAATGAAGTTATTAAATTTGGCCCCTGCAGCGCTTAGGAAGCCCCTAGAGGGATCATATGTATGACCAACTCCACTTTATTTTTCATCCCCATCATTTGTTTCTAACATACCTACTCGCAATCTCTATTCCTTAAGGGGGCTCCCATACAACATTTTCAATACAGACTGGAAATATATTGAAGAAAAAGCCCAATACAGGTCTGTTCTGAAAATAAATTTAACTCAAATCACGTGATTTCAAATCACATGTGCCTTTTAAGAAAATCACGTGCTTTTAAAATCAGACGTGTGATATTTTAGTGTTCCGTTTTTGAGTGTTTCGGTGTGATTTTTAATTGCCGAAAGCACAACGAGAAACACAAAAACGTTATGACTAAAGGAACACCACAAAATTACACGTGTGATTTTAAAAGCACGTGCTTTTCTTAAGAGACCTGATAATTGTCTAAAAGTCGCCCCTAAGGGGATAAAATGTATTACCGACCGCCATTACTCTTTCGTCCTTAACTCCACCCCTTAGGCTTCCATATAAATATGGCGTTTTATGAAATTCTTAAATTTAATTAACATTTTTCATCTTAAGTCATATTTTAATAATTTTTTTTTTTTTGAAACTTTGTTTTCTATACGTCTAGAAAAAAATAAATGCATAGCCGCATTTTCCACTTTTTTATGAATGTTTAAAAATGAAAAATTTGGAAATTTTTCTAAAAATTATTTATTTTTGACAAAAAAATCATGTTTCCAAATCGACTTGAGGTAATTTTATTGCGGATTTTGTTTTTTCTTTATTCAATAAACTAAGCCGTTTTTGAGTTACGCGAATATATGTTCTGCAACGTCCTCCATTTCCGAAATAACGGTATAACTCGAAAAAAGGGCTAACCTCAAAAGACCACTGGATTCAGCGAATCCGAATTAGGTTAAAACGTCATGTGCCCCGCTCGTCAGTTTTTTAACTAGCACAGTGCAATTAATGAAATCTCTTTCTAATTCTTTATTTTATGTGGTGCTTGTTTCGAAAAAAACTTCTTCCATCAAGGTTTCTGTCAAATATGTATCTGTATATTTTTTTTTTTTTTGTTGGGACCAGCACTCAGGGGATGACCCCTACTAATGCAATGCATTGTGTTGGAACTAGGAAAATAGGTTATGGGAAGGAGGAAAGAGGGAGTAGTGTTTGTGAACATTCGACTTGAACTTTTTCATGTTGTAAGTGAGAGGGAAGACTTCAGCAGGAAGGTTATTCCACATACGAACAGTCCGGCCAAAAAACCAATTTTCCCTGTAATGCGTTGTACGATTCACCGGCCAATCGACCACAAAAGGATGTGCTCTTGAGGAAAAACGTGTATTACGAACAAAGCTATGGGTTTCGGGAACCAAATCCCTAATTTCATCAGAACACATCCCGTTGTAGTAACGATAAAATAGGCAAGTACAACCCACATTGCGACGGTGCTCAAGGGAGTCAATAGAATTGGATACCCTACTGTCGCCAATGAGAACCTTCGCCCTCTCCTGCACGCGGTCGAGAAGCTCCAAAATAGACTTTGAAGCACCGGCCCACACATGAGAGTTGTATTCCATTCGCGGTCGGATATAGGTGGTATAAATAGTAAGGAGATCAGATGGAGTGAAGTATATCTTACACCGTTTCAAAAAACCGAGGCACTTGAATGCTTCTTTTGACACCTTGAATATATGTTCTGTCCATCGGACATCACATTGTATCCTCATGCCCAGAACATCAAGAGATTCTGTTTCCTCAATATTTATACCACCCATACATACAGATGAGGCACCTTGATCCGTCGCGCGTTTATGCGTTAGTACGCAACATTGGGTCTTTCGGGCATTAAATTCGACCGTATTCGCACGACCCCATTCTGAGATTATGTCCAGGTCACGGCCAAGCGTATCATTCATGTTTTGTCTCATAGCACAAACATCGGACACGCCTGGTCTGTAACCAAATGAATACGAATGGCAAAGGTTGCTGTCATCTGCAAAAGAATAGATAGGGTTGGAAGTTTGACATAAGAGGTCATTTAGAAAAATAAGAAATAGAGTAGGAGAAAGAACGGAGCCTTGCGGTACCCCTGAATGAATCTTGAACTCGTTTGATGAAACCCCATCTATAACAACCCGTATAGTGCGATCTCTGAGAAAGCTCGATATAAATCGAGAGAAATTATCACCGACACCAAATGCAACAAGTTTAGACAAGAGTGCATCATGCCAGACTCTGTCAAATTCGCCAAAATGGTGAATGGAACGACACCATTTTTCTGATAACAGGGCCAGTAGGTCTCCAGTAGAACGACCTCTACGAAAGCCATACTGGCGGTCGCTAAGTAGGTAATTAGACTCTAAAAATTTTACAAGATGGTGATTTACCATACTCTCCATAACTTTGGAAAGTGCCGAACAAATTGCAATTGGGCGGTAATTTTCAGGGTTATTAGCCACTCCTTTTTTAGGAATTGGTGTTACATTAGCAACTTTCCAGCAGACGGGAAATTCACCAGCATGGTATAGAGTGCTGAAAAGATTTGCTAAGGGACGAGCTAGCGTCGAAGAGCACTGCTTCAAGACCAGTGCATGTATACCATCCGGGCCAGGAGACTTGTTTATGTCGAGATCCGCAAGAACCTTTTTAACAGCTATAGAAAATCTCCATATACATATAACCCCCAAGTCTTTCAACAGAAAAAAACATAAGAGTGTGACGCCTAATATAAAAACACTATATGTGGTTTGATAGCTTGACTTTCACATGGTAGCTCTATTAACAACGACAAGTTCGTTTTTAAAGAACACTCAACGATGATGGTCCAAAAGCTATAATTTGTCTCCATAACATATCAGTCGTGGTGGTGTATCTAAATGATCTGACTGGAAAAATGAGGATGTGAAGTTTAATCATATGAGTATATATCTGCTTTACAGATCAGACCTTAAGCGGGGCCTACACTCCACCAGGGTACTGGCACCAACAAGTGATGTTGAATCGCGCTCGTACCACATAAAATACAATCATACCAGTGATGCCAATTTAGCCATTTAGTGGCTAGATTTAGCCATTTTTCACCTTGTTTAGCTATTTTTTTTAACCATTTTTCATTTTGTTTAGCCATATAATTTTTCTTGCCGTTTTCCTTTAAAATAATAACTTTAATTTTCTTATAAAAATTTATAAAAAGTAAAATAAACATTTTTAACAATAACAACTCATTTAATTTAAATCACAACATTTATAAATGTTGAAATTTGCTATAAACGATGATGATAAAACATCTTTCAAAATAAAGGAGCAGTATTCATTCCAATATTAAATTTAAAAAAATAGATCATCACAAACAACACTGTTTCTTTCTCGTCGAAAGTACTTCAATATAAAGATTCAGGCGGCAATGACATCGAATTTATCGATGATTTAATTTTTAAAATGCTAAAATATTTAAATTACGAATTTTTAATATTTTATTCAGGCTAAAGTTCAATAAATTTAATTTTCATTAATTTATTTTAATGAAGAAAGGAATGTATCAATATAAAATGAATTAAAATGCATTGATAGTTTTTCATTCTTGACTGAGCTGGGAATTGATCCCGGGTTTTTACGGACAGGTTGCCGTGACATGTTTCGATTGTAACCACACAATCTCCTCAGATGAATTTTATCCTGAATAAAATATTAAAAATTTGGATTAAAACCCATTAACAGTTCAATAAAGTAACCACAATACTAATTATTTAAATTACGTTTATTCTTATGTAACAAATTGATTTCAATTTACAATTTCATTGTAAACAATTTTTAAGAACTATTATTCTTTTGTTATTGAATTGAAATGTGTTTTTATATAAAAAAGTTAGCCATATTTTCTAGTAAATTTAGCAATTTTTGGTCATAAAGTTTTAGAAACACTGAAGCATACTGATGCAATATTCATTTCTTTAAAATTTTTGTTGTATTTTGGAAGAACAAAATTAAGAATATTCGTGTTTATTATTAAAGATTCGTAATGAATAGTGACACAGTTTGTATTAAATTTTTTTATAATAATTAATAAGTTTTTAATTGATTTTTATCAAATAATGTTCTTTTTAATGCATTGTATCCTGATGTTTACTCTTTGACAACTTTTTTCAACTGAGCAAATTAAACCATACACAACACCACAAACTGTTATCATTAGCAAAATATTAAACTCTGTTTAAAATCGCTACAGCAAAGCGTACCCACCAAAAGCACATACACGGTCCATCGGCTGGCACAATCACTTTATTGCATACTGTAGTCGTGTATGGGGCCCTTTACTTTGTTTGACATACCCTTTGTTTGGATCCATTCTGATACCCCCAAAAACAGCATTTTATACGAAAACTGCGTTTTTAACAAACTCTTCATATAAAAAATGTTTTAAGATATTCAAGTTGTTTGGAACCTTCAATTGTACATAATTGTTGTTGTTTTTAGTTGCATTATTTTAATTTTAAATTTATTTAACGAAATATACAAACTTGACATTTGTGTTAAGCTTGGGAAATTGTCAACAGCAGGAAAAAATGGAGACAACAAAATATAAATTACTACAGCAAAAACAAATCCCAAGTGGAAACGATGATAACGACGACTACGATGATATTCATCGAATAATGTGTAGTATAAAAACTTGTACTCGTATGTAATAAAACTAGAAAAGCGAAATAATAATAAAACGAAACGTCACAATGAACACAACAAGAGTGCACCAAGTATCATAGAGTTAAAGATCACCTGCGGCTCAGAAGAAGAGATTAAAAATCTTGTAAACAAATTTTTGTATTAAAGGCGAGGCGAAGAGATACAAAGCTGGCGAACAACTTTGGTCTCAAGTACTATGCAGTTCCAAACACTTGGTGACAAAAATTAAATTTATGTTAAATTCAGTATCAAAAAGCCGTTGGAAAAAGAATAATGATTCTTATTTTAATAATAAAGTGTGTTAAGTGTATATTATGCATGTGGAAGGCATATGTAAATAACGATGGCAGCAACTATTCAAGAAAATTTCTGACACTTTTATCTAAAGTGGAGCTTATTCCAATCACGTTGTTCTAAATTGGTCAAAACAAATAGAAGTCATACAAAGCTAAATCTAGGCTATAAAAACTTTTCTATTACCGACAAATACAAGCACATAGAACTTGCTTTTAACATTACATTTCTATGTATTTAGGCTGGGGTTTTGAGATCTCAGTTAAACTAGGTTTAGTTAATCTGAAACAGATTTGTGCCGCCATTAACAAGTTTCTTGGCGGGAGAGCTTAGCTTTGCTTAAAATGTTGGTCTCCCATGAATTAATAAAAAAAAGTCACATTTCGCCGAGTTTCAGACTACGTTAAACTAAGTTTAAACTTAATGCACTTCTCGAAAATCCGGCCTTAGAGTTCAAAAAGAAATAAATACAAAAAAATATTTTAAGGCAATTAATATTTTACATCGGTTATGTTTTCGACTATTGGCTCCGCTATAATTATTCTAATTTGCACTTCGAATGTCTCGTCAAAATCCGATCGCTTCGTCTATAAAATAAGTTCTTACCTTAAGGGTTTATCCATGTGAAATCCGATGATTTCGGAATCAAAAATGTCTCTTAAATATCTATAAAAACTGACAACTATCAGGCTGCCAATAACACAGCCCGACAAAATTAAAAAAGATTTTTGCTTCTTTGAATTTATCAACTGATTCTAGTTAATTTGGTTTTCATGATATAGCTTTTTTATACCCTCCACTTATGACCTCCAAATATGACCGTCTGCCCGTCTGTTATTTTTTTAAAAAAAAATTTTTTCATCAAAATTTCTTATTTAACGTAAAAATATTTTTTACCCAATATTTCTTAAACGAACCGGTTTGATACCTATAAGGTGAATGGAAGGTAAAATATACTTTTCAAACGAAAAAAATATTTGAATTAAAAAAAATTTTGGGTAAAAAATTTTTTTACGGAAAAAATGTTTTTTTTTTGGCAACTACCATAACTGTAAATAAGAAATTTTGATGAAAAAAAATGTTTGAAAAAACTAACAGACGCACCCAAATTAACTAGAATCAGTTAATAAATTCAAAGAAGCAAATTGAGTGTTGGCCTGTGTAATCAGTGATAGATTGCTACTGACGCATATCGAACCTCATTAAACGGAGTTGTTTTCTTTCATACCTGGAGTAAAATTCCATCCAACTGGATGTAGTGTTAAGTTGGTATTTTGTTTACTAATTTTAAGTACCATTTTTTATTCCTATAAGTGGTATTATTAGGCAAATCAAATTCAGGATTTACAAATGTTTGAATATTTTACCACACAACAAAAATAAGAGGTAATGGGGCCCCCCTTATTGAGATAGTGTGGAGTATTGCTGTAGGCGCTTTTAGTGTTAATTGTTGGATACGTGTCCTTAGGAAATGATACATTTCCTTTAAATAATTTTATTGGAAAACACAGGCCTTTAACATTGTTAACTTCGGGTTTCCCAATATCAGGTTTTCAGAATGTTTCTTTAACTAAAAGCCGGTTACAAAGTGTTGCAGGTCTGCTAAATTTTTTGGAAACGCCAGGCATGGTACAAATTTTAGAATTTTAGTGCTTGAAAATCTGGATCATGCCATGTAAGATCTTAGTTGTTAACGAATTACTGGCAAATGGTGGGGTCAACTGAGGGAGGGTTACAAAGACCCTTACAAATGGCTTTATCGGTTTAAAAGGCATCAATTGTCGTCACTTCGTCTGGATTCCCACCATGAAAGTTATCTTTCAGAAACTTTGAGTTTATTGGTCAGAGGAGAGATACGATTAGCATGTTCTCTTCCTCTCTCACTAATAAGCCCAGACTTAATGAAAGAAAAGTTTCATTGTGTGAACCGAGACTAACTGGTTGAGGAAAGTTGGGTACAGGACTCTCCGTTCCGTAAGATTTTTGAAAATCAGCATGAGTGTACAGGTGGTCTCAGCTTTTCTGCGTTTATGGTATTTGTAATTTTTCCTAGCTGAAATTTTTCAAGACAGACTTTTGTAAAGTTCTATCTTTGTAAAGATCTATAGTATCAATGTGACAATGAGCGAAAATACTCTAAAGGTACGGTCAGATATGGCAAACATTTGCCGAAAAACGTCAAATATTTGTTTGCCGTAATTTGACCACAAAATATTTATTTTCGACAAACAGGAAAACAGCTGATTTTGGGCTAATAAATTTGTTTGGTGTTAAACAAAAATGCTTTTAATGTGACCACTCAATAACAAATATTTGCCTGTATTAAAACCATTTTTTTAATAATTAATATTTTAAGAAATCAAAAATGGATTACGAAATATAAAAAGAACACTGAAATCATATATAATCGATTTAAAACTCAATCTTTTCAAAAATGTTTAAGCAATTTTACACGCTATGTATTTTGTGGTGGGTTTGTCAGATGTAAAGTCCATATGTTATTTCTCATGTCTGTCAAAATTGACAATTACAGAAGGTTAATCATTTTTGCTTTCACACGTTCCATTTTGGTTTCACCTGACATAACCTAAAAACATTCACATTAGCAAACTTTTTACTGATTTATATTTATATTCACTTTTTATTGTATTTAAAGTAAAAATGTGGGTTTTTTTTAATAATATGTGTAAATAAATAGATTTTAATATATATTTGCCTCCACAAACAGACGGCTTGCAAAACAGCTGTCAGATGGTTTGTCAGATCAAAATAGAACACGCTCTAATTGAAAGAAATTCCTCTATATTTTTCATCACAATTTGTATAATGGCAAATAAATTTATATATTTTGACAGTTTGGTCAAATATTTTGCTTCGGCAAATATTTTTGTAAGTGTGACCATATGGAAAACATGTTTGCTAATATGTGTGTTTGCCGCTATTTGACATCTGTACGATCAAACAAAAATAACCAAATAAATGTGCGTAGTGTGACCACAAAACGAAACCTACATTGTTTTGAAAAAAATTTTGCCAAATAAAGGCAAACATATTTGGGGCTAATATTTGCCATATGTGACCGTACCTTAAGTATGTTAATTTTAAGATACCCAGTACCCATATTCTGAACTTTGTTGAAAACTTCTAGTGTCGAAAAGATATGAAACAAAATTTTCCATCGTTCCTCGAAAAGTGAGAAAAAAGTGTGCCTGTAACTCATGTCGAAAACTATCAAAAGAGATTACGTCGTTACGTTAGAAATGTCTTATTATACAACTCGAGGCCGATGTGAAATTGCAGACGTTGAGAACGCTAATCACAAATATCGTTGACGGCGACCAAAATTTAAAAATTTTCAACTACGGCGGCGAAAATACAACCGTCAGCTATACCAAATAATATATAGTGCGACATTCATGTTTGTTAATTATAAAACAGCTTTGAAAACATTCGCATATTTTTTAAAATGACCAACTAATAAAACAATAAAAAAACAATTAAGAACAGAATACTTATCTTTCCCGTGTTATAATTCATTGCATTTTGCATTTTTGATATATTTTTTTATTTTTAAAATTTTATCTCACAGGGTTATTATTTTTGAGTTCATTTGACAGTTCAAAACGGGATCCTTTCAAACAAAAATGTTACAGATACACTATTTCTGCAAAATTTCCTTACGTAACAGATATTAATCGCCAAAAATGTTAGAGGCGCAGTTAAGGGAGAAAAACAGCTGTTTGTTTCAATTTATGACATTTTTATTTCATTTCAAACATTTCGATCGAAAAGTAGCTCGACGCGGGAGTCACAGAACATCGGCACAGGTCAATATAAACAATATATAACATTACAAATCGCGCATTTAAATGCTACGAATTAGCAACAATATGTATCTTAATTCATATTGTTATCTTCGTTATACCTAAATTATTCTGTTCTATAATATAATGAACCCTGAAAGGTTACTCTTCATTTTAGTACTTTAAGGTTAGGGTTCGTTCGTAAATGCATTAAACTTTGCATCACTGCTGCTGATTGATGCTGATGCGTGATCGCCATTTGCAGTTGTGATGATGGTGTTTTCTGCACAACAGCTGTGCAAAGATTGAATTTTTGAACACAGAAGTAAAGTCTCTTATAAATTACAAGAAAAAGCATTATAAAGAAAAATAAAACGATTTTTTTCATGTCGAAAGTAATTGCATCATTTCAAAATTTTCTGCAGTGTTGCGGCATCACTGCATAGAAAAACTTTTGATATATGAGAGAGATGCCAAGTTTCTTTCAAGTGATGCTTTCATGATCATTAAACTTTACTAATGCGCAAGTGATGCGAATCAACTGCATTTCCGAACATGCGCTTACTCTTCGTCGAATCAACAGTAACAATCCAGGGTTAAAATATATAAATACCACACAATTATTTACGTATGACGTTCTGTCACGGCCCTTTACGAATACTAGGACGAAAACGAGACTGAAATTAAGAGTTTATATTCAAAAAAAATCGATTATAACTTTGAGTGCCAGTTGTCAACATTTTAGATTTATAACAATCTTTGAAGACTTAAGTCAGCATGGTAATCGCTACCACTATCTTATTCCATAGATTATTCCATGATTATGAACTATTAACTTTTGTTTTTTTTAATTGACGGTTTTCAATTAATTGCAGCATTCATCGCTTATATTCATTTTATATTTTGAACATATTTAGTGCTTTTAACTTATAGATGGTGACAATATTCTTCCACTTGTAACATATTTTAATTATATTTATGACACCGGTCTGTATCCCTGTGAATAGTTTTAGTCAACATTACCATACCGAAGAAGTCCAATGCCAGAAATGCATTGAGTTTAGGCGGATTAGTTTAATGTCCCATGTATTAAAAAAAAATTCTTAGAACAAAATAAATATATGCTAAATGCGAATTATTCATGGGCAAATCAAAATTTGGCTTTAAGGAAGGAATTTGCACTCGAGAAGCGCTACTTGGTTTTAAGGTACTTATTTAAAATTGCCGGGATGTCCATTAGATGTATACCTCTGCTTAATTGACTATGCAAAAGTTCTCGTCTCGGAAAGACAATATATTTAAAAAAAAACTTTAATGGAATCAGTCGGAGCGAATTGACAGCAATGGGGATCTTACCGAAGAAATTGTCATCTCAAAAGGAGTCAAGCAAGGATGTATTCGGTAATAAATAGAAGGAGAAAAAATAGGAATAAAAGTTAACGAAATAACAATTCCGGAAAAAACAGAAGTAAGGAAGAAGAATTGGTTAAAGATTGATGTTTTACTATAGAACGGCAGGCGCCGCAAGCGGTAGAACGGCAAAGAATTGTGATGATGAGAATGTGGTTATTCTCGAAACATGTAAATTCGATAAACTTTATCTTAAAAAAATATCAAAAACTTCAGTTAACGAAATGTATATCAATAATAATACGATAATTCAACTGACACCACTTTATTGGCAAGTAGCAAAAACTGACGAACAAGTTTACCTGCGTAAGCGATTCATATGGCTTTAAAATCAAAATTAAAAAACAAAGTATGTACATTAGGGTAATAACTTTTTTGGACAAAATTTCTTCATCGCACCACGCGATGGGCAATTTAGTATTGATAATAAAAATAATTTTTTTAGGCCATTTGGCCAAAATAGTTTCCGCACCAAATGCAATTTCTAAAGCTCCTCAAAAAAAAAATTTTTTTTAAATTTCCATACACATTATATATGGTACATTTATTGTTTATATATGATATAAATCTATTTTAAATATATTTAATAAGTAGCTGTATAGCTGATGAATCTGAATCAGAAAGGATCTCCGATTCAGATTTTAGCTCATCTTATACGGTAGTTATATCAAATATTTTATTAAAATTATCACCATTAGGTCGTTTTAAATTTAAAATAAACTTTTAGATTTATATTATGCATTTGTATTTTTTTTAAATTTAACTTAATTCAGAGGGCAAACAATTCTTCGGAAATGTTAACATAGTTAACATTTGGCATTTTGTTTAGCTGAGATAGCGATAAATCCATTTCTTTTATATCGCAACATTTTTTTGAAGCCTTTGTAAATCTGGAAAAAGTTCTTTTTCAACCCAGTGGATTTTTTTTTAATAGCTGTTGAACTTTTTTTAAATTTCATTTGAAATAACGCGACAATTAAAGGAAAAGAAAAAAATCCCATTATAATACAAACAACAATAATTAAAACACTTGTAATAAAATTGATTCAACTCATATTTTATAAAAATTAAGTAGATTTTTTTTAGTACATTGGTGCGTACCAAAAGTAAAAAACAACATTGGTCCGAAAAGTCCAAAATAAAATTAAATAAAACTTTACCTGCAAAGGTATTTTTTCTGAAAATTATCGCTGTTTCATATAATATCCGCCAAACAACTCATCTATCACAACATCTATAAATTGACATTAAAATTTAGTTTATTAAAAAAAAGCCCCGAAATAGAGTAATAATATCGCGATTTTTTTCCGCTCCTTCTTCCGTACAAATGGTAAGATCTTGTTATATTCATGAAATTATTAGAAAATACTTGAAATTTTGTTATTAAATGTTAATTTTATATACTTAGGAGAAAAATTGCAATTCAAAACTTCGTCGCGTTTGGTGCGGAAACTTTTTTAACGATCGCGAAAAAGTAATACATCATTTCCTAATATTTTTTCATGGTCTATACGGCTACGCGATGAAGTATTTGATATTTGCAAAAATTTATGCGACGAAGAATTTGATATTTGAAAAATTGCAAAAAGTTATGACCCTAATGTACATGGACGTCAGCAGGAAAAAATTAAAAATTAGAAATAAGGAAATCAAATGATTGTGAAGCTCCAAATAGCTTGGAGTGTTAATAAATAATTAGTGGAAATACGATATTGCATAGAGATGGCAAGAGCTTTATTCTTTAAATACACCAGGGTATATCAAGTCATATTAATATTAAATGTTTCGTGTGGTCCATGTAACTATACGTGCTAGAAGAATGGACAATCAAAAGAACGAATGAGAAAAAAGATTATAAGCTAATAAAAAATGTGGTTATATTAAGAATTCCGTGGACTGACCGCGTCCAAAATATTGAAGTATTGAAAGAAACTAGAAAAACTAGAAAAATATCATATTTAGGAAATATAATAAGGAACGATAAGTATAAATTTATACGGAAAATGATCAAGGTGACGAATGAAGGAAGACGCATGAGAGGTAGAAAAAAACGTTCACGGCTGCAAAATATAAAGGAATGGGCGGGCTATCAAAATGAACAATATCTCCCATATTATGCGAAACATAGAAAAGTAACCATATTTATGAAGAATGGCTGTAAAATCACAAAAATTGTATTTGTATATCCGCTTAAATCCCATTACCGGACTTGCAAATAAACAAGAAGAAAACAAGAAATGCATCGGTCATACGATACCCTACTACACAGTATTTACAGACAAATTTTCAAGATTTAAACCTTTTTGGAAATGGGAAATCATGGACAAGCTATGACAAAATTATGTTATGAGGTTAAGATTTATTTAAAATCGCTTTGTCTATCTACTTATATGTGATTTGTTCGTCTGAAAGTTATTTAAGTAGGGGTTTACATAAGGTCAATTCTGGACTTACTTGCACCTAGTGACATAGTAGCTGTTGTAGATGTTATTGGCGCCACAACTTATATCCGTAATATTTATAATAAAGATGTGGCATTTAAAGCAATTTTCGAAGCTGTTTTTTATATGGGAGCTATGGTAAAATGTGGACCATTAAAAAAAAAAACAAAAAGATTGTTTAGATGATTTGGATTCCATAAAATATTTTTAGGCCAAATCTAAGCTAAATGCCAACATGATTAGATAGTTTACAGATACAAAACTCTTTTTCTGAAAGATGTTTGTATACGGGCTATTTGAAATTATGGACCGATTCTCCACATTTTCAATAGTGTTTTTCCTTATACCAATTAAAACGTTTATGCTAAACTTCATTAAAATATCTTTAAAATTGTGAAGTGTACTTTGCGCGCAAGGTTAAAGTGGACAACGTGCTAGGCATCCAACCAGCCGGACGGACGGAGATCATAAGATCGACTTAAAAAGTGATTCTGAGTAGATCAGCATAATAAAAGGTAGGCCTAGAATGCTCCACCTACAGTGATGTGCGTATGCTCAAAAAAGAAATCGCTTGAATTTAATTTTCATAAAAAAGCTTCAATAGTTGACATTTGTTCTTTTGCAAGATCATTTGCTTCAAACACTCAACTCTGCTTAAGTTAAATTGTCGCTTATATTAAAAATTAACAAATACAGTACTTTTCGTTTATAGTCACTAGAGGTTTTAGTCATATGAGCGATATAGTCCATTTTATCTTTATTTTCTGCCGCAATAAGTAAATTTAATAGAAAGTATTTACGTTTAGTCCATTTAGAGATATAAGCACATTTGCTATATATTCCATCTATCAGCAAAGGCAAAGCATTAGCAATATGTACTAAGTTCTTTTAAGTTTTCGAAACCACAAATCATATAGAATAAAAAATCGTTTTTCTTTCGGTAACAGGGATGAAATATCTTATTATTACTTTAACTATTTTTTCTACAGTAGCTTGCTATCGATGTTATAAATATGATTTTTTTATTATCACATTAACTGATTATATTCGAATTCGGTTACATGCCTCATTGTGGCATATATGTGAATTAGGCTGATAAAGTCCATGCTTTGGATGCAAAAAGTACTGCATAACTTTTCTTATGAATATTTTCACCCATATTCATAAAAAATATTTTTGATTAATAAAAGGATTATTAAACAAATTTTCATAGAAAATTCGTTTCATAAACCTGCTATAAATCTAAAATATTTCTTATGAATATGGGGGTTTATCTTCTACATTCATATAAACTGATTATATTCGAATTCGGTTATATGCCTCTTATGGCTAATAAATCAGTGAGTGCTTAAACGCTGGTTTAGTTGAACTAAACTTAAATTTATATGTAGTTTAAACTCAACAGTTGTAAAGTAGTTTAAAAAGTAACATGTGGCAGCACTACGATAAATGTTGACAAATTCATATGGCTTGTATTGGTAGTTTAAACGCCCAATTTTATGCGTTTAAAAATGGTTTATATGTTTTCTGATTTATAGATTTGTTGGCTTAAACACATTTTAAATCAAAAAGAGAGTTTAACTTGCTCTGATTTATTAGCCCTTAGTGGCATACATGTGAATTCGGCTTATAGTCACATTATAAGCGAAAAGTACTGTTGTACAACTAAAACTGGTCGCCAGATAAAATTGGTTGAAAATCGTCAAATTTTAAGAAAAAAATCGTCAAAATTAACAAAGTTAAATCGTCATTGTAAAAAACCACTAATTTTTAATAAGTTTTAAAAATTAAACGTTATTTTTAAATTCCGTTGCCAATGAAATATTAATATATTTCGCCTGTTTTTGATATTAAATAAAAATGTTCGCTTAGAAACTTATTATTGAAGTAACACTACCCAAATATCTTCAAAATTATTGGCATTCATAAGAAAAGTAAGAAAATAAACAAAAATTTAGAAATATTAAACACCTATTTTTCACGTCGAAAATCCTGCCTAAGAACTAAAGTCTGGCAAACACTAATAAAATAATCAGACTTTCTGAAAGAAAAGTTTCATAATGTGAAGGCAGACTAAAGAAAGTGGTTGTAAAATCCCCCCTTTAATAAAGCAGGACTAACTGATCAAATAGAACTCTTAAAAATATACATCAAACCAGAAAAAATTGCATTTTATATGATGAACAGCTAATACATGAAAATTACTGCCAATCAAATAATGCAAATTAATCAAATTATCTAAGAAGCTAAAAATAAGTGAAATTATATTTAAAACATTCAAAAACATAAATTTGTCATATGAAAAATCGTCAAATTTAGGGTATAAATCGTCCTATCGTCAATAGACCATTTTTATGCCTAAAATCGTCAAAATGACGATAAATCGTCAAATCTGGCAGCTTTTGCTTTGGTCGCACAAATTCTTCAACTTTCAAATGATAGTCCATTAGTACCGGTCGAGTCATTTGGACGTTTAAGGTTTATGTATGGTTTCACGAAATCATTTGTTGACAGGCAAAGTATGGCCCAAATAATAAATGTGTTTCTTGACGTTGTTGCTCGTGTAGCTGTTGTTTATGCTGCATAACAGTGGTGATCATAATTTGCCGCTGCTAACAGCTACTGCTACAGAACAAAATGCACAGTTAGCGAATGTGGCAAGTATGAAAAAAACGAAACGAAACCAAATTTACACAACGACAATTCAGCATGGCAGTTAACAATGAATATAGAAATTGTGGCAACTGCTTTAACAAATTGTAATCATGACCAAGTTGTTGGCTGCTGTAAAAATTGCTTTTTTTTGTTGCTGTATTTGTTGAATGATCTTGCGGATGCTGATGCTTTTATGCAATTACAAAAAGTGTAAATAAAGCTTACAGACACACACGAACTCACAAGCGAAATAAAAACATCTTTAAACAAATCTAGAATATTTGTCACGTTCCACTGTTTCACTGATTGTATTTCAGATATTAACACGGACAGAAACACCAGCAAATAAGTAGAACGCGTTTTACTCTGATTCTGAACTGCACTTGTGTATGAAACTAAAGAAAGAAAGAAAAACTCAATATGAAGAATGTAATATAAGTTGCATGATTATCATTTTGTTTTTTCTTAAAAAAATGCCTCTTCATAGATAGAATTACTCATGTTGCAACCAAGAGTAACAGAAAAAAACACTGGTTTAACTCAAATAAGACCAAAAACAAAACAAAAGGTCCATTCAAGATGTTTTTTGTGCGATTAGTGGCATGTAATACATGTTTGGGATTCTCATATTAAATGCTCATAAGGTCAAAAAGTTTAAATTGCCAACATATTTTAAGTGTTTAAATAAAAAAAAACAAGTACTTAATTTATCAAGAGCCACTAAAACATGAACAAAAAAAAACTCATCAAACAAATGATGTCTATTTAAATATCTGATGTCTTGCGTTTAACCAGCCAGCTGTGATTTAAAACAGACTGTTTGTTGCAACACGCAAGCCCAGCAACATTTTTCAAAAATAATTTCAAATTATTTTGTTGGCAGAACAATGACATGTTTTTTTTTTTAACAAATTAAGTAAAAGTTAATATGTGTTAAAGCTTTTTAAGCGTAATTAAATAATTTATTTATTAAAAAAGTATCATTTATATTATGAGTCAGGTTATTTAAGTTCAACAAACACTAGATAATCTGTGGTGTGTGAAAAATTCATTAGGTTCGCTTTTATAAATCAGGTAATATCATAATATTTATATTTGCTGAAAGATTGGAGAATTGTCAGAACTTTTTTTTGTATTATTAATTTTTTTACAATCTATTTTACAAAATAAAGAATAAGGAGCAAATTTCATAACTTTAGAATGAAAAAATAACACATCACACTTGTTCAACAATTCAATATATAATAATTTTCAGTAGAAGCAAAACAATTTATAATCTTACATTAAAGGCATATGAAAAATAATTTAACCAAAACGTTTCGTTACCAAAAAGTTGACAAAATAGTACGATATTTTTACAGCGATTTGATATGAATATTTTGAGCAAACACACTATTGTTGAACAAGTGCAATATATTGAGTTCCATGTGAACTCGAAAAAAAAGTAGATACAAAATTATTACTTTTATAATTTTATACATTTATCTATTTTCTGAAGGGCAGGTCCAGTATATGAAGACTTTTAAGTCTTTTGATTTCGTCGCTGTCATCTAACTGGTTTATTGCCAATACATTGGAATGATAACTTACGGCCATGTGCTGAAAATCGCATGATTTGAAAATCACATGCGATCTGAAAATCGCCAATTTTATTTAAGCATGTGCTAGAATTCACGCGTTTTGTTTTTTTTTCGAAGTAGTGGTCGAAAAATAAAACATATGTTTTAGCTGTCAAATTTTAACAAAAAAAATAATTATTTGCATGAAAAATGCCGGCAGCTTTTATATTACGTGTTATTTTATTAAAAAAAAACTGTATTTTAAAAAAGAACGTATCAGAAAACGTCTTCTAAGGGATTATTACAACCCAAGAGATATTCCTGAACAATGGTAAGTACCATAAGTACATGTTGTTGATAAATGGTTATAATTTCTTACACATTTTTTTCGAAGTTAAATAGAAACAGCTGCTCACAATCAAAACGCAAATTTAAAAGAAATTGTTAAACAACAATCAGTATTAAAACAATGTTGTTTTTTAATTTTATATTTTCTATGAAAATTTTCTCAAAAGATTATGAGTTTTTAAAATAAATGGAAAAGAAAAACATTAAATTTCCTTTTTATATGCTATTTATTGATGTTGAAAATAAATTTTAAAGGAAATTTACAAGTTCACATGTGGATCACATTACTGTAGGCTTGTGATTTAAAATCACCAAATTAAAGGCGATTACGAACTCCAGCACACCTTCGTTGCGATTTCAAATCGTAATCACAACTTTCTTGCGATTTGCGATTTCTAGCACATAGGCGTTAGTCTATTTAGGTATTTTTCACTAAATTTTGTAATCTCATCTCTCACTATTAAAATTTGTCGATCTTTGTGTATGTTTTCGTTACTGGCGCATTTATACCAAATGGACCAAATAGCCAATACATTTTTGTAGTACACGTTTTATTTTGACATAATGTTTCCATGTAAATCTCCAATCAAGATGGAGACCTAAATGTTATTTAAATATACAGGCGAAAAATATTTTTTTTCTTTGGGTAAATGTAACATGGACAGATTTTGCATTACTCACTTTAATATTCTATCTTTTAAGCCTATCTTGAAGAAGATTTACCTGATTTTCTAACCATTCTGAAGCTATGACTGGCGATTCATTTGAAGCTGATATTGCGGTATCGTCTGCATATGTAGCTGTGGTAAAGTTTTAAATTGTAGGCATATCTGCTGTAAAATGGTATACAATACCGGTCCGAGTACACTTCCTTGTGGTATACCCGCGTAATACAACCAAGACTCAATAATTTCCATTTACACTCACAAAAAAGTATATGTCATGAATATAGGCTTTTGGCATTAAATAGAATGGAGCTGGGAATAGATTTTTTTAATTTGAACAAGAGAGCAACGTGCGTTTACAGCATCTAAAAACACAGCAGAATAATATGATTTTCTTTCTAAGGCGTTAGAAATGTTATTGACAACACTATTGTTCTGGTGTGCCATGTTTATGTCTAAATCCAAACTGGTGATCAGGTATGATATTTTGTTTCTCTAAAATTGGCAATAATCTCTTTAAAAGAAGTCTTTCAAAAATTTTTAAAAAGTGGACAACAAACTGATTGGTCTGTAGGATGTAACGTTATGTTCAGGTTTCTTAAGGCCGTGTTAGGTGAACGTTGGAGTACCCGTAACGTAGTGTACCGGACTGCTAGCACGTTGGTGCACTCATAGAACATCTAAAAACGTATCATATATTTAACACATACATAAGCAAAAAATCAATAGTATACATAAAACAACACACACAGTGATGGGAAATCAAAAGGTTTAAATGGTGACAACAATCTGTGCAGAAAAAGTACCAAGCGATTTAAATGGTATTAAAAAAAGTATTTAGTGTATGTAAAAAAAAATATAAATAATTTAATATCTGGGCCCTGTTTCTCAAAACTACAAGTTACAGTTATACAAGTCAAATGCGTTGAAAAAAAGCAACAATTTTACAATTTTTGTTTTTGTTTCAAATGTATTTTACTTGTAGATTTGTATTTTGTAGTAAATTTGTAAATTTTAAGGTTCTTCCGTGTAAAATAATTAATTTTGTTGCAAAAACAAATAAAAACCAAATCATTTGAAGTGTATGTGATTATTTTATTATAAATTTCAAAGAAAACTGCTTAAAAAGTTTCAACAGCCGAATAATGAATAAAAATTCCCAGGGGGTTTTTTCCTACTCCCACTTTTCCTATTTTAATTCAATTGTAAAAAAGGCAAAAGGGAAAAACTCCCGGGTAATTTTTATTCATAATTGGACTGCAAGTGGTTTGAAATCGTCATGTTGTAAGCGAATCGGTTTTAAATCACGAAATTTTAAAAGCTATTGTGAACACTTTTTTAATTCCAAATCTCTTTCCGAAAAAGTGATTTTCAGAACATGCATTCATAATACTTTTTCAAATTAGTACATTTTTTAAACATACATACATAATCAAAATCGGAGACTAGAAATTTTTTTCAATATCTTTTAAGAGTTTTTTTTATCACCTGACCCGTGTTTTAGTTTGTAATAGTAGACTATTGAAATTCGGAGAGAATATTAGCAATCGCTTAATATTTTTAAATACGTTGAAAAAAGTGTCACAAAGTGTTCTGTTTTTGGCTACCTAATACTGGAATACAATGTTTCACTAAATAACCCTAAATACTTTCAACATATTAAGGAATTCTTGTATGTGATTATATGAGCTACGTACAGGTCTCTTACTAGGCGAAACGGTCTAACGTTTAGAACCTTTACAGCACAACAGAACTCGTCAAGTTCCTGATTCCCTTACCGACGTTCAGATTTAAGTTAAAGCTTCTTAGTTATAATTAGGGGAATTTAATAAAACAAATCTGTCTAAGTGGTATTAATAACTGGGTCCAACGGTTTTCATGTTACCAGATTTGAATTTAGTCATATATAGCAGCCTGAAAAATTAGAAACTGGCAGCCATAAGCATGACACAGTGCTGGAAAAAATATAAGAAGCAATTAAAATTATCTATAAACGAAAGCGTGTGAAAATGTCAGTGAAAATGCTCTTAACTGTCAGTTGACTTATAACGAAATTTTTAATAAGCTTCGCCATTTGATTTTTGTTTAACAGCCATTGATATCAGACTACCTCCTGATGGAAAAAAGTGAATTACATGTACTCATTACGCATTACATGGCCAACATCCATGAATTGCTCCCTCATCTGATGGATTATGCCCCGAGTGACCCGAGTGGAAATAGATTCGACTCCAACGGTGAAAGCATCTCACAAACAAATACCTATTTTGAGGACCTTGCCAATCTTACTTTTTTAAAAGAAGACACACATTAGAGGAACGTTGGACAAAGTGTATAGAGCGCAAAGGAAATTACGTTGAAAACATAAATGATTTTTTTTTTATCAAAAAACCTGTGTTTGATTAAAAAAAGTCTCAATTTTATTGAACAACCATCGTATTTCAATTTGCAAATCCATAATGAGAAATACGCCCGATCCACAATAGACCCTTCAGACTCCATTGCATCCAGGAAAACTAACTATTTGCTGCGGTTAACACTTTTTGTGATAAACGACCAGCAATGCTCGAAAAAATGGCCCTTAATTGGTCGTCCAGAATGCGTTTCTTCAAGAACAGCCGCTGGCTCATATGCCCGAAATCCGTTTTAATTGTTAATGCCATGTATTGAGCTTTGGCAGAAAATATTTTTTTATTAAAATTTTATATTTTGTGTTTTTAACAATCTTCTGTTCTATCGGTCTCAATGAAATTAACTTTACAAAACAATTTCGGCTATTTTAAATAACAAACTATGGCTACACAAGTTGGAATGCATAAAAGCTTTAAGTGCTCATAGCCGGTGTGAATATAATCGGTAATACTCAATTTTCCCAATTCAATATAAATTAGTATTAATCGTTTTATTTTAATACTAATTAAGTCAAATAATTTCCTACTTACATTAATAATTAGTTTTAAAATTTTCACTTGTCCAAAACCTTTCCCGCTTTCGAAAATATTTCAAAGACCATAAATGACTGAATGACATTCGTCATATTTCAGTCGAAAATATGACGAAAGAAAGTTTCTGTAAATTTGTGCACTATCATAAAAATGTTACATTGAGTAATTGCCAGGCATTTAGATGTAATCGTTTTTTAAAACAACAATCGTTAAAAGAAAAATACAACAAATTTTTTTTCTTAATGACTGGTTGATTTATGAATAAATCAGAAAAAATTAATTTTAAGGTAAAAGTTCATTAAAAGCGATACGAAACATTTTAAAAAGTAAAATAAAAATAAGACAAGAAAGCAACATACAAAAAGTTGGATAAATATGTAAGTGAAAATAGTGTAAAAGTTATAAAAAAAGGTTAAAAATAATTCACGACCGTTGAATTTATTACGTCCTACATGAATTTGTGGTCATTTACATTATCATTTGTACTCTTCATCGCATGTGGTCAATATATTTAAGTTTGTTATTTCGTTTGTAATTTTTACAATATTTATCTCAGACCCCAAGAAGCGTATAGATTTCTAATCTCATGAGTAGGGGAGTTGAATAACGTTGTCCGTCTTTTTTTTTTTTTGACGAAGTAAAAATTATCGGCATCGGTTCATATTTAGCCGTGTTTAAGGGAAATAACATTAAAAATGAAGCACTAAATCGAATTTTTTTTTACACAGGGCGTCTCTACAAATATCCCCCGAAAATATGGATTTTGGAAAAACAACCTGGGATGTTGAAATTCGGCTCTAAGATTTTTAGTACATACTTTGTTACAACTTTGTATAATATTGAAAATAATCGTCCAATGATTTCACCAAGTACACATACAAATAAATGTCCTCTCCGAAATAGAGGTTTTTCACTAATACGATCAGAAATGAAGAACTAGATTGTTAAAATTTCGCTCATATATTCATTGTAATTACTTATTTGGTAATAACAATGGATCCAATAGGTCAATTATTAAACCTATCCCTCATACCAAAACATAAATTTTTTTTATATCCGACGCACAGTGGCGCCCGTAGAGCAAGCGAGGTTGCAAAAATCAAAATTTTCATGAGTGCCGACGAAGTTTTGAATAAACCCATATTATAGGAAACTTTTCAACGATTTCAAATATGCCACTCTTAATAATATCACATTTTTAGTTTAGAAGATATAACCGTTCAAAGTTGACCGACTTTCGGTTTTCAAAAAAACACACAATTTTTAGTCAATTTGTTGCGATTTCAGGTGTAATATCACGAAAAATAGGTAACGAATCGCCTTATTTTTTGTTTGTATTGATTGATGTATTTATTAAATGTATAATGATAAAAAAAAATTAACTGTTTGCTTTGTGTTTCTCCTAGTAAATCACTATTTAAAAACTATCCGTTTTTTCACTATTTTTCAACTTTGACGGAAAATAAAAAAAAACTATATTTTTCTATATTTGCCATATTTGCAAAACCTGTTCTTTGATTATTTCTTTACATAATTCAAAAGGTTTTATCTGCCCGTACGTGCCCGTTTGGCTTCTAGAGGTAAAAAAGTTTTAAAAGACATGGTTGCAGAAATTGTATGGCGTCCATCCCTTATATGTTTTGACTGACAGTAGTTTGATCTAATAGTTTGAAAAAAACTACTCATTGAAATTAGCAGGTACGTACCTCACATAAACAATACTTTGGCGTACAAATGGTCAGGAACAATATTGACTTATGGTCCCTACAGGTAGGCACAAATCTTATTTGGACACGTGCATAATATCAAAATTGCATTATTCAGCCTAAATCCATATGTATGCAGGGAACAGGTAAATTTTTAGGCATAGTAGCATAAGCCTATGTATTGCAAAATAAGCATAATGCCTGGATAGTCTACGCTTGAAAGTTGGCGCAACAATTACTGAAACCATTAAACAATTTAAGTATTGAAAACATGGCGTTGAACTGTTTATAAAGTCAACCACACCAAAGTTTTTCACGGAAGTGAAAATTCTTCCTGAGAAGTTGACATTGATCAGCAAATGGGGCTGCGATGGATCATCCGGACAAAGCGTTTATAAGCAAAGGATATCTTCCGATGACGCTACAATATCGGACGGAAGTATGTTTATGGCATCTGTTGTTCATTTGCGGCTAAAATCGGATGATTCCCTACACTGGAAAATTCACGTCCGTCATCAGTGCATTATTGCCGACCACTAATGTTTCAGTTTGCAAGGGAATCGGCAGAACTCATAAGGACTACGGTGAAGGACATTGAAGAACAAATAAGCAAGATTAAGCCTACAAAGCTGCAAATTGGAGAAGGAAAATATATTGAATGCAATAACGAGTTCCACCTGACCATGGTTGACGGAAAAGTCGTAAACGAACTGACAGGAACAACCTCAACAATGTCATGCCCGATTTGCAAAAAGAGTCAGAAGAACTTTTTTCAATTCAATTAAATTTATTTCATATATAATATGTTACATCTCAATTTTATATAATTAGTTGTAAAGAGTTTAAGATTAGTATCTTTTTCTGCTTAATTATAACATATTTCAATTAGTTATCATATACATATATATAGACAGAATTATATTGGAGGAAAAATTTAGCAAAAACCTATTTAAACCCCTTTTTTCGTTTTATTTTTATATTTTTTATTATCGATTTTTTATTATTATTTGTCAGAAGAACTTTGGTAATTTAAACGATTCTACAAATTAGGAGAATTACGAATATGGAATGTCACCATTGCACGCAAGGATAAGGTGTATGGAATTCTTGCTAAAACTGGCATATACCCTACCACAAGAGGAGGAAAACTTCGATGAAAATACATCAATAAAGGATAAGGAAAAGATCAAAAAGAAGCAAATACAGGATGCTTTTTTTAAACAAGTTGGACTAAAAGTAGACTGTCCCAAGCACGGATACGGTAACTCAAACGATGGAAACACTTCTAGGAGATTTTTTGAAAATGATGAGGCAGTAACTAGAATCATTGGAATTGACAATCAAATCGTGAAAAGATTGGGAACGATCTTGGATGTTTTAAACTGCAAAGAAAATGTAAATTCTACAAAATATGGAGAGTATGCGTCGAAAACTGCATCTTTTTTAGCAGAAATGTATCCACAGAAGAAGTTGACCCCGACCGTCCATAAAATATTGGCGCATGGCAAAGATATAATTGAGTACCAGTCTTTGCCAATTGGAGAGCTTTCTGAAGAAGCACAGGAGTCTCTTAACAAATTTTATAAAAAATATAGATTGCAGAACACATTCAAAGCATCAAGGGTAAGGCAAAATGAGGACCTCTTCAACATGTTGGCAGCATCTTCCGATCCACTTATTTCTTCCCTGCGGCATGTGAAGTCACGAATAGAGTAACAAAATAATTATAGTTTAGAAATGGTTAGTCTTTTAGATATACCTTCTCCTACGAATTGTGATGAATATTTTACAGAAAATTGAAAAAATAAATTTAAAAAAAAAAATTATTTTTTTTTTAATTTGTTGGGTAATAATTTAAAACATAAAACCCTAAAGAAAAAAAATAAAAACAATCTAAAAATGTAAAAATAATTTTTTTTAGTTACCACAAAATTGATTTTTCTACTAATTTTAACTTTGATAACCCATAAGTAGGCCCCTACAAAGCGTAGTACCCTTTCCAAACGCTCATTTCATAGGCTGAACAGTTATCTATCATATGCTGTTTAAACTGTTCAATTATCTTATTCGGTTCAAAAGATATGATTTTTGCAACGAAAAAACTCAAATGGCGCCACTGTGCGACGCTCAGGAGTTCCTATACAAACCGATTTGTATTCGATTAAATATATATTGTTTTTTTTTCTCTAGAAAATTTAAAAAAAAACCCATTATGAAAAAATATAAAATTTGAGCAAGAAAACCCAAAAGGTGTTGTAAGCAACATTTAAATTCTCAGCATCAAATATGACTTACAGAACTTGTTTGCCTTAAACTTTACAATCCGATTTTAGAAGAGCTGCAATGGCAAAGGGTATATAAGATTCGGTTAAGCTGAATATAGCATTAATGCTTATTTGTCATTCTTTCTTTCTGTGTGAAAGAAAACGAAAACTATTTTTATTGTTAATATAAAACGAATTTATATAAAAACATGAAGCGTATGACTGACTGCGCATGTTATAACCCCCATTAGGTTTGAATAACAGTTTTATCGAGATACATGAACACGTTTTCCTTTATTAAGTTATTTTTTATTTTATAAAATATGCGTGGGACTAATAACGAAATTTAATGTTATGAAGCATAAAACACCAAAATATGTTAAAAAATGAATTTAAACAGATATTTGGAGATTACAAAATATTGGACTTTTAAATATCAAAGTCTAACTGTCAATTATGAATCATTTGAATGAGGAATTTTTATATTTAAAAACCATTGAATCACTAAGTGCAGAAAGGGAACTACTGCCATTTACTTCATGTACCTTATTTTTAATTAAAGTCAGTTCTCCCCTCCACGAGCTAGGAACATAAGACTTCAATTCTAATCGATGAATTTTATAAAAATTAAACAGTTTTAATTTAATTTCAAAAAAAGTGTATTTACACTATCCAAAAGGTACACATTTTATATATAAATTCTAGTGGACTCAATGCCTGCGATAAAGCAGAAACAAAGGAAAGGCACTTGTTAACAGTTATTTGAACAAAATTTAAAGGTAAAAATAAGAAAGGACGACAACAATGGCAATAACGCGAAGAAAAAGGCAAAAAAAGAAACCAGAGCTAATGCAAGTATTTGCACTGTTCGTTGTGTTTCAAAGTCGTGTTTATTCAAAGTCCGTAAATAACTTCAGAAGAAACCACAACTCAATAACTTTTATAAAGCTCAGTGCCTCCAATTAGCAAAGAATGCCGTTAAAAAGTAAGGACCGCCTTACTCTTATGTTAACGTTTACGTTGGTGATCAGCTGTTTCGTTTTTCTTACCAGTAGTGCGATTCACTAACTTTTTTTATGATAATCGTATCGTTAAGATAAATATAACGAAAATTTATCTAATTTGCTATTCAGTAATATTTTTAACGATATTCGCTGTCGATTAAAGACAGCTGTTACTTTAAGCAGTTTTTTTTTCGTTATTTTAATGACAAGAAGTTACGTTGTGTTTATTTAATCGATAAAGTGTATTTTATGTTTAAAGTGGCTGAGGCCCGACTTCCTACATATACTACATATATACATGTGTATATGTTTGTATGAGCAAAAACAAAATTCTAAATTCAAAATGTACAAAAAAAAGCAAAATATGAACAATATGAAAATTTGTTTGATAAACCTTTTATAAGTCAAAAATATTTTTTATGAATATGGTGGTAAATGTAAAATTCACAAATTAAAATATAAAAACAGTAAATTAAGCCGAATTTCATTTGTTTTTTTTTTTTATTCTCTTTTCTGCTTTTCGGATATTTTAACATTTTTTAGACAGAGATGTTACAAAAAATACTGCTGTTTATAATCGTTAAAAATAAATTACAGAATCACACTATCGTTACTGCAAGCGAATATATATGTCGACAAAAATTACGATTGTCGGATCGTTAAAAGTTAGTGAATCGCACCACAGGCTTGTGTATTAATAAGTACTCTTACGAAAACGTGGCGTTGCGTTGCGGATGAACCTGACAAAAGTAAAATGTTTCTTCGTTTTTACGTATCAGTTGTTCAAGACTTTTATGTTTGTTTATGTTTTTTTTTATACTTTTATACCAAACACACATAAAACAAAAGCTTTATTTATAAATAACATACATAAATTTTGACCAATTTTCTATATTCCTTGTTACTCATTTCAACACGATTACGTATATTTAGTAACTACCAGCCATTGACGTCGGCCGTAACGTTGTCGTTCCCACGACAATCGGTTCTACGCACCGGAACGACTCGGAGTTCAACGAACAGCGACCAACTCAGCAACTCCTGTTCTTCAGGTATCGTTGCTACAACAACAACAACAACCGTTTACGTGTCCGTTTTACACGACTTAAAAAGAAAGAAATATTTTTGCAACAAAGACAGCAGGGAAGGCGGAATTATAGTATAATACGTCATATTCTACAATGGCACTATCGACATGCCGCCTAAGTTATAAAAAATAAACCTTTTGTTGACCTGGTGTTTAAAGCGGAAAAAATTACAACAACAAAATATAATAACAACAATGACAGCAAAATAGATATTTAGTTTTTCTGCTTCGCATTGTTGTAAAAAATCAACCCGTTTAATACTCTAACGATCACAGGTGGTTTAATCGTTGTTTTCTATTCCAACTGCTAAATAAGTAGTGAAATCATTTTGTTCGCAAAGAAACAATAAATTTTAATTTGAAATTATTTTCAATAAACAATAACCGGCCTGGCCTCTGCATAAAAACGTGTTAAAATTTAGATTTATTTACACATGTAAAATCGTATTCCTTATTTATCATTTGATGAGCTGCTTTAAAAATTTCTATTCCATTAAATGATTTTTGGTTGTGACTGGTACATAATAAATTAATTTTAATGCTTTAATTATTTTTTTGATTTTCAAACTTCCTACAAGATTAAAAATCTTAAATTGTTCTGTTGCTCGTTTAAAAAAAAACTTTGTTTTATCGTATTAGTGGAATTTAAATATCTATTCAGTGTCTTAATCCACACAAGCAAAACAGTAACAACAACAAATTAACAAAATGTTACCTTGAAATACAGGGTGGCGCATAAGTAACGTTATTATGATTTAATAAGTGAATACATTTTTTGTTTACATTTTTTTGGTTTTTTCAAAATTAAATTTGAAAAACTTTTGATATTTACAATTGAAAGACTTAGCACAGAGCACAGAATCAAATTTGTTAAATTTTATTTTGAAAGTCAGTATTCGATTTTTCAGACACAAAGATCATATCGAATAATGAGCGATTAAGCCTATTTTCACCTCAATGCGCACGTGAATAAACAAAATTGTAAAATATGGCGTACCTTAAATCCAAGAATAATTGCTGAACATCAATTGCACCAACTTTTATCCACAGTATGGTATGGAATAGCTTCAGAAATTGAATCATTGGTCCATATTGCGGTTAATGTGAATTGCATTCAACACCGCCCAATGATTGAACATTTTTTAGGGCCAGAGGAGCAATTCAGAATTGCGCTTCCAACAAAAGCTCACAGCTCGTAGTACTATGGCTCTTTTTTTAAAAACAAATATCTCATTTTTCTGATTTTTACTGGCCATCTCGTTCGCCCGATTTAAGGGCGAATAGCCGAGAAGTGAGGGTGCTGGGACTTGAAATTCTGTGAAAAGTTATGGGAAATGCTCTTTAAAGAGCATGTCAGGTCAAACCAAATAATGGGCACCATTTAAAAGATTTTATCTTTGTTTTATTTATTTATTAATTTATTTACATCGCCAATGAAACTGATATTACTTAAAGGCTTATATGCTTTAACTAAATAAATCTATATACTTTAATACATAACATAAAAATTAAAATTTTGCATTAAATTTATCTTAAGACATTTGAAAGGTTATTTTTGACGCCAATAGGATCAGTGAAATCAATGGTTAAATTCGGAGCTCATTCTGCGGTTAGGATCCTAATTTGCATAATTAGGCCGAAAATATTGAAGTCTAAGGGGTATATAATTTCTGGAAGGACGAAGAGGAATTAAAAACTCAACCTTACGACGAAAGAGTTCTGAGACAATTTCACCGTTTAACAAATTCAGCATGATGGTGATGTGATGTTCATATACAGCCTCCGATTTTTTATGTTGGAAGATTAATTAATTTTAAACGGTTAAATATAATATGAACACATTTCCAAACTGTTATCCAAATTTTAATAAAAGTCAACGTTAAATTAAATGAGAAAGAAAAAAAGTTTTCTTGAAATAAATCACAGCGTTACTAATGCACCACCCTTTATAAAACGCAAACGCTTACAAAAATTTTAAATTTGCAGCATCATTTATTCCCCCAACAACAATGACTATCCGTCTACCAACTTAACGTTAGTTGGCAACAGTTATGACTTAACAGAGTTGCCAAAGTTACCTAGTTTTAAACTCTAATGACTTATAAATCAGTATAAATTTCCTTCAAGTTTTTTAAAATTCTATACGAAAAATTATTATAAATGCTGGGTTGTAACTTTGAACTTTTATTAACTAATTAACGCAAATTACTTTTACAATAAAAAATCACATTTGTCGATAATTTGGGCATTTATTTCGTTATTCAATATTATTTTTTATCTTTATTTTTTTTTTATTTTTTTTTATTTTATTGTTACTAAAAATTTATTCATTTTTTAATATCCATAAAAGGCCCAAAGGGCTCGGTTATGTAATTGAAGACATAAAATAAATAATAATTTTCGATTTTCTTACAAATACATTTTCTTAGGCCGGGTTTTTGAGATGCGGATTAAGTTTAAGCTCAGTTTAACGTAAACTGAAACTCGGATTTTCTCGGCGAAATGTGATATTTGTTTTACTATTTCATTAAAAACCAACCTTTTAAGCAAAACTAAGCTATTCCGTCCAAACTTTATATACAGACTTGGTAATAGCGGCACAAATCTGTTTTCAGATTAACTAAACCTAGTTTAACTGAGATCTCAAAACCCTAGCCTTAGTGTTTTTATACCGAAGGTAAAAACGTATATTTAAATAACTCACTGTTTGTATTGTCTACAATATTGATCTTAGACCCTATAAAGTATATTATACCGGGTCCTTATGGGGAGCGAAGTTGATTTAACGATGTCCGTCTGACCGCCTATCCGTTGAAATTGGTTTTCTGAAGAGCCCAGATATGATGGTGACATGGTAGTTAGCCTGATCGGTTTACAAATGGCTAAGATATGAGCATAAAACCACAACTACCTCTAATTTAACCAAAAACTCCCTTGTTGTTTTTTATTTCATTTTAAAGTATATTTAGAGAACAGTAAGAGCCAAAGTTTCCATATTGAGTACATACATCTTGATTAATAAAACACAACATCCGACAAAATGTGAACGAAAATAGACAAGTGGGCGTGGCACAATGTTGATTAATTTTTAACTAAAGAACGACATTTCTTTTATTCTCTTTCTCTTATTATCACATCATTGTTCAGGGTATATAAGATTTGGCATAACCGAATATAGCACTCTTACTAGTTTATAATTAAATCTTGTTTAGCCATATTTTAGCCATCACTAAGCAAATTTGTTGGCCATTTTTTACTAAAAAATTGAAGTGTTGGCAGAACTGGGAGTATGAGACCATAAACCATAAGCTTTTTCATGTGAAGCAAATTGTTTGGACACATCGGGCCTTTTAAACTCAAATCTAGATTGAATCAAAAAACCTAAGCAAATCTGTATGTCAATTACACTAAATATTTAATGGCAACTCTATTAACTTGTTAAAATACCAAAGAAACCAACAACAACAAAACACCAACACCACCGCCAACCTGTTTTTATCAAAAAAAAAAAAAAAAAAAATAAAAAAATTGCGAATGACTCAATGATACAAATTATTTTGTGGTCGTCTCTTGATTTAAAACTAATGTCAAGAAAAACCAACAACAATAAAAAATGTGCTAAAGATATCAAATGAGACAAAAAAAAAATAAATTAAAATTAGTAAGAAGACCCGACAAAAGTAATACCCTGCACCATTTGCGAAATATATTTTGCAAAGGTACACTCAGCAGCAGTGTGACCAGATCTAAAAAAAAATTACAGCTAAGTCTATATATAATAATGCTAAAATGTATTACCAAAATGAAATTTTATTCGAAACTAAGACATTTTAGTGACTTATTTTTTAACGAAATTGAAATGATTATATTTAAACTAGTGGATAGATTTTGGTAAATAAATATGAAGAACAGGTAGTTGAGATTAAATTTAAAATTTACGGGCCCGCAGACCCCTGATACATGCTAAATTTAAACGATTTATTTCTATGATATACAAACGTTTTTAGATCAATTTATATTTTATAGTTTAAGAAAAGTTGACGCTATTATTATTATTTTTTCAGCAGTTTAGAGCAAAAAAAATTTCACACATTTACACTGTTGAATTTTTATCTTAATACAAAGTAAAATTTGATTGTACTTTTATATCGTAAATCAAAGGGCAAAAAATATTTAAAATCAATATGATAAGGGCATTTCTAATATTCCCTGAATATTCTATTTTTTTTTTTAACAAGACAGGTAAGATGTTTCTAAACATACGAATTATTCTTTTCATACGAAATTATTTTAGTTACAACTATTTTTAGGCAAAATTTTTATTATTCATAAAAAATTTAAGTAAAATCAATAGAACTATTCGTCCAAATTTTATAAATAAATAATGCCTTAAAAGCTAAAAATATATTCTAAAAATGCTAAATAAAATGTCGAGTGCTAAATCTGTGGTTTTCACGAATAATCGCGTAAGTCGGTTTTTACCGAAATTGAGATAATGATGTCAAAGTGCTACATTTTGCATTAGGTTTTTATAAGTATTAAGCTTTTTAGAATATAATGTAGTATTATTAATTTTTTTTTGCTAAAAACAACTTAAGTTAACTGTTTAATAAAATATTTTGCTATTATAACGATTTATGTCGACATACATCGCCAAAAATTGTAAAATTGATGTTATGTTGTTATTCGTGCAAAAAATATGGAAGTATTTTTTGAACATTTTTCTATTCATAACAACTAAAGTCGTAAAAATAGCAACGTAAGTCGTCATGTGTGATTAAAATGATAACATTTATTTTCACAAAAAAGAACTTGTGTGGAGATATGATGTTATATTGCACACACTTAATGAGTCAATCAAACATATGCATTTTTAATCCTTTTACAGATTGTGATCCTGTGAGGATTTTTTCATGAAAACTATGTATAATACGTAGAAAGTCACTGTTAAGAGGATAGTAAAGAAAAAAGTTTAAAAAAGCATCTACAGAAGCCGCAATTGAAAAAAATAATTGTTTTTGCTCTCCTGAAAAGTTTGGTTTTATAACTTACGCGATTATTCGTGAAAACCACAGAAATAACAAATTTTAATACTAAATTTAGCTGCAAAAAAGTCAAAATAGCCACACTGCTCAGCCGCAAAAGTCTGCGTACAAGCCATTGATATGTTGTTTGAAATAAATATTGTGCTGTCGAATACGAGCATCCAATAAATCCTATGAGACTAATTTACGGAGACTGCGGTGGGGGTTTAAGCGGTTTTGGGACATTGTAGAGTAGCCAAAGCTTCGTATTATGCGCCGTATGCTTTGGGTCGTTATATTGTTAAAACATGTAACCGTTTCGCAGTTTCAATTTGTCTACGCTGGGCTGCAAGTTTTCGTAATATATCTAGATATACTTTAACATCGATTTTAGAAGTAAACAGATCCAAATTTTCGACTCCTTGACACGTAGAAAGCGTCTGTCGTTACTTGTAAGTCGTCAAAAGCGAATCAAGCGGGTTTCCTTGTTTCTCCACATAAGCTGGTTATCCCTTATACGAAATATGCAAAACTTGCTCTCGGCTGTAAATAAAACCTTTTGCCAGAATTCGTCTGGCTTATTTATAAATTACTTGGCAAAAGCAGTTCGCATCTGACGATTTGAAAGTGACATCAGAGGCTTTCTACGAACTAATCCTAATAAACAAATAAAATTATTTTTTTTATAGATCTACACAAAATGTTTTTACTTTTTTTTAGACTTTTGCTGCTAGGTGTATACTAAAATGAACACCCTGTTTTTAAAGATTTTTGTTGTAATTGCACCAAGTTACCAATAATTTTGTGAATAATTTTTATATACTTGAAATTCTACGGAAATTAAGCTTTCATTTGATCTAAACTAGTAAAAATACTACATTCGGCTTAGCCCAATTACCTTTACTATAGTATTCCGGCAGCATATTTGTATGGGCGCTAGGTGAAATAATAGGCTCACTTCGCTGATTTTTAAAACCAAACAAAACTCTTACATATATATTTTATTTGAGCTTGAATTTCAATATGCTTTTTTTACAGATCACGCGTGACTCACATCAAACTGCCTTGCCATTTTTTGTTTAGCGCCGTTTCGAGAGTTTTCATGGAAAGACTCACACCACAACAGCGTCTCTCCAAATTGTTGTAAATGGGGTCTGGAAAAACTCAATGAAACTCCCGTGTTTTATCGTGAAATATTGTTTAGTGATGAAGCACATATCTGGCTCAATGGATACGTTAGTAAACAACATTTTAAGTTCATTTTAATGTATTTTATTTAACATTATGAATCAAACTGCACGATCATATGGATTAAATTTGGTCCTCCAAGATCATATGGAATGGACGCTATTTATTTATTTACTTATTCATCATATTGTTATCCTATACAACAAGACATAAAGTCTTATAATTACAGTACAGGATAAGAAAGGTTAATGGCAATTTGTAAAGCAACGTTTAACAAAATCTAACAATATTCAATATTACATATATATTTGATAATAACATAATAAAAAATATATAAATACTAAAAATAGTAAAAAAATAAATAAAGAGAACAATGATATATATTTGTATATGTGTATTCGTTAATGAAATGAGTTATAACTAGCAATTTTAAAATGCATTGGACTACTAGTAAATTGAATACTTGAGGGTAATAAGTTCCAAAGACGAATTGAGTGGGTATAAAATTGCCACGATGACTGTAATGTTCGGTATCTGACATGCATAAAATCATTGGATCTTTGTGAACGGGTAAACGAGAGTATCCTAAAGAGATACAAAGGTATACGTTTATAAATAATTTTGTGCAACAGAGTTAATGTTCTTATTTTCAACAACAAATAAGACAAAAGTAACTCCATATAAGTCACTTGCAAATTGTGTGATATGGTCAAATCTCCTTAAACCATACACATATATAATTACTGCTTTATAACTTCCCAGGAAAAACTTTTTGAATCTTGGTAATAGGTCGTAGTATATCATACGTTACCTGGTAAGTAGTTTTTATTACAATTGTCATTATTCTGAAAACCTCAATAAGTTCTTGCTAGTAATGACCTCAGTAAGTACTTTTTACTACTATTATTTTCAGTTATGGATATTTGCTTACTAATAATCAGCTAAATAACTACTTATTAGTTGTTTTGTTTTCAGTACTGTATATTAACTTACTGCTAACTAGCTCCATAACTACTTATTTTTTCCTTCTAGTAAGTATATTGTAAGTACTTACAATTCAATTTACTGGTAGTTAAATAATAACTAGATATTTTGTGACTTCTAGTAAGTGCATTGTAAGTACTGAATTCTGTGGACAACTCGAACAAAAATAAGTAGTTATTCAGCCGAAAAATAAGTAGTGTTTATATTTCTCGAACATTACTTGCTAACTTACCAGGTAAGTAAAGTTTTTGCTGGGTTAGTTCCAATTTCCTAAAGATACTTGCATCACTACTTCCAACAATTTTACATCCATATAACAAGGTAGGTATTAAATATGTTTTTGCAAGAAGTAAACGAATTCTTAAGGGTGTAAATTGTTGTGTTCTCCATAGCGTTCGCAAAAGAGCATATGTTCTTTCAGAAGCTATATTAATTTGGTCATTCCACGTTAGAGTATATTAGAGTATTTTGACTGTTTAATACGACTTCCGGAGAAAAGTTAGCTCTAGACGATTTACTTTTTATAACTATGCACTGTGATTTGCACGGGTTTATGCAGAGACCGTTTGGAGTTGCCCATGAGTGTACGCGCGTAAGATCAGCATTTAACTTACTTACACAATCATCGATATATTTCTCAGGAGAACTTACATCATCAGCATAGATATGAATGTTGCAATATAATAATTTGCTAAGTCGTTTATATAGATAGTGAAAAGTAATGGTCCAAGTATGGAACCTTGTGGAACACCTTTTGTTACGTTTATTGATTTAGATCTAATGTTATTGACAAATACTGAATGTCTTCAATCTGTGAGGTATGAGGTTATTAGACGTACAGAAGCATTAGAGAAATTAAACATTGTTTTAAGTTTTTTGCAGAGTATACCAGGATCGACCATATCCAAGGCTTTTGAATGATCCAATAGGACAAGCAGCGAAATATAAGCACAGTCAGTACTTTTACGTATTTCCTCAGAAACATCAATAAGTGCACTAACACAAATATGACCTGGTCGAAAACCAGATTGCCTCTCAGTTATTAAGTTATTATTATTAATATATTTGTAAAACTGCTTATAAACCAGTTTTTCAAAAACTTTAGATAGTTATGGAAGAATTGCAATAGGACGAAAATCACCATTAGATTTACGTATAAGTATTATTTTCACATACTTCCAGTTCTCGGGGAACGTGCTCTTTGGTATTATATTATTAAATATATACGTTATATATGGTATTATAACAGGCAGGATAAATTTCAGAAACTTTGGATGAATATTGTCAAAACCGCATTGGATTTGATATTGAGACAACTTAAAAACACGTCGGCCTCAGTTACACAATCAAAACTAAATTTTCATGATGTTGTAGGGAAATAAGTGTTCCAGTCGTAGAAATGATCATACACAGATGCGCATGGAAGCATGACGAACTTTTTATTTAAGACTTCAACTTCAACTCCTGATTCTACTGGTGCTTTAGATTTACCAACTCCAATTTTACGTATATTCTTCCACGTTTTTTTTAGAATCCAGGGAAGAACTAAAGACTCTTAGATAAAAAGTAGTCTTGGCGCTTTTTATTTTTCGATTTACCAGCCTTCTTGCCTTACAGTATTCTTCATGTAAATTACTCGTCTTAAAACGCTTCCATGAGGCAAATAATTTATCTCTTTCGAGGATAGCACTTTTTATTTCCGCATTAAACCACGGTTTCTTTCTGTTTGTAATCGATACTGTTTTTAAGGGTACAGTTGCATTTAAAACATGATCGAGGTTTCTTTCCAAGAATTCGAGTTGGTTTTCAACAGTAGGCATAAAATATATAGATTCCCAGTCAACGAGAGATAACCCACAGGCAACAGCATCATAATTCATATGTTTGAAGTCATAATAAGTATAAGTATTTGTAATTTCTTGAAGCTTAAAGTCAAAAGCCAGAAACATCAAATCATGTTTGGAGAAACAAGGCATTGTGAGCTGATCATTCAATAAGACTTTATCTTCGCTGCTGACAAAAATAATGTCCAGTAGTGAATTTGATGTAGTATGGTAATATGTAGGTACTGAGGTATTTGTCGGATAAAGACCAATAGCTCTCATATCGTCTACCAAATGACTTTCATAAAGCAAATAGGGATTTCCGAGCTTTGACAGTTAAGCGGTCAAATTGTTGGAGCTACATCTGTCGAATGGGCTGTCATATTAAATGTGTTTTGTCAAATCGCCATGGCCTGATAGAGTGCAAATAATAAAATTATAAAGATTTTATTTTTCTTAAACTGGCCCTAATTTTGATCGCAAAATCTTCTTCAATGATGAGGTCTTATTCTGTATGAATAGTTACGTCAACAAATTAAATTGTCGAATTAGAATCCACATGAGGCCATCACCGTCTTCGGGCTTAGGCCAATGGTTTCCACATTATTTTTGTCCGAATTGGATGATCTGCACGAGTGATTTGAGGGTATTCTTTTGTGGATGTCATGCGAATTCACCACCGAGATATTCAGATTTTCACTCGTTAGACTTTTTTGTGGCTTTTCTCAAGTCGCAGGTCAATGCAAAAAAACCACAATATTCTTAAATGTGTAAGAGCAACATTATAAAATTCAAATAAAACCCTGTTTTCCGTGGATTTCTATCAAAATCGTTTTTTTTTTATTGACTAGTTCCGAGTTAATTAGTTTGAACTCCTAAAAAACACTGTATTTATAAGAAATCATCAATGTCATGATATCTCAGAAAACTAACCGTACTATTTTAAAATTTTTAATAAATATATTTAAAATTGTTTCGTTACTGATTGACTGACTGATTCATCATCTTACATCCTACGTTTTAGCCTGAATCGTAAAAGTTGAAATTTTGAGCGGATGTTGAACGCCTTTCAGACTAGGCAAGTTAATTGCGCAAGTCTCTTGCAAAATTTTTGTATTTTTAAAATCATTATTTTAGAAATGACTTTATACACTACCAGACTATTATATTGTATTTTCTTGTTACATTTTACCTTAGCTTTCCGTTGGATACCAATGAAGTATATTTATGTACAGAAAAATTTACAATTATTAGACACCAGCAGAATGTAATGCATTTTCTGGCCCGCTACGGCCTTCGTCAGCATTCTTTGTGTCACACTGGATAGTGATACTTTATAAATTGAATGTATTTAACTCAACTATTTTAACAAATAGATATTGGGAATTATTTCTTTTTCATAAGCAACTTTATTATATTCAACATTTTTCATTTTTCGAATTTATTCTATCAGTTAAATTTCAGTTATGTATTTTATAAAGCTTTTTGTAATAGCTCTACTCCTTAAATGTGTTTAGAAATGACTTTATACACTACCAGACTATTATATTGTATTTTCTTTTCTGTACATAAATATACTTCATTGCTATCCAACGGAAAGCTAAGATAAAATGTAACAAGAAAATACAATATAATAGTCTGGTAGTGTATAGTCATTTTTAAAAAAAATTTAAGGAGTAGAGCTATTACAAAAAGCTTTATAAAATAAAATCATTATTATTAAATAAAAAAAAAAATTAGAAATTGGACGCGATTTGAAATGGAACAATTTATGAATTTGGTTCAGCAGCATAGTGCATTTTTAATGTTAGAGGTTCTGAGTATGTGGACTGCAATAAGAAGGTCCAAGCATTTAATATAGTTTTTTTTCACGTTCCATTGCTTAAGCCAAATTTTACAATTCAAATTACTTTTAACATTTAAAATGAAGGCAGATATGAAAAATAAAAAAGAAACGTCGTAAAAAAGAAATTGAAAGTTGTGCAACTAAAATGCTGCGTGAAACTGACTTGCGCAATTAACTTGCCGAGTCTGAAAGGGTTCTTGGTCTCTCGCCAAATCGATCCACTAAGACGGGATTTTTGGAAATTCAAATGGTTGGGAACTTATTTGTCCCCTAAACTAAAAGAGATACCAAAAAATGCAATACTTATGGTTGATCATTAAAAAAAATAAGCAGACAAGAGTCTGGTACTTTTTTGTCATTCGCCCTTTTAGGGAGTAAACGGGTAAAACATTTATTTTGAAACTTTTTTTGTCAGACAATCTATTAACATAGAAATAAAAATTATAGCCACCGAAAAAATAAAAATTTATTTCAATTAAAAAATTTTTGATATAAATTAAAAAATTCATTAGATTTGCACCAGTAAACAAATTAATAGTTTTAACTAAACGTTTAATTCACTTCGTTAAACGTTTAATTTACTTGATTAAACATTTAATTAACTTGATTAAACGTTTAATTCACTTTATTAAATGTGTAATTTATGCTGATTTTATTTTTGAATTATGCTTTAATTGGTTGAAAACTTTGGAAAATTTTTTCTGTGCATATTTGTAACTTATCTAAAATATGCAAATATACATTTGGTACTTTTTCGAAATGTGAACGTCCAAGGGGTGAAAATCATACTTTTTTTTGGTATTTTTTTTTTAACATTTTTCTCCATTCATTACAATATATACGTCTTAAATTATGGGTCCCCAATAAGTGTTTAAAGCTTCAATGGAGAGAAAAAAAAACTATCAAAAGTGGAAAACCGGAAATTAAATTTCTTTCTTTTACTTTTCCGTTCTATTTGTGGTACTTTTTGAATTTTCTATAATATTGAACTTATAAATAAAAACTTTCGGTGTAGGTTTCTGAGTATGAGAACCTATAAAACGAAAAATGTTGGTACTTTTTTGTTAAAACCTTGATATATAAACTTTGGAATATACATAAATATGTCCACGAGAAGAAGAGATGCTAACGAAGTAGCGGGTTAAATGATAGTTTTTAATAAATTTGTAAGACAGAAATGAAAATTTCTTTGTTTCATGGGTGTAGGGTGAAAAACTTTCAAGCAAAAACAATATTAACAACAAATGTGGTACAGCATGATGTGAATAAAGTATGAGACTAAACAAAAAAGAAAAAAAAACTGTTTAGAAACAGCAACATGTATAATAACAGACATAATGAAAATAAGAATAACCAGTTTTGTTTCTGATTTCTTACTTCACATCAGAAACCAACTAAAATGCAAGTGAAATTATGAAATAATTCTAAAGTACAAAAACATTTCATTGTACAATAGCGCAGAGAATAAACGATGTGAAAATGTTCAAATACAACAAGGGATTCCATTGAAAATCAGAGATAAGATAGATGTCTATCTGTAAATGTCAATCAATCAATAAAAAGTCTAGTTTGTCCTGCCTCAGGGAGTTTCTTGTTCAGAGTACTAGAACGAAACAATTGAACTGTAAGTCAGGTATGGAAAATTGAGAATTTTTGAACTTTTTTTTAATAATAAAGTGCCAACCGTGGCATAAAAAGTACTTTTTCAAGTTTTGTCAAATTTTTTAAGGACCAAGGACAAGCTTTAAGCCCAATTTGATATCTGTGATTTATATTATTATTAAATTTGTACCAAATTTTACAACTATATCCGAAATTTGTTTGCCAAGATGGTTCTGTCTATCTGACTTAAACTTTGAAAGCAGAAACATTACAAAATGTTTAATATAATAAAAATTAAAATATTGCAATATCTTTTTTAGATTCAATATTTTAACCGAATACTGGATGATACGAGCTCGAATGGGTTTAATAACAAATTTTTGTTTTATTTCAATCACGATTTTTGTTGTTGTTTAAATCTTGTGCGAAATGAGTAATAAAGGCACATTTATTACGACGATGCGAGGTGATCGAATTTTGTTTGAATCGCCCTAGAAAGTTTTCAACTTACAGTTTTTTTTTTTTAGGATTAAGTAAATTTTGTTGTTTAACAGAGAAATTCGTTAAAATTGTATTCATAAACGAATAAAAAGCCTATTTTAAGCTTTGTGTAAATCAACGAATTTAAAAATACGTTCGACCCTCGCTTAAACGTATTTTAAAATGCTTTTGCTTTTTGCTTTGTGTTGATTGTCATTTTTACAAAAATTTTCATGTTTATTATTATTAATATATTTTATACATGTATTAACTAGCTGCTGATACCGGCAAACGTTGTCTTACCCTCAAATGTTTTTTTTATAGCCACACTATAATATTAGGGAGGGTATTGTGCTTTTAGTATACCGGTAGACTCATAATCACTTTCTGACCAATGTTTCCTCCTCTAAATCGGGTCGGCATTATATTAAGCAAAATTAATTTTTTTTCCTGGAAAATTAAATTCTTTCACAATTCGTTGTAAGACATTTTTTAATATTTTGACATATTATTTTTTTCGAACGTCCATAAAAAAAATTATCAGGAGGAAAAATAGATAAATTGATAAATGGATAAATGAGTCTAAAGGTACGGTCAGATATGGCAAACATTTGCCGAAAAACGTCAAATATTTGTTTGCCGTAATGTGACCACAAAATATTTATTTTCGACAAACAGGAAAACAGCTAATTTTGGGCTAATAAATTGGTTTGGTGTCAAACAAAAATGCTTTTAATGTGACCACTCAATAACAAATATTTGCCTGTATTTTGAGCAAACAAATATTTGTTCTTACAATTATTTTGTAAGACCAAACAGTAGCAAATAACTGCTGTTGGGGACAACTTAAAAAAAGAGAACCACTAAAATCAAATAAAAAAACACAAAGTATTGTAAAAATATTTTTGTAACATTTAACATTTATCTAATTTATTTTTTAAAAAAAACACATGATTTTGGAATTCCATTAAATTCGTTTTTGATTTTCAGTATTTTTTGTTGTTGCAGCCAAATCGTCGTGCGGTTACTGCCTTGGATCAAAAATAAAAAAGTTATCTAATTATTGTATAAAACCATTTTTTGAGTAATTACCATTTTAAGAAATCAAAAATGGATTACGAAATATAAAAAGAACACTGAAATCATATATAATCGATTTAAAACTCAATCTTTTCAAAAATGTTTAAGCAATTTTACACGATATGTATTTTGCGGTGGGTTTGTCAGATGTTAAGTCCATATGTTATTTCTCATGTCTGTCAAAATTGACAATTACAGAAGGTTAATCATTTTTGCTTTCACACGTTCCATTTTGGTTTCACCTGACATAACCTAAAAACATTCACATTAGCAAACCTTTTACTGATTTATATTTATATTCACTTTTTATTGTATTTAAGTTAATTAAAAATGGTGTTTTTTTTTTTAATAATATGTGTAAATAAATAGATTTTAATATATATTTGCCTCTACAAACAGACGATTTACAAAACAGCTGATGCCAGATGGTTTGGAAGATCAAAATATAACACGCTCTAATTGAAAGAAATTTCTCTATATTTTCCATCACAATTTGTATAATGGCAAATAAATTTATATATTTTGACAGTTTGGTCAAATATTTTGCTTCCGCAAATATTTTTTTAAGTGTGACCATATGGAAAACATGTTTGCTAATATGTGTGTTTGCCGCTATTTGACATCTGTACGAGCAAACAAAAATAAGCAAATAAATGTGCGTAGTGTGACCACAAAATGAAACCTACATTGTTTTGAAAAAAAATGTCTCCGAAAATATAAATATCTAATAGCATCACCATACCGCCACATATTGGGTCAATTTATACATACACAAAATAAATACTGCTATCTACCGGGTCAAAATTTTATCAGGAAACTTATTTTTGTTTAAAAATGTATTTGATGAATTTCAGCCAAATCGTACCATAAATTAAAAAAATGTCAATATCACGACAACAGCGCCACCTATCGGGATTAAACTTAAGAGAAACCTGGCTCCAGACTAAACTTAATTATTGTCCAAGTTTGGTGGCAATCGGTCCAGCGCTTCTTAAGTTTTAGGAGCACATACACGGCACACACTTTTTATATACATACATATATAGAGATAATAATGAAATTCCAAAATATATTAATATATTTTTGAATTTTACAAAAAAAAAAAAAACACAAAATAATTTTAACTGTACAAAATGAACTAGTGATGTTTAAACGATCAAGACAAATAAAACAAAACTCGTTATTTGAATATTTTTTTATCAACAATAAAATCATCATCTAAATTGCACTTTTACTCAGTAATTTTTGAACTGTTTTAATTTGTTTTTAATTGAGAGAAATTATCGTACAATTTTTAATTTATTAAAACAATTTTTTTCTCACACAATATAGATACGAGTACAAGTATGAATTAATAACCACTTTTTTGCATCACTACGATTCAAGTGACAAATAAAAAAAGATAGTGTTGCCACCATCCAATTAAAAAATACGTTAAAACGATTATTTGTTAAAAGGCTGATAATACGAATTTAAAAAAAATGTTTTTTGTAAATCTAAAATTAAATTCAAAAAATTCTGTGAATATTTTATGTACTTTTATATTGTTCTTTACAAAAAATTCTAAATTTTTTTACGTTCTCGGAAATGAATAAAGTCCTGTAGTGCGATTCACTAACTTTTAACGAACCGACAATCGTTATATTTGTCGATATATGTATATATTCGCTTGCACTAACGATATGGTTTTTCTGTAATTTATTTTTAACGATAGTATACAGCTGAATTTTTGAGATTTGAGATTTCTGTCTAAAAAATGTCAAAATTCGCGAATGCCAATTACTCATTTTATAAACACTACGTAAATTATTGCCTCTTAAACAATGATAAATTGCTGCTTAAAGTAACCGCTGACTTCAACCGACAGCGAATATCGTTAAAAATGTTACTGAATAGCAAATTCGATATATTTCCGTTATATTTATTTTAACGATACGATTATCGTTACAAAAGTTAGTGAATTGCACTACTGGGGTCTAATCACCGCATTCGATATCGAAATATCGTATTTACTGCATACGATAGACATTAACGTATCGAATGAAAGCTCGAGAGATTTATTGTCTTTAGTTACTCTATATATAATGATATCATCAATTACGATACATTTCATTTGATATTCACAATATTGCATCTCTTTGTATGGAATAAGATCATCGGGTATGTTCTGAAACTCGTATCTCGTATTAAATATGCGATTGTGACTCGAAATCGCAAGAGAAGGTGTGTTCTGTACAACGAAACCGCAAGAGCGAATTAATTTCAACAGTATACGGAAGTGACCGCTAACCAAACTTTTGAGAAATTATTTAGGGGGTTATTTTCTAAATCACTTCACCTTGCGTTGGGAAATTTTTCATATAATATTTTTTAAGAAAATACAATATAAGGCTGTGGGAAAAATCGCCCAAAGAAAAATGGCCCAAAAAAAGAAATGAAAAATCGCCCAAATGAAGAATCGCCCAACAGAACATGAAAAATGACCCAAAAAGTTATATATGAAATTTTGCCCAAAAGAAACGAAAAAGGGCCCAAAAAAAAATGAAAAATGACCCAAAGAGCAAAAACGAATTTTTTCCCGGTGGCATGTTATAACGTCCAGTGTCATAGTGTCCATCGACGTTATGACACTCCAAAAAGTGTCATAGTGTCCATGGACACTGCGCTAACTAAAGCTTCTCTGCACAGCCGACCTTCGGCCGGGCGCAAGGATTTTCTCCTCTATGGTATAACAAACACCGGCTTCGCTAACTAAAGCTTCTCTGCATAGTCGGCTTTCATTTGGAAACAAGGCAGATTTTAGAAGCTTTACTTAGCGAAGCCGGTGTTTGTTATACCATAGAGGAGAAAATCCTTGCGCCCGGCCAAAGGCCGGCTGTGCAGAGAAGCTTTAGTTAGCGAAGCCGGTATTTGTTATACCATAGAGGAGAAAATCCTTGCGCCCGGCCGAAGGCCGGCTGTGCAGAGAAGTTTTAGTAGCCGAAGCCGGTGTTTGTTATACCATAGAGGAGAAAATCAAAAAAATGGGCCATTTTTCATACATTTTCATTATGAAAAATCACCCAAATTTAAAAAACGAAAAATCACCCAACAATAACGAAAAATAGCCCAAAAATTTTAGGTCACTTTTCATATGAATTTAGGCCCAATTTTACATGGAATTTTTTTGGGCCATTTTTCTTTGGGCGATTTTTCCCACAGCCACAATATAATAGTCTGGTAGTGTATAAAGTCATTTCTAAAAAAAAAAAAATTTAAGGAATAGCATTTTTTTAAATTTTTTAAAATTTGTATGAAAATATTTTTCAAGTGAGGTGAAGTGTTTTAGAAACTTACCCCCTTAATGGTCAATAAATTAAATTTAATATGTTTTTTTTTTAATTTGAATTGATATAAGTGACATATTCTGAAAATTTTTATTAAAATTTTTGTTTTTTTTGCTTTGGCAACTTCAATAAACAGCTGATCTTAAAAATGTTCAAAAAATGCATGTTGGCAATGCTGAGAATAATTTTAACAAAGTACGAAATCGCAAGCAAAGCGAGTGAGTTTCAGAACATGCTTGGCGTTTTACAACTCACATGCGATTTGACAACCGTGAGTGTCAGAAAATACCTTCATATTTTGACCGGTCCTAAAAGTTAGTTTTATAGAATTTGTTTATTTGTGATGGACTACGAACAAAAAGAGTGGGATTTTTTTCTGGAGTAATTTGAGTTATAAGGTACGGATACATTTTAAAATATAAATTATTAATAATTTTCTTTTTAAGGGACTGAGTACAATTTCAAAATCTCGATTTTCCATCCCTGTTGCAAGTACAGAGATTTGAGAGAAGGTTAAAAGTTAAAGATCACTGAATGTGAGAAGGAGGAAGAGGAATAAACTATTAAAACGTTTGATATTGATGGACTTCAATATGGTCTGTTTGATCACACCAAAAAGTGCTGTATGGCTCTTCGGTTTCAAATTAATTTAAGTGAAGTTTTCTGTTGCCTTTTCAATATCGCACAGTAACACACTCCCTCTTTAATTGCATGAAAATAGCAAAATCACGAATTACCACTAATAAAATTTTGAAACAAGCCCAATGAAATATAAAAACTGAAACATTCAAAATACAGCAGCAACATAAACACTTACAACACACAACATCCAACTTCAATGTCTTTTTAACATAACCAAAATAAAAAAAGGCAGCAACAATAATGAATAATAAAAACGAATTGAGGGATTGATTCGACTAATGACCGTATGATTAACTCCAAACACGAATTTGTATTCAGAAAACAAAGACGAAAAATCTAGAAACAAATACAAGATTGATTGGCTTTTCTAGTTAAAAAGAAATTAATAGACGTAACGAAACGAAACAAAACGCTACACATGCGCTAAACCCAGAAATAAAAAAATTAATAGAAAAAACTGCAAAAGATACTCGTTTTTATTTCAGTTTGGTAATTATTATCAGGGTAAGTTTGTAAGCTTTTTTGAAAATAAGTTTTTAAATATTTAAGAGGATTTTAAATAAAGCTTTGTTTGTATATAGTGGCATACTTTACAATCAATTTCTTCACAAACCTATAGCGATGTACAGTGTTTGGAGCAAATGTAAAATATCGTAGCTCTTGTATGAAAAAACAGAAGAACTACGATATGTTGCATTTTCTCTTTCTCAACACCTTTTGCTTCAAACACTGAACTCAGCTAAGGATTTATTTCCATTAATAACTATATTGGGATCTTGGAGAAATTTGTAATATTCGAAATAATTTTGATACACTGTGACCTTTTAGTTGCAATTTAGAGAATATTGTTGATTTATTCTACTTGTCTGTACAATAATTGATTATTTTAATTAAACATTTAAATAAAATGTAATTTCTATACTGCCAGTCAATATTTTACAAAATAAAAGAAAATGCAAAAAATCCAGAGGTCTAATCACCGCATTCGATATAGAGTTATCCATCGTATCGAGTAAACTTACTTATTTTCCTGCATACGATTGACACAGACATATTGAATAAAAACCCGAGAGATGTAATGTTGTTGGTTACTCGATAGCGAATGCTACCATCTCAAATTACGATACATTTCATTCGATATCGAGTGTCATGATACCAAAATACAAATTTTCGATAAATTTTTCTCGATATCGTATCCGTTTTTATTATTAATTTTTTTATTCTATTTGTCTAAATATTTTTGAGTATATCTCTCCTTTTTTTGCATGTTTTATAGTTTGTGTATATAAAAAAACTTGCCCTTGTAATTATCAATTTAACCATACATCTATCCATCCAACTATCTGTATATGTGTCCGTTCACCGCTCGCTCATCCATTTAACACATAAAGATGCAGTTATTCATTCCGATTAGGCAGGTTAAAATTCAAATCAAATAACCAGCCCTGCCCATTCATCCATCCATCCAGCTGAGCCAGTCAAACTGGCAATAAATAAATAATCAATTTGGCAAAAAAAAAAGTCACAACATGAAAATTAAAAGGAACTTCAAATTAAATCTGCTAATATTCTCGCACAGAGCTAACAAAAAAAAAATAATTAATGAATAAAACACAATTTTGAAGGAGGAGAAAGAGGGAACTACACTAAGTGAGATCTTCTTAGAACTGACATTTTTAATCATGTTAAATAAATCTTCTCCATAGCGCTTAAAATTTAAATCCTTCAATAAATTTTCTATAAATAAATTTTTGGTGTAAAACCAGAAAATAAACATGATGGCATATAAATTTACAAATTTTGAATAATTTTTGGATGAAAATGGAAGTAAATTTTTACGATTCAAATCGATGCCAGTTTAGAAAAAGGTTCCTTATTTCCGGAAAATTGTACTTTGCCGGAGTTACTAAAAAGGTTGCGTGGAGAATAATAAGGAGAATAAAAGTATAATTTTTTTTTATTTCGTAGAATTCTTTCTAAAGAATAATGTAAATGTCAGTTAGTTTTGGCAATCAATGGTCGTTTTCAGTAGTTAAATGTGCAGGATCAGAAGAAACGGAGTGATTTTTATTGTTTTGAATCTGTTTAAGTCATTAGAATTCAGTCAACAACTGTTAGTACTACGGGGTGGCGCAAAATGAACGTTATGATCTAATAAGTAAATACATTTTTTGTTTGTTTTTTTTATTATTTATTTAAGTCAGCATTCGATCATTCAGACACGAAGATCATATCGAATAATTAGCGATAAGGCCAGGCCAATTGTCACCTTAATAAAAATATGGGGTGCCCAAAATCCAAGAATAATTGTTGAATATCAAATGCACCCACTTAGATGCATAAGGTGTAACTTCGGAAAAGATCATTGGACCATATTTTTTCGACCATGAAGAACAAGTTCCGGTGAATGTTAATGGCATTCGATGCCGGGCAATGATTGAACATTTTTGAAAGCACGAGTTAAAATAAGATGCTTACACAGCTCGACAAACTTTTGCTCATTTTGGAAAAACGCTATTCTAATGCGTCCCCCTGTAGCAACATTCTAGATTTCGGTGAAAAAAACTCTTAATAGAAATAAATAGAAATGCTTAAGAAAGACATATTCGAACTTAAATCATTCAGTATTTGGTTAAAATAAGGGTTATATGATTTAACATTTTTGAAACCTTAATTTAGAAAGTTTTAACCAATACATCGTAGTGATGAGCACTTTTGTTTAAACCAATTTTAATAAAGCTTCTTAGACTATATTTATTATTGAGGTACAAATTTGTACATCGATAAACTGGTAAAGATTTTTGGTATTTCCAATAATTTTTTTCCAAATAGGAACATTAGGCTTGCACTATTATCGACAATAATGCAAATAAATGTGCTAAATCAGAAAATATCGAGTGGTTGACATTGTTTAAAATCTGTTTCTGACATTAGGGTTAAAGGCTGCACTGATCGAATTTTCACTATCTAGACCCCTTAAACTGCAGCTGGATCCTCTCTAATTACAATAAGAACTCCCGCTTTTAAAACCCTGAAATTTAATAAAAAAGAATACAAATCAGTTGTTTAAAAAAACATCCGATCCCTTTGTCAATACATTATTGATAAAGAGCAACACATTTTGTTTTTTCAATTTATTTCAAATAAATGTTTAATCGATGTCATTATATAGAAAATATGACATCTTCAAATGTCCCCCGCAAAAGTGCTGCCACTTTTGCTGGACTCTCGTTTAAACTACTAGGAATTTCGTTACCTTCACCTTAAACATCCTACTGGTAAAAAGATGACATCGCCCAGATTGAGTATATAAAATGAGTACTGCTCCAGTGCAAAATAAACTGAAATCTGGTACAGAAAATTAAATGTAGTAGCTCTGAAGAAACCTCTACGAATAGCAAAAATCTTCACCACATCTATTCACAAAAGACGTATTAACCCGAATTTCCATTTTGCACGGTATCAATAATCCTGTCTATAACATTTGTGTTGAAATTTTTACATCGTATACTAAAATCCTAAGGGATTGGTTTGTCAATCAATACTTTTTGTTTTGCTCGTTTAAGAATACATATGGGAATTTCCAGCGAAGTCTACTTTTTGTTATGTAACGCCAAAAAGCAAATAAGCTTGTATTTCATAATCACATGTTGTTCAAATGTTATCCCATTTGTAACGTAATGTAGAGCTAGTTGCGCTTTACACCAAAATATAAATAAGTAAATAATACATAAAAATTTTTTGAGAAAAAATTTACAAAACATAAACTTTTCGCTGCTCATACGAAAAAATTACTTAGCTCTCTTCTACATTTTTGTTGTAAGAAAATTAGATTTATCAATTTTTCGATTTCAATTTTTACGTTTTTATAAGAAAAATAAATTTATCCATTTTTCGTCGTGAAGATTTGGCAACGCTGGTTAAAACCTAAAATGTTTCCATTTTCTTAGTATTTTATTTTACTTTCCTTCATGTAGTCTCAAACGGACAAATAAACGGACGTCAGTAATTTAGCAGCATTTGGTGCTGTTTTTTTTTTAACTTTTATTTTTTTGGTTTCATGGTTTTATCTTTAAGCCTGTCAAACATTTCAATCATTGTTAAACCAGCCAAGTTTTAAAGTGAAGTCAATAAATTGACCGGAGGTGAAATTGAAAATGGAAAATTGGCAGATTATTTTTTTTTTTAATATTATCAAAAGATGTGAAAAGTTTTCAAAACCAAAACCAAGGAAAATCTTAACAACAAAGTTAACCAAGTGAAAATTTATTTATTAAATTAAAAAAATAAAATGATGTAGATAAATGCAAATTGAATTGAACTAAAAAAGTTATCGTTACTTTGTTTATAACACAATTCATTTCGTAGAAAATTATTTTGATTTTACCGGCGACAACAAAATAATATGGGTTGTGCCATTTCTATCACTGAATTGAAATTGGAAATTTTTTATTCAAAAATTTAATACAGTCAGTTTTGTTGGAGACGTTTTTGGAAAAGTCCCTATGCAGCCCGAAAAAATTCCTATTTTTCCCTACGCGCTAAAAAAAATTGTCCCGACAAATATCCCTACAACTTTTCAATGATAATAAATCAATGAAAATAAAACAATTGGCGTTAATGTATATACATTTTATTTAAGTTTGGTAAAAATAATTATGCAAAAAACCCAAAAGCCAACAACAGCGAAGCAAACAAAAATATGTATGTATTTTGTACCTTTGGATTTTGTTTGGATACTAGAAAAATTTATTGTTTGGCCGTATTAGTTTTGACTTATGATTTCCTAACAATCGTACTGGTGTATGGATGACTTTTTTTCTTCTTGAAAAAAGGTCCTAAAAGGTTAACCTACCAAATATTTTAAAAATAAAAAAAGCTTGAACAGTTAATTGAACGAACTTAAGCTTTATTTTTAACAATTTCTATTGATTTTCTAAACTTTATTTGTAAGAAGGTAATTGTATAATCTAATTTAGAAACTGTTAAATGATGTTTGATCTAGCGAAACGTTTTGCTAAAGCAAATATTTTTTAATATAACTTGTGGTTACGTGTAGGCCATCAAATATTTAATACATGTGAAAAGATCTTTCCCTATCTGTAATATCATGTGGCCAATTTCATGTTAGCTGATTACGACTAAAGGGGGAAAATTAAATTTTCATTTCAATTTTTAATTTTGGTGACTTTGGTCCAGAAGTTTTGGATGTTCATCTTAAAAGAAATTATCTCTTTAATGATCTGAAAAATTATATTCTTGTAAAAGAGAGTTTCACAAATTAACCTTAAAATCAATATTGAAATGGGGGCAAGCGATTACTCAAAGAAATTTAACAATTTTTAATGTTGCCGTATCAACAATTTTGTTAGTATTTTGTGACAAATTGAAAATGATCGCCAAATATATAGTTTTGCGCCATTTTTAAAATGTCCCTAAATTTTTATGATTTCAAAATATCTGTCCCTCTTTTCCCTAGAGCCATTTTTTTAGAAGAAAATCTCAACGAATAGGGATTTTTCCCTACGTATAACATCACTGAATACCAGGGACCGTAACAGTAATTCCTTTTTTCATAAAAGTCAGATGATAACAGTTATTTTTTTATTTTTATTTTTTCGATCAAAACTAAAAGTTATTTTATGATTTTTATTTTTTTAAACAATAAAATCACTTATTTTTTTATTTCTATTTTTTCATCAAAAATAACAGTTTTTTATGATTTTTATTTTTTCGAGCAATAATAGAAGTTATTCTTTAAAGAAATGTACGTGTTATAATTATTTAGTTGAAATCCCAATGATAATCACACATTTAAATAAATATTTAAAGACAACTGAATAATTATAGCACGTACATTTCTTTAAAGAATAACTTTTATTTTTGCTCGAAAAAATAAAAATCATAAAATAACTGTTATTTTTGTCCAAAAAAATAAAAATCATAAAATAACTGTTATTTTTGATCAAAAAAATTCAAAAAAAAAATAACTGTTATTTTTGTTCAAAAAAATAAAAATCAAAAAATAACTGTTACTGTTGATCAAAAAAATAAAAATAAAAACTTTAGCTGCCAGGCCCACAATGTCGACAAGAACATTTCTTTCGCATTTTTATATTGAAAACAATAATAAAAAATTCAAATTTGTTTTTGTTTTCAATATAAATATTAGAAAGAAATGTTCTTATCGACATTGTGGGCCAGGCTGTAAAAATCATAATATTTTATCATATATAGGTACTTTAATCAGTTTGCCAGCATTTATTCCTTTATGTTTTATTTTGTTTTAAAATTTCAAAATAACTGTTATTTTCGGTCACTGCTGAATACGGGTCTGCTTCATTAAAAAAGTAATATAAAAATCACCATATTCTTGTCAAAATTTATTAATAACAAATATACTTTTTCCGAAATTACGTATAGAGATTTAAAAATGTAGATGTTGATGTCAACGTATAAATTCTTTTTAAAAGATGATGATAATGAAATCGGCACATATAATTGTTAGACACAAATAGATCAACAGCAGTGTTCCAACATAAAAATTAAATATTGTTCTTTAGGGTTCGGTACGGTGTTTACTACACAAATGCTAAAAGTGTTTGTGTAGTAAACACCTTAAAAAACATATCTCTGCTTGTGATCCTCGTACACAATAAATAATACTGTGCCAATCCAACTCAACATAAAGATGAGAAGATTTCATTTCGTTCGGTTTTGCGTAAAAAAAAACAAGCTTGGTTGTATTCGGGTCAGCATATTAATGTTGGTTCGTTTCAGTTGAGTTCACCGCCCTTTTGGCTGGTAAACCCAACAACACAAATTTTTTTAAAACAATATACATAAGTGTTTTTAACAAAAAAAAAAATGTTTACAAAAACAAAACATGTACACAATTCAAATACACACACAGCAATTTAAAATATAATGTATGTCAGTATCACTACAATTGTTCTGTATTATAACGAAAACAGAACACAAAATAATAAGCCTTATTGTAATTGTTGTTATCGTATACGACTGTTTCGTTTTTTTTTGCAATAGATTAAAAAACACAGGATGTGTGTTACTTAAGGTTGAATGTTCGTTACTTTTGTGAAAATAGTTATGAACGGTATTTAGGATTGTGTACTAATACACAAACACCAAATAATAGATATCGGTTCTGGGTGTGTGTACCGTGCGCTTAATAATATTCGGTTTATTTTCGAACACTGATTAGAAGTAAGCAGTGTTTCCAATATGTGTGTTATTACACATATTGTATGTAACTTCAACTTGCATGTGTAATGTGTAAGATGGTTTTGTATGTTAACTATGTGTAATTTTAGTTTGAGTTTTATTTTTTATTAATTTTTAACACTCAAGTTTGTAGTCAATATTGTAGAAATTACAAACGGAAGGAGAATCTTCCAGCTGTTATGAATGGTATAATAAATAAATTTTTGTGCAATTATTTTAAGTGGGCTATGCATGAAACACACAGCGAATTTTAAAAAAATATGTTGCTAAAGCTTATGCATAAACAGTTTTATATTGTTCTGCTGAGTCCCTTTTATTATAACTTCAGCAATCGATAAGCATTGCTTTTTTGTAAATTTGTATAGCGATTTATTTGCAAACAAGGCTATGAAAAGCCAATTCATTCTATTAAAGCTACTTTTGCGTTTTATGTGCGTGTAATTTCGTTTCGAATGTGTAATTTTAGACAAAATCGCGTGTTATTTCGAAATTCCTTATTGGCAACACTGGGAGTAAGACAACATGTAACGCGGGGTTTACACATGCAAGTGCAAGTTCGAAAAATACACTCACACATTTGTACTATTACCATCACATTTTTCGTACTTGCAGCCCAACTTGCAAGAGAATTTGCTTGCAAGTAAATTTTTGACACTTGCAGCAAGAAAAATGAAAAATAAAGAAACAGTGAATGCGTTTTGTATCAATTTACTAGTACTTAGTTAAATAAAAATTATGTGTATACATAGATGATTTCCTGTGTTTTTATAAAAAAAAAAAAAAAAAAAAAAAAAAAAAAAAAAAAAAAAAAAAAAAAAAAAAAATGCTCTACAGCAACACTTCTTAATTGTATTTTAATCATAAATTGCAAGCATTTAAAAAAAAATCTTAATCAAAATATTTTCTGAGAAATTTTATGATATCGCTAACTACGGCAATACTGGATTCACATATTTTAAAAATAAACACGATTCTTTCATCAAGATGGACCAAAAATTAAATAAAAAAGATATTTAATCCAAATTTTTTATATTTTAGGCTTTCAGGCTTTACCTCATTAAATTTAATTTTGCATTTAATTATTTTTATGAAGAAAAGAACTTTGAAACATAAAATGAAGCAACATGTAAATCAATTAAAATAGATAATCATTCAAAAAACAAGTTTCGATCTACCACCAAATTGGTTTGAAGATTGATGTTTGGCTAATGACTGTCAGCTGCCTTCGATGGCCGCGAGTGTTAAACGGCAAGCCCCTCTGAAGAGATTGTGTGGTTACAATTGAAACATGTCAGGGCAACCTGTCCGTGAAAACCAGGGTTAAATTCCCAGGGAATGAAAAAATATCAATAAATTTTACTTCATTTCATGTTGCCAAAATTCCTTTCTTCATAAAAATAATTTAATGAAAATTAAATTCAGTAAACTTTGGATTAAAAACCATAAACAGTTCAACTAAATTAACCACAATACTAATTATTAAATGAATTCGTGATATCGTTAACATGATATTTTAAAACACAAAAATAAAGCTTTTGTCCTAAGACGTTTTCGCTTCGAGCACAATTGAAAAATAAACTGTGTAAACACTCAACCTACTTGCAAGACTTTCGGATGCTTCTTCGACATTTTCGTTGATAATACATATACACTAATTGCATGTAATTACTTGCATGTGTACAGGCAGCGTAAAATACTTTAAATTAAAAGCTGCGAAATTCATTCCGGAATTAAATTAAATTAAATAAATTTAACATAATATACATAAAATTTTTCTTTTAAAATCGTTTGTTTGGAGGTGACCATTTTTAAACATATTTTTTCCCTGCGTGTGGAGGCTTGATTTGAGAGGATCAGAAGGATGTACTGTTTTGACAGCTGCTAAAAAATTGACATATTTACACGTTTTTTGCTTAAAAGACAACAATGAATTCGTTTCAGGGGATGAAAGGTCAAGTCAAAAAAAATTTAAAAACTGCGAATTTGAAGTTTTACACCGCTTGCGTTGTCTAAGCACCTAGTAACCTCTTGAAACTTCACCAAATGCCTTACGCAACTGATTTCAGTCAAACTGTCACACATTTTAAGTTAAGGATTACTTTTAGGCATTGCGAATATTTTGTCATAACATTCTTACTGAACATTCTGGTTTTTTTGCGGAACATTATGAATTATAATTTATTTAGGAATCGCCTTTTACAGGCTTATTTATTATTTGAGCAAAATAAATGAAGTTTGCATTTTGAACAAAAGCATTGTGTTCGAGATTGTTTACAACGCTTTTAGAGATTTTAACAGCTTTCGAAGCTTCTACAAACATTTTTCTATATAAAGGTATTTAAGCAATTGTAAAAAAAGAAAAATTAATATAAAATAATTAAATATTGGACGTCAGTACACATTTCGTAAAGCATGTCTTGAGGCACTCTTAGGCATTACAGGGTTAAATAAGCCATGTCGGTTTTTAAGGCTAAAAATATGCCAATTTTAAGGGCATATTTTCAAGTACTTACTGCACATTTAATGCTCATAAAACTCTTTTTTAGAGCATATTTCCGATTTCCCTGGTCATGAAGTAGCTTCTTAACGTTGAGTGTCGCGTAAGTACCATAGAACCCAATTAAAATTTCGTTTCTATCTTTATAATCCTTCTAGTCCAATTAATCGAAAATCCATTTTAATTAACACTCAATCACCAAACAAACTCTCAGTTTTTTTTGTCTGTTAATTTATATTTATATTTTTTTTTATTCAAACAACCAATTGCACCAAAAAATAATGGCATGCATCGCTAATAAATAGTTAAACTTTTTTGTTGCATTTTGTTATTTTTCATGGTTTTTTTTTTAAATTGTTGTAGTTTTTGTTTACTTAATATATCCGCATTCAAAATGCCTTTTAAGCTTAATGTTGGATGCATTAAAACGTCTATGTGTCTGGTCATTTTGTGAATCAGCGCTTGTGCGCCGCTGTTTAACTCCCCACCGCCAAATGTGAATTTATTTTCCGAGGTTGTTTGTACCAAATGGAAGACAGAACTTTAAAGGAATTTAGTTTAATAAATATGTTTTTATTTATTATCAGCCCAATTATGAATAAAAATTCCCCGGGAGTTTTTTCCCTTTTCCCATTCATACAATTGAATTTACATAGGAAAAATGGGAGAAGGGAGAAAACTCCCGTGGAGTTTTTATTCATAATTGGGTTGTATATGTTACAAATACAATTGCAAATTATGTATTTTATTACTTTATTTACCGAGCAATAGTAAAGCAAATCTTCAGCCCGTTGAAGTGAAACAGATCAGAGTTTGCGACGGGAATTGAACCCAAAACTCTCGCACTGATATACTAGCTCACTACTTACTAGTAGTGTGCGACAGAAGTCACTTTTTTAGGCCGATGACGAAGCCGAAGTTTGGACAAATTAACTAAATTCGGACCAACCGAAGCCGAACTTTACTCATCTGAATTCACAACAAGAAAAAACTTTGAAATTGTTGAGAACAATTTTTTTATTAAACAGAAAAAACAATTTAAATAATTATAAAACTGTTGTATTAATAAAAAGAACCAAGCAAAAAAATTTTATTAACAAATATTTGTTTCAAAATTCATAAGTTTTATGTTGTAATGACAGAACATTAAATTTTCTGCATTGATACCAGTTATGGAAAATTCAGTACTATAGCAATATTTTCAGTACTTTTTCCTTTTAAAAATACCACGGTATCCCCACGTCATTTTTAGTAATCTTTTCTTGTTAACCTTCCTTGTTTAGCGGTGCTATATTCATACACTTCACCAAAGGTAAAAGGGTTTATATAGGTTCGTCATTCCGTTTGCAAAACATATCGTACTCCTTCGCATTTTTGAAAAATTAGTTTGTTGGTAGTTTTATAATATTTACGTTGAAATTAATGTTGGGACTTATGACAATCTGGTTCCTGTATGTGTTAGTAAATAACTTGCTACCATATCCATTAGTGTCCGACCGAACGCACTTTTTCAGACAGAACCCGAACTTTTTGTCATTAAATCTGAACAATTGTACTTTTTTAATTTATTTATTTAAAACAAAAAAAAAATTTAGTAATTCGTATGCAAAATGCACTTTCAAGCATTAAAACTATTTTATAGGTAAAAATCTGAAAATATAAAAAATAAAAAGTGTAATACACACGCAGAAAAAAACACTCACAATAAGGCTGTGTTGGATACCAGGACACTGCAAAGTGGATGGCAACGAGGTGGCGGACGAACTCGCGAGAGGGGGTTCGAATCAAGACTAAGAGGTAAGGGACAGAGGGGTAAAAACCCCTTGTCACTATTATGGGGTGATACGGAAAAGATTCCGTGATGCCGTTAACCTGTCCTGGAGGGATAGAACGGATTGCAGGGTGTCGAGGGATTTATGGCCCAGATTGGACGCAGGGGCAACCAGGGTTCTATTAGGATAGGATAGGAGTAGGCTCAGGACCCTTATAGGGTTCCTGATGAGGCATTGTTCTGTTAGATATTTTATGGGTAAATGGGACAATGCCATACCGGACTTCTGCAGGCTGTGCGGGGATGCCGAGGAGCTAGAGACGGTTAAGCATGTCCTGTGCCACTGTCCTAGGTTGCAGGGTCCCAGGCAGAAATGGCTGGGGGCTAGATTTCACGACGAACTTGGGTGTATCACTGGATGTAATCCAACCGATCTACTGGGGTTTTTTTAGGGAAATATATATATATATGTGTTCCTCTAACTCCCATTGGAGCATAGGGAAATAGGACGGTTGTTTCTGTTGGAAGGACCGTAGGGGGGACTTGTCCTACGTGGTATCTATCTACGTGGTATCTATCTATCTGTATCAAACCTTAGGTCTATTCTCTTCTTTTCTTCTCTACTTTTCTTTTTCCTCTTTTCTCCTATACTGAAGGGATTAACAATGGACCTCATTGGTCTCCGAGTGGATATGCGGCCTTGGGAGCATAACCCTTCTTAACCTTACCAAACCTAAGAATAGGCCGAGGTGTTTTATTATATGCATGCCAATTGTTAGCTTTCTAGCCCATTAGTAGGCTTCAAAAAGCTCTATATAGAAAAAAAAGAGAAACACACAAAAAAGAAATTATATAAATAGATACATCGTTAAAAATGTAAGTTCAATACAAAATTTAAATTCCAGTTTTCTCTGATTTTCTTTTTACACTTTACTACCTTTTTCCTAGGCACGGCAGTAAATATAGAAAACATATCGCACTTAATCAACCAGAGGGTTTCAAGTTAAAATTAAATTAAATTTTCAGTAGAAGCAAAACTATTTTTAATTTAATATTAAAAGGCAAATGAAGAAGAATTTTTAAACCAACCATTTCATTATTAAGAAAGAGACAAAATAGCACGATATTTTTACAGCGGGTCGATGTGAATATTACGCGTACTTATCTTCTAGTACAAAAGTAATGTTAACATTTTTATGCATAATTTTACTGTAATTTTCTTGAATATTCGATATTAATACTTAAAATATACTTTAGTTTATTGATGCATAATAGCTCAATTTGTATTCAGCCATAGTGTTAATGCAGGATGTCATTAGCTGAACAAGTTTAGATAATTAGACGCTAGAGAGCCTTCCGAAAACAGCTCGAATAATCTAGAGCCATCTAGACGTTTGGGCTAGAGTATAAATACTCGTGAATGTTGGCGTCGAAAGTCAGTTAAGTACAAACGTTTAAGTGTGCAGATCACAAATAGAGATCGCAATTTTGAGTTGGTTTCTAAGAGCTGTAAATAAAGATTGTAAAAGTGACTAAGTTCTAAATAAAGTTTCTAAATTGTAAAAAGTGTTTAAGAGCTGTGTTTTGCTGTTCTTATTGAAGTTACAATAAAAGAACTCAAGAGGTTTATTATAAAGGAAATAAACTAAAAACGTTATTGAAAAGGCAGTAACGTAACAATATCAATCTTCGCAACAAATTAACCGGGAATTTCTGGGATTGAAATATTTTCTTCGCTACCGGGAGTGGAAGCCGTAGCGAAGATATTAAAGTTTCTAATTTCTTTCTAAGTTACAGAAAGAAAAGAACGCCCAGCACAATGCAAGACATAACAGTCATACATAAAAAAGAACGGAAAGGGGAATGTTTTCTTTCGCTCTCAGAATTTCGGAAAGAAAACTTAAATAGTGTCAACCCACCTAATTTTTTTGATTTTTGCAACTAGGTTAGGTTAGGTTAGAAAGGCTGGTGTGAAGCAAACTTCACACCCTCACCCAGAGACCAATATGGTCCATTGTGATGCCTTTAATTAGTGAAACAAAGGAAGAAAGAAGAGAAAGATGTCTAGTGTGACAGAGTAGTAGAAGTAAATGGTGAAAGCACAGGGAAGGAAGATAGTGGAAGATAAGAAATCGGACAGAACAAGCAAAACACAACCCTACCAAACAGGAAAAACTGCCCTACATGTTTCCCAGCCTCCTGCCGCGCAGCCAGGTCATTCCCATTACGAATCCCATCAGATTCTCGAGCCCGCAGCCCGAGACATCTCCTAATTCGTGCAGGAATCTGCTACCTAGCCACCTCAGCCTGCTGTTCTGTAGCCTGGGACAGTGGCACAGAAAGTGCTCAACTGTCTCCAGCTCCTCTGGGTCCTCACACAGCCTACATATATCCGATAAGCCAGACCCCATTCTCACCGCCATTCTGCCTATCATACAGTGGCCCGTGATAATACCTATCATGGTCCTGACGCAGGCCCTACTCTTACCCAGCAGCGCGTCCGAATTTGACCTACTAAGCATCGGCCACAGAGAGCGCGATACTCGGCAGTCCGTTCGGCCCCGCCAAGCCCGATTAGTCCTGTTCAGAATCCATTCCCTAATTCTCCCAAAGTAGAAGCCCATTGGAGGCCTGACCACTTGCAAACTGTCAGGATCTTCCATTTCCGAGCCCAGTCTTGCCAACTCATCAGCTATCTCATTGCCGGTGATGTTGCAGTGACCTGGTACCCAGCAGAGCCTCACAACATAATTCCCTAAGATTACTCCTAGAGCCCTCCTGCAATCGTCCACTAGCCTGGAGTTCACATAACAGCCCATTAAGGCCCTAAGAGCCGCCTGGCTGTCCACATATATGGTGACCTCCGAGCCCTTGGCAATGTTAGCTCCTACCAATTCCACGGCTCTGAGAACCCCCAGAACCTCCGCCTGAAATACACTGCAGTCGTCGGGAAGTCTATATGACCTTCTGATGTCCAGATCCTCAATGTAGACCCCCGCACCCGTGCCCTTCATCTTCGAGCCATCAGTGAAAATAGCAAATCCCCTATACAATCTGCCCTGCCCTGACCAGCTCTCCCTAGAAGGCAATATCACCTCTGGCAAACGCCCAAAATCGACCCTAGTGACCAAATAATCCGTAGAGCCGGGCGAGCCTAGGTGATAGCCACTAGTACCAATTTCACTCAAGATCCGTGAGTGACCCTCCGTGAAATTTCCTAACAGTCTTAGCTCCCTCAGCCTAAGAATGCTCCTTGCTGCCATTTCCCACACATACTGCTCTATAGGCAGAAGATGAAGAATAACATCCAGAGCCGCCTGAGGCGTACTTCTCAAGGCACCTGTCATGCCGATCGAAGCACACCTCTGAGCCTTAGACAGAAGGTCCCTCCGACTAGCTAGTTTCAATGCCTCCCACCAAACACAGCATCCATACGTAAGAATGGGTCTAACCACCGAAGTGTACAGCCATCCCACAACTGACGGCCGGAGTCCCCAACTCCTACCTATCGACGATCTGCAAGCATAGAAAGCATTGAGACCCCTCTTTAGCCTCTCCTGAGTATTCCTCTTCCAGGACAGCTTACTGTCCAGAAAAACTCCTAGATACTTAGCACTATCAGATAGCCTAAGCTCTACTCCCCCTAGTACCGGTAGCCTAAAATTCTCCACCTTGTACCTCCTAGTGAAAAGAACTAATTCTGTCTTCTCCGGATTAACTCCCAAGCCCTTATCAGTCGCCCATGCTGCCAGTTCGCCCAGCGCCCCTTGCATGACATCGCTAATTGTCGGCAGAAACTTGCCCGATACCAATATAACTACATCATCCGCGTAGGCGACGACCTTCTGACCTATACTGTCAAAACGTCCCAGAACGACATTGACAACCAAGAGCCACAATAAGGGAGAGAGAACTCCCCCTTGTGGGGTCCCCCTAGTCACGAGTTTCCTTAAGCGCTCGTTTCCCCAGTCCGAGTGAATAACTCTACTGCTAAGCATCAGAGTTATCCATTCGACCAAGAATAACGAAACCCCTAAATCACTCATTACCTGCCTTATAGCCTCTATTTTCACATTATTAAAGGCCCCCTCTATATCCAGGAATGCCGCCAAGGTGTATTCCTTGTCTCGCAATCCCCGTTCTATATAACCCACCACATCATGAAGCGCACTCTCAACAGACCTACCCTTAAGATAGGCATGCTGAGCGCCGCTGATGATGCCGGCGTCAATCTTCGTCCTCAGATGCAGATCAATCAGTCTTTCTAATGTCTTCACAAGAAAAGACGATAGGCTGATAGGTCTAAAATCCTTGGGTTTAGAGTGACCGGTTCTACCTGCCTTAGGTATGAAAATAACCCTGACCTCTCTCCACCCTCTTGGAATGTAGCCATTAAGCAGACATACCCTAAATAGTTCCACCAGCAATAGGAGTGATGATCCCTGGATATTCTGTAGCATAGCCGGAAATATACCATCTGGTCCTGCCGATTTGTAAGACCCAAAAGTATTAACCGCCCATGTAACCTTATCCAAGGTGATGATATCCCCCACCGCCTCCCTTATCTCACCTCCCGAGCCCGATCCAGAAAAGGGGTTACCACACCCCACCTGTTCCCCCGTCCCAGGATCCACACAACCCGGGAAGTGAGTCTCCATAAGCAAACAGAGAGATTCTGAGCTAGATTCCGTCCATGAGTCGTCCGGTCTCTGAATAAATCCCGGGACCACAGGGTCCTTGGATAAAATCCTTCTGAACCTGGACATCTCATTTACAGATTCCACTGACTCGCTAAATTTGATCCACGAGTCCCTTTTAGCCCTTCTAATATCTCCCTTATACCTATTATAACTTATCCTAAAGTTACTCCAGTCCTCATCCCTACGCGTATGCTTCGCTCTATTGAATAACCTTCTGACAGTGGTCCTTTGAGTCCTCAACTCACCTGTCCACCATCTCGGTTGCGAGCGCCTACCCGGAAAATTCAGCGGACAAGATCGCTCATAGCTACTGGTCAACACCTCCGTAAAGGTACCCACCAGGTGCTCCACACCGGCCGAAGTCGACCCCCAATCGTGTGTAACTTTAAGGTTACTATTCACCAATCCCGAAAAGGAATCCCAGTTCGTCCTCCTTGGATTCCTATAAGGACGCCTTTTTGACTTTTCGAATTTTAGATTAAAGGATATACGACCATGGTCAGAGAAGGAAAATTCCAAAGCCACCCTCCAATCATCTACTAAGTCTCTATAGTTCGTCAATGTTACATCTATTACTGCCTCTCTATCTCTAGTTCTGAATGTTGGCGTATTCCCCCTATTACAGATGTAAAGATTGCTAGCAATAATAAAATCAAACATAGACTCACCCCTTTTGTTGATGTCGGTACTTCCCCATTGGGTATGGTGTGCATTAGCGTCACAACCTAGTACCAGTCTCGAGCCGCTTCTGCTCGAGTGCTCCACCAACTCACGTACTTTCACACCAGGTGGATCGGTAGCCTCATATGGTAAGTATACCGATGCTAGTGCTAGGACCGTTTTGTCCATAGCTTCACCTGTAACAACCGTGAGGTCTCCATTGCTGAAAGAATGAGACAACATAAATTTGAGCTCATTTCTTGCCATTATACAAGTTCGAACCTTCTCACCCGTGTGGGGTACGAACAGTGTATATCCCGTGGCCTTTAATCCAACTACCCGGTTGTTGTTGATCCAGGGCTCTTGGATTAAGGCCACGTCCACGTTGTTATCGATGAGGTGGGTTACTAATTCGGTTGAGGCTGCTTCACAGTGATGCAGGTTTATCTGCACCACATTCAGCCTCTTAGGGTCCATCATTTTTGTGAAACCTAAAACTGATAGACCCCAACCCAAATATCGCAACCCCACTCATCAACTTCAACTTCCTGAGAGACTCTTGGTCTACTGTGGGTAATTCGTCCCCAGGCCTAGCTCCCTCAACCGTAACCAATCTGTCACCATTAAGAGGGCTGGCTGGTGAACTTTTACCCTCCTTCCTTCTACCTTCCTTGTAAGAGGATACGCCAGCAGAATCTGGTGAGGATCCTTTGTCTTTACTGACAACTTTTGATTCCTCAGCAGCCTCTGCTGTATACCCCGCAGGATAGGGAAGCTCTAGGATGACATCGAATGAACCGTGGATTCTTTCGAATCCAGCAGTGTTCTTCCGGTGCATCCTCAGCAAATGCCTATCCCGCCCATCGTGCAGTGAAGAGTCTTTCTTAGCTATCTTTTCTAGAAAGGCTAAAGAGACTCTCCAACCACTCTTGGCTTTTTCGAGATTTGATCGGCTCTCCGATGTGACCTGTTCTGTCACATCCTGCCGAACAATGGATTTCGATGTACTCGCCAATTTGCTCACTGTCTCGAATGTGACCACAAAAGTCAATGGTTCAACCCTCTGATCCTGACCATGAGCCGAAATCATAGCTATTTCGTGCTCATCATCAGAGTCCAAGGTCAGATCACCGAGTCTTTCCGAGGCCCCAGAGCGTGTCAGTGAGTCCATTGTCGAGCCCATCCAGTTGGTCTCTGTCAGTTCTGTCACTAACTGACTTTCTTGCAGCAGAATATCCCTGTGAACCCCAAGCAGATCCGAGTCTGAATCTGACATCGGGCCTGTGGAGTTGTCAGTGATACTCCCTGCACCAACTTCTGTCACTATGTCCGTATTTTGTTTTATCTTGAAATCGTCCAGTTTCCAATCCCAAGTTTTGCAACTAAATTCATTATAAAACACGCTGCGCTGTCAATATCGGATTTTCCAATTGCAAAGCGTTGCCGCCGCGTTATTTCGGCATACTGCATACAAATTGTATGGGCATGGGAATTTTATACAGCTACGCTCTTGTTTATGTATGACTGTAAGCAGGGTTGTCAGATTGATTTTGATCTTTTTCGCCAAATTCAATGTCAAAAATCGCCAAAATCGCCAAAGCATTTATTTTTTTCGATTTCGACAATAATATATGTATTTTTAGAATAATTAAAAATATTTTTTCATAAATCCCAAAAAAAATTTGTTCCGTATCCCTAAAATCCGACAAAAATTCAAAAAAAGTCGCCATATATTTTGTTTAATTTTTATTTAACAAAAAAGGTGCAATGTTTAAAATATTTTATAGTAGTCTACTTAAAGTAACAAAAAAAGGATTTTGCGGTAAGTATTAAACAAATATTGGATGTACAATATATTTGGATGTAGTTGCAGTTCTATTATATAACTAAAACGCTATATAGTTCACCAAGAATACTAACTTGTTGTCTTCTTTTTTGAAATACATTGTGAAGGTAGAAAAGAAATGCAACATGTGCTATTTATATTCATATAACTTTTGGCTCGTAAAAACGTGTCGAAAACTTCATATCGCATTCTACTTCAAAGAACATATTTAGTGAATTTCAATATTTCAATACAGGTACCTGCCGTATCCTTGTAGCTATAAATTGTTGGCCTAAACTGATCTTAATTAGATTGAATATCATCATTACAATTTTCTTTTAACAAACTGTATTTTTTCTATTGTATTTCATTAACATCCAAGGGTAAGTTAGGATTCATAAAAAAATCTTTAAAATATATTTAAAAACAACAAATTTTATGTGATAATTTTTCACATTTTATAATGGAAAAATTTTCATAAACTTTCATTATATTCATTTTTAAAGAATTCTACTTATTACTTCTTTCAAGAGCACATTTAAATGTGAAAAAAAAATTTCTCGAAGATTATCTTCATCAGCCATTTATTTCAACATTATTTAGTTTTAAATACTGGTCATACATATGAATGCATCAAATTTCATACATTGAAATACTAGAATAAAAAAAATATTATTTCTTCGTTTTGAATTTAACAAATTTTAAAACAAATAGATGGCTCATCAAAAATAGCCAACAAAATCGCCAACTAATTTATAAATCGCCAAAAAATCGCCATGTCGCCAAATCGAAAATTAGGTCGCCAAAAGAGTTTGAAAATCGCCACATCTGACAGCCCTGACTGTAAGTTGTTAATCTTACTTGACTGTAAGTTGTTAAAAAGGTAAGTGAAACTCGTCAGGCGTTCATCAGCTGTATCCACGGCGAATTGAAAATATAATTCACAAGCGTCAAAAAATACATTTGTTTATGTTTTGCGCCAAAATAACCGAAAAACGTCTGAAAAAAAGTTTGCCTTGGTCAGAATTTTTTGACAACAAGCAAAAGCAAAAACACATGTGGCTTTTTGTAGTTGTAGAGTTGCACTTACCTTTTTAAATTCGCCTTGAGCCATACCTAAACAAGAGTGGAGAGCGAAAAGATTCTAAAGGCAAACAAATTTAATAGATGGGTTCTAAACAAACGATTTTTAATCCCGTTAAACTTTATAATTTAAAGTTACACAATTAAAAACAAAAGGATTCTTCCGCAAACTTCTTTTTGCACAAAGTTGATGTCGAAGTTTTAAGGCAGAGATGTAATAAACTTTTTTAGGTACATCACAAACTATACATTAGTTGGCATCTAACTCAATAAATAAAATAATTTATATATCGTTATTTGGAGGTTCATATAGGGCTCTCTATTTTAATGAATTATTATATTAAACCGGACAATCGTCATTATAAATCTTGATTGGTATTGGATTCTTCGAGAGCTTCTTTAATATTCATCTTTTGCTAATGGAAATTTCAGATTCTTACCTTAATGTTAAAATCATTATCCTTTTCCATCAATTATAAACAAATTTCAGAATTTAATTCTACATTCATGGCCCAAATTGATAAAAATAGCTCATTAATCTGTCAAATACAGAATATTTTAAACTTGAATTTTGGAAGTTGGAGTAGATTGCTTAGATACGAATTTTTTTATCGAAATAACACTTTGTTGTTTTACAGAGAAAGCATTATTTAACTTCGCTGTATTTATGTTTTTCTATAAATTGGAAAAATGCGAGTAACACGCTTTATAGCCGCCGTACGAGGAGTAGTTTACTAGTTGAATGGAACTTATACGTCTAACACGTTGCATTCAAATGGGAGTGGGTCACACAGCTGTGTTTTAAAAATTTTTTTTTATTTGTGAATTTGAGAATTGTATAGAAGTAAACACTATTATTTTTGTTATTGTTTGGAGCAGAAGTAGACTTACGAGTTGTAAACTATAAGACGTAGTTGTACAATGGTCATGTTGTTAAAAGTTTTGTATGGATTAATATGGTCTGGACAAAAAAATCTTAATACCTATAAAAACAAGAAAAAACAAACGATCGTACGTAGACAGTAGAAACAAGTAAACAATTTTCCAAAGATCAGCCAGCCAGCAAGCCAGACAGTCAACTCCAACTGCCATTAGGGTTTTACAGGTATGTGGAAACACACAATTTATCTATCAGTATTGTATGTACGAATGTTTTTATATGATGATGTATATCTGTGGAATGAATGCGAGTTCTGTGATTTCTAATGGAAGTTCGGCTGGTAGTAGATGGGTTGAAATGGGATGGTATGACTCCAATTGACTTTGAAGTTAAATGAGTTTTTAAGTTGAGTATGGTTGAACCGGACCGACGGACAAGCTGACAGACAATGGCGACTATGCTGTAAACAAACAAACTCTAGTTGGTACTTTGTTGTTTGTATTGTGTATGGGGCATGATATTTGGCTTCTTCTCGTGCAGCAACTTCGAACTTCTATAGACTAATGCCCCTTCATTTCCCAACACATTGTAGTCTTCGTAGTGGTTGTTGTTTATATTTCTCCACTTTGTATTAATGTCCGAATATGAACACGTACTGGCATGTTTGTTTGTTGCATTGAAATAGTATTGTGTTGACGGTCTCACCTGGTTACGGCTTAAGCAGTCGTAAATTTTTCAATTTATCAGCTTTTTTGTCTTGTGTACTTAATTCACTTTTTTCGGTTACTTTCTACCTTCTTGTAATTTGGCCACAAGAAATTTTTAAGTCATAAAAATCTTAACAACAGCAGCAGCGTAAGTATGTCAGTGGCCTTTGGCCACAGCCCTTTTTAAGCCGTCAGCTGTGGCGACTGCATTGGCTTTGCTGGCCACTCTTTGGTATGCAGTTGGGCCTAATGAGTAAAAGCGTATACAACATCAACAGTATCTGAGTGCAACATTTTTTTTAAGTTTCTCTTTAATTCAGATAATAATTTGTATTATAGTATAGCCTGAGTATGTCTGTCTCACTGTATCCAAAAGTATGTTTTTGGGTTTTTGATTTAACTTGTTCTTAAGTATGATTAAAAACGCAAAAGTTTTTGTTTTTGAAATTATATCAGTAGTGGAGGTAGTCGGAGCAGCAGCAGAAGTGATTGACCCCCCAAGGAAAAGAAGGATGTTGCAAAGAAAGTTTTTTGTTTTATGAGTTTAAATTCCAGAAAGTAACATAAAAGATGAAAGATACAAGCAAGTAATTATATACTTTAGTTTTAAGTACAAATGGCCATAATAAAATCGTTCAAAAAATAATAATGCCAGATTGTTGAGAATTGCAATTTAGTAAATAAAACTATAATATGACTTTCAAAGTACCTTAAGGACATACAAATATTATATTTTCGCTTCTAATTTTTCTGATGAGGCCATTCAAGTCATTTTATCAGATATGAAGTCTCAAATACATTTCAATAACCATTAAATTACATGTGAATATGTAGCTAAGGAATTGCCAAATCCAATAAAAAGTATTAAAAATTACATCTATTTATTTAACTAGACTACAATAGGATGTGTTTTTAACTGAAAAGATTTATTTACAATTTACGGGTAAATAAATACCACCCATAAAATTATTACAGTAACTGATTGTGGGTTATTATATCGTTTTTCGTACTGTTAAAATTGAATAAAAATATAGTTATTTTAAGAATAACTTTATTTTTTCACATTTCGTCGGCTTAATATGCAAACCTGCTAACTCCATTTCAGCACAATTTAAAGGAGAGACAAAAAACTTTTTATATTTCATATTTGCAGCTTGAGAAAAGTTTTTCCTATCCAACCTTTTTGCACACTTCAAGACTCAAATTGAAGAAAAATTACATGCTGGTCGACGAGGCGCATTTTTCTCTACCACAAGGCATCAATATCTTGATTTACTTAATAAGTGGATTTAACAGGTTTGCATATTAAGCCGACGATTTATTTTTGTTATTCAAAAAACAAAATACCAAAAAATCATGTTTGTCCGTACTTATATTGTTATGAAGTTTGATTTTTGCTCGGTTAAAATATATTTTTTAAACGTACAACTAATTAATTTAACGGTTATGTTGTTGAATAAATAAAAATTTACAAATGATTGTAAAATTAATTTATTTTAAATGAAATGTAAATGATCCGTTTTTAAATAAATTTTCAGTTGTTTCAAATGAATTTTCTGTTTAGCTACATAATATTTTGAGTGTAGTAATTTAAAGCGTTCAAATAAAAATTACAAGTATTAAAATTATAATTTAACTACAATTACTTTCTGATTTAGAAAGTTTTGATTCAATTTAATTTTACTTAACAATTGAAAATTTTAAATGCAATTAAATGTAATTGTGTAACTGTGTAATTAATGAGGTAATATAAATTATAATTTCATGAAATTTTAATTTTTATAAATTTCAATTGCAATTACTTGAAATCTTTACTACGGTTGATTTCCGTGTTTTTGCAATTGAAAAATTTCAATTACAATTACCTACTTCGAAAATGTAAATTTTTGCATATAATAAATTACAAAAAAAATAATTTGAGATCTCTCAGATCTGATCTTCTCCATCAAATTAATTACAAACTAATAAGATTTGTACATTAAAAATTCTTATACCTAAATCGGTTTTCAAATCTAGAAGGTTTTAATCAGCGTTTAAAAAACTGAAGTCAAAGTTGAAAAACTGCCGTTTCTTCCACTTCTTCATTTGTCATTGGCCAAATAAAAATTGTTGCTTTTACTTCTGATTCATTACATGTAAACAGTCGCTGTCAAACCAACCCAAAAAGCGAAAAGTTTTACACAAATTATCGTTTTTTTCGAGTTTTTGGTTTTGACTGCAGTTTTTTAAACCCTGGTTTTAATGGAGTAATGGAACACAAGGGTATAATATATTTTTTCTTTCTTATTAACGTTTAAGCATCCATTCAAGTCATAAGGACACAATACACCGTTAAATTGCTTAACATCAAGCTCGTGTACGTGTGCTTGACATAATATCTAAAGGTGGTTTTAGATGACATTTATTATGCAATGGCTTTGTCAAATGCAAAATCCATATGTTATTGCACATGTCTGTCAAAATAAGCAAATACAAAAAGGATTTTAGTTTTTGCTTTCACACGTAAGATTTTTGTTTCATCTGTCATTACCTTAAATCGTTCACAACAGCAAATTATATACTAAAGGTATTCACGTCAATTTGTTTTACCCTTGCAACTGTGCAAAAAAGCATCGTTGCGCATATTTGACGTAAGCAACCTATTTTGTTTGCACCTCCAATTTTCAGCTTTTCCGAAACAATTTTTTAATTAACCCAACTTCCATTTTACAACAACTCCAAAGGCATGCAATGGCGATTCTTTTAAAAAAAATATTGTAATCGGACATGTTCTAGAAATCGAAATGAAGTGGAATTGAAATCGAACAATATTTTGATTTCAATTATTTACAACATCACTGCACTTTTTCATATTTTGAAGATAATATATTCAATATTCAACGTTCATTATGAAGTTTCATACCGTTATCCGTCAAATTTTTAAAAGCGAATTATGACCCTCTTAGAAGAATGGTAACACCTTCAATCAATTATACAGATTTATGGATTTTTCATTGGAACCAAAGTCAATTAGTAGATTAATAATTGCTTTTCTCAATTTATATGCACTAAAATTAATGTCATCTAATCAAATGTTAGTTTATAGTCTATTTTATTAAAGTGTAAATTTAAATTTGTAAAATGTCTGTAAGGAAAAATCCATTAATTATTTAATAAATAAATAAATAAATAAAGATAATTGGTACTCAAAGTATTAAGTATTCAAAAAGGAATATTCTTATGAACTTTCTTTACAGGCTCGTTTTCAAAATTTGTTCGATTTTAAGTCCACTTCAATTTGATTTGTAGAACATGCCCGAATATGTTTCTTAAAATTACACAAAATGGTTATTTTTATTATTTCTGATTCCTTCCATTTTTTTAGATACTTTTCGTTAATTGTTTTTTTTTCACAGAGTTCATCTTTCAACACTATTTCTAATATTTTTCAACTCAAAGAAAAAATTGTACGTTAAAAAGGTATTTTTGCGTTGTTCGCTGTTCCGCTAAAGTGCAAATTTTGACGTGAACACCTTTACTGATTTATATTTCCATTCATTTTAAAATGTATTTAAGTTAACTAAAAATTTGGTTTTTTAAGAATATTTGCCCCTACAATCAAATTGCTTGCAAAACAGCTGATGTCGGATGGTTTGTCAGTTCAAAATAGAACTTTTCTAATTGAAAATTTTTACACTGCAAATTCAAGCTGACATTTACATAAGCAATTTGACAAGTACATTGCTAAATACATGTCGTCTAAAATCAACTTAAATTGGTTTGATTTTCCATTCAGCATCATCGAAGCCCCACATGCAAACAAATTTTTACTGATACAACTATATCGCCCTTTAAGAAAAATTAATGTAACAAATAAAAGTTACCATTTAACTTACGCTAGAAAATGAAGCGAAGATAATTACCTGCAAAGAAAAAATAATCCGTTAGTTTTATGTTAGGTAAAATTTAGAAATATATATGTACATATATAAAAAAACAAATTTCTTTCGTTTGAATAAAAATCTATCAAAGAAAATAAATTAAAACTGGAAGAATATCAGATATATATTGGCGATATACAATAAATGTGCACCATATCTTTCAAAATCAAGGCAAAATGGTTGCTCGAGAACTTGAAACAAAATATTTGAGAAAATTATAATAAAAAGGTTTTCTAAGTGCCTTCCTGCCTAAAAATTATTTAAAACAAATTAAATTTGATGAACTTAACCCTCTAACGCCAAACTTAAAAAGATGGGAAAATATTCTACTAATAATATTTTTAGGATATTTTTAGGATACGAGGGCGAATCAATAAGTCCGTGACTTTTTAAATGAAACACAGTTTTTTTTACAAAAAAAAATTAAATGGTTTGGTGTGATTTGTGGGCCGGTGGAATCATCGGTCCATATTTCTTTAAAAATGATGGCGGTGCGAACGTAACCGTCAATGGCGACCGTTATCGTGCCATGATAACCGACTATTTGATGCCTGAAATTGAAGCTCGTGATCTCGGCGACATTTGATTTCAGCAAGACGGCGCCACTTCCCACATATCGCATCAATCAATGGATTTATTGAGAGAACACTTCGGTGAGCACATAATTTCACGTTTTGGGCTGGTCGATTGGCCACCAAGATCGTGTGATATCGCACCGTTAGACTTTTTCCTGTGGGGATATGTAAAGTCTTAAGTTTATGCGGACGTTTAAAGCAGTGTTGCCAAAAAGATAATAGCTAAAAAATCACACGTTAATAGTGTAAACTAGCCTTTCGTGGCATTCACAATAAAAATCTACTAAAAGCACAGCAGGGGCTCGATATGAAGATCAAGAAAGTTGTCCTCCTGGTCAAATTGCATTTTCTCTGAGTGGGCTTCTAAAATAAAATATAATTTTTGTTAATTTTTTTTAAGTGAAAAAGTCCTAATTATTTCAAAAATGAACATAAAATAGAGCCCAAGCCATTTTAAGCTTTAACCCATTTCTTAGCAAACCCTAGTTTCAACTTAGAATTTAGGAGAGGTTTTAGCACTACTTTAAATTGTAATCTATATTTTGGTCACTTGTGTCGTGCAACTTTGGAAACAAAGAGTCTGCTTCTCAAAATTAATATTACATATTTAAGTCTGCAACGACTTTTTTTAACTTTAACGGAGTTCAACACACTTATTATTTTTATTATTTTTTATTTTGTTGTTTTAGCTGTAAGTTATGTATTCAATTAATGAAGGTAAGAAAGTATAGTAGGTTAAGAACGGCATTATGATACACAGTATTTACAGACAAATTTTTAAAACGGTACCCAATTTAAGACCCATGGGCAATCATGGCCTTACCAAAACAAAATTATGTTATGAGTTTAATATTTTAATTTTAAAGTTGATTGTTCCGAATATTATCTAGATACATTTCAACAGCCATAAGAAATTTGTTCGTTTTAAAATGATTTTAGTGGCTGGTTTTAATGGCCTATGGTCAATTCTAGACAGCTGGCACAAATTTATGGCATAAAAAGCTATTTAAAAAATTGCGACCTGCACTTTGCGCACAAGGTTTACAAGAATAGCCATCCAGCGAGCCGGATGGCTGTACTGACTACGTTAAATCGGTTTAGAAAATGATTATAAAGCTATGTTTAAACCTATTAAATATTTGACATCCTACACGTTACCACTAGTTTTATTTAAAAATTATTGGCTTTTGCAAAACGTTTGCTAGATCAAACATCGTTTAACAGTTTCTAAATTATATTTTACAATTATCTTCTTACAAATAAAGTTTAGTAAATCAATAGAAACTGTTAAAAATAAAGCTAAAGTTGGATCATTTTATTGGTCATGTTTTTTTTTTGCATTTTTTCGTAAAAAATTTGTTAGTTAGGTCTGAACACTTTAAGTTGATTGATGTACTAAAAGGTGCGTGTTTAGAAAGAAAATTTTTATGTATTACGCACATTAAACAGATCAATTAGTCTATCGGCCACGTTCTGAAAATCAAATTCGATTAAAATTGAAATCGCAAAAAAAATTTCCGAACAAACAAATCGAACAAATTTATTATATTGTGTTTAAAGTCCATACAAATTTACCTGAGGACCACCTATCTTTATAAGAACTACACTCATAAAATTAATACAGTAACTGATTGTGGGTTATTAAATTCGTTTTTCGTACTGTTAAAAATTAATAAAAATATAGTTATTTTACGAATAACTTTAATTGTTACATTTATGTTTGTCATTCAAAAAACAAACTAGCAAAACATAATGTTTTTCCGAACTTATGTATATTGTTATGCTGTTTAATTTTTTGTCGGTTAAAATATATTTTTAAAAGTAGCAACTATTAAATTTTTACGGAATATACTGTTTAATAAATAACAATTTAAAAATTTTAAATTCATTTAGGAAATGTAAATGATCCGTTTATTAAATAAATTTTTAGTTGTTTAAAATGAATTTTCTTTTGAATTTATCTACATAATATTTTGAGTGTATGTACTTTTAAAATCAGGAAAAGCTCCTCGTACGTTCATTAAAAAAATTTAATTGAAAATCGTCATCGATTTTAATTTAACGTGATTTGGATTTTCAGAACATGGCAGTCTAAATATGTATATGTACACGCAGAGAAAAAATATGTTTAGATATGGTCACCTCCAACATAACTATTTTTAGACAAAATTTTAAACATATTATGTTTAAATAATTGTCACCGACAAACATATAATTGTTAAATTAGTCCTCTATCAAGAAGCCACAACCATATTATGGTTGCCTCTTAACATGTTATGGTTAAATATGACAATAATTTGTCATGTTTTTAAATTTAAAAACTCTTAGAGGCAACATGCTTTGGTTGAAAATCAACCATGCTATTATAAATGTTAAACATATTTTAGTTATTGCTAACCAAAAGATGTTCGGAGGCAACCATAATATGCTTGTGCCTTCTTGATGTAGGACTAATTTAACAATAATATGTTTGTCGGTGACAATAATATGGTTAAATTTAAACATAATATGTTTGCAATTCTCTTTAAAAATAGTTTTGTTGGAGGCGACCAAATTTAAACATATTTTTTCTCTGGGTGTATGTAGGTATATGTACCTATAATAAGTATTTTTAGCAATAACTTTGTAAAATTGCTTGACTTAAAAACAATGCGCAATATTTAGTTATTCATCTAAAAAAAAACTCTTAATTAATTCAAGAACACTTTAAATAATTTAATATTAAAGGTGTCGTTTAAAAAATAACCAATTAACATTTTTTTTAATAATTAAAAATTATGAAAATTTTAATTTGTTTTCACGTAATAATAAACAATTTATAAAACATGACAATTTTAACCTCAAATATTAAACAATAAAATAAAAATATAAAAAAAAAAACAAAAATTCTCTACTCTCTTGTACATGAATGTTTGTTACCAGACCTTCAGCCTTGGCAGAAACAAAAACGAACCAAAGACAAAAAACTAAACAAAAAACCAAAAACAAGATAGAAAAAAGTCAAGTCATAGTCATCCAAGCAGCCGCTAGTCAAACAAGACCAATGAAAAAAAATTAAATCGGCAGCAACAGATACGTCCATAACAACAACAAGAACAGAAATATTGCCAAAATCAAAAAGAAGCTGAACAAAAAAAAAAAAACTTCAAGACCAATAACGACAATAAACCAAGTTTTGCAAAATAAAAACTATAAAAAGGGTTTGGCAATGTGAATGAACAGTCAGAGACCCAGACCAGGGCAAAAAACCCAACAACATCGGCATGACAACACAAGAACATTTCCCCTTCAAAACAGCAATAAAAACATTGTAAATTAAAAACTATTAAAATATTTACTTAAAAAAGTTTTTTTTGCAGTTGTAATTTTTTGCAAATTAGCCTTAAATGATCTTTTTATCCAAATGGTTGGTTGTTGTTTACACCACGAACAACCTTTCAAACAAAGAAAAAAAAAATTTGTATTTTGTTTAAATGAATAATGACAAATCCTATTACTGGAATGGGGTATAAGAAACGCTGGTATCCATTAACTTAGTGAAGAACAACGTGTAGAAACGTTAACTCGTTGACAAGCAATTATGGCTTAGAAAAATTTAAAAAAAAACTAAGTGTAATATTAAGCGGGCTAAAGATTATGTCCAAGCTGCCAGCATTTAATAATATAATGTTCTTAGATGTAGTGTAAAATAATTAAATGATGCAGAAATTGTTGTACCCTACGACACTATAAAAGAAAGGTGGTGTTGGTAGCGTCTATAAAATAATGGTTCACCTTTCGCCTCAGAACCACTTAATGAGTCGAACTTCATTTGTTCATTTAAAGCCAATTCAAATACCAGGAACCGTAACAATTTTAAGTGTTATCAAAAAAGTTATTTTATAACATTTATTTTGTTAATAAAAAAACGAAAAATCCATCTTAAACAGTTATTTTTCCAACGTAAAAATAAAAGGTCAAGTTAAACACTTAAAAAGATGGCTTTATTTTGACGTTAAAAAAACTCGGTTGGAAAATAAAAGGTCGAATAAAACTCTTATAACTATAGTGGGTACATTGAAAACACAAACAAATTTTTAGACTTGGTTTTTGTTTTCAATGTATCTATGCGAACGAAAGAATTCTTTCGCACATTGGAAATAGGCTTATTAGTTTTATTTAGTCGAAAAAAAAATTAAATTCATTTGACGACGTAAGAAATTAAAACTCTTTTTATATACGAATTAGATTGAATTTCAATTAAATAAATAGTCATTAAAAAAAGAAGAAAATAAAACAAATGAGTTTTATTTAAGACGGAAAAATAAAAACCATTCAAAGAGTTTTATCTTATGAGTTTTATTTTAGGCGGAAACAAATAGTCCTCAAAAGAGGGAGTTTACACGGTGTCTTTTAAGACATGTCTAACAAACACGTTTGTTTTGTTTGTAGGCGATCGGGTTAGAGAAGAAAGAGGAGTTGTCAAACAGATACGAAACGAGTTTTCCTGTATGTTTATGGATATTAGGAAAATAGACATGAAAACAGACATGTTTAAGAGACATCGTAAAAAGCCAATATGTGGTTTTTGGAAGCAAGTTCAAAAGAGAATGAATAAAAGACATGTTTGAAAAGACACCGTGTAAATGCCCCCTTATTTTATAAAAGGAAAAATAAAACTCCTCAAAGAAGTTTTATTTTAGAAGGTGATAATAAAGCTCAAAAGTTTTACTAAAATAAAACTGTTGAATAAAACTCAAAACTTTTATTTTTTGACAGCGAAATAAAACTAAATTTTTTTAGAGTTTTACCCGAATTTTTTTTTTTTTTTTCGTTGAAAAATAAGTCTTAACTGTCGAGTCAAGATCGTTTTTCAGATCACCATAGATTCATAAGGAGCACTTCAATACGAAGCTATTGATTTGGCGCCTCTCGTTCTCCAGATATACAGAAAAAATAAATAACAAGCCACATGGGATTTATGGGTAAAATTACAGGTAGACGTGGCGTGAATTTCAATAGCTAAATTATAAGGAGCAGATGTGACAGCAATATATTACAACAAATTCCCCATCAGAACTTAGTAAATTTAGCTATTGAGACTATAACGCATTTAATCTATTATACATTAAAAATAAGTATAAATACATATCGCACTTGTTCAACAATACTGTATTAACTCAAAATATAAAAATTGTCAGTAGAAGCAAAACAATTCTTAATTTTTCATTCGGGCAGGATCTACAAATCTAAAAGAAGTGGATAAGTGGCACAAATTTTGAAAAGGAGCATGTAAAGAAAGTTCATAAAAATATTTAATTTTATATACTTCATACTTTGTGTAATAATTATCTTTACAAGAGTCACTGTTAAAAACAGGAGAAGCTACAGACATTTTGTAAATAATTGAGATCAAAATATCGTTCGATTTCAATTCCACATCATTTCGATTTCTAGATATTTTAACAGCGGTTAGATATGAAGATTACGATTAAATATTTTCAAAAAAGTAAAAAAAAAAATTAATATTTTGAGTTTGCTGGGTTACTTTGGATTTTAAGTACATACGGAATTAATGTGTATGTGCATGTTAAATATTGGTATTGGATTAGTTAACAAATAGTTATTGGACGTTATGGCAACATCAACGAAAAATATGCTGAAAGAATCAACAGACGAGGGACACAAAACTATTTTTATGGATGGTATTACAAAGCAAATAAAAACCAAATTCCATGAGTTTGTTACAATGTTTAAGTTTCTTTGAGCAGTCTCTATATTTTTTTATTCTTTGTTTTAACTGGTTTATAAAATACGATACCTTTTGTCCACACAATATACTGAAGAAAGAAACTCAGTCAAACAGACGGACATGTGTTTTGCTGCATCAAAAGCCAGTCATTCAGTCGATGAGGGAAAAACAAGACCAGAAACTTCATGAAATAAAAAGGGTCCAAGATTCTTTAACATACTCAATGAAAAGTTGTCAAAAAAGGCTGAGTTAGGCGAACGTTGCTGTACCCGTAACTTACCGTCCCGTAATGTAAGCACGTCGGTGCACTTATGCAACATTAACTGCCAATTTCACGATGTAGAAAGAACGCTTTCTTTCGCACAAATATATTTGAAACAAGAACAAAGTTTTAAGAATTTGTTTATGTTTTAAATGTAGTTGTGCGAAAGAAAGAGTTCTTTCACATATAGTTAAAAAGGCAGTTAAAAACGTGTCATATGTTTTTTAACATATACAAATAAACAAAAAGATATAGTATATATAAAACAAGGTACACAGTGATGGGAATTAAAAATGTTCAAATGGTGACCGCTGTGAAGAAAAAGTACCAAGTGATTTAAATGGTATTAAAAATTTTGTGTATAAAGAGTGTCTCAGAAACAATGCACTGTTCATTTTAAAATAAGCACACGTATTTTTTGAGAGTTGTGATTTGTTTATTGGATTGTAAAGAAGGCATGATCCGATTAAGAATAGAATAAAATATCCGTCCATTGGCCCCCAAAGCTCTGATGACAGGCCATTGCTCTTTTCATGAAATTTTTCATGACCTTTTCACGGAAATATGGCTGTATCTCACCGATGGTACAATGGATCTCGGATTTGATTTCTGAAATTGTTTCTGGTTTATTCGCATAAGCCTGAGATTCCACAAACCCCCAAAGAAAATAATCACACGACGTTCAATCGCGTGATCTTGGTGGCCAATTTACATCAAAATTTCTTGAGATAGTTTGTTCTGGAAATCGTTGCTGCAATAAATCGATATGGCCCGTATGTCAGGTGGCGCTGTCTTGCTGAATCTACATGTCGTCCAGATCAATGCCGTCCAGATGAGCCCACAATAACTCCGTTATCATATTCCTGAAACGAATGCCGTGCACAGAACGATTCCAAATTGATGTTTTCGGATTTTCGACGACACCCTCGCTTACAGCAGCAATGTTTTGAAGAGACCGACCGGTACGTTGACGCACAGGAGTCCGTCCCTCTGTCCGTAACTGACCCAGTTTCTTCAAATTTTTTGACCACTCTTCGAATAGTTGACACATTAGGTGCATTTTCTCGACTGAAAATTCTTCGAAGTTTGCAAGCGGTCTCAGCATGACTTTCCAATTTGTATAATAAGTTTTCATAACGCGTTGTTCTTTCGTAAAGTGCTCCAATTTTAATAATCGAAATAAAAAAATGTGACAGATGACAAATTTCAGATTTGCACTTGCACAAATAATATTACACTAAATTTAAAAAGTTCACAAAGTTATGTTATTTTGTAAATGTGCATACACAAAACAACGTTTTGTTACCATTTAAAAAAGTCTTTCAAATCTCAAAATTTTTATTTTTCCACACTACACGTTACATTCATATCTGCCTGCTGTAAAAATATCTTGCTATTTTGTCTACTTTTCGGTAATAAAACGGTTGGTTTTAAAATTTATTTCCATATGCATGTTAAATTAAAAATAGTTTTGCTTCTTCTGAAAATGTTTAAATTTTGAGTTAATACCCTCTTGTTGATTAAGTGCGATACGTATATTTGTATATATCGTCACCTAAAATGCAAAAGGGCGTAACAACAAAAAAATTCGATATAGAGTTTTTGATTGATTTTAGTTCGTTTTATTAAACCACATGTTCACAAAAAATGTTAGATACCTGCGATTAAAAATTGCGACTTCATTAAAGAAATTCAAACGCCAAGTACACCTTGTTGTTATTCATTTTTTAAAGTTTTTTTGCTTCTCCTGTAAAAAAAAAATTTTTTTGTTACGCCCCTTTGCATTTTAGGTGATGATATGGGAATATGTTGTATTGTAAGTTGTTTTGTCTAAAGTCCATAGATAAACAAAAAAAAGTACCAAGCAAAAGAGCGAAAATGCCTGCATTCAATATAACATGCAAGCAGCCCATCACTGCTTTACAACTATCACGTAACAGCGGCATACCAATCTATTTCATGCAGATCAAAACGTTCCTTTAGCGTGGCATTTAAATTCGCTAAGCATTTGCATTATTTGCAAATAAAAAAACGGACCTGACGTTACGTTTGGGGACTTGGACGTACCTTAAGGAAACATTGCGGTTACATGAGGGCAACTAATTTAGGGCTCATAGCAGTTATTGATGGAAAATGAAAAATATTCAGTAACAGAATGATTTATTTTCGTCTAAAGGAATAACTTCTCTAGTAACACTAACTATGTATTATTAACACTTTCAAGACAAAGTGATTTGTAACAGGCAATTTCTCGAAATTGTGCATTAATTTCAATGTATTTACATTTATAAATTTCAAAATCATTTTATTCAAGAACTTTTATACAATTCCTGTTTTATATAATTCATACAATTTTACTATTGTTTGTTCTACCGGTTACACATTTTTTATTGCCTTGTGCTTGCAACAATAGCACTTTGAGTTTGTTATTTCAAACAAAGACAGTTACAACAAATCAAAAATCTCACTACACATAACACGTTGCTCGCCTTCGAGTGACTCAATAAATACAATTTCTTTAGAATTTATATGAAGATGACTGGATAATTTGGAATTGTGAAATTTTATTTAAAATAAAAACGTTCTATTTCATTAATTTTTTAATTTATTCTGGAATTTCTTAAAGTTTGCGGTCAATTAGTTTTAATAACTGATATAAAATTGCAATGTTTTGAATAATATAAGTGCATGGCTATTAATCAATAAATAAATCATTATTTTTTATACCCTCCACCACCACTGTGGTGAATGAGGGTATGCTAAGTTTGTCATTCCGTGTGAAACTTTTTTATAATCCATCTAAGATCCCATAAAATATATATATTCTGGCTCCTTGAGTAATTCTAAGTCGATTTAGCCATGTCCATCTGTCTGTCCGTCTGTTGAAAAGGAACAAACTTGGTCTCAAATTGCTTGTAGTTATCCTAAGCAGTTTGGGATTGTAGTCCAGCCACATCGGTTCAGTAGGATCAGAACTATGAATCAAAACAACGCTAATCAATAACGCTATCATACTAAAATTTGGTACGTCACAGTTTTATAGGACCAGAAATCACACTCTAAAATTTTTTGAAGATCGGTCCATAATTTGCACTAGGCCCCATATTAACCCTACTCCTGGCAAACCGTTAAGTACGCCTAAAACCGTAATAAATAATGCTATCAAACTGACGTCACAGTTTTATAGGACGAGAAATCAAACTGCCAAATTTCGTGAAGATTGGTCCATAATTTACCCAAGGCCTCATATAAACCCTACTCTCGGAAAACAGTTTATTGCGCCCAAAGCCAAAAAAAAGCCCACTGTGGGAAAATAATTGAATTCGCCTAAAACCATCGCAGATATAGATATTGCGGTAAAATTTCTTACATAAATTCATATGGCCAGAAAAAATAACATGCAAAGTTGTGAAATTTACTGTTAACGCTAAAACTAATTACACTGCTGTATTGAAATTTATTCTAATTTATTTTTTGTAATACAAGAAATCAGTCTTCAGAATTTTAGGATGATTGGTCCATAATTTACCATAGGTCCAATACAAATTACCCTCCTAAAAATCATTTTAGTTCGGGTAAAGCTGTTACGAATCATAATATTTTACTCAAGCTAGTTCAAAGTTCTTACAAGAAACGCATAAAATTTTCTTATTGTCGGTCAATAATTTAATTCAGGTTTAACCCGCAACTAATTTTAATGCAGGCCTTTTTGTGAAGGTTAGTTAATAATACATATGCATTTATCATATAGAGCCCACTCCTGTGGAGGGTATAAAAGATTCGGCACAGCCGAATATAGCACTCTAACTTAACAATTTTTATATATTTTAATCTTATTTTTAGTTACCACGTCGTTTAAAGTATTGTAACTTTTCTATTCTATTCGTAATAAATTAGCACTAAAATAACTACTTATTTTTTGAAGCCAGAATTGAATTAGGCCAAGTGTACACAGAAAAACAACTAAAATTTATTTAAGTTAAAAAATTTGTAATATTAATTTAAAAATTAATAAAATTTGCACCAGTTAACAAATATAAAGTATCAATTTAATATTTTTTGATACTAACAACATTTTCTGCATTAATGTTGTAGATATAAGTAAACGCTTAATTCACCTGATTAAATATTTAATTAAAACTGATTTTATTTTTGATTAATGGTTAAATTAAAAAAAACATGGCGGGAATTTTTCTGTGTAGATACCTTCGACTAAAAGGTGGCGTTTTCCATCCTGGTTCTATAGTATCGATCGAAAAAAATGGGAAAATTTTGGACCAACTTCCCATCCACGTATACAAAATTTTTTATTGGAAAACCACCAACCACAAAGCCCACACATAAACAAATAAAAATTAATTTCAATTTTAACATTTTTAATATTAATTAATAAATAAATTAAATTTGCACCAGTAAACAACATATTAATAGTATCAATTAAACGCTTAATTAACTTGATTAAACATTTAATTCACTTGATTAAATTTTTAATTAAAACTGCTTTAATTTTTGATGATTGCTTTAGTTGGTAAAAAATTTTTGGAGAATTGTTTCTGTGCAACAATGTCAAGATAAAAAAAAGTATGAATTTGGGTCTGGTGGTTTGTTTGGGAGATTTTTCACAACTTCTTCTCTTTAAACGAATCAATTGTGGCTCATGGAATATTCTGACTAGAATTTTGTATGTAATAACAGAAATCATCCTTCTGATCCTTTTCTATATCCACATCGTTACCTTAATATAGAAAGGCCCTGACTCGCTTTTCTACATAGAGTTTTTTGCATATTTCGATAGATGATCCTCTAATACACCATTGGTAACAAAAAATGTATGCGCTCCGACTGAAAATAACAAAAATATTAGCAATTGAAAACCCCCTGAATCATTTTATTATTATTTTTTTTCTTGCATGATGTAACATATATCGAAAAATAGTAGACGTTGATTTATTTACATTTTAAAAATATGCTTTGCTTGTTTTTGAGAGAAAAATAAAATTTTTAATTGAATCCAGCAAGCTGGAAAAATTTTGTTAACATCGTCATTATGGCCGAAATATGTATCTGGAGATTGTATTTTGAAGAGAAATATTAAAGGAAATGATTCTGAGTGGCTGCTTAATATAAACAAAAGAAAGGAGGTTGCCAAAAGGAGGTTGCTTACAAGTCAAACGTGAGAACCTTTCTCGTCACGGTACTGAGCAAAATCGCCGCAAGGCACTGCTCAGGATTTACAGAGTGCGTACAAAAAGAAACATTTAAACTGTTTTGGCAGATGTCCTGGAATCAAAAGCCTTTATATGGATGTGCTAGAAGCTAAAAGGACTCCACTTTTCGAAAATTTCTCAGTTTTGTTATATTACTATGTAATTAGTTGTGAGCTCTTTGAAAATTATGATGTTCTTCTGTTATTTTAATATTTCCCATTACAAAATATTTAAATATTTTCATTAAAAAATATGACAAATTGTTCTCTAAAAAATATGGAAAATTGACAGAGTTTGAATCTTACTTGATATTTTTTTTCAGAAGCTACCAGCCAGGTAATAGGAAAATATATGTAAACTAATTTAGGCCATTATATATTGCTATAATATGATAAACTACGCTTTGCGTGTTTGGCAACATCCATTTTGTACCATCTTAAATTTTGGAAAACAATTTTTCAAGCGATACGAATTTACTCTAATTTGCATTTTGTGGAGTTTGGCCGTTTAGCTTCTGACATATCCATATGATGCCAGACTTGTCAGTTTCACAGATAAAAAAATTATTCAGAAAGCTGATTATAAGTATGTCCCAACATTGGGATTGAACGAGAAGATGGGCCGTAATTGGATTAATAAAAGCGAAAATCACGGGACACAAATGGATTAGCACTATTGTAGAAAGAGAACTAAAAAGTTGTATCTAGAAACGAGTTTTGCCTCCTGGAGGTTTTTTTATCTGTTAAATTAGTGCCCCAACTAAACGCCAGTGCAATGAATTAAATAATGGACGCACTTACAATATCTTAATAAATTTATTCCTTCCGATTGCTATAATTCTTATGATAATTTACCTTACACCATTATTTAAGTTGTTTTTTTAATACATAATTTTGCATTAAAAGATTTTGATTTTGTTGATTAATTACCTTTTTTATTTTTGATAAAATTACTGAAATTTATTGTTGGAGCATAAGATGTTTCTATGCACATTTCACTGGCTGCTTAGGCCAATTCATCAGGAAACGTTTTTTCCAAAAAAAATTTTTGTAATTGAAACACATCTTTTTATTTCACTTTCTATTTTTCATTTATCCTTATTTGTTTTGTTTAAATAAAATAATTTAAACATGTAGAATTGTTGTTGGGAATTGTCAATATTTATTTAAATAAATTAACACATTGTTTGAAATGGCAAAGTTTTTTGATCACTTTTTTAATTAAAACTTAAAATATCATTTATTGAAAATATTTTTCCAAAATTTTAAAATTTTTAGTAATCAATATATGTAATCATTTTGGTAATAGGTGCAAAATCAACAACTTGTTTGCTTGATATTATGAATTTGGAAAGTTAAAATTACAAGATAGGGCCTATTCGGAAATGCATCACTGCGCTGCATCTGATGCGCATCTGTGATTAGTTTGCGATGCACATGCAAATCAGCTTGGCATCAGCTTGTTTGCTGCGCAGTTTGATTATATTATTGAACACAACATGCATCAGATAGGATGCCCCGGTAGGCTAGTTGGTAGTGAGATAGTCTATTACAGCCGGGGTTGCGGGTTCGATTCCCGCTAGACTCTGGTTTCATTCCTGCAGACAAGCGTAGAGCTTCGCGGGATTAGTATAGGAAAAAAAAATCTAAATTGTTTATCAAACTCGCTAGGAAATAAAAGAAAAGGCTCTGTAGAATTTTAAAAAATATTCAGTTCCCCAGAACAAAAAAAAAAGATGCAGCGCAGTGATGCATTTCCAAACAGGTCCATATTCTCAACTTCTGCGGAGATAGAAAATCCCTTCAAACCAATGTGCGATACGACAGAACTCATTTGAAAACTTAAGTATTTCTGCACCAAGCGGATCTCCATCTCTAGTAATATTAGATCTAAGGTAATATTAGATCTAAGCAGAGCCTTATCCTCCTCGGATTTCCTTATAATTTGTTCACAAACGCTGCAAAGGCCATTTTTAGAGTATCACACAGAAAAAAAATTTCTCTAATCTCCAAATTCATAGAATCAAGCAAACCATTTGTTGATTAAAAATTGTAAAAATGTAAGTATTTTTTTTCAATAAATGATATTTTTAATTCAAATTAAAAAATGATCACAAATATTTTACGTTTTAAGCAATGCGCTAATTGATTTAATTAAATATACAGTCATGTCACAAATTCCGATCGGAATGGTTTTAATTCCGTATGTTCAATTCCGATCGATTTATTTTTAGCTTCTTCAGATTCCGATCGATTTTGCTAAATATGTTTTTCTTATAACAACTCTGGTTTTACAATTGGATATGGCAACTTTACATAAAAACTATATGATTTTTGTGTTAAGTATGGCAATGTTCAGCGTAGAAATGAAAAAAGTGGTTTGTGAGGAAAAAAAAGGTGGCAACGCAACGGTAAAGAATTTATTATGTTTTTAATAAAATGAATATAAAGTAAAATAAATAAATCAAAAGAGTGTTATTTCTTCAATCTATATCATAAAAAACATTTATTTATCCATAAAAAATAGTTTTAAGTAGTTTTTTCTGTTATAAAATACTGAAACAATCAATTCCACTTAGAAAACCAAAAGTGGTTTCATTCCGAAAAAATTTTTTGTTTTTCGTTTTCTGAAGAAGCAAAATACGGAATTAAAACCACTTTCGATCGGAATGGAATTCTATGACAGGCCTGATAGCTCGGGTTTTGACAATTCCCAACAACAGTTCTACAAGTTAAAACTTTTTTATTTTAAACGAAAAAATCAATTAGGACTTTTTGTTATTCAATTAATATTTTAATTTATTTTAAAACAACTAAAATATTAATAAAATCTAAATTATCAGGTATGTGATGGAAATCGATTTGGAAAACGAAACGATTTGAAAACGAAAATATCGTTTTTAGAATCTTTTCAAATTGATGTCTTATACATATATTTCTCTCATTTCCAGTCGCTTTTCTTTTAAATTGTGTATTACATGAGTTTATTGTACCGTATTTTGAACAAAAACTTAAGATTATAATTCAAAAATTGATTTTTAAATCGCTCGAAATTCATCACACCTTTTGAAAAAAGTTCGTTTTGAAATCAATCGATTTTCATCACATACCCGAATATTTTAATTTTCTTTCATCTAAAAAAATAATTGATTCAATTATCACATTAATTAAATTTAAATACTTTTTAAACAATTTTTTTAATTGATAAAAAACTACTGATAATTATATCTGTGCAGAACTTTTACTAAGTGCAGTGGTGACTTACACAATTTCAGAATGCATAGTCAGCAGCTCAGTAAGACTTTTTTTTCGATATTTATGTCGATTGTCTTTAAAATATTCTAAGATTTTCAGATATACAATAGATTTCAAGTTTTTGGCATCTGAACTATTATCTATCTAAGTTTATTCATTTGTTATATTTTCTTATAATGTTCGAAGACTGTTAAAGCCCTTATGACACTACATTTTTTATTCATTGAATTGATATAGAATTGATGGAAAGAAACAGTAAATGTTGGAAAGAGAAAACTATAAAAAATGTAAACAGAAATTTTTTTTTTAGTTTTTCTTTTGTTTTGATTTTATTCATTTTATTAAATGTTGTCAACTTTTCGTTTATAGGAAACATAAAAACAAAACAAACAAAAAGGGGTTAATCGCTGAATTTCCACATTAACCGCTGATTCAGCAACACTTTTAATATTTCAAACTTGAAATGTCAATTTTAAGTTGAACAATTTTACATTGTTTTTGACATAACTTCATTTTTTATCGATAAGTTTAGTAAAATTTTTGACAGTTTGCTATTTATCTTAATACAGCTGAACTCTTTGCACTTGGTAAATTTTTCTATTACATTATCTTTGCACTGTTCACCAAAACTAGAACAATGCATTAAAAATGTAGTGTCATAAGGCCTTAACTAGCAGAATACCGTCAGGCAATATAGCAGTGGCCTTGCTTTGGGATTTTGTAGCCTCTTCGAAGTTACCCAAAATTTTCAGCAAAATGATTTTTATTCTCACAAACAACATTAGAAAGAAGCATGCAAATCTACGAAATTCGCAGGTTTTTGTACTACAAATACATAAAAAAGACTTAGCAATGAGAACGTTTCACTTCTATGTTGCAAAGCAAAACGGCCAAAGCTGGAGGTACACAAAACGCGTTCAATTCGATGATGCGTTCAAGCATCTGACAAAAAATTAGAATCAGTGCAAAATTTTATTCACCAGTTACACATCAAAGGCGCATAATGCATATACGAATAGAACGCGTTAAGTGGAACTACTTTCCACATTTGCATGCGTATTAAAAAAGGCCAAGAAAGTATCAAACGCATAGAACGCGTGGTGTGGACCTCCGGCTTAAAAATTAAAAGAAACAATTTATTATTCTGTTTTGTTTAAAAGATCTGCTTTGAAATGTGTTATTTCATTTAGTTCTTATGCAAAAATAAGTATTGAAAATTAAATTGTTTTTTCAACAAAACTCTTAAAAAAGTATCGGCGTATCGACAGTAAAATATCGTCGATACCGATATATCGGCAAACCTGAAATATATCCGATATATCGATATTCGTTACATCCCAAGTTATAACAATAATAAAATAAAAAAATTATTAAATGTTGGTAAATTTTAAACGTGGATGTTGTTATATTTTACGTGACGTTACAATTCGCCACAGTGTCACGTCACGTAATTATATATGTACGTAATTATATACAAATGCTTTTGTTTATAATTTTTGTTCGTTTTGATTTAATACCTATACATACAACCATTCTTAACTTAGATATTCATCTTCAGATTACAGATAAAGATTCATAGAGTTTCTCGAGGACATCACTTTTTTTTTTTGTTGTAAGTTTAAATAATTTGGTAATCACCTTTTTATTAAATGCAAATAAAACAATTTTTTATTTAAATCCAAATTGAAATTATTTATAAAATGGATTTTTATTTGATTTTAATAAAATTATTTGTTAAGTTATTTAATGCCAGATAAACATTTTTTTAATCCTCTATTCGTTAAAGCTCAACTTTACTGCAAATCATAAATATCTTATACTTTAAAACATTTCTGTTGTAAAGTATAAACAAAAAATTAAATTGATTACTAATTTACAAAAAAAATCTCGAATATACAGTTCGCAATATCTGAAATTTACAGTTTTTTAAGTGACATAGACATTTCTAAATAATTTTCCTAATTAAAAAGTTACGATAACATAAAAAGTTAATGCGAATTTGTTAATATTACGATAAATTAGTATTGGCGAATATCTATAGTATTTCCTTTAAAAATTGAGCCTGAATTTTTCAAAAATTTTTTCAATTCAGCAGCCCCAAAAACCATATAGATTTTGTCCAGCTAAATTCGGGATTCGTCCCTCTGTGTGGCGATTGAATGCCTGCACGTAGAGAAAAAATATTTCATAGGATCTCGGCTAACAAATCTATTTTTAAGGAAAGCTTGTCTAACATATCATAGGCAAAGTTAACCATATTATTGTCACAAACATCCATATTATGGTTGAATCCGACTCCCATGGAAACCACATCCATATGATGATTGCCTTCTATCATTTTAAGGAAAATAGTAAAATTAACATGTTTTTAACAAATTAAAGTTTGGTTGTATATTAATCATAACATGTTTCTCCTTAAACATGGTGTGTGAGAGACGTCAACTACTTATAAAAACATTTTGTATGGCCTTCACAGCAAATCTTAAGTCCGCCTAAAAAGTATTCAGTGAATTTGAAAAAAATACTCTTTTCTTATGTTAAGTGAAGACTAAATTCCTGACGAAATATCTTAATCATATAGGAAAAATTCAGTATAATTGTACCTCTTTTAGTGAACATCTTAAAATAGAAAAAACCGCTGTAGTCTCCATGGCACATTTTTTTCAACAAAAAACTAACATACTGATGAGACAACAGTAGGACGGTGGCGCTTCTAGAGTTAACAAACATTTAAAAACCTTATCTTTGTTAATTGATTTGTGAAAAATTATCTCTGCATTTAAAAAATAATCCCAACTGTCATAAAACAAAAAAAAATTATTACAACTTTTTCCCCAACATGTTAATTAACAAAACAAACATATCATGAAAAAAAATTATTAATGTCAACGAGGCGGTAAAAATAAATGAACATTTTAATTATTTTAAATTTTTTGTTAATTTTTTTTCGCAGGCGAGTTCAGTGAACTCAAGCGTAAGCTCGAATGTGTAAATGTTTAAAACGATTTTACACAAAACCATAAATGCAAGTCTAAATGAAATTTATTTGTCAATTCCATAATTGATTCATATCAATATGACAAAAACAAAAAAAATTATAACTGAAAATAAAAGCAAAAAGCAACCAATTTGATATAATTGTATTTAAACTGCGAAAGCTTCCTATTTGTTTAAATCAGAGATGGAAAAGAATTAGTTAATTGAAATTGCTGCACAGAACAACAATCTAGGAGCAAATGACGGCATTCGATAGCGATAGAGATTTCCATTTAAATTGTATTGTAATTTAGGTCGATATCGAATGCCCTAATTTTTCCCCTGGTAAGTTTTATAATTAACACAATAATTTGCGTTTTGGAATCAACTATAAGTATAAATCAAGTGTAATTCCAGTCCTGTTTTCCATTTTCAAGCCTTGAATTATACTTGAATTACAGTGGAATTCAATAGCATACTCCAGCAAAACGGGTACTGGAAATCCAGTCAAACTCAACAATGTAAATACAGTTAAATTCAAGCATTGAATTACAGTGAAATTCCAGTCTCAAACACGTAATAATTATACTTGAATTCAAGTATTGAAGCCAAGTATAAATCAAACCTATAATACCAATATAAATCAAGCCTACAATTTCGATGGAAACCATATTAATTTTTTTAACATGGCGTAAAGAAAAAAATGGTATGTATATGAAATTCCTAATCATCATCTTCATTTTAAGATTAATTTACACTTAGTAAATTAATGGTTTCATTTTTTTTCGAAAGTTTAAAATCCTTTCGGTACACAGAAATATTTACAAATATTTGTTTACTAATATTTTTTTTTTGATAGCTTAAGCAATACAAAAGTAAAAAAATTGTTTCAAACATTTTTGTATGAACTGGAATTCTACTTGAAAATAGTGCATAAATTAAAGCAAGATTCCAGCAATATTTAGAGCACTTGAATTTTTAAAATTTCAGTGCTTATTGGGTAAATATTTTTAAAAATGTAATAAAAACATAATAAATATATAACTTATAAAAATAAATAAATTAAAAAAAAATAATTCTCACATTCTATTTGTTAAAAAATATAAAATAAATTCGCTTAAAAGAGTTTCAATACATTTTTCCTCTGTTTTCATGTATATTTTCCTTTAAATTGTTAATGATATATATTATGATATATATTATGTTTTTTGATCAAAACAAAGTTTAAGAAATTGATTTTAAACCGCTCGAAAGTGATAAATTTCTTTCGTTTTGAAATCTATAGATTTTCATCACATACCTGAATATTCTTAAAAAAAAAATAATACTCAGTTTTTTTAAATTTTATTAAATATCATGAATAAAAATATTCATTTTGAACAGCTATTGTTATGCACATAATAAAGAAAATATGAAATTTTACGCTAAAAACGTAGCGTGTTTTTCTTGAGGTTTAGTACGAGTTTTGGTCGAAAAAAAAATATTTTACCCGTTATTTTAAAGGTTGTTTAAGAAGGTATGTACAAAATTGTACGCTTAAAACTAGAGATGAGCGATATTTCTGTACCTGTGATTAAATCACTGTTACTGAAAAATCACGAATCACAGTTGTGACCAAATTTGTCAAGTAACAGGTACTTTCTAAGTCGTTCTTTTTGTATTTTGTTACATATACAAATTTATAATATTTCACTATTTGTGTGGGTAATAGCGTTTTTAGAATGAAATGTAGAATGATATTGCTGTTCCTTTCATTCTCTCTTCTATCTTATTAGAATTTTGTTATGCCAAAATTTATTTGTTCAAGTATGTATGTATATGAAAGTAAACAGATTTGAAAGCTCTTACAATTTGTTGTTGTTTCTTTGAAAAGTGCTTACAAAAGCTGTTGCAAAAGCTCGCGCATTGTACATATAGCTTGGCCGCAATTGCTATAATAGAACAGATAACTGATAAACCGTGATCACAATCACAGTTTAAAGGAGCAGTGATTTTTAAATCACATTCACTAGTCACGATGATCTTTAAAAATCACGGGATCGCTCATCTCTACTTAAAACGATGGCGACATAATTTTTTTAGAAAAAAAAAAATTTTTTTTTTTTGGGGTTTCAGGCGAGTTTTTGTCGAAACCCCATTTTTTGATTTTTTACTCTTTTTGTTATTTTTAAGGATCCAAAAATTATTTTATGTTTTTGTATCATTTCTTAAGAAATTCGCACGTTAAGGTGATATCAGTTTTTCGAAAAAAAAATAATAATTTTGAACGAGTTTCGGTCGAAAAATTGATTTCTTTCACAAAAAAGAATAAGAAAAAAATATTGCCATCGTTTTAAGCGTACAATTTTACCTTGGATAACAATTTTTTTTAACATATCTACTAAAAAAAAAACCTTAAAAACTAACGCGTAAAAAAATTGTTCGACAAAAACTCGTCCAAAACCTCAAGAAAAACAATTTTTTTGGAAAAACTGCTATCCCCATTTAAGCGTATACTTTCACCTTGGAGAGGTAATATAAAAAAAAATATTTATTACCAACTAAAAAATCCTTAAAGAAAAGGCAAATATTGGCGTGTATTGTGTTGTTTAATTTCCGCACAAGAATACAATAGTTATTGGTACATTTTTTGTTATTTTTATTGACGCGCGGTTGCATATCAAGCCGCATCAGGGTTGCATTTTATTGGAAAAAGTAAGAACAATATTGTTCATGAGGGAGCCATTTAATTGTGCAGTCACACGATTGGGGTATTAAAAAGTGTAACATTTTTGCATTGCGGCAATCGTGTGATTCCAGCTTAAGTTTTGTTTTAAATATATTATCATTTCAAAGATCTGCATCATACAAGTTCTCTTCAGTTTATATTTTTGTAGGTAAAAATTTCCTTTTTAGAGGCGCAAAACCCAAATACCTTTTCACCGTATAATAAGTGTACTCGACCCTTCGACGGGTAGTGTTGCGTTCCATAAGTTAAATGTTGAGTTCTTTCGAGAGAACACTCCATATGTACTAAATTCGGGATCCAGTCATGAGAGATTCCACTGTTTAGCTTTCTAATTGTCGAAAATACATAGTGAGAACATTCTATATTGATCGCGGAAATAGCCCCTGTGAACAAATTCCTTCAAGTCCATGTATTCAAAGATCTTTATTACAACTTTTTTTAAAACACTATCACAATTTAAAACTACACTATAATAAATTTATATTCTTCAATGGCAGACCGACTGTTTTCAGTCAGTTTCTGCCTGTTGAACGGCAGCTGACAACGGCAAGGCATGTCTGTGTGTTTCTGTCGTCATAATAATAGTTGGTGTTTTATTTTTCTATTTGTTGTTTGTTATACCCACACCATCATACGTGAAGAGTGTATTATGCGTTTGTGGTGATGTGTGTAACACATAAAAATATTAGTTTTTCTTAGTATACCAATCGCCTCAAAATCGTTTCTAAATCAAACTAACGATGTTGGCTGGTTGTCTGTTCATGTAAGTCTTTTGCGTAAAGTTCAGGTTTTGGAAATAATTTGATGAATCTTGGTACATATGTATGTATGTTGAAACTGTTATAAGGACGACGAAGCCTTTTGAAAACTGTGAGAATCGGTCTATAATTTCAAATAGCTCGCATAAAAACTTTTTCCTTAATATAGTCGTTGTGGCGAGAAACCATCTTATTATGTCGGTATTTAGATTAAATTTGGCCCAAAAATATTTTATTGCAACCAAATTTTATTGGAATTGCCTTTCCCGAAAAAAGCTTTTAATGCCATAACTTCTTTCTAAATGTTAAAAATTAAAATTTAACGGCAACTTCTATAACAGCTTTAATAAGCATGTCAATGTAATGCTGGTAGGTCAGAAGTGACCATAGGTCTGATTTAACCTCCACCCTAAAATCACTTAGTGACGAACAAAACTCATTTAAGTATGTAGATAGATGTATTAATCTGCAGGTTGGCTCAAAATGACCGAAGGAGTTTGAGTTCATCATAACTTTTTATTTAAGATATAAAAAAATTTAAGATATAACAATCCAGTAGGCAAAACTGCCTCCGACGACATTGTCATCAACGATTTATGCACATGTCCTCTATCACTTACAATTTCTGGAAGACAATTTTGAGGAAAATGTCGTGGACGATAAAATACTCGACATTGTCTAGTGCACTAACTTATAAAGACATGACCGACATTGTCTTTCAAGTTGCCTTTTGTATAAATCCTATCCACAAAAACATGACCGACATTGTCTTGTAAGCTGTCCTTCATCATTTGTGTACGACATGCTGAGCGACATTGTCTTTCTTTGTGTCGTGCACGATTTACGCGTCACTTGTTTGAAAATGCCATCGACGATTTGCATTAGTTGTCCCTTACGTGTCGTGCAGGAATTAACACAGCCAACTGGGAAACAACAAATATATTTGTGGTTTGTTATACCCACACCATCATAAGTGAAGGGGGTAACCACTTAACCTCCTCCCTAAAATCACTTACTGACGAACAACAACAACTCATATTAAGTATGTGACCGAAGGAGTTTGAGTTCATTATAACTTTTTATTAAAGATATTATCATAAAATTTTTTTTTTAATACATGTATTTTAATGTAGAATATTTTTTATTTTAACTATGAAAATTATATCTCGCAAGTGGTGGCCATTTTCTGCTTCGCATAGTCGTTCTCTTTTGAAAAAATTTTCCATAACCTTTCGCAAAACTTCAGGGGGATAATTTTAACAGTCGTGATCGAATACTCTTTCGATTCGAAACAATTTTATTTATAATTCTTTCAGTCGATACTGAACGAATCGAAATTATTTTTTCAGTGTTGTATAGAATTCAATTAATTTCACAACACTGAAAAAATAGTTTTGTTTCGTTCAAAGCTCACAGGTGTTTTGTTGTTGATTTCGTCGCGTATGTTGTTTTTAATTTCCGGATGGTTCTAAACTTATTAATATATATTTTTCCTTTCAAATAACCCCAAAGGAAACACTCTGGAACGGTTAAGTCCCGTGAACGCGAATGCCAGTTAAAATCACCTGTACGCGAAAAAATTCGTTCAACTAAGATTTTACGTAAAAGAGCCATTTTGTACCTCACAGTGTGCGCTGTGTCTCCATCCGGTTAGAATCATACTTGCGGATGCTTTTCCACGGCTAGCCTTGAAACAATTTCCAACATTGTCCTATATCTAAAGCCTATAGTACACGGCATGTAAAAATACACATGCGCATGTGGTTCTGACGTAATTTTGACGTCAATGCAAAGCCACAATAAACATTGCGTGTTGTGTGATGACGTCAAAATTACGTCAGAACCACATGCGCATGTGTCTTTTTACATTCCGTGTACTATAGGCTTAACACCAGTAATGGAAAGGATGACACCGTGTTCATTTTCAAAAAAAAAAATATGGGCCAATTCGTACACGCAAGTGGGTGTAATTGACGCTGTTGAACTAGTCTTGGATTTTCCGTTGCCCATATCCTGCAGTTTTGCATATGAACGAACCCATTTAATTGTAAATGGGCTTCGTCGCTCATAATTATATTATGAATAAAATCATAATTTTCTTCTGCTTTCTTTCGGAAATAAATTGCAAAATCAAGTCGTTGGTAGTAATCTGTCAGTTTTAATTTTTGGATAAGCTCACTGTTGCATTTTGAATTCCCCATGCCTTTTTAACAAAACTAATTTGCCCAGTGGTCGAAATTCAACCATAATTATTTAGGCGAATATGAAGAAACATTCATATAAATATAAATGAATTTACATGTTTCGAGCATTTATTTTTTCCGTCTTAATGGATAGATTTGGCGATGGACTAACTTCCGGTCCACATGTTATCTTCCACTCAAGTCCGTGAATGTTTAATTTAATTTTATAAGTTCAATAATATAAAAAAATTAGAAAGTACCACTCGAAAAACAAAAAAGTACCACACAGTTTATTAATAAAAAATTCAGAAACACACAGTAAAAGAACGAAAAAGTGCCTCAAATATCCTTGCATGTTTAATTTTATGTTTCTAGGTTCAATACAAACGGATATTCAAAAAGTACCAGTTGAAGAACAAAAAAGAATCAAAAAGTTCCTTCTTACAGATTCTCATCTACTTCGGACATTTTTTGTTTAATTTAATATCTTTAGGTCCAATATTAACGAAAATTAAAAAATTTAAAATTAAGTAACATACAAAATAAACAAATACAGTGCTGTAATTTTTGGTACTTTTTAACTTGAAGTATTGGCGAAAAAACAATGCGTGATCTCATAAACGCAGTATTGCAAAGCATAACTAAAAACAAATGCGTTGACAAGGCTTCACAAATAAAAACAATGCACAAATTTCGCAAGCATTTCACAATAATGCCCCCAAGGCCTTATCTATAGAAAAGTTTTAGAGTTTATGAAGCTATTCCTTTTAGTGTTGCATTGCAATACTGCGTTTATGAAGTCAGCCAATATATTGGGTGGTATTATTGATTCCGTTCCGCGATTGCGGAATGCAATTTTTGTGCGGAAGCAAAATTTGCAATTATACATTCCGCTTGTACGGTATCCTTCCGTTGTTGCGGTATCATCTCTATCAATGCGGCATTGCCAGCCATATTATTGATACCACAATATATTTATTTTTCGCATTTTGCTTACGTTTTACAGCGAGAAGCTAACGGAAGTACTGAAAATGTAAGAAACACAAAATTTAAACTATGCCAGTGTTTAACGCTGTTTTTAGTAAAATTTTGCTAGAGTGCATTAATTTTTCTTGTATTGTATTTGGGTAACTCCTTTCTGTAACAAAGTCTCACACAAGCAGAAAGTTTATCTTTGGCAGAAAGAGCTCCTTGTCGGATACTTCCGGAGCTTGCCTAGAGAGTGCAAACAAAATATATTTTAATGCTGCATTATTTAATCGAAAGTTGTGAACAATTAAACAAAATATTAAATGCCGTAAACATGTATTAAATTTCTTATTCCAACTTACTCCCTATCATTCATTCATATCATTACATCTTCAGATTTATATTTAAAAACCCTTCTTTCTACCCGTAGGTTTAAGCAATCGTCTTCTCTGCTTTCTTCAAAAATGCTATTGTATCCATACTACAATTTTATATTTTCTACGTTTGTATATTTTACATAAATTTCACTTGTAAAAAAATTATTACTCTCAAAAATTTTAACAACTTTTTTTAAAGGTTTTTTTTTACCAACAGTTGACACAATCACCCCTATTATGAAAGTCGACGGCACCAGAACAGTAATTCTATTTTCTGAGCCGTGATTGACAATAATCGATTACTATTGGCAGTCACTTGATATTTTCTAAGGCGCTTTTAAGTCAACGTCGAGTAGAAATGTCTCTGTTTTAGACGGCAGGAAATTTTGCGACGACTCAAATGAAAGTTTAAGAAATTTACGTCGAGTAGAATTGTCTCTGTTTTAGTCGGCAGGAAATTTTGCGACGACTCAAATGAAAGTTTAAGAAATTTAAGTAGAATGTAAACATATTTATTAAATAAGTTAAAATAAAAATGCAAATTTAAAAGAAGTTATGGACACAAATTATTATTATTAGTAAATTAAACGCGAAAATACGGAAAAGTTTGCTGAAATATCGAAAATTCGCGCAAAATTTGTAATTTAAGACGATTGCCTCAAAAAGCAACAAAATTACGCGAAATTGCGAAAGTTTGCAAAATAGCGAAAATTTTTAATACTTCACATAAGCCATAAAATAATTTAAAAGTCCCTAAAACTATAAGGAATAGCAAAAATTCGGTAAAAACTGCAAAATTAGGGGGAAGTCTTATATTTATTAATAACACTGTGCAAGAAATTGACACTTTTTTTCGTGACAAGCTGGGCACCTGGCGTTTTAACATAATTCGGGTACGCTGAATCCAGTGGTGCCCGCGGTTTTTTAAGATTGGCTCTGTTTTTCGAGATATACCGTTATTTTGAAAATGGAGGAGGTTGCACAACATACATACATTCGCGTAACTCAAAAACGGTTTAGATAATTGAAAAAAAAACCGAAATTCCGCAATAAAATTTCCCTTAAGAAAAGTAAAACCTCTTTCTAATATCCGCAGTCGTTTTAGAAACATAATTTTTTTTTTTTTTGGAAAAAAAAATAATTTTTTTAACAAAATTTCGAAATTTTTGTTTTTTAAAAATTCATAAAAAATTGGAAAATGTGTATTTTCGAAATAACGGTATATCTCGAACCAGAGCCAATCTTAAAAAACCGCGGGCACCACTGGATTCAGCGTACCCGAATTATGTTAAAACGCTATGTGCCCGGCTTGTCTGTTTTTTCAACTACCATAGTGTAATCGTTTAAGCTATAAAGAATCAGAAAACTTCCAGTTAAAAATAGCTCTTATCGCAAACATGAAAAAAAATCAAAATCGGAAATCAACTCTAAAATTATTTTGAAATCGCTAAATCGGTAAAAAAAAACTAAATGTCGGAAAATATCATTAATAGCGTTAAAAATTAGCTTTAATGATGATGAACAAAAATAATAGAAAAAAATTAGAGATGGGTTTTTTTTTTGTCAGATTTTCGATAACTAGTCGACGTAGACACAACTCAAATAAACAGCAAATAAAAATTAATGTCGACGTGGTCAACGACTTACATAATAGGGGTGAATATCAGAGATTTTAAAAAGGTTTGCGGAAAGCTTACACCGCAGGAATGAATAATTGCAATTTGCATATCGATCGATATTTCTGTCGTCACAAGCAATAACCGCCTAAGTCTTATGTCTAAGCCTAGGACTTAGAAGGTTATTGCTTGTGACCACAGATTTATTTCCGTTAAACTTTGTTTTCCTCGCGGAATCAATAATACCACCCATTATTACATGGAAAAATAATATTACATGGATCTTAAGTTCATGTAAGTATATTATGGCCAACTAATGTGTTGTTTCCATGTGACAGGCAATTGATTGTGTAGTAAAATATATATGAAAAGTACTCAAAAAACTGAGTTATTTTCATACAAATTTTACTACACAATCAATTGCCTGTCACCTGGAAACAGCACATGAGTCTTTTTTAATTATGATAGTTTTGATTATGCATTGGCAGACTTTTCGTTAATTTTTGACAGTAGCTTAAACAACCTTATGCACATTATGGTTGGGCCTTTATATGAGTGTTAACCTCATAACGTAATTTTGTTTCGGCGTGTCCATGATCACCCATGGGTCCCTTATATGGTATACTCTCGACAATTTTGCTGTTAGCCCTACACTATCATGTGGTCGGGCTAGGCCGACTATATTTTTGTATTAATTTATTTACAAATTAAATGACGATTTGTTTGATTTACATGTTAAGAAAAAGAAAAAATGTGGAGGCGTTTGATGTAGTTGATGTTGAACATTTTTAAAAATTAAGGAATAAAGTTTTGTTTTTTGGTATTTTAAACCAACACGTTGTTTTCTTTGTTACGAACATGTCTGGCGAAGATTTACGCATTGTGCCAAAAGTTTTTTTGTTTTTCTTTTTGTTCGTTTAAACAAAAAAGGGAAGAAACAGTTAACAATATTTTTTTCAAATTGCATGGTATAAATCGATGCGAAGATGTGTGTCGGTGTTACAGGATGAGAATTGCCAAACAGACAACAAAAGATGTTTAAAGATCTACTTACAATAACTTATGAATCATTTTTACAGCACACAAAGAATATTTTTACAACAAGCCTTTTTCCTTTAATGAATAATTCCGCCTCTTTCAATTACAATTACTTTGGTGCTCATTAAATAATAATTTTAGTTTTTTGTCTTCTTTGAATGTAATTTTTTATGTTCGATTTCACCATTATCAAAATCGATTTTATAGTAGAAAAATAAACTTAACAATTATTTCTATTAAACAAATGCAATCATGCTGCAAATTATATGCAGTTAACAAACATTTTGTAAAAAAAAAACAATTAAGGCAAACAAAGAAAAAAAAGATATAAAACATTTTTTAAACTTTGTTCGAAATCTATTTGTTTTTATTCATTTTGTTGAAAATTAGAGAGGTGACCAGTACCGTGGGTCGGTACATGAACAAAATATATTGACCCACTCGAAATAAGTGAATATTTTTAAAACTACAAAAATTATTTTTTGCCGCGCTTCAAAATCCCGAACTTTTCTAGTGAAAAAGTTGCCATTTAAAGTCACAGCGAGAAATTTCGCAAAACGATGTTATTTCAAGAGATTATTTAATTGTATCGGGGGTTTTTTTTAACTGCATGAGAACTATCGATATCGATAACTATAGTTTGACAGCTGAGAATGTCAAACTGTGTTAATATTTATCTTCAGAAAGGTTTGGCAAGTCATCATGAATCAACCCTTCCAAATTGTTGAAATTAACATTAAACAAAAATCTATTCGCAAAGTTCATAGAGCACTGCGTCGTCAACATAATCAGCCTAGTTAGCAAGCAATTCGTGCCAGTGATGCATTTTTTGGGACAAATTGACGATTTAAAAGAGCAAAACTTTTTTAGGAATATATTTGAGTATAAACATGGAATAGAAGACAGATTTGCAATCAAAAGAAAAGAGTTTATTCTTTAGAGGGCCAAATAAACTACACAAGCGGTTTGATAACAGCAACAAAATGGTTGTAGCAATATAACAATTTTGGATTTTTTGTGCAAACATATTTCATACGTTTTTCATATCTTTGTAAAAGCCACTTACAAAACAATACTGTAAATAAAAATATTGTTCGAAACAGTGAGGAAATTAGATTGTAAAATGTACTGAATGATTTAAAGAAGTTAGTTGAGTTTTGACCCTTGAGGGCCAAAATAGATTCGAAAGTACCGCAGGGCCGTCAAACATTCAAAAGTGACATAAATGGCCCAATTGTGCCACATTTTGCATCACTGATTCGTGCAGTTTATGATCGTTTTTGCGGTAATTTTGCTCTTATCGGTTCAAAACCATCTACAAGGCAAAGAAATGTGCGTACCGAAGAGAATTGTGCTGCTGAGTGTTTGGAAGAAGACGCCGAAATGTCGACTCGTTGTCGTTCTAAGCTTGTTGGCCTTTGTACTTCGACTACGATGAGATTTACGTAAGGATCTAGGCTTACGTGCCTATGAAATACACCTCGTGCAAGAATAAAAGTCAAACGGCCATCGTTTGCGTCGCATTTTTGCTGATTGGGCTTATTTTAAATTGGCCCAAGATGAGCATTTATATGAAATAATTGTGTTTAGTGATTAAGCTCATTTCTGGTTAACTACGTCAATAAGTGAAATTGCCATTGTCGGAGCGAAGACAATCCAATCCATTACAATTAACTGTTTGGTGCGGTTTGCACGCTGGCAGAGGCATCATCGGTCCTTCTTTACATCTTAAAACTTTATAAAAACTGTCAACCATTTCATTAAATAAACGATTTGTTTTCGTCACAAATTCAAAAGTTTGAACTGTGCAAAATAAATCACTGTAATATCGCAGCACCAATAGTCTAAAATATACAATTATACTGTAAATTCCGTTAAATCCACTTCGCTAATCATAAGAACCCAGAACATATCTATATACTTTACGAGGTTAGAGATCAGTATAGAAGAAATTACAAAAGGAATGACAAACTTGAATATCGTTACCTAAAACGCAAAAGGCCCTATCTAACATTTTGAAAATTTTACTATTTAAAATTGTAAATTGGTAAATTGCCTTATACTGTTTAAAATTAATTTTTCTTCTATTTTTCTTGTTAAACCTACCAGTGGTTTTGACAAATAACAATGTTGCATATATGTAATACAAACTGTTAGTTATGTCTATTGGCGTTTATCGTATAATATTTTGTAGATAGGACTTTTTGTTTTTTGCTAATAAAATCGCTAAATTTGTTCGAAATATTCCATAATATGTTGAGGACATTTGTGTTGATGCAATACATCAGAATCAATAAAAAGGTCGATTTTTAATTTTTGGTTAGTCTGTTTTACAATCTGTGAAGGGTATAAAAACAATTAAGAAAGTTAAGTCGGCCAAGCCTGACCATGTGATACCGTACACCACTTTTCGGAAGTAGAATTTGTAAAAGAGATATGTTCAAATATGGACCGGTTCCAAAAAAATTTTGTAAGATGAATTAGATGCAATCAAAAAAGTTTGGATCAAATTTAATCTAAATACCAACATAATATGGGCACAAAAACTCTACTCCGAAAAGAAGCTTGAATGGGGGCTTATTATGGACCGATTTCAATATGACTTGTGCCAATTATAGCCTATACACCAAATTACATAAATTTATCTCAAAAGTTGCTACCTTTTCGTAGGATCGACTCAGAAAGTAATTCCGAGTTGCTTGGTATACTTAAAGGTGGATCTAGGACCAATATTTTAAGGTGTTGCAAACATCAGCACAAACGTGTAATAATCTCTCAACTATTGTGGTGTATAAAAGTGCTTTTAGTGTTTCTTTATTCTAAAAATATGTTAAGCTCAATTTAAACATAATTTTTAGTATTTTGCACGAAAATATAATGGCGGGTTTGGTCAACTAAACAAAAACACATTTTTCAGTTTGAACCCCCAATCCCAATAATTGCCTATTTCGGAAAGATTAATAAATAAACTAGCTGTATGGTTCCGGCGCTGCTCCGGATAATTAAATAAAAATTAAAAATTAAATACTGGAGAATTTTGTTAACTTGACCCCTACGGGGTCAAAATTTTATCAGGAAACTTATTTTTGTTTAATAAATATATTTTGTGAATTTCAGCCAAATCGTACAATAAAAAAAAATAATATCCCGACAACAGCGCCACCTATCGGGATTAACCTCAAGAGAAACCTAGCTTCCGACTAAGATAATTTACTCTCCAAGTTTGGTGTCGATCGAACCAGTGGTTCTCGAGTTTTAGGAGCACATACACGGCGCAAATGTTTTTATATATATATACATATATACATATGTAGATAAGTAAGAAACCTTCATTGATATTTCGTAAAATTTTACTTAAATAATACTTTCATACAAATTTTTGATAATTCAATAAATTTTATATTTAAAAAATTCTTAACGCAAGGTGAAGGGATTTACAAAACAACCTCCTTTATACATACATATATGTATATAAACATTTGTATTTTCTATAATAAAAGTGTTTCTAACATTTTCAAATTGTAACGGGACTGGCCACTTTAAAAAGTAAAAAATTTTAAAATAACAAATAACTGTTGCACATTGTCTGCAGTAACCAGGTATAAGATTTTATAACATGTTAATATGTCCATGTCTGATTGTTGATTCATCCACACAAAAAGAAGTCTCTAAGCGTATGTTTTATATGTTGCAATTTGCAATGCAATTTGTTATAAGTTTAAAGACTGAATTTGAAGTGAATTTGTTTTCAGTTTTCAACAGTTTTATTGATCTTTCAAAATAACAAATAATTCGAACTCACACGTGTTTAGTACTCAATTCTTTGGCAGTTGTTGTTGGTTTTTTTAATTTTTTTTTTTTTTTTTTTTTTGTTTTAATAACAATCAACGATCAAAGTGCTCATGAATTAAATTGTTTTTTTTTTTTCTTTGATACTTTTTCATTATTATTTCCTTTTCTTCTTTTTTGTTCGATTAACTCTAATAAGCAACTGTGTACTTTTGTTTATTGCAAACAACATAGAATTGTAGTTTTGTACCAGAAAGAAAGAAAAAAAACACTGCAATTACAATTAAATGGTGTGATGCTTGGATGGATGACTGAATGAAGAAATAATTGTTAATTGTTTTTTTAATTTAGGTAACGAACTTCAATGCATATTTACAATTGCATTAAACATTAAAGGGTCGAATGATATAATGTGAGGTACTGTTAAATTAAAAACTATTATAAGACATTAAAGGCATTCACGTCAATTTTTACCCTTGCAACTGTGCAAAAAAGCATAGTTGCACTTATTTGACATCAGCAACCCATTTTGTTTACACCTTCAATTTTCGGATTTTCCGAAACAATTTTTTAACAACGCACCTTCTTTGTGACAATATAAATTTTTCAATAAACTTGAACCATAGTATATAACTAGTATGCCGACTGGTGAGAACGTTCTCTTTTTTTTATAACTCTCATCACACATATAGGTTCTGTGTGAATTCAACACACTTAAGAACAACGAAAACAAAACAAAATTTGAAATTTTTTAATATAAAATTTTTCACAATATAACACTTCATGTTTAATTTTATGACTTAAACACATAATTAATAATTTTTTTGCAATACATTTTGCTAATTTGCTTTTACAAAATGTTTTTATTTTTCACAAACTAAAAATTTTTAAATAAATTTTTTTGACACTAAATTTTTTCTGTTGTTAATATTATTAAAGCCAGCAGAGTAGCATTTTGTGGTATAAAAATAATATTTAAAATCATTAATTATTTATATATTATCCGATATTGCAGAATAAAAATTTAGCAAACATGGCTTTTAAAAGTTTATAAATGCAGCCAGCATTCAATAAATTGAAAATTTATTGAACTAAGAAAATTTTATTTTGGAAAAAAAAAATGTTGCCACATTCTATACGATTTTATGCAACTATGTTTAGTGGTGGAAATAGTTTTATACACCAATACATTTGAAAAAAATCTTACTAATACAAACATAAAAATGTACCACTGACAGTTGAGTTATGTACCTGTCAAAGAGTCGGCATACTAGTTATATACTATGACTTGAACCGTAGTTTGTTGAAAAATGCACAAAATGATTAGTTTTATTATTTACAAGTCGAACTTATAACTTATTAACCTCAAAATTTTTCCAGATAAGAATTCCAGTATTTTTATTATTCCTGCTTCTTAAATTTTTTGCCGCTTTTTATTTGTTTAATTGTTTTATTTTTTACAAATTTTATCTTTAAACACTACAATTTATAATATTTTTCAATTCAAAGAAAAAATATTTACGTCAAATTGGAATTCCTGCGTTGTTGTTTAGTGTAGAGTTGATTTAGATAACTTTTTTGACACTTTTTTCAACTTGGCAATTCCATAAAAAGTTGCAACATTTTTATGCTTTTACTCTTATAGTCTTGCACTTACTTAGACCCTGACAGTTTTGCATCGTTTGGGCGAAATAATTGTCTATGTGGTTATGTTTTTGCACTTATGCTTTTTCGCAAGAGTGCAGCTTTTGACATGAATACCTTTATTTATTACAAAATTATATTGAATATTTCTACATGCATGTGAATGCAAACTCTTTTTATACTTCTAAGAATGTATTTCTTGTGACTTGAAAAAAAAATTGTTAACGAGATAGATACAAATTTCATATGTTTGTAAATAGGGTTTGTTCTTAAATAGTTTATTCAAATTCACTTATGGCCTGTTTCTAAATAACAAGCACCTCAAAAAAATTGTTAAATGAGTACATAAAATGGTTTTGCGCTTCTATACGACAAGTGTCATGCTTTATTGAGTAAAAACGTAAGTGTTGGTTTTTTTTTTTTTTTTTGTATTTGAAAATTAAAATTTCAAGTGTCTCTTATGTTAAATATAGAGATTAAGAAATAAGTGCTTGTATCGGGAATTTTAATTTGAGTTTTGAAATTTGTAAAAAAAACTCAATTTGTATACTATAATTTGTAACACGGAAATAAGTTTATTTTCTAAAGTAATCAATTTCATTTCATAAAACAAGAAAATCCATAATCCAAAAATAATTTCTTGATCCAAAAATAATTTCTTTATTTTTTTAACTTATTTCGTTCGTATTTAGCAAATTTTTATAAATAAACAAAAATTTTCTCATGCTCAAACATTTCACGTTTTTGGTATATGAATTAAAAAAAATACATAAAACAAGAAATGCAAAAGTAGCTAGTGTTTGGTAGTAGAATTTATATAAAATAGAATCGAATACTAGAGATTTTTTAATTTTTTTAGAAAATACTCGAGAAAACTTGGTGTGATTCAAATAATTATTATTTGAATCGCAAATCAATCAAAAGTTTCTTAATTCATTTTAAGTTTCCTTTAAGTATATAATGCTACACGGTTTTATGTTTTCATGTTTAAAAAGCAAAAGTTCCCATTTAGTTTATAGGTGTGTTACACAAGATTTCGGGCAAGTTCGGAGTAATGAGAGTAAAATAAAAATTACTCTCTAAATTTGCCAAAGCTGCCCAAAATTGCTGGAACGCAAAAAGCCATTTTTGCAATTCTTCAAATACGAATGTTGCTTATTTTTCATATTAAGATCTGTTTAAGTGATTTTAGACGCTTAGAAGTCATAACATTATAAAACCAAAACAGTCATAAAAACTTCATTTTGCTTTTTAATAGATATTTTTAATAAAAACTAAACTCTTTCATTTGCTTGTAAGTTTTCTGATTAATTTATCAGTTTCATGTGTAAACAAAAACAGCTGATTGGTTATTCTTGTCCGAACTTACCCAGAGAAAAAGTTCGTGGAAATTTGTACACGAAATGAAAAAAATTACTCTCTCAATTACTCTCTTAATTGCACAAAAATTGTTATGTGGAACGCTTTTGGGTAACTGTGCAAGTTCGGACTGTTTCGTTATGAATGTGGAACAGAGCTTATATTTACTTTACACATGAATAATCTGTACTTGGATCAATCTTTCTGTACTTGATTTGAGAAAATCCGTTCTTACCGTACAGTTGATACCGCTTCGGATTGATTTAAGTACGGATAAATTGATTTTTATTTTGAGTGTAATAACTTCATTTCAAAGACAGCACATGTATTTGAATCGTGTAAGTATTTCTTACTTTTTTTAAGAAAATTTTAATTTTTATTTTTTTTTTTTTTTTTAGTATTTCAAGAAACATTTTCTTGTTATAACATTCTGTTGTTTGGGATAAGAATTACATTGTTTGAATCGATTAAGAATAACTTACTTTTTTAGAAAATTTAAAATTTGTTTACCTGAATCGAGTTATAATTTATTAAAATTTTCAAAAAATATTTTCCTTAGGTGTTATATGAGAAACTTTTGATTGAAAATTGAAGGCATTAACATTAAAACTTTATTGAATTCAAGAAAAGATGTCTGCATGTACAAACAAAATGTTTTGGCTCGAGAAACGGACGGTTTGAATTAAGCAGGCTTTTCTTGCTGTTTTGTAAAATATATAGCAATGAAAACTTATCTGGTTCTACCATATTTTCTGGTGAATTGTAAATAACTCTTTCCGTAAATATTATTTAAGTTTTCAAAAATAAATTTAATTTTTACAATTCTAATAATTTCGAAAAAGTTTTAGAAAACTAAATGTAAATTGGTCCCATAGTAATTACTACAAATATGGCAGAACCAGATTGATAATCCATTCTATTTTCTAACATAGCATAAGCAATAGTATAGTATAGTATATATCCATTGTATGTGCAGACATGTACTGTACTAAGAGCTCTATTAGCACTGTTACTAGGTATATACATAAAAAGTCCAGGGCATTATTTTAGATCAATCAATTATGACAATTAGCTTGAAGATCAATAGATAGAAACATCTTTTTAATCACTTTTAAAATAATTAATTTTTTAATTTAGAGTTAATTTTGATTTTGTAAAAACAAACAGCATGTGTTTGTAGGGTTGCCGTATAATAATAATAAAAAAAATTTGTTTTTTCTATGAGCAAATTTTATCAAAATATGTACCAAATTGGATACCTTAGCAATAATATAACTTGACCATACAAAACGTACGACGTAACAAAATTCAAGTCAGACAAGTGTACTGTAAAAACTCATTTTCTTACGTCCTTGTCTGTGTACCGCTTACTTGTATAAAATTATACTTGCAATAGAGCAACAGGCCAATCGTTCATTATTTGCCAAAGTGTGACCAAAACTGTGAAGGACATTTCCTTGGGACAACTTAAGACCTTGATAAAAACCTGGTTTTATGTTTTCGAAAAGCGAGCCTTTCTATAGAATCTTATATTTTAAGCACTTGCTGAGAAAGACGTTGTCAGGAATAGGCCCCATATTCTAAAATATGTACTCTATAGATCAAAAGTCAACACCAAAAAAATTATATATAGATTCTAGCATGGTACAACTACACAAGGTAAACTCGTTGCTACAACAAGTACAACAAGACAAAAACAACAGGGGAAATTGTTTTTGTATTTGAACCAAGCCCTCAAAAAAAAAGCAACACTGTGCCTTCAAAATAAAAATACAAATTGAAAAAAAACAACACGTGCAGACATTTTAATTATTCGAGTTGTGGTATCTGATTTGACTAATCATGAATTAGAAGTGTTACCCAGAGATTTGCAGCTTTGCTCAGATGTCGGTACTGATGTCGACTGTTTAGGTCAATTTCAATGGGGTGACTTGGTACAACTAGAGTAAGTGAAAAAGGTTAAAATATATTTGTTAAAGTTTGAAATAACATTTTGATTTGTTCAATAGCGCACAAAATGTGGGAGTTATTGTTCGTTTGGAGCGAGAAAATTTCCATGTCTTGGGTATGCATGGCAAAGTAGTTGAGTGCAAACCTACTGCACTGCACAAAAGAAGGGAAAATAGAAACACAATTGCTCTAGATGCTGATCAAAATCAAATAAGACGGCGTGACATTGTAAAAGTTATGGAAGGTCCCCATGCGGTTAGTATGAATAAAACGTAATAGTTTGGATACATGTTGATAATAAATGTATGACTATTCTTTTCAACCATCAGGGATGGTTGTATAGGATTTATACCACCATACTACACTTACTATACACTTGGCTCCTGTTTTACCAGAAGTTGGAGATGATTTCAAAGTTATTTGTGGTGATATACGGGAATCGGTCGGTACAGTGGTCTCGCATTCGGATAAAGACACTAGCATATGCGAACTCAATGGAGAAATAAAGATGATACCTACTGCGTATTTGAGCAAAATGAAATCAATCGATTAATTCATAAGAATACATTAAACAACTTTTTTAACGCAAGCTTCGCGGAAACCCAAAATAATTTCAAATATATAAAAAGATTTTTAAAAATCTTAAGAAATACCTGTTTCTTTTATTTTTAATCATACAAAAATATAGTGTTAAAAGATATGGAACATTTGGGGCCCTGTACCAATTATAAATACGGGAAATGAGAGTTACTTTTGCCTCAGCGCATGCAACAGTATGTGCAAAACAAAACAGTAAAGTCAAATTACATTTGACATTGTGTTGGGATTCCAAAATTTTTGCAGCTTGAATGCCCTCCCAGGTGGAGGCTAATTTTATTAGAATGCGATCCTTTCCAATTCCCATTACTTCGTACAATGAAATCAATTTTAAAGCCTTTCACGGTATCAAAAGACAGACGAGCATCTACTTCAGTCGAAACACGCCCGGGAACAATTTTTAATATTTCACATCCAAATAAAACGCACAAATAATCCATGGCGTCTTCAATTTTTTCATCCGCAGATCTGCAAAGGAATAAATGCATAAACATAAATATGTACATACATATTGCATTCGCTGCTTGTTTGAAATCATACTAACCCTCCAGTTTTTTCCCATATCCTACTGCTTTTTGAACAATTTCCTTATAGCGATCCATGGGCTTGTAAAGCTTCATGCCTAGAAAATGATAATGGTATAAGTTTTTTGCTAGTCCGAAAGTGTTTTTTTTTTAGAATATAAATATTCAACGTATGCATGTATTTTGTAAATATGTACATACATACACATATCTGAGTACGTACGAACATACATCTGCACCACAGCACTAATCTATAGGAAGATCCTACACATGTACATACTTATGTGCCATAATCAAGCTTTTCATCTTGGTTCATTATAATTTATGAAAGTTGGAACTCTTAATTTTTGCAAATCACGCTTTACAATCAAGTATATTCGGAGCACGCACTCCATTTGTGTAAAACATTTTATTAATTCTAGAAATGCCCTTTATCTCTGTACTCACTTTCAAAGTCACCGGTATCAGCCACGACAGTAGTGCATTTCTTTAACTGCTCCAAGGCCGACATTTTAGATCTTTTTAGCTCGACTTCAGATTCCAGTTTTACACCGCAAATTTCACATAAATTTAAACTTAAATTTTTTCACAAATTTAATTAAAAATCACAACAATTTTCTATTTAATTAAAATTTTTCCAAAATCAATGTTTTTCACAATTTTTTTTAATTCAACTGAGTATGTAAAAAAACATAAACAACTTTTGACTTTAAGGTTCAAACTGGGGTAAACAGCTGACAAACATCTGGGCCAACGAGTCTACCTTGTGTATATGTACCTTGGATTCTAGTACACATTTTTTTTTTCATTTTTTTTAACTTATTTCGTTTTCGAAAAATAATTGAAAAAAAAATTGTCGTATCGAGATGCCTCACAAACGGCTGAAAATTATTTTAAAAAGGTTTTGTAACACATGTAAAACTTTATTTATTAATATTGTTTTGAAAAATTTAAATCACTTATGTTTAGATTTTATTTTTTTAGCCTTAAAATTTATAGACGACGAGTTTTATAATATACAAGAGAAGTTTATTGAGAGTTTATTGAGTGCTCACTCATATTTATTTTACATATATTTCATCATTTAGAATTGCTCCTTCATTTTGCCATGTTAAGTTGCTATCCCTTTAAAAATCATTTATATAACAAAAAAATATTAATTACATTACCGAGTCTCTCTATAGACTTTGTCCAACGTTTCACTATTTTTTTTTATCACTTTCAACAAATAAGATTTATAAGGTCATCAAAATCGGTATTTGTTTTTGAGATGATTTCTACGTTGGAGTAAAATTAAAATCTCTTTCCACCGAACCATTTTTTCAAGTTTAGAATGAAATAGTCTGTCGTGCTAAGTGCAGTGAATTAGGAATTATTGGATTTTTGTCATGGCATGCTAAATGAGCACACAATATTCACTTTTTCCATTTTCCCTTAAAGCACGAGGTATTCTGCCATCAATGGATGTCAAATACAAACTAAATGACACAGCTTATTAAAAATCTTGCAGGAATTAAATGACAGATGCCTAGTAACAGGAGCTGTATTGCTCCTTTTAGTTAAGAGGCGGGAAATTTATAAAGTTACGGGCTTATTGGCCCGCCCTCATATTCAAATAATAAAATATATGTCATTTAGTTAAATAACAAATAAATTCGCAAATTTAGATACTATTTTTTTAATTTTATATTGATTTCTAAAAAAATCAATAAACCATTTTCAAAGAAACACGTAGGATTTCCTAGAAAACGGTTCATATTGAATAAGTTTTAAACGAAAACTTATTAGGTACCTGTTAAAATACCTGGCAATTTGTTTATTTATTAAACAAAACAAAAAATATTACTATAAAATTAATAAAACCAATAAAAAAAAACCGATATTATTTTGATTAAATAAAAAAGTTGTAAAAAATATAGAAAAATTCCAAAAAAAAAAAAAGATACAATTAAAATCAGTTCGTAGAGTAATTGGCCAATAACAGCAACTTGAATAGAAAAGTCATCACGCACAAACTGAAAAACATAATTTTGTACTCAATTGACATTGGGAGACGAGAGAATTACAAAATGTAAACAAAAAGAGAGCAAAAATGCCGGTTAAAGAAATTACTGTGAATAATCGATAAGGTTACAAACGACACGAACTCGTCGATTTTCGAATGACGAAAGAAAAAACTGCAACAAATAATATGAAAAAAAAAGAAATGGTTAACAAGGATGTTGCTATGCATATCAATTGGCAAGTTGGTAACACTGGTTGTTTCTTGAAATCATAACGGCAATAAAGGAAGTAGAATTTCAGAACAAAAAATAATATAAACAGAAGAAGAAATAGATAGGATTAAGGAAAAATACTTTACAACGTGAACAGGTTAAAAATAATTGGCTGTGAAATAGAAAACTTTAAAAATTTATATAAACTTGTTTTCACTTAATAGCAACAACTCATTCATCCCAGAGTTCTCAGTTTTGGGGATTTGTCCCCAAATAGGGTATTTTTTGCAATTGGGGATACACATTTTGTGAAAAGCACCAGCTGATTTTTTTTTTTTTGGAAAAATCACTTTTTCATTGGAGATTTTTGGGGATAATATATTATCATAAATGCATTTGTAGAATAGCAAGACCAATTTGGTCATGATGTGGGGTACAAATTCAAGTCTCATTTTGGTCTAAAATATTTTTACACCATGGCACGAAAACTTTTTTGAAAAGCTTGCTGAAATAAATAAGAAAAAATATATATTTCCTGGGTAAACACAAAAGTTGAAGGTTAAAAATTAAAAAGTCTGAAAAAATGGTTTCTTCTGGTATGTAACTTTTTTGTTGGACGGTAAAGAAATTATATGATAACTAAAAATGATCAACCAGATTATAACTAAAAATACAAAATTATGAACTTGTAAAATATCGAGATATAAATAAAAATAAAGAAACCTGGGCGGCTACTCTCTATTGCTATTCGAAAACGATTTTTATGCGAAAGCTAAATGCCAACTTGGTACTCTCTATCACTTTCCCAAAATTTTTTTAACATGAAGCAATACTAGCAATAAAAATTAAAGAAGGCTCAGATTTACAGCAATGAAATGCCAAAATATTTAAAAATATTTGAAATTGGAAAATTTAAATAAAATAAATAGTGATGACTTGCGAAAAGAAAAAACTAAAAAGATGCGAAAGGCAAATGCGCAAACGCATTAAAGAGTACCAATCGCTAGATTTGCTACCATTTTCTTTCGAATCCTGTTCTACCCCCGTAGCAAATTCATTACTAACAAAATCAGGTCTAGATTAGACGAAATTAAAAGCTAGGCACTTTTTATATGTTTGTAATACTCGCTTTAGGGGTTTTTTTAAATAAATAAATGTATGCATATTTTTCTTTAATATAATATTATTTTACTTTTAGGGAACTGTGGGGATGAAAATTCGCAAACTAGGGATAAGGTATAAAATAAAACTGAGAACTCTGATTGCGACTTAAATTTAAGTTTTAATGACATAAAATGGAATTAGTTGGCAAATTATAAATATTGAAAAAAATTAAGAACTTTTCGAGCAGAAAAAATAATAACGCATTTTACTGCAAATTGAGGAACGAAACTTGTTATTCTTTTGGAGGAAATAAAATAAAGACATATATTTTAATGACTTAAGTGCAAGATCATAAAGGTTCAATTAGACATAGATAAGATTGGTTCGAACAGCTGCTTTGTTTTGTAATGGTTATGCAACGTCGTATTGAAACTTAGTGCCTGTTCATTGATTTCGAACGTTAACGTTCGCATAGAAAATTACATTTAAAACAAAAACCAATTTTACACATTTAAAACAAAAACAAATTTTAAAATTTTGAAAGAATGAAAGAAATATTTTTTGCGCTACCGGGAATGAAAAATTTCTTGAAATAAGAAACCCTTTACAACATTTCTGTATGTATGTACCTATGTATGTACATATGTATACTTTAATATAAATTCTGGAATTTTTTTTATTTTAATTATTCATTAACTTACCCTTATTTTTTGTTTCGTATTTTATCGAGTAAAAAATAGTTTTCCAAAGTTGCTTCAAGTTCTTTATTATGCCTGCTATTTACTCGCTGTTAATGTTGCTTTAAGTTTATATAAATTTTGTTTTTAAGATTATTTATTCTTTTTGTTGATAATTTTTTTATATTTTTCCTTTGTTTTATTTTACCTTATTTGCTGATTATTAAATTTTATATATTAAAAGAAAAAACAAACAAGCAATAATTAATTACAAACGTAAAACAGCATTATTTACACTGGTCTACAATAAAATTCCTTTATTTTTTAATAAAAATATGATAACTCTTCAAAAAACGGTAAAGGATTATCTTAATAAAAATTTGTCAAATAAAAAAGTCGATTTCACAAATCGAAATAAAAAAGCCGATCGAAAAAATGATTTTTTTATCCAGGTATTTACCTTTTATTCTAGGAAAGAATAATGTTGTCTCTTAATAACAGGCAAGTGATATGTAGTAAAAATTTATATGAAAACCACTCAAAAAACTGAGTGCTTTGCATATAAATTTGACTATACAATCACTTGCCTGTCATTTGGAAACAGCACATAAGAAATTAAAAACGAAGGAAAAACGAAACAAAACGAGTATCACCGGGCGATCTTAACTACTGATTAACCAGGCTAAGCCCATTACGAATATAGTTGCCAAATAGAATTGGATGAAAATCGTAAAATCTCATTATTGCTAAACCTAATAACACTTCTATTATTTATTTATGTCGAAAAGTAACGGAGGCTTAACACCTGCCGTTCTATTTACTGATTAGCTTAAGCGTACGTTTGTCGGCCGTTTCATTACCGACGATGCGGCAATAAACCGGTAGCCAACACCGTGTAATCTAACATGATCACCCTTAAACCCAAGTTAGCTGACAGTAACAGTAACGTTGCAAATCAGCTGCTTCATTTTATTGTATTTAAAGCAATTAGAACGATTATAGTTAGCAGTAAGACCGTACCGTCTAAAACTGTAGAAAATAGATTTTCTTACTTTTTTTACTGCACGGTAAAATTACTGTTACTGTCAGTTAACTGAAGCTTTAGGGCCCTTCTGCAGTCGATTACTAGCTTAGACCTTACAAAGTAACATTTTAGACCTTTAAGCGCTGCCTTGCTGTCTACAAACATAAGTCCAGCGGTCCAAATAATAGTACCAATTGAAAAATTTTAGTTAGTCTACTTAATCTGCCAAGATGTTGGTGCGATTCTAATCAAATCCGAATTAAAAATCATGTGATGTATGAAGTTCATTATAATAAAAAAAAATATCACTTTATTTCAATAGTCTCAAATCGCCAATTCAGTTATATAACAACTTAAAAAAATCAATCAAAAGTGTACGACTTTGCCACATCTTTATACGAAAAGTTTGTTGTTGTAAAAAAGGAAAATTGCAAAACTAAAAAATCACTGATTGAATTATCAACGAACAACTATTTTTCCATTTTGCTGGTGTGTTTCAGGTCATTGTTTTGTTAGAGATCTTGAAAATAAAATGAAAATAATTCTGTATTTTTTGGAATTGGATTGGATTGGAATAACATTTTAGGTGGTTAATAAGGACTTGTATTCGAGTTTAAGTTGTGGATTTATAGATATATCAGGAATGACCCTATAGGTTCCCAAAGCAGCGCACAACGGGTATCGGCAATATTAAAAACGATCCACAATTCTTAATTTTTACTTGATTTAAAAAACTTTTTATCAATGAAATCTTAAAAAAATATACTGAAGTTTTTTTTTATTGCATTTCAAAACGAATCCCACAATTCCCAAAAAGTCCAGAAAATCCCCAAAAATGGGTTTTTATTATTATAAACATATTGGGGCATACTTTTCGATTGAAGAAAATGTGGTACAAATTGCAAATTTTTTAAAAACTTATTTTCGGAGGAGCCTTGAGCCGCAGTTATTAAAATATTACACATGAAGTGAAAGTAAAATATTACACATGAAGTAGCCTTTAAAAAGGTATGAGTGACATAAATAAATATTGCTCAACAATTTTTTTATAAAAAAAAAAAAAGTAAACAAATTTTTTTATATAAAAATTGGCAAAAAACGACGTTTTTACAATTTTAACTTCAAATGTATATTTCTTTTTAATTATTCAAAAAATGTTAAAAATGTTTCTGTATAATATTCAAATATAAATAGGTACCTATATAAAAATATATTCAAAAATATTCATGATAAATTTAAGTGTTATTTTTGCAAAATATTCGACCAAAGTAGGTAAAAATATCTAGTTTTCATTTTCACAGTCGGATATTTTCTAACTAACTTTTTTGTAGAACTCGCCTAGATTTAAAGATAAACAATTTTTTAAATTTGGGAAAAATTAAGAGTTCTGGATCGTTTTAAATTTTGCAATATCCGAGGTGACCAATTTTGGGAATTAATGGCGCCCCTACTGATATGTCTATAGACACGAAATCAACAACTTAACTCGAATACAAATCCTTACTTGCCACCTGAAAAATACAGAACTTCCATTTCTTTCCAAAATCACCCACCGTGCACCAGCGACATTTTATCAGAGTCATAGGCTTACATTATCCCTTGAACGATTTTTGAACCAATGTATTGGGCCCACACTTTAATATGAAACACAACCCCATTCCGGGGATGGAGTTCATTGTTATGTGGTCTTTGGACAAAAGACCTAGAAATCTGTTCATTAAAAATTACAATTTTTGATCCACCTGTCCATAGCACGCTTCCATTTTTCTTAAACTTAATTTATTTATTATTTATTTATTCTTATAAAAAAATATCTGAAACTGCTGCTATTATTTTGACCGGCACTGTTAATATACCTTCGAGCCTCCTATTTAATTCTTCGGCTTCTAAACCATTCCCTAGTTACTTCCACCAATCAATATTTACTTTCGACTAAAACACTTTTAAAATCCTGTAGTAACTTTTAATGGAACTCAAAACAATTTTAAAATTTGACAAAAAAAAAATGCATCCATTCGTTACGAGAAAATTTTTTCTGCGGCCCTTTTTTATATCGATGGCTTAAATAAAAAAGGCGTAACTAATTTTTTTTTGTAATTACTTATTTTGTTTATTCTTGTAGACGAATTCCAAACGCATCTTGCTTGAAAATTTCATGGAGCTTTAAAGCTAAATTTAGTATGAAATCTTTTTCTTTTAAATTGCATTAAAACTCATTTTATATCTAAAATTTTACGGATTTTTATTAAGTTTTTCTATCGTTTTAAACTATTTAAGAATGATGTTCTAAACTGCAGTTTACATGGCACCCAAGATTTTAAAACAAAGATATTCTACCCGATTCAGAATTAAAACACCAAAACTAAAATTTAAGGGTGCTGATGCCCGTGGCGACGGGATCCAAAAAACCAAACCGCTCACTTAGTGGCATGTGTATTCAAATTGAAGGTTATTGAGCAAGGAAAACGAAAATTACAAAATTTAATGCGGGCGGGAGTTGTGGGGCCCTCTGGGGCAAAAATGTCCCCACTTATGTTAGGGTAGGAGTTTTTTTTTTCTTTTAATGTTTTATGTACTAATACCTATATTTTATTATTCTATTTTGAGACCCATTTGGGTCAAATCACAAATTCGGAATCCTAACCTTAGGTTAATTTAAGTACCTGTCTTTAAGATGCAGAGACGATTTAGTTAGCGAAGCCGGTATTTGATATACCTACCTACCATAGAGGAGAAACCCCCATCGCCAGAGGTTGTCCAATTTTTGTTTTCGTTCTTTTTTGTGCCCCGTAAACTGCAGGTTTGCCGAACTACATAGTGGCATATGTAGTATGCAGGTATGTAGTAGGTACCTATATTGATTTTAAAATTTGGTTCAAAAATCTTTTCTCTGATATTTTCTGCAAAAAGCATCCTATATAGATATATTTTTTTCGTGTTAATACATACATATGTACATACTATATCAATCAGACCCTTGACCAGAATCGCATAAATTAAAAAAATAAATAGAAATAGGTACATATTAATGAATCAATCATTTTCACAATGGTAACAACTACTTTTTAAATTTTAAAACCCTTTACACTAAAAAACAGAAGTATGTAATCTCGAAATTCTTTTCATTCCTTGTTGTTTGGTATCAAAGAATATTAAGAATAAAAAACAACAAAATTGTTAATTTTACACATGAACGTTTTTCGTTTGTTTCTTAAAAATTGTTTAAACAAAAAGCATAACAAATACTCGGTGTGTGTTATTGAAATTGTTGTTTATTGTTTAATTGGCTGTTGTTTTTGTTTTTTGTTGTTCGTTTCCCGTATTTCTATATTAAACATTTTTAATTAAAAACATGACAATATAATAAAATAAAATCACATTACGGTTATTTCCAAGTTTGTTAAATTTCTCTGTTCCCTACTGTGACACAGTATTTGAGTTAAATTAGAATAAGTTTTTATCTACATTTTTATATCAATTTTGTTATTTTCTTCATTGAAGAAACGTTTTTTTATACTTGCACTTGTTTTTTTTATTAATTTTTGTTTCTTATTGTTAACACAAAAAACAACACAACCAAAGGCCAATTTTAATGCAAGAATTTTTGTTTGTTTCATTTACCAACACAAACGCACTCATTTTAAAACAACGATATTTTTCTTGCAATTGTTGTTGCTTTTTGAGCAGTCAATGCCAGTATTTGTTTGTTTCTCTTTTAGTTCTGGTCCCTTTTTGATGATTCTTTATTGCACTATTCAGCTTTTTGCCAAACTTGTTTATTCAAATATCGTTTGTTTACACACTATTTTTAAACATAAATTAATTATTGATCAGTTTGTTAATAGAAAATACAAGGCTAATCAATATAGTAATAGTAACAAGAATAAAAGAAATATGCAAACACACGAACCTCACTCGCGAAATGACTCCAACTGACTGAACGAATGTATTCAAAATGCGCTTAACGAAACCCAACGAATAAACAGATATGCTTGGTTGCCAGCTTAACTTTTAAAAATATCTCAACGATAATAACATTTTGACGATTTTTAGCTCAAACAATAATAATTTTTGTTCGCATTTTTTCTTAAATTACTTTTTAATTTCTTCCAAAAAAAAAATTTGATTAACATTTTTTCTCATATAGTCCCAATTCATACGATGCAAGTGTTATTGATCAGCTTCCTACGTTAATGGTGAGAGTGACGAGGGGAAAAGAAACGAGTACTCAGCTTGATGTACTCGGCATTCGTAATGTAAAAAACTTAAGGGCATAATAAACCACACAAATAGCTGGGCAAACATGTCAACATTTTACGTTTGTACAAATATTTTGTGTTGTTTATTGGGGTGTTTGCTGTTTGGACAAACATTTGAAGCAATGTTTGCAGAAATATTAAAAATTTTTAATATTTGGCAGACATGTTAGATATTTGTCAAACTTTTTGTGGTGTCTAGTGCTAAAAGTAATCATTACAGCGAAAAGTTTGCAGAGTAAAGACGTAGCAGAAGAAGCAGTAAAATCAATTTCAGCCGTAAATTCTAATTTTTTTAGTAGCATTGTTTCCCCAAAACAGCTTGTTACTTAAGGCACTCTCTACTCCAAATTATTTTTCTTTTTTTTTATTTCTTCTCCGTTTTTAACAAATCGCGAGCAAATTTGCCGCAGCACAATCGTCGTCTACATGCATTGAAAACAAAACCAAAATGAAAAATTTATGTTTGTACGAGATAAGATTGTGTCGTTTATTGCAAAACAGAAGCAAGAGCAAAGTGCATGTTTGCCAAGCAATTTGTGTGGTTTATTATGCCCTTTACATATAGTATGTGTTAGGGATGCCAAACGGGAAATCCCGAATCTCGGGTACCCGGGCTTTTTCGGGATTTATTTTTATGAGTCCCGGGATTTTTAACATATCAACTTTTATGTACAAAACTGTTCGTTTTTTTTAATTGTTATACTATATACAAAAAAATTATTAACCCTTTAACCACTGAAATGCAAATACGCATTATATTGCTACATGAATTTTGGTTCTAAGATATTTTTGGGCGGAAAAAGATGAATTTGATGCCCATTTCCAATAAAAATGATCACGGAAAGCAGTAGACGTAAAAGATGTAAGACCGTCTGTAGACGGTCTTAATTTTAATGGATAAAAAATTAAAATAATTATTATATTTTATTACAAAAATAACTTTATTTTTTTCAATAAATTTTCCGTAAAGTAAAATCTAAAATTTAGGAATAATAAATAATATATCATTCTAACATATGATATTCTTGAAAAAAAAATTTTGCCTTTGTTAAGCACAAGTGGTTGTTACACTCGGCACAAAAAGTGTTTGTAACTAATTTTTTATACGATTTTTTTATCTCCATTTTGGAAAATTATTGATTTGGTAAAACCTAATACTACCCAAAAAAATGAACAGCTTTTTTACGTTTTGCTTTTCGGTAAAACTACACAGTTATTTTTTGCGATACTCAGCCGAAATTCAATTATGGTAATTTCATTTAGCTTTTCGGTTTTGTCGGCACTTGCGGCATTTACTTTGATATAAAACAAATGCATTTGTTGTAGACATATCGAGAAGATGGTTAAAAATCTTGGTTTCGCCCCATATATGAGTTTTTAGGCGTACTCCACCGATATGCGCATTATATTCTCGTATTGTCTTTGGACAGTCTGTATTGCGCCAATATTTGAGCTACATATTTGGTAAAATTCTATAATAATTTTTGGCTCCAGCATATATTTCAAACCTGTAAGAGCACCCATTGCTGTCGCATTGAACATTTATACTTCCCATGAATGGGGCTTGTAAATTCTGTCGTAAGTGATGAATCACTTTGGCTGAGCACATGTGCTTTTCAATACATATATAAATATATATGTTTTTCTAAATCTTACTGGAGCATAGGGCGCCTAAGCGATTCGTTAACATCGTTGATTTCCGAAAGGTGGTTTGCTGACCCTCCTTTCCATTATTGGTAAAAGGGCTGCTATCAGTGTGACCAATCCCACGTTGCAGTCATGCTTCAGCAAACATTTGTAAATCGTTAACATACTTGCCTGTGACGTCATGATGCATTTTGACCATTCATGCTACATGACTATTCGCCTTCTCACTCTAGATAGCTTACAGCGGCAGCTAAAAACGCCATTGCACGGGAACTATTTTTCCTATGACCGGAAGTAGTGAGCTGCTTGGACAGTCAGCAGAGGAATCATTTCTGGTCACTCCCAAGTGATTGAAAATCAGAAACTTTCCACACTACGTGCACCTCTGAAAAAGTCACACTAGACGAGCATTTTTTGGAACAGAATTTAACATATCTAAACATTCCATTATCATTGCATTATCTTCCGATTTTAATTCATATCTTGATAGGATCTTCGACTCTGTCATCAATATCCTCAATATAATCATTATCTTCGATTGAATTTATGAAATCAGTGATTTCTTGATCGCTCAGTGAATGATTTTTTCTTTTTCTTATCGCAGTCTCTAATTATTGTTTCATTAGATGACATCTTCAAAGTTGTATGTTTTGATAATTACAAGTCAGAAGACGAAATTATAATGCACACTTACTACCGTAAAAAACGTTACATTTTTTTTATTTTTTCCCCTAAGTCACTAAGACCGTCCACAGACGGTGTTCACGAAAAATACAATTTGAACAAATCTGTTTTCCCAAATCTTAAACTTAGCAGAGATTATTGAAGTAAACATTATATATACTAACCATAAAAATTCCCAAGTCTATTGGAAAACTCTAAAGTATTTAAATTTTAATTTTTGGTAAAATCACAAATAATTTTCTTGCCTTTTTTTACTAATTTTTTTAATGTAATGGTTAATTTTAACAAAAGAATTAACTGTGCGCGTTCAAACTACTTCCATTTGATAAGTAATTTTGTACTCAATAATAATGCTTCAGGGCCCTATAATGTAAAAAGTTCGAATGTTGCAGAAAACGACTTTTATTGATGACCGTTTGTAGACGGTCTTAGTTGTTAAAGGGTTAAAAATTATATCTGAGTTATATTTTTTATTGCAAATAATTCTTATTTTTGAGTTTAATTTTTCTTTTTGGCACACAGCGAGTATTTAAATTTTTTGCTAGATATATGACGACTATTTCTGGATTTTTGTATTTTGCTTATTAAAAACCATTATTTTAAGTACACCCAGAGAAAAACTATGTTTAAATATGGTCACCTCCAACAAAACTATTTTTCAAGAAAATTGTAAACATATTATGGTTAAATTTAACCATATTATTATCACCGACAACCATATTATGGTTAAATGTGTCCTCCATCAAGAAGGCACAACCATATTATGGTTGCCTCCGAACATGTTTTGGTCAATAATAACTAAAATATGTTTAACACTTATAATAGCATGGTTGATTTTCAACCATAGCTTGTTGCTCTTGGAGAAGAGGAAAATACTATTATTAATTTAAAAACAAATTATTGTCATATTTAACCATAACATGTTTAGAGGCAACCATAATATGGTTGTGTCTTCTTGATGGAGGACACATATAACCATAATATGGTTGTCGGTGATAATAATATGGTTAAATTTAAACATAATATGTTTAAAATTTTCTTTAAAAATAGTTTTGTTGGAGGTGACCATATTTAAACATGTTTTTTCTCTGCGTGTAGAAACGATATTTGAAGATTCACATCTCAAGCCTTTTTTACAATTCTTTTCAATTCCCGCTTTTTCGAAAATTAGTTGCAGGATTTATTTATTTATTTATTTTATTTTCATTTCCTGTACAACAAGACAGTGTCTTATAATTACAGTACAGGAACGTAAAATGTTACAAGAATATTTAATTACATATAATTATTACAAAATGGTTCATAGTATTAAAACAAACAAAAAAAATACAATTATTAAAAAAAGAATAAAGTCATATAAAACATTTTCAATCAAGAAACAATTATGAAAAAAAGTTATATAAAAACATTTTGAAACTGTTAGCATTACGATTTAGAATTACGTTTAGCAAGTTCAGCTTTGGCTTAACACATAATACCAAAACAAAAATGATTATTTTTATGCAAAATATAGAAATCATGAAATAATTGTTATATATCAAGCAAAAAATAAAAATTATTCACGATCCAATTAAAGTTTTATCCAGAAACTAAAGAATAAAAGTTGATATAATTATAACAATTAAGTCGTAATATCGATGAAATTGCACATATTCCTTTCGGTCCAATAATAATAAAAAATTTTCTTAAAAAACATACGGTAAATAAAAGAATTTTTTTATAAATAAACACTATCTGACTTATTCATAAAAAAAATTATTTAAACTTGAAATCTGTTTTAAGAAACATTTGTATAGACATTTTGTTTTAAAATAAATTTCAAACATACTTAAATTATTGATTATGAATCGTGTCCTCACCCTGGAGGTGTACTGCACTGCAGTCGACTTAGTTTTACGATGAGGGACTACACTGTGGAGTGTATAAATGTCGTCACAACTTAATTCACATTAAAAATTGAATTGCTGTCAAAAAACCGAAATGAATTGATATAGAAAAACTAAGAGATACATATCGATGCCTTACTTTCTCAACCTCGTATCTTAAAAAAATACGGTTTGGACTTTTTCATATAAAACGATTGTTTTTTTGTGTTATATTACTGCAACAACTTATTATTTCAATACTTTGTCTCAATTCTGTAAATATTAATAAATTATTGAAATAATAAGTTTTTGCAGTAATAGAACACAAAAAAACAATCGTTTAATATGAAAAAGTCCAAACCGTATTTTTTTAAGATACGAGGCTGAGAAAGTAAGGCATCGATATATTTTTTTAAGCTTTTTCAGAATCGGATCAGTTTGATCATGGGTGAGGCCAGTGTTATAATCATATGTATATATAAAATAAATTGTTTAGTTGTTTTCATTTTTAAAAATTCATGTTACGTATATAAAACCTTTTGAATATTCAAAAATTGTTGTTTGTTAAAAAAAGTAGCATCTTAAAGAAACACATTGATCCCGGAAAATCCCGGGATCCCAAAAATCCCGGGATTTCGGAATCGGGATTTTCAAAAATCAGTTTCGATTGGCATCCCTAGTATGTGTGTACTTCACACATAAAAAAGTAACATTTCAGCACTAAGTCCTAATTTATATTATAGAGTCTATAATATAGACATTTCTTGCTGGACAGACGAAGTTTGAAGGCGAGAGAGGAAAAAAGTCAAGTGTGTCAGACATACAACGTCGAACCCTTTACCAACAAACTTTGTCTGTCTGGCATAGTGTAAATTGCGACTTAGACAAGCATTGTGTGAAAGCCGAAGTTGATTCAAAGAAAAAAATGTGATAAGTTTATCATATCAATAAGACTTGAATTTGGACATAGAAAGGTGTTTTAGGTTAAATTTTTCAAGAAACCTGAGGTCAGTTATGAGATACTTACCACAACGTTATAGCCTTGGTGTAATCTACAAAACTCGTTATCGAATTATGAACAGTATTACCGACACTCAACTCTACTAGCAACTTGAACTAAATTAACTTTATTATCGGCTATGCTTGTATTTACTTTAGACTTGAACCATAACAGTGCACTATTTGCTTCTCTTTATTATTATAGTGTATCTAGAAGTATGCATTACAATATTATAGTAAAATGTGAACCTAAAAAAGAGATGCCAGAGCATTTTAAAAGCGTCTAATGCTGTGTACACACTATGTAATGCATTTACGCAATCTAGCAAAATTCAATCATTCGAGATTTCATCAACATCAAAACGTTTTGCATTCAAAGCAATATTTATTTACTATCCGCCTATACCAGAGATAGATATTGCAAATATCATAATTATATTATCTTTAACTACTCCTAGTCTACACCAAAGATAAATATCTCAGGAATTTGGCAATAACGTCGGCAGAATAACTGAACAATATTTCTTATTGTTCAACTTATGTTAAAGGCATGGGAAAACGTATTTACGTTAACTCATACTTAAAAAAAAAATCTTGTGAAAATTATTGTTGTTAATAAAATTATTTTCTTATTCGACCTTAATTATTTAAATTTATATTATTTTTTTTAGCTTGTGGTCTTTTTTATATAAAAATATAAATTGTATTTTAACAAAAAATATTTATTATGAACTAATAATCTATATAATAAAAATAAGTCCGTATATGTACGTCGCCGAACTAATCATAAACGCGTCGTGCGATTTCAACCAAACTTATACACTACGTAGGCAGTGACCCATATATGGTTTATATGAAGTTTGGTTGAAATTTTCGGTCTGGGGGCGGAGGGGCGTGGCAAAATCCATAACTTGAGAACGGCTTGACCGATTTGAACGATTTTTTCTTTAAAATGATCGCCATGGTCCAACTTAGGTTTTTACGGAAAGAAAATTTTGCCCCGCCCACTTTTACGCCCACTTTTTTCGATTTACCTAAAATCAGAAAACGGCTCCATCGAGTTGACTAATTTTTTTTTCAAATGTTCGTATTAATCAACTTTAAGTTTTCATCGAAAGAAAAATTTACCACGCCTACTTTTACGCTTCACTTTTTCTATTAAGCGCATAACTGGAGAACGGCATGACCGATTCCAACGATTTACCATTTGAATTCAAGCGGCTCCAGTTCCCTTTGCGTCTTGCCTTTGCTATTACCATCAACAAAGCACAAGGCCAATCATTGACTATTGCTGGCTTAAAAGTTCATGAACAATTTGATTGAAGCAACAATTTTAAAGGGGAAGTTTAAAGGTGAAGATGTATTGATTCGACGAATTCCAATGATTCCATCAGATTTACCTTTTGAATTCAAAAGACTACAGTTTCCAATACGTCTTGCATTTGCTATTACAATAAATAAAGCGCAAGGTCAATCGTTGGAATTGTGCGGAATTGATTTAGAATATCCTTGCTTTTCACACGGCCAGTTATATGTTTCGTGCTCACGTGTTGGCAAGCCTTCAGTTCTCTTTATCTACACAACAACTCATGGCAAAACCAAAAATGTTGTCTACGAAAGAGCTCTAAGATAGTTGAAGTGATACATAGTCTAAGATTGTAAGAAACTAGAATTAAAAGTTGAATAATAGGGAACAAAACCAACTTTATTAAAAACAAGTGTGTTTCTTTTCTTATTTTGTTTTGCCGTGCGAAATAAATATCAACAAAAAAGTGCTGTCTACATTAGAGATATATGTCGCAATATTTATATCTGGTATAGACGGACAATTAGACAGCAGTTTTTTGTGCATATGTATGTATGTATGTATGTATATATTACCAGCCATATACGTTGCAATAATTTTAGGTCAATGTTCCCTTCAAGTTTGGTTGTCAATTGAAGCACAGCCGCGAATAACGTGAACATTTTCTAATTTTTATTCGTTCCACCACCACTAATGGTGAATGACGGTATAATAAGTTTGTCATTCCATGTGAAACTTTTTTATTATGCATCTAAGACCCCATAAAGCATATATATTCTGGTTTCTAGAGTAATTCTAAGTCGGTTTAGCTATGTCCGTTTGTCTGTTTGTTGAAAAGATGCTCACTTTCGAAAGACTCAACAGAAAAGAACAAACTTGGTGTCAAATTGGTTGTAGTTACACTAAGTTGTTAAGGCTTTGAGAATTTGGGAATTTTAGTTCTCATGAAATATAATAAAAATGATAATCAACATGAAAACTAAAATTCCCAAATTCTATTTGTTAAAATAATTAACTTAAATACATAAAATTTACAATAAGCCCTATCCAGTTATAAGATACAAAGAATGCTGACGATGGCCGTAGCGGGCCAGAAAATGCATTAAATTCTGCTGGTATATAATAGTTGTATAAATTTTTTGTACAATTTACTTCATTGTCATCCAAGGGATAGCTAAAGCAAGCCTCGTAACAAAAATATACAAACAAAAATTCTGATAGCGCATGGAAAATATTCCTGGAAAAATATTGCTGGAATAAGACTCTTAAAGTATGAAAGCGTTATGAATTATAATTCCACTTAAAATATACATTCGAAATAATATGAAAATTTATAATAAAAATATTATACATATGAATATATATACAAAAATTTTATATAAAAAAATTAATATACTAAATTTAAATAATAAAGGTTGAATAAGAAACAATTTTATTTCACAACAGATAAGTGTTAATTTTTAAAAATATTCATTTAAATTCTTAAAAATACTTATTTTAGTGCTTATTTTTAATTGTTTATTTTCAATTATTTACTGCCTGGAACACAATGCCGACAAGAACGCTTCTTTCGTGTATTATTATTGAAAACAATAATAAAAAACTTAAAAGTATTTTGATTTTCAATGTAAATAAGCGAAAGATATTTTCTTTTCAAACATTGTGGGCTAGACAGTTAATTCTTTTACTTCAATTATAATTTGCTACCATTTCACAAACCTTATTTCTTTTTCACAAAATTTGTTCTATTTTTTCAATTTGACAACCAATTAACAACCAAATTTGGCTTTTAATGTTAGCAATAATTGTGAACGAAAATTTACTAACAATTATTGCAACATACATTTCTGGCGATTAGTTTTGTTAGTAAGTCTCCATTCACACGTTTCATCTTTTGATGCTCAACTCTTGTTTTTTCGGAGAGGGAAGAAAGAGGTTGGTACGGAGATGCCTGTACTCGGTCAGTACGCCTTGTGTTTTCATTCGTAGGTATATGAACAACAATGGCTGCATGTTAATTTTTTTTCTCTTTCTCTTTGGTTCGCGTTGAATAAAATTGTTGTTGTTTTTAAGCAAAAAAAAGTTGAAACCTATTGCTGCGTGTGATCATAATGGCATCTTCAAAAGAGAATTGAAAATAAGTTGAGCATTAAAAGATGAAACGTGTTAATTCAGACTTATTGTTCGTAATATTGTACTCTGTTATATGGCTGTATTTTCCTGAAGCCCTTCTAGATTTGTGCTAGGATCACTATTGGATCCTATGTCGTAAGAACGTAGGGCGCAACTTCATACATTTTTTACACCACGCTCCAGTTACCAACACTTTCGCCGTAAGCGCATTTTTTTAATATTATTAGAAAATTTAAAATTTATTAAAATTGTTGTTTATTTTTTCATGTCAATTTATTTCAAATTAAACAATTAACTTCAAAACACTGAAATAATTCTTTGGCGTTAGGCAAAAAGGTCTTAAGTCAAAATCTGCAGTTTTTGTAATATTAAATTAAAAATTAGCCCCCATATTCATAAAAAATATTTTATGTTTATAGCAGGTTTATGAAAGTTTAATAAGCCTTTTATTTATTTTATATATTAATCAAAAATATTTTTTATGCATAAGGGGGTAATTATTTGGGGTATTTCATAAATGTACTTTATTTAATTATTTAATAAACACGGCATTCAACAATTGTATTTTGTAAATAAACAAAATATGTATTTATATTTTTTCATGACAACACAAAGAAAAAAAAAATTGTTTGTCAATCACAACAGCAGACTATCAAATAATCAGCCGTCAATAATTTGATTTCCATTAAGCATTGCCGACAACGCGTATGTGTAGCCTATGCTTAGATTGGTGATCATTTACTCATGGCCAAGCCTTTCTCGGAAATGAGCTTGAATATTTAAAAGCTTAGGTCAAATTTAGGCAGAATCTTATATATGTAAGTGTTATGAATATAACGTTATTTGTGATGGCTTTGTTCACGTTTAACCGTTTTCAGCAATTCCTTTTTTTGGCAACTATAATTTATTTTTGACCGATCATTACCAATTTGTTAACGTGATTTCTTGTCATATTAGTGGCATTCGTACAAAAATTAATAAAACTATTTTATAAAAGTTTAGGCGATTTTCGGAAGTGTATCTTATTAAATCCATGGTCTGATTCTTATTGATAACTTGTCTATTTAAGCTGTTTGCTTTCCTTTCCAAATCGAAATTTTAACGAAATAAATATATATAACACTTTTTTTGTTTTAAATTAAATATCATCTTCCAAGGAGGATGTGATAATACGATCTCTATTTTCTACATACAAGCACTTAATAGTACTATTTTTCTATGGAATCTTAAATTATTTTAGCACTTACCGTCTCTATATTTGATGTGTTTTTTTTATAATTCAACACTTTTATTTTATTTTATTATTGTAAATATTTTATTGTATAATTGTTGATAATAAACAACGTAAAGAAAAATTGTGAAGTCTGCAAATTGAAGATACACAAAAAACTAAGAATTTGTCGTTTTTGTTTAAAAAAATATGTAGAAATCGTTTTTTTAATAAATTGTCATAAATTTATTTACAAAGTTACCCATTAACTTAAATATTAAAAGTTTTTAACGTTTTTTTACACAGGAAAAAATCTCGCCGACTTATTTTTTGTCAAACCATTAATCAGTTTTAATTAAAAATTTAATAAAGTGGATTAAACGTTTACTTGTATCAACAACATTACTGCAGAAAATGTTGTAAATATAAAACAATATTTGATGTAACTTTATTTAATTTTTTAATTAATATCACAAATTTTTTAGTTGAAATCAAATTTGATTTTTTTCTGTGTACCAATAACTTTTTTAATTTTTATTAAAAATCCTTTACTTTTCAAAGTCTCCTTGTAATAGAACTTTGGTGGTGAAAATTTGTTAAAACGGTTCATATATGAACGAGGTATACATATATATTTATAACTCGGAGCGATCATCGCATAAGTCGGTAAAGTGATTTCTAGTATGTATTGAAAATAATAGAATAAAACAAATTTTAATACAGAAGTGTTATTTGTTGGCGTTCTTGGCGATAAAGTGCTTTTCGGACGACGTATTATTGTGGGACCTTTGGGAAATTCCGGACCGAAAATCACACATTTTTTTGGCTCACAAGACTTAATATAACCAAATTACACCACAACATCATTATTTGTCACAGTTTTAGAAGAATTCAAGTGCTTCCCAAAAGTGGGCTTTATAAGAGGCCTATGCTAACATATGAATCGATTATCATGTTGTTATTTTTAGCCACATAAAGTTATAATGGATCAAATTTCACTCAATATTCATTATTCATACGCCTATGTAATATTTGTTCGAGAGTCGAATGGAAAGATATTTCATACAAAAAAAATGTTCATATTACTATTAGTTTCCATAATGCTGATACAAAATTATTTGAAAAATATGTATAATCTTGGCTGAGAGGTTTTGTTTGTAAATTTTCAAAAATATGTTTGAAGTCTACTGATGCATATATATGTATGTACATGGTTAACCACCAACGAAATTAAAATTTAAATAAATAAAGTCTCTAGAAGTTCCAAAGGGAAAACAGACCACACAAATTGCTTGGCAATCATGTCAAAATGTTACGTTTCTTTAAATATTTTGTGTTGTTAATTGGGTTGTTTGCTGTTTGAACAACCATTTGAAGCGTGCTTCTAGAAATATTAAAAATTCTTAATATGTGGCAGATATGTTGGATACTGGACAAACTTTTTGTGGAGTCTAGTGCTAAATGTAATCAGTTCAACGAAAAGTTTGCATTATTTCCCACAAAACTAATAACTCCTTTACAATTAAAATATGAATAGCCTCATGTATGTGGAAAACGGTTACAGTAAAAGTTGTCGAATTGGAAGTTAATTACTTGGTTATCAATACACAACATCTGAAAAAAAGTGAGCTGGATTGGACAAGTAGGCGTGGCAACTCCCATATAGGTACATCATCGTTTTCTGTGTATCTGGAGAACGGAAGGAGAAATTTGGAAATTTGGTGCACATAGCTGGGATGTCAATACACAAAATCTGTCAAAAAGTGGGTGTTATTACATAAGAATCTATTAAGAAGTGGACTGGATTGGGTAAGTGGGCGTGGTGCCTCTCTAATACATAGGCAATATATATTTTTACATATATTGAGTATTTTAATAGTGAAAGCATTGCAATTTTTTATAAAAACCTTACACTATACTATAAATTTCGGTACATCCGTAAAACGGTTACAGGGAACCATACAAATTTAACAAAAATTTACTAGTTTCATCTCAATAGGGGTAGCAAAGCGCACTGGATTAAGCTAATAAATTATTAAAATGATTTGAAAGTTTGTTTTATCTGCAATCACGCACAAACGGCTGAACCGATTTTGATAAAATTTGGATAGAATGTAAAAGCAAAATTACTATTGGCTTAATTTTTCCCATAATTGAAAACCAAGAAGGGATAAAAGGGTCGAAGTAGGGCAAAACTGGAAGCGATTGTTTTTTAAAGATGTTTTTATTAGGGAAGATACCGATACTCAAACAGAAATATCGCCGACACCGATAGTGTAAAAGATTATTAGCTAATATTTAAAATTAATTTTAATAAGATTTTAGAATCACCAAAATTCATGGTAAAGTTAATTTATTTAAAAAAAAAAAAAAACAGTGTAAGAGATTATTAATATTCAAAGTTAATATTAATAAGATTTTTGTTTAAAAAACAAAGCATTCTCAACTGTTGAGGAGATAATTTTGCACCTCCTTTTGAAGCAGACCTGCAGTAAAAAATCGTCTCTCAGATGTGACTGAACTCATTTGATAACTTAAGTATTTCTGCACCATGGTCTTATATTTTTAGTATAATATTTAAAAGCGCCAGTAAACAAACGGATCTTCGTCTCTAGAAAAATAGAAGATCAAAGGTATATCTAGACTTCTTATTTAGCTGAACCACAGCGCAACCACACGACAGATGATCATTCTTCTCCAATGTTTTTTTTTTAAATTTTTACAAACGCTCCAAAGTTCAGTTCTTGCAAACTTATCAGAACTTTTATTAGGTGTAGGGGTGACCGTGTCTTCAACACTTTCGGAATGTAGAGTCATGTTGAGTAGCTCAATACGTCGTTTTTCGATCTATTGGCTTTGTATCCAAGGTAGAGAATTGTAGATAATCAATTGATTTCATTATTCTCTAAACCCTCAAATTTTTCATTCAGAGCGAATGCTACGTAAGTCGCCAATTTTGCAGACTCTGAACTATTCTGAATCTCAGTTTATTCATTTATCGTATTTTCTAATAATGTTCGAATACTTTTAACTAGCGAACTAGCGTCGAAAAATGTTGTAGTGGCTTTGCTTATGGATTTTTAACAAACATTTCTAGCGAAATTATTTTTTTTTCACGAAAATTATTAAAAATTAGCAGAAAATTCTAAAAACGTACACTAACATACAAGATTTATCAATGCGAGAACGTTTTACCATTATGGCGCGAAGCAAAACGGCTGATGCTGCAGGTCCACACTAAGCGTTTAATGCGCTTTTATGCATCAGTCCAAAAAGTCGCAGTGTACAATTGTATTGACAAGTTACATAGCAAACGCGTAAAATGCATATACGTAGTGAAAACATGAAGTAGGATTACTTTTTAATATAGCATTCGTGGTGTGGACCGACCTCCAGCTTAAGAATTAAGAGAAACAATTTGTTATTCTATTTGATTTTCTGCTTTTAGCTGTTATGCAAAAAATAAACATTGAAAATTAAATTGTTTGTTCAAAAAAACTATGAAAAAGTATCGGCGTATCGACAGTAAAATATCGCCGATACCGATATATCGGCAAACGTGAAGTATCGCCGATATATCGGTATCGGTATTCGTTACATCCCTAGTTTTTATACATACCTTTAACCACAGGTGGAAAAGGTAAATATAAGTTTGAAGTATATATATTATCGGTCCGTATGAGTAGACGATGGCCGCCTATCTGTTGAATTGGGTTTTCGGAATACCCCAGATATGATAGGGACTTGCCTGGTATTTATATGCTCTGCTAAATTTTCTTTTGGAATTTAGCCTTATCATTCCACAAATAGTTGAGTTATAAGCAAAAAACCTCGATTGCCTCTAATTTGACCCATAAATCCCTTGTTGGTGTTATTTTTGTATATCTGGAGTATGGCACGAGCCAAAGTTTTCAAATTAGGTACAAACATCTTGGTTATCAATAGACAAGATCTGACAAAACTTAGGCGGGAGTGGATAAGTGGGCGTGGTACAAAATAGATTTATTAATATCCAAATAATGGTATTTTTATAACTTTCCGTTCTTATCGCACCATGGTGAAAGGTGTATGAAATTCGGCATAGCCTCTTTTTAAATAATTTTGCGATTCTAAATTTAAAAGTTTTCCTTGCATAGAGATCTGTAAATTTGATGGCATATTAAAAATATATTTTGAAAGTCGGCCTTTAAAGAGGTTAAAGTAGGTAAAAAAGAAATGTTTTGTTCCTTTCAATCATCTCCATTTAGACCAAAAAATTTAACAAGTTAAAATATGTTTATGCTTAAACTGTAATCTATGGCTTGAACTATCACCAGCGATTATCTGTAAACCCTCCACAACTTGGTTTACTTTTTTAATATTCATCTAAGACCCCATAAAGTATATATACATTCTGGATATTTGAGTTATTTTAAGTCGAATTAGTCATGTCCGTCTGTCTGTTGAAAACGTACTCACTTTTGAAAAACACAAAAAAAAGAACAATATTGGGGTCAAATTGTTTCTAATTATCCTAAGCAGTTTGGGATTAAACACCAGCAAAATTGATTCAGTAAGATAAAAGTAATAAATCCAAATGTGGAACCAGCCTTCTAAAAAATTGGTACTTTTATTACAAAAACTTACATAACTATTGGCGGAATGCACATATTGCTATAAGATTTTGCAGCAACGGGTTCTATATGACTACAAATCTTACCACAGAATTTCGGAAAACACTTTTGTACGCGTAATGAATAACGCTATTGTAATAAATTTTGGTCTGTCACAGTTTTATATGAGTTAAAATCGCACTGACAAATTTGGCACAGTATTTTTTGCATTTTTTAGTATACATTTTCATAACTGGATTCACGGATTTATGAAAAGAATTTTCTATGAAAATTTGTTTAATAAGCCTTTTATTAATCGAAAATATTTTTTATGCATATCCCCCATATTTGATGTATTTCATAAATGTATTTTATTTAAAAAACACGGCAATCAACAATTGTATTTTGCAAAAAACCCAATATTTATATTTTTCATGACAACACAAAGAAAAAAATTTTTGTCAATCACAACAGGAGACTATCAAATAATCAGCCATCAATCAGCCTTATTCCGGTTGTCGTTGTCGTATACGACTGTAAAACACAACCTGTGTTCTTTAATCTACTACAAAAAACGACACAGTCGTATACGACAACGACAACCGGAATAAGGCTGATTGATGGCTGATTATAATTTCCATTAAGCATTGCCGACAACGCGTATGTGTAGCCTATGCTTAGATTGGTGATCATTTACTCATGGCCAAGCCTTTCTCTGAAATGAGCTTGATTATATTAAAGCTAAGGTCATAACTGGGTCCACATACATAAGGGCCAAAGGCGGCCATTTAACAGATTAATTAAAAAATTCAAGTGCAGTAAATAATAAAAGAACTCGCTTAAAATGCACAAAATTCTACATCAATATGCAATAAAATAAACAATAAATTTCAGTGTTTTCATTCAAAAATTGGGATTATTAGCACATCATTAAAAAATGAATTAATTAATGTAACGGTGCTTTTGTAGTGACGCGTTGAAATTAAACACTGTGAGAGTGAACTATTACGCAGAAAAAGTTAAATATAATATGCAACCATCAAGTAAATTTATTTATGCAAATGTTTTACTTAAATTTGTAAAAAAAAATATTTGTGGAACTGCTTTTGTTTTTTAAGTTTATGTTGGAAATGCAAAAAAATGGATTTTCGGAGTTAAAGGGGCATGTGCTCAATTAAGCAGATATTTTAATTTTTTTTAAAGGTTGAACAAATGAGCTTTATTTTATAAAAATTTATGCCGCGTATCTGTGCGCCTAAAACTTTTGTACGAATTAGGCCTAATAAATCAGAGTAAGTTAAACTCTGTTTTTGGTTTAAAATGTGTTTAAACCAACATATCTATAAATAAGTAAACATATAAACCGTCTTTAAACGCATAAACTTGGGCGTTTAAACTACCAATGTAGACCATATGAATTTGACAACATTTTTCGTAATGCTGCCACATGTTCTTTTTAAATTACATATAATTCATGGGACACTGATTTACAACTGTCGAGTTTAAACTACATATAAATTTAAGTTTAGTTTAATTAAACCAGCGTGAAAAAGGTGAGTTTTTATCACTTTCTATTTAACAAATATAGACTGTAAAATTTTTAAAGTTTATCTTTTTTCTGCTTAAACTATCTAACTATCTGCTTAAACTAATTAAAAACAGGGTAAAATTCGCACATTTGATTTAAAACACGATATTTTCAAAATAATTTTGTGCAAGCTTGAAACATATACCCCCATAATCATACAAAATATTTTAGGTGTATACCAGGTTTCTATGAAAATTCGCTTAATAAACGTTTTATTAACCAAAAATATTTTTATGAATATGGGGGATATTCTTTAGCATAAAGGCAACAAGCAAATAGACTACATTTGACTGCAAAGGAGGGTAAAATTGGCATTTTTTGTAAACACGTTTTTGTTTTAAAATTATTTCACTCGAACTTGAAATTTTTGTTCTTTAACATAAATTTGAGGAAAAAAACAAGCTTAAAATTTGTACCGTTAGTGCTTTTTGTAAACAAGTTTTTCTAAAGTAATTTCGCACAAACTTAAAACTTAAGTTCTTTAACATAAATGCAGCAAATAAATAAGGTACATTTGAGCACCGTAATCGAATTGTAGGACAAAATGAGTAAAAAGGTAATTTTATTATCTGTTGTCATAAACGTATTTAATTAAATAAGATTTAAAATTTCTTAAACGAGTTGTTTATAAATTCAAATTGACAAAAAGAAGTAAAAAATTTGTTTTATTGGTCCTTTTTCTGAAGCCACGCATTTCTTTTAAATTATTGAAGGGAAAATTCAAAAATATAATTGGAGTACAATCCGAATTAAAGACAATTATATCGGTGTATAAAAAGTGCATTACTAAAAGGAAAAGGGACAAAAGTTGTACAAAAATGGGAATTTTAGTTTTCTTTTAAATAAAAAATCCAGAGACTAGGAATTAAAAAAGATGCTTAATTTTTACTAGGAAATATCAAAAGAAGCAAACATTTAGACAATTTTGCATGGTAGTGACAAAAGGGGTAAAGTTTTGTGCTCTTGGTGCTTTTTGTAAAAATAACATTTTTTACAAAATAATTTTACGGAATCTTAAAAAGAGAGGTGCAAACTCAAGACAAAATTAATGTAATTTAGATAAGAGTTAAGTTAGAGAAAAAGGGCTATAAAGTCAATCGACTAAGAATTACTTTCTAACGATGTTTGTCCGTCCGTCAGGCTGGCTGCCTGTCCATGTAAAATTTGTTCCCAGAATACATGTCCCCAAATTTGGAGATAATTTGATGAAAACTAGTTTATATGTTTAAGTTGTCATATGGACGAAGTATCTTGAAAATGGTAAAACCGGCCCATAATTTCGCATATCCTTCATAAAAACATCTTACCGGAATAGAGGTTTTATGTCCGTAAACCATGTGATTATTGGAATCGGTCATATTTGACTACAAAGAGACTCGTAAGAATTCCTTTAAAAACATTTGTAAATGTCCCCAAATTTGGAGATAATTTGATGAAAATTAGTTTATATGTTTAAGTTGTCACATGGACCAAGTCTCTTAAAAATGGTGAGAATCGGCCAATAATTAAACATCTTACCGGAATAGAGTTTTTGTGTCCGTAAGCCATCTGATTATTGGAATCGGTCATATTTGACTACAAAGAGACTCGTAAGAATTCCTTTTTTAAAAACATTTGTATTGATTTAAAAGTTGGCAACGATATAAGCTCAGTTCTACATGCATAACGAAGCACAAAGTTCCACAAAAGCATTCCAGATAATTTTTTTTTTGCAGTTAAAAGAGTAATTGAGAGAGTAATTTTTGTTAATTTCCTGTAAAAATTTTTCTTTGGTTAAGTTCGGACAAGAATTAAAAAATCAGATGATGTTTGCTTACATATGAAACTGATAAATTTATCAGGAAATTTGCAAGTAAAAGAGGTCAGTTTTTATATATTAAAAAGGTTTTAATGAAAACTAAAGGTGGTAAATACTTAGTATTTCCCTTGTTCTTTAATATAAAAAAGGTAAAATGTAAAAAATTATAATGATGTTTTGTTTTTATAATTTTATAACGTTTAAGCTAAAGCCATTTAAATACATCTTAACTTAAAAAGTAAGCATCATTAGTATTTAAAAAATTTGGCATATTTAGAGAGTAATTTTCATTTTACTCTTATTAGTCCGAACTTGCCAGATGTCTTGTGGAATACACCTAAGTATATTCTATAACAGCTACTTAACTATGTCGTATTAAAATATTGTGCTGATATGTCCAGAATTGACAATAGATGAACCCAATTATAAGCCCCCTCTCCAAAATTTAAGACGAAAAAATCTCATAAAGATATGGATATCTAGATAATATTTGGCACAGAGAACACTACAGTCCTTTTCGCTTATAGTCCATTCCGCTTAAAGGCCAAAAACGAATTAAAGCCAAACCTGTCATATTCACTTGCAGATTTTTTCGAGTTTCCTACAAATTATTTGTTGTTGTAAGGTCCATTTCGCTTGTAATCCATTTTTGCTTAAAAGCCGCATTTTCGTTGCATGCGTTTCCAATACTTTATGAAAAAAAATTCACTTACATTCCACTCTATTTTTTATATTTTATTTAACAAACTGGCAATATGTTTTTATTTACCTTTCTGGCAACTCTTATATATGTAAAATTTTGGTTACTTCATAAAAGTAGCAAATATGATTTTATAATTATATTGATTGGTTTTATTGAAGAAAATAATTTTTTTATATAGTCCAAAATGTGGATTATACTAGGATTCACTTATTATCAATAAAATGGCGTATAAAAAAATCGGTTATAGTCCACAAAAGTTGTGCAACTATAATAGTGGACTATAAGCGAAATGTACTGTAATATGAATATTAACCTTAAACCTTAATTTTATCCTCTCAAAAATTTGGATGTTTATACAGTGGAGTAGGGTATTATATGTTTTTGAAATAAGCTTGATCGATTGTACTTCCTTATTTTAATTAAAAGATTTATGTTGTTCAATCAACTTAAAAATATATCGTATAAACAGGGCATCACAGGATGGATCTATAACTTTTTTCCTATAATATATATAACTTTTTATACCCTCCACTACCACTAGTGGTGAATGAGGGTATACTAAGTTTGTCATTCCGTGTGAAACTATACGTCTAAGAAGTATATGGGGGATTTCATGTCAAGTGACCCAACTTTTGAAATCGATGTCTTTCGATTTGGATGAAATTTGCACCAAGGTTAGTCTTATTGGATAGTAGTTTAGACACAAATTTTCAACAAGATCGGTCAAAAAGGTTCTGAGTTAGAGGGGGTCAAAATTTGACATTTTGGCCAAACCGGTGTTCTTTCTCGTCCATGTAACTTATTATCTATTAGTGTTAGCAAAATTTGTCCCAAGCAAATTAGATAGCTATTTCTTCAAGCTATCGAAAAAATTTTTTTTTTGTATTTTTTTAAATTTTTTAAAATTTTTTTTTTTTAAATTTAAAACTTATTTTTTATTTTTTTTGGAAACGGTATCTATAACTTTTTTCCTATAATATATATAACTTTTTATACCCTCCACTACCACTAGTGGTGAATGAGGGTATACTAAGTTTGTCATTCCGTGTGAAACTATACGTCTAAGAAGTATATGGGGGATTTCATGTCAAGTGACCCAACTTTTGAAATCGATGTCTTTCGATTTGGATGAAATTTGCACCAAGGTTAGTCTTATTGGATAGTAGTTTAGACACAAATTTTCAACAAGATCGGTCAAAAAGGTTCTGAGTTAGAGGGGGTCAAAATTTGACATTTTGGCCAAACCGGTGTTCTTTCTCGTCCATGTAACTTATTATCTATTAGTGTTAGCAAAATTTGTCCCAAGCAAATTAGATAGCTATTTCTTCAAGCTATCGAAAAAATTTTTTTTTTGTATTTTTTTAAATTTTTTAAAATTTTTTTTTTTTAAATTTAAAACTTATTTTTTATTTTTTTTGGAAACGGTATCTTTTTTTTTTTTGCTCAAAAGAAAGCTTATGCATTTTTCTTTTAGGTAGTTTTGGTCGAAAAAAAAAGCAAAAAAAATACCCTTTTCAAAAAAAATACAAAAATAGTTTTAAATTTAAGAAAAAAAAAAATTTTAAAAAATTTAAAAAAAACAAAAAAAAATTATTAAAGGACTTATGTGATTGAGATTAAGTTTTTTAGATTATTTATCTTTTTGTTTTTATTATTATTATTTTATATTTATTTAATTATTATTACAAATAAATAAAAAGATTTAATTTGTCAAAATCTCTATAGAAAAAGTGATTTTATTCCTGGGATTAACATATTGTGGGTATTACAGTATCGAGGGAATGAAATGCAAGTTCGGTATGCTATATACCGTCGGAAAGGTTAATTTGTCTAGTTTCTCAGCATAAGTTTTATTTCTTAAGATTTTAGAAACACTTACACATAAAAAGGAAAAAATTCAAAATAGTGCATATGCTAAAAATTTAAAAACCCTCGTCTTGAGTTAGAAATTATTTTTTTTTATACATATCCCACTCTCATCCTTTGACCGAACATTTTTGACCGATCTTGTTGAAAATTTGTGTCTAAACTACTATCCAATAAGACTAACCTTGGTGCATTTCATTCAAATCGGAAGACATCGATTTCAAAAGTTGGGTCACTTGACTTGAAATCCCCCATATATATTCTGGCTCCTTGGGTAATTCTAAGTCGATTAAGCCATGTTCGTCCGTCTTTTGGAAAAACGCTCACTTTCGAAATACGCAACAGAAAAGAACAAACTTGGTCTCATATTGCTTGTAGCTATCCTAAGCAGTTTAGGATTGTAATACAGCAACATCGGCTCAGTAGGATCAGAACTATGAATCAAAATGTTGAACCACAACCCTAAAAAAATTGATCATTTTGACACAAAAACTAACGTAAATGGTGGAATAATGCACGAAATGATATACAATTTTGCACAAATTCGTACTAAATTTTGGTACGTCACAGTTTTACAGGATCAGAATTCACACTGTAAAAATTTTGTTATGATCGGTCCGTAATTTACACTAGGCCCTATATAAATCCTGCTCCCGGAAAACAGTTTAGTACACCTAAGCCCGTAATAAATAATCCTATCATAATTAAATTCGCAACTGTGCAGTTTTGTAGGACCAGAAATCATACTGCTTAATTTCGTGAAGATCGGTCCATAATTAACCCTAGATCCCATATAAGCCCTACTCCCGGAAAACAGTATAGTACGCCTAAAACCGTAATCAATCATACTAAAATTTGGTACGACATAGTTTTATAGGACCTGAAATCACACTGTTAAATTTTTTGAAGATCGGTCCATAATTTGCACTAGGCCCCATATAAACTCTACTCCAGGAAAACTGTTTAGTACGCCTTAAGCCGTAATACATAATGCTATCATAATAAAATTTGGTACCTCACAGTTTTATGTGACTACAAATCACACTGTAAAATTTTGTGAAGATCGGTCCATAACTTACTAAAGGCCTCATATAAACCCTACGCCCGGAATACAGTTTATTATAACAGAAATAGAAATAGTTAATAATACATATGCATTTATCATATAGAGCCCACTCCTGTGGAGGGTATCAAAAATTCTGCAAAGCCGAATATAGCACTCTAACTTGTTTTTATTATACTCGTAGTTATAACTATGTAACAAAGGAAATAACCTTGTCTTCGATAAGAAGCTTTGTGAAAGTTTAAATGAAAGAATTTTTTTTAGATATATTAATTTCAATCGTGATATTTGCTTTATTTGGGAGTTCTTTTCAATGAAATCTTTGTCTTTTTATACTGATTATACCCTTTACCACAGGTGGAAAGGGTATGTATTTATTTTCATTAGATTTATTTTTAGTTTACGTTAATACTAATTCCATTAAAATTGTTTGTTTGTGACTTAATGTTAGATACATAAATAAACAATTGTGTTTTTTAAAAGTAAATTAATTATGTACAACTTAATTAAATTTGAATAAAAATAATTGGTCTAAATAAAATATACAATAAATTACAATCAAAAATAAATTATTATACAAACAAATTATAACATTTGCAATTAAACAAAAAAGAAAAAAAAACTTAAAATTTTCTAAATATCTTTTTAATTTCAACATAATTTTTATTTTTTGTGTTAAAAATAATTGAATAACAATTTAAAATTTTATGAGTTAATAAGAAATTTGCATTAATTTAGGGTTTCTTGTGTTAAAAACGGTGGAATTGATATAAAAAACAGAAATTGTAATATGTATATAAATAAATATATAAATATATATGTATGTATAATCGTCACCTAAAATGCAAAAGGAAGTAACAACAAAAAAATTCAAAATTCGTTTTATTAAACTACGTGTTCATAATTTTAGATTCCTTGGATCAAAAATGACGACTTTATTAAAGAAATTCAAACGCCAAGTACAACTTGTTGTTATTGTTTATAAGTTGCTTCTCCTTTAAAAATAAAAAATATTGTTACGCCCTTTTGCATTTTATGTGACGATATATATATATATGTATTTTTGTTGCCCCAGAAAACACGAATTTAAACGCATAAAAAAATCTTATTTTTTTCATTTACTTCAAATAATTTTGGAAACGTGGAAAAAGCCACATTTAACTTGACATATTATCAAATCGTTTTCAAACATTTTTATTTGGTAGTGTTTGATTTTTATTCCTTCTTAGTTTTTGTGATTGCTGGGCAATTTTTTACAATGAGTGCTTGTCGAAAATTTACAATTAATGGTAGGATTTATCGATTTAGCTTTCCAATCAATTTTTAAAATGGCTAGAAATTTGACTAAAATTGGCTTGTTATTTTTTTTTTTGGTAACTTGAACAGAGATTTTTGGATGTCCCATGTTTTAAAAGTTTTTTCTGCATTAAATATACTTTCTTTAATAATTTATATTTATTTGCCTTGTTTGGTTGTTTATGATTTGAATTTGGCACTTTAAAGCAACGTTATGGTTAAGCCTTTAGGTAAATTGAATGCAGTAGTGAATTTCTCATCATCTGTATCGATTTCAAGTAGTTCTTGTTCTTCTTCGCATTCATTTTCGCTTTCATCGCACAAATCGATTACTTCCGCCGTTTCGGAAACCTGAAACGTTAGACGTTTTCTGGCTGCCAATGTGTTAACGTGTGTAAATTGATCTGTTAAAGAGGGTAGAACTTCCGATATACTTGAATCGAAATTAACTAAAACCTCATCATCTTCCAGGGGTCGCAACCACTTTGATTTTGGTTTAGTTGGACTCATAATTTGTGGTAATGAAGTGGTGGTTGTATTGCTTCCGTTTTCTTGTGGTTCACGTGACAGCGTAGTTCCCAAGCGCCTTAACATGGACACAACTTTTCCATCGACTGTGGGTTTTGGCAAATAATGATGACGTAATTGTTGAGGTGATTGTTGTGATGTATGTGGTAGTTGTTGTTGTTTAATACTTTGGTTTTTGTTTGTTGTGTCTCTTTCTGTTTGTTTTTCAATGACTAGATTTTGTAAATTACGTGTAATAAGAAGTGGAGGCTCTCGTTGGGCCAATTCCTTTTCTACTTGTACAATACTGCGCAGATATGAAGCTTTTAAGCGTGAAAACTCCCGACACTTGCGACATTTCAGTAATGACGGTGTTGGGGATTTTCTAGAGTATTTATGGCTACGCATCACTATGTATTTGCCACATGTACACTGATGCATAGTTTTGTGCTGCACTCGAGCTCCTCCACGTTTGGTCAATTGCAGACGGAAGTTACGCTTATTAAAATTGATTTTATTCAGAGGCTTGTTGCTTTCATGTTGTTGTTGTTGCTCTTGTGTAGTCTGTATGGATGATTGTGCAATATGTTGTTGTGCTGGTGTTATATTTTCAAGTTCTGTGAGTTGCCTGGGCTTGACTTGGGCAATGGGTTTGCAAACGGCAACTTGTTTTTTTGAGCCGGAACTTTTTTCATCGTGCATTACATTACCGCTATTTAAGTGGGATCGAAAGGTACCCGAAGGACTTTCGGCATCATTGCTGTTCAAAGCCTGCAGCGAATGCCAATTAATAAGCCAATTATTACAGCTGAAGCATAAATATTTGTCTTCATTTAGGGGCTGGAAAAGAAAAAGTCATATTAGTTTCTTTATAAAAAAAAATTAAGAGTTACGTGGTTAGGTTAACATAAGTTTGCCACTTCATATGGCACATTTTAATTTACTTAAAAAATAAATTTAAAAAAAATATTTAAGTAATACATTCAAGGCGAATACATTTTTGTTTTTAAAACAAGAAAATAATTCCTGGCAAACTTCGTTAAATATACAAAAACCAGAAAAAATATGTTTTTTTTTTACTTTTTTATGGTATTCCTAAAACCAATTAGAAATCATACTAATGTAACCACAAATCAATTATTGAAATTCATAATTGTAACGCCCCATAAATTTTAAAAAAGGCAGGGTGAAATTTAAAAAAATATATATCCTTTTCTTTTAATACCAAAACAAACGTCTAGATAATTACCGTTGCACAGGGAAGCATATCAATAAAATATAGTTTACGTAGCAATGTCTGCGTGTTGTTGCTTTGAGTGAAAATCACCTGCCGCCACCAAAAACCTATATCAACAACAGCAGCAGCTTAACAAAAAGGCCGGTAACTACTTGCAACGTAAGTTTGTAATTATAGCAACGAACTCAGATAAAAACTGGCTGAATGTCTCTGATAACAGCTGCCTGCCAAAGGTTGGTTTACTTAAATCGATCTACATAAGAATGCAATAAAACATTTTCAAAGGTGTTTCAAATAGAGTTTGGCGCGCATGCCCAGTATTTGTGATAACAATAGTTTGAGTTTTATTGTTTACCTAAGCGATCATTACTAGATCCATGTGGCATATAAATGTATTAGAAAAACGTTGTTGTTGCATGATAAAATGACAGATGACGCGTGTGCTAACACACAGCACAACAGGATTTACTTTGATAAACAAAAAGGTTTAATTATTACGAGTTATATTAACAAGTCACACAGTATACAGACGGACGAACGGACGGACAGACGTCATATGCTGCGAGTTTGTTGTAAAATGCACAAGAATCGATCACCAGGTGCAAAATACGCATACAAAAATTTCATATTCGTATAAAACCAAAAAAAAAAATATGTGATAAAAAATAATTTTGAGTTAAAAAAAAACAGCACCCAGCAAAAGGTGCTATTACTTTGCCACAAATACAGCTGTCGTTATGTTGCATGTTGTTTTTGAATACACACATACATAGTTACACACATACACTTTTTTAAGATACATATGTGCATACAAGTATATTTAAACTTTTAAGCAAATCAAAACATAAAAACAAATATGTTTTGTTAAATGCAGTTTTTTTTTATTTCAGACATTTTTCTGAAGATAATGAAGAGCTAAACACTGACCCGCAGAAATTGGAGCACAAAATATTTGGTATGTATAAAAACTTCTGGAAATGACTCGTTCGACTAAACTATGCGTAACAGTGGTTTGGGAAGCACAAAAATTACAACGAAAGAAAATCATTATAAAATTCAGTGCAGTTTGCTGAATACAAAAATATTTTCCTTAAAGATTTCTTCTTTCTTGAAATATGATTAATTTTTATACTGAACATTAGTATTCAGCTATCTGAACTTATATTCAAATTTGTTTCAGTTATTAGATATACATAAATATGTAAATTTAGCGCGGCTGGAATGTTTGAAGCAAAGAAACTTTTTATAATAAAATGTCTTTATTTAATTTCTAATTTAAATTTAGCTGAATATCACAAGATATTATTTAGGTAGCAATTATGGGTTTAATAAATTAAATAAAGCATTTTTATAACAAAAAAAATATAGATTCTTTACTATTCAGCTAAATAAATTAACATTTTTGTTTATCCTGTAATCAAAAATACAAATGATTTGGAACTTGTAAAAAAAATCTACACAGAAAAAATATCTTAAGAAAATTTTAATAAATTAATAAAAAAAAATTAAATTTTAGGTTAACAAACTTTTTATTTGATCGAATGAAAAAATTTACCAAATTGCACTTTGCAAAATAGCAGTCAATAAAACATATTTAATAATGAAATAATTCTTCATATTCAATAAAAAGAATATTTGAATCAAAGTAAAGACAGTATTTTAACAACTCTTGTTATTTTTTAATAGCTCTGATATCGCTTCAAATAAGACTTGAGTGTTGGTAATTCTCATTCGCTTTACAGTTTTATTTGTATAATAATATCTTTAATTTTCCAAAGTCTTTGGAAAAAGGTTTCCTGATGATCTGGCCTAGGCTACCAAGTTTTAGTGTATATACCAGTGTTGCCAAGTAAATTTTAAGAAATAACCCAAAATCAAAAAAAATACCATAATGCAGGTGGTATCGCTACGGCAACCAATAAAACATTACAACAAAAATGGAAATTAGTCCCAGCTAATGTCAAAAATTATCTTAAACAAAAATCAAAGCGTGCTGCTGTGATAAAATATATATATTTTTGGTCAATTTTTAACTCATTATTGTCCATTACTTTTTTATTTTTAATTAAAACTATCAAAAACTTTAATAAGATACACTAGTCACAACACAAAACGTGGACTTTTTTAAGCATAAACAAAACTTTGACAAAGGAAACTAACTACCCTAACTACTTTTTAGTCCCTAAAACTGACCCTAAGCGCAAAAGAAAACCATAAATTTAGGGTGTAAATCCCTAACTTGGCAACACTGGTATATACCCGAAAATTAAAAATTGTTGGGAATTAAGCACATCATAATTTCAACATTTCCAAAAATATATTTTAAGAAATCAAGTAAACATTATGTTAAAAGAATTATTTTGGGTTATAACTTGTTTTATTGACTCAATAACCTGTTGACTAAATTTTCAATAACTATACCTACAAACTTTTTTATCAATACCGCAAAAATCTTCATCGCAGAAAATTCAAAATTTTTTTTAATCAAATATGCGATTTTCCTTTTCAAATATGATAATTATTTTTTCTGTGTATTAAATAAATTCTAGTAAGTACGGCAAAAAGGTCTTAAGTAAAAAGAAGCATTTTCAGTTTTTTATTGGATTTAACTCAATAACTTAAGTCGAGCGCATCGAGTTCCAATCGCAATAATTTGCTTTCTGGGAAATAATCCAATTAAAGAAGGCAATCAAATAATTTTTAATGAAACATTACAAAAAACTAGAGTTTCTGATTTAAGACCTTTTTACCGAACTTCAAAGAATTAAGTCTTTAATTTAATTTATACTATGATAAAATACTTTAACTTCAATTAAGAAGCTGAATATGAGTAAAACAAATACTACAATTGTATGTACAACTAGGTTAGGTTCCTTGGGTAGCCAGCAAAACAATTCACTAAGGTCCTTCAGTGGTCCCTTTGTGATACCCACTGCCAATGCCTATCCTTCAGAGCAGTTACTCAATAGGCATAATTCCAAAATTCAACCAATTGGTCTTTCCAATGAAGAGAAGAAGCAGTCTTAGTTATATCTTAGATAGATCATTCAAATACTGGTTTTTACTAATGTCCCGAATTGCAGGACATTGAAATAGAAAATTAATCACAGTTTCCTCTTTCTCCTCGTCATTACAACTTCTGCAGTAGTCATTGAATTCCAGACTCATTCTTCTCACATCAGTCCCCACAGTCTAATGCCCTCAATATGAGACTCGCATTTATTAAGTGAATGACAGTGAGCCATTGAAAATCCAACGAATTGATCAATGAATGTGTCATCCAGACGACCACCCCGTTTGGCAAACTTATCTGCTATCTGGTTACCCATGCAGTTCGCATGCACTGGTACTACATTAGCGTTACCTTCGAATTCTTTGCAATCTCATTTTAAGACATCCGACGTTCTGCAGTTAACTCAGATGTCGTATAGATAGTCGCTAGGGAAGCCATGAGAGCATTGTCATCAGTAAATATGCATGTATCCCTCGATATGCGATCATTACTTAGCCAGTTAGCCGACCTCTTATATCATATATTTTCTGCTGCAGGACACTACATTCATCCGGCAGACGAAAGGAATCCTTGGAAACCTGCCAACTCTACTTCCATTCCTCGAACCTAAGTATAGACACTTAGGGGCGGTCCACGGAAGGTCAATGTTACATTATTAAACCTAATAAAAATAAGAACCTTAATGCTCCTTCATAAGATTATCTATACTCTTGAACCAGTCTATCTGTTTGATAGAATCATATTTACACAATCAGGAAGGTCAAATAATATAATTCATATACGATATCGTACTTTAGTATCTGAGTGGCAATTTTATGTCCATGCAATCCGTCTTTGGAACTCGTTAACACCGGCCACACAGTTTATACGCAACGCACTGCACTTTAAAAAAGAATTACTAAAGCATTATAGATGATTCACTTTGTCAATACTAAAATACTACTGTTGAATGTTTTAATTTAGGAAAAATATTTGGTGTTTTTTTCCACTAATTGTATGAATAAAAAATTAATACTATATATTAAACGTCATGTTCATATACATTTTAAAAATCCTTTACTATAATTATAAGATTTTAAGTCTTGTTGTATTGGAAATCAAATAAATAAATAAAATAAAATAAAAATAAAAATTTCAACAGACAGCGCATTATCGTTTGTAATTAGTACTGCGTACCACGCACCGAAGAAAGGCTCCGTGGTGCACGAGACCACCAGACATGCGCCGCGCAAAAAGCCATCTGTCTGACCGTTATATCCCCCTGCAGCCAATTCACCAATGTAACCAGCGCCCTCGTGGAAGTGGAGCGTATTGATCTAGTGATCATCAACGCGACCAGTCTGTATACTTTTTTCAAGCACCGCACGATAGTGCAACTACTAACAAAAACTTTAGTTAAACCAGCTGAATAGATACAATACTCATTTAAAACTTCTTTATACCGATTTAAATATCAATATTAGTATTTCAGCAAATTAGCTGAATAAAGAAATTATTAAATATAAAATCAAATTACAGCCACTTTTTATGTCTGCATAAATCAGTGGATTTATTAATAGTTATAAATTGATTTTAAAAATATATTTACTTATTAAAACACAAATTCAGCTAGATGAATAGGTATAAAACTTTTGGAGAGCTTATAAAAACTAATTAAAATTTGTAAGATTGTATGCAAAGCGTGATTCATCGTAACGTTTTATTTTCAATTTTTTACAAATCGCGTGTGCCTCATATAAAAGTGCTTTACAATTTTTGTTCAGTATCGTTTGGCAAGTCATCATGGAGAGCGTCTTCAAATTGTTCAGCTGTATTACTAAAGTAAACTCAACTAAAATCCGGTGTTTTATCGTGAAATTTTGTTCAGTGTTAAAGCACATTTGTGGCTCAATGGATACGTTAATAAACAAAATTGCCGTATTTGGGCTGATAAGCAATCCGAAGTGTACCAAGAGCTACCATTATATCCATTATATCAATTTAAAACAATGGTATGTTATGGTCTATTGGCTGGTGGAATCATTGTTACCGTCAATGGTTAACGTTATCCATGATGCGTTAACGGACTATGTGCTTCCTGAAGTTCAAGCACATGGTCTCCGTGAATTCTGGTTTTAACAAGACGCCGCTAAATAAATTGCCCAGCTAGATCATGTGATATTACTTATACCTTTGGACTATTTTCTCTGGGTAAATGTAAAGTCTGAGGCCTTCAGAAGTAAACCAGCTACGATTGACGCTTTGAAAGCCAACATTACTCGTGTTATTCGCAAGACACCAGTCGCTATGCTCGAACGAGTCGCCCATAATTTAACCTTCCGATCAGACATAGTCATGGCAAAAATGTACATGATATCATTCTCAAACAGTAAATGCCACAAATGGTTCTTTTAACCGATAATAAACATTTGAAGTTCACTTTTAAATTTATGAGTTTTATTTTTCATTATAAAACAAACCTCATGATGAATCAACGTTTATTTAATTTCATTCAGCTTACTTTGTTTGCGAAATTTTTACCTAAAACTAAAATTTTTAGCAAATCCCTGTACTAGTGCTAATAAAATGTTCAAAAAAATAAACAGCAGCTGCTGCTGCTGCTATTATATGTTCGTTCGTCTGCATTATGCTGCAACTTTGAATGCTAAATAATCATACAACCTGCATAATGATCTTCAACATCAGAAAACTCAGGTTTGTTTATCGCCGGTTAAAGCAGCTGACATTTTTCTTTTAAGAAGAAGAACATGCAGGTTGTTGTATCAAAAACAAACAAAAAAAACGTATATGTATAAGGCTTTTAAAGAAATTCTCTTTTATAAACAGCTAGAGAGCAAGCAGAATAGGCTAAATGAAATGTATCATATTTCAAACAAGTAGCCACTTTGCCAACACCATTAACAGGAGTTTAAGGAAACATGTGATCCATATTATACTACTCGTAGTATGCAAGTAAGTATATATATATATATATATATATGTGTGTGTGTGTGTGAGAGTAAGGATACACTGTTAGCAATAAATAGAATACAAATCATCGATCACTTTTTCCTTTTTCTTGTTTTTTAATTAAACAAGACAGAAGAGCCACTTTAAAAAGTATTTTTTTTTTAATAAAGCAGAGGAATACTCGTAGCGGCAGAGAGTCCGTATCGAATTACGGGATATGTGGGAATTATGAGAACAAGTGACATCTGCTGTTTTAAGAAAAAACAAAAATTCACAACTTGCTTTTGTACATATTTTGTTTAAATATCCGGTGTACAAGTATGTATGTATTATTTTTATATTCATAAAAATGTTAAAATGATTTAAAAAAAAATTAAATTATCTTTTTTGTTACTTACGGGTCGATAATGTATGATAACCGAACTTAAGTTGAGTTTCCAGTTGCCAAAACTATGTTACAGATGACAACTGATGTCAATTTCAGTTGCCAAATAATAAATATTTCGATAACCGTAAAGTTTGTTTGCTGTCCAAATGCTCAAAATTTTTATATGCATATCTACACGCTGTAAAAATATCGTGCTATTTTTCCATCTTTTTGCAATGGAACGGTGGGCTTAAAAATTAATTTTCATATGCCTTTAGTGTTAAATTAAAAACTATTTTGCTTCTACTGAAAGTGTAGATTTATCTGTCCTTATGTTTTAATAGTGATTATAAACATTAAAATACATCAAGGCGCATTCATTACAGTTGGTACAGGTTCGATGTCAAAATTTTGCTTAGTATCTTTGTTTCTGTTTTTGAGATTGTAAAAATATTTTACAAAAACAAACTGCTTGTGGTTTTTGCACGAGTTGTAATTGGTGTAGTACCGAGATAACCTGTAATGAATTCGCCTAAAAATATATAAAATTATATTATAAACATCAACATAATTTTGGAATTGAATTCACATACATATTTAAATTTTTAAACAGTGTAGATATTGCTGTTGACCGACGAATTTGTGTCCAATCCTTATAGTATCTACTAAATAAGTCGCGACATCTTGGAAAAGACAAAAATATGCGCTAAAGCTTACAAGTCGAGACAAAGAGTTTAGCGAATTAGAATAACCTCTTCGGCGTCGCCCAACGGATGCCGCGTTAACACCGTCTTTTTGGTTATCGAAAAATTTGATATACGGAACTCATCATGTTTGCCATAAGTGTTTACATTTTTCGATTGCGATTTGTCAAAATGGCAACTGACAGAAATTGTCTTACCCATCGATAAATAGCATCGATAAAACTCGGTTTTCAAAAACCTAAGTCTGTGAAAAAACTAAAGTGCTGAGAATGTGTTAGTAAAAATCTTAGCATAGTGTTAGTATGAATGAACCCAGCAAGCATTTTCAGTCGTGTAAGAGTCTACTGGGAATCTCATGAAGAGCGTTTTTGATCGTTGACGAGCGCATTTTTTAATCGTAAAAGATTCCTCGCACGGGAGAAACTGTTACACAAGCTGATTCCTCTGTGTGATATATTACTACAATACAGCGAAAGACGCTGTATTGTAGAAAATATAATCGTAGAGGGAATCGCTTGAGATGTGTTTAAAGATTATCAAATGAGTCTTTCAGAAAGCATGTCAAGAATCGTATGAGACTAATGTAAACTCAAAATATTATGTTGATAAATTCCACAGAAAATTCATTTGGAACAACTAAAAATTTATTTAAATAACGGATCATTTACATTTCATTTAAAATAAATAAATTTTAAATAAATTTTTTGAATTTTTATTTTATTTAACAGTATATTCCGTAAAATTTAATTAACAGTTGTTGCTTTAAAAAAAATAATTTAACTGACAAAAAAAATCAAACTACATAACAATATTAGTACGGAAAACAGTATTTTTAAGTAGTTTGTTTTTTGAATAGCAAACATAAATGTTAAAAAATAAATAGATTCGTAAAATAAATATATTTTCATTAAATTTTAACAGTACGGAAAACGAATTTAATAACCTGCAATCAGTTAGAGTAATAATTTTATGAGTGTAGGGATTATCTTACAACTCGTGAAATGCTCAGCCGTATACCTGAGCTACCTAAATAAGAGCATCAAGCTCCTTTTTCAGGTCAAAACTTCTAATTTTCATACAATTTGTACGAATCAAACCTTAAGATCGCGAATTCAACACCATCCTCTTAGCAAATCTGATTTGACAGATTCTAGGTCTGTTTGTTTTATTGAAATTGTAACGACAATATAATTTTCATGTTTCAAAAACGCTCTAATTTATGTAGCTCAGTAAATGTTATATGATTCATACAGAGAGTCTCAAAAGGTTTATTCCAAGATTAAAAGACGAGCGTGTCTGAAAATGTATAAAAAATAAAAAAAAAATTATGTTTTTGTTATTGTTACTAGTCAGATAATCTTCAGAAGATTCTTACAGGAGTTGTATATTAAACATAATCGTCTAACAAACAGCCTATGCTAGCTGAGAATATTCTCCACACCCAAGCAAAAGGTCTGAATATTTATTATTCAAATAAAATTATTTGAATTTTATTAAGAAATTCACAAAGAGATCCTTTTTTTGGTATGCTATTATTTTTTAATGATATTTAAAAATTTTATCATTTAATATCATTATTAATTGTACATCAATCTATATTGTTTGCTGGGATTAGTTCATCACTTTAATGATATTAACCAAATAATAAACACAAGTGAAAAAGGCCTTCTACATGTACATAGAAGGGCAGGTCATGTGAAACCATTTTCGGGAGCGTACTATTTGGGACCAAAACTAATTATGTTATGAGGTTAAGGTGTTGTTTTCACAACACAAGTGATTGAACGTGTAGTAAAATTTATATGAAAAGCACTCAGTTTTTTGAGTGTATTTTATATAAACTTTACTACACGTTCAATCACTTGTGTTGTGAAAACAGCTCATAAGATTCATGTTCTAATAAGAGTTCTTTGTGCCGAATATTATTTACATCTGTACACGATTTTGGGAAGGCGTTTGTATCTATTGCCTTACCTAACTCTGCAGTTACACGTTAAAGTTTTGATTTCAAAATTTTTATTAAAAAACTTAAGCTGTGACGGAGGCTGCAAGCAATTTTTAAGCTTTTTATTTTCAAGAAATCATCAATAAAACAATACTCTGATGGAAATTGAAACACACAATTGGAAATAGAGTGAAAAACTGTAAGTTTATTGAAGCAAATCTTCATCTCCTTTTGTTTATTCTTCTAATTTCAATGTCAGTTAAGCAATATTTTCTATATTGGATAAAATTCAGAAAGTTCTATATACAACATAAATTTTTCTTTTCTTATGTTCATAAAGTGTTTATTTTAGTTTATAATATCAAATTAATTTTGCTGTTTGAATTCCAATTTATTGTTGCTAATTTAAAAAAAAATGTTTCATATGTTCAATATTTAGAAATGTATTGCGTGATGAATTAAATTCTGTCAGCTGAATTAAGACTTTACCATAATTATTATACTAAACATTAATAATTACTTTTAAATATAAACTTAACACAGATTTCTGAATAAAAAATAACAAATCTGGTTAAAGTTTTTACATAAATTTCAGTTTTTTACACTTCCTTAGAGAACGTTAATTTAAACGGATAAATAATTTTTTGACATTGACATGTATAAAATGGATTGCCATTTTTTGCATTAATATCAACATTATTGACCTATAAATATGTCAACATTTTCCCATTTCCTTCTTTTAAGCACAGACATACGAGTACACACATATCCACCGACACTCCTGAAATCACTAATCCAAAACGTATTAATGATCAAACATAATCAGCACCAGCGAAGATGCTGTACTCGTACTCTTATTATTGTTGCTGTTGTTGTTGAAATTTTTAGCAACAATAACAAAAAAAGGCAAGCAAGTGTTGTGCTGTGTAAATTGCTTAAACTCCAGATGGTGGTAGGGTAGCGTATAGTCAAGGGATGTTCAATAAACATATAAATACAGTTAAAAAGGTGGTTGGGTTGGTAAGGACTGAGTTGATGTAAAAAAAGTGTTCGCATTGGAAAGTCAATCACCCCAACTCAGCTCATTGCTGACGAAAGATACAGTGACTCATTTTATATAAAAATTTTAAAGGAATAAAATAGTCTCATATTGATTTTTTCCTCCATGTTTAATGAAGTAAATAAATTATTTCAATTATTTTTAAAATATTTTTAATTATCACATGTTGGATAACAAAATATGTTTTACTAAACGATGAAATTAAATAAACTTAAAATTAATAAGAGATACTAAAAAAATTTACCTGGAATTTAAATTTGGCTTGTATTAATTGTACAATGTTTGGTCCACTGCGTGGCTCATAAATGTTGATGGTTTGATTTGTATGACAACCACAGATGAGGCAGGTGCGTTTTAAATATTCCGATGAATTATCTGACATTTTTGTTATTGTATTTTTTTATTTGTTTAATATAATAACTATTTATAAGGACTTGACTATTTTTTTTTTAATTTTATAATTATTCACTATTTTTTAGAGGTATTCTCTTCTTTTCTTATGCCGCACCGAACGTGTAGTCGATGTTTCGTTTTTGTATATGATTTTTTGTTTGTATTCGTATCTTCTCTATTGGGTTTCTATAACAATCCTTAGGATACACAAATAGTATTGCGCAAAAACCTTCTATTTTTTTCATTTGCACACTCACTCACACTCATTTATTATACTTTGTGATTTACTACGTCATAAGTTATAATTACACTCTCTTTTCTTGTTGTTATGCTCTCTTTTGCGTCATGTGAGAGCAAAAACAAAAACTATTTTTATTTAAAAGGGCTCGCACTGTTTTTTTTGTGTGTTTGATTCGTTCGTGCACGTCCTTCACGTTGCAAGGTTCAATTGCGAATGAAGTTTGGCTTGTCGTTGGTTGTTTTTAACTCACATTGAACCTTTTTTCCTCGTTTTGTTTAAACGTGTATTGCTTGCATATAACAGCACTTCGATCCACTACAACTTTTTTATTCGTAGGTAGTATGTACCACTTGGTATAATATTTTATTGGGTGTATTGTTCTTTTAAGAAGTACTAGTAGTCCTTTTCTTGTAGGGAAAAACAAGTTACACTAAGAAAAATAATGGTGACAACTAACAACATTAATGCAGAAAAAGAAAAACGTGAAGTTAATTCAGACGAACTTGGGAAAACTGAATCACCCGATATAAGGGTACCTCAGATATTTCGGAATTGATATCCCTGTTGACAGAAATTCTTCACTTGTTTTACTTAAATTAGTCTCTTAGGCAGTTAGTATCAAGTTGCAAGCATTTAAGCTGTCTATTAATTGCCATTTACGTAATTCATTGAACGTTTTTCCAGTTTCACTTGAACTGTCCGACCTTGAGTGACGTCAGGTGCCGTGTATGGCGGTTTTCGTCGTAGGGTTTTCTTAGGGTGTGACCCAACCATGTAAGTTAACGTAGTCTTATTCGGACATTAATATCATCTTGATATGCAAGTTGAAGTAAATCATTGTTTTTATTTGAGACCACCATATTCCTAAGATGTTTCGGAAGCATCTATTGGTAATGCTTGAAGATTGCGTCTAATTTTTCTGGTGACAAGCCTTGTCTCCGAACCGCAATACAGCAATACAGATTTAACGCATGTATTAAATGCGTGTACTTTTGTCATCGGTGGGATTTCGTTCGACTTCAACTTATAGACAGATAACTGCCAGAATTTTCTGTCGGAATTTCTATTGTTTTTTTCGCATCACTGAAATTTGTAAAATTTTGAGAGAATATTTGCCGCCCTTCACGTAACCACTAGTTTCACCTACACCACAATATTGGCTAGGGTATTTTCCGTTTGTGCTGATTTTTGTTGTTACACCTTAAATCATTGGCATTAGACCAACCTTAAAGTATACCGATCGACTCAGAAGATCTAACGATGACCGCAATTTGGAATAATTTTATGGAATTTGGTACATAAGTTCTAAGTGGTATTGAAAATGGCGAGATTCGATCCATCATATCACATAGCCACCATACAAGGTTATTTCCGGAATAGTGTCTTTGTGATCATTAACCATCTTATGTTGGTATTAAGATTAAATTTGGTTCCAACTTATTTGATTGCAATCTTAATCATCCTTCTAAATGTTATTGAAATCGGTTCATATTTTACTATATCCCCCACAGAAATTACTCCCGAAAATAACTTTTAATACCAAATCTTTCTTATAAATGTTGGTATTGCCATACAAATTGACGATAATAACTTTTACGATGTCGTGACAAAAAGTTGTGCTGTTAGGTCCAAAATTAACCATATATCCCATATAAATCCCATCCTAAAATTACTTAAAGCCAAACAAATATAGTTGAAGATTTCTAAGCAATATTTGGCAGAAAGGACTTTTACATGAATTTTAACCTAATACGTAATGAAGGGTACGCTCTCGAAAACAATCTTAAATCTGTGGTGTCGGGTATCATATGATTGGGATTGATCGACTATACTTTCTTACTTGTTTTATTAAAAAATTTTGGTTTTGAAAAACGTTTGCTAAATCAGACATCATTTAACAGTTTCTTAGTCACATTTTACAATTATGTATCTTCTTGCAAATAAAGTTAAGTAAATCAATATAAATTGTTAAAAACAAAGTTTGACCAATTTACTAGCCACGCTTTTTTTGGACTTTTTCGTCAAATATTTGTAAGGTCTGAACATACCTTAAAGTTTGTCAGTAGAAACATCTAAGGACCCTATTACCTTCTTCCTTTTCTTAATTAAAGTTTTAATGACTTTTCCCTTGTGATACTTTAAGAGTCCTGCCACAATAAATAGTTCAGAGGCCTATGTTGGGGGGTTATATCGGATTAAATTCAGATAGGGCGTAGCCTTATTTTAAGCCCGTATTACACTCTTTGCAAAATAACTTTTTTATATTTTATCACGTCCATATTTTAATAGTGGCTTATAAAATTTACCACTTGTTTTATTTTCTCATAATTTCTTTAAGTGTAAAAAACCTTTCTTTACGCACACGATACAAATCAGAAATATTCGTACTTCATTAGAATTTTACCGCTACATTTAAGAGTTGAACAACTCACACTATCACACTATTATTTGTAAGCAAAGGTATCCGTGTGCGTTTGCATGAATGTAACATACGAACAAAGTAGTAAAAGGAAGTTGGAGAATAACAACAGCAGTACAATACAATAGCAAAACAATAATAAAAGCAAAAAAATTCGAACAATACTACAATATAACTTGGACAGATGTTGGACGCAACATAAAAGTGACAAACTTTTACAGAGAAAACAACAATAAATTATAGGAATATGAAGTGACTGAAAGTATGTGACGAATTGCTATAGCACTACATTGTTATATGTTTTTTTACTAAGGGATATATTACTAATGGCTAATAAATCCGTGAATGCTTAAACGCTGGATTAGTTGAACTAATCTTAAATTTATATGTAGTTAAAACTCAACAGCTGTAAATCAGTAGCGGAATTCACCCTTGATAGTAAAGTCCCTTATAGACCTTGTTAATCTTATAATTTTAGTAAAAATACTAACATTTACAACACTGCAACAACAAAATGTATTAGACTAAAATATACTACGCTGTGGTTGAAAAATCTCACAAAAAGCAGTAGTAAACAAAATGTATGAATTTACCAGAATAAAACAGTTGAAGAAACTTTATCTGTCTCTTTCTCTCACTCAGAAAATTCATTAATTTACAATGCATACGAAAAAGACACTCACGCTTTGAAGTATAAAATTGTATTAAATATAACAGAGTTATACACTTAATACAAAGGGTGAATACCGCTATTGTTCCATGTATTATATGTTGTTTAAAAAATAACATGTGGCAGCACTACGATGTTGCCAAATTCATATGGTCTGTTTTGGTAGTTAAAACGTCCAATTTTATGCGTTTAGAGATGGTTTATATGTTAACTGATTTATAGATTTATTGTTTTAGGTACATTTTAAATTAAGAAGATAGTTTAACTTTCTCTGATTTATTAGCCCTAATAATAAAGATATGATTTTTAATATTCCTACCATTTATCAATAATATAAATTGTACTCGGTATGTAAAAGTTACTTGTAATAATTTCAGTCTTGGGCTTGGAATGCATCTAAGCTTCCACTATTGACTACCGATGCAGAAATGCAACTTCGCATTAAGCATGTGTTTTCTCTATGATCAAAGTTAAATCTCATTGTTTTAAGCCCTCAAAAATTTTAGAACTTAGAAAGTCTCGTGATATCAGATCCCGTTGTACTTCTAAGACTTTTTGTTATCCGACAATTTGGAACACAAAAAATTCTAGGCAACTGAGAGTATGTTTTTGCTATGTAAATTAAACTTTCTGATTTGACGTATGATATTCACCAAAGTGTAGATTTTAATAAGAAAATATGTCACGTAGGTGAAATTTATAAGATTTGGATACGGATTTTTAAGTCCGAAATTCATCATATACAAATAGTAGTTTTTAATTTTAAATGAACTTCATATTTGGACCATCTAGTTGTTTTCGTGTGAAATTCAACGAGCAAAACGTTAGGGGCTATGGGAAATCAAAAGCCGATTTAATTCATCTGATATATTGGAAATATTTTTATTATATTTCACCTTCCTAGACCTCTCTTGTGGAACGTAACCGTTATTTCAGAGGACCATTTGCTTCGGAGCTAGTTGTTGGACAATATAAATTTGTTTTTTTTACTTTCTAAAATGCAAGACCCTAAGACTGGGTTTTTGAGATCTTAGTTAAACCATTACCAAGTTTGTATACAAAATTTTGACAGAACAGCTTAGTTTTGTCTTTAAAGAAATCTATCTATCTTTATATATTTAAAATTGTAACGTTACTGACTGACTGATTCATGCTCGCACAACCTAAACGCCTGAAGCTAAAATCTTGAACTTTGGTCACGGAGTTGGTCTCTCCCCAAATCGATCCACTAAGACGGGATTTTTGGAAATTCGAATGTTTAGGGGGTAAAAAAAAGGATAAATTCGGTAACCTTATATCTGCAAAACTAAAATAGATACAAAAAAATATAGGCGGACAGGTTTCTGGTACTTTTTGGAAATTTAGCCCTTTAACGGAGTAAACGTGTAAGACCTGTATTTTGGTACTTTTTTGTCACCCCATCTATCTTTTAAGCCCATAAACATAGCAATAAGGGTTATGTCACATTTGAGACTTATCTATAAAATCCAAATACGAATTGGTACTTCTTCGAAATTCGAACGTTTAAGAGGTAACAACTGAACCTATTTTTGATACTTTTTTTACAAAACATTTTTTTTATTCATTGACATATTCACATTAAATTATGGACTCCCACTACAATATTGAAATTTTTAATGCTCCAATGAGGAGAAAAAAGTACCAATATGGGGAAATACGGGAAATTTAATTTTTCACTTTAGATTTTTAGTTTTACAACTGGCAATTTTTTTAATTATTGTTAATATTGGACCTAGAAACATTGACTTCAACATGCAAGGTCCTGAGTGAATGAGAATTCGTAAGAGGGATCTTTTTGGTACTTTTTCGTCCTCTAACTGGTACTTTTTTAATTGTCGTTAATATTGGCCCTGTGAACATAAAATCAAATATGCATGGTTCTGAGTGAATGAGAATCTGTAAAAGGGCTTTTTGGTACTTTTTTGTTCTTTTACTGGTACTATTTGAATTTCCGTTAGTATTGGACCTAGATACATAAAATTCAACATTAAACGTCCTGAGTGGACAATAATCTATAAGAGGGAAATTTGTGGTACTTTTTGTTTTTTACTGGTACTCTTTGAATTTCCGCTAGTATTGGCCCTAGAAACATAAAATTTAACATACAAGGTCCTGAGTAAATGAGAATCTGTTAGAGGGATCTTTTTGGTTCTTTTTCGTTCTTTAACTGGTACATTTTTAATTTCATGAGCATCTGTAAGAGGCTGTTTTTGATACTCTTTTGTGCGTTACCTGGTACGTTTTGAATTTCCGTTAGTATTCGACCTAGAAACATAAAATTAAACATAAAAGTTCCTGAGTGAATAAGAATTTGTTAGAGGGATATTTTTGGTACTTTTTCGTTCTTTAACTGGTACTTTATTTAATTTTCGTTAATATTGGAACTATGAACGAACATTAAATTAAACATGCATGATCCTGAGTGAATGAGAATCTGTAAAAGGCTTTTTGGGACTTTTTTGTTCTTTAACTGGTACTATTTGAATTTCCGTTAGTATTGCACCTAGAAATATAAAATTCAACATTAAATGTCCTGAGTGGAAAAGCGTCCATAAGAGGGATCTTTTTAGTACTTTTTCGTTTTCAACTGGTACCTTTTTTAATTTTCGAGAATCTGTACGAGGGGCTGTTTTGTACTTTTTGTTCTTCACCTGGTAGTTTTTGAATTTCCATTAAAATTGGACCTATAAACATGCAATTTCCCAAGCAAATGAGAATCTGTAAGGTACTTTTTCGTACTGTGTTGTTTGCCAACAGGTACTTATTGAATTTTTGTTATGTTTATTGCATCTACAAACATAAAATTAAAAAAGCAATGCGTTGAGTGAATGAGCATTTGAAGAGATGTTTTTTGGTACTTTTTGTGCTTTACCTGGTACTTTTTGATTTAATGTTAATATTGGACCTATAAACATAAAATTAAACATGCAAGTTCCTGAGTCAATGAGAATCTGTAAGGTATATTTTTGGTACTTTTTCTTTCTCTATCTGGTACTTTTTTAATTAAAGTAGTACTTTTTTAATTTAATACTTATTGTTGTTCATTATATACAAAAAGAAAACAGGTGTCTGGTACTATTTTGAAATTCATCTCTTTGGGGGAGTAAAAGGGTAAAAACTGTATTTTGGTACTTTTTTGTCCCCCTTCTATCGTTTAAATCAATGCACATAGAAATAAAATTTATATAAAATTCGTAACTCATCTAAAAATTACAAATACAAATTTAAAAGTTGGCATTTGGACCGGAGTCTGGGCTCTCGCCAAATCGATCACGTTAATCTCATATGCCTCTAAAAAAGACACCAAAAAAATTTAGTATGTACTTATCTTTGTCCAAATAAAAAAATTAGCGGACAGGTGCCCGGTACTTTTTTGAAATTCGGAACTTTTGGGGAGTAAACGGATAAAACCTGTATTTTAAAACTTTTTTGCCATGCCATCTATATTTTAAACCAATAAACATTGAAAAATATCACATTCGTAACGTATCTTAAAAATGAAAATTTGGTACATTTTCAAAATTCGAACATTTAACGAGAAAATCGTACCTATTACAAAGTAGCGGGTTAACACCTAGAAACATAAACTTTGGCGTAAAAATATGTACACGAAAGAAAAGGAGACGCTATCAAAGTAGCGGGTTAAATTCTTGTAATATGTAAATAAAATTTGTCGGCGAAATTCGAGTTTTAGAGTTCGTTAAACTAAGTTTAAGCTTAATCCACAACTTAAAAACCCGGCCTAACACGTCTCATAATAGCGAGTCATAATACAGACTGCTTGTTTATTATTGTGAGGAGCACATGCACCCTTAGTCGCTGAGGGCGCATGTACACGACATTTTTTTTACATCTGACTACTCAAGATCTACCATGTTAGAAACTTTCATTGGCATTAAAAAGAGCTAAGAGTAATTAAACGCTTATTTATTTTACAATGAGCGAAACATGTTCCTTTTTGTTCGTGTACGTTAGGATGCGCAATAAACAATCAAACTTGATATCTGCAAAATATAATACAATGTTCAACGGCTTCTTGTAGGGTATTTCGAAATAGTTAAGTACATATAAAAAAGACAAAGTGCTATATTCAGTTGTGCCCAATCTTTTCTACCCTCCACCGAGAATAAGTATATTTAAGAAGTACGATTTTTTCGGAATCTACCAGTTATTAAACAATCTTAAAGAAAATGAACCTCACAGTATAAAAATGTCGTCGCGACGTTGATGTATTTCAAAATCATGTTTTTTCCAAATTACGTTTTCGGGAATGGGAAAATGAAGTCTTATTATATAGGGCTACCCATTTAGTGGTTTAAAAACCGACGATCTGGCAAGGCTGTCAGCTGTTAAATATCTGTCATCTGAAGTGTCATTTATTTAGTGAAAGGCTGCCATTTACGAATATGGATCGATTAACCACAATGTAACGCATAAAAATAGTTAAAACTTTCTACAAAAGTGGTGGTTCAAACGTGGCACACTCTTCGAGCATTATAAATTATTTGCAAGATGATAAAAAAATTTAAAGAGACTGGAAGCGTTACTGAAAAGGTCAGGCATGTGCATCATCGCAATGAACGCACTACCGAAAATATCGCTTCTGTTAGTGAAAGTGTAGCAGATAATACGAATTTGTCGACTCAGAGCGCTAAGACCTTATAATAAAGGAATTGAAGAATATGAAACGGACAATATGTGGTTTTAACAGGATGGTGCCACCAGCCCCTCAATACCACCGATTTGTTTTCAGATCGCTTAATTTCACGTTTTGATAACGTCGATTGACCACGAAGATTATGCGTTTTGGCGCCGTTAATTTTTTTGTGGGGCTACCAACATAAGTCAAATTATCACCTAGAAACCGCCCGAAATATTCGAAAAAGTTTTCGACAACTATCTCAAAATTATCGACTACTGCAACCAATATAGAGGCGTTCATTTAAACGACACTGTATTTCGTACGTAATGGATAGGTCTAAGCATTATAATGAAAGCAAAGTTCTATCGAATTCATAGGTTTTTAGATAACCCTTTACTATAACAGACCAAATTTTACAATAATTACTTTTTTTGTTAATCCCAGACTACACGGAATGTGAAAATCCACATGTGGTTCTGACGCTATTTCGAGGTTATTACACAACACATTATAGCCATTGTGGCTTTGTTATGACGTGAAAATGATGCAAAACGCATGTGTTTTTTTCACATTTCGTGTACTCTAGGCTTTACGGTTTTAAGCGTCCTAAAGTGTTTTCCCATAAAATCTTCCCGAAATTTTGTGGTGTGATTTTTCGTTTTATTTGACTACGACATTTATTATTTCAGTACAATATCGCTATATGTTACGTTTTAGGCGTACTAAAGGGCTTTCTGAGAATGAGCTTAATGCAGGGCCTGTTGTTAATTAAAAAATTTGGTGGTATGTATTTTAGTCATATAAAATGAATGTGTGCAAAACAACCGGTGCATTCCGCTATTAATTAATGTTCGTTTTTTTTTACAGAAACATTAATATTTTAGGTAGTTGTTCCACATCTGGGTCTATAACTTTTTTCGTACTGAACTGATTATGCTGCGTTTCAATCTCAATCCCAAACTGGGCAAGTCTTTCAACTGACGGACATTTTTAAATTGACTAACAATTACTCAAGGATCCAGAATATATACTTTATGGGCTTTAAGATGAATATTATTTCGCAGGGTATAATAAATTATAAAAATTTCCACTGTTGAATAAAGTATTTTTTCCTAAGTACATACATGGTTGCCAATGGGTACGTTGTTATCCGTAACATTTTACAACTAAGCAAAATGGCAAATATAAAGTGTCACAAATCCCATAAAAACCCAACTATTCTATTCAACATTTTGTAGAGTGAAGCAACAACAATAACAAACACACACATTTATATTGTTTTGTATTCGAACATTGTTTGAATTGAAGCATGTGTTTTTTGTATTATTGCTTATTTTGTTGTTGTTGCTGCTGCCGTTAAAAGGATAAAAAAAAGAATAAATTTCCATCGCTCTTATCATCTTCTTTTTCTTTTGTTGTGAAATGAAAACAGAAAAAAACAAAACAAAAAATATACATGATGTTGGATCCACAAGAACAAAAATATGTTGTAGTACTCGAAATTGTGTTGTAGTACTCAATTATGCCTGCTGCAGATGCTGCTTTTGAAAAGGTGCTTTAACTTTTTTCATCTCTCTTCTCTGCTTTATCTGTATTTTTAATGAAGAAGATAGAGAAAAGCAAAAGAAAGGAAGGATGGTATCATCGATTTGATTAAATCTTGTTGTTATCAGAAACAAAATGTTTTACGTATTGTTTTTGTTGCTTTGTCGTTATTAAAATCTTACAAATGTTTATGTAAATTGGTATATTGAAATATGTGTGTGTGTATTAAATAAATTATGTTTATTAAATGACCAAATCGCCGGTAGTTCGATTGAACACACACATTAAAAAAACACGCATAACACGTTGTCCTGCAGATGGTTTGATATGATTGGATCATTAAAACGACAGCTGTTAAATTTCTGATTGTACCCGAACTCCTCGCACGTTTGTTTGTTTGTTAGCTTGCACGCTTTCCTCTTTCATTTACTTGTATCCAACTTTTCAATGGTAAATAGTAAACAAAATTTTTATCAATGAATTTCATTTTACGCGACTCTCTTTTGGAGTTACAAACGCATGCGCATGAGTAAATTTTTTTTATGTTTTAGTTTTAATTGACCAAAGCAAAGTGATATTGGCAACATTGTTGTTTGTTAAAGAATCGTAGCCAACAAACTAAATTAACCCTTTAATGTGAATAAAAAATTGGCACGAGATCGATTTATGTACTAGATTTTTTTAAATGAAAATATATCAGGCATTGCTATGGGAATTGGAAATAGTACAAATTGTTTCTAAAATTGTTCTTATATAGTGTTTATAATATTAATATGTGCATCCTTAATCTCATCAATTCCAATATTTTCTTGATCGAAAAAATCTTTGTTTAGAAAACATTGCAGTGAACTTATTATTTTTTGGGTGTTGATGTCTGTCGTCTACCCCACAGTATGCGAGGATGCAGCAGAGGTGGAGTGCCTACTATGTACACTATCCCTTTTGCAACATTACGAAAATAGATAAAGTGCAAGGAGCACAGGCGATGAACATACATACATATATGTTCAACCATACAAATTTGGCGATTTAATGAAATTCTTAAATTTGGCCCGTGCAGCACCCTAGACGGGTCAAATGTAAGACCAATTCCATTTTATTTTGCATTTCCATCGTTTATTTCTAACATACCTACCCGCTATCTCTATTCCTAAAGAGGACCTCCATACAAAATTTTCAATACAGACTAGAAATATATTAAAGATAAAGCCCCATAACTGCCAAGAAGTCGGCCCTAGGGGGATAAAATGTATGACGGACCTCCATTAATTTTTTGTTCTTAACTTTTACCCAAAACATACTTGCCCTTTATCTTACTTCTTAGGGGGCTCCCATACAAATATTGTGTTTTATGAAATTCTTAAATTTAATTAAAATTTTTCGTAAAATCAAAAGTTGTAAACAGATGTTCAGCACTTATGGCTTGTTTCGTTTGCAACTTCGTTTTTCATAAGTCTAGAAAAAATTAGAGGCAAATCTGCATATTTGCATTCTCTAATTTTTTTTTATGATTTTTCAATAAATAAAAATTTAGATATTTTGGGTAAAAAATAATTTTTCTAAAACGACTGCGCATATTAGAAAAGGTTTTGCCTTACTTAAAGGAACTTTTATTGCGAAATTTGTTTTCTATTGTATAATAAACTAAAACTCCTGCAAACTCCTCCATTTTCGATCTAACGGTATATCTCGAAAACAAGAGCTAACTTAAAAACGCTTAGCACCACTGTATTCAGCGTACTCGAATTAGGTTAAAACGCCAGGTCCCCGGCCTTCTACTTTTATACCGTTTACCACAGCTGGAAAGTTTGTCATTCCGTTTGTAATTTCCACAATTTTGATGTTAAAACCTACTTAAAAGAATATATAGCGAAGTAGATTTAAAGATTCCCGTCTGTCCATTAAAATTGATTTCCCGAACATCCTAGATATGATTAGACTATGTTGTTTTATATTTACATCGCATCTGTTACCGAAAACTTTGCTATTGAAATTCAGCCACATCGGTTCACAAATGGCTGAGACATCCCTTGCTGTTTTATTCTGTATATCTCGAGAACGCCTAGAGCCAAAGTTTCCAAATTTGGAAAAGGGTAAAACACAACATCCGACAAAATGTGGGCGGGGCTGGTGAAGTGGGTGTGGTGCTTTCCATACAGAGACATTATATATTTCTGTATATATGGAGAACGGAAAGAATCAAAATATCCAAGTTAATTTCAAGACTTGGTTATCAATAGACAACATCCGACAAAATCTGGGCGGGAGTGGAGAAGTGGGCGTAGCGCAAAATTGATTTACTTATATCTATAGAATAGTAAGAGAAAAATTGTCTCAATTTGGTACACATCGATGCGTTATCAATAGGGTGCCATTAAAATAACGCTAAGCAAAATCACCGAAAGCACTGTGTGAAAAATTGCACAAACGAAAAATCGCCTAACGTAAGCGAAAAATGGTCCAAAAAAAATGGAAATGATATCCAAAAACTATGTAGGACCAAAAAATAATGAATAATAGGTGCGTTTGAGTACTTTTACAGTAAAATGCAGTAAATGAGTAAACTTAAAAATTTTCTCTCACAAAAAGCTGTTGTCCAAAAAAGTACGCGAACGCAAAATTTGTAAAAATTCGTAAAATAAAGGCAACAGCTGATTGCAAATAATTAAAGTGTTGAAAAATGTTTACACTTTTGACTACTTAACTCGTTTTCTTATCGGTACTCGATCAAATACTTTTTATAACACGAATATTTTTGGAAAATACAAACAAATTATTTTATGTAATCTTTTATATTTGTTTGTTTTTTATTTTATTTGAATTTGCTAATTTGTGTCCGGCTAAATTTGATCAAGAGTACACGAATACTTTTTTTTACTATTGATAACTTTAAAAACAAGGTCTGTTCTAAGTACCCGAGTACTTGACACTTTTCCAACTTCCAAAAATTAACATAACAAAACAAAGTTTCAAAAGTTGGTATTTAGCCATATAAATTCTTCACAAACAAGTTTAATTAATTAATATTAATTAATTTTTTGTTTTTATTTTAGTTTAATTTCAACTTTTCTTTTTTTAAACAATTTTTTCATAATTTGTATGCCTTTTGTTTGCTACTTTTGTTTGTTTACCTTTTGAAACATGTTTTTTTGTTTTACTAAATTTTACTGCAAAAATTTCTGCAGTAAAAATTTGTAAGTACTCAGTCAAGAACTGTCACTTTACGCTCTCAATTTGTGTTCTCATTTACTGTATTTTGTGTACGCGAACGCAATTTAGTAAAATGCAGTAAAGTTCAGTAAAAAATAGTAAAAACTTTTGTGTTCTCGAACGCAGCTAATATTATTTTTAATTAATAAGGAACAGTTTTAAACACACATACAGTTGGGTTGAGGTCATATACTCGAAACTTAAAATCCCAAATTTAAAAGTCCCGACTTTCAAAATACCGAATTTTTAAAACCAAGCACCGCTTACTAAAACTTATGTGCGATCATTTTGGTACTTTGCTTAAGCAAAAGACATTTGACAAAAAGCTTCATTAAGTACATTATAGTTGGCCACAAATGTTTGATAATTATTCGCATAGTTGCTTAATGGTACTTTACGCTATCACAAAAGCCCAGCAATCGCATGTAAAATATCCCGGTATTCATCTAGATCGGCGTTTAACAGGGAAATGCAATATAGAAGCAAAACTAACATAAATGAAACTAAAAGCAATTCAAATTTATTGGCTTATTGGAAGAAATTCTGTTCTTAGCCTCGACTGCAAACTTCTACTTACAACTCTATATTAAAGCCAATCTGATGCTACGGTATTTAGCTATGGGGCACTGCATCGGCCTCAAATATCGAAAAAATTCAAAGGAGCCAAAATAAACTTCTTCGAATAATTAGTCGCTCCCTGGTATGTTAAAAACTCTAACTTTAACAAGGATCTCAATGTGCCATTAGTAAAAACTAATATTACGAAGTACGCAGCAAAATATTTAAAAAGGCTTGAGTCGCACCCATATCCACTAGCTCGAAATATTTTAAATGACAGTGGTCACTCTAGATTAAGGAGAAGAGATACTGCAGGACTCATCCGACGAGAAGACCGCTAAACATCTACATATGTGAACAGAAACCGTGAGGAGAAAAATTTTCGTCTAGCATTGGCTGGACAAAAATAAAGTGTTAGTATAAGATTTAATTAATTATTTTTTGTTCATATTTAATATATGAAGATTCAATTAATAAATAATGAAAAAAAAAATATTTAATGTACCCTTTAAGTTGACTTGAGCGACCTCATGCATATTATGGTTGGACCTTTAGGTTATTCAAACCAAATTGAAAGGTTAGGATAAACTGGCTTCAGAAACGTGCATTACTTTTTCAAAAATATTACTTCGTTCTGCGCCATGTATCAAAAGTAAAAAACAACAGTATTATAAGCAGTTGAGCAACGGTTAAAATGTTGAATTTTATTATAAAGTGATCTTAAAAATATCGAATTCGATAGTCGTAGATAAATATCGATGTATCGATATATCGGTATTTTTAATATCGGCGATATATATCGATTATAATTTTTTTAAATATCGATATTTTGATATATCGATATTTATTGCCCATCCCTAATACAAACTTCCAGCGTCGATGGCAGCACACAGAAAATTGTAGTTCGTTTATGATACGAATAAAAAAAATAAATAAAAATTATATGTTGCTGTTATTATTGATATCTGCATGGATCACCTTTGCAGTGCGATGCTTTTCAGCAATAATTAAAAAATTATATTTTAATTTAATTCCTTGCTCAAGAATTGTCTTTACAGCCATACCATATAATTACCAACGTACTTTTTCGAAATTTGTATTAAATTTTAATAACCGAGTCTATTAATTCCAATATATATTAAATCAAAGATAATTTTAAAGTTAACGCTGCGCAATGAGCTGTTAATATACTTTAAAGCATGTGAGTATCACAAATGTAGGGATTTACGAGTGCATGTGATTAAAGCTACAATAATGAACATTTCTTTTAACACATCCATTTAAAGGGTGTAATATAGGGTTGCCAGTCGGGCTTGTTTTGGCTGGATTGTCCAGCTTTTTAATGGCCTGTCCAGTTTCAAGCTAAAAAGAAATTTGTCCAGCTAAAAAAATTTTCCACAAAATGCTCTTAATATTTATTGCTTTAAAATAAATATTATAAATTTCCTTATTGGAACATAATGCATCTGCAATAGCGCCATCATTTCTATTTTTGATTTTATTCGTATGTAGGTATGTAGATATATAGTACATATGAATGAACTGAAAAAATTTAAGTTTAGTTATATTTTGTTATGCTAGTACTCTAGTAAAGTATTATAAAAAAAACAATGTAATAATATTAATGTCATACTCGTATATATGGGTATTTTTTAATAAAATTGTTTGTACAATAAACAAGTAACTTTTCGTGAAAATTTTATTTCAAAATGTTCAGCTTTTTTTTTAATATCCAGCTTTTTTAATTCACATGTCCAGCTTTTTGATAATCTGGATCTGGCAAGCCTACTGTAATATCAGTTAACTCATCCATTGTGTTTGTGGACATTAGTTTAAAGTTGTTTTACATAAAAAGGCAATTTTCCCCAAAAAATCCTATTTTTTTTGCTTAAAATCCTCAATGACATACCCAAACCTCAATGAATTTTTTATCGTTTTCAACAACAAAATTTCCCATTCTTCACATCTGGCAGCTCGGTTTCCATGTGTGTTTGCGTTTCACTTAACTTTTTTTGCTTTCTAATAAAGCTGGGATCACACGATTGCCGCAATGCACCAATTGTCACACTTTTTAATACCCCAATCGTGTGACTGCACAATTAAATGCCTCATGTACCAATCGAGGGCAATATTGTGCTTACTTTTACCAATAAAATGCAACCCTGGTGCGGCAATCGTGTGACTACTAGATATGCAACCGCGCGTCAATAAAAATGTCAAAAATGTACCAATATTTATTGGGTTCTTGTGCGGCAATTAAACAACACAATACGCGCCAATATTTGCCTTTTTTAACAAGTTTACTTTTGTGTGTTTCTTCAATAGGAATAAATTAAAAATAAAAATGAAATTTATCAAAAATAATAATTGGGAATTTAGAAAGTCATTAATAAATAAATTAATAATAAATTTTGTATTCCCGAAAATAACTTTTGATACATAATTTTTTTTTTAATTAGTGCAATAGCTGTTCAGGACAATATAAAAGAATATATACAGGAAAACGGAGCAAAATGTATTGAAATTCTTTAAAGCGAATTTATTTTTGAATATAAATATTTTCTATTTCTTTATATGTATATTTAAAATAGAATTTTACCTTGTTTACTTTTTTGAATTTCATATATTTTACTTAAAAAATTACAAATAAAAATTTAAAACAAAAATTTGTTTGAATATATGATACAATTTTCTTTTTTTTAATGAACAAGCCAACTAGATCTTTCAAACAAATAAAAAAACTATCACAACAGCTGGTTGACACAAGTAAGAACAATCGTGTGACTGTGCTGCGGCAATTATTGTACCCATTTCGCTTTGTCTAGCGGCAATTAAATTTGTATAAAACAGGGCAATCTTGTGATTTCAGAATATTTTATTGCGCAAATCAAAATTGTGTCATATTGGTGCATTTGCGGCAATTGTGTGATCCCAGCTTAATGCAGCATACGAAAACAGGGGGGCTACCGCGTATTTCGGTTCGAAAGAAATAATTTACGAGTTCGAACAATTTGTACTGTGTATAACGATTTTCGTACAATTTGTTTCGAATGAACGGAAATTTTTTATACACTATCGAAAACAAAAAATCCTTTTCGAAACGGCAACTCTCTATTACGAACAATAAAAATCCCTTTCGAAAGTGCAACTCTGTATTACGAAAACAGGAGTCTGTTATGCAAAAAGCGTTAGCAAATCGTTCGAAAGCTATTTGGTTAGTGACAAAGTGAAAGAAAAATAAAAAATGTATGTATTTAAATGTTTCATGATAAATAAAAGTGTAAAATTTAACATTATAATCTTAGATTTGATATAAAAAATGTTTACTAATGTTATAGTTGAAATTTTTTTAATACCTTTTTGTGGTCTTGAAATTTTCAAGGAATACTTCAATAAAAAAAAAAAAAAAAATTACATATACAAATAAAAAGCATTATAAAGGATTATAAATCTTCAAACCACAGGAAATACAATCAGTTTTTAATAAAAATAAACCATTATAATATTTAATATTTCTTTTGTTTTGTGATATTTTCGCCGATTTTGGTATTTTAATAGCAGTGCTACCAACTATTAAGCCAATTTCCCATTTGCTTATAAATACGACTTTGTCATCGTTTCGAACGAGTACAGCACAGTTTAACTTTCGAATCGGAAATTGATTTCGAAAAATTTCACTTTTCGTATCGATTGACATTAAAAAATTTTTTTTTTTTTTTTTTTTTTTTTTTTTGTTATTTAAATAGGTTTTTGTTACTTTTTTCCTAAACATATAAAAAAAATTGTAAATTAAAATATTATTATATTATTTGTAATTAATTTTCTAAGTAGAAAACTATAATTATCGCCTGAACTCTTTAAATTTGTATTATTACTTTGTAAATATATATCCATGTTATGTAAATAAATAAATTGAATTGACTTTTCGAATCGAAATACGCGGTAGCCCCCCAGGGTTCCCAGTTATGTTTTATGCATTATCCCCAATTGGCGATTTAGTATCCCCCAAAATAGATTTTTTCTTATCCCCAAAAATCTCCACATATCCTTAAAAATAAAATAATATTATGCCAAAGCAAACATATGCATACATTTATTTATTTATCCATTTATTTATGTAATATTAAGCCATTTAGGCCAAATATTACAAGCAATTAATGCTTAAGCTACATTTATATTATATTCATTAATCTATAATTGAAATTCATAATTAAAACTAATAAAATTAAAAATAAGAATAATATACTATCACTTATTATTTAATTAAATCAATTTGTGAAATATTAAGGGTTTTCATAATATCGCTTAAAATTGTCATTTGTGCAAAACTTGCGAGACTCGTTTCATGAAGCACCTTTTTAAATTTTGTGTAATTTTAAGCAATTTATGTCAGTTAGTAAGAAATGTCAATACAAAAATTAATAAAAAAAAAAATAAATAAAAGTTAAAATATAAAATTTGTGTCTTAAAAGTGAAATTTGTTTTTAAAAATATCTAAAGGCAGCCACAAGACTAAATTCATAGTATATAACTAGTATGCCGACTGGTGAGAACGTTCTCTTTTTTTTATAACTCTCATCACACATATAGGTTCTGTGTGAATTCAACACACTTAAGAACAACAAAAACAAAACAAAATTTGAAATTTTTTAATTTAAAATTTTTCACAATATAACACTTCATGTTTAATTTAATGACTTAAACACATAATTAATAATTTTTTTCAATACATTTTGCTAATTTGCTTTTACAAAATGTTTTTATTTTTCACAAACTAAAAATTTTTAAATAAATTTTTTTGACATTAAATTTTTCTGTTGTTAATATTATTAAAGCCAGCAGAGTAGCATTTTGTGGTATAAAAATAATATTTGAAATCATTAATTATTTATATATTATCCGATATTGCAGAATAAAAATTTAGCAAACATGGCTTTTAAAAGTTTATAAATGCAGCCAGCATTCAATAAATTGAAAATTTATTGAACTAAGAAAATTTTATTTTGGAAAAAAAAATTGTTGCCATATTCTATACGATTTTATGCAACTATGTTTAGTGGTGGAAATAGTTTTATACACCAATACATTTGAAAAAAATCTTACTAATACAAACATAAAAATGTACCACTGACAGTTGAGTTATGTACCTGTCAAAGAGTCGGCATACTAGTTGTATACTATGACTAAATTGCTCAGATTATGTCAAGAATTTGTTGTTTGTGATTTGTAAGCACTTGAATTTTTCGTTGCAAACAACGATAAGCATCAAAAAAAAAATCTGTTTGTGTAAATGTAAACCAGTTTTCTGGTAGCAGTTCTGTTCACTGAGTTTGCATTCACATAAAACTTATTAAGTACTATATTATTAATTTACTAATCATTTAAAAAATCTACATGCTATTTTCAAATGAAACTTTTTCTTTTCCATTTTCAGGAAGCGCTTACTATGACCCACAGTTTGCCGCTTGTCATGTCTCAAGAATATTCACAACACATTTATTTGTGACCCAATAAACCACCAGACTTCTAGCTTATCTTACCTTCATGCATGTCATCAATCTCCTAAGCTTGGCCTTACCCGAACAGTGGATTATTATTTCTAAGGGAGCATATTGAGGAATAACGCTAACAAAGAATTCAGTGTGCAAATCTGATCGTTACATTCATCAACTTTTATATGTGCTGAATAAAGCGCTTTCGGTGTGGAACATGTATTGCTTCAAAGTGGGAATTCATGTCATCCGTAAGCGGAAGCGAGTTCCTCTCTTACACACCAGCTTCGGTGGAAGCTTCATATTTTATTTCTATTATACGGCTTTCATATTTACCCTTTTTTGGGGGAAGACATATTTGCTTGAAAATTGTCTCTAAAAAATATCAAAAATTGTATGTGTTGTGAACGGTTTTAGATTCTGTTTTAAAATTCTTCTTTTTTAAAACAATCACTCACAAGAAAAATAATAAAAGTTTATTAAGTACCTTTTAAACATGCAACAAAAAAAGGTAATCTTACTTAGGACCCTTAACACCGTATAAATTGTGGATAAGAGTAAGGTAAAAGTTTTGGTACTTTTTTTTAAATTTTTTGTACGAAACAGAAAAATAAGAGTAAATAATAAAAAAAGGGAAAATATATTGAAAATGTGTACAATCCCCGAATTTTTTTAAAATCCCCAAGCCCCAAATGACTTTCGTTGTCGTTTGTGCTAGCATTAAATGCCTAACTTTGGGGGAAAATCCCGAAGTCTGGCAGCACTGGTTTCTACCTTAAATTCGACTGTGTTGTTTAAAGTAACTGTAGAAATTAAATTGTTGTTCTCACCATGGTTTTTGTCTTTGATTGATGATGGTATGGTAGAATCGGATTGTTGAAATAATGCGACTAGACGAATATTAAAGTGCACAAAGTAATTATAATTTTGTATTACAGCGACCTCAAATACACATAAGTAAAAGTTTAATTTTGACGTGGCAGCACTTTTTAGCATGTTCATGAACCCAACTGGTATATTATATTTATACAGTAATGATTTTCACCATAACATTTCAGTTCCAATTAATTTTAGATTTTCCCCAAAGTACTTCCTTAAAGTATACTTTCTTTTGAAAACCTCAAAATAGATACATTTCCTAAAACACATATCCAGTGAAGGAAACTGTTACACTACTCCTCTTGTAGAAACCTTAAGGTAAATGTACACGATATGTTTTTTAAATCTGACTCGTAAATTTTCCCACTTGAATAAGCAAACATGTCATGTGTTACCTGTTATAAAGGTAAAAGGCTTCTGTAAAAGTCAGATGCAAAGTCATCTGACAAAATTTCAATTAGAGCGTGCTCTATTTTCTTCTGACAAACCATCTGACATCAGTTGTGTCAGAAATCTTTGCCGGAGGGAAACAGGTAGCGGCGGTCCACTAATGCCGGAATAATTAGCCGGCTGAAGTTAATATTTTACAATACTGATACATATATGTTTGTATGATCATTTCACGATTGAATACAATTCGTACGCTTTTGATGTACAAATAATATGGAAAACAAAACTTTTTCCTAGCGTTTTTTTGCAATTCGATAGCATTTTGGTAGCTCTATGTTTAGTGCAAAAGGTGAATTTCATCGAGTTTAAGTTTTCATAATGATAGATATAAGCATGTGGTCACGAACGTACGCAAAATAGAAGTCAACTTTGGCTGATATTAGCAATGTCCTAAGATACAGGTTTTACCCTTTTACTCCCTGAAAGGGCAACATTTCAAAAAAGTACCAGACACCTATCCGTTTATTTTTTTAATGAACTTTAGATTAGGGAATCTACTCGTTTTTACCTTTTTTACCCTAAACACAAACATTTCCAAAACTCCCATCCTAGGAGGAGATCGATTTGGCGAGAGGCCAACCTCCCGGGCGAATTTCCATATTTTAGCTTCAGGCGCTTATGACGTACGATGATGAATCAGTCATTAACGTTACAATTTTATATTATATAGATATATGAAGAAAAATATGTAAAAGGAAGTAACAAAATTAGGAACGATTTTCACCCCTTCGATCAATTCGATCCCCAGAATTTCAAAAAAGTACCAAATTTGTATTTGTATTTTATAGATGAGTTACGAATGTGATATTATTTTTATTTCTATGTTTATTGGTTTAAAAGATAGATGGCATAACAAAAAAGTTTCAAAATACAGGTTTTACCGGTTTACACCTTACTTCAAAAAGTGCTAGACACTTTTCCGCTTATTTTTTAATGAAGACTAATAGGTATTACATTTTTTTTTGTATCTCTTTTAGCAAATTTCCCGTATAAGCCGCCTTTTTTCTATTAAACAACAATAAGTATTAATTTTTTTTATCTCTTTTAGCTGAGGTAAGCAGGATCGATTTGGCGAGAGGCCAGCATCCGGTCCAACGTCAGCTTTTAGCTTCAGGCATTTAGGCTGTGCCATGAAAGATAAATAGATGGAGAAAAAATCTCTTAGAAAAAGTAACAAAATAAGTTACGATTTTCACCCCTTAAACGTTCGAATTTCAAAAAAGTACCAAATTCGCATTTGCATTTTTTAGATAAGTAACGAATGTTATATAATTTTTATTTCTATGTGCATTGATTTAAAAGATATATGGGGGGGGGGGGGGGGCAGCAATGTCCTAAGATACAGGAAAGGGCAGAATTTCAAATATGTAGTTCCAGACACCGTTAATGAACAATAAGTATTAAATTAAAAAGTACCACTTTAATTAAAAAAGTAACAGTTAGAGAATGAAAAAGTACCAAAAATCCCTCTTACAGATTCTCATTCACTCAGGAACTTGCATGTTTAATTTTATGTGTCTAAGTCCAATATTAACGGCAAATAAAAAAGTACCAGGTAAAGCACAAAATAGTATCAAAAAGCGCCTCTTACAGATGTTCATCCACTCAACGCATTTCTTGTTTAATTTATGTTTGTAGATTCAATATTACCGAAATTAAAAAATGTACCAGATAAAGAACGAAAAAGATCCAAAAAAGATACCTCTAACAGATTCTCATTTACTCAGGACTTTGGATGTAAAATTTTATGTTTCTAGAGCCAATAATAACATAAATTCAAAAAGTACCAGTTAAAAAACAAAAAGTACAAAAAAGATCCTTCTTACAAATTCTCATTTCACTCAGGAACTTTTATGTTTAATTTTATGTTTCTAAGTCTAATACTAACGGAAATTCAAAAAGTACCAGTTGAAGGGCAAAAAGTACCCTCAAAGGTTATTATCCACACGGGACATTACATGTTGAAGCTTATGTTTCTATATTAACGATAATTTAAAAAATTGCTAGTTGTATAACCAAAAAACTAAAGAAATTAGATTTCCCATATTTCCCCTTTTTGGTACTTTTTTCCTCCCCATTGAAGCATGACAAATTTCAATATTGTAGTGGAGCCCATAATTTAATACCTATATGTCATTGAATGAAGAAAAATGTTTTGTAAAAAAAGTACCAAAAATAGTAACGGTTTTTACACCTTAAATGCTCGAATTTCAAAAAACTCAAAATTGTATTTTTTAGATAAGTTTCAAATGTAATATAACCCTTATTTCTATGTTTATGGGTTAAAAAGATAGGTGGGGTGACAAAAAAGTGCCAAAATATAGGTTTTACCCGTTTACTCCGTAAAAGAGCTGAATTTCCAAAAAGCACCAGACACCTGTCCTCTTATTTTTCTAAGAACAACGATATGTATTACATTATTTTTGCATCTCTTTTAGTTTTGGAGATATATGGCTACCAAATTTACCCGTTTTACCCCGTAAACATTCGAATTTCCAAAAATCCCGTCTTAGTGGATCGATTTGGGGAGAGACCTACCCCTGGCCCAAATTTAAAATTTTAAGCTTCAGGCGTTTAGGTTGTGCGATGATGAATCAGTGAATCAGTCAGTCAGTCAGTCAGTAACGTTACAATTTTATATATATAGGGGGGATTCACAAGGTGTGCTATCAAGTCATATCGTCATAATGTCCTAAATAATATTTTACAATTGTTTCAAACAACATAAACAAATATTTTTTTTTTTTTAAACAATTGTAAAATATTATTTAGGACATTATGACGATATGACTTGATAGCACACCTTGTGAATCCCCCCATAGATTCTAAATTGATATCTGCAAATATTTGTATAAGTTACATTCTTCAGGAGACACGCAACATACCCTCTCTACTATTGTGGTGTGATTAAATACAATAATTCACCCTTCTGTGGCCTACATAAGTGGAAAAATGAGTGTAAATTAAATTTTTTTTTATAAATCGTTGTAATAAATTTAACTTAAAAAGAAATTCGGTATATCGAAGGAAAAAACTTTTTTTTAAATAAATATTAGGGACCATCAATGATGATACTCGTATCAACCAACATACATACTTATTAGAAGCCAAAGAAAATATCAGACTTGGAAAGAACATCAGTCATTTGATAAATAAATATTTGTTATTTATACCAAAACTTAATATGAATATATGTTTAGTTTTTATAGTTGTTTTCTTTTCCACCTTAAAAGAGTCCTTCTCAAAAACGATCCAATACATTCTTCAAATATAGAAACACTCGACTTTTTAATTTTTTAAGTAAAATATCTATTGATTATAATCAAAGTTGTTTTTGGGAATACTATTATTTATTAAAAGATTTTGTTTGTTGTGCTTAATTCCTTTTTAAATAATTGATAAAAAATACTGCGCATTTCACTGGTTGCTTTGGCCAGATCATCAGGAAACGTTCTCCTAAATAATTTTAGAAAAGCCAAAGCTATCAGCAAACAAGACTACAGAGGGAATGAGAATTACCTACAAACACTCAAAAAGTCTTTTTTGCAACGATATCAAAGCTTAAACAAAATACCAAATAATAAATCAATGATGAGTTTTTATCTTTTCTTACATTTCCCGCTACAATTAGTTGGAATTCTCCCAACATTAATTGTAGTTGTAAGTGATTATATCGGTTTAATTATATATTGTAATATAAACTTAATCATATCGAGCGTGGCAGCTGTTCAATTTGCATTCTCAAAAAATATATCTATTGATATCAGCGGTTAATTTACATATATAACATAATGTGAACTTAATCATATCCAACAAAAGTGTGCACTAGTATTGACAGTGGGAAAAGTTGCACGTTTGACTAGTTATTCATTGTCAAACGTGCATTCAGAACTCTAGCTCGGTTACTTACCAAGATATTGAGATATTAATTTTGTCTAGCTTGATTGGCTAAATCTTACATTGTGAATTGTTATCAGTCTTGTATAGAATAACCCATTCTGAACCCAACCAATGAAAAACATACATATAATGGGGTTTTTTTTTTATTAGTTTTTAATATTTTTGAAATAAAATTAATAGCCTATTTCCGATGTGCGAAAAAGTTCTTTCTTTCTATAAATTTGTTTTTGTTTTCAATGTAGTTATGCGAAAGAAAGAATTATTTCGCATATTGGAAATAGGCTATAAAACTTTTTTATTTAATAAAAAAAAAAATAAAAAATAAGATTTTAATTACCTTCGAAAGGAAATGGTGAAATTTTTTCCTCTGCTTAACGTGCAAAATCAAAAGCATGAAGCAATATGTTGTTTGTAATGACGCCCTCAACAATGTATGTATTTTTAATTTCATCTCATTGATAACTTTCAACTCAAACCTTTTCGCTGGCAGATTCATTTGATTGCCTTTAAGCACAGAGTATACACAGAGGTGATACGAGACAGAAGATATTGCGTTTTTATATCTCTTTCTTCTGCCCTTTTTGCACTTCTTTTTGAACCATATTTTATGCCGCAACACAATGAACATAAATTTATTTAGTTGAGATTTATTTGCAAACCTGTTGTAAAAATTTACTTTTAAGTTTATTTTAAAACAAGTGAATAATATTTAAGTTAGTAAATAACATACAAAATAAAACGACACAACTAAATAATTTTTTTTACACAAAACAAAACGTTTGTTGAACTAATTCTTTTGTTTAAAGAGACTTGTATAGTTTTCAAATGTCTATATTAGTACATATATAAAAACGTTTGTGCCGGGCATGTGCTTCTAAGCCCCCTTTCAGACTAGGCAAGTTACTTGCGCAAGTATCTTGCGCAACTCTTGACTTGTAGATGTTAGGGGTAAGGTCGCGGTAAGGGGGAAAAATTGAGTACAGACTTTGTTGTACTCGGCAAGTTACTTGCGCAACTAACTTGCCGAGTCTGAAAGGGGGCTAACACTCAAGAACGGCTGGAGCGATTGACTCCATACTTGGATAATAAATTATCTTAGTCGGGAGCTAGGTTTTTCTTAAGTTTGATTCCGATAGGTGGCGCTGTTGTCGTGATATGAAATTTTTTTTATTTATGGTACGATTTGGCTGAAATTCACAAACTATATTTATTAAACAAAAATAAGTTTCCTGATAAAATTTTTACCCGGTAGATAGGGCTGGGGTCAAGTTATTACCAAAATTTGCCAGTATTTAATTTTGTATTTTTATTTAGAAAATCCCGAGCAGCGCCGGGACCAAACAGCTAGTACTCGTATTATTATAGTAATCCTTTTTGAAAATAAATGTTGTTGTTGTAGCAGCGTTGCTAAAGTTGCATGTACACGACATGTTTTTTACATCTGACATGTCAAATTTCCCACTGCAAAATACATACATGTCGTGTGTTACCTTTAAAGCATTGCATCTGTACAAGTCAGACGCAAAGTCATCTGACAAAATTTCAATTAGAGCATGCTCTATTTTCTTCTGACAAATCATCTGACATCAGCTGTGTCAGAAATCTATGCCGGGAAGGAAACCGCAGCGGCGGTGCATTGTTGACGGAATCATTAGCCGGCTTAAGTTAATATTTTACAATACCGATATATGTATAATCATTTCACCATTGAATTGAAATTATGTACATATATAAATAAAAACGTATCATTATAATATCCTAAACTGGTATATTTGAATTTAAAGAAAAAAAATGTTTAGATGGCTGAACTTTTTTACGGCGCAAATAAAAATTTTTGTGGCGGTAGCACGCTATTTTGAAACCAAGAACTACATTGGTTTACTCCATAACTACAGAGAAAAAACATAGACAATGTCAGAAGCAAATTACATGCACGTGTGTGACCAAATATTATAAATCTTATGTAAAACAGCAATTTTGACAGACATTCACAATTACATGTGACTTGAAAACTTGACAAGTCAGATGTAAAAAACATGTCGTCTACGGGCACCTTAAGTTGACAATTCTTGATCGGTGTTCGTTGAAATGCGAGTCATTCCGGCGCGTTGAACCGATTGTCGTGGGAATGATTTTTAAGTTAACCCCACTGTTTGATTGTGTTTTTCTCTAGAAATCTAGAATTTGTATAAAATTTGGCATACTGATTAAGATTTTCCTTAAAAAGTGTAGAATAGCGCCATCTAGGTGTGATATTAACTTAATAATTGAACATGTTCTTAAAGGCCGTGATTCACTATCCTACGCAACCGTACGATTCATTCACACGAAAATCTGACAGAATTCTAGACGACCTAAAAAAAATGCCTGCAAAATCTGCTGTCAATGCCACACTATCCCACAAAAAAGATGCAAACCCAAATGACTCAGCTACTTTACAAGAAAATGCAACTCTGATCGCATGAAACATATCTTTTTATGAAAATTTTTAATATAAAAGTTAATAAGATACAAATTGTGGATTAAGCAAAAAGTTTGGGGCATATAAATTAAAAGCAAGATAGCGAGAGTGAAAGAAATACCACGTTTCTGCATAACGAAAGTATTTTTTCTACTTTCATGGCAACAATTATCAGATAATTTCGGCCAGGTGTTGATAAGTGTCGTAAATGGCAAGAGGTCTTGGACTCACATTCTATGGAGGCGGCAGTAGAAGAAGACCGAATGAAGGTGTCAACTTTGTTGAAGACTGTCGGCCTGGATGCTTTTGGGTTGTTAAGAGAGTTGTGTTTTCCAGATTTACCTATAAAAAAAAACATTTACGGCCAATTTCACCAAGTTCAGTTATATTTAACTATCAGTTATAACTGTCAAAAATATATTGTTAACTGGAAGTTAAAGTAATAGTTAGTTTTAACTGAACTTGGTGTAATTGGCCGAGAGTGGCTTATGTGAAATGTTAAACCAGCATTATTCTCCTCCCGTCATGGTTTTTTCAGAAGAGACGAAATTTTTTCGAGACCAAAAAGAAAGATTTCATACAACGGGTGGCCAAAAATAAAAGCAACTAGAGTAGGGAGGTGAAATTTGGCATGAATGTTTTTCTTAGGAAAAGAAGTATTTATGCGAAATTTCGAAAAAATCTAACAACATCCCATGCAACCTAAATTTAAAAATTGTTAAAACTGCATGTAAATATATTTACTAATATTGTAACATATTTCCAATATTCAAAAAAAAAAAAATCGGACAAGCACCACGCCCACCTCCCATACAACCTTAATTAAAAAATTATTATAATTTGTAAACTAGTAATCAGATAAGAGCAAATTTTTACAAAAATTAGTTTAGTACGTTAGTCCTTGCCGCTCAGTTAAAAGAAATTTGGAAACATAAATTTTTTATATTTAACATAACATATTTATCATACTTACATAAAATATATATAAGTATCACAGGAAATACTTTGATTAACAATTATCACTCTAAACACTTTCAGATTTTACCAATAATTCATTCGCTGTTTTTATGTCGTTAAATCTATTTTTTTCAACTAAATACCCCTTCAGATCATTTAAATCACTTTTGCTTAATGGTATTTTCTGACTATTCATCGAAATTGATGGCTCTGACTACAAAATAAGACAATTTATGAGGTCTCTCATGGAGGCAATCCTGCTTGTTTTTCTCGTATGTCTAAATCTTGCATTTCTTATAATTTTATGACTTGATTCTATTGCTTCTTCTGATAACATTCCAATGGGAATGTTAGAATATTAAATAAAATCTATACCATGAACTAAAATTTTATGCACAGTTGAAGACATATAGTACCAAAAGTATAATTCGAAATATAAAAGTGCAGTAACTTTTAAAAGCTTTTCAAAACTTGATATATTTATATAATGACCACTTGAAAGTGTTCTTAAAATAATGGAAATTTTTTTTAAAGAACCTTACATCTACAGTAGTAATCTGAGCGGAAAATTCTACATTAGAAAAGAAGCGCCTTGCAGTATTACACGTCGTATGGCACCTTATCAACTATAAGACCCATTTCAGACTTAAATTTTGCATGAATAATCTCTTATGCTCAGCAACCTGATCTTAATTTTTTTTCCTACCACTTTCCATTACTTTATATGCTGTTTGTTAGAAATATGCAAAATGCATTCAAAACATATGATCCATGCATGTAATTTCGACAATCCATACTGATGGCACTGCTCATTTACAAGCCTTTCGAAAATCGATGAGCTGTTCATTTCAGATGGCTTAGCTCGGCATAACGCACAAGTTGAACTAATACTGCTTCCACTTAATACACTTTAAACTGCACCATCTATCATCGTCAACTGCATTTTATAATGAACTTTAAGATTTTTGCTTTTTGAAATGTAAATAACCTTCAATTTCTGAATTTATGCTATCCTTTACTGATTGAATTACATTTGGATTCTCCTTTGTAAAAATAAATTTAAGTGGTCTTCATAACCTCCAAAACAATGTTAATCATTTTCCAAAACTACTTGATCATCTGCACAATCCAACAAGCGTAAACGAACGAAAGAGGAACCAAACATAAATTCATCACTAGCTTCCTCAATTTCAAATATTTGTTTGTATACACTATGACCACTACTGCCGTCAAATTCCCACTTGCATCCCAGAACTATATCATTTTCGGTATCAATATCATGAATATCTAAAATGCTTCTTACAGTTTTGTCTAAAATTTGTTGTAAGGGAACCTCTGAAAAAGTTACTGTTACTTGAATGTCATCCGGCAAAATCTTTTTTTTTTAGCATCAGCAATCATATAGTATGACGAAGAGCAATCTTCGCAAACAGAATTTACTACTTATCTCATCATATTGTACTTCCTCATAGATAAATCCATATCAATGTATAATGCCAGAACACTTTCAACAGAAATTTTTTCATTAGTATTTGAACCTGTTACCCTTTCTGCGGCTTTTTTAAGGACTTCAGATGAAGTAGAAGCGACAAGTTCTTCCACTCGCCTCCTTTTTGTTCTCATTGAACCCCCCTCATAAAAAACATTCGGTCGGCCTCTACCACTTGTATTTATTGCAAAACCAAAACTTTTACGGAAACTTACATTAAAAATGAATTCACCAAATAATTCTCTATCTAGCCAGTCACTCAACTCAGTTTCAAATCTATCTCTCATGCAGCGTTGCCATTTGTCAAGATTTACCTTTTTTTGCAAGTTTTTTGAGATGCCAAAAAGATTTTAATTTATTTGAAGTTGTTTCAAGTTTTTTATATATATATTAGGGCGGGCCAAATTTTTTGTCGATTAGAGCCGCCCCCTAGGATGATTCTATGGACAATTCTAAGCAACTTTGGTGAAGGAACCATAGGTCTATCTCGATTTTCGAGTCTCCAACTTTTCAAAATATGATTTTTTCAATTCAATTAAAACATTTTTTTTTTCGTTTCAAATCAAAATTTGATTTTTGAATATATCAATTTGTAGGTGGAAGAAATATATTCGAACCAAATGTTTTAAAATATACTAATTTCAGTTATTTTTTAATTCTTTTAGTAAAAGTATACAATGGATCCAAATACATTGCCGTCTACATCGCAAACCGCAACAACATCAACGAGTACCGAAAGTCATTTGAAAGCAAAAAAGACTTTCAAAAATAACTTATTTCGCTTTTCTTCCACTAAATTAATTTTTTTTTACACATGTTCTTATTTTTTAGGTTGAATTTCTGTTGAAAAAAATAAAATAAAGATCAATTTTACCGAAAAATTTTTCTCGGAAAATAGACGAAAAATAGTTAAAATATGCATGAAACGCCCTCTGGTGGTGGTCATAGTTAAAAATAAAGATCAAAAATGAATTTCTCGACCCCAAAAACCCCCCATAACACATAAAAAAGATAATATAACGATGAATAAAAAATCGAATTTTGAAATCAAAATGATGTTATACGGAAAAAATCATTTTTTGAAAAGTGGGAGACTCGAAAATCGAGATAGACCTATGGTTCTTTCACCAAAGTTGCTTAGAATTGTCCATAGAATCATCCTAGGGGGCGGCTCTAATCGAATTTTTCGGCTCCATACAAATTGGCCCGCCCTAATATATATATAAAGTTTTTCAAGTTTTTTTTTTAATACATAAAGTTTGTCCAGTTTCTTATAAATACATAACTTAAAATTGGCAGTTTATTGGATAAAAATATTAAATTATGTTTTTAGAGAATTAAACGATTATATATATTCTTACTCCTTTATTAGTGCAACAGTAGCGAAATTCACCCTTGATTGTAAAGTCCCTTGTAGGCCTTGTTAATCTTATACTTTTAGTAAAATACTAACATTAACAACACTGCAACAACAAAATGTATTAGACTAAAATATACTACGCTGTGGTTGAAAAATTCCACAAAAAGCAGTAGTAAACAAAGTGTGTGAATTTACCAGAATAAAACAGTTGAGGAAACTTTATCTGTCTCTTTCTCTCACTCAGCAAATTCATTTATTAGCAATACATACGAAAAAGACACTCACGCTTTGAAGTAAAAAATCGTATTAAATATAACAGAGTTGTACACTTAATACAAAGGGTGAATACCGCTAGTGTTTAATTGTGTATACTCCCTGTAAGTAAAACAAGCTCGTTTTTATACATTGGCAGTTTGTAGTTATCTTTGTAGTGCAGAAGACATTAAAAAAACATGGACAAATATTTAACGAAAAATGGTAAGAATATAAATAAAATATTTATGCATATTTTTAAATAAAATTTGTTATATTGTTTTAGTCCCGAGAAAAGAAACCACTACAGAGGAAGAAACAAATCAACCGGAGACTCCAAGGTGTTCAACGAAACATAAGGTAAGGAAACTTGGGAACTACGTAGAAGGATGGGATGACCATATTTTACTGAAACGATGGATAACGAAAAAAATTCCTAATACATTTTGGTATTTTCTTTAAAAATTTGGCATATTTGAAAAAAAAATATTTTCTTGCGAAAACAAGTTTTTTTCTGAGATAACAAGATTTTTTTTAAAAATATATGGTAACGCTGCTCTCATTTGATGATATTTAGACCACTTGTTAGAAAATTTTAAAAGAGTATGCTTTATTTTCTGTTGTTCCCTTTCTAATAATACTCGTTTAAAATGATTTTCTACAAAATCTTTAACATGACGCATAACATCGCAGGGTCTGTTTTGCTTTATCTCTAGCCACAGTTGAAAAATAGTGCGAATCCGCAACGAGGTTGACACTAAAAAAGAATCGCAAAAAGAATTCGGGCAATATCGGGCAGCTGAACCTTAAATATATTAAAATACATACTTGTAGCTACAAAATACAAAAAAAAAACTGAAACGTGTAATTTCTATTTTCTTTTAAATTCTCTACGAAAGTTCACGGTTGCTGAAAATTCTTGACAATCTACTATCTTTTTTCTAACGTTATCTGACATATGATAAATATTTGTAAACAAAAACAGTGTTGTTATTATAACTAGAATCATCACTGATAACCCTGTTACAAATTTTGGTAGCCGGTACATCCAAATACTTAAATTCTTAGTATTATAAATGAACATAAAATTTGCGATTTTCCCATAAATTACGTATGTATGTATGTACACAAACCTTAACTTTGAACCACTGTAACTTTAAAATTTGTAAGCATTTTAAAAAGATATTTTAGATATCTTTTAGATAGTGTTTAAAAAAAAATTAAAAAAACGTTCAAATTCTATCAACGACTTTAACCATTTTTGGCCACCCTCGTGACACAGTGCGTGGTATGCAAGAATAAAGAAGTTAGCAAAGGAGTGTAAATTTGGAACACATCTGCAACCATTTGTGCTAAATATTGCATAACCGGTTTCGAGGGAAGCATATATGAAAGGCTTTGTGAGGAAGATGAAAAATTTACCTTGGTAGTGGCATACAAGAAAGCATTAGCAATGGAAGCAAAACTATGCACAAATGAAGGTCAACAAAGTGAGGTTAACTATCTAAAAAAACTTTCTCGTGGATCAAGAAATTTGAACAGCGAAGAAGATAGAGGTATTAGCGGTAATAGCAATAAGCAGCAGCAGAATAACGGAGCTAAGACAAAGACAAAATGTATACATTGCGGTTGGAAAAATCACGTTAGCGATAAGTGTAATTACAAAAACAGCAAGTGTCATAAATGTCACAAAATTTGACATCTTGCTAGTGTATGTAGCAGTAACGTAATTAACACGGTTCAAGTATTAGAAATAAATTCGTCAGATAATGTTTGTAATGACATCTTTAATAATGATTCAAATTTTTCTGCATATAGTGTTACGGTTGAGTGTTATTCTGCACCGTTCACCCTTTCGGTTCAAGTAAATTAAAGAAAAATGGATTGTGTTGTGGACACTGGTGCAGCCTGTTCGTTGATTTTAAAGGAAACGTGCAGGGATAAGTTTTGTGCGTATGGCGAAGATAAAATAAATGTTATCGGTGAGTTTTCCACAGTAATAAGATTGAAATAACAGAGTAAATCTTTGCGTTTTGTCGTAACAAATACGTTTAGTTCGTCGCTTTAGGCCGCGACTTCATGGTTTTGTTCGAAATCGGTCTGTTTCATGTAAATGCAGTTAGTAGCATGGAACAGTGTGCACAAGGCATACGAAAATGTTTTCTAAGCGTGTTTAAAGAGGACTATGGTCTGTATACAGGGGGTTCGGTGAAACTTAGTTTGGTTGGAAACGTAAAGCCAATCTTTTGTAAGCCCAGGCCTGTGCCATTGGCATGGCATTCTGAAATCAAATTGCAATTGCAAGAATTTTTAGAAAAAGGGGGTTCGGTACCCGTAGACGACTCAGAGTGGGGTATTATTAAGCCTAATGGCCAAATTAGTTTGTGTGGGGATTACGTTGATTTGTAATTAATAATTATTTGGAGGATGTAAAGTGTCCCCTTCCGTTAATAGAGGAATTATTTGCGTCATTGCGGGGTGAGTTGTATACCAAGTTAGATCTATCGAATGGCTACAACCAATTAGTTTTGGAGGAGGAGACTCAAGTATTACGTGCGTGGAGTACGCACTTAGGGATTTTTTTAGTGATCACGTCAGGACAGTGGAATTAGTGCTTACCAAGCTTGCGTCAGTGGGCTTACGAATGAACGAGAGTAAATGCGAGTTTTTGCAAGACAAGGTGTCGTATTTAGGTTTTAATATTGATAAAAAATGGACTGAGTGTGAATAGAGACCGTATTGCGTCAATCTTATAAGCATTTATACCAAAATATTTCGACAGCAAGGGCTTTTGAGGGAATGCTTAATTATTATTCAAAGTTTTTCCCTAACTTTGCACACAAAATGGCTTTTCTTTATGAGCTTCTAAAAAAAAGACGTCAAGTTTAGGTGGTCCCAAAAGTGTCAAAAGGCGTTTGAGTCGCTGAAAGGGGAAGATACATCTGACAAGATCCATGTTCATTTTAATCCAAACTACCCATTGTATTATCAACGGATGCTTCAAGTCATGCAATCGCCGGAATTTTGTCCTATGTATGGGCTGATGGGTCACAAAAACCAATAGCTTTTGTATCGCGGGCACTCACACAAACTGAAGAAAATTATAGCACCATACAAAAAAAAAAACATTGGCGATTTTGTTAAGTGTAACAAAGCTGAAACAATATGTAATGGGAATTAATTTCGTCTTAGAATCCGATCATAAGCCACTTTTGGCAATTTTTGGTGAGAATAAAGGGTTACCTGTAATGGCCGCGGCACGTATGCAGAGATGGGCTTTTGGGGCTTGAGGGTTATAATACCTGCCAAGATGCGTAACAACATTTTAAAACAGTTACACTTTTCCCATTTTCGGATAGTAAAGACAAAGGCATTAGCCCGGTCATATGTATGGTGGCCTTAAATGGATGGTGACATAGAGAAATTGATAGTTAACTGTGTTTCATATAGGTCGAGTCAACCGAGTCCGGAAAAGAGTTCCGAATACCATGGGAATCAACGGATACTGTTTGGTCTAGGATTTACGTAGATTTTGCGGGACCCGTTAGGCAATTTTTTTTTCTTATAATTATAGATTCGTTCACCGTAAGTAAAAGAGAATTGAAAATAAAATAACTTCTTGTTTAACCTCCTATTACAAAACATCATAGAAAGGAAAAAAAGAAAATTTAGTTTGTTTATTAATCTAAAAAAAATTAATTAAACAAAAAAAGATTTGCAATAAAGCAAAAACTTGACAAATGGAACGTTGCTTTCAAAACAAATGCCATTTTGCCAGTGATTCTACAATAACAATTGATGTTATTGCCACTTTCTAGTGATGGCATTAAAATAATCGGAAGATGTAGAATAGAGTACAATTAGATAGGAACATCTTGTAAAGATGTTGATCAAGGCGAATTTATGTATACGGTGGTGTCAATACTACAACAAGTAACAACACCAAAAACACATCAATGTTTTTTTTGTTGCTTTCGTTGCTCGATTTGTCAAAAACACAAGCAACTTTTGACATTTCTCTCTCTAAGTAAAAAAAGGGCAGCTGTGCTTTCAACGCCCCCTGAAAAATGAATTCACCTTGATGTTGATATTTAGCTCTATGGATATCTTATGAGAAATTGCCGGTAGGTTGACAATTTTTAAAAATCTATAGCTTAAATTTAAAAGCTCTTCAGTATAGGCAAAAAACTGTTTTTGCTTAACCCTAGAAAGATTATCATATCATCACATGCGTTAAAGATAGTCATGAATAAAACTGACGCATTATTTTAACTTGTTATATTGATGCATTATTTCACGCTTATGTTACAGAAAGGGACTGTATTTTTTTTTTTTTTTTTTTTTTTTTTTTTTTTTGGGAAAGAGCAGAACATTTTTACAGTGGGTAGAAATAATCTTTTTCTATCGTTTTCTTGTAAAAAGTGAAATATTTTAAGTTTTGAGTTGATCTCCTCTAGAGGAATCGTATATATTTAATTATTCAATATTTGTAAAATATATATGTCGGTTTAATTAACACGAACGGACCTAACTGCACTTTTTTATGTTTTACAGGAGATTGAAAAATATGTTATTAAATTAATATTAATGAATTTTTCTTTGCATTTTCTTTTTAAATTTACGTATAGTATGGTGACTTATTTATTGATTATTTCGTGAGCATAGACTCGATAAAACGATAGATAATCAATTAAAAACACGTGTTAAAATTTGCATACAGTTACGATCATTAGCATTTAAGGTGACGATATGTATGCTATTTTATCCTGCTAAAGCCATATTTAAGAAATTTTTTAAACCTTTGACAGAAGATTTGCACCTTTAAAATAATTATTATGTAACTCTTATTCCACATCTTTAAACTTGTATGGCTAAATAGAACCAACAATCATTTTTTACATACCCCCTTATCGGGGTTTCAGAACTATTGCAAATTTGTTTGAATCGGTTCTTTAAGGCCATCTTCGCAGCAGTTAAATTTTGTCGAACAACATTTTTTATATATCAGTATTGGCACTTAGCTTAACAAAACGCTAACAAATAGCTCTCATATTATTACATTTAAGTCATATTACCCCACAAGCAAACAGAAATTTTTACCTTATCTAAAAATTGTGTATAAAAACCTAAATAATATCTTCAATCTACATACATTTAAAAGTTTCTTTCAAATCTCCTAAAATTAAACCAGTCAAAAACTTCCGCATTTTCTTTTTATACCCTTCGCCATAGAGGAAAATTTTTGTAATTTCTACAATATTGATCTTAGATTAACTGCGTATGTCACTTAATCCGAAATAACTTTTTCTTTGGCACAATTACATTTAAAACAAAAACAAGTTTTAACAAGAGTGCTATATTCGGCTGTGCCGAATCTTTGATACCCTCCACCGACAGGAGTGGGCTCTATATGATAAATGCATATATATTATTAACTAAGCTTCACAAAAACGAACGTCAGCATTAAAATTAGTTGCGGTTTAGACCTGAATTAAATTATTGACCGACAATAAGAAAATGTTATGCGTTTCTGGTTAGAACTTTGAACTGGCTGGAGTAAAATATCATGATTCGTAAAAGTTTTAGCCAAACTAAAATAATTTTTAGGAGGGTAATTTGTATTGGACCTATGGTAAATTATGGATTAATCATCCCAAAATTCTGAAGACTGATTTTTGGTATTACAAAAAATTAATTAGAATAAATTTCAATACAGCAGTGTAATAAGTTTAACGTTAACAATAAATTTCACAAACTTGCATGATATTTTTCTTGGCCATATGGATTTAAGTTAGAAATTTTACCGCAATATCTATATCTGTGATGGTTTTAGGCGAATTTAATTATTTTCCCAAAGTGGGCTTTCTTTGGTTTATGGCGCAATAAACAGTTTTCCGAGAGTAGGGTGTATATGGGACCTAGGGTAAATTAAGGACCAATCTTCACGAAATTTCTCGTCCTATAAAACTGTGACGTACCGAACTTCAATTTGATACCATTATTTTTTACGATTTTAGGCGTACTAAACGGTTTTCCGGGAATAGAGTTTATAAGGGGCCTAGTGTAAATTATGTACCGATCTTAAAAAAATTTTACAGTGTGATTTAAACTGTGACGTATCAAATTTAAGTATGCTAGCGTTATTTATTGCGGTATAAGGCGTACTAAATTGTTTTCCGGGAGTAGGGTGTATATGGTTCCTATGGTCAATTATGGACCGCTCTTCACGAAATTTAACACTATGATTGGCAGTCGTATAAAGCGAATTCGCCATTTATGTATGTTAGTTTTTGTATCAAAATTATCCATTTTTTTAGGGTGGTGGTTCCACATTTTGATTCATAGTTCTGATCGTACTGAACCGATATTGGATTTCAATCCCAATCAGCTTAGGATAAACCCTTATTTCGGAGAAAATTCGAGACGAATTTCATTACACCAGGTTATTTTGTACGGTCGTGCCACACTTCTAATTTCCGAAGGGCTTTTGTATAGGGGCCTTATGAAAAAATGGACGGTTTTGTGTCTTTTTCAGTACCGTAAGTAACTTATTCACAAATTTTGTCCTCCAAGGCAGTTATTTGTCTATATCTCAGCTTATTATTGACCAATATTCTTGTAGGCTTGTTTAAATGCAACAATAATCTAGATAAATTTTATACGAATTTTAAATATTATTTGAACAGTGTAGACGGACATTGTTAAATGATATAGTTCGTAAATATATAAAACTATTGTTTTATCCTGTGGTGAAAGATTAGTTTTTAATAAAAATTGTTTTCACATATTCAGGTATGATGAAAATCGATTGATTTTAAAACGATCGTTTTAAAAAGGTTTGCTGAATTTCGAACAACTTTAAAATCCATTTTTGAATTACAGTTTTAGTGTTTTTTTCAGAATACAGTTCAATGAACAAATATATATTGTAAACTAGAAAAAAATACTTTACTCGGGTATGGCGAATACACTTCACTTCCCCATTGAAAAGCCATGATTCCATAGTTCATATTGTTTGGGCGCTAGTGTGGTAAAATTCTTATTCCAGATGCATTTTTGTATAAACACTATGAAATAATAAATCAATTTGGCGTTTTTTAGACAAACAAATTTTATACACTGACAGTATTTGAGATCAATTGTATCAAACTAGCTCGTTTTGTGGAGCCTACCCTTACGAAAACCTTTGACTCGGGAGGACACTTGTATGGAGACCATGTGAAATAATGGACTGATTTCGCTGATTTTTAATTTTTAATAGTTCTTGTTAATTAAGAAATATATAAGGCAAATTTTGGTCCTCAGACGGTATGGGCACTATCGTGCTAAAATCTATATTCCGGGAGCATATTTATATGTCGATATACTAGGTGAATTAATAGATCGATTTCGCTGATTTTGAAAGGAAACTTCTGAAAAAGACATTTTCCGGTTTTAAATCGTTTCGTTTTAAAAATCGATTTCCATACATTTAATTTTTATAATTTCAAATAACTTTTAAATACGATTGTTATGATTGATCACAATAATTATTCTTGCACTATCCATGTATACTCACATACCAATATATATTATGTCTATAATAATATTGTGCATTAGAAAAAACTTCTCACGGTTTTCCAAGTAAATTATTGAAAACTACAATTATTATTTAATTTCGCACAATTACATGCAAAATCCCGCTGATGAGAAATCATTTAATAATTCTTCAATTTGACTTTTCAAAAGTCATAAAAAGTTTGCCGTTGAAAAAACACATAGAAAAATGTACCCATGTAACACCATGAGCAGGACCCCCTATGAACACGTGCGTTACTAAGTACACGGCCGCAATACATGTAAAGACACGCTGAAGACTTAATAAACCAACAAGTTAAGCAAATTGCAAAGCGGAAAAATCAAGGCAGAACAGCAATAGCAATACAACTAAAAAGCACCCTATAGTGTAGATAAACAGCAGGAACCTAAAAAGGAGCACAGCTCACTGGAGAACACACTCATGTAAGTAGTGGAAGTTTAGTTGTGCACACGTAAATACTTGTAGTGTAAAAAGCACCCCTTGCAATGATTGGTGCAGTTTCAAATGAGGGATGAAGTTTTTTTTCCATAATGAAATCAGCATTCGACAAGTAACTGTGAAATGAGTTTGATTTTATTACATTTAAATTGTCCTAGGTTTTTTTTTTATTTTCTCAAATAGAGTTTGAGTTTTTTCCTTTTTGTTTTCTTATCTAGAATTATTAAAGTCCTACTATTTGAAAGTGTGTATGGCTGTTGGGTTTGCGTGTGTTTATCATAGAAAACATTCTCATACACGTTCGTATGAAATTTTACTACAAAATCCAACCCTCTTGGGAGTTGTGAAAATACCGGCAAATGGTTTATTTTTTCGTTTTGTTTTGCTTATAAATTTCAATGCCACAATTGGTGGAATGGGTGCATTTAATACCAATTCTCTTTGACTTTGAATGAATTGTGTATTTTGGCATGGTTCTCTTTTTCCCTTTCACATTGAGCCAAAAATTTTAAAGAGAAGAAATAGTATTACAAACAACATTTAAGAGTAAAACAGGAACGCACATGATTTGCCAGTCATCCATTTAACGCCGGCAGCTTGAAGTTTTGTAACAAACAAAATTTTATTTCCGGCCACTTAAAGACATTCTGCCAGTGTTGCTGCAAGGATAAGCACACACATGTGTGATGAGTTGCAAGAAAAATTAAAAGCAAAATAAAATAAAAATAAAAAAACTACAACAAAAATGTACCGGAAGTAAAATAAAAGCGCGCGCGTGTGAAGTTTGCGTTATAAAAATAATAAATAATTCATATTAAATACAAAAATAAAGCAACAAAGGAAAAATGAATACAAGTTTAAAAAATGTTTAAATAAAGAATTAAAAAGTGCTATCAAAGGGAATTTATAAAGTCACAAATGAGAGCGAATTTTGAAACAAGTATCCAACAATTTATTTAAAATTACTGTAAACTGAGTTGCTTTATAAAGCCCCCAGACAAACCTCAAAGGATTAAAGACAACAACAGCAAAGGTTTAATAAATAAATAGAGGAATTTTTAAAATATGTCGCGACGTAAACAGTCAAAACCACGAGCTTTTCTCAAGTGTAAGTATTAATTTTTTGTTATTTATTTTTATGACTTGGGTATGCATATGATTGATGCATGCACAGAAACTCATACACTCTCATTAACACACATCGACACATAGTTTTTAAAGCTTACACACACGTACATACATACATAGAATTGTACACAAATTGTAATGCCAATCATGCACTCTGGCAAGTGTCAAGAGTATACACTTTAGAGACTCATCAATGGATTTTTGTTGGCTGTAATCAAACTTTGTCTCTGTCTTTTTCTACTCAGGCTCATACTTGTTTACTTTTCCTAATATGAAATACTTACACACCACCTGCTAGATGGTTTTACGTGTGTGAGTGTAAATGAGTTTGTCCTTGTGCTACTGAATACTCCTACTGCCTGACTGACTGCCTGGCTGACGTCTAATGCACGTGTTAGTTTTTAGTATAAATAAATTTTTAAATCGATTTCGATTTTTGTCATTTTTATAGTTGTTGTTTTCTTGTTGCTGCTGTGTGATACTCTTAAGTGACATAAAATTTTACAAAAACCAAAAAGTGCCTGCCAAACAACCAACAAACCAACCAGCCAGCCCAACTCGGCTCAGGCTGCCAACCAGCCTAAGTTGAGGCTTTTTGCATTTACCCATCATTGTCATCGTCATATAAAATTGTATTTTGTTTTGTACCTACACATCCCAAAATCCCTATATGAAAAACAAAACAGAAAAAAGGTTCCTTTTTGTTCAGTACAAAACTCCCAATGGATTCTGAATATGGTTCCCCAAATAACACAGCAGCATCACATCACTGTAAAAAGTTTCCTCTTCTCGTTCCTCCAATAAACCATATACCTTGCAGTACGATACAATGTACTTTAGTACGTAGTACTTAGCTCTAAAAATGCTCTCCTGTTCACTTTCCTCTAACCATCATATAATGAATATTTTTATGGAATACGAGTAGTTTTTACCCAGTAGACTGGATGACAGTGCGTATAAGGAGTTAATTGTTAAACTTCGCTTGAATAGCATTTTAAAAAACAAGACCTTTAACTCATTTCTAAATGCATAGTTTGAATATTAATTCAAGACCATTTCTCTTGGAATTGATTTACACAATCAACTCCTGCTGCACCGATTCTTATATACCTAACGGTATGTTCACATTCAACAAATATTTGACGAAAAATGCGGAAAAATACGTGAGCACTAAATTGATGAACTTTATTTCTATAACAAGTCATAGTAGAATGTTATTTATATAAACTGTAAAACGCTGTTTGGACCTAGCAAACGTTATGTAAAATCAAACAAATGATTAATAAAAATATTGGTTACAGCAAACATTTTTTAAAGATGGTTTGAAGTAATATCAAGCAATTTTTGCGCTTTTTAACGACATGTATGTTGGAAATTTGGTAAGAACACTGCTTAGCACATGACGTCTAACACCACCTTAAGTGTGACCACATCTTAATAATTAGAAAGCTTTTTAGGCTCAAAAGCTGATTACAATTCCATGCATAAGAGTTTTTCCTAATATAATTTTAAAAGTTAAGGTCTTGCAAATTAATGATATTTTTGGTACTGGGTCTAACATTGGAGACATAATTAATATATATCGGTCCAAAATTGTCTATGTTCATATTTATCTGTTGGTTTATTCGATTAGTTTATATTAATATTTACGGTGACCATATTCTGAAGCCAAATAACAAAAAAGGAGTTTTAATATTCGTTATAGACCTGTTATTTTAATATACATTTAAAGGAAACTATCACAAAAGATGTTTCAAATATGAGGGCTACTCCATTCGACCTTCCAAATGCCATTAGAATGATTTGACTATACTAAAATCGACTTAAGCTATTTTATATAAATTCTACTCAATGTGAACTTGCGACAATAGGAAACTCGAATTTTGACATTCAATTTATTGTGTATATAATATATATTGACTTTGCAATGATGAATTAACCATGTGCTTATTCAAAAAATATAGCCCGTTTTGTAAAACAACGAATAAAGTAAGATCTATTGTACTTTTTTATGTAAGTTAAGGTTCCACTGGCAGTCAGAATGAAGTACATCTCACGTGGGTCCAGTAATTAGTTCCCGTTGTGTTATCATTTTACACCGTCTCTCAGTCTTTCTATGTTACCTGACTGTTGACATTCTCACCCAGCCATCTACTTTATATGTTATTTTCTAGAAATGTTTTACAGCCATACAATTTTTATGAAAAATCCATAAATAGCATCCAAAAATCCGAATTTGACAGCGCATTTAATAATGAAGTTGGCCGTTATTGTTAATAACTAATGGCAATTTAGCTATTTTAGGCCAATCTAGTGATTTTATCTTCATTTTGTATTTCTATTATGTGGGTTTTATAAAACAAGAAAGTTAGCACTACTGTTCGTGACACAACGTTGACGCTCTTGTATAGGTGTGGCATAACAGGGTAAAAGCTAAGCGGAAGAAACGTTCCGCCTTCCGCTCTTGTTTAGGTGCGGCTGTAAGAAATATGCAATATGAATTTTTATAAGTTTCCGGCAATAGGAAGAATAAGATAAATTAGGAAAGTAGCTTTTTAACTATTTTTATAAATATAGTACAAATACAAAACTTTCTAGTACGATTTTAGTTTTTTTTTTGAATATATTTGAATATTTTTGAAAACTTGTAATTGAAATAAAATAGTGAAAAACCTTTTTTGGAATTTATTAAATTAGCTTTATTATTTGGATAATTTTATGGCATAAATGTTTAATCATCAGAGAAGACAAAAAAAAGCAAAAAACAAAGTGTTTACAGCAAAAAAATATATAAAAAAAGCACAAAAATTTAGAAAAAAGCAGCAAAAAAGGAATTTTTATTTTTTCAATATATACATTTAAATATAAAAAATTACAATTATTCTAGTTCTTCAGACTCGTGAAAACAGTTACAATAACCAATCATGTAGGGTTTTATATTTGTAAACGTCATTTTTCTTCGTCTTTCTGTTAAAAGTGAATTGTATAAGTAAAAACTTCTTTCCACGTCAACGGATGTTGCAAATTTATATTTCAAAATTTCATTTCGTCATCAGGTTTAGCACCAGTTTGAAGAATGTTGTTTATTTGTAAAATTTGTTTGAACCCCGGATTTCTTTGAAATACATACTGCATTAAATTTCTTCATATATATTTTTTCATGTAGATTCTCAAGAGCTTTTCGTACATTTGACACAATTAGTCAATTCACAAGGTATCCTAACATGTCATATTGTCAAAATGTCCTATTATTTCACAATGGCTTAAAAATATTGTTGTTGGTTTGTTAACAAAAAGTGTCTTAAATAAATAGAACGTTGCTTGCTGTGTTTATTGTGCTGTCGTAATTAATCAGAAAAGTCCAGCGCTGAGCGGCTGAGCCGTACAACAATATTTTTAAACCATTATGAAATATTAGGACATTTTGACAATATGACATGTTAGGATACCTTGTGAATTGACTAAATATTTACACTTTCGTGAATAGCTAACCCAACTGTTTGTAGCGTTTTTTATAGAAGACACAATAATTGAAAAATTTTTTTTGATAAACGCAAGTTGGGAACTTAATCCGGGCAAGTTATATATTTCCTTGGCGTGCGCGATCGAATCTGAGTCTTCACTTTTCAGTTAAGAAATAACAGCCTTTACTTTATCAAGGTATTCTGCATAATGCATTGTGGCTTCTATCCAAGTACCCCAACGTTTAGGGCATGAGAACGGTGGAAGAGCCAAATTGGGATTCATTTGTCAAAATAACTGCTTTCTACGAGGAGCCTATGGAAATTAAAATTTTAGTTTGTATGTGTGTAAATATGAGTTATTGAAAAATTAACTTAACAAAAACGGATTTGGTACAAGATATTAATTTATTTACATGCTGAAACTCTAAGCGCTGCATCAGTTACCATTAGCAATATTTTGTCGTATTGAATGCCTAGATTAAATTAAAAAAAACATAAAAAATAAAAAAAAAATTATGAATCAAATATTCACTTACCATCAGGCCATAAAATTTGTAATGAATCGTTGAAGAAAGATTCAATAAAAGCCCCATTTGCATTTTCGAGAACACCCATGTTCAATAGAAAAGGTTTATTTCCAACATCGTCATTTAAAATACCAAATATAAAGTTGGCCACATATATTTGTTCACTGTCCGTTGTTTCATCAACAGAATTCCATATATATTTACCTTTAGCCTTTTCACGCATTTTTCCCAAAGCTTCCGTATGCATTTGAGGTATGTATTTACCTCTAATAGATCTTTCGCTTGGAACTGACAAATTGGCGTACTTTTGAAAGATGTTTTTGAAACTGGGATGGCTTACTTTTTTTTACTGGTATATTGGTCTCCAACAAAAATTTACATATATCTTCGTGAAATGTATTAGCAGTAATAGTAACAGGAAATTCCGTTAAAAGTTTTTGTGGACAATTTTCTTGGCAAACAGCTAATTTGTGTTTTTTGTACTAAAATGTTGCTCCAAATTGCACTTCTTTTCGCTATTAATTTTACTCGAACACACATTACAAAAAAGCCAATCTTTTTCAACTTTAAAAACTTCAGGATACAATTTTACCATTTTTAGCAAAAATAACATATTTGACTTTTCTTTCGGCATTTTTTTTTTATTATTTTTTCGTTCACAACGGCCGGTTTACTTATTTTGTTTTAAACTCATGGATGGTAAGTTTAGTCCACAACTAACATATTTTTGTTTTAACCCAGAAAAAAGTTGTCAATTATTTTTTTTCTCATGTTTTCTCAAAAAAATATTTTTTACGTAAAAATTATGTTAAAAAAGCTATTTTACAGCAAAAACATAGGAAAAAAGAAAAATAAGCCCCATAATAACAAAAACAGCAAAAAAAGCAAAAATGGGCAAAAACAGCAAAAAATAAGCAAAACAGCAAAAAAAGCAATTTTGTCTTCTCTGTTAATCATGTAGCCATAGCGCGTACATGTCCTAACCTTGACATCGAAACAACGCCTTTCGCAGTAAATCAGGCTGTATTTCATAAATAACGAGTCAAATATTCGCTTTCAAGTGCTCGATCGCCTCTGGCTTTTCTGGAACTTTGCATATCCCCAGAGAAAATTATCTTAAGACTTCAAATCACATGAACGACGTTTTCAGGTAATAAGTCTATTTCGTGAAATTAATCGTTCGCTAAAAGTGCCTTAAAGAAAATGGCAGTCCTGTTTTCTCTCTTATTTCAGGAGATATTTCGACAAGACAAAATTCCAATTGATCGGCTACTATAAATTTTAATAAAACTACACAAAAAATAGACATATCACAATGTAAAAACTACGGGGTATTACGCTCTAATCTATCTAAGATATTGACTAGAATCTTGCTTAATCGAATTAATGACACAATAGAGATAAATCTGCACAAACAACAAAAAACATTAATAAGTTAAACATTATAGCTGAGTAAGTAAAAAATGGCAAAGTAACTTATAACTAGAATTTTGGACTATGCAACGGCGTTCGATAGTTTATTTCGTTGTAAAATATGGTAACTCCTTGAAGCTACATGTATTTTACCAAGACTGCCCATCTCATGAAGGCTCAGTATGATGGCTTTCAATGTATAGTCATACACAACAACTGACTATCGGAAACAGGGGTGGAGCGATGATGTTGTTTTATATCCGATTCTCTTCCTTCTAGTCATTGACAAAGTACTCAGTGATATTTCCGCAGATGCTCGAAGGTTTAGATTATACTAACGATATTTGTTTAATATCTACAAAACATTCAGATATGCAATTTAACCTATATAATAAATTCGAGCACTCAGCGAACGTTGGTTTGAAAATCAACACAACTGAAACAAAATAAAAGCATTAAGAGCACAAGCAATAAATGCAAATCCATTCCATATCGGAAAGGAGCAAATAGAATTCGTTGTTATATTTAGTTACCTGGGAAGTATTGTTGCTGCAGAAGAAGCAAATAGCTCATTCCCCCAATTACGGAATATATGAAAATGTTCAATATTATCTATGGAAACGAAAGTGAATATTTTAAAATCAAATGCACTGTCAGTATTGCTGTAGAGCTGCGAGGGTGCCCCGGTAGGCTAGCTGGTAGTGAGCTAGTCTATCAGTACCGGGGTTGCGGGTTTGATTCCCGCCAGAGACTCTGATCTCCTGCAGATAAGCGAAAAGCTTCGCGGGATTAAATTTGTTCATTAAAAAATAATTTTTAATTCTGGGTTTTTGAGATTTGAGTTCAAGTAGGTTAAGTTAATGGGAAAACAGATTTGTGCCGCCATTACCAAGTTTGTATAAACAATTTTGACGAAACAGGTATTTAATGAAATAATACAAAAACTCCCATTCCGCCGGAAAAATCCGAGTTTCAGAGTACCTTAAACTAAGTTTAAACTAAATCCACATCTCAAAAACCGGGCCTAAGTGTCACTAAATAAAAGAGCATTGCAAGAAAATTTTCATTTATTTTTTTGTGAAAGTGCGAAAATATTGGTGCAAAAATAAAGAAAAATAATGAAAATTCTATAGAAAATATATAATAATTTTAATTGAAACAACGATATTATGATTACCAACGATTAAAATATGACTACTGTAATCACATTTTTAAGTATAATTTGATTATTTTAGATTATAATATGATTTTAATAATAATCATAATATGTTTTTACTACAATCATGAATCTTATTATAATATGTTGCTCTTAGAATAAGTTTACCACAACCATGTTTTTCTCCGCGTGTATGCGACAGAACAACTTGGAGAAGCTTTGTTAATGGTTAATAGAAGAAGAAGAAGAAAAGTTGCTCTCAGTAAATTAATTGTATCACAGGCTGTATGAGACGCGAAACCATTCAGGTAAATCTACAGGTGTACAATACAAATGCCTTCCAATTTAGGCACGAAAAAGTTAGTAGGTTAGTTAACTTTAACATTCCGAACATCATTATTTGTAAAGACATTTGTACCAATAATTTCACCGTCCCATAAAACGCTCTAAAAAATCTGTTTTCTGGATGTAAAATCATTTGATAATGACTTCAGAATTGTAATCGCTCCAAATGTGTTAGTAGTGTTTATGAACATTCTCATTAAAATTGAAGTTCATATTATTTTTCACTGAACAGAACTTGTAAATGATATTGTGGGTCAATAGCAATGTTAACTTCTGCCCATTTACCAATTGTACGGCGAAAACGATGACATGAGTCAATTCGTCGTAAATGTAAGAGCTAAACTTACCATGAAACAACCGAGAATAGCCAAATCAGTTGTTACAGAAGACAGAAAATATGTACAATTTTTTTTAATCAAAATTAACAAAATATGTTTCAAAAATATCGCTTTAAGACAGAGCCGATCGTTTATTCTTAATAATCCACGATTCTAACCTTATGACGACATTTGCAAAACTAAGATGTGTTTTCGTTATAAAAAAAAAAGCATAAGAACAATAGTAACGGCACATTTTTAGCACAAGCGGTAAATTTCTAACGATTCAAAACAAATATTTAATGAAAAACATCGAAAAAAGCGTGACCAGTTGGTCATTCTTTAGATTTATTTTTATCAATTTCTTTTAATTTACTAAAATAATTTGAAAGAACATAATTGTATAACGTAAACTGTTAAATGATGTTTTATCTAGCCAAACGTTTTGCAAAAGCAAATAATTTTTTAATTAAAATAGTGGGTACGTGAAGGACGTCAAATATCTTATAGGTGAGAACAGAGCTTTAGCTAAAAAATTGTGCTTTTTGTGTTATGACACTATTAAAGTAAACGAGCGATATTATAATTATTTTCAACCAGTGTGGATGCTCTCGACGTAAACAATTTTTAATAAAGTTTTTTTATAGCGGCTAGGTAATATCAAGGACCAAATTAGTTCTATTAAAAACAAGGAAGAGTGGTATATTCGGCTGTGCCGAATCTTTAATACCCTCCAACGAGAGTTCGAATATTTCAGGAGTGTCCTCTATATGGTATGTTAAAATATACGCCAATCCTTAAAAAAGTTCAGGAGGGAATTTTTTATTGGAGCTACCGTAAATAATAGATCGTTTATCACAAAATTCGGTAGAGTGATTTCAAGTATTACAAAAACTTAAATTAGAACAAATTTCAATACAGTAATAAAACGCTTTTCAAAGGGCCGTTTTATATGGGACCTACGGTTAATTACTAATCGATCAATTCAAATGTTGGCGGAGTGGTTTCTTATAAGAAACGTATGCAATAGCGTAATTCGTTACTGTTTTAGATTTTGTCATTTATTTATGCTAGTTTTTGATTTTGTAAAAATATCATATTTTTAGGGAGGTTGTTCCAAATTTGGGCTAATATCTCTTTTCCTAGCTAGCCGATTGTGCTGGATGTCAATCCCAAACTGCGTACGAGAACTACCGAAGAAGGAGTAGGGATGCCTTCTAGAAGGCAACTGTACTCATTCTTTTGGATGTACAAGGCCTGCTCGATTCCATACTCATATCTTTTTTCAACACGTTGCCATTGCGGGATAGTTCTTCCGGCATTTATATTAATGGCTCTAAGAAGGCTTTCCAAAGAAATGTGATTTTATAACGGGATCTGAATTCTTTGGCCTTTGCTTTGCCAAAAAAAAACATCTTACTCCTTCTCATCTCCCTTCTAAATGAAGGGAATTTGGAATGTATTTCTTATTTTTTTTATTGGAAGAGCCTATGCATTTCGTTAGGCATTCTTAGATGAATAATCCCTTTCTGAGTCGATCTAACGATTTCCGTCAGTAAGGCTGGCTGGTTGTTTGTCCATCCATTTAAACTTGTGCGCAAATTACTGTTTGCAATTTTTAAGACAATTTGATGAAATTTGCTACATACCTAAATTATTTCCGGAAAGTATTTTTGAAACCTTTATGTCATACAAATACTACTCCCGAAAAATGCTTTAAATGCTATAACTTTCTTAAAAATTTTATCTAGTTAATATTTTGTAGGAAAATTTTGTACTGGTATGTCCAGAACAAGTAACAATAGATCCCATGTAAACCCCCTCTTTAAAATAGCTTTTAGATAAACAAATCTGAGTTAGATGTTGATCTAGATAATATTCATCACAAAGAACTCCAAAACGAAATTTATCCTAATAACATAAATTTGTTTTGCCGAATCTCAAAAATATGTCTATATAAAATCTGGTGCAGGGTATCAATTGTTCGGGGTTGTCCGACTATTCTTTCTTACTTATTTTATATACAAAATGTGTTTTACGGTTTGCTTACAGTACAGCCTATAATTTAAAACTAATCCAAAACCATATTTCAGCCCAATGTCTGAAAGATGTCTTAAAACTTGAATGAATTCCTTGAAAGTTCTGCGAAATATTCTACTAAACTTTAGTATTGCGCAACGCAATGTTTTTGTTTTGTTTTCTGCTTTTTCAGTTCATCATCATGTATACAACAATAACAACTCTACAACAACTTCAGCAATAGCAGTAGCAACAAAAACAACAGCTACAACAAAATCAACAATAATAATAACAAAATAACATAGAAAACCCATCGTTCGTTATTTCTCCTGGGACCATACAGCCAATCCCAGGGGAGTTCCCATGAGGATTATTTTTTTTACTTTATTCTGCTCTGTTCTTTACTACTGCTTCTCCCTTTCTCTTTTTAATTCTTGTTTCATAGTCGTACACAGATGTAAATTTATAAATGTGTGCATTTGTGTTTGTCATTGATGTTGGTAAATTTAGCCCAAAGTAGGTTGGTGTAAAAATACACACAGATACACACGCAGTCACATAAATTAATACAAAAGTTAGTTGAATTTGTACAAATAATGAAATTCAGTTATTTACTGTTAAACGAAATGGAATTTGTTTGCTTTGAGTTCATTTTATAATATATAAATATTTTTGACTGATTGTCTCATATTAAAACATTAAGTTGGATAAGGTCGGTTACTATAAATAATTAAATTTTGTTATTTCTGAGTCAAAATTGTCATAAAATCAATTCCGATTAATTCGGAATTCAATAATACATTGGCTTATTCTTACCGTTAGATTTATATTTTTTTTAATGGGTGAATAACTTAAAAATGCACCTTTTGTGGCAACATATGGATTTCGCGCCAAAGAACAGCTCACTTTTTTTTGGGGTCTATACCCTTTCCACCTGTGGTGAGTTTGTCATTCCGGTTGTAACTTTTACAATACGGATGTTAGATCCTGTAAAGTATATACATATTTTGCGTTCTGTTGAAATAAGTTTTTCGAAGACCACAGATATGATTGGTACATGTGTATATACTATTATACTATTGGTATATACTGTCGAATAAGCTCCGTAAATCTTTGCTATTGATATGATATGACAAAACCCAAAAAAAAAGCGCCGACCTCTTATTTTACTTATTGTTTTTTTGACTTATTTTTCATGTATATCTGGAGAACGGCAAAATCCAAAGTTTCCAAATTAGGCAAAGCATCTGACAGAATAAGGGAGTGACTGGAGAAGTGGGCGTGGAACAAAATAGATTTATTTATATCTTAAGAACGGTATTTATACATATAATTTTCTGTTCTTATCGCACCATGGTGAAGGATATATAAGATTCGGCATAGCCGAACACAGTCCAATACTGCAGTTGCACAACTTTTGTGGACTATAGCGAATTTTGACTATAACCGATTTTTTTTAAACACAATTCTATGTATAATAAGTGAATCCTACTATAATCCACATTTTGGACCATTTTGCTACTTTAATGAAGTAACCAAAACTTGACATTTATAAAAGTTGCAAGAAAGGTAAATAAAAACATATTGCCAGTTAAAAAAAAAAAAATAAAAACCAGAGTGGACTGTAAGGGAATTGTTTGCATAAAGTATTAGAACCACAGAACCACTTTCTTAGTTGATTTACTGATATCCGTCCGTCCGGCTTGCGGGTTGGTTGTCTTTCCATTTAAAACTTGTGCGCAAAGTACCGATCACAATTTTGAAGATAATTTGACGAAATTTTGTACGTACGTCTTAATTGTCAGAATGGTGAGAAGCGGTTCATAATCGCACATATGCCTGATTCAAACTTCTTTCCGGAATGGTCTTTGTGCCCATAAACTGTCTTATTATGTTCACATTTTGGTTGTATTTGGTTTAAAAATATAATTTTGCAATATTAATAATCTTACCAAATTTTTTCAAAGTCCATAGATCCCAGATGTTGGTATCTAGATAATAATCGGCAAGAACTCTAACCTTATAACATAATTTTGTTTTGCAGGGTCCATGGTTGCCTTTAGGTCCATGGGTATATTATGTGGTGTAGCGTATCAAATGATCAGGCTTGACCGACAACACTTTCTTACTTGTTAAAAATGGAAAAGTAAAACAAAACTTTTCGCAAATGAAACTTTGTTGGCCATGAGTAACAAACTGTCCAACTGTTGTGAATCCATTTTAAAGTTATAGGCTAAAACAACAAGTTACATCGAGTTCAAAATAGGTTATTTCGAAAATTTAAAGTCAAGCAAATTTAATCTAAAAAGAAATTTTGAAAATGATGATCAAATCTTTATTTAATTTCTTTCATAAATTTAAAATTGTAAATTTTACAAACTTTAAAATCTAAAGGTTAAGTAATTGTATAAATTATTAGTTGTTTTTGTTTGGCTGTAGGTCCACGTAAATAAATAAAATAAAAATTCGTAATATTTTCGTTTTTTATATTTTTATTATTTTCCCAATATTTCGGTAAGCATCGCTAACCATCTTCAGGGGTATGTAAACAATTAAAAAATATAATAAACACAAAACTTCACAATAACACTTGTGCCACTTCTAATTAGATTTTATTATTTTATTATTTATTAAGTAATTGTGTATTTCGGGGTTTTTAAATTTAAAAAATAAGCAATAATCAATTAAAAAGTGCTGGAAAATGTATGTAGAAGATTTAAGTTTATTTATAGTTTGTAGAGCTGTAAAAGATTGTAATCGATTTAATTCTAATCACATGATGTCACGTTACAGATTGCTTATTCTTTGATTATATTAAAAATCGTAGATTGAATGTATGATTCCAATTTGAAATCATGAAATAAGAACGATTAAGCAATTGAATAAATTTTTTAAAATCAATTTATGTATTAATCGATTGCAATTAAAGCAAGTTAAAAAGTATGGCCGGTCAAGCCGAAACAGAATATCATACAACACCACAGAATATGAAAACTATTTTTGTTTCGCAGAGAAAGAAATTGCCCCCTACATCCTCTCGTGGTCCCATTTTTGAAAAACTGCATAGCTTATGTGCCCATATAAATATGTTTCTCGCTGTTTTAAATTTCATTCAAATCGAGAGGCAGAAATTGCCTCATATCTCCCCTCGTGGTCCTTGTGCCAATTAGAACCTATGTACCAAATTTCATCAAATTATCTTCAAAATTGCGACCTGAGCCAGCCAGCCAGCCGGACGGACAACGTTAGATCGCAAGGTGGGACTAGGCCCAATATTTAAAGGTGTTACACACATTAGCACAAATGCACAATACCCATTCCACTATTGTGGTGTGGGTATAAACATGCATTAGTAATGTGATCTCTATACGCAGAGAAAAAAAAATATTTTGTTTCTTTTTAATAAAGTGTTTTTGACTCCCTTAAAACTTCAAATATGGTTGAATTTTACAATATAATGCTTTAATAAAACAATGCTACCACCATTCATTTAAATATGTAATGGTTACTTTAACTATATTATTGCTACTGGCAACCATATTATAATTAAATTCATCTATTCAAAAGCCACATCCATATTATGGTTGTCTCCAAATATATTATGGTTAATAATAACTAGGGCTGAGATTCTCATGCACTAAAAAATCAAAAAAATATGAGCGTAAAATATGCACCAAAAAAAAAAAAAAAAAACATAAGCACTACAAACTTGATAAATTTCCATACAAAATCGTTTTTAGGCTTATTAAATAAAAAATTTGTCTGTTGCTATTAAAATATCTTTAAAAAACTTAAAATAGTTTTATATTATCACAAGTAAAGCTTTGTCTATTCGGACGCAAAAAACATTTGTTCATAGTAAATTATCTCTCAACGTGAACCGAAGTTATAGGAGAATACTTGAAGGATGCCAATGCATTTGCAGAATATTCAATTTCAGATCCCACTTTGATTCAAGATCAGATCAAAAATATTTGATATTTATTTTATATTTTGATATTCTTCATTATTTTACAAAACATTTTCGGCATCCACATTGGTAACGTTCTGCAATATCAATTAATATGACTTAAGTATTGAGTGAAATAAATACCTCTAATTTAGTTATTGTTTCACCAATATATCTGTAGTTGGAAAAAACAAATGCTAATTGATTTCTGATGATATTAAGCCCATTTTTGCCCAGCCGGTAATTTTACTTACCAGCACTTTAGTCAAGCATAAGGTTATAGCTGCCAGATAAAATGTTTCGAAAATCGGCAAATTTTGCAAAACAAATCGTCAACATCGTCAAATCGACTTACCGACTTTTGTTATATGTTGAAAATTTTTAGCTATTTTCCGTTTGTTTTATTTCAAAAAAAAAAAAAAAAATTATTAATTAATTCATTTATTCATTTCCCAATCCTTATTTATGATTAAAAGCACTGAAATTTTTTGTGTGTTCTATGCGCATTTCGCTGGTTGCTTAGGCCAGCTCATCAGGAAACTTTTTCCAAATACTTTAGAAAAGCTAAAAATATTGTTACGAAATTAGATTTGTCTAAGAATTATTTATGGTTTTAGTTATAAGTTATCTTGTTAATTATAGTTTTATGTCATATAAGTTACTATTTTTATGAACGCCACTGTAACTAAATTTTCTAGCAATTGTAATTGTAGACTTTAGATTTAAAATAATTCGAAATAATTTTCTAGAAACTACTAGACGGTTCTTGAACCAACTAGGAATAGTTTTGAACTATAAATACAGGCTAACTCATTAAAGTTTAGTTTAGTTTGATTGGAGACATTAAACGGTTCAGATCGTTACTTACAATAGTGGTTAAATTTTGTGAACATTATAATTAATTTCAATAAAGTTTGTTAAGTTGAATTCGTGTGTCCATCAATTTCCTGTCTGTCGCGGTCGTTGAAGATAGACGTGTTTTCTAAACTCGGCATACGGTTTATTTTTTTTTTGAACAAATAAAGTATAAAAAAAGTAAATACAAGAAAAAGAAAAAAAAAAAAATTACTTGTATGTACTTACATACATAAACACACATTTTTTCATTCTCGGTGTTGATAAACAATAACAAATAAGAAGAGCACAACTGTAAACAGTAAAAGAAAAAAAAAAACTCTTATGAGTGCAAACAGTAGAAATGCATATATCACAGTGAGTGTTAGCGAAAAAAATACAGAAATAAAAAAAAGAATCGATGATAGCAAATACCTAACGGCTAAACCTATTACTCGTACGCGATCCCTCTCGCCGTCTGTATTTAATAACACGGTTGATACAATAACAAATACAAAACCTGCTAGCGTTGCCTCAACAGCAAAAACAATTTTAATAAGTGATGTAAATATTAACCCCCAATCAGGCATAATAGAAAACTCAGTATCACCTTCGGTGTCTAATAATACGGTTGATATTAATACAATAAAAAATATAAAACCTGCAAGCGGTGCCTCAGCGGCAAAAACGATTTTAATAAGTGATGAAAATATTACCCTCAAATCAGGCATGATGGAAAACTCAGCTCCACAAGTAAAAAGTGGTCAAAAGCCTCAAGTACAAGTTGGTATGGACAGGTACATAACAGTGCTTAAACGGGGTCGCAGCCCTACCTCTGCAGCAGTTGCTTCGGCCTCAAAAGTACCATCTTTTGATAAAATAAATTCTCAAAATCGATTTGCAATTCTGGAGGATGAATCCTCTGAAGCACCAAACGTCATAAAATCGTCCAAGCCTCCCCCGATATATCTTAGGGAGCAAAACTCAAATGAGCTCATAAAGAGTTTGATATCGGTGATAGGTGAAAATTCGTTTTACGTAGCTGCTATCAAGCGTGGTAGTATAAACGAGACAAAAATACAAGTCAATAATGAGAATGATTTTCGCAAAATTATAAACAAATTTGAAGTACTTAAAAAAAACTTTTATACATACCAACTGAAAAGCAGTAAAGGTCTCCAGGTAGTGATTAAGGGAATTGACTCATGTGTGGACCCAGAAGAGGTAAAAACATTCCTCGAAGAAAAAGGCTTCAAAATAAAACATGTAGTAAATATAAAAAATAGAGAAAAAAAACCCCCAACCACTTTTTCGAGTGGAGTTTGAACCCGGCGACGTAAAGCTTAAAAAAAATGAAACGCACCCTATTTACAATTTGAAATATATTCTCTATAGAAGAGTAACTATAGAAGAGCCACACAAAAGAAATGGTCCCGTTCAGTGTTTAAACTGTCAAGAATATGGTCATACTAAGGCATATTGCTATTTACCCCCTGTTTGCGTAGTATGTGGTGAATTACATGGTACAGATCTTTGCGATAAGTCTAAAACCGACCCCAACGTAAAAAAATGTAGCAACTGTGGCGGTAATCACACTGCCAATTATAGAGGATGCCCTGTATATACCATCGTCAAGCAGTCAGTTGGACCGAAAACTAATCCCCCTCAAATGCAGGTAACAAATCAAGTAAGCACTGGTGACATTCAGGCCCCGCAGCCTAGTAATAACAGAACCTCTTATGCTAACGTCGTAAAATCAAACCATGCGCCAACGCAAGGTGCTGCGCCAAGTAATGATGAAACTCCAGTTTCAAATTTAAGTCGTCTAGAAAAAACCATGGAAACATTAGTGCAAACAGTAACTAATTTTACGAACACAATGGGTAATATGATGCAGGAAATTCTTAGAATGCAATCGATGTTATTGCAATCTGTACTTAACAAGCCATGAACTGTTTAAAAATCTGTTTTTGGAACGCGAACGGCATCCGCCAACATAAAAATGAATTAGAATACTTTCTTAAAAATAAACAAATTGATGTCATGATGGTTTCTGAAACTCATTAGACCTCAAGAAATACGTTTAACATCAATGGTTATATACTATATGATACCAAGGACCCTCGAGATAGAGCTTGTGGTGGTTCTGCCATTTTGATAAAAAATCGAGTCAAACACTACCTAATGTGTGATCATCGTGAGGATTATCTCCAAGCAACGAACATTTGTGTTGAAGAGCTGAATCGTAGCATTGTAATCTCATCTTTATACTCTCCACCTAGATTTTCAATATCAGAAAGCCAATATTGTGAATATTATAAATCACTAGGACCTTGTTTCCTGGCCGCTGGCGATTATAACGCTAAACATACCTTCTGGGGGTCACGACTAATAACACCAAAGGGTCGTGTTTTGTTTAATACAATCTCTAAAATGAATTTAAATGTTGTCGCGAGCGGCCAACCAACATATTGGCCTGCTGACCCGCAAAAAATTCCAGATGTCATCGATTTTGGCGTGGTTAAAAACATCCCCACAGAAACGATTCACGTTGAAGCTTCCCTAGAATTATCTTCCGACCACACACCTACAATTGTTACTATAATGAACCCCAATAGAATTGTATCTCCGACTGGTTACCTAGCGACGTCAGCCACACAAATAAATTGGTTAAAATATAAAAAATATCTCAGTGCCCATTGCACAGAAAATATTCCGCTCAGTACACCGGAGTATGTAGATCGCTCTATTGATAATTTTGACAGTTTTCTGAAACTAGCTGTTCAACATTCCAATATTGCCCCCAAAAAAACAAAAACTATTAAAATATATTCCACAGATGTCGAGCGTCTCTAGTCTGAAAAAAGGAGGGCACGAAGAGAGTGGCAATTGCACAGATCTCCTGAACTTAAGAACTTGCTAAAAGAGTGTACAAAAAGATTAAGAAAGTTATTGCAGACTCAGAAAACGGCTTCTCTGGAAAAATATCTTAAGGAACTTGATGCAACTCCACAATCGGACTACTCATTATGGCGTGCAGCTAGAAACCTCAAAAGGACAGTTGTCTCTAAACCACCATTAAGAAACTTGAATGGAAGTTGGGCAAGAAATGATGTTGAAAAAAGAAATCTGTTTGTAAGTCACTTGAAAAACGTATTTACACCTAATATATCTCACAATATTGCGGTCGATTTACCACCTGTTGCTGCTAGAGCAGCTATTCCCCTAAGATTTGAGATGAGAGAAATCGAAAAGGTTATATGTGACTTAAACACTAAGAAGGCACCTGGCATTGATAAGATCAGCAATAAAATGCTATTAGAGCTACCTCGCGTAGCAAAGAAAATTATTCTTTTTATTTTTAATGCTATTTTACGTCTTGAATACTTTCCTCAAAAATGGAAGGTTTCCTTAGTTACCATGATACCAAAGCCAGGTAAAGATCATACGAAAGTTGAGTCTTATAGGCCTATTAGCTTATTATCAAATATGTCAAAGCTATTTGAGAAATTATTAGTTTCAAAATTAACACCGATTTTAAGTGAAAATAGATGTATTCCAAACCATCAATTCGGATTTAGAAGAAAACACAGCACAATTGAACAAACTCATCGAATAGTAAATGTCATAAGAAAAACATTTGAAGAAAAAAAATATTGCTCAGCACTCTTCATCGATGATTCGCAAGCTTTTTACAAAGTCTGGCATGAAGGCTTATTACACAAATTGAAGCAAAATTTACCAGCAAACACACACAAACTGTTAGAAAGCTACTTAGTCGGTCGTCAATTTATTATTAAAGAAGGAAATTTCTTAAGTTCACCTCAGCCGATTGGCGCTGGAGTCCCACAGGGCAGCATCCTGGGCCCTCTATTATACTTAATTTATACTTCGGACATGCCAACAAACAACTACACCCAAACTTCAACATTTGCAGACGACACAGCTTTTCTAAGCGTCCACGAAAACCGTTATGAAGCATCTCGTTACCTACAGCATCATATATTTCAACTAGAAATATGGCTAAGACAATGGAGGATAATGGTCAATGAGCAAAAATGCGTACATATAACATTCACCCTGCGCCGGGAATCTTGCCCCCCTATTACAATCAATAATCAAATTATTCCTCAACATTCGCATGTAAAATATCTCGGTATACATCTGGATCGGCGATTAACGTGGAAATGCCATATAGAGGCAAAATTAACTCAAATGAAACTAAAAGCCATCCAAATTCATTGGCTTATTGGAAGAAATTCTGTTCTTAGACTCGATTGCAAGCTTCTACTTTACAACTCTATCTTAAAGCCTATCTGGTGCTACGGTATTCAACTATGCGGCACTGCCTCGGCCTCTAATATCGAAAAAATTCAAAGGCGCCAAAATAAACTTCTTCGTATAATCACAGCCGCCCCCTGGTATGTTAAAAACTCAAACATTCATAAGGATCTCAACGTGCCATTAGTAAAAACTATGATTACAAAATATGCAGTAAAATATTTAAAAAGACTTGAACAACACCCAAATCCTTTAGCTCGAAATATTTTAAATCATGGCGGCCACACTCGCTTAAGGAGAAGAGACACTGCAGCACTTACCCAACTAGATGAGAGATAAACACCTATATAAGTGAACAGAACCCGTGATGAAGAAAATTTTTGTCTGGCACTGGCAGGACATAAATAAAGTATTAGGTTAAGATTTGATAAATTATTGTTAGTTCATATTAAATATATGAAGATTCAATAAATAAATAACGAAAAAAAAAAAAAAAAAAAAGTTGAATTCGTGTGTCCATCAATTTTAATTTGCAATTAAAAGAACACAAAGGCTTATTAGAAGGGAAATAAACCTTAACGCGTTTTATTAAGTAAAAACGTAACAATTTGTGTCAGAATGCAATAAAAAAAAAACAAAAATTAAAAAAATTGATAAACAATGAAATTCGATGAGCTTAAAGTGGAGCAGCTTAAGAAGGAGTTGGGCAAGTTAGATTTGCCGACTGCAGGAAATAAAGCTGAGCTGCAGAGAAGATTAATCGATGAATTTAAGCGACGCAGTATTGACATCGCAGCTTATGAATTTGACGAAAAAGAAGAAATAGAAGTTGCTAACCGTGCAGTAACAAGCAACATGGATCTTAGCACAATGTTTGCTGCTATGATGGTGAAGATGGAAAAAATGTCTGCAGAAACTTCTAGAAAACTGGAAGAAAATTCTAGAAAAATGGAAGAAAATTCAAGAAGCATGGAGAAAATGGTAAAAGAAAATTCAAACGATATCCTAGCAGAAACTTCTAGAAGAATGGAAGAAAATTCAAGAAGCATGGAGAAAATGGCTAAAGAAAATTCAAGCACCATTCTTGCCGAAATTCAAGAACATTCGAGGGTGACGAACAAGAAACTCCAGGTTACTAATGAAAAACTTGAGTAGCTTCAAGAAATTTCTACTGATATAAATGAAAGAGTAGACGATATGGAGATAGAATTCAAACAGAAGATGTTTGATGTAAAAACACAAGTCACTGATGTAAAAACACAAGTCACTGATATAAAAACACAAGTCACTGATGTAAAAACACCAGTCACTGATGTAAAAACTGAAGTCACGGATGTAAAAAAACAAGTCACGGTTTTTGATGGAAAACTACATCATCTGGAAGAAAAAGTGAATAGTCTTCAATATCAAGAGGGATCGGTGAGAGTTTTTCCAGAAGTATCGAATAGAATAAGAACTCCAAGTTTTGATGGCAGCTCACCATTGAATGTGTTCAAGTTCCAGTTTGACACAGTTGCCAACAAAAATGCATGGAACAATGAAGAAAATGCCATAGAGTTGATTCTGGCTTTAAAAGGAACTGCAGCTGAAATTTTAGAAAGTGTACCAGTAAGTTGCAGAAACAATTATGATGACATTATGGTAGCACTGCAACGTAAGTATGGTGGTGAACACAGAAAAGAAATATTCAGAATGGAATTAACGGGCATAGTACAAAAGGCAAACGAGACGCTACAGGATTTCGCACTAGAGATCGAGCGATTGGTGCAGCTTACTTATCCATTGTTAGATCACTTTAAGACCGAAGCATTTGTAAATGCTATACGAGATGCTGATGTAAAACTCGCGGTATGTGCATCACAGAAATCATCGTTTGCAGAAACGGTATCATTTGCCTTAGCCCAAGAAACCGCCAGGATAATTTCAAGGCCGCAAGCGTATACGGTACGAAAGCTTGATTTCTCTACTGAGTACGAAGGAGATATTTTAAAGGAAATGAGAAGCATGAAGGAGGCAGTTTTGCAAGCTTTGGGCGACAAACAAAATAAAACCAAAAGTAAAGTAAAATGCTATAACTGTGGTAAGACTGGTCATTTTCAAAGAAACTGCAAGTCACCAAGAAAACCTGTGGGTATATCAATGGTGAAATCCGCATTTTGACTATCGACACTGGTGCAGGGCATTCCATTATAAGGGCTAATTTGATAAAGGGATATGTCGAACCACTTAGCGGGGTAAGCTTCAGAACAGCTACGGGAGAGCCTATCATTATGGCAAAGCAAGAGTGGAAATAAGAATGGGCGATATGATCGTTTTTGATGAATTTCTTGTTGCTGAAATTTTGGACGAGGTCATAATTTGGGCAGATTTTATGATTCGTCAAAACATAAGTCTAGATATGGGTCGACAAATAATGAATTGGTATGGTCTAGAAGTACCCTTTAACGTTGGAAACGGAAGTGATGCCCTTGTAAGACAGCTAGTCACTTGTAGTCGTAAGAAATTTTCATCCCAGAAAGACGATAAAAAACGTGGTGGGCCGAGCACACACTCAAGACGGCCAAGTAAATATATGAGAAAGCAATGCATGGAGGCTGAAAACCAGAACTGCACCAATGCGATTAGCCTATTACATGTGGATCCCAGCGAAGACTGGTCAACGGCGCAGAAAAATGATCCCATATTGGTGCGAATTATAAAGGCCAAAGAAGAAGGCAGAAGGCCGACTCGAAACGAAATTTCATCTGAAAGTCCACTAACAAAAGCATATTGGGCCCTATGGAACAGCCTCCAGTTGATAAACGGCTGCCTTTACCGTATATGGGAAAGTACCGATGGAAAGTCAGTTCAGAACCTTATTGTAGTGCCATCGTCGAAAGTACATGAAGTTTTAAATGAATACCATAACGGTCCTAGTGGTGGCCATCTTGGCGTAACAAAAACACTAGAGAAATTAAAACAACGTTTCTACTGGGTTGGGTGCCAACGAGCTGTGGCTGATTAGATATCAAATTGCACCAAATGCATTGCCGCAAAAGGTCCAGCAAAGAGAAGTCGGGGACCGCTACAGCCGTACAATTCAGGTGCCCCATTTGAGCGAATCGCAATGGATATAGCTGGAAATTTTCCTGTGAGTGATTCCGGTAACTGTTATGTGTTAGTAGTCATCGACTACTTTAGTAAGTGGCCAGAGGTGTATGCCATCCCGAATCAAGAAGCCAGAACCGTTGTAGACGTATTTGTGAATAACTGGGTGTACCGCTACGGAGTTCCAATAGAATTACACTCCGACCAAGGCAGAAATTTTGAATCTGCTGTGTTCAAAGAAATGTGTGAATTGTACGGTATAAGGAAAACTAGAACAGCTCCCTTGCATCCACAATCCGATGGCAGGTTGAAAGAAAGCCTGGACTAACAGATGAAAATAATGAAGGCTCTACCTCAAAATAACAAGATAACCTTAATGAACTTCATGAGCTCGTACGAAGCCGGATTAAGCTGTCCAGTGACAAGATGAAAGCCAGATACGATCGAGCGCGAATTCGGAAGGCTTTACAGAAGGCCAGTTGGTTTTACTTTTTAATCCACAATGCAAGAAAGGATTATCGCCCAAGATGCAGATTCATTGGGATGTACCATATAAGGTGATAAAGAAACTGAATGACGTGGTGTATCGAATTCAGAAATATAAGAGTCCAAGATCAAAAATGAAGGTGGTACATTTAGAACGACTAGCCCATTGTGGAAACGGAGAATCTGAGCCTATTCGGGACGAACAGGCTAAAGTGGAGGGCAGTGTTACGAAATTAGATTTGTCTAAGAATTATTTATGGTTTTAGTTATAAGTTATCTTGTTAATTATAGTTTTATGTCATATAAGTTACTATTTTTATGAACGCCACTGTAACTAAATTTTCTAGCAATTGTAATTGTAGACTTTAGATTTAAAATAATTCGAAATAATTTTCTAGAAACTACTAGACGGTTCTTGAACCAACTAGGAATAGTTTTGAACTATAAATACAGGCTAACTCATTAAAGTTTAGTTTAGTTTGATTGGAGACATTAAACGGTTCAGATCGTTACTTACAATAGTGGTTAAATTTTGTGAACATTATAATTAATTTCAATAAAGTTTGTTAAGTTGAATTCGTGTGTCCATCAATTTTAATTTGCAATTAAAAGAACACAAAGGTTTATTAGAAAGGAAATAAAGCTTAACGCGTTTTATTAAGTAAAACGTAACATTATTATACAAGTAAGACCATAAAGTGAATTAGATTTTCAAACACTCAGGTCTTACTTGTAACAATATCAAAGCTTCAACAAAGCCACAACAATAAACAGTGAATTTTTCTTTCTTACATTCATGCATAATATGTATCATATTTATTTATTTCTTGTCTCAAAAAATCGTTAAAATTAAAAGCGGAATTATCACTCCTATTGACTATAAATGCAGGTTTTAAGTTCCTTTTACAGACTAATGTAAATAAGAGTGGCAAGCGTTTTTTAAATATGAAAATTTTAGGTATTTATTAATCCAAAATAAGAAACGGTTTGAAAAACATTTTGATAGTACATATACATAAGGCAATTCTCGTAGCTTGTCATCAGAAGACTGCTTGCCTTGTATTATGTAGAGACGTAACTTAAATTTGATCTTTAATCATTCATAAAAAAGTACGAAAATTGGGTGCCACATGTACTGAGAGATATCGAATACTGATTGTACTAATCAGAAATTCTGTTTCAGTGCAAAAAAAATGGTACAAAACTGGATCTATTGCCAGATTTCCAAGTGTAAACTATTATATTTATATTTGTATTATTAACTGCCTACACGGGACAGTTATACCCAATTTACAATGTGGACATTCTTTCCAGACAGACGAAGTTTGTTGGTAATGGGGCGAAGATGTATGCGTGAAACACTTTACTTTTTTCGTCTCTAGCGTACACGAAGAGAAAAAATATGGTTGGGCATGATTACGGCAACTACACTATGTTAATTGTAACAATATATTGTTGCCGTACATAAAATTTTGTTATTTTTATTTAATATCAACAGTATTATAGTTGCTGTAAACATGTCAATGTTAATCGCAATTATAAAATTAAGTATGATTCACTGAAAAATAATTATTTTTATAACAACTAAATAATGATAACTTTGAAAACATAGAAAATGCATTACATTCTGCCGGTGTCTAATAATTGTAAATTTTTCTGTACATAGTTCATTGCTATCGAACGGACAGCTAAGGTAAAATGTAACAAGAAAATACAAGATAATAGTCTGGTAGTGTATAAAGTCATTTCTAAAAATTTAAGGAATATAACTATTACAAAAAGCTTTATAAAATACATAACTGAAATTTAAATCATAGAATAAATTCGAAAAAATAAAAAATGTTGAATAAATAATAATAATAATAAGAATCTGTGAGTGTGGACTTTTTGCCCTTTTTCGTTCTACAAGTAGTAATTGTTTTAATTTTTGTCATTGTTGGATCTAGAAAAATAAAATTTAATATGCGATGTTCTGAGTGGAGGAGAATCTATAAGAGGGAACTTTTTTGTAGTTTATTGTTCTTGAACTGGTACTTTTTGAAAATCGTTAATATTGGACATAGAAGCATAAAATTAAACATGCATGGTTCTGAGTGAGCATTTAGATTCCTTTTTTTTTGCTTTAACTGGTACTTCTCAAATTTTTATTAATACTGCACGTAGAAACATAGAATTAAATATGCAGGGTCCAGTGTGATTGAGAAACTGTATCTAAGGATGATTTTTGGTACATTTTTATTTTTTAATTGCTACTTTCTGACTTTTTTTTAATATTATTGAATTTACAAAACTAAATTAAACGTTCACATCCTTGATATGAGGAGAGCATTTGGACCGGAGGCTAGTCGCTCGCCAAATCGATCTACTGAGACGAAAAAACAAGTGCTCAAATATATGTTAATTCGTACATACTCACATAGTTGTTTTCTTCATATTTGAATAAATAATTTTGGCCGACTGGGCAAACACTAGTTCTTCTAAAATTACAAAAGCAAAATACTTTAACAATGAACAAATTCACTTAAGAGCAAAATACTTAATTTTTCCGTGTTATTATTCTCTCAGCGCGTTTTTATTTGTTATAGTATATAGTATATAGTATATTTGACAGTTGAAAACAGCAACTTTCTCAGAAATGTTTTACCGACACATTTGTTCTGTAAACTGACGAATATATTCCTTACGTGACAGCTATTGCTCGCGAAAAATGTAACAGAATCAGTTAAGCGAGAAACCAGCTGTTTGTTTCAATTAATGGCAATTTGTTTCATTTCACACATGCCAATCGAAAAGTTTTTCGAAGCGGGAGTTGGAGCACATGGGCACAGGTTCAATGTCTTTATATGCCATCCGATAATGTCATAGCCGTAACAGCTGTTAATGGTTATGGCAACACTTAAATTCAATTTATTTCTATAATTATGGTTATGAAATTATGGCAAGTCACCAATAATCCAATACAGTGCTGCCAATAAGGTTGGTTTGAAACGCGGTTTAACATGGTTATGGCTATATCACATCTAATTTAACTAATAAAATTAAAAACTGATTCGTCAGTTTTATTTTAATATTAAACAATTTTTATACTCAAACTACTGTCCTATGGCAAGCGAACCCATCATAGCTATCCCTCAATATGTATCCCAAGGGACTCGAAATGGAAAAATGTCTATGTCCTTTCTAACAGTAATTGTTGTTGTAGCTACTAAGTAAGTAAATACAATGCATTACCACATTTGTAGCTTTCATATTTAAAAGCACAGACACATTCAAGCCGACACTCACATAAATACAGACGAAAATAAGTAGAAGAAAAAAAACCGATGAATCGAATTTATGTCGCAAATCCCGAGAGCTTGAAAATGTCAAAAGGTAGACAATAAGAGTTATAGTGCATTTACACTTGTAATTTTCAAACTAGTTTATGATCGTAAACTACTTTCATAAACTATATCGTTTACATCAGCAGTTTTGACAGTTAACAGTTTAACAGCCGTGTCACAAAACAGCTGACTTCAGTAAAAAAAAACTTAAAAACGTTGGTGCACGTACATTTATACATACGATAAACATACCTTTTATTTTCGTTATCCATATTATATAAAACAATTTTCAATTAATTTTTTTAAACTTTTTCTTGATGTGTTCCTTTTTTTAACGCAAACTTTTTTAACTTAATTTTTTTTTTTTTATGAAATGTCAAATATCACTAGCATTGCCAGAGCAAAATTTGAAAAGAACAGAGTTGCATTAACAAAAACTGGTTGTTTGCAACTAGTTTATCTCAAAAGCTAGTTACAAACGTGTTTATAATTTGTATGGATAAACAAGTTTCTTAAACTAGTTTATCATCATAAACAACTTATAACCTGTTTATGGTGTAGGTGTAAATGCACTATTACCAAGTTTGTAGAGTGAACGAATTGTGTTCATATAAAAAATTCGGACATAACTCCAGTACGAGAATAAAGTATTAGTAGTTGGTTCCGGGCAATGGTATGCCACAGATCAGTTGATCATTTTATTGGTTCTCTATTTGGGGTTCAAGAGGGAGTGTGCCAAACGCAATGGTATGACTTTTTGGTTTTTACTCAATGGGAGCAATCTAAGCTGAAAATATAATTCCTCATTCAAAAAAAAAGGATTACATAGTTCTTTGTGTGTTTTAGTGAGAAACTGTTTATGGCTGCTTTACGGAATTCTGCTGGTTGGTGACTGTTTGTATTTTTTCAAATGTGGCGAGAAGTAGTTATTGGAAATTTATGGTACTTGTGTCCATTGAAACAGCACCATCGTGGTTATTATTTTCTTTTAAATTTTTGTTGTTGTTGTAGTTTTATTTAAAAAAAAAATAAGAACAAAATTCATTGTCGAATTATTTTAACGATTTGTACTTGTACGTATGTTTTCTGTTGACGTTGTGCGTTTAAAGACACAAACACATACTAACTCAGCCGACATATACAAACACAAATGTGCCGTAAGTGGCAACAAAGCCATTAAAAACTTGTGAATGTTTATTTGGTTGTATGGTTTGTAAGTGTATATGAGTGTATAGTTGGCGCTTAGTGGCCATTTGGGAGCTACTTGCTAGACATACAAACACACATATCACTCCCCCGCTTTTCGCTACATCACCACAACAGTACTACAGAAACACATAATTGCGAATGAGTATGGGAACCGCTTAAAAGGAGGCCGGTGTTAAAAGTTTTTGCAACTTCTGAGTTTGAGAAATGTGGCAAATTAAAAAGCAGAAAGCAAATTAAGGCAGAAAGTTTCACGGTTTTATAATATTTTTTTTCGATATTAATATTTAAGAGGACATTTGTGTAAGAGATGGATTAAAACGAGGACCGAATTGTTTAATTTTGAGCAAATTTTATCAATCTTTTGAGTAATTCACGTCACCATTTTTAGTCTTGCAAAAATGCGAAAATTCAAAGTTTTTTTTTTGGTAACATAACAACAACTATGTAGAAAATGGTTTCGCAGTGACTCTTGCACCATGCACTACCCATCAGCAACTGCGAAAAATCAGTACAAGATCTTGCACAAAACATATGTTTAACGTAAGTTAAAAGGCGTTGCCAATCTCATAATATATAGCATTTTTTTATCTAAAAATTAATCAAAAAGATGTAATCATCAACCGTAATTAGAGTTTATTTCCAGGATTTCTCGTCCCGGGAATTCCCGGGACTTTCAGTTGTTTTCAATTCCCGGGATTCCCGGGAAATTTTGAAAAAAATCTTTTGTTAAAGCTTTAGTAAATTTATGTCAGAATTGTGTCTTTAGTTGTTTTATCCAACTTAATTTCACCACAATATTTAAATTTTCTACAGTTTAAGGCTTTTAAAAGAATGGGCTTTATATTGGACCTATGATAAATTATAGACCTATCATCACGAAATTTTATTTCTTCTCCTAGCAAACTGAAGTGTAAATTTTATAACATTATTATAAAGCTTTGCGGTTAAGGGCGTAGTAAAGTGGTTTCCTAGATTGTGTTTTTTATGCGTTTTTGCATTTCGCCACAAGTTTATGTTAGTTTTTGTTGAGTTTTTAGGGAGGTAGTTGCACATTTGGGTGCATAACTCTTTTCCTACTAAAGCGATTCTGCTGGAAGATCTAGAAACAATTTGACATCCAAATGGCAAAATCGGCTTAGAATTAATAAAGGACTAATAATACAAATACTTTATGGGACCTAAGATGAATATTAAAAAAATATCACATGGAATGACAATCTTATTATACCTTCATACACCACTGCTGACTAAGGGTTATAAAATTGTCAAAAATATGTTATTTGTTAAAATATGTTATTTGTGAATTTGTTAAACGGGTAAATTGTTTCAGAATTCCTACTTCGTAATATTGAGTTTTTAGTTCCTAATCAGCCTTTAAGAATTTTTATTCCCGTAAGACTAATACTTTCATTCTAATTATACAAATAAGCTATTAATTTGACAATGTATATATGTATGTACGTATATTGATTTCTATTATCCTATTGGCATAAATATAACCTCTTAAGTGTCTTAAAATAATTTGAATCTTAAATTTTTTAAGTTTTTGTTATATAATAAATACAAAGTTTAATTATGTTAAGCGTAATAGCCAATAAGAAATATTAGTTTCATTGGAGAAATAAGTAAATAAATAAATACAAAATTTCGGGCTGGAATCCCGGGAATTTGATTTTTATTTCCCGCTTTCCCGGGAATCCAAAATGTGCGGGAATAAAAAAACTCTAACCGTAATATGTTTTTTTTTACAACAAGCCAAAATTATACTGACTTTTTTTTAAATTTTATCAAAGTTAATGCTGCAAAAAATAAAACAAATCAAAATTCAAGAAATATAAATGAGTGGACAGATTGCGAAATTCCAAAATAAACGATTATTTAGCACGCAATCGAAAATAAAGTCTAATAAATAATAGCGCCTGTTATTTTACGTCTGCATTTATGCACTTGTTGCTAAAATGTATGCTCACGTCAATTAGTGCAAAACTTTGCGTTTTTGCAAGACTAAAAGTCGTGACGTGAACTCTTTTGTATCATTAAATAGAAAAAAATCATGTAGCGATGAAATAACTGAAATACCAAACAATTTTGTCACTTTAATCACATCGAAAATGTTCCGTTCTTTTGTTGGTAACTTTGTTACCCTCAAGCACTACAAGTGGTAATTAATGACATATTAAGTTTTTAATGCCTTGTGTATCGCCAAGAAATATTCATCTAAGATAAAAATATATTTCTTGTCCTTAAGTAGTTATAAGTCGATTAAGTCCTGCCCGTCATTCCGTCTATTCTAAAAACATGTTCACTTCCGAATGACTTAACAGAAAAGAATGATTTTGGTGCTTTTTGAAATTCAAATCGAACAAATCCCGTTTTGTAGGAAAAAATTAAAGCCTCGTACACAATGCTAGCAACAATTTAGTTTTTTCTTCTATCTTATTTCTTCCCAAAGAATTTCATATCTTTTCCTTTCATTTTTCGAACAACAATGTAACTGAATTTTTTTTAAAAAGTTGAGTCTACTTCTACTTCAGCAACAATTTGTATTAAAATGTATATGACGTTTATAATAATTTTATTTAGTTTTGAATGAAAATTTCAACAAAATGTTTTAAAAAATAATAATAAATACGTAATATTGTTGTGGGCAAATTTTGCAATCGGTTTCTTAATGGAAAATGTGTGTGGTTGTAAAACAAATTGTTGCTCTATTATGAACACCAATGAAAATGTTGCTGCCTATTGTATAAACGGCTTAATATTTCTATTTTGTTTTACCAGTATTTTCTATGGTAACATTAACAGCCTTTTTAAATGTATACTAACAATTATTATTATTTCAATAAAAAATATTGACTTATATTCTTAAGTAGGCGCTACATAACATAATCCTTAATTGCATGTATTTTGGCGGCAAAATATTAAAAACTTACATAAAATCGTTATTGGAATTCCTATTTGTCCTACATATATGACTAGAAATTATACTATAACATTAAATGGAGATCTGTCTGTAATTTGTATACGCCCCATAGAAAACCCATTCCAGAAAAACACTTTAATACGCCTAAAACGGTAACAAATAATAAAATTGTGTTCAAATTTGGTCCAGTTTAGTTTAATTTATCGTAAAAATATACTTCTAAAATGTTGTGATCATCGGTCCATAATTTACAATATGTCTAGTATAAAGCTTTACCTCAGAAGCCACTTTAATACATAAAAACTTGGAATGAAAACAATTTTTGTGATGACATTTCGTAAATTTTAGTTTTATGACGTTTTTGATTTATTTCCTTTATAATAAATCTCTTAAGTTCTTTTATTGCACCTTTTATAAAATAAACAAAACACAACACTTTTTCAGTTCACAATCTTGATTTACAGGTCTTAGAAACTAACTAACAATAGCGACCTCAATTTGTGATGTTTTTACTTCATGCCATCTTTTGCGAATCTATTTATTCTCCGTTTGAGCCCTGTGGTGCGATTCACTAACTTTTAACGATCCGACAATCGTAATTTTTGCCGACATTTATATAAGCTTGCAGTAACGATAGTGTGATTCTGTAATTTATTTCTAACGATTGTAAACAGCTTTCGTTTTTGTAACATCTCTGTCTACAAAATGTTAAAATAAATGAAAAGCACAAAAGAGAATAAAGAAAAAACAAATGAAATTGTGCTTAATTTACTGTTTTTATATTTTATTTTGTGAATTTTCCATTTACAATTTGGTTTTTGTTCATAATTTGATTTTTTTGTACTCTCTGAATTAAGAATTTTGTTGTTGTTCATACATATACATGTGTTTGTATGTATGTAAGAACCCTGTCGGATTATTATTAGCTAGCTCAACATTTAGTTGACTTTTAGCTAACTTATTTACAACTGACTAGTGACTAACTCATAATTGGTGCAGATTTGAGTCAGTTGTGTTTTGTGCGACTGACTTCTTCTCGATAAGTATTGAACTAGCCTTTGGCTAACTCAAAAGTTATGCAGAGATTAGTGAGTTGTGTTTTGTGCGACTGACTTTTTCTCGATAAGTATTGAACTAGCCTTTGGCTAACTCAAAGCTGATGCAGTGGACTGTGGTAAAAACACGTTTTGCTTGTTTTGTGTACTTTTTCAAAGTTAAATAATAAGTAAAAGTTCCCATATTCTCTTTGTTAATATCATTTAGTTAAATACATCTCATTTTCAAAGTAGAATTATTATGAAAACCGGTTTTGGTCATATCGGGCATGCTGCTGGTGTCTTATAACTGAGAGTTTTTCTGTAGACAAAGGGAAAATACAACAAAAGTGAAAGAAAACATATGTGTAATAGTCTCTGTCTCTCTTTAGAAAATAAATAAAGCAAAATACGTAATTTTTTTTTTTATTCTCTTATTAAAGTCAACATATTGTATGCACCACAAGCTGACTCATAATGAGCTAACTTATGGTTATCTTAAAGTTATGCAGTGTGAGTGAGTACTGACTCGTACTGCGGACATTGCGTGTAAAAACTGAATAGCTTTAACCATGTAAATGAGTTAGCTTGTGAGTCACCTCTGACTAACTTCTGGTTAACCATGAGTTGACTTTGAGCTAACTCATTTTCCGACAGGGAAGTCGGGCCTCTGCCACTTTATCGATTAAATAAACACAACGTAAATTGTTATCGTTAAAATATCGAGAAAAAAATTGCTTATAGTAACAGCTGACTTTAATCGACAGCGAATAAAGTTAAAAATGTTACTGAATAACAAATTCGATAAATTTTCGTTATATTTATTTTAACAATACGATTATCGTAAAAAAAGTTAGTGAATCGCACTACTGACGTCTATATGGCCCTAGAATGTTAGGCCCCTAACGTCTATTATGTTAATTAAACTTATGCATCTATAGTTATCTACATTAACACTATGGCTGAATTCAAATTGAGCTATTATATATACATCAATAAACTAAAGCATACTTTAAGCATTAATCGAAAACTCGAGAAATTACAGTGCAGTTGAAGCACAATTATGCATAACAGTTTTAACATTACATATGTACTAAAAACTTCTGTACAGTGATTTTTACATTAGAAATATGCATAACAATTTAAACCAATAAAATGACTGACAAATACAAAATAACTAATAAATAAAACTAATTCTTAACTAAAGTTACTTTCGTAACAATTTTACCAAGTTTTGTAACTTGGCAAATACGTTCTAATGTGCCTAGAAATGCAACGAGTGATAATAGTATCATGAAAATTTGGCACACATTATAATAGGACTTATTAACTTTAATGTTAGCTTTAATCAACATTTGTTCATAATTAATCCCAGAGGCTATACAACCTCCCCAAAATTGCTATTTTTGGTGTAGGGTGTCAAAGATTCGACAAGGTCGAATATAACATTCCTCGTTGTCATGAAATCGTTGAAATTTATTGCCCTTAAAATTTTAACATTATTATCAGAGTTTGAAAAAACTTTGCAGATGACTTTCTTAGATTCGTCTTTAAAAATTGTAATAGTGTACAACCATTTTTAACTTTCTTAATGTTTTATAGTTATAGAAAGTTCTAACAAAGAAAAACAAACGAGTATTCAATGTTATTACCAGAGAAGACAAAAAAAAGCAAAAAACAAAGTGTTTACAGCAAAAAAAATATATAAAAAAGCACAAAAATTTAGAAAAAAAAGCAGCAAAAAAAGCATTTTTATTTTTTTAATATATACATTTAAATATAAAAAATTACAGTTATTCTATTTCTTCAGATTCGTGAAAACAGTTACAATAACCAATCATGAGGGCTTTTATATTTGTAAACGTCATTTTTCTTCGTCTTTCTGTTAAAAGTGAATTGTATAAGTAGAAACTTCTTTGCACGTCAATGGATGTTGTTGGAGCAAATTTATATTTCAAAATTTCATTTCGTCATCAGGTTTAGCACCAGTTTGAAGAATGCTGTTTATTTGTAAAATTTGTTTGAACCCCGGATTTCTTTGAAATACATACTGCATTAAATTTCTTCATATATATTTTTTCATGTAGATTCTCAAGAGCTTTTCGTACATTTGACACAATATTTACACTTTCGTGAATAGCTAACCCAACTGTTTGTAGCTTTTTTATAGCTTCCGTATACATTTGAGGTATGTATTTACCTCGAATAGAACTTTCGCTTGGAACTGAAAAATTGGCCTACTTTTGAAAGATGTTTTTGAAACTGGGATGGCTTACTTTTTTACTGGGATATTGGTCTCCAACAAAAATTTACATATATCTTCGTGAAATATATTAGCAGTAATAGTAACAGGAAATTCCGTTATAAGTTTTTGTGGACGATTTTCTTGGCAAGCAGCTAATTTGTGTTTTTTGTACTAAAATGTTGCTCCACATTGCACTTCTTTTCGCTATTAATTTTACTCGAACACACATTACAAAAAAGCCAATCTTTTTCAACTTTAAAAACTTCAGGATACAATTTTACCATTTTTAGCAAAAATAACATATCTGACTTTTCTTTCGGCATTTTTTTTTATTATTTTTTCGTTCACAACGGCCGGCTTACTTATTTTGTTTTAAACTCAAATAAGTAACATGGCTGTTATTTTTGGGATGGTAAGTTTATTAATTTTAGTTGTAATAAAGCGCCCAAAAACGTTGAGTCCACAACTAACATATTTTTGTTTTAACCCAGAAAAAAGTTGTCAATTATTTTTTTTTCTCATGTTTTCTCAAAAAAATATTTTTACGTAAAAATTATGTTAAAAAAGCTATTTTACAGCAAAAACATAGGAAAAAAGCAAAATAAGCACCATAATAACAAAAACAGCAAAAAAAGCAAATATGGGCAAAAACAGCAAAAAAGAAGCAAAACAGCAAAAAAGCAAATTGGTCTTCTCTGGTTATTACATATTTTTAAGTAACAAAAAAAAAAAAAACATCAAATTCTACCATCACAAAATTAACTAGAGTTGATGTGGTAACAAAGTGCACCTTTCGAATTTACTACAGCTGCCAGTTAACTTTCGCTCACCATATTTGCAAACAATTTTTTCCGTTGGTGAGCGTAAACGTAAAGTTAAACCCATCTAAACCAAAGCACAGCGTAAGTACATTTATGTTGAAATTGTATTTAACACACACACACACACACACATACAAATACTTACATAAACAAAAAACACAACAGCACTTTCGTTTCGCTTATTCTATTCTGCTATAGTAGTTGTTGTTAGTATACGAGTGTGAAATGCACTCTGGGGGGCTTTAAACAAAAATGAAAATCGCTTGCATACATATGGGCGCTTATTTAACGGAATATTTATATACTATAGATTTATGCCTGCGTGTAAGTATTTTCTTAAATATGCGTCTATGTATGAAGATTTTCCGTTAGTAATTATTAAAAAAGTGTTTTAATCATTCCATATTCTGACAATCCACGTACAATCTGGGCCCAATATATTTATCATCAAAATAAGTTGGGATTTTATCTTGATTGTTTGTTAGCGAGTGAAAGTCTAAAAAGTCGCCATAACAAGGGCGGGGTTTTGCAATTATGTATTACTAAAATAACTTATACGATTGAGTTATATGATCAAATCTCAAAGTGATTGTCCCACAGTGTATCCAAACGGTAAACAGAAAAAATATCTAGACAAAATGTTATTGTAATAACGCATCAGTATGGATCACGGCGAATTTATTATAGGTTAAGTTAACTGTCCTGCCAATAATTTTATTAACTGTTTTATCTCAAAATTTTGTATATTATCTTAGATTCTGTTTTTTACATTGTACAATGATTTTACAAAACCAAATATCTTATGGTTTTTGTAGAAGTTGTACCTGTTGTAGTACTGAGCTTACCTGTAATGACTTAGCCTTGCTATTGATCAAAAAACCATCAAATTTAATCAAGCCACCTAATTGCTTTGTTGGCAACACTGCACACTGGTCAATGCCGGCCGAAAATTATTATTTTTTTAAATTTCAATAGCTTTTTGATCACATATTATAGCAAACACTTCAAAACATACAACTCATATCTTAATTTGGCTCTTGAATGTAAATTCAAGACTAACAGCCGTATTCATTACAAAAATTTGGCATGAAGTTAGCACAAAGTTTATTCATAATACACTTACCAAACTCTGGCTAACGATTTGCTAAACTCTTGCCAAACGTTTGCCAACTTGTGATAAACAGCTGATTTATGTTGAATAATTTTGTTTTTTTTTTAATACACGGTTTTTTTTTATTTTAGAGTCCTTTTTTAAATATATTTTAATTTAAAAACATTTAAAATTTTTATATAAAGAGGGGGAAAAAAAAATGAAATGAAAGGACACAACCAGCGATGATTAATGCAAAACGTGTTGCATTTTTAAGTATTATAATGTGGCATCATTAATATTCAGAGTTGATTTATTAAAAGTTAGCAGACGGATAAAATTTGTTATTAATAAACTCTGTGCTAACAAGCTGCTAAGCTTAATCGGCATTCTAGTTAGCAGCTCGTTGTACGTAGTGTACAAACTGTGGCTAACTTTTTGTTATGAATACGGCTGTTAGTGATTATCGCCCAGGCCAAACAACTTAAGCCTGAGACTTGAAATTTCGTGTGTAGCCTCCCCTCCCAATGGGATTTTGGAAATTCAATTCCTAAGGGATTATAAATGGGAAAAATCGGTTACCATATATGTCGTTGGATACTCGTAACAGAGGTAGGCGTAAAATTCAAAAAATATCATTATTATTTTTTTGAATTTTGTACATTTGGGGCGAACATGGGCAAAAATATAATTTTGTACTTATATGGTAACCCATTTATCTTCTTAAGTAATAAAGTTGGAAATCAGATTTAAATTGTGTTCTCCTATCCTTAAGAACCTCTCAAGTACATTTTGGTACTTTTCGGAAATTCGATTATATAGATACTTTTGGTACTTTTTTCTATACAGCTATTTGTGTATTGCATACAAAAATTAAATTTTAAATAATGTTAATAAAATAATAATTTGATGTGACATATATTTATTATATTTAGTGATGCAGTTATGGATTTAGGAGAATTGGATACTCACTTCAACCTATTTGCCATTTGCTTAAAGAAATGAAGAAGTTATGGATTTTTGGCCGGAATTGGCCACCGTTCATTGCTGCGATATGATGATAAGGAAGTTTAGAATGTCAATTTTAAGTTAAATTTTTATTAAGAATCCAATTGCATTCTGTTACTAAGACCCAATAATTACTACGCGTAATTTCTAATATGCAACTATTTGATCAGAAAAAAGCTGTAGCAGTCATCTTATACGTACGTGCGTAATCAACGTCGTATATGGATTTGGAATACTAGAAAAGTACTAAACGACTAAATAAATTAGTTGTAATTTTTTTTAAAAAAATTTATTGTTACTATACTATACAAAAGAAGGCGGGATGAAAAATTACATTTTACAATCTCTTGGGTCTAATTTTAAGTTTTTTTTTTAACTTTGGCCAACGTTACAGGTTGCATTTGCTGAATAAAAGTATGGGAAAACTTTTAAAAAAAAATTGCATTTTCAGAGGTACGATTAGTAAATTTTAATAACTAAATTTCAGGGAAATTAATAATAAAGACCGCTCGCTCACTTCAACATGAGTCTAATTTACAATTTTACCTCTTTTGCAATCGAAATTTTTACCAAATACCCTTAATATCTTTTTATAAATAAAGTTAAAAGGATATATTATTTATTGTTGTTTTGAAATTGAAAAAAAAAACATTATTTGCTATTACCAAGTATCAATTACGTGTAATTGGTAAATGCTATTTACCTGTTACTTATAGCAGTAATTTATAACTAACAAATACAAACTACTTGAAATTGGTAGTTGCTAATTACAAAATGTAATTAAACTGGTGATTGGTAAAAGTTGAAATGTTATGTACTTGACTGTAATTGGTATTTTCCAATTACAAGTATTATAAAACAGGTAAATAGGTTTCACCTTATCTGAAAGGATATTACGAAACTTACACAAGTTTTTAAGAAACACATAAATATTGGAAATAAAATAAAAAGAGCAAGAAATAAAACAGGGTATAATTTTAGAACTTCATTTTTTTTTAATTTTAAAATGAAATAAATTAATTTTATTCCTCACCATTTGACAAGTTTTGATATAGATGTTCATATCCCAACTTTTTCACCTAAAAACTAAATCTTCAAAGTCATCTTTTTCTTATCATCATTAAAACCTCAAATGTGATTACAATTTTAATTTGATTCTATATTTATACGAAACATAAATATACTCACGAATATAAAAATGTTACATAAATTTATTTTTCCCTTAAAATATTAAAAAAGCGTCGAAAAGGAGTGCATAAAAATCCTTAACTTTTTTCCCACTCATTACCTTTTGCATGTGCTAGTGATGTTTCTTTTTTTCATTCTTCTGAATGGCCATTCCTCTGATTCCTTGAGGTGTAGTTTAAAATCTTAACGATACATTTATGGAAAGGACAAAATATAAGTGTAATTGTATGTGTGTACGTTTGGCGTAACATATTTCCTTTGAAGCTCGTATTGGACTCGCACATATGAGAACAAAAATATTGTACCGAGTAAATGAAAATAAACAAAAATGGTTGGCAATTTATGAAAAATTCAATTTAATTGCATACGATTACAGATGTTCCGCAAAATGGAGAAAAAATTAACACTGTTTCCGGGGACATATGCAAAATAAAAGTAATAGGATATAAGGTGAATTCATGTTGAAGTATATAGCAGTTTAAGGGGTGGCAAAGATGGCAGCATTGTGAGTCAAACCCCAATTTTAATGAAATTTAAACGTTGACAATATCTCTCGAAACTTCATTAATAATTAAAAAACTTTGTTCTATTCCTTTAAATGTGAGAAACTTTAGCTTTAGGGAAAAGCAACGACCAGCATCGTACGAAATTAAATTTTTTTTAAATGTTCATATTACTAGTCTTATATAACTTAAATTGATGCTTTTTAAATAAAGTGATTTTTAGGAGGGGATTTTATATTAGAACAATGTTAAATTTTAAACCGGTCATCACAAAAATCGACAAAGTGATTTATATTATTAAAAATACTAAATACGTCTATGTATTTAAAGGTGTTTTTCGGAACCCGTTTTACATGATACGGCGCATGAAATAACCCCCCAAGAATTAACTTCCAAAAAAAATTATGAAATAACCCCCCAAAGCGTGGGGCCATATTTATTTTGTAATATAACCCCAGTTTTGGAAATGAAATAAACCCCAAATGAAATGAAATAACACCCAAAGCAAAAATAAAATAATGCCATAATTAATGGGGTCTTGCTTCATGTCAAATAAAACCCCAATTTCTGGATTTAAATAAATCCGAATATGTGTAATACAATTAATTGTATAGGTTTGGTTTTAAGAATCACGTCGAGACTTCGGCCGGACACAAGGATTTGCTCCTCTATGGTATAGAAAATACCGGCTTCGCTAATTGAATCGAAATTTGCGCAAAAGTTGAGAATACTTTGCTTATTAAACAAAAATCTAATGGATACATAGAAGTTTGAAATTCCGTTTGGAATTTCTACAATATTGATCTTCGACCCTTTACGAGAAGCGAAGTTGATTTAACGATGTTCTTCTGTCTGTCTGTTTTTTTTGTATATGTATTTGGAGAACGGAAAGAGCAAAAATTTCCAAATATGGTTCAAGCATCTTGGTTACCAATTCACAACATCGGACAAAATGTTGGCGGAATCGGTGAAATGGGCGCGGCATAAAATTTATTGGTACACATAGCTGGGTTATCAATGCACAAACTCTGTAAATATGTGGGCGGGATTGGAGAAGTGGGCCTGGCACAAAATAGATTTATTTATATATGAAGAACGGTATTAATACAACTTACCGTTCTTATCCCACCTCGGTGAAGGGTATATAAGATTCGGCATAGCCGAATTTAGCACTCTTACTTGTCTTTTATTAATTTTATCATGAATTCAAATTTAATTCTGCCTTTTTTACGGTTTTACGCGTAATAAAGCGTTTATCTAACGTGGTCTTTAAATGGTGCCTATGGTGAATTATAGATACAGACAATGGTGATTTACAGATCTTCACGAAATTTGGTGGTGTGATTTACAGTCTCATGCAGAGTATCCAGGTTGGGAGTTTCTCCCCAGATTTAGGGGCAAATTTAGGAGGTACAAATTTCTAGGAAGAAGATTTGGGGGCATAAATTTATGTTTATGGGGTTTCACAATTTGCTTGTCTTTACATATCTTTAACAGCTTTTTTTTGGTTGAGCAAAATCGTTTTTAAAAAGATAAAAAATAACATGTTCTTAGGGAGAAGTATTCTTTGAAAAATTCGTGTCCCAACTGTATTCTAACACCTGAAATGCTCAAACTTTTTTATTCCGATAATATGTACAAAGTTCACGAACAGATTTGCCACACTCGATTTTTTTGAAGAAACAATAATTAGTATTGTGGTTATTTTATTAAACTGGTAATGGTTTTTAATCCAAATTTAGATATTTTTTATTAGGCTTTAGTTTATTGTATTTAATTTTCATTAACTTATTTTTATGAAGACAGGAATTTTACAACATGAAATTAATTAAAATTTTTATTGATAATTTTTCATTCTTGACTGCGCTGAGATTTGAACCCAGGCGTTCACGGACAGGTTGCCCAGACTAGTTTCGATTGTAACTACACAATCTCTTCAGTGGGGTTTGCCGTCTTTACTCACTCGGCTATTGAAGCCGGATGACGTCAATAGTCAAACATCAATCTTTAAACCAAATGGTATTTCACCTTGGTAGATCGAAATTTGCTTTTGAATGAATGATTATCTATTTTAATTGATTTATATGTTCTTCCTAACTTCTGTTTTTTCAATTAAAATAGGTAATCATTCATTCAAAAGCAAATTTCGATCTACCAAGGTGAAATACCATTTTGTTTAAAGATTGATGTTTGACTATTGACTTTTTTATGTAATAAAATATTAGGAAATTTTTTTTAAGTTCTTAAATCGGAAGACTTCAGATCTTTTTTTATTATATAGCACATAAACAAATGTCAAAGAAATTTAAATCAAATATGATAGTTTATGTTTATCACATTTCTTTTCTCCCCTCTCATAAATACAGTCACACTTTCGGAAAGAAAATTTAGTGTAAACCCAGACTTTGACAGTAATACTCTACTGCCAAAGCTCGTAGGGATAGAAAGTGAAAAAAGTCAGGGTGTAAAAAAAAACAAACTGAAGGTGAAAAAATTACAAAAACTCAATATTCGAAAAAAAATCTTTACCATCAAAAATAAATTAAAAAATAGACTTGAAAGTAAAATTTCATATAGATTACACATGGAACTAATTATTCATAGGCTGCAAATGCAAGCAAAAAGTACACGCAATATGTGCAATTACACATGGATTGGCAACACTGGTATTGATATTAGAACGCAAATGAACACTGAGTCAAGTTAAATTAATTGAAATGAAATTATTATCTAAACTTTTACATTTAGGGTATAATAAATGCTAATTTTTTCGAAAACACAAGGACAGCCATAAAATGCAAGCATAATATGGTTGTGATAGCAATACATGTTTGGATGCTATTGAGCATAATAGTGAAGTCAAAGTTGTCTGCACTGATTTTTCTAAGGCGTTTGATATATTTTCTCATTTTGCTTAACCTTAAGTAATTTATTTCCATTCTACATTTTTAGACTGTATAAAATCTAAGGGGCCTATTATGAAATAAATTATGGAGCGCACCAAATAAAAAATACTATTGTGATTTACATTAGATAAACTCGATAGTAGTTACTCGATAGCCAGCGGTAATCGTGCGTCGAATGAAACTCATAATAGGGGCCTAATTTATTTAGCAGAAAGTGTAAAGTTGTGATTGAGGGCTTTGAATCTAAATCTAATATGCAAACGTCTGGGGTAACTCAGGGAACTTTATTAGCGACATTATTTTAATTTATTTATCAATGATATAATTTCTTGTTTCAAAAACATCAAAATTTCTTTTATACGCAGATGATCTGAAAATTTTCCTGAACGCTGATTCGGCGTCTGATATATTTAATCTACAGAATGATTTGAATGATCTAGTAAAATGGTGTAAACTAAATTAGCAAAATTTAAACTTTGAAAAACGATTTCATGTTTCGTTTTAGGAAATTTAATTTTATTAAAAATTATCTTAAAATTAATGGTGCTAGTCTAAAAAAAAGTCGACTCCAAACTTAATTCGGGTGTTGTTTTTGTTTCCTCCATGTCTTTTGTTCCCCATATCGATTATATTATACCTTCAAAATATAAAATGTTAGATTTTTTAAAAAGGAATAGTTCTGAATTACATGACCCTTACACGTTTAAGCATATTAATACTTCATTTGTTAGATCAAAGGAAAAATATTCTTCAGTTTTCTGCAGTCCCCATATTTTCATTTTTATATCTCGTGTTGAGAGAGTGCAACGTGTGTTTATTAAATATGCCTTACGCTCACTTTGTCATTTCCAGTTTGTTCCTTATGAGTCTGAATGCCTTCTTATTGGCTTGAGAACTTTAGAATACCGTAGGAAATTACAATATATTTTACTTGTTTATGAAATAATTAATTCGAGTGATTGGTTATCATTAGTACCATTCTCATACCAGCTAGAAGGATAATTAACAAATTTAAAGTTCAAACCATCTAAAGTTCAATCAAACTAATTGTGCTCCTAATGGTACTTTAACAAGAGCGTTTAATTGTATTAATAAAATAAATTTATGCCTTCAAAAGAAAAAAAAATCCGAATCGTATATTGAATTTTGCACATCAAAAGATAACTTTAAGATATTTCTTTACGTCATTAATGTGCGTAAGACCCATATTGCGGTCGGGTGAGATACTCGTAATATAAAAGATTTTGCGTTTTACCCTGGTTTTTAGGGTGAAGATTAATTAATGTGCTAGAATTTGCACCTGTGCCTGAGTTTTATGCATTTAGAGTTGTGGGTGTCATATTTATTTAATATACTGATTTAGTTGTCGATATATATGAAATGATTGGATTGGCCTGGATATTGAATTAGGATGGATATCTACGAAAATTCCTAAATCGTCTGCGTCTTTAGGCAAATGAAAATTGTTGCAAGTCGAATAAAGTGTGTGCCTATTAATTTTAATAAAACTTGGAAATGGTGTAGTATGTTAAAATTTATATTCAACTGAATCATGGGTGGGTGATTGCTGTAGTCATATCCACTTGTCTGTGTGGTTTCTTTCAAGGTTTTCTTTTGTTATTCAGTGGAGGCGTATGTGTGAATATGTAAGTGTACTTTCGTATATGTATAAAAATGTTTTGGCGCCAAATCATCAAATGGTTTAGATGAAAACGGAACACAGAGAAGACGTTAATGCCGGTCATTCATTGACAGTAAAAAACATACATATGTATGTGGTTCTAGTTATACATCTTTTTTTTGATTCTAATGCTGCTCCAATTTTAGTCGAGCACCTTTTTCTGTCCAATTCATTAAGAGGCCACTACATACCACCATTCATTTGCAAGACAATTAAACACACACACATTCACACACGTTAGGAATTCTCATATATGGTAAATGTATGAGTGCGCGATTTTATATATTTGTGTGTTTTGTTTTGGCGTTTAAGGAAGAGATGAATTTGTTTTGAGCATTTTTATATTATTGGTTAAGTGAGCGGGATATTTTTGTTGTGTGTGAGAGTGTACATTGTGTCTTTGGTACTTAAGTTGAGCTATTGGTAAAAAATAAAATATACGTACGTGTAAATAGAATTTATACCTCTATGGTCGTCTGGGGAGTACTTAAGCGTAATCTGCATAAAGTGAGCTGATACAATAACAACAATAACTCCTGCTGCTGTTGCTGTTGCTACTCCTGTTCCGGTTCCTGTAGCTGCAGCCAAATATATTTATGTTTGTGATGTTTGTGTCTGCAAGATGAAATAAAATTGCTGGTGAAGAATAACGAAATGAAACAAGCCAACAACCAAAAAAGAAACCAATTTGCTCTAAAAACAAATTTCTTACTTTGGGCGATACTTTGTATATTTCATTCCCATAAACAACGAACGTTTCATGAATGTGGTGGAATAAACCCATCTCTCTAATTTTTTAAAATAATAATATTGTATAAAGGAAATGGTTGTATTCAGATATATTCTGTGTATGTGTATGTATGTAAGTATGTATCTTCCAGATGTTACCGAGGGGCATATAAATATTAAAATTCGATTGCATAACTAATTTTTATTTGGCCATTAAAAGGGGTAACGTGGGGGTACTTAAAGATTTATGTCTAACAAACACAAAACAAGCTTCATCATGCAATTTATTTTTTTATTCTAAGTAAATATTTTCCTTTTTTTTAACTAATGTTTTTGTTACTCGTATGAATACTCATATGCATGAGTTTTATTTAAATAATTTTTATGCTTTTACTAATTTTTTTTATTTTTGTCTAATGTATATTTTTAATTTTCCCATAAAGTGGGTGAAACATTATCATCTGGAGCGACTGCAGAGGAGTGTGAAGATCCTTTGACTTTACTAGATCCCAAAGAGGAGTTACTGAGTGAAACGGAAAGTTTAGAAATGGATGAAGAGGATAAATCAGATGTTCCAGCAAATAGTGATATAAACCATAAAGTTTCAGCTTGTTCTCCAACACAGTCAGTTCCTCCTCCTCCTCCTCCTCCTCCTCTATCGCCTCAAGGGGATTCAGCTGTACCAAGAACATTTCCAGCCATGACAAACAGTAACAATGGTAAGTTTTTATTGCAAAATATGGAATTTATAGTTGAATTTCTTTTTATTGTACGAGTAAAAGTTAAGATACCATTATGCACTTACAATTCCATAAACACACACTCACTTGTACACTTGGCCATGTACCATTTGTATGTCACACACACACACACACATGGATACCATTATAGTTATTTTTGTATAGTCTTTGTTTTAGTATTGATATAACAAAGTTAACACTCCCACGTGTAATTGCTTGTCCAGCTAATAACTCTCAACAGTCTCATAAATACCAAAAAATGCAAATTTCATTTTTGGTCAATGAGTATCACATCTAAGTGCATATTTGTTTCATTGTATATGTATGTGTTTCTTTGTATATATATAAGTAAGTATTTTTTAACTACACAAACTTATGCATAATTTTACTCTCTAACTTCTGTCAAGAACATGCATTTGTATAGGATACGTTTTCAAAGTGTATGCAAAATATGCATTTATTTGTTTGCTGGTATTTGTGTTTTGTCCTCTCTTTTAGTCAATTGGGAGGTCTGATATCTTAAAGTAATATAATACAACTACAGACTTTACAAACGAGGATTGTTATGTATAAAAAGTTGCTATTTGAAAATCAAACTGTTTGTAAGTAATAAGGGAAATTATAAAAATGTTTACAGTATAATAGTCCACTGCTTTTAATGCAACCTGTTTGTGGACTATAAGGCGAATTTACTATATCTTGAATTTGATAGCATCCACTTTTTGCTTATCTGCATATAATAATTTGTTTGGACTTTATAAATCTGAACAAAAAACATACGTTTTGAAATTACTTATTTATTTATTTAATTCTACATATTTCAATTATGGTTAAAGTTATGACTCGATATATAAATTATTATATGTATATGTACATTACACCACTCAACTTACATGGGCAAAAAAAGTTAAGGTTGTACCCACCTGAAAATTAACTTTGACATGTTTTATGAAGATTTCCAAAATATATCGGCTCAAGCGATTATCTTCCTTAGGCTAAACCCCACCAAAAAAGGGTCTAAAAGTTTGAATTATTACTCTTCTGTGACATTAGCTGAAATATTATTTACTAAGAAATTACAAAATTTTTAATTTCTCTCAAATATCACAACAAAAATATTTTAAGGCAATTCAGATTTTTTTTATGTATAATTTTTAGGTACAAACAAGTGCGTATGATTTTTTTTAAAAATATTATTATATAATTAAAATTTAACAAATATTTACTATTTTTAATTAGGCTTAAGTTCATTTAATTTAATTTTCATTAAATTATTTTTATGAAGAAAGGAATTTTACAACATGGGAAATTAATTAAAATTGTTATTGATAATTTTCATTCTTGACTGACCTGGGATTCGAAGCCAGGCTGGCTGGCGTGTGATTCGAACCCAGGCGGCTGGTTACCCTGACATGTTTCGACCTCAACCACTAGGTCTCCTCAGAGGGATTTGCCGTCTTACACTCGAAGCCATCGATGACTGCTGACGTCAGTAGTCAAACATCAATCCTTAAACCAAATTGTATTTTAACCTTTGGTAGATCGAAATTTGCTTTTTGAATGATTATCCATTTTTAATTGATCTCACATGTTTTCCTTACTTCTGTTTTTTCGTACTTTTGTCAAGAATTCTTCTTGAAGTCCAAAGTACATTTTTTGTTTATCATGTTTTTGTCTTTCTTTTTTCTTGTTGACATTTTTCAGCACAACTTGAAGGACAAATGAACACATAGAGCTTGTGCCTTAGCTTTAACAATAATTAGTATTGTGGTTATTTTGTTGAACTATTCATGGTTTTTAATCCAAATTTTTACTATTTTTAATTAGGCTTAAGTTCATTAAATTTAATTTTCATTAAATTATTTTTATGAAGAAAGGAATTTTACAACATGGGAAATTAATTAAAATTGTTATTGATAATTTTCATTCTTGACTGACCTGGGATTCGAAGCCAGGCTGGCTGGCGTGTGATTCGAACCCAGGCGGCTGGTTACCCTGACATGTTTCGACCTCAACCACTAGGTCTCCTCAGAGGGATTTGCCGTCTTACACTCGCAGCCATCGATGACTGCTGACGTCAGTAGTCAAACATCAATCCTTAAACCAAATTGTATTTTAACCTTTGGTAGATCGAAATTTGCTTTTTGAATGATTATCCATTTTTAATTGATCTCACATGTTTTCCTTACTTCTGTTTTTTCGTACTTTTGTCAAGAATTCTTCTTGAAGTCCAAAGTACATTTTTTGTTTATCATGTTTTTGTCTTTCTTTTTTCTTGTTGACATTTTTCAGCACAACTTGAAGGACAAATGAACACATAGAGCTTGTGCCTTAGCTTTAACAATAATTAGTATTGTGGTTATTTTGTTGAACTATTCATGGTTTTTAATCCAAATTTTTACTATTTTTAATTAGGCTTAAGTTCATTAAATTTCATTTTCATTAAATTATTTTTATGAAGAAAGGAATTTTACAACATGGGAAATTAATTAAAATTGTTATTGATAATTTTCATTCTTGACTGACCTGGAAAAAACAGAAGTAAGGAAAACATGTGAGATCAATTAAAAATGGATAATCATTCAAAAAGCAAATTTCGATCTACCAAAGGTTAAAATACAATTTGGTTTAAGGATTGATGTTTGACTACTGACGTCAGCAGTCATCGATGGCTGCGAGTGTAAGACGGCAAATCCCTCTGAGGAGACCTAGTGGTTGAGGTCGAAACATGTCAGGGTAACCAGCCGCCTGGGTTCGAATCACACGCCAGCCAGCCTGGCTTCGAATCCCAGGTCAGTCAAGAATGAAAATTATCAATAACAATTTTAATTAATTTCCCATGTTGTAAAATTCCTTTCTTCATAAAAATAATTTAATGAAAATTAAATTTAATGAACTTAAGCCTAATTAAAAATAGTAAAAATTTGGATTAAAAACCATGAATAGTTCAACAAAATAACCACAATACTAATTATTTAACAAATATTTAATATAATGTCGAAATAATGTAAGAACCACATGCGCATGTGGATTTTCCCATTCCGTGTACATTAGGCCAAAGCCTTCATACAAAGGTTCCTCCAAAATGAGTCTTTGGCTTTAAAGCATTTGAACGTCATTCGAGTTTAAAATTCAGTCTCAATAAGACAAATTTTTTTAAAATCGGCCCACGATTGACTATATTTCCCAAATTAATCACTTTAACCCGAATTCATTTTTGAAAAAGGTCGGTATTGATAAGTTCGAACTAAAATTAGATATTTATTAAGACTCACTAAAAATCAATATTTAATTGCTTTTTAAAGTAAATAAACCCCTTTTAGAAATCTTTGTGGTAGTGGGACCGTAATTGATCGCAGCCACAATTTCGCGACTCTTCAATCGCCAATCAGATTACCAATTAAATGTAATTTGTTATTAGTTTTACCAATTACTGTAATTATTAGCTAGTTAATGTTAATTACTTTATGCACGTGACTAGTAATTGATAAAGGAATTGCAAATAATAATTATAATTATTTTATTTATTATTATTTATTTGATAGATTCATTTATTAATAATATATTAACAACATTTTGTTTAAATGTATATATTGATCTATAACTGGCATAACATATAGTTGTAAGCCAGATTGGCAAAATTAAAGCTGTTAACAATTTATTATTATTTTTTTTTGTTTTAAATTTAATTTAAAAATGATCTAAGCAAATTCGTTTAATAACAGTTATCTGTATTTTAAGCAAGATTCCAGGTAATTGACAAGAGCACCAAAATTAAAGATATCTCCATTTTATATATTTAGAACGTCGCTAAGGTTTAGTTGATGTTTGTTGAAAAATGCACTACTAAATTCATTGCAGATAGGGCATGTACCAATAAAATGAAAAGTATTTTCCGTTGCGTCTAAATTACAGGGCGTGCAGATTCCGTCTGATGTGCTTCTGAAAGATCTAGCATATATGTCTAAAAGTCCCCCTCTTGCTCTTACCAATAGACTTATCGCACGAAACGCGAGTTCCGTATCCGTGATTTGCAGTAAAGGAAAATTTAGTTGTGAATATAAGTCATGAAATTGAGAGTTTCTAGCGTCGGAGATAAAGTTATGATTTTCATAAATTTGAACCAGGGGTAAAATTGACTTGCAATATTTGCTCAGATGAACAGCATTATTTTCTGGCACAAAATGTATTTTACTACACAGGTTTGTCCAATCCTCAGCCCAGAAAGTTTGTCTAGCAATTATCATTTCTGCAAGCTTGCGAGGCAATCTGTTGTCGGGCATGTTAAGAACTTTGTTGATATAATCAAAATGAAATTTAAGCGTATCTAGGTACATTGAATTTTAACCAGTTTCTAAAAAGAGCATATAGTTTGGAGTGCTGCTAGGCAAAAGTAGTATCTTTTTTATGAAGAACCTAAATAATTTTTCAACTATATCGTATTTCATGTAACCCCATATTTGAACTCCATAGAACATAATTGACCGCGATGCAGCACTGAAGATTTTAAGCTTATTTTTATTAGATATTTTAGGATGGTTTATATACTTAGACCAGGTAGAAGATATAGCGATTTTTGGTGTTGTTAGTTATTTACTAACCCCCATATTCATAAAAAATATTTTTGACTAATAAAAGGCTTATTAAAAAAATTTTCATAGAAAATTCGTTTCATAAACCTGCAATAAACCTAAAATATTTTTTATGAATATGGGGGTAAATATTTATTAAAGGATAAATTGTAACACAAGTCTATTCCGAGGTATTTATATGAGTCAACGATTTCAATTTCAGTTTCTCCATACGTCCACTTAAACTTGTTAGATATTCTAGTGCCACTTCGAAAAACTAAAACATTGAATTTAGCAAGGTTGACTTTTAAATGCCATAAGTTACTGTATACATGAAGGGAGTTAATAATCGTTTGAAGAGCACTGGGCATGACAATATCGTCTGCATAAAGAAGTACTTTTTCTGTGATGATGTCAACAGTTATTCCGTCAGTAAGAGCGTGGACTAAGTCGTTCAAGTATAATTCATATAGAATTGGGCTTAATTATATCCCTGTTTGACACCAAGATTCACATTGAAAGAATTGGAGAGTGAGTTACCGAACAGTATTTGACTGGAGGTGTTATCATACGATTTTTGCAGTATTCGTATTATCTTTGATGACAATTCCATATTTGCCGGTTTATAAAACAGTGAATTCCTAGGAATCGAATCAAATGCACAAGTAAAATCAACAAAGAAAGAATAAGTGTTTTTACCATTAAGTTTATTCAAATGAACAATATTCGTTAGATTGAAAACACTATCGACGGTAGAGTATTGTTTTCTAAACCCAGCTTGATATTTATTTAGAATATTATGTTCGTCTATCCAATAAGCTATACGATTCAAAAGTACGCTTTAGAAAAGACAATCCACGATAGTTAGATGGAATATTTGGAATAAGAATTGCAGTTTTAAAACTATCTTGTATAATTTCTTTAAGAAATATAATGTATAAAACGGAAAGTACCTCCTTTAAAAAGTTTACCAGAGCATATTTAAAAAATTCATAGCAGATACCATCCAGTCCAGGTGATTTAGTTTCCCTTAAATTTTTTACAACAGAGATAAGTTCACACAGTTCAAACGGAGAATCAAGAAATGCCTCTATGTTGTAAGGCATGCACCAATTAAATGTACTTATGTGATCTGAATTTTGTAAAATACTGGAAAAGTGTTGAAGAAAATCATCGGCACTTAGATCACCATGTTTGAGATATGAACGAGCCTTCAAATCATTAGGCAATTTCCACCACTCTTTGCTGCAACTTATATTATTCAATTTATTTAGATAAGAGTTATAATATTGATTTTTACTGTAACGACACACATGCAAGTATTTGTTTTTTGATGAAATATACTTTACTTAATTGGCACATGTATGTTTTTTTCTGTACTGTTTAAGATTTTTAAGCATTTTTCTACGAAAACGGGCACATTTCCAATTGAACCACTTTTGTTTAGGTTCAAAGCTGAATTTTGGTTTTGTTTTTACATTGGCATCATGAGTTTTTTTCTTAATTACAAGTACCAAAGTATCAACTGTGTTATTTTGTTCAAAAGATGGAGTACATGAATGCTGTTTAAGATTTTCTATATATCTTTCAGCATTATTCTTATTCCAATGTATTTTTTCTGGGCGTAAATCCGGACTCAATGTATTATTGTTGGTAAAAGGAAATTGCATTTTAATATCTATAGGCATATGATCTGAGTAGGGCTTACAATCAATTTTAAAATCCTTAAAAAAACATCAAGAAACTATGAGAACATATACAGCAATCAATTAAAGAATTACCTCTACTCCATAGAAACTTAAATCACCTTCAGCATCACCATCCATTCTGCCATTCACCACTATACCACCTATGCTTTCTATCACATCCATTAGTCTTTTTTTTTTTTTTTTTTGGCTATTTATCACTTTATCTTTAGAACATCTATTTTTGTTAACGTGTGGTAGTTCAGTTAAAAGATCTAAAGTATCTAATATATATTGTCCTTCTCCAATGCGAGCATTTAAGTCACCAACAATGCAAAAATTTGTAGGGCAGAGATCAGTTAAGAAGTTTTCAAAAGACTCAAAATCAGCATTCCAGCTTGTGCAGTTAAGATATCGTGGGATAAAGTAAAAAGGTCATTATTTAATCTAACAGTTAATACAACATTGCCATTAAATAGATTCAAGAATTTTAGATTAAATAATTTTGTTAATTCTTTTCTATAACCATACAAAAAAATTAACATATTATAATAACATAAATGGTAATTAGTAATTATAATTTTTTACACAAATGGTAATTATTTACATGAATGGAAATTAACATTAATTTCACTTATTTTATTAAAATTACTTCGAAAATAATTATTTTCAATTACTTTACCAATAACTAATTACGTGTAATATGTAATTGATATTTTAAATTTAGCATTTACTGTTAATGCCAATTATCAATTGCAATTGAATACGAACTCCCATTAATTAAAAAATGTAGTGGCGGCGCCCAGTTCTGGCCATAAAGGTTTTACTACAAATCTCTTGGCATTTCCGAATGGTGTAGTAGTATAAAATAATGTTTGCCCAACTTAACCTTCTTCCCTCTTATAATTTACAGTTATCTCTAAACATTTTATGAATAGGTTAAGAGCCCTCGTATAAAGAAATGTATAAAGTTGTTGCATTGTTGCCATATTGTATACACAATAGTTTTAGTACGCATTTACAACACTCTCTTGGTAAGTCAGAAGTTCTTGTGAATGGCTTTGCAATCGACTTGTGTCATGTAACATCACGGGCTTCATACATCCAACATAAGATATGTACATTTGTATCCAACAACGTATGCACTTGGAGAAAACGTATGTAGTAGATGTATGTCACACATTCTTTTACAACACTTTAACTACACAGCCCACCAAACCAGCATTCTCTGAAGTAATCATTATGAATGAAACGTTTCTATTTGTATGTAGAGCGGATGCTTGTTTCCAGGGTACCTGCAATACAACCATTTCTATCTCGTATTATTGTTGCTGTTGTTATTGTAGGGCTGGCTGTGGTTGTGTATGAAATAAACTTTAATGTGTCCATGTTGTGTCATGGAAATACTCGTACATTACATGAAAATATTCCTGTGAGCCATGATTATGGCACTTGGGTGTATAGAGGGCACCAATATTTCGTTACTATCAAACAACTGAGTAAAATAAATATAAAAGAGAGCTAGTACTTAGTATGGTTGAAAGTATAGAGGAGTATTAACTGGAAGAGTAAATATATTTTGCAAAATACACTTTTTCTTAAATGAATTATATGCATACAATTCTTAAATAGGCACAACACGTTCTTATTACTAGATTATGTTATTAAATCTAAGAATTTAACAAAAAAAATTTTAAGCATTTGGTCTTAATTATTAATTGACAAAACGAGGCCAGTTTAAATAGAGCTTTTGAAAAATAAAGTTGAATTTTTGTGCTTAAATCAATGGAGCATGTATAATGTAATAATTTTTAGGCACAACAACATGAATTTTAATAAAAACAAAAGAATTTTATGAGGCATATATTTTTTTACCAGGAAATTAAATAATACTATAATATTACGCCTTTTTAAAAAATTTTGTTTTCTCCTAAATTTTGTAAGTTCAAGTATTTTCTTACGACAGCTGTTGTCTTTATAGCTTTTGAGTGATCGTCAGATATAAACCGAAATTACAAACAATTTAAATCAGACTTCCGATCAATCTGGTGATATATTAAACTTTTTTCCTAACTATAAATTCAAAAAATAATTCCTTAAGAAAAGCACGTACAGGGGAGAGATGCTACTCTCTAGTGATTTTTTTTGGTTAGGACCAGCACTCAGGGGATGGCCCCTACAAATGCAATGCATTGTGATGGAACTAGGAAAATAGGTTATAGGAAGGAGGATAGATGGAGTAGTGTTTGTGAACATTCGACTTGAACTTATTCATGTTGAAAGTGAGATGGAAGACTTCAGCAGGAAGGTTGTTCCACATACGAACAGTGCGGCCAAAAAACGAATTTTCTCTGTAATGCGTTGTACGATTTACCGGCCAATCGACCACAAAAGGATGGGCTCTTGAGGAAAAACGTGTATTACGAACAAACACACGGGTTTCGGGATTCAGATCCCTAATTTCATCAGAACACATCCCATTGTAGTAACGATAAAACAGGCAAATACAACCCACATTGCGATGGTGCTCAAGGGAGTCAATCGAATTGGATACCTTACTGTCACCAATAAGAACCTTGGCCCTCTCCTGCATACGGTCCAGAAGCTCCAAAATATACTTTGAAGCACATGAGAGTTGTATTCCATTCGCGGTCGGATATAGGTGGTATAAATAGTAAGGAGATCAGAAAGAGTGAAGTATGTCTTACACCGTTTCAAAAAACCGAAGCACTTGAATGCTTCTTTCGACACCTTTAATATATGTTCTGTCCATCGGACATCACATTGTATCCTCATACCCAGAACATCAAGAGATTCTGTTTCCTCAATAATTATACCACCCATATATACAGATGAGGCACCTTGATCCGTCAAGCGTTTATGCGTCAGCACACAACATTGGGTCTTTCGGGCATTAAATTCGAACCTATTCGCACGACACCATTCTGAGATATTCTGAGATTATGTCTAGGTGTATCATTCATGTTCCGTCTCATAGCACGAACATCGGATACGCTTGGTCTATAATCAATTGAATACGAATGGCAAAGATTGCTGTCATCTGCAAAAGAATAGATAAGGTTGGAAGTTTGACTTAGAAAGCCATTTAGAAAAATAAGAAATATAGTAGGAGAAAGAACGGAGCCTTGCGGCACCCCTGCATGAATCTTGAACTCGTTTGACGAAACCCCATCTATAACAACTCGTATAGTGCGATCTCTGAGAAAGCTTAATATAAATCGAGAGAAATTATCACCGACACCAAATGCAACAAGTTTTGACAAGTGTGCAACATGCCAAACTCTGTCAAACGCCTTGGAAATATCTAAAGCAATTACCTTATTTTTGCCAAAATGGTGAATGGAACGGCACCATTTTTCTGATAACAGGGCCAGTAGGTCTCCAGTAGAGCAACCTCTACGAAAGCCATACTGGCGGTCGCTTAGTAGGTAATTTGACTCTAAAACTTTGACAAGATGGTGGTTTACCATACTCTCCATAACTTTGGAAAGTGCAGAACAAATTGCAATTGGGCGGTAATTTTCAGGGTTATTAGCCACTCCTTTTTTTGGAATTGGCGTTACATTAGCAACTTTCCAGCAGATGGGAAATTCCCCGGCATGGTATAAAGTGCTGAAAAGATTTGCTAAGGGACGAGCTAGCGTCGAAGAGCACTGCCTTAAGACCAGTGCAGGTATTCCATCCGGCCCAGGAGACTTGTTTATGTCGAGATCCGCAAGAACCCTTTTAACAGCTCGGATTGGTACATTTTAATGCGTTTGCGCATTTGTCTTTGGCATCATTTTATTTTCTTTCTTTATCATTACTACAGTGTGCTTCATCGTGAGGTTTGATTTTCAATATTATTTTTTTACAGATCACGCACTACTCATATCAAACTGCTTTGTCATTTTTGTTCAGTATCGTTTGGCAAGTCATCATGGAAAAACTCACACCATAACAGAGTCTCATAATTGTTCAGCTGTATTACGAAAATCAGCGTTCTGAGCAACCGAAAGAGCTAGCATTACACAAAAAAAAAAAAAAAAAAAAAAAAAAAAAAAAAAAACGTTATGGTGTGGTTTCTGGGCTGGTGTAATTAATGGTCCATATTTCTTCTAAAATGAAGAAAATCAGAATGTAACCTGCAATGTTAACCGTTATCGTACCATATTAACGGACTATGTGCCTTCTGAAATTCAAGTTCTTGTACCCGGTGAGCTCTGGTTTCAAAAAGATGGCGCTTCGAGACATACAGCAGGTGTAACAATGACCTCTTTGAGAAATCATTTTGTTGAGCACTTAATTTCACGTTTTGTTACGCTAAATTGGCCATCTAGATCATGCGATATCACACCTTTGGACTTTTTTCTCAGGGGAGTAAAGTCTGCGGTCTTCAGAAATAAGCCAGTAGCTATGCTCGAACAAGTTACCCAAAATTGGACCTTCCGAACGGACTACCTCAGACGAAGTCATGCCCAACATTTACATGATATAATTTTCAAACAGTTAATTCCATAAATTGTTCTTTTAAACGATAATAAAAATTTTAAGTTCACTTTTAAAGTGATGTGTTTTATTTTACATTACAAATCAAACCTCACGATGAATCACCCGATATTTATTTTATTAAAATTTTTCAATTAACTCTCTATTAAGTTTTTAGTTATTCGATCTTTTTGATTATAATTTATAAATTAAATAATTTTTTCAAGCTCGAGGTCTGTTTTATTCTTTAAATTCTTTATTTTTCAATATTTCGACATCCTTTGGATGTCATTTTCAGGAATAACGAGTCACAAAAATACACAACAATTATTTTGTAGGTCTATTATTACACTGGAAAAATTATTTAATTTATAAATTTTTCAATTAAAATTTTTTATTTTACATATTTTGACATTTCATTACTGTCATTCTGTGCCATCTTTATTTTTAATTGCCATTATTGCTTCATTTTTAAAAAAAATTTACGAAAGTGATAGAATGCATTTTCTCGTAGCTTTCGCAATGGAGAATAGCCCCCGAGTTATTTCGATCAATTAATGGGCAATAGCGAATGAAGAAACGGAAATGTCAAAAATTGCATTTTTAAACTATTTTAACCGGTTTTTATAAAAATAAATGATAAATTGGTTTTTGGTTTGAATTTTTACCAAAAGTAAATCATAATTTTTGCAAGTTGTTCTCTCCAACTATTATTATTTGTAGTTATTGTCTTAAAATTGTGTTTTTCGATTTTTCTTTTCGCCACCATCCCGAGTCAATTATATCGTGTTTGAGAGTCTATTAATTTTTTTACAGTACTTTTAGTTTTTAGCCGATTTCGGTTCATTATGGCTTAACATTTTGCAATCAAGAGGAATATACACATATTTGAAAACTATGGATTGTGTAACTAATGTAAAATCATAGATTTGATCCACAATAACGCGCTGAATTGAAATAATACTTTATCTGGATGACACCTGAAAGATAAATGCACATCGAAAGTCACAAGTGTACCGTTATCTCATAAATGTGAAGTGGTACATTTAAACGAAGCCTACATTTGCAATAAATAACCGACATCTAAAAGTTTTATATGAAATTATTAAAAAAAACTTTTACTTTGTAGACCTTTGTCAGTCAGTTGATCCATATATTTAAGCTTATTGAAGCCGGTTAGGGTTTTTTTTTTTAGAAATAAACCGGTTATCCGGTTTTTAGTTGAAGTTTATTCGGCTTTGAGCAGAGTCTTTAATTTTAAAGACATTTATAAGTACGACTCTTCATTGAAACATATCTAATTATATTACGTATGTACATATTTGCTGTATACCACCTACCATTTATTCACTTTTGTGTCATTTTCATGTACTGCATAAGTCATTTGGGAAATTTGTACGATCCTAGCGAGAACATCATCATCAAAAAATAGTAACAACAATAGCTACGTAACCAATGATGCCAACAAAGCCCATTTCGGGTTAGATTAAGGCCTTTTTTTTAAGAAGAAATGTTTAGCCCTAAAATAATAAAAGTGCGAGTTTAGACGTTCAAAGAAGTTCAAAAAACGTGCAAATGGAAAAATATTGAAGGAACGGACAAATTTTGGATCGAGGTTCATAATTTTGAAAATCCAATATAATGTTCAGGAATTATATTTGGCATACAGACTTATAAACGCAATCCTGTCGGATTTTTTCACCTTCATCGCCAAATAGTATATCGAAAATCGCCAAAACTCACCAACATTTTATTTTTTAAGCGTGAATTCTTAAGTGAAATTAAGGCAGAATATGGTAATTTTTTTCGATTTTGATCGAAAGATAATGTAACGTTCGATAGTTAATTAGACTTCCAGAAAATAACCAATATCCAATATTTAAATTCAACTCAGTTTTTAAAATAATTTTATTGCATGAATTATTTTTCTGTATAAATTCAGAGCAAAAAGTATACAAAACTGCGACTTTTTTTTCGCTCTGCACGCCATATTGAAAAATACTCTTGATACCAGTTTACAGAACCGGACATCAATGAAATTATTTTTAAAAACTGATTTACTTTCGATATGAATTCAGGTAATTCGCTTACTACCCAGTATACTTTAGTATTGTTAAAATTTTGAAAATTCAACTTCATATGTAATCGAAAACGATTCCAAAATATATTAAAAAACAGAACCGGACATCAATGAAATTATTTTTAAAAACTGATTTACTTTCGATATGAATTCAGGTATTTCGCTTACTACCCAGTATACTTTAGTATTGTTAAAATTTTGAAAATTCAACTTCATATGTAATCGAAAACGATTCCAAAATATATTAAAAATTTACTAGTTTTTCCGTAAACAGCCAATAATTAATATGAAAATGATATTTACTTGAAATCTTGCATACTGTGTGTATGTTTTAATACTTGAACAAATGATATCTTATTATTAGGAAAATGTCTGAAAATCTAAGAAAGCTTAAACGTTATTTCTAATATCTATAGCAACAAGGTTATTATCTGGTAATAGTTTCAAATTATCATTTAAAACATTCGCCTGGGTATGTCGTTTTTAAATTATTTTTTTTTTCATATACATTTTTTATTAATAAGATTTTTCTATGACGTGCTAAATAAGACATGCAACTTTCTTTAATATCGCCAAAACAATCGCCATGTCGGCATACACAAAATTTTATCATCAAATAGGTTTATAAATCGCCATGTTTGGCGAAAAATCGCTGCATGTCGGACACTTTTTGCACCACAATTTCGAGCTTCTCAATGATCAATCGTTTGCTGACTTATACGCCCAGAGAAAAACTATGTTTAAATATGGTCACCTCCAACAAAACTATTTTTAAAGAAAATTGTAAACATATTATTGTTAAATTTAACCATATTATTATCACCGACACCCATGTTATGGTTAAATGTGTCCTCCATCAAGAAGGCATAACCATATTATTGTTGCCTCCAAACATGTTTTGGTCAATAATAACTAAAAACACTTATAATAGCAATGCATGTTGCTCTTGGAGAAGAGGAAAATACTATTGCTAATTTAAAAACAAATTATTGTCATATTTAACCATAACATGTTTAGAGGATGTGGCTTATTGATGGAGGTTACATTTAACCATAATATTGTTGACGGTGATAGTAATATTGTTAAATTTAAACATAATATGTTTTAAATTTTGTGTAAAAATAGTTTTGTTGGAGGTGACCATATTAAAACATGTTTTTTCTCTACGTGTAAGCAAAGACCTGAGATTTGACGTACGCCCTCAAAAAGTAGTCCATTTCCGGAGATAATTCAGTCATCAAACTTTTGACTCAACGGCTTGATGGAACCCTTTCCCCTCTAAATGATTTCAAATGACTTGAGGAACAAAAAAAATCACGAGTCCTTTTCACGGTAATGTTGGCACCGGTTTCGGATTTAAGGCAAATGGGATGATGACGCCTTCGGCTTGTAACAAGACAGTTAATTTTTTCGGGATGAAGTGAAGTCTCATGAGTATTGTGATCTGTCAAAAAACGACAATTCTGCTTGTTTACGTTACCGTTAAGCCAGAAATGAGTATAATCGCAGAAGATGAATTGACAATAAAAATCTGATTTAACTTCCAGTGTATTTTCAGCTCATTCACTGAACACTCGACGCGATTCATTGTCCGCTGGCTTTAATTCTTGCACCAGTTGGATCTTATATGGATGTAGGCCAAGATATATCCTTAAAATTTTCCAAGTCGTGGAAGAGCAGAGACCAAGTTGCTGAGAACGGCGTCGGATCGATAAATACGAATCCTCTGGTACACTCACGTCTACAGCGGCGTGAGTCTGGATTCTTCCATACGCTCAGTGCTGGCTCGATTTGGATAAATATAATCCAAAAGAGTAAATGTGATCACAAATCGTATACTTAAAAAAAAAGTTAAACACAGTATGATAAATAATTTAACAGGTTTTCCTATCGAAAGTTCTCTACGTCTTTTTTGCGCTTCTTTGAAAAAATTGCATGATGATGCACTAAAATCGTAATGTTTTCAATTTATGGCTTATTCTTCCAATAGTTGGCATCATTGTTCGTACCAGAAGCAATGGTTACATAGTTGTGTAAAAACTGAAAGTACATATCGGCTTAAAGGAATTTCCTATGGCAACAATAATACACTGCCAACATAATGTAATAAAACAATATTGTTATACTATAAATAGAATTACTCACACATATACAACATGCACAAATACATATACAAATAGATTTGGACATACATGTAACTTAATGCAAAATTTTTCAATTGTACGAGCATCCATATTCAGTGCTGCCATAATTTTTTGATGAGAATAACCCAAAACTTAAAAAAAAAATATGCTATATATTTTAAAAAAAATATTATGCTAAAAATCTGCTGAATTTTTATTACAAAAATATGCTAAAAATCTGCTAAATAAAAAGGAATTTTAGTTTATATATAATAAATAAATTTATTTTTTTAAAAAAATGTGCTTTAAAAATCGGTTTTTTCAAAACGTAAAAATATGCTAAAAAAATCTGCTTTTGGACAAGGAGGATGGATATATGTTAAAAAGCAGTTAGCATATTTAAAAAAAAAGAATTTCCAATTCCCCAACTCAATCTGCTAAATCTAGCAGAAAATATGCTAAAATGGTAACACTGTCCATATTTCCTTAAAATGTTTGTTACTATTTAACTTCAAGCAAATGTATTGAAATCATATAAATATTTATTGTTTTAAATAAATACTGAGTATGTATTGGTAACTTTTAAATGAAGAAGGGCTTAACTACAAAACTTTATCAAACGAAATATATTTTATGTCAAATATTTTGGCTTTTAATTAAATACTTCTTTGAAATTTCTACAAGTGATTTGGAATAATTTGAATTAAATATAATTACACTCCCCCAGTATTAAAATGAGAAAACATATGTGTTTTGGACATGGTGAAAGAAGTGCAACCCAAGTATTTAGTTGTTCTTGTTTGACTTAATCACTGTCGTGTACAAGAACACACAATTATAGTACTAAGTGCTTATATATCGTTTAATATACAGATGTAATCAAAAATGTAGCAGATAAAATAATGTTTTCTGGAAAATATTTTGTGACAAATATTTTTTTGTCTGGTTTATTGAATCGTCATACATAAAATAAAAGCTAACAATAATAATTCACATTTATTCTAATTGTTTATTTTATGTCCTGCCAGTGCCTGATGAAAATTTTTCGCATCACGAATTCTGTTGACATATGTAAGTTCTTACTGCTCTTCTAATAGGATGCGTCCTCTTCTTCTTAAGCGAATGTGGCCGTCATCCTTTAAAATATTTTGATCTAGTATATTTGGGTTCAATTCCACCTTTATAAATGAGGAGTTCCACAACAAAATGCAGCAATTCCACTTTTCCAAATTTTTTTTATAAATAACTTAATAACTAACTGCCAGACAAACTAATTTATTTATGAATTGTTCTTCTGCTAATAAGCTCTTTTACCACAACAAGTCTTAAAATGAGTCATCGATTTAAATATTATTATCTTTTTTTCATTTATCCAAAAAATTGTTTAGTGCAATTGTTGCGTTTTGTTATACATATCCTCATATATTCTCCTGCATATTTCGTCATCATAGATTTTACTAATGCCATATTGAGATTCTTGTAAATATTTGAGTTTTTAACATACCGCGGGCGGTTGCGGTTATTCGAAGGTGTTTATTTTAACGTTTTTTAATTTTTGATATGAGAGGCTGAGTCAGTACCCCATAACTGAAAACCGTACCACTAGATTAGCTTTAATTTAAGCAGTTCTTCCAATAAACCAATTTATTTGAAGTGCTTTTAGTAAAATGTTTGCCAATTTTGCCTTTATATGTCATTTCCACGTTCCGATCTAGATGTATACTGAGGTTTTGTACATTCGAGTTTTTAGGTATTATTTGATTCCCGACGCTAAGGGAATGTTATATGTAAAAATGTCGGCTCATTGAATTTTATCTCCCATTGTTTTAACCACATTTCTAATTGAAATATATGATTTTACAAGTAACGAGATGCTTCATGACGGTTTTCGTGTACTCTTAGGATCATCAGCAAATGTTGAAATTTGGGTGTAGTTGTTTGCTGGCATGTCCGAAATACATATTAGGTATAATAGAGGGCCCAGAATGCGGCGTTGTGGAATTCCAGCGTCAATTGGCTCAAATCACCTTCTTAAGTAATTAATTTTCTTTCGACTAAGTTACTTTCTAACAGCTTGTGTGTATATAAACTAGTAAATTTAGCTTCAATTTATTCAATAAGTCTTTATGTCAGATACTATCAAAAGCTTGAGAAACATCGATGAAGAGCGCAGAACGATATTATCTTTCGTTAGCTTTTTTAGCGACGTTTTTTAGTCTACGCGTTAGGGGTTTAGTTTGATACTAACAGTTTCTCAAATAGCTTTTATATATATGAAAATGAGCTAATAGCCCTATATGACTCAAATTTTGTGTGATCCTTTCCTGACTTTGGTAGCATGGCTACTAAGGAAACCTTCCATTTTAGAGGACAGCATTCAAGGAGTAAAACAGCATTTAAAATAAATGGAATAATCTTCTTTATAATGCGAGGTAGCTCCAAAAGCATTTCGTTACCGATGCATCAATACCAGGGGCCTTCTTAGGGTTTAAATCACAAATAGCTTTTTCGATATCTCGTATTTCATATCTTAGGGAAATAGCTAATAGTAACTTAATCAGGTTGTAACTCGACTACTAAATCGTGATATATATTGGGGGTTAATACGTTTGCCAAACGTTTAGCCAACTGATTCCCTTTTTCTATATCATTTCTCGAACAGCTAGTGAAGCCAAGTGTAGTGTAGACATGTAAGAAAGATGGAAAGATTCCTTACTTCTGTTGAATTGTAGGGATCTTTGTTCAATTGCACTTTTCTTAGTTACACAGAAAAATATTACGACCAATCAGTTATCATATTTAATACCATATTCATCAATACAATTAATTTTTTAATTGAAATGGCACCAGCAACAAAATTTGTAAATATAAGATATACTTTTGTTAATCCAAATGGTTAATATTCAACAAATATTTTAAAGAACGAGTTTGTAATACTGAATTAAATATTTGTTAGCAATCAAATATTGTGTTTTAATACAAGCTAATTTTTTTATGTAAAGATAAAAAAAATTGCAAAACACTTATTACAGATTTGGAACGACATTCACTTGGAAGTTCTGACATATGCATACACTAAAATCAACAAGAATTTGAAAACTAGAATGAAGAAAAACGTGTTGAAATCTCTTAACGAATCATAAAATGAATTTTAATATTGCTTACCCCAAAGATGAATCCTCAATATGAGTTTTCAATAATCGTTTGTTGCTTTAGTTTTTAATCCGAAAAATATTGAATTTTTTCATATTTTATTTGGATTTTTTTGACACAAAATTTTTCTTCAACTAAAACAAATTGTTAATATGACAATTTACAAATAATTTAATTAAAAAATTTGTAATAATATTAGAAAAGCTTTTAAAATATTTTTTTATAACTTTATAACTGTTGCTAACTTAAGCTATTTTTTTCTACATATATACAATACAATAAATACAATAAACTGAGTCACATATATCGCTCATTTGCTGCAACGTCGTCATAACTCAACAATTAAATTTTGGAGTAAGTGATGCAGAATTGTTTGCTGTGTTTTTCTTTATATTGTGTATAAGATTCATCTTTATATCGTTTATACTTTCTTCGCTTGAAGAGAATATGTTATTTATTTTTATAAGTGGTGAGAGCAAATCCAAAACTTAAAACACGTTTATTTCAAAAATGTTTTTTTTTGAGTTATGACAACGTTGCAGCAAATGGGCGATAAAGAGTTGAGTATTTATCTTTATATTGTGTACATATGTATATGTATAGTAGTACTACTTGTTACTCGAAAGGAGAGCATCTTAATATTTTTGTAAGTGTAAGTTTTTATATATTCATACATTCAGATATAGAATGTTGCATATAAAACTATATTTTCTTGGTTGATACTCGTAGCGTACTTTCTCATTACTCCTCGTATACAGTGTAATTTGGTTTCATCTCTTCTTGCTCGAGTCCCCAGTGTGTTGTATAATGTTCTAATGGGAAATAAGACTGTGTGATAAGTTTTGGGGATCCGAAAATTGTCTTTTTTACTCTTAATTCCCGTTGAGTTATATGAATATTTTTGTACGGTGTGAGTGTGTATTCCTTGATTATATGAGTATGTATAAAAGCGAGATGAGTGTGTTTGAATGAGTTAAATGTAATTTGGTACATGATTTTGCCATAAAGAATAAAAAGTGGGTCAACATCTGTTAAAATGTAAAAAAAATAAAATATAAAAATAAATTCAAATAAAGTAAATGTTGAAAATAAAATACAAAATTAAACTTAAAGTGTTAATAAATTGTAAAAATTAAAAATGTTATTTACAACTTTGATTCGTTGCATTTTATTTTTTACACATTGCAATAATATTGGAATATCCTTTATAGTAAATACATTTTAGCACATGTAATAGGAGTAGATTTTGTAGTTTGTAAATTTAGTAGACCCTAAAACCAAAATATTTTCGAAATTTAGGAGTACAGAATTACTTTTAACAAAAGAGATTTATTTTGTATACAATCCCAGCAAAAGTTTTACTTACCTGGTAAGTAAGTCATTAATGTTGGAGAAAAATAAGCACTACCTATTTTTAGGTTGAATAACTACTTATTTTTCATCGAATCAAGAAATATCTAGTTATTATTTAATTACCAGTAAGTTGAATTGTAAGTTCTTACAATGTACAGAGGCACTGACATAGTTACAGATTTAATTCTATTATTTTATCATACCTAAATTGATTAAAATAAATTCTTCGAATATTTTTGATTAAGGCCAATTATAAAATTAAAGAATTGGCTAAAACAATATTACTTAATACCTTTTTTTGCACAAAAAAAAACCTTGGTTGAACAAATGATTTTGTTAAAGGTGGTTTGTTTTTGTTATTTTTTTTTTTAATCACGCAATTTGTGTTGATTGTAGCGGCCTGTTTTTGCACATTGCCACTTTACTACCAAAAAACGCTGTTTGTCTCTTTCATCGAAGGCTGCCCTATCAACTGATATGGACCTTTTTCACACGTCACTTTTTACATATCTGTGTGTTATCTGTGCCGAAAGTGTTTCAGTTTTGTTTTGTTTTTATTTCTGCTTTCAATAAAACAGTAACTGTTGCCTTAAATAAGTTATTTTTCGTTTAAATTCTTATATAATCTACAATACCAAGCCATTTTTCATTAGTCTAATGCAAAATTTTAATCAAATAGCAATTTGTTAAGCAGAAAAAGTACCTTTGTTTAACTTGTTTAGTTTTTTTTTTCTTATATGACTTTTAGCCCATTTGGTACCTCTGTGCGCGATTGTGTACAGCTACAATTTAAGTTTTTATGTTTTTAACTTAAAATAAACATTTATTTTATTAAAATAATATAAAAAATGGCTATATTTAAATAAAAAGAACCACAAAATGCACCTAAACTTGTACAAAATTATTGTTTTGAGATAACTACAGACATTTATATATTTTATCTATAATTGTATAGATTATTTCTTTATTTTATTATCATTATCAATTTTCAATTTTTATTTACAAAAGTTCGAAAAAAACAGGGAGTAATGAAAAAACATGCCATAGTGGCGCAAACGTTAGAACGCAAAGAATTCTGATGATGGGAATGTGGTTATTCTCGAAACATGTTAATTCGACCCGAGTTCAATCCCGTGTTCAGTCAAAAATTATCAAAAAAATCTTAATTCATTTCATGTGGTAAATTCCTTCCTTCAATAAAAATAATTTAATGAAAATTAAATTTGATGAATTAAGCCTAATAAAAATGTCAAAAATTTCAACTATAAAATTTTTCTTTATTTTGTACTACTGTATATTGGCTGCGACATTAATATGAATTCTTGCTGTTTATAGATTTTATTATTTGTAAAAAAAAAAAAAAAAAAAAAAATAGCCAAGTAGTTATATCAAACAAAATAAGAAAGCAAAATTTTTTGTAGCATTATAAGTATCGTTGCGTCCTAAAAATACAGTAACTATAACAATTTCAACAATAGTCAGATGTAGACGTTCTTTCTCATACGTATGTATGTATATAAGTATGTATATCAAATATAAAAGGCAACAATAACAATTTTTCGTATGCTCCTTTTCTCATATGTACTTATAAGCATAAATACATAGTAACGTGTGTATGTATGGGCGGATGTTTGTCATCCTTGGGGAGTAACCTTGGTGCGAATAAAAAATTACACATTGCTGTACAAGCGAACATTTTTTCGTTGCTGTTGTTGTTATTGCTTTTCCTTTTTTTTTGCTAAGAAAGCGAGCGTTTCCCATACATTTTAAGCTTTATTTCATAGCAACAAACATTACAACAATAACACAGAAACACACACATATTAACTCGCTCAGGAAAATTTTAAAGAGAAGGGAGAAGCAAAAGAAAGTCAAGGTGGCTGAAAAATAAGAGTAACAGAAAATATGAATGAATATTGTGTTCATTCAAAATAATCTGCAACAACAAAGAGATGCTAAGGAAAGAAGTACAATCACGGCTGCCAGATTTGGCGATTTATTTGAAGATTTTTTTATATGATATATTTTGTACTAATTTACAAAAGTTTTTAGAATTATTTGTTTTATTTAACAACTTCTTAGATACTATCGTTAATTTGGTTGACACTAAGACCCATACAGACCAAGTTGGTAGGCGAGAGAGGAAAAAAGTAAGGTGTGTTACGCACACAGCGGCGTCTGACTGGAAAGAATGTCCACATTGTGAATTGAGTATACCTGTCCCGTTTAAGCAGTTCATCACTTGAAATTCTTGCAATAGATCCATTTTTCAACCATTTTGTTAAAGCATTGAAACGGGATTTCTGATGAGTAAAGTCGGTGTTCGATATCTCTGAGTACATGTGGCACCCAATTGTCGTACTTTTTATGAATGATTAAGGATATTATTTAAGTCACGTCTCTAATTCTAGATTCTTAAACTTTTGTAGAAAATTCGGATATATGATATGATACAAAATACAAGGCAAGAATTGACTTATGTATTACAAAAATGTTTTTCAAACCGTTTCCTATTTTGGATTTTTAAAAACCTGCATTTTTCATATTTGAAAAACGCTTGTCGCTCTTATTTAAGTTGGTCTGTAAAAGGAGCTAAAACCTGCATTTAAAGTCAATAGCAGTGAGAATACCGGTTTTATTTTTAACGATTTTTTGAGGCAAGAAATACATATATATGTATGATACATATTATGTATGATTTTTTATTTCAAATGAAACAAACGGAAAATACATTTTTATATTAATTCGAATGTGTATTCTTAGTCAAATTACAATTTTAAAAGCTTTTATACTTTTAATAGTCTTATTCCTTCAATATTTTCCAAAATTGTGATAGTGCATAGAAAATATCCCTGAAAAATATTGAAGGAATAATGCCCGTCATTTCTACAAAAAGAAATCAAGCTGTGTATAGAAATCTATGGTGTAAGTGCTGCCATATTTTAAAAGAAAACTTAAGGTAAAAACACGAAGGCAGATACAGGTTGAAATAGGTAAAGATACCTGTTAGGTACGAACACGACCAGCCATCTTTTTGTAGAGTTTTTTAAATTGTAATTTGATTTAGAATACACATTTGAATTAACAAAAAATTTTATAATGAAAATGAAACTCAACATGAGAACTAAAATTCCCAGATTCTACAAATGGAAAAAGCTAAAAATTTAACAAAAGTCGATAAGTCGGTTTGACGATTTGCTTTGCAATATTTGCCGATTTTCGACACATTTTATCTGGCAGCTATGAGTACAATTCGCATCTGTGGATATGAGTATAAATAGTAAAGTAGAATTGGGAAAAGGAACTGACGGGTATGATGTTGGTTGGGTGTTTCAACTTTTTACAGTTAAAACATCTTGAGACAAAAACCAACACACAAACACTCGAATATTAATATGTATTAGTTAAAGCGTAAGTGTTTTTACCAGTATGTAAACGAAAGTGTGTGTTTGCTTTAAAAATATTATTATTACTGATACTGGTACTGCCTGCCATCCAGAGGTATTATTCTGCAGTCATTGAAGTTGCTCATTTTTCCATTATTAATCCCGGGGGTATTGAACATGAGACAAAAGTAAAGTTTATCATATTTTGCGTATGTGACACCTTTTTTGACGTGCTACAGTAACAACAACAACAGCGGTATCAGGAAATACACGAGGTAAGAACAGTAATAACGACAACAACAATGGGCATATTAAATACATACACATTTATACAAATTTTTACATGTGCCGGTTTGTCCACATCGGATGTAGAGGAAGGTGTTGGTTAGTACATATATGATTGTCGTTGTAGTTGTTATAAATTGTTAAGGTAAAAGAACAAGAACAATATAAAGTTTATACATTTATTGGGGCACCTTTGGGAGTAGGTTCAGTTAATGCTTTTTCTTGTCGTTATGTTTTTATACACCCTACATCACACTGTGGTACAGTATAACTAATTATAACTTATGTAAAGCATTTGAGAAAATTTGTTTCGATTTTATAAATATAAATCTTCTTACTCTTCCTTATTGGAAGCATAATGCCTCAAAAATGTTATTTAAGATTCTTCTGCATGGTACCACTTGGTTGGTCATCTCAATTAAAATTTTGCATTTTATCTGGGCCTTTCATTCTCAAGATTTAGTTAAGATATTGTTACAGTGGAGGTATTTTTTAGGAATCGGAAACACGAAAATAAAAGAAAGAAATCATCAAACTCTGACCCATGGTATGGATAAATATTATCCCCCAACTAATTTATCGGCCTCTTCGCCATCAGCCAGTGAGCCTCATTCTATTACAGATCTGTAATTTTTTATACGCTCCGGTTGGCTATTTGGTTAGGGATTATTAACTACAACGGGCTAAAGGTTTGTGTTACTAACTCAAAGTGAATTTTGTAGCTTAAGTTAAAGTGTATTATTTATACGAGTGTTTGTTCAGTGGTCGAAATTCGATCATAATTATTTATGATAATAAAAAGGAAACATGCATATAAGTATAAATGAATTAACATATTGCGATCATTTGTGTTTTCCGTCTAAGTGGATCGATTTGGCGAGGAACCAACCTCCGGTCCAAATTTTATATTCCACTTAAGTCCGTGAATGTTTAAAGCCATTTTGTAAGTTCAATACTATAAGAAAATCAGAAAGTACCAATTGAAAACAAAAAAAAATAGTACCAAAGTCTCCTCTTATAGTTTCTCAATCACTCTGCACGCTGCATGTTGAATTTTATGTTTCTTGGTTCAGTATTAATCAAATTTAAAAAAGTACCGTTTATAGGACGAAAAAGTACTAAAAAGATCCCTTTTACTGATTTTCATTCACTCAGGACTCTGCATGTTTAATTTTATGTTTCTAGGTCCAATATAAACAAAAATTATAAAAGTACCCGTTGTAGAACGCAAGAGTACCAAGAAGCTCCCCCTTACAGATTCTTACTCACTTAGGACCATGTACATATGTTTAATTTTATGTTTCTTGATACAATAAATTTAAAATTCAAAAAGTACCAGTTGCGGAACAAAAAAAAATAGCATTTTTAATCTTATAGGTTTTCATTCACTCTGCACCTACAATTTTATGTTTCTGAGTTCAATATTATAGAGAATTCAATAGCTACCATATCCAGCACGGAAAAGTAATAGAAAAATATAATTATCCACATATCCCTATTTTGATTCTTTGTATTTGCCCATTGAAGTATCAAAAATTTCAAAATTGTAGTGGGAGCGCATAAATTAATATGTATATGTCAATGAATTGAGAAAATGTTTTGTAAAAAAAGTACCAAAAATAGGTATGATTTTCGCCCCTCAAATCTTCGACTTTCGAAAAAATACCAAACTTATATTTGTATTTTTTGAACTGTTACGAATTTTGTATAATTCTTATTTCAGTGTTTATTGGTTTAAAGGGTAGATGGGCTAGCAAAAAAGTTCCGAAATACAGGTTATACCCACTTACTTCCTTAAAGGGCCGAATTAAAAAGAAGTACCTGAAACCTGTCTGCTTCTTTTTCTAAAACACAACGATAAGTATTAATTTTTTTTTAAATCATTTAGCTTTGGAGATATGAGGTTACCGAATTTACCCCCTTAGATTTAAATAATAATATATATTGTGCACTTCTGTAAATAAATACCTTCCAAATGGTGTATTTTTTGTTCAAATCGGTTGACAAACAGAGGAGGAAAGTGTTCTGAACTGTTTTGCCTTTGCCGATTTATATATATAGATATAACTAAAGTTTTCTACGAGGTTAAATTTTTGCGGGAGCTTCTGAAAAAAAATATTTTTGTGATGTTAGGGAGTTTTATTTCAGGAAATTTCGGAAATTTTTTTATGAAAATTTTTATTAAGTAGAATTTAAGGGAAATTTTTTGTTTTATTCATAAATTGTATTACTCAATAAATATTTGATTGATTCTGCGTGGCGTTTGCTAGTTTAAGCTGCTTTTAACAATTAATAATTTTACGACGATTTTTTTTTAGAAATAAAGTTCAGTTTAGGCCAAAAAAATTGTTTTAAAGAAAGCACTTGCGTACTAATGTTAACGTCCACTCGGATACCCATGAAGTTCATTGTGAATCCCTTTCTAGTAAGGAAAAAGAAGAAAGAAATGATAGGATGAAATAAAAAGTGAAAAATAAAATAGATGTTCTAATATTGGCGCTAGTGCCATGCATATTGCCTATCCGTTAGCCATCCTGTTTCCATGATAAAACTGATGATGTCATCTAGTTCACATTTGAGGCATCCCTAAGATCATTGTAGAGATAGCCTCCTAGATATCTAGCTCTATGTACCATTAACCTTGGAGGATCTGCATTTAATTAAAGATATATCAATACATTTTATTCAACGTTTACTTAATACCAATAATACGTTTACCAATGTCCTGCTATAACACTTATTCTTATGCTTAGGCTGCTCCTGGGAATGGTCAGGAGCAGCCCGGAGTTGACTGCGGCCTTCTTAGCCCACAATGCCTTATATATCTGGCAGTCAGTCCTACCATTGCACGCCCTTTCTGCCCTTTCCAACATATACAACAAGACTTCTCTAACTGAAAGATCTAGTGGCAAGCTTTTACGTGTGAGCTTTTGGGCAATTTCATTGCCCTCGATATAGCAATATTTATACAGCATTGTGTGTAACTTACCACCATTTTACACGTCAAGAGGTCTTTTAAAGTGTCGAACTATCTTAGATTTGACAAAATGTCCTTCAGAGCATTGGCTATGGACGTAGAAAGTAACCATTCTAATCACCAATTCTGTAGCTCCTCTAAAAACATCCAAAATATCGGCCTAGAATACACAATTCATCTGGAAGACTGTATGACGCACGGATGTCCTTATATACTAGATGGACATCTGAACCTGTGCCAATCTCCATCTTACCCCATATGTAAAGAACATGCCTCATACCGCCAGATAGGTCAAGATCAAGAATCCCTATGCGGAATAACTAACGGAATTGACATCAACAAATCTGTCATGGGTACTACATAATTTGACAGCGCCGTGGCTAACCTGGACTGCCCATGACAAGCTACTTCCTCCAGAATTCCTGTGTTAAAAGTAAAATTGAGTTTGCCTCATGTTAAAGTGTATTTCACATTTTTTGTGGAACTGTCAAGAAATCGTTTACACCAAGACTTTATAAAAACTCAATAATGATACGTACGAACCACATAAACGATTAGGGGCCAAATTACGGCATTCGATATTAATCGAAAATACTATTCAATTTGATTTCAGGAGTAGCCTCTATATGGTATCTATTAAATATAAACCAGTCTTTATAAAAGATGATCTCACAGTATTACAATTCGTTGCCTAAATCAAATAAAATGTTATGATTTTTTTAGAATTATTATTAGGCGTATTAAAGATGTAAATTACACATGACTTCATATGCTATACAGTTTTATGATGTTTAATTTAAATTTTTTTAACAACTCTAGTTTTCGCAATACAGTGTTAACTATATCAAAAATAAAAGATTTACCGGGTAGACATTAGCATTACTATTCAGTAAAATCCAAAAATAATCCAAAATTCGAAAATAAAATTATCTTTAAGACGTGTAAAGATTATTTCTGAATCTTCAGGGTAGTTTCAGAGATATCGTAAAAGTTTGACAAAAAATATGAAAAATTATAAACATTTTTAACAATAATTAGTATTGTGGTTATTTCATTGAACTGTTAATGGTTTTTAATCCAAATTTAGATATTTTTAATTAGGCTTAAGTTCATTGAATTTAATTTTCATTAAATTATTTTTATAAAGACAGGAATTTTACAACATGAAATTAATTAAAATTTTTTTTTTTTTTATTGATAATTTTTCATTCTTGACTGCGCTGGGATTTGAACCCAGGCGTTCACGGACAGGTTGCCCAGACTAGTTTCGATTGTAACCACACAATCTCGTCAGTGGGGTTTGCCGTTTTACTCACTCGGCTATTGAGGCCGGGCGACGTCAATAGTCAAACATCAATCCTTAAACCAAATGGTATTTCACCTTGGTAGATCGAAATTTGCTTTTTGAATGAATGATTATCTATTTTAATTGATTTACATGTTCTTCCTAACTTCTGTTTTTTTCGTACCTTTTGTCAAGAATTCTTCTTGAAATCCAAAGTACATTTTTTTTTGTTTTTCATGTTTTTTGTCTTTCTTTTTTCTTGTTGACCTTTTTCAGCACAACCTGAAGGACAAATGTAAACATAGCTCGTGCCTTAGCTGATAACAATACTAGTATTGTGGTTATTTTGTTGAACTGTTAATGGTTTTTAATCCAAATTTAGATATTTTTTAATTAGGCTTAAGTTCATTGAATTTAATTTTCATTAAATTATTTTTATAAAGACAGGAATTTTACAACATGAAATTAATTAAAATTTTTTTTTTTTTTATTGATAATTTTTCATTCTTGACTGCGCTGGGATTTGAACCCAGGCGTTCACGGACAGGTTGCCCAGACTAGTTTCGATTGTAACCACACAATCTCGTCAGTGGGGTTTGCCGTTTTACTCACTCGGCTATTGAAGCCGGATGACGTCAATAGTCAAACATCAATCCTTAAACCAAATGGTATTTCACCTTGGTAGATCGAAATTTGCTTTTTGAATGAATGATTATCTATTTTAATTGATTTACATGTTCTTCCTAACTTCTGTTTTTTTTTCGTACTTTTTGTCAAGAATTCTTCTTGAAGTCCAAAGTACATTTTTGTTTTTTGATGTTTTCGTCTTTCTTTTTTCTTGTTGACCTTTTTCAGCACAACTTGAAGGACAAATGTAAGCATAGCTCGTGCCTTAGCTGTTAACAATAATTAATATTGTGGTTCATAAATGATTTTTTTTTTATCCAATATTTCGCTATCTCAATGGATAGTTTCTTCAGGGATTCAAATATTTGGTTTTTTTCTTTTATACAATTTTAAACAAATTCTTAACACAAAATTTCGGTAAAACAACAAAATTGTCAATGTTGAAAAGTAATAAAAATTATACACAGGAAACAAAAATTATTCTATTACATTTTCATAAACTTATTTAATTTCCTATCTTATTCTTATAAATTAACTGTCTGAAATTATGAGCTACATTGTCTGTATCTGTTTTAAAACTGATTCTTTGTTTTATTGGTGTATTGATACTTTGTAGCATTTCTAAAATGAAGCTTCGTTTGTAGTTTGTTTCTGTATTTAAAACTGTTGTATTTTAGAAATCTGGTGCATGATTGAAATTGGCACAATGTGATGACAAAGCAGTTTTTTGAGAAGATGTATTTTATTTTTGGCAGTTGTAATTTTTATTGATATCTAAGTCATATGTGGGCTGTTCTGGCTGAATTTGAATTGCAGACTATTCCGGACTATACGTGATGTAAATCGGTCCCTACACATCTGGTGTCGTCAGAAAACACATTTTAACATACACACGAACGGATAGACGGACATCGTTAAACTAACTGCGGAGCGTATAAGGATCCAGAATTTATATCTGTTTTTAAGGGTCTAGATCAATGTTGTAAGAATAACAAACTGAGTGACAAACTTATATAAATAAAAAAACAACCTTTTCCACACGTGGGGAAGATTATAAATAATACAATTTGTTTTTTTGTTAGTTTAACTGAATTTTTAACTGTCAAGAAAAATCAAGCTTTTTAATGTCAAGCTTTTTGCCGTTTTCGATCTGGCAAGCACGGCGACCAGATTTGACGATTTATCGTTATTTTGACGATTTTGGGGTCCAAAAATGGCCTATTGACGCTCCGACGATTTATAACCTAAATTTGACGATTTTTTCAATTTCAAATTTTGTATTCATTTACAAACGTTTTTATTTTTTTTTTTTTTTTTTTTTGGCAACTTATTGGATACTTTTGTTTATTTGGTTGACAGGTTTTGTCCCGTGTAAGCACTTTATTATATAAATATATTAAGGGGTACCATTTTTTTTTAATAGCAAAATTTCTGATGAGCAAAGTAATCTATGCTGGGATTTACATATCAACGACGTGAAGAACAAAATGGCTCCGGCCATTGGTATATTATATAAATTTAGAAATAAGCTAAGTGAAAAACCAAATTAATGATTTATACTGGTCTGATACAATCACATCTCAATTACTTGACTAGTTAGTGTCTATGCATGTTATAAAAATAATATAGTTCAAAAATCACTACAATTTTTGCAAAATAAGGCATTACAAATTGTATACAATTTACCAAGAACTTTTTCAACAGTTTCATTATACAAAAATGTAAGCAAAACTGTGTTACCCGTTTACGGTTTATATGAATACCAGGTTTTGTTGTATGTTTAAAAGAGTATATATGAAGCAGGTGAGCACATAATTCCTTTTTAGCAAAACCAGTCATATTTCTATACGAGAAATATATCAAATATTTCCAAGGTGTAGATTGGAAAGAACTAAGCAACGTATAGATTATATGGGGAGCAATCTTTATAATAACTTACCTGCTTATTTGAAGTCTATTGAACGAATATCAAATTTAAAAAATTAATGCAAAAAATACTTATGAAGCTTAATGGAAACGCTTCTTTTGTAAATATTTACATAAGTTACTATTATTTATGCATTTGATAAAAATAAAATTAGTTTTGAATATTGTACTGTTAAATTATTTTTGTCAACTTGCCTCAAAAATGCCCTCATGTTGCTGAGGCCCAAATTTTAAAACGTATAAATTTTGTACAATTATAATTTTAATAAAGAAATATAATTGGAAAAAAGAAATCGGTAATTGATATCTCTAAGTTCACATGGTAACCAATTTTTTCAAATAGTTTCCTATTTTGGATTATTGAAAACATATGAATTTTTCATATATAAAAAACGGCTCCAGGTGTTATTTTAGTTGGTCTGTCCTTAGGAGTAAGAAAAGCGATTTAATTTTTACAATTTTTAATTTTAAATTTAAATACACATGTATGATTATTTTATTTCAATCAAAACAAACGGAAAATAGCTAAACATTTTCAAAACCTAACAAAAGTTAGTGTTATTTTACAACAAAGATTTTTGTGACGATTTAAGTAAGTCGATTTAACGATTTCGGCTATTTGTTTTGCAAAATTTGCCGATTTTCGACACATTTTATATCGCAGTTATGCTGGCAAGCCTTATAGGAAGCCACTCGGTGTATAAAGGCCTATATATACTTTCGGCAACAAGCAAGCGCCAACAAATACTTATTCACGCGTGACACAAAAAAATCCACGTCAAGTCGACTCTTTCCAGCCAGCAAAATACTCCGAACTTTATAAATCAGAAATTTTTTGCAAATGTGACATTTTCGTAGAGACTACGTTCAAATTTCTGTCAGATATTGATTATACATACGTCTGGCCATTTTCTGATCGATTTCGCATGGATATATCGGGAGGAATTTATGTACCGATATGTCTAATAGATTTCTGATTGAATTTATATAGATGTGTCTAAATTGTAATGTGTGTGTGTGTGTTTTTTTTAATAATTACAATTCTCATTAAGTTGGAAATGTTTTTAATTTATTTTATTGTTATATACATGTAAGCTTTGTAACACATCAGAATTTCCCAAGACTTTTTCATTAAATTTCTTTCAGATATCTATCAAAAATGCCGGCAAAGAATCAGAATTTCCCACGACATGTTTGCCAGAATTCGTATCAACCACTTCATACATTTTTGGGTCAGAAATCTGACAGAAGTTGTATACGATTCCGACTTTTTTGTCGACGTTTCTCTCAGATATCTGGAAGACGTCGAACCATTTTGCTGGCTGGTTTTATCGTGAGCGTATTATTTGTCCACTATTGTATTAGGGTGCCCCGGTAGGCTAGTTGGTAGTGAGCTAGTCTACCAGCGCCGGGGTTGCGGGTTCGATTCCCGCCAGAGACTCTGGTTTCTTTCCTGTAGACAGGCGTAGAGCTTCGCGGGATTAGTATAGGAAGAAAAAAAAATTAGGTAGCGTATAATGAATCCGTCCTTTAACGATCATAGTAGTTTTATTTGTTTATTAAAGAATAAAATAATAGTTCATTAAACACATAAAAACATTTGAACATACACAAATTTCATACACACACACACACATTTCTCTTGGTAATATTCCATTTAATACAAACACAAAAATATATTTTAGTAAGAAAATTCCCACAGGAATCAGTTGCCAACAGAGTAACGAATCGAATTAAAAGCATAGTAGTGAAAAGGAAATCTCACAGGACCTGTACGGTAAAGAACGAATAAAGTTAATACTTGGAAAAAGAAAATATCTCTACGTTTTTAAATAAATTTATCGTAGATATTTATAGAAGTATGTGGTGGGTTTGGGTGTTTTGTTTATATAAATTTAAATACTCAGATGACATTCAATATTAAATGCAAAACATGTATGTGTGTGTTTAGGTATTTAACGTAGGCAAACGAAAGAAGCGTGTAAACTATTTTTGAATGGGTTAGTAAAAGCTAAAAGGACAAAATTACTTTAGGGACATGGGTTGCAGTATGTACTTGGATGTGTTGTAGTTACATTATCCCTGCTAAAAACATTTTCGCAACTTACATCCGTATTAGTATAGATTGTATATGTATGTGTATACCAACTTAATAGTCATAACTGGACGATGGTTATAAGCACTTAATAATCCTTGAGTTGAAATTATAAATATACTCTTGCAATTAATTTTAACGGTACCACCTTTAACTCAACAACCAGCGATCATTTTGTCCATAATAGTCAAAAACATTTTTATTTCCATTTGCACACACAAATACAAACTCATATACACCAATACACTTTTAGCTTGAGTGATAAAGGTACCCTACAGTTCGGATTTCTGCATTGAATCAGAAGATTTAAGTTGCTATACATACGTACATACATATTTTGAGAAATGAGATGTTATCAAGGGTTCGTACTAGATACTTAATTGTTTAGTAGTATAGCAAGTAGTTCTAAATGTGCCATAAACTGGATTCGCCCATTGTTTCGAAACAAAATTGTTGTCTTTTTTATGAGAGTTTTTTCAACACGATTCACCCATTTCAAACAATTTTCCTGGAAAAACAAAACTACGGTGTGAGATATGTGTGCAAACGAGGCGCATTAATATAACAAGATTAGAGCATAGTGGCAAATAATTGCAGTTTGCTGTATTTTTGGTGTTAAACATATTTTTAATTGTTCAATAAACAAATTCTAAATTTAAAAATAAATGAATAAAAGACCAGGCATTAGTTAAAATCTCCATTAGCTTATTTGAGTTCTAAGCAGCGCCAAGACAAAAAAAAATTGTATATAGAAATATGTTGAAAATGTGCAATTTTGCTTTTACTGTAACACAAGGGGTAATCGTTATTCAAATATGCACTTTGTGCAAAGGGTCATTGTGCAAATTTGCACTTTGTAAATTTTTAGTGCATATTCTGATTGATCGTGAGCATACCACTTTCATTTTTGGTGCAATTCTTTATTTATTTACAATTACGCATAAAGCATAGGTATTAAAATAACTTCCTAACAAATAATACCCCTTTCAGACTCGGCAAGTAAGTGGCGCAAGTTACTTGCTGAGTTCAACAAAGTCTGTACTAAATAATTTTTTCCTTAACCCGACCTTACCGCTGACATCTACAAACCAAGACTTGCGCAAGTAACTTGCCGAGTCTGAAAGGGGTCTTAGAATGCCTAAGGCCAGTGAAAAATATTTTTCTTTTTTACAAATAAAAAAAAAAAATTTGGCGGTCCGTATGTCAAAAGGGGTTGTTTGCTTTTATTTGCACCTGAGCAAAAATGCACTACTATTTTTGCTCAAGGTAAGTAAAATTAAGAAAATTGTAATTACGTACATATTGTTGTTGTGTTGTGCAAATGTGTGTATTTTTGCACACATTTGCATCGTTTGCACACTTTGCACTCCCTATCGTGATTACTATTATAATAAAATGGTAAAAGCATCAGAAAACTCTTAATATGAAAACCATATTAAAATTATAAAATATATGGCTTATTGTCAATTTATTTAATTTGGGGAAAACTTAACTAATTAATTTAAGAGAAGAATAAGGATAGCAGAAAAAGTGAGATGGAACGGTTATTATACGACCTGTTTTTTAAGTTTATTGAATATCGAATAAACTGGTAAGCAGGAAATATGGCCCTAAAAAGAAAATGAAGAATGGCACCAAAATTTTACATGAGACACAACAACACGCATTTGGGGGGGTTCATTTTCGTTGGGATATTTTCTCATTACTAATATATAATGCCAATTTTAAGAAATGAAAAATGACCCCAAAATTTTTTTTATAAATTTTATAAAATTTTATATAAAAATGTCTAGGGGTAGTATTAAAATCCCGAATTCTTATACCAACGAGGAGAAAATCCTTGCTAGATATGCAGAGATGCTTTAGTTAGGGAAGCCGTTGTTTCTTATACCATAGAGGAGAAAATCATTAAGCCCGTTTAACCGAAACCCGGTTTTTTAAAATTTGTGAAAAAGTCGTACAAGTACACATTCACAAAGTTGCTGGACTGATTTTTTATATAAGCGATGCAATTGTCATAATCGGACCACAAAACGGGTTTAAGAAAATACTAATTTCTTTAATAAGTTAGATTTTAGTTGCACCTTTATTGTTTTCAAATGTAGTAAATATGCAATAAGAAATTAGCTCAGTTAAATTAAATTCTAAAATAATTCATTAAGCTTAATGTTTTTTCGACTTCGGCATTTGAGTAAGGGAACGCACTGCAAAAAAGCACTCGCTTAGCAAAAAAAAAAAAAAAAAATCGAGGCTGAATAAGACCATTTATGGTGGTGTAGGGTTTAAGTAGAAGATAATATGAGCACTTCTTAAAATCCATTCTTTTTGTGTTTGTAGCGCATAAGAAACCTGTTTTATTGCACATGTTCTATTTTTATGGTTTTCAATAGTTTGGCCGCGTGTTTTATGGGTTCGCTAATAATTTCATATAAAAATTCATTTATGTATTTGGCAACGTGATGAATGCGGATTGTTCATGCATTTATTTAGTATGACTTCAATTTATATGAAAGTAGAATATGTGTAAGTACACACACACTGCTATACATACATCAATGTAATGGTTGCAGAGAGTGTATAGAAATAAAAAGCTAATAATGTGGTTCTCATCGATATCTAAAAGTTCATTGAGTAGTTAATGCTGATTAATTCATTTTGGTATTACATAAATGATGTTTATGGCATCTATAAAGTAGGACTTTATAAAAATGAAACATGTTAATTATTCGAATTATACTGGGTTCATAAAACGTTTGCCATTACAGCGGCAACTTAGCTCCTTATTCGATTTATGGACGTTTAATTACTGGTGTATAAAATACCCCAAATGGTTTACGCATCAATTCATTCTACATTAAAAAATATACAGATACATAATAAATAATATAAATTTAAAAACGTATTACGAATTATTAAGAATATAAGCTTTGAATATAAGGCGAAAATAACTTTGCATTTTTTTCTCAATTTAAAAGCAAAAATTTTTCAATTCTAAAACACAGACTTTTCTGTTTTAGTATTGATTCTCTAAGGAAATCATAATGGTACGTTGAATAATCAGCTGTTGAATTAAAAGAAAATTCTGTTGTTAAGCCAAACATTTTTCAAATGTTCTGTTACATTTGCTTATCAAAAATCATGCTATAGTTAAGTTAAAGTACTCGCCTCCGTATAATTAAGCTCGAAATGCAATAAATGATGAATGGCATTGGATCATTGTTCGCGTTTCACAGTCTTAATGATGGAATCGTAAAGTTCAACTATAAAGTGGCCAAGAATATATAAAACAAGTACATGTGGATGTTTCTAGCACACACATGCAATTGTATTCGTGAAAGAACACGTGAATGCAAGTATACGACAACAGGATGAACAGTAATAAAGAATACCAAACAAACATCTGTCATAACATATTCGTCTGTCCTCATCAACACCGGCAGCTTTACCATCGATGCCATTAGAAACATCAACGTACTTCTCGTAGTTGTATTCAAATTTTTCGATAAAAATATTCCCAAGTTGTTGCAGTTTATTTGAATGTGTTGTGTACTGGCATGCTGCTATTCAACATATGTCGTCATCTATTCTACATAAGCTTTGGTGTCAGTGTATGTGTGATTGGATGCTGTAAAGCTCCATACAGCCACACGTCTAGTTAAAAAGTTCACAAGGTACAATCAACGTTTTATGTTGACGGAAAAAGGCGAGCTACTTAGAAAATTTCCAACTAATAAAAATATCAAAAGTTAGAGGCGTTTTTATTTGCAATACGAAATTAGCAAAAGATATAAAAGATACACTGCAAATGAGCAGCATTACAAAAACATCAGAATAAAAAGATACGAAAACTTGTAAAGTTTTTCATTGTGCAAGCGTGCTTCATAAAAATGGTCAAGCTTCTGTGTGTTTGTGTATTCATAAGTAAATATGTATATTCAAGTAATACAGTGGGATAAAGTAAGACCAAAACTCAAAATGGGCAACGTGTGGATGTTCACCAAGCAACTGCTATGAGTGGTCTTAATATGGCAAAGTCCAGACCTATTTTGGTCCCTCCATCATCAGTGGACACATACATCCACATGGTTTTACCTGGGGTGGCTACCTTCCACATCCGTTAAAGATATTGAGATGAAATATGCTTGAAGCGTCGGGCTAGTAACCCACACTCATTAAAACTCACCAACTTCTATGAAGGATTGAAAGAAAATAATTAGGGCGCTCCCAAACGTTGATGACCCCTGCAATTGTTTTAGGGGCCGCGATATGTGCATCTGCACCTGGAATGTACGAACTCTCTACAGAGAAGGTGCAGTGTACGCACTGGCGGATCTACTTGAAAAGTACAAGGCCGCCTTACAGCAAGTACGAGGGAATGGGAAAGGCGTAACAACAACACCAAAAGGAGACGCAATGTATTATAGCTACCATTAAACAAGACATGAGTTCGGTTGTGAATTCGTGGTTAGTCGGAGACTCAAACACTACGTCTTCAGATTCACTCCGGTGGATGAGAGGTTAGCCCCAATACGTATAAAAGCCAAATTTTTCACCAACAGTCTTATCTTGTGTATCTTTGCCCATGCCCCGACTGAAGACTAGGAAGAACATGCTAAAGATATATTTTATGAGCACTTAGAGAGAGCATATGACCACTGCCCCGACCAGGCCATTAAAATTTTGTTAGGAGACTTTAATGCAACAATAGGAAAAAAGAATATCTTTCGTCCAACAGTCGGAAAATTTAGCCTACACGAGGAAAAATCCGATAACGGAATGAGGCTAACAGACTTCGGCGCTGCAAAAACCATGGAAGTATTTCGACACCTCGATGTACATAAAGCAACTTGGCTGTCCCTAGATCAAACAACGATAAACCAGATTGATCATTTTGTGATAGATGTAAGGCATTCATCCAGTGATCGATCCGAGGGGCAAACATTGATTCTGATCATTAACTTGAGGCAGCAAAGATTTGCACTCATCTAAATGCGTACGATCTCAGACAGCGCAGAAGCTAGACTTCGGAAAGGGCACAATAGACAGAAATGGCATACTCCACTCGTTTGATCCAACTGCTTGAAGAAAGCCCTCCTTGGCCCGATAATATTGCAGCAAAATGGCAAAACATTGCCCACTTTATGGAAAACGCCGCAAAATCCCTACTTGGGTACCAGAAGCCTTCCCAAGGAAACTATGGTACGATCAGGACTGTCGCAATTCTAGTGATGAGGCCACCTGTATGAATTCGCCTTGGCCCGTACAAAATATTAATTTAAATCAATTCAAGTTGACAGTTGTTCGTAAAACACATTTTCTTAAAAAGAGAGATGTCGAACTACATATAAACAAAATTTTGTCGTGAATCCAGCTTTAAAGTATGTATATTGAAGATATTGATTTTTAAACCAGTTAAGTAGAACGCTCTTTTACATTTTACTCTTCTAGAATTTTTAAAGGATTTAAGTGTTCTGCTTTTAAAGAATACTCCAAAAACTTATTATCTATTAAAATATATCTTCCTGTTCCTACTTTGAATTATAAAAAATATGATTTAATGGTAGTTTTTGCTGTTCTAGTTTAGACTTAAATCTTTCTGATCTGTTTATGTTAAGTTCTAAATAAATTTAAGTTTTATTCTAGATCAAGTAAAGCTCAATTTTAATTATGTATAGCCTGAGGAATGTAAATAAGGCCTGTGTATATAATTTTACATAAAATGGTCGATTAACGGTTATCGTCGTAAACCATTAACATAAAAAATCCATAACGTTGTCCATTGTAGAATTCTTCATATGATATTTCTGACAAGGGCGTACTACCACATTTCTTATTACAACAGAGATATGCCCTATAATTTTTCGGTTGTTAAAAAATTTACTAACAGACGTACAATAAAATTTAATAAATTTGGGACACATTTTTTATTAAATATTCAGCAAATTCATTTGCTAAGAAAATAATATCTAAATTATTAACTCTACAACGTTTGAATGATAAACAACATATTTTAGATTGTAGAGAAGAAGACATATTTTGTAACTCTTAATGGGATTTTGACTTTAATTTGGATTTGTAAAGTGTAGTTAATAAAAGATATTGGCCCAAATATATGCAGTTATATTCAAAAAGTTTGTGCAGTCAGTTGTTTAAATCACAAGTTCAATTAACATTTTTTATTTTTATGTTTAGATAACTGAACAATACCCCACTGTCGTCCACTACAATGATAAAATTTCGTTGTCATAAATTTACAGAAGTTGTCAGCATAATTAGACTTTGAACATATGAATATTTTTTGTCCATATGTATTAGTATTTTTAGCTATTTATAGCCTTCAGGCAGGTTACTTAACATTCTGTTCCATAGTCGTTTTCGTATGGAAAACTTTAATAAATACATTTGAATCCGTACATACATATGGGTAATAACCACACATACTTTACGCACACAATAAGAGACATATAACGTTTGATTAGTGGAAGGACTTTCAAATTTGTTAAGCTACTCTACAAAAGTACATTGATGTACGCGCAAACATATACATATATACAGGCATTCATGTTCATAATTTTCGTAGGGAATTCTTGTTTCGCGGTTTTTATTTGATGACTTCGAAAAACCGCGTTATGTATACAACATGTATCACAGAAAAAAAAAAAACTAAAACGGAAATTGAAGTCAAATTGTTAACGAATTCTCTCTTGCTACACACAAATACTTATACACGTAGACAAGTGAGTGAGTACGTGTGTTTATAGAAAAGTACTAGTGGTAGTGGCGGTGATATTTAAATGATTTTTGTAGAGGAGCACGAGACTTTTGTATTGAATAGTAAAATGTTTTTCTGGTATTTCTACTATTAAAACTCGTAAACGAATTGACTTCATTTACACGATTTTCATTTGCGACTAAATTACTAGATGACTGACTTTTGCACTGATGGCAACCAAATCTCTAGAGTAATACTAAAAACTACGTGCGTTGGCTAAGTCGCCTTAGAATAAATACACACAATACAATGGCATATTCATATGAAACGTCTATAATAGTGTTAGTGTATCTTATAGCTGGAGATTGCAATTGTAGTTAATAGAGTTTTGAAGAGTTCCCTTTTTTGTATTTTGTCTGCAAATAGTTAAGCTTTTTAGTGCAAAAACCAAATATTGTTGACTGTATTCTATACGTAAATATAAAAAGTGTTACAATCTATCTCACACATACATTCACACATATTTGTATATCCTTACACTTACAGATATACACATTCACACCGTATACCCATTTACATGAGTGTGTTGTTATGTTACATTTCATGTGTCATAAAAACTTTTGCAAATCTCTGAGGTGGCATTGTGTTGTGGCATGCCACTTACTCACATATACAACTCGTTAAGTGCTTAAGTTTGTATTTGTTTTGGTTATTTATTCCTTTTATTTTGCTTTTATTTTACTTTTTGTTTTCCAAATTCAAATACTCTTTGTTTTAGTTTTTATGGTTAAAAGAGCACACAACATTCCTTTAAGCACTCTCTTTTTTGTGCTTTTGTCATTTAAACAAAAAAAAAAAAAATTAAAAAGAGCATCAATGAATTTGCTAGTGAAAGAAAATAAAAAAAACAAATTTGTAATAAAATAAGACAACAAAAAACCAACTACCACGTGCAATGCGTGAAAGACGAACATGCAGGCAGACACACTTACATACAATTATTATTCATATTAGTAGAAGTGCCTAAAGCTTAAGACATACATATTTGACTTAGGAGAACAAGATAAAAAAATATGAATACATATATAGATCGATGTAAGTAAAGGGTGGTCCAACCATAATGCGCGATGTTAAACAAAAAGATAACAAATGATAAAACAAAAAGTTTTCATAGAATTATCTTAATATTTATTTTACGATAGACGGATCTATGGCAATTACGTGCGAAAATATCGGTCAAATGCTCTCCACGGCTTCGGTGGCATACGTTTATCCCTTGGTCCATATTTTCAATGACTCTGAGACATTATTGAGGTTCAATGTCGTTTATGTGCCGAATTATCTCATCCTTGAAATGCTCTTGGCTTAATGACGTTCACTTTTTTCTTTTAAATATCCCCAAAGAAAGAAGTCCAACGGGATAAAACCACATGCTCGTGGCGGCCAATTAACATCGCCAAGACGTTAGATAACACGGCCATTGAATTGTTTCGTTGGCTGTATGGCAAGGGGCACCATCCTGTTGGAGCCACATGTCCTTATCCTCAACTTCTGTCCACAAAAGGTCCGTTATCATCTAGCAATAGTGAACACCATTTACGGTAACTGCTTGGCCGAAATCATTTTCGAAAAAGTGTAACAGCTCCACCTCAATAAGAGCGCAAGCGCTTTTCTAGTTCTAAATTTTTTCATTTTTATAGTCCTTATACCAAACAAATTCAGCACCAGACAGCTGGGAAATCATTTTTAAAGAACGCTTAGTATGGCGGTTTGTTTTATTAAAAAAGTATTGGCAATAGAATTTTAATATTTTAAAAACGCTTGCTGCTCTTGCTTAGCATAGCCTGTAGCCTTTTTTTAACACGCAATCAACTTATACATATTTTTTTTTAAATTTGAGGTTGCTGTAGACCTATCCTCTTAAAATATTTTTGAAAGTTTTCCACATACTTATATTCAGCCTTCTTTAACTAAACCCGCCAGCCCTGCACTAATAGACATATTGTATAAACACAACTGGGATTCGTTGCGTAAATTTATCGAATAAGACACAATGAATGCGAGAATAAACATATTATAAACATTGCTAGAAATGGCATTAAGGCATAAAACAATAGGACATTCTTCCTTTTTTTTTGCCAAAATTTGTTTTAGCTAAACGGCTGGGCTAAACTAAATGATTACTTAGCAAAAATTTTAATTTTGAATTTTGGCCAAAAAAGGGGTAATATTTCCTATAGTGCATAGGCATTTATTTATTTCTTACTTCTTCGATGATAATTCTACTGTTATCCATATTATTCATTTAATTTCAAGCAATTTACATAAATTTTTATCAACTAATTAATTTGTAAATAAATTTTTGATTACATACAACAGCAGATGGAATAATAATACATACATATATATCGTTACCTAAAACACAAAAGGCCCTATTTAATATTTTTAAAATTTTTCGGGAGAAGCATAAAACTATTAAAAATGATAAATTGCATTAAACTGTTTATAATTAATTTCTCTTCTAATTTTCTTGTCAAACCTACCAGTTGTTTTGGGAGGTCTTTTAGCGTTTATGATTTAAATTTTTTAGATAGTGCCGTTTTTTTTTGTTGTGTAATACGTCAGCAATAATTGAAACAGTAGATTTTTAATTTTTGGTTTGCTAGAGCCTCTTGCGTTTGAGGTAACGATATGTGTGTACACTAGACCGTACCTCAAAATATAAGTATTTTTGCAAAGTATTTTTTGCCGAACGTAGGGGTTGCCTTTTTTACATTTTTCGTTATATATTAAGTATTTCCGATCTGAAAGTATGATATATCAATGTTTTTGTCGCGAAAGACCAATGTTTTTCCCTAAAGGGCCATTGACCTCAAGATCTCTGTTTGAACCACCCTAATGTCAGAAAACTATTCATTTTTCATTTTGAAATTCATCTTTATTAAATGATTTGTTTACATATTTACATTTTTTTCGAGATTTTACCTAAAGATATGTGTTTTATTTCTGACGACGAATATTCGTGGCGAAAAATTTGCCAATCGTCACAATTATGTTTATACCATAACTCGCTGCCAACTAACCTACCGGAGCAATCCCTTATTTTTATAAGATTACAGTATTTAAAAATAGTAATTGGATATTTAGATCGTAAAATCTAGTGGAATAGGCCACTAGATTTGATTAAAATAAGGAAGTACTTTATGTTTAAATTTGTATTGTCTTTGAAAAGCTTTTATGTTATATCCCAATTAAAGGAATTCGAAAACTTTTTTGAAACCACTAAATTAATAGTTTTTTTGTCGAAAATATTTTCTAAAAATTATGGTCGTTGCTAAACGATTTATACATTAGTTAGCAAAAAAAACCGCTGATGCACATATTGTTTATCCCGTAAACGAATATGTGAGATTGTGCGGAAGTTTGTTACGCACGCTCACTTTCGAAAGCTTAAAAAGAAAAGAATAATTTTGGTATCAAATTATTCTAGACCTTCAAGCAGTTTGGGATCAAAATCCAGCACAATCGGTTCAGTAAAATAAGAGTTATAAACCCAAATGTAAAACATCCACTCTAAAAATTGATATTTTTGTTACAAAAACTAATATAAATAAATAAAGCCTAACGAATAATAATGAGATTGGTAACTTATAGATTTCATATAACGTCCACTTCCGAAATATTCTTACTCTCGGTGATGTGTATAAAATATTCAGCACAACCGAATATAGCATTTTTTTTGACTGGTCCTTTTAATAAATATTTAAAGAACTTTAACCCACTGTGCGTACACATTTTTTGCCTTTCTTTTTATTTCCAACAGCTTTAACAAATTCTCTTTTATCTTATCTTAGGGCTAAAACAAAAATCTTGTTAACCAACTTATGGAATTAGGATTTTACTACCCTGAAATAGAATTATTATGATAAATAGAAAAACAAAAGAAATTTCAAACAGCTGTTTTGTAATTAAATTTAAGAGTTTGATTTCCTCTTATTAACATTTTATATAATGAAATACTCTTTAGAAAAAACCGACATGCGTACATTACAAATTTATTGACATTTCTCTTATAAAGTTGCCTCTCTGTAATGTTTGTTGGTATTTATGTCATTGCTAATGTTTGGTAGTGGTAATCAAAGTTTCTTCCTTTTCCTCCATACGAGTATAGACTTTAGGATTGTCTACATAATTTTTTTGTGCTACTCCTTCTCTCTCTCTGCATTGTTTATTTCAACAGCAGAAATTTTAAATTTGCCTTTCATTTCTGGCTGGCACTACTGTGGGGGAATTATGGTACCCGGGGGATTTGACTAATCAAAATTCCTTACACCGGGGACATGCCGCAGCAATGTCGAACATTATGGTATTCTGTATTCAACATAAAGTATTCCATACAATGTTCGTACAATAAAATGATGATGTAGTCAGGGATGGTTGTAGCAGTAGTTTTATTTGTATGAAAATTCCAAAGTTCTTATACACACACCACCACACTCCACATACATGCACCTACATATACAAACATTCCACTGTATTTTGTAGCTCCACTAGACTTTCCACGTTTTTGCTTTGGGCTATAAAGTTTGGTTACTTGCTGGATGGTGTTGAAGTTGTTGCTGTGGTACTCGTCGCTTTAATCAAAAAACATATTGATTTTCTTCTCGATGGCCTTCTTTTCTCGTCTTGGCTCTTTATCATCTTGTTCTTTTTAAGGAAGAATTGGTGTTTATATGAGTGTGTAGTAGTTTTAAACTTTGTTGTTGCATTCCTTGGTGTCTCGAAGTTATTAGATTCTTTTATATGGTTTTATGTGTGGAGTATGTGTCTCGCCTCTGGTGCTTTGTGTTTTTGTTTTTATTTGTTTGTATCTTGGAATGTGTTTTGGATTTCCTTGCACTTATCTGAGCGTGTTTATTTGTATGCAAGTATATGTGTGAATATTGCAAATTTTGCCATAAAATAATTCACTTTTGGGAATTTTGCACGTTAATGCATTTTTAGTTAAAATGTAATTATTTGATTATATTTTATAAACACAATTACTATTTGTGTGGGGTATTTAGATAATAAAATGTTTTATTTTATGTACAAGTTATAATTTTTTTTAATAATTCATTATTAATATTTATACCTTCTATTTTGCCATTGTAGGTCATATTAATAAAAACGGTGATCAAACAAATAAATTATTAAAAAATGAACAATTGGATACAGATTGTAGTAAGCCAGAGGAAAACAATGATGTTTCTAGAAAAGAACATGATAAAGTTTCTAAAGATAAAATCAACAAAGATATTTTGCCAAAAGCAAATGAATATGGAGAAGATGATACCTTTAATGAATTTGACGATTTGGACGATGATGAAGATATGGATGAAGACTTATTCAGTTTGGATAGTTATTATTCCGGTAAGATTTTTCTAACGCTTTTTAACACATAATGTAGTTTACATATTTATATTTCTAATATACTAAATCGATTTTTGCCAAAAGCACAAAATATACTTTAAACGGAGATTTATTGTAATTACACTGTACAAAAATCTCGTACTTTTTCAAAATAACGGGGTTTAAAATAATGGATTCTAGTAGAGGATAAAAAAAATATAAGTGTGTCGGCGTTTTGAAAGATCACTTCGGAAATTTATTTTATGAGGGGGCGGGTTAAAGTTTGGTCTATTGGCCTGTTCGTACGGTACATCGGTATATGAAAATATGTGTTCTTTACATCCGAGGTATAAGGTATATTCATCAAGTTCTTAGAAAACGTTATTGCAATTATATTTGTGGAACATATTTACCCTCTAACTCCCCTTTATAATGGTAAATTTTTGCTCTTGGCTCTAACATATTGTTGAAAAAACCCTTTGACGAGGGAGGACGGGTAGGAAATGTTTTACAAAAATGTAAACATAAAATTCTCAGAACACATTTTTTTTGTCTCCTCTACTAGAATCCATTGTTAGAAGCCCATTTTTTCTGTGTTGCACCGTGCTATTATTTTCTCTGTATCCTCCTCAGTCCCAAGGAAAAACTTTGCTCGAAAGTCTTCAAAAGTATTTGTTTATGATTCTGAAAGAAACAATAGAATAAAAGTTTTGTTCAAGGTCATAAAGGACGAAGGGATTCTGAGATATTGTTAGCGCAGCGCGGCTTGGCATTTGTATCTAAATAAAATAAAAAACTAAATTTTTTTAAACACTTTTCTTTTATAATTCATCAAAATATTAAGGGTGTTCACACAAGACATACGTATTTTGCTGAAAATACAAACCTGTCATGATAAGTTGTTATTGTTTTTTTTAAATTTTAAACAATAATTAGATCAGGGAAGCATTTTCGTCGAAAACTTAAGACTTAAGTGATAGTGTTGTGGTTTTTTGTGTGTAAATTAAATTTAATACCAATTGCCAGTAATCTGAAAAGCATGTCATTTTCAATATGGCAACATGGTGATGGCATTTGTTATTTTTAAACTTCAAAATACTGTGTTTTATATTGTTGCCACCTCGCAATGAAAATTTTAGGATTTCCCAATGCTGCCACATTAAAATTTAAAGATACTCATTATAAATAAATTAAATATACTCGACCTGTAGCCCGTTTCTGTATTTCTCGCATCGTAAAATTTTCCGCATGAAACAAGTGAATTATAACAAAAACAGTGCAATATGAAACAAAAAATGGCTTTTCTCACATAAGTGTTGCTGTATATTTACTTTGGGAGAATTATCTATCATTTAAATAATTTTCCAGCATTTATTCGAAGGATGTGGGAAAAAGTGTTTCTGTATTAATATTTTGCTAAAAGTTTCTCACAAGTACTGTCAAAATAAGTTACATTTGAAATTGATGCGAGAAAAATAAAATTTCAAAAAATGGAGCACAAATTATGTATGTATGTACACAAGAATGTGTAATATTTTTTTTTTATTTGAAGAGAAAGAATTTAAATGATAGAAATAAATAAAACACAGTTGTTATATTTTGTTATTTTAATTTTTTTAAGCCCTTCATTGTTTTCGTTTTATGCAGGGCTGCCAGATAAATTTGTGAAAAATTCGTTAATTTCCTAAAAAAAAAATAAAAAAAAACGCCTATTTTGACAATTTAATATTAATTTTGACAAATTTTGTTCGATTTTTATTAAAACATAATCAAAAAAAAAACATTTTTAAAGTTCATGGGTAAAATACATATTTTATACATACATACATACTTAAGCTTGAGGTCTATTTAAATAAAATTATTTATTTTATTTTTTCTTTAATCCGATAACAATTTTAAAGTTCAGATTGTTTTTTTTCCTGAAAAAATCACTTAAAAGCGTCACATAATATCATATTGAACTAAAACTAACACTTTTGGCCAAAAACAAGGAAAAATTACCTAAAGTGCATTGATTAAAAAATGTTATGTTTTGATCACATAAACAAATGTATTTAATAATCTAAGGAAATAAAAATTAAACAGTTTTCCTTCGAAATTTTGATTATGCCGATAAATTTTTTAAGATGCCTTGTTTTTAAAGATATCGTTTTTCTGTGGTGCCGAATATACAAACATATTAAACTATTCAAAAATTATTTTATTTCGAAGACTGAATAATATCGTCACTAGGAAAAATCAGCAAATTGGTACTTTGCCAATTTTGGAACAGAAAATCGTTAAAATGACGATAAATCGTCATATCTGGCAGCCCTATTTTTATTATATCTATTTCTTTTGTTGACGTTTCGCTTGCATTTGACACTTAATTACTGGAAGTATTCCAATTAAAACAGAATCTGTGTTCTCTGTTCTCGCATTCAAATACAGAAACACTTTTTTCTCACAAATCGAGAAACGATGGAATTTTTTGTTTCACACTTAATGTGAGAAATTTGGGATGCGAGAAATACAGTAACGAGCTACTGGTTCATTGAAATGTTAACAATAAAATTTAAGATCAATGTACAACATCTGCTAATAATGGGTGGGATTGTAGAAGTGGGCGTAGAATAAAATAGAATTCTTTATGTATGGAGTACAAATAGCTTGACTAAAAATGCACAGCAACTATCAATAAGTGGGCGAGATAAAAAAGGGGGCGTGGTACAATATAGAATTCTGTGTATCTGGACAGCGGCAATAGCTAACGTTTCCAAATTTGGTACCAATGGCGGGGTTATCAATACACAACATCTTTCAAAAAGCGAATGGAAGCGGATTCATGGGCGTGGGACCTTCGATACAACGACATTATCGAATTCTGTATATCTTGAATACGGCAACAACTAAAGTTTTCAAATTTGGTATAAATTGTTTGGTAATCAATACGCAATATCAGTCAAAAATTAAGCGGGATAAGATAAGTTGGCTTGGCTCAAAAATATAATACTGTACCCATGTTCTATAACTTTGGTGAGAACTTCTCATATCGAAACTTTGTGAGAAAAAATATTCCATCGTTTCTCGAAAAGTGTGTCTGTAAGTCATGTCGAAAACTATCAAAAGAGATAACGTCGTTACGTTATAAATGTCATAATATTTCACTCGAAGCCAATATGAAATTGCAGATGTTGAGGACTCCAGTCAAACATATCGATGACGGCGATCAAAATTTACTAAAATTTAAAAATGTTCAACGACGGCTGTAAAAACACAACGGTCGGCTATCCCAAATAATGTATCTTTAATGTTTGTTGTTAAAAAATTACTTTGAAAACATTAAAAAATTGGTCCACGGTATCAAAGCTTTTGACTGCATTTTGTTCATTTTAATACAATTTCATAAACGTTTGCTTTTTCCTCATTTTTTGCTCATTACATCTGATCTGAAAATATCAAGTATTTTAGCAAAAAAAATCTGTTGTCTGGGTTAACTGGGGTGGGTAACTTCTCCAAGTGATAGACTGCAGGATTTATATTCAAAATTGACTTGCTCGTAAAAACCCGAAATGAATTGATTAGAAGAGATTAACAGAAAGATACTTACATATTTTTCAAGCTATATTTTCAGAATCTGGGCAGTTTGATCACGGGTGAAGAGTCGTGTCGGACAGTGTAATAACTAAATTTTGTCCTATATCGACTTAAGTTACTCTTCCATATAACCACATAATAGCAATAAGACTCCCTAAAATATGGTACAGTTTTAAATATGTTTTGTGCATGTTTTTTAATTGTACACATATTCCTACTAACAAATGTACATATAAATACTAAAAATAAAAAACCAACAGCATCTTAAACATTTTATACCTCAATACATTTGCTCGAACATTAAAACTCTAAAATAAAATGAAAAAGAAATAAAACAAAAGACAAATAGCAAAAACACATAGAAAAAAATTCAACAACAAAAATGTTGTTGAACAGCAGCAATAAGCGCACAACCATTGAAATTGCTGTATTGGGTGTTATATACGAGCTGGTCACGACACTCCGGGGTGCTCTACACCTGAGTCGAGGGAGTCGTTTTGCAATGGCAGCCATACAAACAAACCCGGCAGCCTAACTACTTTTTAAAAACCCAGAACAGCAATCAACACCATCCATCCAGTCATTTATTCATTCACTGAGTCAGTCACACAAAAAGACAGACCAACAGCCAACAAACCAGCCATGCTACTATCATCCTTTGCCAAGTTTGACTTAACAAATAAAATCTACAAAAGCAAATACAAAAATGGACACAAATACATCTCCACACATACATTCGAACACACACTTGGAAGAGCAGCAAAAGCTAACAGTGAAATTCAACACATTTAAACAACCAGCAAACACTGAACTATTCAACCGAGTAACCGACAACCAACATCCAACTATCATCCGTTTAGCAAATAATACGGACATAAAGCATGAAAGGATCACAAAAAATATAAAAATAAAATAACAACAAATACCAACAAAAAGCAACTGCCAACTATCTAGAGAAGTAAAATAAAATTTCTTTATTTTATCACAAATACTTCTCGTATAGACAAGTCTGATTGTATGTTTTAATAGTGCTTGTATGAGTTAAAGTACAAGTGGTGTGAATGGAAAAGACATGTGAAGTCTGCTCATGCCTCATGTTGTAGTGGAGGAAATAAAAACTTGTGTTAAACTCGTAGATTATCCAAGTCACAAGTTGCCACTTTTACTTTTTTTCTGATTGTGTTCCTTCGTTTATTATTCCATCATATCATTTTTCTTGTCCTCTATTTGTGTTGCATGTGTGTATGCCTTGTATATTGTTTATTTCCGGTTTGGTTTTCTAATGCCATGTATGAGTGCCAGTGTGTTTGTAAACAAACAGCCATTATCGTAATCATTATCACTTAAAATGTTTTATGTCCGTTTGTACAGGACACACAATAATAGATTTATAGGAGTGACTTTATTATTTTTATAAAAACAAAACAAAAAATAAGTGATCTGTAAATCTTTTATACACGTGTGTGGTTTTCCAGGCTTAAATTTTAAGTAATAAATTGTGTGAATTTCGTGTTGTTCGAAATTTCGAAATACATATTGTCGTTTATAGCACATCCGAATATTGTCTTGGCATCTAATTAAACAGATATCTTTAATCTGGTCGATCACGATTTGAGAAAGACGCAAAGAAAGCTTGCTTTTTGCGAGAAAAGTTTTTCATTTTTAAAGTGTAAACAGCACAATGACATGCTATTACATGTTAAAGGGGGAATAAAACAATATGAAGAAAAAGTCTTTCCACAAATGGTGAACTTTTTATGGGATTCATTAGAAAAATAGGAGAAAAGTCAGTTCTTTTCTTGTAACTAAATAAAATGTTATTAAACTTTTGGAATATACAAGTTCAAATTTTGTGACAATTGGTGAAAAGTTCAACGTGCATCAATTCGTAACGAATAACCGAAGTTCGCATTCTATGCGTTGTTGTGTTTTATGCATCTGCATAAAAAGTAGAATCACTTAATTCGTATATGACAAATAACACAGCAAAATGCGTAGAATGCATATGCGTATCGAATGCATAAAGAATGTTTACTTTTTTTTACTTTTGCATTCGTTGCATTTGTATTAAAAAATGTTGAAAGCTAAGATTTTTATTTTTGATGCTATCGATTAATATTTTTGTCTGTTTATTATTTGATAAAAATATTTACACAAAAGTGAATCAAAACAAAAAACTTGGTGCACAACATCATAGTATACAACTAGTATGACGACCAGTGCTGCCAGTGAAATTTCGAGAAAGATACACTTTTTCCCAAAAAGATACATATTGAAAAACATTTGAAAATCCATTTAATGAATACTGCAAAGAAAATGATATCAAATAAATTCATTTTTATTTTTATATAAGTCATAAATATAAGGTATGTAATTTTTTAAAATACAGCAAGGAAACTTTAAAATTAATTATATGTAACTATTTTCGGATGTTATCAAAACAAATTCCCTTTTGTAAAAAGTAATATACGACTTAAGGCGTTTATACTAAGGCCAGTATATCAAAAAGTTCACATAAATTTTTCTTCTACAATTTAATCTTAACACACATACACAAGAATAAGCAGACGACAGAAGAACTTAGAAAACATAACATCAAAAGTAGGGACGTAACGATACGCCTTTGTGTCGATACCGGACCGATACTCTAGAAGAAATATCGCCGATACCGATACGAATATAAAATATAAATTCAAGCTAAAATAACAAAACTCAAGTAGAGTAATTAATTTTTAAGCAAAAAATCAGGGTAAGAGACTATTAATATTTAAAATTAATTTTAATAAGATTTTAAAAACATCGAAATTAAATTAAATTCATGGTAGAATTAATTAATTTTCTTAACAAAAAAATGTAAGAGATTATTAATATTCAAAGTTAATATTATTAAGATTTTTGTTTAAAAACAAAGTATTCTCAACTGTTGCGGAGATAATTTTGCAACTCCGTTTGAAGCAGACCTGCAGTAAAAAATCGTCTCTCAGATGCAAGCAGATATGCATCTCTAGTTAAGCCACAGCGTAGGGTCGACAAAGGATCTTCCTTCTCCAAATTTGCACCAACGCTCCAAAGGTCGGTTCTTGTAGACTTATCAGAACTTTTACTAGATGTGGTGGTGACCGTGTCTTCAACACACTCGGAATGTAGAGTAATGCTGAGTAGCTCAATAAGACGTTTTTTCGATCAATTGTCCTTGAAATTTTCTAGTTTTGTATCGAAGGTAAAGAATTGCAGTTAAACAATAGATTATTCTCTAAACCCTCAAATCTTAATTTCAGAGCTAATGCTACGTATGTCGCAATTTTTGGGACACTTAATTATTCTGCGTCTCAGTTTAATCATTTATAGTATTTTCTAATTATCCTCGAAGACTTTTAATTAGCGGCGTAGCGTAAGACAATGTAGCAGTGACTTTGTTTATGGATTTTGTGGTGTTTTCGAAGTTACCCAAAAGTTATAGGGAAGTGATTTTTATTTTCACTAAATATTATACAAATAAGACCATAAAGTGAATAATAATTGTAAACACTCAGGTCGTACTTGTTACAATATCAAATCTTCAACAAAGCCACAACAATAAACAGTGAATTTATCTTTTCTTCCATTTCCCTACAATTGGTTTTCCAACTCGAATTGTAGTTGTAGTGGTAAAAAGAAAAAATTAAGATTATAAAAACAAATTGCTTAATAAAGCAACTTGCCGTTTCAGTTTTTTATTTGCCGGGCACATGCAGCTTTATTATCAAAAGTTATTTTCGGGAATACGAAATTTATTATTAATTCATTTATTAATGACGTACTAAATTCCCAATTTTTATTTTTGATAAATTTAAATAAATTTTTAGTTTGTGAAAAATAAAAACACTTTGCAAAAGCAAATGAGCAAAATGTGTTGGAAAACATATTAATTATGTGTCATAAGATTAAACAAAAAGTGTTGAATTGTGAAAAATTTTAAATATTATAATATAAAATTTTGTTTTGTTTTTGTATGTGTGTTGAATTCACACAGCATTGTATACAACTAGTATGCCGACTCTTTGACAGGTACATAACTCAAATGTCAGTGGTACCCAACTCATGTTTGGATTAGTAAGATTTTTCAAATGTATTAGTGTATAAAACTATTTCCACCACTAAACATAGTTGAATAAAATCGTATTAAATGTGGCAAACATTTTTTTTCCAAAATAAAATTTTATTATCAATAATTATTTTCGGGAATGAAATATTTATTATTAATTAGTTCATTTATTAATGATGTGCTAATAATCCCAATTTTTTTAATGAAAACACTGAAATTTATTGTTGTGGGAAAGCTAGTTCCTATGCGCATTTCGCTGGTTGCTTAGACCAGCTCGTCAGGAAACTTTTTCCAAATACTTTAGAAAAGCTAAAAATATTATACAAGTAAGACCATAAAGTGAATAAGAATTTTAAAACACTCAGGTCTTGCATGTAACAATATCAAAGCTTCAACAAAGGCACAACAATAAACCGTCAATTTTTCTTTCTTACATTCCCCTACAATTGGCTGGGTTTTTTCCAACACGAATTGTAGTTGTAAGAGGATAGAAAGAAAAAAACAAAATTAAAAAAACAAGTTGCTTAAATAAAGCAGCTTGCCATTTAAGTTTTTTATTTGCCGGGCACATGCAAATTTATTACCAAAAATTATTTTCGGGAATGAAATATTTATTATTAATTAGGTCATTTATTAATGATGTGCTAATAAGTTCAATAAATTTTCAATTTATTAAATGGCTGCATTTATTAACTTTAAAAAACAATGTTTGCAAAATTTTCATTCTGCAATATCGGAAAATATTTAAATAATTTATGATTCTAAATATTATTTTCATACCACAAACTGCTCTGCTGGCTTTAATAATATTAACAACAAAAAAAAAAATTTTGTCAAAAATATTTATTTAAAAATTTTTAGTTTGTGAAAAATAAAAACATTTTACAAAAGCAAATGGGCAAAATGTATTGGAAAAAATTATTAATTATGTGCTTGTGTCATAAAATTAAACAAAAAGTATTGTGAAAAATTTTATATACATAGTAAAATTTCAAATTTTGTTTTGTTTTTATTGCTTTTATGTATGTTGAATTCACACAGAACGTACATGTGTGAGGAGTGAACTAAAAAATTGATAACGCTCTCTCCAGTTGGCTACTAGTTGTATACTATGCACAACATGAACAACATTTGAATTTTTTAAAAAAATACTTTATATCATAAAACTTTCCTTTTTTTAAATTAAAAAAAATCTGTTAGATTTGATAGCTAAAACTTTTTTATATTTTTGATAAATCTGGATGCAGACCTAAACGAAGCTGTACTAGTTCATAGAGAAAATTCCTAGTAACCTAGATGAGAAAAAATTAATTTTTTTTATTGTTGTACCACTCAAATGCTTTTGATACTGTGCACCATTCATTCTTGTGCATGAAATTGTTAAAATTATTTAAGTTTTTCACGTTTGCTGTGAAACTGATGTCGTGATACCTTTTAAGTAGATGCAAATCAGTTAAAAATAGCGAATATATATCGAAGCCTTTACAAGAAACTAAAGAATTCCCAGAGGGATCGCATCATGGACCCCTGCTATGCTCGTTAATGCTAACGATATTCCTAAACAACTCTCGTAATCTAAAACATAAATGTATGCTGATGACGTTCAGCTGTATCTCTGTATTCCCAAAGAATCAGTAAGGGTATGTGTTTGAAACAGGGGTGCCAGATAATTTAGATAGAAAATCGGCGTATTTTCAAAAAAAAAAAAAAAAAAAAAAAAAAAAAATCGGCATTATCAGCACTTCTATTTAAAAAAATCGGCAAACAAATCCGAAAATTAAAAATACCTAATTTAAATACAAAAAACTTATTCCTATTAACAAAATAGAACAATTCAGCAATAACTAATGTTTATTATCTATAAAATAACAGAAAAATCAATAACAAAAAATTGTGCATAGTTAATTAAAAAGAGTTTTTTAACTTTTTTATATCAAAGTATATCCTAAAAAGACATATTTGAGCTTGACATTTTCGTTAAATAAACGCGAGGATTGTATGCCTGCATTTCCTATAATTTTTGATCTCTCCATTTTCTTCTGAAAATGTGGAAAGAATTTTTTGATATAACAAAACTTCGATGTTCCCTGTAAAATTAATCTTTGCTAGTATTTCTTTATTTATAAAGTATCACTTTCCAGTGTGACACAAAGAAAGCTGCCGAAGGCCGTAGCGGGCCAAAAAATGCATTACATTCTACTGGTGTCTAATAATTGTAAATTTTTCTGTACATACAATATACTTCATTGCTATCCAACGGAAAGCTAAGGTAAAATGTAAGGAATAGAACAATTACAAAAAGCTTTATAAAATACATAACTGAAATTTAACTCATAGAATAATTTCGAAAAAAATAAAAAATTTTGAATATAATAAAGTAACTTGAAAAAGCAATATTCCCCAGATTCTAATTAATATATTATTTTCATTGGTTGTGAATATTAATTTAGCTTATCTTTACTCTTTCGTTAGTATCTATCCATTTTCAAACACAAATATAAAATATTTTATATTTTTCTTATAGATAAAGACATTTTAATTGAATTGTTTTAGGTTTAAAAATATTTCTTCTTATATCCCTTCTTCTAGCTTTATTTTTTTATTCTGCATAGTGGGAAATTTTCAAATAAAAATTTAATAAGCCAACATTACAAGCACTTAATATAATATTGAATAAACCAATTCTTTCTTTAGTAGAAGAGCTGACTTAATAACAGTTGGTTCTTTTCAAAGTAATAAGTATTTCAGTGTCTCCAAGTCTCGCCATTGCTTACGAAAAATCGTCATTTTTGGAGCAAAAATCCTCAAATCGGCACTTTGATAATTTAGAGACAAAAAATCGGTTTAAACCTGGTTTAAAACGGTAGCAAATTACTCATTGAAGTAAAATTGTGATATTGCTGAGGTGAATAACATTTGATTAGCCCTGGGGCTAGTATAAATTTTGACATTAGCGTAGAATTTTTGACAATTTTAATTGACCTTTGCTACCGTTTCACAGGCACCATTATTATTAAAATACAAGAATAAAATTATGGTCTGTAAAAAGACACATGCGCATTTGGTTCTGACGTAATTTTGACGTCAATGCAAAGCCACAATAAACATTGCGTGTTGTGTGATGACGTCAAAATTACGTCAGAACCACATTCGCATGTGTCTTTTTACATTCCGTGTACTATAGGCTTAAGAGTATTCAAACTTGGTACAAATAACTTCATAAGTAATGGACGAGATCTGTATTGAAACAAATTACAATTGTTTTTTAATGAGGGTAGCGAAGTGCACTGGGTTAAGCTAGTACTTTATATTACACAGTACAACACATGATTTGCCAACTCAATTCTGTGAACTGTATGTGAAATTAGACCCAAAAAGAAGAATTTCTGCATCATTCGTTTTGTCTTCTTACCTGCGATTTGAAGTTAGTATCGATTTGAAGTTAGTACTATCGTATAGGGGAATTTATCACGTTTTAGGCCCTGTTGTTTGACATAGCTCGACAACCACTAGCCCAATTTAGTTGAAATAAATTTTAAAAAATTAAGAATTACAATTCCCTTAATCTGTTCATATATTGTTTTCCTATACAAGTAACACTTTTTTTTTTTTTTTTTTTTTTTTTTTTTTTTTTTTTTTTTTCATTATTTATTTATTGAATCTTCATATATTAAATATGAACTAACAATAATTAATCAAATCTTATACTAATACTTTATTTTTGTCCTGCCAATGCTAGACGAAAATTTTTCTCTTCACGGTTTCTTTTCACATATGTAGATGTTTAGCGCTCTTCTTGTCTGATGAGTCCTGCTGTATCTCTTCTCCTTAATCTAGAGTGGCCGCTGTAATTTAAAATATTTCGAGCTAGTGGATTTGGGTGCGACTCAAGTCTTTTTAAATATTTTACTGCATAGTTCGTAATAATAGTTTTTACTAACGGCACATTGAGATCCTTGTGAATATTTGAGTTTTTAACATACCAGGGAGCGGCTGTGATTATTCGAAGAAGTTTATTTTGTCGCCTTTGAATTTTTTCGATATTAGAAGCCGAGGCAGTGCCCCATAACTGAATACCGTAGCACCAAATTGGTTTTAAGATAGAGTTGTAAAGTAGAAGTTTACAATCGAGACTAAGAACAGAGTTTCTTCCAATAAGCCAATTAAGTTGAATTGCTTTTAGTTTCATTTGTGTTAGTTTTGCTTCTATATGGCATTTCCATGTTAAACGCCGATCTAGATGAATTCCGAGATATTTTACATGCGATTGTTGGGGCACTAATTGATTATTGATTTTAATAGGGGAACATGACTCCCGACGCAAGGTGAATGTTATATGTACGCATTTTTGCTCATTAACCTTTATCCTCCATTGTTTTAACCACTTTTCCAGTTCAAATATATGATCCTGCAAGTAGCGAGAAGCTTCACGACAGTTTTCGTGCACGCTTAAAAAAGCTGTATCATCAGCAAATGTTGAAGTTAGGGTGTGGTTGTTTGTTGGCATGTCTGAGGTATATATTAGGTATAACAGTGGGCCCATGATGCTTCCCTGAGGGACTCCAGCGTCAATTGGCTGAGGAGAACTTATAAAAGCACCTTCTTTAATAATAAACTTTCGACCGACTAAGTAGCTTTCTAACAGCTTGTGTGTGTTTACTGGTAAATTTAGCTTCAATTTATGTAATAAGCCTTCATGCCAGACTTTATCAAAAGCTTGAGAAACATCGATGAAGAGGGCGGAACAATATTTTTTTTCTTCAAAGGTTTTTCTTATGGCGTTTACTATACGATGGGTTTGTTCAATTGTGCTATGTTCTCTTCTAAAGCCGAATTGATGGTTTGGAATACATCTATTTACATTTAAAATTGGGGTTAATTTTGACACTAACAGCTTCTCAAACAGCTTTGATATATTAGACAATAGGCTTATAGGTCTATATGACTCAACTTTTGTAGGATCCTTTCCTGATTTAGGTATCATGGTAACTAATGATACTTTCCATTCCTGAGGGTAGTATTCAAGGCGTAAAATAGCATTAAAAATAAAGAGAATAATTTTCTTTGCTATGCTGGGTAGCTCCAAAAGCATTTTGTTACTGATCTTATCAAAACCAGGGGCTTTCTTCGGGTTTAAATCATGAATAGCCTTTTCGATTTCGCTTATCTCAAATCTTAGTGGAACAGCTGCTCTAACAGCAACAGGTGGTAACTCGACCGCCATATCGAGAGATGTGTGAGTGGTAAATACGGTTTTCAAATGATTAACAAAAAGATTTCCTTTTTCTATATCATTTCTTGCCCAACTTCCGTTTAAGTTTCTTAATGGTGGTTTAGTGATAACTGGTCTTTTAAGATTTCTAGCTGCACGCCATAATGAGTAGTCTGATTGTGGAGTTGCATCAAGTTCCTTAAGATATTTTTCAAAGGATGCAGTTTTTTGGGACTGCAGTAACTTTCTTAGCCTTTTTGTGCACTCTTTTAATAAAGTCTTAAGTTGGGGGGATCTGTGCAATTGCCACTCTCTTCGAACTCTCCTTTTTTCAGTCAATAGACGCTCGACATCTACAGAATATATGATATTGGTTTTGGTTTTTTTGAGGGTTGTGCTGGAATGTTGAACAGCTAGTTTGAGATAACTGTCAAAATTAACAATAGCGAGATCCACGCTCTCCGGTGTGCTAAGCGGAATATTTTCTGTGCAATGGGCACTAAGATATTTTTTATATTTTAACCAATTTATTTGTGAGGGTGATTTGGATAAGTACCCAGACGGCGATACGATTCTATTTGGAATCATTATAGTAACAATTGTAGGTGTGTGGTCGGAAGATAATTCTAAGGAAGCCTCAACATAAATCGTTTCTGCGGGGATGTTTTTAACCACTCCAAAATCTATGACATCTGGAACTTTTTGCTGATCAGTAGGCCAATATGTTGGTTCTCCGCTCGCGACCACATTTAGATCCATTTTACGAATTGTGTTAAACAAAACACGACCCTTAGGCGTAATAAGTCGTGACCCCCAGAAAGTATGTTTAGCGTTATAATCGCCAGCAGCCAGGAAGCAGGGTCCTAATGATTTGAAGTATTTATTATATTGGCTTTCTGATATTGAAAATCTAGGTGGTGAATATATTGATGAAATAACTAGGTTTCGATTTAATTCCTCAACGCAAATGGTCGTTGCTTGGAGATAATCTTCACGATGATCACACATTAAGTAGTGTTTTACTCGGTTTTTTATCAAAATGGCAGAACCTCCACAAGCTCTACCTCGAGGGTCCTTGGTATCATATAATATATAACCATTGATTTTAAACGTATTTCTCGAGGTCAGATGAGTTTCAGACACCATCATAACATCGATTTGTTTATTTTTAAGGAAGTATTCTAGTTCATTTTTATGTTGGCGGATGCCGTTTGCGTTCCAAAAGCAAATTTTTAGACAGTTCATGGCTTATTTAGTACAGCTTGCAATAACATCGATTGCATTCTTAACATTTCTTGCATCATGTTACCCATTGTGTTGGTAAAATTGTTAACGGTTTGCACTAATGTTTCCATGGTTTTTTCTAGCCGAGTTAAATTAGAAGTGGGAATTTCGTCATTATTTGGTAAATCACCTTGCAATGGCATATGATTAGATTTTAAGACATTAGCGTACGAGGTTCTGTTATTATTTGGCTGCGGTATTTGAACGCCGTTAGTGTTTTCTTGATAAGTTGCCTGCGTTTGAGGGGGATTAAGTTTCTGTCCAACAGAACGCTTGACAATAGAATATACCGGACATCCTCTATAGTTGGCAGTGTGATTACCACCACAGTTGCTACATTTTTTTACATTAGGGTCATTTTTTGACTTATCACACTGAACGGTACCATGTAGTTCTCCACATACGACACAAACAGGGGTAAATAGCAGTATGCCCTAGTATGACCAAATTCTTGGCAGTTTAAACACTGAACGGGCCCATTTCTTTTGTGCGGCTCTTCTATCGTTATTTTCCTGTACAGGATGTATTTTAAACTGTAAATGGGATGCGTTTCATTTTTTTTTAGCTTAACGTCGCCGGGCTCTAACTCCACTCGAAATAGTGGTTGGGGATTTTTTTCCCTATTTTTAATATTTGTAACATTTTTAATTTTGAAACCCTTTTCTTCTAAAAATGTTTTTATTTCGTCTGGGTCCACGCATGAGTCAATGCCCTTTATCACAACCTGCAGACCTTTGCTGCTTTTCAGCTGGTAAGTATAGAAGCTTTTTTTAAGTGCTTCAAACTTATTAATTAATTTACGAAAATCATTCTCATTATTAATCTGTATTTTTGTTTCGTTAATATTACCACGCTTGATTGCAGCTACGTAAAACGAATTTTCACCTATCACCGATATTAAACTTTTTATTAGCTCACTTGAGTTTTGCTCTCTAAGATATATCGGGGGTGGCTTCGACGATTTTATGACGTTGGGTGTTTCAGAAGATTCATCCTCCAGAATTGCAAAACGATTTTGCGAGTTTATTCTATCAAAAGATGGAACTTTCGAGGCAGAGGCAACAGCTGAAGAGGCAGGGCTGCGACCTCGTTTAAGCACTGTTATATACCTATCCATACCAACTTGCACTTGTGGTTTTTGACAACTTTTTTCTTGTTTGTTTAACATTGCGTCTATGTTTGGGATTATGGTAACAGTGGTAACGCTTGTATTGTTTTCTGTTGTTGTGTTTATTTCCACATTGCTTTCACTAGCATGAATATCATTTACTTTTGTTGTTGTTTCATTGTTATTACTCATATAGAGTTGTTTTTGTTTTTTTCACCGTTTTTTTATTTTTTTGTTTTTATTTTTTTTGTTGACTGTGCTCTTTTTATTATGTATAATGTTGTTACGCCGAGATAATAAAAGAAAAAAAGAATAAATATTTTTTTGCACAGATTATTTGCAAGTATGTATGTGCGTACATACATACATATGTAGGTATATTTTTTTTTACTTGTATTTTTTTTTTCTTAATTTTTTTATAGTTATTCACTTTTATATTGAGCGTCCAAATTCGCTTGTTAAACTGATATTATTAACTAATTTATGTTAAAAAAAAAAGAACCGTATGCGGAGTTAAAAGAAACACGTCTTTTCTCATCGAGCACGACCGACTGAATGATGAAGTAACACTTTCGAAGTTAAAAATGAATGTATGAAGGGAAAAAATTATTTTTTGCCTAAAAATTTAAATTCTTTTTTTTTTAAAATACATAACAAATCCAAAATGGAAAAAAGTTTCAAGTCTAGCTATTTTTTCGCAAAGTCACATAACCTATGAGCAAAATGAGACAAAGATCATACAAATCGATGCACGCGTTTCGCTTTTATTTATGAATTTCAAAAATCAGTTATAGCCACCACCCTTAAAATAAAAATATAAATTAAAAAATTATCATGCAAAAAAAAACTTTATTTATAAAAACTTAATGAAAATAAAATAATATGCAATTAATACGCAATTATAATATGCATAAAAACCAAATTTAGAACATTTTTTCAATTATTGGCAATATCCATCCTTGTAGAAGTTGACGCTTGTGGTTCTGATGATCTTGTTTTCTTCGTAGGCTGTTCATATTCATGGTCTGAGTCTGTATCGTCATCCGAGATACACATACTATCATCAGCTTGGCGTTGTCGGTATGATGTTGCGCTGACATTTTGCTGTGTGAGTTTTCTTCTCTTCAAAAATGATGTCAGCCATTCGGAGTCGTGTTGTGATAGTCCCAGCTTGGCCACAATGTAATCCATTTCGATTTGTGGTAGCGGTTGTGGTGCACTATTTTCAATATCGGGTATCCAATCAGCATCATCCAAATCGGTCGGATTGGTGAAAACGGTTTCGGCTAGCAGGGACACAGTATCCGCACTCGGAGGTTTAGGTGCATCGGTATCAGCAGGGCGTTGCACTGGAAGTGTGGCAGTAAATGCAGCAGTGTATACTTTTGTTTTCAATTGTTGTCTGTTTAATCCAGGACGAAAATTTATGCATGCATAGCACCTGGATTCATCATGTCCAGTTGTGTCTTCCACCCAAATTACTGGCTTCATAAAAGATAACTTTCTACTTTTTCCGTGAATCCATTTTAGAAGGGTAGTATAACAACTGTTGCACACTGTGTTCGGCGTAAAATTTGCACCACTTAAATCTGCTTCATCGAAATAATTACAATACGCGGTTTTGAATTGCTCAGTAAACAAATTTTTTCGATCTTTTTTCTGTATTTTTCGGACGATATGACCACAAACGTAACAATATTCATCCAAATATGGGCACTTGTTGTTTTCCATATTGATATATTTTATGTTTTGTTGTTATTCACTTTTAAAAAACTGGAGAAAAATCACTTTTACTGTTCGCGTTCGTCGGCACTGGCTGAATGCCAAAAATCGATCAATGCACACCTATAAATACTACGTATTTTTGAATATTTTACTGCCAGGTACTTATAAATGGGCGCATATTTTAAGGGCTGGCTATATACCTTATTCAGCACTTGTACGTTTCAAACTGTGCAAAACTTTCCAAATAATGACCACCCTTAAATGTGGGTGCAATTTCTGTAAAAAAATCATATAGGTAGCCACCGGAAAAACCCAAATAATAAAAAGGTCCACTTTCCGTTTAATTGTCCACGTACATTTATTACCGCAATCATAAAAATCAAATAACCTTTTGTTTATTCCTTTTTTTTAATTCTCAGAATCATGAAAAAGGTGTCAATGTTTTCTCCAAATAATGTTGTGCATATCTCGAGCAAATTTTTGAAATTCATACATTTACTCAATTGCGAATAAAAGCGAAACGCGTGCATCGATTTTTATGATCTTTGTCTCATTTTGCTCATAGGTTATGTGACTTTGCGAAAAAATAACTAGACTTGAAACTTTTTTCCATTTTGCATTTTTTATGTATTTTTAAAAAAAAAATTTAAATTTTTAGGCAAAAAATAATTTTTTCCCTTCATACATTCATTTTTAACTTCGAAAGTGTTACTTGTATAGGAAAACAATATATGAACAGATTAAGGGAATTGTAATTCTTAATTTTTTAAAATTTATTTCAACTAAATTGGGCTAGTGGTTGTCGAGCTATGTCAAACAACAGGGCCTAAAACGTGATAAATTCCCCTATACGATAGTACTAACTTCAAATCGATACTAACTTCAAATCGCAGGTAAGAAGACAAAACGAATGATGCAGAAATTCTTCTTTTTGGGTCTAATTTCACATACAGTTCACAGAATTGAGTTGGCAATCAATTAACTGAAAAATGTTGTACTGTGTTATTAACATGCGTCTCTTTTTAAGGTCGGGAGAACTAGTGAGGGAATATTTTTGGGAAATTTTTGAATGCTTTTAATCAGAGTACCGAAACGTTCACTTATTTTTCAGTCGTGAGCGAGCTTGAAAATTTAAAAATTTTTCTGCTGATTCATCGTCATGAGGGTGAGGAAAAAATATTTGGAATTTCCGTACTCATGAAGAGCGAGTAAAAAAAAATTCATTTGTGAATTTTTCAGATATGAACAATTTGAAATAATTCACATTAAAATTTTTCATAAGAAAAAACATTTGCAGCGGAAAAATGAAGTAGTAAAGAGGCCTTATAGATGGCCTTTTCGCAGACATAAGATTTCCCAGCCACATTCGAACTTTGTTACTTATTAACAAGGTGTATCATTGGAGTCCAACGCCTTGCACTCTTGCATCTACTTTAAAAGCTTCTAGAAGGCCTTCCGAAAAGATTGAGGAATAAAGCTTTACCGCAGTTTTATTGTTGTTGCTTAAAATGTGAAAAAAAAAATAATAACTACACGTTCCTATTAGAGAAGCAAAGTTTCAAAGGTAACACACGACATGTATGTATTTTGCAGTGGGAAATTTGAAAAGTCAGATGTAAACAACATGTCGTGTAATTCATTTTTAGAAAATCAAATTAATAAATATTTTAAATATTACGCAAATTATGTAGTAAAATATTTGTCGTCTATTTATGGTATCCATATATTACTTTGAGTAAAGTTTAATTTAAAACAACTATTTTTGTTTTTTTATTATTACAAATGGTTTAGTTGATGTCAAGCTAAATGATTTTTAAGAGTGAATGAATCTCTTAAAATTAAGTTCTTTTTTATACTTGAAATTAATCAGACTAATAATTTGAATCAGCCCTTACTAAAATAAACTAAATTTTATGTGTTACAATATTCTTAGCTGTAACGTTATGGGTATTGTGTAAAAACAGTATCGTGTATGCATATGTACACAGAAAAAATTCTCTGAACTGTAGCCCGTTTCTGTATTTCTCGCATCGTAAAATTTCCCGCATGAAACAAGTGAATTATGACAAAAACAGTGCAATATGAAACAAAAAATGATTTTACTCACATAAGTGTTTCTGTACTTTTACTTTGCGAGAATTATCTGTCATTTAAATAATTTTCCAGCAATTATTGGAAGGATGTGAGAACAAGTGTTTCTGTAACAATATTTTGCAAAAAGTTTCTCACAAGAACTGTCAAAATAAGTCATATTTGAAATTGATGCGAGAAAACAAATTTAAAAAAATGGAGCCCAAATTATGTATGTATGTACACAAGAATGTGTATTATTTTATTTTATTTTAAAAGAAAGAATTTAAATGATGAAAATAAGTATATAAAACACAATTGTTATATTTTGTTATTTAATTTTTTTTGGCCTTTCATTGTGTTTGTTTTATGCAGGGCTGCCAGATAATTTTTTGAAAAAAACGTCAATATCCTAAGAAAAAATAAAAAAATCGTCTATTTTTTTCGGACAATTTAAAATTAATTTCGACGAATTTGGTTCGATTTTTATCATATAATCACAAATTTTTATCATATAAACACATAATCAAAAAAAAAAAAAAAAAAAAAAAAAAAAAAAAAAAAAAAAAAAAACATTAAGTTCATGGGTAAAATACATATTTTATACATACATACGCTTGAGGTCTATTTAAATAAAATTATTTATTTTATTTTCTTTAATCCGATAAGAGTTTAAAATTTTAGATTGTTATTTTTCCCTGCAGAAATCACACAAAGGAGTGACAAAATATCATATTGAAATAAAATAAACACCTTTGGACAAAGTAAAAGGCAAACATTTCCTAAAGTGCATTGACTGAAAAATGGGGTAATAGTTTAATCTTTTGATCACACAAACAAATGTATTAAATAATCCAAGCAAATAAAAATTAAACAGTTTCCGTTCGAAATTTTGCTTTTGCCGATACATTTTTTAATCTGCCTTGTCTTTAAAGATATCGGTTTTCTGTGGTGCCTAATACACAAACATATAAAACTATTTAAAATTGTTTTATTTCAAAGACTGAATCGTCACTAGAAAAAAATCAGCAAATTGTCACTGCCAATTTTGGAACAAAAAAAATCGTCAAAATGTCGATAAATCTTTAAATCTGGCAGCCTTATTTTTATTATATATATTTCTTTCGTTGACGTTTCGCTTGCATTTGATACTTAATGACTGGAAGTATTCCAGTTAAAACAGAATCTGTGTTGTCTGTTCTCGCATTTAAATACAGAAACACTTTTTTCTCACAAATCGAGAAACGATGGAATTTTTTGTTTCACACTTAATATGAGAAAATTTGCGATGCGAGAAATACAGAAACGAGCTACTGGTCACCAATTAAAGAATTAATCAAAAACAAAATCATTTTTATTTAAAATTTTATTAAAGTGATTTAAACGGTTAATTGATACTATTAATTTGTTTACTGGTGCAAATTTAATTAATTTTATTTGATTTTTATATTTAATTGAAATCGATTTTTATATTTTTCTGTGTATACTGTACTTGGTAGATACTCGACACTTGTACGCCGTTCTACAAAAAAATGTGTCCTTAAACACTACACAAGGCGCTGAGCGTTGTATGATCATCAATAGTGTGCAGCAAATGTTTGAAAGTTATTTGACATTTATGTTATTTACATTGTACCTTGGCAATGCCGACTACGTTTTATAGAATACTACGATTTCAGTTAGGCTACAAAGTATTGTCAAGCAAGATCGATCTTATCATGCTCTACACTTTATGTGTATGTATAACGGTATTCTTTAAATCGGGCTTTTGCTTTAATCGGTTAATCGCTCAATTAATTAACCAAGGTTTTGGTTTTATCGGTTAATTTTGTAATTGATCGATTAACCGATTAATAAAGTTTGATTTATAAATTAAGTAATTTCAATACATAAAATTGCATAAATTCTTTATTATTTGGAGTTTATTGTTAAAAAAAAGAGATAACAAAACAAACATTACAATTCTTGAACTAACACGAGCAAACAAAAAAAAATAATTCATAAATATTTAATACATATTTTTTAATTAATATATAAATATTATGTAGTGATTAAAAAATAAGCTGTCAAAAATTGTAAATATATATAATTTACTTTTTTATATGTTGTGTAAAGCGCAACAGCTCTACATTAAGTGGCAAAAGCGATAACATTTGAACATCATGGTCCTTAAATACAAGCTTTTTTGATTTCTGGCGTTACATTACAAAAAGTAGACTTTTAGCTGGAAATTCCCATATGTACCTTAAACGAGCAGAGATTTTTTAATTTGATAGTTTGGAAAATAAATCTTTATAAGTACAAAGCTTATTAAAAAAGGTTTTACACGAAAATTCTTGCTCAATTCGCAGACTTATGCAGTTTTGTAACGCAAATCAAAATCCATTTCTGTCTTTTGTAACGTCACGCCGGAACATATTATTGCTTATATCTTCAAATCCTTACACATGGTCTCCACCTGAGATAGTATCTGATATAATATCTGAGAGAACGTCTACAGAATGAGATAACACATTTCTTTATGTTAATCTTATTATTAAGCAAGGGGAACACGTACTGATTCTCGTACAGTAAACTTGTACCGTTTTTATTCATTTTTTAGTTTTTTGATTTTTTAGTTCAAAATATTGTTTTTTTAAACACTTTTCGCAAGATTGGCACTATTTGCATTAATAAATTACACATTTTTATAATGATGGCTTATTATTGTTTTATATGTGTGTATGTATGTGTATTTTTGACAGCTCATCTAATAAGATAGTTTTTATAAGATTTCTTATAACAATTGTCTCATAACATTTATTAATATTAATACTAACACTATTTGAGAGCCCTCACGTAAGATAATACTCTCTGCGGTTGAATTTAAAGTTTGCTGTTATTAAAATCTTATATCTTATCTCAGGTGGACACACAGTGTTAGGGTTGATTGTTGTAAATTTTTTTCTGAATATAGTACTGCTTCATTACTTTGTAAATATAGAAAAACCTTTTTACAAATTTGACTACTTAATTTAATTCATTTTGTCGTACAATTATCCCCTCACGCCACAATGGAAATGCCCATATAAAAATTACGTGAAACAAAAAGCTGTTGACAGCAAACACTTATTTTAAATGAAAATCACTGAACACCTTCTTTGTTTGTATGAAAAAATATTTTCTGCATATGAGACGAAACAAATAATTAAAAACACAAAAAATATGTTATAATACTACAAAAAATTAAAAATTTTCTTACGTCGGTTAATCGGTTAGTCGACTAAAATTAACCGGTTAAATCGTTAGTCGAAAGTGGACAATTTCAAATTAACCGATCAGTTAATCGGGTAGTAATTAATTGGTTAACCGATTAACGGTATGTATATGGTAAAAATAATTTTCGAAAGTGCGCCGTTCTTGGAATCTATAGCACAACAATTTTTTCGATTTATACGAAAGTTATTTGTGCCGAATTTTACCGAAATATCAAAAAAATTAGTATTCGTTTAAAAATTATTTGCTGAAAGGATCTTGTAGCAAGATTTATGACCCACTGTCATAATATTTTGCCATAACATAAAATTTTTTTTTAATACTTATATATATAAGGAATTTTTGTCAGTTAAAGCGATTATCGGTAGAGGTGATTGTGTGGAAACTATAGTAAAACAAAGACAGATTTCCATTAAATGTTTAAACATTATTAAGAATGCATTAAAACATTTATGGTCCTTATGCAAACGAATAGTACCTTCTTCTGGGCAAATACATAATATATATTTCTAATTTTCAATCTCATAAAAGTAAAAGGCTCTTATTTTAAGTATTTGATCACTTAAAATTTTTTGGAATAATGATTTATTTCTAGTAAACATAAATATGAACTCTATTGCTATGTAAAGTCCATTTAGAACAATTCTCACCATTTTCAGTAAGCTTCGTAACAATGATAATAAAAACATCCAAATTTCATAAATTTTTTTTCTAAAATTGCGACTTGTACACAAACTTTACATGGACAGACAACCAGACGGACGATCGAATTATTATAAAAGTGATTCTGAATCGATCCGTACACTAAAAGGTTGGTATAGATTCAAGAACAAATATTTTAATGTGTTGGACACGTCAGCACAAACGCATTGCATCTAACACATATCTAAGGACACTTATGTTTTTGTGACGAATTTAACGATATAGAAAATGTTGAAATCTAGCATATTGAAAGATACAAGGTAATAAAGATATTGACTCTACGATTAAAAAAGGTAACCCACAATCTGACGGTGTATGGTGTACACATTTATAAATGCCAAGGAAAAACTTTTTTCATACACCCACCTACTTCAAAAAGGGACTAAGACTTTTGTGTAATGAAAATAAATAGAGAAGGTGCATTTGATTTAGTTGAATTGTAATTCAGTTAAAAAATATTTTTATACTAAAAATGGAAAATTTTCTAAAAAATTAATATTAATCGATTAATTGACAAAAATTGTTCAAGTAATTTGTTATTCGAAATTGGCTATTTCAATCATTATACTGATCTTCACAGAATTGATTTCCAGTTAAAAGAATGAATTTATACCCAATTTAGTAACAATCGGTGCATTCAGCGGCTCCCAGGAAAAACTTTTTGAATTTTGGTAATAGGTAGTAGGTCTTTCATACGTTACCTGGTAAGTGCTTGTCATTACAATTGTCATTATTCTGATAACCTCAATAAGTGCTAACTAGTAATGACATCAGTAACTATTTTTACTTCTATTATTTTCACTACTAAATATTTGCTTATTAATAATCAGCTCAATACCTACTTATTAGTTGTGTTGTTTTCAGTACTGATGATTAACTTACTGGTAACAAGCTCAATAACTACTCGAACAAACATAAGTAGTTATTCAGCCGAAAAGTAAGTAGTGTTCATATGTCTCAAATATTACTTACTAACTTACCAGGTAAGTTAAGTTTTTGCGGGGCTAATTGGTGTTAGTTTTTTTGAAACATAAATATCAGCTTTTAGGGTGGTTGTTCCACATTTTGGTCTACAACTTTTTCTCTACGGAGCCCATTGTGCTGGACTTCAATTCCGAACTGCGTGGGGTAATTAGAAATAATTCGTTCTTTTCTGTTGGGTCTTTTCGAAGTTAGTGTGTTTTTAACAGACGGACAGACAGGTGGATATCGCTAAATGGGGTCTTAGATGAATATTAAAAGAATTTAACATGGAATGAGAAACTTAGTGTTCCCTGATTCACCGCTAGTGATGGGGGATATAAAATGCAACCATTTGGTTTTAAGTTCCTTTACCTTACATTTCTTAGTTTTTTTCTTCCCTAACGTATGGATTAATTAATAAATATAGAAAATTATTGTAACATTTTATATGAAAAAGCAGTCAAATATTAAAATATTACTAGATTTATAATCTTAATAAAATTTTTGATTTACTCGATGTCTAAAAATATGCAACATTTAAATACCCAATAAAAATTTAACCAAAAATACCCCAGCGGTAAAAAGAAGTATTAAGCAGGCCTTCTAGAAGGCCTTATTTGGCAGACACAAGGCCTTACTACCCCATTCCATACTCATGCATTTTTTACACGCGATGTCCTAGCCAGCCCAGGCCTTCTGCGTTCCCTTCCTCAGCAGGCCTGATTAGAGGCCTTCTTCAGCAGGCCTGATTAGAGGCGTCTTAGCGATCTTTTATTCATTTTATTATTGTTCAATAAAAATTTAATTATTACCACAAAAAAAAAAATTTAAACACCGCTTCGTCAAACAATATTAGAAAAACTAATATAAATTTATGTACTTCTTTTTTCTTTTCACTTTTTTATTTATAGTGTTTGCTGTCTTTGGAATGTTTTATTTTTTTTTTTTGGTAACGGTTTATCAGTTTTGCTGCTACAAACCATAATGCAATAATACACTTTGCTACAAACGTAGTAGGCACACAAAATTTATGCATATATACAAAAACATAATTAAAAAAAACGCATGAATGTAGAAGGGAGTAAGTAGGCCTTCCATAAGACCTTCCTGAGAAGGCAAGCGAGCATGAGTACTGGATCTAAAAAAGGGCTAGCAAGGTCTTACAGAAGGCCTTATCATTTCAGACCTTCAAAAGTTTACCGTATTTTAAGTTTATGTACTTAACGAATATGTTTTTCAAATGGAAATGTGTGTATGCCAATGAATACATCCATATGTTGATGGTTGCCAATGTTGTGCATAGGCCTAAGCAAAAGTGGTGTTACTGTCAACAGAAAAACATATAAATTGTTTTATCTCCTACCAAATGGTCTCACAATCCTTTGCTACCATTTTAACTTCAAATAAACAAAAAAGGAATTTTAACATGACAACTTTAACTATTGGCTCTCTCTAATTCCAAATTTTTATTTAATGTTAAATATTTAAACAATTTTTACTTTAAACTTATCAAAACGTTTTTAAAGAATGAGTTTATTTTTTTTGTGTTAGAAAGTACTTTAAGTGTAAACAATAAATAACTGTTCTATTTAAAAAAAAACGTGAAAAATGTGATTTATTAATGAATTCTTACAGTATTTTTTTCTATATGTGTGTGTGTTTTTTAACAGAAAGATATCCTTTTTACATAATTCTAATAAAACTCTTACAAGTTTCTCAAGAAAACTATTTGAAACTAACTACTTGCTACACTTTATAACTTTCTTCATGAAGAAGAAGTTGGTCTGATTTTTAAATTAAAGATGGGTTTAAAAAATACATACACATAAATGCTCGCACATGCACACTGTATGTATGGATTTAAGTCCATGTTCTGAAACATGTTTCCTTTTGATGTTGGCAATTAATTACGCATTTGTCTTACAAGACAAACAGTTAAATCTAAATTACTTATATGTTTGTTTTAGTAGTTCTTGGGCCAGAAGTTAAAAAAAAAACTAAATGAATAAATTTCGTACTCATTCTTTCTTATATTTTACATAAATGCTTGCAAATATTTTAGTACGTACTCGTATTTACTTGAACTTGTTTATGTGTATGTATATAGGAAGTTGTTATACACATTCCATCTCTACCGTTTTAAGTGAAAATCTTTTAATTTCAAGTAAATTGTCTTTAAGTTCTTCCTTGTTACGTTTGGACATGTCGTAGTGTTACATGAGATTTAACAAATAATATTCATACTTGACATGTAAATTTGTCATGTTAAGATTTTACCGGATGGGATCTGTAATAAATAATCGTTTTAACCTATAGCTCTTACAATTATAGTACATACATTTACGATGATTTTTTGTTGTTGTGTTAACATTCGTTTTGTCAGTGATGTTAAATTGACAAAAAAAAAATGCATGGAAATTTCTTAGTTATATTTTATTAAGCGTTTGGCGAGAGGCATTCTTAAAACATTATCATTGATTTGTAACAAATGCAAGTTTTAGTGGCCCTTTTTATTAATATCCATATAATGTTGGAAGTGCTGCAGTGGGATCAGAAGCCACATTTTTACTTCATGTGCAAAATATGCTAAATTTTTATTGAAAATCAATTCGTAAAGTATGACCGACTTCTACCTCTATATAATATGGATATCGTCGGTCACAGGTTGACAACTCTTAACTCACTTTTAAATTTTTTGAAATTGTCATTTATTTTAATTTTTTTTTAATCTGAAATTATTTCAATACCTTTGTTTTCTTTACACCATTACAATAAATATCTCCTACTAATTTTGGTTTTTTTTATTTACTTCCAACACGGCTTAGTAACGGAGTAATAACGTTTTTTTTGTCTCCTGAAAAGTACAAAAAAACATGTTAAGAGTTGTCAACCTGTTCCATTTCGTATATTCGCTTACAAAAACTTTAAGTCGAGCACAAAGTCAAAATGATATTACAGTATTTTTCTTACTTAGAAAAATATGTTGATTCAGAACATTTCGTACGGAGACTTTACAAACTATAGTCGAAACAGTGAAACTATTTCTTTAAATTATCGAGTCTATTCATCTTAATTGGATGAAATTGAAAACGATGGAGATTTTCAGCTTATTTTTTATTTTAAATAATTTTGGTTGTTCCTGATCTTGAAAGTTGTTCTGGTAATGGTAAAAGGTACTTAAAGTAAAAAAGAAAAAAGAAATTATAATAATGAACTTTCATAAAAGTATCTATTTTAAAATTTGTTCTATTTTAATTTTACTCAAATTCGATTCTCAGAAAATTGTTTTCTATACTTTAATGGTTATTTACTGAATTTGCCTTATGAAGGCCTAACGGTACGTAGTTAAAATCTTAAAACTAAAAATTTTAAATAAGTCCCACTTCAGTAGCATATTAATGTTTAAAAGTTCCTCGACATAGCGGGTAGGAAGATCGGCTCTTCGAAGCCTTGTTTGCGTTTGAAGCTAAGAAAGGTACCTTTCAAGCGGGTTTGGATGCTTATCCAGTTAAATAATATATTTTGCATGGACTTTCCGCAATTCATATTTAACCAGAGGAATATCTAAATCCCTATGGATGTTCTTATTTCTTTCATATCACGACGCTCCGGTAATGGTTCTAAGGCTTATATGTCCAAATCGGTGTCAAAAGTGTTTAACAAAGGATGACTTTATAGTCCAGGCTTAGATTAGATCTATCACTAATAAACCAGTTAAGTCAAGAGGCTGTTAACTTTATGTGAATGCTCTTGGTTTCTATAGGCCGACGCCAAGTCGCCAATCTAAAAACAAAATCAAACTGGAGTATTGTAACATAATTAAATGTGACAGATGGAGAATTTCCTTTCCTGCGTTTAATTGTAACGTGTATACGTTTTAACTCGTTTACTCCAATTCTTAACTATGTATGTAGGCATGTAGAAAGAAGGCCGTAAGCACCACGACCCAGAGGATCTTTTGCGCAGCCTATGTGTGTCACCATGACAGGTTCATGGTCCATTACCCTGTCCGGTGAAAGATCATAAATTTCAGTTGGGCTCATAATTTGCCAGCCCAAAAATTTCCGTCTAGATGTCCCCAAGGCGGGACAACATCAGAGCAAATGTTGACGTTTCGTTATCAACCCCACAAAATCAGCATATCTTGGTACTAACATTACCCATCATATATTGATGGTATCTGAGACCACAGTGCCCCGTAAATAAGCCAACAATTAGTCTTAGTTCCCTTATCAGAGAAGTGAGACAGTCCATGACCAACCTGTACTTCACCTCCAGAGGAGGCAGTGCTCTTAGAGCGGCTTGGCTATCCGACATTATAAACAGTCCCAAGCCCCTTGCGCCCCTCCTCAGATATTCCACATCACATATGAGGATGGCGCCTCAAAGATAGTAGGCTGCTTGTCAAGGCCCATAATGCCGACCCCAGTATTGCCAATTCTCTGTTTCGAACCATGGGTAACCCAGATCTGGTCCGCACGCCCGCGCCACCATGATTTATCCGCCCATTGGTCCATCTCAGGTATAACGCCATTAAAATTCATCTCCAATACCAGACTAGGCACCATATGATTGCCAACCAAGATAGACGGATCATTTCTAATGATTTCAAGGATCCGCATGTGACCCACGAAGTCGACTGCCTTGTATTTAACAATGCGCGGCATCCTGCTAGCACTCCTACAGGCCTCCTCCTTTACAGATAATTGTAACGGAGGAATGTGCAGGAAAGCCCCCAAAGCTAGAGTGGGATAGGTCTTCATGGCGCCCGTGATCGATATACAGACCAGGCGATAAACCTTAACAAATGTAACACTAGCTTTGACCTGTTCGGTCTTGGTCCACCATGCCAGAGCTGCATAGGTAAGAATTGGTCTTATTATCGTAACAGAAGACCAATAGATCATTCTAGGCTTTAGCCGCCATGTCATCCCGAAGAGCCTTTGGCAGGCATATATTGCCATTGTGGTCCTTCGTGTGACATGGGATAGATGAGCGTTCCACCTAACGGCCCTGTCTAGAATAATCCCCAAGTATTTTACCTTGTTCGTTTAAGAATGGTTCATTAAGTTTTAGAATTCTACGTCTGGTGAATGATACCAGAATAGTTAATATTTAGCCCCCTCTCTCTGCAGCATCCAAGTGTTAAGTCTAGGGCCCGCTGCATCCCTTCCGAAATCGTCGTGTCATCAAATCCAGTCACAGAAATGACTAGATCATCAGCATAGTAATAAGTCCGGAAGCCCAGACCATTAAGGATCTCCAGAAGTTCATCGATGACCAAGGTCCACAACAGAGGCGATAGAAGGCCACCCTTATGGGCAACCTTTTGGTTGCTTTAATGGTCCTCAATTAGCCACATAGATCCGATTTGATCAGCCTGGATGCCAGAATCTGCCCCTCCAGTTTCTTATAAGAACTGAAACACCCTTCCTCGTTAGAGCAAAGTTAATCGCATCATAGGAGGAGTTGTCAAAGGCTCCCTGAATGCCGATGAACGTACTCAGAGCTATTTGCCTTGCGTTAAGTGCCTTCGCAACTAATTTTCTCTCATTGGAATTTTTTCGATGAATCTTTTAAAATTTTCAATTTTAATTTATTTATTTTCAAAATTTGTTATGACATAAATGTACAATTGCACAGAATTGGCTTAGCCTTATATCTAAAGTCAAATTATAAAAAAATTGACTAATAATTGTTACTATAAATTATTATTTGGACTGAGGAAAAACTATAAACAAAAACCTTCAATATAGAGAAATAAAATAAACAAAAATAGATAATACAAAAAAGAGGAAGCATGCATTAAAATTGCTAATATACAACTATAATACAAGGATCCTAGTTTAGTTAAAATACAATAATAACACTATAAATTCCAAAATATAAGTAATAGTTAACGAATTATAAGTTGTAATATTTCATTTAAATATTTATATTTAATTTTATTTACAATCTATTTGTACAATATTAAGTAAATGGCTTAATAAAATTTCAAACATAGCAATAAAACTTAACATGTGCAATTAAGCTTTAATAGATTAACAGCTAAAGGCCGTATGCAAATAAATATTTTTAATTAGGCTTAAGTTCATTGAATTTAATTTTCATTAAATTATTTTTATGAAGACAGGAATTTTACAACATGAAATTAATTAAAATTTTTTTTTATTGATAATTTTTCATTCTTGACTGCGCTGAGATTTGAACCCAGGCTTTCACGGACAGGTTGCCCATACTAGTTTCGATTGTGGGCAACCTTTTGTAAAATGTTGTAAAATTCCTGTCTTCATAAAAATAATTTAATGAAAATTAAATTCAATGAACTTTGGATTTCAAGAAGAATTCTTGACAAAAGGTACGAAAAAACAGAAGTTAGGAAGAACATGTAAATCAATTAAAATAGATAATCATTCATTCAAAAAGCAAATTTCGATCTACCAAGGTGAAATATCATTTAGTTTAAGGATTGATGTTTGACTATTGACGTCGCCCGGCTTCAATAGCCGAGTGAGTAAAACGGCAAACCCCACTGACCAGATTGTGTGGTTACAATCGAAACTAGTATGGGCAACCTGTCCGTGAAAGCCTGGGTTCAAATCTCAGCGCAGTCAAGAATGAAAAATTATCAATAAAAAAAATTTTAATTAATTTCATGTTGTAAAATTCCTGTCTTCATAAAAATAATTTAATGAAAATTAAATTCAATGAACTTAAGCCTAATTAAAAATATTTAAATTTGGATTAAAAACCATTAACAGTTCAACAAAATAACCGCAATACTAATATTTTGCTATTTTTTATGAAAAATTCTTAAATAAAAAATATGTATGAAACGGAACAAAAACAAAAAAAAAAATGTTTGCTCCAAACTGAACTTGAATATGAGAATGACAAAATTGATTAAAATAAATACATGTTCAAGTAAGAGTCAATTCGTCAGAAATTTTATTTGTAACTAGAAATTTGTTTTTAATATTAGTTTGTAAACATTACATATTAAAAAAAATGGACGCATCAACTCGCCATAACCGTTCCGTTTTAGGCATAAATTTACAATTGATTGAAGAAAGAAGGTACGTGCATACATATATTTAAAATTATAAATATAAAATTAAGGGGGTGGGAGAAGAAAAAGCTAAGAAGTCTAAGATATTTTTGGACTAAGGTGGTCCTTATAAGGACAACTTTAGTGTTGCTTTTGATTATGTTTGTAAAGCTTAATCAGAGTTCTTTTAAGTGAAGAACCAATATTAAAACAGTTGTTACTTTTTATTCATATTTTCATTATAAATACAATTGCTTTAAAAAAAATTAATTCGTTAGTAAAAAATAAATTTAGTCAAAAAACTGTTTACTTCAAACTGTCATATTTTATTTTTAATACGTCAGAAAACTTACTATATACGACGATACAATGCATACGACAGGGCCTGTTAATAACCCAATTATAATCGCGCAATTAACAATATTGATCAAAACGTGTACATTTATAATTATTAATTATTAATATAACTATTACGAATAATTATTATTTCACTGTCTTTCGAGTAACTATTATCGAAATAATCTATAAATAAAAATCAAGAAATAAGAGTTATTTGAAACAAATATTTTTTTTCCTTATCAATAATTAGTATCATGCAATAAAAAAAAATTGCTAGATAATAATTATTATAAGGAAAACCGAATAACAGTTACAATGTAATACTTATTTCTTAACTAATTCATGATAAAACTTGTAACAGTTAAGACCTTGTTTTTAACCCATTGATTTTTAGGTCGTATTATTTATTTATCCATTTTTTGGAAACTTTTTGATGAACACTTCCTCAAAATAAATAAAAAACATTTTAATGGTTATAATGAACTTTCAAGTCTACTTAAACGTTAATAAAACTATTCGTGGTAAGTTGACAGCAAACTCATACTTAATGTTGCCAAAAATAAAATCTTTTTTAGTTTCCTCTCAATTGCACTGCTTTAAGTTGGCATTTTGTGTTGGGTTGTCTTAAGATGCTTGTGTGTGGTCATGTCAGTTAAATTAACCCTTTCGAAAGTTCCCCCTCCCAACCACAAGACCCCTAAACAAAAATGTTTATGTTGGTATGAGCAAGTATTTAATTTGTTGTACATAAATTGTGTTTAGTGAAATAAACTGGTTATTATCATACGAGATTCATTACAAACACACAGAAGTTTACATAAATTTCGAGTGTTGAGTATGTAGTGTATCTTTTAAATATTCGGTACTTTGTCAAGCATGTGACATTTTAAACGTACAATGACTTATTTGGTTTTGATTTGTAGTTGTTTTTATTGCTGCTGCTGGTTTTTAGTTAAGATTCCGTTTTAAAACTTTTCCTTAATATATTTTTTTTTTTTTTTTTGTTTTTATTAGTTTCAAAAGACCGCCATTCATAAGAAATATAACAACGATTTTTATCAATGTCACACTTTAAATGTTCTTAAGCTTTATATGGTATTATCACACACATACATACAATCACAAATTAAGTTCCATACTTACACATACATACAAATGTAATTTTTGTAAAAAAAGACAATGTAATGTTTGTTATGATCTGAATTAAACTGTTAATTTTATTGTAAATCATAATCTATATCTGAGACACATACATTTATCTACCCATCCATACGGTTCAGTTTGTGTTATAGTGTCACTTTTGTTCTTTATGATTTCCAAAAACAAAAGACCATAAGAAAACATTTTTATCATTTAACCTGTTTTTGATTTCTTTTTCTTGTTGTAGGAATTGCCATTAAAAGAACGTTTTAGTTTTTGAAAAATTATCTTTAATAATCTTTAGGATGTTGACCATCGTATTGCGAGTACACGTTTAATTACTTTGTCTAATTATGTTTATTGTACAAGAAACATTTACAATAAATGTCTCTATAATTTTCGTTGTGAAAATGTTGTTTTTAGAAAACTTTTACACTCGTATGAAAGACTTAATGTGTGTATAAACTTTCTCTTAATTGTCTAATTGTTGGCCTAAATTTGTTTATCGGCGTCTGAATATTCAAAGGGATTTTTTCGATCTAAATTAATTAATTTTTTCTCATAAATGTTAATTTACATACAATTGTAGTATGATACTAAACATTAGAAATAGAGCAGAAACGTGTTCTGACACAGAATTTAAATGAAAGAATAAGTTTTTTTAAGTTGAAATTTTAAGTTACCAAAAGTGATTTTGTTTTAGAAACATATACATACGAGTATGTAAATTAAAAGTCCTTGGTTATAAATGCAATAAAAGGAGTAATGCCCATTTTTGCTCTTTTGAAAAAGTTTCTTTTAATTATTCCGTTTGTACAAATGTTATATATATATGTTCCCGTCGTTCCTATAAGGAGCATAGGTCCTCAACAAAATCTTTCCATCTTGATCTGTTCATTGCAATGTTTTTTACTTCGTTCCAGCTCGTTTGTAAATCTGACGCTTCGGTTTCAATTTGCCTTTGCCATGTATGAGCTGGTCGACCTCTTCTACGGCTACCTTGAGGATTCCACTCGATCGCTGTTCTGGCAATATCTGTGACCGATTTTCGTATGGTGTGACCAATCCAGTTCCATTTTCGCCTTTGTATTTCAATTGTTATGGGGGATTGATTCGTTTGATGCCATAGAGTGTTGTTTGATATTTATTGTGGCCAAAAGACTCGTAGGATTCTTCTTAGGCATCTGTTTATAAAAACTTGCAGGGCATGCATATCACGAGGGGCCGCATTCCACGTTTCGCATATGTATAATAATGTAGATCGGACATTTGAGTTGAAGATTTTTGATTTAACACGGGCAGAGAGAGTTGAAGAGTTCCATATCTTATTAAGCTGGCCATAGGCTTGAGTCGCCTTTTTTTCGATTGGCAATATCTGTACCCGAACGGCCTGATGTTGTGATGACAGCTCCGAGGTAACAAAACGAATTTACCTCCTCCAGACGCACATTATCAATTGTAAAGATGTTAGAATTTTCCGTGTTCATTCGCATTACTTTAGTTTTAATAATATTAATTTTAAGACCAGCGTTCTTGGCCTACGTTGCAGTCGCATGTTCATATCGGGGTATCGGTGAGAGAGAAGGCAAATGTCATCAGCATATTCAAGATCATTTAACCGATTTAAAAGTCCCTAACCAATACCTCTATTGCCCGACATAGCATGGCTCATGACTTACATACATGTTTTTAATGAGTTGGATTATTTTTTGTGGGACACCTTTACATTGAAGGGATTTCCAAATGACATTGTGATTGAGAGTATAGAATGATTTTTCGAAGTCAATCATCAATATTAGATATAGGGGAGACCGCCATTCAACCGACTGTTCCACTATTTATTTGGATGATTAGTTGGGACGAAAGCCAGCTTGTTGCGTTCTGAGTGTTATAGCATCAGAGTTTCTTTTGGTTATTATATGAGTGATTATTTTGTTCACCACACTGAGCAGAGTGATACCTCGCCAGTTGTTATAGGTAATTAGGTCGCCCTTTTTTTGGCAATTTTATTATTACGCCTTCTTTGAGATCTACAGGTGCATATACTCGTAGACTCGTCATAGTTTGCCTCGGGGATAGAATTGGGGAATAATACTCGGCCCATAGATCACACTGTTCGTCTTAAGACGTTATGAGTATGCCATCATTATTTCTAAGTGTTTTTCCAGATACGTCCTGCTTGTTTGTAAGCTTTTTGGCGAGTTTGTTCAGATCTCCACGAATATTCAATTCACAGAAAAAAGTGTTTTATCAATTAAAAAAATGGTTTAAAAAGTATTTAAATTTAATTAATGTGATAATTGAATAAATTATTTTTTTAGTTGAAAGAAAACTAAAAATTTAATTTTGATTTAATTATCATTTTAGTTGTTTTGAAATAAATTTTCAAATAAAATTTTAATTAAATAACAAAAAATCTTAATTGACTTTTTTCGTTTAAAATAAAATAATTTAAGCATGTAGAATTGTTGTTGGGAATTGTCAATATTTATTTAAATCAATTAACACATTGTTTGAAATGTCAAAGTTTTTTGATCAATTTTGTAATTAAAATTAAAAATATCATTTATTGAAAATATTTTTTAAAAATTTTAAAACTTTTAGTAATCAATATAATCATTTTGGTAAAAGGTGAAAAATCAACAACTTGTTTGCTTGATATTATGAATTTGGAATTAATTTGGTGATTGGAGAAATTTAATAATTTTTTCTGTGTTTGTTTAAATTAGTTAGTTAAATACATTAAGTTTGCAAAGTATAATGATTACGAAGACCACGTCGGGCATGCCGCTGGTGTCTTATAATTGAAAGTTCTTCTGAGAGTTTGACATTAAATTCAGCTTAATGAGTCCTTTGTCCGATGTTACTGAGTCATCGCTCTGCACTAATGACATGTTTTATTAATCGACTCTGATTCGGCATTTCTGTGATGCCAATGTGTCATCCCATTGATGACATAATTTAAAATGTTGACCCTGATGACAATTTGGCCGACTGATGTTAAGGCTGACATCACAATGTTGAAAAGTGTCATGGGGTCAAAAAATAAAACACTTGTCATAGTACCGATGTCAAAATACATCAGCGTTATGACGCCTTTTTATCAGTGTATGAAATGTAAATTTAGTTCTTTATTGGATACACTCACTGAACCAAAAAGTGTTCATAATATTAACGAACAACGTTTATTTAAATAATTTTCGTGCACAGAAAAAAGTGTTTTATCAATTAAAAAAATGGTTTAAAAAGTATTTTAATTTAATTAGTGTGATAATTGAATCAATAATTTTTTTAGCTGAAAAAATTTAAAAATTTAATTTTGATTTAATTGACATTTTAGTTGTTTTGAAATAAATTTTCAATTAAAATTTTAATTAAATAACAAAAAATCTTAATTGACCTTTTTCGTTTAAAATAAAATAATTTAAACATGTAGAATTGTTGTTGGGAATTGTCAATATTTGTTTAAATAAATTAACACATTGTTTAAAATTCTAAATTTTTTGATGACTTTTTTAATTAAAATTAAAAATATCATTTATTGAAAATATTTTTTCAAAATTTTAAAATTTTTAGTAATCAATATAATCATTTTGGTTATAGGTGCAAAATCAACAACTTGTTTGCTTGATATTATGAATTTAGAACAAATTTGATGATAGGAGAAATTTAATAATTTTTTCTGTGTGTGCTCAATGAGTTATTCGTTAATATAATGAAACATAAAATCCTTCAGATATTTCAATTTACGTACGATTCGTTGCCTCAATGAACATGCATTTATTGAATATTTCGTTTACATGGATCTATAATAAATACTGTAAAATTTTTTGTAATAATGAATGTGATTAAATATATAAGTCATTCATTTAGCATAGGAATAGTTCATTGAAATTAACTATTTCATATGTCGCTTCATTTGAAATGTACGTTAAAGGTAATAAAATGTTCGTTGAACTAATTACACATTTATTAAGTCATATCAACACAAAAGCGCGTGAATTTTATAATATATTAGAAAAATATAGTTAAATTACGTACAGTTCTTTAAGATGTATTGAAGATTATTGTGTTCAAGTGTTTCGAAATTCAAAACTTTGATTATTAATACTATAAAAAATTAAACATAAAATATAAGCATTCAATTAATGTTAGATTTGTATATTCTTTTTGCTGATAGTTGAGATGCGATAATGCTTTAAGCTTAGCATGGTAGCCTGATTCCTACATTGAAATTTGTGCGCAACGAGTTAAGTGGACGAAAACATTTTAAAAATTTACAATTAAGGGTTCACAGAAATCGTTTGTTTACGTTGCAGCATCAATTGGAGTGCAAATTAAAGAACCAAAGCGTGGCTTAATTGGCAATAAACTTTGTATATACTTTGATATAAATATCATCATACATACACGCAGAGAAAAAACATGTTTAAATATGGTCACCTCCAACAAAACTATTTTGAAACTAAATTTTAAACATATTATGTTTAAATTTAACCATATTATTGTCACCGACAACCATGTTATTGTTAAACTAGTCCGCCATCAAGAAGCCACAACCATATTATGGTTGCCTCTAAACATGTTATGGTTAAATATGACAATAATTTGTTTTTAAATTAACAATACCATTTTCCTCTTCTCCAAGAGCAACATGCTATGGTTGAAAGCAAACCATGCTTTTATAAGTGTTAAATATATTTTAGTTATTATTGACCAAAACATGTTCGGAGGCAACCATAGTATGGAGGACACATTTAACCATAATATGGTTGTCGGTGATAATATTATGGTTAAATTTAACCATAATATGTTTACAATTTTCTTTAAAAATAGTTTTGTTGGAGGTGACCATATTTAAACATAGTTTTTCTCTGGGTGTAAACTATAATAAATTTATTAATTTTCATCCAATGAATTTGTTCGTTGAGATAATGAATGACGGTTCTTAAAAAGATTTGATATTAATAATTTAAAGAACTGTTCATTAATACTAGAAAAAAGGTTATTAGTTTAATGAACAAAGATCGTCAATATTATTTTCTATAAATTAATAATTTAATGAAGGAATGTTTTAATCCAATGGACTTTTTCGTTATTTCAGTAAACCTTTACGTTAATTCATAGTTTCAATTTGTTTACTCAACGAACACTGTGCATTGTCTGAATGAATCACAATTCACTCCTGTAACCACATATACAATTAAAAAACTCATAATTGAAATGTATATATTTTTACAAAAATTTTGCAAATTTATATTTGCTAAGCCAAAAATATAGCCGACTACAATCATTCTTTTTGAATAACTAAATTTAAACATTCTAAATTATCGAATTACTTCATTAGCAAAAGTTTAATGATGTCCTGCCAGCTTTAATTTCCTGACATTAGGGTGGTATATTATGGTGGGTGGTATATTATGTCAACATGAGCAAATTTAGGGTTACAAGATAGTTCTTCACCTTTAATAGAACAATTAATTTTTTTTCACGATCACACTCTGTTAATTTTAGTAATAATTACAATATTAGTAGGATATTTAATATATATATTATTTTTTAATAATTATGTTAACCGGTATTTGTTACATGGACAAACTATCGAAATTATTTGAACTATTCTACCAGCAGTAAATTTATTATTTATTGCATTTCCTTCACTTCGACTTCTTTACTTATTAGATGAAATTAACGAACCTTCTATTACTGTAAAAACCATTGGACATCAATGATATTGAAGTTATGAATATTCAGATTTTTCAGATATTGAATTTGACTCATATATAATTCCTACTAATGAACTATCAATAGATAGATTTCGATTATTAGATGTTGATAATCGAGTAGTTATCCCTATAAATTCTCAAATTCGTATATTAGTAACAGCAGCTGATGTTCTACACTCTTGAACAATTCCAGCTTTAGGTGTTAAAGTAGATGGAACTCCTGGTCGGCTTAATCAAACAAATTTTTTAATTAACCGACCTGGATTATTTTATGGTCAGGTAGGATACTTGTGGTTAATGAGAGTAAAATAATGGTCTCCTTTGATATGTCATACTTAAAGATCCGACTGTAAATGGCAATAATATTACGAAAAAAGTAAAAAGCGACTCAATTTTTATACTGGCGTCCGTTTTTATAGAGATTGCTTAATAATTTATAAATCCCGTACAGAGCCCACAACTGAAATATTCTAACTGTCGGTTGGGGATATCAAACACTCTAGCTTGTATCTTAATAAAAAGTTGGGCACTGAGGAGTAAACCATCATATTTTCATTGGCCCATACTCTTAATCAAAATAATACATACTTTAAACCAAACGGGCCTTAAATGCATGTGAACATCATTATTTTAAAGTAATATTTAGAAAAAGTGGATTTTATTTTTGACTATGATTATCAGCCATTGTTTTTAAATTGAACACAAAATAAGAAAAACGTTTAAATATATAATTTAAAAAGTTCCTAATATGCACCTTTCGGATAGTACATCTGTATGTGTATATAAACATAAAGTATGAATAACCATATTCTATCGTCTCCACCACTAATGCACTGGAATTAGAAATATGATTAAATTTCTTGGCAAGGATAATTGTGTGTAAGTGTGGATGGAAGTGTTTTAACCAATTTTGTTTTATGTGTTTTTTATGAACACTTTTGTTATTCATGAGTGTGTGTGTGTGCGGGAGTTAAATTGTTTGCTTGCTTGTTTTATTTACCGAGTTTTTAGCTATAAAACAAAATGTTTTTTCAGCTTTTATACTTTCACATACCCACGTATTCCACGTATTTTTTACACATACATACACACATTGCTTTAGTTAGTATATTTTGGCTCATACGTAAAGAATGATTGGGTGGTCCCTGACGGCTTGAAGGAATTGTTCCTAAGTGTGTCATAATGCAGTTTCAAAAGTACCCCTTAAGGATAAAATCCAATTGGAAAAACGTGTATATAAACAAGATTTCCTTTTACTACCTCACGGTTAATGTAGGGACATTATAAATTATAAAAGGGATATAAATGAGAAACAAAATAAAAAAAAACAGAAATCATTTTTGTTTAAATTATTTAATTAAAAAAATTAGATTTTTATTAAATTTGACTTGGCAATATTTTATATCAATTTAGATTCCTGTTGAAATCAATCTTTTCAATGTTGAATCTCTTAAAAAGAAAAAAAAGAGAACAAATCTGGTGAAGTGTCTTTAGAGATTTATCAGCCACAATGTTGATCTCACAAGAATCACAACAATCTGTTACTGGTGTCTATGTTGTTTGTTTGTTTGTTTGCAATACTTTAAACATGTTGTTTGTTTTTTGTTTTCGATCCTATACTTGTTACTTACACCATATTAAATGAACATGTGTCCTGCAACAGGAAAACAAAAGAAACAAAAACTAAAATGAAAAAGAAAAACTTTGCTAGCAGTAAAACATGCCAGAAGTCCAAGTACCTTTTTGGTGTCATAACAATACAAGTAAACAGTGTACAGTGGGACATTTTGATAAAGCGATATTAATCTCTAGCTGTTGAACGGGTAATCAGAAATTTATTTATAGTTCTTTTACCGAACAATTATAAGGTAGTTAAAATAATGTTATCCTTGAATTGGCTGAAACAAAGGTACCATATAGTTAATCCAGTTTCCTGTCAGAATTTATAAAAAAATTAATTACATTTATATACACTTCTTTAATTCTTATAGTGCAAATAGATTACATTTCAAAAATAGAAACTTTCAAACCCTCCAAATGTGTTGAATGAGCCATTTAGAAGAATAAAAATTCAAGAAGAAGAATGTAATTTTTGCACAACGGAACAAAATTTAACTTTTTTTGTGTTGATTAAAAGTTTAATCCAATTTTTTTCTATTTTGATGTCGATGATTTTAAATATAATCTCCGTTTTTCTCCATCAGCTCGCATTCTTAAGTTTTTATTTTTTAAGAATTTTTAAAGAACAAATATTATATTTTTTGTTCCCTTGTGTTATCAACTATTTTTATACCTTGTGCATCCCGGTACAAAGTTTTGAGATCGAAGCAAATGAACATGACATGGATCATTGTCTGCTTTTTGTCCTAAGTTTTTTTGAACTAACTTAAAATCAATGCTGCCGAAAGTGTGACTTTGATATATTTTGGCGATTATTTTATTAATATGAGTTATAATTTTTATGCTAAGAAAACGTTTCTAAAAACACACACAGACTGCAGAATGGGCCCTATTTTTATTATTTTGAAACTTTTAAATTAAAGACATTAAACAAATGTAGACAAAAGAAAAACAAAAAATTCATGTTGACGATTCATGTGAAAAGTCGTCAATGAAATCAATCATTTTTTATAATTGTAAACGTAATAAAGCTTGTTGTTATTAAATCCCTGCTTTTTTTATAAACCACATTCATATCTCTTATGTTACAAAAAAAATCGATGTCGATGTATTTTGCGAAATATCGATATAACAGGAGTACATATGTACTGGATTCATGCGAAATTCTATGTTGATTTAGCTTTGTTTGGCTTTAGAAACCACTTTGACTGCCAAAAAGTATAAAAAGAATTATATATTATGTTTGTAATTCCCTAAAAAATCTAAAATTTATGATTGGCAATATTGGCTTCGTATAAAAAAACGTATATGTGGGCAAACTTAAAAAAATCTGTTAACAAATTATGTGTATTCTGATTATTTTAATATGTATTGTAACACTTTGTTGTTTGTTTAGTCCAAAATTTTATGAAATGCCCTCGTAGGTAGTTCAACAAAAGCAGTCGAACTTTTACAAACAATAATGTAAAACTAAATATGAAAATGTTTTTTTAAATCTGATGTCTAATCCATTTACTATTCGGGCATTGCCTTTTCCACGACTATATCCCAAATATTTTCAACAAATTGGTTTTAAACGTTCCTTAAAAGACTACAATTCGTGTCCACATTAATAGCCTGACCCACTCGTTATTGTTCTCATAAGCGCCCCACTAACTATCGACTTGTCGGTCGTCATATACTCATTGTCAAATGACGAATGAATGTGCCATGTGTGAACATTAACTGTAAATATAATTTGCCAATGAGGATCGGTCGATAATTTCTCCGGTTAAGTTAACATTCAATCCCACATTCAAAAAATATTTGGCTATTTTTTTTTGTCACTCGAAATTGTGATATCCAATTCTTTTTAGTATCGTAGACCTTAAGTCCGCTGTAGGGATACATGCCATTTCTAGAGAGAATCGAACCCGCAACCCTCGCACTAATAGACAAGCTTATTACCCACTATCTTACAGAGGCATCATGGCTGTAATGAAAATCGAACTATACTGCGAAAATTGTGATTTACATTTTATTAATCTGAGAGATCCGAATTTCCGTCAGATCTAAAGATCAAGTTTAGGTGAAATGTATAAAAATATTTAAATAATTTTAAAGGTTGACCAGATTTGGTTAGTTTAGTACAGTTTATAAATAAAGTTTTAGTAATCCGTTAAGATGTTCGACTTTAAAATACAAATGCAGTAGGAAAGCTTATATTAATAAAATGTTTATAGAGCCCTTAATATTGTCTTTTTCAATAATATTGTGTCTGTAAAAGGAGATAGCAACGTCGAACTTTACCCACTGCAAAATATTGTCTTCAAAATGTTCTTTTTATTTATTTTTATTTTCGTTTTCACTATCATTACCACTAGAGAATTATCTCATTCTTTATATGATGGCTGGCTATTGTTCGTTAGGACGTTTCAGTATGGGTTTGGTTGTGGTGGTACATTTCCTAATGCCATTATATCCTGACCATCATATTTCGCGAAACTGTTGTAAGTAACATCAGTGGAAAAAGTTTCTTCGTGTTTTTGTTTGTTGTTATAGACGGGGTGGTGTCAAGCTGTTTACACCTGAGATTTGTTTTGCATTTTATAGAATCCTTATTTCTTTCATTCATTTTCTTTTTTGCCAACAACTTCTGCCTTGCATCCAGCTGGAGAAACAACTGAAAAAAAGAAATGTGAAAAACACCTTGTTGAGATTTACAAAGAGTATTTTTTGTGTTGGTGCTTTTTTTATTTATTTTTGACTGTTGGTTGGAAAAAGTATTATTTATGAGATTTTGCTGTTTTCACTTGTTTTATTTCGTAAAACATCCTGGGAGTTGACAGCGTCATTGAAAAGAAAAGCAGTCGAGAAAAAAGTTCCACTTTCTTTTCTTTCGTGCTGGCCTCAAAAGTTTTTCTTCCTTTTGAGAATAAATGTTCATGAGTTTCTTGTTACACCTTTCGTTGAAAAATTAAAAGTATTGTAGTTTTTTAATTTTTTTTTGTTTTTTGTTGTTTTTTTTCTATTTTCAGACATACTTATATGCGATATTTTTAAAGTTAACTTTATAAGGTTTAGTTTGAAGTATAAAATTATAACAAAACTAAATTTTTGAATATTAAACTTAATGGATTATTAGATACTAGCTGTTTAAACCTATCATGGACTTCAATATATAATCATGAAATTATTTCCTTACTTTTAAGTATTTTTCTGGGATCACACTATAAAAGTTTTCTTTAAGTAAATCTGAGTTTATTGGTAAGAAGGGAAGAGAAGAGGATAATCGTCTATACCCTCTCGCCAATAAGCCATGACTTTCGGAAAGAACCTGTAAGCGGCAAAATATAGTAAACACCACATAAAGTTCTAAGTTTTGTCTATAACTTATAAATATCTAGATATTATACTGTGCTATAATTTGATAGTTTTTTTCTGTCAGTGAGGCCAACCGTTTTTTAAGGTTAGCTCTTGTTTTCTGGACATATCGTTATTTCAAAAATGGAGAGGGTTGGACAACATATATAATCGTAAACTTTTACACAAAAAATTGCGGAATTTCGGTTTTATTTAGTTTATGCAATTAACTAAACGGTTTTTATATTATTATTATAATGTCCTGTGGTTCCTATAAGGAACAAAGGGCCACGGGGAATGGGGTCTTACGTAAAGGTAGAAAGCTCTCTGATTGCTATTCACTTCGGAATGCCAGAAGTGATACCTTTACCGAATTTGTCAAGCAGCTTACTACTTCCGGCCACTGGTCAAGAATCCCCTGGTACAGGCTTCCAATCCTGCCGACAGCTAAAGTGCGAAAGCGATTCCTTTGTTGAGTAGCCTGAATGGCACGCTAACACCGTTGCGTGTCATGTAAGTAGGTGTCACTGAAACTCAGCGGTCCACCATTAGCGGCATGACGGCTAGCCTGCCCATAGGCTGTTGGCAGCCAGAACGCTGGGATCGGATGTGGAGTCCCAATCAGTCACCTATCCACAACAAATAATATAAACCAACAGATCCCTACGATGACATTTAGCATGAAAAGGACATCGAGAATCGGAACTTGGAACGTGCGCACACTTCTTGATCCTTCAGAACTGACAAAAAAAATATTTTTGACAAGAGCTAACCTTAAAAACAGTTAGAACCACTGAATTCAGCGTACTCAAATTATGTTAACCCGCCATTAACACCGCTTGACAGTTGTATCAACAAGCACAGTGTAATTTATGATAAAAACAAGTTAGAGTGCTACGTTCGGCTGTGCCGTATCTTTGATACCCTCCACCGACAGGAGTGGGTTCTTCACAAAAACGAACGTCAGCATTAAAATTAGTTGCGGCTTAGAACTGAATTGAATTATTGACCGACAATAAGAAAATTTTATGCATTTCTTGTTATAACTTTGAACTGGCTTGAGTAAAATATCATGATTCGTTAAAGTTTTAGCCGAACCAAAATAATTTTTAGGAGGGTTATTTGTATTAGACCTATGGTAAATTATAGACCGATCATCCAAAAATTCTGAAGACTAATTTCTTGTATTACAAAAAATAAATTAGAATAAATTTTAATACAGCAGTGTAATTAGTTTTAGCGTTAACAGTAAACTTCACAAATTTGCATGATATTTTTTCTGGCCATATGAATTTAAGTAAGAAATTTTACCGCAATATCTATATCTGTGATGGTTTTAGGCGAATTTAGTTTTTTTCCCAAAGTGGGCTTTATTTGGTTTTAGGAGCAATAAACTGTTTTCCGAGAGTAGGGTTTATATGGGGCCTAGGGTAAATTATGGACCAATATTCACGAAATATGTCAGTGTGATTTCTCGTCCTATAAAACTGTGACGCACCGAATTTCATTATGATAACACTATTTATTACGGTTTTAGGCGTACTAAACTGTTTTCCGGGAGTAGGGCTTATATGGGGCCTATGGTCAATTATGGACCGCTCTTCACGAAATTTAACACTATGATAAAAGCGAATTCGTGCAAAATTTCATGTCATTCCACCATTTTTGTTAGTTTTTGTATCAAAATTATCAATTTTTTTAGGGTGGTGGTTCCACATTTTGATTCATAGTTCTGATTCTACTGAACCATTGCTGGATTTCAATCCCAAACTGCTTAGGATAACTACAAGCAATTTAAGATCAAGTTTGTTCTTTTCTTTTGCGTTTGTGAGCGTGTTTTGACGGACATGGCTAAATCGACATAGAATTACTCAAGGAGCCAGATTATATATACTTTATGGGGTCTTAGATGTATCATAAAAAAGTTGCACACCGAATGACAAACTTAGTATACCCTCATTCACCACAGTGGTGGTGGAGGGTATAACTATTGCATATTAACCCAAAATGCAAAATGTAAAAAAGTTGTAGAATAAGCTTATCATAAGAATTTTCCTATAACATGGCAACAAATATGATTGCAAATGACATATCCTCGCTATAGATTTGTAAGTGTTTTTGAGGATGATGTCCCGTTATTTGACATGTGTATTATTTATTAAAGTTTTTAGTCTTTGTATTTCGCTCGAAGAGTGAAGCGTTTCAGTGTGTTTTAAACAGTGTAAAGTATTTTTCTGTAAGCTTATTATATAATTATACTTCTAAGCATTTATTGTATTATATACAAGTAATATTATTGCAAGGGATCAGTTTTCATTATTACACAATTTTTAATAAGCCTTTTAATAGTTATCACTTTTCTTAAGGCTTATATAAGTAAGCTTGCAACAAGTTTTTCTAAATCATGTTGGTTTCTTGGGAAAATACTATTTAGAGTAGAGCTAAATTAATTAAAACAATTAAATTTTAAAGCAAACGACTTAGAAAATAATTAATTTTTTAATGAAATATACCAAATTAACGCGTCACAATAAAGTTAACAGACGCATTAACATTAAAGATGATATTTTTTAAATGCAAATAAGGTGGTGACTTTCAAATAATTTTTTTGTTTTTGTTTCTGATTATAAATAAAATTCAAATTAAAAGCTTCAATTGATGCTCGTGAAACAGTAATGGAAAATTCAGTACTATGGTACTATTTTCAGTACTTTTTCCTTTCAAAAATACGACGGTACCCCCACGTCCGTTTTAGTACTCTTTTTTAGTTATTCTTCTTTGTTTAGAAATTTAGCGTTGCTATTTTTTTAACATTGACAACCAGGGCTGTGGGGTCGTCAACAAAAAGTACTAACTCCGACTGCCCCGGTAGGCTAGCTGGTAGTGAGCTAGTCTGTCAGTACCGGGGTTGCGGGTTCGATTCCCGCCAGAGACTCTGGTCTCCTGCAGACAAGCAAAAAGCTTCGCGGGATTTAGTGTAGGAATAATAAAAATAAAAAAAAAGATGGTTAAATATAGCAAGAAAATTATTTCGTAAAAATTTCGAATCAATATTTTAAATATCGCCAATTTCGAGGTATTTTTATTTTGAAAAATATTTTTTTCAAACGACTTTATTTACATATGTACATACATATTTTTAAACAATTTCTTATTCAAATTTTTACTACTTATTCGTTTGTCACATTAATTATTCAATATTATTTAAAAAAAAAAAAAAATATATGATATATACTTATATTAAAATTCCTCTCTTCATTAGGATAATTTAATGAAAATAAACTTGTATTAAAAATCATAAACGATTCAATTAACCACAAGAAAACTAATTATTGTAAAGCTATGACACGAGGTCTTAAAATTTAAATATCCTTCAGGCTGTGAAAAAATTTCAATATAAAAAGAGAAAAAACACAAAAATTAACTTTGGTATTCAAGAAAAATTCTTGATAAAAGTACTAAAAAACACAAGTAAGGAAGAGGCGTAAATAAATTGAAAACTTGATTATCAATTCAGCGGATTTCGATCCAACAAAAAATTGCGTTGGTTAAAACATTGATGTTTGACTATAGATTGACAGCCGTCGTAGTGGCGGAAATTGTTAAACAGCAAAAACTCTAATGAATGCGGTTATTCTCGAAACATGTGAATTCGGCCCGAGTTCGATCCCCAGCTCAGTCAAAAATAAAAATGATCAATAAAATTTTAACTCATTTTGTGTTGTGAAATTCCTTTCTTCATTAGAATAATTTAATGAAAATTTAATTCGAGGAACTTTAGCCTGATTAAAAAAATTAAAATTGGGTTTAAGACCCATAAACATTTCCATTAACCCCAAGCAAACTTAAATTAATTTTTATTAATCAAATATTTAGCATAATTTTTTTTATAAAAATTAAGAAGATTATCATATTGTAAGCAAATTTAAATATTTTTTTTGTTTTAATCTTAGCCGATTTTCTTCATTTTACGATTTTGCAGATTTTATCATATATTTTAAAGTTTTGGCAAATTCTTATCAAAATGTTATGGCAACAGAGCTTGTTGATTATTTTAATGTCAGATATATTCATCAGAATTTTGCTGTTGAAAATTATGTATTTTAGTTTGTTATTTTTAAGTTTATTTTCCAAAAAAAAAAAAAAAATTAAATAATAAAATAAAATAAAAAGTACCAAAATGTTGAAAAAAAATTTTGCTTGGTGGTCAGCACCATATTAAATTTTCAGTTTTCCATCACTGCCGTGAAATCAAAATGGATTTACACAAAAAGGGAAAATCTCTGCGCTCAATATGTCAAATTGTTGGAAGGAACCCTTGTTCTATTAAAAAAAATTATAGACAAATTCTCCAACTACAAAACAGTGGAGAATTTTCCGAATTATTAGTGATTTGGCCCCTTAGTTTAAATTTTTTTAAATCTTTCTCAATGGTTATAGTTTTGGCATCAAAACAAATAAACTTATAAAAATGTTCAGTCTAAATGTGCTTGATTTCAATTTCACAAGAATTTTTAATTAAGAGCGCAAAATTATTTTAAGGCAAGTTAGAGTGCTATATTCGGCTATGTCGAATCTTTGATACCCTCTACCGAGAGTTAGAATATTTCAGTGTGCTTTATATAGAACCTATTATAAATTATGGACCGATCTTTACGAAATTTAACAGAGTGTTTTCCAGTCATATAAAACTGTAACAAACCGAAATTAATTACAATAGTGTTATTTGTTACGGTCTTAGGTGTAATAAAGGGTTTCTCAAGAGTTTCCTGTAAAGTGATTTCTGGTAATTATATTTTTTTAGCGTTTATTAGTTTTAAAGTGCTTTTCAGAAGGCTGCTTTATATGGGACCTATGGAAAATTAAGGACCGATTATCACAAAATTGCTTGGTGTTATTTCTGGCTAAATTTCACCAAATTATACCACAATATCAATATTTGCTAGGCTTTAGGCGTATTTAAAATATTTCCCATAGTGGGGCTTATGATAAATTATGAACCGATTCAAGAAATTTAGTAGTATATTTTCTAGTCACATACAACGAATTTGTGAAAAATCTAATAACTATCGGTGCACTCCGCCGCCATTTACATCAGTTTTTCTAACAAATTTACCAAATTAGTTTTAGAGTGGTTGTTTCACATTTGGATTATGATTATGATTATACTGATTTTGCTGGATTTCAGTACAAAAATGCTTAGGATAACTAGAAACAATTTGAGACCAATATTGTTCTTTTCTTTTGAGTTGTTCCAAAGTTAGCGTGTCTTTGGCAGACGGATAGACAGATGGACATGGTTATATCGAATAAAATTTCATCAAGGACCCAGAATATATATATACTAAGTAAACCCTCTTTACAACCACTGGCGGAGGGTATAAAAAACCTGCAGCAATTACTGACAAAAAATAGTATACACATAAAGTATTTTTTAGGAATGATCAGTAAAAAGATCAAATGTTTAAGATCGACATGATGTATAAATTTAAAATTAGTTAAATTTTTTACAAAATATAGTTTTTATTAAGTTTACGTACCTGAAACCACCCAAAGAAACTGAACAGGAAATAAACATACATTTATATATGTGGAATTTAATAATTCCGGAAATAAATAAAAAAAAATTAATAAAAATAAAAAACATTCTGCATTATTAATAAACTTACGTATGTACTTCAATTACCCTTACACAATTACTAAATTGGCTACTGATAGTAAAGATAAGATCATAAAAAGTCCATATAATCCAGGATAAATATTGCAACCACCACTTAAATAATAAACCACTTCAATGGCAGTATTTATGATTATGCAAAATTATAAGAAAGAAACTAACAAAAGCCATTCAACACTACCAAAATACATAAATTTATCGTAAAATAAAACAAAATAAAAAAAAACTTGAACTAGAGTTCTATAAGAAACAATAAACTGGCGAAGGAAGTCAAAAGTGTTCCTAAAATTACAATTGTACAGAATGACAAACGGACAGACATACGACGACGACCGCTGCTGGCCTTAATGCTCTAAATAGGAAAAGCACGTTTGTCACATATACGAGCTTAAGCAAGAAATGCAAATACACTATTCGTACTACTACTCTCATTCTACTTGGTACATACAAGTACTTAACTAGTACATTTGGTAGAGAGTTAGAGAATATTCGACACGCTGAATCGCTGTTGAAATGATGGAATAGTGAAACGGTAGTAAGACTCAAAACTTGTCTGCACATTCTGCGTTCATGTCATAAAGGGCAAAATATACAAAAAACACGTTAGCGGCACGCGTATGAACCCATCTTTATGTTGTATAAATACTCGTTTTCTTATATAAAAAAAACTTTAAAACTACTACACCATTTCCAATTATTATTTGAGGTTTTCACCCTTTGTGTTAAGCGTACGACTCTGTTTTATTTAATACGATTTTATACTACACAGCGTGCGTAAGAAAAAGAGAGATAGAGTTTGACAACTGTTTTATTCTGGTAAATTCAACACACGTGTTTAAAACAATTTTTTGTAGGATATTTCAATTTCCGCGTAATTTTAGTTTAAAACATTTTGTTGTTGCAGTGTTGTTAATATTAGTTCTTTAGCTACATTAATAATATTAACAAGGTCTACAAGAGTGAAACCGCTATTATTTTAATTATTTTCATATGATTTTAAGAACATTTTCATTGTAATTAATAAAAAAAAGTATGTATCAAATGCAAAAAAAAGTTTAAATTCTTTAAAAGCCACCATATTAATTGTTTTTTAAAACGCCTCTCAGAATATTGTTCCTTTAACAAAGTGAACTTTGCAAGTATTTTACAGAGTTATAGAATATAACACGGAACCTGAATTAAGCTACAGTTGAACCGCGGCTATCCTCTATTAGCCCACATCTATCAACCGGCATGCTGCTCGCTTTCTTGTACAACTCTAATATCCGTGATTTTACCCCTATTATCCGTTCCTCGTTTTTTTATAACTCTATTAACCGTGCTTTACCTCCATTATCCGTGCAACAAACATAAGTTTGTTTTCTCCTCCAATCAAATACACACAAGCATAATTTAAATTCGGTGATTCCCATTTTATGTTATGGGGGCACTCATGTTTATATTACATACAAATACGTACATGCATACTTATGTATGTAGAACATACTAACTTAAAATAGCTTTTTAAAGTGTAAATGAACATTTCACGTTAAAAAGAATATTTACTGGCTGTTCGCCGATATCGAACGTTAACGTTCGCATAGAAAATTACATTTGAAACAAAAACAATTGTTGAAATTTTGTTTTTGTTTTAAATGTTATTTACTATGCGACCGTTAACGTTCGATATCGGCGAACGGGCAGTAAATTTTTTGTGTTTTCATACTGTCGTGCTTTTCGATTGTACGTGCATAGTCCGGTCCAGCACAAGCCGGATAATCGAGGTTCAACTGTATTTTCGAAAGCGTTCGTTCGCATTTAGTGAAATAGGCAGTTAAGGCCATGTCAGATAAAACTTTTGCTTCGCGTTGCGTTACCGATTCGCTTTGACATCTAAGATAAAATATACATACTTATACGAAACATGTCACATAAAGTACTTTCAAAGCGGAGCGAAGCAAAAAGTTAGCCAACTTTCATCTTTTTGCGCGCTTTGACAATTGGCTAGTATAATTTTCTTTTTTTTTTTAATTTTTTTTGCCAAATTCAATTCCAAAAAACCGTCCAATTAAATTTTTAACTTTAATTTTTGTAACAAATAATTAAATGTACAAATTACCAACCGCTTTTATAAGTAAACAAGCAATGCGTGAGTGTTGTCAAAGTTTTCATTGTGGCATACACCTTTTGCTTTGCGTTTTTCTGCCGAAGGTAGAAACGTCACGCAAAGCGACAAAGTTGTATCTGACACGGTCTTTAGAGTGAGTTAAACGCGTTTGCCCGATGTTTATAAGTAGGGCTGCCATTCGTACTGTTTTCATCAGTACATGTACTGTTTTTTGTTTAAAGTACTGATTTATGCGTTACAAGCAAATCAGTACGCAAATGTACTGATTTTTTCATTAATGTACTGTTTTTGTACTGTTATTATATATTAATTTTGTTCAGTAGGTATATATTTTGTCATATTGTCAAATTGTTTGCGATACAAATATTAATATATATGTCTTTATCGATGAGTTATTAAAATTAAATATTTTTGCCGAGTCAGTCAGTTCGAAAAAAGAAGACAGTAGAAGAAAAATGTGAAGTGTTACTAAATGGTGGTGCATTTTCGAATTTGAGGAAATGAGTAATTGTATTTCTTCCATTGCACATTCAAACGCTTTTACAGAACGAGTCTTTAGATTTCCAAGTAGAGAAAAAGAAAAACAGGCTCCTAATATAAATCCTAAAAGGTGAGTTGCAGATAAAGACAAGCTTTGGTTATAGTTGTAATGAGTTTTACAATTTCTTGAAGACTGAAGACAGAAAAGAAATTGTGACAATGTACAAAAAGGCCATACATATTTTTAACTTGAAACGTTGTAAATATTTATGTAAATGTACTATTTATAAAAATAAATAGTATAAGATCGTCTGAAGAACGATTGTGCCTTTTGCAATAACTACAATAATTAATAGTAATTAGTTGTTAATCACTTCTAAATAATTTTTTAAAATTATTTTGAAGATAAATACATAACAAGCTTCGTTATTTCAAGTGTTGAATTTGTTTTTTAACATTGTTGCCCTTATATCTGTAGCTTGGTGCTAAAAAGGCCAACGTCAAATAATTCATTTTTGAGAAAATTTAAATTTTAGTTTTTCATAGAACAGTTCTAAGTAAAATTGGCTAGCAAAACCTTTTTGAAGCTGTTCTCGGTTAAATTAGACATTGGCTGTTTCCGCAAAATAAAAGAGATTCAGCATGGCTAATGTTTCTTTGAAAAATATTAAACAAAGTAGCTAACAAGAAATTAAGAATCGAATTTTTAACAATTTGTGTGTTTTAGATTTTTTAGTTATTCACTTTGTATTCCCGCTAAAAGTATATACGGAATTGAATTATTGTTTTGAAAAAATTCAGTTTTATTAATTAAATTTTGTAATTGTTCAAATTATAGAATTAATTTTAGTTTTGGTTTAAAAAGATTAAAGATTTTTATGTAATTAATATGGAATTTTATATTAAGAAAGTAAATGTACTGTTTTTTTAAGCAATTGTACTGATTTTTTTCTCTTATGTACTGATTTCTCTGATTTCAAAACTTGCAGCCCTATTTATAAGGCTAAAAACTGATAGTCCTACATCAACCTTTTAGTATACCGATCCGTTAATCTGATGGCTTTGTTTTCAAAAATAGTTAATCAACAAAAGCTACACGAATATTAAATTGGTGCTAATCGGTTAATATTTTCAACTAGACCTTATACACAAGACCCTTTGGAATATGAGTCAACAGTTCATAAATCACTTCAATATTCAGATATTCATACAAAATTCGGCTCTACCAATTAGTCAAGTGCAAACATTAATCTTAAAAAAAAAAAAAAAAAATTGGTGGTTGATTTATAACTATACCAACATTTATAAGAAGTTATGGTACTAAAAGCCATTTTCGGGAGAGCTATTTCTGTGAGAACTATGATCAAAATGGACTGATTTTAAAACAAAAATTTTGTTAGCTGATTTATTTTGCAATAAGATAAGCTTGGACCAAATTTAATCCTAATACCAACGTAAAAATAGTTTAATGGCACAAACACTATTTCGGAAATAAGTTTGTATAGGGGCTAAATGAAAAAATGGCCCGATTCACACCATTTTCAATAGACTTCCTCCTTAAAACAATTGAAACGTATGTACCAAATTTCTTCAAACTATCTTCAAAATTGTTGCCAGTACTTTGCGCACAAGGTTCCATGGACAGACAGCCAGCCGAACGGAAAGTTGAACGGCATCGTCGTATCTCGATTGTAGTAGCTTTGAGCAGGATAGGAAAAAATTCTACTCGCGAGCACAATTCGAGTCAATTCTCTCGTTTTAAAATTTGTGCCGGCAAGTTTAAAAATAAATCTCGCGACCACAAATTTAAGAACGAGAGAACTGACTCGAATTGAATTTATACTTTCCAAAACAAGCATACGTTTATATAATTTTATTAAAAGCCTAACAACATATTCAATTTAAGCCAAAGACTTTGCAAAGACTTCCTGAAATTCGACGTTTTAAAATACTCGGGGATTAAAAAAATCATTTGCATCCCGAGAAATTTTTGTCCCAGTGATGTCAACTTGATCCTTTTTATGCTAGATTTAGCTCTTTTTTAAGTTACTGAAACGCCAAAATATTTGTTGCCCTAAACTAAAAAACGTGCACATTTAGCCCTTTTTGTTATTCATTTGGTTTATTTTTGTTTCGATATGGTTACATTATTTGTTTTTCTAGCAATATAAAATCGTAAAAACTGTCTTAAAAATTTAACATTAACTTTGAAAGTATGGATAAATCTTAGATCAAGTTTCAAGTTATAAAAATGCAATTGGTAACATTCCATTTATTTGATTTTCCAGTTTAATTTAAAAATAATATATCGTTGAAGACACTTAATTTATATTAAGTATACATATCGCACCTGATAAAAAGAGGGTATTAACTCAAAATTTAAAAATATTCAGTAAAAGTAAAACAATTATCTAATTCTCGGATTGTACTTCTTTTTTACAAAACAACAAAGTTTCTTATAAATTAATACCTTTTCTACATAAAAACTATACATTTATTAATTTCCTGGATATGGTGTAGTTTTCTTTACAAAATTATGAATGTAAACCTCTCATATGATTTTATTAGTGAGAATTCTATGGCAAATAAAGAGTACTTTTTTATGTGTGGATGTATGTCGACGTGCATGTTGAATGTACCTTTAAGCAGTTGAAGAACGGTTTTGAAATACAAAGATTTACATGATGGATAACAAGCATCCGATTGGGTAAGTGAAGTCGGACAATGTTTTAAGATTTCATTAGGAAGATGAATTAAGATGATAAACTTTATTTGTTAGCCAGCCATAAAATATTATTACTTGAATATTTCAACACTAAAACAAAATAAACTCGTTTATAATTTAAATGAAATTTCAAATATGGATTCAATAATTCTAATGAGAAGTAATAAACACAAAAATTTAAAAACTTTATTTTACCTATTTAAAAATAGTACCTACAACAGTTAACTTTATCAGTGTTAAAGGATCAGTTTTCTTTTTATTTATTCTTTTAACAAAATCCTTAAGGCAGACTGTTTACTTTGATTTATTTTAAAACAAAAAAGGCGCTGACACAAATCAATCAATCTCCTAATTTTGTTTGACTTTCGGTAACATTTTTCAGCAGGGGCCACCAATTTTACCTGAATTATTCATTAATCTCTTAAGTATATTGTCTGACTTTTAAAAGGCGTTGAAATTAACGATGACATGTTCCCAAGTCATGCTCTCTTTCAGTTTCTTTTTCGTTTTTTTATTTTATTTTATTACACTATTATGCACACATACATTTTTAATGTACTCTATGCATTTTTGTGTGTTTGTATGCGCGCCTTCATAATTGAATGGACTGGCGTCGAAAACGTCAAAACAAAGTCTGTTTAGTTTTCAAAGTTACTTCACAATCTAGTTAATCCCTCAATGATTTCGTTTGTTTTTTTTTTATTTTTACTAATTTATAAAATGTTTTGAAATACGTAGATACATATTTCATTCATGAAATTCAATTAAGTTGTGTTTATTGATTTTGTTTTTGTGGTGTAGTGTAATTGTTTTGAAAACCACAATATTTCAATATTAAAGACAGGTGCTTTTTATAAGATTTTGAATTTTATAGTTTTACTTTTGACCATGGATTAATAAACACGCGCTAAAGTCTTTTAGAGACCTTATTTTAATAGACATTTATTAAACCGCTTTGAAATAAAGAGGTTTCTTAATATTTTTTGTTGCGGAGAAATAAATGATAAAATATACATTCACATAAAATATCTGTAGGTCTCTCAAGTAATACAAATGGGCAATATTTTAGATCTCATTATTCAGAAAACTGCAATTTTGTGCTTCGATTTCAAATCAATATGTCAATATGGCAACTGGCAAATTTTCAAAAAAATTCTTAACCGATATATCGATTTTAAAAAAAATAACTTGTTTAATACTGCATTTACACTTGTAATTTTCAAACTAGTTTATGATCGTAAACTACTTTCATAAACTATATCGTTTACATCAGCAGTTTTGACAGTTAACAGTTTAACAGCCGTGTCACAAAACAGCTGACTTCAGTAAAAAAAACTTAAAAACGTTGGTGCACGTACATTTATACATACGATAAACATACCTTTTATTTTCGTTATCCATATTATATAAAACAATTTTCAATTCATTTTTTTAAACTTTTTCTTGATGTGTTTCTTTTTTTAACGCAAACTTTTTTAACTTAATTTTTTTTTTTTTTATGAAATGTCAAATATCACTAGCGTTGCCAGAACAAAATGCAAGAACAAAAAAGAACAGAGTTGCATTAACAAAAACTGGTTGTTTGCAACTAGTTTATCTCAAAAGCTAGTTACAAACGTGTTTATAATTTGTATGGATACACAAGTTTCTTAAACTAGTTTATCATCATAAATTATATCTTATAACCTGTTTATGGTGTAGGTGTAAATGCACTATAAGAGATAAGCTCACAAATGATCCCAACACCTAGTGCTTAAAAAAATATCAACGATGCTACTGTCGTAAATATACTGCTATATGTCGTGTAAAATAACACAAACCAGTTTGCTTTTTTCCAAGAAAAAATAGTACAAAGCAACAAAAAAAAAACTTTATTACTTCTAGCATATTTGTCTTATTTTACCCGAAATCGTACTTAAAAAATTGAGTACAATTCTTACTCAAAATTATATTTTAAATACTTACAAAACGGGATCAATTACACATCACAACAAAATGAAGTTTTTTTAAGTTTTCTGAAATAAAAATAGCTAATCCTCATGTATTTTTTCTGCTAATGAAGGTGGCGTCAATGTTTCCAGTTCTAATGAAATAGTGACACATATTATTGGGCTATGATCCATACTTAGTAATTTACACAAAAATCTCTTTCAGTTTATTAGAATCAAATCATTGAAAATCTCCCGCCCAGCCATGAGGGCTATGCGGTCAACAAAAGGGCTGATTGCTTGGCAAACAGGGGTGCCCGTTGTCCATTCATAGGCCCTTAGCCTTTCTTCGGCGTCCCCCGCGGTAAGGCAGAACTTAGACTGCCTGTTGGCCTATTTACGGGACACTGTGGTGTTAGATGCCACCAGTTTATAATGGGTAATGCATGCACCAAGATATGCAGATTTTTTGAGCTGGATGGCGAAACGGCAAAACATCTACTCTGCTGCTGTACGGGTTGGGGGCTTTCAGGCGGAAATTTGTGGTCGCAACTGATATTAATGATCTTGTACCAGGCAGGGTAATGGGCTTAATATAAGGCCTAAACCTGACATGGTGAGATACATGGGCTGCACAATAGATCCAATGGGTCGTGGTGCTTATGGCATCTCAGGATGTCTTACTGTGATTGCAATGATTTTAAAATTCTTGCGGTTTTGGCTTAGTCTTAAAACTTCATATCGCCATATAATTTCAAAAAAGCCTTAAAAATTTTTTTTCGAAAAAAAAAGAAAAATACGGATGATCTCTTATTAAAACACAATAAAGGCAAACTAATTGTTGGGTTAAGCTGGCCCCGAGCCCTTTTGTGGGTTAAGCTGGGCCACTACCCAATCTCTATTGGGGGAATGGGCTCTCAGCGAGCACAGAAAATACTGGGTATCGCTACCAGGAATGCGTCAGGCGAAGGAATTTATATTTCCCGGGTGTACACTGGAGACAAAAGGTCTCAACAGACGAGAATTACGGCTGTTGGTGGCTTATTTGACGGGTCACCATACGGTCAAGCACCACCTCTTTCGGATGGGTCTGGCAGAGGACCAGGAATGTAGACTATGCCGTGAAGAGGACGAAACTACAAAGCACCTATTGTGTGACTGCCCCGCGCTGGCATGGGCCAGAAGGAGACACTTGGGGCACGGTACGATGGGCGCGTCCCGAGTCGGTGTAATACCGGCAAAAGACCTTCTTGGGTTTCTCTGGGAAGCAGAGGGTCTTTTGGCCAACTAAAGGGGGGTGGGTACAATAGACCTGGTTTGGTCGCGGTACCGTCTCCGTTGGGAGAAATCTCCCCGCTCTCTCTCGGAAAAAAAAAAAAAATTGTTGACAAACAAAAATAAAAGTTCAAATACTTTATTTGTGTTTCTTATTTATTATTTATCGAAAGGCGCTTGCACTTACGCCTTTAAGAATTTGGTTGATGAAGCCGTTATTTTTAATTGTACAAGAGTAATATTTTTACAAGAAACGTGTATTTTGTGGAGAGTGTACGTTTGTGCTGATGTGTGTTACACCTTAAACTATTGGTCCCTTTTAAGTATACCGAACTTTATAGTTAGATTTTGGGGTTCTAACTATTAGGGTATTTATTCGGTTAACCGTTAATGAAAGGCATTCAAATTAATGGCTCTTTGAAGTCTTTCCAGAGGATGGTGATTTTATAACGGGATCAGAATTCTTTGGCTTTGGCAAAAATCAAAAAATCGTACTCCTTCTCTTTTCCCTAGAAGGGAATGTGTATATTATCTTTCATACGGAAAAGCCAATGCATTCTATGAGAAATTCTTGCAGTTAGATCGAATACGTTTTTGACTTGAAAGCAATTTTATTTCTAATTCTTTCAGTTAATACTGAACGAATCGAAATTACGTAGAGCATTAAGTTGAGTTTTTACAACAATGAAAAAATAATTTCGATTCGACTGACATTTTTCAAACGAATATACTGAAAACATTCCCTGGGAAACAGCCCTTATAGGCCGTTTACATTACAACGAAATCTAGTAGATTTGATTTAAAATCGTCCTCAGAATCTTGTGCGTTAACATTATGCTTTTTGATATTAGCGAGATTTTGTTTGCATACCAACAACAGCAGACTAAAAGTTTTTTGGGTAACACACACTTATGTACATATAAAGAAATAGGCTTTTAGGAATTTGCATAACCTTTTATTTATAATCAACTTCATTTATTTTTTTTTTTTTTATATTTGGTCAAAACTTTAAATTTTTAACATTTTTTTTTTTATATTTTGAAATGTTACTAAAATGTAGTTTTTTTTCTTGTGCATAGAAGTATTTTAAAATGCTTCATGGAAAGAACCATAGTTGCATCACTAAGTACTTCCAGAATTTTAGAAGCTGTAATCAAAATCTAGTCACGAAATAGATTTTTGTATGGGAAATCTAGTGAAAAAAACTAGATTTGGATTGAAATCGCGTTAGTATTAGATTTCGTTGAAGTGTAAATGGGCTATTAGAAAAACTTATCCGACCAGTTGTACACTATGCAACTATGTAAGATTGTTGAAATAATAAAACCACAGAATTTGTAGGTAAAAGGACATTGCATGGTCAACGTAATTGCTGGGACTTTGAGTGCCAAAGAAGAAAAAAGCAAATAAAAATTTTTGTTAAATATTGTACAGTTGAAAAAAAATTGGATCATGTTTCAATAGCTCAAGCTTTTAATGATTGAATTTCGCTATACGAAGAAGATTTAAACAATATTAAAAAAGAAAAAAACTTATAAAAAATTATAAAAAATTCAAACTTTGCACAGCTGTTGTGCAGTAAAAAAGCATCAGCAGCTGTGATTCACAGTTTTTATGCATTTACGATCGTACCCCCTTTTATATATGTTCCATTTATATTTATTTTGTTGATGAATAATATTGTTATAACCTCTCTATAGACAATATTTTTTGTAAACACATGATTAACATATAATAAATCGTAGCCCATCAAAATATCGCACTTTAGTTAAAAAAAAAATGCAATAAACAGATTCTTTACAATGTAACAATAACATTAAAATTATTCATAAGCAAACAATTTAAGAAATCAACGGTAACATTTAAAAACAGCAACTCTTCCAAAAGAAAACAAAATATTTAAAATTGTCTTTCTCTTTTTTGTGTTACTTTCTGCTGCTGTTTTTTTGCTCACATGTACACGAGTTTTTTCTATGTATTAGTAACACTTTCTAACGCCTATAACTCCTAAAATGCCGAACCGATTTCAATAAATATACCTTGTGTACTTCTGCCAAAAAATATCTTTCCAATGATGTATTATTTGTTAAAATCCATTGTATAGTGTTGGCGTAAAAGGGAGCAAAAGAAATCGACTTGCCTATTAATATATAATTTTGCACCGTTATATATTAAGCAAGAATTTCCGCAAATTACCGGATATTTAAAAAAATCCCGCTTACCGGGAAATAAAATAAAATTGGGTGTTTGACACCCAATTCTTCAAATATTCTCAATTTTAGAATTCTACATGAGATACTAAAAAATTCTCTTATATTTCAATTTTCTATATATCCGGAAATACGAGTATTTCGAAAACTCATTATTTGCAGTCCATCTAATAGAGGAAATTTATAAATCAATTTAAAACATCTTAGCCAGGATCTTTTTTTTTTGTGCATATAAAATAACTGGTTTGTTCATTCGGTTAAAATAATAAAACAATACTTTTGATTTCCTCCACTCCATGTCAAGTTAAACAGCAGTTTTTAAATTCAAGAAATAAGATTTATCTTATAATTTTTTTTCCAAAAAAGGTGCTTTGGTTTTCCCTGGTATGCCCTATTGACTAATTTCTTTAACAACATTAATCCAATACCAAAAAAAAAAAAAAAATTGGGATGTATTCAATAAATACTGTCACGAAAAAACAAAGACAAACAATAATTATCTAATCAATTAACTACCGGCCCAACAATTGCGGTAGACCCATTGACATCATTAACCAAAAAGGAAAATATTACAATCTTGGTTGGTTCTTCAGTTTGTTACAAATAATTAATCCTCAAGATTAATGGATGAAATGCTACACAGACACCAGATAAGAAGTGCTGTAAGTGACTGCAGAGATGGAAAAGGAGTAGAACAGCAAAAAAAAAAAAAGGATTCTGTAAAAGTTAAAGGAAACAAACAAAAAAACAAATACATTTCAAATCCATCAAAGTGACAATTAAATGTACCTGCAAGTTTGTAGACCATGCCAAATACTATTCTCTTCGTTAAAGCGGACAGACGAACGAAGGGACATTAACATATAAAAAATCTAAAAACGAATTTTACACAACTCATAAAATATTCTCTTGCACGAAAACAATAAACTGTTTTAAACCCGAATTTTGTAAAAAGGACTTTTAAAATTATTTGCACTGAACTTTGACAGACATTGACATGGATATAGAAGAAGAAAACATATGTGGAGCTAATTTCAAAAACGAATCTGTTGATGACCTTTTCACTTTATAGTACATACATATTAATATTGCTTAAGTAACTGATGACAGTACAGGCTTGATGCGGAATACACTGGTAAAAATAAAATTGTAGAATTTATAAAAGAAAAGGTAACATTTTTTTTCTTATGCTAATCCCGCAAATCTCTACGCTTGTCTGCTGGAGACCAGAGTCTCTGGCGGGAATAGAACCCTTAATCCCCGCACTGATAGAATAGCTCACTACCAACTAGCCTACCGGGGCACCCGTATTAAAGCCATTCTGCTCCTTCCTTCTTGTGTTTTCACAATTTAGAAGTAATATTTTTGTCTAAGGAAGTAGGGGGGCGGGTCAAAATAACTTTAAGCTTGTAAGATCATGAACAAGTCTAACACTCCATCTTTACCATAAACAACAATTGAACATTTCTATGCAAGTAAATTAAATTGTGGGCTTCCAAGAAACTTTATTTTACAACGTTTTAAGTACGAAAGTGAAAGAAATAGTAATTTAAAACAAAATTATTTTTACTGCGGACTAAATATGATTTGTTCCAAAATTATTTTCAAATTTTCAATTAAGGCCGTAATTATATTTGATTTCTGCGCTAGGCCTGATTATGTGAATACTTAATTAAAAGAAAATCAAAGAAAGTTACTTTATTTATAGTCATTAATGATGCCCCTTATAATGAATATTTATTTTAATTTTTTTTAAGGCATAGAACTTCATTTAAAAATAAAGCACAACAAATTCAATGAAATGACCAAACTTTTGGCTTTATGAAATCACAAATTTGATGGAATTAAATAAAAAAAAATCTTGCAAATGGCCTCCGCTACTGCGCTATATGAACGCCATCCAGCCGGTCCAATTTTGAACCATTTTTTGAGCATACTCGTTCTTATTTTGGCAATATAGCGTCTAATGTTGACTTCGAAATGATCAAATGATCCAAAGGTGTCAAATCACATGAACGAGGTGGCCAATTCACAGGTCCATTTCTTAAGATGATTCGGTCACCAAATGTTTGGCTCAGCACAGTGAAACAAATGTTTACGAGCTGTATGGCATGTTGCGCCACTTTGTTGGATCCATTTTTCCTTGTAGTGTTCGCCATTTATGGAAAAGATTGAACCGGTTTAGGATTTAATTACAAATGGGCCAATGACGCATGTTCGGCATGTAAGCCGCAATACACAGAGATTTTTTCGGGATGCAGTGTAGTCTCAAGAATCTCATGGAGATTGTGCTCTCATCAAGAACGAAAATCTGCTTGTTCACATACCCGTTAAACCAGCAATGATGATTTGACGATAAAAATGTTCTTTAACTTCCAGTTGATTCTCAGCACACTCACCGAACACTTTACGGAATTGATGGTCCGCTGGCTTTAGTTCTTGCACCAGTTAGATCTTATATGGATGTGGCCAAACTCTTTCCTCAAAATTGTTCAAGTAGTGGACGGGCAGGGACCGGGTTGCTGAGAACGGCTTCGGATCGATAAATTCGAGTCCTCTGTCAAACTGACGTCTACAGCGGTGATCTTTTCTTTTGTTCGCATGGTAAAGGCTCGATTTGGATAAATATTATCCAAACGAGTAAATAGTAAAACATTACCAATGCTAAAATATATAAAAAGATATATATAGGTTTTTGTTTCTTATTATAGAAAACAAAAAAATGGAGACTTCATCCATTGTTTCTACACCTGTCGTGTATGAGAAATATTTCAGATTGTAAAACCCCTTATTTCGATAGCATAAAGATTAACCCATTTTTCCCATTTTTTTATTGTAAAAGACTCTGACATTAAATAGTCACTCGCTTTTCTTTTGCAGGTCCAAACGTACTTTTAGCTATCGAAATAGCAAACTTAATGTAAGCTTTCCCCCTTTTAAATCAATGTAAATAAAATTTTCTCCAAGTGTAAAAAATACAATGTCTCATTGCCCACTTGCCATCGCAGTATGAGTTAATTCTGTTGGCAACAAAAGACCTTACAATAGCTTAAGGACATTTTTATAAATTATCTATTATTTATGAGTTAACTCATATATGATGTAAATGATAATGTTCTCTAACCCTTTCACCACACTGGCCTGCCAGTCCACCAACATGCATTGGTGCTTCTACACACACACACACACACATGCATATGTACGTACTATAGTGCCAAAAGACAATGTTTAACTCATCACTGTCAGACAAGTTTTGGAGAATTTTTGTGACAAATAAAATCTAACAAAATTGTAAAGTTGTATGTATGACAGACAAGACAACAACAAAAATAGGACAATTTATTAAAGTGGCTACAAATCTCTACAGTCAGTGGTCGCTCATTTAGCCGCGCATTAAAAATTCAAAAGCTAAGCACGATACCAGGCTGATGAATAAAAGGGGTGGTTGAGTGTTGGCCTTGTGAAACAAAAACAAGCAAACAAAAGCCTTTTAGTTTCAAACATTCACAGTTTTTTTGTTACAAATACTCTTTTTCTTGTAACTCTGAATAAATTTTTAAATATAATATTCCTTATGTTTTATAATTTTGGTAGATACGGGTAAACCTTTACTCATTCATTGCCTCAACACCAACTTAACCATTGTAATGAATTAACAATTGAAATGTACAGAAATAAGACTGGGAGGATTGAAGGTGGTTTTTTCCACAACACCCTTCTCACACCCATTTACATTTTGGAAAATAAACAAGCAAAACATTAAATTGTCACAATACTGAACGCCAAAGAAAAGTCACTGTCACTCAAGAGTAATTAGCATTTGAAAAAGTTACAAAAAGTTAGAAAATAAATAAATATTTTTGTCGAATTTCATTGGAAAAAAATTGTTAAGATATAGTAATGAACATTACGCGGTATCCATGATGCTGCAAAGGTGGCATCATTTCTATAAAAAAAAAGAGAAAAAATATTTTCAATTTGGCCCAACACCAAATATCAATTGTCAAAGTAAGTTAGGAAAGCAATTAAGGTTTTTTTTTTGAGAGGGAGGTGGGTTTTGATTCAAAATTAAAATGTAATTGACTTTGTAAGTTTTCTAAATATTTTGACATTTTTCTTTTGTATATTTTGAGAAGTAATTTGAGTCAATTCTAATTGTAAGAAAATTTATAAAATTTTTATAACCTGTCTTGTTTAATTTATTTAAGATTAATGGATTTATTGTAATGAATATTTATACATTTTGCTATTCATTTCAAAAATTATTTTAAGTGAAATATATTTAAGATATTTTGTTATTTACTGTACATTTTCTTACAGGTTTCTTAAAGTTACAATAAATAATTTTTATGTTTTTAAAAATTTAATAAAATAAGTAACCGGCTTTTATTTCCCAATTCTTTTCTAGAATTTTAGCGAATTTACATATTTGATTTACATAGAGTTTGACTCATCAAAAAATAAGCAAACAGCCAAATGCGCATAGAAACTAAAGCTTTCCCTCAACAATAAATTTAAGTGTTTTTATCAAAAATAAAAATTGGGAATTTAGAACGCTGTAGAGAAATCTTATTAATAATAAATTTTGTATTCCCGAAGCTAACTTTTGATAAAAAATATTATATTTTAAAAATATATGACAGTTACGTCTGTCATCACCTTGCTTGTTGTAAGAAGCGTTGCCGTTTTGGTTACTTTTAACTTTTTCTCTCAATTGTGTACTTTGTTTTCATTTTTGTTATATTTTTCTACTAAAAAATTCCAATTTTTTGTTTTTTACTTTTTAAAATTGAAACGGATATGCTTTCAGTTTCTCTTTCAAGTTGAATGTTTCAATTTACGTTCAAGAAAACAGCTAATTAAAATTTTTATGAGCATCTTTGATGACATAAATGGCTTTAAAATTACGTGCAGCCTACATCACAGCTTTGAATTTTTGTGAATTTTGATAAGCAGTATGTGTAAAAAATTTAAAGCAAACCCCGCCCCACTTTTCTGTACCTATAAAATTGATGCATTCAACATTGATAATATTTTTCCATTCACTTTGTTACGATTTTTTATGTTACCTAATACGGTAAATAATTACCACTATCTGAGGTGTTCTTTTCTTTACACCTATCGAGACAACATGAAACCTGGTAATGTACACAGATTTATAGTCTGTTGATTCTTCAGAAGTTTTAAAGCTCTAACTGATACAGTTTTGAAAATAGACGAGAATAATTGTTAGCTTTGTTTGGAAGGTGCCCATTCCACTAAAAACTTCGAAAAATTATAAAGCCTTTTATAAAAATCGTCCATATTTAATAACCATCCATCCAGAGGTTAAGGTGTCTAAATTCATACTTATATATAATATTTTTTAAATGAAGAGAAAATAAAATAGTGATTTTAATACATCAATATCTTGGTTACATTTTATTACATTTGGTTACTACATATATTTTGATATTTGGGTTACAAATTTTTTTCGGTCATGGCAGCACTGGTTGTAAGTCATAAGCAAGGCGAATTCACTACAGGTGGCAGCGAAAACTGCTGGCTTTGTCAGTTCGAACCAATTTCTTTGGTTTTACAATCACCTATATTCTATTTGGCGTCATCAACAGAAAACAACTCCGTTTTGTTACAATTACATATTCCGGTTGGCAGTATTGCCATATTTTGATGACTGCTAGCATATGTTTGTTATTTTGTATTAAAAATCGGCGTTGATATTGTCTTTAATTGCATCTGATTTTGTTGTCGACGTTTGTAGTGTTGCTTTGTGTTGTGTTTTAAAAATTTAAAAAAAAAATGCAACGTGATTGTTAGCTTTAATTTTGATTTCTACGGCGGCTTTGATATCTTTCTACATTTGTATTGTGTTTTTAATATATTTTAGTGGAAATAATGGAAAAAATTTAGTGGAAGAGCTTGAAAAGAATCCATGACTAGCCAGAAGATTTCGCAGGGGCTCCGCTCCTAATAATTTTAAGGAACAGTGAGAGACTATTGCCACTGCGTTAAATTCTCTTGGTGCTCAAATTTTAACTGGTAATGGATGGCAAAAGGTAAGGCAAATAGTTTGTTTTAAAACTATGCTGCCTAAAACTATGATGGTATTCATTTTACAGATTTAGAGGGACTTCAAATTCAAAGTCAAAAGAAAAATGGCCAGAAATAAAGCAGAAAGCGAAGCTACTGGAGGCGGTGTAATTAAACAGGAGCCCCTTGGAGGAAGCTGTTTTATTGTCTTTGGAACAAACGTTGACCTCGCCCCTTTCTTTAAATTGGGCTCTATTATTTCCAACACATGTTTAAAGGAAACCCGAAAATAACTTTCAAACCTTAAAAAGGAAAAGAAATCCATTACTTGGGAAATTATGATTTTAAATACATATGTCACTTATTTTTCGTCGGACAAATTAAAAATACAATATTTCTGTCTAAGTAGTCTTCTTTCCACAATTAATTTTTTTTTCTTCGACACTGGAGGAGTACGACTCAGAAATAAAAAACATTTTTATTAAAACTTTACTTTTTTCACAAAAAATTATTTTTTTAACTTTTAATGCACTTTTTAACTTTAAAGAACTTTTATTTTATCAAAAACAGTAAACAAAGTGAATCAGCTGACTCTTATTTTAGAGATGTGTATTTATTTTATTACCATTATCGATAAACAGTCAACGCCGTCGTAGCAGTCTTACACGACGCCGTTTTTCGTCGACGGCTTGCGATTATTATTTTAGTTGTCGTAATCATTGTTTATCGATAAGTGTATGCCAAAATTTGACCATCTATACACAGGGTCTCCAACTGAGATAAGATATAAGATTTTTATATTAGCAAACGTCAAATTCAATCGCAGAGAGTATTATCTTACGTGTGGACTCTCAAATAGTGTTAGTTATAATATTATAATAAAAGTTATGAGACAGTTGTTATGAGAAATCGTATAACAATTATCTTATAAGATGAGCTGTCAAAAATACACATGCATACACACATATAAAACAATAATAAGCCACCATTATTAAAATCTGTAATTTATTAATGCAAATAGTGCCAATCTTGTAAAAAGTGCTTAAAAAATCAATATTTTAAACTAAAAAATCAAATAACAACATAAAAAGAATAAAAAATAATAAAAACGATACAAGTTTACTGTACGAGAATCAGTCGATTATGAAATCTTATAAGATACGTGTTCCCCTTGTTTAATATTAAGATAAACATGAAGAAATGTGCTCTCTCATTCTGCCGACGTTTTCTCACATATTATATCAGGTGGAGACCCTGTGATAAGAAATTGCGACTGCTGGAATAAATTGAAACGACTCTGATTTTGTCGTCGCCATTTTCATTAACGACTATAAAGTGATTTAAAACAGTTATAAAGAGAAATGGAAAAAGTTGAAAAAAATAAAGTGACTAATATGATCCAGATCCAGAAACTTGTGGAAGAGTTGGAAAATAATCCTTCTCTTTATGTAGGATTTCGGAGAGTTACAATTCCCTGTCATTTCAAAGCAAATTGGGAAGAAATTGCAACGGAATTAAATGCGTCCAACAGCAAAGCCAGGAGTAGATATCGGATTTAGTCCATATTCTGAATACAGAGGAAGACGGAATTTCTGGTAGTGTTAACCATAATGTCGAGTGTTAACCATAGTGTCGAGGGGGAAATCGACACCCAATCAGAAAAAAACCGAGTACATTCCGAAGGGAAAGAAGAACCCTCCTTTCCTAAGAAAAATTTAATTATGTCCGTGAAGAGTTGCTCGAAAACCAATCAGCTGGCAAAGCTTTTGGCGGACATATCAAATTCCTTGTTGTCACTAACACGAAGCAATAGAGAGCTAGAAAAATATCAAAAGCAATTGGTTGTTATTGAGAAGAAGAAGTTAAACTTATTGCAAGAGAAATATGTAAGAGACCAAAAACGAAGTAAACTGGAGGAGGAAATGCACGAAACTGAAATGAAAATTAAAAGAATAAAAATTATAAAAAAGGAAAAAGAGCTTTAAATCATTAGCAACAACCAAGAAAAATAAAAAAAGTTTATACATACATACATTTCCGTTAATAATTTTCCTATCAAATTTAAATTTTTTAACAGAAATCCTCAATTTATTTATACATGTAAATATGTGAACGTTTTAAAAAAAGTATGATAAAACTGTTACTGAATTATTTTAATTTTTAAGACTGAATTTATTAATTTCTGGGCTTGAATTTGTTTTTTTGTTTTTCAATATATTTTATTTAATAAAACAAGTTGCTGAAATTCATATTAAATAGAAGTCTGAGAAAACTTTGTTTGATATCATATTTTATATCGCATGTCTCTGTGGCTTATGCAAATTCTGAGTCATTTATTTCATCATCAGGTATAAGATTTTCTATACTGTGCAGAGTTTCTGGCACATCTAATCCATACTGAATGCATATGTTGTGTAGCGCAGCGCAAACATTTACAATTTTCTTTGCTTTTATAGGTTTTTAATGCAGTTCACGTATTCCAAGAAGGCAACGAAATCGATTTTTTAATACGCCAATCGTCCTTTCCACTATATTTCTCGCCTTAGCGTGCTTTATGTTAAAAATAACCTCTGCGCTTTCTTCAACAGCAGATCGATATGACGTCATTAAATATGGCTGCAGAGGGTAGCCAGCGTCACCTACTTAACAATTTTTGTAATCTAGTGATACATATGTGGGTAATTCCATGTCAAATCGACCAAGAGTGGGACCCGCCCACTTTCGATTTGAATAAAATTTGGTGTGAAGGCTCCTTTCCTCCTATAAGAAACATATATTAACGAAAAAAATATTAAAAATTTTTTTTAAAAAGTTACGTCACATTCAAAATGTCATAATTTCGCTGAATTAGCCGAAAGTGTTGAGTTTATTTTCCCAATATCTCATAAACTACTGCACATACGAAAATGATTTGTATGTTATTTTAAAGAGAATACTTGGGGCTACAAATCATATATATATATATATATTAAAAAATATATGTTCCTTATAGGATGAAATGAGCCTTCACACCAAATTTCATTCAAATCGAAAGGGGTCGGGTCCCACTCTTGGTCGATTTGACATGGAATTACCCATGTATGTATTTAAATTAGCCTTAATGTTCTTACCTAGAAGCCATGCATTACGTTCGTCAGCAGTAAAACGCTCCTGGAGAACTCTTGTTGCATGGCTAAGATTCCAGATTAATGAATCATGGCCTCAATCTGCATATCGCGGATCCACAAATCGTATCTGCACTTTATGATCACAAATCTAATTTAATATATATTATAATAAAAAACTTGTGCAAATATTTATGTATGTTAATTCAAATATTTAAGATACGCATCACAATCATAACGTTTAGACCAGGAGTGCCCACAAGTTCCTTATGGAAGAGCAAACACCAATACATACGTTCGTCGACTCTTGTTAAATGACTAACACCAATTTTTTCCAAGTGTTTTTCAATACACACTTTGTTAAACGGTATCATACGTTAAACAAAAACAAAATCTGCAATGATGATCGCTGTCGTCAATGTTTACCAGCAAAGCATACGAAAGTGTTGTTGCTTTGCGCTTGCGTGTATTCAGTGAAGAACGACAAAAAAACTAATAAGACAAAATTGTTTGTGTATTTCGTATTGCTAGTGCTGAGAGCTCTCTGTGTGTATGGAAATACACAGCCTATAGCTAAATGTTTTTAAAAAACAAATGAGCATCAAGAGTATAGGGCTTGGGCACTCTTGGTTTAGACTAAAAAATTCTTTACGGTTGTTATAATTATGTTGGTCTTGTTTACTTTTAGCGATGACCCCGAGAAACTCTGTTTTTTGGAAAACAGCCGATTTTGCATCATTTTTTTCAGTAGCTGTCATATCAAACGTAATCCATTTTCGACAATATCCCATTTCTAGTGCGAAAGGGTTTCAGAAAGAATTTATTAAGCAATTGGCTGCGATAGACCTAAATTAAAATCATTTCCCACGCTGAGTTGATACTCGTAAGGTCCATGGGCTAAAAATCTTAATGTAGCTGCCAATTTTATTGTTTTGGAAATTAATGTAGATCGAGCTCCATTCTTTTAATCACATTCTTTTTACTCTAGGACATACTTAAAAACTGCTTTATTTAGTCGAAAGTAACTTTCAAACCTGTTCATAGAGTAGCAAAGTCTTATTTGGCAAAACTTTGGTTTCGATACTTACTTTTTATCTGATAAGTTGAAGATTTCAAATTCTTGCTGAGAAGTTTTCTTTCTAAGAAATTTTTTTTTGTCATTTTCTTCATCACTTGAGTCGGTATTTAAATCACAAGCAAAGGACATTTTATTACAAAAAGCGCAAAACAAAATAAAAAAGCTAGTTGACATACATACTAGAGATGTGATTTTTGATTTGTAAAAAACCGATAAACTGTCGCCGTCGCAATAAGGCCGTTATATAATGCCAAATAAAAAACGAAGTGACGGCCACTACGATAAATAGTGACATTGAAATACAAACGATGACAAAATTTACAACGACAACTGGAATAAGAGTGATTAATAAACGCCATCTTTCTTTTTCGATGCTTTAAATAAAGTTCCCGCACAAAACAGGTTCAAATTTGTTCTATATTAGAAAAAAATAAACTATTTAGTTTAACATTGGCACAATTTTTAACCCAATTTGTTACATTCGCTTTTTCAGAACGCCACTAATGTAGCAAGAAAAAAATGTGTGAATTTGAGGAATTGCATTTCGTGCGAAAGGTTTTTCTGCCATTTTGACCAGCAAACACGATTCTTATCACTAATTTAGTATTGGCTATCACGTGCTTATAGGTAAATTTTTTGTAAAAAGTGAGTCATAGCCCTAATGAACATTAAAAATAATTGTTACCAAATTATAACCAAATTACATTGTACATAATAGTAAATATAGTAATAATTTTCATAAAATTGCCTAAAATTGCTATTGGTTCAAATGGCCAAATTTGCGAGACTTGTTTTATAAAGCCCCTTTTTAACTTTTGTGTAATTTTAAACAATTAATGCCAGTTTATAAGAGAAGTCAATGCAAAAATTAATTATACAAATTAAAATTTGTGTCGTAAAAGTGAAATTTGTTTTCAAAGATGCCTAAAGAAAGCCAAGAGATTATTCCAATACTTGAGTTTTCGTTGAAAACGACGGTAAGCATAAGAGCTCCTGTTTTAATTAATTCACAATTAAACAGCGCCAGTTTACGTGTCAAAATTGTAAAGCAAATGAACGAAGCTTGTGTAAATTAATGCTCATAAAATTTTGATAGTTTTGATGCTTAAAAATAAATATTATATTATTGTTGTATTTTATAATACTAGTATGACCAGCAGTCAACACAATCGACTGCAATCTATAAATAAATAATTTGTTAATTTTATGCCAGCCAGCCAAATGGACTTAGTCGATTGGTACAAGGAGGGTTTAGAACCGATGTTTTTATCAGTTTCACACATCAGTACAATCGCATTATATTATTTCCGCCTATGGTACTGTGGATACCAAAAATAATTGTTTTTACACTCACACCACCGAAGGTAGAGAGTGCTGAGCAAAAATGGTGCTTATTAAAATGGTAATTTCATATAACATCTTTTCGGAATATTATTTTGTGCCCATTAACTATCTAATTATACATATAGGTTTTTACATTAAATTTGACCTTAAAATATGTTATTAAAACCTTAATCAGCTTACCAAATCTTTTTGGAATCAGTCCATAATTGTCCATAGCTCCCAAGCAAATATCACTATCGAAACTGTTCATAATAACTTCCTTATAAATGTTGGTATTAATATAAAATTTGGCAACGATAACTTTAATAACAGCTACTATGTGAATATTGTACTAACCATGGGACCCCCTTCCTAAAATCCCACATCAAAAAAGTTGGGCAGGGTATTATGCGCTTATGTTGAATAAAAAATGGTGCCTATTGTAAATAGTGAGAATGGGACAATAATTTCATAGCCCTTATACACTATTCTATAGAAATATATAATATTGCATTGGTTCTAAGAAATTAGTTTGATTTCTAAAAACAAAATATCCTGTTTTTCCAATATGAAGTAAAAATTTTCCCTTGGGAAAATATATTAAAACAACAAAAAAAAAATATGAACGAAAATTTTTATTTTATTTAAAAAAACACTTCCATAAAATTTTTTCATGAAATGTAAAATAAAATTTATATACGTATGTGCGTTTAATTTAGAAAAAAAATTATATTGTGCATATCTTTACTATTATACATTTAAAACGATATAGGTTTCATTAAAATTGGTGAACGATAAGATACTTTAAAATCAACTACACACAAATTGTTCCCGTATTTATATATAAGATTTTTATTTCTTTTGTATCGAATTTTTTTTAAACATTATATTAAATATGATTTTAGTTATGTTAAAATTAACAATATTTTGTATATGTTCATTGCGAAGATCATAACGTGGTTCTTAAGCTAGACTCCAAACATATTTTTTCTGCATGTGAAAACTTTTTTCAATATTGTTTTTAAATTTAAAAACCGTTACGAAACGATAAGTTTTCAAAAGTTCAAAATTTTACAAAATTATACATACAAAAATAGTTTTTAATCTTAAATCGTATATACTGTGAAAAGCTTAAATTGACAATCACTTATAAACATAAAAAAATGACAATAAAGCTGGGTTCTCCATTTTAAACAAAATTTTTGCAAAAAACCACATGAATAATACGTTCATTTATTGTCCTAATTATCAGATTACAAATACCAGCCTTTTTTAATAACTTTAAGATAGTCAATAATGTTAAGTTTGCAATTTTTCTGTAATTAAAAAAATTATTTGTTCATACATACGTACATATGTAACAAATAAACCTATTTTAAAAAAGCTTTTGTTATTGCTAACATTTAAGACTTTAATCATAAGAGAAAGAAATAGACTTTTATATCTTAAAAAAGAAAATGTTCAATGAAGTAAATTATAAATTTTTTTGATTTGCTAATTGGTTTGAGTATATGTTAAATGCTCTTTTTAATAATACTTTCAAATCTTTATACAAACTATGTACAAAATTCAACCATAGTTATTAAAGCAAATTAATCATATATATTTTCCGTTCAAAAAGCTGCTGTGATTTCTATTGTTCGAAAATGAATTAATTTAAAATGTGTTTTGAAGAGTTTAAATTTGTAAACGTAAAAGAACATACATAAATTACATAAACATCAGCCCAATTATCCAAATACCTCAAATTTAATTCAAATTATCAAAAATAACAAAAGACTTAAGACACAAACTGATTCCATAACCTCCCACTACAAACAAACAACAACATCAACAAATGATACATTCACACTTATCAAATCCATCAAATAACTGTCAATACTTATAACAATAAACTCTTGGATGTGGGTACGAGCATTTGGCTGAATTAAGGAAAGAGAGATAGAGAGAGAACAAAAATACAATCATGTACATTCACATACATACGCACATACATATACAAACAAAGTTATAGTAGAAGTTATAAAAGACATGCGCAACTCCGCCCACATACACGAAAAGTTTTACATAAAAAACAACCAATAGCAGCCAGTACATAAACAAATATTTTTCTTTTCGTTTTTATTTACCAAATTCAATTACGGTGCTATTAAGACAACTTTTATTTAATTAACACAAAAAATTTATTTTCACGAGTATTTATCAGTGTATGTATAAGAGTGTTTGTACGTGTGTGTGTATGTTTTTGTAAATAGGAATTCTTAATTCAGTACATGTTATAAATGATTCAGAGTGACACTATTACGATACGACACTCAAGTGAGTAAAATTGAAACACCAACTAGCAAAAATTCGTTTTTCCTTTTGTTATTGTATTTGTATTGTGAGCAGTGTTTTATGCTTTATATTTGTATACATATAACTTTTGTGTTGTCCTTTTTTCATGTCCTTAAAAAGCTTTCAGCAAAGTTTTCAACGTAAAATAAAATGCATAATTTATGTGACTTTGTAAAAAATTTTTGGGATTTTTTTTTTATTTTTTTGTTTATTTTGTTGTCATGAGGATGATTTTTGTTGTTTTTATGTGTGCACATTTAGTCATGTTGTTGATTGTCCACTTAATGTTTTTTGATATAAAATTTGTGTGACATTAATTAAAATATTGAAAAACACATTTGTGCAAGTTGTTAATAGTGCATATACTGTGAAGCATAATTAACAGTTTTATATGATTTGTGTAGTGTTAAAAGTCGTTTAAATTAAACAGTGATACAAAAGTAAAAAAAAATGGGTGTAACAGTTGTCATATAACAATTCTACTTTGTTTGACGAAATGAATTACGGAACTTCTTAGAATTTCACCTCCAACAAAACTTTATTAATGAAAACTTTTAAAGCAAATTATTCTTACTTTATCACCGGCACCCATATTATGTCCAAATTAGTTCTTAATCAAGAAGCGAATATGTTTTTTAATATATCATTATAATAATTAGTTTAAAACTAACAACTGAATGGTTTTAAATTAACAATAATATTTTCCTCTTTTACAAGAACAACATGGTAAAATTGAAAAACAACCATGCTCCTCTTAGTAATTTACATATTATTGTTGTTATAAACCATAATATTTTCAGAAGATAACATAACAATGGTTTCGTCATCTTAACATATATGTGTTCTAGCGGAAATTTTTTCTTATTGTTATGCAAAACCACCCAGAAATAATTTTAATGTACACAGAAGAAAAAAATTCAAATTTAGTAAAGGAGCTCAGTGCATCAAACACGAATTTATTTAAAGTAGGACCGATCACCAAAACTGTAAATTCAAACATAAACTTGTGTAAAAATTTGACTTAAAAAAATCTTTTTTTTTAAATTAATAATAATGCTTTTAGCAAAAAATTTTAAATCCTTCTCTCCAATTTTAAAGAAATATGTTAACATAAATAAACAAAATGTTTTTTTTTAATTTGGACGACAATTTGTTACAAACTTTTTGTTGAATCTATAAATAATTTGTTCAATAATAAAGTTTGTAAAAAAAAGGAATTTTCAATTTGACTATTTTTCCTTCATATTTTTAACATACTTTTTGCTTTATTATTCCACCACTTTAGCACGAAAGCGGCATACCTACCAGTGAAGATGCAGAGTGGCTTCAGGACAACCCATATTTATTTTATTTTGGAATAATTCTTAACTAATATAGTTTTTTCACACTTATTCTTCATGTTATACACAATATTGCGCTCACTTTTGCTGTTTTTCCTTTTCACTTTTGCTGTTTTTCCTTCAGAAGAACTCTCAATTATCAGACACCAGCATTATGACCCGAAATCCTTTTCGTCCTTATTCTACTTTAAAAATTTAACTCAACAATTTTAACAAATAGAAATCGGGAATTTTTCTTTCTTTTTGTAAATTATTATGTTTTAACCATTAAACAAATAAAATGTTGCCATTTGTTTTACATTTTACATATAAGTGTTAAACATATGTTAGTTATTATTAACTATAACATGTTCGGAGGCAACCATAATAGGGCTGTAGCATCTTGGTGGGGATGCGCCTGGGTTCAAATCTAAGCGCAGTCAAGAATGAAAAATTATCAATAAAAAAATTTTAATTAATTTCATGTTGTAAAATTCCTGTCTTCATAAAAATAATTTAATGAAAATTAAATTCAATGAACTTAAGCCTAATTAAAAATATCTAAAATTTGGATTAAAAATTAATTGATAATTATAAAAACTTTAATAATAAAAACTTATTTTAACCCGATTTATTTCAATAAGTGCTTAGTTGTTGTATGTAGTGCTGGTGTTACTATTGGTATTTACAGAGTGTGTTAACTTGCATATATATGTATGCATATATATATATATATATATATATATATATGTTCCTTTAACTCCCACTGGAGCATAGGGCGCCAAAATATATGTATGCATATATGCGCTTAGTTATTTGTTTCTTCTCATAACTTCTCATATCAATATTTTAACAGCATTAACCGAAACAATTAGAAGTGTTAAAAACTTAAAAATTAAAACAGGACAGCAATGGCATAATGGAAGATTTTATACGTTAAGAGAAATCCAGGAAAAGGACTGAGAAATTAAATATTCTGCATTATGAGCTGCTTTCAATTTCTCCAACATCAACGATAAGTGAAAGAATTTTTTCCAAGTTAAATTTTATCAAAACTAAAGAAAAGAATAGCTTAAGTTCTAAACATTTAAACCAAATTTTTTTTCTAAAAGATTATTTTTTAAGGTATCCCTAAGCTATTGAAAACCCTAATAAAATTATCTTACAGTTTATTTTTTAATTACTACAATATTTATTTATGTATTAATTAAAAAATATGTATTACATATTTATGATTTATTTTTTGTTTGCTCGTCTTAATTCAAGAATTGTTATGTTTGTTATGATTTTTTACTAATAAACTCCAAATAATAATGAATTGATACATTTTTATTTATTGAAATGACTTAATTTATGAAAAAAAACTTTACTAATCGGTTAACCGATCAATTATAAAACTAACCGATTAAGCCAAAACATCGGCTAATTAATCGAGCGACTAACTGATTAAAGCAAAAGCCCGATTTAATGAATACCTTAATATATACCTATAAAAAACACTGTCCCTTTATTCGGACTCTTAGTTGCACAAAATATATATTTTATGCAAAGTTTTCTTAATAATTTGCATTAAATTATGTTTTATTGGAAGCAAAAGTTAACAAACATTTTACTTTCATATTATAACGGGAAAATATATAATTTCAATAGTTAAACGTATTATAAAGGGTTATTTGGCAAGCAACGAATACTCTTTATTAATTGTGTTTCTATCTCCCATTTAACTTTTAGTATCAAATCTGCTATTTTCCACTGTTGAGTGCTCGTTTAATATTGCCTTAATATTTGATCGTCTATGTATATGATAAATTACAGGTATGCGCGATTTTTTCTCTGAGGTGGAATAAATTTTTTTGGTAGAGATTTACTAATATTAGCATCATATGCATAGATTGTTTACAAAACTGTTCGTACATGCCAGAATGTGCTTTTTTATTAAGTGAATAATAAAGTTATCAATTCTGCTAACTTTAGCCGCACTATATAATTTTGCATTGGATAAAAATTTTTTGTAATCAATGGTCGAAGACCTATATGAAGACTCTTTGTGGATGCATCGTCTTTTCAACAATCCCTCCTGGATTCTCATTTGCCCAAATTCGGCAATTCTGCTTGTTAACGAATCCACCGACGCCGATTAAAGTGGGCAAAAAGGCTTCAATCATCTTAACGCGCTGCTCCATAATTGAATTTGTCAAACGCTGAAAATTAAGTTGAGCAACAAACTTGACGTTAAAGTGTGACTTACAATTAATATCGTGCATTATGGGTACACTGATAGAAAGGCGTCAAACCGCTGATGTATTTTGACATCAGTACTATGACAAGTGTCTTCGTGTTTGACCCCATGATACTTTATATCACTGTGATGACAGCCTTAACATCACTTAGCCAAATTCTCATCAGGTTGAAAAATTTAAATTATGTCATCAATGACACATTGGCATCACAGAAATAGCGAATCGGAGTCGGTTTTATAAAGCATTTCATCAGTGCGATGATAAGCTGTCATTAAATTGAGTCATTGTAATTGGCCTTAAATCAAATTAAGAGAATATCATTATTTACTTACCACATGTTTGTGTCACTTTTTTTTCCCCGCCCTTTGTTAACGGAAGAATTCTCAATTCTACATGCTTAAATTATTTTATTTTAAACGAAAAAAGTCAATTAAGATTTTTTGTTATTTAATTAAAATTTTAATTGAAAATTTATTTCAAAACAATTAAAATGTTATCAAAAATTATTTTCGGGAATAAAATATTTATTATTAATTAATTCATTTATTAATGATATGCTAATAATCCCAATTTTTGAATGAAAACACTGAAATTTATTGTTGTGGGAAAGCTAGTTTCTATGCGCATTTCGCAGGTTGCTTAGGCCAGCTCGTCAGGAAACTTTTTCCAAATACTTTAGAAAAGCTAAAAATATTATACAAGTAAGACCATAAAGTGAATAAGAATTTTAAACACTCAGGTCTTACATGTAACAATATCAAAGCTTCAACAAAGAAACTAGCTTTCCCACAACAATAAATTTCAGTGTTTTCATTAAAAAATTGGGATTATTATCATATCATTAATAAATGAATTAATTAATAATTAAAATGTTAATTAAATCAATATTAAATTTTTAATTTTCTTTCAACTAAAAAAATAATTGATTCAATTCTCACATTTATTAAATTTAGATACTTTTTCAACCATTTTTTTTTAATTGATAAAACACTTTTTTCTGTGTACCAAATCATCAATTTGGATTTAAAAGAAAACAGCACAATCGAACAAGCACAAAGACTACTAAACGTCATTTGAAAAACTTTTAAAGAAAAAACCATATTATCAATGTTATTTACGGGACTACATCATTTTTAATTAATAAGATTTTGTTTGTCGTGCTAAATTGAAGGAAAAGCTTGTTCCTATGCGATAAGGATAAGGTGTAGTTCTGCACTCTTAATTGATGTTTCTCAAGCTTTCGAGAAAGTCTGGCTGAAGGCTTGATACATAAATTAAAGCTCAATTAAACACACATAATCAAATATTTTACTAAACCGGTGGAAAATTCATTATTAAAGAATGAGGTCTTATAACTTCACCCCAATGGATTGATGCTGCAGTCCTATAGGAAAGTTATTTAGGGCCTCAATCGTATTTGGTATCTATTTCAGACATGACAACCAACAACTACACCTACACATAAACTTTTGCTGATGATGCAGCTTCTCTAAGCATCCACATAAACTGCTATGAAGCATCTAGAGACTTACAGGTCCATTGAAAAAATGGTTAAAACATGGGAAAGTAAAGGTCAATAAACAAAAATGCATATAACATTATCTTTGCGTAGGAAACAAGTAAGAAAGTATAGTCAGTCAAGCCCGACTTTATGATACCCTATGCCACAGTGCCAGAAATTGCCTTCTATCTCCCATCTTGGTCCTATTTTTTAAAAAATGCATGTGCTGGAATTTAACACATTTTTTTCCGTCGAGCGGGGCACCTAAAAGCTTTACCTAATTCGTTTTTCAGAATAGCTCTTGTTTTCGAGATATACCGTTATTTTGAAAATGGAGGAGGTTGCACAGATATAACCGAAACTCCGCAATAGAATTAGCTTTAAGAACAGCTTAACTTTATTCTCATCTGCGTAGTCTCTTTGGAAACATGCGTTTTTTTTTTGGGGCAAACAAAATCAGTTATTACCGAAATTTTTGTTTTTTAAAACGGCTGCTATGTTTCTAATTATTTTCAATATATATGAATTATGTTGTTCATATATATGTATGTATATAAGAAGTCCTCTTATATTTCGTCCCTTAACTACCTAGGAGTCGCCCCTAGAGGGATAAAATGTCTGACCGACCTCCATTAGTTTTTCGATGTAAACATTTTCTCAACAAACTATACCGTTTTTTTTTAGTTACGCGAATACATGTCGTGCAACCTCCTCCATTTTCAAAATAACGGCATATCTCGCCAACAAGAGCTATTCTAAAAAACTATTAGCACCACTGGATTCAGCAAACTCGAATTAGGTTAACCCGCCGGGTGCCCCGCTTGACAGTTTTTTCAACGAGCACAGTGTTATTTTTAGTTCATATAATATATGAAGATTCAATAGAAAGAACAGTTTGGGAATTATCAACAAGTCCTTTGAAAATCATTGAAGATATTGTTGACAAACGTATTGAAATTTAAAATGTGCAGTGTTTGCCTAATGGTCGAAATTTATCCATAAATTTTAATGTTAATAGGAAGAAAACATAGTACATTTGGATATATATGAATTAACATGTTTCGAGCATTAATTTTTTCTGTCTTTGAGAATCGATATGTCAAGGGACCAACCTGCAGTCTATATGTTATTTTCCACGTGAGTCCGTGAATGTTTCATTTAATTTTGTAAGTTCAATATAAAAAATATCAGAAAGTACCAATTGAAAAACAAAAAAATTATTACTGAAAATCTCCCCTTATAGAGTCTTAAACACTCAGGATATTGCATGTTTCATTTTATTTTTATATGTCTAATATTGACGAAAATTTATCAATGTACCAGTTGTAGAACGAAAAAGTACCAACATTTTTCATCTTAAAGGTTATCATTCACTCAGGACCCTACACGTATCATATAAAGTTTCTTAAGCTACGTTCACATATATTAAATATTTTTGGTCATACACGTAACCACTAGTTTCATTAAAAAGTTTTTTGCTTTTGCAACACGTTTGGCAAGATCGAACATCGTTAAACAGTTTTGAAATTACATTATTCAATTTTCTCTTTACAAACAAGGCTTAGTAAATCAATAGAAATTGTTAAAAATAAAACTTTAATTTGATCGATTTTCTGGTTACGCTTTTTATGGAACATACCTTTAGTTTTCTCCCCATTGAAGTTCGGTTGACAAACCTTTGCCCTTGCCGATTTATATATAATATTTATGTATATAGCCGAAATATTCGAAAGCTGGTTTCTGAAAAATGTCGAATAATCGATCACCATATTTTTTTGATATTTGATGGAAAAAACTTTGTGTAATTGGAATAAAAAAAAATTTAGATATTTTTAATTAGGCTTAAGTTCATTGAATTTAATTTTCATTAAATTATTTTTATGAAGACAGGAATTTTACAACATGAAATTAATTAAAATTTTTTTTTTTTTTTTTTTTTTTTTTATTGATAATTTTTCATTCTTGACTGCGCTGAGATTTGAACCCAGGCGTTCACGGACAGGTTGCCCAGACTAGTTTCGATTGTAACCACACAATCTCGTCAGTGGGGTTTGCCGTTTTACTCACTCGGCTATTGAGTTCGGGCGACGTCAATAGTCAAACATCAATCCTTAAACCAAATGGTATTTCACTTTGGTAGATCGAAATTTGCTTTTTGAATGAATGATTATCTATTTTAATTGATTTACATGTTCTTCCTAACTTCTGTTTTTTCGTACTTTTTGTCAAAAATCTCAGCGCAGTCAAGAATGAAAAATTACACTGCGGAACAAAATTGAACTTTTTTTGTGCGGCCGGGAACTTTGTGTAATTTTTTTACTAATTTGAGGTCGCTGATTCCAAATCTAACCTTCATTTTTCTCTATCAGCTCCAGTTTTAGAGATATATCGTTATGTCTAGAATTAAGGTACTTTCAGCACATATATTGAAATAACATGAAAATGGTGCATCATTTTCCCTTAAGAAAAAAAACCGAAATTCGCTAACAATCAAAACACAATCAAAAGTTGTGCACCGATTGCAATGAAATAAAGCTCATTTCATTCGCAATATGTTGAACTAAATGCTTTTAGACCCAAACTGTGATTTTTGTTGCACATTTATTTTTTTTTATTATTACACAAAGTTCCAGGCCGCAAAATGACTGTTCCGCAGTGTTATCAATAAAAAAAAAATAAAAAAAATTTTAATTAATTTCATGTTGTAAAATTCCTGTCTTCATAAAAATAATTTAATGAAAATTAAATTCAATGAACTTAAGCCTAATTAAAAATATCTAAATTTGGAGTAAAAACCATTAACAGTTCAATAAAATAACCACAATACTAATAAAAAAAAATTTTATTTAGGTATGTATTTTGCAGAGTGTTAGTAGCAAATTTGAACGCTTATTCTAACTCCGAAAATAATGAACAGATTTTAATAAAATATATATTGTGCACTTCTGTATGTAAATGCCATCAAAATAGTGTTTTTTATTCTAGTCCTTGGGCAAACAGAGGAGGAAAGTGTTCTTAACTGTTTTGCCTTTGCCGAATTATATATAAGATTTACAAAGCGATATTGTTAGGTTGATTTAGAAAAAAAGAAATAAAATCTATTTCCTTAATTCTCCCTAACATAAGGTAGATCTTAAAAGGCAGCAAGACTAAAAATAACTACATTGTTAAGAGTTTGTAGGAGCTTTTGAACTAAAATGTATCTCATGTTAAGGAGAAAAGATATTGCAGTACTTATCCAGTCGGGAACCGTGATTAAAAAAAAAGAACCTCAAAAACTAAGTTCTTATGATTTTTGGAAAAAGCCTTATAAACTGCAATAAAACTGTGTATTCGCGTGTATCTCGAAAACCCTTCTTGAGAAAAATAAATTAATGCCATATTCGTGTTCATGACAAAAAGTTAAAAATTTGTGAACCAGTGTTATTGTTAGTTTATATTTTAATATATGAAGATTCAAGAAATAAATTATGAAAAATAATGTTTAAGCTCTTTAGATCCTGTTAATGATTTAAATAACCGATATAAAAGCGATATGAGTTTTATATTTTAAATGACGGAGGCGGACGTAGCAGCGCAAACTTACTAAAATTTGTTGGCGTCTTAACTTGATTAATTGCTATTATTTGGTATGCAAAATTAGTATAAAATAGTAGAAAAAAACAGTTTTTGCTTTATATAAAATATTAGATAGTCCACAAAACTGATATCAAAAATTAGATCTTAATTAAATTATAATGTTTGTAATCGTAAGTCTGCTTTAACAGATACTAAATTCCTTTATTCGTTTTGACTTCACTTAAATATCGTCATAAAATGTATATTAATTTATACAATTAGGAACAAAAATTGCAAGAGCCACAAATAAAATAGACACTTGGCATAGTTGAATAAAAAAAAACACGAATAACCCATTAGTATCACAATCGGTAAAAAGAAACCAAATTTTCAGACAATAACAAATTCATTAATCCGAACAACAAACAAAAATCCATGAGATACATACATTTGTTCGTTTGTTCATTACAATACAAAATCAGCCATACACAAATAATACTACACAGCAGAATTATACGTACAAGTACATTTATATGTTTCTACAGTTATACATACATGCATACCCATGAACATTTGACTGTTTTACAGTGATACATTTATAGATACCCATGGAACCCATGCTCCGCCTTTTTTAAGTACTTTATATACTCAAAACCTGTAATAAATACAAAAACGCTCATACAAATTTCAATTCTCTCTCTTACACTCACTGCACCATTAAGTACGAATATAAAAAAACAACACCATAAACACCACCACCAACACACTACCACTACTAGCGTTTTTTTTTTTTCTTAAGTAGAGGTATTTAATTGTCATCATCATCATTATCATTATTACTGTGGGTACCATCGCATTAAAGGCTCGAAGTGCTAATGTGTGCGTTTTGGGGGAATGAGTCTCACGCAAACAAGAGTGTGTGTTTATAGTGAGTTTGTGTGGGCGCCATTTATCACCTCAAACTTGCATATTTAAGCAAGTAAATACTCACACTCTTACAATCTTTGTGCTCTCTTGTTGTTGTATTTAACTCGTATTATGCTCTCATTACATTGGCCACATGCAGTGGACCCAAATAATGTTCAGTGTGCGCTTTATGTGTTCTTATCAGGCAACTGGTAGAGTGTGTGCGAGTTGTTTTTTATTTTATTTTTTATGTGATTCCGGTATGCTGTCCCAATCCCATTGCGCTTCAACAACAAAACAATAATGATGATGACGATGATGGTTGTAGCACCACCAGTCTTGGGTTGTCGTTCGTAAGCACCAGACGTTTATTTATTTGTTCTTAACCGTAGTCGCTTACTCACTCATTCGTTTGCTCGCTCGCCCGTTCTAACATTTCGTTACGATTTTAGGCACCTCTGCCTAGTGTTTTTAACAACAATTTTAATACTTGCTGTATATATGTACATGAGTTTGAGTTATCTATTTACTTTTATTTTATGTTTGATATCCAAATACTTTTACATACAAATGATTCATTATTAAGAGTTCCATTTGGAGACCCACTATTAACACCATCAACATACGCCACCATACGCAGTAGCATCAACAACATTACCGTTATTTATGTATGTATTTGAATGTTTTAAGTACTGCTGCTGGTCTAGTAACGCCTTTTAAAGTGCGTTTTCGGATTTTTCTTGTAATTGTTGTTTGTGTAACCAAGTATTTGGTTCAGTTGCGTTGTTAAAGTGCGCTTGGTTGACTTGCTACATCTCGAGGCTGATATTTAGTCAATCTTTGGTGCTGTTTCTATGTGGACGTTAAAAAAACGTTATGGTGTTTAATAAAAAGTTACAAATACAAAATATTTTGAAACAACAAAAATTAAAGAAATTTCAATGAAATCAAATTTTTAAAATGAGTGCTTGTGCAAAAGGATATTAAAAGCGTTAATAAAAACGTTTAATTGTTAAAAAAAAAATATTATAAGAAATAAAAACGTTAAATAGTTTTGGAAAAAAGTAAAAATCGTTTAAATAAGTGTAAGTGTTAAGCCATGATGGCTTTAAAAATGTTATACCGCGGGCCCAGTTCAAGATTAGAAAATTTAATTGAAAAAATTCAAGCCACCAAGGAGATTGTTAATGCTGGTAATTACATAAATACAAATCGATTAATTAATTCAAATGCATTATTTGGAAAATAATTGAAACCCATCTTTTACATATTATATTCATTGTTTTTTTTTATATATTTTGCACAAGTAATTAAAAATTTTAATAAGCTAAAATCTTTAACATTTTAAAGAAATAATTATAAAATATAAAAACTCTTTTATAAAAGGGGATAGTACTTTTTTAAAAAAATTATTGTAATTTAGTGACGCAAACAATATAGATTATACCTATTTGTTTCCTTTCGATTATTTAATTTAATTTGAATTTTTAATTAATTAAATTATTTTTTTATTTTATTCGTTCTTTGACTTTGAAGAGTTTTTTTAATATTAAATTAACCTTCAATTGCTAAACTTAAAAAATCATTATTGAAAGTATTGTTGGATCAAAGAATTTAAAGATTTTTGCATCACTTAGTAGAGGTCTGCATTAGGGGTAACCGATACCGATATATCGGCGATACTTCAGGTTTGACGATATATCGGTATCGGCGATATTTTACTGTCGATACGACTCACATACGGGTATTTGGATAATCTGAAGATTCGCCAAGAATATTCGACCTCGCTCTACTAAGAAGATCACTAGTGTCAGACTAGTTTTTTGCGTTCCTCATGCTACCGATAAGGTCAGACTTAAAAGAAGCCTATGAAAAATGTCTTTGTTGCAATAGTCCCTAGAGGATTTTCTCGCCAAGTCTTGGCGATATAGCCTAAAAAAAATTATTACGTGCTTCTGCGGCCTCGTCTGAAAGCTGTACAATGGGCAATAATGCGTTCTTTATGACAACTGCATCATGAATTAGACAAGTAAGTTGTCGAGTTCAGGAGGAAGCCTTAGGGTATGCCTTCAACTCGGCAACAAGAGCCTATGGCTACCTCGTGGGTAATTGCTGGAAACAGCGACAACTATCGAAAGACAGAGTTATTTTGGTCCATTGATCAAATTGACTCGAGGGCCGTATCTATAGATTTTAAACTATAGGCACCATTTGAGTCTTATTGGAGTTTTATTGGACTCTGGTCCCAAACAAACCACCAGCCAGTTTACGTTGAAATACTTAAGCGCAAGTGGAACTGGACCGGCGATACTTTGCGCAGGTCACACGATGACATCACCAGAAATGCAATTTTTGTTCCTATGCTAATCCCGCGAAGCTCTACGCTTGTCTGCAGGAAAGAAACCAAAGTCTATGGCGGGAATCGAACCCGCAACCCCGGCGCTGATAGACTAGCTACTAGCTTACCGAGGGAATCCGCAGGGAAGTAGAAGAAGAGGAAGGCCGTCACATACATGGAGGAGGCCATCATAGTCATAGTAAAAATCATGCGAAAAAGCTGGGCCGAAATAAAATAATTTGAAACAAATAAATCACTCCTTGTTGGATCGAGGCGATTATGTATATCCACGGGTGTCAGCAGCCCCGGTGCAAGCTGGGCTGACTATGGCTGCAGGTCTCCGTTAAGTATGCTTCTTGAAAGAAAGGCATCCTGCCCAAAGTCGCGGGAAGGTACTTCTTCACGTCAAAGTCTGATTTTTCACCTTCGGGAAAAGTTGGGGCTGTGAGGGGTGCCTGGGTACTGTTGCTATTCGACAGATGCTGCAAGAATTCAAGTAAAGTCAGCGGATGTTATATAGCTTCAGTCGTCAAACAAGGGATGAATGTATTCATTTTGTCGGGTTATATACTCAAAGTTGCCACCGGTATGTGCAAAGGAATTCTTATTCCCACAGGGGCATTTGGTAAGTGCTTAATATGTACTCACCAAGTGGTTTGGATAACACAGTGAGACGAGACCGAAAGGCAGGTTCTCACGTTAAACAAGCCATAGCTACACCATAAATTAGTATTTTATGCAGTGTCGGTGTAATTTTCATCCTATAATAGTTGATCTTTCAAAAAACTTAATTTATTTTCTAAAATTGAGAAATCGATGCTCTGTATTCGATCAAACAAATGTATTGGGCTCACGATTCTTACTTCCGATGCATTTTGTGAGCCTATAGTAAAAATATTTTTTTAAGAACAATATTTACGATAATCGATTTCTTTTTGTAAGTTCGATGCAATTTTCCATTTTTCGCCACTCATGGCTTTAAACTTTCAATTACAACAAATACTAGATAAAGACATTTTTTTTACCTTAACCTTAACTTTTGCTGGATTAGTTATTTTTAGTAACTCCAGCATACGAAACGTAAGCTAATTATCTGATATTTTCGAATTCAAAAAAAGATTAAAAAAGACCATTCCAACTGAATGTTGTACGCTTTTATAAATCAGTAACTTAAAATAAGTATTATTACTGTTTTAAATTTTCTCAAAAATATGCAAGTAAAAGTACCGTCAAATTTTTTGCATTGAAAATTTCCACATAATTTTTACATTTTTCTATAAAGTGGGATGTTATTTTTCACATTTGATTTGATTTTTTGCTAAAATTCAAGAACAGAAATTAAATTTTGGCACAGCTAGATTGAATTAATAATACCTGTATGTGCGAAGATACTTCTTAAATTTTATGAACAAACAATTTAATTTTCAATGCTAGTTTTTTGAGTAACAACTAAATGAAAACAGAATAATGAAATTGATTTATTTTAATTCTTAGCCGTTTCGCTTTACACCATAGCTATTTTGCGCTTCACTGCTATGCATAGTAGTGGAGTATTCTCTGATTGCAAAATCTTGTATGTAAAGGGTGTCCAAAAACTGTGGTATAATTTTAAATCTAATAAAAAAAAAGAGTTTTTGTTTGAGATATTACAAATATTTTTATTTCAATTTATTTCGGTCAAGTGAACCTTTTTTCTTTCAAAAGATCCATAGCTGCTCTTGCTGTGTGGCAAGTACCATCCTGTTGAAACCACATATTCCCTACGTCTAAAACATCAATTTGCGCTACAAAAAGGTTCAGATTATTTCCCTGTAGCGATTTCCATTGACCATTTTTCCTCAAATTTGGACACCCATTATTTGTACGTTTTAAGATTTTTCTGCTTATTTTCATTAATGTTTGTGAGAATAAAAACCGTTTCGCTGAAACTTTTGGGTAACGTCAAAGATTCTACAAAATCCATAAGAAAAGCCTCTGCTTCATTGTCAGACGCTTTTCCGCTAGTTAACAGTCTTTGAACATTGATAGAAAATATATTAAATTAATAAACGCGGAAGGAGAATGCGACTAACTTAGTATAAGCACAGAATGAAAGATTTAATTTGGAAATATTTGCTCTTGTTGTTCTCTAGAGATATATAGAAATTAAAAATGTCTTTGAACGGCAGATGCCACGCCCACTTATCCAATCCCGCCCATATGTTTTAGAGGTTGCGTAATCATGATCCAGCTATATATACCAAAATTCGACAATAGTTTTCATACCGTTCTTTAGATATAAACAAAATATATTGTGCCACGCCCACTTCTACAATCCCGCCAACATTTTATGGGATATTGTGTTTTGATAACCGTGATGGTTGAACATAATTTGGAAACTTTGACTCTTTTCGTTCTGCAGATTTAAAGAAATTTAGAATGTGTTTGTGTAGAAATTGCCACGACCACTTCTCTAATCCCGCCCATTTTGTTAAGAGGTTGTGCATGATAACCAAGATGCTTTATTAATTTGGCAACTTTGGCTCTTGGCGTTCTCTCGATATACAGAAAAAAGAAATAAAAACATAACAAGAACAAGATTAATGGGTAAAATTAGATTCAGTCGTGGTTTTTTGTTTATATCTCAGTCATTAACCGGCTTTGAACTTCTCTTCTGATAAGGATCCAGAATATATATACACTATATAGGATCTACGACTAGTATTGTGGAAGTTACAAACGGACTGATAAAATAATATACCCGTTCACCTTTGTTTAAGGTTATAAAAGCGACTTATTGCGCTACTAAGCTTGACTCTGCATTCCAAAAGAGTTAAAGACACGGTCACTCATTCACCAATTTCACAAATTTCCTTTGGAGCATTTGAGAAATAATATAAGAGAATCCGAGACGTTGTCCCTCCTATAATGTGGGTTAGCTAAAGAAGAAGTCGATAGATGCTTTAGATCTCATAATATTTCTAGAGACGCAGATCCGCTTGCTTACAGTCGTAATGACATGTTTGGATATTAGGGTATTCATTCGGCTTAACCGATTAATTACTACCCGATTAACTGATCAGTTAATTTAAAATTGGCTATTTTCGATTTACGATTAAACCGGTTCATTTCAGTCTATTAACCGATGCAACAAAATGTTTAATTTTTTGTACTATTATAACGTATTTTCTTTTTTGTGTTTTGTATTATTTGTCTCATTTCATATACAAACGGTATATGTTTAGAAAATTTTTTTCATACAAACAAAGAAGGGTTTTATATTACAGGTTGGTTTTGATTTATTCAACATCAACAGTAAATTAAATAACTTTTTCCAAGTCAAGTTATATCAAAACCAAAGAAGAGAATCGCTTAAATTCTAAATATTTAAGACAAATTATTTGTTTAAAAGATTATTCTATAAGATCTCCTTAAACTATTCAAATAAGTAATAATATGATCTAACAGTTGTTTTTTTTAATTGATACATAATTTGTATTAGTTAAAAAATATGTATTACATATTTATGAATTATTTGCTTGTTTGCTCGTTTTAGTTCAAGAATTTTTATGTTTGCTATGTTATTGCTTTTTTACTAATAAACTCCAAATAATAATTAATTGATACATTTTTATTTATTGAAATTACTTAAGTTATAAAAAAAAGCTTTATTAATCGGTTAACCGATCAAGAACAAAGTTAACAGATTATTAACCGATTAAACCAAAACCGAAGTTAATTGATCGAGCAATTAACCGATTAAAGCAAAAGTCCGATAAAATTAATATCCTATTGGATACAACTATTTGAAGTAAATGGCGCTGGAATAAAAAAAATTACCATATGAGGTCTTGCCGCATCTGAGAGACTATTTTTCAATGCATGTCTCGTTCAAACTGATTTGCGTATCTCCGCAAATGTTGAGAATACTTTGTTTTTTAAGCATAAATCTTATTTATCTCAATTTTAAATTTTGCTTGTTGTCTGTATTAAAAAATGTATTTATTTCTTAATTTTACCATAAAATCAAGTCCGATTCGTTGTTGTTTAAATTCTTTAAACATAAATTTTAAATAGTAAGAATCTCTAACACTGTAATATCGTAAAATAAAAAAATATTGTTTTGGTGTTTGTTAATTCTAAGTTGAACTCAAATTCAATATGCATTTCGGCATCGTATCGGCGAAAAGGATTATTGGGATGTAACGGCCAACTACTAAATGTCATTTATTTGGAATTCCATTTCTGAATTAAAATTTGACTCAATTATTCAATCATATTCTATTCATAGTGACTGCATGTTTTTGTAATAATTTTAAAAATATTATGATATAGAGATAGTGCGACTTTGATTTCAAAAATATATTTTAAACCTTAAGGAAGGCAAAAGAATAATATTCATTTCATTTCAACGTTCCTTGATGGATTAAAAAAAAAAGTATAGTCCTGCTAAAGAAACCCGAGTTTAGACGGAATGGCAAGATAATCTGCCTTTGGATTCTCCCTAGCCCAATCATACAGTTTAGCTTGTTGACCAAATTGTGAACACAACGGATTGTTTGTTGGAAAAATCAAATTCAATTGTTTTGGTAAGTTGTTCGATGGTGAAGTCTTTCACATTAAATTCGCCAAGTTTTTCCACAAAATGCAGAAAACCCCCAGAAACAATAATAATTAAAAAAAGTTAAAAAATTGTACAAAGAATCTATAAAAAATTATTTCTCTACTAGCAAAAAACTTAGTAAGTTAGTTAGCCAAAATTTTCTATATCAATTGAGAATTTTTTTAAACTAAAATTAAAAATATTTGAAAATTCTTCTCACTCTAATAAACTTTTTGCAACATTAAAATATACAAAAATTAAACTTTTAAATATACAAAAAAAATTTTTGACAGAATAGAATGCCTTATATTTGTATAGCTACGCTTTTTTGATGGCTTGTTATGGTGTTAATTTCTGTTTCATAGGAAGGCCAATACTTTCAAAATCTTTGCTGCAGAATCTTTCTTAAATTTTTTTTTTTTTTTTTTTTTTTTTGAAACAGCATTTGTGTCCATACACTGAAACTATTGTTTTGTAGCATTTAATTATTTCGTATGACTTCTCCCTTTGTTCTTCTTTTTCTAATAACAATCTCACAAAAACTGATTGTACACGAAGCAAAGTCCACTTTTTCATTTGTATTTCCCAACAAACTCAAATGTTTCGCAGCAAATGTTCCATAATATGGACTTGGAAAAACAATAGCTAAAAAAGATAAAAAAATAGTTACATTTAGCCACTAAATGGCTTAATTGGAAACACTGCCGCGTGATGAGAGTTATAATTTTATCGTTCATATTAAATTTAATAAGTTAATTTTTATGGAAGGCCAATTATTGGTTATAGAAAGTTTTCCTTGACGATTCTATTTAGAAATTACACTTGAAGAAACATTACACTATCACAGACGTATTTCGCATTTTAAGGAAAATACAATCTTGTCAAGATAAGTTGTTATTGTTGTTTGAAATATTTCAAACAATAATTAGAATAGAAATGGATTTTCGTCAAAATACGTAAGACTTGTGTGATAGGGTAAAACAGCCTTTACTGATATAAAAACCGTATGATAGTTGAAGTTACGACAAAGTTCTAAAGTGGAATATTCAGTTTCAGTTAGATCGATTTTTTTAATTAACATGTTAATTGAAAATTTAGAAAATCTAAGTTAATGTTGAGAATTAGCAAGCAAATGAAAGAAAACAATTAAGAAAGTATGGTTAGTCAAACCAACTAAGTGATACTCTACTCATAGAATTAACAGACAAATTTTCGAGAAAGTCCCCTATTTGGGACCCATGGATAAAATTCATACAAGAGCTATTTGTGCCGAATATTTTCTAGATATCAATATCGGAAATTGACTTATGGTCAATTTTGGATCTTATAGCGTTGTCATGTTTTTTTATTAGGTTTGACTTATTCAGATTTGTTATTCTAAATCAGAAACAACCACTTGATACACAACCCATTTAATTAAAATGTGTAAGTACTATGGCATACATGACAATTTACACATCTATTTTTTAAAACACTTAGACCATTCCCTACGGGCTAAGTTCCCTTTCACCTGTCACCTGACAGTTCTAAAGTGATAGCGACCGGTGTTAGTTCTAAACCTTTATATGAAAAGGACTTGCCACTTGAACATGGCTATGTCCAAGGAGGGGGTTAACTGGCATCTTTTTGACACTTTGTAATAGGTAAATTAACACATTTAACTGCAGTTAATAAAATGTCTGTCGCAGTTATAGTCCCAACTAAATCATGTTAAAATGGTAGATCTCCTTCATATAAAGTTGTAGAACGAGATAGAGTCATCCACTACCCGCACAAAATTCAGTCATACCACCAATTTTTTTTCAATAACGTTTCCTCCGGAGTAACTACACTTTAAATACATTATTACCAGTTAAGTGCTATGTCCTGTTTTCACATATCATGATTGGTTCCTTCATATTTTTAAATTGTGTTTACTAGACACGGGATAAGGGCTTTAATAAAAATTTACATATATTCCCCGCAGGGTTATTACGCTATGGGTTTTTGATTATCCACTTCATTTAGTCTGAATCTATTTAAATGTACACCATCGCTTACGTGGAGGAATGTGAACTGGCCAACTAGATCGTAGGATTTGACCTCTTTAGAATTCTTAATGTAGAGTTTTCTTAAGTCACAGGTCTAGGCGAATTTCTTACAAGTCACAGCGGTACTAAAGTCCAATATCAATATGTCATCGCTCAAGTTCAGCTAATTTAGGAGCTATAGTTATAGTCCTGGAAATTACCATGATGTTATATTCAATACATAGGCATTTTAAACGATTAACAAATTTCCACGATATGAAGTTAGGAAGCGATTAAATAAAGTCCCTTTATAAATATTAATTTCACAAAATGAACTTGCAGTTTGTGAATGTAAACAGAATGTTCATTAGAAACAAATTTTATTTAATATGTTCAACTAAACCCTAATAAATAAATGAATTAATTAATAAACCCTCTTTTGCTCCTTTCAAGTAAGCGAAAAATTTAAAAAATTAATAAGAAATATTTAAGAAACGCACTGAATAATTTAAAAATCCTATCTATATCTTGTTTGAGGCAGATCAAAGTTCTTTAGTTGTCATAATAAAAATGAAATAAGAAATATTTTTAAGCCTTCGAAACAGTTGACTAAGGCCGGATGTTTGAGATGTGGATTAAGTTTAAGCTTATTTTAACGTACTCTGAAACTCGGATTTTTCCGGTGAAATGTGATTTATTTTATTATTACATTAAGACCCACATTTTAAGCAAAATTTAGTTGTTCCGTTAAAAATTTGTATACTAACTTTTTAATGGCGGTACTAATCTGTTTTCGCATTAACTAAGCCTTGTTTAACTAAGATTTCAAAACCGTAGCCTAAGTGGTATAATTTTATAACATATTTCCAATTAAAAGCAATTTAGTACCATTTATAACATTTCCCTTTTGTTCTTTCCAAAAAATGTTTCCATCAAAGTCTTAAGAAACTGAATTCATTTTAGAATAAATTCTTACAACAAATATTAATAAGAATGTTGTAGTAAAATATTACTAAAATCAACTACGAAATATTACATTAATTCAATAAAATAACAAACAGTTCCATGTAATTTTCTGATTTATTATTTGTATAGCCAACAGTACATTTAAACGAAGAAGAAAAAACAACCAAACAAAAACAGGGTTATAAAAGTTCAGATTAAAAATAAATTGAGTCAAAACTTAAACAGACCTTTAACCCTAATGCTTTACAAACAAACCTTCAAAATGAAATACTTTTGCAGTAACTGACAATAACTAACATTTAACAGATTGAAGCAGTTTATAAAAAGACAACTAATTAAAAGATTTTAGCTCACACAGCCTGTTAAGAATAAGTTGGTTCTGGTACACTCGAGAAAAACAAACAGTAGCCGATGCCAATTAAAATTAATTTGTAGTTTCCCTCGTTAAATGAACAAACAATTGAAACAATACTGGGGCGTCTAGCCTTCTGACAATCGCTATGAAGATGAGTATAATCTACATCAAATGACTACTAGCACTTGATTGTGGTGTGGCCACAGTATCAGTTAAAAAAAATTAAATTCTAATTAACATGTAAAATTAAAACGGAGGTTTCAATCGTAAAATAAAAAATTATTACTTTGCATGACTAGAAATGAGTGTCGCTGTCGCTGACGTTGGGAGGGAGGCTTTTCTTTGTTTTTATGACACACTCTTACTTATGAGTCTTGATGGTGAAGTGGCTCTCACTAGTATTTAAACATTTTAATAGAAATGGATCATATACATTGTGTACGACCCATAAGACAATATCAGATTAATTAAATTAGTTTCACTTACGCTAACTAACTTGTATCTGTATATGTGCTATGAATAGATCTTAATGTATCACTTCGCAACTCATCGCTTTTAATAGAGGAACCATTTCCTGTTATTGCATGATGATAATAAGGATGTTAACATACCACCAACCAACACTTAAACCACCTACACACTTAAAATGTGTGTGATAGTAATAAATAACTAGAACAAATAAATATATGACTAATTTTGTTTCAAATGATTTCATAGAAGTACATAATTATTTTCTTTTTTTTTTTTCTTTTTCTAGACATGTATTCGACACATACATCTTCAAGTTACTCACCTTCAATATCAGATGGTACTATAACACCAAATTCCCTACATCAGCATCATCATCATCACCACCATCAGCATTTAGCTGTGCCACCACATTTACCATTCCCCAATTCGGCAGCTTATGAAGAAGACACAACGTTAGCTGTACAGACACAACGTCTGCAAAGACAAAAAACTAATGGCACCTTGGATGGCGCTGACTATGAAGACAACGCGAATGACAATGACAACGACAACGGCCAAAACAACGAAAGGATTCACAAAAATGATACAAAATTGTGTAAAGACAACGACACAATTGTTGCAGACAGTAAGACAACCGCAAATATTCCTGAAAGTGGCGAAGAACATCATCAACATCCACAGCAGCAAACACAGCAACATCATCAACTTAAACGTCATGGTCGTCATCATCGTTATGCTGAACATGCCTTAAGAATTCCTTCAAAATTACGTAAAATCGATAGGGATACAACGACGGTGGGTAATGGTTCTAGTGCCATTGTCGTTGGTAGTGGTGGCACTCTTACAGCAAATGCAGTCAAGTTTGATAAGTTGACAGGAGATGGCATTAAAAGTGGTAACAATGCTGCCGGTGCTAGTGCCGACGGATCCTATCAATGTCAATTCTGTGATAAATCATTTCCGCGTCTTGGTTATTTGAAAAAACATGAGCAGGTAAGTTAAAGGAATTTCTTTGTGTGTGTCTCTAAATGGGGTGTCTTCATTAAGTTTCTTTTAAGTTGTTAATGTGTAAATAATTTTTTAATGGGGTTGTTTTTCGTAATTATTTTTTTAATATTATTTTTAAATTTTGTATTTAAAATCCTTATGGGAGTTCGTAATTTGTTTGCATGTTTAAAGGTGCTGCATTAAATTTTAAATGCCCTTTTTTGGTTATTATCAGGGTAATTTTTGTAAACTTATTGTTAAAAAAAAAATAAGTTCTTGCGTAATGTGCATTTCTTAAAAAAAATGTTTTATAAGAATATTCTTATGGCATTAACGAATATATTGGGATTTTGGGGAATCTCTGATATTGTAATTCTATTTCCAATTTTTTCTCATTAATAAAAGTTATAATTAAAATACTTATCAGAAATAATTTTCAATCCACAATATACGAACTAAAATAAAATAATTATCAGTTTTTAAACAAAAATTTTGGTATGCATATAATTGCTGTTTTGTTGCGAATTTGTAAGCATTTTTGCGTGCATTTTTTATATGTTTTGTACATATTAAAACTTGCCATAGTTATTGTAATAATAAAATAAGAATCAGGGTGATATCGATCGAAATGCACATTAAAATTGTTTTGTAACTTAAATCGATATCGCATCCCGTATTTTTTCCACAGGTATATTATTTAAAATGGCTAAAAAGAATTCGACTTTGGCAGCCCGTATGACAACCCAAGGCGGAGTCCTGGAGTCTAAGTGGAATGCACTATAAAAATATTATCAAATGCTTATCTTCATATACCAATTGTTTGCGAACAAGTGCGAACTGAAGATTATTTTATAAATTTTTTAAAAAACGAACAAGTATTTTTTGGTTAATAACACATGTTTACAAATTTCGATAAAAAATTTTGTTTGCTAGAAATTAAAATTGTTTTTTTTAGTTATTTAGCTAAAGTTTTCGCGATACAGCGTAAAATTAAAAATAAAAGTACTTTCGCCAAAAATTGTGAGGATTAACTTGAGAGCAGTTTTCCCTATTCAGTAAAAAGAAATCCAAAATTCGAAAACAAAATTATCTCTAGGCAGAGCAAACATTGTTTCTAAATTTTCTCAGTAGTTTCAGAGATATCATAAAAGTTTGACCTAAAAATATAAAAATTTATAAAAAATTAAGAATTTTTGTGCTTCGAAATTGTATACTGATGTATGCAAGTTTCAATTTCTATAAATAAATTTGGAATTAAATCAGAAGTTGTGCAACAATTTCTATGAAATTTATCAAGCTGCAGGCTACTGGACAAAGAAACTGACTCGTTGTCTTATTTATTATGAAGTTTAAGCTTTTAAGATATCTCTGAAACTACAATGCAGATTTAGAAATAATGTTTGCACGTCTTAAAGATAATTTTATTGTTGAATTTTCGAGTTATGGTAATACGTATATGTACTGCTAGTGTCTTTATTTTTGATATAACGCTATATCGCGAAAACTAGAGCAAATAAAAAATTCTTATTGTACATTGAAAAGTGACGGCTACAGTTTTTCCAGAACGCGAAATCTAATCAACCAGAGCTTTTATTTAATTAAAAGTGAAATGCCCCTTATTGTGGTTGGCGTTTTTGTGGAGAAAGTTAGGCGTTTTTAAAAAATGGTATCGCGGTCAGCAGAAACGACAACAAATACGACACTGTTTACAAATCTAAGGCGTATTTATATAATCTCAATTTTTGCACTGTTTTGTATCACTGAAGGGTATATTTTTCTCCAGTTTCATAGAAATCGGCGCATATATATTTTCTTTAGAAGTTCCAAATATGTAAAAATTTGACTTCTGACCTTCAGGATCTTAGGGTTATGTTTTCCGATTTTAGTTAAACCTTCAGTGTATATTTAAAATTATCTGGACTGTAGGTTAGGCTAGGTTAAGCTTAGAAGGGTTATGCGCCCAAGGGCGCACATCCACTCGGAGACCAATGAGGTCCATTGTGAATCCCTTCAGTAGAGGAGAAAAGAGGAAAAAGAGAAGTAAAGAAGAAGAGTATAAAATAGACCTAAGGTTCGGTACATATTAGTAAAAACGCAGGACAAATTCCCCCCTACGGCCCCCCCAACAGAAACAGCCGTTGTGCTTCCCTGACAAACCCCAGCAGATCGGTTGGATTAGTGCATCTTAGGACAGTGGCACAGTACATGCTCAACCGTCTCCAGCTCCTCGGCATCTCTGCACAACCTGCAGAAGTCCGGTATCGCAATGTCCCATTTACCCATAAAAGCCCTAACAAAACAATGCCCCGTCAGGAACCCTATTAGAGTCCTGAGACTACTCCTATCCAGTCCTAATAGAACCCTGGTTGCACCTGCGTCCAATCCGGGCCATAAGGCCCTTGTCACCCTGCAATCCGTTCTATCCCTCCAGGACCGGTTAACGGCATCACGGAATCTTTCCGGTATCACCCCATAGTATTGACATAAGGGGGGTTTTACCCCTATGTCTCTTACTTCTAAGTCCAGATTCGAACCCCCTCTCGCAAGTTCGTCCGCCACCTCGTTGTCATCCACCTTGCAGTGTCCTGGTACCCAACACAGCCTTATTGTTAATGCCAACATGAGCTATCTCAGAGCATTCCTACACCGTGCAACCAGGCACGATCACACCGTATAATTTGTCAATACTCTTAGCGCAGCATGACTATCGACGTAGATTGTCACAACAGATCCCCCCACGATGTGATCCAGTATCACTTCCGTTGCCCTCCAGATCGCTAGGATCTCAGCCTGGATGACACTGCACTCATCCGGGAATCTGAATGACCTTTTCACGTCAGTGTCTGCAATAAAAACACCAGCACCAGTGCCAGTGTCCATCTTAGACCGGTCCGTATATACTGCCCACCCCTCAAACAGTCCGTTGGATCCACGCCAAACTTCCCTATCCGGGAACTCCACCGGTGGTGTTACACCGACGTCCAAGGTCATACTCCTATGATCCGAGATCCCCCCCAGATCCCTTTCCTGATCAAGCAGACCCACTTCGTATAGAATTCTTGTGTGGTCATCCCGCCTAGGTCTAATCAACGAAGACTCGTAGAGTCTAAGTAAGTGCCTGGCAGCCACACTCTTCACATAATGTTGAATGGGGGACAGATGTAGTAGGATGTCCAACGCCGCCTGTGGCGTGCTTCTCCTTGCACCAGTGATGCCAAGAGATGCACTCCACTGGGCCTTGTTGAGCATCTTCCTATAGCTGTCCACTCTCAACGCGTCACACCAAACAGTGCATCCATAAGTAAGAATAGGCCTAACCACCGATGTGTAAATCCAGTTTACCATATCCGGTCTCAGTCCTTAATTCTTACCGATGGAGTTTCTGCATGTGTAGTAGGCATTGAGTTTACAGTCGAGGAAGTTGCCCAAGTACTTAGCACAGTCAGATAGAGTTAACTCGACGCCATCCACCTTCTATCCTGTACCTTCTGGTAAAAAGAACCAGCTCAGTCTTCGCCGGGTTTACCCCCAGCCCTCTATCTTTCGCCCAATCCGAGAGTTCGCCCAACATCACCTGCATAATTTCACTGATCGTGGACAGAAACTTTCCCCTGACCAGTAGAACTATGTCATCCGCATAGGCGACGGCTTTCATACCCTTGGAATCAAATGATCTGAGAATACCGTTGACCGCAAGCAACTACAGTAGAGGAAATATAACCCTCCCCTGTGGTGTCCCCCTGGTAACCTTCCTCCTAACACTATGATCCCCCAGGCTCGAGTTTATAATCCTGCTGCCAAGCATCTCCACCAAGGAATCCTTGATCGACTCAGTCCTAATGTTATTGAAGACTCCTTCTGATCTGGACTATAATATACGGAATAGGTGTTGCTTAAAATTCGTTACAGTAACGAATTGGGCTCATTAATCAATATTGACAAACAAAATGTGTGTTTCCCGAAAATCGCAAAACTTAAATCGCAGGTACGAAAAACAATGCAAGGTATTGGCTTAATTTTTTCATATTTTTATTCCCTAATATATCCTTAATAAATTTCAATGTAATGATTAAAAAATTCGGAAATTCGTTTAAACGAAATTTTAAAAATTTGAAAATGGAGTTTTGATACTGTCGATAAAAAACAATTTTTTTTGATCATACATGCGAATAGGTCTTTTTTAAATATTTCGGAAATATGTTAATTTTATTCCTACATTTCTTGTTTAAGTGGCCTGAGACACTTTAATTAAATTAATTTGAAATTTTCATAGTTGTTGGTTTTATTAAATTCTTTTCAATTAAGTTTTTAAATATCAGATTAAGAGCAAACTTGTTCATGTAACATATGTTGGAAGTTTCATGGCGAACAATTTTCTCTAACAAAATTTTCGTCTAAAATTAATAGCAAAATCAGTTTTATTCAGTATAATTTTTTTACTTAAATTAACCAAACTGGGACTGGACAAAATCGAAAATTTGTTTTTAACGGGCACCCTAATGATGCACTATGGGCCTACGACGCCAAACATTTTATTTCAAAGTTTTAGTTTGCAACAAAGTAAGTTGCGGTTCTAAAAGTCTTGTCAGGAGTTTCCTTGTATAGAACTATGACTGACAAATCTTGCATAGGGCGTCAAGTTGGAAAAGGCTGGTACTGCCTATTAAGGACCCATTTTTCTATATTGTGAAAAATATATTTTATTTGCAAAATTAACATAAGTAAATAAAATAAATTTGGATTTGAAATCTTATTTAGCAAGGTACATTCATATGAGCATAAGAGAGACGAGGCGCGTTCATAATTCCAAATTATCAAAAGTTGTTCTTAGTTCGTATGTATGAGCTTAAAAATGCTCATGTGTGCGTTCAATTTTTTTTTTTTTTTTTATTTACATTAAGACAGTTGTCAAACAATTGCGTATTTTTTGTTAAAACAAATAAATAAGAGAGCGACGAGTTAACCTTTTTGCTTGTGCCTCGTATTTTAAGGAAATTTTGTATCGGAATTTAGTTTTAAAATTCGTTTGAAATCTTAATTTTTTTCTATAAATAAAATAAATATTGTTTTTGCGTTTTACCCTTTTAAAACTACAATTCGAGTTGGAAAAAACCAGCCAATTGTAGGGAATTTAAGAAAAGATAAATTAACTGTTTATTGTTGTGGCTTTGTTGCAGCTCTGATATTGTTACACGTACGACCTGAGTGTTTAAAATTCTTATTCACTTTATAGTCTTATTTGTAAAACATTATTAGCTTTTCTAATGTCTTTGAAAAAAGTAAGAAACTAGCTTTCCCTCAACAATAAATTTCAGTGTTTTTAACCAAAATAAAAATGGGCAATTTAGCACGTTTTACATAAATCTTATTAATAATAAATTTTGTATTCCCTTTTGATAATAAAATAAATATAATTTAATAAATTTAATATAAAAGTTTTTAAAAATTGACATATTTTTATCTTTATTATAAAAGTAGTAATTTGAAAGTCACATTCAAGGTTCTTTGTGCTTTTTTGTATGTGAGTCCATGTAAAGCTGCATGTGGTCCATCCCATTTTTTAAAACAAAAAATACAAAAATAAAAATATTCAAAATCAAAATCAAAATTGTTTTTAATTTATAATAAATGAACTCAAGGCGAACCAAATATAAATCACAAAACTTATTTCCCTAATTGTAAAAAGATTCTGCAGCAGTTGTGCAACTTGTATACTATTCGTCTAAGTTATATGAATATATCTTGGGCCCTTTCTGCCTATCAGTTGAAATCGCGTTCACTTTCGAAAAACTCAAAAGAAGAAAAACAAAAATGCGTGACCAGTCAATTGGTCAAACTTTAGCTTTATTTTTAACCATTTATATTGACTTACTAAGCTTTATTTGTTAGGAGGTAATTGTATAGTGTAATTTATAAAGTCTTAATAATGTTTGACCTAGCCAAACGATTTGCAAGGGCAAATTTCATATGAAGTTCACTTCTGAAATATTATCACACAAATTTTACTTGTTTCAAAACATTTATTTTGGCAGTGGATGTCTGTCCTTATAGCAAACAAATAACTTCTTTTTTATTTCCAAAATAATGGTTTTGGCCCAATATACTATATGAATTAGGAAATCAGCGAAATTGGCATATACGAGTAGTATCCCAGAGTACTATACAGAGGTTTCACGAGACGGAAGAGATTGCGTTTTTTATGTGTCTTTCTTCAAAAGATCGCTTTTTATACCACTAGTGGCGAATGAGGGTATACTAAGTTTGTCATTCCGTGTGAAACTTTTTTATTATACATCTAAGACCCCATAAAGTCTGGCTCCTTGAGTAATTCTAAGTCGATTTAGCCATGCCCGTCTCTCTGTCCGCCTGTCCATCTGACCGTCTGTCCGTCTGTTGAAAACACGCTCCTAAGCATTTGGGATTGAAATCCAACAACATCGGTTGAGTAGGATCAGAACTATGAATCAAAATGTGGAACCACCACCCTAAAAAAATTGATAATTTTGATACAAAAACTAACATAAATGGTGGAATTAAGCACGGAATAATATTAAATTTTGCACGAATTCGCTTTACTGCAAATCATACTGTTAAATTTCGTGAAGATCGGGCCCCATATAAACCCTACTCCCGGAAAACCGTTTAGTACGCCTAAAACCGTAATAAATAGTGTTATCATAATGAAATTCGGTGCGTCACAGTTTTATAGGACGAGAAATCACACTGCCAAATTTCGTGAAGATCGGTCCATAATTCACCCTAGGCCCCATATAAACCCTACTCTAGGAAAACAGTTTATTGCGCCTTAAACGAAATAAAGCCCACTTTGGAAAAATAATTAAATTCGCCTAAACCCATTACAGATATAGATATTGCGGTAAAATTTCTTTCAACTAAGATTCATATGGCCAGAAAAAATATCATGCAATTTTGTGAAATTCACTGTTAACGCTAAAACAAATTACACTGCTTTATTGAAATTTATTTTTTGTAATACCAGAAATCAGTCTTCAGAATTTTGGGATGAATGGTCCATAATTTACCATAGGTCCAATACAAATTACCCTCCTAAAAATCATTTTAGTTCGGCTAAAACTTTTACGAATCATGATATTTTACTCAAGCCAGTTCAAAGTTCTAACCAGAAACGCTTAAAACTTTCTTATTGTCGGTCAATAATTTAATTCAGGTCTATACCGCAACCAATTTTAATGCTGACGTTCGTTTTTGTGAAGCTTAGTTAATAATATATATGTATCTATAAAATAGAGAACACTCCTGTCGGTGGAGGGTATCAAAGATTCGGCACAGCCGAATATAGCACTCTAACTTGTTGCATTTCTCTTTGGACCATCTTTTATGATGCAATACAATGAACAAATTTGTTAAGCTGAGGTTTATTTGCAAAACTGTTGTAAAAATTTACTTTTAAGTTTACCACAACACGAGTAAATAATATAGGGGAAAGTGAATAACATTATAAAACACAACAGTATTATTAAATATGTAAATTTTTTTTTTTTTTGCACAAAACAAAACTTTGTTGAATTAATGCTTTTAATTAACGTGGTTTGTGTTTTGATGACGCCATTTGTGTTTATTCTAGCGGCCTGTTCTTACACATTGGCACTTCACTACCAAAAAACGCTTTCAGTCTTTTTCTTCGAAAGCAGCCTTCGCAACTGATTTGATCCTTTTTCACACGTCCCTTTTTTACCTCTCTATAGTACTCTGTGCAATTATTTTAAATAGCGCCCACACAAATATGCTTTCGGAATACGGATTTTGATACGATCGCACCATACCGTAACAATTGGCATTTCAGTGCTATGGTTTGGGGTGATGGAAACAGATTTATATGAACAGCTGCCATATGGCCTAATCTCATGGCGTATATTACCCACTGGGCGGCAAACCCATTGCTTTACCAACCGCCTTCGTATGTAAGAGTAACCAACACATACAGGTAGCAATTTCGAATGTATAATCCGGCAAAATTATACACTCGCCTTTTGCTTAGAAGCTGGAGTTATCTAACCTCCTCTACTTTAGGAATAGCCAGCAGCATTTCTTGCATAGCAACAGCACCTAGGGATAGTCATCCCACAGGCTGAACTCTCTCACCAGTGGTGAAAAGTCATTACTTACCCTTCCTTCGACTTTAGGTTTAAACCACAACCACCACGTGAACCTTGAAAGTATCCCTTCGCCAAAAAAGCACTTACGTGGACGCCCTGATCTTAAGGTACATTAGATCAACCTTCGGAAGTACTAACTATCAGAAAGGTAAAGCTGTAGCAAAGACAATTATTCTAAGAGACAGGGTACATTTACTTCAAGAAGCATTCTTTAAGAGGGCTTAACCAATAGGTAGTCCGGTGTCTGCTCGCTGGGGCATACTGACTTCCGTGATACCAGCCTTTGGTACCTGGACTTCAGGAGGCCTATCATTTTGAAAACTTGGCCAGACTCCCCCGAAGAATGTAATACCAATTCTTGAGATGATTCGGCATAACCGATAAGTATACTATACACATATGTATATACATAGATAAATATATTAATCTAAAAATTACAAATTTCGGGAGAGAAATTAGTGGACCGATTCCTACAATGACAATTTATGTACAAAATTTCATCAAATTATCTCTAAAATTGAAATTCGTTCTTTTTTCCACAAGGTTTACATCGACAGTCAACCAGCCAACCGGTCGGGAGGACATCGTTGTTATATGATAATCAGCCTTATTCCGTTTGTCGTTGTCGTATACGACTGTGTCGTTTTTTGTAGTAGATTAAAGAACACAGGTTGTGTTTTACTTTAATCTATTACAAAAAACGACACAGTCGTATACGACAACTACAACTGGAATAAGGCTGAATATTTGTCCAACATCTTAAATCAATTATCAATTTTAATGGTTTTGACTTTTTTCGAAAAACCGCAATTTTTTGAAGATTCACCAACTATTTTTTCGAGATTTGTGTTTGAAAAAAAAATTCAATAAGTGTTATATGACATGTTTAACTAAGCGATGTTTTTTTAGATTCATAGAACTTTTTTTTTAGAAATAAAACATAACAAATTCAATGCAATGACCAATAATATGACTTAATTAGCTCAAAAATATTATGGCATTTAGTGTTTAAGAACAACATCTGGCATATGGCCTCCGTGCGTTAAATTTTGGCTTCTTAATGTTCAATCGCTGCTGGCTTATCGGTATAGACTAGAGATTTGACGTACCGCTACAGAAAGTAGTCCAAAGATCTCAAATCACACGATCGGAGTGGCCAATTCTCAGGTCGTTTCCTTGAGATAATTCGGTCACCAAACATTTGGTTCAACAAAATGGTCGTGTTACGCGCTGTTTGGCATGTTTTGTTGTCTTGTTAGAAACAATTCTCCTCCAAATGATTTGCAATGACATGTTAAATAAGACAATCACGAATCGTTTGTATGTAGCGTTCGCCATTTACGGTAATGTTCGGATCGGTTTCGGATTTAAATGCTAATGGGCCGTGATTTTTTCGTGATGTACAGGAGTCTCAAGAAGGATTGTGCTCTCCCCAAAAACGATAATTTTTCTGGGGCCTGGATAAATTATGGATCGATTTAAATGAGCTTCTGTTTAATTTGTTCTTAGGCGAAGGTCTCAGCCCCCAGCCCCAAAAATCAAAAAACATTATGAACAATGTAAATACAAATCACTTATAAAAGCGTGTGTTCTTGTAAAAAAAAAACGAAAAACAATTCAAAATATTACAAAAACGTGTTCAGCTTAAAAGTAAATAGTAATTTCTGCGCGATTATTCTAAATATTAAATATATTTTTATATAGATGTCATCTCTGGAGATATTTCGAACGGGATGAAATATACAGAGTTAGTTGCTTGAAGTGCCCTAAAATGTTAAATCACGACTTATTAATCATCTTTAATTAGTCAACACGCTTGACATTAATGTACTCCAAAAAAACTTAACTCCATTGGAAGTAGTTCTAAAGAGACGGCAAATAATACTTTACTGAAATACACTGATAAATATTAATCATTGGGTGAAATATTATCCCGTTGTGTTGCCGAGGACGGAATGCCCTTTAAGGCACTAAACACTCGTAAGTAGTTCCAGCACATCTTCATGCTTAAAACTACAACATTCCGGTGAAATCAACGATATGGGAACAGTTTACCAGTTTTATTGATTAAAACACCAAGCATTAAAAAAAACCAAATTAAAGAAATCATACATTGGAATTGTTTTGAATTGTGGTCGACGAAGGGACAGATATTTCATGCTAAAAACAGGTTCATATTACTATTCGACTCTCTAATGCAAAAACAAAATATAAAATCCTGGCTGAGAGGTTTTGTTTGCAACTTTACAAAAATATGGTTGAAGTCTACTGATTCATATAGACATGCTTAACCACCAACAAATTAAAACTCATTTAAAATAAATTTGGCAGAACATCTCAAATAATGAACTTATTAAATTCCTATCATTTTTTATTTGCTTTTGCAAAACGTTTGTCTAGATCAAACAGCATTCAACAGTTTCTAAATTACTCGTACCTTATATAATTATGTACCCAGAAAAAACTTGGTAATGACTTGAAATTACTAAACAACTTACTTTTCAATGACTACTTCATACCATCTGCATTACACAGAAGTAGTTAAGTAATGGTTGACATATAATCTGATACTTAAGTTCTTGTTTATGAGTTGATTAACGAAATTTATAATTAATTCACAATAAAAAACATTTAAGGTTTTATTTATTCAAATCTAATACAAATTGATTTTAAATACATATTTGTTCTTACAATTTGTTTTCTTTTTATTTGTTGTAAATTAATATGAATTTGAATATGAAAAAGTTAAATACTTAATTGATTTTGATATGTATTTTAAAATTAAAATTTTGAATAAAAACTACACTAATTAATCAACCAAACGATATTATCACCATATTGTCTAGGTAATATAAGAGGGAGTTAAATAAGTCATTACCACATTCGCTTACAAAACGGGAGTTAAATAAGTCATTACCTCGCTTAAAAATAGGTACTAGTATCAACAAAATTTTATTTGACAAACAAATTGTGTTTTTAATTTGATTTGCTTTCTAATGCAACATTTTACTACCCTGCATCAAGGACATATTCATACCCAATAAACTAGAGAATGATATGACTGCAAAAACGATATGATATTTTCATTGAAAAACGATATTATAAGGAGAGGTTCAGAATATGTTTAAACACTATCGGGATACAAGATCGATATCATATATTATAATTTATATAATCTAGACGATATCGCTATAATATTGTTTGGTTGATTGGAAAGTGTAGTTTTTATTAAAATTTTTTGTTATAAAATACATTTCAAAATCAATTAAGTATTTAAATTTTCCACATTCAAATCTATTACAAATTGTTCTCCATTTATTACAAATAAAAAAACAAAGTGCAAGAACAAATATGTATTTAAAATCAATTTAAATAAATAAAACCTTGAATGCACTTTATTATGAATTAATTATAAATTTCGTTAATTAACTCTTAAACAAGTGCTTATATATCAGATTATATGTCAGCCATTACTAAACTACTTATATGAAATGCAGATGGTATGAAACAGTCATTGAAAAGTAAGTTGTTCCAAGTTTTTGCTGGGTATATTGACTTTTTAACTCATTCCTTTGCAATGTAAGTTTTTGCTGGGTATATTCTTACAAATAAAGTGCAGTAAATAAATATAAATTGTTAAAATTAAGCTAAAGTTTGATCAATTTACTGGTCACACTTTTCTTAGATTTAATCGTCAAATATTTGTTAGGTATGAACATATCTTAAGTCATATCTATGTATTTTATTGGTTCCTTACCCCTGTGAATTGTGTTGTTTTTATTCAAATTAACGTTTTATTACAAAAACTTATTTGATTTTTGTATGTTTTATGTATTCGAATTTAAGCCGGTTAACCGGTTATTTAAAAAATGCCAATTTTTTTAAAATAGCAACTATTCGGAATATTCGAAAACCGGTTTTTGAAAATAGCCGAATAATCGGTCTCCCTAATATGTACATACATTTGTATATGTATATTATGGATCTTTGTGATATTCTAAGACGATTTCGCTATGTTCTTCCGTCGGTTGAAAGGAAGACAGAGCATTAATAGCCTAGGGAAAATGAAATTTTTTAAAAATGATTTTTGCCGAGAGATTCGTATTGAAAAATTGCCAAATGAGGCAATTATTCCCATACCCCATACAAAAATCCCTCCGGAATACAACTTTTGGCACGAGTTAAGCTAAAGCAAAACAATTTAGCAAAAATACTTATTTTATACAATAATTGCTCGGTAGAAAAAGTCTGTCAGATTGGTCTTCTATTTCATCAAGCCCCAATACAAATTTTAAGAAAAATTTTTGTTTGTATTTTTTTAAATTTTTGAACTGACAGCTTCCTGACTAACGACCGAATTCTCACTTGTTTTAATTTAAATTATAGAGGTTGTTTAAAAACGTTGTTTTCATTCAAATTTAAAACACCAGCACTTAGAATTTTTAGCTGCAAAAATGGTAATGCTGGTCCAAGTTCTAGGATAAACTATGGAAGTTAAAACTGGTGTTCCCAAAACTCTGAGTATTAATTAAAGTTCAAATTAATTTTTTTTTTGTTAATTCTACTCAACATTCTGCGATTTATTTAAAGTCATATTTTGAATTGTTTTATTTCAACTTTAAATTTTTTTTTGTACACACATACGAATGTATCTTACATATGTATTTATATAAGTACTCGTATATGCATGCATGTATAAACATCTGAATGTGTTTAAATAAATTATACGCATTTCACTAAGACGAGTAGACTCATTTAGATTTCTATCAAAAGTATATTTTGCGACTTACCAGAATAAATATGTGCGAGTGTAATAAAACATTTTGGACTCTTTTATGCAATTAGCGTATTTTGCAAAACAAGTTAAAATAGCCCAGACAGAAAACAACGCAACACAACCAAATGCACTTGCATTTCCAAATTAAAAAAAATACTAAAGAATAAACACTTACACACACACACTCAGACTTAGATTTAATGTTCTTAGAAAACTGTTTGAGAATACTAAAGAAGCATTTGGGACAGAGTAAAATTTATTTGATAATTGCGGCTACCAAACGACCTCTGCATACCAAAACATCTCGTCAAGATTGGAGAATGAATGATACTTACTTTAGTGTGATAAATGGCTACTAACCAACGACCGTAGGTGGCTAAATGCTTGCAAAAACCAAAAACGAACAACAACAAAAATAAGAGAACAAAATATTCTAATACTTTGTCATCATCATAATCATCAACGGGGAATCATCACAGTTTTAGATGATTACCGCAAAAATTTATACATTTACGTTCATGTCTCCTTTTAGAAAGCGGTTAAAACGCTTTGATATGTTAACTTTTAAGCGTCAGCGTTTTTAAATCGAGTGAGTGTGGATGTGAGTAGTTACCAAATACTGCCAAACTCCTTTTCTACCGAACAAGTCATACCGTTTAGTTTAGCAGACCTAAACAGACATGCAAACGTTGTTGAGGTAGTTACAAAAAAAAAAAAAAAATAATAAAAAAAATACCTTAAGATTCTATGCCGAAATTAGCCCATTTGTATTCATATAATAAGTCGGTTGGTTCAGTTGTTTGTATGTAAAGCTCAATTATAACATGTACAAATTTAATTTTGGTTTTCAAAGCCCCAAAGAATTATTGTGTGTTGATTATGGTTTTTTAAACTGTTTTTAAAAGAGTTAACAAACAAATCATTAAAATTATGTGTGTATGACGATACAAATTTTGCCCACCGCCTTTTTTTATTTATTTACCTCTCCACCATCACGTAGGGTGAATATGATCATATTGAATTTTTGTATCGCGTGTAACACCAAATAATAATATGTGATTTTTTAATTGTTTGTGGTTTGAAAATTGAAAAAAGCACAGAAAATTTAAAAAGTTAATGAAATATTTATTTGGGACGATAAATAAATGCCTGCCATTTACTTTTTAAAGATTATTTTATGTAAATGTCGCCCGCAGCTAAGCCATAGGTGGTCCATCCGTGAGCGACAATTTTGGCATAATTTTTCCAGTATTTTGGCCGGTATCTCACCAGTGTAATGTTATCTTTCGGACCTGAAATTGAGTCCCGCTTGCTCCTTGTACAAGAGAGACTTCACATATCCCCACAAAAAATAGTCTAATGGAGCCTGGGGGCCAAATCCCAGAGCCATTACTAATACTGTATGCCTTCCGAACGAATCAAAAGAAATCATTTTTTACCCTCTACATATGGTTGTGAAGAGGATATACTTAGTTTGTAATTCCATGTGAAACCATTTAGTATCCATGTAAGACCTCATAAAGTATATATATTCTGGATCCTTGAGTATTTATAAGCCGATGTCCGTCTGTCTGTCCGTCTGTTGAAAGCACGTTCCCTTTCGAAAAACTCAAAACAAAAGAACAATATTGGTGTCAAGTTGTTTCTAGTTATCCTAAGCAGTTTGCGATTTTGGATAAAGTTATGAATCCAAATGTGGAACCACCAGTCCAAAAAATTTATAATTCTGTAACAAAAACTAACATTAATAGTGACGGAATGCACATATTGGTATGAGATTTATCATAACTTGATTCTATATGACTAGAAATCATACCACAAAATTTCTTGAAGATCGGTTCATACTTTACCATAAGCCCCCTATAAAGACCACTCTCGGAAAACACTTTAGTACACGTAAAACCATAGCGAATATATTATAATAAAATTTGGTCTGTCGTAGTTTCATATGGTTAGAAATTACACAGTCAAATTTCGTTTAGATCGATCCATAATTTACCACAGTTCGCATATAAAGCCCACTTTCGAAAAACATTTTGGTAATTCTACAACTGAAACAAATAATGCTATTGTAATTAATTTTGGTCTGTTGCAGTTTTATATATCTCGAAATCGCATACTACAATATCGTTAGGATCGGTCCATAATTTACCAAAGGCTCAATATAAAGCCCACTCCTAAAATATTCTAACTGTCGTTGGAGGGTATCAAAGATTCGGTACAGGCGAATATAGCTCTCTAACTTGTTTTTTAATGAAACAACAGTTAGATTGGAAGTAATATGTCAAATTCGTCCTAAAACAACTTTAGCTGTTGTTCCTTGTGGGCACAGATATCTCACTAGATCAGAAAGAGGGTATTAATTCGAAATTTAATAACTCTCAGTAGAAGCAAAACAATTTTTAATTTAATATTAAAGGCATATGAAAACGAATTTTTATGCTACCCGTTTCTTTACCACTTTATTTTAACAACGGGTAGATATAAATATTACGTATCGATTTTTTTTCCAAGAAGTAAAAAAAATAAAAATTTTGAATAAAAGTTTTTGACTTACAAATTTTCTCTCAGTGCAATTTTCTCTTGCTTTCTAACTCAACTGCAGATTTAGTTCGACACCCCCGCTCTAGATCTAGTCTTTCGAGCACCGTCATACATTCAACAGACGGTCAAAGGTATCTAGATACTCCCGCAATTTCTGAAAGGTTCAGATTATTTATTTATATATACATTCAGATCAAAATACCTTTTTCAGAAATTTGTAAATTTTTTAACAATTATTTTACATAACGCTATAGCGAGTAAAAATGTCAACCAAATCAAAAGATTTTAAAAGAAACAAAGTTGATGAAACAAAATAAAAATCAGAACGTGCGGTATGATGACAAGCGACAACATCAAAAGTTGTTACTTAAAATTTGCGCATGTTGATAAAAATCTTAAAGGAGCCAATAACGTGTTTGTTCGTTTGTTTGGTACTAAAAACAATTTAACAAAAGTTTCATCAACAACTTGGAGTTTAAAATAAAACAAAAATTGCAAATACTTGAAGTTTGACTAAAGAATTTTTTTTAAATATTTATGGTTGCCACATCAAAGTTGTGATGTATTTATAGTTAATTTCTTTTTACTGCATTTGGAGTATCAAATATTTTCATTTGTCACCAAACGACTATCATTAAAAAGGTGTTAATTGAATTTATACTTGAATAGCTGTAAACACAATTGTAACGTTAGGCAACAAAAAGCAAAACGTTTTTTCCTATTATGTATATGATTATTTTTAAACATTTCCTGTTATTTTTACTTTATTTCAGAGCCATGCTGAACACTTGCCTTTTAAATGTGATTACTGTGCTCGACTCTTTAAGCACAAACGTTCCCGTGATCGTCATACTAAATTGCATACAGGCGATCGTCGTTACCGCTGCCCTCATTGCGAAGCGGCCTTTTCAAGAAGGTAAATATTATATATAAAATAATTTACTATTTTATTTTACTTTTTTTAGTTTTTTCCATAGTAGAATAAGTACAAGATAGGTACTGTCATTTGGAAGAGTTAACATTATCTACCCATGTAATGTCAAACAACAAAATATAACTCAATTACACATTTTTAAATTTCAACATATTTTGCACTTTTAAGATATTGCAAACTTACTTAATTTTGTTCAATATATTGATTAATTGAAATATTTTTTTTTTAAATTTGGTATCAGAAAATTTTAAAAAAAATAAAATTTAGTATAGAATTATAAAGCTGAAAAGTTTGTATGTTTCTATGTTTGTAAGAGTTAATCTCCGGAACTGCCGGTCCGATTTTAAAAATTCAATAAAAGGAAGAATGGAACCTCCCAACGGACATAGGCTTATAAGGTTCCACTAAAGTGCTTAGGATAGGATCCATGGGCGCTAAACCTCACTAATATATAAAATAGACAGAAAAAATACTTATATAATGTTAATACTTAGCGTTGTTCTTTGGAAAAATAAGCGGACAGGTGTCTGGTACTTCCTTGACATTCGGTCCGTTTAGGAAGAAAAACCTGAATTTTGGCACTTTTTTGTCACCCCGTCTACCTTTAGAACCAATAATCGTAAAAATAAACATTATATAACTTTTTAAAAATTCGAACGTTTAAGGAGTGAAATTCGTAACTATTGTTTCTTCATTCCTTTCGTTTTTGGTTTTTCGTTCTATAACTAATCTATTTTATTTTCGTTAATATTGGAGCTATGAACATAAAATTCAACATGCGAGGTCCTGAGTGGATGAGAATCAGTAACAGGGCTTTTTGGTAGTCGTTCTTTAACTGGTACTTTTTTAATTTTAATTTGTATTGGGCCTGGAAACATAAAATCAGAAACTGTAAGAGGGGATTTTTGGCACTTTTTTGTTCTTTAACTAGTACTTTTTAAATTTCCGTTAATATTGGACCTAGCAACATAAATTTTAACATATAAGGTCCTGAGTGAATGAGAATCTATAAGAGGGATTTTCTTGGTATTTTGTATTTCTCTAACTGGTAGTTACTCAGGATAGGGTTTAGAGCCGCTAAACCTCCTATATTCAGAAAATATTAATAATCGTTTTAGAAGAGATCTATTAAATGATTAGTTGACGTACTCAAAAGAAAAAGAAACCCATTTTAACATGAGTACGCTGTTCACCCTCCACTCCTCCCACCGGCGCCTGATCGAATGCGAAAGCGACCAAGAGGGATATTCGGTGAATAACTGCTACTCCGAAAATATCTAACCAATTTTGATAAAATTTTAATAGACAGATCGGCGTTATTAAAACACATAGGGTTTATATATTTTTTTTAAACTAGGAATACGAAGGGACAGATGAGCAATTTCGATTTTGATGAAATTAAAAACTTATGTAGATCGATCTACACACAATAAAACCCACATGCTTTAAATTTATTTATAGTTAGTCAAAAATTCATTCTGGGCGGAAAACGCAGCGGAAACGCCTACTCTTTTATAATTTTGGCCAGATTTGATGGACAAATACTCGTCTGTGCATCGTAAATAAAGAAATTACAAGATGAAGAAATAGTCAATTTATAAGCATGAAAATCCGTTTTATGAATTTAATGGGAATTTTATCATAACCGGTCGCATTAGAATTTATGGAGTTTTTTTTTTTGTAGCAAGTGCCCAATCAAATTCGCTTTTGAAATAAAAAGAAGAATGATTAGAGTATTTAGTAAAATTATTCAATTTGCAATTCAGCCAGATCGGTCCACATATTGCTGAGATACGAGAAAAAAAAACCACGGCTACATTCATTCGCCCAACAATGTCATCTGGAGCTTCTGTATTTATTTCTTTGAGATTCTCTAAGGAAAAAGTGGAATAAAAACCCCAACTTTTTTATTATAAAATTTATTTATTTGATTTTCGACTCTTGTTTTTAATTTTTTTTTTTATTTTCTGTTGTTTGACATTACATGGGTTTTAAAATTGAGAACTTATTTTCTAATGCAGCTACCTTGTTCTTATTACACCAAGGCTTTCCCTTAAAACTTTTTTTCATTTACATATTTAATATTGTTAAATATTTCTCGCAGCGATCATTTAAAAATCCATATGAAAACCCATGATAACCAAAAACCATTTCAATGTACTATATGCAATCGGGGCTACAATACCGCCGCAGCTCTCACATCTCACATGCAAAATCATAAGAAGCAAGCTGCTCTTTTGGCTGCTGGTGGAAATCCGCAAGCTATCAATTACAGCCCACGTTCTACAGGCTCAGCTTCTAGCAATGGCAGTTTGCAAAAGAGGCGTTATGGTTTAGCCGGAGCACCAGAACAGAGCCCCAATCGCCTTGATTATCCAAAACGTGGTCGTTCATCATCGTCAAATGTGCTAAAGTGCACATTTTGTTCAAAGTCCGATTTTACTGCAGTGGAACAGCTAAACAGTCATCTTCAAACTCAGCACGAAAAAGAGTTGGCACATTCTATGACACCTCCGGCCATAAACAATCATCAAGCAGTTGATAATCATACACTCCAACTATCTTGTGAATACTGCACAATGAAATTTCCCAGCATCGCTGCCATGTTTCAGCATATGCGTTCAGCCCATTTAGATCGTTTAACCAGTCCCAATTCATACTTTGAACATTTTAATCGTTTAGCTGCCTCAGGTACTTTTAGTCCCCGCTTGTTAACTGGACCACCTCTGAGAAGTACGGCTAGTGCGGAGGAAAACAACATAAAAGAGGAAAACAATTTATCCAGCCCCAAATCAGTAGAAGCTTTGACACGACAAAGTGAAGATGAACCAACAGATCTTAGCCGAAATCGTAGATCAATGACACCTACAAATACTCCACAGAATTCTCCACAGGAAAATTTTCCTACCACCGAAAAGCCAGGTTTATTTTTCTGCAACCAGTGCAATGCTGGTTTACCCGACTTTGAGTCCTTCCGCAATCATTTAAAGACCCATATTGCCCAGGGTTTGAATTTGGTATGTCATCATTGTGGGTTGTTACTAAGGGAACATGCTGAGTATGAAAGACATATTATATCACATTTTCTCATTACAAATTCAGAGTACAATTGTTCGGGAAATTGTCAAAAGTCTTTTGGAAAACCAGAGGAATTGCAAAAGCATCTATTAGATCAACATGCTATAACCATGTTTAAATGTGGTCTTTGCAGTGAAATGTTTGAATCGAAAGTTGCCATACAAGTACATTTCGCTTGTACACACTCGGCTGAAACTAAAATCCTAAGATGTTCGGCCTGTATGGATGTATTCAGAACGGAAGCAGATTTTAACTTGCACGTAAAAACACGCCACCAAGCTATTAACAATACGCCTGCTCCTGTTAATTCTTTGCAGTGCATGTTTTGTCGTACGGTTTGTTCCTCAGACTTGGAAATGCAATTTCATTTGGCAGCTCATGCCAGACAGTTTCGTTGTCCTTCTTGTCCGGAAACTTTTCATGTTGAATTTTTGCTTGATAGACATATGCAAACACATCATGGGGGCTTAGAGCGACCTCCACCACCTCCCCTACAACAAAATACGGCAGAAGAACACACATCTCCCGTGCCTCATCCAAATACTATTTCACCTATGAACTCTCTGTATGTAAATGCTCTTTTTGGTAAATCTCCATTAATGCCATTGGCGCCACAGAACAACAACAGTAGCATTCTAGATTATAACATGGCATTTGCCTCTCACCTTAACAAGGGTCTATTTCCTAATACGGCTCCCAACAAATTCTACAATCCTCTCCAAATTGACACAAATGCCATGAAACATTCAGCCTTAATGTACGGTTTGTCACAAAGATATTTTGACACCAATCGCACTGTCATGGAAATGTATCAACAGCAGCAGCAGCAACAACAACAACAACAGCATCAGGATAGTAACAAACTACAAGGAAATTATTTTATAAGTCCCAAACAACCAACTTCGGGAGCTCATGATGTTCATCTTGGAACAGCTTTGCCCACCTCGCCAATAAACAATACTGGTTTCAGTTGTGGAATTTGTGAGCGAAATGATTTCCGCACCGAGTCTGAAGTTCATTCACATCGCAAGATTGTACACAATCTAAAGACCGGAGTCAGCTTAAAATGCGCCTATTGTTCGGGCAACTTCAAATCACGCAGTGAGTTGGAACACCATATGAAAACCTGTCATAACTCAACAGGAAAACACAAGTGTTTGATATGTGATGAGATTTTTCCTTCACCCGCCATTTTGGCCGAACACAAATTACAACATTCCAAAGTAGGACAATCGGGAAGATGTTCCCATTGTTCGAAGGCATTAGCTGATGTAAGTGCTTTTAAAACTCATTTATCCGAACACAATACAGAAGGTCAAATGCCAGTGCAGTGTATATGTTGTCGTCAGACTTTACATTCCGAGTTCGAGATTGGTCTGCATGCAAAGTAAGCATTAACATTTTTTTAAATTAATATATTTTAATCTATTTTAATTTTTTTTTTTTATATACATATATATAATTTTTCTATCTTTAATCGTGATCCTTAGATTCCATGTTAAAAATTCCACTGTTCAGGAAAATGTTTGTGCTCTCTGCCTTGAGGCTATCACAAGTTTGCCCACTGAGGCCAAGGTCTGCGAGAAATGCTGCCGTAAACATAATCTTAATGCTAAATTCAAGCAACGTGACCATTTTGAACGTCCCGTCGAACTAAGGCAGTACATTGAAAATCGTTGCAATCTTTGCAAAATGATTTTGCCACACTCTCAAAAACTTCAAGAGCACTTGGTTGAACACACCTTCGCCGGTTGCGAGGATCGTGGATTTAACTGTTACATCTGTTCGGCTGTTTTCACTGCACCCAGTGGTCTGCTAAATCATATGCTCGAGCATGGTGCCAACTCAAAGCCCTACGATTGCAATTTATGTCCAGAGAAGTTCTACTTCCGTGCTGAATTAGATCATCATCTAGTCGATCACGATTTAAGAGAACTACCGGCGGCAGTTAAAAATGAGCAAGAGCATTCGGTTAATAAAAAGGAACCTTTAAATAGTATGAAACCAGAAAAACCTGTCGAAGGATTAAACGATGTTAAACAAGAAGTAATTGAAACGGATCATAATTTCAACAATGCTGAAGAGGATGAATATATTGAAGTAGAGAAAGTTAATGAAAATAATAACAATATTAACAACAATCAATTGGACGAAACAGTATCGGATAAAAGAGAAGAAACTAAAGATATTCTAAATGAACATCTCAGAGATGAGAAGGCCTAAGTGAAAAGTTTTCAACACAAAATCTCCTTAATAATTTAAACTAATACACTATACTAGTTTATTATTTAATAAATAAGCATTTTTTTAAATAGTTAAAAGTATTACTGATTGAATTTTACCAGTATTCACTTATAATTTACATCCAATTAAATTAATAGTAGTAGTTAGTTTTTAGGTATTGTATTGATAATATAAATTAATTATTTATAAATTTAGAAAACATTCCAGTATTATTGTGATAAGCCGTAGATGTCGGATATTGTTTATTTTGTTTAAAAATTGTTAAATTAAAAAATTCGTTCTTTCTTCTTTTGTAATTGTTTACATTATTTATATCAATTACAGTTATTTTGTTTCAAAAAAAAATTATTATTTAAAAACATTAATTATGTATTACAATAAGTATTATAAATATACAAAACTTTAAGCACTTTGTAACTAAATATCATCTGCATTTCTTTTGAACAATAAACCATTAATAAAAATATTTAAAACAATTTGTTTTTTAATTTAAACATCTTCTTAGCATTTTTATTTTTAAGACTATCTGCAGACGATTGTAGGATCTAACAATATTGTCAGTAAAATTATCTAGAAACGTCTTAAAAGCCAAATACACTTGTTAAATGCTTGCAATGCAGGCGATTTCACTCGTATACTTGTGATGGACGTGTTAGTCGCCGTCATATTTAAATTTTTTGATTTTCCATCCAGCATCGTCGGTGTTTGTATATGTAACACATTTTCACAAATACTACCACAATGTTTGATGAGTATTTTAATAAGTGTATTTGGGCCTTTATAGCTGTTTGCCAATTTTTACACCTTACAACGTTGTTAGAAAGAGCATTGTCAGTTCATTGTAAGACAACAATATTGTCAGACATCTGACTTATCGTGTGAACACTCTTTACTAGTCTTTATAATTTACTAGCTTAACCCGGTGCGCTTCGCTACACTGACCCCGCACATTTTTATATTGAAATTTATAGTTTACTATAATAGTAGCTTTAACCACGTTTGAAGACTCTCCCTTTAATAGTTCTTCAGTTGAGCGATATTTAATGTATGCATCCTATGGGAGGTATTTCCCCCCCTGCGCCTACCCGCTTTATTTTTATTTTCAAAAGTGTAGTATACCATAAGAGTGACTTTTAGAAAGTTTGAACATTCTCACTATTACAGTTCTTAAGATATGCGATGTTAAACATTGGCGTCCTATGGGGTATTCCTATACCCCCGCTGCTATTTTATTTCGATTCCGGGGCTCAGAAGATCCTACTACAAAAATTTCAGCAAAATGCGTGCAGCGGCTCTTAAGATATGCGATAATTAATATTGGCATCCTATGGGGGGTACCAATTCCCCTGCCCCTATCGAAAAAATAAGTAGCCTATTTTATTTTTAGGGCTCACGTGATGTTACTGTAAAAATTTCAGGAAAATCGTGCGATAATTAATATTGGCATCCTATGGGGGGTACCAATTCCCCTGCCCCTATCGAAAAAATAAGTAGCCTATTTTATTTTTAGGGCTCACGTGATGTTACTGTAAAAATTTCAGGAAAATCGTGCGATAATTAATATTGGCATCCTATGGGGGGTACCAATTCCCCTGCCCCTATCGAAAAAATAAGTAGCCTATTTTATTTTTAGGGCTCACGTGATGTTACTGTAAAAATTTCAGGAAAATCGTGCGATAATTAATATTGGCATCCTATGGGGGGTACCAATTCCCCTGCCCCTATCAAAAAAATAAGTAGCCTATTTTATTTTTAGGGCTCACGTGATGTTACTGTAAAAATTTCAGGAAAATCGTGCGATAATTAACATTGGCATCCTATGGGGGGTACCAATTCCCCTGCCCCTATCGAAAAAATAAGTAGCCTATTTTATTTTTAGGGCTCACGTGATGTTACTGTAAAAATTTCAGGAAAATCGTGCGATAATTAACATTGGCATCCTATGGGGGTACCAATTCCCCTGCCCCTATCGAAAAAATAAGTAGCCTATTTTATTTTTAGGGCTCACGTGATGTTACTGTAAAAATTTCAGGAAAATCGGTTCAGTAGTTTCGGAGTCTATAAAGCGACAAACAAACAAACAAACAAACATACATAATTCATTTTTATATATATAGAAGATAGATAGATAGATAGAAGATAGATAGATAGATTGGCAGATACAATACTATTGTAAATTTTTTTCGCAATATTATTTCCATTTTGTCCTATATTATACAATAAGTGGCACAATGGTTTCAATTTAAATGCATATGGCACAACTTTCAATAAAAGGATAAACATAACCTATAAGCAAAACAATATTGTCAACACATTTCACAGCATATTGGACATATATTCGTTGCGCAATAAAAATTAAAAGTCTTTTGGTTGCTGCCAATATATGGTGCCACCTTCGAATATCATACAATACGAAAAATTTTATGATGTTAGATTTAAGTAGAGACTCATAATGTTAGAGTTTTTTTCATTTTTAAGCAACGTTTCTAAGCAATCAGCCTTGAAAGCTCTTTCATAACATCATGTGATAGCTAATTGAGACCTAGGCGCTAATCATGTAAAACGCAACGCAACGCTAAAGAACAACATTGAAAGCACAAACAATGTCATAAAAAATTTGTAATTTTGTTGTTGCTTTCTACAGAACGTTTTAAAATTTCAAACTCTGCATAGCTTGTGGCGTTGAAATTTTTAAAACGGTACATGCATTTCTGTAAAAAGCAACAACAAAATTACAAGATATTTATGACATTGCTTGTGCTTTCAATGTAATTCTTTGGCGTTGCGTTTTACATGATTAGGGCCTTAGGCTTAAGAATGTATTGAAGAAACGGAAAATTTAACTTACTAAAAGCAATTATATTCAGCTCTATTCCGGTTGTCGTTGTCATATACGACTGTGTCGTTTTTTGTAATAGATTAAATATAAAACGCAGCCTGTGTTCTTTAATCTACTACAAAAAACGAAACAGTCTTATACGACAATGACAACCGGAATAAGGCTGATTTTTGTGAACGAAATTTGTATCTTTACTTTTTGGATTAATTTAAAAAATTAAATGTTAAAAAATTGGGAATTGTACTAAATAAGTTGCGGTAGTACCACGGTACCAATTAACTTAAAAAAATATATCAACAAAAAAGTAAAACTGAACCATAATTTCCATCCCTCATAAGTATGATAAAAAAGAAAAAAATTCAATATTGCAATAGTAAGATGAATTTTAATGAAAATGAATTAAATCTGAATTTAATCTATTTAAAGCAACATAAAAAAAGTTAAAATCACTGTTACTGATTTTTTCTGTTCGATAAGATATGTATTATTTAACTTTTCCAATTAATATAAATTGATTTAATTCACAATTTACATTTACTGTCAAACGCATAGAATTTTTTGGTAATGTCTAACAATAGACCTGGCAATTTTTGCAAGCGTTTTCAATATCACTAACGGTGCCGCAATGCATAAAATCTGCAATCAAATCAAATAGTGCCAGTAGATATTTCAAAAAAATGTTCCCCTATAACCATAACCAAAAAAATTTTCCCTACACTTTTCCCCACGTTAAAAATTTATTGTTTTTGGCAACACGCAAACATTCGAAATGTTTCTAACAACATTATTATTATCCGTGCGAAACAAGTACAGCTTATATTATTTCGCACGTAATTTTATCAGTTTTTTAATGTTTTATTTTGAATTTTTACAACAAGCGTTTATGAAAGCAAAATGTAGAAAAGTTCTAAAATTAATAATTAAATTCAATTTTTCTATGTTTTGAGTTGGGAAATTATAAAATAAAATATTGTTTTACTTTTTTTAATTACAATTAAAAAAAAACATTATTTTGTTTACCTTCGCAAAACAATGTTGTATACTTGCAACTAATAAAGACGTTAAATTTAAAAAAATCGCGAAATAGATAATATTGAGACATGTCAAAATTTTCGTGTAAAATAATCAATGTTTCTCAACATTTTTCGCAAATTCGAACAGAGTACTAGGCTTTAATCAGAATAAAACAAGTTCTTAATTTTAAATTTAGTGCAAAATGTTTAGTTGCACTTAAATGAGGCCAGGCGTTTATTAATTGTTTTATAATTCATTGCCTAATTAAAATAAAATATCATGATTTATTTCAGAAATATTATTAGGCCTATCTTAAATTATGAATCGTTCATCACAAAACTCGGAAAACTGATTTCTAGTATGTATTTAAAATGCTAAATAAGATAAAATTTCAATAGAGCGCTCATGTTCTGTAACTCCCGCGTCGAGAAACTTTTGGATTAAAATATGTGAAATGAAACAAAAATGCCATAATTTAAACCAACAACTGTTTTTCTCACTTAACTTAAAATATAAAAGAAATGCAAAATGCAATGAATAATAACAGGGAAGAGGTGAGTATTTTGTTCTTGTCAGATTTTTTTATTGTTTAATTATTTTGCTTTAAATATTTTTGGATAATATAAAGCTATTTATTAAACAACAAACATTTAAGCCGATTTTTACATTATTTGGTATAGCCGACGGTTGTATTGAACATTTTTTAATTTGAGTAAATTTAGGTCGCCGTCAACGATATGTTGACTGGCGTTCTCAACATCTGCAATTTCATATCGGCTTCGCGTGGAATATTATAACATTTATAACGTCACGACGTAATCTTTTTTGATAGTTTTCGACATGAGACACACCTTTTTCTCACTTCTTGAGAAACGATGGAATATTTTGTTTGACATGTTTTCGACGCGAGAAGTTCTCATCAAAGTAACAAAAAAAGGGTACAGTAACACAAACTTTTTAGAATGAAATGACTCTTATATTGCTTTTTAGAAGGCCGCTTTATATGGGACCTATAGTTATTTATGAACCGATTATCACAACATGGTGTTATTTCTAGCAATAAAGAGCTAAATTGGAACAAATTTAAGCACAATATCTATACTTGAAAACCCTCAGAATTTCCCACGAATGGCTGGCAGTATTTCCACCAGTATTTCATACATTTTGGGTCAGAAATCTGACAGAATTCGTATACGATTCCGACTTTTTTGTTAACGTTTCTCTCAGATATCTGGAAGACGTCGCACAGTGGCGCCCGTAGAGCAAGCGAGGTTGCAAAAATCAAAATTTTCATGAATGCCGACGAAGTTTTGAATAAACCCATGTTATAGGAAACTTTTCAACGATTTCAAATATGCCACTCTTAATAATATCACATTTTTAGTTTAGAAGATATAACCGTTCAAAGTTGACCGACTTTCGGTTTTCAAAAAAACACACAATTTTTAGTCAATTTGTTGCGATTTCAGGTGTAATATCACGAAAAATAGGTAACGAATCGCCTTATTTTTTGTTTGTATTGATTGATGTATTTATTAAATGTATAATGATAAAAAAAAATTAACTGTTTGCTTTGTGTTTCTCCTGGTAAATCACTATTTAAAAACTATCCGTTTTTTCACTATTTTTCAACTTTGACGGAAAATAAAAAAAAACTATATTTTTCTATATTTGCCATATTTGCAAAACCTGTTCTTTGATTATTTCTTTACATAATTCAAAAGGTTTTATCTGCCCGTACGTGCCCGTTTGGCTTCTAGAGGTAAAAAAGTTTAAAAAGACATGGTTGCAGAAATTGTATGGCGTCCATCCCTTATATGTTTTGACTGACAGTAGTTTGATCTAATAGTTATTATATTAGCAGGTACGTACCTCACATAAACAATACTTTGGCGTACAAATGGTCAGGAACAATATTGACTTATGGTCCCTACAGGTAGGCACAAATCTTATTTGGACACGTGCATAATATCAAAATTGCATTATTCAGCATAAATCCATATGTATGCAGGGAACAGGTACATTTTTAGGCATGGTAGCATAAGCCTATATATTGCAAAATAAGCATAATGCCTGGATTAGTCTACGCCTGAAAGTTGGCGCAACAATTACTGAAACCATTTAACAATTTAAGTACTGAAAACATGGCGTTGTACAATTTAAAATTATTTGAACTGTTTAGAAAGTCAACCACACCAAAGTTTTTCACGGAAGTGAAAATTCTTCCTGAGAAGTTGACATTGATCAGCAAATGAGGCTGCGATGGATCATCCGGACAAAGCGTTTATAAGCAAAGGATATCTCCCGATGACGCTACAATATCGGACGGAAATATGTTTATGGCATCTGTTGTTCCTTTGCGGCTAAAATCGGATGATTCCCTACACTGGAAAAATCCACGTCCGTCATCAGTGCATTATTGCCGACCAATAATGTTTCAGTTTGCAAGGGAATCGGCAGAACTCATAAGGACTACGGTGAAGGACATTAAAGAACAAATAAGCAAGATTAAGCCTACAAAGCTGCAAATTGGAGAAGGAAAATATATTGAATGCAATTACGAGTTCCACCTGACCATGGTTGACGGAAAAGTCGTAAACGAACTGACAGGAACAACCTCAACAATGTCATGCCCGATTTGCAAAAAGAGTCAGAAGAACTTTTTTCAATTCAATTCAATTTATTTCATATATAATATGTTACATCTCAATTTTATATAATTAGTTGTAAAGAGTTTAAGATTAGTATCTTTTTCTGCTTAATTATAACATATTTCAATTAGTTATCATATACATATATATAGACAGAATTATATTGGAGGTAAAAATTTAGCAAAAACCTATTTAAACCCCTTTTTTCGTTTTATTTTTATATTTTTTTTATCGATTTTATATTATTATTTGTCAGAAGAACTTTGGTAATTTAAACGATTCTACAAATGAGGAGAATTACGAATATGGAATGTCACCATTGCACGCAAGGATAAGGTGTATGGAATTCTTGCTAAAACTGGCATATACCCTACCACAAGAGGAAGAAAACTTCGATGAAAATACATCAATAAAGGATAAGGAAAAGATCAGAAAGAAGCAAATACAGGATGCTTTTTTTAAACAAGTTGGACTAAAAGTAGACTGTCCCAAGCACGGATACGGTAACTCAAACGATGGAAACACTTCTAGGAGATTTTTTGAAAATGATGAGGCAGTAACTAGAATCATTGGAATTGACAATCAAATCGTGAAAAGATTGGGAACGATCTTGGATGTTTTAAACTGCAAAGAAAATGTCAATTCTACAAAATATGAAGAATATGCGTCGAAAACTGCATCTCTTTTAGCAGAAATGTATCCACAGAAGAAGTTGACCCCGACCGTCCATAAAATATTGGCGCATGGTAAAGATATAATTGAGTACCAGTCTTTGCCAATTGGAGAGCTTTCTGAAGAAGCACAGGAGTCTCTTAACAAATTTTATAAAAAATATAGATTGCAGAACACATTCAAAGCATCAAGGGTGAGGCAAAATGAGGACCTCTTCAACATGTTGGCAGCATCTTCCGATCCACTTATTTCTTCCCTGCGGCATGTGAAGTCACGAATAGAGTTACAAAATAATTATAGTTTAGAAATGGTTAGTCTTTTAGATATACCTTCTCTTACGAATTGTGATGAATATTTTACAGAAAATTGAAAAAATAAATTTAAAAAAAAAATAATTTTTTTTTTAATTTGTTGGGTAATAATTTAAAACATAAAACCCTTAAGAAAAAAAAATAAAAACAATCTAAAAATGTAAAAAAAATTTTTTTTAGTTACCATAAAATTGATTTTTCTACTAATTTTAACTTTGATAACCCATAAGTAGGCCCCTACAAAGCGTAGCACCCTTTCCAAACGCTCATTTCATAGGCTGAACAGTTATCTATCATATGCTGTTTAAACTGTTCAATTATCTTATTCGGTTCAAAATATATGATTTTTGCAACGAAAAAACTCAAATGGCGCCACTGTGCGTCGTAGAATTTTGTAGCCTGGGTATTTTTTTAAAATAGAATAGAAATAGCTTGAACAAGTAAGAGTGTTATAATCGGCTATGCCGAATAAATCCTATTCTCCAGATAAACAAAAATATATAAAGTCTTTGAAAGGAAAGTGCCACGCCCACTCCTCTAATAAGAGAAGTTGTATATTGATAACCCAGCTATGTGTTCCAAATTCGGAACATTTTTCTCTTATCGTTCTTTAGATATAAACAAATCTAGTTTATGCCACGCCCACCTCTCCACTCCCACCCACATTTTGTCGGATGTTGTCAGTGCGCTCAGAATTGTTAATCAAATTAGCCTATTGATGTTTAATGAAATTTATCTTACGACGAATGCAAAACTAAACATTCGCCGCACCCTACTATACTTAATTTAAACAAGGTATCAAAGTTATTGAATATCGTTTTGCTAAGTGTAATCGAGACATAAAATACGTACTTTTAATAATTTACTTATAAGCATATGTTTTCTTTTAATAGCTGTGAGCACAAAAACTTAACTTTGGAACAAAAAGTCTAATCGGGGATTTTGATGATACCATTTTTTTTTACTCTAGGCACATTTTTGCAAAACCCTTTTAAAATAAAATTTTAATTTTATTATATATAGGTGACAGGGCTCGTCATCAGTGTAAATTGGATACATTGATTGGATATACACTTTCACAGGACATGTCCGACCGAATACCTGAGTCGGAAATAGTCTTAACTGCGAGACTGGAACTTTGGGGCAAACGCCTGTGGGGATATGTTGCTATACAGACGGCTCTAAACTTGGGAATAAAACGGGCATGCGGGTGTATGTTTAGAACCCGGAAACTGAGATATTTTACCGTCTTCCGGATCACAACACAAGCTTCCAGGCGGAAGTCCGTGCAATTACGTAATGTGTAAGATTGATTGAATCGAAGTGGGTGCGGGTGGACGCTAACATATTTACCGAGTGTCGATAATCGGAAACGGAAGGGCCAATATACTCTCTATCGGGGGAAGAGAACTCGAAGCAGTAAGTCTGGCGTATGCAAAGCCGTTTGAGCCAATGAAGGCAGATTTGAAGACGTGGGCTAGGGAGACCCACACGGCTAGTAGGCACAGGACTACTAAGATTTTATGGGGTAACCCAGACGAGGGGCGGGCAAAAAGCCTCCTTAACAGGAGTAAATCCGAATTAAGTAGGATGGTGCGTATCCTGCACAACTACACCAAATTGAACGGACAGAATCTGACGATTGTAGAGCATGTGGCGAGGAGAGCGAGACGCTGGAACCCTTCCTCTGTTACTGTTACACCTCGGGAGCGATGTCATGTTGGGCTTGGGATCCATGAGGAACGTTGACTGGAAAATCTCAAGGAATTGCGTCCGGGAAAAGTTATTTTGAGAGGTGAGAAATATAAACGTTTAGTACTTTTTCCCAGAACTTCTACACTAAAGCGTACAAAAAAGCAAAAAGGTTTGAACACTCTACCTCGGACAACTGCGGTCTCCAAAAGCTTTTTTCTTATTCTAAGTGAGAAAGCATTAATTAGTATGCAAAGTATTTACCTTTCTTGAACTCAGGCACAGTTAAACCCCGAGTTTAAAATCTATAAAATCTTGACTTCTGCTTAATATTACATTACAGGACTGTTATCGTTATTTAACATTAAATTTGTTGTATTTCAATAAAGAATTAAAGAAAACATTCACTTCTTAATAAATTTACGTCATAAATATGAAATAGCACGTTTAAATATTGTTAACACGTAATAATTTCATATGAAATTCTTAGAGAAGACCCATCAAATTTCATATAAATAAAATAATCCCCCCTTACCAACCGAAAGAATGAAAAAGAGCAACAAAAAAGAATAAATCTCCTCATGTATTTGTGATCAGATAAATAAGAACTCGATTAAAGTAATTCGGAACTAAAGCAAAAAAAAATAAATTAACCAGTAGAAGAGTCATAAAAAAGTGATTTAAAAGTTCAACTCGCTTCCCTTGAATAAAGCAACCGAATCCATATAATTTTGGTGGTACGGGAAGAGTGCACAAATATCCAAACACACAAATATTGTCATTTTTATGGCAAATTTTTCATTGTCTCCTGACCGTGGCACGTAACAGCAATAAAAAAGGTGCACATGCGCTGTGTTCAAAGTTTTTACTCCGTTTTTCTTCTCTCTCTCTTTTAGTTTATTTAGTTTTTTATTATTTGCTTTGATGACAAATGGGCGCAGCAGAATTTAAAATAAACAAGTAAAAGTTTATTCTACAGTTCGGTCAAGTATTTTTAGGCCCCCTACTAATGATTTCAAATATTTTGTTTGTCATGTCGTTTGATACCCACATACTATTTATACGAATAAAAATGGGTTAACGGAAAATATAATAATTAATAATTTGTTTTATGCTTTCTGCTTCAGAGAATTTAAAGTTCAATTAAAAAATATAATGATACTTATAGTGCATGTTCGTAAAAGCATCGCTGCGCTGCAAATGAAATTTTTATTGTCCTTAAATTCTTAGCTAAAAGAGACGAAGCACAAACAAGTGTCAAATATTGAAATGAAAAATGGCTCCTACTATAAAATGTCATCAGCAAACTTGCATTGGCTGTGTAAAGTAATGTTTACTCGTATGATGCGGATCAGAAATGCATTTAAGAACAGGCCTATATGTACGTGCATCATAATTTTCGATCTTAGAAAGCAGTAAAAAAGCTGTTTTCCCATTTACAAAGATAATGGCTGGGTAGTCACAATTGAAATTATACAAACCAATCATTAATTTCACCATTCACTAAACCAGAGTTCTGAACAAAGCATTATAATACAGTATTTATTGTTATATGCAGTGAAACCATAAATATGCAATTGCATGTTTTTCCTTGTGCGACAAATGAAGGCAGTAACAATATATTGATCAATTTTAGAGCTTTTTAAGAATATTGCCATAGATTTGTTAGTGCATATTTTTGTATATTTTACCCTTTACATTATTTTTTGCATAATTTAGTTAAAAGAGCATTTTTCTAGAATTTTTGAAGTTTATAGCTCATATTTTGCCTTTTTGAGGCATATTTTGACTTATGTTAAATTTTTTAGATGCTTACAAGAGCTTTCGCAGCAAGTAAAACAAATATTTTTTTTAAAAATTCTAGTTTTTCTGTTCTATATCTATATGTAACCCCAACGTGTTGCTTCAATTTCGCCATCTACATTTCATTATTACTATAAAATTTAAAGTTAAAGCAGGTTGTCATTAAAGATAAATGTTATTTATTATCAAAGTTGTTTTTGGGAATACTATTATTTATTACAAGATTTTGTTTGTTGTGCTTAATTCCCTTTTTAAATAGTTGATAAAAAAATACTGAAATGTATTGTTGGAGGATAAGCTGTTCCTATGCGCATTTCACTGGTTGCTTATTCCAGATCATCAGGAAACGTTCTCCTAAATAATTTTAGAAAAGCCAAAGCTATCAGCAAACAAAACTACAGAGGGAATGAGAATTACCTACAAACACTCAAAAAGTCTTGTTTGCAACGATATCAAAGCTTAAACAAAATACCAAACAATAAATCAGTGTTGAGTTTTTATCTTTTTTACATTTCCCGCTACAATTAGTTAGAATTCTCCCAACATTAATTGTAGTTGTAAATGGGTAAAGAAAAAACATATTAAAAACAAAAACAAAGTGCTTTTATTGTTTTCGCAAGAAATCAAAATAAAAACAATTTGCCAGTTCAGTTTTTTATGCACGTGCACTTGCTAAAATTTATTATCAAAGTTGTTTGTGGGAATACTATTATTTATTAAAAGATTTTGTTTGTTGTGCTTAATTCCCTTTTTAAATAATTGATAAAAAGTACTGAAATTTATTGTTGGAGGATAAGCTGTTCCTATGCGCATTTCACTGGTTGCTTAGGCCAGATCATCAGGAAACGTTCTCCTAAATAATTTTAGAAAAGCCAAAGCTATCAGCAAACAAAACTACAGAGGGAATGAGAATTACCTACAAACACTCAAAAAGTCTTGTTTGCAACGATATCAAAGCTTAAACAAAATACCAAACAATAAATCAGTGTTGAGTTTTTATCTTTTTTACATTTCCCGCTACAATTAGTTAGAATTCTCCCAACATTAATTGTAGTTGTAAATGGGTAAAGAAAAAACATATTAAAAACAAAAACAAAGTGCTTTTATTGTTTTCGCAAGAAATCAAAATAAAAACAATTTGCCAGTTCAGTTTTTTATGCACGTGCACTTGCTAAAATTTATTATCAAAGTTGTTTGTGGGAATACTATTATTTATTAAAAGATTTTGTTTGTTGTGCTTAATTCCCTTTTTAAATAATTGATAAAAAGTACTGAAATTTATTGTTGGAGGATAAGCTGTTCCTATGCGCATTTCACTGGTTGCTTAGGCCAGATCATCAGGAAACGTTCTCCTAAATAATTTTGAAAAGCCAAAGCTATCAGCAAACAAAACTACAGAGGGAATGAGAATTACCTACAAACACTCAAAAAGTCTTGTTTGCAACGATATCAAAGCTTAAACAAAATACCAAACAATTTAAAAACAGAACGGTTTCATCCAATTTGTTTTTCAAAAAAGCGCAAAAAGATCTGAAATATTTGTTTAAGTTAACCCCAAAAATTTATTAAAAAATAGTATTGAATATGGGATCACATATCATTTAATTCAATTGAGGTATTCGTGTAAGGCTTTAAGTAACATTTGCATCATTTTAAAATTGTTAAAATTGGTCCTTGTAAAATAAAATTTGCAGTTCTTGGTCATCGACTTCTTCATTTCATAAATCACTATCTATGTAATATTTCGAACTTTTGTATGTTTCGTAAGGAATAATTTTTAATCATAATTCGAAAAGTACTTTGCAGGCTCGAAAAATATCGCTGACCTTGGTTATGACCAAATACATGAAAATCCTCTCAACTTTATCGTTTGATTAGATAAACGAGTATATTAATATATTTATAGCAAAAGTAAAAAGTTTATTGAATTGATATTAACCAATTGCAAGTTTATTTGTTCTCTTGATGTTTTTCTATTCGCCCGTTTTTTAATTTTTAATACACTGCCAGTTCATCGATTTCGAACGTTAACGTTCGCATAGAAAATTATATTTAAAACAGCAACAAAGTTTTAAGATTTGTTTTTGTTTTAAATGTAATTTTCTATGCGAACGTTAACGTTCGAAATCGTTGAACAGGCAGAAAATTTTTACAACTTGATATTGACGGAAATGCAAAAAATGTAACCATACCTTAACAAAAGCAAAAATGGGCCAAAAGGGCTAAATTGTGTCAACAAAAAGGGCCGAAAGTACGCGTTTTTTTAGCTTAGGGCCAAAAATGTGTTTTTCGCTTTACTCAAAAAAGGTAGAATTAGTGTGTACGTTCTGTTCTGTTACGAAACAGCTGTTTTGTTTCCGTTCAATTGAAAGTCTGTATGTGTCGTTTGTTTTTACTCTTTCGTTCTGTTCTGTTGCGGACAAATATGTTGAAAATAGAGTTCAACGTTAAGTTACGGCCAAGTGTATATGTATTAGTTTGTTGTGATATGAAAAATCTGTAATTTTTTGTTTAAAGCTAGAAAAATTGGTTTTATTTAATGATTTTTTAAAAATTGACGTATTTTTGACACAAAATATTGGTTTTTTATTTTTTACGAAAAGTTTTTTTTTACAATTTTAATGCTTTTCTTTTTAAAAGCAGATGATTCTTTTTATAGAAAAAGTAATTACAAAATATTTGCTACAGAAAGAAACGAAACAGAACGGCAACGGAAAGTAATAACTAATGAGGCCTTAAATCCAGCTAACGAGCCAGATATTAGCTCTCTCTCTCTCTCTCTCTCTTTCTCTGAAATTTAGAAATTATTCTGGATTGTACAAAAGACATTTTTTCTCAATATGTCAGTAATTCCGAATTTAAAAAAAAAACTCTATATAAAGATTGTGGTTCAACCGGGGGATGGGCGTAAAGTTCTTGAGGATAAAGCTTGTCTGTAGCTTCAAATTTTAAACATATAAATGGTGAGAATATAAATGAATATGGTTGCGATAGACATGAGAGGGACTGAATCAATCATAATATTGTTTAAAGCAAAAAAAGTTAAAATAAATTCCACAGGACGAGATGTTACGAGTTTTATTTGCTTGCAATTTTTTTTAAGTATAGGGTATTTTAAAACTTATTCATTATGCGTTTTTTCAAATCTTTATTTCTGCTAAAACAAAAATTTTCAAATTTGACTAAATGTTTATATGGGTGTATATGTCGGTTTGTGTTGTACTAATTCTTCGGTACAGAACGTCTACAAGTATCTTAAATAATAAAGATTTTTATCAGTTAAAAATTATTTCGTTCGTTTGTCTTTTATAACATTATGTCTTTTTGGAAGAAGTAGATTTGCCGAGTGCTTACAAGTAGACGTAGTTTCATGACTACAAATAAATTCCAACCGTGATATTATGAATGCGATGACAGTTTTAAATAATTTTTGGTGATGGTGTCGGTTTTCAAGACCAGTAGTTTGTTGTTTATTGTGTGTTCTTTTTCACAATTATTTTAACGTTATGAGTGTGTCATAACAACAACTGAACAGTGAGTGCTAACAATATTAGATCCTTTTTTTAATATAACGATTTTTTACCTATTACTGCAAATTATTTAAAGTTTACATAATTAGGTGATCCAAAAGAAAGAATGTAAATTCTAAAGTAAATGAATGGCTTAATTTGGTTCCTTTGTATATACTCGTAGAAACATAGAAACAAGTTTGGTACCGATTGGATAGAAGAGTCGAGGTGAAAATCGATTGAAAATTTTAATATTGAATACAAGGCGGAAAGTCATTTTTTTTAAATTTGTCAAATGATAAATTTAACGCAATGTAGATACAATTATGTTTTCAAAAGTGTATAAAAACCCAGAATCGATTAAGAACTTGCACAGTAATAACTAAGAAAATATTGGTTTTAAAAATGCTTTACACATTTAAGATATCTCACAAATATATCCCTTATGTGCACGGAAAAATACACCTTATATTGCGCGGCAAGGTACCTGTGTACCCACATACATATATGGAAGCTACTTAGCAAACAAGCATTTCCGCAGTAAATATCTAGTTTAAGCGCTGTAAAAGATAAATGGGATTGGCAATAGATACTTAATTACTTACTTATGGCTAATAAAGCCGTGAATGTTTAAGCGCTGGCTTAGTAGAACTAAGCTTAAATTTATATAGCTGTAAGTCAGTGTCCCATGCATTTTAAGTAGTTTAAAAAATAAAATGTGGCAGGACTACGATAAATGTGGCTAAATTCATATGGTCTATGTTGGAAGTTTTACTTATTCTGATTTATTAGCCCTTAGATTTCACTTTAACTTGCTGTTGGTCTTGGGCTGTTTGTACAATATTTTCCTTGTGCTTCGTTTTTTTGTGCGTTGTCTCCAGTTTTATTTGCCAGGGATTTTTGATCTTCCCCGTTTACGATTTTCTTCATATAGATTCTCCAATGTCTCTCATTCTGGAATATCTGGAATATATATATTGGCCAGGGATTTTTAGATCTTCCCCGTTTACGATTTTCTTCATATAGATTATCCAATGTCTCTCATTCTGGAATATTATCACTGTTCTTTCAATGTGTCCCAGCCGAGCAATCGTTGTATTTTAATGCGTCGGCTATACTCTTCGCCAAAGCATATGGGCCCATTGATTTTACGAAAATGCCTAACACATCTTTATTGATTTTTACAAGTATGCATGATTCGGCACGGCTATCATAAGCGGTTTTCATTTTCGGGAAGATGGCTTTCTTTTGAAATGATTGGTTAGTCAATAACAACACCTGTTTGCAAGCACTGTCATCGTTTTATTTCAAGGCTGATGTTATTTTCCTTATTTGCAGCGAATCCACGGTAGGTAAATTCTTCTACAACCTCGAAATAACAATTGCCAGTTTCCACTTCGTCGCCATATTTTTGATTTGATTTGATTTGCTTTGATATTTACTATTGTTTCACCCATACAACAAAATATACAAAATCTTTTAGATTATAGTAGGGATAACAGGTAGTTATACAAATATATGTTTATAATATGGAACTTATTTTTTTTTAACAATTAACAAAAGTGTTGAAAAAACTAATAAAAGGATTACAATAACATTTATACTAATAAATGTTAAGAGGATTGAATAGTTGAAAGTAAGACTTTTTGGGTGTTTAAAGTTCTCAATCACTCTGCAGTTTTATTTACTTTATATCTTTGCCTATTATGAAATGTTTTCTGATGATCTGGCCTAAGCAGCCAGTGAAATGCGCATAGAAACAGTCTATCTTCCAACAATAAATTACAGTCTATTTATCAAGAATTAAAATTGGGAATTAAGCACAACAAACAAAATCTTATTGATAAAGAGAAATTTTAAAAGCATAAAATAATTGAAAATTTTTAATGGCGATTCCTTTTCTGAGAAATATGTTGCATAAATGTTACATGTTCTACATTTTCGTGTTCATTTGTACAAAAAATACAACTGTGGACAACATTTTTAAGTTCTTTTGTGAATATGTCGATGAAAAACATGCAAAACATGTTGCCTATTTACGCCTCAATTTTACTTATGGTGTTAATACTGCCCTGTTTTACAACTTTGTTACTTACTACTTTGCTTGTTAAACTAAGACTTTATTTTGCTTTTCATAACAAATACTAATTATAATTTTGTGAAAAGATTGCTTAAAATTAAAATATAAAAATGTTTAAATTTTAAAATTTAAAAATTCTAAGTATATTAATATCGTTGCAATTTTTCTCAAGCCACTAGTGATGTCAATATTTGTTTCCAAACTGTAATAGTGCGGTATTTTAAATCGCTAATGAAGTACATTAACGATAAAAGTGTAATAGTTGTAAATAAAAGCAGCTAATTTTGTTCTATTGAAGTTGCACAACATGTAACACTTCGAGTGATCATGGATAACATTAGAAAGTGTTACATGTATGGACTGAAACATATTTTTCTTAGAAAAGAAATCGCCATAAGATTATGAAAACAGTTCTGTAATTTCATTTTTGAAAATATTCGCAAGGCTGATAGGTTTCGGTTAGGTTTCGTAGGCAGCCATCGAGAGACAGTTCACTTGGGTCCTTCAGTGGTGCCTTTGGGATACCCAGCGCCAATGTCCATCATATAGTGCAGTTACTTAGATGGCGTTACTGCAGGATTCAAACAATACGTCTTTCTAATGAAGAGAAAAAGCGACCTAAGTTCTATCCTAAATATATCCTCCAATCAAGCAAACACTGGTTCTCCCAGGAATTTTTCCCTGATGCCCCGTACCCCAGGACATTGGTAAAGGAAGTGAAGCGCAGTTTTCTCCTCCTCCTGTGAAGGAAGTGAAGCACAGTTTCCTCCTCCTACTCATAATGACAACTTCTACAGTAGTCGTTGAATAACAGGCCCATTCTCCTAGCATGAGTACCCACAGGCCAGTGCACAGTTACGACTGATACCACTATTATATATTGGTCCCTATTAAACCTTAATAGAGAGTTAGTTCTCCTTTTATCATAGCCAGGCCATAGTACCCTGGGTATGGATCAGGTGGACTCACAGGTCCAAAATATGTGCGCAATTCTACAAGGCTCGCGGTTGATAAGTGATTTGCAGTGGGCCATTGGAAGGCGAACGAATTGATCAATGGATGTGCCATCCATGCGACCACCTTTTTTGGCCAGCTCATCTACTATCTGGCTATTCAGGCATTCCAAGTGCCCTGGTATCCATATCACCGTTACCCTTAAATGTTTCGCAATCTCATTCAGAGATATCCTACATCCTGCAGTAAGCCTATATATCGTGTAGATACCCGCTAGGGAAGCAATGGCAGCTATCAGTAAATATACGTATATCTCTCTATAATATCTAGTAATACCTTAGCCAGTTAGCCGCCCACCTTATAGCCGAGATTTCCGCCTGCAGGACACTACATCCATCCGGCAGACGAAAGGAAACTTGTATATCTAGTTCCTCTATGAAGGAACCACCCAACCCTTTCCCCTCTCCTCGAACCATCGGTATATACCCCTAGAGTTGGGCCGTGGAAAGTATCTACAGCCGACAGCGCATTGTTGTGCACCATATCTGTCGCTCGCATTGCTGATTGTTTGAATTCTTTTTGGAAGTCTGTTCCCTAAATACATATTTTATTTGCGTTGACTTTTTTGCAATCGATATCTTTGTTTTGGCCTAGTTTAAAGCCAAACTAATTGTTTTTTAACTTTTCTTTTAATAATATACAATGTCTTTTAATAAAATAATCTGCATAAGCGAAGAGCATATGATCTTTTTTTTTTCATTAATATATTGAAAAAAACTGCACGAAAAGTTGTCTCGCTGTCAAAGACCTCTTGTGGTATTAAATGTTTCACTAATTTTTACCGTGATCAGACAATAGATACATAAATTATATTGTTTATCATTCCATTAATCGTCTAATGTGTACAAACGGCTCAAAAGATCTGAATTAAAATTGTATTTCTTTTGTTTTTATTATTAATTTAATTTTTGTTGTCTTTGTTTCTGTGCCTCTATTTTACGAAATAAATTTTTTACGTTTTTATTTGATATACATATGTAGACTATCATTAGTTTATGCAGAGCTTCTAACAACTTCAAAAAATAAACTTACAATGGCCACATTCCCAAATGAAATGTATGTTACTAACTTTGAAATAAAATGAACGATATGTAAGTACTATCTAATAGGATCAATTGTTTTTAAGCATGTAAAATTATTATTATGTGTATAATGTTTTTTATTGTGTTTTTATACCATTTATAAAATGGTATTTGAAATTTTATCCCTCTAATTCATAAAAAATATTTTAGGTTTTAGCAGGTTTGTGGAACGAATTTTCTATGAAAATTTGTTTAATAAGCCTTTTATTAATTAAAATATTTTTTATAAATGTGGGGATAAATAAATTGAGCAAACCTCATTGATGTAAGTACTTATTTTCATTTTAAAAGAGTTGCCTCCTTTGCTTTTTAAGTCGCCTTTTCGGTGCCTCTTTATTGTAGATATCCCCTTTTAGGTACTTGTTCGTGTCATCCCAGGGTTGTAAACTATTTCTGATCAAAAAGCGCCGTGCCCGCAATCAAAAAGTGTTAAGTTTTTTAAATAAAAAACTTAACGAAATGGTTGGCAAACAAAATCGTTTTAAATAAAAATATATGAAATATAAAGATTTTAAAGCGCTAAATTCAAATAGTATTTTAGTCTTTTCTATCCTAGACATGAATTTTTCATGGGCTATACTAATATTTCGCCCGAATTAAGGCGGTTGCGCTAATACATTTCATCATAAATTAAGAACGACTTGTGCGTAAATGATATTTTTCTTGTTTCAAAATGAACGCCACTATTTCAGAAATTTGTTTTCAAAAACTCCTTAAAACAATTATAAGGACAAACATTTTACATTTTTATTATTTATTAGAAATTAAGGTATATAACGAATAAATTAGCCATGAAATCATGAAAATCAATAAACAAAATGATAACTAGACCTAATTGAATCAAACTATGAATTAATTTGGATTCAGCACGGTAAGTTTAATTAAAATCACATAATAAAGTTATATATAAAGAAATATAAGTTATATGAAATATCAAGTAAAATAATATCGAAAAATATTTATTCAACATTTTTTATTTTTCGAATTTATTCTATGAATTAAATTTCAGTTATGTATTTTATAAAGCTTTTTGTAATAGCTCTATTCCTTAAATTTCCCCAGGAATGACTTTATACACTACCAGACTATTATATTGTATTTTACCTAAGCTTTCCGTTGGATAGCAATGAAGTATATTTTTGTACAGAAAAATTTACAATTATTAGACACCAGTAGAATGTAATGCATTTTCTGGTCCGCTACGGCCTTCGTCAGCATTCTTTGTGTCACACTGGATAGTGATACTTTATAAATTGAATGTGTTTAACTCAACTATTTTAACAAATAGATATTGGGAATTATTTCTTTTCATAAGCATCTTTAATATATTCAACATTTTTTATTTTTCGAAAATATTCTATGAGTTAAATTTCAGTTATGTATTTTATAAAGCTTTTTGTAATAGCTCGATTCCTTAAATTTTTTTAGAAATAACTTTATACACTACCAGACTATTATATTGTATTTTTCTGCTGGTGTCTAATAATTGTAAATTTTTCTGTACAAAAATATACTTTATTGCTATCCAACGGAAAGCTAATGTAAAATGTAACAGGAAAATACAATATAATAGTCTGGTAGTGTATAAAGTCATTTCTAAAAAAATCATATCTGGGTCTTTCGGAAACCCCATTTCAATAGACGGTCAGACGGATCAGTCAAAGAATTAATTTTTGGTTTAATAAAAATTTTGCTTCTGTTTGTACTTTTGTTTCTTAAAGCTTTTATTCGAAATAGGAAATTATTTTTTTGCCAACACGAAGCCATTTTTTTTTTATTATTATTTTTTTTGTACAAATTTATTTTTAGTCCTGAAAACTTGGCAACTCTTATAAGGAGGACAACATTTTAAATAGAAATTTAATGCAAATTCAGGAGTTTTTTGATATTCTCTGGTTTTTGGTATTTGAAATGTGTTTAATTTAATTAACACATAAATAACAATTTTAAATGAAAGGGATTAAGAAGAGGAGTTTGTTAAATATTGATTGTATTGATGCCGTTAGGTACAAAATTTTTAGAAAACGCATATAAAACATTCTGCTTTTTATAAAAAAAAACACTTTCATAAAGTATTTTTCTTAGATAGTTTAAAAAATAATATATTTTTTTTACATTCACTACACTCATGTAACGAAAGAGACTTAATTATTATTCATGTTCCTCAAAAACAGTAGTCGAAAGTAAAATTGTTTTCTTGTTAACGATCTGCACTTCATTGAACAAATTATTATGTACATGAGTAGACAGCTAAAAATTCAACAGAAATACAAACTCTTGGGTTACGAATCTGATATGCTTTTCACCACAACAGTTCTAAGAAAGTCTTTAAAAGTCTAATCAAGTTACGTGAGCTAATTTTTGTTTATTTTAATGAAAATTATCAGAGAGCACCTGTCGGCCAACATCACAAACATTCACTTCAGCACATCCATTTACGATCAAAGAGATCAATAACAAATCAAACTGCTCAAAGTGAGCGAACCGATCGATCGATCACTCTACTATAAGTGAAACACACTCATACACTAACGTATAACACTTAAACACAACAAACTTAAAACTGAACGTTCCGATCCATTCGATCGACCGGCAGTAGTTAATTAACGTCATACCACAAATGCCAAAGAGTGCATTAATAAATGCACACACGCATACGGAGACCGCCACATTTTGAAACAAGTTGCCACTGTGTCTAACTAGTTCAGTTTTGAACAAAAAAAAATCAGAATTATATTTGCACAAAAGCAAACGCACAAGCAAACTAACGAATACATTGTTGTGGCCCACAGTGATCGAGTGTAAAAATGATCGATTTATCAAACAGCCGCCAACAAAGCTGGCTAAATATCTATCACTCATTACTTTTAGCCTGATAACTGACTACCCAACCAACTAACTACACTTAAAGTAAATAACCTGTAAAATAATTTTAAAATATTAAAGTTGATTTTATCCCGATAACAACTTTTTTCAGAGATTTATGGCTGTGAAAGTGGTTTTCGAAAGTGTTCTTTGTATTACAGCTATGCTGATTTGTGGACCGATTTTTTTAAGGTTGGGCTTTAAGTTTACACTTTTTAATTTTTTTCTCCTGAATTTTATATGTAGACCATAACAATTATAATATTTATAAGCTCGCAAGCTCTGATAACAAATGATGGTCTATGGAGCCATCCAGCCGGACACTGTTGCTAATAGTGGTGGGTCTAGAAACAATAGTTTAGTGAGTTGCAAGCTTTCTTACACCCAGCACTTCCACATATGGTGTTCAACCGTTATATAACCTTCATACCCAGCAAAAACTCTATCTTTATTTTACCAACAACAACCTATACAAGAAACTGCAAGACACACTAACTAGCATAACGTAACGTAATTATGCGAGTAGCGATTATACTCGAATAATTACGTTACACCAATCCATTAAGTCCTTTCTTGCTAATCACACAATAAATTGCATATGCACGTAGATTCGTTGGCTACAGCACGAAATAAATAAAGAGGCAAATGGATTTAATAAATTAAAAAGGCCCGTTGCCTTTAAGAAAAAGATACAAAACCAACAAGTATGGGTGCTATATTCGGCTATGCCGAACCTAACATACCTTTCACCATGGTGCGATAAGAGCGAAAAGTTATATAAATACCGTTCTTTAGATATCAATAAATTTATTTTGTAGCACGCTCACTTACGAATCCCGTCCATATCTTGTCGCATGTTGTGTATTAATAACCAAGGTGACTGTACCTATTTTGGAAACTTTGGCTCTAGCCGTTCTCCAGTTATGCAGAAAAAAAGAATAAAAACAGCAAAAAAAAGGATTTATACGTAAAATTAGAGGCAGTCGTGGTTTTTTGCTCATATCTTAGTCATTTATGAAACGATGTGGCGGAATTTCAATAACAAAATTTAGATTAGTATAACTGACATAAATATATATCAACCTAGTCCCCATCATATCTGGGGTCTTCGGAAACCGTATTTCAACAGACGGACGGACAGATTGATAGACGGCCAACCGGACTTAAGCTTTTCTTCTCTTAAGGATCCATAATATATAAACTTTATAGGGTATAGGATCAATATTTTGAAAGTTACAAACGGAATTACAAACTTATATATCTAAACCCTTTTACACAGAAAAAATTCTCGCAAATTTTTTCAATTTAACCATTAATTAAAAATAAAATCAGTTTAAATTAAAAATTTAATCAAGTGACGCTTAAACGTTTACTTATATCAAAAACATTACTGCAGAAAATGTTGTTAAAATCAAAGAATATTAAATTGATACAATTAATTTATTTATTGGTGAAAATTTAATCAATTTTTTAATTAATATCACAAATTTTTTAATTGAAATCAATTTTTTTTTATTTCTGTGTACCTTTCGGTTAAGGGTATAAAAAGTATAGACGTTGTTTGAAGCTGCCTGGGTTCAAATCTCAGTTCAGCATTATTGTTTTTCCACGCAACAGTTTCTACTAATAAAATAGGTTCTGTTCAGTAAAATACAATAGATTGTAAAAATAAAGAGTTATAAATTTCATTTGGAAATTAACAGCAATGACTTAACTATGCTATTCTTTTCCGTAAAATTGTAGAGGAAAATCCAGACTTTAGTCACAATTTTTTAATGAGCCATAAAACCCATTTCCTATTTAATGGCTACGGAGCAAAACTACAGAACTTGGGCTACGGAGGATCCAATTACAGTTGTTCAGCGGCAATTACACCCACTTAAGTTTATCCTATCAAAATTTCGCTACGCCAGCTGTGGAAAAACAACCAATCTTGTGTATTTAACGAGATGTTTCAATTCATTTGGTACGGAGCATATCCGGCGAACACATTATTTCGTGCACAAGCGATTTGAACTGACCTCCACGTTCATAAGATTTACCAGCTTTTGACAAATTTCTTTGGGGATATTTGTAAGAAAGAGTATATGTTAACAAGCCAAGAACCATCCCCAACTAAGAAACAACATTCTAAATGAAACTGTGTTTTATAACACCCGAAATTTTGGGAAAAGTTATAGAAAATATTTAAGAACGAGCGCATAAGTATGTGTGAAGCAGAAATTTAAACCCAATCAAAGTATTTCTGTTTTCAAAGCTGATCAAAAACTTTTGCTCAACAATATACTGTATTTAATATCAAATGAATTAGAAAGTTTTTAACAGGGAAATCATAACTATGCAATTGCGTGTTTTTCCTTGTGGGCCAAATAAAGGCAGAAACAATTAGTCAATTCACAAGGTATCCTAACATGTCATATTGTCAAAATGTCCTAATATTTCACAATGGTTTAAAAATATTATTATTGTATTATAGTATTGTTTGGCATTTCATAATGGAAAGACTTACGCTTGAACAACGTTTACAAATCGTTCAACTTTATTACGAAAATTCACGTTCTGTGAGGAATGTGTTTCGTGCACTTCGCTCTACTTATGGTCAACATAATCGGCCTACTGAGCGTACTATTCGCTACACCATCACCCATTCTGAGACCCAGCATTCATTATTGGATAATGTTCGACCGAATAGAGCACGTCCAGCACGCTGTGAAGAAAATATAGCGGCCGTAACTGAGAGATCTTAAATTGAAAGCGTACAAAATACAGCTTGTGAAACAACTTAAGCCGCCTTCCCAAGCGACATCGCTTCGCTCTATGGGCTCTTGAAAAGTTCCAAGAAGAACCGACGTTTTCGGGGCAAATTTTGTTCAGCAATGAGGCCCATTTCTGGCTCAATGGGTATGTAAACAAACAAAATTGCCGCATTTGGGACGAAGAGCAACCTGAAGAGATTCAAGAACTGCCACTTCATCCATAAAAAACAACGGTTTGGTGTGGTTTGTGGGCCGGTGGAATCATCGGTCCATATTTCTTTAAAAATGATGCGGGTGCGAACGTAACCGTCAATGGCGACCGTTATCGTGCCATGATAACCGACTATTTGATGTCTGAAATTGAAGCTCGTGACCTCGGCGACATTTGGTTTCAGCAAGACGGCGCCAGTTCCCACACATCGCCACAATCAATAGATTTATTGAGAAAACACTTCGATGAGCACATAAATTCACGTTTTGGGCCGGTCGATTGGCCACCAAGATCGTGTGATATCACACCGTTAGGCTTTTTCCTGTGGGGATATGTAAAGTCTAAAGTTTATGCGGACAAACCCGCTTCGATTCAGGCCTTGGAGGAAAACATCACGCGTGTCATTCGCCAGTTACCAGTCGAAATGCTCGAACGAGTCATCGAAAATTGGACTCAACGGATGGACCATCTGCGACGTAGCAACGGCCCACATTTGATAGACATAATCTTCAAAAAATAAATGCCAAAGAATGTTTTTTCAAATGATAAAAAACATTCCCCATTAAATTTGAATTTTCTGTGTTTTTTTTTTTTCTTTAAAAAAGTAGGGAACCTCGAAATGGATCAAAAATTAAGAAAAAAGTATTTTTATAAGTTTCTGGCGATTTAATACATAGAAATCTGGACCAATCTTTTAGTATACCGATTGAATCAGAATCACTGTTTAAAGTGTTCTAACGATGTCCATCCGTACGTCTGGTTGGTTGTCTGTGCATGTTAACATTGTGCTCAAAGTACAAGTTGCAATGTTGTAGATAATTTTATCAAATTCTGTCTGGACGAAGTCTATGTAAATGGTGAGAATCTGTCTATAATTTCATATATTAACCATAAAAACTTCTTTCCAATTTAGACTTTTTGTGTCCATAAACCATATAATTATGTTAGTATTTAGATTGAATTCGCCGTTAAAATATTTTACTTCAAATTAAATTCTTTTCAAATCTGTTCACATTTGCCCAAAGTTCTATAAATAGCTTTAACTTCCTTTTAAATGCTAACATTAATAAACAATTTAGCAACCCTGTAAATACTATGGTGTTTGGGCTTTACCAATTATAATTTTAGGATTATTTTTGTTTTAATGCAAATGTTTTTTAAATTGTTGAATATTTTGTTTTCAAATGAGCAATTTTTTTGGAGCATACTTTTAACTTTTATCAGGACATATTTTCGAGTTTTTACTGCATATTAATTGCGCATAAAACACTCGTTTTTTTAGCATATTCCTGGTTTCCCTGGTTATTAACAATTTAATCCTTATAATTCATTCTGCGCTACGTTGTACTAACGAATTTAAAACAAACAATCTAAGTAGTAGCTTTTAAATTTTTAAGAGTGTAGTTAAATATTTAGCTTACCAACTAACTTATTTAACACATACATGTACTAATATTGTTGTTGTTGTAGTTGTAGTTGCTATTACAATAATATTTAACAATTGTCAACCGCCATCCATCCCATACATGATCTATGATGGTAGTCGTATGAATATTCTGTTTAGTTTCCAAGAAAATTTTAAATACCGCACTTGCCACTTAAAGCTGAATTTTCTTGCCAAAGTCAGCAGAAACAGCACCAATAAAATCTTCTAAAGCCTCCTGCGTATCAATACAACGAATATTGTATTTATTTATTGATCCATACTGTTAATTATACTTACATATATAATGTGATAGTAATACTTTAATACATAAATGGCCAGTTGGAAATAATGAAAAAGAAATAGTATCTTAATTTAAGGGGACTTATTTCATATGAAACAAAACCCCAATGTCTAAAATAAAATAACAATATAATACATTTAATTTCACAGTTTGGTTTTAAAAATCGCGCGATAGATAGCATGGTTTGGGCCTCAGCTGGAAACAAGGATTTTCTCTTCTATGCCCAGCAAAAACTTAAATTACAATGCTACTTTTAATGACTTCCTGAATTCATTACTTTGTAGATTTATTCGCCACTTTTTGCATTATTAGTTATATATAAAATAATAACTTTATTATTATATCTTAAATCAGTCATAATTATACATTACAAAAAAATACTTTGGTGTAATGACTTAAATAAGTTATTATTATATGGTTTTAATAAATTTTGAAAATCAATTTGCAATATATTATATTAGTATTTGTTAGATATCCGGTAGTATTATAAAATTTTAAGAATAATTTCTATGTGAAATACATGGAAAATCCAAAAATCAATCAAATGTATGTAAATATTTAGATGAATATGTTCCAAAATTACCAACACAATATATTGCTGTTATTAGAATAATAGTAGTGATATAAATCTAATATTAACAATGTTTCTTTGAAGAACATAATGAGGTCACAGAAATTGTTCGGAATGGTTTGGAATCCGTATTTTCATTTCGATGGATTTTCGTAATTCCGACAAATTTTAATTTGGTTATTTTTAAGTTAAATGTGGCCATATTGTGCAAACTAAAACAAAAACTTTTTTCAATCGAAAAATTAAAAGTTTCCGAGAAAATTTATCGGCTTTCGTTTTCTGAATAAGCTTTCTCGGAATTAAAAAACTTTCGATCGAAATTTATTTCTGAGACAGGCCCATATATTTACATATATTAATACACACATTGTTATTACAGTTTAAGAGCTATAAATGTTTTTGTGCAGCAAAAGCACTCTTTATTAAATATTTTCTTACATATTGAAAAATGTATTATTATGTACACTTTTTCAACATAATTCCATAAGATTTCAGAACAATTTTAATTAGTGTGTTTTTACCTTTTTGAAAGTTAATTTTAAAGTACTTATTTCTTGTCTCTTTTGGTAACTACATATTTTTATACAACTTTTAAGTATAAAATAAAGGTATCATTTTTTAGGTTGTAATTGGCCAAATTATAAAGGATTACTTTTGGGACATCGCGAACAAAAATAAGTATTTTTCCTAGTAGGAAAATAAGTCCTCCTTTCCTCAAGTCCTCATTATTTTTCTGCTTATTTTGTAAGCAAAGTTTTTGCTGGGTGGTACGACTATAACAAACACCGGCATCGCTAACTTAAGCTTCCAAATTGCTGATTTTATATCGGGATTTTTAAATTTAGGATTGCAAAATTCGGGATTATAAAGTTCGGGATTTTGAGATTCCGAATTCTGAAATTCGTGCTTTATAAAAATCATCATTTTGACATTTCAGCATTTTGAAAGTATATATTTTGCTATTACCCCATTTTTTATGAATGGTAAACGTATGCAGTAATTATATAATAGAATATAATTTGGAATATTTATAAGTTTTGCATAAATTACTAAACGTGTTCTTGGGGTCTTATTTTATTATTAATTTTAGAGGTGTTATTTTATACGAAATAAGTCCCTAATACCAAAATTAAATATGTTAGTCCCCAGAAAACGTTGATGTTGCTTTCTGTAGATTTTTGTGGGGAATCATTTAATTTTTTTTACTAATTTCGTGTAGACTGATTTCATGGCACCGAAACAATATTTTAAAATTATTTTTATTAAAATTTTATAATTTTATCTAAAGATAAAGATATAAATTACTCTCAGAATAACCAGAGTTGTGGCTTGAAAGCCATTTCTTTTATTTACCACTCTGTATAACATTCAATTGTTGTTTTCCATAATATGGGAATACTTAATACTTAAGTATATCTTTTTCCGTTTTGCTTTAAGAGCTGGCAAGCAATTATACACTTTACAGATCCTAATCACACATCCCTATTCAGTAATACTATCACTAAAAATTAAATATCGCCAAAGATACCAGAGTGCAACACTAAGGCTGGAGTTTTGAGATCTCAGTTAAACAAGGTTTAGTTAATCTGAAAACAGATTTGCTAAGCCATTACCAAGTTTGTATACAAACTTTTGACGGAACATCTTAGTTTTGTTTAAAATATTGGCCTTTAATGAAAAAATAAAATAAATACATTGCGCCAGAAAAACCCGAGATTCAGACTACGTTAAACTTAGTTTAAAATTAATCCACATCTTAAAGACCCGGCCTAAGTAAAGAATGTTTTTTGAAAGCCCGATAGAATTTGAAATGGTAGCAAATAAATCAACAAATATTAAATTGTTTTTAAAAAATATTTTTAATTAAAAGATAATTTGCTACAACGCCATAAGTCAAAAATCACAAATTTTAACTCAGTATCACTTATGCATAGTAAATCAGGTGTTCTATGCGGTCGCGTATGGCACGTAGCGCCATCCTTGTAAAGCTACATCTCACCCAAGTAATTAAAAAAATTATTGATCTTCATTGAGCGTAAGGCGAGCTCCGGCTTCTTTTTTGAAAAAATGAGCTCTGATGATGCCATTAGCGTGTAAACTATTTGTTTCTGTATGTAATGGAGTCTGTAGGGTCTAAAGTGGATTTTTATTACTCCATTTGAGGCAATTTTTTATAACAAACCCCGTTAAGCCAGAAATAAACTCAATTTTGCGATAAAACATCTGGTAAATTTCCAGCACTTCTAGACCCCAATCCGAGATATTACGGCGCACATGATTATCTCATGGCTTATATATTTCTGCACCAGCTGGATCTAATGTAATGAAGGTCAAGTTTTTTTTTCTAAAATTTTCCACGTCGTGGACGGATAGAGCACCAATGCCAGCAACTGACGACGAATCGATAAATTTAGCCTTTCTTTCACTTATCAACGGATCCTAAAAGTAAATTTTAATATTTTGGGGGGCCTGCTTAAACTTGAATCTATACATATATGATGATTTACTATAGTGTTCTGCTCATAAATGATCAAATGTAAACGAAGTGTGACAGTTCCCTTAACAGCTAACCCTTTCGAAAGTTTCATCGGGTTTAAAAAACAACCTTTACATTGAAATTTCTCATAAGTGGTTATTTTTATTGCACCCCCCCCCCCCCTCCAACACGCCCCCTACAAACCTACCACCGATCTATTATTCTAAGAATACTTTAAGATATTTTTTTTAGATCTTTACTAGAAGATTTTTTTTCCAATTGGTAATATTTTGATTCAAGTTAAATGTTATTCGTTTAGTTGCTCAAGAGAAGTAAAAAGATTAATACGTTGAGCGGTATGTTTAAAATTTGTAAAATTTTTCGCAGTTGTTGACAGGTTTTTGCTTAAACTTGCAGTTGATCCATTGTATATTCGTGGCAAGTTCGAATATTTTTTGTGCTTTTATAAGTGATGACAATGCCGGTGGTAGAGAGATCATCGGTGGGGCATAATCGTTAAATGGCTGGCTAACTGACTGACTGACAATTCGAATATTGTATTGTATTTGTGTACTTGTTGACAAGTGCGAATTCTCATGTTGACACAACATGCCTCTTTTAAATCATTTCGTCTTTTGCTTAAATGTCGTCCGGCCGACCGTTTTGTGCATCGGACATTCGGATTGGATTGATGGATGTTTGGATGAAGATAATCTACCTGTAATTATGCTACTAGTTAGTTAAATTTTTCAAGTGTACTTATTTGGCTGACATTTTTTAGTGTTCAAGTGTTTTTTCCCCCAGTTTCGTGTAAATGTCGACCGTTTAAATTGTTGGGTGCAACATTCGATAACAACTTTTTGTCTTCCTTAAGTTAAGGGAAACAATTTGAATTATTTTTTATTTTATACGGAAAAATATATGCTGTTTTATTTTAAATACATTGTTATCTTACTATGCGACATTATTTTCCAAGGATAAATACAATAAATTTTTTTTTTTTTTTAATTTTCGAATTCACAAGACAGCTTAAATAGAAATGTTGCTATTGATTCGTTGTGAGGAACGTCTAGAATTCAAAATTTTTTTCAATCACGAAGTAAAAACATATTTTGTAATGCAATACATATTTTTACAGATAAAAATTAGAATCTAAATTTGGATGGGTAAATGTTACTCGTATCTTAATCTCTCTGCTGAAGGTACAATTTAGGAACTCTGAAAAGAATCAGCTATAGAGTCGTGCGATCTGAGGGATCAAATATTATATAAAAACATTAATTTATTTATTATTTGAGTACGATAAGACTGTATTCCAGGAGTATAAAAGCAATATGAAATCCTGAATAATTCAAATAGATACTTATCAATATTTTATGCGTTACAAACTTGACCGCAAGCTAATAACACTTTTTGCCTATGGTGGTGTAGGTTATTGAAACATATTTTTCCTCTTGAAGTTGGTTAATAACACGTAAAATTACTTTATTTGGCTGTGTCGAATCTTTGATACCCTCCACCGGTCATCACAAAGTTTTATGATTTTAGTTCTGGTCATACAAAACTTAATTTGACATAATTTAAATTTATGTTTGTTTTTGAACGACAATAGTTTTTTTAATTTTAACACTTTTTTATTATTTATTTATTTATTTTATTTATCCATCTGGATTTTTTTTTTTTTTTTTCTTTGAAACAAAATATTTTTTTATTTTCTTTTCCTGTCGAAACAAAAATTAACAAAAATCGTTTATGATATTAATCACACAAAGGTCAACGAGAAAAAGATAGACAAAAAACATGAAAAACGGCAAAAATTTACTTTGGACTTCAAGAAGATTTCTTGACAAAAAGTATGAATTAATAGAAGTAAGGAAGAGCATGTAAATTTGATTAAAATATGGATATTCATTCGGAAGAAATGTCGATCTATCACAGGGTGAAAACACCATTTGATTTAAAGATTAGTATTTGGCTATTGACTGCCAGCCGTCGCACAGTGGGAAATTTTACGAGAAGGCGGTCAAAATTCCATAACTTTTGACTGGATCGGTATTTTTTTATGCGATTTTTTTTGCTCGATAGGTGCGATATTAGGCTTTAATTTGCGCTATAAAACGTAATTCGACTGATAGGAGCAAAAGTTATGGGGAGTTCAAATTGCATTTTCATTTTTTTGTTGAGTTTCGGTGTAAAAGTTAAATATTTCAAATATGAGTTTTTTTATAATTTATCATTATTTCTCTTGTATTTTACAACTGATACTTATTTTTTATTGTCGAACTTAGATCCTGTCAGAAAATGCCAATATTTGGCCCCTGTAAATTTTTTAGTCCCAATATTCACAGGGGCCAAAGGTTGGCTTTTTTTGGGACGAGACGAGTTGTTATAAGGATAAAACTGAAAAGGAATATTTTGAAAAATGCCCAAATAGCATTCTTGGCTATCGATAACATTTTAGGTAATTCAACTTTTATTTTTGGTTTGAGATGTATGTGTATTTTATTTTTATATATTAATACAAATATATACTTAAATCAAAAACAAATTATAATCTATAAACCATTTTAAATTAAACAATATTAGTAAAAATTTCTTCTAAATAGCTTTGGGTTTCATTTTCCAGAAGTTGTTTAGCTTCTTCCTCTAATTCGATTGAGGTTGATTTCCATTTTTGTCGAATACTGGACATATATGGATCTGACGTGCACAACAAAATAGTAATAAGATCTTCATTAGTACAACATCTGGACATTTTTCTTGTATTATGCTCGCGGAAGAATCTGTAGTCTTTGTTACTTTTTTCTTGCGCTTCTTCAGATAGATCTCCAATTGGTAGGATATTGTGTTGAACTATTTGTTCCCCATGGTATACAATTTTATGAACTGTGGTTGGCATATGTCTCCAAGAGTATTTTTTGTTATAAAGAATTGCTGTTTCATTTGCATACTGGCCAAATTTTTTTGCATTTATCTTTCTGCTACATGATATAACTTGTAAAATGATCTGGAATCGTCTTATTAATTCAAAATGTACTCCTGTGATAGATGCTGCAGTTTCTGGATCGGAAAAGAATCTCCTTGCAGTGTTTCCATCATTTGAATTTCCTTCTCTTTGTTTTGGCTGATCAATTATAAGGCCTAGGTGAAGGTATTTTTCTTGAATTTGTTTTTTTCTTTGCTTCCTTTTTTCCACATTTTCTTTGTTTTTTCTCATTGTTTCGCCTAACGGGCCAAATTCCAAATCATAACCCAATTTAAGAATATGCTCCATGAAACGAATTCTAGTATGAAGAGGGGACATTCCAAATTCGTATGCTTCATTGAAACTATTGTGTTGTGATGGGGGTTGGCTTAATTGACTTGATGTCTTTTGGCATATGGTACAGCTTGACGAAGACTTTGTTTCGGTTAATGCTTGTGCAACTTTTCCATCGATCATTGTAAGAAACATTTGAAAATTAATTTAAATATTAATATGTGATGGTAAGCACTCTTTTTTGACAGAAACTAAATCTCGATATGCTGGAAAGATTCCACAATTTTTTTCATTGGTTCGCTTTCGCAGTTCTGTATACTGATTTTTTGTCAGTTTTAAATCCAAAAATAGTGCAAATACTTCTTCTGAAGTAAATTTCATTTCTTCAGTTGGTGTAGGCATACTTCTTAAAATCCTCTTTGTGCGTTTAGGGCTCGCTTCCACTATTTTTTCAATTATTGCAATTTTTGTTTTCTTATTTTGCGTTGGTTGAATTTGATGCAGAAATGAATCCTTTATCATACTATGAGAAATTTCTTCATTGATATTTGCAAGCTTGCGTCTTCGTGATCTTTCACTGCAATTGTCAATTTGATTTGCGGGCCGACCCACTTTTTCAGTTTCCTTAGCGGTAATTGACAGCTTCTTAAAAATCAGATCATTTGTTAGCCATTTTTCGTTGCGTAAGTAAAAAATTTTCTTGTTTCTAGAACATTTAAGGTACCGTTTTCTTAATGTAAATGAAAAATTTTTAATTTTTATCTTATGAATTTTGATTTCTTGTTCGTTGCATAATTTAATGAATGGATTATTCATTATGTGTAACACAAAATCTTTTTCATCTTTCTGTTGAAAATATATATCTGCGAGAACTTTATAACTGAACTTAGCCATTGTTTAAACAATAATGAAGGTAAAATTATGAATGCATGCATTTTTATACTCTTGATAGAAGTTTTTTTAAATGATCTTTTGTTACCACTTCTTGGAAACATATAAAACCCTTTTTTTATTACAAATTTAATCTTTTATTACCATTTCTTTGAAACATAAAAAAACCCCTGTTTTTACACTTTTTAAAAGGATAACATACCGGCAATAAATTAACAGGTAACATGTAGGTAATTTTCACGTAAAATATAACTGCTCTTCCATTTTTTTAAATTAAGTTGCAATTTTTAGGTAATTAAACTATGTAGTTTATGTTGCGGCTATTTACTAATGTTTAACCTTTTAACTTACTCAAAAATCTAACGTGTTAATCTATTTATGTCGCCTATTCGTTTTACAGCATCCGTTCACCCACAGTAAGTTCATAACAATGGCAATACCTTTACCTTCTCCAAATTAATTGATAACCTGACGTGCTAGATAATTTATGTGGCCTGACTGAACTGCTTTATTTGTCGAAAATTCTTTAAGATTCACCTTCTTTAATTTCAGTAATGTTTCCTTGCAGGACTTATTTTTTGAACCGAATATCTTGCCTTGGGTCACAGAAATTGCTGTAGTTCGCAAGATCGTATCCAGATGTGTGTACAATGTAGGTTAGATTCTGGACTACAAGAGAGTATAGATTTTTTTTTTGACGCGTTTTGACGGGCAGGACTTATGTTCTATAAAATAGGAAATTTCCGGGAAATTTTGACATTAAAAAAAAAAAAAAAAATTAAATAGTTCTACAGGTCGCAGAGTTTAATGCTTTAACCCACGTATAGCTAATAAGATAAACTAATACACAAAACTTATTCTGTCAAAAAATCTTGAAAAACAAAAAAGTTATGAGCATTTCAACTTCAAAAGTTTACTCAGAAATTCAAAACTATAACCAAATACTGAGAAAGTCCATTTGGGACCACCCTGTTCTCAATGAAATAGTTGAAATAGGGTTGAAATTTTTTGGCTCCCGAGGTTCACTAGTATTTACTTTCACATGAATAAAAAAATTTTAAAATCGGAGAACATAAAAAAAAATAGTTTTGGCCGCCTTCTCAAAATATGAACCAGTGTGCGTCATCAATGGCGGTGAGGTTAAAACGGTAAAGACTTTTGAAGCGATTGTGTGGTTACTATCGAAACGCGTCAGATCAACGTGTCCGTGAACGTGGGTTCGAGCCCCACGGCAGTCAAGAATGAAAAATTATCCATAAATTTTAATTAATTTCATGTTTTAAAATTCCTTCATAAAGTTGATTTAATGAAAATTAAATTGAATGAACTTTAGCCTAATTAAAATATGAAAATTTGGATTAAAACCCATAAAATAGATCGACAAAATAACCACAATCCTAATTATTGAAATAATTTAAATATAATATAAATGAGTTGTAAAAAAAATCATATAAGGAAAATAGTAAAATAATAGAATGTTTATATGAACATAGCCCGTTATCACAACTTACCGATAACTAAAGGTAGGATTTTATCGGCCGTATAAAAAGTGTTCCATTTTTACAACTTTATCTTAGCCTTTGACCTTGTTTATATTAAAGTGAGCGATTTGGTATCACAACGTTCATCCTGCGTTTTTGAATTACATAATTAGTATAGAGTTTAGATAAAGTCACCTTTTAAACAACAAAAACTAAACTAAAATCGATATACATACATATGTAGGTGTTTGGGAGCAACGGCACCAGAGACACACATATTCGAGAGGATACAGCTAGAAAAGAGGTGATAACTTCTAATCGACTGTACCGATTTTCTTTAAGCAAAGTTTCAGTTATGTATTTTATAAATCTTTTTGTAATAGTTATATTCCTTAAATTTTAGGAATGACTTTATATAAAAAATAAAAATGTTGAATATAATAAAGTAGCTTATGAAAAGAAATAATTCCGAGATTCTATTTAAGCACAGCTTAAAATACTCTCGATTGCCACCATTCAAACAACTACCTAATTCACATGAGAGCTTTTACGACGTCGTTTTTTCTTCATTCCCTTTTGAAGCAACTTCCAAAAATCCTTTGCGTTTATACGATGATTTTTGGTTGCATGTCTGTAGGGCCTTACTAACCGTAATTCTATTAAGCAGCAGCATCAATTAACCGGTAAATAAAAAGAATTTGTTGGCATTGATTTACTTTTTTTTTTTTTTGCAATGCTTCCCTCTATTATCCGGCATTGCCCCTATTATCCGAAATTTTAAACAAATTATCCGTTTTTGCGTTTACTTTTGAACAATCACAAAAAATGTAAATATACGAAGAAAGGAAATTCTCAAACTGGAAGCATGTTCGGCCAAAATTACTTTTTTTTAATAAAATAAAAAACACATAAAAGAAATTATAATCCAAAATGTTGGCGGTCCCGTCTGTTATGGATAATCGAGTATTATCAAACTGACTCTTCAAAGTAAGAAAAATAATAAAACTTAACAAGAAGAAGTTATAGAGAAATATTAAAAATGACATGAAAAATACACACCGAGTCTTTTTGTTTATCCCTCTTTCTTCTCTACACCGTTTGCCAACAAACCAAAAGTGACGTCGTAAAAGCCCAAAGTCGGTCCAGCCATTTTGACCCTACGATGGAACGGTCAGATACATAGATGCACATACATTAATGTACAAAGATGAACACTACAAACTTGTTACATCCCTCTCTTTGGACGGGGTTACAAACGATTGGGGTTCTTCTATAATTAACGAATTTAAGTGGCTTTATATAAGAATTTTTAAGGAATTAATAAATTTTTTTTATATTAATTAACTTTATCTGCCTATAAAGGTGGAACGGCAAATAAGACAATCTTAAGACTGAAAATTTTTAATTATTTGCTTTTAAAAAAGAGAGCATGAATATTCCATCGGGCCTCATTCTAGTTGGTAGACCCTTCAAATAATTTTTCGCCTTTGGTTTAGAAAAAAGTATCTGATATCTGAATTTGGATAATAATGAAGTTTTATAATATTCGCCACAATTTTTCTGTCAACTTTATATGAAGTCTCTTGGTGTCTATATGTCAACGCCAAGTACTTCGTCTATCCACGTGTACACAAAATAATGTACCACAATCAGACGGGGTATAATAAGATTGTTAAGAGTGACAGGTGTAAACTTAACGCGATTTTTTTTAAATTCTTTACTAGAATTAGCCGAATTTTTTTAACAAGTTTTTTACTCGACGAAGATAGTCATTAAGATGCAACTTGTGGGTTTACATACGAACTTAGTACAGCTGTTTCATTTGCAAATCGAGCAATTCGGAGGTATATATCAAATAGAGCTTAGGTCCAAAAACACTTCCGCATAGAACACTAGATTTAAAATCAAATTCTCTTGCCACATATTTTTTTTCTTTCTGATAAAAAACTTTCTAGTTAATTGTGAGTGTTTGGAAGAAGCAGAGAAGCAGAGAAGCAGAGACCTATATACTTTTTGCTCATAAATGACATGTTGCAGAATCGGAACAAAAACAAACAAAAACTGATTTTTTGCCATTGCCTCTGTAAAGCGAAATTTTAACAACTACACTAATAGAAAAATGCATCTTTATATTGATGATGTCCTAACATCAGAATTGTGACATCAATGTTACTACAAATGGCGTCAATGAGGCAAAAAGTGGCATCAATCCAATGACGAACGTCATCCTAAAATTGTGTCATATTTTATGCGTCATCTACGCTATGACTACAGTGACATCAATTCGATGCTACAATTTGTGCACACTGATAGAAAAGGCGTCATAACGCTGATGTATTTTGACATCAGTACAGACAAACTGTCTTCAGTGCGACGGCATAATATACCATGTCATCAGTGCGATGCAAAACTGTGATCAGTGAGATGAGAGAGAAATTTTTACCGTATATTTATTACGAGAACCATATCGGGCATGCTGCTGGTGTCTTATAATTGAGGGTTCTTCTGTTAACAAAGGGCGGAATACAACATAAGTGAAACAAAAATGTGTAACGGTAAGTAAATAATGATATTCTCTCAATTTGACTTAAGGTCAATTACAATGACTCAATTTTATGACAGTTTGCAATCGCACTGATGACATGATTTATAAAACCAACTCCGATTCGTCATTTCTGTGATGCCAATCTGTCATCCCATTGATTACATAATTTAAATTCTTGATCCTGATGATAATATGGAATAAGTGATGTTAAGGCCGACATCACAATGACGAAAAGTGTCATGGGGGTCAAAAACGAAGACACTGTCATATTACTGATGACTCAAAATACATCAGCGCTATGACGCCTTTTCTTTCAGTGTAGATATTTCTGAAAAAATTGGACTTATGTATATGAAAAAAGCTTAAAATGTTATTTAAAAAAAAACTGTTTTTATAAAGACATTTAAATAGTATTTCATAATCACTTTATTAAATAATGATGCATCAAAGAATATCCATTAGATAATAACACAATTCCTACATTACTTACATATATTTATTTTGTCGCACAAATATAAATTTAAATAATACAATAATTTTTTCATAAATTTAAAAATTAACATAATAAATAAAGATAGAGAAATCCTAAGCAAATATTGTACATGTAAATTATTACACACAAATCTAATAATTGCCATCAAATCTTATTTTTGCAACATTATTTCTACCTCAATTACCATTAACACAGGATTCAAATCAATATCCTTCTAAGAACATTAAAAAATCTGTAAGTGTCATCAATCAGTTGTTTTAATATTTTAAAAAATCCCAAATATTGATACTTTCAGACACATTCTTTTATTTATACACATAACGACAATACAAGGTATTGAAATTGTTTTATTACCGAAAATAACCCCGTCAGAAACAACAAGAACAAGAACAAGAACAAGAACAAGAACAAATATGTATTGAAGTAGCGGATATTCGCAAGGAATGCTGAAATATCTGTGCGATATCCTGTAAATTTAACGACAACCGGAATATCATGAAATGAATAACACTTATCAACATTTAAGTACCATAAAAATGTACAAAGTCACATTCTCAGAGTATACCAACAAAGTACACTAGAGTGTGTTGGTGTATGTTTTTTGTTTTTTTTTTTTTGTATGTGTTAACTTGTAACATCCATAATAACGACTTGAAGATGTGTACAAAAGGAACTGAAAACGATAGCTAAAGGGGGCGGAATGAAAACATATCACGCTAATAATGATTAAAAAACAAAAACATTAAATTTTGCATAAGAAAAGTCAAAACTTTGGCACCAAATATGATAACTTGTTGTTATTTTAAAATTCCTCCTATACATTTTTAAATTTCTGACAACATTCGTCATCAAACTTAAAATAAAACGTTGTAAAATCGAGAACAAAATATAAAAAATATCATAAGTTCTCAAAGCGAGAGATAACGAATTTTACGACATCAGACAGCTACACGGGTACACGTTTCCGCTATACTCAAGCTTAAATTATTTTTATTTAAAGGCGACGATGAGCCTTAAAATAAATAAGAGCTAAAAAATATTTTATTTTGCTAAACAAAAACAAAAATATTATCATATCAAAAACATTAACAATGTTCATTCTAAGTAAAAATGTAGTTTAGAATGATATATTAATAAAAAAAAGTACCCAACCGTACAATCCCATGTACTAATATTCCGAGTACTCAGAATTGTAGGTCAACGTGTAACACAAAGTTATCCTTCGCTTACGCTATATTGTACAATGTACATAATATAGGACTACAGCAGAGATAAAATAAGCTGACTGTGGTATAGAATTGAGTGTAACACACTTCCTCATTGTACTAAGTGCTTGACGCAGACGCCGCACAGTTGCTGAAAATTTTATTTCATTGGCCAAAAGTCCAATTTTTGTTTGTCACCGATTTTCAAAATTTTAATTTCATTCATAGTAAACATATTAAAACTAAGGTAGCCAATTTGGTCAAAATATTGGTAAATGTGGTCGTGCCATGTTGTTAAACACAACTTTTTTTTTAAATTCAGAAAAAAGTGATTTTTTTATATTTAATCCGAAAGAAATTATCATTGCTCAAATACCATCATCGATAATGACCTGCTAGCTTTTTTGCTAGGTTGGTAGTCTTGCTATCTTTAAAAAAGTAATATGTTCGAAAATTGTGTTATTTATATTTGTGATGTTAAGACATATTTTCTAAACTACTATATTTTTGTCAAATTTCCACATTAGTAGAATAGAAATTTTGCGGATCAAAAGGGATTAAGAAGGTAAAACCACTGAGGGAAAGGTGAAAGTGTTTTCTTTAACCCTGTATATACTTTTGTACCCGTTTGGACCCGTCTGTTAAACACTTTTTTAATTCTAATGAAATTACTCCAAAAAAATTTTTTTTTACAATTTTTTTTATTCCGCAAAAATGTTTGCTGAAGTAATAGAAATCATGTGATATAGGGAATATTGATCGTGATCGAACAGAATACAGGCAGTACATATAAAAAATATTATTATTGTTACACAATCAGCAAAACGTATATCTGCCCTGATTCATCCTTATCCGTTACACTACGTTCACACTAGCGTATTTTATAGTAGAATAAAGAGCTTAACGCGTTTACGCTAAACAGTAGCTCGTTTCTGTATTTCTCGCATCGCAAATTTTCTCATATTAAGTTTGAAACAAAAAATTCCATCGTTTCTCGATTTGTGAGAAAAAAGTGTTTCTGTATTTAAATGCGAGAACAGACAACACAGATTCTGTTTTAACTGGAATACTTCCAGTAATTAAGTGTCAAATGCAAGCGAAACGTCAACGAAAGAAATATATATAATAAAAATAAGGCTACCAGATTTAAAGATTTATCGACATTTTGACGATTTTTTTTGTTCCAAAATTGGCAAAGTGACAATTTGCTGATTTTTTTCTAGTGACGATTCAGTCTTTGAAATAAAACAATTTAAAATAGTTTTATATGTTTGTGTATTAAGCACCACAGAAAACCGATATCTTTCAAAACAAGGCAGATTAAAAAATGTATCGGCAAAACCAAAATTTCGAACGGAAACTGTTTAATTTTTATTTGCTTGGATTATTTAATACATTTGTTTGTGTGATCAAAAGATTAAACTATTACCCCATTTTTCAGTCAATGCACTTTAGGAAATTTTTGCCTTTTACTTTGTCAAAATGTGTTTATTTTATTTCAAAATGATATTTTGTCACTCCTTTGTGTGATTTCTGCAGGGAAAAATAACAATCTGAAATTTTAAACTCTCATCGGATTAAGGAAAATAAAATAAATAATTTTATTTTAATAGACCTCTTATGTATGTATAAAATATGTATTTTACTCATGAACTTAATGTTTTTTTTTTTTTTTTATTATGTGTTTATATGATAAAAATTTGTGATTATATGATAAAAATCGAACAAAATTAATTTTTAAATTGTCCGAAAAAAATAGACGATTTTTTTTATTTTTTCTTAGGATATTGACGTTTTTTTCACAAATTTATCTGGCAGCCCTGCATAAAACAAACACAATGAAAGGCCAAAAAAAATTTAAATAACAAAATATAACAATTGTGTTTTATATACTTATTTTCATCATTTAAATTCTTTCTTTTAAAATAAAATAAAATAATACACATTCTTGTGTACATACATACATAATTTGGGCTCCATTTTTTTAAATTTTGTTTTCTCGCATCAATTTCAAATATGAATTATTTTGACAGTTCTTGTGAGAAACTTTTTCAAAATATTGTTACAGAAACACTTGTTCTCACATCCTTCCAATAATTGCTGGAAAATTATTTAAATGACAGATAATTCTCGCAAAGTAAAAGTACAGAAACACTTATGTGAGAAAAACCAGTTTTTGTTTCATATTGCACTGTTTTTGTCATAATTCACTTGTTTCATGCGGGAAATTTTACGATGCGAGAAATACAGAAACGGGCTACAGGTATATTGTGAATCTCATATTAGAAGGGATTTAAATTTTTTTTTGTCTTTTTATTTTATCTGTTTTTATGAATCGAATAATATTCTATGACCCTATAACTATGCAATGCGTTGTTAAATTTGTGTCAGGTATTTTATAGCATATAAATAAAATGATTTTAAGTTTTTTAATCCTTTTTATTCCGCCTGTATTTGGTATGAAAAAAAGTATGAAAAGGTTTAAAGGCAAGTGACATTCGGATGCAAACTTAGTGGATATAATATATCTGAGCAATAACAACGTCTTTCATAAAAACATGGAGAGCTTCAGCTATAAAGAATTGGCCGGAGAGTATTTTAGAAACTAAAACGCGGAAGATGTTAAAAATTACATTCGAAAAAAAGGAAACTTAAGTTCCTATAGCACTGAAATACAATTGGACTTAGAAAATAAATTACAGGAAAGTTGATTACAGCAAAGATAGATTTTATAACAGCTTTGCAAACTAGTTAGAGAACGAACTTTCTGTCCAGATCGCTTCAGAAACTACAAATCAAAACACTCGTTCGAGACAACAAAAATCGCTGGACAACTGTAGCGACAGATCTAAGAGGCGGAAGCTTAAGGATATCAATGAAAAAATCGGATATGAAAATATTCAAGATACTTTCCTACATCAATTACGATCACAGAAACAATTGACAAAAGTGGATATCATTGAAAAATTTGTTAAAGCTATTCCATTGAGAACAAAACGGATTTTAAAAGTATACCAACGCCGAGCGATGCAAAACAATTCACAAATGAGAAGGCATTAGCATTATTTCTGGATTTGAAATTAACAAAACAGCAATATATTCAGCTCAGATTGCGTGCGATTAAAAAAGACTCAAATCTGTATCCAGCATATCATCACATAACAGCTGCTAAAATGGACTGTTTGCCATTAAAGGACACTATTACAATCACACCAATGTCGGCAGAGGTACAACTACAATCTCTTCTTGATCACACAGCCCAACGCTTGCCACAATCAATAAAACGAAATGAGTAAAAGAAATATGCAAACACAAAGTTAATTCTTTTTGGAAAATGGGGATGTGATGGTTCTTCCGGACAAAAACAATACAAACAAGTAGTATGTGAAAGTATTTCGGACTCAGATATGTTCATGGTATCTTTTGTACCATTGCGATTAAAAATTTTTTGGAAGATTCAGAGCGTTCGACTAGTACAACGCAAACAAAAGATATTTGGCAAAATTAGACACCATCTTCTACGAAATACTGCAGGCCTATAAAATTTGAATTCAAAAAAGAAACTCATGATGCCATTAACAAAGAAGTTAGTGATATCAAGGCCCAAATTGCAACACTACAGCCATTACAATTAGATTTAGATGGGCAGCAAATTGAAGTTAGTTACCAATTAGTGCTAACAATGATAGATGGAAAAGTAGGCCAGGCTTTGACTAACACTAGGCTGCATCCAGGTGCATCATATACCATGCAACATCAAGCCAATTAAACCAAGTCCCGACAAAATCATTAGATAAATTTGGATTATCACCACTACATGCAAGAATACGACTTATGGATCACATACTAAAAATCAGTTATGAATTGGATTTCGGATCTTCAGGATCAATAAGAAACAATGAAACCAACAAGGAGTTAAGAAGTTCAAAAAGGAAACATGTTCAAGATGAATATCGCAAATTTGGGTTGATTATAGATCAGCCAAAACAAGGGTCAGGAAATGCAAATGATGGCAATACCGCAAGAAGATTATTTTCAGATCCAGAAACAGCATCTGAAATAACAGAGGTAGATTCTAACCTCATTTTTAGATTTAAAATAATCCTAGAATTACTTGCGTGCAATGAAGAAATTGACTCTAGAAAATTTAGAGATTTTGCTAAGGAAACTGCAAAAATATATACAACCAAGTACCCATGGAGAAATATGTCTGCTACAGTTCAAAAAATCCTTTATCATAAAGAAGATGTCATTAAATATCAGTTGGTGCCACTTGGAGATTTATCAGAGGAAGCTCAGAAAAAAAAGGAATAAGGATTACAGATTTTATAGAGATCACAATAATAGAAAATTTTCACGAAATTCCACACATGAAGATCCATTTAATTTATTATTGGCAACGTCAGATCCGTTCTTCTCAAGTATTCGAAATAAATCGAAAGTGGAACAGCGGGATTTAGATGAAGAGGTCAAAAAACTACTAAAGAACAGAAATAACGAAGAACAGAATATGGAATATTTGCAATCAATTTTTCAATTAAATGAACAATAATTATAATTCATTAGATCTAAGATTTTTATTAGATCCATTGCAGGGGTAAGCAATGAAAAAGCGGCCATCTAAAACGTATATAGGGTTCCGAGTACCCCCTACTGACAAAGTATGCCACACGTATTTCAATACGTGTAACACACGTTCGTCACTGGTTTTACGTGTCTAACGTAATTCATTTATTTATTGTCAAATGACTGAATTGCAACATCATAAATTCCATAAATAAAACGCTAGTTTGGAAATAAAAATCGACAAAACATATAAATTAAGCCAAAAAATAGAACTCTCGCTACAACCTCTAGTGGGAGCCCAGAATTTAATATGTACTTATATGTCAATGATTGGAGAAAAATTTTTTGTAAAAGAGGACCAAAAATATATACGAATTTCACCGTTAGACGTTCGAATTTAGAAAAAGTACCAAATTTATATTGGTATTTTTAAATAAGTTACGAATGTGATATAATTGTTATTTCTGTGTTTGTTGGTTTAAAGGATAGATGCAGTGACAAAAAAAATTCCAAAATAACCGTTTTCTCTCCAAACCAAGTACAAGACTTGTGTCCGCTTATATTTTTTTTAATAAACAACGATAAATATTAAGTTTTTTGTATCTCTTTTAGTTAAGGAGATATGAAGTTAGAAATTTTACACGTTTTCACCCTTTTTCATTGGCGAGAGACCATCTCCAGTCCAAATTTAAATTTTTAGCTTCAGGTGTTTAGACTGCGCGATGATAAATCAATCAGTCAGTCAGTACACAGAAAAAATGTTCAGTAGATTTTTATAAATTAAAAAAATTGTTTGAAAACTATTTCAATTTAATAAATGCGATAATTTAATCAATTATTTTTAAGTTAAACAAAATTAATACGTTTTTTTTTTTTTTTTGATAAAATTAACATTTTAGTTGTTTTGAAATAAATTATAAAATATTATTTAAATAACAAGAAATCTAAATCAGTTTTTTAGCTTAAAATAAAATTATTTAAACTCGTAGAATTGTTGTTGGGAATTGTCAAAACATGAGCTATATTTAATTAAGTCAATGAACACATTGTTTAAAGTGGCAAAGTGTTTTTGAACATTTTTTTAATTAAAATTAAAAAAATCTTTTTTAGAAAAATTTAAATTTTTACAACTTTTAGTAATCAATATCGTATAATCATTTTGGTAGTTGGTGAAAAATCAACACATTGTTTGCTTGATTCTATGAATTTGGTGATTAGAAACAATCTTTAATTTTTTCTGTGTAACGTTACAATTTTATATAAATATAGATATAGATAGATATGTGTATGTATATTTATATCCCAAATTCAAAAAAAAATCAATTTTTATAAAAGAACTATCTGTTTATAAATAGGTTTTTCAAATAACTTCCTGGTGTAAGAACATTCTGTTATTTCTTTGACAAGGAGGTTGGACGCCAGCCAGCTTTAATACTTTATTATTTAATGAATTGTTACTTGTTAATAATGCTTGGTTTTATAAAGGCCAAAGAGTAGATCCTTACAAAATTTGTGGGTTGCGAGTTTCACACACATTTGCTTTATGAGAACGACCTACAAATAATATAATGTTATGATTTCTTTATTCCACTACAACATTTTAACACACTCGAACATTAACTCACACATCAATCTCATGGTATTTCCTTAAGGAAACCAAGAAATGGGCAAAAATCTTAAAAGTGAAATGTTTCCATGCGAAAATTTTTAAGAGCGGGGGTGCAGGCGAAATTCTTCATTTATCAACGTTTATGTACTAATGCAACCCTCACCTTTAAAAGCTTCCGTTGTTCGGTTGTCTTTGTGTATTTCTTTTGTATCTGTGTATTCATTTTTAAAACTGTAAAAATGTTTTCAACACAAATAACTCGTGCGAAATATTTTCGCACTCACTCACTCCCTTCCCTTCTGCCCCCAAAATTGTTCTTAGTTTTTGGTGTGTCGGCATTGTTACACAGTTTGCAATAATGGCTGTTGCCTTACAAAAACTATAACAATAACAAATAACAAACTGTCAGTCAGTCAGGATACCAGAAGATTAAGTGCATCACATTATTACAAAAAAAAAGAGCTGTATAGGGTTTTCGAAAGCAGCCATCAAATGGGGTCAGATTACATACGAATTTAAAACAAACCAAATTGGAAACATTATGCAATAAATGTGAAGTACTCTTGGATGATCTTTCGTCTAACTGAATGATGATGGTGTTTATGTTGGTGGTGTTTTAACACATTTTCCCATAATATAAATAAAATAAACTAAAAATCATTTATTTCAATTTAAGTGATAAAAATTATTCATCTTCAAGCTCATCATCTATACAAAAAATATCCTTTTTAAAACTTCACTTATACACACACACTTGTGTGTTCTTTGTGTTGGCGTGTGAGTAAATATTACACGAATGAGTTCATTTTATCATTTGTTTGAGTTAAGCATCATTTATATTTGTTACAACTTAATTTACTGACTCATTATGATTTAATTATACAACAATGCACTAGGTGTCAAAATAAACAACCGCTAGCTATTTTAAATCTAATTAATATTTTATTATTAACTGTTCCTTTTTTGTTACACCCACTCAAATATTCTTTGTAAATAAATACTTATTGTAAAAAAGCTATAAGAAGCTAACCGGAAGCGAATTATTAATTGTATTAAAACCAGTAGCGTTCTCATATGAAACTTATAACTCATGTTAGAGTGACCAGTCCAACACTCGTTAAGCTCTCAACTTAAAACTTTATACGAGTAAAAGCTAATGTATTCGTAATAGATCACAATGGTTCATATGTTCATTTTAGCTCGGCGCTAACATACATAAAATAATTTAATACAATATTAAATTTAAGATGAAAATTTACTAAATAACAATATACCAGATATCTGACAATTCGTCACAGTCACTGCGGGAAACTTGTGTCAATTACTCTTATAGCATTTATCCTGTACTAGTGAACACAATATTATAATAAAAATGTTGGAAATGTGATAGGTAAAACAAGACATATCACTTAAGGGTGCTTAACTTTATCACACAAATCTTACGCATTTTGAGAAAAATACAACCCTGAAAGTTGTTATTGTTTTTTGAAAATTTTCAAACAATAATAACGAGTTACAATATAATTTACATGGGAATTTAGGTCAATATGCCGTAATTTGGCCTCAGGAAAGCATTTCCTTCAAAATACTTAAGACTTGTGTGATAGTGTTAAGCGGCCTTTGACTGGTGATAAAGTGTAGTTACTCCAGAGGAAAGATAATTGACACAAAACTAGTCATGCAACTGGCTTTTTTGCGGGTAGCGGTTGATTCTATATAGATCTATTACTTTAAAGGCCTTATTAACTGACTAAAATTAAGGTGCAACGCATGAAAGATGTAGAATATATAGAAATCCAACATCTACCATCAAATGATCAAAAATCACAAACAAAAAAGTAATACAAAAATTGAATCACTTATAAAGAGAACGGCTCAGGTTAAATTATTGAAAATTGATTTTTTTGATGGTTTTGGAGGTGCACATATAGACCGTTATACTGTGTGAATGAAAGGTTATATACCCCTTCCATAGCGGCCAAAAACTGGTATTTTTTTAATATGAATTTTGAAAAGGGCTCATCTCCATATACATATATTTAGAATATTTAATATGTGTGTCTTAGTTCAGCAATTTAAAAAAAAAAACATTCAAAATTATTACAATGCGAGGTAAGTTTTGACTATGTGGTCAATTTGTTATAAAAAATTAATTTTGATTTTTTTATTATTATAAAAACTCTGAATAGTGAACACCGTTTCAAGAGAAAAAGTAAAATAACAACACAGTTTTTGTTTATCTTCATTTTAAAAATGTGTGCTTGCAGTGTGATCCAGACTAACTATTTCCAACAGGTTAATGAAGATATTCTGCAATGGCCAACCGACATGTATTCACAGTCACATATAGATAGAAGATGATTTCTAATTTATAATTCGTTTTTGTTCTACGAATGTTTCTTTATAAAAAGGTTTCGTAGAAAATGTTGTTTACTTTTATTAAAATTTCTGGAGTTCCTAAATGAATTTGCAAAGGGTTTAACATTATCTTATAATTATTATAACATAAACAGAGACTTACAATTTAAAGAAAAAACTTTGCTTAGAAAACTCAAATGGTTTAAGAAATAGTCAGTTTTTTGGGTCTCCTGAACACTTTGTGTTTTTGTACCTGAGCCTTTTTCGAAATAAATGATTCAATTAAATTTAGCAAACAATAACAAAAAATCAATACATTGTAAATAAAATTATACAAAAAACATTTTCTTTCAAACACTTTTCTAGTGATGATACTAAAATATTCGAAAGATGTAGAATAGAATGAAATAAGATTGGAACATCTTGTAAAGATGTTGATTTTAAGCCCCATGCATTTCTTATGGGAAGAATCTTCCCGGTAGATGTTAACCTCTTCGCAAATTGATGGAAGATGTTAAATGCTAATCAGTATAAAAAGGCTATTATAAGAGTTATCTTTAATATTTACAATGTACAAAGTGTCAAAAAGGTGCCAATTAACTCCTTACTAGGACATCGCCATGTTGATGTGACCAGTTCCCTTCATATAAGTTGTTAGAAATATTTCCGACCCTACCAATTTAGAACTATCACATGACAACTTTGATGTTAGATTCCATCCCACCAGGGGTAATATTCGTTCCCAAAAAAGCGGCAAAAAAAATTTTCTTGTCATCAGGAATTATGATAGTGTGTAAATTTAATGTACTTTTCTAATTTAGCCTGTATTTTAGGACACTTATTAATCTTGTAATTTTATAATAAATAATTACAAAATTCCTTAATATCTATGCTATAAATTCCATAAACATTTTGTTAAAATACTTTAAGATTTTAGGAAAATTAATTATGATGAATTCGTTTTCTATCCATTTCCACCGTGAATTGTTTGAATTCAAATTATTCGACAATTAAAAGATTTTGTTTGTTGTTCTTAATTCCCTTTTTTAATAATTGATAAAAATACTGAAATTTATTGTTGGAGGATAAGCGCATTTCACTGGTTGCAATAAAACAGTGATGAGTTTTTATGTAAGAAAAGATAAAAACTCATCACTGTTTTATTGTTTGGTATTTTGTTTAAGCTTTGATATCGTTGCAAAAAAGACTTTTTGAGTGTTTGTAGGTAATTCTCATTCCCTCTGTAGTTTTGTTTGCTGATAGCTTTGGCTTTTCTAAAATTATTTAGGAGAACGTTTCCTGATGATCTGGCCTAAGCAACCAGTGAAATGCGCATAGGAACAGCTTATCCTCCAACAATAAATTTCAGTATTTTTATCAATTATTAAAAAAGCGAATTAAGCACAACAATCAAAATCTTTTAATAAATATTTGTATTCCCAAAAACAACTTTGATAATAAATTATTCGACAATAACTTACTAACACCCATTCTCTAGAATCAATTTCCTAGTCATAAAGTTCTTAAAAATTAATAAAAGAAATTAAAGATTTTCATATACGATTGAAATAGGCACGGTTTTCAAACAGGTGGTCAAAAGATGTACGGCTCATTGGATTTATATAAAATGGAGCCTGTTCAAAAATGCATCCCTACACTGCATCTGGTGCGCATGTGTTTTTAGTTTTTCGATGCAGATTTAAATCCGCTGATTTTTATGCATTTACATAAGTTTGTATTAACGTCGATCCTAAAAATGAATAAATTGCAGTTTAAATTTAGAAAATAAAATTATTAATATACAATTTAAATATGGACTTGTGATCATAGTTGCCAAATTTGAGGACTTATCGTCATTTTGACGATTTTAAGGTACAAAAATGGTCTATTGACGATTTTTCAAATGACAAATTTCATGTTTTTTTAAATTTAAATTTTAAATGTTTTTTATATAATTTCACATTTGGTTTTAACTTTTATGATAATTTGATTTATTTGCATTATTTGATTGGCATTAATTTTCATGTCTTAGCTATTCATCAAATAAAATACGTTTTTTTTCTAGCAGGATGCATATTTTTAAGAGTTCTATTTGATCAGTTAGTGCTGCTTTATTACAGGCATTTTACAACCACTCTCCTTATTCTGGGTTCACATTATGAAACTTTTCTTTCAGAAAGTCTGATTTTATTGGCGTTTAACAGACTTACGTTCTTAAGCTGGATTTTCGATAATAAAAATAAGTGTTTGATATTTTTTTGGTTTAAGTTTATTTTCTTACTTTTCTTATGAATGCCAATAGGTTAGGTTAGATTCCATGGGCAGCGATCTCACTTGGGTCCTTCAGCGGTCCCTTTGTGATACCCAGCGCCAATGCCCACCCCAAAGAGCAGTTACTCAGATGGCGTCACTTCAAAGTTGACCCAATTCGTCTTCCTAATGAAGAGAAAAAGCAATCTAAGTTCAATTTTAGATAGATCCTCCAAGCAAGAAAACACCGGCTCTCCCAGGTATTTCTCCCTGATGCCCCGTAGTCCAGGGCATTGACAGAGAAAGTGAAGCACAGTCTCCTCTTCCTCCTCATCATGACAACTTCTGCAGTAGTCATTGAATCCAGACCCATTATCCTAGCATGAGTCCCGACTGGCCAGTGTCCAGTCATAACCGACACCACAGTCCTGATTTAGTCAATATTGAACCTAAGTAAAGATTTGGTTCTCCGTTCATCATAGCCAGGTCATAGTGCCCTAGATATGGAACAGGTGGACTCACAGCTCCATCCCTGTTGCGCAATTCTATAATACTCGCGCCGAATGAGTGACTTACAGTAATCCATTGGAAGGCCAATGAATTGATCAATTAATGTGTCATCCATGCCACCACCTTCCTTGGCCAGCTCATCTGCTATCTGGTTTCCCGGGCAGTCTGAGTGCCCTGGTATCCAAATAAGCGTAAACCCTGAATGCTCAGCAATCTCATTCAAAGACATCCGGCATTCCACAGTTAACCTAGATGTCGTGTAGACACATGAATGCCTATACTGTTGGAAAATTTTTTGGTTGTGTTTCTTCAATAATTAGTTTCTTAACGAAAATTTTTATTTATAGCCAATGCAATTTCTGTAATTTGTTTTTGATTTAAATTTAATTTTCTATGCAAACGTTACCGTGTGACATCGTGGAATTAGGTAATAATTTCAAAAACTGGTAAAACTTATTAAAAGTTAGTGTTTTTTACAATGACGATGTTTGTGACAATTTTGCTTAGTCAATTTTACGATTTTTTTTTTATTTATTTTTTTTTTTTTTTTATTAATTAATTTCATTTTCTGTACAACAAGACAGGGTCTTCTAATAACAGTACAGGAACGTAAAATGTTACAGGAATATTTAATTACGTACAATTATTAAAAAATGGTTCATAGTATTAAAACAAACAAAAAATACAATTATTAAAAAAGAATATAAGTCATATAAAACATTTTCAATCAAAAAACAAAAACAATTATGAAAAAAAGTTATATAAAACCATTTTGAAACTGTTAGCATTACGATTTAGTTGTTGATTTAGTGGAAGAAGGTTCCAAAGATGAGCGGCATGAATAAAAAACTGCCTTTCGGAGACTAAACTGCCTTTCGGATGCCGTGGAATTATAATATTATGGTTCCTTTGAGATTGAAAAAAAAATATCTTCTCAAATAAATATTTGGGGGTTTTAGTGTTTATGACTCTGTGTAAAAAAATAAGTTTTCGGATTTTCAAAAGATTTTCGAAAGAGACTCCATACAGACTGTGTGAAACAGATGAAACACGATCGAAACGTCTTAGACCGTAAAAATATCTCAAAATATTGTTGAATAAAGTATTTAATTTTCTTTTGCTAATTGAATCACAGTTTGCAAACAGTTCACATCCATAAATTAAACTAGAAATCAGATATGTCTTGGCAAGTAAAAGTCTTATCCTTAAAGGGGTAAAGTATTGTGTCAACCATAGGGCCCGTAACTTAATATAGGACTGACCAACTTAAGAGTTCACATGATCATTCCAAGTGAGACTATTGTTAAAAATTATTCCCAAATTTTTCGCTGCTTTCACAATCTCAATCTTCTCCCCATTTATGACAATTTTATCAGCAATGGTGGGAACAATGGTATGAGCAATCCTTTTTCTTCATATAACAATGCACGTAGATTTCCGAGTATTTAAACAGAGTCCGTTTGGAGAAGCCCACAGGTATATTTTATTCATTTCAGTATTTACAGATGATATACCCGAAGCAATACTATTCACAGGGCTACTTAAATAAAGTTGCACATCATCCGCATACAAGTGGACTTTGCAATTGGATAATTGTTCAGGTAAATCATTTATATATATCAAAAAGGAAGTGACCCCAAAATAGAGCCCTGTGGCACTCCTTAAATTAGAGATAAAGAGTTTGACCAAGAGTCGTTCATAAATACCGTAGTGTGCGCGCCAAAAGGTAAGAAAAAATTAGATTGGTAGATGTATTGGCAAATCGAAAAAAGTGTCTCAGTTTACTAATGGGCATCTGATGATCCATTGTGTCAAATGCCTTCGAGTGATCAAGAAGCACTAAAAAGTTATTGTCCCCATTATCGAGTCTGTGTCGTATATTCTCACATACCTCCGCAAGAGCTGCAATACAGCTATGACCCCGGCGAAACCCAGATTGCATATTAGAAAGCAAAATATGTTAATTAATATATCCCAACATTTGACAATAAAATAGTTTTTCCAAAACTTTAGATAGATAGCACAAGATGGCTATTGGTCGGTATTCACCATTTGACTTAGGTAATGGAATAACTTTCGCATGTTTCCATCTTAACGGATACGTGCTAGACATTATAATAGTATTAAACAAATGATTAATATAAGGTAAAATCAAAGGCAAAATTATCTTTACAAATTTTGGGTGCATATTATCAAATCCCACAAACATAGGAAAATCTAAAAAACTGGTTATCAATATTAATATTCGACGAATGTGACGAAAAATCGTAGAAGTCGAGGTTCACTTGTATCGAAGGAGTGCTTGTAAAAGATTCGTTAAGAGTATTTGCATCAATTTGGCAATCATTATTCATGTCAGTTTTGCCAATACCTATTTCACGGATATCTTTCCAAGGTTGCTTAGAGTCTTTTGCCGAGCTAAGCCGTCGAGAATAATATTCGGTTTTGGCATGTTTAATTCGTCTATTGACAACATTTCTCGCTAGTGAAAACTGAAGTTTTATTTCCGGAGTTCTAAATTTGTTCCACCCTGCATAAGCTACATCTCTTATGCGTATGGCATCCCTGACAGCTTCCGTACACCAGGGTTTTTGTTTTTGAGAAGTTTTTTAATAATTAAGTGGTACATTTACGCTGTAAAGGTACTGAATATTGTGCTCCAAGAAAGAAGATTAATCATCGACTGAAGGCATATATTTTTCATTAAAATTTGACGATTTTCGACCAATTTTAGCTGGCACCTATGCTTGTGATACAAGTTTGACGATCTCTTGTGCATGATATATTTATGGGATGCAAACAATACCAATAATAGTGCAAAGAAACAATAACGGTCACGAAGATCCAATGCTTCACAAAAACTTACTACCCAACCAACCACATGCACAATATGATTGGCATTTATTGCCGTGGCAACTGTCAAACTCTATATAAAACTCCAATATTTTTGCCAGCGTTTTTTATATATGAACTTTGACGCAATAATTGCCAAACATATTGCTATTGTGTGGTCGGGTAGTTAACAGGGCATAGATGAATTTTACCGTCAAAGAATTAAAGTGTATAGCCGCTATTCGGTGTGTTTTAAAACTATCCGGCCATACTTCGAAGTTTAATACTTTACAATTATATCGGGTCACAGTTGTTTCAATGGTTAATGTCACTTAAAAATATGTGACAGATCGGCTTGAATGGTAGAGGCTTAAGTTGCATTGATTTTAAAATTTTGAGTATTGCAAGCTTTCCGAATGTACTGCGCATTAGATGTAATGCAATGATGCACTTTCAAATAAGCCGATGTTTAACTTTCCTAATTTTAAAAGATTTGATATTTGAGCTATAAGTTTATTCTTCTACATAGTCGAATATAAAGATTTTAACCCTTTTAGGATCAAAAATAATTTGTGGCGAGATAAAAATATGAAAATTAAAGATTTTAATAATTCGATATTCAATTTGGCCATACTTTTCATATTAAATCGACTCCCAAAAAATACGCAAAAGTAATTAAGCCTGAAATTTGATACAAATATGTTTAATATGATAAAAAAAATACCAAAATCCTGTCATTTCCATTTTTAACACAGCGCACAACGGAACCATGAGAATCAATTGTCATTTCATTTTTTAATTTAGTTACGAACGAGTTTTGCATCTCCCCAACTCATATATTCAAAAAATACTGTTTTATACAAAGCACATTCTGGAAAATACAATAATGTGTACAAAACATAAGAGATGACGTAGCAGATAATGAAATCATATAAAAGGATCGACCAACAAATAAATCCTAGATACGAAAAAACTTTAAAATTATCAAGAATAAAGTCATAAATAATTTAATTTAACTATAAGCCAGTTTTATTTATTGTAAAGGGTGTTTTTTATAGAGGTATAGAACTTTGAAATGGAATAAAATAAAGATGAATTTTTTAAAGAGACATGAAATTTACTTTATTCCAAAGATAATCTTCTGGCATTATAATTTAAATGTGACTTCTTGCATATGACTCCAGCATATGTGGCCGTATATCGGAAATAACGCTGCCAATGTTGTCCTCCAGCTGATCTATCGTTTCGGGATTATCGGCGTAGACTAGCGACTTCACATGTCTCCACAGAAAAAAGTCTAGCGTCATTAAATCGCACGATCTTGGAGGCCATTTCACGGATCCGAAACTTGAAATTATACGGTAACCTATCCTTCAATAAATCAATGGTTGTTCAATTGAAGCCAGTCCGCGAATAACGTTGTAAAAGCCACTTTTTGCAAAAACTGTTTTTCCAGTTTTTCTGGATGTAACGGTGTCTTAGCATACACTTGAGGACTATCATCACTCCAAATACGGCAGTTTTGTTTTTTGAAGTATCCATTCAAACAAAATTCGCTTATGACACTCGTGATGATTTTCAAAATTAATTTGCACAATTTGGAAGCTTTGTTCAGGCGTCTATTCATGTAGAAATATCAAAACAAACTAAACACAAATCACTTGACAGCTGACCAAATGGCCACCAGTTAAATAAGTGTTACCAACTTAAAGTTTTATACCTCTATAAAAACACCCTGTAAAACACACTGTAAAAAATGAAAGTGTAGTTGACTTTATATACTTTTTATTGCTAAAAAAAATCTTTTATTCACAATTTTATTAAAAAAAAAATTCAATTGTTGCATTTTTAAGATTTTTTTTAGCTTTTTTCCTAAAAATTTTGTTGAATGTTTCTTTTTCTAAAAATGTAATAATTTTTTTTTTTTTTTTTTTTTTTTTGACAATCATCATTCTTTAATCAAGCCGATCTTTTAAAACTGGTATGAACATACTAGTGATGTTATGAAGATGAATTCGTAACATTCACGAATACGAATATCTGTGCCAATATTGGCCCAATACGAATATCGAGCGAGCTAATGGTTAGTGGTGCAGGTTTTTTTCCACAGTGCATCGCAATAGGCTTGATGGAGGAAGGGCTTCAAAACTTTCATTCTTTAAGTTCATTATAGATTAGTGATGTTACGAATCTTCGTATTCGAAATGCCGAATATTCGCCTTTTTTACGACATTCGTATTCGCCAAGTTCAAGCGAATATTTCGGGAATATCTTGTTAATACATTCCAAAAGAAAAGAACATACAAATATTAATTTTTAATAATATTTGTTAAAAACAAAAAACCTTTTGTCTTTAACGCAAAATAAAATCTTCTTTGAGTAAAGTAAAAAACAAACAAAAATTGTGCCGCCCCAAAAAGAATTTATGAAAATTACTCAAGTTCATTTAATTGATTCCTAGATAAACTATCATTTGCAGCAATTATTTAATAATTATTAGATTTTAATTGTACGTTAATTATGTTTGGGAATTTCATGTTAATCCAACGAAATATCTCAAGCAAAATTTGTGCTGTAAACTGCTGAAAAAAAAATTATTTAAAATTTTAGGTTTTCTTAAACTTTAAAAAAAAACTGGTCTTAAATTTCTTTGTATAAAATCTTTTAAATCAGAGCAAAGCCTAGAAATAAAATCGCTTGTATTTTGATTACATCAGGGGTATTTATTGCAGGCCGCCTAAATTTGTTAAAATATTTCCAATTAAATTGTAAATAAATTGTTAGCAAAAATTTCAGCATTTACTAAAATCATTTTTAACATTTGCTGGCCTTGTCTAGTGCAAGATTTATCTGTAAACAATTTTAAAATCTGGTCACACTGTTAAGTATGCAAACAGTTTCTTGGAGTTATCTTAATGACTTCAGCTGAAGTATACAATCTCTCTCCGTGTAGACTAATTTTCATTGTTTGTAGCCTTAATATACTTCAGTAAACACTTGGGCTCCACATTTATATAATAATACATAATAATGTTAGTACAAAAATTTTAATTGCCATTCAGTACCCATGTTCTGTAACTTTGGTGAGAACTTCTCGCATCGAAAACATGTGAAACAAAATATTCCATCCTTTCTCGAAAAGTGAGAAAAAGGTGTGTCTCATGTCGAAAACTATCAAAAGAGATTACGTCGTGACGTTAGAAATGTTATAATATTCCACTCGAAGCCGATATGAAATTGCAGATGTTGAGAACGCCAGTCAACATATCGTTGACGGCGACCAAATTTAATTAAATTGAAAACGACGGCGGCGAAAATACAACCGTCGGCTACACCAATAATTCTAAAGTACGACTTTAATGTTTGTTGATTACAAAATTGCTTTGAAAACATTCGTATATTTTTAAAAAGGTCAAAAGCAATATCATTAAACAATGAAAAAATCTGCCAAGAACAAAATACTTATCTCTTCCGTGTTAATATTTATTGCATTTTTAATTTATTTTTTAATGTAAAAATTTTTTCTCACCCCGTTTTTATGCGTGAGTTTATTTGACAATTCAAAGCGGGAACTTTCTCACAAAAATTTTACAGACACCCTTTTTTAGTATATTGGCGAGAAATTTCCTTACGTGACAGTTATTACTCGCCAAAAATGTTACAGACGCAGTTAAGTGAGAAAAACAGCTGTTTGTTTCAATTTATGGCATTTTTGTTTCATTTCTCACATTTCAATCGAAAAGTTTCTCGCCGTGGGAGTTACAGAACATGGGCACAGATGCGAACTTTGTAATTTCATTTAGTAGTGTGCCAGTTTTTTTTGTTTATGGACGAGAATGTGTGGCACTAAATTTTGACGCAGATATTCGTATTCGCGAATATTAAAAATTTATGTTCGTAACATCAGTATTATAGATCTATTGAGATTTGATTATTATTTTAGCATTCTATGAACAAATAAGACTTTGCCTCATGTAATGCTTGTTTTAAAATATATTTCGTTGTTTTTTATTATTTTGCGTATAAGACAAAAGTTATTTTTAAATAAGAATTATTAAAAATTAATATTTCCATTTAATGATTGAATATATGAATACGAATATTCGGTGCTACGAATGTGAATATTCGTAACATCACTGGTACATACATACATAAATATATATTTCCAAAAAACGAAATAGATTCTAAACTTACTTAATATTCTACTAAACTGGTCACTTTAGCGGCAATTAAGACATCGACACCGTCTTTTAATTAACACATCCCCATTGCCACATGTCAATTTGTAAACAATCAACTTAAATTTGTTTGTCCCTCTCCGCTTATTTCACTTGCTGGCTGGCAGTTAATCGTGCTCGTAAATGTAAAATTATCTTAAGTGTGTAAAATTAACATACTCACATTCACAGATACTACTTATAGATAGATACAACTACTATTGTGTATAGTACTAATATAAAATGAAGTTTTTGTTGTTTTTGCTTTTGAAAAAAAAGTAAACACACTTATATTGTAGTTAAATAGTTCGTCATCATGACCATTACATTACATTACACCACACAGTCCATTATTACAATATTACAAACATTTATAAGCACAATGTTTGTTTGCATGTATGCATGTATGTAAGTATGTGTATGCAATTAAGTGCTTTGTAGTGTGGATGTAAGTATGTTTAATTTAGCCAGCACGCGTTTAAAACTCCCTTTTGACTTTTGATTTTCCCTTTCGCAGAATTTATCATGAACATGATGTGAACATCGGTGTTGGAATTGTAGTTTGTAAAAGTTTTTTTTTATTATAAGTCCACAATCGTAGAGCTAATTAAATTATAAAATAAAAAATTGCTCAGCAATTATTTAAAATAAAAAAGACGGGTTTGTATTGTAAATATATATGACACACCATTTAATACTCTAATTAAAATTTAATTTTTATTATTAATTGAAACATTTCCAGTATTTACTTGAAAGTGTGTTTTTGAAAACTACAATTGTCTAATTTGGTTCCAGAGTTGTACATAAACTATTATTCGTAGGAAGGTTATCATTAATCCTAGATGTCAGAAGCACACTTTTTTAGCCAATCTTATAATATCCGTTCTCTCTGTATGTGTGTTTATTTACTTTACTAGCAGAAACTTGCAAAGAGAGAGTAAATAGAAATTTAAAGAAATTGCTCTCAAAAATACTAAAAAGTAAATGAACACTTTCCCAGCCAAAATTTGCAAGTTAAAGTAGTGACGAGTATACAGGAATATTTGAGTACCCAATAATTATTCTAAGACTTGGAAAAATTTTATACATTACGGAAAAAATAACGTGATTTTATTAATTTATATTTGTTTATGTTGAAGAAAATGAATCATGAATTGGATTTTTTTTTTATTTACGAGTATTTATAAGGCAAAACAAAATATTTAATTTAACAATCGATGTATAATCTATGTATATAGGTACATAAAATTTCAACGTTACGGACTGACTGACACATTCATCTTCGCATAGCCTTAACGCTGTGAGTTACAAGGTTGAAATTTAAACCGGATGCTGGTCTCTCGCTAAATCGATGCACTAAAAATCGAATAAATTGCCTAATAGTACGAACATTGTGTGTGTGTTAGAGAACAAATTTAGTGCATTGCGACTCGCAAGAAACTACTTTCATGTGTAAATGCTATGTACGATGGAATTTTTGGAAATTCGAATGTTTAAGGGATAAATAGCGTAAACAGAGTAAATTCGCTAACCTCATAAGTCCTAAACTAATCGTGGATTCATCGATGCGTTCCAAACAATATTTTTGTCCGAAGAATATTTTTTTTACTGAGAGTGTTCTACAGAACGATTCACCTATTTCGGAAAATTTGTCTGGAAAAAAAGCTACCATTTGATTTAAAGATGTAAACAATTATACAAACTGGCAGCACGACTAGAAAACTACTTATATTGAATTGTTTTTTAAAAGTGTGTTAAGAAAATGGACGAAAAAAGGAAAGTGATTTTATTATTTTTAATTCTATTTATTTTTTATTTTATTATTCAGCAAAACAACAATTGTTGCACTATAGCACTATATTATGTGGCAGCTCAATTCAACTTTTATGTACAAATAGAAAAAAGTGGCATCGCAGTTCATTTTGTTTTGAACAAGAATTAAAATTAATTTCTTTTTCGAAATTCAAACATTTAAGGGGTGAAAATTGTACCTACATATTTTTGGTACTTTCTTCTCAATTATGGGCTTCCACAACAATAATGAATTTTTTGATATTTCAATGGGGAGAAAAAATATAAAAAATGGTGAAATGCGGGAAATTAAATGTCTTTGTTTTACTTTTTCGTTCTACAAGTGGTACCTTTTTAATTTGCTATGATAGATATTAGAAACAGAAAATTATAGGTGCAGGGTGCTGAGTGAATGAGGAGAACCTATAACGTTGGTAATTTTTTTTTTTTAAACTTAGAAACATAAAATTTGGCATTTAAATATGACCACGAAAGAAAGGTAACGAGGTAGCGGGTTAAATTATTGTTAATTATAAAAGAATTTTAGATATTCTCATTATCTACTTTATGGCCGTTTTATTTGGTCCAAATGCATTTCTTTGGTGTGTTTCCTAATAAACAAGATGGTCATAAAGTAAACAATGAGAATATCTCAAATTATTTTATTAATAAGAATCTTTAATTTTGTAAATAATTTAATTTGCGAACAAACTTTTTAACTAATGGGGTATTATACTGCAATAGTGTTAAGTATCACAGTACTAATAACAACACCTGATCGGTTAAAAATAAAACAAAATACATAAGGGATTATTTTAACAAGTTCGATATTTTATTTAGCAATAAAAATATCGAAATACCTGTCCTAAGTTAAACAAAAATATGATTTCTTATCGCATAAATATTTTTAATAATTTTAAAAATCATTATTAGCTTATAAATTTCCTTATTTAAAACTTCTTTTGAAAAAGTTTGTTTTGTAAACAAAAACATGAAACAGCTGTTTCAAAAATTCTTGCAAGCAAAAATTTTACCAGTAACAAATGTTACAAATTCGTAACAATTTTTAGTAAATGAATACAGCTAAGGTCTGGCAGATGCAAAGGTTAGCAATTTTTCTTGGGAAAATAACAAGCAGCTGTCTAAGATATGTTCTACAGATTGCGCGATATTACATAAGTTCTATGTGCGCTTATCTCCTTTTAACAATAAGTATTAGTGCGTCGTTAAAGTATGACCAAGACGTAATCTAATGAAAATAAGTTCTAATGAAAATAAGAACTCAAAGTATAAAGTATATAAAAGGGACTTTTTTATAAACTTTTTAAGCAGGATCGTTTTTAAATTTTGTTCGATTTTAATTTCATTCGTATTTATGTTTATCTATTAAAGGGCTGCATGAATAACTTCATTCATGAACATACCGAAATGTTTATTCAATGAAGTTCGTATTCAAATAAAATTCAGACCACTGAACAAAATGTTGTTTTATTCATGCCAGGATGTTAAATGGGGTTTTAAGTTTGGTACCAACTTCCAAAAAAATGTACCTTTTGGACCTTCACAGCACCATTTTTTTTTAAATTTATTAAAACAACAAAAAAAAGGGTACATTAAAATTCTATTGTACACACAAAAAAACAAAACTTAACATTAATAGCCAATTTACACTACAACGAAATCTAGTACTTTCGAGATTTCGAGCCAAATCTAGTTGTTTTTGGCTAGATTTCCCGTACAAAATAAAATCTACTACATGACTAGATTTTGACGAAATCTATTCGAAATCTAGTAGTACTTATTGATGCAACTATGTTTTTCCCCATATAGCTAAAAACTACTTCCCCGCACAAGAAAACAATGACATTTTAACAAAAAACAAAACAAAAACAATAATAGCTGCTTGTTAAAATTGTTAAAAAAAATCAAAAATTTTGTAAAATAATAAAAAAAAAATGCAAATGACAAATAATATTGATAAAATAAATTAAGTGGATTATAAAGAAAATGTAGTGCAAATTTTTAAATGCCTATTTCTTTATATGTAAGTATGTGTGTGTTACACAAAAAACTCTCAGTCGCCGGTTTTTGTTGTGAAAACCAAATCTGCTAGATCTCTACTAGATTTCGATGTAATGTAAATGCCCTATAACATACATTATATGTACACAGAAAAAAAAAAATTTTAAAATCAAAAAGAAACAATCTTATTTTAAAATAAAACAGCTGTGAAATCGAGCCAAGCTGGTTTTCTTTTGTTTTAAAAGTTTTCGTTTTTATTTTAAAAACTGCAATTTTTATAAAAAAAAATTTTAAATCAAAAATAATAATTTTTGATTTAAAGTGAAAATCAATTTTAAAAGAAAATATACCATTTTTGTATTAAAAATTATAGTTTTTAAAACAAGAATATAGCCCTTTTAAATCAAAAATGTAATATTTTTAAATTAAAAATGTGTAATTTTAAATTAAAAGTACCTAATTTTGAAGGTATACGTTGCTTCATACTTACCTTTACACCAGGCAATAAGTATTTAACTCATTATTAAATTTTTAAGGTTTATTAGAGTATAAAAATATACAGCTTAGTACAACTTAAAAGTTATTTAATCTTATTTGATTTATAATTATAATTTGTAATTGAGGTATTTTTGTTTATAAAATATTATATTTATTTATTGACCTTTGGATAGCATCGTCAGTTAATTAAATTTACAAAATTTTAATATGGATAACACAAAAAAACCAATACTTTAATTATATATTATTTTTGTTATTATGGCTTTTTGTAATTGTGTTATGACAAATAGGTTTTGGAATTTAAATTAAGAAAAATTTTTTTCAAAATTTTGTTTTGGTTTTTTTGTGTTATTCATATTAAAATTTTGTAAATTTAAGTTACTGCCGATGCAAACTAAAGGTTAGCGAATAATCGATAGAAATAAATAAATATAATATTTTATAAATAAAAAGTCCTTTAGCTTAAACATCTAAAAATAATTATTATGTTCTAAAATATTTACAAAAATTTATTAGATATATTTAATATTTTATTTTGTATGTGCTAAAATAATTACAAAAAATCATTGGATGTACATATCTAATGGAATACTTTTCAAAAACTAACTATAGTAATTTTGGTCTTACATATATTTTACCATTATTATTTGCATATAAGTTTATTGGAGGACTAGAAAATACTTTTATATCTTTTATATATAAACATTAAATCTCATATTTACATATTTTGAATATAGCTTTCCAGAAGGATTTCTTTTACCACACCGTGTTATAAAGTAGTATTCCTAAAAAAATGTAAAAATAGAAACATTAACAATAAATCTGTCAGATAGCCGAATATAGCACTTTTACTTGTTTATTTATTAGTTTGATTGGAAAATACTTACATGATATTTTCTTTCGTTGGGAAAAACTTTACATATCTCATCAACAATATTTGTAAAATCCTTTGGTGATAGTGACCTATTGCAAAAAAGAGAGTCCTCAACGATTATATTAATAAGTTCCGTTCTGTTCACTTTGGTAAGAGCATTTGCCTTTTCGTAAAAATTTAAAATGGCTTTGCCCTTTGACGTCTCCATCAATAAAGTTTTTAAATCCTATAATTAAAGCCAGAAATTATTTCATTTGTTTATTATTCAAAGATAAAAACTTACTTTTACTACAGCTGCACCCGAGTTGTTCGATGATGATTGTGTTTGCGAATGACACAACCAATCTTGCACTTTTGACGGAGCTGATAAAGTTTCATCATCTTCAGAATTGTCTTCCATTTTTTACAATATTCTTTTTTTAACTTTTTTTAAAACACACTGCACCGAGCTATTATTATTTTTGTAACTTGTTATATTTTTTAAAATACACTGCACTGAGCTATAATATTTGTTTAACTTTTTATACTTTTTCACTTTTTACAGTTTTTTAAACACACTGCACCGAGCTATTAATATTTTTTTTACTTTTTTAAATTTTTAACACACTGCATTGAGCTATATTTTATTAATGACGCTTAATAAAAAATGGTGTCAACTTTTAAAATTAAAATGGTTTATTTTATTTTCAATAACAAACCTGTTTTAATTTTAATACGTTTTTCAAATTGTTAAACTGTTTAAAACAAAAACGAAAAATTTTAAATTTTAAAATGTTTTTTCTGCTTCTTATAGTAAAAACAAAAGTGTTGCTTTTTAATATAAAAGAAAACCTTTTTGTTCTTAAAAGTTTTAGTAAGCCCTAAAAATAAAATAGGCTACTTATTTTTTTGATAGGGGCAGGGGAATTGGTACCCCCCATAGGATGCCAATGTTAATTATCGCACGATTTTCCTGAAATTTTTACAGTAACATCACGTGAGCCCTAAAAATAAAATAAGCTACTTATTTTTTTGATAGGGGCAGGGGAATTGGTACCCCCCATAGGATGCCAATATTAATTATCGCACGATTTTCCTGAAATTTTTACAGTAACATCACGTGAGCCCTTAAAATAAAAAAGGCTACTTATTTTTTCGATAGGGTCAGGGGAATTGGTACCCCCCATAGGATGCCAATATTAATTATCGCACGATTTTCCTGAAATTTTTACAGTAACATCACGTGAGCCCTAAAAATAAAATAGGCTACTTATTTTTTCGATAGGGGCAGGGGAATTGGTACCCCCCATAGGATGCCAATATTAATTATCGCACGATTTTCCTGAAATTTTTACAGTAACATCACGTGAGCCCTAAAAATAAAATAGGCTACTTATTTTTTCGATAGGGGCATTGGAATTGGTACCCCCCATAGGATGCCAATATTAATTATTGCATATCTTAAGAGCCGCTGCACGCATTTTCCTGAACTTTTTGTAGTAGGATCTTCTGAGCCCCGGAATTGAAATAAAATAGCAGCGGGGGTATAGGAATACCCCATAGGACGCCAATGTTTAACATCGCATATCTTAAGAACTGTAATAGTGAGAATGTTCAAACTTTCTAAAAGTCACTCTTATGGTATACTACACTTTTGAAAATAAAAATAAAGCGGGTAGGCGCAGGGGGGGAAATACCTCCCATAGGATGCATACATTAAATATCGCTCAACTGAAGAACTATTAAAGGGAGAGTCTTCAAACGTGGTTAAAGCTACTATTATAGTAAACTATAAATTTCAATATAAAAATGTGCGGGGTCAGTGTAGCGAAGCGCACCGGGTTAAGCTAGTAATATATAAAGAAAAGCACTGAACTTATTTAACAAGTTCTTTCACCCATATGTTTGTTTACATATTTAGTTTCATTATTTAACCAAAAACGCTGAATCGTCTCTAATAAGTTCTTTCACCTTTATGTTTGTTTACCTGAACAAGCATAAATGATTAATTAATGATCATTAAAAAGGCAAATTAATAAACTGCAAGGCACACTTATTTTCTTTTATTTATTTTTACTTTAATTTTAATTGTTAATTTGCTTAGTAATTAAATTTTAGTTGTTACTATTTGTATATATAAGACGTTAATATTTAATAAAATTATTGTTACATTTTGGTAATCAATCACTTAACACTGCGTGGTGTATTCAATTATTCAAGATTAGAAAACAATCAGTTTATGTGCTGCTTTGTTTATATTTTCACAACAACATTATTCAAATTACGATAGTCGGTTACAAGTGCCGCTCTATCCATTCAACAATCCTTATTGTGAATCGCAATAAGGAAACTCGCAAAACAAACATAAATTTTGGTGACCCCGACGTGATCCTGTTCCAGGTGCAGGATCATTATTTGCAAATACAAATACAAGTGCATATATATTCAACCCTTCATTCGTAGTACATAGTCTACCATGGCAAATCTACAAGAACTAATCAGCTTACAAGAACAAAAGGCAATAGAGCTTGAGAAGGCTATTGCCAACGTAAAAAAGGCTCCACTAGACCGGAGAAGCCTAGACTTCTACCAAAAAAGGTCCGAAGAACTATCCAATCTATGGTTAGAATTTGAAAGAGTGGAGAATGTGATCCGTAAAGATCAAAAACTCGGCTACAATGACCCATACATTGTCAACAATCTTCACCAACTGCTCGGAGCAAAGTACCGGGAAGCATTGGATAACATCGATTCTCAAATCAAGAGAATAAAGGAAGCAACCATGCAGCCACCAGAAGTAAGTGAAGCATCAGAACCTTTACCTTCAATGCAACAGTCCGAAGAAGGTGCCACGGTGCATCACAGCGGGCTTGTGAAACTTATGCGCAGACAATCTGCCATGATGTCATCTTTAGAAAGGATGTTAGAGGACGAATCCGCTCATACAGATGCTATAGCCGCCACAAGGTTATGGCAACCAATTGAAGACATACATTTCCAGATGTCGGAATTGTCTGAGAACCTTACAATACAAGGCTATGACATAACAAGGTATATCCAGCTGGAAGGGAGGGTCAGAAAGTTGGCGAAGGCAACAGACAATATGCTAGCCACACCCACCAACATTTCCCTACCGAAAGTAATCATACCAAAATTTGCGGGTGATTACGAAAAATGGCCAACATTCTCAGATCTGTTTCAAAAGGTTGTACACGAGCAACCTATCTCAGCAGTACAAAAAATGTGGTATTTAAAAACCCATTTAACGGGAGAAGCCGAACGCCTCATCCGACATTTAGCTCTTACCGAATACAACTACACGACAGCTTGGAACACATTGAAAGAGCGATTCAACACTGGTGCTTACTTCAACAATAATTGAGCAAATTTTGGGCCATCAATGTATCACATCTGAAGCGAATTCGATCAAAGGCCTCCATGACGTCATCCAAGAAAGTCTGGCTGCTCTCACCAACTTAAATGTAAAAGTGCAGGATTGGGATCCCCTCTTACTACAAATACTAATAAAAAAACTTGATCGAAATACTCACATCCTTTATGAATCATCAATAACAGCTCCAAGAGAAGTACAAACAATTGACCATTTTTTAAGGTTTTTGGAACAACGGTTCCAAGCATTGGAGTCGTTAGGCCAAAAGGAGAGGTCCAAAAAAGCTGAAAATCAAAATTCACCAAAGATAACAACAACTGCATCACTAATATCAACTGCCTGCAAAGGATGTGACGCCAAGGATCATGCGATATACTATTGCAAAAATTTCATTCAAATGACACCAAAGGAGCGGTACCAATGGGTGCAAGATAATAAATTATGCATAAACTGTCTAAAACCCGGGCATAAGGCTGAAACTTGCATTTCGCGTACATGCAAGCATTGCACAAAAAAAACACAATTCTCTGTTGCACTTTGACTCCAAACCGAAGCCCCAAATCCAAAAGAAAGGTATAACTCAGGCGTCATCAGCTTCAGCACCAGCCATTGCTACAAATAATGCACAACCAGCATCATCCTCTACCAATTCCGTAGTAGCAACCACAAACCAAGGAGTAGGAAATAATCAAACACATCAAAACTACGTTCTCCTTGCAACAGCAAAAGTCAGAATCGTAGCAAACAATGGCCAAGCATGTGAAGGACGAGCGGTTTTAGATGCCGGCTCACAAGTGAGTTTAATCTCGCAGCGACTTATTAATAAACTGTCGCTATCAACAAAAAAAAACAAAACTAGTCATTGAAGGAATAGGCCAGCACACAGGGACATCCAGCTCAAGAGTAAATGTGGACCTCCAGTCTTGTGCAGAAAGGTTTTCAACAAGACTTGAAGCATTTGTTTTACCGGAAATCATCTCACCACAACCATCTAGGTATATCGACGTATCAACCTGGAACATTCCAAACGACGCACAATTGGCAGATCCCTTCTTCTACAGACCAGGAAAAATTGATATTCTCATTGGAGCAGAATACTATCACCATTTCTTAAAACCGGAACAAATAACATTAGGAAACCGCTTACCATTGCTCCAAAATACAGTATTAGGATGGATCGCAATCGGGAAAACAGAAATACAAAGTGAAAAAGCAGTCACATGTGCTATATACGGTGCTGAGGAAGAAAATGTTTCCAATCTATTGGAAAAGTTCTGGAAACTCGAAGAGATAGACAACCACACCGAATGCGTAACTCCAAAGGAAAGGCTCTGCGAAACACACTTTGATAACAATGTCACAAGAAATCCAGATGGACGATTCGTAGTAAGGCTTCCATTCGCTGACAATCCATCAGTATTGGGTAACTCACAAGCTCAAGCTGAGAAACGTTTTCAATCGATTGAAAGAAAACTGAAATTAAATCCCAACCTTCACGCTGAATACCGGAAATTTATGGAAGAATATGAGGCATTAGGTCATATGAAGAAAATCAGAAAACAGGATGTTCCAGCCTCAAACTACTTTATACCACATCACTGTGTGCTGAAGCCCGACAGCAGTACAACAAAGCTACGGGTTGTCTTCGACGCGTCGGCAAAAACATCAACCGGTATTTCACTTAATGACATATTACATAAGGGACCTGTCGTACAGAGTGATCTGTTTTCAATTTTATTGCGTTTTCGCCTTCATAAGTTCGTGTTCACAGCTGACATTGAAAAAATGTATAGGCAAATTCTTATACACAATGAGGATTCTGCATATCAACTAATTGTCTGGAGAACCAACGAATCTGAAGATTACAGTTACTACAAACTCAACACTGTAACTTACGGGACAACATCCGCTCCTTATTTGGCAACAAAATGTCTTCAATATCTGAGCACAAGAAATAAAAGTAAATACCCCCTTGGAGCTGCCGTCGTACATGATGACTTCTATGTTGATGATTGTTTAAGCGGTGCAAATGACATCACCACTGCTCAACACATGCAAAAACAGACTGCAGCACTCTTGATGAATGCAGGATTCAAATTACGAAAATGGACTGCTAACTGTAAACATTTATTATCGGAGATACCCTTGGAAGATCAAGAAATAAACTTAGATCTAGATCAGTCATCAAAACAAATCATAAAAACCTTAGGTTTATTCTGGCTACGCAAATCAGATGAATTGTGTGGGCGAGCACATATTTCGACGCACTCTAAAATCACAAAACGCACTGTTTCATCAGACTTAGCGCGCATTTTTGATCCACTTGGACTGTTTGGACCAGTCACTGTACAGGCAAAATTATTCATGCAACAACTCTGGGAGTTGAAGGTAGACTGGGACGAAGAACTTCCACCAAATTTAAGACGTCAATGGACTCAATTTCGCGACGATTTGCAGGAACTCAACAATTTAAAAACACGCAGGCATGTATTCCGTGGTCAAGTACCTAATCAAGTGCAGTTACACACCTTTGTTGATGCTTCAGAGAAAGCCTTCGGTGCAGCAGTATATATCAGATCCATCAATGAGGATAAAACGATATCTGTCCAGCTTTTATGTGCCAAATCCAGAGTTGCTCCAATGAAAAAACTTACGATTCCTCGACTGGAATTATGTGCAGCACTTTTGGGGGCGGAACTCACAAATCGAGTCCAAACGGACATAAAACTCGCAAACATACAAAAGTTTCTATGGTCCGACTCCACAATAGTACTGTCATGGATCCAGTCACCATCATCAACTCTACATTCCTTTGTGTCAAATAGAATCAGCACAATTCAACAATTGACGAACGCAGAACAATGGCATCATGTGTCGTCCAATAACAACCCCGCCGATGTCCTGTCTAGAGGTATCAGTCCTAAAAAGCTCAGAACTAATTCCGCATGGTTTTACGGTCCCATATTCCTATATGAAAGACAAGACTTTTGGGTTCAACCAATAGCTAAAATCGCTGAAATACCTAACGACATTGAAAGGAAAACAAAGAGAATCGTGGCAATAAGTCATCAGCCTAATGATTTAGAGACAATCATTTATCGCATTAATCATAAAAACTCATTCACATTACTCCAAAATGCTGTAGCGTATCTACGACGTCCTTTCATCCGCCCAAAACCACAACATCTGGCATTGTCACCCTTGGAAATCCAAAATTCGTTACTGTTGATTGTTCGGACAATTCAAGTATCCGAATTCAAGCAAGAAATAAATGACATAAGAAACCACAGAGCTGTAGCATCGTCAAGCAAATTAAGCACATTGGCACCGTTCATCGATACTGATGGCATTATCAGAGTCGGAGGCCGTTTGGAACATTCAACATTACCATATGACTCAAAACATCCTATGGTATTACCGTATAATGATCCCATTGTCAAATTGCTATTTAAACAAAAGCATGAAGAAAATAAACATTGTGGAACGCAATCACTATTATCAGCAATAAGACAACGTTTTTGGCCTATCAAAGGTAAAATTATGGCACGCAACACAGTCCATAACTGTATTCAATGTTCAAAGGCCAAACCTAAATTAATGGGTCATATCATGGGAAATCTTCCTTCTGCTCGAGTAATGATGACAAGGCCATTCTTGAATACTGGAGTTGATTATTGCGGCCCAATTTGGGTTCATTACAAAATTCGTGGGAAGAAACCAACAAAGGCCTACGTGGCAGTTTTTTGCTGTTTCTCAACAAAAGCAGTTCATCTTGAATTGGTGACTGATCTAACAACCAACGCATTTTTAGGAGCACTCAACCGATTTACTGGCAGACGAGGTCGTTGCCAGACAATTTATTGTGACAACGCAACAAATTTTGTGGGCGCAAAGAATCAGTTTGAAGAACTTAATGACAGCATATTTTCAAAAGACGCACAAGAAAAAATCATTCGAAATAGCAGCAATAAAGGAATTCACTTCCAATTCATCCCTCCTAGAGCACCACATTTTGGCGGGTTGTGGGAGGCAGCGGTAAAATCGGCTAAATATTTACTAGTGAGAAGCATGTCTACAGTATCACTAACGTATGAGGAGCTAGAAACTGTCATCGTGGAAATAGAGGCAATATTAAACTCTCGACCACTGACATCTATGTCAACAGACCCCAATGATTTAACAGCCATTACTCCAGGGCATTTTCTCATTGGAGAACCACTCACTGCTACTCCAGACCCACATCATCGTAATGATGCAAAAAATATAGTACAACGTTGGGAATTAGTGTCAAAAATAAAACATGACTTTTGGACAAGATGGTCGAATGAATACCTAAATGAGCTTCAATATCGACATAAATGGAAAACCGAATCTGAAAACCTTAAGGAACACGATATGGTCATTGTTAAAGACGATAACCTACCCACTATGAATTGGCCGATTGGAAGAGTTCACAAGGTTTACAGAGGTAATGATGGACGAATTCGAGTTGCAGACGTAAAAACATCTAAGGGAATTTGTAAGCGCCCCGTTCATTTGCTAGCTCCATTGCCCACAGCAGGATCAATCAACTGTAGTGAACACAAACAGGAAACAACAACTTGCACAAATGTTACAGACTCAGAACCACGCAAAAAAGTTATAGTGCCAAACAAACGTCAGAAAATGTCATCAGCATCATCACTTCTATCAATAGCAACAATATTACTGGTTTTATTTCCTTTAATTTTGGCAACACCAATAACCCTTCAACAGTTTCCAAACAAACCGGGAATTTATTTCGAAGGAATTGGTACGGTGAATCGTGTGGTTGGAGAATGGAAAATCATTACGTTTTTTAACTTATCACCAATTCAAACCGAATTACAAATCTTTCAAAATGGAACAACACTTCTCGAAAAACTCTGCCCACTTCTTCAACAATCAAATATGTGCACAGAACTGGTCAAGCATTTTACAAATATTAACTTTGAACTACAAGAGACAAAGTTAATAAAAAGATGAAGAACTAGAGGAGCATTTGATGTAATTGGAAATATTGCAAATAAATTATTCGGTGTTCTAGATAGTGATTACGCTAACGACGTCTCAAAGGTAATTAAGCAACTCAACAACAACGATATTGCTTTGTCAGAACTGATTCAAAATCAAACGTCAATCATTGATACTACTATCAACATCCTCAAGAAAGAAACACAAACAATAGTAATAAAATTCAACGAGCTTCAAGCTGAAGCTAATATGATATCAAAGGAAATTACGAATGTTGAAAAACAAATCAATTTACTAGAAACCTACACATCGCTGTCAACCCAGCTAGCCTTGCTATCATCAGACTTAGAAAGGTTAGAAGCCGACATATTTGATACATTAACTGGTGCAAGGCATGGCCAAATCAGCCCTTTACTGATTTCCCCACTACAATTGCAGCAAGAAATAACAAAAATTAAAGAACATTTACCTAACACCCTACGCTTGCCATTTAACCAAAATGACGTCATTCATATGTATAAGTTTATGAACTTACAAACTGGAATCTCACCAGAGCATATTATGTTCATCATACGCATTCCGTTAACTAACAACGAAGCATTTAATCTATTCAACATCATACCGATTCCAGCCGTGATCAACGACACTATGCTTATCATTCAGCCTGAAACAAATCTTCTTGCGGTGACACCACATCATGATCAATATTTCGCACTATCAAAGGAAGATTTGAAGGAGTGCAAAGCTATCAAAGAAACTGCAAACCAACTGCTGTGTACAAATAAACAAACAAATTATCACCAAGGTGCTCAAGAATATTTATGTGAAATTAGCTTGCTTAAGAACTTAACCAATACAAAATGCATGTGGCAAGAAACTAAATCTAATTCAATATGGAGTCCTTTACAACATACAAATCAGTGGATTTTCGGAACAAAGCATGCAACTAAAATCAGTGCTTTGTGCAATGGGACAGCCCAACTTCTTGAATTACAAGGCTCAAGTCTTCTCACTTTACAGAATGATTGCACCCTTAAACACAACACTGCCACGATTCAAGCGCATCAAGTATATACCACAAGCATGTATACGTCACATGTGGCATTTGGAGATCTATACACAATAAATAAGCCAATCATGCAACCCATGTTCAACGGAACACCGCTAGACTTCAACAACGAATTGACACAGCTGAAGCAACTACAAAAGGCCATTAACGAAGACAAATTGGTCAAATTGCCGCAACTAGTTGAAGACCAAAATATTCATCACCACATAACAAGTTATGCAGCACTATTGTTAATCGTTAGTACGATTATATGGCTATCATGGAAATTGAAATCAACAAGGCAGAGCAACACACTTGAAAATCCAACAAAGCCTACCCCGACAGCGAGACTATTCATAAACCCTGAAGTACACCTTTAGCTTAACTTTATTACACATTTATTTTATAAATTCAGTCATTTTATAAATTCCCTTTAAACCTAAATTTTATTTTAATTTGTTTACATAACTTGCTCAATTCTCTTTGAATTTAATAAATTCAAGGCCGGCAGAATGTTTAGTTTCATATTTCTTTATTTTAATTTTTTCATCTTCTATCTATCTTCTATCTATATATATAAAAATGAATTATGTATGTTTGTCGCTTTATAGACTCCGAAACTACTGAACCGATTTTCCTGAAATTTTTACAGTAACATCACGTGAGCCCTAAAAATAAAATAGGCTACTTATTTTTTCGATAGGGGCAGGGGAATTGGTACCCCCCATAGGATGCCAATATTAATTATCGAACCGATTTTCCTGAAATTTTTACAGTAACATCACGTGAGCCGTAAAAACAAAATAGGCTACTTATTTTTTCGATAGGGGCAGGGGAATTGGTACCCCCCATAGGATGCCAATATTAATTATCGCATATCTTAAGAGCCGCTGCACGCATTTTGCTGAACTTTTTGTAGTAGGATCTTCTGAGCCCCGGAATTGAAATAAAATAGCAGCGGGGGTATAGGAATACCCCATAGGACGCCAATGTTTAACATCGCATATCTTAAGAACTGTAATAGTGAGAATGTTCAAACTTTCTAAAAGTCACTCTTATGGTATACTACACTTTTGAAAATAAAAATAAAGCGGGTAGGCGCAGGGGGGAAATACCTCCCATAGGATGCATACATTAAATATCGCTCAACTGAAGAACTATTAAAGGGAGAGCCTTCAAACGTGGTTAAAGCTACTATTATGGTAAACTATAAATTTCAATATAAAAATGTGCGGGGTCAGTGTAGCGAAGCGCACCGGGTTAAGCTAGTAATATATAAAGAAAAGCACTGAACTTATTTAACAAGTTCTTTCACCCATATGTTTGTTTACATATTTAGTTTCATTATTTAACCAAAAACGCTGAATCGTCTCTAATAAGTTCTTTCACCTTTATGTTTGTTTACCTGAACAAGCATAAATGATTAATTAATGATCATTAAAAAGGCAAATTAATAAACTGCAAGGCACACTTATTTTCTTTTATTTATTTTTACTTTAATTTTAATTGTTAATTTGCTTAGTAATTAAATTTTAGTTGTTACTATTTGTATATATAAGACGTTAATATTTAATAAAATTATTGTTACATTTTGGTAATCAATCACTTAACACTGCGTGGTGTATTCAATTATTCAAGATTAGAAAACAATCAGTTTATGTGCTGCTTTGTTTAAATTTTCACAACAACATTATTCAAATTACGATAGTCGGTTATAAGTGCCGCTCTATCCATTCAACAATCCTTATTGTGAATCGCAATAAGGAAACTCGCAAAACAAACAGGCCTTTTGACAGTTATTCTTTGGAAAGCCTTCTAAGAGCCATTTATTTGAATGCCTTTCAAAAGCTCTGCCGAAAGAAAGGAAAGTGGAAGGCCTTCCCCGCAATGACAACGTGTGTAAAGAAGATATGAGTATAGAATTGAGCGAGCAGGCCTTGTACATCCAAAAGAAGGGGTACAGAGGCCTTCTATAAGGCCTCCGTACTCCTTCTTATTCCCGCTTGGTAATCTGTTTCTTTGCTTAGTTTTTATCATATTTCGAAAAGAAAAAACTCTTTCCACATTTGCAGACGAATGTGGAATGGATAAAATTCCAGCAACGACTCTAGAAATACCAGGAAACATATGGACATTAAGCTCATTTTGTAAATTAGCTGCTGCCGACCAAAAACTACATATGTTTTCAGTTTTTAACGATTGCAGTTGCTCGACATCAGCTAAAGCTCTAAATTGTTTTAAATGCATTTGAGAGGCTTTTTGTTAATTTTTGACCGTAGCTTAAGCAAGCTTATGCATTTTATTGTTGGGCTTTTATATTTCCTGTATTAACTACATATATTTTCAGATAATTAATCTCATTCTAATAGAATTCCAAACAAAATAACTTGATATATGCCAAAATATCATAATAAATTTTTTTGATAGTAGATCCATAATTACCAATAGGGTCTGTTGTGTGTGTTTGTGTGTAGGCAACTAGGTATCGATTAGTGCATAGTGTTAATGATGTATGTATAACGGTGAGTAAAGTTGAGTAGGCTTGAAATAGGAGTAATTCATTGGGAGAGAAATTATATCTGTTTGTAGATATGAACTTAAATATATATGCAACGATGAGCTTTTTAGAAGAGGTAATGTAGGTTACTCTTTTGGTCAGGTCCTTAAGATACTACTGACATTGTTGTTGGTAAGTTCCAACGGCGACAAATGATTAGGCTGTTGTTAGATAAATGTTCCTTTAGATTTTATTAATTATTATGGAACGTGCATTATGAAATGAAAAAATAGCGAGTAGAAATAAAAGACAAAGACAGTAAGTATAATGTTTGATTCCCGGGAAAGCAGGAAGAAAATCATATTCCCGGGATCCCGGGAGTCCCGCCCAAAATCTTATTTATTTATTTGCTTAACTCTCCAACGAAACTAACATTTAAAGCAAAAACAAATTTTTAAATGTAAGTTAAGCGAGTCACTGTTGCGTTGCGGTCGCGTTGTAAAAGGCAGTAATGTTTCTTACTGGGTGGTATGCTTCAAATAACCAACCCTGGGTGGTCACTGTTCGTCGAATCGACGAAGCTTATTTACACTTTATCATATAATTTATTTATGTATATGAAAATTACGATCTTTTTTCAGCAATGTAAACTGATGACCAAAGCTTGAAAAAAATAAGAAATTTTAAAACACAAAAATTAGTTAAAATTCGTATCAAATTTTGAGAGAGGAGAAAAATTTATTTTTCATGGTTTATTTTATTTTACTTTTGAATAAAATGCTTAACTAAAAAAAATTTTGTCCATTGTCCATTGTCCACCACTAGTGGTGAATGAGGGTATAATACCCCATAAAGTATATATGTTCTGGCTCCTTGAGTAATTCTTAGTCGATTAAGGCATGTCCATCTGTCTCTCCGTCTATCCGTTCACTTTCGAAAAACGCAAAAGAAAAGAACAAATTTGGTCTCAAATTGCTTGCACTTATCCTAGGCAGTTTGGGATTAAAATCCAGCAACATCGGCTTAGTAGGATCAGAACTATGAATCAAAATGTGGAACCACCACCCTGAAAAAATTGATCATTTTGATACAAAAACTAACAGAAGTGGTGGAATAATGCACGGAGTGATATAAAATTTTGCACGAATTTGCTTTATACAACTGCAACTCACACTGTTAAATTTCGTGATGATTGGTCCATAATTGACCATAGGCCCCATATAAACCCTACTCTTGGAAAACAGTTTAGAACGCCTTAAACCGTAATACATAACGCTATCATAATAAAATTTGGTACGTCACAGTTTTATAGGACGAGAATATACACTGTTAAATTTCGTGAAGATCGGTCTAATATATACCCTAGGCCCCATATAAACAGTTTATTGCGCCTAAAACCAAATAAAGCCCACTTTGGGAGAATAATTAAATTCGCCTTAAACCATAATAGATATAGATATTGCGGTAAAAATATCATGCAATATTGTGAAATTCACTGTTAACGCTTAAACTACCCTAGGGGAAAGAGAACTAACACTAAACTTGTCACGTGACAAGTCACTTTATCATGGCGATGTCCTACGAGGGGTTAATTGGCACCTTTTTGAAACTTTGTAACAGGGCACTGAAATACGGTTAAAATAATGCCTGACGCAGATATTGTCACAAATGAACCATGTTAATATGATACATCCCCTTCATATAAAGTAATAGAACTAGAGAGAATCAGCCACTACCCGCACAAAATCCAGTCACATGAATTGTTTTGTCCCAATTACCTTTCCTCTGGACCAACTACACTCTAAGCACATTATCACCAGTTAAGTGATAGGATTGTTTTCACATATCACAATTCGTTCCTTTTAATTATAAAATTTTGTTCACTGGTCACGGGATAAGTGCTTAAAGACCAATTGACACAAATTTCTTGCAGGTTAATTGCTATATTGAAATTTATTCTAATTAATTTTTTTTAATACAAGAAATCAGTCTTCAGAGTTTTGGGATGAATGGTCCATAATTTACCATAGGCCCAATACAAATTACCCTCCTAAAAATCATTTTAGTTCGGCTAAAACTGTTACGAACAATGATATTTTACTCAAGTCAGTTCAAAGTTCTAAAAAGAAACGCATAAAACTTTCTTATTGTCGGCCAATAATTTAATATAAGTCTAAATCGCAACCAATTTTAATGTTGACGTTTGTTTTTGTGAAGCTTAGTTAATAATAACGGGTGGTTAAATTATAAGGGCCGATTTTAAATGTGAACCACACCTTAACGTTAAGCTTTTTTTCGCATTCCATTTGAAATTTCTCAATTTTAGACTAACTCAATTTGAATAATGGAAAGATACACAATCAAGCAACGCGTGATTTTTTCGGTCAATTTAATCGTCTAAATGTGCGTACAATCGGCAAAAACGTGCAAAAATTTAAGCAAACCACTGCAGAAAATATTGCTGCTGTTCGTGGCTGAAGAGCTGTCCACCTCCACTCGTCGTCGCTCGTCGATGATGAACATTATGCACAAAGACTTGCATTTACACGCTTACAAGGTGCAATTGACTCAAGAACTAAAGCCTCTTGACCATTCCAAACGTCTGCAATGGTCAGAATGGTGGCAAGAAATGGCAACAGTGGATGATCAATTTTCGAAGAAAATCATCTTCAGTGATGAGGCATATTTTCACCTCAGTGGATTCGTTAAAAAGCGGAATTGCCGCATTTGGGTGAATGATAATTCAAAAGTGATTGTCGAAAAACCTGTTCACCCACAAAGAGTGACTGTTTGGAGCGGTTTATGGGCTGGCGGCATCATCGGGCCGTATTTTTTCCAAAATGAGGCCTGTCAGGCAGTTACTGTGAATGGTGTTCGCTATCGTGAGATGACAACGAACTTTTTATGGCTCGAATTGGAAGATATGGTTGTGGACGATATATGGTTTCAACAGGACGGTGCCACTTGCCACACAGCTAACGAAACCATGGCTCTTTTGCGCAACAAATTTAATGGCCGTGTTATCTCACTTGGTGGCGATGTCAATTGGCCGCCAAGATCATGTGATTCGCCACCGTTGGACTTCTTTCTTTGGGATTTTTTGAAAGAAAAGGTGTACGTCCATAAGCCAGCAACAATTCAAGAGATAAAGGATGAGATAATTCGGAACATAAACGGCATAGAACCTCATTTATGCCTCAGCGTCATCTAAAATTTGGACCATCGGATGGAGGTGTGCAGCCGAAGTCGCGGCGGCCATTTGGCCGATATTTTATTCCATACAATATTGAACCATACCAATATTATCATAATAAAAAGAAATGACAATAATTTCCTAAATAATTTGTGTTTTATTCAAAATCAACATCGGCCCTTAACCTTTAACCACCCTTTATATATGTATTTATCATATAGAGCCCACTCCTGTCGGTGCAGGGTATCAAAGATTCGGCAGAGCCGAAAATAGCACTCTAAATTGTTTTTAGATCATTTTATTTATTTTTTATACTTGAAGCTTTAGAATTTTTTTTTTTTTTAGCAGTTTAGAGAAAACAATTTTTTATACATTTAGACTACTAAATTGTTATCTAAATACAAAGTTAAATTTCCTTGTGTTTTTGTATCGTAACATCAGAGAGCAAATAATATTTACAATCAATATGATAAGGACACTTCTAATATTCCCTGAATGTTCTATTTTTTTAATACGACAGGAAAGATGTTTCTTAACATCTTTTTATAAGAAATTATTCTAGGTACAACTATTTTAAGTCAAAATTTATTATAATTTATAAAAAAAAATTAAGTAAATTCAATAGAACTTTTCGTCCAAATTTTTTAAATAAATGATGTTAAAAAAATAGCCAAAAACATTTTTTAAAAACGCTGAAAAAAATTCCACGTGCTAAATGAAAATTTTGCAGCTAAATAAAAACCATAATTGCTAAATTTAGCTGCAAAAATGCCAAAATGGCCACATTGATCACAACATTATTTTGCTTTGGCTGATCCATTATTGTCCATGGGTCTTAATTAGGGTACAATCTCGAAATATGTCTCTAAATTCTCCCGATTTCGAACACATACAAATTTTTAACGCATCCGTAAAGACAGAAACCGTATTGTTTCAGGAGGTTTAGAGGTTGTCTTTGTACTTAAAAGGCCGCAGTTTTAGTTTTGTGATTTGTTTTATTTTAACTGAATTGTCCCCAACACAAGTTTAATAAATAATAATCCAATAACTATACGCATTAAAAGGTTTCCCATCAAAAAAAACCGCACAAAAAAAAAATTAAATTTGTTTATTATAATTTTATATAAAATAATTCTTTAAAGAACCCATGTATAGTATATAAGATGATCCCTTTATTCAGTAAGATTTAACAGCGAGATATGATGAGAATAATAAAAAATGATCATGATGAAATTTGATCTCCGACCATGATAGTGATGTGCTGAGAGTTGTTGCCTGTGTGCTACTCAACGAATCTACAGTGCAGCACGTCTCTGATTAATAATCGAGCATTTGAGTTGTGATAAATACGAGTACAAGCGGTAAAAGGAAATAAACAAGAAAATAATTGTAAGGAGATGTAGAAAAAGAAGTGCCCTTCTTTTTGTTTAATTCTCAGGGACTCATTTGCGATAAAACAAACTGTTTAGAATAAATAATTGTGCAAAAGGAGACAACTGTTTTAGGAGGATGTTTATTATGAAAAATACAACACCGACACACGTATACACATTAACAGTATGTATTTGTTGTTTCCAATACCTCTAATGTATGCGAATTAAATTTAATTGTTTGTTGAGATAAATTATCTCGTCATATCAATGCCACCACAATAGGGATTGAAAAAATATTTTAACATGAAACAAATATTAAAAGTTGCCAGATTGGAAATAATCTTTCGTAACACAAATAAAATAGAAAATTAGAGTTTTTAATTAATACATCCCAGCGCTACCTATAAAAACATTACTACATCAAACTTATAAAAAGTACTTTCTATTTTAAGTTGAAATGTCCGCGAGGCCATCTACCAAAAAATTAATTTCTTTATTAAATTTTTTGGCAATTTAAATTGTTAAACTCAATACAACATGAAGAATTGAACGGGGAAGGTAAATTTTTGGAATGGTGGCAACAATTGCAGACAGGAACCAAGTTGGATTTAAGAAAAATCTCTAGAACTCCCATCTTATCAAATGAAATGCAATACTTTATTTTTATTCTTTAACAAATTTTGTATGCATGTTGAAGGATACCGCTCTGTGGATGGCGTAGCACAATTGTGGCTACAACAATTCCTGACATAATAGAATATAAATTAAACGATGAAAAGAAAAGACAAAAGGTAATAAATAATAAAGAAGGATGGGATTTTTAGCGAGAATTGTAGGCGGAGGTGCTGTATTACATGTCAGCAACTTTTTTAATTGTTCAATTGTCTTCTTAACAGCCAACAAAACGCCTGCTTTTTTCATTTTAAACTTCAAATAGATCTAATTGTTCTTGTGAAATGTGCTGATATTCATACATACAATGAAAGAAATGTACCACTAATAATAAAATTTGTATAAATAACGGTTAAACATTTTGTAAAAAGCAAAAGCAGGCTTCTAGTAAATACATTCTAGAGATTTAAGTAGAAATTATTCATCAACAGATGTTACTCCCATAGAAAAAAGGCTGCACAATAAAATTTGCATCAGACTGACTGACTCAGTGACCAGATACATATTAAAGTTAAAAATAAGTTGGTTTTATAAACAAATAATCTAGCAATTTTTATCCAACAGAAGATACAAAAATTCGTTACAAACAATCAGCCAAAATAAAGTTTATTTTACATTTTACGAACAAATGCTCGTTTTTCAGTAATAAAAATAGTGTTTAAAAATCTTATGTACTCTAATTGATGCTCAATGTTGTTAAGCATTCGTTGTTTTATATCTAAATCAAGGTTGGCAACCAATACCGTTATTAATTCCGTTTGAAATAGAATCCGGGCATAGATACCGATATCGAAATTCGTTCCGGTTGCCAAAAAAAAACATCTTTTCCGGCGGCATGAAATAACTCCCCAGGAAATAAGTCCCCAAAAAAATTATGAAATAAATCCCCAATTTTTAGGGACTTATTTCATATGAAATAAATCCCCAATTCTTAAAATGAAATAAATCCCTAATGAAATGAAATAACTCCCAAAATCAAAATGAAATAAGTCCCCAATATTTAGGGACTTATTTCATATGAAATAGTTCCCCAATTCCAGAAATGAAATAAGACCCCAATATAATACATATTGTTCAGTTTTGGTTGGGCGCAAAGACTTTTTCCTCTATGGTATAACAAACACCGGCTTCGCTAACTAAAGCTTTTCTGCATAGCCGGCCTTCGGCCGGGCTCAAGGATTTTCTCCTCTATAGTATTCCAAACACCGGCTTCGCTAACTAAAGCTTTTATGCGTAGCCGGCCTTCGGCCGGGCGCAAGGATTTTCTCCTCTATAGTATTCCAAACACCGGCTTCGCTTACTAAAGCTTTTCTGCATAGCCGGCCTTCGACCGGTCGCAAGGATTTTCTCCTCTATAGTATTCCAAACACCGGCTTCGCTAACTAAAGCTTTTCTGCATAGCCGGCCTTCGGCCGGGCGCAAGGATTTTTCCCCTATATTGTATTCCAAACACCGGCTTCGCTAACTAAAGCTTTTCTGCTAACCCGGTCTTCGGTCGGGCACAAGGCATTAGTTAGCGAAGCCGGTGTTTGTTATACTATAGAGGAAAAAGTTCTTGCGCCCGGCCAAAGGCCGACTAAACAGAAAAGCTTTAGTAAGCGAAGCCGATGTTTGAAATACCATAGAGGATAAAATCATTGCGCCCGGCCGAAGGCCGGCTATGCAGAAAAGCTTAAATTAGCGATTCGGGATTTTCGAATTCGAAATTATAAAGTTCGGGACTTAGAGATTCCGAGTTCTGAAATTCAGAACTTAAAAATAATCCCAATTTTTTTAGGATTCTGAAATTATGGTTTTTGATACTTAGTCCCTTTTTTATGTTTGGTAAACGTATGCAGTGAATATAACAAAACACAATTTGTCATCATTATGACTTTTAAAATATGTAATTTAAAAATTAAATAAGTCCCCAAAATAGTTTTAGGGACTTATTTCATTTCAGATTTTTGGGGAGTTATTTCATATGAAATAACTCCCTAAAATAAATAATGAAATAACACCCCAAAAAAAAGAAAAAACCCCCCAAAAATCGTTTTTGTTGTTCTCTGTACAAATTTTTGGGGGGTTATTTCATATTTTTTTTGGGGCGTTATATATTGGGGGGTTATTTCATGCCGCCATCTTTTCCATTGGCACAAGTGCTGAAAATTTACAATTTTGTTTCTACTCTGCAAAATTTATATTTCAACGGCCATATTCACAAATACTTATGACAGACTTTTAAAATGACATTTTGATAAATGCTTGCAGTTTATGATATTATTTTTGTGAAATATTTTTAAAAATAGAATGTGAAAATTATATCCTTTTATAAGATAAATTATTTAGTTTTATTATCTTCGACCTTTTAATAAGTTTGATATAATAAATATTCAAGCGCAAGGTCAATTATATAAAAAATTATTTATTTTTTATCCAATATTTCGCTTTCTCAATGGATAGCTTGTGAATACAATCAAAAGTTGAGCACCGATTGCAATGAAATAAAGCTCATTTCATTCGAAATATGTTGAACTAAATGCTTTTAGACCCAAACTGTGATTTTTGTTGAACATTTATTTTTTATGAATTTTTAAAAACAAAAAAAATTTTTTTTTCTTAAATTTTTATTTGTTTTTTTTAAAAACTTCAACTATATCTCTGAAATTACTGGCCAAATTTAAAACAATGTTAGTAAGTCTTAAAGATAATATTGTTAGCGAATTTCGGTTTTTTTTTCTTAAGGGAATATGATGCACCATTTTCATGTTATTTCAATATATGTGCTGAAAGTACCTTAATTTTGGACATAACGGTATATCTCTAAAACTGGAGCTGATAGAGAAAAATTAAGGTTAGATTTGGAATCAGCGACCTCAAATTAGTAAAAAAAATTACACAAAGTTCCCGGCCGCACAAAAAAATTTAATTTTGTTCCGCAGTGTTATCTGAGCTTTTATATTTGATAAATTTGCTTTTTTATGAAACTGCATCACCATCGTTAAATCCTTCCATCACATTCTTGATATGCTCAAAATTTTCAGCATAATAAATAACTGCTTTCAACCACGTTCCCCACCTGTTTGTTATAGGCTATGGAGGAACAAATAAATCGGGATACTTCTTTTAATATGCGGCAAATCTCGAGGGGATTCGCAAAATATTTTTTTCCCATAAGAAATCAATAAATCAATATCATCGCAGTTGCATCTTATCTCCTCTGCAACACGTTGTATCGCAGGATAAAACAAACAAAATATTTTTTGTTTTTCAAAATATGCAACAAAAATATGCAATATCAGCAATATATGCAAAAATATGCATTTAAAGCAAAATATTCAAAAATATGCATTTAAAGCAAAATATTCAAAAATATGCATAAACAAATCGATGCCATTTTACTTCAAATTTCATGATTCGCAAAGATATTTAGTTCATGTTGATCTCAGACTGACAACAACAAATATGCATTTGCATAAAAATCCGGGCCTTGTTTATAAGGATTTTTTAGTAGATTTAATTTTTTTATGATTTATTTAAATTTTTTAAGCGTAAAATTTTACTTTGAATGGGATTTACTTAAAAAATTTTAAGTCGTCGTCCAAAACCTTTTGAAAAACTGCTATCGCCATCGCTTTAAGCGTAAAATTTCACCTTGAAAAAAAAATTATATCAGATGACTTTTTTTACATACTAAAAAAAGCCTAAAATATACAAGTTGTGAAAAAGTCAAAAAAAATTTAATTAGGGGCCTCGAAAATGATTTTTCCCCCCTCATGCCAGAAGCTATCGAAAAATCGATGGCACAATATCGACAAATGTTTGTGCTTACAAATCGACCCACCCTGAACATGAAAATACAAGATATTCTGGTATTGTATATAATCATTCCTAAGTATGTATATGTACATATATATAGTTTCAATGTTCAATTGGCAAATATTTGAGAAAATGTTTATTAATATGACTTTAATGAATATGATCTGGGGAAAATGCAGAAAATTTTTTTGAATTCGTAATAAAAATATTGCAATATAAAAAAAAGGAAAAATTACTTTGATAATTGCGAAAATGTAAAACATGCCTCACCTAAGACGTTGATAGGCCTTCTACGTATTTATTAACATTCTCGTTGGGTTTGGTTAAATAAATCGTAAAAAATAAAATATTGATTTTATTTAACTAAATTTTTTAGTTTGAAATATAAAATTGAATCATTTATTTCGAAAAGGGCTCATGCATCAAAATAAAAAGTATTAATTAGACATAAAAAACTGAATATCTCTTAAACCATTTGACTTTTTGAAGCAGAGTTTTGTAAGCCTCTGTTAATGTTATAAAAGTAAAAACAAAAAATTATTTTAAATAATATTTGAAGGAGAAAATGATCATTACAATTTCCGGAGATGAGCCCTTTTCGAAAATTTTTTTTCAATTTTCGTGGTCTTAGTAGAAAATGATATCGTTGAAACACATACATATGCAATACTTACCTCTCACTATAAAAATTTTGTAATGCAAAGTACTTCTCCATTGCTAACGAAAACACACATTATAAATATTCTAAATAAATGTGGAGGTAAGCCCTTTTCGAAATTACTTTTAAAGAACCACCGCTATGGAAGGAGTATATAGCCTAATATTCTCACAGTATATCGGTCTATATGAATACTTGCAAAAGCAGCAAAAACTCAATTCCCAAAAATGTTTACCTGAGCCCTTTTCGAAATAAATGATTCAATTAGAGTAATGAAAATAAACTATTCAAATCATTTATAAGCCAAAACTTATGTGATTGAAATACAATTACATATATAAATCAACTACTCCAAAATGTTGTGCCGGAAGTAGCACTATAAATCTCAATGTTACTGTAAAACAATAATATCACTGTGCTAGAAGTTGACACTTTTTTTGAAACAAGCTGGGTAGGAATATTAGAAATAAAGTGGGGTTGGCTATACATTTGATCGACCTAGGGGCATCCTTGGCACTGCAGCGGCCAGATTTAAGAATTTTATTAAACCGGCATATTTGTATGGTTGGAATTCTTAAATTTGGCCCCTGCAGTGCCAAGGATGCCCCTAGGTCGATCAAATGTATAACCAACCCCACTTTATTTCTCATCGCCATCATTTATTTCAAACATTCCTACCCGCCATATCCATTTATTAAGGGTGAGACATACTTTCCCTTAATCACTACTTCTTAGGGGGGCCCCCATACAAATATTGCGTTTTATGAAATGCTTGAATTAATTAAAATGTTTTGTCTTTTGTGAATAAAATCAAAAATTGTTAACAGATTTTAATCATTTATGGCTTGTTTTGCTTACCTTTTATATATTTTTTTTATATGTCTGGAAGAGATTAGTAGCGTAGCTGCACCTTCCCATTTTTTATGAATTTTTAAAAAACAAAAATTTCAAAATATTATTAAAACATTATTTAATAATGTTTCTAAAAAGACTGCGCAAAAAAGTTTAACCTTTTTTTAAGAATTTTATTGCGGAATTTCGGGATTTTGAGTTTGTTCAATAAACTAAACCGTTTTTGAGTTACGCGAACATATGATTTGCAACATCCTCCATTATCGAAATAACGGTATTTTTCGAAAGCTAGAGCTAACCTAAAAAACGATTAGCACCACTGGATTCAGCGTGTCCGAGTTGTCTGTTTTTTCAACTATCACATTGTATTTATTAAAACAAAACGTTATAGTTTTGAGTTTTATTGTAATTTGATTATAATTTTTTTTCTTATGTATGATTGTGTTAAAGTCTCAATTAAACTTAACTTAACTTATATAAATCAAGTAAGTATTATTAAAACAAGTATAACATACCAAATTAAAATACCCAAACAAATACTAATACCGAAATAACAAATACTTTAATACCGATCTCGAAATTCGTTTCGGTTGTCAACCTTAGATCAACCGACACGTCGGTCTACAAATAACAAATTTATATAAAGAATAACATTTTGGTCGCAAGAAACTACTTGAAATATATAAAAGAATTTAGGGCTTTAGGTTGTCTTAAATTATATATAAAACCTAACATTATAATTTCACCTTCTTTCCGAGAAATATGGGAACTTGTAGGGATCAACATAAAAATAATCACAAACATAATAAAGCTGTACTCGATCTAATGTAACGCTTTCATGTTGATGGATTGCTTTTGAAACGATGTCCATCTGTCTGGCTGGCTGGTTTTCTGTCCATGTCACCTTGTGCGCAAAGAACAGGTGGTAATTTTGAAAATAATTTGATGAAATTTGGCACAAACGTTTCAATTATCATAGGCACGAACTTATTTTCAAGGATCCATTTTCCGGAATAGTCTTCTATAGTTTTTTGACATTAAGATTAAATTTAGTCCAAGAATATCTTATTGAAACATAAATTTTCTTATAAATTTGTTTTTAAATCGGTCCATATTAGGGATGCCAATCGGGACTGATTTTTGAATTGTTTTGAATTGGATTGTGAATAATTTTTATCTTTTGCTTAATAATATAACAATTATTTCTTGATTTCTATATTTTGCATAAAAATTATCATTTTTATTTTGGTATAATGTCTTAAGCCAAAGCTGAACTTGCTAAACGTAATTGTAAAAAAAGGCTTGAGATGTGAATCTTCAAATATCGTTTCTACTTAAAATAATGGTTTTTATTAAGCAAAATAAAAAACTAAAAATTTTAAATACTCGCTGTGTGCCAAAAAGAAAAATTTAACTCAAAAATAAGAATTATTTGCAATAAAAAATATAACTCAAATATAATTTTTAATAATTTTTTTGTATATAGTATAAAAATTCAATAAAAACGAACAGTTTTGTACATAAAAGTTGATATGTTGAAAATCCCGGGACTCATAAAAATACATACCGAGATTCGGGATTTATCAATCCCGAAATATCCCGGGATTTCGGGATTCGGGATTTCCCGTTTGGCATCTCTAGTCCATATATATAAAGCTTCCATACAAATACCAGGCCCAGCTTCAAATTACTTAAAAGTTTGGAGCTGATAACTGTTAAAATACCATTTGTCCCACCAATATCATTTAGATGTAAATATAATATAATAACTCTTGTTTGAATTTTAACCTTTTAACATAATTTTGTTTTGCCGGGTCCATGCGGGAGGACTGGGACCCAAAGTGGGTACACTCTCGAAAAGTTTTCATTATATACGGTGCTACAGGGTGTCATAGGATCGGGCATGTTTAGGAACAACTGTAGCCTTGTTAGCTACTCTAATGTCTCAAACTCTTCAGAATCTAACTGAAACTTGAGTAGCCATATCATTACGGACCTTGTGGAGTGTAACTAAACTTTTTGTGATTCAGATAAATTAGTAATTCAGATAAATTAGTAGATATTCAGTATCGACTGACAGAATAGGAAAAAGTATTCGATCATGATTGCCAGAATTATCTCCCCGATGTTAGCAAATACTGTCCAAAGAATCATAAAGCAATGTAATATTTTCTTTATAACTTCCTTATTTAAGTGAGAATTTTAAATGTCAAGCAAATATTGGGAGTTAGTTTTACAGACTTTTATGAAGGTTGAAGCTTAAAATAATTTCTTTTTTTTTTTTAAATGGTATTTTTTGAGCTGGAAGTTTTTGTTGAACTTTAGAAAATCTTTGGATTTTCTGAGAATAAAACAATAATATTATGGGACCGGCAGCACTTAAGCAACCGAAAAAAACCTTGTTGAAGACTAATAAAGTAAAGTAAGTTCTGTGGTTAATTATGCAGCACCGAATTTGAGCGAGCCAGAATGGCAGAACCAGCAGACCTGCCAAAAATGTCAACCTGAGAACAGCTAAAGAGTGTTTCCTTATGTCTTCTGCAGACCACCAACATGTGGAGACCAAGATCAAGCCAGTGCGACATTTAAAACAAAAACAAAATTACAAAAATTGTTTTTGTTTTAAATGCAATTTTCTATGCGAACGTTTACGTTCGATATCGGCGAACGGGCAGTATGTAAAAGAGAGGAAAAATTTAAACAATATAGGTCTAAAATAAAAGTTTAATTGCCTTGTGGAAGTGCCCATATACATATCAGATCTGTAAAAACTGCAATCAATTGCGATTGCAATCAAAATTATTTTACCCAAATTGATTAAATTTTTTGATTTCAAAATGATTTCAGATTGCGATCAATTAGATTGAAATTAAATTTTAATTGAAATTATACGATTGCAATAGTGAAAGGCTTACAAAATAATAATATACACTTGCAATCTAGTGGTTGTTAACAAAAATTGTTGATAATTCAAAACAGGGACTAAAAATAATAATTATTTTTTTAGTACAAAAATGGTTACGGGAAATTCCCTGTATTTGCATTTGGAAATTTTTAACTATTATGGGCTACATATATTTATTTTATTTTGGCTAACGTAACCAATTAAGGTAAAAACGTTTTTTTTATGAAACCCCATTACTTCAACAAATAACATTTTGGTTACAAATTCATATTTATTATAGGAAATAATACATTTTACAAATATCCATTATAAACAAATAAAATGTATAGTCAAGCCAGACCAAACCATCCAAGGGACCCGCGTAAACAGCCGAAAAACAGTGGTTTTAAAATAATAAGTTTTTGTTTTCATGCTTCATAATTCTTTTTATGTTCTATTTTATTTATTCGTTCGTTGGGAATAAAAGCATTATTGCAGTTTGTATCCAAATATTTGTGTAAAACAAGATTTGCTACCCTTCAGTGTAAAAAAACAAAAGTGGATCACGTTTTGAAGTGGGAAATGAATAAGATGTGCTCTTTCAGAAACTTCTCCAAATGTGCAAAATCTAGTAAAAGTAAAAGAAGCACTTACTATAAATATTAGCGGTTTTCACCCTTTGTATTAAATGTACCACTCTTTTATATTTAATACGATTTTATACTTCAAAGCGTGAGTGTCTTTTTCGTATGTATTGTAAATTAATGAATTTGCTGAGTGAGAGAAAGAGACAAATAGAGTTTCGTCAACTGTTTTATTCTGGTAAATTAACGCACGTGTTTACTAAAGATTTTTGTTGGATTTCTCAACCACAGCGTAGTAAATTTTAGTGTAATATATTTTGTTGTTGCAGTGTTGTAAATGTTAGTACTTGAACTAAATTAATAAGATTAACAAGGTCTGCAAGGGACTTTACTATCAAGGGTGAAAACCGCTATTGTTTTGCATATTTAACTATATTTTTCAATTGTTTTTATTTTTTTATTAAAAACTATGTCAGGTTTTGTAATAAAAAAATAACACGAAGCGCGCGCCCCACTTAAACTATTGATTGTATACAATGACTTTAAGAGTCAGGCGATGACCGGTTTTTTGTTTTTTATGAAATCAAAATTCACTTCTATTTGCTTTGAAGTATTCTTCGTCACATAACAACAAAAACTCCTTTTTCTAAAGTGCGTAATTTGAACTGTGGCCAAAAAATTTACCTAATTACCTACAGCGGATTGTTAGGAAATCACATGTATCCAAATAGAATCCAAAGGTACAAATTTTTTTTTTTTTTATTATTTTTTGCTTATTTATTTTTTAGTTTATAAAATGAACTGATTTTATGGTATGTAACACCAACGGCTTTATTTAAAAGTTCTAGGTAGGGACCATTTTTTGAGCTCGTTGGGAAAAATAGGGATTTTTTCGGACTGCATAGGGACTTTTCAAAAAAGTCTATAACAGCACTGATCATAGTGTAAAACTTTGTTTTCATTACTGACGAAGAAAAGTTCAAGTAGGCTGGTACTAGTATTTGTAAAGTTAACAGGAAATGAGTTATAATTATGACATCAGAGAAGTGAGACTAGCATCAGAGCGCAAATTGCAAATAAAATATAATGGATATAATGCTGATAAAAGCTTATTGATCATGGTCAATATCTTTTTTATTTTTAATTTAAATTTTGAAAAACTTTAATAAAATACACTAATTACAAAACAAAACGTGGACTTTTGTAAGCATAAACTAAACTTTGACAAAAGATTGGACAAACAACGCAAGAGCTAAAAATCGTCATCTGGCGTAGTTTGCCACCTGTTTATTTCATCATGCACACAACGATGTTATTATTATATGCCAAAAAGTCTGCAACGAGAAAACCGTTAATGAAGGTTGATAATAATTTTTCTATAGTTTCCAATGAATTGTTGCACATATTTTTTGCAAATAAGCAAGTTTATAAGTTCATATGAATAAATCAGGACATATACTGCCCTTCATCAGCTTAATAATAGGGGCCTTTCGCACATTAGTAAAAGCGCAATTCTGAGGGAAGCATCAAACTCGATTTGGGTTCAAAAGGTCTTGCAAAATTTTAATTGCACGTTCAGCGCAGAGGTTTTTTCGCTGAACTTCTTGAATAGTTGATAGTTTTGGACCCAATGTCTGAGAAAACATGCATCTGCCTTTGTAAAGCCGATACAATGATTTTTGTAGTGTGGCGAAATTTTTTTTGTTGAAAGTACGATCACAAAAACAGACTTAGCTCCAAGCATTATATACAAATTTACAAATAGAAAATAATTGCAGTGGAAACTCCGGATTAAGTATAAAAGACAAAAGTACCAGAATAGCTCTAGAATTCCAACGAGCATTACTTAATGTTGCCTTCGCTCTAAATTTATTTGCTTGGACCAGTTCATTTAGGTATTGCATGTCACACTTATGTCGCTTTCTTAAACATTTTTACACAAATAATATTTATTTAACTATCTAAATACAACGATAAAGCAAATATCTTATAAAAGAGAGTAGTTGCGCTTAGATTGGAAACTTTTATGCGATTTCGAAAAAATATTAATGGCGTTCATACTTTTTTATGCTCTATTCGATTATGCTATGTACTTTTTTTCTATTTGCAAAAATTGTAAAAAGTTATATACGAAATGTGCATACATATCTTTAGCTTTAATGTTAACCAAAGATTGGCTTAAGCAAAAAGTATGTGAAGTACTGAAGGAATAGAACTATTGCAAAAAAGCTGTATAAAATGGAAATTTACCTCAGAATACATTCGAAAAAAAAAGTAAGTTATAACAAGAAATATTTCCCATATTTATGAATTTTATATAATCAAATTTTGAATCGATATAAAAAATATGTTTTTGTTTTTTAAGTTTTAGCATTTTTAATTTAACCTAAAAAACAAAATACATCCTCGACTTCAGAGAGGGTCCGCGATAAATAAAATTTTTGCAAGAGGTCCGAAAACAATAATTTGGTGGGAACCCCTACCCTACACGTATTAAGGGACAAATTTTAGAGAGTTTACTCCATTTGGGGCAATCATGGACGCAGCAAAATAAAATGTTATTATGAGATTAAGATTAACGTTAAAGTTCTCACCATTTTCAATAGGCTTGGTCCTTATGACAATTAGAATATTTGTACCAAATTCTTCAAATTATCTCCAAATCAAATAATCAAAAATGTTTTTGGTTAAAATAATGTTTATTTATAGCAAAAAAAATATCTGGTTACGACAATTAAAATAAAATAGATGGAATGATAATTGTTAATTAACATATTTTTCTTTAATTCCCCAGCAAAACTTAACTTACAGTGCTACTTTTAATGACTTCCTGAATTCATTACATTGTAGCTTTATTTGCCACTTTATTAGCGCTATTAGTTATATCTAAAATAAAAACTTTATTATTATATCTTCAATAAGTCATAATTATACATTACAAAAATACTATGGTATAAAGATTTAATGATTTTAAATAATTTTTTAAATCAATTTGCAATATATTATATTAGTATTTGTTAGATATCCGGTAGTATTTTAAAATTTTAAGAAAAATTTCTATGTGAAATACATGGAAAATCCAAAAATCAATCAAATGTATGTAAAAATTTAGATGAATATGTTCCAAAATTACCAACACAATATATTTTTGTTATTAGAATACTAGTAGTGATATAAGTCTAATATTAACGATGTTTCTTTGAGGAACATAATTAGGCCTGTCACAGAAATTGTTCGGAATGGTTGGGAATCCGTATTTTCATTTCGATGGATTTTCGTAATTCCGACAAATTTTAACTTTGTTATTTTTAAGTTAAATTTGGCCATATTGTGCAAACCAAAACAAAAACTTTTTTCAATCGAAAAATTAAAAGTGATTTCATTCCGAGAAAATTTATCGGTTTTCGTTTTATGAAGAAGCTTTCTCGGAATTAAAAAAAATTTCGATCGAAATTGATTTCCGTGACAGGCCCCTATATTTACATATACTAATACACACATTGTTATTACAGTTTTAGAGCTATAAATGATTTTGTGCAGCAAAATCACTCGTTATTAAATATTTTCTTACATTTCGAAAAATTTATTATTGTGTACATTTTTCAACATAATTCCATAAGATTTCAGAGCAATTTTAATTAGTGTATTTTAACCTTTTTGAAATATAATTTGAAAGTACTTTTTTATCGTCTCTTTTGGTAACTACATATTTTTATACAACTTTTAAGTATAAAATAAAGGTATTATTTTTTAGGTTGTAATTGGCCAAATTATAAAGGATTACTTTTGGGACATCGCGAACAAAAATAAGTACTTTTTCTAGTAGAAAAAAAAGTCCTCCTTTCCTCAAGTTCTCATTATTTTTCTGCTTATTTTGTAAGCAAAGTTTTTGCTGGGTCGTTAATATTAATGGTTAAATATGATATTTCGGCGTTTATCTTATAACTGTTAAGTCCCTGATTTTAAATCATAAGAGTCAGAAGGAGTTTCATTTGAAGAGAGCTAAGATTTTGATTCTGATTTCCTTTTGATTGCAAACACTGGATGTTATTAAAATTAAGGTATTGCAACCAAACCGATATTGCAACTAACCGATTTAATTGCAATCAATTATTCTATTTATAAATTGATTGCAATCAAAATTAGAAAAATGGTTGTATGGCTTGAAATTTAAATCATACAATCAATTTTCCGATTTTGAGACATTTTCAAACATATAAATTTTATTATTGAAACCTTAATACAATCAGCGTTGTTAACCTTTTACAACCAAAACATAAAATCACAGCGTTGAAGAATATTTATAAGCAAATTGCGCTATTTCTTAGCGCGCTAAATTAAATTTGCATAAAAGTCGATGCATATCTTTCACACCTATTAAAAATTTGACGTCATACATGTAACCACTAGTTTTATTAAAAAATTATTTGCTTTTGCAAATCGTTTAACAAGATCAAATATCATTTAACAGTTTCTAAATTACTTTATACAACTATATTCTTACTAACTAAGTTTAGGAAATCAGCAGTAATTGTTAAAAAAAAAGCTAAAGTTGGATCAATTTTCTGGTCATGCTTTTTTGGATTTTTTTCGTCAAATTTTTGTAAGGTCTGAACATACCTTTAGAGAAAAAATGCAATATTTATTTTAACAAGCTCTTAGGTAATTCACAAATTGTTATTTTGTGTCATGTTAGTTGTATTTGCCTTAATTCTATGAATGTCACATTCATGAGGTTACAGCACATACATAAAACAAATATGACACAATATAACACTATGGATTGCCTATACATAACCATCTATATATTTGTTTTTAAATTTGATTAAGGCCATTTTACACTATCACACAAGTCTTAAGTAGTTTGATGAAAATGCTTCCCTGATCTATTTCTGCAATATTTTATTTTTTTTATTTTCTTGAACCTCTTTAATTACCTCGTCAAATTTGGTTGAAATGAAATTTATTGAATCTGTTATCTGTGCCGACTTTTCAGAATTTTCCAATTTTTTTAATTCCAATTTGGTAACACTTTCATTACATATTTAACAGTGATAAATATAATTTAAATTTTTATAAGTCACAGTTCAGACTTGCACTTTTTGTTGCAGCAATTCTTCAGTTTATTGGTGAGAGGGGTTAGAAGATTGGGGAGGGCTACTCAGTTGCATGTACTCTGTAACTCTGTTTTGTTTTGTAATTTTCACACTTTTTAACTTGAAGTTGGCTGTAGGTGTGTTTGTATTTATATATAAAATATTAAAAGGAGAAAGGGAAAGACAAGATGAAAATACAAAAATTGCAAATCTTCAAATTTCATAATCTGGACACTAATGCAATTTTAAAGCAGAATTTTAAAAATTGCAAGTCTGGACGACGACTAAGTCTTACAAATTTTCTTTTTCTTAAATTTGTACAGTGCAAGAAGTAACTTTTCTCGCATTTATTACATTCAATAAAATTTTTTTTTTTTATTATCAAAGTATTAAAATTATCAGTATTTTCTTTTATTTCATATACGCAGCGATTACAAAGCAAATTTATTTTATTTATTTAACTGCGACGAGATTGATTGTTAGGCAATCTTTATTTTATTTAGAAGGCTGAGGATTTATTTAGCAAGTTTGCTCACTTTTTCAAATGTTTATACGGATAATACGTCGAAAATTTTAAATTAATTTAATTTCTTTTAATTAAGCACTGACCAACATGTACGTCTTTTCCACAGGGCTGTCAACTCTTTGTTGCACAACTTTTTCGTTTCGCCAATTATATAACAGTTCATTAAATTATGTGCAGTTTTACTTTTATTACCACTTTTATGTAAAATAAATCTTCAAAACCTCAACAGTCAATGCCCTCAAATTAACAAACAATTTAAATGACCGATTTAAAGTGCTGTATCACAAATCTTAAATCATATTTCCTAAGAAAGTGTTGTGAAAAATGTCAAACATACAAATAGTTAAACACACTTTCAAACATTCACGGAGTACAGATAATGTCGAGTCCATAAACCAGAAATGTAATAAAAATTAAAGCATTAAATTAAAGTATAACAACTACAAACATTCGTAGTATGTACATATAAAATACAGTGGCAATTTTAGAGATTTTCATACGAGCATATTAAACTTCTCTAACAATGTTGGGCAACTTACCCTGTGGGTAAGTGGTCAAAAGGTAACTTGTTCCAGAAATCATGTAACAAACAAACATAAAAACAAATCAAGACAATTAAAACTGAAGCACAAAATTTATACATAAGTGTGAAAATAAATAGCAGTGATACGAAATGTATACACATATTTTAAGTAAGTTTGAAAAAATTTACACAAAAGCTGATTTTTGGATGACATTTATTTTATTTTTTAAGAGTTACAAAAACAGTTGCAAATTACATCTTACTAAATTAACCAAGCAAAAGTTACTTAGACCTTCAGATTGTTGTATTTAAACAAACCAGAGTTTCTGGAGGCGTTTGATATTAAAAATAAAAATAATCGATCTGTGATTATAAGCTCATCGGACAAATATACTCCGCAATTAAGGCATTATATATAACTTTATAAACTACTACAAGTAAGCTAAGAGCATTTATATTCTTTGAAAATTCTTCGAATAGAAAAAAATATAGGAAATGGTTGACAATTCCGATCATAGTGACTAACGTACATATTTCCTTAAAGTTTTAATATATTTTAATATGTATGTAAAATTTTATAAAACTTGTTTAAAGAAAAAGTTTTTATAAAAAAAAAATTTAAATATTGTCCTCATTGCCAACACGAAATATTTACATACACATACATATGTATGTACATTCGTCTATAAATTTCCTGCAACACTTGCGATTTCTTTAAATGAGACCAAATTGTTAATAACTGTATATATGTATATAGAATACAACAAAAAAGAAAGAAATAAGTATATTTAATTTTTTAGAAAAGAATATTCAATCGCTTCAAATAACCTTAATTCAGTTACACAGCGAAATAAATGTATCAGAATACTAATGCCGGTCATACACTACACAAGTTTAGTGCTCTATTCTGGAGCTGTACAGTACAATTGTGTAGGGCAATGCAATGGTTTTGCTATTTACGCAGTGAAATGAGTTAAAATCAAGTTGTACAAAAGGTTAGCAGGAAAAAGACAAAAAACAGAAAAACATAAAAAGCAAGTGTACTTGGGAATTCTAGAAAAATTCTTGACAAAAGTGCGGAAGAACAAAAGTGAGGGAGAAACGTGTAAAGAAAATTAAGAATAGACAATTAATAACAGTTAGAAAATACCATTGATTTAAATAATAATTTTTGACCATATACTACCATCCGTTGCAGTGGTGGACTGGGAAAAACTGCAAAGAATTGTGATGATGAGAATGTGGTTGTTCTCGAAATATGTAGAATATTCGACCCGAGTTCAAGCCCTGTAGCCTGTTTCTGTATTTCTCGCATTGTAAAATTTCACGCATGAAACAAGTGAATTATAAAAAAAAACAGTGCAATATGAAACAAAAAATGGTTTTTTCTCACATAAGTGTTTCTGTATATTTACTTTGGGAGAATTATCTGTCATTTTAATAATTTTCCAGCATTTATTGGAAGGATGTGAGAAAAAGTGTTTCTGTATCAATATTTTGCTAAAAGTTTCTCACAAGAACTGTCAAAATAAGTTACATTTAAAATTGATGCGAGAAAAATAAAATTTCAAAAAATGAAGCACAAATTATGTATGTATGTATGTACACAAGAATGTGTATTATTTTTTGTTTATTTTAAAAGAAAGAATTTAAATGATGAAAATAATTAAAACACAATTGGTTATTTTGTTATATTAAATTTTTAAAGCCTAAAATTGCTTTCGTTTTATGCAGGTCTACCAGATAAACTTTTGAAAAAATCGTTAAACAAAATACAAAATAAAAAAAAAATCGGCTAATTTTTTTTAAAAAATCGGACAATTTAAAATTAATTTTGACAAATTTTGTTCGATTTTTATGAAAACATAATCAAAAAAAAAATTGGTAAAGTTCATGGGTAAAATACATATTTTATACATACATACCTAAACTTGAGGTCTATTGAAATAAAATTATTTATTTTATTTTTCTCTTTAATCCGATAATAATTTAAAATTCAGATTGTTTTTTTCCTGAAAAAAAAACTTAAAGCCGTGACAAAATATCATATTGAACTTGCCAAACAAAAAGGCAAAAATTTCCTATAGTGCATTGATTGAAAAATGGGGTAATAGTTTAATGTTTTGATAACATAAACAAATGTATTAAATAATCTAAGGAAATAAAAATTAAACAGTTTTCCTTCGAAATTTTGATTTTGCCCATAAATTTTTTAAGCTGCCTTGTTTTTAAAGATATCGTTTTTCTGTGGTGACGAATATATAAACATATTAAACTAATTAAAATTATTTTATTTCGAAGACTGAATAATATCGTCACCAGAAAAAATCAGCAAATCGACGATAAATCGTCAAATCTGGCAGCTCTATTTTTATTATATATATTTCTTTCGTTGACGTTTCGCTTGCATTTGACACTTAATTACTGGAAGTATTCCAGTTAAAACAGAAACTGTGTTGTCTGTTCTCGCATTCAAATACAGAAACACCTTTTTCTCACAAATCGAGAAACGCTGGAATTTTTTGTTTCACACTTATGTCCATTTTCTCAATGTATCGACAAACTGTAGTTACTTAATGTCGACATAAATTTATTAGACCGATTAACTGATCGTTAAAGATATTGGTTTTCTCAATATACCGACAAAAATATTGTTTTCAGTTGGCAACACCTCTCAAAATACATGTAAAATGTTTGGAGTCAGCTGATTGAATATATCTGTGCGGCAAATAAATAATTGGCAGACGAGTTCCGGTTAGCTTTGCGACAAAATAGAAGCAAATGAGAGATTGAGAAAATCAAATTCTTTTATTGTGCAGTTTTTCGTTGGGAAAAAAGATAATTGGCTAACGAGAAAACGGCCATTAATGTGGAAATTTTGCAATGCGAGAAATACAGAAAAGAGCTACTGAATCAAGTGCATTATGACAAAAACAGTGCAATATGAAACACAAAATGGTTTTTCTCCCATAAGTGTTTCTGTATCTTTACTTTGCGAGAATTATCTTTCATTAAAATAATTTTCCAGCAATTATTGGAAGTATGTGAGAAAAAGTGTTTCTGTAACAATATATTGCGAAAAGTTTCTCACAAGAACTGTCAAAATCAGTCACATTTGAAATTGATGCGAGAAAAATAAAATTTCAAAAAATTCAGCGCAAATTATAATACATATATACATTGTATATACATACATATACACATGTATGTACACAAGAATGTGTATTATTATTTTTTTAATTTGAAAAGAAAAAATTTAAATAATGAAAATAAATAAAACACAATTGTTGTATTTTGTTATATCAATTTATTTAGCTTTTCATTGTTTTCGTTTTATGCAGGGCTGCCAGATAAACTTGTGAAAAAATCGTTCATTTCCTAAGAAAAAATAAAAAAAGTCGCCTTTTTAAAAAAAAAATCGCTCAATTTAAAATTAATTTTGACAAATTTTGTTCGATTTTTATTAAAAAATAAATGAAACATAGTTAAAGCTCATGGGTATTTTATACATACATACTTAAGCTTGAGGTCTATTTTTATAAAATTATTTACTTTAAATTTTTTTTTTAATCCGATAACAAATTAAAATTTCAGGTTGTTATTTTTCCCTGAAGAAGTCACACAAAGGCGTGATAAAATATCATATTGAACTAAAAATAACAATTTTGGCAAAAAGGCAAAAATTTCCTATAGTAAATTGACTGAAAAATGGGATAATAGTTTAATGTTTTGATCACATAAACAAATGTATTAAATAATCCAAGGAAATAAAAATTAAATAGTTTTCCCTACAAATTTTGTTTTGCCGACTAATTTTTTAGGGAACAGACAAACAATTTCGAGCACAATTTTCACAATAGGGATAAATATAAAAATTTAAGCTGCCTTGTTACTAAAGAAATCTTTTTTTTTTTGTGCTGCCTAATACACAAACATATAAAAATATTTAAAATTTTTTTATTTCGAAGACTGAATAATATCTTCATTAAAAAAAAATCAGCAAATCGACATTGTGCCAATTTCGAAACAAAAAATGACGATAAATTGTCAAATCTGGCAGCCCTATTTTTATTATATCTATTTCTTTCTTTGACGTTTCGCTTGCATTTGACACTTAAATGATGAAACAGAATTGAGTCTTCAACTTCAGGCAAAAATTCTTAAGCCCATAATTAAAACGTCGACCGTAACTGCAATTTTCTCTCATTTCTTTCGTTTTCTTTTGTTCTTTTTTTTCTTTGTTTACAAAATGTATGAAATTGAACGAAAGTATGGTAGCATTGTTGGGAGAATAATTGTCTCTATGTGAGAGCATGAGAAAAAACGTCTTCAAAATAAAACTGATTTTATTTCTCGACCGCATTCTCTGGCATAATTTTATGTCAAACTGTATGGAAAACAGCGTTCAGCCCCAGTTCTGTTTCATCATTAAGGCCGTGTCAGATACAACTTTGTCGCTTTGCGTGACGTTTCTACCTTCGGCAGAAAAACGCAAAGCAAAAGGTGTATGCCACAATGAAAACTTTGACAACACTCACGCATTGTTTGTTTACTTATAAAAGCGGTCGGTAATTTGTACATTTAATTATTTGTTATAAAAATAAAAGTTAAAAATTTAATTGGACGGTTTTTTGGAATTGAATTTGGCAAAAAAATTTAAAAAAAAAAGAAAATTATACTAGCCAATTGTCAAAGCGCGCAAAAAGATGAGAGTTGGCTAACTTTTTGCTTCGCTCCGCTTTGAAAGTACTTTATGTGACATGTTTCGTATAAGTATGTATATTTTATCTTAGATGTCAAAGCGAATCGGTAACGCAACGCGAAGCAAAAGTTTTATCTGACATGGCCTTTAGGCCCTAATCATGTACAACGCAGCGCAACGCCAAAGAATAACATTGAAAGCACAAAAAATGTCATAAATATTTTGTAATTTTGTTGTTGCTTTCTACAGAAATTCACATTGCGTTTTAAAATTTCAAACGCTCCATTGCTTGTGTCGTTGAAAATTTTAAAACGGTACATGAATTATGACATTGTTTGTGCTTTCAATGTTATTGTTTGGCGTTGCGCTGCGTTGTACATGATTAGGGCCTTAATTACTTTAAGTATTCCAGTTAAAAAAGAATTTGTGTTGTCTGTTCTCGCATTCAAATACAGAAACACTTTTTTCTCACAAATCGAGCAACGATGGAATTTTTTGTTTCACACTTTATGTGAGATATTTTCCGAAGCAATAAATACAGAAACCAGCTACTGGTTTAGTCAAGAAAAATTATCAATAAATTTTAGTTCATTACACGTTGTAAAATCCCCTGCTTCATTAAAATAATTTAATGAAAATTTAATTTAATAAACTTAAGACTTAAAATAAAAAAAAATCAAATTTTGATTAAAAACCATAGACAGTTCGATTAACTACTAAACTCATAGAAAAATGCGTCTTCATATTGATGATGCTCTAACATCAGAATTGTGACATCAATGTTACTACAAATGGCGTCAATGAGGCAAAAAGTGACATCAATCCAATGACGAATGTCGTCCTAAAATTTTGTCATATTTTATGCGTCATCTATGTTATGACTACAGTGACATCAATGTGATGACAATTTGACTACAGTGAATACAGTGATGACAATTTGGCCAAGTGATGTTAAGGCTGACATCACAGTGGTGTAAAGCGTCATGGGATCAAAAACGAAGACACTTGTCATAGTAATGATGTCAAAATACATCAGCGTTATGGCCTTTTTTATCAGTTACAATAAAACAAAACTAGTTTGTAAAACTGTAGAGTGAACTTGTGTAGTGTATGTTCTGTCGCGGTTTTCAAGAGTTGACAATAAAAAATGAGCGCTGAAAACATATTTAGGACGAAGTTCCTAGAATTATGCAAAGAATCACTTGCATTAAAATCGGCATTAAATGCAGAAAAGACTCAGGAAATTCGAATCCTACAAAAATTAATAAAAATGTTAATGAAAAAATAAAACAATTAGTTGTTGTCGTATTCGCTTATAAATCTATAATAAAAAATTTCACAGTTTACAAGTCTCGTTTACTCACTGCTAGAGGTAAACACCAGCTTTGTCAACTTTAAAATTTCAAAACGCACCAAAATGGTGAAAAAAACTGAAAAAGAATTTATTAAATTAATTTTGCATAAAGAATATAATATTATACAACAACATTAACATCTTTTACAGTTCAGGCTTTTTAGAAAAAAACCAGTTAGAGTGCTATATTCGGCTGTGCCGAATCTTTGATACCCTCCACCGACAGTAGTGTGCTCTTTATGATAAATACATATATATTTTTAGCTAAGTTTCACAAAAACGAACGCCAGCATTAAAATTGGTTGCGGTTAAGTAAACTATCATGATTCGTAACAGTTTTAGCCGAACTAAAATATTTATTAGGAGGGTAATTTGATTTTAAGGATGGTAATTTGTATTGGACCTATGGTAAATTAAGGACCAATCATCCCGAAATTCTGAAGACTGATTTCTGGTATTACATAAAATAAATTAGAAAAAATTTCAATACAGCAGTGTAATTAGTTTTAGCGTTAACAGTGAATTTCACAAAATTGCGTGATATTTTTTCTGGCCATTTGAATCTTAGTTGGAAGAAATTTTACCGCAATTTCTATATCTGTTATGGTTTTAGCCGAATTTAATTATTTTTCCAAAGTGGGCTTTATTTGGTTTTAGGCGCAATAAACTGTTCTCCGAGAGTACGGTTTATATGGTGCCTAGGTTAAATTATGGACCGATCTTAACGAAATTTGACACTGTAATTTCTAGTCTTATAAAACTGTGGTATGCCAAATTTTATTATGATAGCATTATGTATTACGGTTTTAGGCATACTAAACTGTTTTTCAGGAGTAGGGTTTATATGGGGTCTAGGGTTAATTATGAACCGATCTTCCCGAAGCTTGGCACTGTAATTTTCAGTCCTACAAAACTGTACCGTACGGAATTTAATTATGATAGCATTATTTATTACGGTTTTAGGCGTACTAAACTCTTTTCCGGGTGTAGGGTTTATATGGGGCCTAGTGTAAATTATGGACCGATTTTCACGAAATTTAACAGTATGATTTGCAGTCGTATAAAGCGAATTCGTGCAAAACTATCAATTTTTTAGGGTAGTGTTTCCACATTTTGATTCATAGTTCTAATCCTACTGAACTGAAATTGCTGGATTTCAATCCCAAACTGCTTAGGATAACTACAAGCAATTTGAGACCAACTTTGTTCTTTTCTTTTGCGTTTATCGAAAGTGAGAGTGTTTTCAACAGACGGACAGACAGACAGACTGACATGGCTCAATCGACTTAAAATTACTCAAGGAGCCAGAATATATATATCTACTTTATGGGGTCTTAGACGTATAAAAAAAAGTTTCATATGGAATGACAAACCTAGTATACTTAGGGTATACTTTGTTTGTATTCATTTGCACTAGATAATAAATTTATTTTTAATATCATAAATTCTATTACAAAACTTTTTAAAAACAGATACACGATTTATATTATGGATTAAAAATTAACTGCCGTATTCATAAAAAACTAAATTGGATATGAAATCTATTTTAAGGAAAATTTGTATGGAAATTTTGTTTTAAAATACGTTTGAAATCTATTTAATTTTTTATGAAGGCGGCAGTAATAATACAGCAATGCGGTTAATTTGCTCTTGAAGCTGATTCCTAAAAGATTCCATTATTATACAAAATGCTAGCTGGGGTGGCCTGCATAAGGGCCTTTTGAGACATTTTACCTTATTATAGAAATATATAGACAATTGTATGAATCGAGTATTAAGTAAAAATACTGCTTTAATAAGTTTTATATAAGAAAAATACTCCACCTAAAAATTGGTTTAATATTTTAATAAAAAATTCGTTTCAGAAAATTTTTCTTTATAAATACTAGAGTTTGTTCCCGGGATTTCTCGTCCCGGGAATTCCCGGGATTTTCAGTTGTTTTCAATTCCCGCTTTCCCGGAAATTTATTGCGGGATTCCCGGGAAATTTTGAAGAAAATCTTTTTTTAAAACTTTAGTAAATTTATGTCAGACTTGTGCGTTTTATCCAACTTAATTTCCCATAATATTTAAATTTTCTACAGTTTAAGGCTTTTAACCTAATTTTTGAGAATGGGCTTTATATTGAGCCTATGATAAATTATAGAACTATCGTCACGAAATTTTATTTTTTGTCCTAGCAAACTGAAGTGTAAATTTTACAACATTATTATAAAGCTTTGCGGTTAAGGGCGTAGTAAATTGTTTTCCTAGATTGAGTTTCATATGCGGCATTTCAAGTGATTTTGAGTCTTATAAAAGTAGAAAATAGAAAATTGTGTGCATTTCGCCACAAATTTATGTTGGTTTTAGTTGAGTTTTTAGGGAGGTAGTTCCACATTTGGGTGCACAACTATTTTCCTACTGAAGCGATTCAATCCCAAACAGCCAAGAAGATCTAGAAAATTTTTGACACCCAAATGGCAGAATCGGCGTAGAGTTAATAAAGGACTAATAATAAAAATACTTTATGGTACCTTAGATTAATATTAAAAAAATGTCACAGGAATGACAAACTTAGTATACCTTACACCACTGCAGATTAGGCTTATAAAATTGTAAAAAATATGATATTAAATAAATGTAGTAAATAAAATTAATGCTTTCTATTGAATTTGTTAAACGGTAAATATGTTTCAGAATTCTGACTTCCTAATATTGAGCTTTTAGTTCCTTATCACCCTTCCCTTTCAACCTCTGAATTTGACAATGTATATACGTATTTTGGTTTCTTTTATCCTATTGGCATCAATATAACCTCTGAAGTGTCTTGAAATAATATGAATCTTAAATTTTTTACGTTTTTGTTATATAATAGATACTAGATTTAATTATTTTAAGCGTAGCCAATAAGAAATATTAGTTTCATTGGAGAAATAAGTAAATAAATAAATACAAAATTTTGGGCGGGAATCCCGGGATCCCGGGAATTTGATTTTTATTTCCCGCTTTTCCGGGAATCCAAAAAGTGCGGGAATAAAAAAACTCTAATAAATACCCTATTATTTAGGAATTCCTGAAGCACAAGTAAAATACTAGAAAAAATATATTGTAGCTCTTGATACAAACATTTTTACCGTGCTATCCCTGGATCCAGTAAATTTAAATTGTCTGCTTAATTTATGCCCATCATTCTGTATCCATTATTTTAATTTAATTGCAATTCTGCGTATAGAACTTAAAATGTTAACCATTTTGATAAAAAATATTGTGGCACAACGAAAAAACCAACAAAAAGAAAGAAAAAGAGACATGATTTGGAGCCTTAAGTTTTTATAAGTCAAGTAATAAGTACTCTATACCTACATACATACTTCCAACAACATATGGATGTACACACAATATTTACTGGTACTCGTACTAAACTAAACAAACTCGCACATAAGTACTAGTGACGATACTTTTATTATCAGAAACAACAAATAAAACCTGTTGAACTACAATAAAACAATTTGTAACTATCTGTATGTACGAGTACTTCTGAACATGAATGAAAAGGAGTTACATTTCTTATGATTAAATGAATGTGTAGTCGTGGTCGTAAAATGGGCAATGATACCAACAAAACAATCTAAAGCGACAACGAAAATTGACCTCTTGGCGTATACGTGCCTGGCCTCAAAAGTGTGACAAACTAGTTGGCGCGCGGAGGTCAGAATTCATCATAAGCCGAAATTACTGCAATACATATTTATTTAGATGTTTGTAAATAAACCATAGAAAAACACTTAGCTTTAGATTAGAATGTCTACAAATGTGCTTTGTAGTACATCTTAGGGGAAGAAAATATCTACAATAAAACACTAGTAAATAGTCTTAGGTCAACTACGCTTTTTTATTGCTTCTCAAGAATTTTTTTCCTTAGCATGTTCGCTCAAGTGCTAATTAAATGGCCATATGACTTGTTTTTAGTACCATTTATGTAAATGGCCCCACTGCCAGTCAACTCTTTTCAGGAGTTTAACTATTTTTTACGACTTTAAATGGAAAGCACTAAATAGCAGTCATAATTGTATGAAACTTATACACTCAAACAAAATCTTTGCTAAAAATATAAGCTTGCATTTTAAAATTGTGGAATTCTAAGCAAATAAATAATGATATGACAACATCAAGAAGAGATTTATCGAAAATCAAAAAATAATATAAACGATCTTAATGTTATATTATATATTTAAAGAAATCAAGAACCCTACTGCAAAAAATACAATTAAAAAGAAATGCACTCGAAATTTGTTTTTAAATGTATTTGTTGAATCATCATATGTGACCCGGTCTATGAAAAGGTGGCTTATGACTCAAAAAAAATCAGCTGTTAAGATACACAATGCATTTCGTCAGTTTTTCGGTAGTTGTTCTCCTTAGTTCTGTTTTTTGAGTCATAAGCCACCTTTTCATAGACCGGGTCACATATATTAGAATATGAACTAACAATAACACAAGGGAACAAAATTGAACTTTATTTGTGTTGATTGGAAGTTTGATGCAATTTTCAAATAATCCTATTTTTGACTTTTTTCCAAAAATTAAAAGTTTACAAAGTCATAACTTTACTGTTCATTAAGCGATTTTAAAAATTATTTTGTTTCTTAAAGATGTTATTGTAAGCCAAAAAAAAAGTAATGGTTGTTTACGTTAAAAAAAAATTTGTACTTTTAAATACCATGAAAAATCCAAAACGGGAAAAAATTAAAGTCTTATTACTTTCACGTGAAGCCACCTTACCTTTGAACGAAATGACATAGATCAAAAAAATCGATGAACGTGTTTTGCTTTTTTCACAATTAGGTGAAGGAAAAAACGTCGACAAATAGAACAGCAGCAATATGGAACTCGCAATATTTATTAATTCCGTTTTCTCAGTAAATTGTGAATAAAATCAGAAATTGTGCACCGATTATAATAAAATAAAGCTAATTTTATTCGAAATATATTAAACTAAAAGTTTTTAGACAAAAACTGTAATTTTTGTCGCATTTTTATTTTTATGAATTTTTAAAGAACAAAAATTAAATTTTTTTTAAACTGTTCGTTTTTTCAAAACTTCAACAATATCTCAACAACTACGTCCTGTCAATGCCGAACGAAACTTATTTTAATCACTGTTCCCGTAGGTGTTTAGAGCTTTTCTGATCGGATAAGTGCTGCAGTATCTGTTCTGTTTGAGTTAGTGGATTTGGGTACAATTCAATTCTTTTTGGATATTTTATTGAATATTATGCGATCATAGTCTTTACTGATGGCAAATTGAGGTCTTTGTGAATGTTCATGTTTTTTACATACCAGAAAGCGGATGGGTGATTCAAATGTGATTGTTTTGGCGCCTTTGGATTTTTTTCTATAATGGAGGCGGAGGTAGTGCCCCACAACTGATTACCATAGCACCAGATTGGCTTAACGACAGAGTTGTAAATTATAAGTTTACAATTCAAGCTTAGTGTAAAATTTTTTCCAATAAGCCAATTTATTTGAATTGCTTTTAGTTTCGTCATATGATTTCAAAAAATCCCTAAGTTACAAAAAAAAATCAAAATCGACTTTTTGATCGATAATGATGCAACATATTAAAGTAAATGTTTCTTGAAAATGTTATATCTTACAACGTTGAACATTGCGGCAAAAGGATGTATGTATTTTGTGGCATTAATTAATCCGCAGGGCTTTGACGAAGGTTATGTACATAATTTTAAAGGGGTTGTACACGGTCAAAATGCTTGTGATGCAAGCGAATTCACTAATACCACCATAGCGCTTGATGAGAAATGCTTGACCGTATACAGACTCCTTAAAGAGTATAATTATTAAATTGATTTTATCTAAAAATATGTAAACATTTCTTTGCAAAATTAAGAAAACTTTCACAAAAACAAAAATTTTATATATAAAATTCATTAAAAGATTAATATTGAGATGGACTATTTATTACAGGTATTCATTACAAGTGCCACCAATCGTACAGGGATTATATATTTGCTAACAAATAAAGAAACTATGGATGAAAAATCAAATATTTTTAGTAAAAACTGTATTTAATAAAATATTAAAAAGTTTTTGAAAGTAATGTTAAAATATATATTATTAGTTTTAACGACTTAGGTGCTATTTTATATGTCCTACTACTTTTTATAAAGCAACATTAAGCTTTATTGTAAAAATATTAACTAGAATCGGTGAAAAATATTTAAAGTGCAATTGAAATTTGCACCACATTTAGATACTTTTCTTATTGCCGTTCTCCAGATATAGAGAAACCAATATTGTCTTTGTATAAGAGATGTCACGCCCACTTATCCAGTAACACCCAATTTTTTACGGATGTTGGAAAATCGCTGTAGTAGTTAAAGAGCCTATTGTGAACAAACATACAAGCGAGTTTTCATGTATATATACAAACATATACATATATATATCGATATAACATTTTTAATTTATAAAATACTACATTGTAAATACATAAAACATGTGTCTTTAACAATAAAAAACAACATATGAATATACCAGCGAATACAGTTTGGTGTCTTATACAATTTATGTACATATGTATGTACATATATGATTCTATATAGAACTTCTCCTTTTGATGTTTGCAAAACGACGAACAATCACATCTGTGTAAGTTGCATATACGGCAGGTAGTACATACATTCATGTGGACCTACAAATACGTTACATACAATTCAAATAAATAGAAATGTAATTTAAATGTAAGTACACTTGTAAGTTGAGTGCATCTTATCGCTTGATAATAGTTTCTAACTTTCTTTCTTCATCCATTTATGATTTTTCGCAAGCAATTGTTTTAGTGGAGAAGCACGTGCCTGTCAAACATTAACCACTCAGATGGTCGGTGAGCTAGTGAGTAAGCCAGCTAACCTGTGCTAAGCCTAAGCAGCTGTTATTTATTTGGGCATAATCTGCAACAAAAAATATAAAAAAAAATAAAAATAAACTTTTTTATACAAAATGATTTTTTTACTGACTTACTCATTCGTAGATACTACTCGGTTCGCCTACAAATTGTTTTGCGGTTTAATTTTTGGTTTCTTGTTTAATGAAATTTGCATGAATATTTCTTTGCGCGTTTATTACATGAATATTTAATGTGCTGCATATTGAGAGTTTTTTTTTCTTAGTAAATGATTATGTCCAGGGCAAGTTTAAATATGCACAAAAATGCTTAAAGTATGCATGCAAATATACCGAAAAAAAAACATAAAAAATTAACAAAATTATACACGCGAAAAAACACAAACTAATAATTTTTAATTAGATTTACTTAAACAAATATTCCAAAGTATAATCATGTGTTTTTCTAGTTTTCAAATTGATACTGAAGCGCATACTGAAAAAATATTAATTCACATAAAGAAAGTGTGTCAATATATTCATCGGTTTCGCTTTTATTTAAATATATCATTGGTCATATGGATGAGTAGCTTTCCAATAAGCAATCAAATTTTAAAAATTCAAATGCCTTAAATATTGCTGGAATTCAGCTTTAATTTATGCCCTATTTTCAAGTAAAGTTCTAGTTCATACAAAAATGTTTGAAACTTTTTTTTGTTTACTTTTGTATTGCTGAAGCCATTAAAAAAAAATATACATATACATATAAGTAAAAAAATATTTTTAAATATTTCTGTGTGCTAAAAGGGAGAAGCTTTTCGAAAAATGCCCTTAATTTCCTTAAGGGCATAATAAGCCACACGAATAGCTTGGAAAACATGTCACAATTTTACGTTTGTACAAATATTTTGTGTTGTTAATTAGGGTGTTTTCTGTTTGGCCAAACATTTGAAGCAATGTTTCTAGCAATATTAAAACTCTTTCATATTTGGCAGACATGTTGGATATTTGTCAAACTTTTTTTGTTTCTAGTGCTAAAAATAATCATTTCAGCGAAAACTTTGCAGGGTAAAGACGTAGAAGAAGAAGCAATAAAATAATGTTCAGCAGTAAATTCTAATTTTTTAGCAGCATTGTTTGCCCCAAAACGGCTTTTGGTTTAGAGCACTCTTTACTACAAATTATTTTTCTTTATTTTGTATTTCTTCTGCGTTTAAAACAAATAGCGAGCAAAATTGCAGCAGCACAATTGTCGTCTGCATTCATTGAAAACGAAACAAAAATGAAAAATTGATGTTGTACGAAATATGATTGCGTTGTTAATTTTCAAGCAGAAGCAAAAACAAAGTGCATGTTTGCCAAGCAATTTGTGTGGTTTATTATGCCAACAAACCAAAACGATTTAGAAAGATATTGTAGCAAACTTAGTAACATAACCCTTAAGCAAGCTTAGATAAGTGTTCTGATTACTGTTATAAAAGGCTTATTAAACATTTTTTAATAATGAAAACTGAACCTATGCGATAATATTACTTGTTTATAATAAAATGTCAGCTAAGAAGTCTAATTATAGAATAAGTTTACGGAAAACTACTTTTCGAACTTTCGAACGAGGAATACTTAACGAGCACTCTGTTTTAATTTATAAGGCATATATACTTAAAGTTTGTTAATAACACAATATTTAATTACTTTTTTAAAGTGTGCACTTTTTAAAACACTTCACTCTTCAAAAAAAAAGCACAAAAAATGCAAACTTTAACTTTTAATACAAAAGGACATTCTCAAAAACACTTACAAGGTTATAGCGAGAATAAGTCATTTGCAATCATTTTTGTTTTCATGTTGTAGGAAATCTCTAATGATAAGCTTATTATACAACCCATTTACCTTTTGCATGTGGAATGGTTTGTTGGGATGTGTGTGTATATATATCCAACATTACTTCCTAACTTACCAGGTAAGTAAGGTTTTTGCTGCGGTCTTCTATGACGGATTAACTTTAATGTAAAGCACGCAAAATAGAACGGAACAATTAGCCCTTAAAATTTACAGAAATTTGGCATTTAGAAATAAAAAGTCACTATCAAAAACCAAACGTCAACAATTGTTGAGTATTTTAGAAAAAACTTAACCCGATGTAATTTTTTTTTTTTAATTGCAGTAACGATAGAACAGCCAAATACAACCCTTATTGTGACGGTGCTCAAGGGAGTCAATAGAATTGGATACCGTAGTGTCACCAATTAGAACCTTCGCCCTCTCCTGCAGGCGGTCGAGAAGCTTCAAAATAGACTTTGAACCATCGGCCCACACATGAGAGTTCCTACACCGTTTCAAAAACCCGAACTTGAATGCTTCTTTCGACACCGTAAATATATGTTCTGTCCATCGGACATCACATTGTATCCTCATGCCCAGAACATCACGAGATTCTGATTGCTCAATAATTATACCACCCATATATACAGATGAGGCTTCTTGATCCGTTGCGCGTTTATGCACCAGCATGCAGCATTAGGTTTTTCGGACATTAAAATCGACCCTATTCGCGCAACCCCATTCCGAGATTATGTCTAGGTTTCGGCCAACCGTATCATTCATGTTCCATCTCATAGCACCAAAATCGGATACGCTTGGTCTATAATCAAATGAATAAGAATGGTAAAGGTTGCTGCCATCTGCAAAAGAGTGGACATAGAAGGTCATTTAGAAAAATAAGAAATAGAGTGGGAGAAAGTACGGCGCGGTACCCCTAAATGAATCTTGAACTCGTATGACGAAACCCCATCTATAGCAACTCGTAAAGTACGATCTCTGAGAAGCTTGATATAAATCGAGAGAAATTATCACCGACACCAAATGCAACAAGTTTTGGCAAGAGTAAACCATGCCAAACTCTGTCAAACGCCTTTTACCTTACTTTCGCCAAAATTGAGAATGGAACGGTAACATTTTTCTGAAACAGGGCCAGTAGAGCGACCAATACGAAAAATTTGACAAAATGGTTTTTACAATACTCTCCATAACTTTGGAAAGTGCCGAACAAATTGCAATTGGGCGGTAATTTTCAGGGTTATTAGGCACTCCTTTTTTAGGAATTGGCGTTACATTAGCAACTTTCCAGCAGATAGGAAACTCCCTAGCATGGTATAAAGTGCTATAATGATTTGCTAAGGGAAGAGCTAGCGACGAAGAGCACTGCTTCAAAACCAGTGCAGGTATTCCATCCGGCCCATGAGACTTGTTTATGTCGACACTCGCAAGAACTTTTTTAACAGCTCGAGCCCGAAAAAATATCTTTGGCATAGTTGCCGATACTTTTTCGAGTTCGGGTAGTGGTTGATTGCTAGCCCGTTAATAAGAATTATTAGCAAATAATTCGACAAAACAATTAGCCTTATCAACCGGGTCCGTGAATGTTTGGCCATCCTTTAAAAGAGTTGGTATTGAGGAACTAGCGTTATCCCTTACTCTTTTAACAAATAACCAGAAGCTTTTACTGCCCCGGGAACCAGTAAGAACTTCAGTACGAGGATGTTACTCGTGAAGAGTTTTTTCTCGTTTAATAGTATTTTACATCTTTTTAAACATTAAGATATAATCAAATACATATGAAAAAGGACCGATAGATTTTTATTTTATTATTGCAACAGATTGGCTCAAAAGCAATTATTTTGTTAAAAACGGCTGCCAACCTGCGTAATATGCAAATTTATGAAGAGCATATATTTTTAGGAAAACATTATGAAATTTTTACATGCAAAAAGCATTAAAAACTTGCCCTGATTATGTGCGTTTTTGAAATGTAAAAAAAGAAAACGAAAAAAATATGCAATAGAAGATTAAATTTTTAAAACAGACAAACACACCCCTTTTATACCCGTGATCAAAGTGGGAAGGTGTATATATACATATAATAACTTTGTCATTCCATTTGTAATTTATATTAAAAAAGTATATATATTCTGGATCCTTATGAATAGCGGAGTTGACTAAACCATGTCCGTATATCCATGTGTATGTTGAAATCAGTTTACCAAAGACCCTAGATATGATGGGACCTAGGTTGTGATACATTTAAATTATATATAGTCTGTAAAAGTTTGAAATTTAAATTTTGTCAGATCATTCCCTAAATGGTTAAGATAATATCCGTCCGTCTGGCTGGTTGGCTGTCAGTGTTAAACTTGTGCTCAAAGTTCATTTTATCAGAAAATATTTTCAGAGAAACCGCCGATTACGTTTCTCTGGCTATGAAGGTGGATTTGGGCTTAAGCGCTGAATACCTACCAAGTAGCGGAACAACTTGGAGGTATTTCAAAGCATGAAAAGGCTTTATATAAAAACACAAGCACTTACATTATTTCGATTCGGAGGAAGGACTTAAATAATATCCGTCACAGTCTCATCGAATGGCAAAAATGCATGAAAAATTGAATAAAAGGCAACAAAAACAATATATAAGCATAGCGAAAACGAATGAATTTTTGGTTCTACGAAAGCGAATGCTAATACTTACAATATGCTCAAAATTCTTATGCGAATACATACATTTTTAGTTATGTTTAATTGTTATATAAATTTATTGATATACATATATGGAGTTTTAACTCATTCTCTGGGTCGAGCTCGGGACATGAGGTAATGGCACCGGTGGGAGATATAATCACCCTGGATAAGGTTACACGGGCGGTTAATACTTTTGGATCGTACAGATCGGCAGGACCAGATTGTATCTTTCCGGCTATGCTACAGAATATCCAGGGATCATCACTCCTATTGCTGGTTGAACTATTCAGGGTCAGTTCGCTAAATGGCTACATTCCTAGAGGGTGGAGAGAGGTCAGGGTTATTATCATAGCTAAGGCAGGTAAAACCGATCACTCTAAGCCCAATAATTTTAGACCAATCAGCCTATCGACTTTTCTTTTGAAGACATTAGAAAGACTGATTGATCTACATCTGCATCATCAGTGGCGCTCAATACGCCTTTCTTAGGGGTAGATTTGTTGAGATTATATAGAACTTTGCCGGCATTCTTGGATATAGAATGAGCCTTTAACTATTAGAGGATAGAGACTATCAGAGAGGTACTTAGTGATTTAGAGGATCAGTTATTTTCGGTCGAATGGATGCTTAGCAGCAGAGTTATTCACAGCTTAGGTCAGAAGGTTGTCGCCTACGCGGATGAGGTACTTATATCGGTAACGGGCAAGTTTCTGCCGACATTTGGCGAGGCCATGCAAGGGGCGCTGTGCGAACTGCATGGGGACTGGAAAGGGTCTGAGAGTCAATCCGTAGAAGACAGAGTTAGTTCTTTGTACTAGGAGGTACAAGGAGAAATTTAGGCTGCCGGAAATAGGGGAAGTAAGCCTTAGGCTATCTACTAGTGCTTAGTATCTGGAAGTTTTTATGGTCGGTAAGCTGTCCTAGAGGAGGAATAGTCAGGAAAGACTAAGGAGGGGTCTCAATGCCTACTATGCGTGCAGGACGTCGATAGGTAGGAGCTGGGGCTCCGGCCGTCAGCGCTGGGATTGCTGTACACTTCTTTAATCAGACGCGTTCTTACGTGTCAATTCTGTGTTTGATAGAAGGCATTGAGGCTGGCTAGTCAAAGGAATCTTCTGTCTAAAGCTCTGAGGTGTGCTTCGATTGGTATGACAGAGCCCATGATAAGTGTCCCTCATACGGCCCTGGCTGTTATTCTACATCTTCTGCATAAAGGGCAATATGTGAGGGGAATGGCAGCCAGGAGCATTCTTAGACTGAGGAAGTTAGGACTGTTTGGAAATTTCATGGAGGGTCACTCACGGATCTTGGGTGAAATAAACGCTGGTGCTTATTGTGGGAGAACACTCGTTTTCCACTTTGCACAAGCAAACTATACTGTTTTAATTTAATTTTAATCGAATAGGTTTTGATATTATATGTATAATTTTTCTATGAAAATTATTATTACTTTTGTTTTTATTATGTTTAAAACCTTTTGTTCATATAGTCATTAATAAATAAGTTTTATATAAACATTGTGCGTTGATTATTTTATAAACTGCGTTTTGGAACTGAAACAGGTTATGGGCTATCGTTTTTAACGCAATGAATTTTTTGAAGACCTCTTTCGCTAAGCTTAATGCAGACAACTACCATCTATGGAAATTTAAACTGGAGTTGGTCTTGCGCAAAGAAGGTTTATGGAATCATGTACCTGATGATATTCCTGTTGCACCGGATGCTGTGTGGAAACGTAAAAATGAAGAAGCTAGAGTAATAATTGGATTATCCGTTGAAGACAATCAATTGATGTTGATTAAGAAAGCTGAAAATGACCGTGGTGCATGGGAAATTTTACGGCATCACCATGAAAAAGATACACTAGGAACTAGTGTGCGGCTAATGAAACAAATTTGCAGAATGAAGTATTGTAAAGATACAGATATTTCGGAACATATAATGACTATGAAGATGCTGTTTGAAAAACTAGCGGCTGTTGGTGAAAAATTCTCTGAGCGCTGGTTACTTGCTATGCTGTTAAGCAGTCTGCCATCTTCATTTGATAGTCTTGTTACTGCTTTGGAAGCAAGAAAGATGGAAGAGCTTACATTAATTGTGGTTGAAAGTTGTTTAATAGAGGAGTGTCAACGAAATTCAGAAAACCCACAACATTCAGTACTAAAGAGCTCTAATGTAAAAGATGGAGTTAAAGTGAAAACGTGCCATTTCTGCAAAGCAAAGGATCTATTAAACGTGATTGTTGGATATTTAAAAAATCTATTAATACTAAAAAAGATAATGAGGTAGCAGCATCCAGTACCAGTGCAAATAATTTTTGTTTTTCTTTCAGTAATGGGTCTAAGTCATGGATTTTAGACTCTGGCACAACGTGTCATATAAGCTCAGATCGTTCTAATTTTTATTCCCTGGATCTTAATATTCGTGAAGAAGTTACAGTAGCGAATGGTCAAAGTATTCCAATGTAGAATTTCAGTATGTAATTCTGTAGGGGAAACTTGCAATATTGAAATGGATGATGTACTATTCCGTCATTTTCCGGAAATCTTATGTCCGTCAATAAAATATTGAGTAGAAAATTTCAAGTTAACTTTAAGGAGAATCGTGGATTTATCTATACAAGTGATGGTAAAGAAATTGGTATAGCTGTTCTAGCAAATGGGTTATATCAACAACAAAAGTCCCAGCCAAAGAAAATGCTAGCGACATGTAATATGGAGAATTGTATTCATTATTGGCACAAAGTTTTGGGACATCGTGATGTTGATGTGCTTAAAGAGATGAAAAAAAGACAACTGGTAAGTCATTTGAAAATTAGTAAATGTGGAGTGAAGAAATCTTGTGAGGAATGCATTAATTGTAAAATGACAAAGGCACCATTTAGTAAAGAAAGCCAATCTAAATCAAAAAAGATTTTGGATTTAATACATACCGACGTTTGTAGGCCAATGCAAACGATTACTCCCGGAAAAAAACGTTACTATTTAACATTTATTGATGATTTCAGTCGTTTTACAGTAGTTTATTTACTAACTTCTAAATACGAAGTTTTCGAAAAACTTGAATGCTATCTTGAATTAGTAAAGAATAAGTTCTCGAGATATCCATTAATTATAAGATCAGATAATGGTGGTGAATATACGGCTAAATATGTCCGAAGTTACCTCGATTCAAAAGGTATCCAGTATCAATGTTCAGTTCCCTATTGTCCTCAGCAAAATGGAATTGCTGAAAGGAAGAACAGAAGATTAACTGAAATGGCCAGGTGTATGCTTACTGAAGCTAAATTACCGAAAAAGTTTTGGGGAGAGGCCATTAATACCGCAAATTTTGTTCAGAACAGATGTTTTTCAAAGTCAATAAACTGTACTCCATATCAATTATGGGAAAACAAGATTCCTGATGTAGAGAAATTTCATATTTTTGGTGAAAAAGGACATGTTCTTATACCTAAAGAGAAACGTCAAAAATTGGATAACAAAACAGAAGTTTTAGTTTTTATGGGGTATGATGAGCATTCGAAAGGTTATCGTATGGTTAATGTTAACAATAATGTCGTCACTATAAGCCGTGATGTTAAGTTTTTGTAGCCCGATGCTTCTGAAAATATTAATTCACTTGATCAAGCAAATAATTCAGAAGTTTTTGTTGAATTTTCAGATGAAAAACCGACAGATAACCAGAAATCGGGAAAAGAGGATCACATTGACAATATTATATCTGATGATGATACATCATTTCAAAGCCTTGAAGATTTTGTTGCTGCAGACGAAGATTCCAACGTTGATTTAGATCAAAATAAAACATTGGTGGAAAATAATCAAAATATGGACCAAGAGTTGGTTGTACAAAGTCCTCAAGGATTTCGAAGATCATCACGAAATAATATTGGTAAACATCCAGATCAATTTCTATATATAAAGATATAGTGGAACCGAAATCATATAAAGAAGCTTTGAAATCTGAAAAAATCGAAAAATGGGTTGCTGCAATGAAAGAAGAGTACACAATTTTAAAATGCTCAAATACGTGGGAGTTGGTGTCTGCTCCGCCTAATGCTAATATCGTAAGCTGTAAATGGACGTATAAGGTAAAACGCGATGTAGGAGGAAAGTCGCTGAGATTTAAGGCGCGTTTAGTTGCTCGTGGGTTTACTCAAAAATTCGGTGATGATTACGATGAAGTTTATGCACCTGTTGTTAAACAAGCAACATTAAGAGTTTTATTATCTGTCGCTGGTGTCAAGAAAATGTCAATAGTTCATTTTGATGTGAAATCTGCCTTTCTAAATGGAGATCTTAAGGAAGTTATCTACATGACACAACCACCTGGGTTTGAGGAAGGGAACAAACTAAAACAAAAAAAGCATATATGGGCTCAAGCAAGCTGCCCACGTGTGGAATCAGTCACTTCATGACGTCATATGTTCAGGGGGATTTAGTCAGTTTGAAGCGGATCCATGCCTATACACAAAATACACCAAAGAGGAAGGGCTAGTCTATATTTTAATTTACGTTGATGATATTTTGGTTGCAACTCAAAGGGAATCAAATATTTTAAGGGTGGAAGAATTGTTATCATCAAAATTTGATATAAATTGCCTTGGAAAAGTGATTCATTATTTGGGAATCGAAATATTTCAGGATAAAGATTCTAATAATTGCATTCGTCAATCCACTTATAAAAGAAATCTTGTAAAGGAATTTGGTTTACAAGATTCAAAAATATCCCAAAACCCATTGGATCCAGCATATGGTAAAAGTGATTCGGAAAATTTATTAAGTAACGACGAATATCAAAAGCTAGTAGGATCGTTACTATACCTTAGCGTTATTTCTAGACCTGATATTGCTGCAAGCGTTTCAATACTTGCTTGTAAAGTAAGTTCCCCTACTCAAGAAGATTGGTCGGAGTTGAAAGGAGTACTTAGATATTTGAAGGGTACTGAACAATATTTTCTAAGAATGAGTGCTAGAAATGTAAACCCAAACAATCTAGCTGGCTACGCAGATGCAAATTGGGCGGAAGAAATGATCGATAGAAAATCTAACTCTGGTGACATTTTTCAAATAAACGGTGGCACAATAAGTTGGTCGTGCAGAAAACAAACTCTTGTTGCTCTATCGTCAACGAAAGCTGAATTTATTTCACTTTCTGAAGCATGCAAAGAAGCTATTTGGATAAGAAAACTATTGGATGGTATGTACATAACGCAGAAATCACCCACTGTAATATATGAAGACAATCAAAGCTGTTTGCATATGATAAAAGAACACAAACTAAGTGCAAGAACAAAACACATTGACAAAAAAGCTCATTTCGTTAGGGATCACATAGATAAGAAACATATTAGTTGTATTTATTGTCCATCGAATGATATGTTACCTGATATTATGACAAAACCACTTTCTAAATCTAAGTTTACAAAATTTAGAGCTCTACTAAGGGTGGAATCCGATTGAGAAAGTTTGTGGGAGAACACTCGTTTTCCACTTTGCACAAGCAAACTATACTGTTTTAATTTAATTTTAATCGAATAGGTTTTGATATTATATTTATAATTTTTCTATGAAAATTATTATTACTTTTGTTTTTATTATGTTTAAAACCTTTTGTTCATATAGTCATTAATAAATAAGTTTTATATAAGCATTATGCGTTGATTATTTTATAAATTGCGTTTTGGACCTGAAACACTTATTACCTGTGTTAACCTGGCTCCACACATTATATAATCACTAGGGTCGATTTGCCAGAGGTAATATTACCATCTAGGTAGAGCTGGTCAGGCCAGGTCAGATTGTATACAAGATATAGATTTTTCACTGATGGCTCAAAGATGAAAGGCACGGGGAGGTCTAAATTGAGGATCTAGATATCAGAAGGTCATACAGACTTCCTGACGACTGCAGTGTATTTAAGGCGGACGTTCTGGGGGTTCTTATGACCGTGGAATTGGTAGGAAGCAACATTAACAGGGGCCCGGATGTCATTATATATGTGGGCAGCCAGGCGGTTCTTGGGACCATGATGGCCTATTATGTGAACTCCAGGCAAGGGGATAATTGCAGGACGGCTCTAGGAGAAATCTAGCTGATGTATTGGCGAAACTGGGCTCCAAAATGTATGATTCTAACTGTTTGGAAGTGGTCAGTCCTCCAATAGTCTTCTTCTTTCGGTGAATCAGGGAATGGGTTATGAGCGGGACTAATCGAGTCTGGGGTAGCCCCACGGACAGTAAGGCATCCAGTGCGCTATGGCCGGTGCTTAGGAAGTCCCATTCGGATTTGCTGCTGGGCAGGAGTATGCGTAAGAACCATGATAGGTATTATCATGGGCCTGTGTATGATAGGCAGGATGGTGGTGAGAATGGCATCTGACTCGTCGGATATATGTAGGTCGTGTGAGGACCCATAGGCGTTGGAGAAAGTTGCTCATTTTCCGTGCCACTGTCTCAGGCTATAGAACAGCAGACTGAGATGGCTGGGTAGTAGATTCCTGCGCGAATTAGGAAATGTCTTGGGATGCAGGCTACGCAGCAGGAGACTGGGAATTGGGTATATGTGGAGCAGTTTTCCGTTTAATGGTCAATTTAATGTCTGAGTTTTTATCTTTCACTACTTTCTCTATTCCCATGCTTTCACTCTATATTTCTCCTATTATTTTCTTGCTAGAATTCTATCACTAACTAACGGCCATACCTAAACAAGTGCGGAACGGCTTTTCTAGCTGTCAAAAATCCTCACGCCCATACAATTTGTGTGAAGCATCCCTAAATAGCGCGGTGTCAACGCTTTGCAATTGGAAAATCCGGTATTGACAGCGCGTTAAAATAAGCAGAGTTGCTATATTTGTTGTTTTGACAACCCTGTTTTTATCGTTTATTGTCAAACTAGCGGTTTTAATTCCATTTATTATTTCTTTTATGGGGGTTTTAGTAAAGTTAACACTTCTGTTTGTGACGCAACGCTGACGCTCTTGTTTAGAATTGACATATCAGCGTAAAAGATACGCGGAAGAAAACGTTCTGCCTTCCGCTCTTGTTTAGGTAGGGCTGTAAGGCGTCACAATGGACCATATTGGTCTCTGGGTGAGGGTGTGAACCTTACCTAACCTAATCCCGTATATAAATTAAAATTTAATGGATACAAGGCAAAATAATGCAATAAAAAAATTGCATTTATAATAATAACATTTAAAAAATTAGGTTCATTAGAAGTTCGCTTTAAATTTTCGCATTATCTTTAGCGGATGCGAGTTCGAATGCAAATAGCAAAAATAAGGAAGTAGTTAGCAACTTTGAATACGAACTCGAATATTCGCCCTACAATAATATTAATTCATTCTTGCTTTTTGCCTTTTGCTACAATTTCAGTACAATTATCAAAATTTCGATCTAATATACAGCTGGAAAATTAAAAAAAAAAACCTTTTACAGTTTTATAATGTTCGGAAGAACTATATTATATGAAATATTTTATCTGAAGATTCCTATACTGAATTTCCAACAGTTTGGCATTTACGGGCCAAAAATGGTGAAAAAATATATAAAATAAAACTGTTTCAACATTTTAACAATTTTAGGCACTAGATGTAGTTTTTCGGTTAAATTTCATTTGATGCATGTTCAAGTTTTAGCCAAAATATTTTTGAGGCTAAGAAATCCAAACAGCAGCTAAACTAGCAAAACCAATTGTACAGTTTATTTTAATTCACGCGTACCGCGTATGATTTAAAAATCACGCTTTTTTAGATGTTTATTTATTTATTTAATGCTGGATCTAATACACCCTTCACCATCGTGCGATAAGAACAGAAAGTTATGTAAATACCATTCTTTATACCATGTTCACACGGACAGCAATATTCGTGTTTCGCTCTCCCATTCCTGTTTCGCGCCCCAAACATGATTGAAACAACATGTTTTGCCATACAAAATTTTGAGAGCGAAACAGGTCGTTTCATTTTGAAACATGTTGCGAAACAGGAAAAATATACTATCATCTCCAATTTTGATAACAATTATCGTTAGTTTATCTGAACTAGCTCTCAAAAAAAATCAAAACAAAGAAAAAAACAAAATAAAAATTCATGTTAAATAAAATAAAGTGAAAATAATTAAATAATAATATTAATAAAAGTTTTAAATAATATATTTTGAATTTTTACTTACATTTTAATCTATTTTAAATAAAATCTCACTAACAACACAAAAAAAAATGTCAACATGAAACAAGAATGAATCGTATGAACAGCGTGTTTGGCAATCGAGTTTCAGAGAGCGAAACGAGTGGTTTTTATCGTCGTATGAACATAGCATTAGATATAAATAGGGATGTAACGAATACCGATACCGATATATCGGCGATACTTCACGTTTGCCGATATATTGGTATCGGCGATATTATTTTCAAAGGCTTTGCATCACAACTAAGAGCAAAAACTAAAACAGAATAATAAATTGTTTCTTTGAATTCTTATGCTGAAGGTCGGTCCACACCACGCGTTTTATGTGTGTTTCTTTTTGACCTTTTTTCGAGACGCATGCTAAAGTAGAAATTAAACCTATTTTATGCATTTTAGGCGTTTTTTGTGTAACTTGTCAATACAATATTAGACAACGACTTTTTGGTCTGATGCATTAACGCATTGAACGCTTGATTTGGACCTGCAGCAGTATTTTCTGCTAATTTTTAACGATTTTTGTGAAAATAAAAATCACTTCGCCACAACATGCATAAGCAAAATCACTGCTACATTTTCTGGCGCTACTTCGCTAGTTAGATAAATGAATAAGCTGAGATGCAGAATAATTTACGGCCATGTGCTGAAAATCAGATGATTGTAAAGTCACATGCGAAATGCCAATCGCCAATTTTATTTGAGCATGTGCTAGAGTTCCACGTTTTGTTTTTTTCTCGAAGTACTGGTCGAATAATAAAAACATGTTTTAACTATCAAATATAAACACAAAAAATAAATATTTGCAAGCAAAATGCCGGATTACGAACTCCAGCACAAATTAAATTAATTATTTCACAAAATATTATATTAATTCATTATTTTGGTCATATAAGTTCTGTTTTAAGTCAAATGCTCAAATTCATTTTCACTCCTAAATGTCTAGCAGCATAATTTTTTTCGAAGCTAAATCGAGACAGATGTTCACAAGCAAAATGTCAATTTGAAAAAAATTTTAAGATAACAACTAGTATTAAGCCATTTTTGTTTTTAAATTTTATATTTTCTCCAAATTTAGATATTTTTAATTAGGCTTAAGTTCATTGTACTTCATTTTCATTAAATTAAAAATTTTAATTAATTTCATGTTGTAAAAATTCCTGTCTTCATAAAAATAATTTAATGATAATTAAATTCAATGAACTTAAGCCTAATTTAAAATATCTAAATTTGGATTAAAAACCATTAACAGTTCAATAAAATAACCACAATACTAATATTGTTAACAGCTAAGGCACGAGCTATGTTTACATTTGTCCTTCAAGTTGTGCTGAAAAAGGTCAACAAGAAAAAAGAAAGACAAAAACATGAAAAACAAAAATGTACTTTGGACTTCAAGAAGAATACTTGACAAAAAGTACGAAAAAACAGAAGTTAGGAAGAACATGTAAATCAATTAAAATAGATAATAATTCATTCAAAAAAAGCAAATTTCGATCTACCAAAGTGAAATGCCATTTGGTTTAAGGATTGATGTTTGACTATTGACGTCATCCGGCTTCAATAGCCGAGTGAGTAAAACGGCAAGCCCCACTGACGAGATTGTGTGGTCAGTGACCACTGGTTACAATCGAAACTAGTATGGGCAACCTGTCCGTGAAAGCCTGGGTTCAAATCTCAGCGCAGTCAAGAATGAATAATTATCAATAAAAAATTTTAATTAATTTCATGTTGTAAAAATTCCTGTCTTCATAAAAATAATTTAATGAAAATTAAATTCAATGAACTTAAGCCTAATTAAATATATCTAAATTACGATTAAAGACCATGAACAGTTCAATAAAATAACCACAATACTAATATTTAATATTTTCTATTAAAATTTATTAAAAATATTATAAGTTTATAAAATAAATAGAAAGAAAAGAGATTAACACCCTGTTCATCGATTTCGAACGTTAACGTTCGCATAGAAAACTGCATTTAACACAAAATCAAATTTTAGAATTTTGTTTTTGTTTTTAATATAATTTTCTTTGAGAACGTTGCCGTTCGAAATCGTTAAACGGGCAGTAAATATTCTTGGTTGATGATATTTTTTTTTTTTTGTTGAAAATGAATTTTGAAGGAAATTTACAAGATCACTTGCAGATCACATTACTATACCCTTGTGACTTCAAATCGCCAAATTTAAGGCGATTACGAACTCCATCACACCTTTGCGATTTCAAATCGTAATCGCATATTTATTGCGATTTGCGATTTCTAGCACATAGGCGTTAGAGTCCTAAGATTGGCGATATACGTAGCATTAGCTCTGAATGAAAGATTTTAGTGTTTAGAGAATAATGAAATCTATTGTATATCTACACGCAGAGAAAAAACATGATAAATGAATGGTCACTACGACCATTTTTATTCATATTTGCCTAATCTGTTTACCCTAAAAAACTTATTACATTCCTTATTTAACTTGAAAAAATATTTTTTCTCCTTAAAATTTTTTAATTCACTATAATAATATTACATGGTGTTTAACACCTAAAAAGTTACCATGATCTAGCTAAGCATATTAAATTATGTGAAATATTTGCTACTATGATGTATATATTTTCAACTATACAATTAAAATCATAATATTAGCTATACACAAAAGATATGTTTGATACCATCATTTTTGTTCGCTTTAAAACACATTCTCTAAATGAGCAAACATTTATTGTCAAAACAAATAGTGTGTGTTTATAAAGAAAATAAAATCTTCTTCCACGTCATTTTCCGTCTGCGAGAGTCAGTTAATCGGGCAACATGAATGACTACAAAATAATTGAAGTTTTTCGGGAGAAAAAGGCCATGCATGATTGAAAAATAAAGGAAATAAATTATTATACGTTTATTGAAACAGGTAAGTTATATAAAGATATATATATATAAATGTATGTATTTAATCTTATTTATTAATACCTATACGCTAAGCTGTATATGAATGTATGTTGCAAAATATATGAATGTATTTTTAATAAAACATAAAATTTTTGAAAAAAAATTTTTATTGGTTTTATTGTGAGAACCATATAACATTTTCAAATAGACATTTTGCATGGTGTTGGGAAAAATAGAACCATGGTTAGGAAGAACATTTGTGTTTTTCTTCTAAACATAATAATATTTTTGGGACATTAATAGGCTATAATCATGTCTGAACATATGTATATTATTACTGAAGACGTGTTTGACACAATGATAACCACAAACATTAATGATAGTTTGCGATTGTGATTGTGTCAACCATGTTTTTTCTTTGCGTGTACAATTCTTTATCTTCGATACAAAGCTAGAAAATTTTAAAGACAATAGGTCGAAAAACGTGGGGCTTACACATGCAAGTGGAAGTTCGAAAAACTCAATACACTCACACTTTTTCATTAATACCATCACATTTTTCATACTTGCAGCTGATCTTCCAAGAGAATTTGCATGCAAGTAAATTTTTGACACTGCAGCAAGTAAAATGATAAACGAAGAAACTACTACCGTAGATAAGTGTTTTGTCAATTTAGTTGTATACAAGTAAATGGCCCAGTTGGCCATGTCTTGAAGACATCCTTGACGACGCGTATACGACCATATAAAATCCTTGAAGACGCATAGGCGACCGTCCAAGCAAATCGTCGACGACTTTTCCACACAAATGTCCGGAAAATCGTTAACGACTAATGAGCGACATTATCGCTCATATGTTTTAAAAAGAACTTTTAAACCAATCGTTTCATTACAAAAAAGTAGAATAAATAGCACGATATTTTTACAGCGGGTAGGTATGAATATTACGTGTCGATTTTTTCTAAAAAGTGAGTTAATGCCCTCTTGTTAATCAAGTGCGAAATATGTTTTTTAAATATTTCTAAACAATGTTTATGTTTTTTTTTTTTAATTAAAGAAATTTACAGAATTATAAATTAAAAAATTCATTTAATGAAATTCAATTTGATATTTAAAGAAAGATCAATAATAACATTTTAATTATTTTGTGCATTTTCTTTATCTTCCTCATGTTCCAAACTTATATTATTTGCCTTTCTATATTTTGCTCTATTTATAGTGTTTTTGAATCTATGCAATGTTGAACGGAGTTGTTTAAAAAATTCTTAAAAGGTTGTTCCTTCTGTTTTGGTGGATTCTATAATAAAAGTAAGACATTTCATGTTTTCACACTTTTGATGCCTTTTTTCATATCTACTTACCGTAAACAAAAAGAAAATTACTTAACAATTGTTAAAAAATAACAGAGCAAAACTATAACCTTTACCACGCACTTTGAAGATTCAACTAAATAATTTTACATGTTTTTTTGTTTGTGATTTTTTTCTTTTGTCGTTATTGTCCCGGTATTTTTAAGAAATAGTTGAAGCAAATTTTAGGTATTGGTATCATCTTTTATTTTTCGCTTATGTTGTCCTCAAACAAGTCTCATTGAAGACAAGATGACCGACAATTGCATACATTTTGTAGTCAATGTATTTCGAAATACGACAAAATGCATGCAGTGGTCGCTTATGTCGTCCTCAATCAAGTCTCATTAAAGACAAGATGACCGAGCGTTTGTGCAAATCTTAAAAGAAAATTTGGAAAAGGATGATCCCTTTATCGAACCTACGCTGTGGCTCAGCTAAAGAAAAAGTCTAGATATACCTTAGATTTTCTAATTTTTCTAGAGACGCAGAACCGCTTGTTCCCTGACCAATTAAATGTTATACTCAAAATGTAACACCATGGCGCAGAAATACTTAAGTTGTCATATGAGTTCAAAAAGATTAAAAATATGCTGTCTTTATTTCGCTAATAAACGATTTGCCAGTAGTGAAAATTTTTTAATACAAAATTATGTTTGCAAATCCTATTTTGGCTGAAATAAAAGTTCATTAATGATTTTTTTTAAAGAACGAAAAAGTACCAACAAGATCCGTCTAACAAATTCTCATTCACTCAGGATTTTGCATGTTTAATGTTATGTTTCTAGGTGTAATACTAACGGAAATTCAAAAAGTACCAGTTGAAGAGCAAAAAGTACCAAAAAGTCAAAAAAATTGCCAGTTGTAGAACCAAAAAGCTGTTGGTAAAATAATAATAATAAGACCAACAATTTTTCTTTTTACAAAAAATATAAAAATATTTATTCAATAACAATTCAAATCAAAATTCCAAAACTAACTAAACTAAAACAAAAAAATATTCTTTCCCGTCAAAAAACAAATTCAATGAAAAACTGATTAATAAAAAAAATTCAATTTAGTTTTTGCAAAGTGTTTTTCCGTAAGGTGTTTTACAGGCACCACAGTACTCCCCCTCCAGCGTTTTCATACCGCGAATCTAACTCGCTTCGTTTTCTTATCACCAAAAATTCCCTCCGGGGAATCTGTAAAACTCAAACAAGGTTTCAATCTATCTACGGTGATTACACGTTCTTTATCGTTAATTAAGATTTTAAAAAATTTATCCGCTCTTAAAAGAACTCTGTAAGGTCCATTATATGGTGACTGTAGCGGTTTCTTAACAGCATCACATCTGACAAACACATATTCACAAGTTTTAAGTTGATCACTTACATATGTTTTGTTGTTGCTATGATACCCAGTAATCAAAGGTTTTACATTGAGCATCTGATTTCTAAATACCTTAATCCACTCTGTTTCATTATTATTCGGACGATTTTCCTCCACAAACTCTCCTGGTAATGTCAGAGATGTTCCGTATACCATTTCAGCAGCGGACACCTTGACGTCAGTTAAAATTCTTGTTCGCAGGCCAAGCATAATGAGAGGTAAAGCACTTACCCAATCCTTCTTATCGCAACACCTCAAAGCTGATTTTAGGGTCCTGTGCCACCTTTCTATTAGTCCATTTGATTGAGGGTGATAGGCGGTAGTATGTGTTACCCTTGAACCAAAAATATTTGAAAGTTCTCGAAACAATTTACTTTCAAATTGCCTACCTTGGTCGGTTATTATTTGCTTTGGTACTCCAAATCGTGATATCCATATATATGTAAAAGCCGATGCAACTGTCTCAGCTCGTACATCAGTTAGGGGAATAGCCTCCGTCCATTTAGTATACCTATCTATACAAGTAAGAAGATAACGGTAACCCTGGCAACTTGTTAGGGGACCAACAATATCCATATTAACATGCTTGAAACGTTGTGTTGGTGGTTTAAATTCCCCCAAAGGACTCTTAGTATGCCGATTTACTTTTGATTTCTGGCAAGCAATGCAATTTCTTGCCCAGTTCGTAACATCTTTCCGTAAGGATTTCCAAATAAAACGTGAGCGAACCAAATCCACAGAAGCCTTAACACCCGGATGCGAAAGGTTATGAATATTATCAAATACTAACTTTCTAAATGACCGCGTCAAATATGGTCTGGTTTTGGAATTTGTAACGTCGCAGTATATCATATGCTCACCATTGTTTACTAATTTTAGGTTAAGCGAAGAGTTCTCGTTGTTCCTCAGTGCCATTAGCTCATCATCATTCTTTTGCTCTTCGGCCAACACACAATAATCTAAATTTGTCGGTATTTCGATAGCTTAATGTGACGAATATCGGTAGTATACTGACTTATATAATCCAATTGCCTTAATTGCCTTGGGGACGCTTTGTCCGGCTTTTGCCTAAAGACATAAATAAGAGGCTTATGGTCAGAAAAAATACAAAATTGCCGACCTTCCAAAAAATATTGGAAATGTTTTAATGTGGAGAATACTGCTTGCAGCTCGCGGTCATAGGCACTGTACTTCATTTGGGTCTTACTAAACTTCTTAGAAAAGAACCCCAATGGTTTCCACTCACCTTTTATAAATTGCTGTAATACGCCACCCATGGCTAAGTCAGATGCATCGACACAGAGAGAAGTTGGAACATTCTCTTTCGGATAACATAAAAGCGATGCATGCGCCAGCTGCTGCTTACACTCTTCGAAAGCTTGTTTTCTTAATTCATTCCATTCAATGGGACGTTTATCATTTTTCACATTTCCTTGATGTATGCCATGTAAAATTGCTTGATGTTTTGCTGCCTGAGGTATAAAACGCCGGTAGAAATTTATCATACCTAAAAAACATTTAAGTTCCTTGACAGTTTTTGGTAGTTTGCATTGCAAAATAGCCTCAACACGACTAGGAAGCGGTTTCAATCCATTTTCCGTAACCAAGTAACCAAGGAATTCCAGTTGTGACACACCAAACAAGCATTTTGAAAAATTTACGGTAAGACCAAACTGACGCAGTCTTTCAAATAAAATTTTAAGATGTTCATGATGTTCTTGGTCATCTCTTGATGCAATTAATATGTCGTCAATATAAACGTAAACGAAATCCAAATCTCTTATTACCTCATGCATAAAGCGTTGGAAAGTTTGCGCAGCATTGCAAAACCAAATGTCATCCTAAGAAACTCAAAGTTGCCTATAGGTGTCGTAATTGCTGTCTTCTTAATATCGCCTTCCGCGACAGGGATGTGATGATATGCTTTTAGTAAATCCACATTGCTAAATATTTTTTTACCATCTAATAAAATTCCAAAATCATGAATGTGTGGAACTGCATAGCAATCAGGTATAGTACGCGCATTAAGACTTCGGTAATCCCCACAAGGGCGCCACTCACCATTTGATTTTTCAACTAAATGTAATGGGCTTGCCCAGTTACTATTGGAAGGACGACATATTCCTAGACGAACCATTTCATTAAACTCTTTCTTGACTACAATCAATTTCTCAGGAGAAAGACGTCTTGGTTTGCAAAAAACCGGAGGACCGTTGGTGGTTTCTATATAATGTTGGACTGGGTGTTTTGCTTTAGAGTGGAAATTAATTTTTGACAAATCGTTATATTCCATAATAAGTGAATACAATGAAGACGAAGTGGTTAGTGTTTTAATTGAAAAGTTTTGTTCACTAAAGACCCTTTGAGGTGTTTTTCGATTTTGGGTCAATAAGTTGATTGTTTTTTACATCAATGAGTAAACCATAGTTACCCAAAAAATCTGATCCAATAATCGGTTTCTGTATATCAGCAATAACAAAATTCCACTTGAAATTCCGCTTAAGTCCCAAATCGATTGTGAGTGGTTTTGTTCCAAAAGTCTAGATTGCAGAATGATTTTCAGCGTATAAAATGAGTGCGCTGGGTTGCTGCTTTCGCTGCACTAACGATGCTGGAATCACTGAAACATCTGCTCCAGAATCGACTAAAAACCTGGATTTCGATTTTAAATCTCGAATAAACAGGCGACATAGCTCTTGGCTGCTCCCATCCGTCACCAAAAATGGAGCGCCGATTAGTTTTCCTGATTTGACTTTTTGAAATTACATGGAGTAACACATTTCTTTGCCTTTTCTCCAAATTTAAAATGATACCAGCATAGAGGTTTGTCTCTTCTCGAAGACGATTTTGAACGATCCCGTTTACCCGCTGTCTGGCCTTTGCTTCTTGATCGACCAAAAGCTTCCATTTTGTTGCAAAGACTTTCAAGCTGACGTTCAATATTGTCAAGTCTGCTCAAACGGTTCTCTGATGCTGAAAATACAGCGTGTACTTCTGTATCGCTGCAATCACAAATTTTATCTGCCATTGTAGCGAGCTTCTCCAAACGGTCTTCACTGACAGACAGAATAGCTTTCATTTGAGATGGTAGCCGCTGCATCCAAAGTTGTTTTAAAATGTCGTCAGAGACCTTACCTTGGGCCAAAGAACGCATTTGACTTAACAAATCTGATGGTTTTTTATCAGAAAGTTCCACCTCAGTCAGAAGTTTCCTAAGGCGTTTTTCCTCAGAGTCCGAGAACGAGCATATAAGTTTTGCCTTTAAAGTCTCATACATATTCGTGGCAGGAGGGTTGATGATGACATCTTGAACCTTTTCCAGTATATTGCTCTCTATTGAAGCCACAATAGTGTGAAATTTGGTCACATCTTGAGTAACACCAGCCATCACGAATTGCGACTCCATTTGCTTGAACCACAGTAATGGATCCGAACGCCAAAATGGCGGAGCTTTAACAGATACTCTTGAAATTTCCATGCGAGCAGCGTTTGACGATAGGGATGCAAAATCCTCTTCTGATGTAGACATGCTTCCAATTCAATATATCGGGGTCACCAATTTGTTGGTAAAATAATAATAATAAGTACAACAATTTTTCTTTTTACAAAAAATATAAAAATATTTATTCAATAACAATTCAAATCAAAATTCCAAAACTAGCTAAACTAAAACAAAAAAATATTCTTTCCCGTCAAAAAACAAATTCAATGAAAAACTGATTAATAAAAAAAATTCAATTTAGTTTTTGCAAAGTGTTTTTCCGTAAGGTGTTTTACAGGCACCACAAAGCTAAAGTAAGAAATTAAATTTTCCTTATTTTCCCTTTTTGGTACTTTTTTTCTACCCCATTGAAGCATGAAAAATATCAATATTGTAGTGAAAGCCCATAATTTAATACGTGTATGTCAATGAATAAAAAAATGTTTTGTAAAAAAAGTACCCCTTAAACTCCCGAATTTCGAAAAAATACCAAGTTCGTATTTGAATTTTTTAGATAAGTTTCAATTGTGATATAACCCTTATTTCTATGTTTATGGGTTTAAAAGATAGATGGGGTGATAAAAAAAAGTACCAAAATACAGGTTTTAACCGTTTACTTCGTTAAAGGGCTGAATTTCCAAAAAGTACCAGACACCTACCCGCTTATTTTTCTAAAGAACAACGATAAATATTAAATTTTTTTGTATCTCCTTTAGTTTTGGAGATATAAGGCTACCGAATTGAACAGTTTTTACCCTCTTTTTACCCCCTAAACATTCGAATTTCCAAAAATTCCGTCTTAGTGGATCTATTTGGGGAGAGACCAACCTCTGAATGTTTTGGGAATGTTTTTCAAAACGATTAAAAATATGTTGTCTTTATTTCGCTAATAAACGATTTGTCAGTAGTGAAAATTTTTTTAAAACAAAATTATTTTTGCAAATCCAATTTTTGCAGAAATAAAAGTTCACTATCTGAAATTCAGTTTCGACATTCTTAGGCCATCAAGTAAATAATTTACTAAAACTTAAAACGAATTTCACTTTAAAAATAATTCCCCTTTTAATATAAAAATTAAAGAAATAAGTTTTGTCTGCCTAAAAAAACTGAGGAAATCAGGTAGTGATAGAAATTGATTTTTAAATCGAAACATTATTAGTAAAGTATTTTTCGTTTAGCTTCACATTCAAGTTTGCATGCAAATTCGTGCAGTTACGCAAAATATTCTGTTACGCAGTATTCACATAGCAGCATAAATGATGCTACTAAGTGAATTCACTTAATTGTATAAGTGCGCTCTAATGTAAAATTGTTTTCTTATTTTAAAAACAGATTTATGCAATATCTTTAATCATTAATTTCAGCAAATAGTTTTAATACACTTTTAAATTTAATATAAATATATGTATCTTAAACAAAAACAATTCATTTAAAGAAACAATCTAGAGCGCTATTTTCGGCTGTGCCGAATCTTTGATACCCTTCACCGACAGTTACAATATTTCAGGCGTGGACTCTATATGTGATCTATAAATTATTAATTAATCTTTATAAAAACGGACGTCAGTATTAAAATTCGTAGCGGTTTAGACCTACATATCTTCAATTATTGACAGACAATCAGAAAGCTTTATGTTTTTATTTTATTTGAACAAATTTAAGTAATATGTCATGCTTCGTTTCAGTTTTAGCCGAAGTAAAATTATTTTCAAAAGGGGAATTTATATTTGACCCACGGTACATTATGGACAAATCATCACAAAATTCTGAACAGTGTTTTCTAGTAAAAAAAATCTAATTTAAAACAAATTTTGATATAGAAGTGCAATATGTTATTGCGTTTTGTAGTTTTAAATTGGTTTTCAGAAGACTGCTTAATATGGGACCTAAGGTAAGTTATAGACCGATTACCACAAAATTGCGTGGTATTATTTCTGGCCATATGACGCTAAATTGGATCAAATTATACCACTATATCTGTATCTTCTACGGGTTTTGGCATATTTCAATAGTCTCCCATTATATGGGCCGTATGGTAAATTATGGGCCGCTCTTCACGAAATTTAACGGTGTGATTTTTAGTCATATAAGACTGCTTGTATTACAGTAGAGTCATTTGTTACGGTTTTAGGCGTACTTAACTGTATTGCGAGAGTAGGCTTTATATGGGGCCTATAGTAAATTATGGTAATTTCACACTACGATTTCTAGTCATATAGAACGAATTTTTGCGAAATCTTATATTAATCTGTGCATTATACCAGCATTTATGCTAGCTTTTGTAACAAAATTGTCAATTTTTTATTGTGGTGGTTCTACATTTCGATTTAGAACTCTGATCGTACTTATCGGATTTTGCTGGAGTTTAATCCCAAACTGCTTAGGGTAACTACAAGCAATTTGACACCAAGTTTGTTCATTTCTTTTGACAGACAGATGGACATGGCTAAATCGACTTAGAATTATACAAGAATCGAGAATATACATATATACCACATTAGCAAAGTAAAATTTTTTGCAAATTTTTTGCTTAAAATAGCGATTTATGCAATCATGATTTTTTAGTGCTTATGAGGCACTTAAAAATAACATTTTGTATTAAAAATAAACGTTTTTGACCAAACATCGAATGCTGTTATCCACAATATGGACTTAAAAAAATGCACATACACGATTGTTTTTCTAACAAAATTTACACATTATACACAATACTTTGTATTTTGTGCAGATAGGCAACAAATGCAGTTAAGCGAAATTCAGCTAAACGAAAAATACTGTATCATTAAAAAATGATTTCTAATACATTTTTCTTTTATTTCCTGTCTTTATTTTTTTAAATTGTATATTATATAAGTTAAGGAGGTCTATAACATAACAAAACAATTCCACTTTAACAATTTTTTTGGATAAGGGAATAAAAATTATTAAAGTCTGTATCATAGTGTTCTACTCTTAAAAATCATATATAAATTGATTTATATATGCCAGCTAGATTTTAAATTATTTAGAAAAAAACATTTGGAATTGTTGCGCTTTGATCCGATTCATTCGGATCAGTCCAAAGGATGATATGTGGTGAGGCTGTGCTGGGTACCCGGTCACTGCAACATCACCGGTACGAGATAGCTGATGATTTGGCGAATCTGGACTCGGAGATGGAGGATCCTACCTTTTTGGAGGCGATCAGGTATCCAATGCGCTTCTACTTTGGGATGATCAGGGAATGAGTACTAAGCGGGACTAATTGAGTCTGGGGGAACTCCACGGACTGCAGGGTATCGTGTGCGCTGTAACCGGTGCTTTGAAAGTCGATTCGGATTCGCTGCTGCGCTGAAGTAGGATCTGCGTCAGGACCATGATATGTATTATTACGGGCCACTGTGTGATATGCAGGATGGCTCACAGAGGGATTTGTTCATACAATGTTTAGAAAAAAATATAAGGAGAGCTCGTAGAATGTTAGGCACAGAGCCTTTGGTTAGCTTAATTAAGAAAAATATAAAGTTTCATCAAAATTGGCCACGCCCTCTACCCACCGCCCATGGAACCCAAAATATATTTTTGGCCCAAAGTTTTTGAAATTTGGCACAGAGCATTTGGTTAGCTCAATTAAGAAAAATATAAAGTTACATCAAAATTGGCCACGCCCTCTACCCACCGCCCATAGAACCCAAAATTTATTTTTGGCCCAAAGTTTTTGAAATTTTGCTCTGAGCTTTTATTACCTTTTATTACCACTCACTGCCCATAAAACCCATATTATATTTTTCCTACAACTTTTTGTTTCTTTACCAAAACTAATTATTTTATAAATAAACTTCAATACATGCATTTAAATATAGACTTTTATTCATCATCTATCATTTCAGTAACTATATCATCAAGTTTCGCTGGCCTATCGGATACCCTTCGTACCTATAGTACAAATTTAAGAATAATTTTATTTGAGTATAAACAAAATGAGTAAACTTTTAAACTCGTTTTAAATTTTTTATTCATCAATTATCATTTCTTTTACTACATCATCTAGTTCCAAAATATGTTTACGTGGTTGACGTCTTATACTACTTAAATAGGGATCAGATGATGCAAGCAAACGATGCAAAACATCAGTATTTGTTGCAGTTCTACTACATTTTCTGGAAACCATTAATCTATAATTTCTGTTATCCGTATTACGTGCTTCTTCCGCTTCCTCGGAGAGCATGCCTATAGGGAGCACTGCTGCTTCAATTATGTTATTTCCATGTATCAATACTTTATGGACAGTAGCTGGCATGAATACCAATTGTATTTACGAACGAATAGCTCAGCAGTATCCCACGAAAATTTCTTAAACTTTGCCCACATAATTCGGAATAATTCGGAAGCGATCTATTAGTTCTTCATTAATACCTGTTATATATGTAAAAGTAAAAGCCTAAAAGTGTACAAAACCTTTTTTTGTAAATATTCATAAAAAATACGTGAGTTTTATCACAAAATTTATAAGTTTGTTCAGCGATCGCAAAAAGTCGCACAATTTTTTTACATAAAATGAAAGAAAATATTCCAAACTTTCATTTAGTAGTAGTACTAACACGGAGGTAGACCGAGCTAACTAATTTTTTTTTTCTAATGAAAACTGCATATGCTAAATTTTTTGGAGTCATTTTGATTTGCTCAGATCTCTTAAACTATATATGTAATTTAAATATTTTTTCTTTCCTATTAAATTTAAAATACTATATTTTAATAAAAATGCTCTAAAACTATTGGAAGTTGAACCATATTTATTGTATAAACAACTGAAATGTAGTAAAATTGTCAACAGTTTTCGTTGTATAATATTTAGATAACTTTACCACACTCTTTTTAATACAAAATTTTATTTTTTTGTTCGAAAACAAATCGTTGTTTTCTACTAATAAAACATTTCTCTACAGAATTGCATCATTAGATTTCTAAAAAATAACTGTAAAAAAATAGACTTTTTGCCAAATAAATACCACTGTGTGGCGGGTTGTGTGAGGACCCAGAGGTTTTGGAGACAGATGAGTACTTTCTGCGTCACTGGGGACTGGGTACCTGTAGGACAGTTTTCTGTTTAGTAGGGTTGTTTTTGCATGTGTTGTCTGATTTTTTGTCTTCCACTACTTTGTCTATTCCTGTGCTTCCTCTCTTTATTTATCCTATTGTATATCTAACCAGGGCGTCACAATAGCCCATATTCTTCTCTGGGTGAGGGTGTGAAGCACCAGCCTTTCTACCTTACCCAACCTAACCTAACCTAAATCCAATTAAAATGAACGTGGTAAAGCATTATAACCTTTTAATTTCAATAAAAGGATAATTTTACCTTTTTGTTGTGAATTTAATAAGTTTAATAGCTAATAAACAGTACTTATTTTTGGATACCCCTCACTTTTCACTAGTATTCCGAAGTTATTTATTGCATAGATGTGGAATTGTTTTATTTTGATCTGACCATCATTATATTCGTTATGGGACAACTTAATAATTGACATTTTGCACCGCAGCCAGTATTAACAAGATGGGGAACCTGGCTTGATGTTTCAGAATTCTATCCAAACAACTTTGCGCAATTTAAGAATGTTATAAAAAGCCGATGATGATGCAATTAAAAAAGTAAAAGAAATATAACATTTGAATAACATCAGAAGTCAATTAGCATTTATATTTTCCAGCTACGGATATATTTGTGAAACAATAATTAAATTGAAGGCACTTATTTCACTTAATACTCAAGTAGAGTGGCCATGTTAGGGGTTTCCCCCCAGAATTAGGGTGTTTTATTTCCTTAAGGGGCGAATTTAGGGGTTAAAAATTCTTTGGAGAAAAATTTGGAGGCATACATATATAGTAAGGGTCTTTTTAGGGGGTTTCACTATTTGCTTGTCTGTACACAACAATAACTAAGTAATACTAAATTTTACAGCTTGTCTTTAGCTGAGCAATAATCGCTAGACATGTATAAAAAAGCGTTTTAAGTGTGAAGTATTCATTAAATAAATCGTGCCACAACTTAAATACAACACCTGAAATAATCAAACTTTTTAATTTCGATAATATGTACAAAGTTAACGAAAATGATTTTGCAACACTCGATATTTTTGAAGATACTTGATTCGAATATTTAAAAAGCAGATTTCTACTATATCTATTTTGACCAGATACATACATATATAAATTACATTTGTATGTACATACATATGTTACAGTCTTTTTTAAACGGGTTTAAATTGTGTTAAGAAATTTTATTAAATATAAATATTCAAGAAACTTAAAAAAACATATTTTGGGGAAATTTCAGTAAAATGTACAAAAATTTGCAACTTTTGCTATATTTGGGTGATGTTATTAGTACGTAAATTTAAACTGGCCCAAGTTAAATAAATTGAAATGAATTTATTATCTAAACTTTTACATTTAGGGGGATTTTTATCAAAATACGTTAAATTTAGGGTGTTTTAATTTTTAATTTTTTTTTTTTTGGGGAAGAAACAAATTACCTGGCAACACTGTACTCAAGTCATACTGATTGATATTGCAGAATGTATATCAACAATGTTGAGGAAGAATAGCCCGAGTTTTAAGTTTTCCTTGTCATTTTCAGACCGTGATTTAAAAATCATGACTTTTTTTAATTCCTTTTGAAAGTTGCTTCCAAAAACACAAAAGATTCAAATGAAGATTTTTCCCAGTGTTGCCACTTTGTGGGTAATTACCCGAATTTGGTGTCATTTTTACTCTCGTGTGTAATTTCTTTGAGGTGTAATTTGAAATTCTTTCATTTTAAAACAAATAATATATAGATTTCTTTTTAATGATAAAATATATTGTTGATCTAAAAAGTTTCCAGTATATTTAACGAAAGTCACTGTTTATAAAAAAAAACATTCCATAGCTTATCAATCAAAAGATTGATAGAGATTGCCGCCTGAAGGACAATTAGATATCGATAAATGTGAGCTTCAAAGTGATTTAAAATCCGGAAGTTTATTCGAAAAATATGGTATTTATACAAAGAAAAACCCCTGGAGAAAGATATGTTTCCAATATTACAAAATGTAAAAAATTTTGTGTTTGCTTTAACATTTAAAATACGTTAGTTGAGAATAACACTAAATAACACTTTATGTTTAATTTTATGACATAAACACATATTTAATAATTTTTTCCAATTCATTGCTTTTGCAAAATGTTTTTATTTTTCACAAACTAAAAATTTTTAAATAAATTTATTTGACATTAATTTTTTTCTGTTGTTAATATTATTAAAGCCAGCAGAGTAGCATTTTGTGGTATGAAAATAATATTTGAAATCATAAATTATTTAAATATTTTCCGATATTGCAGAATAAAAATTTTACAAACATTGTTTTTAAAAGTTTATAAATGCAGCCAACATTAAATAAACTTAAAATTTATTGAACTACGAAAGTTTTATTTTAGAAAAAAAAATTGTTGCCACATTCTATACGATTTTATGCACCTATGTTTAGTGGTGGAAATACATTTAAAAAAATCTTACTTATGCAAACATAAATTAGGTTCCACTGACAATTGAGTTATGTACCTGTCAAAGAGTCGGCATACTAGTTGTATACTGTGTATCAGGTGTTATTTCATTTAAATTGGGTAATTTTGCATCATCTGAAGTGTAGTTTTGAATTTTGCTGGTGGTAACACTAATTTTTCCCCCATTATCGGTAATTCTTCTTTACTTGCGTATTTATAAAAACAAACAATTTAAATGCGCTCTATGTTTTATATTGTACAGAGATGTTGCCACATTCCAATAAAAAATAAAATGAAGCAACATAGCAAAAATACGAATGTGTGCAAAGAAAACTAAAAAAAAAGACACAGAGAACAGAGAACGTGTTTTTTTCTCTACCCCGCTTGTTTCTCTACACCGTTCGCACACAAGCACCAAAAATCATGTCTTAAAAACATGGTAAAAATCACCTACTGAATCGCGTGTTTGTTTTAAAAAGCTCAAATAAAAAAATTTTATCTGACCAAAATTGTCTACAAAACCTACCACAAAGAAATATATCGTCATATAAAATGAAAAGGTCCTATCATAATATTTAAATATCTTTCAGAAGCAATAAGAAACTTAATAAAAAGCAAACAATTGTGATTACAAAAACAGTTTTTTCAGGATAGTATCATTAATTCATAAAATGTAAACGATATTAACCATTAAAAATCGTTGTTATAATAATAATAGCTACCTTTTTATTAAGTTTTGTAACTCTCCTGGGTTTTATTTAGTTGGTGATAGGCCCTTTTGAATTTTATATTACGATATGTATGTATGTACATATATGAATTTTTGATATAAAGTATAATTTTTATTGAACAAAGCTATTAATCGTGATTTATGATGATTTTTTTGTAATATAAAATTAATAATTACTACAAAAAGTACCAAAAACATTATATAAAAATTAATTTAATAACTCTTATAAACAAGATTTATCCATTGAACATATGCAATAATACATACAAAAATCCAATAATAAAAAATTTATCACAATTTGATAACTTATGTTTGTACAATTTTTCAAAAATAGTATTTAACTTTATAAGACATAGGCTAAGCCCCAAAACATCCTAATAATTTGCATGCAACGTAAGAAATGTATGGAAGAGTTTAACATTGCATAGTTTGCTTATATATTCTACACGGTTGCATTGTAGAATGCTAAAAAAGCGAGTTGCTCTGCAACTGACCTTTTGGAACTCACCCATACTTTCTACAAGTTATTTTGCTTTTTCTCTTAGGTTGTCAAAATTTGTTTACATTTTGCTTATACATGTATATTTTTGTTTACGTTTTTTGTTTTTTTTTTTTTTTTTTTGCCACATATACATGCATACACAACACGTTTTACTTTATGTTTTTTCTATGTAGCAGTAATATTTTGACAACCGTGAGGAATTTTACACAAACAAAATGCCGTTGTATTGTGGCAGCGGTAAGCAGACCCATTGGATAGGCCTTGAACTATATAAACACTTCTGGAAGCAGAATAACAAGACAAATTTCAAATTGAGTTATATACCCTGCAAGAAGACTACCGGTCATTTTACTAGTTTTGACAACTATATTGGATAAAGTTTCTATTAGTTTATTAAGCGTAAAATGAAAAAACTAACCGAAACTCTTGTGTACATGTGATTTTGCCTCTCTTTCTAACTAATTAATTCCACTCGACTACGGAACATATATCTGTACTGCTTACTACTATGCTTTATATTAGTTAGTAATCGCGTAAATAATGGTTAACACTAACTAGTTAATCATAAAGTAAATATCGGTTATCACTAACTAGTTATTCATAGCGTAAAAATTGGTTAGTACTAACCTTTATACAATAATGTTTTTGTTTTATTTTAGTTTTAAAATAGTTTTTATTAAAAAAATATAATCAAGCAGGTTTCATTACAGTATATAATAGGTGTGGGTGCGGGACCACGTAACATCATTTCCTTGGTTGCTCTATAACGTTCCTTTCTCACATGGGTCTGGATTTCGTTTTGGGATCTTATTTATAAAAGTTCTTTTGTAATGGAGGTAAACGTACTCATTACCAATTAATTTCTCGTAGATCATATAAAGAAATATTATTTTGTTAAAAACTTGTGACTAAAAAGCCGAATACATACATGCATACATACTTGAAAAGTCATCAGGTTTTAAAAAATTTGGTATAATTTGCTCCTTTATTATCACCACCAAATCTTTAACGAGTATCCCGGCCAAAGCAAAAACCCGAATGACCGCTACCTGTTGGAATACCACTTCTTTTAAGACGACCGTTTCGTGCATGACCTGTTATTTCCAGAAAATTTACCACCACGTTTTCTGGAGCCGCCATCAGTACGCCCTCCTTTACTTTAATATGCAACGTAGTTGCAAAGGAGATAAGCAAATTAATTTTTTAACTTAACATGGCAAATAACGTTTGTAATATTTAATTTAAGCCACAGAACTTAAATTTAAAAAATTCAATTTTTTTACAAGAATCGACAGGCCACGCGTTTGAAAAAATTATATTAAAAAATTGGCATTATTTGGGTTGTGTTACAGATATGTTAGAGTGGAGCAACGAATGTAAAATTGTTGCAAGCAAGAATGATAGAAGAAAGATTAAGACAACACGAACTCAAAAATTGAATTTTCTGCGCAGGTGGGTCAAATGACGTCACGAAACATACACGAATAGGTAACCCTAGCTTGGGTTAAGCTACGTCATCTAACGGGAAAACATGCGCATGGCGTAATCTCTTTTTATATCATTCTTGGTTGCAAGTGTGTTAGTAAATTGTTTTTTTTTTTAGTTTTGGTTATGCATTTCTTGTAGGGTATTACCATACTTTAATAGCCTATTTCCAATGTGCGAAAGAATTCTTTCGTTCGCATAACTACATTCAAAACAAAAACAAAGTCTAAAAATTTGTTTTTGTTTTCAATGTAGTTATACGAAAGAAAGAATTCTTTCGCACATCGGAAATAGGCTATAAATTTTTACGCAAATCTCATTTTAACCTCTATTTTTTAAAAATAACGTTTTATAATGTTATTGTACAGTTTCTAACACTGACTTGTGTAAAACAGGTCGATAACAAAATTTATCGTGTTCTTGACATCTCCAACACAGGTGACAGCAGAGGAATTCCTAAAAAAGGGAATGTGAAAAAACAAATAGAACTTGTTTTTAATATGAAAAATATTAAGTAACAACAACAATCGCAATTGTTTATGGTAAAACGTAAATCATTAGCTTAAATTATTCAAAAAGTTAAATGAATATGTTGCGAACTAATGAGAAAAGCCAAAAAAACTGAAAACCTCTAAGTGTTATATATATTGCCAGAATAAACAGCCCCGTGAAGATTGCAGCAGATTGCCAACGACTTTGGTAGAAGACAAGCAATAGAAAACATATTCACTATAATCAAAATCTGGAAATTTTTAAAAGCTTTTTACAATGGAAACCTCATGCATCAATGGTATTATGGATTACAATGAATGGTCCCCCAACTACGGCAATTTGCCCATGGAAGTAAGTTGAAAATTTTTCACGCAATCTACACAAATTCATGAGCACATCGCTGCACACATGCATATGTATATAGGTATCAATGCATTTATAATTGTGAGGGAGGGTGGGCACTTGTTTCATCTATTAATTATAATCGCAGCGATCAAAGAACAAAGAAGTTTCAACTTCTCTACCGTTACAATCCTCTCTTGGCACATTTTCATACGGATCCGATAAAGAAATAGATTTTCACGTGATAATGACGTATTTATGATTGATTATTAGTACATTTTTTAATTTTATTTGGTATAAAAAGTAAAAATGCACCAAGCGAATATTGTACGATATAATAAAAATAATTAAATGACGAGTAAGAAAATATAATCTTCAAGTCAGCAATATGATACCCTACACCATAATATATATACATATATATGGATATAAGAGTTGCTTGTATCTAATATCTAGATATCAAAACCTATATGACATTTTTGAATCTAATGTGATTTGACAGTGCGGGTTTATATGTAGGGTTGCCATTCGTACTGTTTTTATCAGTACATGTACTGTTTTATGTTTAAAGTACTGATTTATGCATTACTAGCAAATCAGTACGCAAATGTACTGATTTTTTCATTAATGTACTGTTTTTGTTCAGTATATAGTTTGTCATATTGTCAAATTGTTTGCTATACAAATATTAATATAGATGTTCTTATCGATGAGTTATTAACAAGATTTTTGCCGAGTCAGTACGAAAAAAGAAGACAGTAGAAGAAAAATGGAAAGTGTTTCTACATGGTGGTGCGTTTACGAATTTGACGAAATGTGGACTTTATTTCTTCCATTCCACATTCAAACGCTGTAAAAGAACGAGTCTGTAGTTTTCAAAGTGGAGAAAAGAGAGAAACAGGCTCCAAATATAAAACCTAAAGAGTGACTTGCAGATAAAGACAAACTTTGGTTATAGTTGTAATGTGTTTTACAATTTCTTGAAGACTGAAGAAGAAAAGAAATTGTGGACAATGTACAAAAAGGTCATATAAATTTTTAACTTGTAACATTGTAAATATTTATGTCCATACATAGTAAATATATTATTTATAAAAATCTATAGTGCAAGATCGTCTGAAAAACAATTGTGCCCTTTGCAATAATTACAATTATTAATAGTAATTAGTTGTAAATCACTTTTAAATAATTTTTTTAAATTATTTTGAAGATAAATATATAACAAGCTTCGTTATTTCAAGTGATTAATTTGTTTTTTTACATTGTTGTCCTTATATCTGTAGCTTGGTTCTAAAAAGGTCAATATCAAATAATTAATTTTTGAGAAAATTTAAATGTTAGTTTTGTATAGAAGAGTTCTAAGTGAAATTGGCTAGCAAACCCCATTTTAAGCTGTTCTCGGTTAAATTAGACATTGGCTTTATCCGCAAAATAAAAGAGATTAAGCATAACCTTTTAATTGCAAAATTAAATACATTATGCTGGTAGATATAGCAAAAACTACTTTTATTTAATTTTATGTTGACCTATATTCAAAAAATATAATAGAATAAAGGAAATAAAATTTTAGTTCACATGTTGGTCACGTTTTTTTCGACAAATATTTGCTAGGTGTGTCCGTAGGTTAAGAAAAGACCTAATGCAACAATTAAGTCAAAATATTAAAGAACTCATATTTTGCTTTTATAAAATTAATGTTTCTTTGAAAAAGCAAACAAGAAATTAAGAATCAAATTTTTAACAACTTGTTGTGTCTTAGATTTTTTTGTTGTTCACTTTGTATTCCCGCTATATATATATATATGGAATTGAATTATTATTTAAAAAAAATTCAGTTTTTTTAATTAAATTTTGTCACTGTTCAAATTATAGAATGAATTCAAGTTTTGTTTTAAAAAAGATTATGCTTTTCATGTTATTAATAGTAAATTTTATATTAAAAAAGGATATGTACTGTTTTTTATGCAATTGTACTGATTTCTCTGATTTCTAAACTGGCAACCCTATTTATATGAAACTCTTGGATCTTCAGCACAAAATTTTGCATTAGCTGCGTTCGAGAACACAAAAGTTTTTACTATATTTTACTGAACTTTACTGCATTTTACTAAATTGCGTTCGCGTACACAAAATACAGTAAATTAGAACACAAATTGAGAGCGTAAAGTGACAGTTCTTGACTGAGTACTTACAAATTTTTACTGCAGAAATTTTGCAGTAAAATTTAGTAAAACAAAAAAACATATGTTTCAAAAGGTAAACAAACAAAAGTAGCAAGCAAAAGGCATACAAATTGTGAAAAAATTGTTTAAAAAAAGAAAAATTTAAATAAAACTAAAATAAAAACAAAAAATTAATTAATATTAATTAATTAAACTTGCTTGTGAAGAATATATATGGCTAAATACCAACTTTTGAAACTTTGTTTTGTTATGTTAATTTTGTGGAGTTGTAAAAGTGTCAAGTACTCGCGTACTTAGAACAGCTCTTGTTTTTAATGTTATCAATAGTAAAAAAATTATTCGTGTACTATTGATCAAATTTAGCCGGACACAAATTAGCAAATTCAAATAAAATAAAAAACAAACAAATACCTATGAAAGATTACATAAAATAATTTGTTTGTATTTTCCAAAAATATTCGTGTTATAAAAAGTATTTAATCGAGTACCGATAAGAAAACGAGTTAAGTAGTCAAAAGTGTAAACATTTTTTAACACTTCAATTATTTGCCATCAGCTGTTGCCTTTATTTTACGAATTTTTACAAATTTTGCTTCAAATAAAATTTCGTAAGATGATTTAAGTTGAAGTAAATTGTTGTTGGTCCAAACCAAGGCGAATTCGAAACGCCTTGGTCCAAACTTAATTAACTCACACGGCGTTTACATTTTCCAGTACTGGCAAGACAGTAGCAATACATGCAAATTTTTTCACTAATACATGCACACTTTTCCAACTGTCTTTGTCTACTGTCCTGCAAATTTTGCAGACAATAAAATTGGACAGTGATTTGACATTTGCTTACAGTAGTTTAAAATTTTGTTTGTAAAAGAAAGAAAAAATCAAAAAGTAAAAATAAATAAATATTTTCTGATTTGATTTTTTATGTTTTATTTAAGTGTTCTCTATGTTCACACAATATAGTTATTATATGCTATTTTTTAATAAGTTTAGTTGATATAAAACATGTTTAACTGGAACTTATTCTGCAACATTCAGGTTTGACATTTTTTTTAAAGTAAACTGTCTTAATTACTGTCTGGACGCGTACGTCAAAAAGACAGTTAGTAGTGTTTTTGCAACTAATATTTTTTTTCTTACTGTCTTGCCAATACTGTCAAATGTAAACGCTATGTAACAAAATGGTTTATGGCAGTGTTCGAAAATAAACATTATTACCCCATATTCATAACAAATATTTTAGGTTTATAGCAGGTTTATGAAACGAATTTTCTATGAAAATTTGAAAATTTTTATTAATCAAAAATATTTTTTATGAATATGGGGGGTAAGTCTTTAGTGTTCGGTCCGGTAAATCATTAAAAAAAAGACCTTTCTCTATTTATGATCATCGAACACAAAAATACTACAGTACTTCTCTGAATAGCCTTAAAACATTTTTGTTGTGATTTTAGGGAAATTTGAAAATTTTTATTAATCAAAAATATTTTTTATGAATATGGGGGTAAGTCTTTAGTGTTCGGTCCGGTAAATCATTAAAAAAAAGACCTTTCTCTATTTATGATCATCGAACACAAAAATACTACAGTACTTCTCTGAATAGCCTTAAAACATTTTTGTTGTGATTTTAGGGAAGAAATTAATAATTTTGTGATTTCTTGGTAAATAATATTTCAGCTAGTGGCACAGAAGAGTAATTATTCAATGCTTTCAAAAAATAGTGCTAAAAAATATCCTCAAAAAAATGTTGGCCATAAAAGGGTTAGTTACATTTTGTCACTATCTGATATCAAATGAAAATATTTCCTAAACGATATAGACTGTTAACTGGGTGTTAATGCTTTCTTGTTAAATGTGCCTTGATAGCAGTTACGTATATGGGGGATTTCATGTCAAGTGAGCCAACTTTTGAAATCGATGTCTTCCGATTTGGATGCACCAAGGTAAGTCCTATTGGATAGTAGTTTAGACACAAATTTTCAACAAGATCGGTCAAAAAGTTTCTGAGTTAAAGGGGGTCAAAATTTGACAGTTTTTTTTTTCTTTTTGCTTAAAAGAATGCTTAGGTTTTTTCCTTTAAGGTAATTCTGGTCGGTTTTTGGTCCGCGAGTGGGTTATATAAAAAAAAAAAATAACTTCTAAGTCAAGGCGAGCCTTTTTTAATGCTTAGCATATGCACTATTTTGAATTTTTTCCTATTTGTGTGTAAGTGTTTCTAAAATCTTAAAAACAAAACTTATGGTGAGAAACGACACAAATTAACCTTTCCGACAGTATGTAACATATCTAACTAGCATTTTATACCTTCTATACCGTAATACCCACAATATGTTAATTCCAGGAATAAATCACTTTTTTCTATAGAAATGTTGACAAATTAATTTTTTTTATTTATTTGTTATAATAATAAAATTAATATAAAATAATGATAATAAAAACAAAAAGATAAATAATTAATCTTTAAAATGGTTAAATAAATGTTGTCCAGTAAATGTAATCAATGGATAAACTGGTGGTATAGTATCACTATTTGCCCCCTTTCAGACTTGGTTAGTAAGTTACTCATTTAACTTACCGAGTACAACAAATTATGTACTCAATTGTTTCCCCCTTACCGCGACCTTACCCCTGACATCTACAAATCAAGAGTTGCGTAAGAGACTTGCGCAAGTAACTTGCCTAGTCTGAAAGAGGGCTTTGTACAAATGTTTCCAAAAAACTTTGAAGATTTACTGACATTGAAATATAAAAATCTAACAAAGGAATTAAATCAATTTTTTCTCACCAAAATATTATCAAAACCAAATTAAATCAATTTTTTCTCACCAAAATATTATCAACACCAAAGAGAGAAACGGACTAAGAACTGTAACTATTGCGGCTTACTCCAAACCAACGACTTATTAAACTTACAAAACTGCAATGTTACAATGTAAATATACCAAATTATTTATTATCAAGATTGTAATTCTGCTATCGAAATCTAATTAAAAACCAGTACGTGTATCTAAATAAACCATACTAATATTACAAATGTGAAAATTTGTATGCTTGGATATTTGGATGTTTGTTAGTTTATGGCTCAATCACGCGAAAACCGCTCAATAAATTTGGATGAAATTTGGTTGCCGAATAGCATATGCCCCAGATTCAAATATAGGGTACATTTTTAAAGGTAAATCGGGAAAAAAATTATTACGTTGGTACTTGTTCTCTTTTTGAAAAATTTGGTATGCAGATTTTTTAGGGATAAAATTGGTACTTTTAAAGGGGTAAAAAGAGATCAAATTTGTAGTTTTTCTTTTTTGATAAATTTGATATACACGGAAATAATATTTTATTAAATCACCAGAAAATATGGCTTTAACCAAGAAAATTTTGCATGATTTTCGTCCAAACCAAAAATGTATTATATAAAATATATGTATGGCTTGAATCATGCAAAAGTTATTACTCAAAGCGAACAGTCGAGTACAGCAAAAAAATCGTTTAAATTGTATAGCTACTTTTTCCAAGATATGAGCGATGCCAGTAAAAATTTAAAAAAATCCCTACGTGTCTTGAAAAAATTCCTTTTTTCCCTACAACTAAAAAATTTTCCCTACACTTTTCCCTACATTAAAAATTTTTTGTTTTTAGCAACTGGCAAGCAACTATATAAAAATTGTAAATATTATAATTAAAGCATTTATTAACATCAAGAAAAAAAAATAAAAAATAAATATGGACACACATATATAAAAATTCAATTTCAAAAATAACACTGTGGCTAATTTAAATTTTTATTTTTGGTAGAAACGCCACTATATATTATTTAATCTATAGACAAACTAAGTCAAACTGTGTGCTCGATTTTTCATATAATCATCTTTTATCCTTTTTAAGCGGCTTAAAATTTTTCCAGAATATTTGTCTTAAATAATTTTTTTACTAAAGCCTTCTTTTTTAACAATCTCGGTCCAATTTCCATTTAAAATTAAAAAATCCATTTTAAAGAAATATTTACTTCAATTCCCCTGAACATATAAATAAAAAAATTCCAATTTAAAAAATATTCTTCCATATCCTTAAAAGTTTAAAATTTTTTTCCAAATTCGAAATTGTATGATTTGATTTCTCTTAGTTTAGAAGGTGAGATTGTTTTTTTCCTCGGTACTAAATTAATTTCTGCTTCTCTGCATAGCCGGCTACGCAGAGAAGCTTTAGTTAGCGAAGCCGGTATATGTGATACCATAGAGGAGAAAATCCTTGCGCCGGGCCGAAAGCCGGTTACGTAGGGAAGCTTTAGTTATCGAAGCCAGAGGAGAAAATCCTTGCCTCCAAAAACGTTTACGTTATAAATTAAAAAATTAAATAATCCCCCAAGAAATATATTGGGGCTTTATTTCATAATGATTTTTTGGGGGGTAATTTCATATGAAATAATCCCCCAATTAAAAGATAAATAAATAACAAAACAAAATGAAATAACCCCCCAAAAATCGATGTTGTTGCTTTCTGTACAAATTTTTGAAATTTTCCAAAAAAAAAAGCGTACAAAAAGAGAAAATTCCTTACTTTGGCATCACTGTGCTATATATTTTACAAAATATCAAGAAAATCCAGCTTAATTCAAACCATCCGTTTCTCGAATCAAAATATTTTATTTGAACATACAGAAATCTTTTCTTGAATTGAATAAAGTTTTAATGTTAATGCCTTAAATTTTCAATCAAAAATTTCTTATAATACACCTAATTAAATTGCTTTAGGAAATGTTTCTTGAAAAACTTAGGAAATTACAACTAGATTTAAGTAAATAAATTTAAGTTTTCTAAAAAAACTAAGAAATACTTATTCAATTCAAATACATGTTTGGTCTTTGAAATTATAAAACAGCATCATGACCGAAATGATGAATTAAACTTAATATAAACTAAGTGGGCACTTTTGCTTCTTATTTTACTTTTTAAACATAAAAATAATGTCCGTTTTTCTTCTTGTTCTGTTGATGTTCTTGTGTCTACAAAAAACAAGAAAATCGTTTTTTACCTACTTTTATGGTGTTATAGAAATCTTAATATCGATTCAAATAAAAATTATTTTAATCAAACCAAGTTTTCTTGAGTATTTTCTGAAAAAATATTTAAAAAATCCCTAGTATTTGTTTTTTGATGCAAGAAATTTAATTGTATTTAAAAATCAACAAAACCAGACTAATTTTAAATAAATGCAGCTTGAACTCAGAAATATCTTTCTTATTTTTAATAAAAAAAAACTAGCTACTTTAGTATTTCTTATATTAAGAAATTTTTGATTGTTACCAAAAACATGAATTTTTTGATCATGAGAAAATGTTTCATTAAGAAAATTTACTAAATACGAAAGAAATAAGTTAAAATTAAGAAATTAAATTTGGATTTTCTTGTTTTTAGAAACGAAATTGATTACTTTTGGTTAGGTTAGGTTAAGAAGGGTTATGCGCCCAAGGGCACACCTCCACTCGGAGACCAATGCGGTCCATTGTAAATCCCTTCAGTAAGGAGATAGAGAAAAGAAAGAATTGAAGAAGAAAATAAATAAACAGATAGATAGAGTAAAAGATATTTGTATGTACTACGTAGGAAAGTTACTCCCTCTACAGTCCCCTCAACAGAAACTGCCGTCCTTTTTCCCTTACAAACCCAATTAAATCGACTGGATTACATCCAGCGATGCACGCCAGTTTGTCTTTGCAGGTCGAATTGATTACTTTAGAAAATAAACTTCTTTCCGTGTATATACAGATGATCGCACACTTAACATACTGTGTACTTCCTCGGGCCCAAAAATGATGAAAACCTGGTATTCTTGGCACTCTTTTACCTTTGGTTCTTTTTTCTTTTCGAAAAATTTGGTATAGAGATAGGACATGGCCAAGATTAAAATATAGGTTACTTTTTATGATGTAAAAACAAAAAAAAAGTACTTCTCTCGTTTTTATAAAATTATAGGATAAGCCTTATTCTTTAAAGCTTCACGTGAACGAAGTCAAGAGTAAAAGCTAGTAGTTTATATACCAATCTGAATTGTTTTTCGTTATATTAAAGTATACACTACAGCCCCGGTTTGCGTCGATCCTATTTGCGTCGCTATTTAATATTTGGTTGAATTCCCATTTTATTCTGTTAGGTAAGTTATTCTAAGCATAAAGTCGGGTGAAAAAGCTGTTGCCATAGATAGAACAAGAGTTTAGCACCTTCAACATTAAAAACAATTTTCAACAGTGACAGCATTAAAAATTAATCATTTGAAAATAGCTCGAGTTAATCGCAAATGAGATTCGGTGTTTTATTTAATGGGTATAAATGAAATAACTTATTATGTTTTTATGGAAATATATTTTTTCTTGTGTATTTCTTTATATATTTTTATATGTATTTATGTATATGTGCATTTCCTCCGAATGGTCAACCAGGATGGAAAAATAAAATTGTGATAATCATCCTGTTTTATTGTTTATAATTATGAAAAAGTCCATCATCTTATCCTAAATCTATGGATATCTTCGCATATTGGGATAACAGGAAATGAGCTTGCGGATAATGCAGCTAAAGAAGCAATTAACCGGCCACTTATAAAGGAGGTACCTTGTAGTCGTCATTTACTGATTAACATCTTTAGGTCAAGGGACAAATATCAAAAACAACGGGAATGGGAAAACTCTGGTTGCTTTCTTAGACAACATAATTCATCTTATCAAAGACCCAGTGCATTTTTCTTGCACGCCTTAGAGTTGGGAAGGCTTTATTTAACTCTCAACATTATTATACACTGATGCTCTCATGTGTGGCTCTTGTCAACTTGTTATGAATGTTCATCATGTGCTAATTGAATGTCCGATTTCCAAAATGGCCAATAATCTACATAAAATTCTTGATTGTTCGGAATCTCATCAATTATTGGGAATCAAGCAATCATTTTCTAAACACAGTATTCACGATATTTAATTTATTTTTTTCTTAGATTGATAGAATATTAACTCTATATTACAATAACTCATATATTTTGTAATAACTTTGTGAACTACTTTTTGTAATATATATTTTTGCGCGCGGTCTAGTTACCCTGCGCCTTTTCTATTTTTGTATTTTATAAATTAATTTATAAAGTATTTTTTTTTAAATAAATAAATAAATAATTATGAAAAAGTCTGTTTTTATGGTATATATGGTATGCTATGATATCTCAGCTGTTTTAATTGAGGAAATTGGGCTGGAAACTGGATAATTTTATATTTTCTTTTTAAGCTACTTCTAAAGACATTTTTATACCTATTTAGTTATTTTACATGCAAAAAAATTTGTTATGTTTGTACTCTTTATTCAAAATATCTCTATACAATCAATTAAGAAGAGAAAAGTGTAAGGAGAACAAAAAAAGTTCGATTAACGGTTAATTAACGGTTTAAACATATGGAAAAATCGTACGTTCGCGACCCGTACGTTGCACATTGGTTGAAGTTCATATAACGAGCGGCTAAAAATAGAAGAAGTTGTCGAAGGACAATGAAACTTGGCACATAAGCATTTTTTGTTTGAATCAAGAAAAAATGGAAAAATCAAAATGATCCGCCCACTTTTACGCCCACCTCCCATACAACTTGTATTGAAAAAGTGGCATAACTTCCTTGATTTTGATTGTATCAACTCAATTTTCACTAAAAATAAATATTATAATTGTAGAATGGGCTCCTGAAAATATATACCTGATCCGCCCACTTTTGCGCCCACCTCCCATACAACTTGTATTGAAAAAGTGGCGTAACTCCCTTGATTTTGATTGTATCAACTCAATTTTCACTAAAAATAAATATTATAATTTTAGAAGGGCTCCTGAAAATATATACCTGATCCGCCCACCTCCCACAGAAAAAACAAATGTAAAAAAAAGGAATATGAATTTTAAGCATAGTCTTTTAATAATTTTTTGACATCATTATCGTACTCCAATTTTTTGATTTGCAGCTTTGAGCGAAATGTGTTTATAAATGGGTCTGAAGACAATAAAATATTATGCATTACGTCTTCATTAGTGGCTACACGTCCAGTTCTTCGCGAGTGATGTAATCTATAGGCTCTATAGTCTTTATTCCTTGCTTCCCGAGCTTCTTCGGACAGCATACCTGATACAAATAATTAATTAAAATGTAAAAAATCAAAATCAAATCATTGAATAAGGGCCTTTAGATAGAGACATACCTATTGGCAGAATAGCTTCTGCTATAATTTTGCTACCATGCACCAGAATCTTATGCACAGTTACAGGCATGTAGTACCAGCCATAGATATCAACAAACAACTTGGCAGTGTCCATGCAATATATATGAAATTTGTTAGCGTCGATCGCTGCATTACAATTTATTGCGGCCAAAATAATTTTATGTATTAACTTTTTTTATGTATTAACTCTTCTTTTATGCCTTCTTGCCGTATTGCCATCGTTTGTTGTGACCATACTTTGCTTCACTGCGTCCACATTTATGCCCAGTGTCAACTTTAATCTCTTCTGAATTTCAGCTTTATTTGCCGCCATTTCAATTTTTGTGGTACTATCTGTTCTCCATTTTTTGAAACTTAGACAATAAGAAACGTGCAAAATGCACTCCATAAACTTGATTCTTGCATGCAAGGGAGAAATACCAAATGCAATTGCTTCTTCTGAACATTTCCTCAAACTTGCCGCATCTAAATTATTCATTTCTGTGGGCTTCGCTCCACATATGAAGAAAACCGCCATAGATGAGCTTCCAGAAATCGTAGTAGCTACTTTCCCATCAATCATTGTTAATTTCATAGTGTGAGAAATATTGAAGTTCCTGCTATGCAATTCAACGACAGTATTTCTTAAATTTGCTATTTCGTCATTAACACGACTGACCTCAGAATTTATAACTTTAGCTGTTTCTTGTATAAATTCAAATTTTAACGGTCGGCAGAATCTAGTTGATGACGGCTCTGCATTTCTTCAGCACATTGTTGACATATTATTACGTTCTGTGAGGGTCAATGGAACAAATGACGTTAAGAACATATATTTATCGGAGTGATTTGGATCTGTGAATTTTTGATGGTATTCACTGTGTCCCGAACTTCCGTCACAGCCCCATTTTGAGAGCATTTGCAGTTCGTTGGGGAGTTCTGTCACCTCATTCTCGGATTTAGTCATCAAAATCCTGGTTACTGTATGATCTAATAACTCTTGTAGACCAACTTTGCTTCAACTTTCTTGCACCTGAACATTTGCAGGATAGCATTTTTTTTTTTTTGCTTCCAGTACCTGATGAAAGGGTGGGTAAATGTCACATCCAATTTCTCGAGCTGAACTGCGCAAAACCTCATATTGATGCTTTGACAAGGAATCATCAAGTATCAACCCAAGTGCCTTCTCCGGGGTGAACGCCTTAATGGATTTGTCTAAATACTCACTTTTTTTGTGGCAGACGATATCAACTCCATTGAGGTGTTTTTACAAAAACCTTGTACCTTTGTCCTCTTTGTTTGCGGTTGGCAATCCTCGAAGGCTTTTACTGGACGTCCACGTTTAACCATATTTGAACAGCTTGGTACTTCATTGTTTGCGGTATATTTGCACACTTTGTAAACATTTTTCAGCCAATTTTCATTTAGATCGAGAAATCTGGTTTTCATGCGAAATGCTTTTTGCCATCTATCTTTGGACTTTGTAAAAAAGTCTTTTTTCAAAAATCTAGTAAAGACTTCAACATCCTCAGCAGTCATTTCTTCATTGTTATTTGCAATGACTTCGACAGTAATATCAATATCCATTTTGGTATCAATCAATATTTCGCAAATATTTAAATAAGAAATTGTTAAATTTTCCATAATTAATAAAATAAAATTTTGATATCACTTAATAATACACCACTTACACTGCACTTGCCAATTAATTGTAAATTAGTAAACAACAATTCAAATTCAATTGAAGCTTATGCTTTTTTCAAGAATGAAATGTATAATTAACAGTAATTAAACAGTTAAGAATTATGGCAACAACAACAGGCATGAACAAAAATTCATGTTTTGTTACTTTATCACTTTATAGTTTACTGTTTTTTTTTTTTGGAAAAGTGCAAATATGTGCAGCGAAATTTTTTTTTTAACTTTTAGCTGAGACTTCAAGCTGTAATTTGACATCATTCGTTAAACAGCGCTCCACAGCGCTAAAAAGATACAGCCTATTGAAGTTGATGAACATTGAAATTTTGATGTGGTTTATATTTTGTTCTACGAAATTTTTTATATGGCACTTTTTCCAACTTTTTTTAATTCAAATCTCATCTTTGACAATTGTCATTTACGAAAATATAATTGAATATACAGTAAATTTCCATGCCATTTTAAACAAGCGAACATATATGAACTTCGAGCGTGTCTATCCAAACAAATAATAAATATATCAGCCTAATATTACGGAATCAAATTATTCAGATATCTGCCAACAAAATACCAAAAAATTATCCAAATCGGCGAACATGAAAAAAATGAATTTTGGCCACTCTTCAACCAATGTGCGTTGGCGACCGGTACTTAAGCCAATTAAACAAAAGCGTACATCAAAAGTGTACGAACGTACGTTCGTGACACCACAAAAAAAATATTTTTTTATAATAATTAAGTCCACTTGATGAAATTAATAGAATTGAACGTAACCATATGATTTTTTTATCATATAATATGTAAATATTAAAGGGCTGCGCAAAATATTCTTAATGTTCTGTGTTCTACTTCACACAACTATCAATCATATTATTTCACTGTAAAAATACATAGCAAAACAAACATAACAACACATTATTCTCACCAAAACAAAACAAGCATAACTTGAAAAGTTTTTCTCTTCTGCTTTGTTAGTGCTTGTATTATTAAAACAAACAGAATATCAACACAAAAACAGACAATGAAATAATGAAACGGTAAATTATAGTAAAAGCATCGAGTGCACGCAATTAGGAATTTAAAAAATTTAAAGTGATCTTAGCTTATAACAGAAATGGATGCATTAAATGTAAACAAAATTTATTTTTTTGAATTATTTCCTAAATGTACATATATTTTATTTTAGTCGACCTTTAGTATTATATTATAACTAAATTATCAAGCTTGAGGTCTTTTTTTATTTTTATATAAAACTTTAAACGTTTATTTAACCAATATTTCTAATTAAAAAATTTTTTAATTTGTCAGTTATTGTTAAATTTGTTAAACACATAAAATCCTATAAAACAGAATTTCATTTGGAGACTGCGGAAAAAACACACCATTATACTATGTACCTAGTACATGTTTTTATTTTTTATTTCTATAAAAAGAATGAATTCTTCTTAATTAAATATTAAATATTAGATTTAAATATTAGACCTAAGTACCTTCATATACATATATGTATGTAAATAATAAACAATAAATTTTTGCAAATAAAAATTAATATTAACTAGGTATAAAATTTTTTAAGCTTTTTTATATTCATAACAAAACGCAAATGTTTCTCCCTTTGCAATTTTCTCTTTGGTTTATGTTTACAATCAAAACATTCAAACATGCTTGGAATGTTCTATTTCTGTTTTAATGTTCTACTTCATCTTTGTTCTAATTCAGCTTTATTCTAGTTCAGCATTGTTCTAGTGCAGTTTTGTTCTATTCTTCTATATTTTGATCGTAAAGCAAAACAATTGTTTTTGGAAGTATGAGTTTTGTAATGAGAGAGTAATATACACATACTATCTACATTTAATGAAATTGCTTGTAAGCAATTTTTCTTGTGCTTGTGCAGCTCTTTAGTAAATATAATTAAAATTTTTGACCCAATCAATAAAAAATCAATGCATTTATATAGAAAAAAGTGATCCGATTTGCGTCGTTTCGGCTATCGACGCATTTCCCCGGTCTCCATTAACGGCGCAAATCGGGGCTCCAGTGTATACAAATAAGATTTATAATACCTTTTTGTGGTGTTTTTTTATAACTATAAATAAAATTATTATCAAAAGTTATTTTTGGAAATACAAAATTTATTGTTAATAAGAATGCTCTATGACGTTGTTAATAAGATTCCTCTATGACGTGCTATATTTGCATGTTTTATGTTTAATAAAAACACTAAAATTTATTGTTGTAAAACAATAATCTTTTTTATCCTTTTCGTATTTGAATATTATGTTATTGAAAGAAATAAAAATTTTTTTTTCTAGTTATTATATTAGGTGCGTTTGTTTACTTTTCCAGTAAAATCCAGTAGTTGAGTAAATTTTGGGCAATATGAAAATTTTACTCTCAAAAATGGCTCTTGCACAAAAAAGTAAACGAACGGAAAATTGCAAAAACTTGCAGGTTAATTCAAACAACTGATCGCTAAAAAGCTTAATGTTGTAAAATATGTGTTGTTTAGACTACCCAGTACATAATGTTTTTGGTACTTGATGAAATGCATTGTAATGATTATAATTCGTAGCAAATTTATTTATTAAATGAGCTTCTGTGCAAGTTTTAAAACTTGTTTATTTTGTACATGACTTTTAATTTTGTTTCTAGTTGAATTACATACGAAACTACATCAATATTTGATTTTTGATATTTGGTACCCCCAATAATATGCAATAAGAAGTAATCATATATTCATTAGCTTTACATCTCTAAAATATTAATGTAAACAAAAACAAAAATAAGTAATATTGAACAATTAACACAAATTTTACCATGGATGCCAAAAAAAGAAAACTTAATATTTCATGCTCTCCCGGAACATTTGGGAAGGTACAAAGTGGTAAGTAAAATTGTTTAGGATGTACATACATATTAATATATACTACATTTTTAATATGTATCTTTTAACTTATAGATGAAGAATATAGAAATAACGTTGCCGTGGATTTTGCAAATGGGGAAGAATTTTTTTAAATTTGATTAACTTTTAAAAAGCACAGATGTTAGAAAACTGATAAATAACTATACTGACTACTTTAATTTTTTTCACGTTGAAAATAAATATTTTTGGTTTTTGTTGCACTTTTAATTCACCTTTTGTTCTTTTAAATGTTTTTATTACAAATTGTATGCTTTTTGTTTGCTTACTTTTGTTTGTTTACTTAAATGAAACATATGTTTTTGTTTTCTACTGGTTTTTACTGGAAACAATTTGCAGACTCTTTGCTTACAACTGTCACTTTACTCTCTCAGTAGATGCTCTCTTTTGCAAATTTTTGTGTAAGCGAACGCATTTCAGTAAAATCCAGTAAAAACTTGCACAAATTTGTGCAAATTTTGGGGTAAACGAACGCACCTATTGTGTCTGAATTTCTATTATTAGCTTTGTTTCTTTACTTTTTGGGTAAAGTTCGTGAAAATGAGAGCAAGCATAAATTTCTCTCACAATGATACAAAATTACCCAAAAGTACGGGAACAGAAAAAATCATTTTAAGCACAAAATAAAAAGTCAAAAGTGTTTGTTTATGTTTTACAGCTGTTTAACAATTTACACGAAGAAAAAGTTTGGGCTGTTTCGTGCAATAAGAAGTAGAATTTTATTCTCTCAAACTCGCTCTCTTTTACACAAATTTAAAGTACGGGAACGCTTTTCGTGCAAATTGGGATCCCGAGGGATCCCAAAGTAGAGTAAAGAAACAGAGCTATTAATATACTTTTACAATTTATTTCAATTATTAATAAAATCACATCCGCTGTTATTATTAATAACCCGAAAGGATATTTATTAATTAGTAATTTATCCAATAGAACAGAACACTAATGAGCATCATTACTTTCTTGAAAATAGTTATGTACGGTATTAAATATATCTTAAAAAATAGATATATTTTCTGAGCCGTACGCTAAGTAATGTTCGGTTCATTTTTGAACACTGGTTTATGGTCGCAAAGATTCTATTCCGATAGGAAGGTTGTATATGGGCTGTGTGAAATTATAAGTCAATTTTTACCATTTCTACCAAATTTTTATCAACTTTGCGCAAAACGTTTTCGTGGACAGGCCAATAACCAATTATGAGTAGATCGGTATACTTAAATATTTTTATGTGTTACACATAACACAAATACTTTAGGTAGGGCAGCTTTAAATACCTTGACAATCAATAAAAATGCCCTAAGTGTTCAAATACCCAGACAGTCAATAAAAAATTTTACTAGGATAAGAGAGAGAAAACATGAGAAAGAATTGTCCCTACAAAAATATCAACAAAAATTAAAAAAAAGGAACAAATCTAGTTTACCAACGCAGCTCCAAACAAAACAAAACAAAAATTATAATAGGCGATACAAAATCTAAAAATAAGAAGACAACATATAAAAAATGTCGGCTATGCATAGTTTTCGAGTTATGGGCCGAGTTATGGAAGTTTTCTTATAAAAAACCAGCATTTCTGAAAGTATATTTATTAAAATGAAAGAATGAAAAAATGTTTAATTAAAAAACAAACACCGGCTTTGCTAACTTAAGCTTCCCTGGATGGACGGTCTGCGGCTGAGCGCAAGGATTTTCTCCTCTATGGTGCTGCAACACCGATTACTCTTGTGTTTTTGCAAACTCATCCCCGCATGATAATGGGTTAAGAATTTTTTAATGAATTTTGTATATTCAAAAGTTTTCAAATAATACTACTATTGGCCATATGAAAACTTCAGAGGTCAAAACTCGAAAACTATGCGTTTCCGAGAGCCAAAAAATAAATTAAATAAAAATACGAGTTTTAACAAAGAATACATATTTTTTATATTATAAAATGTGCATCACAAAAGCCATCGTTTGCAAGAATAATTTTAAGGCCGCATACGTACAAGGTGCAAAGACATGATATAACTGCTGAGGATAAAATGGACATTTTAAAGCTGCGATCGGCAAAATCAGGGCGCCGCGTTTTCTATTTTCTCTTTTATTACGTCCGTGTGCACACACATTAAAGAGAATTTAACAACATTAGCAACAACATATGTAAAATTCATACAACGCATATAATCGCAAAATGTAATAGTATAGGTTGCCGATCGCAGTTTTAAAGGCAATCAAGAGGACAGTTATGCAAGTGAGAACCAAAGGCAAATGTTACAACTGCGGTAAGTGGGGTCATATTCAGTGGAGCTACAATGCACCTATTAAATTATCTCCCAAGCTACTTAGTCATTGGTGATAGAGAAATGATTGTTAAAGTATACCCTAATAGCGGCATAAATGACGTAGTATATTGGCTTCTTTGTTGCTGATTTCATAACCTCCACATCTAAGTTTGCCATTCCATATGAAACTTTTTTACAATGCTTATAAAACCGAATAATGTATATGTATTCGTAGTCTGTGAGGTCAGTTTTAATAAAGATTAGTTCATAATTTATAGATCCCATATGAAGCCCATTCCTGAAATATTATAACTCTCGGTGAAGAGTATCAAAAATTCGGCGCAGCTGAATATTGCACTTACTCTTGGTTAATCAGACAATGTGCACACATAAATGTAAAAACTTATACCATTTTATTTTATATTTTCAGATCATTTTTCATATTTTTCGATTTCTCAATCATTCCGACCTTGAAGCGGCCGGAGCAACTTGTAGTCGTTGGCGTGAAGCTCTATTCGTTGGCGAATTTAATCGCAATATATTAGTTCACTTTATCAAAGTGTGTCTCTCAGATCGTTTAGCTCCTGCAAAATGTTTTCTAAAATGCCAAAGACCATATCGATCATTTTGTTTGGAGGAGGTAACATTTGGTCAGGCACAAGAACTTTTCACGCATATTGGCAGAACAGCCACTGAAATAATATTCGATAATGCCGATATAGGAGACAAACAATTTTATGCATTTGTGAGACAATTGAATTACTTGGAATCGCTTACCGTAACACGTTGCTCGCCTCTTTTTATGTCAGGTTCATTTTTAGATGGCAACGGTGACTTTGCTGGTACATTTTCAAATGTAAAACATCTATCCCTAAAACATAATCAATACTTATCAGATGCTATTTTGCTACGGTTGACGTCACTCATTAAAGGAATTGAAACTTTAGATATGTCCGGATGCCATATTTCCTATCACAATGCCATACATCGACGTTTTTATCCTAACGACAGTTTAGCAGCACATCCTAGTGAATCGATATTGACTTTTAAGTTTTTAGCCAAAGTGGCAAATATACATAGAAATTACTTAAAAGAAATAAATCTCAGCCATACGATGATCAGTGGCCCGGCCTTGCAGTCTTTGTCATCACAAGAAAGTATTGATGGAGGTTTGTCTTTGCAGAGACTACGCTTAACAGGATGTCGCCAATTAAATACCAGTGGTGTCAAATCATTTCTGCTTACCCAACCGAATTTAGTTCTGCTGAACTTGGCCGATACTCTTTGCGTTAACGATGATTGTTTGGCAGTCATTGTGGATGCTCTTCCAAAACTTAAAAATCTAAATGTAGCCGGCTGCGGTGGCGTTACAAATACTGGTGCAATTTTGTTGGGAACTTTAAAACATTTAAAATGTTTAAATATATCCCGCTGTGATGGCATCACCACCGATGGGCTGACGCAGGGCATTGCCCGTTCTTCTAACATAGCGCTAAAATATCTTTACATGTCTCATCTCATTGTATGTGAGGAGAGTATCAAGTGTATTGCACGCAATTGTCCTGAATTGCGCGTTCTAAATGTGGGTCACTGCGTCAATGGGGTCACTGACACTTCCGTCCAATGTGTTATAGAAAATTTACGCTGGCTTAGAGAACTGTCGCTAGAAGACTGCTTTCGTGTCACCGATGCAGCTCTTACAGGCATAAATATATCAAAGTTAGAAATGAAAAACTCCACAAATCATTTGAAAGGTTCATTAGAAAATTTTCACCCCAGTACCCCATCCTCTCTACATGAACTAGAGAATCTAAGGTCATCCAACTCACCGCAATCTATAAAGATTTCTTTGCGTAGCAAAGTCGAAGAAGAGATAGTACGTGACGCCAATCGCAAGCGAGCACTATTTGCTGTTTATGAACTTAATCTTATTGATGATCACATGATTGATGGCTTCAGTATACAACAGCTAAAGGGATTACGCTCTCTTAATCTCAAAGGATGTAACAAAATCACTGACGTCTCCTTAAAATATGGTCTAAAATTCATTGAATTGCAGCAATTATATATGTCCAACTGCCAGCAAATCACTTTGCTGGGAATGGAAGCGTTGGTGCTAAATTGTCCGTCCATTGAAGAAATCGACTTATCCGATTGCTATAATATCAATGACAAAACCATACAATTAGTAACTGCCAAATTAAGCCGCCTACGTGCATTGCACATTAGTGGCTGCACTCAGTTGACCGACCACAGTTTAGATGCAATTCTAGTCAATTGTAAATGTTTACAGGTAAGTTTAGATTGGACCTTTTATTGTTTCACCATTTCCAACTTCTTTTTTTAAAGTTTATAGTTGTATTTCAAAAATGTTCTCATTATACTCTAGACATTTCCAATTGTAGTGGAGCATTGTTAATTTATAATTAAAAAACGCCCAAACTATGGGTGTTGCGAATGTTCGCATTTGCAAAGTGTTCACTTATTTATGATATTTGGGCTCAAAAATTATTTTTGCTTTGGGTTCACAAAAATGTAAGCGAATATCTAAAGGGGCAATATCAATAACATCCTGAAACTTTTTTAAGACAATTAATTGTAGCATACTTCAATAACACGAAAATACCTTAAATATAAGTAAACATTAAAAAGCTAATTTAATTTATGATTCTTAACACACCATTTTTAAAAGCGATAAAATATTAAAACTGATGTCATAAAATATTACTTGGCTCAATTGAACTTTATGCGCAACAATTGTTTTTGGGTTTGAACGAATTTCTAAGGAAATTTCTGCTATTAAAACATTTTAGACCATAATTTTTTATTTTTCAATTGAATCACGAATTTCAAAAAGGGCTCAGCAAGGCGTATTCATTTTTCAGGTGGCGTTGAAAGCACATCTGTGCTACTTTTTTTCCTACTTAGGGAGAGAAATGTCAAAATTTGCTTGTGTTTTTGATATATCGATCAACGAAAGTAACAAAAACATACATTCAGGTAAAAAATACAAAGTGTTCAAGAGACGCAAAAAAATAAATATCTCTTAAACCATTTCATTTTTAAGCACATTTTTACCTATAACTAAAAGGGTCTGTTAATGTTATAATAGCAAAAACCAAAAAATATTTTTAGTAATATTTGAAGGAGAAAATGGTCATTACAGTTTGCAGAGATGAGACTTTTTCAATTTTTTTTTAATTTTCGTTACACATAAATATGCAGATAGTCTATTACGTTTAAATTAATATTTGGAATTTTAAGATAAGATTAACCCCTTTAAAGATTCCTTTATGAACTCGAAAACGAAAAGAAATTCGAATCGAAAGCTTTTTATTATAAAGGAACAAAAAAAAACATTTCTGTACATTTTTTTCCGTTTCTTAAAATTAGAAAACACTTACATTCGTAAAATAACAAAAACGAAAATATTTCTTCAAGATAAACATATGAGCAAAGACTATAGATTTATAAAGATGTTGCACTTAGTACATTTGGAATTGACAAAAATTTTGTGTTTCTTATTGATGAGGGGGGGAAGTAACAAGGAAAGCAAAAACTTCGTACTCACATTCAGAAAACTGAAGAGAGCAAAAAAGCACATGCATTAATACATGCATACACATGTTTGCTGTTTTTATCAACCAACGTGTGTGTGTGTATGTTTTTATTTTTTGTTAAAACCGGTTTTCGGTATTTTTTTTAATGTGATTTTGTTTTTGTTTTCAAGCAATGTATGTGCAAATAACCTACGTAGTACCAAATGCGACCGATTGTTTAATTGGTAGGGTAACAATATGTGTTTTATTGTTGTACAAATGAAATTATAACGATTCGAGCCGAATTATAATTAAATTTTTTGGACAATTCAACTATGTATGTACTTATAATATGTGTATGTTTGTATCAAAGGAATTTATTATAAAACCAGTGTTTTTTCTTAGGGCGTGTGTGAGGCGATAGAAAAGTTCTAATGTAAGAAAAATGTTGACACTTCTAAAATTAATTACATTTCAATAGCTCTGGGGGCTAGTAGAATTTATGAAACAACCAACAAAATTTCTGAGAAGCAGATATTAAAAATTTTAATTCAAATTTTAAGTCAAATAAAAACGTTTAAAAAATTGTGTGAATTCAAAAAAAAAAAAAAAATATAAAATTAAATGCATAGAGCCACCTGCAAAAAAAATGTATTTTCCTAATTTGTTCATTATTTTATACAGTACTTTTCGTTAATAGTCATTTACGTTATTAGTCACATTAGCGATATAGGTCATTTAATTTTTATTTTTGCCACTATACACAAGATTAATTGAAAGTATTTACGTTATAGTCCATTTAGCGATATAAGCACATTTACCATCTATCAGCGGCTAGAAAAGACAAAAGTAAAGCAAATTATTAACGTTATAGTCACATAAGCCTAAGTTTTTTGTTTGTTTTCGAAGTTACAAGCCATATCCAAGAATCAAGAAATGAATCGTTTGCTTTTTCTAACCAACTCTCCACTCGAAAAAAAAATTAGTTTTTGTGTTTGGTAACAGTGAAGAAATATCTTATTATTGTTTCAAGTTTTTAAAAACAGTTTGCAACTCTGTTTCAAAGTTATAAGCCCGCTGTCAGTATTGGTAATATGATTTTTTATTTTATTAAATTCATATGAAATTTGCAAAAAATCGGCAAAGAGAAGTAAGTACAAGTGTATTTTACCTTTAATAAAATGTTCAATACTTAACATTATTCCAGTAGTGTGTTTATGTTATAGTATTTTGAACGATTTGAAATAAATCGGGCATGCTCTGACAATCGTAAAACGCTTAACATTTGCGATTCTGACTTAAAATCGTATAATATGTGTTCTGTAAATCACAATGGCAGGAAGTTTGGAGAATGTAAATTACAAAAGTATGCTGAAGGAAACTAGAATTTTTGTTAGAAACTATGGCAGATCGCAAGCATAGCGCACCAGTTTCAGAACACTAAAATAAATCTGGCGTTTTGCTTTTTTAAATCGTGCGAATATCATAACAAGGCTGAATATCTTAAAACCTAGAACTTGGGATATCAGTTAATTGAAGTTTGCAAAAAATATTAATTTTAAGAAATTTTTAAAATTCCATTTAATATGCAATCAAAAGTGATTCAGTTTTAAGAATTTATTTTCCAAAATAAATTAAAAATTTACTTGCTTTCTTGTGGAGATCCGATGTTTAATAACTTTTGGCAAAGGGAAATGTCTGACAATCGAATAAAGCTTAAGCTTTATTCCAAGTTTCTTAAGCAACAATTTTTTAATGTGTTCAATGTAATTATCTGGCAATATTATCAATTTGTCATCTAAAAACTATAGTCGTACTAAAATTTTTTTTTTATATATAATAAGGAAAGAAAAGTAAAATGCGTTTCATAAATCGCTAACTTTTTTAAATTTTGCCAAAAAAAAATCGACATTTCGGCAAACACAAAATTTCGTCGCCAAATAGGTTTATAAATCACCACATCTGACAGCCCTGCTCATAGTGGCACACATATATGTGAACTAGGCGTATAGTCATACTAGCGATATAGTCCACGATTTGTGACTATAAGCAAAAAGTACTGTACATAGTATTTTTTCAATAACGTCAAAATTTTATATTGTCAAAAAAGATATAATTTTTTCAACGTTATTTTACAAAAAATTTCTTATAATGTAGACCATAAACAAACAAATAGTTGTTAATATAACATAGACTGTCCCGTGTTCGAGCACTGGTATATTTTGTTTATCTAGGTATACGATGAAAAAGCATTCTTTATTTCGTTAAAATATATCATTTTACACAGCAGAAACATGAATTTTTCCCCACACAGAAATACTTTGTTACCGTTTTACACAGGCCCGAACTATTTACTACGAGTATTTGGGAAATAATTTTACTTATAGGCTCTTTACAAGTTTAATGGTTGTAAATTTTAACTTTTCAAGTATGTAATCGATGATTTGAAGGTATTTAAATGTTTTCCATGTGTATTTCTTCTGTCATAATATAAGGAATAGTAAATTTAACATCTCCATCCTGTGTTATAACATACGTTATTCTCCGTAAACCAAAAAGAATAAATTTAAATTTTGGTTCAATTTACGCATTGCTCAACAAAAAATTTTTTATTTTCATTGCTTTATTTTGTAAAAATATTTTTGCAGACATTTATAAGAATTTTACAAACTTCTAAAAGTAAGACCTCCAAAGCCTGATTATTTATCATAATTTGTAATAAAATTTTTGTCGTAATAATAAATAAAATTGGATTTTTCGTCGGAAACAATTTAATAATATGTCAAATAATACAATTTTTATAAAAAACTTGGAAAATTAATTTTTCCTACATTTTAAAACAAAAAATAAATAAAATTTCAAGAAATAACGTGCACACACATCAAACTGGCTGCAAATTTTTATGAAAATCAAAAGTATTTTGATTATGTCGCTTTAGTAAACATAAAATATCTTTTATAAACAAAGAAGTTAATGTTTTTAGAAAAATTATTTCTTATATTCCTACAATTGTTTAAATTTAGACAATAACAGCATTTGAACTTCGGTGCGAATCGATATAATTTCATCTGTACAACAATAAAACACATATCATTGCCCTACATTTAAAAATCTGTCACGTTTGCTTTTACATAGGTTTCTTGCACATAAATGGCATGAAAACAAAACTTCTTTTATTACTTAAATGTGTTTTTAACGAGAAAAACAAGACTTCTTTTCGTTTTTTATATTTTTTTAATTGCCATATATGTACAATGCACATTGTGCCTACATACATACACACACGCGTGCACGTACATATATGCTGATAGATGAGAATTAAAAGTTCTCTGAGAGTAAAAAGAATAACTATAATTTACTCTCACAAGTGGATTTAGCGGCTAAATCCACCAGAAAAATTAATATAGACAGAAAAATGTATACACTTTGTATGACAGTGCAATATCTTTATAAATCTATAGTCTTTGATATGAGTCTTCTTCTACATTTGCTTGTGAATACATGTCGGTTGGTCATTGCAGAACGTCTTCATAAAAATTTTGGAAATCGGCAGCTGGATTTACTCATTTTCAAAATGAAGTTAAAAAAATGTGTATTAATTTATATTTTTCTCCTAAAACGGTGTTTACAATTCAGATATTTTAATAAATAGCAAAATCAAAAATAATTATTCATAAAAAGTTTACCATATATATGCAAAACTTACCTCCGTTGCTAACTAAAATACAAATATCAAATATTCTAAATAAATATGGAGATGCGCCCTTTTCGAAATTCATTTTAAGAAGCCATCTGTTTTTCACCGCTAAGGAAAGAGTATATAGCTAAACCCTTCATTCTCACAGTATATCGGCCCATATGTGTACCTCCCAAACGAGCCGATTGAACGATGTCCTTCCATCCAACCTATCGAAAATTGTGAGAATCGGTCCATAATTTAACAAAGCCCCCATAAAAACTTCATTCCAGAATAGTCTGTGCCCATAAACTATCTTTTTATTTTGGCATTTAGATTAAATTTGGCTCAAAAATATATCATTGCGACATAAATCGTCGAACAATATTATTTTAAAATCAGTCCACATTTGACCACAGATCCCATACAAATAACACTCCCGAAAATAGCTTTATATCATAATAGTGGGTAGGGTACTATGCATTTGTGCTGATGTTGGTGACACCTTTAGTATACCGATCGACTCAGAATCACTTTCTGAACTTTTATCTTATTTATAGAAATCTTTATACATAATAAGTTTCGTTATTTCAAGTGTTTAATTTGTTTTTTACATTGTTGTCGTTACATTTGGAGCTTGGTGCTAAAGGACCCAATGTTAAAGTAATTACTTTTGAAAACATTGAAATTATAGTTTTTTATAGAAGAGTTCTTAGTGAAAATGGCTAGCAAAACCCTTATAAAGCTGTTCTCGGATAAATTAGACAATGGCTGTTTCCACAAAATAAAAGAGAGTAAGAAAAGACATACATATAATGCAACGATAAACTGAAAACAGCAAGATATTCCCATTGGCCCTTTTGATAAAATTAATGTTTCTTTGAAAAATATTAAACCAAATTAAATTAAAGTCGAATTTTTAACAAATTGTTGTGTATCAAATTTTTCGTTGTTCACTTTTTATTAATAATTGTTTTGAAAAAATTTAGTTTTAATAATTCAATTTATTAATATAATTTTGCCTCGGTACAAATGAACTCAAGTTTTTTTTTAAGATTAAAGAGGTAATTTTGTAAATCCTCTCACCATGCGTTGAGTAATTTTTCATATATAATTTTTTGAATTTTTAAAAAATTTTTATGTTATTAAAATTTAATTTTATATTAAAAAAGTATACATATGTACTGTTTTTTTTCTTAATTGTACTGATTTCTTTTCTCTTATGTACTGATTTCTCTGATTTCAAAAGCGGCAACCCTATTTATTTATTTATTATTATTAACTACACTTTTTTAATTGATTATCTCAAAATGAAAGTTTTTAAGTAGTTCCTTTTCTGCACTAAGCAATTCATAAATAAATATTACAACTTTAAGGTAATACGTTTGCTATTCACTAAAGTTGGAATGGTCAATAATTTTCGATCTTTTTCTACGTTTTGATATATTTAAAGAATATAAACGCTCTTTACTTGTGGTTTTACTTGAATTCTAATTAGAAATATATACATATTTAATAATAAAATGGTTTATTGAAAAAAAAATACTGTTATTAACTCTGCGTCACTTTAAATAAAATGTTTGTCGAGCCAAACACCTAAATAAGCTTCAAACCATGATGTCATATAGTTGTGTTTTCACCAATGTTTTTTAAATCTAAAAAATTAACAAAAAAAATTATTAAGAAGAAGTACAATGAAAACATAATTTCACATTGCCCCCATACAAACTTCATACCGGAGAAGAATTTTTGCTCACAAACAATCTTATTATGTTGCTATTTAAATTAAATTTAGTCCAAACTTATTTTATTGCAATCTAAATCATCTTACAAAACTGAATTGGAATCGGTCCATATTTAACGACACTACTTTTGACGCGACCTTTCAATTTTGCTATCTTGGATGTTAGATTGCTGCTGATGGTGGTACTGATATTGACGTTAACGTCCTAATAAATAAGGTCAGGTAATATTTCATCATACTAAATCCCATTTGGTCAAGCAATAAAATCAGTTAAGCCACCTAACTCAGAAATGTAAATGCATTGCTCCTTTATGGGTGTAAAATGTGGATGGTGACCAGTAACAAAACGTCTACAAACTTTCACCAACCGCTGCCTAAGAAGAATGTTAAGTATATTTTGGCCACAAAATATCTCTAATGTCGAATTACTTACTGCAACGAACCAAAAACCAGTAACAACAGAGGTACGTAAAGGAAAGTTGCAGTGGATCGGACACACCCTAAACAAACGGTTTGGTGGATCTCATTTTATCAAAGTGGCCGAGAATGCGGTATGCTACGTACAACATGTAGACGTTCAACAGAATCGCACATGAACCAACCGGGAGTATCTTGGAATGATTTAAGGTCTATCTCTCAAAATCGAGTTAGATGGATTTCGGCTGTTATTGGCGCCCTATGCCAATATATGACCGAAGCTCCCATACAAAAACATACTACTCCTAAAAATACCTTTAAGGGCCATTATTACAACGTGCCGTTAGTTAAAAGCAAAATTTGGTCGGACGTATAAAAACTTAATTGTTGTTTCAACTTAACTTTAATGTATTGCTCCCTTTAGTTTAAAGCAAAGTTGTAATAGTAAAAAACTTTTTATACGTGGGACAAATCCATAACTTCCTAATAAACGTCGGCATTAACATAAAAATTGGCAACATTAACTTCTACGGCAGCTACTGTAACGAAACTTTAGTTCGGAGACTGAGATGGTATAACTTGGAAACGGGGCTACCTATTAATTCGGCCGTGCTCGTCGTTGGGGGGGTTGGGGGGGGGGGTTGTTTGTTCCCAAATAAAAAAAATAAACAATTCATTCGTTTTTTAGAGATTTTATATTTTAGGTAGCAAAAACAAAACAACAATTGAATCATATAAACAGATTGATATAAGATCAAAAAAAATAAACATATATGGTTTGATGATATGCGTGTAGCGAATGATGTTGTATGCTACACGGGTCCTAGCCCTCCCTCCTTGCTGATATACATATATATACTGTTTATCAGCCCAAAAACTTCATAAAAATTAAAATACAAACAAAAAAAAAGTAATCACCCTATATGCACAATCAAAAGATAATATTTAAAATTTCATGTTTGAATTATAACAATTTATTAAACAATGAATATCAATTAACTATAAAAATTGCAAATTAACAAAACTTCGTGCAATTAGCCATTTATCTTTTACGATAAAAACCCGTAAATATTTATTTATATATCTTTGTATGTATGTTTATGTTTTTGAATATGGAAAATTTAAACAAGAATATAAATAAAAAAAAATTAAATAAACTTACTTAGTTTATGTTTTCTCCCTCGATGTCCTCAGGCGCCGGAAGACTTAAGGCAGTATACGTATTCTTATTATGATCAACCAATTAATCGAAGTTTCTTTTTTATTTTTTCCATATGATAGTTAAATAAAATATAACATATTGTTACGTTACTGCCTTTTCAATAACGTTTTTGGTTTATTTCCTATTAATAAACCTCTTGAGTTCTTTTCCATTGAGTTCTTTTATTGCAACTTTAATAAAATAAATAAAACACTTTAGACACTTTACTTTGTAGCTGTACTATAAACTATTAACGCCACTTTATTTAGAACTTAGTCAATTTTCCCACTTATAATTGCGATGTACACACTTAAATAATCGTACTAATACTGATTATCGATGCCAACCTTCGCGAGTATTTATACTCTGTTCGCTGACATCTAGATGTCTCTAGAGCATTCTACTGTCTGTAACATTTTCGACATTTGTGGGCGAATCGAGATTTTATTATCTTACAGCGAATATCATTATGCATTAACACTGTGGCTGAATTTAAATTGATTTATACATCAATAAACTAAAGCATTCTTTTTGGGTTAAAGATAATCTCAACACTATTATGTTATACATTTATCTATAACAATCATAACATTACATTTGTACTAGAAAATTCTGTACAGTGGGTTTACATTAAAAATATGCGAAACTTATACAATAACATTTTAAACTAATAAAATTACTAATAAACTAAACAAATTCTTAACTAAAGTTACTTTCGTAACACTGCCTCCCACTTAAGCCTGTTCGTCCCGAATAGGCTCAGAATCACCTCTTCCATAAGGGGCTCATCGTTCCAAATGAACAACTTTCATTTTTGCCCTTGGACTTTTGTGTTTCTGTATTCGATATACAACTTCATTTAATTTCTTTATCACCTTGTATGGCCCATCCCAATGCGTCTGTAGTTTCGGAGATAATCCTTTCTTTCGTTGTGGATTAAAAAGCAAAACCAACTGACCCTCCTTAAATCCTTCCGAATTTGCCGCTCGATCGTATCTGGCTTTCATCTTGTCACTGGACAGCTTAATACGGTTTCGTACAAATTCATGAAGCTCATTAAGAGTTTCTTGTTCTTGTGAGGTGAAGCCTTCATTGTTTTCACCCGTTGGTATAGGCTTAACGCCAAACTCTAGATCTCCTGGTAGTCTGAGCTCTGTTCCAAATACAATTTTGGCGCAAATGTTCCTCTAATGTACGGTTAAATCTTTCAACCATGCCATCAGATTGCGGATGCAATGGGGTTGTTCTTGTTTTCCTTATTCCGTACAATTCACACATTTCTTGAAATATAGCAGATTCAAAATTTCTGCCCTGGTCAGAATGCAATTCCAATGAAACGCCATAGCGTCGCACCCAATTGTTCACAAAGACGTCCACAACCGTCCTAGCTTCTTGGTTTGGGATGGCATATACCTCCGGCCATTTACTAAAGTAATCAATGACTACTAGCACATATTTGTTGCCGGCAGTACTAACAGGAAAAGGCCCAGCTATATCCATTGCAATTCTTTCAAATGGGGCACCAGAATGGTACTGTTGTAGCGGCCCACGACTTCTCCTTACTGGACCTTTGGCGGCCATGCATTGTGCGCAATTGGTTATCCATTCAGTTACGGCTTGTTGACAGCCAACCCAATAGAACCGTTGTTTTAATTTTTCTAAGGTCTTTGTCACACAAAGATGACCACCACTTGGACCGTTATGAAATTCCCTCAGAACTTCTTTTACTTTTACTGACGGCACTACTATAAGGTTTTTAACTGATTTTCCATCAGTGCTTTCCCACGTACGGTATAAGCAGCCATTTACTACTTGAAGGCTGTTCCACAGAGCCCAGTATGCTTTCATCAATGGAATTTCTGGCGTAATTTCGTTTCGAGTGGATCTTCTGCTCTCTTCCTTGGCTTTCAGAATTTTTGCTAAAATTGGGTCATTTTTCTGCGCCATTGACCAGTCTTCATGGGACTCTATCTGCAATAGACGAACATCACAGAAGTTTTCTTTTCCTTCAGCCCTTACACAATGCTTGCATTAAAGCTTACAGGGTCGCCTAGACAGAGCATCCGCATTGCCATGTTTTCCACCTTTTCTATGTTCAATGCTAAAATCGTTGCTCTGAAGGCGCTCAATCCAACGCGCTATCTGGCCCTCTGGATTTTTGAATTGTAGCAACCACCTGAGTGCAGAATGGTCTGTTCTTAAATCAAAATGTTGACCATACAAGTATTTGTGGAAATGCTTTATGCACTCTAGTACTGCCAGAAGCTCTCGCCGAGTTACGCAGTAATTCCTCTCAGGCTTCGAAAGTATTCGACTGTAATAGCCTACGACTTTCTCTACACCATTGACCACTTGGGACAGCACACCTCCAATTCCAAATCCGCTTGCATCGGTATCTAGCACAAATTTCTTTCCCGCGATTGGATAAGCCAAAATTGGTGCTGTGCACAATAATTCTTTAAGCTTCTAAAATGATTGTTCCTGTGATTCACCCCAGTTATATACCTGTGCCTTTTTGGTCAATTCATGCAAACTGGCAGCAATATTGGCAAAATAAGCCCAGAAAACTGCGTAACTCATGTAGATTTTGAGGGCGAGGCCACTCCATGACTGCTCGTATTTTCTCTTCGTCTGTTGAAATGCCATCAGATGTTACACGATGCCCTAGGTATTTTACTTCCTTCTGGAACAGTGAACATTTCTTAACACTTAACTTGAGTCCGGCTGTAGATATACGTTTTAACACCTCTTCGAGGTTTTTCAGGTGCTCATCAAATGTTTTTCCCATGACAATTATTTCATCAAGGTACACCAAACATGTCTTTCGGTGGAGACCTTTCAAAACCTGTTCCATCAAACGCTCGAATGTAGCTGGAGCATTAAAGAGCCCAATTAGCATTACATTAAACTGCCATAAGCCATCACTTGCACTAAAAGCCGTTTTCTCTTTATCCTTGTCTGCGATTTCTACTTGCCAATAACCGCTCTGCAAGTCTAATGTGGAGAACCATTCTATTCCAGATAACGTGTCTAGGGTGTCATCAATCCTAGGCAATGGATAACTGTCCTTCTTGGTGACTTCATTAAGTTTCCTGTAGTCTACGCAAAATCTAGTACTTCCATCTTTCGTTTTTACCAAAACCACCAGTGAACTCCAGGGACTTGATGATGGTTTTATTATGCCATCCTGTTCCATTTCATTAACCAGGTCTCTAACTTCATTTCGTTTTGCTAGAGGAATGCTTCTTTGGGCCTGTTTAATTGGCTTAGCGTCGCCGGTGTTAATTTTGTGTTTCACGATTGACGTTCTGCCATGGTTTTTACCTTTTGACGCAAATATAAAGGCATATTTCTTTAGCAACTGTCTTGACTTATTTCTCTCGGGCGGCCTTAGGTATCCCGTCCATTTCCGCACATGTTTCTCTAGTAGTTCCTGGTCCTTGGTACTCTTTTTAGCTGCGTCTGGATGGTTCTTGTAACTTATTATTGCCTCCGTTGAAGCACATTGTCCAATCTTAAAATTCTGCGTAAGGACCTTTTCGCTGTTGGACAAATTTAAAACTCTTACAGGAACTAAGCTGTTGCTGGTTTTAACAAGGGCATTCGCTGTTACTATATCATCTGTAATTGCTGTTGGCTCTACCACCCATAATCTGTTGTTGTCCTCACAATCTCCCACCATTTGCGCCCATACAATGGTTTCTGACTTAGGTGGCAATTTTTCACGTTCAAGGGCGAGTAACTGGCTTACATGTGCCTTGATTTCGTATCCAACATCAAGGGGAATTTTAACATTACGCCAAGTCATAATTTGTTGACCCATATCCAGTTGAATACCTTGTCCAATCATAAAATCTGAGCCAAGGATTACTTCATCTACAATATCAGCCACAATAAACACATGGTGGGCGCTTATATTGGCCATACATAATTTAGCTTTTACTTTCCCATAGACAGTGGCAGGCTCCCCCGTAGCTGTTCGTAGACTTACACCACATAGTGGTTCGATGGACTGTTGTATTAAATCAGGCCTAATTATTGAATGAGATGCCCCAGTGTCCACAGTTCAAACCCGTTTTTGACCGTTTATATAGCCACAAGCAGTAAGATTTCTGTTATTCTGTTGCATTACTGAGATGGAGATTGTGGGGCCCTTAGATGTGGGAGCTAGCTCATGCCCCGCAGTGCTATTTCTTTTTATTATTAATTCAATTGCCTTTTCTTTATTGTTCCATGCGTTTTTGTTGGCTACTGTTTCAAATTGAAACTTGAACACATCAAATGGAACACTGCCTTCATAACTTGGGGCATTTTATTCTACTAGGGACTTCTGGAATAATTTTTGCTTCAAGATGGTGTAGTTTTTCATCAACTTCCATTTTTACATCAGACAACTTTTTGTTGAATTCTATTTCCAGATCGTCAACTCTTTCATTTATAATAGTTGATATCTCTGGCAGCTTCTCAAGTTTTTCATTAGTAGCCTGAAGCTTATCATTGGTAATTCTAGAATTCTCTTGTATTTCAGCTAGAATATCGCTCGAATTTTCTTTTTTCATCATCACCATGCTTTTGGAATTATCGTCCATTTTTCTAGAAGTTTCATCCGAACTTTCTTTTATCATCATCACCATGCTTCTGGAATTATCGTCCATTTTTCTAGAATTTTCTTCCGACATTTTTGCCATCATAGCAGCAAACATTGTGTTTAAATCCATACTGCTAGCAACTGCACGTGTGCATACCTCTATTTCTTCTTTATCCTCGAATTCGTGGCTACCAATGTCAATATTGCATCGTTCAAATTCATCTATTAACCTCTTCTGCAGCTCTACTTTATTTCCTGCAGTTGGTAGATCTAACTTGCTCAACTCTTTCTTGAGCTGGTCCTCTTTAAGTTCTTCAAATGTCATTGCTGTCTATTTTTTTTTTTTATTTTATTTTAATATTTTTTTTTTCTAATTAATTTAATATTTGCAATTTCACTTCTCACACCAATTGTTACGTTACTGCCTTTTCAATAACGTTTTTGGTTTATTTCCTTTATAATAAACCTCTTGAGTTCTTTTATTGCAACTTTAATAAAATAAATAAAACACTTTAGACACTTTACTTTGTAGCTGTACTCTAAACTATTCACGCCACTTTATTTAGAACTTAAGCCTATAGTACACGGCATGTAAAAAGACACATGCGCATGTGGTTCTGACGTAATTTTGACGTCATCACACAACACGCAATGTTTATTGTGGATTTGCATTGACGTCAAAATTACGTCAGAACCACATGCGCATGTGTCTTTTTTACATGCCGTGTACTATAGGCTTTAGTACAGTAATTGCGATGTACACACTTAAATAATCGTACTAATACTGATTATCGATGCCAATCTTCGATTTATACTCTGTTCGCTGACATCTAGATGTCAAGAGCATTCTACTCGTCGAAATGTCTGTAACATTTTCGACATTTCTGGGCGAATCGAGATTTTATTATCTTACAGCGAATATTATTATGCATTAACACTGTGGCTGAATTTAAATTGATTTATACATCAATAAACTAAAGCATTCTTTTTGGGTTAAAGATAATCTCAACACTATTGTGTTATACATTTATCTATAACAATCATAACATTACATTTGTACTAGAAAATTCTGTACAGTGGGTTTATATTAAAAATATGCGAAACTTATACAATAACATTTAAAACTAATAAAATTACTAATAAACTAAACTTATTCTTAACTAAAGTTACTTTCGTAACAATATAAATTTGAGTGTATTTGGTTTTAAGTGTAACGGTATTTAAAAGTTTATGGATTAATGTCAAATTAGGTGACCATTACAAAACTATACAGGTAATTCAAGCAAAAATTTAAAGTTAAATAATTTATAAAATTTAATCCCGATTTCAAATCGACTTCCACATATAATGTTTGAAAGTCCGTCAAAATGTAATAAATAAGATATGTAACTAAAAATTTAAAAAAAAACTATTCAAAAATTAGTTTCGTGGCAAATCTCAGAAACCAGAAACGTTTCTATTTTTCCCGAGAATTCTATCAGGTTCCAGAATTCTAACAGGTTCTCAATTGCAATTCAAATAAGAAACTTATCCACCCTTAAAAACCACAGAAAGTTTCACAAATGCACGTTTCGTCTTCCTTTCCTTTTTCTCACCTTCTTTTTCCCCCTCAGGAACCAATATATATGACACAAAATCCTACCAAAAGCAACAAAATATTAACTAACACAATAATTTCACAAAACAAAAATAATAAGTTTCCTTATCGTTTAAAAAGTATTAAAGATTTATTATTTTATAACCAATTTGCAATATTCGAATAACTTATTCAAATTATTTTAAAAAAATTACTCTCCTTCCCCGTAAAATAAATATTTTCTTTTCCACAAGACTTTCCTTAATGAAATTTTTATTTGAATAAACATTTTTCGACAAATTATGAAGGTTTAAACAAAAAGTTTCTAGATTAAAACAAAATAAATTTCTAATACAAACTATACTCTGTAAATTAATTTACCCCTATACGAATTTGGTTTTGGTTTGACTTAGCTGAAAATTTAATTTCCATCTATCATGTTGTGTATGGGTATTTCCACAGGAAAGTCTACTTTTTGTGACGTTACACATCCAAGCTTTTTAAGTTGTTTCTTAAAGAATAATTTATACACAGAAAGAAATAATAAGAATTAGTATGTAATTAATAAAATTTTTTTAAACTTTACTAATATTTTTAACAATTTTCTTAATTTAATTGTTTGTAAATTGTCATTTTAACAGTATGTTTTAGCTGAAAAATAAAATAATTTTCTATCAAAAATTTTCAATGCAAAATTAAAAATTAAATTTTTTTTCGGTTTTAATCACGTAAAGAATTAACGATAGTACTTTTATTGAAAACTGAGTCCATCTCATGGGTAAGCAAAGCTATAATTTAAAACTTCTTATTGAAATTTGAACGCGGTTTTATTTATTCTAGTTTTCAAATAATAGTTGTTAATTGTGTCAAGAATCAGTTTTTTGCACGTTACAACCTTCTTCTGCATCCATTTCTAAGTTTGTTTATGTTAAAGATATTTGTGATGAGGTTTTTATTATTTGTGATTAAAAAAATTAATTAATTTAACATTTTTAATGCATTTTCTTCTTTTAAAATTGCAATACATTTTTCAACCAAACATTTTGTTAATATGACAAATTTGTAATACAAATTTTTATTTAATTACTAACAAATATTTTATATAATGTTACAAAATCATTGTTAAAAATATTTGTTGTAATTTTATTAAACAAAAGTATTTTTTATATTTACAAACTCGGCTGCTGGTGCCTTTTCAATTAAAATATTAATTGTATGGCCGAATATGGTATTCAATACGATAATTGATTTGTCGTAATTTTTTTCTGTGCATATTATTTAATTTTTTTGTAGATTGGTGTAAAGCGAAATTTAGTGAAAGAGAGGAAACAACATGGGTCTAAAACACAATATGAATTGCTTAGTGGAGTAACGTGATACTGCTGGGGAAGTGTCCTTATATGTACTTATGTTGCTTAAGGCTAGTTTACACTATTATACTTTGTATTAATACATGTCAAAAACTCAAGTAATATTACATATACAGTATGTCAAGAATGAGTTTACACACAAGAAAAATTCACGTTTTTTTCATACTATTTCTTAGGAAAAAAAACGATTTTTATTTAAATAATTTAAAAAAAAAATACATTAGAAAATTTTAGTATTTGGTATGACCACCGTTTGCATCTATCACGCATTGCAATCTCTTTTTCATAGAACTGATTAACTTCTGTCGGTCGTAGTTGGAATGTATATTCTGCCACTCTTCTAAAATTGCTCTTTTTAAAGCAGTCATTATTAGATGGCTGGCTAAACGCCCTTTTTTAAATAAACCCACAAATTTTCTATTGGATTTAAATCCGGACTTTGGGCTGGTGTATCAATGACTTTGCCGCAATTGTAAAGTAACCACATCCGTACCATATGTGACTTATGTTTGGGATCGTTATCTTGACAAAATTTGAATACCGGTCTATTCTCTCTTATAAATCCAAATTTCTTAGCACTATTAACTAAATGGTCCTGCAAAATGCTTAAATATTATCGCGCATCCATTGTTGTTTCTATGAAAGCCAATTCACATACTGCTTTGCTGGATATGCACCCCCAAATCATCACAGACATTTTTCCAAATTTGACTGTAGGGATGATGTTGCGGTTTTGTAGCGATATTAGGGGCTTTCGCCATACTCTATTAGGCCCATCGTTGTAATACAACATCATTTTTGTCTCGTCGCAAAATATTACATCGTCCCAATAGTCTGCCGGATGCGAGATATTCGTAATGGCGAAGGAAAGACACTTCTCTATATTTTTTGAATAAAGTAATGGTTTTTTACGTGCAACTCTTGAAAAGTATTTGTTCTTAATTATAGCCTGTCGAACTGTTTCATGGCAAAGAACTATTTCGCACTCTTCCTCAAGAGCTCTTGTAGAAATTTGATTGTCCTGGACAATTTTTCTAATAATTAAGCGCTCTGCTCGTTTATTTATTTTAGGCTTAGGGCCACCTCCACACTTTAACTGCAATCTACCTTCGTTTTTAGCTCGATTAAGCACATTGTTAATAGTCTTTCGTGCTACCGAAAATCTCTCTGACAGTTCCTGAGCACTTACGCCCAATTGGTGGCTGTAGTAAATCAGTTGAATCACGTCGTACAATAATTTTAAAAATAACACGAGAACTGAACAATTTTATCGTCAACTGACATCAAATATTACAGAAATATAGCAACGTACGTGCTAGATAACGGTTAATAACAGTTGATCGTAAAGTAAGTGCAAAAAAGAAAGAAATTTGTTTTGTGTAAAGAGTTGTTTGACATCAGAAAAATGGAGTAGTGTTTGTTTTTGTTTTACATTTTTGTTTTTTTTTTTTTTTTTTTGTAAAAATTGCGTTTTTTTTGTTTTATAATTTTCTAAATAATGTAAATAATCTATAATCTATAATCTATCTATATATATAAAATAGGATGTGTGTATGTATGTATGTAACGTATGGACTCCAAAACGGCTGGGCCGATTTTGATGAAATTTTCAGGGAATCTTCAGAATATTCAGGCGGGTGACACTGTGAAGTCTGATTTCTGATTTTCGGTCTGGGGGCGGAGGGGCGTGGCAAAATCCATAACTTGAGAACGGCTTCACCGATTTGAACTATTTTTTCTATAAAATGATCGCCATGGTCCAACTTAGGTTTTTACGGAAAGAAAATGTTTCCACGCCCATTTTTACGCTCACTTTTTTCGTAAGATTCACAGCATATATATACATACATACAACCATATGTATTTTCAAATCAAATGTAAATCAAACATATGTATATGAACAACATTTTAATATTAAAATGTTAGATAAATATTTATCTATATACATAAATAGGATGTGTGTATGTATGTATGTGTGTATGTAACGTATGGAATACGTTTTTACACCAAATAAAAAAAACAAAAAACATTGTCTATCCGCTAGCCTTAAGATGAAGTAATTAATAAATATAATTTCCAATTTGTCTTAAATGCATGTGTTTCTTTTTTCATTGAACCCATATCTACACCATATGTAAGTTATTCTGTAAAAAAACTTTATGATAGGTATTTCATGAATTTTTATTTAAAGGCCGTAAATTTCGTTTAAAGATCAATTTCAATCGTCTGGTAATACAACACTAATGTTTGCTTAGGGCCAGCAATGCGGACCGGGTCAGCTAGTATCTATATATGTATATAAAAATGAAATTATGTGTGTTTGTATGTTTGTATGTTTGTCGCTTTATAGACTCCGAAACTACTGAACCGATTTTCCTGAAATTTTTACAGTAACATCACGTGAGCCCTAAAAATAAAATAGGCTACTTATTTTTTCGATAGGGGCAGGGGAATTGGTACCCCCCATAGGATGCCAATGTTAATTATCGCACGATTTTCCTGAAATTTTTACAGTAACATCACGTGAGCCCTAAAAATAAAATAGGCTACTTATTTTTTCGATAGGGGCAGGGGAATTGGTACCCCCCATAGGATGCCAATATTAATTATCGCACGATTTTCCTGAAATTTTTACAGTAACATCACGTGAGCCCTAAAAATAAAATAGGCTACTTATTTTTTCGATAGGGGCAGGGGAATTGGTACCCCCCATAGGATGCCAATATTAATTATCGCACGATTTTCCTGAAATGTTTACAGTAACATCACGTGAGCCCTAAAAATAAAATAGGCTACTTATTTTTTCGATAGGGGCAGGGGAATTGGTACCCCCCATAGGATGCCAATATTAATTATCGCATATCTTAAGAGCCGCTGCACGCATTTTGCTGAACTTTTTGCAGTAGGATCTTCTGAGCCCCGGAATTGAAATAAAATAGCATCGGGGGTATAGGAATACCCCATAGGACGCCAATGTTTAACATCGCATATCTTAAGAACTGTAATAGTGAGAATGTTCAAACTTTCTAAAAGTCACTCTTGTGGTATACTACACTTTTGAAAATAAAAATAAAGCGGGTAGGCGCAGGGGGGGAAATACCTCCCATAGGATGCATACATTAAATATCGCTCAACTGAAGAACTATTAAAGGGAGAGTCTTCAAACGTGGTTAAAGCTACTATTATAGTAAACTATAAATTTCAATATAAAAATGTGCGGGGTCAGTGTAGCGAAGCGCACCGGGTTAAGCTAGTACATATATAAAAATGAATTATGTATGTTTGTATGTTTGTTTGTCGCTTTATAGACTCCGAAACTACTGAACCGATTTTCCTGAAATTTTTACAGTAACATCACGTGAGCCCTAAAAATAAAATAGGCTACTTATTTTTTCGATAGGGGCAGGGGAATTGGTACCCCCCATAGGATGCCAATATTCGATTTTCCTGAAATTTTTACAGTAACATCACGTGAGCCCTAAAAATAAAATAGGCTACTTACTTTTTCGATAGGGGCAGGGGAATTGGTACCCCCCATAGGATGCCAATATTAATTATCGCATATCTTAAGAGCCGCTGCACACATTTTGCTGAACTTTTTGTAGTAGGATCTTCTGAGCCCCGGAATTGAAATAAAATAGCAGCGGGGGTATAGGAATACCCCATAGGACGCCAATGTTTAACATCGCATATCTTAAGAACTGTAATAGTGAGAATGTTCAAACTTTCTAAAAGTCACTCTTATGGTATACTACACTTTTGAAAATAAAAATAAAGCGGGTAGGCGCAGGGGGGGAAATACCTCCCATAGGATGCATACATTAAATATCGCTCAACTGAAGAAGTATTAAAGGGAGAGTCCTCAAACGTGGTTAAAGCTACTATTATAGTAAACTATAAATTTCAATATAAAAATGGTCGGGGTAGACAGAGTAGGAGCAGTACCCCTCATAGAAGACATATTAAATACCATATATCTGAACACAAGAGCTATCAACCTTTACAGGATTTTTTTTGCCAGTGTAGCGAAGCGCACCGGGTTAAGCTAGTAATAAATAAAAAGTATATCTATCTATCTATTATATAAAAGAAAGTGGCGTTAGTTACTACGTTTATAACTAAAGAACGGCTGGACCTATTTCGATGATTCGTACCAATTCGGAATGGTCTCTGAGCAAGTAAGAAGAATAGCAATAAATAAAATAGTTGGCGCCATTGAAAATTACTCAGTATGAATTAAATCGTAAACTCTGCATTCGCCGATGCTATGATCTTTAGCAAATTTGTTGAGCATGAGCCGGCGAAGGTTTATAAGTTGATATGACCAATTTCAGACAGGTGGCGCCACTGAAAATTACTCGAAATGAGTTAAATCATAAACTGTGCATTTGATCAATGCTCACAGCTGTTGAGCATTAGCATACAAAGGTTTCTAGGTTGGTATGACCAATTTCCGATAGGCGGCACCATTGAAAATTACTCAAAATAAATTATATCATTTGATCATGCTATGGTCTTTAGTAAAGTTGTTGCGCATGAGCCGGCAAAGGTTTCTATGTTGGTATCAGTGATGCCAAGAGAAATTTCAAAAAAATCCCTACGTGTCCAAATAAAATTCCCTCTTTTTCCCTACAAACAAAAAAATTATCCCTACACTATTCCCTACGTTAAAAATGTATTGGTTTTAGCTTCAGGCAAACAAATACATACTCTGTTAACATTTCGTAAATATTATAATTAAGGGATTTATTAACATTTATTAAAAAAAAAGCATTTATTAACATCAAGAAAAAACCAAAATAAACATTCTCACACATGTAAAAATTCAATTAAAAAAAAATACTGTGTGACAAATTTAATTTAATTTAATAATTTAATTTATCAGAAACGCCACTGTATATCCTTCAATCTAGAGTCAAAACTCAGTCGAACTGCGTGTTTGATTTTCATCTCCTCATCTTTTCTCCTTTTTAAAGGACTTAACCTTTTTCAAGAATACTTTTTTTATTAATATAAGTATCTAATATTTTTTACCAACCTCGGTACCAAATAAAAGGGAAGGCTTTGTTGAATATAAAAAAAATCTTTATTTCAAAATTTTAAAAAAAAAGTTTTCATTAAAATTTTTTAAAAATTCAAAATTGTATGACTTTATTTCTCTTTGTTTCATTCATTAAACATTCTTCTTTAATATTCGCATATATTTTTAGCGAATGTGAGAGCAAATGCAAATAACAAAAATAAGCGATTAGTTCGCAAATATGAACCCAAATATTCGGCTCCCCTAATATATACGTACATGATTGTAGCACTTGTTGAAGATTGCCAGGCTGTTAGGGCACTTAGTAAAATACTTCATTTGTACCTAAATGCTATGGTATATGAAAAATTTTAATTTTTAAATGAAAATAATACGAATATTTACGTATTTTAACACAATATATTGAAAATGAGACAATATTTTGAAAATTCCCTACATTTGCCTTAAAATAAAATATCTGGAAAAAGGGAAAATTCCCTACTATTGGCATCACTGGTTGGTATGAACAATTTCCGCTTTTCTAGGCAAAACAACGTTTGCCGGGTAGGCTAGTATTTCATAAAATAAAAAGCGTTTTTTTCCTAAGAAATATGAAAAAACGTGAATTTTTTGTGTGTAAACTCATTCTTTACATACCTATATGTATATGTAAAAGTGTGAAAGTAATGTGTTATGAAAATGACAAGTATTACGAAATAACGAAATTTGACATCCCATACGACTTCGTCGTTTTTTGAAATTTTTCTAAACGCTAATACTTTTCATTTGATCAGGGTTGCATTTTGACAAACGCATGTTCATCTGGGATAGTGTGACTACAAACTGTAATGTTAAATTAGATTTTTTTACTGTCACAACAAAACTCATTAGATTTCTATCTCACAAAGTATTATGGAATATGTAAAAAATATATGATAGTGTAAACTAGCCTTTAGATAGACTTTATTCAAGTAAAAAGAAAATGGTTTCACATAAAATAAAAAGGCGCTATTAACATAATTGTAATAATAGGTGCGTTTGAGTACTTTTACAGTAAAATGCAGTAAATTAGTAAACTTAAAAATCTGCTCTCACAAAAAGCTGTTGTCCAAAAAAGTACGCGAACGCAAAATTTGTAAAAATTCGTAAAATAAAGGCAACAGCTGATGGCAAATAATTGAAGTGTTGAAAAATGTTTACACTTTTGACTACTTAACTCGTTTTCTTATCGGTACTCGATTAAATACTTTTTATAACACGAATATTTTTGGAAAATACAAGCAAATTATTTTATGTAATCTTTCATATTTGTTAGTTTTTTATTTTATTTGAATTTGCTAATTTGTGTCCGGCTAAATTTGATCAATAGTACACGAATACTTTTTTCAATATTGATAACTTTAAAAACAAGGTCTGTTCTAAGTACCAGAGTACTTGACACTTTTACAACTCCAAAAAATTAACATAACAAAACAAAGTTGCGAAAGTTGGTATTTAGCCATATAAATTCTTCACAAACAAGTTTAATTAATTAATATTTATTCATTTTTTGTTTTTATATTAGTTTTATTTCAACTTTTCTTTTTTTAAACAATTTTTTTACAATTTGTATGCCTTTTGCTTGCAACTTTTGTTTGTTTACCTTTTGAAACATATGGTTTTTTGTTTTACTAAATTTTACTGCAAAAATTTCTGCAGTAAAAATTTGTAAGTACTCAGTCAAGAACTGTCACTTTACGCTCTCAATTTCTGTTCTCATTTACTGTATTTTGTGTACGCGAACGCAATTTAGTAAAATGCAGTAAAGTTCAGTAAAAAATAGTAAAAACTTTTGTGTTCTCGAACGCAGCTAATAAGTAACAATAGGTAATAATAAAAGTAATGTGTACAAGTTATAATACAGAGTTCAGAGGGAGTAATTTCATTGTATAAATATAACTAACACCCCTTCCATGGCCCAATTAGTAGGTCTGCTCGAAACGCCTGCTGATTTTTTGTAGAGTTGTGTTTTTACCGTGCAATTATTTTTGTAGCAATTGTTTTTAACATCTTGTCCATTTTTTACACAAACAAATGCATTGGGTTTTGTCATCTTTAACATAATGTGTGTTGTTTTTTCTATTGTTGTATTGTTGTAGTTTCGCGCAGACCTACTAATTGGGCCATGATCACGTCTTAATATCAAAATAATGTAGTTGCTAATACTTTACATCTATATGCTTGCTTCTGGCAGATATCTCCTCGTCCTGAAGAAATTTTAGACAGCTTTGGTTATTTTCATAAATTATTGGGTTCGGAATATTGATTTCAAATTCACTCGTCAGCTGAATAATCCACAAAAGTTCTAGAGACGCCTCTGCCAGGGCCACAAACTCAGCTCCGGTAGATTATAATGTTACATTCGTCTGCTTTCTACTAGCATAACTTATAACTGCTTCTCCAAGCGTAAAAATGAAACCACTAGTAGACTTGCGCTCACTTGTATCGCCTTCCCAGTCAGCATCAGCAAAATCTTTTAGCTCCAACCTGGATGTTGATCCCACACACAACTTTAAATGTTATGTTCCCTTAAGGTATTTAAAGACTCTCGTGACCTCTGTCCAGTCGTTTTCATTTGGGCTGTTTATCTTTTGAGATAATATCGACACAGGAGCAGAAATATCAGCTCGAGTGTTGTTTGATACTTACAACAGTGATACAATTGCTTTTCGATATAACCCATTATCAGGATATAAATAAGCGCAACTTTCCTTCAAATAGCCGGGGTCCACGGGTACAGCGGACATCTTAGCATCTTTAAGATTAAATTCTTGTTAAATTTGTTGAATGTAATGCTCTTGGGATAAATAAAATAAACCATCATCGAACTTGACTTCAATTCCAAAGTAAAGCTTTAAATCGCCCAATTGTGTTATCTCAAAGTAAGACTTCAGAGTTTCTGTGACATTATCAATCTGTCCAATCGACCTTGAAGTTAATATGATGTCGTCCACATAAATTTAAATGTAAGTTTTTTAATCACCATCACAAGGTTCGGCCTTTCCCCATCTGAATACCGAATCAATTAATATTTGATTGATACGAAGATTCTAACAACGAGCCGACTGTTGTAAGTCCATACAAGCTATGATTCAACTTACAAACAAAATTTTCCCTTCCAGGCGTAAAAAAATCCTCAACGTAAAGAAATGCAGTTTTAACATCTATGAGGCACACCTTCATGTGCTTGTAACTTGCAATGGCCAATACAACGAAATGTCGTCTGCTTCACCACTGGTGCAGAAATCTCATTATAGCTTTCGCCATTCTTTTGTGAAAATCTCCTTGCAACTAATCTATCTTTGTACTTTTTCGTACCATCAACAGCTTTATTTTTCTGCAAAGCTTGCATTTCCTCCTTTATAGAATTCAGCCATTCTTTGTTGTCGGGACTAGAAACAAACTCAAAATAACTTACTGGATCACAATTTGTTAAAACTTTGTATCCAAACTTTTCGGGTTCTATACCCTTGTTTGGCCTGGTAGACCTTCTTGTCGTAACCCTGAAAACACATTGTGTTGCAGAATTGTATGAAGAAATTTTTATCCTAAGATTCAAACCCGCAAAAATCAGCTGTGCTTATCTGATAAACATCCTCCTCTATATTACCTGTGGTTTGTGATAACATGTGAGGATTTGGGTTTTAGATTAAAACATCTTTTACATTCGTATTTGTTCCAAAAACATTATCAAAAACTTTACATCGCGACTGATAACTATCTTATTAGTTTCACAGTTTAACAAACGATAAGACTTTGATTCATCAGAGTAACCAACTAAATAACATTTCACAGCAACATCATCTAATTTTCTACTTTTTTGCTTGTTTATGTGTGCATAAGCCACAGTACCAAACACACGAACATGGCTTAAATTGGGAGTTTTCTTAAACCAGAACTCAAATAGTGTTACTTTTGAAGCAGAGGACAATAAGCGATTTTGAATGTAGTTTGCATTGTTAACAGCTTCCGCCCAAAATTTAATATGCATATTTTCGTCGTACAACATACATCTGGCCATCTCCATTAAGCTTCTATTTTTCCTTTCAAACCCCATTTTGTTCTGGAGTATAAGCACAAGTTAGTTGATGTACAATACCTTTATTTTTCAAATAATTATGCATCCTTTTATTTACAAACTCCCCACCACGATCAGTTCTGAGTACCTTCAATCGCTTTCCAATCTGATTTTCTGACTGTTCAACAAATTATTTTATTTTAACAAAAGCGTAAAAGAATACTACAAAATCAACTATAGTCAGCAATAATACGGTTTCCGCCAGGAGATCACTGTGTACCAGTTCTAAAATCCCACCTGCTCTAGTTTCTAATGCCTTAGGAAAATGATTTCGTGTAAGCTTAGCTCTTAAACACACTTCGACATTAATTTTTCAGGAACATTTGTCAATATGAATACCCTACACTAATTTTCCAGTTACAGTCGACTTTATAGCCTCATTATTACTGTGGCCAAACCTGAACGCACTCGCCTCTGTCGTGTATTAATTTATTAGCCTTATTCTAATTTTCCAATACAAACAAGTTATTGTGTAGCGAACCCCTCGCATAAACATGGTCATTTTTCGAAATTGAGCAACTATCTAATTTAAAATTTACATCAAAAATATCGCTGGTCAATTTTCGAACAGATAGTAAACTACCATCTAATTGTGGTATATATATCAGTGCCCATGTTCTGTAACTCCCGTGGCGAGAAACTTTTCGATTGAAATGTGAGAAATTAAACAAAAATGCCATAAATTAAAACAAACAGCTGTTTTTCTCACTTAACACCGTTTGTAACATTTTTGGCGAGCAATAACTGTCACGTAAGGAAATTTCTCGCCAATATACTGAAAAAGTGTGGCTATAAAAATTTTGCGAGAAACTTCCCGCTTTGAACTGTCAAATAAACTCACTCATAAAAACGGGGTAAGAAAAAGGTTTAACAATAAAAAATAAATTAAAAATGCAATGAAAATTAACACGGAAGAGGTAAGTATTTTGTGCTTGGCATATTTTTTCATTGTTTAATTATTTTGCTTTTAACATTTTTGAAAAATATATAAATGTTTTCAAAGCATTTGTTAATCAACAAACACATTAAAGTCGCACTTTACATTTTTTGGTATAGCCGACGGCTGTATTTTCCCCGCCGTCGTTGAAAATATTTTAATTTTAGTCAAATTTGGTCGCCGTCAACGATATGTTTGACTAGCGTTCTCAACATCTGCAATTTCATATCGGCTTCGACTGGAATATGATGACATTTATAACGTAGCGACGTAATCTCTTTTGATTGTTTTCGACATGAGCTACAGACACACGTTTTTCTCACTTTTCGAGAAACGATGGAATATTTTGTTTCACATGTTTTCGATGCGAGAAGTTCTCACCAAAGTTACAGAACATGGGTACAGGATACAATTTATTTTAATTGAATTAGACTTTGACTCTGGAATGCGCCTGAAAGAGAAGTACACAGCGAAAACGCCAATGTACCGTTATCTGATAAATGTTTGTCTTTAGCTTGCCAAAAAAAAAACAAAATTAAAAAAAAGAATTAGTTGCAATGGTTAAAAAAAACTTTTAAAATTGGGCGTTTGATGAATCGGATGTAACAAAAAAATTTCTATATTTTCAATCAAAACATTTTTAAATAAATTTTAACTTTTTTTAGACTCTCTCAATTTATCGGTGTCGCCGTATGTACAGTGATATTGAAGATCGTTTGGCTGATCTATCCACTTTGCGCCACTTAAATATGGACAATACGGGCAGTTTGGACAATGTGGAATTCTTTCGTCTAAAGAAACGTCTAGATTACTGATACTTTGCTGCAATTTTTGTTGTTTTCATTCTTTACTACTTTCAACTCTACAATTTTCACTAACTGGCATGATTCAACCTTGATCGAACTTGAAAAAAAATCGTTTGGAAAGTCTTAATCGGTGACCAGCAGAAGAAACAATGTATGACTGTTATTTGTTACAAAAAATTATTATTGTATGTATAAAATTATTATGAATAAACATAAAAATTGTAGTTACCTGTGGCAGGTAAAGTTGCCTAAATAAAATTAAATCTGTGTTTGTATTATGTCCAAAAAAATTACATAATTATTAAATAATCAAAATTTAAAATGAAAAATTATTCTAATAGAAAATTTATCTATCATTCTAGACTACGTAATAGTAAATAAGATGAAAAACATAAACAAACACAAAGTTATTGTTTGAAATTTTTAAAGAAATCCTTCTTGTATCATTGCCTTTTGTAAAGAACACCAAAAACAAATAAGTGAAAAGTTTTAAACAATTCACATTATTCGAATACAATTTAATTGCAATTCGCAATAAATAAAAATTTTTAATTTATATACCTTTATATATATGTAATTATATATTTGTTTTTTAATTATTTATTAATTTTATTTAAGTTCTCACTAAAGCCTTAACGTTTTAAAGTGAATTAAAAATATTTGTTAAATATGTATTTTATACATCATTGTTAAAGATTTGTTATTAATTTTTATCTTATTTATCGTATATGTATTTATATATAAATAACTGGATCTAGACTATTATTCTTTTATAATTAAAACATTAAACAATCTAACTGTGATTTTAAGAAAGATATTTATAAAAAAGTAAAAGTCGATATGTATTTATGTTTTGAAATAGAAAGATAAAATGCTAAACAAATTTAAATGTATGTACATCCATATTTGGGAAAATCTTAAATATAATTATTTCCATAAATTATTTAAATAATTGTTTATATGATGGCTGTACTAACAATTTATTAAAAGCTGGCATAATTTCATTCGTGTAGATTTGTAGATAAGTATTTAAAATTTATTGAATTGCATCTAATAATAAAGAAAGAGTTGAAGAAATGAATGTTTTATTTGCGTTATTACTTAAGGAAAAGTTTATTCGTAGTTTAAGACTATTAAAAATTTCCTTTTAAATACTTATACCCTTTACAATAGTATTGAATTCGGCATAAGTTTCTGCAAAGCACTCAAATTTTATAACAACTTCAGTTACCTTTTTTCTTTAATAAAAGGAAAATATATGAAATACCAAATATCGGCTGAAGTGTCTGTCTTGGAACTTGAATCCGAACAGTCTAGTCGGAACAAGTTTGAAGGAATACGCTTTAAGGCCAGAATGACCAAGAGTTACCCATTCCTAATCCTATTGTCATCATCTATAATCCTATCCCCCTCCCATTCTACTATCCCCCTCCCATTCTTAATCCCACTTCCCCCGCACTGTTAAGGTCAAGGTGGTTGACAGCAGTGCCGAGGACCTGCACAACTAGTTAGTGCTTAAAGAAACTAGTCGCGAACAGTTTTCTCTTGACGCGGATGCAAAGGTCAGTTGTAATTCTAGTCCGTGCAAGCCGTCACTGCGCGAAATGTTCCTTTTTTATACGTGCTTACAGAAATTGGTGTAGGGGATTCACTGACAACTCAGTATGGTGTCAGGCTCAGAATCGGATCTGTTGGGTATTCATAGGGATATTCTGCTACTGGAAAGTCAGTTAATGACAGAGACTTACTGAATAAAAGAACTCGGTGATCTGACCTTGGGCTCTGATGATGAGCAAGAAATAACCATAATTTCTGCTCATGGTCAGAACCAAGGGGTTGAACCATCGATTTTAGCGGTCACACTCGAGAGAGAGAATAGATTGGCGAGTGTATCAAAATTCTCATTTGCGGCAATTAAAAAACCTTCGTGTTCTTAATGGCCGCCATTGACAGGTGTGGCCGCGATTGTCCTGAAGCCAGATTGGATGTTATACTTGCGTCTAAGTTGCAACTTAGACCGGCAGATACGGTATGGATACCTTCACGTCTCAAGCCGGTGGTGGTCATACTGAAGTTACTAGCCAACCAAAACGAGGGAATCTATACGAGCCAGTGGTAGCTGATATTCTCACTTGTTTGATTTTTTTGTGGAAGAAATGTTCTAAGCTAGTATGTACATACATATGTATATGATGGTATTTATATCAGAGTATATTTGTGACAGGAGACGCTAGAGACAAAACGGTCCTAGCACTAGCATCAGTATAGTTACCATATGAGGCTGCCGATCCTCCAGGTGTGAAAGTGCGTTAAGATGATTGAAGGGTGGAAATTTCCTTTTCTGACCGCAGTCATGTGTCCTTTGAAAAGTCTAAAAGGTGTCCATATAGGAATCTAAGGAGGATGAATTGGAATTCTTTTTCGGGATTGGTGAATAGTAACCTTAGAATACCACAAATAGGGGTCAACTCCGGCCTGTGTGGAGCAATTGCTGGGCAATTGGAGGTGTTTACTAGTAGCTATGAAAGATCTTGTCCGCTGAACTTTCCGGGCAGACGCACGCAACCGAGATGGTGGATAGACGAGTTGAAGACTCAAAGGACCACTGTCAGAAGGTTATACAATAGAGCGAAGCATACGGGCAGGGATGAGAATAAGAATAACTTTAGGATAAGTTATAAAAGGTATAACGAAGATATTAGAAGGGCGAAAAGTGACTCATGAATCAAATTTAAAGAGTCAGGGGACTTTAAAGTGGAGACTCACTTCCTGGGGTGTGTGGATCCAGGGTCGAGCTCGGAAGTTGTGGGAAAGGAAGCGGTGGCGAATATGATCACCTTGGATAAGATGACATAGCCGGTTAATACTTTTGAGTCGTACAAATCGGCAGGACCAAATGGTATCTTTCCGGCAATGCTACAGAATATCCTGGGATCACTTCTATTGTTGAGAGTGCGCTTAATGATGTAGTGTGTTATGTAGAATAGCGATCGCAAAACATAGAATACACCTTGGCGGCCTTCCTGGATAAAGAGGATGCCTTTAACAATTTAAGGTTAGAGGCTATCCTTAAGTTGCTTAGCAGCAAAGCTATTCACTCGAACTGGGGAAACGGACGCTAATTTAGTCATTTTGACAGGATGGGTCGGTAGGTCGTGGCCTACGCGAATGATGTAGTAATATTAGTATCGGGCAATTTTCTGTTGACAATTAGCGAAGTCATGCAATGGGTGCTGGACGAACTGTAAGCATGGGCGACTGATAAGGGTCTGGGAGTCAATCCGGAGGAGACAAAGTTGGTTATTTTTACTAGGAGTTAGATGGTGGAGAATTTTAGTCCGCCGGTACTAGGGGCAGTAGAGCTAAGGCTATCTGATAAGGCCAAGATTGGCTAGTGGAAGGAACCTTTTGTCTTAGGCTCAGAGGTGTGCTTCGATCGGCATGACAGGGGTATTAAGAAGCACTCCTCAAGCGGCCCTGAATGTTATTCTACATCTTCTACCTATTGAGCAGTATGTGAACGGAATCGCAGCGAGGAGCATTCTTAGACTGATGGATTTAGGACTGTTAGGAAACTATTGAGATTGGCGGATAACTTGGGCACTAGGGTCGATTTTGGGCGTTTGTCGGGGGTAATATTACCGTCTCGGTAGAGCTGGAAAGGGCAGATTGTATACTGGATTTGCCATTTTCACTGATGGCATTGAGGATCTGGACATCAGAAGGTCATGTAGGCTTCTTGACGACTGTAGTGTATTTCAGGCGGAGGTTCTAGGGATCTTGAGAGCCGTGAAATTGGTAATGGGAAACACTGCTAGAGACTCGGAGATCACTATATACATATGTGGACATGATGGCCTGTTATGTGAACTCCAAGCTAGTGGTTGATTGTAGAAAGGCTTTAGGAGAAATCTTTGCGGGTTGTGTGAGGACCTGGAGGAGCTGGAGATAGTTAAGTACATCCTGTGTCAATGTCCCAGGCTGCAGAACAGCAGGCTGAGGTGGCTAGGTAGTAGATTCTTAGGCTAATTGGGAGATGTATCGGGTTGTGTGATCGACTATCTTACGGGTTTCGTAATGGGACTGACCTGGCTGCGCATCAGGAGTCTGGATACTTAGTACATGTAGGCCAGATTTCGGTTTAATATGGTTCTACCTTGTATGGTCAGGTTTTCTATCTTCCACTACTTTTTCTATTCTTGGTATTTCACTCTTTATTTCTCCTATTCTTTTCTAATTTGTATCCTATCACTAGCTAAGGCGTTACAATATTGGTCTCTGGGTGAGGGTGTGAAGTCGACTGCGCGCTTTGAAATTTTTAATTGGTTTATATTCTTCTATATATTTTAGAAAAATACCTTAAACATAAATTTTTATAATTGATTCCATGTTGTACATTGCTGTACCGATATACAGATATATTGTCTAATTATGAATAAAAATTCGCCTGGAGTTTTTTTCCTTTTCCCATTTTTACAATAGAATTTAAATAGGAAAATGGGAGAAGGGAAAAAACTCCTGGGAAATTTTTATTAATAATTGGGCTGTTAATTAAAACACCAATACCGAAATAACAAATGGTTTAATGCTGATACCGAAATGATTTCCAACCTTGGAATGAACACAGAAATATACCCTATGAATTGCTATATAAAAATATCGCATTGCAGCGAATTAAGGCGAGTTTAGCTGCTATGAATTTTCCTTATATCAATATGATCTATATATAAAATTTTTTGTTTATAAAATTATAAAATTTTTTGTTCTGTATTTTGGTTTAAAAAATATGGTTGGCGTACCTATAGCCTGCATTGCACATGGAAGGGTCAAGCAACAAGCCACAAAAAAACAAATCAAATCAATGAAGGTTAAGCTAAAATTGTTTTTTGCTATATAAAAGTAAAACGGTACCTTGTGTGACCATGAAATTTTAGGAAATGATTATTAAAAAAAGAAAATTGAAAATCATGATAAGTGATAATAATAATTAAATCAGGGAAGCATTTTCGAAAAATACTTAAGACTTTGTGGGATAGTGCATAACGGCCTTTAGCGGTAAAGGTAGGAGCATAGCCCAATTCAAATGTGCAGATTTTTTGCAAAGTTGTGTTTTTTTCGTTCAATTATTTTACATGTTTTACACAAACAAACTAATTCGACAATGGGTAGAAGTACATACATACATAATCAAGGACTGCACAAGACTACAAAATTCGTACTCAAAACATTTTACACAAAAACAGTTTCTTCAGGTCGTATATTTTTATTTTTCAAAACGCATGAGTTTGAGCAAACGACAACAACAGCCAACGAAAAACAAGACAAAGGGTACGTTCGTAAACGCATCACTGCGCTGCATCAGAAAAGCAAACTTTTTTAATGCCGATAAAAATGTTATTTAAAATAGTATTTATTGTGTGACTATTATTTTTCTGGAGTATTTGACAATTTTTAAGTCCACATCTTCTTCACTGATATATGTATGTATATATTAAGATTTGATATCACTGATGCAGGGCAGTGATGCATTTACGAACGTACAAAAACATGTTATGAGTAAGAATGAGTTGATGTCAATGACAAAAAATCCAACGAAAAACAGTGCACTCTTCACAGTATGGACTGAGTTCGAAGCAACAAGAAAACACCAACAAAACGAACGTTTTTGTTTTCAATTTGCTTTTTGGAAGTGCTAACTAAGTCCGACTCCAAACGCTGAAAATTTAAATGCGACTCCGACTACAACTCTAACCTTGATGCTAAATGTATATAAGACTTTATTTGACTTTAAACTCTTTTTACACCCTTCACCACTAGTGGTGAATAAGGGCATACTAAGTTTGTCATTCCGTCTAAAACTTTTTATTGTGTAAAGACCCCATAAAGTATATATATTATGGTTTTTTAAGAACTTCTAAGCTGATTTAGCTATGTCCATCTGTCTGTCCGTCTGTTAAAAATACTTATGTACTTTCGAAAAATTCAAAAGATAAGAGCAATATTGGTGTCAAATTGCTTCTAGTTATCCTAAGCAGTTTGAGATTGAAATCGAGCAAAATCCGATCATTAGGATCAGAGTTATGAATCAAAATGTAGAACCACCACCCTAAAAGTTGACAATTTTGTTACAAAAACTAGCATAAAAGGTGGCATAATGCACGGCATGATATAAGATTTTTAATAAGCTCGTTCTATATGACTAGAAATCATACTGTACGTCTAAAACAGTAATAAATATTGCTATCATATTAAAAATGTTCTACGTCACTGTTTTATAGGACTAGGAAGCTGTAAAATTTCGTGAAGATCGGTCCATAATTTACCCTAGGTCGCATATAAAACCTACTCTCCGAAAACCGTTTAGTATGTTAACAAAAATGTAATAAATAATGCTATTGTAATACAATTTGGTACGTCAAAGATTTATAGGACTCAAAATCACACTATAAAATTTCGTGAAGCTCAGTCCATAATTTACCATATAATGTTCAATATTATGCTCACTCTGGGAAATTATTTGCACACGCCTAAACCCGTAGCAGAAATAGATATTGTGTAAAAATTTGGTCCAATTTTGGTTCATATGGCCAGAAATAATATCATGCAATTGTCTGATTATCGGTCCATATTTACCTTAGATCTAGAGTTTGTTCCCGGAAATTCAATAGTTTTCAATTCCCGCTTTCCCGGGAATTAGCTGCGGGAATCCCGGGGAAATATTGAAGTAAATCTTTTTTTAAAACTTTAGAAAATCTTTGTTGGACTAGTGTCTTTAGTAGTTTAATCCAACTTAATTTCAACACAATATTTAACTTTAGTACAGTTTAAGGCGTATTAAGCTCATTTTTAAGAATGGGCTCTATATAGGGCCTATGATAACACTGTGATAGTCGAAAAAATGAACTTCGGTGAATCCTTTTCGAACTATTAGGTGGGAGTCCCCTGAGTGAGAAAATACATTTGGAAGTGTCAGATTGGATCCAGTTTTTGAGAAATCGGTATATATCCATTTTTCATGGATATAGCTAAGTCTGCGCTATTAAAAAAAAATTTTATTCGACTGTATTAATATTTTTTTTGCCTTCTTAACTTTCTTTTACGGAATGTTTTGACTTTTTTTTCAAAATTTCACGTAATTTAAACCAATAATGTCGATCAAAAGTAACGATTTTTGAACATTTTTTCAGGTTTTTAAGCCATCTTATAAAGATTTTCCTAGCATAGGCCTCAAGTTAAGCTTCAAAATCAAAATATTGGACTTTTATTTATTTGTTTCGTTTTTTCTTAAGTTAATTAATTAAAATTAAACAACTTTAATAAAATATCTTTGTACAATAACGTTAATATTTATTTGCTTAAATTAAATCATGACACAAAATTGTTTAAGTTTATACTAAAGCCAAATTCTCAAGCCACTTTGTGATCAAAAATGTTTACTGTTTCAACATTGGCATTGTTTTCTCTCTTTCCCCTTTACTTTTTAAAAACGAGGTAGAATTAGGTCAAAACAAAATAAAGCTACATTTGAAGCTCGAAAAGACAAGTGTTATGAAATGACATGTATACACGCGAACTTACATATTGAAAGTTTTCTCCTTACAGGTTGTTGGTGATAAAATAAATAAGTTGGTGATAAAATAACTTTTTTGTTTAAAATTTTATATTTTGTATTTATTAAAATGAGCGATTGTTTTCAAAAATTTAATAATTTTTGTTACGTGTGCGGAAAGTTCACAGCTATGCCACAAAAAAATAAAAAAAGTAATCAATTGGCTGAAATCTATGAACAATATTTTAATTTGGCAGTCATACAAAACGTGGATTGGGTGCCTCAAATTGCTTGCGGATCTTGCCGCTCAATATTATATGGGTGGATAAATGGTAGGAGAAAAGGCTTTAAATTCGGTGTTCCGATGATTTGAACCGAGCCAATAAATCACGAGACCAATAAATGTTATGTGTGCATAAATAATTTTGCAGGTCTTAACCGATTAAAGGCAATTGGTCACGTTTACCAAAGCGCTCCATCATCACAAACACCACTTTCGCACTCAGATGCAGTGCCTGTTCCAAAAAGACCAAGTCCTACTGAAGCCTATGCACCAGAAACGTTTCGTATTTCAGCAGAGTCATCGATGTCCTTGTATCAACCATCCACTATTTCACAAAAATGTAATCATATTGAAATCACGCAGCAACGATTTGACAGAATGGTGCGTCAGCTCAAGTTGTCACAACGTCGAAGCGTAATGCTCGGTCAACATTTAAGCGCAGTCAATATCCTAGAAAAAGGTGTTAAAATTAATTCATCACGAGGCCGCCAGCGGGAATTTTTACAGTTTTTTAACGTAAATGAAAACAATTCATTGGCACACTGCAATGACGTTGGTGGATTGATGTTGGCGATGAATTACACCTATAAAGCGGAAGATTTGTGACTTTTTATTGATGGGTCAAAAACAAGCCTCAAAGCGGAGCTCTTGTATAAAGACAATTTGAAGAACCCTGTACCTGTTGCTTTTGCCGTAAACACAAAGGAATCTTATGATTCAATGAAAACGATCATAGAATCATTAAAGTACAAACACCACATGTGGAAAATTTGTGCTGATTTAAAAGTTGTTGCCCTTTTATCCGGACTGCAAACAGGTCACCCGAAAAATATGTGTTTTATGTGCTTGTGGAATTCGAGATACAAGGACACATCACAATACCAAATGCGTGATTGGGCAATGAGAAAAGTGCATGTAGTTGGAGTCAACAACATTTTGCATGAAAACTTGGTGCCAATAGAAAAAATTTTGCCACCGCCACTGCATATAAAGCTAGGCATTGTTAAAAATTTTATTAAGGCGTTGATTACACGGCAGAATGACCAAGCGTTCAACCAACTTCAATATATTTTTCCTCGTTTGAGTAAAAATAACATCAAAGAAGGTAATAATTTCTATGAGAGCTTAAAGTTTGTAAAATCTCAACTGAAATGTTCTATTGTTTATTTTTTTCAGGAATGTTGAATGGTCCAGACATTCGCAAATTGATGAGAAATGGAGCTTTTGATGATTGCCTTAGTGAAGATGAGCTTATTGCCTGGCAAAACATTAAAGCTGTTCTTGAAAACGTTATAGGACATTTTCGAGTACATAACTGGAAGTCATATTTTGACAACATGCTTCAATCCTTTGAAAAAATTAATGTCAACATGTCATTAAAAATACATTTTTTTCATTACCACCATGATTACTTCGACCGCCAATTGCCATCGGAATCAGATGAGCATGGTGAACGATTTCAATAAGTTTCAGCTCAGTTAGAGCATTGGTATAGTGGAAAAAAAATAAATTCTATTTTAGCAGACCTTTGCTGGAATTTGCAATCCGAGTTGGATGATGAAGATTAGCTTGATATGTAACGGTTGTTTTTAAATTTTGAGTATTTGTTGTTAAAACAACTTATAAGGACAAAAATAGACACCGGATTTGAAACTTTGCGCAGACTTAGCTATATCCATGGCTAAAAATGGTCAAAAATCGTTACTTTTGATCGACATTAATGGTTTAAATTACGTGAAATTTTGAAAAAAAAAGTCAAAACATTCCGTAAAAGAAAGTTAAGGCAAAAAAAACTAATACAGTCGAATAAAATTTTATTTAATAGCGCAGACTTAGCTATAATCATGAAAAATGGATATATACCGATTTCTCAAAAACTGGAGCCAATCTGACACTTCCAAATGTACTTTCGCACTCAGGGGACTCCCCCCTAATAGTTCGAAAAGGATTCATCAAAGTTCATTTTTTTCGGGTCAAAAACTATCACAGTGTAATTATAGGCCTATCTTTACGAAATTTTATTTCTTGTCTTAGCACACTGAAGTGTAAATTTTACAATAAACGTATTCACGTCAATATTTGTTACCCTTGCAACTGTGCAAAATAGAATAGTTGCACTTATTTGACGTGAACAACCCATTTTGGTTGCACTTTCAATTTTCAGCTCACACAAAATCATTAATTTTATTAATTTACAAGACAAATTTATAACTTGTCTACCTCAAATTTTTTCAGATAAGTATTTAATTTTTTTTTCTGCTTCTTCAATTTTTTTACGCTTTTAATTTTTTTTAATTGTCATATTTTTTACAAAGTTCCTCTTTAAACACTACAATTTATAATATTTTTCAATTCAAAGAAAAAAACGTACGTCAAAATGGAATTCCTGCGTTGTTGTTTGGTGTAGAATTGATTTTATAAGTACTTTTTAACATTTTTTCAACTTGGCAATACCAAAAAAAGTTGCAGCATTTTTATGCTTTTGCTCTGATAATCTTGCACTTACTTATGGCGATTTCTTTTCTGAGAAAAATGTTGCATAAATGGTACATGCTCTACACAAAAGAGATAGAGCATGTAGCATTTATGCAACATATTTCTCAGAAAAGAAATCGCCATTAAACCCTGAAAATGTTGCATCTTTTGGTCTAAATAATTGTCTATGTGGTTGTTGTTATGCTTTTCCACTTATGCTTTTCGCAAGAGTACAATTTTTTATGTGAATACCTTTAATAATATTATAAGGTTTTGCCGCTAAGGGCGTAGTAAAATGTTTTCCTAGATTGTGCTTTATATGCGACATTTCAAGTTATTTTGAGCCTTATGAAAGTAGAATATGCTAAATTGCACCACAAAAGCAGTATTCGTTACGCTTTTAGCCATACTTACATGATTTACAAAACTGGTCTAAACATGGAGCCGTAGGTAAATTATGGACCGACATTCACGAAATTTGGTGCCTTATAAAACGAATTTGTGGAAATTTAATGACAAAAGGTATGCACCTCCAAATATTTATGTTAGTTTTTGTGGAGTTTTTAGGGAGGAAGTTCCACATTTGGGTGCATAACTCTTTCCCTACTCAGGCGATTCTACCGGAATTCAGCCCCCATACAACATAGAAGATCTAGAAACAATTTGAGACTCATATGACTAAATCGGCTTAGAATTAATGAAGGATTCACAATAATATTAAAAAAAAAGGATTCACATGGGATGACAAACTTAGTATACCTACATACACCACTGCTGATTAAGGGTTATAACATTAGCGGTTTTCACCCTTTGTATTAAGTGTACAACTCTGTTATATTTAATACGATTTTATACTTCAAAGCGTGAGTATATTTTTCGTATGCATTGTAAATTAATGAATTTGCGGAGTGAGAGAAAGAGACAGATAAAGTTTCTTCAACTGTTTTATTCTGGTAAATTCACACACTTTGTTTACTACTGCTTTTTGTGGGATTTTTCAACCACAGCGTAGTATATTTTAGTCTAATACATTTTGTTGTTGCAGTGTTGTAAATGTTAGTATTTTTACTAAAATTATAAGATTAACAAGGTCTACAAGGGACTTTACTATCAAGGGTGAATTCCGCTATTGTAAAAAATATGTTATTAAATATATGTAGTAAATACCATTTCTCCTTCCTGCTAAATTTGTTAAACGGTAAAATTGCGAATATCGCAATACAGAATAGCAATTGTTTGCATTTATGTATTTTCGCATCGCATTGATTTTCGCATCGCAATTCAGAATAAGCCTCCAGGAGAGGATGAAAAGACGACTCAATGCCTACTACGCATGCAGAAACTCCATCGGTAAGAATTGGGGACTAAGACCAGATATGGTAAACTGGATTCACACACCGGTGGTTAGGCCTATTCTTACCTATGGATGCACTGTTTGGTGGGATGCGTTGAGAGTGGATAGCTATAGGAAGATGCTCATCGTTCATGGTCGCACGGTGTAGGAATGCTCTGAGAGAGCTCATGTTGGCAATCACAATAAGGCTGTGTTGGGTACCTGGACACTGCAAGGTGTTTTAAAGTTTTAATGAAAAATTGAGGTGGTAAATACATTATTGCAAACATATTGCCCTTAATCTTTAATATAGAACAACAATATACATATAAAAAATTACAATGATGCAAATGTGTTGTTTTTATGTGATGACTTTTAAGCGTCTAAAATCTCTTAGATCTTAATTTAAAAAGTAAGCAGCATTAGTATTTCAAGTGCAAAAATGGTTTTAGCGTTCCATCAATTTTGGGTAACTTGGCAAATTTAGAGAGTAATTTTTAATTTACCCTCATTAGTCCGAACTTGCCCGAGATCTTGAGCAACATACCTACAGTATGTTTTTAACCTTTTCAATTAGTGTTTCCTCCATGATTCACAAATTTGTTTAAATTATTTATTTTCTTATTGTCAAAAATACACAACGCGTTAAAAATTTCAAAGTTAACCATCTATCTATCTAGCCTACCGGTGTCCCGGCTAGCTGGTAGTGAGCTAGTCTATCATTACCGGGGTTGCGGGTTCGATTCCCGCCAGAGACTCTGGTCTCCTGCAGACATGCAAAAACCTTCGCGGGATTTAGTGTAGGAATAAAATTAAAATAAAATCTGCCGCAAACGCGGCACTAGTTTAACTTTTTTTGGCAGAAGTCTACAGCGCACTAGCGCGTGTTATGTACTTCCTTCTACCTTAAGGCCTCGGTATCTATCTATCTATCTATCTATCTATATATATAAAAATGAATTATGTATGTTTGTATGTTTGTTTGTCGCTTTATAGACTCCGAAACTACTGAACCGATTTTCCTGAAATTTTTACAGTAACATCACGTGAGCCCTAAAAATAAAATAGGCTACTTATTTTTTCGATAGGGGCAGGGGAATTGGTTCCCCCCATAGGATGCCAATATTATACTGAACCGATTTTCCTGAAATTTTTACAGTAACATCTCGTGAGCCCTAAAAATAAAATAGGCTACATATTTTTTCGATAGGGGCAAGGGAATTGGTACCCCCCATAGGATGCCAATATTATACTGAACCGATTTTCCTGAAATTTTTACAGTAACATCACGTGAGCCCTAAAAATAAAATAGGCTACTTATTTTTTCGATAGGGGCAGGGGAATTGGTACCCCCCATAGGATGCCAATATTATACTGAACCGATTTCCTGAAATTTTTACAGTAACATCACGTGAGCCCTAAAAATAAAATAGGCTACTTATTTTTTCGATAGGGGCAGGGGAATTGGTACCCCCCATAGGATGCCAATATTAATTATCGCATATCTTAAGAGCCGCTGCACGCATTTTGCTGAACTTTTTGTAGTAGGATCTTCTGAGCCCCGGAATTGAAATAAAATAGCAGCGGGGGTATAGGAATACCCCATAGGACGCCAATGTTTAACATCGCATATCTTAAGAACTGTAATAGTGAGAATGTTCAAACTTTCTAAAAGTCACTCTTATGGTATACTACACTTTTGAAAATAAAAATAAAGCGGGAAGGCGCAGGGGGTAAACCCTTTCCAAAGGATGCATATATTAAATATCTCTCAACTGAAGAAGTGGTCAAAGCAGTGTAGCGAAGCGCACCGGGTCAAGCTAGTACATATATAAAAATGTTATTAACCAAAAACATTGTAAATTAAACACATGGTTCTACATACATATATATTTAAGATTACATTAATATGTTATGTATAGAGTATATATTAATGTTTGTTTAAAAAATAAATTGCTCAAGACATAAAAAAGTACGGGTTTCATAATATAAAATACTTTACGATTATTAAATAGAAAGAGAAATAATTTTAAGTAAATTATTATATGCGTGTTAATTAAGGCTAGCTTACACTATCACACAAGTCTCACGTACTCCAAAATACTTTCTGAGATAGAAATCTAATGAAATTTGTTGCGACTGTCAAAAAATCTTATTTAACTTTACATTTTGTATTCGCACTGTAATACAATAACATGCTTTTGTAAAAAGGCAACCCTGATGAAATGAAAAGATTACTACCCTATTCATAAAAACTTAAAATGGATTTGAATTGTATTTTAAGAAAAAATGTATATGAAAATTTTGCCTTAAAACACTTAATTTACTTTTTATGAATACGGCAGTTATTGCTTCGAAAAACTTTAAAAAAGGATGATGTCGTATTTGATGTCAAATGTTTTTTCGTAATACTTGTATTCACACTATCACATTTTTGAATATACTTAGATTTTGACATGTATTAATACACAGTATAATAACGTAAACTAGCCTTTTAAAATATTACAGATATTGTATAATATAAAAATTAATGCCATTATGTGCATTATAAATTTGCACGACAAGCAGCAAATGGGAGATAAATATGAAGATTTACTCTGGTGGTGCTTTATGAGCACTCCAACCGTGAAAGCATTTCGTAAAACGTTTTGATTCTTTATTTTTAAGTGTTAAAAATAATTTACGCGGACGTTCGGGTTGTTTTATACGCATATGCTGAATATAAACCTAAATAAAAAAAAGATATATATATTATAGAAAAAAAATAACAAATTTACACATCTTACTTGGGCAGATTTGTATGCTAATTTAATTTCAACCTCACTACAGCGTGAACCCAACCAAAGAAAAACTTGCTCCCCATTATCCAGTATCATAATGTCGTCATCTGCCAAATCGTCTTGGCAGAAATCTGTACATTTTTCTGCAACAGTAAAATACCCCTTTTCATTTGAGCATCTGAATAAACGAGTAAAGTTCATGTACTCGGCACTAGTATCGTAGGGTTTACGACCACCTAGGGCTACCCAGAAAAAGTTTTCCGGTTCTTCGCCCTCATTTAGAATTTGCAAACTGACCCAAGGACTATTAAACATTTCTTCGGCAATATCTTGAATTAGTTTAGCCTCTTCTGGGCAACTTTTTGATCCCAACCATACATAAACTATACCCGATTGGGATTCATCCTCAGTTTCAAATGGCACATACAAAATATAACTGTAAAGATGGAAAATATTAAGCTAATAATATATTCACCCTTATCGTGATTGGCGTAGTCGCACTTAGACGAAAATTTGTACATATATGCTGTCGTGATTAAAAAACTCAACGACAGTTTTTGTAACATATAAGCCAACGACGATAACCATATTTGTAATCAGTGTCAGCTAACTACGATACCATTTTTAAAAAAAGCATATCTTTAGCCACAAAAACGCCAATCACGATAAGGCTGATTACCTAAATATGTGAAATATTATCTTACCAAAAAGCTGAATTAAGATAGGAAGCATCCGGTTGTATTTGTATAAGTCTTGTACATAGAGCACCGCCATTTGAACGTAAGTGGAAAAACTCTACCGCTGCCTTACCATCTGGAGTCTTAGATTTATCTTTGCGCTTGCCAGTATGTATGATAAATTTGCGTTTGAAATGTGCTAAAAATTTTAAATTCTCTTGTTGTTGATGGATGCGTACAACTTCCAGTTCTTCACCAAACATTGTTTTAAATTTCTTTTGCAAAGTGAAGGTAAATGTTAGCCATCCCATATTGCCTGCATTACGACCCTGCCAAAAGTACACAATGCATTGTATTTCATCGTCTGGTGGCGGTTTACTGTCATCTACTTCTGCACCATCTTCATCATCATCGGCGGGTATGCAATAGCGACATAAAAATACATAACATTCACCAGTATAAAAGTGTCCCACCTCCTCCTCTGGCAAACGCACAAATTTCTTTCCTTCCAATACAAAAGCTTCCATTGCCTCTAAATCATAATTCCAATCTTCTTCTAACTGTTCGGCTTCACTGAGAGGCATAGAATTTTGTCTTGGCATGAAGAGCGCTGCCAAATCCGCACGAGTTTCCTGTTGTTTAGCCCATTTTGTTAAATCAGCGCCTGTCTTCGCTACAGAATTGGCTGTACGAGTAAAATCTACTGCCATAACTTCGTCCCATCCAATAAATTTCGACTTGAAAATTTGAGTTTCAGTACCCTCCTGCAAACGCGTAACCAAAGCGTATGGCGGTCTAGAAATCATATTAAATAATTCTCGTGAAAGTTTTATGGCAGCTGCCCTAACTAAACGTGTCGATTTTTTACCAAACCAAACAAATAGATCAGTAAAACAGTCAAGAATATAAACATTTTTACTGACTAGCAACGTGTTGACCAGTTTTTGTTCAGGTATTTCGACCTGAGGCAATTCCAAATAGCCCATACCTAATTGCACTTGGTATAATCTAGGCGCAGGAGGGACGAAATTCTCTTGAACATGTTGGACAATCTTTTGTTTAGGAGCTTCTTCTAAATTGCACTCCAAACGTAACCAGAATTCTTCACTTTCTTCACCTAGAAAAATAAAGTTATTTTTTTTTATTTATTATTATAATTATGTACGAATATAATATCATTATTATAAATTTAATTTATTCCAGCACTAGCTTAAAATAAAGTAAATTTTTAAAACTATATAAATCTTCCGGATTATTTCAAATAATATTGTACTACTTACCTTGATTCTCTACGATAATTTCACATTTATTTTTTCTCTCAGTTTTATTTATCTTTTCAGTCATCAACCTTGTCTTTGAGTTTAATGTATTCTTCGAGCATCTTCCTAGCCAAATGTACATTTTAATACCGCAATCTAACACATAGGAATAACGCGGATCCAGTGATTCGAATTCAACGGCTACGGGTTCCATATGTATAGAGGCTCCAGCAGCATGCACACGATATAAACGTATAGTATACAACATGTCTTCGACTGTGTAGAAACCAGTAGCAGTACGACCACCTTCAATGTATGTCACCTCAGTGTCGAAAAGGTTCAAAAATTCTTCAGATTCGTCATCTGAGTTAAAAAATATAATGGGTTTTATATCTTTTTTTTTAACTAGAGAAGAGGGTTAGGTTAGGTTAAGAAAGGTTATGCGCCCAAGGGCTGTGCCGAATCTTTGATACCCTCCATCCACAGTTCGAATATTTCAGGTTTGGGCTTTATATAATATCTATATTATATTAATAATTTTTATAAAAACGGACTTAAGCATTAAAATTGGTTGTGATTATACCTAAATTAAATTATTCACCGACAGTCAGAAAATTGTATGCTTTTCTTTTTAGCTTGAGTAAAATATCATGATTTGTAACAGTTTAAGCAGAACTGAAATGATTTTAAGGAGCGGAATTTACATTGGGCCCATGGCAAATTATGGACCAAGCATCCCAAAATTCTTTAGAGTGGTTTCTGGTATTCAAAAACTTATATTATAATTAATTTGAATACAGCAGTGAAATTAGTTTTAGCGTTTACAGCCAATTTCAGAAGGCTGCTTAATATGTGATCTAAGGTAAATTATGGACCATATATGGACATTTTCTCCGAATGGTCAACCAGGATGGAAAAATAAAATGTTGATAATCATCGTGTTTTGTTGTTTATAATTATAAAAAAGTCTATGTTTTTATAATAAAATGGTATATATGATATGCTTTGAGATCTCAGCTGTTTTACTTGAGGAGATTGGGCTGGAAACTGGAAAATTTTATATTTTCTATTTAAGCTACTTCTAAAGACATTTTTATATTTAATTATTTTACATGCAAAAAAATTGTTATGTTTTCACTCTTTCTTTAAAATCTCTCTATTACAATCAATTAAGAACAGAAAAGTGTATGGATAACAAAAAAAGTTCGATTAACGGTTTATTAACGGTTAAAACATATGGACAAATCGTACGTTCGCGACCCGTACGTAAATTATGGACTGTTCTTCACGATATTTGGCAATGTAATTTCTAGCCCTATAAAACTGTGACGTACTAAATTTAACTGCGATAGCATTGTTTATAAACTTTTAAAGGCGTACTGAACTGTTTTCCGAGAGTAGGGTTTATATGGGACCTAGGTTATATTATGGACCGATCTTCGTGAAATTTGACAGTTTGATTTCTAGTCCTATAAAATTGTGACGTACTAAATTTAACTGCGATAGCGTTGTTTATTACGGTTTAACGCGTACTAAACTGCTTTTCTAGAGTAGGGTTTATATGGGGCCTAGGGAAATGAAGGACCGATCTTCACGAATTTGGTTACAAAACGGTTGGTTTAAAAATTATTTTTTATATGCCTTTAATATTATATTAAAAATTATTATTTTGCTTCTATTGAAAATTTTTAAATTTGAGTCAATATCCTCTTGTTGATCAAGTGCGATATGCATACTTACTCTGCTCCTCACGAATCGTTCGACAACGAGCACCCAAAAAGTTTCTTAAATTTACTGCATGTATTGCTGCACAAGCTCTTTTATCCAAAGTTGACTGATTACCAATCCAAAAATAAATTTCCCAATTTAGTTGATCCATATCATCGAAACAAGTTTTGAGTACAATATAACAATCGCCCTCATAGAATTTTCCATGGGCAACTTCTTCAATCTTGTTAGGAAGAAAGTTTTCAATTTCCCAAATTGTTAGACCAGGCAACTGGCCATCTTCCTTTTCAAAGAATTTTGAATAGTCCAGGTGTGGTTTTTCTAAGGACTCGTCCCAGCGCTTTGGCTTAAGCGACTCGGGACGCGTTTCATCTGAATCGTTGCACCAAGAACGATTGGCTTCAGCTTCATCTTTGTCCTTGGCTACATCCTTCATTCCTTTAAGTATTTTTGCCGAATCTTGTGCAGAATCATTGCGAGGACCACGTCGTAATCGAATCTTGCGGGCAGTGGAATCTTTAGGCGTGGATGTGACCGGTACAGAAGGTGGAACCGCTGCACCAGCCAGGCGAAGTTGTGTTTGCAAGGAGAAATCTATATTATAGAATTCAATGCCTGAGCCCTTGGTGGCTTCAGTTGGTTTCGGGGGCATTATTAAATCGGGGTTATTGCGCAAATCCAACTGATCTAGACCATCCAAGAGATGTATGGCATCCGGCAAGGTAATTAATCGATTCGATGATAGATTAAGTCTTTTCAACGCACCACAACGACAGAGTCCTTCGGGAATCATTTCCAATAAATTGTTAGATGCCGAAAAAACTTCCAAGCAACACAACTTGCCAATTCCCGATGGTATGCCCTCAAAATCCAAACGATTGTCGTTCAAGTACAGCCTTCTTAATTGTACTATTTTGCAAAGAGCTGCGGGCAAAACAGTCAATTCGTTGCGTGATAAATTAAGAACTTCCAAACGTTGCCAGAATTCTACACTGGAACTAAGTTCTGTTATTGCATTATTGCTGAGATTCAATCGTTTTAAATTTGGCAAATTATAGACACAATCTGGAATTTTAGGCAGATTATTTTGGGATAAATCTAATTCACCCAAATTAGATAAGCTATCAAGGGTGGTAGGAAAATTTAACAGTGTTCGCTGTGTATTGCGCATATTCAAAACTTCCAGATTTTGCAAAGAAGGCAATTGACGCAATTGAAATAACTCCAATGGATTGTCCGCTAAAATTAGAGTTTGTAGATTAGCCAAACGTCTTGTCTGTGGTGGCAATGTCTCCAATTTATTATGGGATAAATCCAAAAATAGCAAATCCGTTAAATGTATAAATAAGGCCGTTGGAATTGTTTCAATATTATTATGGCTTAAATTTAAAACCAACAAACTTTTTGCTTTCTCTAAACCTTCGGGTACTTCTTTTAATTTATTGTGCGAAAGATCCAGTGTGGTTAACTCATCCAAGTGAAATAATTCGGGTGGTATACCACTACTTTTGATTTGATTTTTTCTTAAATTTAATGTACGCAAACATGTAAGTTCGGTCAATTCGCCAAATAGCTTTTCCAATTGATTGTGTTTTAAACTTAAATGTTCAAGTTTTAATAAATTTCCCATTTCCTCGGGAATTTCCTTTAAATTTGTTTTATCTAAATTCAGCCATTGCACACGTGTCATTAATTTCACCGCTGAGGGAAAGTTTTTATCCTAAAAACGAGCAAATAAAAACTAAAACTAAATAAAAATAAATATAGATTGTCTCTTATTCGACCTTTACAAATTTATATTATGGTGACCACTACACCACTGCGACGTTGATTTGGTATTTTATTTAAAATCTGACAAAACCAAAAACTCTTCTCCAATTATTTTTATTCTTCATCATTACAGCTCATTTTTTTAACAATATTTATGATATTTTCCGATATTTGTTTTTTTTATTTTTCAGAGTTTGTTTCCGATTTTGAATTTTTTCGTGAATTTTTGCCATCTTTGCGATAAGAGATATTTTTTACTGCAAGTTTTGTGATTCTTTACAGCTTAAACGATTTTTCCTTAGTTTAGCAATTTTGGCAAAAATGCAGGCACACGAACAAAAATTGGACCCCGTCTAAAATTAAAAAATTTATATTTAAAGGGGCTGTGGCCCGTGGGCCTTCCTGGATCCAAAAGTGGTAAGTGTGGTTATTCGAATTAAAGGTAATTGTGTAAGAAAAACGAAAATAATAAAATGTTGGGCACGCGGGGCTTCCAGGGCCATCTGGGGCTAAAAAAGTGAACCAACCATTACTTATATCTATGTGTGGCTACCCAAATTAAAGGTAATTAGCTCACGATTGTAAAAAGTTTCCTCTATGGTCCATAAGTACTGGCTTCGGTAAGGCCTCAGCCATCTTAAATTTTAATTTTGTTTTTCTTTTTTTTTTAATTCGTATCTTTTATTTCGTGTGCCCCGTAAACTGCATTTCAGGCGCAATTTTTACCGAATTTTTTATAATCCTTATAGTTTTAGGGACTTTTTTTTTTTATCAATTTTATGACTTCTTAGAAATATTAAAAATTTTAGCAAAATTTTTTTTAGCCGATTCAGCGATTTCAAATAAATTTTAGGATTTGTTTCCATGTTTGCAATTTTTCGCGAATTAAAGCCATGTTCGCAGTAGAAGCGATTTTTTCCTATACGTTTTCAGATTCTTTACAGCCTAAACGATTTTTAATAAATATTATACTTTGCTATGACGCCGCTGTAAGTAAATTTTTGCGAAATTTATGGCTTGTTTGAAATATAACATTCGCCATTTTTGCAAATTTTTTCGAGTTTTTGCAATTTCCGCGTTTAATTTACTAACATAACTTCGGCTGAAGTGTACTTTACGGGGCGTACGAAAAAATAATATAAAAAATATGCCACCCGATCCAGAATTAAAAAAAATACCAAAATTAATTTTTAAGGGGGCTGAGGCCCGTGGGGACCCCTGGGTCCAAAAAACCGCCCCGCCCACTGAATGGTATGTTTGGTATGGGTACTCAAATTAAAGGTAATTGTGCAACAAAAACGAAAATAATAAAATTTAGGGTGGGCGGCATTTCTAGGGCCCTCTGGGGCAAAAAAAGTGTCCCCCCATAACACTTATGTATGTATATCTGTGTGGGTACTCAAATTAAAGGTAATTTGCTCACGATTGCAAATATGTATTTTGTTTTTGTATTCGTTTAATATTTTCCTCTCTAGGTTAATTTATGTATCTTTTATAGGTATGCAGAGAAGTTTTAGTTAGCGAAGACGGTCTTTGTTATACCATAGAGGAGAAAATCCTTTTGCCCGGCCGAAGGCCGGCTATGCAGAAAAGCTTTAGTAAGCGAAGCCGGTCTTTGTTATACCATAGAGGAGAATATACTTGCGCCCGGCCGAAGGCCGGCTATACAGAGAAAGTTTAGTTAGCGAAGCCGGTCTTTGTTATACAATAGAGGAGAAAATCCTTGCGCCCGGCCGAAGGCCGGCTATACAGAAAAACTTTAGTTAGCGAAGCCGGTCTTTGTTAAACCAAAGAGGAGAAAATCCTTGCGCCCGCCCAAAGGCCGGCTATACAAAAAAGCTTTAGTTACAAAAAAAATAAAAAAATAATAAAACTCATTTAAAAATGTTAGCGCATAGGTATAACATTAAAAAAGCAAAATAAAAACAAAATATTTACAATCGTAAGCAAAATACCTTTCATTCGAGTACCCATACATAGTTATAAGGGTGGGAGGGGCAATTTTTTTACCCCCAGAGGGACCCAGAAGTCCCGCTCGACCTAAATGTTATTAATTTCGTATTTTTTACACAATTACCTTTAATTTGAGTACCCACACATACCACTAAAGGCCGGTATTAACTATCCTATTTAGTCGCACGATATGTCAAAAAAATCGTGTGTGCTCATAATGTATGACAGTGCGGCTTAAAAATGAATTGAGTGACAGATTTTTTTGACAAGTCTGTCCGACTTGGAAATGTTTTAAAAATTTTCATAAAATGATAGATTATATGCGATCAGAGTTGCATTTTCTTGTAAAGTTGATGAGTCATTTGAGTTTGCATCTTTTTTGTGGGATAGTGTGGCATTGACAGCAGATTTTGCAGACATTTTTTTATGTCGGATAGAATTCCGTCAGATTTTCGTGTGAATGAATCGTACGATTATGTAGGATAGTGAATACCGGCCTTAAGTGGGCGGGCCGCTTTTTTAGATCCATGGGGTTCCAGGGGCCTCAGCCCCCTTAAATTTTAATTTTGGTTTTTTTCTTTTTTTATTCCAGAGGGGGTCCAACTTTTTTTTTTCCGTACGCCCCGTAAAGTGCACTTTTGCCATAACTTCTTTTAAATTTTCATTTTTTGGCAAAAGTGCACTTTACGGGGCGTACGAAAAAAAAAAAAAAAAAAGTTGGACCCCCTCTGGAATAAAAAAAGAAAAAAACCAAAATTAAAATTTAAGGGGGCTGAGGCCCCTGGGACCCCATGGATCAAAAAAAGCGGCCCGCCCACTTAGTGGTATGTGTGGGTACTCAAATTAAAGGTAATTGTGTAAAAAATACGAAATTAATAAAATTTAGGTCGAGCGGGACTTCTGGGTCCCTCTGGGGGTAAAAAAATTGCCCCTCCAACCCTTATAACTATGTGTGGGTACTCGAATGAAAGGTATTTTGCTTACGATTGTAAATATTTTGTTTCTATTTTGCTTTTTTAATGTTATACCTATGCGCTAAAATTTTCAAATGAGTTTTATTATTTTTTTGTAACTAAAGCTTCTTTGTATAGCCGGCCTTTGGCCGGGCGCAAGGATTTTCTCCTCTATGGTATAACAAAGACCGGCTTCGCTAACTAAAGCTTTTCTGTATAGCCGGCCTTCGGCCGGGCGCAAGGATTTTCTCCTCTATGGTATAACAAAGACCGGCTTCGCTAACTAAAGCTTTTCTGTATAGCCGGCCTTCGGCCGGCCGCAAGGATTTTCTCCTCTATGGTATAACAAAGACCGGCTTCGCTTGCTAAAGCTTCTCTGCATAGCCGACCTTCGGCCGGGCAAAAGGATTTTCTCCTCTATGGTATAACAAAGACCGGCTTCGCTAACTAAAACTTCTCTGCATAGCTATAAAAGATTCATAAATTAACCTAGAGAGGAAAATATTAAACGAATACAAAAACAAAATACATATTTGCAATCGTGAGCAAATTACCTTTAATTTGAGTATCCACACAGATATACATAAGTGTTATGGGGGGACACTTTTTTTGCCCCAGAGGGCCCTAGATATGCCGCCCACCCAAAATTTTACTATTTTCGTTTTTGTTGCACAGTTACCTTTAATTTGAGTACCCACACATACCATTCAGTGGGCGGGGCGGTTTAATGGACCCAGGGGTCCCCACGGGCCTCAGCCCCCTTAAATATTAATTTTGGTATTTTTTTTTTTTAATTCTGGATCGGGTGGCATATTTTTTATATTTTTTTTTCGTACGCCCCGTAAAGTGCACTTCAGCCCATTTTTTTAGTTTAAACGAATTTTATAAATCAAATTTTTAATATTCCAAACGAGCCATAAGTTGACTTGAAGTCCCCAAAACTAGGTATGTATAAGGAATGGCAAAAATTCGGTAAAAAAAAGCATGCTAAATTAGCGGAAATTCGCAAAAATTTTGCTTACAGCTGTATGATAGCAATTAGAGATGAGCGATATTTCTGTACCTGTGATTTAATCACTGTTACTGAAAAATCACGAATCACAGTTGTGACCAAATTTGTCAAGTAACAGGTACTTTCTAAGTCGTTCTTTTTGTATTTTGTTACATATACAAATTTATGATATTTCACTGTTTGTGTGGGTAATAGCTTTTTTTGAATGAAATGTAGAATGATATTGCTGTTCCTTTCATTCTCTCTTCTATCTTATTAGATTTTTTTTTATGCCCAAATTTATTTGTTCAAGTATGTATGTATATGAAAGTAAACAGATTTGAAAGCTCTTACAATTTGTTGTTGTTTCTTTGTAAAGTGCTTACAAAAGCTCTTGCAAAAGCTCGCGCATTGTACATATAGCTTGGCCGCAATTGCTTTAAAAGAACAGAAAACTGATAAACCGTGATCACAATCACAGTTTAAAGGAGCAGTGATTTTTAAATCACATTCACTAATCACGATGATCTTTAAAAATCACGGGATCGCTCATCTCTAATAGCAATCTCTAAAGAACCACACTAATGGCAACGCCAGTACCTTTAAGGAATCAGCTTCATGATCAAAATAACCCAATATTAGCTCATTTTTTCGATCATAAAAGAAGTTCTTGTGAGAAAATGGTACCGTACCGATGAGACTATTCATATTTTGTAGGGAGACCTCGAGTTTAATAAAGAAAAAATGAATACCTATAAAAACAAATATGTATTGAAAAAAATTGTTTGTTTGTAAACAAAACAATGGGCAGCGCTGTGGCAGAAATGTTGTGGTTTTACTTTGGCAGCTGAATACAAATTTTAATTTGACACAATTTTTTTTACTCACTAACACCAACACAGTTGAATTTCATCTGCATTTTCAATCACTCTTTTAATGGCTATTTTAACACTCATAAATTAAACTCTATTTTTATTGTATTCCTCGGACATTCATTTTTAATATGTTAAGGTTTTTGTTAATTATTTTACTTACACTAAAGTCATTTTTCATAAAATCTATTCCCCGTACAAATGGTAATACTCCCGTATTGGCCATCTTTTTCACTGTGACTAATAAATGGTTGCTAAATTCAGTACCAAGATTTTATTCATGGCTGTAAAATATATCTCACAAGTGTTACCATTTCTAAAATAATAGAATATAAGGGGCTACCATGGTTTTCTAAACTTTTGAGAATTTTTAATTATGTATAACAAAACTAAAAATTCAACATTTTTTTCGAATGAATTCCATGAGGTAAATTTTAATTTTATAAAGGTTTTTTTTTTTTTTCGAAAGATAAAAACGTTGAATAGACCAAGTTACTTGTAAAAGAAATAATCCTCACATTCTATTTGTTCAAATTTAAAACTTCCTCTTCTCCTTTTTATATTTTAAACATAAACCCAAATGCCCATATGTACTGCCAACTTCAAATTAATAAAGTAACACACAACCTGTGTGCTGTAATCTACTACAAAATTCGACTTCCGTTGCTACCACTGCTGCCAATTTAGTATTTTTAATGCTAGATCCAGCATTTTTTAATCTCAGCATGAAAAAACGCTTCTAGCACTTTTTCCGCATTTTTTCCAAAAATATTTAGCACTATTTTTTAGCATTTTTTAGTTGACTGATAATTTTTTATTTTTTCCATTAATTTATAGCTTTTTACTAGATGTGCAAACATGTACGTATATTTAAAATGATAATATTATTTTCAATATTTTAAAAATAAATTGGAAACGTAATGGAAATGAATTGTTAAAGTTAACTCTTAAATGTGATTCAATATTTTTTAAAGCTGCGTTATTTTATTTTATTAACCAAAGATAAATTTTTGCATCTATTTTGTTTTATTTTTAATGTTAAAAAATTATGCGATTTTTTACCCTTTACCAATAGTGGTAAATGAGGGTGTACTTAGTTTGTCATTGCGTGTGAAAATGTTATAATATTCATCTATGAACCTTGATCACTGTGTAATTCTCATTCGATTTAGTCATGTCCGCCTGCCTGCCCTTCTGTTTGAAACACGCTTACTTTCGAACGAATCAACCGAAAAGAACAATACGCGCTAAAACAAGAAAAAGCGAGCATTGCCTAGTTAAAACGCGCTAGATCTAGAGCGAAACGCGTTGAATTGACATCGCTGCTTGGTGGTATACTGCAAATGGCTGTCAAGCGCGAATGTATCTCTCGTACAGTAAACTTGTATCGTTTTTATTATTTTTCATTCTTTTTTTTGGTTTTTTGATTTTTTTAATTTAAAATTTTGTTTTTTTAAACATTTTTCACAAGATTAGCATTATTTGCATTAATAAATTACACATTTTAATAATGGTGGCTTATTATTGTTTTATATGTGTGTATGTATGTGTATTTTTGACAGCTCATCTTATAAGATAGTTGTTATAAGATTTCTCATAACAACTGTCTCATAACATTTATTATAATATTAATACTAACACTATTTGAGAGTCCACACGTAAGATAATACTCTCTGCGATTGAATTTGACGTTTGCTGATATAAAAATCTTATATCTTATCTCAGGTGGAGACCCTGTGTATGATTTCTTATAACAACTGTCTCATAACATTTATTATAATAATGAGTATTATGGTTATTTTATTGAACTGTTAATGGTTCTTAATCCAAATTTAGATATTTTTAATTAGGCTTAAGCTTTTTGAATTTAATTTTCATTAAATTATTTTTATGAAGACAGGAGGGCAACCTGTCTGTGAAAGCCTGTGTTCAAATCTCAGCGCAGTCAAGAAGGAAAAATTATCAATAAAAGTTTAATTGATTTCATGTTGTAAAATTCCTGTCTTCATAAAAATAATTTAATGAAAATTAAATTCAATGAACTTAAGCCTAATTAAAAATATCTTAATTTGGATTAAAAACCATTTATTATAATATTATTACTAACAGCCAATTCACATGGAGGCTTTTGCGACGTCGCTTTGTCGACGTCTCTTTTGGTTTGATGGCGAGCGGTGTAGAGAAGAAAGAGGGGTAAACAAAACATCTCTTTTTGTGTTTTTCATGTCGTTTTCTTATATTCCTCTTCAAACTTATTTCTCTTCTTATTGTTTTGTTTTATTCTTTTTCTTTTATTCTTTGAAGCGGCAGGTTGCAAACAAATACGGAAATAATAAAGAATTTTGTTGACATTTATTGCTAAGACCCCTTTCAGACAAGCAAAGTTTACTTTGCAAAGTCTTGAGTTTATAGAAGAGAAGGGAAAAGAGCATAGCGGGGGAGTACATACTTTGCTGTACTCACAAATTCGTTTTGTTTTTCGTTCGTAGATTATACCTGAAGTTGGCTGCATCTTTATATGTATATACAGCGTTACCAGAATCTTTGTCATATGGCGAAAGAAATCATATTTTGAAGAGGAAAGTCTTAATTTTTTTTTCTTAATTTAAATTTTTTAAAACAAGGGCAAAATAGTAAGAATTATTAATTTTTTATAAAAACATACTTCTTATTATTTAAATTGAAATACATAAAAACATAATTCGTCAGTATATGAAACTTTTTAAAAATACATTTTTTCTTTTCACAAATATTTTTTTTATTAATATTCTAACTGCCTATTTCCGATGTGCGAAAGAATTATTTACTTCTTACAAATACATTTAAAACAAAAACACAGTTTTTAGAATTTAAAACAAAAACAAAGTTTTTAGAATTTGTTTTAAATGTAGTTGTTCGAAAGAAAGAATTCTTTCGCACATTGGAAATAGGTTCTAATATGCCTTTTTTTTAATATTTTTTTTATGTCCAGAAATAATGATGCAATTTTGTGTATTCTAGATACTGGGTACAAAAGTGTGCAGCACCAACACACATCAAGCTGATGCAAAACTTCATTGTTTTAAAAATTGACTGTTTAAATAATCGTGTATTTTGTATATGCAAAATTAAAGTAAAAATCAGAATTTCTAAAAATTAAAAATCATTATTTGAGATAAAAACTTTAATCATATTTTTGTTTAAAAAATCCAATATATGATAAAATCATCATTCTGGCATCACAAGAGAAAACAAAATAATAATACACATTTAGTGGCATGCAAGTGCCAATTTTCCACTCGCATGCAATTTTTGTTGCCACTGGAGCTGCCATTACGAAAAATGTGGTTATATTAGTAAAAACTTGTGATTGTGTTGAGTATTTCGAACTGGCAGTGGCATGTGTAAATGCTTAGTAAATACTAGGCTAGTGGCATGCAAGTGCCAAATTTCCACTCGCATGCAATTTGAGTTTTTCGAACTGGCAGTGGCATGTGTAAATGCTAGGCTATCCAGCATTTACACATGCCACTGCCAGTTTGAAAAACTCAATACACTCACGATTTTTTACTAATACACTCACATTTTTCGCAATGGCAGCTCCAGTGGCAGCTAAAATTGCATGCGAGTGAAAATTTGGCACTTGCATGCCACTAACAGTACGTTTACATTTGACAGTACTGGCAAGACAGTAAGCAAATACATATTAGTTGCCAAAAACACTACTTGCTGTCTTCGTGACGTAGGCGTCCAGACAGTAGTTAAGACAGTTCACTTTTAAAAAAATGTCTAACGTGAATGTCGCAGTACAAGTTCTTGCTAAACGTGTTTTATATGGTCTTAACAAATTAAAAATAACATTTAACAACTATATTTTGTGAACATAGATAACCCTTAAGTAAAACATGCAAAACCAAAGCATAATTTATTAATTTTCTTTTAATTGTTGATTTTTTTTACTTCTGCGAACAAAACTTCAAATTACTGTCAGCAAATGTCAAATTACTGTCCATTTTACTGTCTGCAAAATTTGCTAGACAGTAGACAAGACAGTTGGAAAAGTGTACATGTATTAGTGAAAAAGTTTGCATGTATTGCAACTGTCTTGCCAGTACTGGCAAATGTAAACACCGTGTAAATGTCAAAACGATTAGCAATGTTACCCTGTTCAATATTAAATGCAAATCGACTGGATTGTTGTCGAACTGTAATTAAAGTTTTAACTGTTAAATCATTTTGCTAAAATCTATATATATAAAATAGGATGTGTGTATGTATGTATGTAACGTATGGACTCCAAAACGGCTGGGCCGATTTTGATGAAATTTTCAGGGAATCTTCAGAATATTCAGGCGGGTGACACTGTGAAGTCTGATTTCTGATTTTCGGTCTGTGGGCGTAATTTGTAGCAAACTCTCTCCTTTCTACCATCAATCCTTAAAATTGTGCGATTTTAAACTAATTGAAGTGAACAAAAACACATATACAGTTGAACCTCGATAATGCAGCATGCACTAAGCCGTTGCCTTTACACATGCAAGTAGTGGCATGCCACTGTTCTATACATATTATTAACGAAAAAGTGTTCGAAATAGTCGAATCTCATGCCATTTGCATTTCTGTTCACACATGCCACTGCCAGTTCATTTTTAAAATGTCGTCGAAGCGTCAACTTGAGATAATTTGTTTACTTCTCAAATAAAAAAAAAGTACCGGAAACCAAAAAAAGAGTTACCGACTTCATCACATAGTTTTAGTTTTGGGGAAATAGTTTACATTTATTTATATTAGCATTATTTTAGCAAAATTAATGCTCTATAATTAGGAAACTTACTTATTTTAACGTCCATTTCTACAAATTAATCATAAAAATACATTTAACAGTTAAAACTTTAATTACAATTCGACAGCAATCCAGTCGATTTGCATTAAATTTTGAACAGGGTAACATTGCTAATCGTTTTGACATTTATGGCTAATAAACCAGTGAGTGTTTAAACACTGGTTTAGTTGAACTAAACTTAAATTTATATGTAGCTTAAACTCAACAGTTGTAAATCAGTGTCCCATGTATTTTATGTAGCGTTAAAAGTAACATGTGGCAGCACTACGATAAATGTTGACAAATTCATATGGTTTGTATTGGTAGTTTAAACGCCCAATTTTATGCGTTTAAATATGGTTTAAATGTTTTCTGATTTATAGATTTGTTGGCTTAAACACATTTTAAACCAAAAATAGAGTTTAACTTGCTCTGATTTATTAGCCCTTAGTGGCATGCAAGTGCCAAATTTCCACTCGCATGAAATTTTTGCTGCCACTGGAGCTGCCATTGCGAAAAATGTGAGTGTATTAGTAAAAAATCGTGAGTGTTTTGAGTTCAAGGTCTATCCATAAGGTCTGCTTAAGGAGCCAGATGTTTATTTGGTTTATTCCTCAACCATGTCAAAAGTTGTTTACATTTTGCTTATACATGTATATTTTTATTTTTTGCCACACATACATGCATACAAAACACGTTTTTCCTTTTGTTTTCCTATGTAGTAGTAAGATTTTGACAACCGTGAGGAAAATTACACAAACAAAATGCCTGTTGTTTTTTGTACTGTTGTATTGTTGTAGCGGTAAGCAGACCTATTGGATAGGTCTTGATTGAGTTTTTCGAACTGGCAGTGGCATGTGCAAGGCGAATTCATGTATAAGGTGGTGTCGATACTACAACAAGTAACAACACCAAAAAACACAACAATGTATTTTTTTGTTGCTTTCGTTGATCGATATGTCAAAAACACAAGCAACTTTTGACATTTCTCTCTAAGTAAGAAAAAAAAGTAGCACAGCTGTGCTTTCAACGCCACCTGGTAAATGAATTCGCCTTGGGCATGTGTAAATGCTACGTAAAATGTCATTTTTTTCTCGCGCAGGGAAGTAGTTTTTAGTGCTATTTGGGGAAAAACATAGTTGCATCAATAAGTACTACTAGATTTCGTCAAAATCTAGTAACGGAGTAGATTTTGTTTTGTACGGGAAATCTAGGCTCGAAATCTCGAAAGTACTAGATTTCGTTGTAGTGTAAATTGGCTATAAAAATTCAAATAAAATATATCTGCCTGCAGTACTGTATCATATACATTGTACAATAAGTAGTAAGCGAAAGCAAACTCTGTCTTACTATTTGCCTTCAAATTCTAAGTACTCGGAATATTAGTAAATGGGATAATATTAATATATATATATAAAAAGACCTCAACCTTAAAAAAAGATATTTATTAAAAAAATGAAATAATTTCAGTTTTTAGTACACAGAAAAGTATACATACCCCTACTCTTGGTCAACGGTATTTTCCAATTTTCAAAGAATTCACACAAATTTTTGCTTCTACGTTATAATGCTTCATGTTTATCAGTAACAATTAAAAAGGTTTGCAATTGGTCGTTTTTATTTTTACAACAATAGCTCTGTTCCAGATGCATAACGAAACAGTCCGAACTTGCATAAAGTTACCCAAAAGCGTTACACATAACAATTTTTGTGCATTTAAGAGAGTAATTGAGAGAGTATTTTTTTTCATTTCCTGTACAAATTTGCACGAACTTTTTCTTTGGGTAAGTTCGGACAAGAATAAACAACCAGCTGTTTTTATTTACATATGAAACTGAAAAATTAATCAGGAAATTTACAAGCAAAAGAAAAAGTTTATTGTGGAACACACCTAATGAGTACAAAAGTTAAAGAAATATGCTTGGATATTAGAAATCTCATTGTTGTGCATCGATGAAAAGGGAAATCGTTGAGTAAAATTTTAAAAATTGTTGAAAACTCAAAGACTAGAGGTGCTAACTGTTTTCTAAAAGTACAAGACGAACAACTGTTTTATAAGCTTGCCAAGAACTGGCCGTCCACTAAAAATTACTCAACGCGTTTACCGACACATTTTAAAATAAATCGGCAAAATTCCGAGGGGAACGGCTGTTGACGTAGCAAAAGACATGGAAAAATGCCTATTGCCAATGTTCATCCAGAAAAATTATGCAGTGTATTGAGAATTGAAGATTATCATAGCCGATTTCCTCAGAAATTACGACTTATAAGCTATATTAATAAAATCAAACGAATTGAGTTTGGCAAAAACCATATATATAATGATGAAATCTCTTGGAAATAATTAGTCTTTAGCGACGAAAATAATTTTAGCCAATTTAGATGCGATGGGAAGCAAAAAGTTTGGGGTAAAAAGAATAAAGACCTGCAACCTTAAAACTGGATGCCCACAGTAAAACACGGAGAAGGTAGTTTTATGGTTTGGAGTGGAATGTCGGCGTGTGAGGGGGATAATTTGGTTTTAATTGCGACGACAATGGATCGTGTTGTGTATTTGAACGTATTCAAAAATAAGTTGAGAAAGCCGGTATCTAAAATGCGTCTACCTTAAAACTAGTACTTCCCGCAAGATAACGTCCCAAAGCATATTGCGGCCATTTAGAAGGAATGGACGTTATAAAATGTAACAATACAACTGCATTCTCCATCAAATTCGCCTGACTTAAACCATATTGAAAATTTATGGAATGAATTGGGTCTCAGGATAAGAAAAACTAATATAAGGAACAAACAAGTCCCAAAAATTGCCCCTATCAACTATTGGTATGAAATTTCTTCGGAATCTACCGCTATACTTGTCTTTTAATAAGAAATCGCTTAAATGCCGTGTAATAAACTAAAGGAAGAGCAACAACATATTAATTAATAAAAATTGTATGATATAGAATTATAAACAATGGAGTATGTATACTTTTCTGTGACTTAAAATTTAACTTATTTAATTTTTATAATAAATTTTTTGTTTTAAAAATTTTTTACATTACAATATATTTTTTGTTGAAAAATAATATAAATTTTCACATGGAGCATATTTTTGGTGGGATATGTATAGTTTTCTGTGCCACTGTATGTACATTGAAATAATAAAGGTCGAATAAGAAAAAATTTATATTAACAAAAATAATTTTTGCAAGATGGCGTCACTTTTTACACTGCACCTTCATCCGACGTTATTACCAAATGGATGAGATATTTCTCTTTTATATTTCTCGACCTGGGGATAACCTGTTGACAGGAGCTGTGTTGCTCTTTCAGCTAAGAAGTGGGAATTCAAAGAGTTTCAGAGTTATTGGCACTCCCTGGTATCTTCAAAGATTTAAATTTGTTCATATTTAAATTGACCGTTATTATATTGACCGTTAAATAGCGGAATGTTTTTGCCAAATACAACTCTGTATGTTGTTTCAAAAACAGCTGTGAAACCAAACCAATTTAAAACGCCATTTTTATAGTATTGTCATTAGGAGAAAAAACAAAGTTTGTTAAAATTTATGAAATAATACTAAATAATTATACCAAATTATTAAACATTTTGTAATATATTGAAAAAATTAAATAACATTGAAATATATACGGTATGTTGTCGCCGATTGTGTTTTGTTCCTTTTGACGGCTTTTGAATTGCAATGTTGGTAATACATGTGCTTTTTCCTAATTGCATGCGCCCAGTAGAGAGAAAAAAATAATTGTCCGCCGTCCTGTTAGGAAAAAATTACATTATTTGCAAATATATACGTAATGTTCAATTTTATAATTAATATTTTAGTTTATAAGTTTTGCAGCTGGCCTGATTGATTTTTGTTTCCAATGAAATGGAATCTGTTCGCTGCTATTTGTGTGATCATGAGTTCGTAGATGGCGAAGAGCCATGGTTAATGTTTGAGCAACGATTGCGAGAGGATGGACAAGTAGAATGTTCATTGGCCGATTTGCTAGGTGCAATATTACAAAAAGATTTGCAGGAAGCCATAGCTCATTCGACAGTAAGTTTGATTATGTATAACAGAGAAACTTATTTAATTTCTAATTGATTTTAGTTACTGTGTGATTCGTGTAATGCCGATGTCCTAGAATATGAAAGTCTTGAAAAGCGCTTTTTACAAATACGGGAAAGAATTTTATGTTCATACAAAGAGAATTCTACTATACACAATTTAATGCATGTCACAGCCATTACCAATGAAACCCTTCCAGCTCAAGTCAGTGCAAATGACCAATTACTTACTGCTAAAACAGAATGTGGAATTACAGATATGGATTTGGTGGAAGAAGTTCAGGATGAAGAAGTTGATGGTGGGGAGGAAGAAAGTGTTAATTTGTTAGGAAATGAAAATGTTTCAGATCATGGATTCATTGACGATGTTAATGCAGAGATCATGACTGATAATTTTGATTTTGCCGCTTTCAATGAACATGTAGCTCAAAATTCTTTACCTTCTGGGGTACTGAATTTATCAGATGGTCTTGTCAATTTGGAAGTTTCTGAAAAATCTATCGATGTTCGGGGTATACCTTTAAATGGGCAGGGTATGTATTTTGTATATTGTGTACATCCTAATAATTTATTTTCAAACCTTAACCATTTGCTATCTTAAGATATAATTATATATGATGTCAATTCGGATCAAATTCAACGGGGCGATTTAATTATCAAACAAGATAACAACAGTCGTGATATACAAAGTTATGATAGTGCTGAGGGTAAGTTAATCAAAATTAATTATAATATTTGTCTCACGTGAGCTAAACATAACATAGAAAATTTATAGATGTTGCAGAAAATATTAAATATTTCAAGTGACATTTATATAAAATACTTAGGCCGGGTATTTTCGGATTTTCCGGCGAAATGTGACGTTTTTTTTTTTAATTTTATTAGTGACCAACATTTTAAGCAAAACTAAGCTATTCCGTCCAATAGTTGTATAGGTACAAACTTGGTAATGACTGCACAAATCTGTTTTCAGAATAACTAAACCTAGTTTAGCTGAAATTTCACAAACCCAGCCTTAGTTATAATTATGGCGTCGAATTTCATGGAAATGCATGTTTTTCCTGGAAGATTTAATTATAAAGTGAATTATCCGAATCACAACTTTTGGTGAAAAATGGGATCGATTTGTTATGATCGATGTCATATATTATCAGTAATGCATTTTTTGTCATACATGTACTATCTGCAAAAAAGTTAAAAAGCACTTTAGTTAACCAATACATGAAGCCCAAACAATTGTAACACGTAAACAAAAATTTAATAAATTATTTAAAAAAAGGGTGACAATAAATGACTTTATTAAATTTTCAAATTATTGTTATTTAAATGCTTATCATTTTCGATGTACAGAATCACCATTTGATGTCTATTTGCTATGTTATTTTTAATGATTTTTAAAATGTTTTTGTGTTTGACAAAAATCTTCAAATTGGTGCCTCAATTTTAATAAATTTCAAATACACAACCTACAATCGGTTCAAAAAAAAGCAAATGTATGGCATGAAATTACTCAAGATAAGATTGAATTTGAATTTTTTTTATAAGTCAAATTCTTAACAGAATTCCGATTTAATTTGATGTTATCTTGGTAGCAATATAAGAATTCGCTGTTCATATATAGTTCTTTAGTTTTTAGAGCAACTAATAAAAATGAAGTTAAGTTAAGCCTTGCAAAAGTGTATTGCTTAAATAATGCGAACTTTTACTTTTTTTACATAAGAGTTGGTGTTTGGCTATTGGAAATGGATCATTCTTTTTTTGCATAAGCCAGTTGTTGTATAAGGAAAGTATTTATACCTTTATTTGGTTGTAAGGCATTTGTCGTGCCAAAAGACTTATTCCGGCAAGGCATTTGTAAAGGGGCTAAGTGAAACATATACATATATATATGATGAGTATTCATTCCAAATGTTGTTGCTTTTTTGGTTAAAATTGGTCCATATTTACTTCCGAGCACTATTTGTACAATATAAGTATTTCTGCAAAGTTTTTTGTTGCTTTAGCATATTCATAAGTCTTGCCAAATGTATTAACCCAACTCCTTTAATGTAAATGTGCCTAAGTTTACATACATACATACATATATGAGGGTTTGGACCGACTTGAGACATATTTTATACAAAATGTTCTATATGTAAAAGAAGTGTGTCTGAGCTGCTTTCGAGTAAAAAAAAAAGAAAAAAAAATAAATCAAAACAATTATAAAAAAGAGAGTTATAAACAAAATTTCGTTGTATGAAAGTATATGATTACTCCGTATGTCAGAACCCATGGAATAATTAACTTATTATACGATGGCTAAAACGTCAATTCAGAAAACAGTTCAACGAAAAACATATTCCAGAGTCTATAATTAACTACATAGGGCACCCCCGTAGGCTAGTTGTCAGTGCGGGAGTTGAGGGTTCGATTCCCGCCAGAGACTGGTCTCTGGTATGTATGTATGTAGATTTTTGAGAACAATTTCAAATGATATTAATCTTAAGAAATAACATTTTCATTTCATTTCATTTATTATTACATATCTATAATAATTTACATTCAATATACATATTTAAAACTTAAAAACATTTTTTAATTATTTTTTTTAATAAAATTTACACATTTTCTTTTAACTACAACATCATTTTGTTCTGTCTTATTGTCATTTGTAAGTGTGTTAAATGTTGAAGCTTTTCTTAGCCCGAAGTCTTCCGCATTTCGTTGTTGATATGGTTGTACTTCACCGACATATTTGTTTAATTTTTATGTATAAAACTAAGAGTATTGAATTCTAGTCGTTGTTCGACATTTAACCATTTAAGTGTATCAAGCCTTTCTCTTATTGATGTAAATCTGTTACATCTTCAATTGAGTCCGCTATTATCTTAACACTATTCACAAACTTATTTGTTGAAATTACTAGCTATGTCAATATTTTCCTTAAATTCTACGTGGTTAGATATCACAGATTTTATCACATTTTAATTTTTCCTTATCACTAAGTCTTTTATCTCTCTCCACATTTGTTTTTGGTCCTTTCCATGATTTGATTGTCAATGTTTTAAGATTTTTCCATTTTCAATTTTAAATTTTTACATATATCTAGCTGATTTGTAATTGGCCCACGCTTCGGTAGTATTTTCAAACTTAACAATTTGGTATTTATTTATTTTGTCTCATGTGTATAGCCCGTAATTCATTATTAAACCATTTATTAAATTTATTTTGTTCATTGACTTTTTTTGAAAGTAAACTTTTGTACTGTCTCTTCCAAGCATTTATCAAATCATAGTACATTTTGATAAAGATTCATATTTTTATATCACATTTTTCCACTTATTTTCCTTGTAAATTTGGTTTTGTTATATTTAAAAAAGTATAAATTATTTTCCCTTTCCAAAGTTCGTTTCTTTATCCTTAATTACTATTTTAATCATTTCGTGATCTGATATTTTGTTTGGATTACAATTTTGCACCGTTGTTTCAGAAATGTTTGTAATAACATAATCAATTGTAGTTCTTGATGTATTTAGTACTCGAGTGTATTTATTTAATCCGGTTATTATATCATTAGTTAGGTTAGGTTAGAAAGGATGACCTGGCCGCGCAGGCAATCCGGAGAAGACAGAGTTAGTTCTTTTTACTAGGAGTTACAAGGTGGAGTATATAAAGTTGCCGGTACTAGGGGGAATAGAGCTTAGGCTTTCTGATAGTGCTAAGTATCTAGGAGTTTTTCTGGAAAGTAAGCTGTCCTGGAGGAGGAATACTCAGGAGAGACTAAAGAGGGTCTCAATGTCTACTATACTTGCAGATCGTCGATAGGTAGGAGTTGGGGGACTTCGGCCGTCAGTGGTGGGATGAATGTACACTTCGGTGGTTAGACCCATTCTTACGTATGAATTGTGTGTTTGAAAGGGGCATTGAGGCTGGCTAGTCGGAGGAATCTTCTGTCCAATGCTCAGAGGTATGCTTCGATCGGCATGACAGGGGCCATGAGAAGTACCCCTCAAGCGGCTCTGGATGTTATTCTACATCTTCTGCCTATAGAGCAGTATGTGGTGGGAATGGCAGCCAGGAGCATTCTTAGGTTGAGGGAGTTAGGTTTATTAGGAAATTTCACGGAGGATCACTACCTGTGCTCGTCCGGCTCCACGGATTATGTGGGCACTAGGGTCGATTTTGGGCATTTGTCAGAGGTAATATTGCCGTCTAGGGAGAGCTTGTCAAGTCAGTGCAGATTGTATAGGGAATTTCATATTTTTAGTGATGGGTCGAAGATGAAAGGCACGGATGCGGGGGTTTACATTGAGGATCTGGACATAGGAAGGTCATATAGACTTCCTAACGACTGCAGTATATTTCAAGCGGAGGTTCTGGCGATTTTTAGGGCCGTTGAATTGGTAGGGAACAACATTACCAGGTGCTCGGAGGTCACTATATATATGGACAGCCGGACGGCTCTTAGGGCTTTGATGGGCTGTTATGTGATCTCCAGGCTAGTGGATGATTGCAGGAGGGCTCTAGGGGAAATCTTAGGGGATTATATGGTGAGGCTGTGCTGGGTACCGGGTACTGGGCTCGGAAATGGAAGATCCTGACTGTCTGGAGGCGGTCAGGCCCCCAATTGGCTTATACTTTGGGAGAATCAGAGAATGTGCTCTGAGAGGTACTAATCGGGTCTGGAACTGCACGGACTACAGGGTATCGCGAGCGCTGTGGCTGGTGCTAAAAAAGATTGTTTCGGACTCGCTGCTGGAAAACAGTAGGGTCTGCGTCAGGAACATGATAGGTAAAATCACGGGCCACTGCATGATAGGCAGGATGGCGGTGAGAATGAGAGCTGACTTGTCGGTTGTATGTAGATTGTATGAGGATCAGGAGGAGTTGGAGACAGTTGAGCACCTTCTCTTCCACTGTCCCAGGCTGCGATGGCTAGTAGACTCCTGCGCGAATTGGGAGATGTCTCGGGCTGCGGGCTCGAGAATCTGACTTGATTCGTTTTGGGAATGACCTGGCTGCGCAGCAGGATACTGGGGACTGGGAACATTTAGGGCAGTTTTCTATTAATAAGCTTTATTGTTTGCTGGGAATAGTTCTGCACTTTAAGGCCGGTATTCACTATCCTACATAATCGTACGATTCATTCACACGAAAATCTGACGGAATTCTATCCGACATAAAAAAATGTCTGCAAAATCTGCTGTCAATGCCACACTATCCCACAAAAAAAGATGCAAACTCAAATGACTCAGCTACTTTACAAGAAAATGCAACTCTGATCGCATAGAATCTATCATTTTATGAAAATTTTTATAAATATTTGCAAGTCGGACAGACTGTCAATAAAATCTGTCGCTCAATTCATTTTTAAGCCACACTGTCATACATTATGAGCACACACGATTTTTTTGACATATCGTGCGACTAAATAGGATAGTGAATACCGGCCTTAAATGATATTTATTTATTAATGATATTTATTACCTATATGTAAAACACAAGTGAGAAAGCTTGACTACGCCAAATATTGTGGTTAACGATGTTAATGTTGAGAATTTTGAAAAAGTCGCACAAAAAGTCGTTTTAAAACAAAAAATTACACAAAAAAAAATCGTTTTTTAAAATTAAAGTTTCAAGATTTTGTTTTAAATTTTTTTTAAAACACAACAAACAAAAGGAAATAATCGATTAAAAATGTGTTAAAATATACTTTTGTGTTATAATTTTACATTTTATTTTTACAGGAGAAGCAGAAAGCTTTACAAAATCAATAGTAACAAGGAGTTCTTGGCGTTTGGATTTCTTTAATAAAGTCGACATTATTGATCGCAGGGGTCTAAAAATGAACATGTAGTTTATTAAACGAACAAAAATCAAACAAAAACTCACTGCCTGTTCAACAATTTCGAACGTAAACGTTCGCATAGAATTTTATATGGAAAATATTTTTAAAACTGAGTGTTTTTCATATAAATTTTCTATGCGAACGTTAACGTTCGAAATCGTTGAACAGGCAGTCAGTCTTGATGTATTTAGTACTCGAGTGTATTTATTTAATCCGGTTATTATATCATTAGTTAGGTTAGGTTAGAAAGGATGACCTGGCCGCGCAGGCAATCCGGAGAAGACAGAGTTAGTTCTTTTTACTAGGAGTTACAAGGTGGAGTATATAAAGTTGCCGGTACTAGGGGGAATAGAGCTTAGGCTTTCTGATAGTGCTAAGTATCTAGGAGTTTTTCTGGAAAGTAAGCTGTCCTGGAGGAGGAATACTCAGGAGAGACTAAAGAGGGTCTCAATGTCTACTATACTTGCAGATCGTCGATAGGTAGGAGTTGGGGGACTTCGGCCGTCAGTGGTGGGATGAATGTACACTTCGGTGGTTAGACCCATTCTTACGTATGAATTGTGTGTTTGAAAGGGGCATTGAGGCTGGCTAGTCGGAGGAATCTTCTGTCCAATGCTCAGAGGTATGCTTCGATCGGCATGACAGGGGCCATGAGAAGTACCCCTCAAGCGGCTCTGGATGTTATTCTACATCTTCTGCCTATAGAGCAGTATGTGGTGGGAATGGCAGCCAGGAGCATTCTTAGGTTGAGGGAGTTAGGTTTATTAGGAAATTTCACGGAGGATCACTACCTGTGCTCGTCCGGCTCCACGGATTATGTGGGCACTAGGGTCGATTTTGGGCATTTGTCAGAGGTAATATTGCCGTCTAGGGAGAGCTTGTCAAGTCAGTGCAGATTGTATAGGGAATTTCATATTTTTAGTGATGGGTCGAAGATGAAAGGCACGGATGCGGGGGTTTACATTGAGGATCTGGACATAGGAAGGTCATATAGACTTCCTAACGACTGCAGTATATTTCAAGCGGAGGTTCTGGTGATTTTTAGGGCCGTTGAATTGGTAGGGAACAACATTACCAGGTGCTCGGAGGTCACTATATATATGGACAGCCGGACGGCTCTTAGGGCTTTGATGGGCTGTTATGTGATCTCCAGGCTAGTGGATGATTGCAGGAGGGCTCTAGGGGAAATCTTAGGGGATTATATGGTGAGGCTGTGCTGGGTACCGGGTACTGGGCTCGGAAATGGAAGATCCTGACTGTCTGGAGGCGGTCAGGCCCCCAATTGGCTTATACTTTGGGAGAATCAGAGAATGTGCTCTGAGAGGTACTAATCGGGTCTGGAACTGCACGGACTACAGGGTATCGCGTGCGCTGTGGCTGGTGCTAAAAAAGATTGTTTCGGACTCGCTGCTGGAAAACAGTAGGGTCTGCGTCAGGAACATGATAGGTAAAATCACGGGCCACTGCATGATAGGCAGGATGGCGGTGAGAATGAGAGCTGACTTGTCGGTTGTATGTAGATTGTATGAGGATCAGGAGGAGTTGGAGACAGTTGAGCACCTTCTCTTCCACTGTCCCAGGCTGCGATGGCTAGTAGACTCCTGCGCGAATTGGGAGATGTCTCGGGCTGCGGGCTCGAGAATCTGACTTGATTCGTTTTGGGAATGACCTGGCTGCGCAGCAGGATACTGGGGACTGGGAACATTTAGGGCAGTTTTCTATTAATAAGCTTTATTGTTTGCTGGGAATAGTTCTGCACTTTAAGGCCGGTATTCACTATCCTACATAATCGTACGATTCATTCACACGAAAATCTGACGGAATTCTATCCGACATAAAAAAATGTCTGCAAAATCTGCTGTCAATGCCACACTATCCCACAAAAAAAGATGCAAACTCAAATGACTCAGCTACTTTACAAGAAAATGCAACTCTGATCGCATAGAATCTATCATTTTATGAAAATTTTTATAAATATTTGCAAGTCGGACAGACTGTCAATAAAATCTGTCGCTCAATTCATTTTTAAGCCACACTGTCATACATTATGAGCACACACGATTTTTTTGACATATCGTGCGACTAAATAGGATAGTGAATACCGGCCTTAAATGATATTTATTTATTAATGATATTTATTACCTATATGTAAAACACAAGTGAGAAAGCTTGACTACGCCAAATATTGTGGTTAACGATGTTAATGTTGAGAATTTTGAAAAAGTCGCACAAAAAGTCGTTTTAAAACAAAAAATTACACAAAAAAAAATCGTTTTTTAAAATTAAAGTTTCAAGATTTTGTTTTAAATTTTTTTTAAAACACAACAAACAAAAGGAAATAATCGATTAAAAATGTGTTAAAATATACTTTTGTGTTATAATTTTACATTTTATTTTTACAGGAGAAGCAGAAAGCTTTACAAAATCAATAGTAACAAGGTGTTCTTGGCGTTTGGATTTCTTTAATAAAGTCGACATTATTGATCGCAGGGGTCTAAAAATGAACATGTAGTTTATTAAACGAACAAAAATCAAACAAAAACTCACTGCCTGTTCAACAATTTCGAACGTAAACGTTCGCATAGAATTTTATATGGAAAATATTTTTAAAACTGAGTGTTTTTCATATAAATTTTCTATGCGAACGTTAACGTTCGAAATCGTTGAACAGGCAGTCAATTTTTGTGTAGTTACCATAGATAGGGGTTGTGTACTAATTTTGCAGTTTGAACTCACAGTTGTGCTACCAACACAACTGGAACGAACGACGAATTTCGCCCATCACGACGATTTTTTCAGTAAAAATTTGCTGAGTTTATTCGTCGTATTAGGCACAATAACGACGAATAACAAGCAGCTTTTGTAATTGAGAAAGTTGATTGCTATTTGTGCAAAGAGAGAAAAATAGTGTGACCATATTAAAATAAATAATGCTTTAAAATTAAAACATAAACAAAAACACAACTAAAAACCATTTTTATAGCAAAATACTTTGTATATTTATGTTAAATGGTATACAATAATAAAAAATAACAACATTTTTAAAGTTAAAAGTAACTTTATTTTCCAAAATACCAAAATAACCGGTTTATTCGATATTCGAAAAATTAACATTTTAAAATAACCTACTTGGACAAAACTAAAATAACCGCTTAAAACCGGTCGAATAATAACCGACTGATCTCCCTAATTGTCGGGAACCAATATTTTTATGTGTTACACACATCAGAACAAACCCACAATACCCTCTCCACGTATGATGATGTTAGTATAATAAGCCCTTACAGGTTACCATAATTCCAGATAAGACTTTGGTCAACTATTAAAGATGTGTCAATTTTATGTGACATAAGCTTAAATTATTGACTGCTGCTTTATACAGAGATCAACACCTAAAGAAATGAGCTCCTCAAGATGCATACGACAACCCACGGCCACGCTAAAAAACGTAAATGTGACTTATTTTTTGGGTATTTCCATAGTAAAATATGTAAAAGGTAGGTTCATTAGGGAGAGTTGTCATTATTTACCTATGTGATGTCAAATTAATTTATTTGATTATTGACGCTTGTTTTAATTTTTTCCTTTTGTTTGAAGTTATATGGGTTTTAAAATTGAGAACAAAATTTCTAATGACTATACCTTCCTCTTATTCTACCATGGTTATTTCTACTAGACAGTTAGAGTGTAGGTATTGTTTTTAAATGCAATTTCAAAGTTAAAATTTCTTTTAAAAAATTATAAAGAAAATTAAAAAAATTTTATAAAAAATTAGTTTCTTAATTGTTTACAAAATATTTGTCAAAAGTTAAGGTGAACTTTTACTAGTGTGTTGAATTCACACAGTTCCTATATCTGTGAAAAGGTTAATATTTATTTATTTTTAATAAAATGAGAGTTTCATATCTAGTTTTTTATCTATGCTTATGTAATTAACGGCTAATTTCACCAAGTTCAGTTATAAATAACTATCAGTTATAACTCAAAAACATATTGTTAACTGGAAGTTAAAGTATAGTTAGTTTAAACTGAACTTGGTGAAATTGGACCTAAGTATTTTATTTTCTATGCTATGTTCAGTAACACATTCATTATCCTTTCATAATTTTGGTTAATACATACTGTACAAATAATATTAAGAAAATAAAACTCGTTCAATATTTTTGCAGATGATGATCTTAATTTTATAATTAGCGCAGAAATTTTTACAAGCGATGGATATTGTGAAGAATCCCAACAATCTGCTACTTCCGAAGCAATTCTGCCGAATTATGATGATCAAAGAGAAGCATCATCTTTAGAGCCGCCTCCGATTGCTCCAAAACCAGTTTGCAAGAAGGACGGGGAATCTTTTATTTGTCTACTTTGTGAGATATCACCACAATTTGAGCGTCCTACACTGATAGAACATTTTCAAACATTTCACAATTCGAAATTTTACATGTGCGAACAATGTTATGAGGGATTTGGGAAACGTCAAGATCTAAGATCTCATACAGAAATAGGTCATGTCATACAGTGTGAATATTGTGAACGAACGTTCAACAATACGCGTATGTATCGCATACACAAACGTGTTCATTACAATAATACCAAACCGTTCGAATGTTCTGTATGCCAAAAAATGTATGTGTCCAAAGCGATTTTAGAAGAGCATATGAATACACATACTGGTGTAAGACCTTTTCAATGTACCGAATGCCCCAAAGATTTTGCTTCAAAATATACGCTACAAACTCATATGAAAATTCATAAAGAACGACCGCGTCCATATCAGTGTGATCAATGCGACAAAAAATTTTTAAATCAACAAAATCTTAACCAACATAAAAAGTTGCATGTGTCAGTAAAAGCATTTCAGTGTGATGTGTGCAACAAGGCATTTACAACCCAGCATAGTTTGCAAGTTCATAAAATTGTGCACTCAGGCCAAAGGCCTTTTATTTGTCGTATTTGTGGTAAATCATTTGCAAGAAGGCCTGAAATAAAAGATCATGAACGCATTCACACTGGTGAAAGACCGTTCAAATGTGAATACTGTCCCATGGCCTTTGCTCAACGCACTAATTTGGCTACTCATAAGAAATCGACACATTTAAATGAGAAATTACATAAGTGTAACATATGCTTGAGATCCTTTAAGCGAAAACGCTTATTAGATTATCACATTCAAGCCATTCATACCGGGGAACGACCTCACAAATGTGAAATATGTGGTGCCGGATTCGTCTATCCGGAACATTATAAAAAACATATGCTGATACACAGTGGTAAGAAACCATATGCTTGCGAGGTTTGTGGCAAACAATTCAATAGTCGTGACAATCGTAATGCCCATCGTTTTGTGCACAGCGATAAAAAACCTTACGAATGCATGGAATGTGGAGCGGGCTTTATGCGAAAACCTCTACTTCTAACTCACATGAAGCAAACAAAACATATAAACGATACAATTATTATAAATCAACCACAGTTTACTCATCACCAAGCAACGGAAATTGGAAGTTTCTCTACCGCATCATCCTCAGTAGAGTTTAATAATTTGAAAGAAGAGGATTCAGAAATCGATATCGACAATGATTTAAAATCACAGGATGAAACATTTGAGAAAATCATATTCAAAGCGGCGGGCTTTCTGGCTGAAAATATTTCTATTTCATCGATTACAGATAAAGATGTCAACAACGATGATGACAATGTGATAACGGCAGTGGGTGACCATTTAATAAAGGGTGGTTTAGATGATGTTAAATATTTGGAATTTGAAGATCTAGAACGGGATGGCCATCAAACTCTAACTTGGGTGGACATAGGAGGTGATGATAAAGTTTAAGAGAGAGAATATATTAAATATAATATTAAGTGAATACATTTTCAGAGAAAATAAAGTCTATTTTTATTATGTTAGGAGAAAGAAAATAAAAAAGTATTTGTTTTTTTTTCATTGCATAAAGAAGAAAGTAGCGGATCATCCATATAAAATATCATACTTGGATTTTTGCTTCGAAACCACTCAGGTCTTACTCGGTCAACTTTGTAAACTTAAAGAAATCTGTATATTTTTTACACTGAAAATAATCGATGCGACATTTTACGAAAGAAACTTTCGCAGCTCATTTTTATAATTTATTTACGAAGTTAACGAGTTCGATCGTGTCCTGTTTTTTGTTAATATTACATATTACAAATATTTTTTTAGATCTTACATGTTTTTTAAACTTTCGTAAAATACCGCATATTGCTCATCATCCTCATAACTCATAATTATTTGTATAACATAAAATGATTTTAAAGTTTTGAATTTACCTACAACATAATGGAAAAAATTTAATCTTTTGTCGAGAGTTGAGTTTACAATATCTTCATAAGAAATATTTACAATTTTTTCATAAGAATAAATAACTACTACGAATTAGTTATATTCACCCCTATCATAAATGTTTTTCCCTCTAAATATTTTCCCTTTCCCTAAATTTGCAATCCTGAAAAATTCTCTGTGAATAATTAAAGGCTAAGATAAGATTCCCCTTAACGTGAATGATTTTTTCCCGCAAATATTTTTCAATTTTCCCTTTAATTCATTTCTATTATTTTATAATTCGAATATTAAAGTTTACAAAATGTATTTTAAGGGCAAGATCCGTTAATAAGGCACAAACTGATATATTGCTCAACAAAATTCAAACCAACTGGTCGACTGGCTGCGGATTTGGGAACCTTTTTGCGTCGGTTAAGGAAGTTGTGTTGCCAGCAGTGAAATCGGGCAACGCCGCTCATGTTAAAATATACAAAAATTTTTTTATTTTATATTTTAACATCAGCGGCGTTGCCTTATTTCGCTGCTGCCAACTCAACTTCAGATCGACCCATTAATCAAACTACCACTACAATGGGTCGATTACGGATTGAAATCGGGCAACACAACTAAAGTCCAGTTTCCACCCGTCATCGACTCACAATACTAAATATTTTGATTTGTTTTTTAAAACTCTTCCTTAAATTTTTGATTTTAAATTTTCCTTTTTTACATTCACTGAAAACTGATAAAGGGAAACAATTTTAACGGGAGATTCACGATAGCATTCTTCCCTACGAGGGGAATAAAAATTTCATTGGAACAAAAATTCCACTTGTTATTTGCAATTTTTGACTTATGACCCTGTTGCAACAAATGAGTGATATGTGCTGTTATTTTTAACGGAACTAAAAAAAAATTGTAGAAAAGTAATTTTGTAAAATTTTTGTATTTTAAAGCCTCGTACATGGCCCAATTAGTAGGTCTGCTCGAAACATTAGGTGCGTTTGTTTACTTTTCCAGTTAAATCCAGTAGTTGAGTAAATTTTGGGCAATATGAAAATTTTACTCTCAAAAATGGCTCTCGCACAAAAAAGTAAACGAACGAAAAAATTGCAAAAACTTGCAGGTTAATTCAAACAGCTGATCGCTAAAAAGCTTAATGTTGTAAAATATGTGTTGTTTAGACTACCCAGTACATAATGTTTTTGGTACTTGATGAAATGCATTGTAATGATTATAAATTCGTAGCAAATTTATTTATTAAATGAGCTTCTGTGCAAGTTTTAAGACTTGTTTATTTTGTACATGACTTTTAATTTTGTTTCTAGTTAAATTACATACGAAACTACATCAATATTTGATTTTTGATATTTGGTACCCTCAATAATATGCAATAAGAAGTAATCATATATTCATTAGCTTTACATCTCTAAAATATTAATGTAAACAAAAACAAAAATAAGTAATATTGAACAATTAACACAAATTTTACCATGGATGCCAAAAAAAGAAAACTTAATATTTCATGCTCTCCCGGAACATTTGGGAAGGTACAAAGTGGTAAGTAAAATTGTTTAGGATGTACATACATATTAATATATACTACATTTTTAATATGTATCTTTTAACTTATAGATGAAGAATATAGAAATAACGTTGCCGTGGATTTTGCAAATGGGGAAGAATTTTTTTAAGTTTGATTAACTTTTAAAAAGCACAGATGTTAGAAAACTGATAAATAACTATACTGACTACTTTAATTTTTTTCACGTTGAAAATAAATATTTTTGGTTTTTGTTGCACTTTTAATTCAGCTTTTGTTGTTTTAAATATTTTTATTACAAATTGTATGCTTTTTGTTTGCTTACTTTTGTTTGTTTACTTAAATGAAACATATGTTTTTGTTTTCTACTGGTTTTTACTGGTAAAAATTTGTTCAGTAAAAATTTGCAGACTCTTTGCTTACAACTGTCACTTTACTCTCTCAGTAGATGCTCTCTTTTGCAAATTTTTGTGTAAGCGAACGCATTTCAGTAAAATCCAGTAAAAACTTGCACAAATTTGTGCAAATTTTGGGGTAAACGAACGCACCTATTATTTACACAACCAAAATGCATGTTGTTTTTTCTATTGTTGCATTGTTGTAGTTTCGCGCAGACCCACTAATTGGGCCATGGCCTCGTACACAATGCCAGCAACAATTTCGTTTTTTCTTCTATCTTATTTCTTCCCAAAGTATTTCATATATTTCCTTTAATTTATCGAACAAAAATGTAACTAATTTTTTTTTAAAGTTGAGTCTACTTCTACTTCAGCAACAATAGGTGTGTTCCACAAGATCTCGGGCAAGTTCGGACTTATGAGAGTAAAATGAAAATTACTCTCTGAACTTGCCAAAACTACCCAAAATTGCTGGAACGCAAAAAACCATTTTTGCACTTTTTCAAATAATAATGATGCTTACTTTTTAAATTAAGATATATTTAAGTGATTTTAGACGCTTAAAAGTCATAACATTATAAAACCAAAACATTTGCATCATTGTAATTTTTTATATTTTGTTTTCTTTTGTTAAAGATTAATTTTTCCATTAAAAATTTACATTTTGCTTTCTAATATATTTTTTAATAAAAACTAAACTTTTTCTTTTGCTTGTAAATTTGCTGATTCATTTTTCAGTTTCATATGTAAACCAAAACAGCTGATTGTTTATTCTTGTCCGAACTTACCCAAAGAAAAAGTTCGTGCAAATTTGTACAGGAAATGAAAAAAAAACACTCTCAATTACTCTCTTAATTGCACAAAAATTGTTATGTGGAACGCTTTTGGGTAACTATGTGCAAGTTCGGACTGTTTCGTTATGTATCTGGAACAGAGCTAATTTGTATGAAAATGTGACGTTTATAATAATTTTATTTAGTTTTGAATGAAAATTTTAACAAAATGTTTTAAAAAATAATAATAAATACGTAATATTGTTGTGGGCAAAATTTGCAATCGGTTTCTTAATGAAAAATGTGTGTGGTAGTGAAAAAATTGTTCTATTATGAACACCAGTGGAAATGTTGCTGCCTATTGTGTACGAGGCTTGAAGAATAATTTTGTTAGGAATGTTTGGTTTTTCAAAAAATTTATAATAAAATACTTTAATGAAAAATTATACATTCAGCCATGTCACAGAGTACAATTCCGTTCGGAAACGGAATTCATTCCGTATTTTTGTGCTTCAGAAAATTACGAAAAAACTTTGCGGAATGAAACCATTTTTGTTTTCATGAACGGAATGGGAGTGTTCTGTATCTTAGAGCCCAAAAAACTATAAAAATATACTTTCTATCAATAAAAAAATGTGTTTTCTTCAGTTCCGAACGGAATCATTCCGAACGGAATTGTGCTCTGTGACATGGCTGATTAAATTACTTTTGAAAATGCCATATTTTCAAATACTATTTATTATTTTACAAAATAAATATTAACGGCCTCAGTTATATAAAATAAAACAGGCTTTAAAGGTTTATTAAACGGACCTCTTATTTATCTTAATGAAAATTGCTAAAAAATCTTGACGACTCCGCTAAAGTAAGATTTCTTCTACGTAAAATTCATACATCAAATTTCGAATTTGATTTTTCCAAAGACGACACACAGTGGGGTCAATCGCAAAAAAGATGTAAATCTGAATCTCCTAAACTACTTGTCGGATTGCAAGATGATGTATGAACGATTCGTAGAGGAGGAGGGTGTCATAGTTGACTAAACTTGGTATATGTAAATTTTGTAAAGCATGTAACTTGTGCAAATATTGACAGATTTCAATGAATGAAACTTTTTATTAGCTAGTAGGAAGATAAAGAAATTCCAGTTTATTTTACTAAGTCATCTCTTATAGTTTTAAAAATATTTGAGCTTAAATTTTTTTTTGACTTTACTCTGCCAACCGTCTTCTTTCGAAACTTCGTCTAAGCGACAAAAAGCCTTCAGATCTTTACTTCAAAATGAAATGTGTACATATAGTATAAGGGATTTCATCTCAAGTGACATAACTTTTGAAATCGATGTCTTCCGATTTGGATGAAATTTGCACCAAGTTCAGTCAGTTTCTTTACAATAATTCTTTGCCCAATGGAATAAAGCAGTCGCATCTAAAATGCGATCTTGATGAGAGCACTAGAGGCTTTTGCTCCAATACCATCATATGTTTTTGATTATTTTTGCACAAATCCATGCCGTTTGAGCAACGTAATAAGTTGAACTCTTTGAGCTCTACTTTGTGACGTTTTGTATTTCACTTCTACTGCATCCTTATAATATTTATTTTGACACTCATTCTTTGAACCTTCTACTAAAACAATTGAATAGCTATCATCATCAACAGTTCTGTCATCATTCTCAGAATTACGTTTGCCTTCATCTGGAATAACTTCAACGCAAGGCTCATTACTATTCAAATCGATTACAGATAAAGATGTCAACAACGATGATGACAATGTGATAACGGCAGTGGGTGACCATTTAATAAAGGGTGGTTTAGATGATGTTAAATATTTGGAATTTGAAGATCTAGACGGGATGGCCATCAAACTCTAACTTGGGTGGACATAGGAGGTGATGATAAAGTTTAAGAGAGAGAATATATTAAATATAATATTAAGTGAATACATTTTCAGAGAAAATAAAGTCTATTTTTATTATGTTAGGAGAAAGAAAATAAAAAAGTATTTGTTTTTTTTTCATTGCATAAAGAAGAAAGTAGCGGATCATCCATATAAAATATCATACTTGGATTTTTGCTTCGAAACCACTCAGGTCTTACTCGGTCAACTTTGTAAACTTAAAGAAATCTGTATATTTTTTACACTGAAAATAATCGATGCGACATTTTACGAAAGAAACTTTCGCAGCTCATTTTTATAATTTATTTACGAAGTTAACGAGTTCGATCGTGTCCTGTTTTTTGTTAATATTACATATTACAAATATTTTTTTAGATCTTACATGTTTTTTAAACTTTCGTAAAATACCGCATATTGCTCATCATCCTCATAACTCATAATTATTTGTATAACATAAAATGATTTTAAAGTTTTGAATTTACCTACAACATAATGGAAAAAATTTAATCTTTTGTCAAGAGTTGAGTTTACAATATCTTCATAAGAAATATTTACAATTTTTTCATAAGAATAAATAACTACTACGAATTAGTTATATTCACCCCTATCATAAATGTTTTTCCCTCTAAATATTTTCCCTTTCCCTAAATTTGCAATCCTGAAAAATTCTCTGTGAATAATTAAAGGCTAAGATAAGATTCCCCTTAACGTGAATGATTTTTTCCCGCAAATATTTTTCAATTTTCCCTTTAATTCATTTCTATTATTTTATAATTCGAATATTAAAGTTTACAAAATGTATTTTAAGGGCAAGATCCGTTAATAAGGCACAAACTGATATATTGCTCAACAAAATTCAAACCAACTGGTCGACTGGCTGCGGATTTGGGAACCTTTTTGCGTCGGTTAAGGAAGTTGTGTTGCCAGCAGTGAAATCGGGCAACGCCGCTCATGTTAAAATATACAAAAATTTTTTTATTTTATATTTTAACATCAGCGGCGTTGCCTTATTTCGCTGCTGCCAACTCAACTTCAGATCGACCCATTAATCAAACTACCACTACAATGGGTCGATTACGGATTGAAATCGGGCAACACAACTAAAGTCCAGTTTCCACCCGTCATCGACTCACAATACTAAATATTTTGATTTGTTTTTTAAAACTCTTCCTTAAATTTTTGATTTTAAATTTTCCTTTTTTACATTCACTGAAAACTGATAAAGGGAAACAATTTTAACGGGAGATTCACGATAGCATTCTTCCCTACGAGGGAAATAAAAATTTCATTGGAACAAAAATTCCACTTGTTATTTGCAATTTTTGACTTATGACCCTGTTGCAACAAATGAGTGATATGTGCTGTTATTTTTAACGGAACTAAAAAAAAATTGTAGAAAAGTAATTTTGTAAAATTTTTGTATTTTAAAGCCTCGTACATGGCCCAATTAGTAGGTCTGCTCGAAACATTAGGTGCGTTTGTTTACTTTTCCAGTTAAATCCAGTAGTTGAGTAAATTTTGGGCAATATGAAAATTTTACTCTCAAAAATGGCTCTCGCACAAAAAAGTAAACGAACGAAAAAATTGCAAAAACTTGCAGGTTAATTCAAACAGCTGATCGCTAAAAAGCTTAATGTTGTAAAATATGTGTTGTTTAGACTACCCAGTACATAATGTTTTTGGTACTTGATGAAATGCATTGTAATGATTATAAATTCGTAGCAAATTTATTTATTAAATGAGCTTCTGTGCAAGTTTTAAGACTTGTTTATTTTGTACATGACTTTTAATTTTGTTTCTAGTTAAATTACATACGAAACTACATCAATATTTGATTTTTGATATTTGGTACCCTCAATAATATGCAATAAGAAGTAATCATATATTCATTAGCTTTACATCTCTAAAATATTAATGTAAACAAAAACAAAAATAAGTAATATTGAACAATTAACACAAATTTTACCATGGATGCCAAAAAAAGAAAACTTAATATTTCATGCTCTCCCGGAACATTTGGGAAGGTACAAAGTGGTAAGTAAAATTGTTTAGGATGTACATACATATTAATATATACTACATTTTTAATATGTATCTTTTAACTTATAGATGAAGAATATAGAAATAACGTTGCCGTGGATTTTGCAAATGGGGAAGAATTTTTTTAAATTTGATTAACTTTTAAAAAGCACAGATGTTAGAAAACTGATAAATAACTATACTGACTACTTTAATTTTTTTCACGTTGAAAATAAATATTTTTGGTTTTTGTTGCACTTTTAATTCAGCTTTTGTTGTTTTAAATATTTTTATTACAAATTGTATGCTTTTTGTTTGCTTACTTTTGTTTGTTTACTTAAATGAAACATATGTTTTTGTTTTCTACTGGTTTTTACTGGTAAAAATTTGTTCAGTAAAAATTTGCAGACTCTTTGCTTACAACTGTCACTTTACTCTCTCAGTAGATGCTCTCTTTTGCAAATTTTTGTGTAAGCGAACGCATTTCAGTAAAATCCAGTAAAAACTTGCACAAATTTGTGCAAATTTTGGGGTAAACGAACGCACCTATTATTTACACAAGCAAAATGCATGTTGTTTTTTCTATTGTTGCATTGTTGTAGTTTCGCGCAGACCCACTAATTGGGCCATGGCCTCGTACACAATGCCAGCAACAATTTCGTTTTTTCTTCTATCTTATTTCTTCCCAAAGTATTTCATATATTTCCTTTAATTTATCGAACAAAAATGTAACTAATTTTTTTTTAAAGTTGAGTCTACTTCTACTTCAGCAACAATAGGTGTGTTCCACAAGATCTCGGGCAAGTTCGGACTTATGAGAGTAAAATGAAAATTACTCTCTGAACTTGCCAAAACTACCCAAAATTGCTGGAACGCAAAAAACCATTTTTGCACTTTTTCAAATAATAATGATGCTTACTTTTTAAATTAAGATATATTTAAGTGATTTTAGACGCTTAAAAGTCATAACATTATAAAACCAAAACATTTGCATCATTGTAATTTTTTATATTTTGTTTTCTTTTGTTAAAGATTAATTTTTCCATTAAAAATTTACATTTTGCTTTCTAATATATTTTTTAATAAAAACTAAACTTTTTCTTTTGCTTGTAAATTTGCTGATTCATTTTTCAGTTTCATATGTAAACCAAAACAGCTGATTGTTTATTCTTGTCCGAACTTACCCAAAGAAAAAGTTCGTGCAAATTTGTACAGGAAATGAAAAAAAAACTCTCTCAATTACTCTCTTAATTGCACAAAAATTGTTATGTGGAACGCTTTTGGGTAACTATGTGCAAGTTCGGACTGTTTCGTTATGTATCTGGAACAGAGCTAATTTGTATGAAAATGTGACGTTTATAATAATTTTATTTAGTTTTGAATGAAAATTTTAACAAAATGTTTTAAAAAATAATAATAAATACGTAATATTGTTGTGGGCAAAATTTGCAATCGGTTTCTTAATGAAAAATGTGTGTGGTAGTGAAAAAATTGTTCTATTATGAACACCAGTGGAAATGTTGCTGCCTATTGTGTACGAGGCTTGAAGAATAATTTTGTTAGGAATGTGTGTGTCACAGAGTACAATTCCGTTCGGAAACGGAATTCATTCCGTATTTTTGTGCTTCAGAAAATTACGAAAAAACTTTGCGGAATGAAACCATTTTTGTTTTCATGAACGGAATGGGAGTGTTCTGTATCTTAGAGCCCAAAAAACTATAAAAATATACTTTCTATCAATAAAAAAATGTGTTTTCTTCAGTTCCGAACGGAATCATTCCGAACGGAATTGTGCTCTGTGACATGGCTGATTAAATTACTTTTGAAAATGCCATATTTTCAAATACTATTTATTATTTTACAAAATAAATATTAACGGCCTCAGTTATATAAAATAAAACAGGCTTTAAAGGTTTATTAAACGGACCTCTTATTTATCTTAATGAAAATTGCTAAAAAATCTTGACGACTCCGCTAAAGTAAGATTTCTTCTACGTAAAATTCATACATCAAATTTCGAATTTGATTTTTCCAAAGACGACACACAGTGGGGTCAATCGCAAAAAAGATGTAAATCTGAATCTCCTAAACTACTTGTCGGATTGCAAGATGATGTATGAACGATTCGTAGAGGAGGAGGGTGTCATAGTTGACTAAACTTGGTATATGTAAATTTTGTAAAGCATGTAACTTGTGCAAATATTGACAGATTTCAATGAATGAAACTTTTTATTAGCTAGTAGGAAGATAAAGAAATTCCAGTTTATTTTACTAAGTCATCTCTTATAGTTTTAAAAATATTTGAGCTTAAATTTTTTTTTGACTTTACTCTGCCAACCGTCTTCTTTCGAAACTTCGTCTAAGCGACAAAAAGCCTTCAGATCTTTACTTCAAAATGAAATGTGTACATATAGTATAAGGGATTTCATCTCAAGTGACATAACTTTTGAAATCGATGTCTTCCGATTTGGATGAAATTTGCACCAAGTTCAGTCAGTTTCTTTACAATAATTCTTTGCCCAATGGAATAAAGCAGTCGCATCTAAAATGCGATCTTGATGAGAGCACTAGAGGCTTTTGCTCCAATACCATCATATGTTTTTGATTATTTTTGCACAAATCCATGCCGTTTGAGCAACGTAATAAGTTGAACTCTTTGAGCTCTACTTTGTGACGTTTTGTATTTCACTTCTACTGCATCCTTATAATATTTATTTTGACACTCATTCTTTGAACCTTCTACTAAAACAATTGAATAGCTATCATCATCAACAGTTCTGTCATCATTCTCAGAATTACGTTTGCCTTCATCTGGAATAACTTCAACGCAAGGCTCATTACTATTCAAATCCTTTAATTCGTTCAACTTAACAAGCTCTTTCCTGCTTGATCCACAAATTTGCAACCGTTTTGACAGCGTAGGGAATTTGTTTAATATCCGTCGGAAACATTTCGCATATCTGATGATCTGTGAATTCTCTTGTTAAAGGGACAAAAAACAAAACGAAGCAAATATATCACTTTGAAGCTTGGTCTTTAGACATTGTAAAGATTAATTACGTTTTTAAAGAACTGATTTACGAATGTCTTCAGAATGACAATAAATAGTTTTTTAAGATCATATAGGGAGGGCAATTTATTGAATGTATCAAATCTTTTATTAGGGGCAAGAAGGACTTAGTGTGGGTTAACCGCATGTTACATAATAAAAATAATAAAGTACCTTTTTTAACCAAATATTTCTTATAATAATAAAAATAAGCCACCTGTTAATTTTGACCTTTAAAACATAATATTGAAAAACTACCCGTTAAATTCTATGTATCCACCCACTTTTTAAAGTCAAGTGTCATAAAATAATAAATAAACTGGCATTTCGGAGAATGGCCATACAATTTTTCCACCTGATTCAAAAACTTGTCTCTGGGGCACCTGAAATTTTGACAATAAAAATCACATTTAGTATTACGTGCCCTCAAAACTTCTTATAGTATTGACAATAAAGCCGCAATGAAAGGCAGATAAAAGACTTAGGAAAATTTTTGTCGTTGGATAATGAATGGCGGCCGGCCTCGCATTGCACCCCTCCAGAAACCAGCGAAATCAACAGCTGAACCTAGTAACGCCAAGAAAGGATTGGCAAAAATAGTAGAAAATAAAAGCTATAAATAGGGAGGATTTGAATTTGAAAATTTGCAAAACTGAAACACTTCATCAGCTTCAATAAATTAAATGTAAAAATAGTTTACATCATAAGGGATCTAATGTGATTAATATTAAATTTTATTAAATTATTTATCTTTTTTATTTTGATTACTATGTATTACTAGCTATTATTATAATTATATATTAATTTAATTATTATTACAAATAAATAAAAAAAATTTAATTTGTCAACATTTCTATAGAAAAAAACTGATTTTATTCCTGGGATTAACATATTCTAGTTAGGTATGTTACATACGGTGGCATGTCATAACGTCCAGTGTCATAGTGTCCATGGACATTATGACACTTTCAAAAGTGTAATAACGTCCATCAAAGAAATATCGTAGCGTCCTCGGACGTTATGACACTTTGCAAAGTGTCAAAATGTCCACAACAAGCAAGAATGTAAACAAATTTGGGATCATAGCCGGCCTTCGGCCGGGCGCAAGGATTTTTTTCTCTATGGTATAACAAATACCGGCTTCGCTAACTAAAGCTTCTCTGCACAGCCGGCCTTCGGCCGGGCGCAAGGATTTTCTCCTCTATGGTATAACAAACACCGGCTTCGCTAAGTAAAGCTTCTAATATCTGCCTTGTTTCCAAACGAAAGCCGGCTATGCAGAGAAGCTTTAGTTAGCGAAGCCGGTGTTTGTTATACCATAGAGGAGAAAATCCTTGCGCCCAAAAGTGTTTTCGTTATATATTTAATATAAACACCCAGAGAAAAAGCAGCAAAACCATTTAAAATTTTTTTTTACCATATTATGTTTCATTTAACCAAATCATTGTCACCGACAACCATATTATGGTTAAATTAGTTTCTTTAAAAATAGTTTTGTTGGTTGGGACCATAATGAAACATGTTTTTCTCTGCGTGTATGCAGATCATTTTTTTGTATTTAACTTCTTTAGTAATTATGGACCTAATGACACTTTTGAAAGTGTCATAATGTCCATTTGCAAAGTGTCATAGTGTCCATGGACACTATGACACTTTTTGGAGTGTCATAACGTCCATGGACACTATGACACTGGACGTTATGACATGCCACCGTTACATACAGTCAAAAAGGTTAATTTGTCTAAAAAAACACCTATACACAAAAAGGAAAAAAATTTAAAAAAATTGCTTATGGACATTTCCTCCGAATGGTCAACCAGGCTGGAAAAATAAAATGTTGATAATCTTTGTGTTTTATTGTTTATAATTATAAAAAAGTCTATGGTTTTATAATAGAATGGTATATGTGCTATGCTACGATATCTCAGCTGTTTTACTTGAGAAAATTGGGCTGGAAACTGGAAAATTTAATATTTTCATTTTAAGCTACTTCTAAAGACATTTTTATATTTAACTAGCTTAACCCGGTGCGCTTCGCTACCCCTGCACCTACCCCATTTATTTTTGTTTTAAAATTTGTCCTGTAAAGGTTGATAGCTCTTGTGTTCAGATATATGGTATTTAATATGTCTTCTATGAGGGGTACTGCTCCTACTCTGTCTACCCCGCACATTTTTATATTGAAATTTATAGTTTACTATAATAGTAGCTTTAACCACGTTTGAAGACTCTCCCTTTAATAGTTCTTCAGTTGAGCGATATTTAATGTATGCATCCTATGGGAGGTATTTCCCCCCCTGCGCCTACCCGCTTTATTTTTATTTTCAAAAGTGTAGTATACCATAAGAGTGACTTTTAGAAAGTTTGAACATTCTCACTATTACAGTTCTTAAGATATGCGATGTTAAACATTGGCGTCCTATGGGGTATTCCTATACCCCCACTGCTATTTTATTTCAATTCCGGGGCTCAGAAGATCCTACTACAAAAAGTTCAGCAAAATGCGTGCAGCGGCTCTTAAGATATGCGATAATTAATATTGGCATCCTATGGGGGGTACCAATTCCCCTGCCCCTATCGAAAAAATAAGTAGCCTATTTTATTTTCAGGAAAATCGAATATTGGCATCCTATGGGGGGTACCAATTCCCCTGCCCCTATCGAAAAAATAAGTAGCCTATTTTATTTTTAGGGCTCACGTGATGTTACTGTAAAAATTTCAGGAAAATCGGTTCAGTAGTTTCGGAGTCTATAAAGCGACAAACAAACATACAAATATACATAATTCATTTTTATATATATAGATTATTTTACATTCAAACAATTTGTTATGTTTGCAATCTTTCTTTAAAATATCTCTATAAAAATCAATTAAGAAGAGAAAAGTATAAGGAGAACAAAAATAGGTCGATTAACGGTTAATTAACGGTTACAAAATATGGAAAAATTGTACGTTCGAGATCCGTACGTTCGCGACCGGTACTTAAGCCAAATAAACAAAAACCAATAGAGATATTTTATTGTGTATATACTGCATAGATACCTAAATTAATACACTTTTAAAATAAATTAATCACGTTTGAATATTCCGTTCCATTTTGCAGATTTTTACATTTCGCTACTGTCAGCCAAAGGTGACTTCTATTTTGCGTACGTTCGTGACCACATGTTTCGTAACTATCATTATGAAAACTTAAAGTCGACGAAATCCATCTTTTGTACTAAATAAAGAGCTACCAAAATGCTATCGAATAGCAAAAAAAAAAAATGCTAGGAAAAGTTTTGTTTTCTATATTATTTGTACATCATAGGCGTACGAACGTACGTTCGTGACCCCAGGAAATGAACATATGCTAAAAATTGAAAAACCCTCGCCTTCTTTTGAACAAAAAAAAGTACCCGCTTAAAAAAAAATAATAAATAAAAAATTTAAAATTTATATTCAAAAATTTTTTTTTTAATGATTGAAGAAATAGCTATCTAATTTGTTTGGAACCAATTTTGCTAACACCAATAGGTAATAAGTTACATCGATGAGAAAGAATACATGTTTGGCCAAAATATCACATTTTTACCCCCTCTAACTCAGGAACTTTTTCAGCGATCTTGTTAAAAATTTGTGTCTAAATTACTATCCAATTGGGTCACTTGGCATGAAATCCCCCATATATATGTGTATATATACATATATGTATATATATATATATATATATAAGCAGTAGACAGTTCCTCAAAAAAAGTTTCCCCGTATCTCCTCTAATATAAAGTATTTCTGCACAAGGAGGTTTCGAATATTTTTTTTGCCGAACGTTGCATTTTTCTTTATATCTTAGGCATTTACAGTCCGATCTTAAAGTATGATATATCAATGGTTTTGTCTCGAGAAGACCAATGTTTTGCCCTTAGGGGCCATTGACCTCAAGTATCTCGTTGTAGTATTTATCCAACAGATCTCTGTTCGTACAACCATAATAACAGAACATTAAAACTCGAAAGAAACTTAAACTTTTGCTAAGAAAGTAATTCGATAATTCCAGCAGAATCATTTTAAATTAAAAAAATTAAGATAAAATAAAATGTTGGAAATTTTAATCAGTCATATTTCGACGTGATTCAAGTTGGCTGTATTTTTGGCGGCTCTATGTTCGACAATAAAAAAATATTTTTCGAAACCTCCTTGTAAAAATACTTTATATTAGAGGTGGTACGGCGCTCTTTTTTTTCTTGTAAGGTGGTACGCTCTTATATATGTACATATAAACATATCAATGAAGTAAATGTGGACCAAAAAATTGTCAAATACTCCACAAAAATAATAGTCACACAATAAAAAAATTATTACTTTTTTTTCGGCATTAAAAAAAGTTTGCTTCTCTTATGCAGCGCAGTGATGCATTTACGAACGCTCCCCATCATAAGAGCGGGATTCGATTACCAGGTTTTACATTATCCAAGAATACTACAGACGTGTCGGAGAGTATTTCAGGTTAATTTTATTTTAAGGGAGCTTTGATACTATGGAAAATTATGGAATGACTACAAAAAAATATGGCTAGGTCTATTTATGCCCAATTCAATATTTGCCTTTTCCATTAAGGATCGGAGTTTACGTGATCGGAGTATATTAGTGAAGTTACGAATATAAATTATAAAGTTTTGCGAAAACGAATCTGTGCCAATTTTCGCCGAATACGAATATCAAATCTGAAATTAAGAGCCACACGATATTTCAAATTTGATTGAAAAAAAATCTGCCGTTTACGTTGTTAACAATTAATTGGAAAAATCTAGTAAGAGTGCTACATTCGGCCATGCCGAATCTTATATACCCTTCACCATTCTGCGACAAGAACCGAAAGATATATAAATACCGTTCTTAAGATATAAATAAATCTATGTTGTGCCACGCCCACTTCTCCAATCCCGTCAACATTTTGTCGGATTTTGTGTATTGATAACCAAGATGCTTGCTCCTAGTTTGGAAACTTTAGCACTTGCAGTTCTGAAGACTTAAAAAAATCTATAATGTCTTTGTATGAGAAGTGTGACGCCCTCTTCCCCAATCCTGCCCACAATTTGTCGGATGTTGTGCATTCATAACCAAGATGGTTGTACCTAATTCGGAAACTGGCTCTTTCTCCATTTCTCCGTTCTCCAGATATACAGATATCTTCTCCAATCCCGCCCATATTAGAGAAGTTGTGTATTGATAACTCAGATATGTGTTTCAAATTTGGAGAGATAAACTATTTTGTGCCATTCCCACTTCTCCAATCCCGCCCACATTTTATGGAATGCTGTGTATTGATTTAGACTTTTTTTCAGATGGTCTACAGTTAATATTGCACCGAACACAGAAAAAAAAAATTTAAATTGGTTCCCGTCATATAAACAGAAAAATTACATGTTCTTCGGAAAAATCAAGTTTTAGCAAAAAAAAAAAAAATATACGAGACTATAAAATCTGAACATCTGCTAAACTAGCTACTTCGAGAAATTCCATACGAGAAGGAGTTTGTATTTTATGTGTTGCACTGTGTTAGCAGAACGAAAAAATCTCCAAATTTCTTTAATTTTTCATGCATTTAATTTATACTTTGTTCAATCCAGCGCCGAATTTTCGTAACATCACTAGTATGCATGGAAGAGTAAAACCTTTTTAAGTGTTAATATTTATTTTTTTCATAAAATCATTAAAATTTATTCAATAAATCGTACAATTTTTTAATATGCAAGTTTATAAATAAATATACATTTTTGATTTTTTTAACTACTCTGAGATATTTCTTTAAATAAACTATTTTTAATTTGAAGGCGGTTACAATTTTTGTTATTAACAGAATTTTTACAGTAACGGTAATAAAATATATTTAATTAATAAAGTACTTAAATATGTTTGAGTGTTTTTGTTTTCCCTTCAAATTGACTAGTAAGTTATTTAAATAAATTCCTTAGTTGATATAACAATTGATTGTTTTAACAATTCCAATATTATTGAATATTTATAGTAAATAAGTATATAATAGATGTAGGTATAAGGTAGTAAATATATAAAACATTAGTTAAAAAAATTATCTAAAAACATTTGTATAGATAAATGGTCCGTTGACATATTATTAAAAAGTTTTTAAATACATAAATTAACCGCCGCCACCACCTCCAGAGAGTTCATCTTCATATTGTTTGCGGAAGCAATCACCGACTGGGAAGAAGTCCCAGCTACGTTGCTGGTACATATTCCAGACGTATGTCTCTTGACCAGTGTATTCCGTATCCGGTTTATTAATCAAATGCATAAGGAAGAACATGTAATTGGCTAAGTTGTGTTCCTTCTGGACATGCGTGTCGAAGCCGTGTGGTACTATATCAAAGAAGTCTTTTCCCATGCCACATATGAAGCAGTTAGATTCCATATTTTCTTTAACCGACTCCAGTTGATCACGAAGCTCACCAAAAGCATCAATGATCAAACCCTGAATGATGGCCAAGAGAATAACAATGACAAAGAAGAAGAAAGTTATATCGAAGATAATGCGATAGACTTCGTAATCGTCGCCATCCGGATCTCCAATTTCGTCACCAATACCACCGCCCGCTCTAACGCCTTTGTACAAATGGAATACGAAACATGTTAACATATCGTGGCATTTTTTGTCTACTTCATCATCTTCTTCTTGTATGTAGAATTTACGGAAGAAGTTGAAGGCGATAACTGTGTAAATGTATACGATAATTGTCAAAAGCATTACCGTGAGCACAAGCTGTTTGCCATTATGTGTTACGGATTGCAAAATGGTGCGTAGAGTCTTAAAACCTACGGCAACATCGAGCAAGTGAGCAGCAAAGAAGAAGTTGTTAAAGTTTCCCATCACGGAGAAGGAAAAGTACCACAGAGAGTAAAGAAAAGCGTTGTCGGTAAATGTTACTCCGGCCTTCCAGATTTGGTAACGCCAATCAATATTCATTATATACTTAATTAATCCACCCGCTTCACTATCTTGTGCCATGAATGCACTCTTTTCCATACCCAATAGGTTGGAAATCGAATCGAAATCATAAGTTTCACTATACTTTTGACGTACTTTCTTTTTAACGAATTTGTCCCAATAATTAACTGGAAATGATTTGGCTGATATTACCAATTTATCCCAATGCGATTTAAAGTCATCGTCTTCAGGTTGTTCTGCAATAAATAGACCATCGAATTCCAGACGTCTGGCAATTTCCTTTTCACGTTTGAATATGGCCAATGGAACTTTTAGATGATAGTATGCAATTAACATAGCCAGCGAAACCAGACTGTGCAAAATGGCAGCTATACGTATAACATGTTCCATGTAAAAGAAATCTTCATCGACGTGGACTAGTTCCGGTATATCATCTTCATCACCTCCGTCATCGCCAGAACCCTCACCAGAACCAAGACCAGAACCAGCCATACCTGCACCTGAACCAGATCCCAAGATCAAAACATCGTCACCGGAAGCTTCCTCATCTTCAGCAATGGATGTTACTTTGTAGAATAGCAGCATAAAGTTTATGCTGAAAGCTAAAACCAAGGCCACGTATTTTAAGTTGTAGAAGTTACGAGCTAAAAAGCTTACAGCACGATGGGCATAAGCAGAAAAGTCAATTTGATTAACAGCAGGAGTTTCTTGAGGTGCTGCAGATGATTTCTTGGCTTCAGCCTCGATTGAGGCCATTGCTGCTTCTTGGGCCTTTTGGGCTTCCTGTCGTTCTTGAGCGGCCTTTTTTGCCGCCTCTCCACCTAACAAGTCAACAATGGAAATAGGCTCAGGTAAATGGCTTTCTCCCTCAGCAGGTACTTCTCCGGTAAGCCCTCCATCTTCGGGGCTCGACTCCCCAGTCTCTTCAACAGAAGTTGAAGGGCTGCCACCAGATGATTCATGTACCGTAACCTTATATTGACCGTTTTCTTCCTTATTTATGTCCAATCCAAATGCCTGTACAGTGCCTGGTGGTTCTTCTATAGGTAGTGGTGGTAATGCCCTTCCGAACGATTCTTCCTCTACCGGTACTTCTTCCACTTCCTCAAGAGCCGGTCCGCGCATCAAATTCATTAGAATTCCAAAGATATAACGCACGACAGCAAAATGAGCATAACCAGTGTAGTAGAAGATGTAGAAAATAATTTTAAAGAAGCCAACTATTAATTCAGGTACCGATTTCGTTTGCATAACTCCGATCTGATGTTTGATATTTCCTGGACTTAACATAACAGCTGCAAATTTTAGACCATCTCTTATAGCATTTATGGTTCGTGTTACAGGATGTCTGGCAGCTCGTTCTTCATCCTCCTCACTCATGTAAGAACTATAGGATGTATCACGTTTAACATTGCTGCCACCCTCATCTGTAGCCATCAACCCGGAAGCATGAGTCATTTCAAAAATGGCATCTTCACAGAAGTTAACAAACGCTTCCAATTTTTCCTTATCACCGCCTTCAGTTACAATTGAATAGAAGAATGCTCGTTTTGATTCCTTAATTTGGGGTTTTTCCCATTGTTCAATATTTGAGTCCTTTATTTCGAAATATACACGTTCAATTCTCTTTGAACTACCCAAGATTTCAATGCGTCCTAAGAATGGTTCAAAATAATTTAATACGGAACCAGCAGTTTCAAGGAATCGAGCCAAACGTGGCTCGTTTGGCATGTGTTCGCTTAAGTTGGTAAGCAACACAGCCAAGTTAAAACCGATTTCTGTTGAAGGTTCATGGAAGCGATCAACAAAGGCAGCATAATCAATTTTACCCTCATGATTGCGTTCGCAACAAGCCAGCAAAAAGTCCATTTCCTCTCTAAAATGCAAAAAAGTGTTACATTGTAAAAAAATACTAAAAATATTTATAAAACAAAAACTAGATACTTACGGAGTATAATTTTTGGATTGTTCCATTTTATCTCTGAAATCTTTAGGTGTAACCCATCCTTCGTTTTTGATATCAATTTCTTGAAAACTAGGGGATTCAATTAGGTCCTTCAGTTTCAAGAACATGTCAAAGTATTTTAAAATTAATTCAACATTGCCTGCTGATTCTACCAGTGTGTCAACCATCTGTTTACCAATTGTACCTGTAAATAGTAGCATTTAGTAGATATGCATTGCTACGATGAAAGTATTTAATACCATTTACTACGTTGCCTTCTAACATAGACAACATCATGGTGATCATGTCCTTTTGCAAATTCAATAGTTCTTTTAATAAATCGACTTGGCTAGAATGCTTAGATAATTTTTCCTGCATGTGAGAGAAAAGAAAGAGGAAACCTCCTACTGCATCCCACAATCTTGAATGGGCCAACGCTTGTTGATTAAGAGTACATGGACCCTGAATAACTTCAGTAAGTGTGTTAAATACTTGACTTGCCACCTCAATAGCTTTAAAGAAATTGGCCTTTCCGGCTGGATCTATGATTTCTTTGCTAGAATAATGCCAATAAAAGTCCATAATAGATTCCTGCAGACGCAGCAGATAATCAACTGTGCAAATGACAACGTTTACTGTTGTTGTGTTACCAGCCTGAGTACGCAAGTAATTCTGCCAGTCTGCAAATAAATGTAAATAATTATTATTGAAAGTAATAAATATTTGGAAATGTTTCACTTACCCAAGTTGTGTCCTTCACAAGTCAACTGAATGAAACGGAAAAGCGCACAAGTAAATTCGGCATCATGCATATTTTTCTCCCCAGCAGCTCCTTCCGAACCGACGCCAAGACCTGCACCCGCACTTGGAATGTATTCTTTGTTTGCAAAGTTTACAATATTGTGTGGGGAACAACAGGGTAATTCATGCGGGTTGGTTTTGTGTGGTGGTGGTAGTGGTGATGGACGTAATGAGTTGGGGTTCAGTGCAAGTTTACAACAACAAAATCGAAAAGTAGGTGATGATGAATGGAAATTTTGAAAAACAAAAGCGTGCAAGGATAATGGTGAAGTTTAAAAAATTATAACACTATTTAATTCCAAATAATACTCAAGGAAACGGTAAATGAACACAAATAATAAATTTTAGAAAGAAAAGGGACAGATGACAGTGGCGGACGTTAAGGATGAGGGGATATGGAACAGGATTGGAATATGGAAAAGACAAGTGTGTTGACTTTATTGCTACGTAACATTACCTTCTGCCTTTGTGTTTCTTTCGAAAGCATCTAAATCCAAGACACTGCACGAATTCATTAATCCTGCAATTGAAGTAAAGAATCCCACATCCTTTTTCTCCTTGAGGTGATTAAGCATTCCCATTTGAATATCAATGTTGCCTCCACGCAAAATAGCAATACCCAAATTCAAAGTTGTCATTACCATTTCTGAAGGTATACCCTTCGATGCAGATATATGCAGTAAGACCATTTCGGCTACTCCCCGATTTGACAAACGTGCTTGATGGAAAAGCAATTTTTGTTTTTCCATTTCTTGTTCCTAATTTTAAAAATATAATAATTTATTATTAATAATATACTTATGTATGTACTTTAATAGTTTATACAATTGTTAATTTGATTAAACGAGATTAGTTACCATTAGCTTGGCCATTGTATTCTTTTGGTTAAGTTAGCGTGCAAGTGTCATAGGTTAATTATAATTAATGAATAAATTAGAAATTATAACTTACATGAATGCTAGTTCCTTCTCCTTCGGCTTCTTCTCCACCTTCACCACCTTCTTCTTCGCCTCCTCCTTCTTCTTCCTCTTCTCCACAGGATTTGGCTGCAATTTGTGCGTACGACATGTAAAGCACATCTTCTTGAAGAGCACCACTTCTTTCTGTCATTGCACCACGACAGAACGTGGTCACCAGTTGAGTTAATGGATCAGGTTTGCTTTCAGATTCGTCTTCTTCCTTTTTGGATTTTTCGGATTCCTCAAATGACTGTGTAAGATCTTCGATCATCACCTCTTGACCCACATTTTCTTCTTGGAGCCATTCCTCGTGATAGGTACGAGCAAAGATATTACAAGCTCTATGTCTATTTTAAGACATAAATAAAAGTACAAGTTTAAAATTTGTTTTTAATAATAATGTTCATATTCAAATTAATCGCTTGTTTAAGTAAAAAAAGACCGAAAATGTTGTCTAAAAGTAGCAATCGTTTTTAAACAGTTTTTTACATTTTTTCGCTCCTGTTACTTAACCAGGCTTTTTAATTAACTTCAAGTAGTGATTTGTTAGCAATTATTTTTTTCTTTGAATTTTACATAAACATGCGCAAATTACTTAAGGATTAATTTTGTAAAAAAACACATTCACATACAATTTAATAATGCACATTAGGGTAAAATTTCTCCTTTCTATATAATTATTTAAACTTCTAGTAACATATTTTGACAGACTTTTTAAATTCGGATTTTTAGCATTAATACTACTTAAACTTATATAATCACCCCTATCGTGAATAAAACGACCCTCAATATTTGCTGCTTTTTTCCTTAAAACGTATTGAAAAAAGAAAAAATCACAACGATCAGGCGTGATCATTTTAAATAAAAGCAACCGAAAAACATCAAATGTAAATACACGAGGGCGTTTCAATAACCCGTGACTTTTAGAAACAATTTATTTTACTTTTTGCATGGCTATTTTCTTTTCATGCGTTGACGCAAAAATATTTCTTTAGATCATTAACTTAGCCTTACCAATACCTACCCGTTTGACCATTTCAGTTTATTTCTTTAATGACTTTCAGTTAAAAGGAAATTGTTACTCACTGAACAAATTGTTTTCTTTATAAAACTAAAAAAAACTTTGTCAGTTTTCAAAACACTGAAAAAAATATAAAGGGTCCGCCAAATAACTTTTTTTTTTTTGAAAATGCTATAAAAAAAAACTACTGAATATTTTCTCAAATTTCTTTTTTTATTTGAAAGTACAATCCTTCCCGTTAATAATGGAAAATAATTTCATTCAAATGGCTGCCTCGGCTGGCCATGCAGTAGCCTACACGATCGGTCCAATTTTTAAGCATATTATCGATTGTGTGCAGCTGTATTTCACCAATGGCTTCACGAATATTGTCCTTTCAAGCGTCAATTGTCTCTGGCTTGTCGGCGTAACACTTATATTTGACGGCAACCCACAAATAATAGTCCAACGGTGTCAAATCGCAGCTCCGAGGTGGCCAAACGACATCAGCTCTGCGGCTGATAATGCGATCTTCAAAAACATGACGCAAAACATCGAGTGTAGCTTCGGCTGTGTGACACGTAGCGCCGTCCTGTTGAAACCAAATGTTGCCAATATCCTCCTCTTCAATTTTTGTGAACAAAAATTCGTTCAATATGGCCCGATAACGATCGCCATTGACTGTAACGGCTACTCCTTGCTCATTTTCGAAGAAAAATTGCCCAATTATGCCTCTGGACCAAAATATGCTTTTCAATGTATGCGTGCGGGTTTTCTGTGCCCCAAATACGACAATTTTGCTTGTTTACATACCCGCCAAGATCAAAATGAGCGATTTTTTTTGGCAAAATCGGCATCTTCTGTAAGTCGATCGCAGGCCCACTTAGCGAAGCGAAAACGCATTGGATATTTAGTTGGCTTCAACTCCTGAGCCAATTGGACTTTGTATGGCGTCATACCAACGTTTTTTTTTTGCAAAATTCGTCTCAATGATGTCTCCGAAATGTTCAATTGTTGAGAACGACGGTGAATTGATGTTGATGGCGCTTCACGCACACTTTCTGCCACAGCAGCAATATTCTCGGGTGTATGCACTGTTTTTGACTTTTCACGCTTTGGTTTATCGATGAGGATGCCAGTTTCTTTCACATTTTTCACAAGATAACGAACATACGGAGCTGACAGTGCTTCTCTTCTTCCAAAATCCGTACGCAATTTTCACACACATTCTGCAACATTACCATGATTTTCAAAGTAATGTCGCAATATTTCCCAGCGCTGTTCAAGCGTATACACAACCATATTCGTTCAGCGGAAGGATAAAAAGAATTATCTGTCAAATCAGACATGAGCTAAGTGTTACCATTCACGAAATAAGCACCAAAATTGCCGTCCACAAATTATTTCAATTGGCGGTTTAAAATTGAAATGTTCTTAAAACGCGAGGGGCTAATTGGCGGAAGATCGACCAAAAAGCGCATGCAACTATTGCTTAGTGTATTGGAGATGGCCAAATTCATCACATTCGAAACACATTAAATGCAAAACAACATGGGATGCTTTAAAGGAGTTTTATGAGCGTGACTCGCCTGGTGTAAGAGTAAGGTTGCTTCGTGAGGTTACGGCGAAAAGAGCAAATGAGGATACCGATATGGAGGCGCAGGTCAGTCAAATAAATGAAATATTTCAGAAGCTTGTGGCATTCCGTAGATCTATAGCGTGAGAATTTTTAAAGACAGCTACTATGTTGGGATCACTACCAAGAAGTTATGATGGACTTATAACAGCAATGTAAACGCATGGTGAAAAAATTTAACACCGGCTTTAGTAAGCGCCAACATTATAGAAGAGTTTCGCGAAGGCAAGAAATTGATGAAATGAAGGTTCCGATGTACTGCGTGTATCAAGAAAGTCCATGTTCGTAGTAAATGCATAGAATACTCGACGTGGAAAGCTAACAGGTGAACAAAGAAGGCAGATCAATGGCAAATGTAATAGAATATGATAAACCAGAAGAATCACCCGAACATCTTTTTTTCGTTGGTACAAAAGATAACGTGGATTGAATAGTAGACTCCGGGGCTACTTGTCACATTGCAAGTAATCGTGACTTGTTTGTTGTTTTCGACGGTTCTTATACTGAGAATGATTCTGTAGCAACTGGCGAGAGGATATCTACATCCGGAAAAGGCATCCTGTTAAATGAGGATGAACGTTGCAGAAAAATACACATTACAAATGTTTTGTACGTGCTTCAAATTAGGGGTAATTTAATTTCTGTAAACCGATTAGCCGAAGACGGAATAAAAGTCACATTTTGTAATAATATGTGTGGTATACGACCAAAAATTAATAAATAAATAGCAGTTGGGGATATAAAAAACAACTTGTACAAACTCCAATTAAATAAATCTGTAAATTATATAACGGACGGAAGGAAAATTTGCATTGTAGCGTGGATACAATTCGTAATATGGCGAAGGAGAATATGGTATCTGGATTACAATTAGCTGAATGTAATGAAGACTGTAAACGTTGTATGATTGTGATGTCTGCATCAAATTAACTCGTTAACCATTTTCTAAAGAATCAATACCGATCTAGAAACTTGTTGCAGCTGGTTCTAGCGACCTGCGTGGGCCAATGCAAACTACAACACCATCAGGTAAGCGCTATGTATTAACCTTTATTAATGATTTTTCACGTTACACCACTATTTAGTATCTACTTAAAGAAAAATCGGACACGTTCGGAAAATTTTGAGAATTCTTTAAGTTCACTGCAAACAAAATAGGTAGAAAAATAGAATGCCTAAGAACGGATAGTTGTGGCGAATGTCAGTAAAAATGTTTTGGAATATTTAAATAAGAATGGGGTGAAGATTCAACGGCGCAAAATGGGGTCGTAGAGCGCAAGAACAGAACGTTAATTGAGTTGACGCGCTGTATGTTATTAGATGCACATATGGACAATAAATTTTGGGGCGAAGCAGTTGTAACGGCAAAGAACATGCAGATCTTGATGATATGGAAATCAGTAAAAGTGACCCCATTCGAAATGTGGCATGTCCGTCAACCACATTATGGCAATTTGAGATGGTTTGGTACAAAATATTTCGTTCGTATTAAAGATACACAACGAATAAAACTCGACCCAAAGGCAGAAGAAGCGCAGTTTGTCTGTTATGACGTGCATTCAAAAGCTTATAGATGCTTTGTACCAGAAAAGAGTAAGTCATTGATTCCCGTGATGTGAAATTTATAAATGAATCATTCGGTACAAAATGTCCTAATAATGATCTCGAAACTGTCCGAGGAGTTAGGGGTTGCAGATGTACTGTTTTTAGTAGTACATGTACTGATTTTTTTCAATTGTACTGTTTTATGAACAACACCCGCAACAGTACGCAAATGTATTGTTTTTTACACCTTGTACTGATTTTTGTACAGTTTTTTGGTTCAGACTACAACAAACCAAGATATTACTGTTAAAGTAATACATATTTGGGTGTTTTAAATAGTATGCTATCAAGACATATTGTCATAATATCCTAATATTTTACAATACAATACAAAAACTATTAAAAAAAAACTATTGTTAACTGACAGTTATAGTAATGCATAGTTAATTATATCTGAACTTGGTGAAATTGGCCTTAATAATTAAAAATTTTTTTAAATTATGAATCTAATCTAGGAAACAATCATTTTCTCAAATTCTATACGATTTGTGAAACTATTTGTGTGGTGAAAATTTCTTTAAATACCAATATGTTTAAAGAAAATCCTACTGACACAATCAATAAACTAATTTTTTAAACAAAGTTAGGTTTTTCTCTCTTTGCCTCTGTCGATGTTAGTCACTCTAATCATTAGAGTCTAATGGCTTAAATCATGGTTATTGTTTTACTGTCTTTATATTTTGAATTAAACAAAATTTTTACTTTTGCAACAATTTTATAACAAATTCAAAGTAGCATATAAACCTATATATTTAAACCTTATAAATTGGAACGTGAACTATGGCCAAATGCTTCGTTTGTGATGTTTGCTCTATCATCGCAAATGGTGTCATGTCGTTTATGAAATGCCATAAAGTTTAAATCTTTCCTTTCCATTTTAGGTGTATTTCTAAATAGTTACATACGTTTTCTTCTTTAAAAAAAAAGTACTGGTTACGATCAGCAACTTCAAAATGTTGACAATTTGCGCAGATCAGAACGTTCCATTAAAGGCGGTTTATAGAAGAGATCGCTATAGTTGTCAATGGTGAACCAACAAATTATAATGAAGCAGTAAAGGGTCAAGAAAGTATGGCGAACTAAAAGAGGAAATTTATATGCGTCAGCCTCCAGGTTTTATCGATGAAAATAACGCCGACATGGTGTGTTTATAAAATAAAAGTATTTATGGCCTAAAGCAATCAGCACGTATATGGAATCAGACATTGCACAATATATTAGTTGAAGCAAAACTAAAGCAAAATAAAGTTGAAACCTGCCTGTAAACATACGCAAATAGTCGTCTATGTAGACGACTAATTTTTCGGACAACAAACGTGAAATCGAACGTATTCAAAATATCCTCAGTAAACATTTTTGTCTTGAGAATTTGGGCTTAATGTGTTGGTTAACTATTGCGAACTACTTTAACTTTTTTTGCATAAGGAGGTAAGAATATATATGTGTGAAAGCTTTAGAAAAACGTTGTCAAAATAAAATATATTTTATTTCACGACCTCATTCTCTGGCAAAATTTTATGTCAAACCAGTGATGTTAACCGTACGGTAATTACTGTTTTTACGGTAATTTTTAGTCCCAAACGATAGCAAGGTAATTTCGTTTAGAAGAAAGAAATTTGGGTTTTTAATATACATTTAACAACATATATGTAGGTTTTATGATTTTAACTCAGAATTGTCAAAAGTAGAACAGTTTTCGGGATATTCCGAAAAACCGTTATTTGTGTTTTTAAAAAAGATGATCTCACTTAAATGCAAATATTTTCAAATAAGTTAGACGGATTATATATGTATTTGGTTTTTATGAAAGACAATAAAGTTACTAAAATAACCACGGGTCGCTTGTAAACATTGGTTAAGAAACGACAGAGTTACAGTGGACAAAATTTAAAAATTTATGAAAAATTTTATGATTTTTTGCAACTTTGTTCTTTTGAAGTTATTTTTTTTAAACCAAAAAAATAAAAAGTTTAATGTTTTATTACATTAGTTTATTTTGATACGAACATTTTGCGCCCAACGAGACTCATTTCTGTGAAGAAATGACAAAGCTACAGAAGATTTAGTGAGTTAACCCACTTTTCGCTTTTTATCGAATCAAAAACGCAAAGGAATTAAAACGCAGAATTTGAAAAACGAACGCTGTAAATATTAGAAACATTGAATTTTGTAAAAAATATCACTAAATAAAAAGCTTATGTTAATAAAAATTATGCGCGAGAAAATATTTCTAAGAATGAAAAAGAATGAAAAGCTCCATTCATTAAAGATTTTTGACGACACTGCCTTTTTTGCTGACATTGTTTTTATGGACAGCTTACAATTGCAAATTATTTGGCAAACGTTTTGATTTTCTTGTAATGTAGAATTCGATCTAACAAGAACAAAATGCATAGTGCAAAACGTGTCTTTTTCAGCAAGAACAACCAAACAAGTTTTGTTACGCTTGTGGAGTTTATAGTTTTGCGCAGACATCACATTTTTCAAGGCAATTACAAAATGCATTTTGGCTGTATTTTAAAGGCAATCCGGAAAATATTTCGAAATCTTGGAGCCCAAATACTTTATGCAATTCATGCAAAACTCATTTAACTAGGTGGATTAGAGATGATCGATATTTCTGTACCTGCGATTTAATCACTGTTACTGAAAAATCACGAATCGCAGTTGTGACCAAATTTGTCAAGTAACTGGTACTTTCTAAGTCGTTCTTTTTGTATTTTGTACATATACAAATTTATGATATTTCACTGTTTGTGTGGGTAATAGCGTTTTTTGAATGAAATGGCGAATAATATTGCTGTTCCTTTCATTCTCTCTTCTAACTTATTAGCATTTTTTTAAGCTAAAGTTTATTTGTTCAAGTATGTATGTATATGCAAGTAAATAGATTTGAAAGCTCTTACAATTTGTTGCTTTTTCTTTGCAAAGTACTTACAAAAGCTCTTGCGAAAGCTCGCGCATTGTACATATAGATTGGCCGCAATTGCCAATGTCGGGCGCAAAGTTAGTATGCATTTCTTAATTTTATGTTTAAAAAATTTGCCTTCAGAATCTTATGTTAATTTTCTCTACCGCAGTCGGTATATGCCATTTGATTATTCTGCAATTTTGCGTAAACCCACGAACTACGACGTTGACCGTTATTTTTGCTTAGCCAAGGTCAAGCAAAATGCACGTCATAAGTCTGTTCAATATACAGATGTAAACTCATTCACAAAACCAACTCCTCATATGCCTGAATTAAATTAATATTAATTTTTATACCTATCTTATTTAAAAAGGAACAAATATGTCTTCAAAAATACACCTTCTGCATTCCTACTTAAATTTCTTCCCAAATAACCTTGGCGATGAAATTGACGAGCATGGTGAGCGCTTTCACCAATAAATAAATGAAATGGATCGTCGGTATCAAGGCCCGTATGATGAGGCGATGTTGGGCGACTATTATTATGTGTTCCTTGTGCGAGAGACAGAAAATAATCACAATAGGCAAAACCATTTAACAGTTTTAAGCCATTTTTAATATTAATTGTTACTACCATTAGCTTTGTATATTTACTGTTCTGCTTTTTTTTTATTTGATAAAAATCGAAAACTGGGATAATTCAATTAATCTACTGTAACTTTGCCATTTTTGCCCCGATCTAGATCCTATGGGTCACAAAATGTTTGTATTGAAATAAACTAACGTAATAAGTGATAACACTTAAGAAAATTCATTGTTTAGTTTTAAAAAAATGACGTTGAAAAAAGCTAAATTCCAAAAAAACATTACACTTTTTGTGAAATTTTAATTTGGTCCACTGTAAGTCAGTCATTTCTTGACCAATTTTTACAAACGACTTGTGGTTGTTTTGGTAATTTTTTTATTTTTCAACAAAAAAAAAAAAAAAAAACAAATAGAACATCCATTGAATATTTTCGGAGGTATTTTTATGAAAGTGACATCATCTTTTTTAAAAATGCAAAAAGCGGTAATTTTGCAATATCTTGAACTGTTCTACTTTTGACCATTCGGACTTCATATTCGGATTCAGCGTACAATTTTACTTAAGGATTAGCTGTCAGATTCATTTAGTCGCGACTTTGTTGAAAATTTGTGACACAGTGTAATTAAATCGTCGGCAGTAACCTCATTTCTTTCTTTTTATTTTGTTCTTATTTCTCTTTGTTTACAAAATGTATGAAAGTTAAGGAAAGAGAATAATGGCCAATTTTCAGGATTGACATTAAAACACATTTATGTTTAAAATCGTTTTAAATATAAAATTCTCTTCTTCACTAAACACTTAAATGAAACTTCAGTCACCGATGTGGAACATTTAAATTCAACTTAAGTTTCCATTGGATTAACTAAGCAAGGTGACCTCAATATCACAACAATACAAAAACAACAGACAAAGTAATAACCACCAGCTGTTTTTTGAGACCACCTTGTAAATAACTACATTTTTTATGATATTTTTTTTAGTAGTGCTACCATACTTTTATCTTAATTAAATAAGGTGAGATAAAAACGTTTTTAGAAGAGAAGGGCTTTAAAATAAAAAACGTAATAAATATTAAAAATATAGAAAAAAATCCCCAGCCACTATTTCGAGTGGAGTTAGAACCCGGCGACGTAAAGCTTAAAAAAAACGAAACACATCCCATTTACAATTTGAAATATATCCTGTATAGGAAAATAACGATAGAGGAGCCGCACAAAAGGAACGGTCCCGTGCAATGTTTAAACTGCCAAGAATTTGGTCACACTAAGGCATACTGCCATTTAACCCCTGTTTGCGTTGTATGTGGAGAATTGCATGGTACAGCTCTCTGCGATAAGTCTAAAAATGACCCTAATGTAAAAAATGCAGCAACTGTGGTGGTAATCACACTGCCAACTATAGAGGATGCCCTGTATACTCTATCGTAAAGCGCTCGGTTGGGCCGAAACCTAATCCCCCTCAAATTCAGATTACACATCAAGTTAACACTAATGACATTCAGGTACCGCAGCCTAGTAATAACAGAACATCCTACGCTTACGTCCTAATTTGCAGTGGGAAATTTGACATGTCAGATGTAAAAAACATGTCGTGTACATGCAACTTTAAATCGAAACTTAGTACTTTCATCTTTATACTCTCCACCTAGATTTTCAATATCAGAAAGCCAATATTATAAATATTTTAAATCATTAGGACCCTGTTTCCTAGCCGCTGGCGATTACAACGCTAAACATACCTTCTGGGGCTCACGGCTCATTACACCAAAGGGTCGTGTTTTGTATAATACAATGTCTAAAATGGATTTAAATGTGGTCGCGAGTGGACAACCAACTTATTGGCCTACTGATCAGCAAAAAATTCCAGATGTCATCGATTTGGGCGTGGTTAAAAACATCCCCGTAGAAACGATTCATGTTGAAGCTTCTTTAGAATTATCTTCTGATCACACACCTACAATTCTTTCCATATCAAACCCTAATAGAATTGTATCTCCGTCTGGTTACCCACTGCACTGAAAATATTCCGCTTAGAACACCGGAGAATGTGAATCTTTCTATTGTAAATTTTGACAATTATCTCAAACTAGCTGTTCAACATTCTAGCATAGCCCGCAAAAATATCAAAAATAGTAAAATATATTCTACAGATGTCGAGCGTCTCTTGACTGAAAAAAGGAGAGTTCGAAGAGAGTGGCAATTGCACAGATCCCCTCAACTTAAAAATTTACGAAAAGAGTGCACAAAAAGGCTAAAAAAATTACTGCAATCTCAAAAAACGGCTTCTCTGGAAAAATATCTTAAGGAACTCGATGCAACTCCTCAATCTGACTACTCATTATGGCGTGCAGCTAGAAATCTTAAAAGACCAGTTATCACTAAACCGCCATTAAGAAACTTAAATGGAAGTTGGGCACGAAATGATATAGAAAAAGGAAATATTTTTGTTAATCATTTGAAAACCGTATTTACCCCTCATACATCTTTCGATACTGCGGTCGAGTTACCACCTGTTGCTGTTGGATCAGCTGTTCCACTAAGATTTGAGATAAGAGAAATCGAGAAGGCTATTCATGATTTAAACCCCAAGAATGCCCCTGGTTTTGATAAGATCAGTAACAAAATGCTTTTGGAGCTACCCAGCATAGCAAAGAAAATTATTCTACTAATTTTTAATGCTATTTTACGCCTTGAATACTACCCACAAGAGTGGAAAGTATCCTTAGTTACCATGATACCTAAAACAGGAAAGGATCCCACAAAAGTTGAGTCATATAGACCTATAAGCTTATTGTCTAATATATCAAAGCTATTTGAGAAACTATTAGTGTAAAAAATAACACCGATGTTAAATGAAAACAGATGTATTCCCAATCATCAATTCGGTTTTAGAAGAAAACACAGCACAATTGAACAAACTCATCGAATAGTAAACGTCATAAGAAAAGCCTTTGAAGAAAAAAAATATTGTTCAGCACTCTTCATCGATGTGTCTCAAGCTTTTGATAAAGTCTGGCATGAAGGTTTACTACTGAAATTGCAGCAAAACTTACCAGCAAACATACACAAGCTGTTAGAAAGCTACTTAGTCGGTCGGCAATTTATTATTAAAGAAGGCGATTTTTTAAGTTCTCCTCAGCCAATTATCGCTGGAGTCCCACAAGGCAGCATCCTGGGCCCTCTATTATACTTAATTTATACTTCGGACTTGCCTACAAGCAGCTACACCCATACCTCAACATTTGCGGACGATACAGCTTTTCTAAGCGTACACGCAAACTGTCAAGAAGCATCTCGTTACTTACAGGACCATATATTTGAACTGGAAAGGTGGTTAAAAAAATGGAGGATAAAGATCAATGAGCAAAAATGCTCACATATAACATTCACATTGCGTCGGGAAACATGCCCCCCTATTAAAATCAATAATCAAATAATACCCCAACACTCTCATGTAAAATACCTCGGTATACATCTAGATCGGCGTTTAACGTGGAAATGGCACATAGAAGCAAAATTAACTCAAATGAAACTAAAAGCAATTCAAATTAATTGGCTCATTGGAAGAAATTCTGTTCTTAGTCTCGATTGCAAACTTCTACTTTACAACTCTATCTTAAAGCCAATTTGGTGCTACGGTATTCAGTTATGGGGCACTGCCTCGGCTTCTAATATCGAAAAAATTCAAAGGCGCCAAAATAAACTTCTTCGAATAATAACAGCCGCTCCCTGGTATGTCAAAAACTCAAATATCCACAAGGATCGCAATGTGCCATTAGTAAAAACTATGATAACGAAATATGCAGTAAAATATTTAAAAAGGCTGGAACTGCACCCAAACCCATTAGCTCGAAATATTTTAAATTATGGCGGCCACACTCGCTTAAGAAGAAGAGACACTGCAGCACTCACCCAATCAGATGAGCGATAAACACCTTCATATGTGAACAGAAACCGTGATGACTAAATCTTTTTTGTCTAGCACTGGCAGGACATAAAGTAAATATTAGGATAAGATTTGATTAATTATTGTTAGTTCATATTTAATATATGAAGATTCAATAAACAAATACTGAAAAAAAAAAAAAAAAAAAAAAAAAAAAATAAGACTTTTCATATAAAACTCAAAAAATCACTCTGTAATTAAATACGATTTAAGTTTTTATGAAAATTAACATAATATAGATTTAAATACTATCCTGAAAAATACTATCATAAGAAAAAACGTTTCCAAATATAAAATATTCTATTGCACGACGGCTTTTTACAACAATTTTAGGTTTGAACGGTTAAGTACATTACAATATTACTGTTTGTGAGTTGTGATTTGTAAATGAAAAATTTAGAAAAAATCGAAATATTGAAGTTTAAACAATTTGTTCTAAAAAACACTTTTCGCTCTTGTTTTGGCTGTTATGTATGTACATATAAAAATATTTTTCTCCGGAGAAAAATTTAATATGAAATAATTGGGTGGCCGTTTTAGTGTATTGATACATCTCATCTATATACCGTTGAAAAACTTATAAGTACCGGTTTTGAACAAATTCAAAAAGTCATTTAGGTTGTGGTTAATGTTTGCAAAAACAAATCAAATATTTAGAATTATTATCGGTATTTTAAGACACACTTCGCCCCTCATTCATTAGGCCAGATTCACAATTACATCAACATTTCCATTTGGTGTTCACAATAAACCAAAAATTTTTTCACAAGCACACAAATTTTCAATCAATAAAACGTTTGCAAATTTTGCCCAGCACAAAATAACGTATTTATTATTATTGTTTTTAAACTTTTTGTTAAAATTTTCATTCAAAACTAAATTAAAAAAAAAAATGATTATTACAATTTCATACAAATTGTTGCTGAAGTAGAAGCAGACTCAATTTTTAAAAAAACAAGTTAAATTTATGTTAAAAAAACTGAAAAAAGAATGTATGAAATGCTTTGGGAAAATTTAAGATAGAAGAACAATGAAATTATTGCTATCATTGTAAAAGAAGCTTTAATGAGAAATTTTTTTATTAATTGTATTTTTTTATTCAAAAAGTCTGAGCTTTATACAAATCTTCTTCTTAAACCCTAATGCGCATATAAAATAATCAGCCTGATTATGGTTGGCGTTGTTCTTAACATCTGTGTCGTTTTCTGCACTAGATTAAAGTAACACACAACCTGTGATCTTAAATCTACTACAAAAACCGACTTCGACGTTTAGGCCTAAGTCTTAATCAGGCAGAATAGTCTTCACTTCAAACTGTTTTTAAGTACGCGATCATAGAAGCTAACAAACCAAACATGCCCACCTGCTGACGCGATAGAGATGAATGGAACGTAAGCTGGACATGACCGCATGTCGACGGGCCAATGTAATTTTAGATGACCGAGCTTTTGATTTTGGCTTAGAACGCGATGCCTAAAGGAACAGGAAGGACACAAGAACATACAAAAATCAGCAAAGCCATAAGCATTTCAGTTAGTTACTAGCTGTTAGGTTAGTTTATATTTTTAGTAAAAAAGTTTGAATGGACGTTAGGAAGACAGGGAGTATGAAGAAAGGATCAGAGGATGAATTGTTTATAAAACAGAGGTATGGTGATGAATGAAAGTATGTGCAAGAGCCGGAAACGATTGCATTTGCCGCGCATTTAAAAAAAATAAAAAAAATATTTTAACAAATATTTAACAAAAATAAAGGTGAACAATCGAATTTAACAAAATTAAACTTAAATACAAAAACAACAATAAAACACTTAAACACAAAAATGCATTCCTTTACAGCTCTGTTATTCAGAGTGTGACAGCGAAAAATAGACAGAGACAAAGAGAGAACAAGGTGTCATGTGTTAGTCAATTAATTATTTAAGTTTTTTCCACAAGATCTGAGAATTGTTTTTAAAAACCTTGGTAAAGAATGTAAAGATGTTTGACGGAAGCACGCAATAACCGCACGCTTCCTTTGTATGGAAACAACACTCCTGTAGACATTTTTGCTTTGCTGTTGGGGATGATCGATCTGTCATTGTTGGTGTAACGCAATGTAAAAAATATGAAAAATCAGGTGAAATTAAAGAAAACAAATTAATAGTGTGTGATAAAAAAATAAATATTGAAATTAAAAAAAGTGTAATAGAAATTAAAGTTTAAAATTGGATTTAGGCAAAGGAAGTGATTGGGAAAGAAAAATTTAGTTGACTAAGGTTTTTTACCTTTAGGCGGTAAAAACTCGAACTGGCGAAGGTGGCAATGATAGAAATGCATATGTATATTAAGTATGTAACTTTCTTAATGATAAAATATAATGCATATTTTACTAAACGATTATGTTTAAAACAATTTTTATATTTCTTTCCTCCATTGCCACTGAACCAGTAATATATGAAAAGAATCACTTTCCCTCATATATGTATGAATATAGATCTGAGAACTTACCATATGTAAGCCATATAATACTTTGGCCATTGCTACAATGCGATCGACGGTCTCTTGAGTCTTATCTTTACCCTTCTCATTTTGATTAACTGCCTTTTCCATTGCTTGTTCTTCAGAAATTTCTTCTTTTTTGCCTAATTTAGAGTACAAATAATGCTGCCATGACATTTCGTCTGAAGGATCTAATTTGTCGGGTAATGTCAGCTGATTGTGGGCGAATTCTATGACATCATATTCAGGCATCTTTTTCAGGTAACGATCTTTGCAGTGTTGTACTAATTCCTGCTCACGGCCAGCAAAAAGATTTAGGCCGACCGGCAAGAGACGTTTAAGACAAGCAACCATTAAACTGGCCTGTATCTCTTTGTCTTTATCACGCTTCTTATCCCGATTCTTCTTCTTCTTCTTTACTTTGCCCCCTGTAACAGGAGCGCCTTCTGTAATGGCAGATCTTCTTGTGGCCGTCGGCATTATCAAGGCCATGTTATCTATTTCATTTGCTGATATAAAGTTCTGTTCTTCTTTTAGGAAGTACTGACTCTTTGACCAAATGTTGAAAATTTCAGCTACATGGTTGTACAACTCCTCAGCTTCGGGTATATTATCCTTCAGCCAATGATTACGTTGAAGGTCAACGTACTTAATTAGAAGTGGATAAAATGAGTATATATCGCGAACCAACAAGTTCCAGTCCTCTTGCAGTTGAGTTTCAACTTGTGATGTGTCATCTGTTGCAGATTTGATAAAGCCTCGCATGCTCTCCTCCTTGTGGAACATGTTTTCCGTCCGCTTCTTAACTCGTTCGGCTAAGGGTAAGAATGGGTCCTTTAGCAGTTCCTCCGAAGTATTTATTATAATCTGTTGGGTATAGGCAGCAATTCTAGTCATCCAAGGAGCATTGTCGTTGCCGATATTTTTCTTTATCATTTTTAGGACATTGCGCAACAAGGAATTCATGTGATCAGCTGTAACCATTGTAACATGATTGCCACTTGTGGGGCTAACATTGTCAGGTCCTTGTGACCACCAAAATGGTAAATAGGAACATAATAATGGCAAAATAACATCAATTATGTGAGGAGCATCAATATATGTATTATCGGACTCTACAAATTGATCTACTTCTCCCAAAATAGTTTCTAAATTTGGCATACAGCTCTCCATTTTTACCATAATATCTTGGGCCTCTAGAGAATGATCGGCTATGCGATTAAGCAACGAAAATTGGTTGTGTTTATTGAGATGAGGTTCTAAGTATGCTACGGGGAAGCAGGAACTAAATGCTCCAAGGCAAGAACCAAGAGCTGGGCGATGTCTTTCGATTTCGGTTTTCAGGTATTTCCTTTCATGTGTTAAAGTGCCATCGGTTCCCAAATGGTATAAAGCTGCCAGTATTTTATATGACGCAACTTGAATTTCGTCCAATAACAAATCGCTGCCGTAATCACATGCTGCCAAATGATCAAACATGGCTGTTAGGACTGGCATAACAACTTGGTTAATATATCCTAGAGATGTTGATGTCTTTAAATGAGTTCCTCTTAGGTGACTGTATTTGCCGTCTTGTAAATTAAGTATTGTATTCCCTAAATCGTCGGCGGTTTGATTGAAGAATGTTAACATGGATGTTCTTATAAACTCTGGACAGTTTTTAACTAAGGTTCTGGCATCAATGCCTTTTACAAGTACTTGAAGGCAACGAACAGTAATACGCACATCTGGTCCAAAAGCACTTAGCCGATTGCGTAGAAGTGAAGCTAATTTGCAAAATATTGAAGCAACCATTTCCTTTTCTTTTAATGATGCAGCTCCAACATTGTTTGTAGCCGTGGCAACAGCAATAAAGTAGTTCCGATGAGTGGAGAAATATTTTTCCATTAAAGGCAAGACGACTTTTGAAAAGAACTTAATGTCGCGTGACGCCGTCTTAAATGAAGTGCGTCGACTAAACGTAGTAGAGGGTTTTAATAATTTCATGTTGATGGTTGCACGATCAAGATATTGAATTAATTTCTCCAATAACGAATAGGAGAATCGTAATTCCACAGCTGTAATAGCAGCACCACCTTCGCCTTCGCCAATTCCACCCTTAGATGGCCTAAATAAAATAATTAAATTATTGTGTGTATTATTATTAATAAGAAATGTTTATTTACTTATGCAATTTGTAGCCTTGATACTGCATGTACTTTAGGAATTCTTGTGATCTCTCGCGATCTTTGCGCTTTTCTTTATCTGTTAGTAAATCATATGGTACAAGTTGGGCATGAATAACGCCACCGCAAGAATCAAGTTCTTCTTTCTTTTTCTTGGCCCAAATGTCGTGGGAATTTTCTGCTAATCTCTCAGCCATGTTTTGCATTTCTCTGCTTAGTGTGAGATTTGTCATATCTACAGGATGTGGGTTGTAATTAAAAGCGCTACCTTCATTCTGAAAATCATTCTAATATTATAAAATGTTTACGCAAATATTGACATGAACAAAAGGAATGTCAAGACGATATACATTTGGGATCAGACATGCAATTGTAAAAAAATATTTACAAATTTTAAGATAATTAAGCAAAACTAATTTTAGGGATTATATAATACTTTACACATACAATTTGAGGCTTTGATTGACGCCTAGTAGAACCACGATGATTTTGAGGTACTTCAATTTCAGAGTGTTCAATGGTCCACCCTAGAGCTAGAAGAGCCTTTAAACACTCTCTTACCGGGTCTCTATATCGTTCACGTTCCTTAAATTATGAAGAAAGTAATTATAACAGGATATTGTTGAAAATATGGTATGAAATCTACTCAAATTAGTGAAACAAGAGTATAATTTGTTCGTATATTTCACTGAGTTTGAGTTGCAAATTAAACATACATATTCTGATAACATATTATAGGGTTTAAGCCTGGGATGTTTACGATCACTATCAGAGCGTATTTCTCCATATGTCCATCCGCTTTCCAAACGACGACTGGCCCAAGCATCATGATAATGTTCGCTGAACTTTTGTACCAGTGAATTGTAATCGTTGGTCAAATTAACAGCAAGTGTATCAATTGGGTTAGGGTCGTATTGCGGTTGATCAGGTGCGCCTGATTGGCGGCCATAGTTATCTTCGTCAGCATTTTTCGATAAACTGTAGTCCGGTGGCAAAGCACAACCAATTGCAATCAAACATGGCAACGCTTTACCAAACAATTCAGGATCATAATCCATGTTGCTGAGTGAGTCAAATATGTTAGAGAACAGGAGCATAGTAAGACGTTTTTCTTCATCAGATGATGCTCCATATGATCCTTGACCTTGACTGGAGCCATAGTATTTGGCACAACGATCGAAGTGTAATGTAAGGAGCTAGAAAAACAAAAATAATGGAAGTATATTTATATATGAATATGCATATATGTATATGCTGGGTATATGTATTCTTACCCTCAAAGCCACAGTCGTATATTCAGATAATTTAGAGACATCAACTGTCAACTTGCGTAAGAGCTTCAACAGCATTGCAGGTTGCATTTGTGATGTCAAAGCCACTAAAAAGTCAGAGACAGCTTCTCTCTGGCCCTTCGTCAGCATACGGTTCTTAGACAATCTATAGACCGTATGTAATGTCGCATCCAATAAACTGGCATAATTTTCAGCCTCGTTGTAGAATTTTGAATGTTTGATTAACAGTGGCAATATTGAGTTGCCAATATAACGGTTCATTGAAAGAGCCATATCACTTTCTGAGCCATCACTTTTATCTAAAATTGTGGCTGTTCTTAAATCTGGCAGGAACGCATCCTCGAGTAGTCGATAGAAGAGCTCCTGCGTTTCTATGCCATAGACACGCTCTAAGAAAAGAACGATGCTTTGTTTGTTATTGGGCAATAGACCCGATGGCATGTCAGACTTTGGCCTTTCTTCTCCGGGCGCAGTTTGTGTGAGAGTGAACTTTAAGCTGAGGACACCCTGAAGATCCTCCAGTGGCACAAGAGATCTCAAAATAGCTCTAGCTCTTAATGACTCGTTTTTGCCTTGTTCTATAACAGAGACGTCCGGTGCACATCTACCGAGAAGATCCACTAAGGTGCAGTAGAAGTTCAAGATAGCTGCACCAGTATCAATGTAGTCTTCGTCATCTTCGCCCTCAGGTAGAGGATGCGAAAAGTTAAGGCCAGCAATAGTTCCTTCGGCTTCGTCTTGCATTTTGCAGCGATCCGAGATGCGTTCAGACATACGATTGGCCTCAACGATAGCATGAAATAGACCTTCTCCTTCTCCTCTTAGAGCCGGCCCTAAACATTCTGGACGTCGGATAAGAAGACGAATGACAAGGTTGGCATTTTCTTCAACACTTTCGCCATTTACCCAAACACAGTAACGTAAAAAGTCCAAGTAACGTTCGCCTTCTACTGGATCCCAACCCAAGTCGGGATAACCTTTTTCAATGAGCTCAGAATTACTTTGCAGTCCGCAGCGGGATAGATAAACGGCAATTTTTTCCAAATAATGTTCGCGCAATGCCAGAGCTAATTCTGTGTTCTCCATTAAACTTGAGTATGCCACATCCAGAGGAGTAGAACCGCGCAAACTTGGTCTAGCGAGTAGAATGTTCGCGTTGTCTAATAAAAAGTCAAAGTGATCGAACATGGCCTTTTGATTTTGTCTTCCTGTCCTACAGAAATAACAGAGGAAACGGCAGCAGGCCACAACCATTTCGTGAGATGTATCCTTCTCTTTAGCTGGTGCTCCTTCCGCTCCCTCCGATTGAGCTGGGGCGTCACTTTGGGCTTGAGCTCGGCGGCCAAGAGTATTCATCATGACAGCCATTACGTTCTCATGAACTCTAAGAATACGTATTAAATCGGGATGTTGGAAGAATGTAGCATTGTTAACTAATTTCCACAGCCGCTTCCTCATTAATTCTTCCTCTTCTTGACTCATTTGTACAGGAAGCAAAGCACGGATTTGGCTTAAACCAACCCACATTTCCGCCACATCTTCTCGAGCTTTATTGTTAATAACATACGTTTTTTCTAGAGCTTTCACCAATTCCCCCACTGTATCGTACTGCCTTACAAGGAGGCTGAACATTTCACGTACCAATTTTGGGGTTTCTATTTGTGACTCCTCAGCCCAACTAACAATTGTCTTGATTAGGACTTTGCGGAACACTTCTTCGGGAGTTTTCTTCTCAGGTTCCTCAACTTCTTTAGGACCTTCTTCAAGTTCCTTCACAGTGTTAATAAAATTGTAAATCTTTGTTATTGGACCCGTCTTGACTTCTTCGATCGCATTGCTTTCTGGTTCTTCCGGCTCCTGCAAAGCATTTAATGATACTTTTTTCATAAGATTATCATGGAAATCATATAAACGTCCACGCAATTCCAAACCACATGTACAATTTTCATGATCATCCGGTTCCAGATTCTTAAAGCAAAGAATCTGATTCATTTGTTCTCTTGGTGGACAGCGAAATTCTTTTGTTTTCTTGGCTGCGACAGCACTTGGAAGATCGGATTGTTTGATTTCTATATAGCGACGCAATTGATCGGCTTGTAGATCACCCACAAAGTCATGTGAGAATGCAATTATGCTTTCCACTCGATGTCTAAGCTGAATATCATAAAGATGATGCAACAAGTAGCACATTTGTAGTTTAGCTCCCTCTGCCATTTTCATTGTTAAAAGACCCTTACGATGTTCATCTTTACCATCTTAAATAAACAATAAAAAAAATTCAATTGTAATTTCAGACCAAAACATTTGATGGATTTCTTTTACTTACCTTTCTCAAAGCTGGAATCCCAAGTTTCTGGATCAACCATAACCAACAATTTTTGAACATCATCATCGGTCATGACACCCACTAACAACAAACGATCCGTAAGTTTTACAAGAGGCCTAAAAACATGCAAATTTTATAGTCCTCTTACCTTTTGTGTATACAAAACAATTTTACTTAATAAACTTACAAAAAGAGATTTTCATTAGTCCAACCAATTGGATCTCTATTATGCACCTGGTTTATCTCAACGGCTTCCTGTAAGGCTTCCATAACAAACTCACGCACTACTTCTAAGGGGAACTTCGGGGAATACAGATGATCGATGTCTGGTATTGGTTCACTGGAAACATTTTGTATGCTAGTGGTATGGGTTCTCATAGGTGGGCTACGAAAATAATGTGCACGGAAAATGGGATGTTGTGATAGGCAGATAGAATGTGCATTTGCATGATTGCCCGGCCATTAAATTAAGAGAAAATTGTGCAACGATATGTGTATATGTATCATGCAGAAATGAGAAAGAATATAAAAGAAAATTTGGATATTGTTGATAAAAGTGGAAGTGATAGATGTTGTTCTTTGTAGTATTTATATGAACATGTCTGCAGAACTTTAATTGGCTACTGTGTATTGAAAGAAATACAGTGCTAAGGACACATATGTAGATCAAGCCGGGACGTGACATGAACACATAACACTAATCAAATAGTGAAGCACACAATCCACTTTCAATTCAATATTATTTTAAGTTACATACAGAAGTTTGGATATGGATAATAACAGCGCAAATTAATTCAAACGAAGTAGTTGATTTCGACGTTGCAAAAGAAATTCTTTAGCACTAAAATCATTTTAATTTGTATGGTTTTATAGAAAGTCGATATAATGCTTCACTGTGTTTAGCAATTAACACAAATGTAAATGTAAAAAAACCTTTGGCAATACTCACGTTATTTCTGTCATGCGCAAGTGAGGCTGAACTGACTCGGTAACTAATGACCTCAAGGAATGACACATTTCCTCATCTTCATAGAGGAATTTGAGTTCTGGACCTAAAGGAATAATATATTCCATCTTACAAACCTCCATTGTGGTGGCGTGCGATTCCAAATGCAATGCAATTAAAAGATCATAGAAACCCTGACGTAGGGGTCCACTCATATATTCGGAACGTATAGCATACAACAGTTGCTTCTGATCAACATGTTGGCACAGAGCGTGAGCTGCTCTATAATTCGACTGATAACAAAGAGCTGCATATAAGGTAAGCGTATGGGCATGGAAGGATAATAGTTTATCCATTTCAATCAATTCTAAAATGTCAATGCAACGATCTTCCTCGGGGATGTGCAGGGCCAACATCGAAACTGGATCTTCACAAAGCATTGACCAGCCTCGAATGTCGGATAATTTTAGGGCGTGTACTTGCAGTGCTGTATTGGGAACACGTGCCCATTGATTAGGACGAAGACATTGGACCTTTAAACGTGGTGGGGACTGTGGGTTAATATGTTTATCACTCGTTGGCAGAACAGCAGCTGAAAGAGGCAGTGTTGTTGCTGTACGTCCCAATTCAATTTGCAAAATTTCTTTGCTAGTAGCTTCAACGAAAATCGCTGGGAAAAGCTTTGTACCCGGCTCCATTTTCCAACGATGTGAGGTGTCCTTTCCTTCACAAGTGAAACTTATCATGCCGGTCGCTGTATCAATGAAGCATCCAACAAACATTCCCTGTGACGCTCCCTTACCTGAAGCATCCTGTGTTACCTCATTAAACAGTTCATCGGCACGTACAACATAGCAACTTTGACGATTTATACGATCGATTGGCATTTCATAATCGTCCTCAATAACTACAGATCCTCTACGAACCTTTTCCTTATTAAATTCTTTACTATGTAAATGATATTGCGTAGTAACCCAACCAACATATACGTGGGTTGGATCCTGACCGGGAAATATGCGAACTCCGTAAAAATATTCGTTGATAAGTTTTAAACATTCGCCATCAAACATTTCATTGCCCGAAGATTCAACTGCTGGCTGTCCTAAAGCACCGCCACTAAGAGCTTTTGGTCCCTGCTGAACAGGAGTCTGAGGTATTTCAGCCTTAATAAGAACGAATTAATAGGGTATGAACCTAAACTTCTTAAGTATAAATACTTACATTATTCACGCGCAATGTTGGTGTTTTTGTTGTCATTTGAGCATTAACCACATTACGACCATGGGCAACGGTGTTACGTCTTTCCATGCTTACTTCAGGGGCTCGGCCAGACATTTTCTCTTTACTTTGATCACGTGACTTCTTTGAGAAAAACTTGAACGGACTACGACCGCGCTTCTTTTTATCGTCGATCATGCCCTCATCCAATCCATTCATATCAAGCGCAGACGTGGAACGTTGTAGTTCCTCTGATATTCCCAAGTCTGATTCAAAGGTAATATTGCGTGTAACAGAACTTCTACGTTGTGGTCGAGAAGGTCCGCGCATCTCATCGGCTTCAGCTGTATCATCAAAATTACGATTTAGACCCTTTATGTCGTTCATTGTAAAACCACTCTTCAACATATGATCCATATGAGCCGATGTTTGCTGTTGCTGTTGTTCTTGAACATCGCGCATTAGACGATACTGTCGTATTTTGATTTCTTCCCAACGTCTGGCTTTCTCCATTTCAGTAATAAATTCAGTCATACAAGTGACCGGCAGAGAAAGACGTAAGAACTCCCAGTTGGCTTTTTCCATAGTTTCAAATGTATTGTGGGAAATTTTCAAATGTGGTGGAGTATCAGCACCACCCGGAATACGCGTTACATCAATGCGACAATCTGGCATCTCTTCTGTATTTTCGAATATTGGTTGATCTTTGGTATACCAATGAGTAACAGGTCGTCGCATATTACTATTCATAAATAAATTAAATGAAGAGGGTGATAAGATATAGTATGTTCTGAGCAAACTTACACACAAAAAGGCTCATAACCTTCTTGAAGACCACAAGTAGTAAAATACTTAAGAGAATCAACATCTTGTCCATAAATTAAACGAGCCTTTTGACCCACACCCAGAGTGCAGGCAGGTACAAAACCGACTCCTTCGGCGGTAACTTCTGCAAAAGTTGTTTCACCACCCAATGCATCCATCAGGAGTTCACCATTAAGCGAAAAACCTGCATTTTATTTTAATTAGTTTAATTTCTTAATGATCTATATACACGTGTGTATGAAGGTGAGCACAAATACGAAGCTGTGGATGCCATTTTAGTGTTTTGGAAACATGCTCATGTTAGTTGGCCGTTTTCAATTATTTAAGTATCGTATTTATTACATACTAAGATTGTATTAATATACAATTATAATTTGCATTTGTTAATTTTTCTAGTTGCAACTGTGTGTTTAATATTAGCAATTCAGTTAGTCTATTAAGCAATTAAATTATTAAACTCATGCGCTAAAAAAAAAGAAAGGAAATAATTAAACTGGCGTTAGATGCTATAAAAATGTAAGTATTACATACAATGTTTTCTTTATTGATTGTCTGTTCAAGAGTTTCACTAAATTTTTAATAAATTTTTTAAAAGTTTTGTGTTTCAGGTTAAGATTTTATGCCGAAATTTTTAAATATTAATTACTAAATATTATTTAGCTTTTACATTTTCATATTATTGGTTAATAAATATTGCCAATCGGACTAAGAAGAGTTTAAAAATTTCTAAAGTGGCTAAAATATATTAAAAATGTTATGTGCGGAAAATACGAGTATGTAAATGTATGTACATACATAAATAGTTATATAAAGGGTGGCTCATGATGAACGTTATGATTTGATAAGTGAATAAATTTTTTGTTTAAGTAATTTTTGATTTTTTTTTGTTAGAATTAAGGTGCCCGTAAACGACATGTTGCTTACATCTGACTTGTCAAATTTTCCACTGTGTTACCTTTAAAACATTGCATCTGTAAAAGTCAGACGCAAAGTCATCTGACAATATTTCAATTAGAGCGTGCTCTATTTTCTTCTGACAAACAATCTGACATCAGTTGTGTCAGAAATCTTTGCCGGGAAAAAACTGGCATCGGCGGTGCACTACTGACGGAATCATTATCAATATTTTACAATACCGATGTATGTATGATAATTTCACCATTGAATATAAATTATGTTCATATATATAAAAAAACGTTTTATTATAATATCCTGAATTGGTTTCTTCGAATTTAAAGAAAAAAATGTTAAGATTGCTAAATTCTTTTACGGCGCAAATAAAAATTTTTGTGAGAACTACTTTGGTTTCTCCAATAACTATGCGAAAAACAGAGACAATGTCTGCAGCAAATTACATGTACGTGTGTGACCAAATATTATAAAGCTTATGTAAAGCAGCAATTTTGACAGACATGCACAATTACATGTGACTTGAAAAGTTGACAAGTCAGATTTATAATGGAAAGATCCAGCAAGAAACAAAGAACTAAGGTTATTCAATTTTATTTTGAAAGTAAGCATTCGAATATTCAGACACATAAACATGGGCCACCCAAAATCCAACAATAGTTGTTAAACAACACATGTACAGTATGGTGTGGAATAACTTTAGAAAAGATCATTGGACCATATTTTTTTGATAACGGCGAACAAGTCGCGGTTAATTTAAATGACATTCAACATTGAAATTTTTTTTTAAAGTCTGAGGTAGAGAACAATCCAGAATTGTGGTTCCAACAAGATGAATCCACTGCTCGTCCAACTATGGTTCTTTTTGTTTTGGCGATCATAACGTTACATATGCGCCACCCTATAGAATTAAAACTGTGAATTATTACACAAAATCAAATTATATTTATGTATGTATGTATGTGTTTTTGCAAGCAGGGAAAATTGAAATTTAAAAAAAATTAATCAGCTTTAATAAAATTTTACAATAAAACTGGTCGACGATGAAAAAATTGACAGTCCGAATGATTGTACTGATTTAATGCCAATAATTTCCAAATTCAGTTAGCAATAAAGATTTCAATATCTTAATTCTAAGGTTAAAGAAAAAAATTGGAATTTAAAATTTTTTTTTTGTTGTATATTTCCTAACAAACGACAAAAAATATCAGCAAATACAAACATTAAGTATGTATGTATATTTGGGCATATAAAATCGTTTTAATATCGATTCGAGCATCATAATTAGAGAAAATATGACTAAAAATTGTTATATAAAAAGCTGCTTATTTCGAAATGATCTGCTTTTGCATTTGCGAATAATCACACGTTGAATATGTTGCATTTTATTTTAAAATATCAGTTGAATATAATGAAAATGTAATTTATATAATAAATCAAATTATTATCTAAAAAAAATAAATTTAGAATTATTTTTTTTAGATAATTTGAAAAACATATTCTCTTTTTAAGTGCATTCCAGGTTTATCTAATGGATTACACAACTCTCTCATTAACGGTGCTATGGGATCTCAAAAACCAAGTTCTATTTGGAGAGTAAAATTTCTTAAATTTTTTGTTCATCTTTTGTTTAAAGAAAAAAAACAAAAAAAAAAAATAAATTAATTGATACAATTTTATAGTCATTTATTGGTTCGGTTCTCAGTAAAATCAGTTTGGGTTATATTGGAACAATTTAAGTTTTCTTTATATTAAAATTTCTTCCTGTAAAGCGTCGTTCACAATGGAAGCAGCAATTTGATTTTTTTTCTATCTTATTTTTTCCAATCGTATTTTATATATAGGGTGATTCATCGCGAGGTTTGATTTTCAATAAACTTTTTACAGATCACGTGTGTGTGACTCATATCAAACAGCTTTGACTTTATTGAAAGATCATTTTGGTGAGCACTTAATTTCACGTTTTGCTACGGTAAATTGGCCGCCTAGATCGTGCGATTTTACACCTTTAGACCATTTTCTCTGGAGATATGTAAAGTCCAAGGCATATGAAAAAGAATTTTTAAAACAACAGTCTTATTACCAAAAAGTAGGCAAAATAACACGATATTTTAGCAGAGTATAGATATAAATATTACGTGTTGAATTATTACAAAAGGTGAAAAAATAAAAAATTTGCAATCAAAACCACAAATTTTTTTTTAATTTAAATTTGACGATCATTTGTTATTTTTGACATAAAATTCAAATGCAAATACAAAAGTCTTATATAATACCGACTTTCTTTCGCATCGCATTGACTTTCGCATCGCAATACAGAATAAACACCCAAATTCCACATGAAATAAGTGCAGCTTATATTATTTCGCAGTTGTACAAAAAAATTTTGCCAGAAACATTTCATAACTTTTTCACAAACTGAACAGAGTACAATTCTATCAACATATTTTCATAGAAATTTCGTACAAGTTTTTTTCATATGAGTTTTGACAGCATTTTAGGCGAAATGTTGAACAGAGTACCAGGCTTAAAGCATTGACCTAACAATCAACGGTAATAAGCAATATCTGATATCAGATAAAATATGTACTTATGTATCGGGGTTTTTTTTTAGCTAACAGCTGAGAATGTCAAAAAATATTGACATTTTGGTTCAGTAATGGCGATTTCTTTTCTGAGAAATATGTTGCATAAATGGTACATGCTCTATCTCTTTTGTGTAGAGCATGTACCATTTATGCAACATTTTTCTCAGAAAAGAAATCTCCATAAGATTTGCCAGGTCACCATGAATCGATTAGCGCTAGAACAACACTTCCAAATTTTGGAACTTTGAAAAAATAAATCTGTTCGCGAAGTTCATAGAACACTTCTTCAATTTTACTAATGTCATTTCTGGTTAAAATTGACTGTTTAGTGCGGTATATATGCTCTTTCGAAATGAGCAACGAGCAAGTGAATGGTGAGCGCTATCGAGCCATGCTGACTGAATATTTATTTTCAAAAGCTAATCAGCTTAGCATCAACGACATTTGGTTCCAAAAAGACGGCGCTATGTCACGTCTAATTGAACCTTAAACAAGAGCGTCAACGTTAATTAAACGCACAGAACAGAAATAAAAAAATGGAGATAAAACGTTTAGATTGACTTAAAAAAGAGGCCAACTTCGCTAATAAACGCTGCCAAAATCGGATTTTCCAATTTCCGCGCTATTTCGGAATGCTGGAAAAATTGTATTGGCGTGGGAGTTTTAGACAGCTAGGAAACGCTTTCCGCTCTTTTTTAAGGGCATACTAAGCCACACAAATAGCTTGGCAAACATGTAAAAATTTTACGTTTGTACAAATATTTTGTGTTGTTAATTGGGGTGTTTGCTGTTTATAGAAACATTTGAAGCAATGTTTGTAGAAATATTGAAAATTTGTAATATTTGGTAGACATGTTGGATATTTGTCATTATTATTGTGGTGTCTAGTGCCAAAAGTAATCATTTCAGCGAAAACTTTACAGAGTAAAGACGTAGAAGAAGAAGAAGCAATAATATCATTTTCAGGCGTTGTTTAGAGCTCGTTGTCTAAATCACTCTTTACTCCAAATTCTTTTTCTTTCTCTTATATTTCTTCTCCATTTAAAACAAATAGCGAGCAAAATTCCCGCAGAACTATCGGCGTGTGCGTTCATTGAAAAGAAAACAAAAACGAAATTTATTGGCAAACAGAAACAAAAACAAAGTGCATGTTTGTCAAGCAATTTGTGTGGTTTATTTTGCTCTTTAAGTATGTCTGTTAATTCACTAAAGCTCTCTTTTATTAAATTTCATTATATGAATTGTAGTATTATATTAAAAACATTTCGTTTGTTTAATGTAAAAAGGTTAGTAAGTAATCGATTAAGCCTGAAACATGGCGACTCAGCTAACCTCTATTTAATGGACCAGCTTAAAATTTTGTTTGTGATAAAACATTATGAAAGGAAAAATGAATATTTATTTTTTCTCAATAATCTTTTGAAATGAAGATATTATTTATAAGAGAAGCAAAAGTTTATTTTAAAAAAATAATTGGAGTCTATTTGAACATTTTATTGTGGGGACTTAGAATTAAGTGTTATAATATCAAAAGCTGGGAAAGTGTAATTAAAAAAAAAAAAAAAATAATACGATTATGTACGATATTTATATTAAGTATGTATATTTAAAAGGTAGAGTAAAATATTATTGAGGTTTAAGTAGTTTTACGAAAAGCTACACTTTGTAGGCATACAAAAGAAAACTTTCTTACTGATTGTATGATCGGCGAGATCTAAGAAAACTCCAACTATATCGCCTGGACCACATTGTTTACCAAAAGATTCACTTACGCCACCGAATACTTTTTCTTCCTACATAGTTTTAATAAAATTGTTTATTGTTCTTGTTGTTGTCATTTTATATACATGATACATAATTAATAACAAGTTATTTAAAAATATATATGTATATTAAAAATAAATAAGTAATTCATTAAAAAAATAATTATGTATATAAAAAAAGATATGCTAAAAATTAAAAAGCTCTCTACGAATAATAATTTTAAAAACGCTTAAAAATTGTTGCGCGCAAAAAAGAACACAGTTCAAATCAATTAGTCAAACGCAGATTGTATTGTAACTTGAAAATTATTTAAGTTTTTATTAAAAATTAAGAAACGTTCGCAGCTTTAACAATATATTTTTTGTTTTATTATTTGGATTCTTACTGATTGTTTGTTCCTTGACATCGATACAACAACCGATAACATCGCCAGCTTCATAGCGAACACCGAAATGTTCAACAGTTCCAGCATGCAATTTCGTTACCTAGATTTATTTGATGATCATAAATTGTGTTTTCGATCCACATTAAGATTTTTAAGCAAACAATTATATTCTTTGCCCAAATGAAGGGATAATTTTAAGTTGCACATAATAAAAAATTGGGCGTTTTAAATTGTAACAAATATAAAATTCCGAAATGGTGCAACTTCGTTTCAGTGAGATATTGCATAAAGGATTAATTTTTCGATACATAAAATTGGTCCTCGAAATGTCCTTGCGTTGAAAGGAGGTTGTTAGCTCAAAAGAATTTTTTAGATGCAGGAAATATTTCCTTTAATATATAGTAAATATTTTTTGAAGATCGGCTGTTTTAAAGTTTGGAAGATGATAATTTATTTAAAAGTTCTATTATATTTTTTTAAACACTTTATACAAACGTGAATATGTGAATGCAATACTTAATCTTTTTTCCTTGATATTATTTTTATCACATAGAAATTTAAATCAAGGCTTGAAACATTTTCGATAATTATCCCTTCATACCGTTTGTTATAGAAAAAAAATTAAAACTCATGTTTGGAAAAATCAAATATTAAAATGAAATCAAAAATAGTTACCAAAAAAATACTTAAACGTTTAATAACGTAGAAGTATTAACTTACATTATGTCCATCAAAAGCCCAACTTGTATCTTCACTACCTAACATAGCGCCTGGATTACAGTCTGCTCTAGCCCAACCGACGCGCATTGGTCCCGAAGAAAGAACTTCAAACTCGAAGTACCATTTACCCGAGGTAACGGCATAATTCCGTTCCACCCGATAGGTACGGAAAGCGGCAAACTTAAGTCTTAGTGCTTCGGCCAATAGAGCTTCATTTCCTTCGCCTGTTGGTGGATCCAAAACGTAACCGTAAACAAGTAGAGTACGAACGGTTTCAGAAGCTGTGTCACGATTAGCTTTCTTAATGGCTTCATCGACCTTGGAGTATGGTACCAAATGTGGACTTCGTAGGTTTTCGGAATCTTCATTGAGACCATATGTCCAGCCTTGTTGTATGCGCTCTCTGGCCCAAAGATTATGTGTGTTTTCGGCCAATTGGTCGACAAGCTCTTCTAGTTTTGGTGTTAAAGTAACAGCACTTAAGTCCAAAGGTGCTGGCTTGTAACCATTACCTTGCATGAATATCTCGTTGGGAAGACGAATTGGACGTATACGCGCTGGAGGCTTATCCATGGTTATGTAATAACCCAACGCAATTATGGTTCTGTAAATTTTAAGGCAATAAAAGCAATTTAAGGGTATTTACAAGTCATTCAATCACCTACTTTAATGTTTGAACCGCCAATTGATTATCATAACGCTTTTCAGCAGGAGGTAACTTTTCGAATTGCGTTAAACAGGGATGTATACGATGATAATCATCACGATGTTCACCCCAAGACCAACCGGCCTCGATTTTATTAAGAGCCCACATTTCGTGTATATTTTCAGCTAGTTTCTCTTTAACTTGATCAACCGAAGAAGGCAATGTAACGCCTGATGTATCAACAGGATTTGGCACAAATGCATTATCATCTTCTATCATCCAAGGACCGGCTAAAACATTTTTGCTCAAGTTACCGAAATAAAAACATGGATCCAAACTCAATATTTGATTGGGCATTAAGCACTGCACCAAAGGTGAAAAACCAGGAGGAGGATTGAATTTTAACCGACCATGATCACCACCAAACAAAAAGCGGCAACTATTTAATTTAAAAGGAAGGTTTGTATATTATCAAGTTGCCTTAAATTTTTTAATTTACCTTAATTTGGAAGAGCAACTCATAACGGGGAAGAACATTCCATCTAAGTTAAAGTCGCGGAAACAACCTTTAACTTTAAGACCATTTAATGTAAATGTCATAACTGGAACAGACAAATCAATTGTAACGCCAATGACATCACCCTTGCGTATGAAGGGTTCTTCGGGTAAACTATCTACAACAAGGGTTTTGAGGCCTCCGGTCCATAGATTGGCGCCGTCGAAACCAAATGAATACAAATCATCACCGACACCATTGCCACCCCATTTTTTGCCACCACCTGGATATGGAACGTAGCTAAAAATGAGAATACAGGTAAATAATATGGATAAAATTAAAATTCTTTTAAAAAATTACCCAGACGTGTTAGCCCAACCTATGCGCAAGTGAGGCATCATATGTGTGGTCTGTTCAATATGGTCCATTGTTACTTCGAAATACCATTTCTGATACATTGCCGATCCTTCTACGCGACCCACAAAAATATTGGGCCGTATGCTGGCAACATGATCGACCAATTGTGTCTGCAGTAGCAGATTTTTACCAGGCAAAAGAAAATCACAAATATTATTTTGTGAAGAACGCACTGCAACACCGTTACCCACACACAGTGAGCACAAAACATCCAAGACCTTGGGATCTCTGCCGTGTTTTTCCAACAGCGAAATAATTACTTTAATATGTTCATCACGCATCATATTAAGGGCTTCAGGAGAATCAATCAAGACACAGTGAAGTACATCCAACATGCCGGAGCCTTCACTGGAGGCCTGGGAACCCAAGCGCGAAAACAACCAATTCAAACGATTACTATTAGCGAATTGGGCACAATTTGTGTGGTTGCCCTGGATAATTGCAGCCAATAGTTGGTAAAGGTATGTAGAAATCAAATCCCAACTCTGACCGGTTTCATCACCAGCTAAAAAGCTGGCTAAGAATCCCTGTGATGTTATTATATTAATTTTATCAATGGCTTCCAAGATTAAGTTTAAAACACCTTCTTCCTGGAACAGATCCTGTCGATTACGCAATGCACGGAAGCGATTTTGCTTTTCCTCATGTTCTGTTCAAAGAAACAGTTTTGAAAATAGAATTAGAGTTAAGATAAACTCTCAAATAGAATACAAACCCATATCATCTGGTGGCTGAGAGAAATAGTTGATTAAATCTTCCAGACACATAACCATTTCGTTTAGATTGACTTTTTGGAAAAATATCGAATGACGACGATTCGATTGAAGGGTCTCCAATGCACTAAAATTTAAACAATTGTATTAAGATACTTACTAATTACAGTTTGGCATAGTGTCATTATTACACTATGCCACAAAAAAACGAACCTCAAAAATTAGATTTATTTAAACTAAATTGGGGCTGCTGAGCACGAATATTCATTTAATTTTTCTTAAGAAAAGTTTTCGAGATATTCGCGCAAATCGCGTTTTTCTGCAGTTGTTATAGCTATTTCGAATAACCTCGCGAACTATTCATCTGAATTGTACAAGACTGCATAGATATGCTTTTTTCTTTTAGCGCATATATATACCGTGACGATCGGATAATATTTTTTTTCAGCTTGTATCTTAAATAATATTTTGATCTACATTTACTAAGCGTAAAATTGTAACAATCGGACAAAAAATTCAAAAATAACGTTACACTCATAGAAAAATGAATCTTCATATTGACGATGCCCTAACATCAGAATTGCGACATCGATGTTATTACAAATGACATCAATGAGGCAAAAAGTGATATCAATCCAATAACGAACGTTATCATAAAATTTTGTCATATATTATGCGTCATCTATGCTACGACTACAGTGACATCAATTCGATGTCAAATGTTGTATATTACTTAAATTATTTTCGTATATTCTATTTTGTTAAATTGTTTAGTTACATACATAAAGTTTTTAAAGTAGAATGATTACGAAAAACATATCGGCATGCTGATTGTATCTTATAATTGAGAGTTCTTCTGTAAACAGCGCGGAACACAACAAAAGTGAAACAAACATGTGTAACGCGTAAGTAAATAATAATATTCTCTCACTTTAAATCAATCCAAATGACTCAAAATGCCCAAATGTCTAATGAGTCCTTTCTGCGATATTACTGAGTCATCGCACTGATGACATGTTTTATTAAACTGACGCCTATTCGTCATTTCTCCCATTGATGACATAATTTAAATTTTTGACCCTTGGCGAAATGATGACATCACAATAATGAAAAGTGTCATTGGGTTAAAAACGAAGACACTTTTCATGTTACTGATGTCAAAATACATCAGCGCCTTTTCTATCAGTGCATAATTCTACCATGGTTGAATCTATAAATAAATAGTTTAAAAATATTTTTGTAAAATAACAGAAAAAGTAAACTTTAAGTTCTTTTCCTTTCCATCCAAATTTTTTAAATACTTTTTGCTTTATTAACCACCAAGGCGCGACAACGACAGCATTCGGCAGCAGTGAAAATGAAGATGGAGTACACACACCCATATGTATTTTTATATTGGAATAATTCTTAACTAGAGATGTAGTTATTCTCTCTCATCTGACTTCTTCCTGTTTCATCTCTCACTTTTGCTGTTCTGTTCCTTGGCTACAGAAGAACTCTTTGTATATGGTTTTCGTCATCATTCTACTTCGAAAATTTAATGTATTTAACTCAACAATTTTACAAATAGAATTCGGGAATTTTTCTTTTTGTTTTGCTTGTGTTATGTTTTAACCATTGAACAAAAAAATTTTGCCACTTTTTTCATAATTTGTTTACATTTAAAATGGAAACCATATAAAAGTTAAAAAACTTTCATAAAAATCCGATTTGACAACTTTGAAAAAAACCAAAAATTTATTAGAACTGTTCTGAAAATGACTTTAACTCAAATTAAGTGATTTCAAATCAGATGTGGCTTTTAAATCTCACGCGAAGAAAGCACACCAAAAAAGACAAAAATGCTACGACTTTCAGAACACCACAAACTCACACGTATAATTTTAAAACCACGTGATTTGAAATCGAGTGATTTCAAAAACTAGTAAAACGTTCTTTAATTACACATACAAGCAAATCGGGGGTTTTCAAACAAAAATATTAATAGAAACAGTAAAAAAATTGAAACAAGATGTTTGTTTGAAAGTGGTTTAGTAATAATTGTTTCTGATTACATTTCGAACAAAAATAATCCTAACACAGTCAAGAAACAAAATTTTTTTTATTGAAAACTCAAATTTGGATGCGTTTACTTATTATCAGGAAAATCATAAATATGCAAATGCATGTTTTTCCTTGTGCAACCAGTAAAGGCAAAAACAATATATTTATCCGTTTTAGAGCTTTTTATGAATTTTGGCTTCGATTTGTTAGTGCATATTTTTGCATATATTACTCTTCACAGCATTTTTTTTTTTGCATAATTTAGTTAAAAAAACATTTTTTCAGCATTTTAAAGCTTTTAGCGCATATTTTTGCCTTTTTTAGGCATATTTTGATACATGTAAAATTTTTTAAATGCTGTTGAGACCTTTCGCAGCAAATAAAAACAAACAAAAATTTTTTTTTTAAATTCTGATTTTTCTGTTTTAAATTTCTGTTGGGTATTCAATGTGTTGCTTTAATTTCGCCATTTACTTTTAATTTTTACTCTATAATTGTAAGCAGGTTGTCATTACAGATAAATGTTATTTTAAACTGTCAAATTATATTTTTATATGAGCAACAGTAAAAAAAGCAATTATATACGTAATTGACGATGTAATACATAGAAATCTGGACCAATATTTTAGTATACCGACCATCTACGATTAACTCTTTAAAGTCATCTTACGATGTCAATCCGTCCGTCTGGCTGGTTGTCTGTTCACGTTAACTTTGTGAGCAAAGTACAAGTTGCAATTTTGCAGATAGTTTTATCAAATTTGGTAATTACATTTAATTTGTACTAAGAACGAAGTCTATGCAAATGGTGAGTATCGGTCTATAATTTCACATATTAACCATAAAAACTTCTTACCAAATCAGACTTTTTGTGTCCGTAAACCATCTAATTAATTATGTAGTTATTTAGATTAAATTCACAGCAGAAATATTTTACTGCAAACTAAATTCTTTTCGAATCGGCTCACATTTGCCCAAAGCTCCTTTATACATATAAATATCTGTAAGTAAACTTCCTTTTAAATGTTTACATTAATAAACAATTAAGCGACCGTCCGTGAAATCCCTTCAAGACAAAAATCTCATATTAACATTAACTCTTACATGAATTTTAATTTCATAATATAACTTTGTTTTTGTTAGCCCATGACTGCCCATCGTTTCCAAATAGGGTAATATCTCGAAAATTCGTCTGTAAATACTATGGTGTTTGGGCTTTAACGATTATAATTTTAGGATTGCTTTTTTAAAATGCAAATGTTTTTAAATTGTTATTGTAATTGTAAATTTTTTTTTTATGTGCAATTTTTGATTTTTGAGCATATTTTTAACAATTTTCAGGGCATATTTATTTATATTTTATATTTTCCTGCGTATTATATTGCAACTTTTTTAATTTTTTTGTCCGATGATAACAATTTTGTGGATACATTTGGAACAAAATTGCCTTTAAGATATGGGCTAAAAAATTTTATTTATATTTAAAATAAAATTTAGTTAATGTAGGGACCTAAAATATGAATTTTGAAAAAACGTAGAAAAAATAATTTTTTTTTCAAATCTAAAGGCGGGCTACTCAGTGAATTTTTATCAGATAACTACAGTATACCTATAGAGATGGGCTGAACGAGTAAAAATTTATCTTTGAAACGGTTTCAAATTTGGGTAATTCAAAAAATCAGTACTCATGATTTTCTAAAATAGCTTCTTTATTAACTGCAAAAACATTACCTCGAAAAAGCTTCTTAAAAAAAAAAAAAAGAAATTCATATTCAGCTGCCCCAATTAAGCTTAAAAAACCTTTCATTTTGAATGTTATGGCAAAGAGTTGAAAATTTGTGAACCAAACAATTTTTTTTCGGTTTTATATAACAAATGTAGAACTGTAGTTATCACAACAGTTCTACAACAAGTTTATATAAGTACAATACGTTTGGTAAAATACTCTGTTACATTTAAGACAGAATTGAACCGAGTCATGTAGAACAAGTTCGAATAGATATCTACATTTTTTTTTATCTAAATATTCAACCAAATTATGAATTAAAATTCCCCGGAAGTTTTTTCTTTTTCCGTTTTGTCCATTTAATTAAAATAGGAAAAAATAGGAGAAGTGAAAAAACTACCGGGGAATTATTATTCATAATTGGGTTGATTATTTGCTTTGAATCACTGTTTATAAGAGTTGGATCTCTTGCCTTTCAAACTTTTTCTAATTTGCTTTGACATAATTTTTAATATTCATCAACATACTTGATAAATTGTGTGAAAAGACTGCTACATTTACGAATAACACGAGCAGTTTTCGATTCTTCCTCCTGAGAACGTGAGAAATCTAGACAATCATCCATTTTGCCTTCTTCGTGCAGAATGGCTTGTTTCTCTTCAACTTTGCCGACACCTTTCTTTTTCGTCTCATAACTTTTGTAACTGAGCCAAAGGCCACTTTCGCAATGCTGTACTATGACTGTAGTGTCACCGTATTTGATGATGGGTGAGCCAATAACTTCCAAATCTTTATCTTCGAGTACTTTTTTATCGTCGTCCTTTTCCACCCGAAGGCAGAAAGTCGTTGTAGCAATTGATGCTTCTTCTTTTTTAACCTATATTAATCAGAAAAAATTAATTATCAAGTCCAGAGCAATATAATGCATAAGATAATTTAGTTACCAAAATCAATTCGTTGTTATCGTTGACGCCCAAATAGCGTCCAGTTGTAATATGTCGAATACGCATGGGATGGAACCAATTGATAAAACCTCCAGTCCACTTTGTACGCGCCAATTCAAGGCGCCACAAGGAACGAGCTTGCGACATAACCGAACCACCTTCGTACACAACAATGCTTAAAATGTAAGTAAAAATAAAAATAAAAATAAAAATTAAAATTGTTTTATGATCTAATTCAATAGAAAAAATTTAATAAAAAAAAGTTGAAAAAAAGTCCTCTGTTCGTTTTCTGGAATTAATTTTAATTTGTAGAAGGTTTTAGATCAATTTAATCAAATACGCCCAATAAGGAAAATTCCTTTAAATGCTTTCATTATTTAGGCCTAATCATGTAAAACGCAACGCTACGCCAAAGAATTATATTGAAAGCACAAACAATGTCATAAATATTTTATAATTTTGTTGTTGCTTTCTACAGAAATTTACATTGCGTTTTAAAATTTCAAACGCTGCATAGCTTGTGGCGTTGAAAATTTTAAAACGGTACAAGATTTTCTGAAGAAAGCAACAACAAAATTACAAACGTTTATGACATTATTTGTGATTTCAGTGAAGTTCTTTGGCGTTGCGTTGCGATTTCCATGATAAGAGCCTTAAATTTATATTAAGCAAAATATGTGTGAAATAAAGGGTGTTTTAGACGTATAAAACTTTCGATAGGGATACTTGTAAAACAAGCTGTCGTACTAATGAAATGTGGCTGACTTGTTTCAGTATGCTTTTGCAAATCACCATGCGAATCACCTGTGCTTAGAAAGTCCGATTCGGATTCGCTGCTGGGAAGGAGTAGGGTCTGCGTCAGGACCATGATAGGCATATCACGGGCCACTGCATGATAGACAGGATGGCGTTGAGAATGAGATCTGACTTGTCGGATATATGTAGGTTGTGTGAGGACCCGGAGGAGTTGGAGACAGTTGAGCACCTTCTCTTCCACTGTCCCAGGCTGCAGAACAGCAGGCTGAGATGGCTAGGCAATAGATTCCTATGCGAATCAGGGGATGTCTCGCGCTGCGGGCTCGAGAATCTAACGGATTCGTAATGGCAATGACCTGGTTACGCAGCAGGAGACTAGGGACTGTGTATATTTAGGGCAGTATTATTTTTAGTAGGGTTGTTTGCTTGTGTTGCCCGATTTTTTACTTCCACTTCTTTCTCTATTCTTGTGCTTTTTTCTCTCTTATGTTCCCTATTCTTCTGTTACTAGATTTCTTTCACTAAATAAGGCGTCACAATGAACCATATTGGGGTCTGGGTGACTTTGCACCAGCCTTTCTACCTAACCTAACCTACTGTGGTGCAGGATATAGTCGGGCTTGACTGACTATACTTGTTTATTTCGTTTTTGCTTTAACAGCCGTTAATAATTTACACAACTTGCACGAAGAAAAAGTCCGTGCTGTTTCGTGCACGATGAAAAATGACTCTCATTTACACAAATTTAAAGTACGGGAACGCGTTTCGTGCAAATTGGGATCCCGAGGGATCTAGTGTAAACAAACATACCTTTTAATAGTTAATTATAACTGAACTTGGTAAAATTGGCCGTAAATTTCTTAAGTGATAAAATTATTATGCAAAACTTGTGGCAGCACATTCCACGATTGTACATTACATTTCTTATAACGAAATGCTCATTTTTTAATTTTAAATGTTTATTTTATTATTTACTTACTTCTGTCCAGCTTCACGGCCCCACGTACTCGGTATTGTTAAGCATTCATCACCACCATGGAAAAAGCGTAAAACATCGCCACCAAACACATAACCTACATATTTCATACGTGAAATACCGGTACCATATGGTTGAACTGACCAGTGAGTCACATGAAAACTGGCGTTAACAATTGACTGTTCGTTTTCTTTGGTTGTATGCTGCACCCCAGAAAACCAAATTTCAATTAATGTTAAAATAACATTCTCTTTCGTTTATTTATTAAATGTCATAACTTATTACTCACCAAATAACGTTCTGTTGCAACCGAGACTAAAATTAAATCATCACCTACACGAACTTTCTCACCCTCCGAACGTTGTTTACTGGCTGGGTGAACAGTCCACCAACAAGCCTCGCCCTGGCTGTGTTCTTGCAGGCCCACATCAAAGGACAATTTATCGTTGGAAGACGAGGTAGAAAGACATGCCAAATACTATTTTATCGTTGGTGTGGCAGCAACAATTGAAATGAAATAGTATATTAAACAAAGAAAATAGGAAGAGGGGGAAATAAACGACCAAAGAGATAAGGATATCAATTCAATTGTCAAGGATTACTTTCTAAATAAATACATATGTACATACATAAGTTTTATTGAATATGCAAACCAAATACAAATACATATATTTTTATTATGCTGCATGATCTTACCATGTCACTGTTGTTATGGCGCAATAATATGGCATTACCATAGAGTAAAGTTCTATGACCGGATCCAGTACCTTTGCCCTGTGCCAATAAATTTAAATTGCAAAGAAGAGACAAAAAGAAAAAAAGATTGTACAAGATTCAATATTAATACATTTGTTTTTAGATTAGCCATATCAGAGCATTAAAGAATTACGTTCTCTAATGGATTTTTACGATTTAACATCGCTCACCAAAAATTGTATATAAAAACTATCAGATTTTATTTCAAAAGGTTATAAATGAAATTTCAGAATCTTAAATTTCTAACAAAACATCGGAATGTAGTAATTGACAATTAAAAAATTACTTTTATAATTTTTAGAACTAAGATTTCTCTTTTAAAAGTTTCAATTCGAGTTCAATTTGAAATTCAGAAAAATTTAATTTCAAAAAATTTAAAAAAAATCTTGGATTGTAATGCTAAGAACATAATAAGATCGTACGTCGTAAGAACGTATGATGTTACGCTGTAAATTTCTTAAAACACGCTCTATTTACACACGTTTTAAAATATTCAATTCGAAAACACAAAAATAATTTCGTTTTATATTTTTAATATTTCATTTTTTATGGCAATATGGACGTAACCGGTGTATAAAGTATGTAGAATTAGGATGGGTTTTGAGATCGAAGTTAAACTAGGTTTAGGTAATCTGAAAATAGATTTGTGCCGCCATTACCAAGTTTGTATACAAAATTTTGACGGAACAGCTTAGTATTGCTTAAAATGTTGGTCTTTAATGAAATAACAAAAAAAAAAAAAAAAAAAAAAAAAAAAAAAAAAAAAAAAAAAAAACATGTTTCGCCGGAAAAATCCGAGCTTCACTAAGTTAAAGCTTAATCCACATCTTAAAAACCTGGACTTAGTGTTTAAACAGAACTGCGTTGAGACCTCATTTTCCACACAATTTGACATACAAATTTGTCGCAGAAAGCAGTCATGAAATACAATTTATTTTATTTTGAGAACGTTATTCTCCCAACAATGCTACCATATTTTCATTAAGTTTTATAAATTTTGTAAAAAGAAAATAAAAAATTAAAACATCTATAAGAAAGAGAATTTGAAGTTACTGCCGACGTTTTAATTATGGGCTTGTGAATTTTTGAACACTAAAGTCCATAATTTAATCGTCGGCCGTAAATTTAAATTCTCTCTCATTTCTTTCTTTTTCTTTGCTTACAAAATATATGAAATATAATAAAAGTATGGTAGCATTCCTGAGAGAATAAGTGTGAGAGCATAAGACATACATACGTAGATCTAAAGGACCAACAATAATATGCATTAGCTTGCCTCAGCTACTTTCAAAAATTAACAAAAATCCTTTCAAAGGAATTTTAAAAGAACAAAAATTAAATCAAAATACATTTTATTCCGTACGGAACGTGCGATCAGTTTCGCAGTTTGCTTAAGCAAATAACAGTTTTATAAAACTAAGCAAAAAGTTTGCTTAAGTTCAATATGGCTTGACACATATGATTAACTTGTATTTGCACAGTTGATTACATATTATAGTTGGGCCTCAAGTGTTCAAACATTTTCCAAACAATTTGAAAAAAAAATTTGCCGTAGAAAGCCATCGTGAAATAGAATCTATTTTATTTTAACAATGTTGTTTCTTATGCTCTCACATATGTTCACTCATTCTTTCAACAATGCTACCACACTTTTATTAAATTTCATACATTTTGTGTACAGAAAATGAAAAAAAAGAAAACAAAAAATTTAAATAATAAAATCAGATATATGGGTGATTCACAAGGTGTGCTAACAAGTCATATCGTCATAATGTCCTATATAATATTTTACAATTGCTTAAAAAAAATATTGCTGTGTTTCAAACAAAATAATATTTTTAATACTGTGCTCATTGAATAGTCACAACTGTACAGTAGAAATCTTAATTATAAGCGGTTGCCCACAGCAATCTTATATTTTTCATGTGATTATTGGAAGACATAGGACTTTACAACTTTATGACAACCTTGTGAATCACCCAATAGTTGGAATTAACTGCTCACGATTTAATTATGGACTTGTGAATTTTTGTCTGAAGCTGAAAACTCAGTTCTGTTTTAACATAAAAGTACAAAAAAAAAGCGAATTAATTCTTTTATACTCTGATAATGCTATTTTTTTGGTTTTTTCCTTGCTCGTTTTTGTATTTGTGTGTAACATTTTTAAAGGCAAAAAAAATAAATAAAATTAAACATTTCTACAAGACAACTGACTGGATATGTGTGTGTATACGAGTATTTGCATGTGTGCGTGAAAATGTCAGTATGTAAGTCAATGGTGTTGGGTGCTATACACTTTTTTTTACTAAATAGTTTATTTACATTGATGTTAAATTGTTGTTTTTTATGTAATTGCGGTTAGGAGACGGGTTCACATTATTTTTTGAATCAACTTTAAGTTCAAGTCAATTTTAAATGTTAAACATTTGGGTTAATAAAACACACAGAAGAAGTTTTATGGTTTAATGTGTGAAAATAAAAAGGAATTGCAACAAATATCCTTTGCAACTGTATAAAAAAAAGGTTTCTTTTATTTTAAATCACAAATTTGGAGAGTCATTAAACAATGTAATTTTTTTTAGTTGGAATTTTTCTTAAGCTTAGTTATGAAAAAAATGACGCTTTAACGAATACAATCGAAAGTCTATATGTATTGTCCTGAGGACTTAACTATAAACTATAAGTTTCTGTTTTTTACCATCAGCCAAAACTTTTTCAGAAACCCAAATGAGTTCAGTATGTATTTTTTTTAATTTAATTGCTGTTGTTATCGGCCCACTGTGTCCCAGTTATCACCAGCTAAACTCAAATGCCTTGAAAGCGAAGCTTTAAAGGCTGTGTTTAAAAAATATTAACGTCTTACTGACTTTAATTATTATTATTCGTTTATCCAAAAAGTTGTTATAGTGGAATTGTTGCCTTTTGTTATCGACCTCCATAAATTAAAAAATAACATAAAATTAAAAAGAACATAGACAGGACAAACAATTAAATCAATTTTAAATATACTGAAACGAAATTTCAATTGGCGGAGACTGTTTATATTAACAGCGGCATAGATTTCATAAATGAATACCTCTGAAATATGCCATATAATATTCCTCGCGGCTTCGTATATTGTTGCCTGGAAAATGGCGTGTATTATGTAATCTGAGCGCCACCGAGTGGTCCGGATCATCATAGACTAAACCTGATACTATACATTCATTTTCGGGCCATCCGTGAAGATACGAATCCATTATTTTCTCTTATTTAGTCCCTTTGCCCCTCTAAAACAGAATTATTATTATGAATTTGTTGCATTATAAAACTAAAATGACTTTGAGTTTTTGTGTGGAAAAGGTGTAGAATGGAATTAAGTCTCACTACATCCTTTGCCTACAACATTTAAAGTTATTTCTGTTTCCCTATGCAATAAGGTCAAAATAAAAATTATGTCTAAAAGCTGACTGCAAACTCGTTGTTGCATAATTTCACCCCACTCTCTACATCTCAAGAATGATTATTTGCTGATACATATTTGATAGGGAAATCGAAAACAGTTAGATTGAGAAATATTTCTAAGTTAAGTGTCCCATCCATTATACAATATTATTGTACATGCTATTCGCCATATTATTTTCATTTTTCCCTTTATATTGCCATATTTTAATTGAAATATGGCGTAATTGAAAACACATTTTACAGTACTTCTATTGCACTTCTTTTCGTTGTGTAATAAAAATCCAAAGTATTTGGATTGAGGCCAATCTATTATGCCACCTTCGAATATCAAATAAACATTGGCGATATAATTGTACAATAGGAAAAATTTTACAATTGTATTGCAAGTGTATGGACCGCTATAAATATTATGTATTAAAAAGTTGACCTGGCAACAGTGTTGCCAGAAAATTATTTTATAAATACATATGCAGTCAATAAAATATTCGATTTCCAACACAGCCTAAAGAGGTTTCTTCCTACATACGAGTAGATCCCTTCAAATTTTATACAAAAATTTAATTACAAATTTACATTTTCCAAGGACATAAAATTAAACACGTTTGTTTGCGGAAAATAAGAAAAAACGTATATTTTAAAGTATTTTGCTAAAATGCTAATTGAAAACAGTGATTTAAAAAAGCAACGCAATTTTTTACAGTGTAAAATGAAACTTGTAGCAATGTTTAGTTAAATAAATTAATAACTTAAAAGAATATTAATAAAAAATGCAAGTATATAAGTATATAAGTATAAATATAAGTAGAGGTTTATTAAATATTATTTTTAAAATACAATATAAAAAATATACAGAAAGTTATAGAGAAAACGACACAATTACAATTACAATCAGTTTATTTTTGAGTATTTGTTTAATTTTTTTTTATTAAAAAAATTTTTTTTATTACAGTCAAGTGACAATATTAAAGCAATTGAAATTAAAAATGTTTTGCAAAAGTTGTTATAGATTTTTTTTAATTAAGTAGAAATTAATAAAATGAAAGAAAGATAGAGACTAGACAGAGTACGTAAAAAAGAATTGTTAACAGAGTAGTTAGCCAAAAACACAATTGAAGCGGTAATTGCAGTGCGATCGATTCTTCAGAACTTTTCTGTATACTTACAAATTGGGAATCCTGTGTATGATGGAACAACACAATCGATGCACGTATGTGTGTTTTATTTTGGTTGTTGGTGAATTTTGTAATATGGCAATTGATATTTCAGTTTTTTAAGTTGTTTTTTTATAAATATATATTTATATATTCATTTTTTTTTATCGATTTGGTTTGGAGGATAGTTTTTCAGTATTATTTTATATTTTTTTTGATCGTTATTTGGCAATATTTCAAATATAGAAGAGAAATGGAAATATTGGGAAAAAGAACAAGTTTACAATTCAATACACCAGAGTTGAAAATATAAAATTTATATTATTTTGGTATTTAAAGTAGAAGAAGAAGAAAAAACAGTAAATATGGGTTACAAAGGCAGGCGGCGGCAGCATAAGGATCGCATGTAATGATGAAAGGATTATTTAAAAAAATTTTAATTCCATTTGTACAATATAAATTTTGTTTTTTTTTAAATGTTCATTTGTTAGTTTTAATTTTATATAATATACATTTTTTTTTAAATTTCCGCCAATTTAAATCCAAAATATGTAATTGTAGATATATATTTTATAGTACATATGCAGAAATGTGATATCGTTTTCCAGAGGGGATTCAAATTTTATTTTTTGTTTATTTGGATTAATTTTTTATTGTTTTAAAGCGCCATGGGATATGCAAGGATTCAACACAACATGTATGGAAGAGAAAGAGAAAAATGTTAAACTGGGTAAAAGTATAGAAAAACTTACAACTACAACAAAAAAAAAAAAAAAAGTTAAAATGGATTGAATTTAATTGTGTGGCTTATAAAAATTGATATTCGTATTGTCGTTATTTTTTCTTAATTTCTTTTTATTTTTAAACATATTTTTTGTTTTGTAATTTTTTTTATTGTATTTTCCCTGTTGAAGATGTTCCAAGTCCAAGTGGTAGGATAGTGTCGACTAGTATTGTAAAATTAAGTATTGCATACGATACAGCCTGTCTTAATATTTTAATATGATTTAAAATGCAAGGTGATTATATAAACACACACTTATATACCGCGTTTTTCGCACATCCTTCTGTGTGTGTATGTGGATGAAAAAGGATCATAACAAATTTTTGTACTGACGAAAGGAGAATGAAACTGAAGAAGGTTGTTCCTTAAGTTATTACGACATTTTTACATAAGCTGTTTAAAATCAGATTAAAACCTTAAGCCCGTTTAATAAATAATATTAAAATCGGATCAAAATGTTTTCTTTTGACCTGGCAAGCTTTTTAATGAGCATTCTAATGAGAATTTAGGTTTCTCAGAAATAATGTAATTGGGTGAAGTGTTAGGCAGTATTTTCAATACTTACTTGTACTAGAAATACGTAATTCATATGCAAATACTTATTTTGTATTTCAATTACATCCCCAAAATATATTTTATAGTAAAGGTCAAAGATTACATAGATATGAAACTCGGTTGTCAAAAAATTAAGTCGGTTGTCAATTTTCACGATGATTTTTTCCCCTAATTTTATATCATGTCTTTTTTCGTTTGACAGCGAGCGGGGTAGAGAAGTAAGCAGAATAGGAAAAAAGACATGAATCGTTTTCTCTGGGTTTCTTTTTTGACATTCCTCTTTGCACTTATTTGTGTTTTGTAATTTATGTTTTATTCTTATTTTAAAATGACAATTGCTTTTAAAAATATAGAAAAATAAAAAATTTTAATATAATAATTAAAAAAAAGATGTAATACACATCAAAATTATGTGGAATAACGAAATTTTAAAGGTTTTTATACGAATAAGGAACGAAGGAAATCAGAAAAAATCAGCCCTGACTGCAAAAAAAAGAAACATGGGGAAAATTTAACAAGGTTTTTGAAGTTGCTTTAAAAAAGAAATATAAAAAGACATGTATTTCAAACCATCGTGAAAATTGGGTGTTGGTAAAAATTTTAAATATGTTTACATGAAATAAATATTCCCCAGCAAACACAAATAAAAGGTTTAAAAAATAGTACCGATTTTAGTTTCAATTCATTAAGAAATTCAGAAGAAGTCAACTTTTTTGGGTATGCTTCTAAGTTTTAATGATATTTAATCATTTTGTAGCAATTGCTATTAAGAATGAGTTTAATTTATAATCATTATTAAGTTCACACCAAGCATCATTATTAGCTGGGAATAGTTTACCACTTTAAGGATATAAACCTAATAATAAAAAAAAGTGAAAGAGCCCGACTACATGACACCGAACACTTAATACTATGGTGTAGGGTATCATGTAGAAAAAGTTATGTTATGAGGTTAAGATCCATATACATATTTATAAGAGTTCTTTGTGCCGAACATTTTCTTTATATCTACATCTTTACACTGTTTTTTTGGAAGGCGTTTGTGTAAAATCTTTGGTAAAATCTTGACCTAGATGGCATAATATGGAAGTTATCGTCACCAAATTTCATGTTAATACTAATCTCAAGAAGGTTGTTATGGCATAAAAAGCAATTTTCGGCAATGGTATTTTTTGGTTAGATGATTAGGTTGGAATAAAATAATTTTGGTCAAATTCAATCTAAATACCAGTATAATAAGATGGCTAATAGGCACAAAGACTTTGTTCTGGGAATTTGTATGGGAGCTATGTGAAGTTATAGGCCAATTCGTGCTATTCATCCTTATGACAATTTAAGCATTTGTACCAAATTTCATCAAATTGTTTCTTAAATTTTGAATTGTAGTACTTTGCGTACAAAGTTTATGCAGCCAGCCGGATAGACGGATATCGTTTGACCGATTCAGGTGGTAATTCTAAGTCGATCGGTATGGTTAAAGGAAGATAGATAGCCCATATTTTAAATTTGCTACAGCCATCAACACAAACCCATAATACCCTCTCCACGTATGTAGAGGAGCGGGTATAATTAGGCCTTACTGGTTACCATAATACCAGATGAGACTTTGGCCAACCGCTATTTATGAAGGGTGTGCCAATATAATGCCATATAAACTTGAAGTATTTCCTTCTGCTTTACACAGAGAGCGTCGCCTAACATAAGGTGATCTTCAATACGCATACGAACAACCCACGGCCACACTAAAGATCGAAAATGTGACTTATTTTTTTTTTGTATTTTTAAATATGTATCGTTTTAAATGCAATTTCAAATTAAAACTAATTTTAAAAAATTACAAAGAAACAGATTTTTAAAAAATTATTTTAATTGTTTACTGTTTATTGTTTACAAAATATTTGTCACAAAATTGAGGTGAATTTTTAGAAGTGTGTTGAATGAGTGAAGAGGCTCCTCTACATAGTCATAGTATACAACTAGTATGCCGACTCTTTGACAGGTACATAACTCAACTGTCAGTGGTACATTTTTATGTTTGTATTAGTAAGATTTTTTTCAAATGTATTGGTGTATAAAACTATTTCCACCACTAAACATAGTTGCATAAAATCGTATAGAATGTGGCAACAATTTTTTTTCCAAAATAAAATTTTCTTAGTTCAATAAATTTTCAATTTATTGAATGCTGGCTGCATTTATAAACTTTTAAAAGCCATGTTTGCTAAATTTTTATTCTGCAATATCGGATAATATATAAATAATTAATGATTTCAAATATTATTTTTATACCACAAAATGCTACTCTGCTGGCTTTAATAATATTAACAACAGAAAAAATTTAGTGTCAAAAAAATTTATTTAAAAATTTTTAGTTTGTGAAAAATAAAAACATTTTGTAAAAGCAAATTAGCAAAATGTATTGAAAAAAATTATTAATTATGTGTTTAAGTCATAAAATTAAACATGAAGTGTTATATTGTGAAAAATTTTAAATTAAAAAATTTCCAATTTTGTTTTGTTTTTGTTGTTCTTAAGTGTGTTGAATTCACACAGAACCTATATGTGTGATGAGAGTTAAAAAAAAAAGAGAACGTTCTCACCAGTCGGCATACTAGTTATATACTATGTACATAGTATACAACATAGTATATAACTAGTATGCCGACTCTTTGACAGGTACATAACTCAACTGTCAGTGGTACAAATTTTATGCTTGTATTAGTAAGATTTTTTTCAAATGTATTGGTGTATAAAACTATTTCCACCACTAAACATTGTTGCATAAAATCGTATAGAATGTGGCAACAATTTTTTTCCAAAATAAAATTTTCTTAGTTCAATAAATTTTCAATTTATTGAATGCTGGCTGCATTTATAAACTTTTAAAAGCCATGTTTGCTAAATTTTTATTCTGCAATATCGGATAATATATAAATAATTAATGATTTCAAATATTATTTTTATACCACAAAATGCTACTCTGCTGGCTTTAATAATATTAACAACAGAAAAAATTTAGTGTCAAAAAAATTTATTTAAAAATTTTTAGTTTGTGATAAATAAAAACATTTTGCAAAAGCAAATTAGAAAAATGTATTGAAAAAAATTATTATTTATGTGTTTCAGTCATAAAATTAAACATGAAGTGTTATATTGTGAAAAATTTTAAATTGAAAAATTTCAAATTTTGTTTTATTTTTGTTGTTCTTATGTGTGTTGAATTCACACAGAACCTATATGTGTGATGAAAGTTATAAAAAAAAGAGAACGTTCTCACCAGTCGGCATACTAGTTATATACTATGCTCCTCTATGTGTGAAGAGGTAAATATATTTTTCCAATTAAATGGGAGTTTCATATCTATGTAACCTATGGTTAAGGTCTCACAATACATTTACTATTACTAAAAGCTGTTCAACGCTATCACACAAGTCATACGTATTTTGACGATAATTCATGTCTGATTTAATTATTGGTTGACAATTTTCAAAAACAATAACAACTTATCATGCCAGGGTTGTATTTTCCTCGAAATACGTAAGAAACCGTAAAAATAAAAATATATTTATTCAGACATATATTGTACATTGATTTAAAAAAAAATAAAAAATTTGTAACTCGTATTTTAAATACAAAACCTGAATGTATTTTGTATATGTAAATGTATTTTGTATTTTGAATACACGACTTAAATGTATCTTGTCCAACTCAAATAAGAAAATTTGCATCTGATTGTGATATTGGATTTTATTGGTCATAAATATGTTCATACACAATCGTTCCGTCTTTACGAGCCATCTCTTCATGTGTAAACATGAATTGGGAGCGTGAAGACAGACGGCTGTTGTCGATGTTTCTTTCTTGTTTAAACGGTGTTGTTTAAACACGATGTTACTTACTATTCTGATTTCCTTATAACTCTATATGAAGTCACCTTTTCGTTTTTGATATTAGTCCGAGCCTAATGGAATTAAGGTGAAAGGAAGGAAAAATGCCTAAAACGGAGCTGTAATCTTCAAAAAACAGAAAGGGCAGAGAGTTGATGCATAACGATTTTGTTTGCACATTTTTCGAGATGCCTTTAAATTATCTTTCATTTAAGGTGTCACTGGCTAATTTTTTTTTGTGTGGGGACCGACCTACTCTAATGCATATTTATATGGTTTCCTATCGTTTCAAACATTTCAGAATTGACTCGTCAATGGCCACATTTTAATCGTTGCCCACTTGTTAGTGTAAACCATGAGATTAAGAAAGAAATAAAGCTATCGTATATATTTTCGAAATTTTGAGTGGGCGTGGCACCCCCAATAAAAGACAATATACATTTCTGTATATCTGGAGAACGGAAAGACCCAAAATTTCCAAAATTTAGTACAAACATTTTAGTTATCAATACACAACATCTGAAAAAATATGAGCAGGATTGGATAAGTGGGCGTGGTACTAAATAGATTTATTTATATCTATAGAACGGTAGGAGAACAATTTTTCAAATTTAGTGCACATAGCTGGATTATCGATACGCAACATCTGTAAAAAAGAAGGTGGGAGTAGATAAGTGGGCGTGGTACCTCACATACAAAGGTAAAGGAGATTTCTGTATATCTATTTGTACCAAAGTTGGTACAAATAGCTTGGTGATCAATACGCAACATCAGTCAAAAAGTTGGCGCGATTATATAAGTGGGCGTGGAACAAAATAGAATCCTGTATATTTGAAGAACGGTTAGTGTAAAATTGTCCAAATTTGGTACAATTAGAATGATTATCAATATATAGACAGCATCTGTAAGAAATGTGCGGAATTGGAGAAGTGGACGTGGATTAAACTAGATATCTGTATATCTACGGAACGGCCACAGCTACAATTTACAAATTTGGAACAAATAGCTTTGTTATAAATGAACAAAAGGCCCACTGCACTATTGTAGACAGCGGGACAACTTCAATACAAATATTTACATATGTGCAACTGGTAATGGTGCCCGTAGACGACATGTTTTTTACATCTGACTTGTCAACTTTCCAAGTCATATGTAATTGTGAATGTCTGTCAAAATTGCTGTTTAACAGAAGGTTTATAATATTTGGTCACAAACGTACATGTAATTTGCTTCTGACATTGTCTATGTTTTTTCTCTGTAGTAATGGAATAAACCGAAGTAGTTCTTAGTTTCAAAATAGCGTTCTGCCACCACAAAAATGTTTATTTGCGCCGTAAAAATTCAGCCATCTTAACATTTTTTTTCTTTAAATTCGAAGATACCTATTTAGGATATTATAATGAATCGTTTCTTATTTATATATGTACATAATTTCTATTCGATGGTGAAATGATTATACATATATCGGTATGGTAAAATATTTACTTAAGCCGGCTAATGATTCCGTCAACAATGCACCGTCGCTAGCGATTTCTTCCCGGCACGCTCTAATTGAAATTTTGTCAGATGACTTTGCGTCTGACTTTTACAGATGCAATGTTTTAAAGGTAACACACGACATGTATGTATTTTGCAGTGGGGAATTTGACAAGTCAGATGTAAAAAACATGTCGTGTACATGCAACTTAAATGGTAACATTAAGAGTATTCCAACTTGGTACAAATAACTAAAATTACATATGTGACCTGCTCCACGAAAAGGGACCTCTGCGCCGAAAAGAAGTTATTGAGAAAAACGCGTTTAAAAAAAGCGCTTCGTTTTTCCGTGTTTTGCGCAAGGTTATGCAACTCTTCCTTCAACCTGATCATCTGGCACTGTATTTCGACTCTCTGGTACTTTGTACGATGTTCACTATGCAGTGTTGCCTCTATGAAAATTATTTCTCGCTGTTAAAAACCTGTTTTTGCTAATTTTGTTTTCAAAATTACTAGAGCTGTTTTATTCCTTATCAAATTATCGGTAGCAAAAGTGGAAAAACTCCCTAAGAAGACAGCTGCAGTTGAAAAAGCTCAAGCTGATGTGAAAACCAGAAACAAAGACGGAGATAAACAATCTATAAAGAAACGTGCTACAATGGTGAATAAATCGGAGATGAAAATAACAAAAAAAAACTGGAAGAACTTCCTAAAAAAAAGTCAGACAAAAAGCAGGTGAAAAGCAGCAAAATACAGAAGAACCACCAGAAAAGCGTGTTAGGAGTAAAAAAGAGTACCATTTTGATAATTTTGTACCTTTGATATTGAACTTTTTTTAAATTTCAAATATTATATATATTATCTGTTTATATCACATTTTTAAATTTTTTCATGAATTATGTTCATCTTTACAGGTGATTTGTAAAAAAACTAAGAGACATAGAAACTTGCGGTTTACGGCATTTGAAAGAGCGTTTTTTTCCTATAAATTTTTTCGGCGCAGAGGTCCCTTTTCGTGGAGCAGGTCACATATTTAATTTTAATGAGGGTAGCGAAGCGCACTGGGTTAAGCTAGTATTAGAATAAAATCGAGATTGTATTTAAGGCAAAGGTACAGGAACTTCATAATAACTTGGTATTTATTCTCATCTTATTCAGATGAATAATTTTTTATTAACAATTTTGAGAATCTGCGATTTTCCTAAATGAATTCAACATTATGGTACTCGTATTAACACAAACAATTTGAACTCGTTTTCTCCTGTAAAATTCGAGAACAACAAGTTTGGTTAAAAAGTCATTCATTAGTGTTAATGCCAAAGGTGTTTATCCAGCCCTAGTCATAAATATTGGTGATGCGTAAAATTTTTCCCCATCTTTCTAAATGTAAAAGAACGCTGAATGTTGCAAATATCGTCCTTTCTCTCTCTCGCATAATGCCTAAAATAAGACGTCAACAAGCGTTAAATGTCTATGGAGCTGTTTCCGTTTTGACTTAACTAAATTTTGGTTCTTGTTCTGTTTCTAGCCCACGAAGAAGGTAACGAATTTCTCCAATAAATAGTCAAACTACAATTATAACTAATTTGTTTTATTTCCTATTTTTTCCATTTGATTTTCCTATTGGGTATCATTTTTCTGAGCAAACAAAATAAAGTTTATTCTATATTTTGTTTAATTATATCGGCTCAGGAAATTTACTAATTCCACATTTCCATCCAGCCTTCTCTCACGGTTATCATAACAACAAGTTTGATTGTGGTTGCACAACCACTATTGAAGCTGAATTTTTCAATAGGTCCAAAAACAGCACTTGTAAGCTTTGGAAAATAGTCCGAAGTGCCAAGTGAGATTTTGAGATTTGAACTAGAAATCTTTCAATAGCTTAAAAAACTTTTTGTGCATAAACCTTTTCTTTTACTCTAATTGTCTAAAATGTTTTTTAAAGAGAACAGGACACATCTTTTCTAACCTAAAATACACAATGTTAAGCTAAGTTTCCTTATTACAAAGTTTTGCTAAGGAGCCCTATTACTTGTTGATTCGTTCTCGAAACTTTTGTGACATGTAGTGTCATTTAAGCAGAATTATTGAAAAATCTTGAAATCAAAAGGAAACCCTAATTAATTGCGTGACTTTACTTCGTGTAAACTTTTATGTGTTTGTGTGGATTTTTTTTTACCGCCAGCCAAATTTATGTATGAACCGCAACATCACATCACTTGCGCAAGCCATTAAACAACACCCGAGAAAGTTGGATTATTGTGGCATGCGGCAAGGTTTTTTCATAGTTTGGAAATGAAAAAAAAAAAAAAAAAAAACATATATATCAGGATGTGATGTATGAAAAAATTTACTCACTTTTAAATAGCCTAATCAAAATCTTGCATTGTATAGGAAATCTGTGTGCAAGCCAATAACCAACAAATACAAATTAATTTTTGCAAACATTTTCTTTCATACTGGTGTAGAAAATCGTTATATGCTTTTTGCGATTAATATTCTGCTTTATAGAAGAATTAACAGGAAGGTGTTATTATATGTATGCATATATATTGCATCTTATTACCAGGGCAAGTTTTAAAGTTTTTTGCTTAAAAATAAACTCTGCATATTTGAAAAATATGCAATTTACTTTTAAATACGACTTATGTAAAATATATATAAAAAATACGACTAATAATAGTTGATAAATCTAATTTAAGGCGAATTCATACAGGTGGCCGAGAGTTATGCTAGCTGTCATGTTTGCTTTTGTATGGAGTTTGACATTCAGAATAAATACATACGTATACCTAAATAGAAAAAAGGATAGGTAGGATAAGTCTCTCTCTGATGCGGTAACCTGTATGAATTCGCCTGGCTTTAATTTATAAACTAAAAAAACATATTTTAAATTATCATTTAACAATTAAGTAAGAAAATAACGATTTTAAGTTTTTATTTGCAGAATTTGTAAGACTTATTTGGGATTTTTTGATTTTTTTCGAGTATATTCTTTTCTTTTAAAAATTTTGCAGACTCTTTTGTGCATATAAAAACTTGCACTATCTATAAGTATAAATATAGAGTGGATGAGAACCCATAATTAATCTTCGTATGTGGAAAATCCACTTAGTGATAGTTAAATATTTTCTCATAATTTATTTATTTTTTTGGCCACCGTGTTCCATTTTTAAATGTAATTAGAACATATTTAATCGAATACTCATTAAAAGTGTACAAATATGACTTAAAGCCTAAATGCAATTAAGAATCTAATGAATAAATACATATGTAATTTGGGGGTTACTTTCACTATTATTATGCGTGTAGATATGCTGAAGCCTTAAATGACACAAATTTACAACGAAATGTACAATACTTACAGTCTCTGAACCAGCGGCTGTGACCAACTCCTGCAAGGCACGCACTGACAAAGCCTGCTCGATAACAAATACACATTGGGATAGATCGGGTGGCACGTTCTTGTCGGCAATATTTTCCAGAAAGCAGTGACGATTGCCAAAACCTTCAGCGGCCAGACAGACACGCTCTCCCGTAGCTGTGCACGAGAGGCAGACCATGTCTTCCTAAAAAAAGAAAAACACAAAAAATTAATTTTATTTTGAATTCACTTAAAGCATTCGTTTCTTTAACGTTTAAATGGGTATACTAGTAAGTAATTAAATCAACACTAATTACTTAAACTCGTTGTGATGTTGTTTCATCATTTCCTGCTGCTTTTGCAATTTTATTGATTGACATCGCTGCATGTGCGAGTAAAATCGTACTTTCTATTTTGGGTGGCTTGCAATTGAATGTTCGTACAATGGCAAGCAACATTTGTGGCATTGGTTTAATTGGTCGATTGATTTAACGGTTTTGTTTTTGTGGCAGTGCACCTTTCTGAGCGCCCACCTATAGTTGAACTCCTTTTTGTTGGTGTTGCCATTTGATTTACACCCTCCACGAACGTACAAGCTAAAATATATTGGATGTGATGATTTTGGTTGGTTTCTGGGCATTTGTATTTCGTAGCTATGACATGTAAAACTGTGGCACTAGTCATTAGTAAAGTGCATATGACATTAATGGGGCATTTAAAATTGCAAATTTGTTAAAACCATATTTTCAAAGAACTCACTATACATAGAATTTAAAGCGTATAGGCATTTTTTTTTATACGAAAAATTAAACTAAATAAAGACATATTTAAAGAAGTAAGAGTTCTACATTCGACGGTGCCGAATATTTGATACCCTCCACCGAAATTTAGAATACTTCAGGAGCAGGCTTATTTTAAGATAAATAAATTATCAACCAATCTTTATAAGAGCTTACCTCACATTATTATACTTTGTTGCGGCTTAAGACCTATGATAAATTACAGGGTGACCATCAGAAAATGTTATGCATTTCTAGTCATATAAAATTTGGGGTATAATGACAATTTTGGACCGATCTTCATAAACAATTATTGTGGGACTTCTAGTCTTATAAGACTATGACAGAGCAAATTCAACTGCAATATTATTATGAGAGTGGGCTTTATTTGAGGCCTATGGTAGCTTGTGGACCGATCATCACATTCAGTAGAATGATTTCGTGTCATATAAAACGAGTTTGTCAGAAATTTAATACAAATCGGTGCGTTAGGTATATTATTTTTTTAGGTGGTTGTTTTCAATCCCAAACTGCTTTGGAGAACTAGGAACAATTTGACACAAATATTTTTTTCTTTTGAGTCTTTCGGAAGTGAGAGTGTTTTCAACAGATGAGTATAAATCGAATTACTCAAGGATACATATATACTATTAAGATTTTTAACTCAACTCTAGTTCAGCTGAGTTGAGTTGTAAATCTGTAATAGGGGTATTAGGTGAATAATAAAAAGTTTCACACGGAGTGACAAACTAAGTAAAACATTTTATTTGTTCGGTTTTAAAAAGGAATCAAACTAGTTCCCCCGTTTTAACAAAATTCTAAATATAATGATATTCACATCAAGAAAATTTCGTATATAGTCGTATATAGTATTAAGCAGAAAACTGCGATAATTAGCCCGTTGTTTGTGTAAAAACGAAAATTTATTCGTATTTTCTGCACTTAGATCCAGTAAGACTTAAGGGGAATATACTGATATAAGTTTATATGCTGAGTTAGAAAATCATGTTCTCTTTTATTAAAAATAATTATTATCTTTCTGAACGGTGTGTTCTTATTTTTTAAGTAGTGATCCTGTTATTGTATCTGGTTAATAAATTCAAGCAAATACTCGATCATTGTTAAGAAATTTTTAATGAATACTGTTTCACACCTCAGTTAAATGGTTAAACAATTTCTTTTAATTTGTTCGAATTTCTCTTTGTATATGGGCATTGATTAATGTAAGGATAATAATAATTTTTATTTTTGAATAAGAATTTTATTGAAATTATTTTGGCTTTACTTTAAACCTCATATTACGAATTGTACATAGCTGACTGTAGCAAAAACCTTTGTTAAATGTCATTCGCTTTTATTTACTCAACAATTATAATAACATTTTTAAGAACGTAATAAAATTGATTTAAAAATCAACTTTTATTCGATTCAGCCAGTATTTAGCATTAGTATAACAATACCCACACAGAAAAAAGTGTTTTACCAAATAAAAAAAATGGTATAAAAAGTATTTTAATTTAATTAATGTGATAATTGAGACAATTATTTTTTTAGTTGAAAGAAAATTAAAAATTTAATTTTGATTTAATTAACATTTTAGTTGTTTTGAAATAAATTTTCTATTAAAATTTTAATTAAATAACAAAAAATCTTAATTGATTTTTTTATGTTTAAAATAAAATAATTAAAACATGTAGAATTGTTGTTGGGAATTGTCAATATTTATTTAAATAAATTAACACATTGCTTTAAATGGCAAAGTTTTTTGGGCACTTTTTTTAATTAAAATTAAAAATATCATTTATTGAAAATATTTTTTTAAAATTTTAAAATTTTTAGTAATCAATATAATCATTTTGGTAATAGGTGCAAAATCAACAACTTGTTTGCTTGATATTATGAATTTGAAATAAATTTGGTGATTGGAGAAATTTAAAATTTTTTTTTGTGCAGCAAAAATATTTTTTTAAATTTTATTTCTTAAATTAATTTCCTATTTAATTTTTTTTGAATAATTGTAATATATAATAAGAACAGAAAAATGAGGTGTTTTTTGATGTCTAGAACTGGTGTTTCATATTTTCCGAAGTTTTACTATTTTCCGAATAGGTTTTAACTAGGCCAGTTATGGATCGACTATACCTTAAGGTAGCTCGTAATCATATGACGCAGAGCATGGTAATAGATATTTCTTATTATTGTAATCGACCTATTAATGAAAGAGTGAGATTATTTTATAAGTTATTTCAATAGTTTAAGGAGATCTTATATAATAATCTTGTAGAAAAATAATTTGGTTTAAATGTTTAGGATTAAAGCAATTCTTTTTTTTAGTTTTTATAAAATTTGACTTGGAAAAAATTCTTTCACTTATCGTAGATGTAGTTGAAATCGAAAGCAACCCATAATACAGAATATCTAAAATCTCAGTCTTTTTCTGAATTTTTCTAAATATATAAAAATCTTCCATTAAGCCATTATTCGAGTCCTGTCTTAATTTCTTAATATTTGTAATTCTTCTAATTGTTTCCGTTAATTCTGTTAATAGATTGATTTAAGAAGATATGAAAAGAAACAAATAACTTAGCACATACATATAAAAATTACGTGAAACAAAAAGCTGTTGACAGCTAACACTTATCTTTGTTTGTATGAACAAATATTTTCTTAACACATATCTTTTATATATGAGTGCTTCGTCTCAATACGTAATTAAAAACACAAAAAAATATGTTATACTTCTACAAAAAATTAAAAATTGTGCAACTTCGGTTAATCGACTTAAATTTACCGGCTTAATCATTAATCGAAAATAGCCAATTTTAAAATAACCGATCAGTTAATCGGGTAGTAATTAATCGGTTAAACGATTAACGGTTAACCGAATGAGTACCCTAATAAATACCGTTCTTTTTATATAAATAAATCTTCGCCAATCCCGCCCACATTTTGTCGGATGTTGTCTTTTGATAACCAAGATGCTTGTACCTAATTTAAAACTTTGGATCTTGCCGTTCTCAAGGTATGCAGAAAAAAACAACAACAAGGGATTTATGGGTTAAAATAGAGATAATTGTGGTTTTTGCTCATTCGTAGACCGATCAGGCTGAATCTCAATCGCAAAATTTAACGCAGAATATGTAACAAAAATTAATACCAACCAAGTCCCCATCATATCTGGGGTATTCGGAAATAGTCACTAACACAGTCTTAATTCCATTGAATCTTAATAATTCATAGTAGGTGTTTGGGTGTCGAACAATTGAACAATCCAACCAAAAATTGTTTCTTGAGCCACTAGCGATTCAAAAACACCATGCCTAACTCCGCCACGAAGAATAGAAGGGTATAAATCACCTCCTAACAATAGATCTACTTCACTGCTTTCATAAAACTTCGGATCGGCATAACATAATTTGGGCAGCTCAATCTCCTTCTGGGGCAAAAAAGAATACGTTGGAATACTACCAGTTACACGAGGAACCACTAGAGCCTCTATATTAAGAGCCACGTTCTGATCAAAAAGTGAAACAATCGTAAAAACTGCCATTTTAGAAGACGTACTAATTATATCTCCCCCTAAGCCAGAGACTTCCGCAGAAATTGGTTTAGTCGGCAACTTCAACAGCTTCTGTATTTTTTCCGAAATAAAACTTTAATCCGAACATGGATCTATCAGCGCTCGTACCTTGTAACAGGAACCAAAACTAACAATGTTAACCCAGGCTCTGGCTAACATTACTTTTTTTGCAACATATGTATTCTGCGATTGAACTACACCAGAAGGGCCGGCAACATTAGTGGAATGTATTTGACTTTGCATATTTTGAACCTGACCTTGAGAATAAGTGCTTAGCTGACTTTGATTATTGTTGTTATTTCTAACTATCTCCTTATGTATTAGGGTTAATTCCAAACACAATGCTTTTTTTTCGTCTCAAGCTTTTTATTTCTTTCATGTAAAAGAAAATAAAAAAACAAAAACGGCAAGTAAGCTCTAAAATAATTAGCAACAAACAAAAGTAGTTGTTATTATTGTAAAACTTTCTGCTAAATTGTGCAAATGGTGCTTTAACTGTATATCATGCCTATTACATACAAATATACCTGTCTCCACACATGTTATTCATTAAGCAACATGGAAAAAGAGTTGAAAACAATAGAACAATAATAAAAAATTCAACTGTTTTTCAATGATTGTATTTATTTTTATTGCTTTTTCCTGGTTTTACCTGAAAAATGTTATCAATGTCATTTTGACGTTCTAATTTTACTTTGTCTCTGCGTTTTTTCCGTAATGTCACATTTTTTTTAATTAAGTCATAATCATTACTTGAGCTGTTTCGTTTGCTTTATGTGCATCGCTATTAAAAAGTGCAAGAAGTGATAAATTGATTAAGATAAAAAATAAAATAATAAAATCAATTATTTGGTGTTTTCAAGTGAATTTATAATCGCACGATGGTAAGTACAGCTAAAAATTTCCGTACTGTCACACAGTTATTTAATAAAAAATCGTAAAAAATAAAATAAATAAAAATGTATATTAATATATTACGAAGTTTTGATCACTTTTTCTTGTTTTTATTTTCCGTGAAATAACTTTTTAGAAGAAAAAAACAAAAAAAATATCACAAATTTCTTTACTGTCACTTTTAAGTAAAAAGGTTTTTTTTATTTTAAAAGCTTATTTCTCGAAAATTCTGATTGATTTCAATACTGTAGTTCTTTTGATGTAAAGATAAAAACAAATAGAAAAAAACCAATCGGGAATCAATTTTTTATGAAATATTCACAGATTCCGATGAATAGATTTGTTCATGAATTTTTTGTTAATATAATTGGATTACTTTTATTTTTTGTTTCGTTTTTATAAAAAAGAAAAAACAAACAGTAACCAAAAACAAAATAATGAATATATGTTTAAGTTTTCGTTACACTTGAAATTTAAATTGGATTTTCTTTACTGTCACAAAAAAGTCACTTTTTATTTTTTCAAGTTTCCAGCAAAATACAACAATTTCTTCCAAATTGTTTGAAGCAAATTTGTTACTTTAAATGTAAGCTGCACAAAAACAAATTTTTGTAAAAAAATTACTTTTTTTTTAATTCTTGAATTATAAAAGGAAAAAAAAATAATTGGAATCTCTTCGAAAAATAACTTTTTGCTATTACTAACCCGTTTTTTTTAAGAAAAACATCCAAAGCTGGTAAATAATAAGTGAACGAATGCGATAGTAGGCTTTGTTCTAACATTTTTGCATTAATTTCTTAGTTTTGTAAATTTTTGTAAAAAGTGACATTCCGGAAAATATTTCACCAAAATGCAATAAAAAAGCAAAACAAATTTTTTTTAAAGAAACTAAAAGTAATTTCGCAATCTTCACAAATCTTAATGCAAGTAAACAATTTCAGAGAATGAATTCCTCAACCTTAAAAAAAAAAAAAAAAAAATGCTCATGTACACTACTTTTGGAATTAACCCATTAATGTATGGTGTTTTCGGTTCGAAGGACCAAATGTTTGGGTGTCGAACAATTAAACAGAGGTTACCTGGTTCGCTCCAAAGGCACGGGTGGCTTCTCAGGGACACTGAGAGACAAAACACTGGTGGACCTACTCGACTCAGCCCCGCACAATGATGGCACAGTTGGGTACTGCTTTGATTCCCTCTCTAAACAATAGTCGCTTGGTTTCTGTTTTCGTTTATTTATTTCTTGTTTCTTTAGGTTTGTTTTCTCACTTGGTTTCACAATTTTCCTTTTAAGTTATCTTAGGTTTTAATTTAAATTTAATTTCAATTTTTAGCACTAATTTAAGGCAGAATGACGTCTGGCCGGTTAAAGATTTATAGAAACAGTGACGATATCAAAACCTGAAAGAACCCAGCCGCGCTAACTCACCACACTACATGAGGGATTGCCAGATGCTACCACCGCATGTAGTGTGGTTCCCACGGGAAATAGCGCGGCGGTTGCACGAGCCAAGCAATGCTCATTGGTTTAACCAGCCAGACGCCAACAGTAGGTTTTGAATTTTTAGAATGCATTTCTTATCATTATCACCCATATAAGATCTGTTCTGATATGGATGATATTAACGTAGAAATTAGTACAAGAAAATTTGGCTGAAGAAATTTTCCCCCACGCTCTTGTTTACAACCTCCCAATGAAGTAGAAAAAGGTGACGGCCCTAAGCCGCTTGGCGACAATCATCACTACAGGAAATGAGTTCCATATCCGATAGTCTCGGAAGTACCTTCGACATTATCGGAAAGCTCAGAATTTATAGACGGCCTATGCCCAGTATAAAGGTAGCTCGTAATGATTTGACGACGAGCATGGCAATCGATATTTCTTATTATTGAGCTTTGTAAACAATTCCACCATTCTATTTTTATACATGTTGTTTCATATTGTTTATTATAAAGACTCACAAACAAATTTTATCTATTGGTAAAAGGATCGAAATCCCTCTGGCCAGATGATTTGATAAACCTTAAAAAAATTTAATTGTAGTTACGTGTTTTTGAAGAAGAAAACATGACTCCAAAAGAACACAACTAACAAAACTCTTTAGTGCTAGGAACACAACTGGGACGAACGACGAATTTTTGGCCGCGAATATTCGTCGCCAAAAATAAAACATATTGGTGTATATGAAAACCAATTGACCATGTTTTGTTTTAGTTTAGAAGTATTTTAGTAAATAAAATTTCTTTTAACTTTAATATTTGGTTTTTTTATTGTATAACATTTAAAATAAATATTCAAAGTATTTTGCTATAAAAACAGTTGTTAGTTATGTTTTTTCATGTTTTAATTTTTAAGCATTATTTTCTTAATATGGTCATACTATTTCTCTCTCTTAGCACAAACAGCAATCAACTTCCCCAATTATAAAAGCCGCTTGTTATTCGTCGTAATTGTACTGCATACGACGAATTTACTCAGCGAATTTTTACTGAAAAATTCGTCATGTTGGGAGAAATTCGTCGTTCGTCCCAGTTGTGTTCCTAGCATAAAACATTATTTAATTATTATTTTTATTCCAAAAATCATTTAGTCGTTCGATATTAGTCAATCTGCGACATTTGATTGTCAAAATTGCATTTATTTTTCAATATATACTATATTTTGTTTCAACTGTAAAATATTAAAAACGTTAGTTACGTAGTTTGGCACTTTTACCTTCGGTAAAGGGTTTAAAAACGAAATGGTTTATATTCCTTCAATAAACAGCAAGTTATTTTCTTTGCAAATCAAAAATAAAGTCACATTTATATCGCAGTTCATAAAACACAGATTTTATTCGATGGTTCCGAGCTTCACTAAACAATGTATCTAATAAAACTGCAGCTATACCTTAATGCTATTTTCATACGACGATATGAACCACTTGCTTAGCTCTCTGAAACAAGATTGCCAAACATGTTCATACGATTTATTCTTGTTTCGTTTTGACATATTTTGGTTTCTGTTTTTGTTGTTAGTGTGAAGTAAGTAAAAATTAAAAATATATTGCTTAATACTTTTATTATTTAATAATTATTACTTTACTTTATTTAATATGAATTTTAATTTTGTTTTTTCTTTGTTTTGATTTTCTTTTGGGAGCTAGTTCAGTAGCGATAATTTGCTATCAAAATTGGAGATGATAGTACATTTTACTTGTTTCGCAGCATGTTTTAAAATGAAACGACATGGTTCGCTGTCAAAGTATTGTATGGGTAAACAAGTTGTTTCAATCATGTTTGGGGACAGTGCTATAAGTTGTGGCGATTTTTCGCCAAATGTGGATATTTATAAACCTATTTGGCGACGACATTTTGTGCTTGGCAACATGGCGATTTTTTTTTGTAAATGTAAACAAGTTGGCGATTATTTTAGCGATTTCTAAAACGCATTTTATCTTTTTTTCTTACTTATATAAAAAATGTATGAGTGAATTTCTAACAAATTTTAAAATCGCAATACGAATGCGTTTGTTTTAGATGATAAATTGATAATTTCATTGAAAATTGTTGCTATAGAAATTTGGAATAAAGCTTTATATTACATTTTCAGACGTTTCCCTTACTTAAAGTTATAATTATCAGTTCTCCATCGAAACTCGATTTTTTACGAAATTAAATACCAAATTTTTTCATGAATTACTTAAAATATTAAAAAAAAAATTAAGTAACATTATGTTTCAATATCAATAGAGTAAAAAATTTAATTTACTGATCTCACAAATTCTAGGCTTTAATATATTTAGTCTTTTTATGACAATCGAACAGTTTTAAATCGCCAGATTTATTTTAGGGTGCTGTGAATATTTTTCCCTTGAGCATATTTTTGCAATTTGAAGTCGCCAAACTTTTTGCAGTTGCTATTTACAGAACTCATATTTTGTGATTTCAAGTCAGAATCGCAAATCTTAAGCGTTCTGCGATTGTCAGAACATTGTAAAACGTTCAAAATACTATAATATAAACACATTACTAGAATAATGCTAAATATTGACAATTTTAATAAAATAAACATACACTTGTAATCCTATTTGGCGATTTTTGGCAAAAATCTAAAAAAATAAGTTTTTAGTCCTTTTTGGCGATTAGCGGTTTACTATTTGGCGATGAAGGTTAAAAAATCTGACAGCCCTGTTTGGGGCGCGAAACATGAATAGGAGAGCGAAACACGAATATTGCTGTCCGTGTTAACATAGTATAACTTCTAACTTATATTCTAACTTATTCTAACTAACTTATACTTCTTTATATGACCGATAAATACGGTAAAGTGCAATAATGCCTTACGAAATAAGGCCTTTAAGGCTTTATTTCACTTTCAAAGTGCAATAAAGCCTTTTTGCAAATAAAGGCCTTATTTCTCAATTGAAAGTGAAATAAAGCCTTAAAGGCCTTATTTCACTTAAATTTCTTTTTAAATGAAGCAATAAAATTTCTTATTCTTACACAACTATTAATTACACAAATATTAATTTAACTGCAACAATATTGAAAATCTTTGCTTTATAAAGTTTTTCTGCGTGGCGGCCTGCGGCCGCTCTTAGGGGTTTTCTCCTCCATGGGACGCGGCAGGTGGCTTCGCTGAATAAAGTTTCCCTGCGCGCGTCACACTACGGAAGATAATGAGATGCGCGCAGGAAAACTGTATTCAGCGAAGCCACCTGCCGCGTCCTATGGAGGAGAAAACCCCTAAGATCGGCCGCAGGCCGCCACGCAGAAAAACTGTATTAAATGAAATCAACAACAACAAAAAACAATAAATTGAACAGTGTAACAAAAGAATCAAAAAATATAAAATAAAGGCTTTATTGCACCATTGGCTAAATTTCAATAAAGGCCTTATGTCACTTTCAAAGTGCAATAAAGCCTTTTTGCAAATAAAGGCCTTATTTCTCAATTGAAAGTGAAATAAAGCCTTTTTGCAAATAAAGGCCTTATTTCTCAATTGAAATAATTGAATAAGGCCTTTAAGGCTTTATTTCACTTAAATTTCTTTTTAAATGAAGCAATAAAATTTCTTATTCTTACACAACTATTAATTACACAAATATTAATTTAACTGCAACAATATTGAAAATCTTTGCTTTATAAAGTTTTTCTGCGTGGCGGCCTGCGGCCGCTCTTAGGGGTTTTCTCCTCCATGGGACGCGGCAGGTGGCTTCGCTGAATAAAGTTTCCCTGCGCGCGTCACACTACGGAAGATAATGAGACGCGCGCAGGAAAACTGTATTCAGCGAAGCCACCTGCCGCGTCCTATGGAGGAGAAAACCTCTAAGATCGGCCGCAGGCCGCCACGCAGAAAAACTGTATTAAGTGAAATCAACAACAACAAAAAACAATAAATTGAACAGTGTAACAAAAGAATCAAAAAATATAAAATAAAGGCTTTATTGCACCATTGGCTAAATTTCAATAAAGGCCTTATGTCACTTTCAAAGTGCAATAAAGCCTTTTTGCAAATAAAGGCCTTATTTCTCAATTGAAAGTGAAATAAAGCCTTAAAGGCCTTATTTCGTAAGGCATTATTGCACTCCACCATAAATACTGATTTGCTAAAATTTAACCATTAAAACTGGCATACATCTTTATTTTACGAAAATTTTTGAGAATAACAAATATTTTGACAAAACATTCATACCAGAATAATCACTCTTAATACTTCAATTATGCATAACATGCTTATTATAATAAAAATTACAATTTAGATTACAACTTATTCACAAAACGAAGTTAAGTTTCTGCTAAAATAAAAATTTGACTTTAAAGCAATATATTGCCTGGACATACATACAAATATAAAAACTAATTTATGTCAGTACTATGAGCTCGTATAAAGTAAATATTTATAAACAAAACAGAAATATTTTTGATTTTATTTTTTTACTAGTGTTCATATTTTGCTCAATTATATGGTTACTCGTACAATAACTTAAGAGATTAAAGATGAAGAAGGAACTCGAATTATACAAAGAATTTCTGCGATAAATTCAAGTGTATTAATTAGTAGTAGTGCAAGCAATTCTACAACACTGCTTAGATTGGTGTTGCTTTTCGCATGTAATATCTCAACATCAGATAAACGGTATTCATAGAAGTATTGCTCATCAGAAATGTTCGTTGGGATACAATTTCTTCAACAATACGCACTCATAAATATTTTGCATCTTCAAATTTAACATTCGAATATATTTAATTCTAATTCAGATTACCATCATTTGAAGCAGTATTGCTGTTATCTTATAACTTAAAGCGAACTTTAGTGAAATCATCTCTAATGAAATCATCACAAATGTTGGTTACTATTCCATACATAATACAAACTCATAAATATGTATGTATGTATATATATATTTTGCATTTTAAATTTAACTTACTGTCGATATATGGATGAGTTACTGCGTTTGTTCCAGTCAAATTACCAACTGCACCAACTGCAATAGCAACTTTGGTTGCTACAGCTAGTATCCCAGCAAACACAAAGGCAAACTTTATCATTTGATATCAAGCAGAATTCGCATAGCTTTTTAATGTTTAGATTTTTTTGCTTTTCAATTTGTAAATTATTTGAATTTAATTATGTGACAATCAAAGATTTATCAATTTGTTATGAAGTGTTATTCTCAAATTAAAAATAAACTTGGCACTACTAAACCTAAAAACAAATGTAAACATTTTATAATGGCGATTTGAAGCTTACTAATAAAGAAAAATTTTATACGAACGGTTTGCTTGTGAAAAAATATAAAATAGTTTGTGAGTAAAAAATAAATTAATATGATTAAGAATGCAAATAAGAAGAATAAAAAACGGGAAAGCGAAAAAATTATAAGTTTGTTGTCTGATTGATATTATACACAGAGCCACGAGAATCCTAAAACTTATGAGCAGAATTTCGTCTTTTTAAGCAGCAGTGATGCTGTTTAGCTGACAGTTTATTTTAGTAAATTTAATATATTAATAAATTTAAATAAAAAAAAAAAAATAACAATTACACTGTGCACGAAATTGACACTTTTTCGTGACAAGCTGGGCACCTATCGTTTTAACATAATTCGGGTACGCTGAATCCAGTGGTGCCCGCGGTTTTTTCAGATTGGCTCTGGTTTTCGACTGCGGATATCAGAAAGAAATTTTACTTTTCTTAAAAAATTTTATTGCGGAATTTCGGTTTTGTAAGTTTTTTGAATAAACTAAAGCGTTTTTGATTTACGCGAACATATGTTGTGCAACCTCCTCCATTTTAGAAATAACGGTATATCTCGAAAACCAGAGCCAATCTTAAAAAACCGTGGGCCCCACTGGATTCAGCGTACCCGAATTATGTTAAAACGCCATTTGCCCAGCTTGTCTGTTTTTTCAACTAGCATAGTGTTATCAATTACCAACCAAACAATTTTTTTTATGTATGTTCTACATTATATAATAGCCCGTTTACATGACAACGAAATGTAGAAGATTTTATTTGAAGTCTTCCTCAAAATCTAGTGCGCCTACATTGTACTTTTTTAACATTAGCAGGATTTTGTTTTCAAAACAAAACCAGTTGACTGAAAGTTTGTGTAACACATATGACTAAAATTTTTTGGGCTAACTTTGTTTAGTTCTATCAAACGATTTGCTTAGAGCCTCTTCCATAAGTTCTCTTCGTATAGGAAGGAGAAGAGTTTCCAGTATCCGCTCCAGAGTAGGTATATTGGGCTCCAACCGTAAAGCGTCTTTTGTTTTTTTTATGGTCTGCAACACCACCGGCAACGAGATAGCTGACGAGTTGGCAAGACTGGGGTCGGAAATGGAGAATCCTGACAGTTAGCAGGTCGGCAGGCCTCCAATGGGCTTCTACTTTGGGAGAATAAGGGAATGGATTCTGTGCGGGACTAATCGGGCTTGGCGGGGCCGAACGAACTGCCGACTGTGGCCGATGCTTAGTAGGTCGAATTCGGACGCGCTGCTGGGAAAGAGTAGGGCCTGCGTCAGGACCATGATAGGTATTATCACGGGCCACTGTATGATAGGCAGAATGGCGGTAAGAATGGGGTCTGGCTTATCGGATATATGTAGGCTATGTAAGGACCCAGAGGATTTGGAGACAGTTGAGTACTTTCTGTGCCACTGTCCCAGGCTACAGAACAGCAGGCTGAGGAGGCTAGGTAGCAGATTCCTGCACGAATTGGGCGATGTCTCAGGCTCCGGGCTCGAGAATCTGACGGGATTTGTTTGCTTCACACCAGCCTTTCTAACCTAACCTAACCTAACCTTTTTTTATGGTATTCCACCTTTTCCTTGGTTCACCACCAGATAAAACACGTTAAAGTTTCTTGGTTATAAACCATCGCATATGGTTAATGCTGAACGCCAATGGGTGGTGAAACGTTAGACGCGCGAAAAGCACACAAACACGGCCTGTTTGTTTTTAAAAGGTAAAGACAAAGCCGCGCACGCTGCTTCCTCGCCCAGAGCAGTTTTGCGAATAAAATAAGCATTTAAGAACCTTTTTATTTTTAATCAACTTCATTTACGAGTATTTTATCAATATTATTTATCCGTACCATTTTCTTTTACAATTTTCGTAATATCCTTAAATTTTTTACAGTTTTTTTTTATAATTTCTTTTAATTTTTCTTGCACAGGGAAGTAGTCTTTAGTACTAAATGGAAAATTAATAATAATTATCACTAAGTACTACTTGATTTTGAGTCAAAATCTAGTCAAAAAGTAGATTTTGTTGTGTATGGGAAGTAAGTGAAAAAAAAACTATGTAGGATTTACTCGAAAGTACTAGATTTTGTTGTAGTGAAAACGGGCTATAAAAATACACATTTGACAAAACATTTAGGAATAATGTTTGAAGGAAAGTTTAATAAATAAATTTCGCAATTTCAAAATAATATCCCCATTTTACGTTTCAAGTGTTTTTTAAACGTTTGTCGTTTGAATAACGGCTTGAATTCAAATATTTTTTTAAGTTAATTAAATCTTCGTGTTTGATGGGATACTACTGCATCTACTACACACAAACAGTAGTGTGGACTCGTGTTGTCATACCACCGTGTTGTGGTATTTTCGGCTGTGATTGTAAATGAAAACATTGGTGGTGGTGATGGTAGTGGCATTGACGCAGCATTTTCAGTTGTGGTCACTAACACACAAGTGATTCGGTCACTTGTTTGCTGCTTATTTTAAATATTGATTTTTAGATCCTGTTCTGTATTGTTTTATTTACGTTCGTTTTTATACTGCGAAAATAATATTCTGAATAATTCCGATTACAATGAAAAAGTCTACAATTTCACTTAAATTTATGTTGGTAGGTACTTGTTTATTGAAAAATGTGTTTGTGTATTTTTTTAAGTGCTTGTTGGTATCTCATTGTAGTTGTAATTTTAATAGAAATGTAAATCTATATAAAATCTACTTTAGTATACAAAAATATATTCTGTTTAATAATTATTTTCACAATAGATATTTGGTTTAGATTTATTTGGTTTATTCACAGAAAAAATAAAAAAATGGTCTTTAATCACCAAATTCATACCAAATTCGTAGAATCAAGGAAACAATTTGTTGATTTTGCACATATTACCAAAATTATCATATTGATTACAAAAAATTGTAAAAATTTAAAATTGTGAATATTTTTTTTCAATAAATAATATTTTAATTTCAAAACAGATCGAAAAACTTTGCCGTTTTAAACAATGTGTTAATTGATTTAACTAAATATAGCCCAGGTTTCGACAATTCCCAACAACAATTCTACAAGTTTAAATTAGCTATTTTTTTTAAACGAAAAAATCAATTAAGATTTTTTGTTATATTATTTTAATTAAAACTTTATTTCAAAACAACTAAAATGTTAATTAAATCAAAATTATATTTTGAATTTTCTTTCAACTTAAAAAATAATTGATTCAATTATCACATTAATAAAATTTAAATACTTTTTAAACCATTTTTTTAATTGATAAAAAGCACCTTAAAATTTTTTCTGTATTAAGTAAAATCTAATAAGTTCATATTAATAAAAAGTACCTACTACTATCAAATTATACGCATTGAATTTAATACTTTTATATTTTAGTTTGAGATCCAGCCAAGCCGTAGCCTGTTCAGACTCACTACCACACATATATGTATACAGAAGACCGGAGCGGAGAACAGAATCGAATCGTAATAGGATGAAAAAAGTTGCTTCACATGAATACAAATTTAGAGAATTTTTTTTCAAATTGCAGAACATCTTCGATCGCGCAGGGCATCTAATATTAACAAATTTGTACAGAAATTTAGCAGAGACAAATCTTGAAAGAATTATGTTTGATCGAACTTATTTTTCGTACACAAGACAACCTTGTAATATAGTGTGAAAAATATCAAACTTTCTATCTTCCACACCTCCTTACGGCCTAATGAAAATGGATACGAAAGTTATTTTTTAGAATTACCGTAATCACGGGTATGACTATTGTTTTATCCAGCTGTATTTATGTATAATACGCCATGGAGATTAACAGTGTCCTTAAGGGTTTGTGCAGCTCTTGGTCTGCCCCTTTCAGGATGACAGCACTTACCACGTAGCTGAAGCGCGAGTTCCATCAACCGATGAATCAAAGAAGGACATGGAAAATTATTCGAAAACGACAAAGTGTCAAATTTAGGCATACACGACGAGAGGTGAGTTCTGCTTGAATCACTAGTTAACGCAGCGCTCTACAGCCTAAATGTGGCATTGAATGGCTGTAAAATTTTTGTTTAATTTTGCTTTCTCCTTTTTAGCAATAAGTTGTAAAATGTCTTTTAAAGAAAAGAAAGGCTGGCTTAAATTGGGTGCAGGTAAGTTTCTTTCAGAACAATTTAATAATTGAAGATATTTATTTGTTTCCGAATTTATTTAAGGAAACAAAAGTATCTTGAATTTTTGTTTTTTGCAGGAGTTTCTTTTGTTTCCAAAATTCGCCTCAGTCCAAGCTCGCGTACATGATATAAGTCATCCATTACACAGAAAAATTCTTGCCAATTTGTTTTTTTAATTTCGGATCATATTTTATATTATTTTTGATTTAATTATCAAAAAAAAAAATTGGGAATGTAAGAAAATATAAACTCACTGTTTTATTGTTGGTAAGACGTTTTGAGTGTAGGTAATTCTCATTCCCTCTGTAGTCTTGTTTGCTGATAGCTTTGGCTTTTCTAATTTTATTTAGGAGAACGTTACCTGATGATCTGGCCTAAGCAACTAGTGAAATGCGCATAGGAACAGCTTATCCTCCAGCAATAAATTTTAGTATTTTTATCAATTAAAAAAAGGGAATTAAGCACAATTAATAAAATCTTTTATTTTTGATTTTATTAATGTAAAGTGCATAATTTTTTTACTCTCGTATATAGAGCTCGACTTACAGCATATCTGGAATAATCTACAGAAGATCTAGAACGTTTGAATATTTTGAGGCATTTATTTTTGTTATTTTAAGCCTGTGATAATTGCCTATTATTCCAAGGTGCGCCAGATTCGGATTTCATTCTATGTTTTGGAATACACAAATCCTTAAAATAAAATTTCATTGTATAGTACCTTAAATATGTAATCAATGTCTGTATTTGTTTGAGAGGGATATGATAAAATACTTTTCTAGTTTGCATTTGGGTAATTCCATGTCAAATCGACCAAGAACTGGGACTCGACCCCCTTCGATTTGAATGAAATTTGGTGTGAAGGTTCCTTTCATCCTATAAGGAACATTAAGGAATATTAACGAAAAAAAATTTAAAATTTTTTTTTGCAAAAGTTACGTCATATTCAAAATGTCATACCTTAGAATACTTGGGGCTACAAACAAATATATTAAAAAAAATATCTACAATATATTAAATTTTAAAAATGGACTAAGTCAAAAACCTAATTTTTTTCGGCTGATTTTTTTATGTAATTCCTCAAACTGTTCTTTAAAAAACCTGAAATTTTGAAGGAGGTGTTTTTTTCTTTTTTAAGATATGATTTTTTTTCTATTGCAACCTGTAAAAAATAATCCTAAAATAAAATTTTTAATTGTAATTTAAAGAAAAAAGTAATTGTTAAATCTGATTTGTGTGACTTTATGTGTTAAAAAAAGTAACGACATTGATAAAGCTTTATATGTTTATTTGTTGCATTTTTTGTTGGAGCTCAATGTGGGCACTTTCGAAGAAAAGAACACTTTTTGTCACGTTACGTCAACAAGAAATTAAATGAGTTTTGTATATTATTTGGAATGGAATATAAAAGTTAATGCAGAAAAATCGGTTCATGTAACTTTTACATTGAGAGAAAATAGTTGCCAGGAAGTAAAGTTAAACGGAACTGTTATAGCGAAATCCAATAGTGTGAAGTACTTAGGCCTTTATTTAGACAGAAGACTCACATGGAACGATCATGTGAAAGCGATAAGAAAACTTTTAGATATTAAAACAAAGAAAATGTATTCGCTCTTAGGCCCTAAGTCGGAATTGAGCTTAGAGATAAAAGTCATTATGTACAAAACAATTCTAAAACCAGTATGGACTTACGGGGTTAAAATATGGGGAACTACTAGTAATTCGGTACCAGTCAAAAACATTGCGATTAATATCAAATGCTCCATGGTTTTTAAGGAACAGGTGTATCCACAACGATCTTGGAATTCCAATAGCAAAAGAAGAAATTAATTGTTTTAGTGAAAGGTACTTGCAAAGGCTTAGTTATCACTCTAATATATTAGCGATCAACCTTTGGGTAAAATTGTGCAACAGCTTTAATGTCATAAAGCTTGCGATTAAATACATTAAAAGACGGCGCTATCAATATAATTTTATTTGAGTCTTCGTGAAAAAAAGATTGTTACCAAAAAAATTGTGCTGTCTAGGTTACAATAAAGGTTCTAAAAGTAAATAAGTGTGTTTTATTTTTTAATTTACAATAAAATAAACTCAAAGTTCATTATAAAGAAAATGAACTAACGCGTTTTAATAGGTTAACACGCAAACAAATTATTTGAATTAAAACACTTCATAAATTAGAAATATTCTTCCTAAGGAGTGAGGGGTTTTTAAGTAATTTATTTTTATTCTTCTGGAGATGTGACTTTGTGACACTATTAAACTCCCCTCTCCACTTGACTGAATACAATATTTTAGACCGGTTTCTAATATTTTTAGCAATGACATTACCCAGCTAGCATTTTCAATCGTCTAGGAGTCTACTGGGAATCTAATGACGAGTGTTATTGATCGTCGACGAGCTCATTATTTAATTATAGACGATTCCTTGCCCGGGAGAAAATGTTACACGTGCTGATTCGTATGAGAGATTCTTCCACAACACAGCAAACGACTCTTTTATTAATCCTAAAGGGAATCGTTTATGATGTATGTGGAGATTATCTAACGAATCTTTCAAAAAGCATGCCAAGGGTCGTATGAGACTCACGTAGGGATTATTTAACGACTCGTGAAATGAGTAACTGACCTACCTAAATAAGGGCATCAAGCGTGTTTTTCATGTGAAAACTTCTAATTTTCATACAATTTATATCAAACAAACCTTAAGGTCGCGAAATCAACACCATCCTGTCGGAAAATCTTATTTTACAGATCCCTAGGTCGGTTTGTTTTATTGAAATTGTATTGGCAATAAAATTTTCATATTTCAAAAACGCTCTTATTTAGGTAGCTCAGTAATTCTTATATGACTCTTACAGAGAGTCGCAATAGGTTCATTCCAAGATTAAAAAACAAGCGTATCAAAAATATATAAAAAGTAATATATAAAAAAAATTTAGATGTTTTTGTTTTTGTAACTCGTCAGATAATCATCAGAAGACTCTTTTAGGAGTTGTATATTGAACATAATCGTCTAACAAACAGCCTATGCTCATCAGTCTTCAGAATTTTGGGATGATTGATCCATAATTTACCATATGTCCAATATAAATTACCCTCCTAAAAATCATTTCAGTTCGGCTAAAACTGTTACGAATCATGATATTTTACTCAAGTCAGTTCAAAGTACTATTTTAGTACAAATTCGGGATTAAATCTACTTTATAATTCTTGAAACAGGCGCATTTTGAGATTAATTCAATCTCAGTTTTACTTAAATCAATCGCATTTTCGGATTATTTTAAGTACGAATTCGGGATTGAATATGGATAAGTTGAGTATTTCGTGATTGAATAATCCTAACTTAAATCAATCTCTCTGTTCTTATTCAAGAAAATTCGTACTCACCGTACTATTGATACCGCTTCGGATTGATTTGAGTACAGATGGACGGATTGATTTTTCTTTTGAGTGTATATACTTCACACTTTGAGTGCCAATAATCTTTACAAATAGGAAAAGCTATAGTCATTTTGTAAATAATTGAGATCAAAATCTCGTTTGATTTCAATTCCACTTCATTTCGATTTCTAGAACATACTTTCCATTATGCTTTGGAAATAAGTATAACTTTCTCTTTTTCTATGAACACTGTTTAGCAAATTTGAAATTTTGGGTTTACCTATTTTGCTTCTATTCTGTATTCAATGATGAGATGGACGAAAAATTCTAGGTCGTCCTTAAATTTAATTTGAATCCCGACTAAATTCCGGATAAAAATATTGTATTGAATAAAAACATTTTCCAATAATGTTCCGGATTGTAAATTATTATCTGATTTGAATTAAATTGTAAGTTAAGGCGAAAATAAATTTTGAGTAATACAAAAGAAAATGCATTTTCAAAACTTAATTAAAACTTGATTACCCAATTAATTTAGCACGCTGATCGCAATTAATAAATTTAATAAGTGTCAATGAATTGATTTTTTTATATAAGCTCTTTGTGTCCTTTGGAGAAGATTATTTTTAATATCTACATATTTACTGTGTTATATAAGCTGTGTTTCTTTTATTAAAAAGTGATAAATTACAATACTCTCTCTACTCTGTTCCATCCATTACATTTTAATGATGTCACAAAATGTTAAAGCCTAAGGTTACAAGTAATATGACAAGTTTTTCCTTTCCTCTTATATTGGCAGAATTATTAAAATCGAAAATAGGATAAAATTCATTCCTACCACCATACAATAATTATGACCTAACCTGGATTACAATGGCCTTATTCATAATTGTATTTTAAACCTCTTGTTTTGTAAAACAGCCTGTATTCACACTTTCATTTCGGATATTTTGATGGGCAATAAATTCAAACCACGAAATTGGATTTATGAGCAGCCATAATTCATAATACGTAGGAACTTTTAGCCTTTTTGCCCATTAAATGTTACAATAAATTGGTGATAGAGAAGGTGTGAGATGGCTGCAGCAACATTGTTTAGAATAATACGAGGGTTAATCGTAAATGAGAAAAAAAACAAAAGCTAAAAAATACATTTACAAAAAAGTGAATATTTTTCTTACCATCTTACCTAAAAGAAATTATCAGCTTAGAGAACAAACTATGATCTCATAATTTCAACATTTATTTATTGAATCTTCATACTTTAATGCCCAATTTTCAGGATAGTATTTAAATCTATATTATGTTAATTTTCATATAAACTTAAATCGTATTTAAATACAGATTGATTTTTTGAGTTTTATTTGAAAAGTCTTATTTAATTAAGACAAAAGTCTGGTAGCACTACTAAATACAAAAATATATCACAAAAAAAGTGTAACTCTTTACAAGGTGGTCTCAAAATACAGCTGGTTGTTATTGCTTTGCCTGTTGTTGTTGTATTGTTGTGATATTGAGCTCACCTTGCTAAGCCAATGGAAAATTACCCAATAAGCACAAATTTTTTGTGAATTCCAATGTTGGAATTCCAGTGTGAATCCAAGCTTGAATTACATTTGAAATCCATCCTCTTTCCAGTCTGTTTGAAGTTTGTTAAAAAACAACAACAAATTTGTTTGAAGCATATGTTATTTATTAAATTTATTAAATGCCAATCATAAAATATTAATGGTGAACAATTTTACAACGCGAAAGTCACAAAGTTTTTAAATTGAAAAGAAAGAAATAAAAGTGAAAATAAGCAAAATGAAAATAAAGAATACAAAATAAAACAATATAAAGAAATTTGGAATAAATAAATATAAAGGTATGTGTAAATTGTTATGTTCGAAAACTATGAACAAAATAATTTTGTCTTTATACCATTTATAGATGGACTTCAATAGAGAATTCGTATCACAATTATCAAGTTCAACAGATGACGTACCTGCTACAAAGAGAGGTAAGTAATTACTTAACCATAAAGAATCAAATCTTACAATTATTGATACATAATTCTATCGATACAGATATAAAAGATTTAATGGAAAAGCATGAGGCAACCCAAAGGCTTGTATACAGGTTGCTGGAGGAAGTTAAAGTTTTACAAAATAGTCGTGTTCCAGCTCAGGAAAATGCAAAATCGTTATCCATTTTACCAAGGGAAACATTTCTGAGCAACGAAGAGTTTATGAGTTTTGAGAAAAAAATTCAATCTTCAGAAGAATATTTTTCAAAATTTATAAGAAGCTGCTGGAGACGATTAATGAAGGACGATGTAGCACAATGTTTTTGTTGGCAAGGAGCGGCTGCAAAACTGCCGTTGAAATCATTATCAATTACACTTGCAATTAAACGTAAGAAATTTAAAAGACATTCCTTTTCAGTCTCTCACTTATTTACTTTCCTAAAATATTACAGTAGCCTACAACGAGAAATTTTCTGACCACAGCGATATGGAGTTTGAAACAAATACCATAGCCCTTTTCCAGCAAGCCAGAAATCGCATTAATAAAAAATCAACAATAACAAGCAAATATTAAACAAATTAATGTAAATATTTAAACTAACTTTAACTTTTTCATTATCCAATCATTACTCTCACCGCAATAACAATACCTTATCATAAAAACTTTTTCATTTCCTATTTTTCATATGTACCTATTTTTATAAAATGCAAGAAGGTTTAGCCAGCCTGGAAAAAATAGAGCTCACAACAAAAGACTAATGAAATTTTGTTAATCGTTTATTTTGTTTATTTTTATTTTAAATTGTTATAAAATGTTTTATTTTTACAAGAGGAAAAGAGGTAAAAAATATGGCAGAAATTGGTTTGAAAATTATTGTTAAAATAATGTTATAACACTATTTAAACACTGTAGTAACATTGCTTGAATAACACTTAAATTCCATGCTTGAATTCAACGCTAAAAACAGGTTCGGTTCGACTTGAATTCCACTGCAATTCCACGCTTGAATTCAAGTATAAAAACAGGTTCGGTTCAACTTGAATCACACTGTTATTCAAGACTGGAATTACACTGTAAAGGTACTGTTTTGTTCGACTGTAATTCAATGGTTAATATTGCTGGATTCGCTATTGAATTCAACTGTATTTCAACTGTAATTCAACACTGGAAATTGGAAATTGTGACTGGATTTCAAGTGTAATTCCACTTGAATTTTACTTTTTTCACTTTTAAATTTATGTGTTTTATTTTATATTATAAATCAAACCTCACGATGAATCACCCGATACTTTATTATATGAATATTAAATGACAAACTAAGTGTAAAACAGCGTATACAACTCCAAAATAAATATTTTATTAAATTCAGGGTGGCTGATGAATTTTGCTACATTAAGAAACTGGAATTTTTTTGTAGTGCTTTGAATTTATTTAATCTTTTTTCATTTGAAAGCCCATTGAATTGTATTGAAAATAGTTTAATTAGTCTTAATGATAATTTAGTTTAAATGCCCGCCCTTAGGTCAGTCGAACTCGGTGGCCAATGGAAGGTTGAGTTTCTTGAAATGAGCCGATTAGGAAATTTTCTGAGTGATTCGGCCGTAAGCGGCTAAGATATGTGTGCAATTGCACCATCTTATTAAAACCACACAGAGCTGAAAGTAATTTTCTTTCGGCGTAGTTCCGGATAGAAAAATTCTCAAGTAACGGTCTCCAGTAACCGATACGCTGTGTCCGTTTTGTTCAAAGAAGTATGGCCCGACAATACAGCGTGAAGAAACTGCTCACCACACAGTGACGGGAATTGAATGCAATTTCGTCTCATGCAGCATTTATTTTGTTAAACGGTGAAGTTGTTTCAGAATTCCTACTTTGAAATGCTAAGTTTTCAGTTCCCTTGTGCCCTTCTGAAAATCATGAAGTCTCAGGGGCTTCAATACTTCTAATTATGCAAATTTTGATCCAATCCGTAGAATGATCTCTGAATTTAACAATGTGTGATCCTATTGGCATTAAAAATAACCTCTTAAGTGTCTTAAAATAACTTTAATCTTAAATTTTGTTAATTGGAGAATTAAGTAAATAAATAAATACAAAATTTTGGACATGAATCCCGGGATCGCGGAAATATAATTTTTATTTCCCGCTTGGCCGGGAATCCAAAAAATGCGGGAAATAGAAACTCTAATTGTAAGACATCAATGATGTTAAAAGGTCAAAAGAGTCTTTTATTCTTTTTTAAAAAAATACATAGAAGATTAAAATTTTTAAAATGAATTTGTGTATAACCTTGAAAAAAGGTAAAAATCGAAAAAAATCGAAAACTCAAATTTAAAAGGACACAAATTTGTGCTTTTGGTACTTTTCTGTAAACACACTATTCTTTAGTAGATGACAGCTCCTAGACTTTTATTGCTGACAAGAGCACCCCTCATATCGGTTGAACATTTTTAGAAAAAAAGACATGTTCATTACACTTTAGGTGCCATTTTCCATTTAAGAAATATTTCAGCTCTTTTAGAGAAAAGTTTTACTTGTTCTTCTCCATTGTTTTTAAACATCCTGCTAAAACATGCCTCGTTATTGATAAACACACAAGTGTTTGTGCATGATGTATTTGTTCGTTTGTTTTCAATGAGTTTGAATGTAGAGTTAGTTAAATTCTGCCTGTGTCCTCACAGCTCATTTTATGGAAGTAGTAAATGTTGATGACATTAATTATAAATACTGGTTTACCTTTCGATAACCGATTACATCACATCTTACAGTGAGCCCTTAATAGGAATGTGTTTGTAAGGAGTTTGTGAGTGTGGGGCACGTATTTGAAAAAGGTCCCCTAAGGAAGTTTTATGTTGTTAATTCGTTTTATTATTTTCTATATTGTTGTTGTTGTGGCTCCCTGGCTACTTTGGCATTTTTTATGCTGTTACTTTTTGTTCGGTCATTTTACTCATATTAGGAAGTGATTGTTATTGTTTTTATAACTTGCACTACCGTAGGCGTTTGTGCTAATGTGTGTATCACATATGACTGTTGGTTATAGGCCCATCTTTTAGTTTATCGATCGCCATCAAATTAATTTTCTGCGCAAATTTGATGTAAGTCTATTGAAAATGCTGTAAGTCAGTCATACAAAGGTCATACGAGATTGGAGATTAAAATCAAATTCAGTCCAAATGTGTTCTATTATAATCTTAATCATGCAACCAAATTTTAGGAGAATCGGTCCACATTTGACCATAGTTTCCATACTAATAAAACTCTTGAAAATCATTTTCACTGCTATTATTTCCTTATATATGTTGATATATATTGTGATTAAATTGTCTGTTCAAACATGATGGCAGGTTCATAACTGATACAAACTCGCTTCTAAAAATCACGAAAGAACGAACAAACCTCATGGAAATGAACAACATTTTGTACAGATAGTTCCGTAATTGCCTTTAGATCCCAAATAGAACTTATTCTAGAAAATTATTTTCTAATACTCACAAGTGGTGTAGGGTATCAAATGGTCGGGCTTGACTAACAATACTTTCATACTTGCTTTAATTTTATTATTTTATTATTCTAAACTAACCCTGACTGATATGGATAATATCGCAGTGGACCTTATTGTTTTTTATGTTGTTACTACTGCTACTGTTATGGTTCTTGCTGTTTGACAACAAGCAGTAAGTAAAAAGTCTTACAAATGAATTTTTGTCGACAAGAGTTTCAATAAAGTTGTTATAAATTATTTCGCACGTTAAGCAGTTAATGGTCTCTTGTATGTTCGGTGTTGTTTCTTTTGGTTGTGTATGTGCGATATTTGCAGGATATTTTTATTTGTATGAGTAAGCCACCCCTTGTCCTTTGCTTTTTTATAAAAAAGGTATTTTTTTTATTTGTCGTTACCTTTAAAAAAGTAATAAACTTAATAATTCCAGTAGCACCAACAGGACGGCAAAAAAATAAACATCCTTAACAGGACAAGTACAAATTTCACAAGAAAAGAAAAAATTGAGAAGGTGCGTTTTAAATGAATTATGTGCTGCTGATATTTAAGAGAAATTTTTTACAAGACGATGACTACAACTCTGACGACCTTTGTATGGTTTAAATAAAAATTAATACAATTAAAAATGTAAGAGTATTTGTAAATCTTAAGACACATATTTAATTTTAATTATTTAAGTACCCCGATTGCCTCCTCAAAGCACTCACTTCTTCAGTCAATCGGATATTTTTTCGAATTTTCATATGTGTAAACAGGGGGTAAATAAATAATTTTAAATTGGAATTAACAAATACCGATACAAATACCGGTATCGGCGATTTTTTACTGAAGATACGACGATACTTTTTTTGAAAGTTTTTTGAACAAACAATTTAATTTTCAATGCAAATTTTTTTCATTACATTTTAAAGTTAGAGCATCAACACAGAATAATAAATAATTTCCTTAAATTCTTTAGTTGGAGGTCAATGCGTTTGATACTTTCTTGATCTTTTTTCAAGACGCATGCAAAAGTAGAATGTAATCCTACTTAAGCCATTCTATACGTATATGCATTATACGCGTTTGCTGTGCAACTTGTCAATACCTCAACGCATTCAACGCGTGATATTGGCCCCCAGCTTTAGTCGTTTTGCTTTGCACCATAGACATGTTCTCTCGTTGCTAAGTCTGTTGACCCTTTCCAAAGAGACTCATCTTCTACATTGATATTTCTATTTTAAGCCAGTTACAATACACAGTTGTTAAATACGTAGAGTTTACGGTTAATATTAGCAACTTTAGTTAAATTGCTATAAACGGCAAATAACATACTGTTAACTGACAGTTAAAGTATTAGATAATTGTAACTGAACTTGTCTTCAGTTGTTATATTACGTATAGATGATATTTAAAAGACTTTCTAAATAGAATGTGCAAATTATTTCGTTATTATAATTAATTTTTCGCAATACTGCTTTTCCCTCAGTATTTGGAATACTTTATATTTAAGCCAAACTTTGGTTTATATTGAAGCTATAGATAAGTACATATTAGCAAATGCGGTAAAAATTTTTGTAGAACCAAAATATTGCAAAAAAGAAAAAAAATACTGTAGTCCCTTAATTCAGGATTGCTTTCATTAACTTTAAAAAAAAAGGAAGCTGCCCCAAAGACTTTTGGTGCATTAAAGGGTTAAGTGCAACATTTGCCACCAATTTAATTTTTAATTGCTAGTAATAGCAACAAATTATTTTGTAGAAATAATTCTGTTTCTACAATTTTACTCTTAAGTTTGAAGTTCAGTTAACAATTAAAGTAGATTTTGATTTAGTAATAAATTAGTCAAATAAAAAAATATTTTTATCAGTGCTGATTGGCATGAAAAGAAATTGCTATGTGTTGTTGTTGAATTTCATGCGTAGATGTAAAAAACGTGTTGTCCGTTTAAGAAGTTCGTAAAAAACGCTTATGATTACGTTGAAATAAACTTTTTTGCTTAAATTATTGCTTCATATGCTAGTTTGATGCTACATCATATGCGTTAAAGATACTTTAATTTGCTACTTTATAGCTACTTTCATTTGCTACTTTATTGCTAGAGCATTTGCTGCTTTAATACAGCTACTTTTACTATATATACTGCTGTTTCTTTTAGATAAGTATATGCATTAATTTTAAGGCTACTACTATTGCTCTATAATGTAAATGTTGAAGTGTCGCAAAAAATGCTGTTACTTTTTTATACCAAATACAGTATTGCGAAGATAGCAGTTATAAAGGTAGAAGTTCCAGCTTCTTTAAATTTTATAACGAGACTATTAGTTATTTTTTGTTGCTACTGCTACTTGTTGACTAAATTTTTAAACACGATTGATAAATAATTACTGTTAAATATTTGCAATGCTTAACTGACCAGACAAATTACCAATTAAGATTGTTGGATTTTTTTACGAACGACTAACAATTTTGTACAGTAAATAAACAAGTTCAAAACAAATTAAAATTATTATTCACAGAAAAACAAACATAAAAGAGACAGTTTTTGATGCCTACAGTGGCGAACAAAATATATTTTATAATATATTTATTTATCGAAAAATACCTTTTGGAAAATAACACTTTTTTAAACATCATATTTTATAGCGAAGTGTTAAGAGCAATGCTTTGCTAAATGTATTAGTCCAACAGAAAGAAGCTATTGAGCAAAAGATTCTTAAAATTAGCCATACGTATATTGAAGGGCGATGGAGAATAAATAAATTAATGTCCCTGCTGACTAATGTCTCCACACAGTAAGTCAGCATCTCCCATTTCTGAGCTCAGTCCCGCCAGCTCTTCGCCCACTTCAATACTGGTTATGTTGCAGTGACCCGGTACTTAGCATAGCTTTACTAATTGCTAGGAGTATCGCTGATACCGATACTGATACAAATTTTAAATTTAAATTCAAAATAAGCATGACCTTTGGCTTTATTCTTAACAATTTTTATTCATTTACTAAACTTTGTTTGCAAAAAGATAACACGGTGCAACAAAATTTCCTTTTTTGCAAGCACTTTCAAAGTGACCTAGTGTATGTTATAGGTCTAGATGAGTGTATTATAAAACAGGTTTTAAAAGTTTCAATATACCTCCAAATTCCCAAGTTATGGACCAAAGAAATTTTTTTGAGGCTGCTACTTTTAAACATTTATAACTTTTTTATTGAGACATCATTTGTTGAAATCGGTTAAGAAATAAGGAAGTTATAATACTTTTTGCGAACAAAAGAGTGGAAACCTGTTTCGATTAGATTAGCATGATTTAATAAAATAACTTTACTCTAATAAAACTTAACGAATTTTATATTTGTATCACCAATTTATACATGAGCATTTTGAACAAACATATTGGGGTTCATTCCAAGCACTCCTTACGTACGACCGATCAATATATAGATTATAAGCTTCTACCACAAATTTATTTTTTACCAATTCAATGCGATGTTTTTTGTCAACAAATAAGCCACAAATGTAACAAAAAAGATAACGCTTATTACACATTGTAAAGGTGGGCAAACTTCGTATTGGATTGTAATAAAATATTAAGAATATACTTCACTTAAGCACAATATTATTGTAAAAAAAATACCTTAATATAAAAAAACAATTTTTTCTAATTCGACTTTAAAAACTAAAAAACAGAAGTTGTACAATTATCAAAAATAACAGTATTTTTAAAAAGTACTTTCAATAATGTTTATTTTAGTGATGGGTCCGTGAGGTGATATTGACTCACACTCACTCATACAAGAGAAAAATTTTCTAATCACGCACTGACATCGTGGCTCATTTTAGTTCATTCACAATCTCGTGATTAAACTCAAAATATCGCGTGATTCACGTAAATAATGTTTAAACACTCTGCGTCAGTGTTTTTCAAGTGAATCACGCAAAATCGGCTCACGTACTCATCTCTGGTTCACCGATCTTTTTTATTGCTTTCTTACACTTTCATGCTCTTTCTCTCATACTCTTTATACTTTAGTGAACTCCTTCACTCAGCATACTACACTCATATAAAGAAAGAACAAAAATTAAGCTATTTACAAGTACAATTGACTTGATTCTCTTAAATTTCGTTTGTCATTAGCAAAAATTCGAGTTCTTATTATTTTAGTTTTTTTGTACCTAAATATTCAAATTAAATTGTTTAAAATAAGAGATTTGTATTGTATTAACAAAAGAAAAAAATAGTATTTTTTAAGGAATTTTAATTGTTTTTTTGTTATAATAGCTCCTCATAAAAAGTACTATAACTTCCTCATTTCTCAACTGATTTCAACAAATGACGTCTTATTTTACGCAGAAAAATACTGTCTTTAATATATTTGTTGTCTTTAAACTTAATTCGGAAAAAAGTCTCGTAGAAATTTTAAAAGTTTAAAAAAAATTAAAAATGTTCCATATAATTGAAAAAATCTATTCATATTTGTGCTAATATTGTATGAGAAGTATATATATTTAAAAATAACAATTATTTTGCTTTCCAAAACCGTTTGAATTTCAAAAATCGGTTAATAAATAAAAAAGTTGTAAATGCTTAAAAGTAGCAGCCTCAAAAAAATTTCATTGGTCCATAACTCGGGAATTTGGAGGTATATTGAAACTTTTAAGCCCGGATTTGTAACATGCTCACTAACACCTTTAACGCACACTAGGTCATTTCAGAAGTGCTTTTTGAGTGTAGCACAGTGTAATTGATTAATGTAATTAAGAAACTGTTAAATGATTTTTAATCAAGCCCAACGTTTTGCAAAAGCAAATAATTTTTTTAAATAGGTGAGAACAGAGCTTAATAGCCTATTTCTAATAAAAATTTGTTTTTGTTTTCAATGTAGTTATGCGAAAGAAAGAATTCTTTCGCACATCGGAAATAGGCTATAAGAGATTATTAATATTAAAAATCAATATTAATAAGATTTTTGCTTGAAAACAAAGTATTCTCAAATTTTGCGGAGATAATTTCGCAACTCCTTTTGAAGCAGACCTGCAGTAAAAAATCGTCTCTCAGATGTGCCTAAACTCATTTGACAACTAAATTATTTCTGCCATGATCTTAAATTTTGAGTATATTATTTATTAGCGCCAGTAAACAAGCGCATCTGCGTCTCTAGAAAAAATTAGAAAATCTAAGGTATAGCTAGCTAGACCACCGCGTAGGATGGACAGAGGGCAATCTTTCTCGAATTTTTCCTATAAGATTTTTACAAACGCTCCAAAGGCCAGTTCTTGTAGACTTGTCAGAAATTTTACTAGGTGTATTGGTGGCCGTGTCTTTAACACTTTCGGAATGTGGAGTCATGTTAAGTAGTTCAATAAGACGTTTTTTCGATCTATTTTCTTTAAAATTTTCAAGCTTTGCATCGAAGGTAAAGAATTGGAGATAAACAATAGATTTCGTTATTCTCTAAGCACTCAAATCTTTCTTTCAAAGCTAATACTACGTAAATCGCCAATTTTTGGGAATCTGATCTATTCTGCATCCCAGCATATTTCATCATTTATCGTATTTTCGAAATAGCTCCAGAAAATGTACCAGTGGCTTTGCTTATGGATTTTTGAGGTCACCCAAAATTTGTGGCGATATGATTTTTGGGAAAATAAAAATTAGCAGAAAATTCGTAAAACGTACAAATACATACAAAATATATCAATGGGAGAACGTTTTACCATTATGGTGCAAAGCAAAACGGCTGATGCTGCAGGTCCACACCAAGCGTTTATGTATCAGTTTAAAAAGTCCTAGTGTATAATTGTATTGACAAGTTACATAGCAAACGCGTAAAATGCATATACGTATCGAAAGCATGAAGTAGGATTACTTTCTCTACTTTAGCATGCGTCTTGAAAAAACAAAAAATGCGTGGTGTGTGGACCGACCTGCAGAATTAAAAGAAACAAAAAAGAAAAAATCAATGTTTGATTTTTTTCTATTACTTGTTATGCAAAAAATAAGCACTGAAAATAACATGGATTGTTCAAAAAAGACTTCTGGCTGCCATTCCCATCACATACTTCTCAATAAGCTGAAGATTTAAATTAACATCCCCGCTACTGAAGGTCTGAGTTCCCAGTTAAGACCCTTATTAAATACTTTATTCTTCTATAAAATTCAAAACAATTGAAAGAAAAAGTGCTAAGGCCACATTAAAAATACAAAATATTTAACAGAAGAGGTGCTAAGTCACAAAAACCTTTGTAAAACAGAGATCCATTATTTTAAATCCTCCATGCTAACGAATTGTTTTTAATTAGCTCAGCAAAACTGACTTTCTATTTTTAAAGCATTATTTTTGTCACATCAGAAGCCCGATATCGTTCAATTGAAAAAAGATCTATGTACTAGTGATGTTGCGAATATTTGTATTCGTGTCGCCGAGTATTCGCATATTTTACGGCGTTCGTATTCGCCTAATTCAAGCGAATATTTTGCAAATATGTTGCAAAAAAAAAAAAACAAATACAAAAGTGTATAAAATACATCAAATAAAAAAAATTAAAAAAAACTTTGTGTTTAACAAATTGGAATTTGGTTCGCTGTAGTGAATTGAACACAGTACATCTTCCATTGGAAATAAATTTGAAAATATAACCGAAATGCATAAGACATTTAATGAAACTTGGATAGATCCTTTCGTTCTGGTTATTATGCAATAATTAAGGGTCGGAAGTTTAACAGTTTGATACCCATTATAAAATACTGTGAAAAACAAAGTCAGGAAAAAAAGTTAAGAAAAAAGGAAAAAAAAACATAAAATGAATATGTGAAAAACCACCGACAGAGTTGGCTGCAGCATCTGCGAAAATATTTTCTCCCGAATAACACTGAATTACTAATTAAAAGCGCAAGAAGAGTAAGAAAAACGAAATCTGAAAGTATTGAGGTGAGTGTTGCCAATGAAGAATTCGGAAATTACACACGACTGAGTCCCAAATTACACATTTGAAGAAAAATTACACATGATTTTTTTTTAATGTAGTTTAAAATAAAAAGCATAGCAAGGAAATTGGATATACAATTTCAGTTATGTATTTTATAAAGCTTTTTGTAATAGTTCCCAGTCCTCTCACCTCACTCACCAATAAGCTCAAGAATTGCTGCAACAAAAATTGCAAGTCTGGACAGGGAAATACAGAAAGTTTTGCCAACATTTTCAAACTTTTTACAATCTAAAAAGCATTTTATAAAAAATTTAAGTTAAGTTTAAAATCGGAAAATTACAGCCAACAAATTACACACTGATTACACATGAAACTAATTACGCATGGGCTACACATGTAAGTAGGAATTACACACTATATGTGTAATTACACATGGATTGGCAACACTGATTGAGGTAGAAGTATCAGTGTGACTATTTTAGCGATTTTGCAGCTAAACTTAGCATTAACAATTTTGGTTTAGCTGCAAAATATTTATTTTCTTTCCGGTCACACTTATTAAGTCTGCAAGCAGAACGAAGTTCCTTGGAGTCATCTTAATGAATTCAGGTGAAGCATACAATCTCGCACCGTGTAGAATAATTAGCGTTATTTGTAGCCCTAATTAATTTTAGTGAACAGTTGGGCTGCATAAAAGATGCTTTGGGTAGCGGAGCTTATGACCTTTACATAATAATAATAATGTATGTATAAAAATCAACAAATTTCAGTATTGGAGGTAAGTTCGTACTTGGCTTATAGTCATATTCAAAGCTAAAGTCGACTTTTTCTAAAGTATACTTTAGAACAATGGTGTTCACATGCATTTAATTATTTGTTTAAAGTATAAATTATTTTGACTTTGACTATGGACCGATAACTTTAAATTCCGTCATCGGAATGTCATGATAATGTTAAATACTTTTCGCAGTGTTCCAGTTTGTTTTTTTCAAATTTATTATTATTGATAAATTTCAGATTAGATATTCGTATTTGTCTTTGGCGCATATATTCGCATTTGTGAATATTAAAAATTAATATTGGTAATTTCCCTATGCATAAAAAATAAATATTTTAAAAAGATTAAAAGGCTTTTTCACATAATCGAATACAGATTCGATATTGATCGAAATTCCCATGTAAATTGCTTAGTCGATAACGAAAGCCGTAACTTGGCTTGAGATCGAAAAAATAATTACATCTACGGCTAGTTTTCCAAAAAGACCTGTTCAATTCAATTTTAATAAATTGCAATAACAGGTTCTAAGAAGGTTTTGACTACTAACAGTTTTGCTCAACACTGTATGTAAATAAAAAGCTTAATACAACTTAATTCGATTTATTTTGCAAAGGCACGTCAATCAAGGGGTTCTCAATGTATTTGTGTCTTTTGTGCGTCATTTTGTTGAACTTTGCTATTCATCAATTTTCTCACATTTCGGCGGTCGTCATAGTGCTGGACATTGATATTGCACAGTAATGTATTATGTATGTATAAATAGTGTCAAAAAAAGAAAACCTTTGGCAAAGGCGAAGGACATTTTAAAAATGATTACATTTTTTGAATAAAATTGTACAACACGAAGGTCATGTCCATGATTGATGTTTGTTAATTTCTGCATTGAAAATAGTGTTGCCAGAATTTATTTGGCTTATTAAAAATTTTTATTCCATAAAAATCGCCATCTCATTATTTAAATTTCCAAATTGTTCCCAGTTTTTAATTAATTATTGTACGAATTACCAGATTTTTATATAAAACACTGTTTCCTTAAAGAAAAATTACACTTAGTGTAAATTAATAGTGTTTAAAATTTGTTGCCCTTTTCGAAATCTGGTTAACAAATAAATTAATTGTCAAAAAGTGAAGCTTATTTTGATCAAATTAAATATAATAAAAAGGTTTTTGTATTTTAATCAAGTTCATCAAATTTAATTTTCATTAAATTATTTTTAATGAAGAAAGGAGTTTAGAACATGAAATGAATTAAAATTTATTGATAATTTTTCATCCTTGACTGAGCGCGGATTGAACCCACGGACAGGTTCAGATGTCTTTGTTGTTAAACACTCACCGCCATTGACGAAGGCTGGCAGTCAATAGTCAAACAATAATCTTTAAATGATTAATGATTATCTATTTTCTATTTATTTACATATTTTTTCCTTTCTTTATTAAAAATAATTTAATGAAAATTAATATTTATGAACTTAAGCCTCATTAAAATATAAAAATTTGGATTAAAAACCATAAACAGTTCAATAAAATAACCGCAATACTAATTATAATAATAAAGTATTAAAATGAATTATTTTAAATGTTATGTACAACATTTTCTGAAGCCTTTAGAAATTATTCAAAGAGTAAGAAAACTTACGAAATCTCAAAGGTGATAACAAAGAATTTGGAAGGAAATAATGAAAATTTAAATAATCGGCCATGTTCTGGAAATATACATCAAGTGAAATTGAAATCGTAGGACATTTCCAGTTAAATTTTTTTTAAAAAGGACAGTATTTTTTCATGATTTTTAGAGTAATTCCAATAAGAATTAGTGGTACTGAAAGTATGACGTATATAAATCGGAATATTTTTATGAACATTTATAGCAGAATCCTTTGGAAAGTTTGGTTGATTTAAATTTCCTTCGCATTCGTTTTCCAGAAAATGGCTAAATAATTTACCTAACTCGACGTAATATTTGCCAGGTTGCGGTGCCGAATTCTGCTGTGCCCTGAATTTTCCTGCACACTCTCACGGACAGCAGCCATGTTTTCGCAGATTTTTCGTTTCGTCGAAGTAAGGGTGTTGATTATATACAACACTAGTGGACTTAAATTTATCCCCCCTACTGTCCGAATAGAACATCCATTTTAATAATAAAAATATCATTTGCACCTGTTTGCTATATCCTTCTATGGTAATTTGGGCAAACAGACTGAATAACTAACAGCCAATTCGACAATATGGCTATTTTTAAGATGCCCAGGATTTCACGGAGTGTAAAGGCTCAACCATAATATGAAATAATATTGAAAATTAAAAAGGACTTTAAAGTGGCCATAATGTACTTACATAAACTTAAGATCCATGTTACATATTTGTGCAATATTTGGTTTTCTTGCGAGAACTTGAAATAAAGAAATACCAAAAATTACAGCCCTGTATTTGTTTATTTTAGCTGTGTTCATTTACTAAACATTGTTACGAATTTGTAACAATTGATACTGGAACGTGTTCATTAACCCAAAAAATTTTCAAGTTGAGAGCGTTAAAAGAGAGAAAAAAATTGAGAGACAAAAAAATTCTTGCAAATTTTTACTGTTCAAATTTTTACTTGCAAGAATTTTTGAAACAGCTGTTTCATGTTTTTGTTTACAAAACAAACTTTTCCAAAAGAAGTTTTATATAAGGATATTTTGCAAAATTTATTAGTTAATTTATGCGGTAAGAAATCATACCTTTGTTTAATATATGACAGATACGTATTTCGATATTTTTATTGCTTAATAAAATAACGGACTTGTAAAAAAAACCCTTATGTATTTTGTTTTGCTTTTAACCGATCAGGTGTTGTTATTAGTACTGTGAGTACGATGGTTACCTAGATACCCGATACTTAACACTATTGCAGTATAATACCCCATTAGTTCAAAATTTTTTTTTTGCAAATTAAATTATTTACAAAATTAAAGATTCTTATTAATTATAAAATAATTTGAGATATTCTCATTGTTTACTTTATGACCGTCTTGTTTATTATGAAACAAACACAAAACAAACGCATTTGGACCAAATAAAACGGCCATAAAGTAGATAATGAGAATATCTAAAATTATTTTATAATTAACAATAATTTAACCAGCTACCTCGTTATCTTTCTTTCGTGGTCATATTTGAATGCCAAAGTTTATGATTTTAAGTGTAAAAAAAATTACCACCGTTATAGGTTCTCATTCACTCAGGACCCTGCACCTATATATAACTTTATGTTTTTAATATCTATTATAGCAAATTAAAAAGGTACCACTTGTAGAACGAAAAAGTAAAACAAAGACATTTTATTTCCCGCATTTCACAATTTTTTATATATTTTCTCCCCATTAAAATATAAAAAAAAATCATTATTGTAGTGAAAGCCCATAATTGAGAACGTATATTGCAAAGAATGGAGATAAATGTTTTGTAAAGAAAATACCAAAAATAGGTACAATTTTCACCCCTTAAATGTTTGAATTTCGAAAAAGAAACAAATTGGTATTTTTTGGATAAGTTATGAATGTAAAATAGTTTTTATTTCTATGTTTATTGACTTTAATTGAAAGTAGTTTCTTGCGAGTCGCAATGCACTATATTTCTTCACCAACACACACACTTTTTTCGTATTATTAGGCAATTTCTTCGATTTTTAGTGGATCGATTTAGCGAAAGACCAGCATTCGTTTCAAATTTCAACCTTATAACTCACGGCGTTAAGGCTGTTTGAAGATGAATCTGTCAGTCAGTCCGTAACGTTGAAATCTTATATACCTAAGTATATACATAGGGTATACCTACATAGATTGTTAAATTAAATATTTTGTCTTGCCTTATAAATACTTTTATTGTTAACAAAGGGTTTTTTTATCTTTTATTATTGATGAAAACCCGAATTCTTCTTTAAACTCCTAAATACAAAAAAAAAATCCAATTCATGATTCATTTTATTCAACATAAACAAATATAAATTAATAAAATCACATTATAAAATTTTCCCAAGTCTTAGAATAACTAATGAGTACTCAGATATTCCTGTATATTCGTCACTACTTTAACTTGCAAATGTTGGCTGGCAAAGTGCTCATTTACTTTTTAGTATTTTTGAGAGCAATTTCTTTAAATTCCTACTTACTCTCTATTTGCAAGTTTCTGCTAGTAAAATAAATGAACAAACCTTTAATGTTTTATTTAATTTGCCAGCAACGATTTAAAAAGAAAAAATTGGCGATTGTTTTACATACTTTTTAATAAAAAATTTATACAAAATTAATATATGTAAAATTCCTCTTTTTCTATATTCATGTTTTTCTTTATCCATTTCAATTTTTTTTTTTTGTAACAAAACACAAACAGCTGATTCCGTACGGAATGTGTGATCAGTTTGGCACTTTGCTTAAGCAAATGACATTTGACGAAACTTAACGAAAAGTTTCATTAAGTACATTATAGTTTGCCACATATGTTTTATATGTATTCGCACAGTTGCTTAAGTTGACTTAAGCGGCGTCATGCATATTATGGTTGGGCCTTAAGACATAACAACATAATTTACCCAAATAAAATACAATATTCCTACACCCAAACAAATGTTGAAGTCTCTAAAGTTAAGATAGTCAGGCAACACTGACTGAACACAATGTTATCATTTGATTTCTCTTTCATGAAAGTTAAACATATAACAAAAATATGGTCGGGAGTACCTTTTTAATTAATGCAAATTAGGGACTAATTAATATTTTCTAAAAGAATATAAACGGGTTTGTTGAGAAGTTAATCTTCTAACGTTGTGTCTGTATTGTGTCTTTATTCATTTTGAATATTCTTTTGAAGGTATATTGTTTAATTTCAAAGTTTTCAGAGGGGTAAATGGTAAAGTGCTGTTTAAAGTTTCAGTACGGGTTTCTTACAAAATTATTTCAATGAGCTTGTTAAGAGTTCAAAGTATCATTGTAAATATCTTCAGTGAAAATCTATTTGATAATTGTTTTTGAAAGCTATTACTGCGGGTCTTTTCTGAACTTTTTCTAACCAGGAGCTTATCTAAGATCACAAAAATAATTTAAAATACTTGAATGCCACCCAAATCGTCTAGCTCGGAATATTTTAAGTAATGGTAGCCACACCCGCTTAAGAAGAAGGGACAGCGCAATACTTATTTTTTTAGAAAATGCCTGAACTTAAATATATGAATGAATTAAGATTTTATTATTTATTAGGGATAAAATAAATACCAGTGTGAAAAAGGAGCTTATTTAATTACCAAGACATTGTAAGGATTAATGGCATAGTCTTGTAGTATTTAAAAACATTAGTTTACCAATAAGCAATAACGTTGGTTGAGCACATTCCTTCAAACTACCGAGTATAATCTTCTTTATAAAGTCAAAAATATAAAATCGCTTCAAATAGGTCCAATAAATCATTTAATGCCACTGGCTTTGTTAAAAAAAATACAAGCCTGGGGTTTCTACACAGGAAAATTTTCTCGGGAAATTTCGGAAAACTTATATATATATCATTGTACGAGGGCGGATCAACAAGTCCGTGACTTTTCGAACTTCCCTCGTAGTTATATGAAATGCAACACTGCTACCATCAAGTACCACCTGTTAATAGACTACTGTCAAGTTGTGAGCAAGTTCCGTCATTTACTTTGCGTTTAACAGCTGTTCAAAACATAAAACCTCGTGGATTTTTTTAAAAATGGAAAAAAGTGAATTTCGAGTGCTCTTTAAACATTATTTTTTGCGAAAAAAAACCGTCAATGATAAATACTATGGGGACTCTGCACCATCGATTTCAATGGTAAAAAAATGGTTTACTGACTTTCGTTGGTCGCACAAGTACAATTGACGCTGAACGGCCAATTTTTTTTTTTTTTTTATTATTATTCCTACACTAAATCCCGCGAAGCTTTTCGCTTGTCTGCAGGAGACCAGAGTCTCTGGCAGGAATCGAACCCGCAACCCCGGTACTGATAGACTGGCTCACTACCAGCAAGCCTACCGGAGCACGATATGGTGTTGGCCGAACGAAGAGTAAGAGTGCGTGAGATTGTTGATGCCATAGGCATTTCATATGGCAGTGTGGTTTCGATTTTTAAATGATAAGCTGTGTTTAAAAAAGCTGTCTGCAAGATGGGTGCCCCGTTTGCTCTCAATTGACCATAAACGTAATCGTGTGACAACTTCAAGAGATTGTTTGGAGTTGTTTAACCGGAATTCGAATGCGGCGTTTTGTAACTGTGGATGAAACACGGATCCATTACAACACTCCGGAGAGCAAGCAGAGTTTCTCCGCGTGAATCGGCTCCGAAGAAGGCCAAGGTAAGTTTGTCGGCCAATAATGTGATGGCAACAGTTTTTTGGGATGCACGCGGGATAATCCACATCGATTACCTTCAAAAGGGAAAAACAATAAACGGCGAATATTATGCCAACTTATTGGACCGATTTAACGAAGATATAAGACAAAACGCCATCATCCAGATAATGCACGGGTGCACACGTGTGCAGTCTCAATGCCAAAATTACATGAATTGGGCTACGAATTGGTACCTCATCCGCCATTTTCTCCGGAGTTAGCCCCCAGTGACTGTTTCCTATTTCCGAACCTAAAGAAATGACTCGATGGAAAGAGATTTAGCTCCAACGATGAATTTATTGCTCAAACAAATGCCTATTTGATGGACCTCGAAAAATCTAATTTTTGGAAGGGATACACGAATTGGAGAAACGTTGGACTTAGTGTATTGAACTAAAAGGAGATTATGTTGAAAATGAATTTTTTTTTTGTAAACAAAACTGTGTTTCATTCAAAAAGTCATGGACTTATTTATCCGCCTTCGTATTATATTATAAAATGTATGCCACAATTTTTTTAAAGAATTTGGGTTTAATTGATAGATTTTGTTAAAAAGTATTACTATCTAGTGTGACACAGAGAATGCTGACGAAGGCTGCTTCTATTGGTTAAGCTTTAACCTAAAAGTATGTGTGCCGTATGTTAAAGTATTTGAAACATTGAAGGAATAGGACTATTATAAGAAAGCTTATTTAAATGAAATCTTACTCACAGAAGCACATTCGAAAAAATATTTACATATGTAGTATAATAAAAATAACTTATAAAAAGGAAATAGTTCCCATATTCTATTACTGAAATGTAAGAAAAAGATCTCAGAGAATACAAGGGACCCAATTAAATTAGACTGACTTTTATTATAACTTTCTTGCTTGGAGAAACAGGTAAAGGCCGGTATTCACTATCCTACACAACCGTAGGATTCACTGATACGAAAATCTGACAGAATTCTATCCGACATTAAAAAAGATCTGGAAAATCTGTTGTAAATGCCACGCTATCACACAGGAAAGATGCAAAATCATATGACTTAGCCCTTTTAAAAGAAAATGCAACTCTGATCACATAGAATCTACCATTTTATAAACATTTTTAAATCGGACAGATTTATGTGCTGTTTTCACAACACAAGTGATTGAACATATAGTAAAATTTATATGAAAACCAGTCAGTTTTTTGAGTGTTCTTCATATAAATTCAACTACACGTTCAATCACTTGTGTTGGGAAAACAGTACATTCATTTGTAGGTCTCATTATTATACCTTTACCTTATACGATTTTTTTTGACAAATCGAACGACGCAATAGCATAGTGAAACGCCGGCTAACGCAAGACTTTGAAATTGTGCAAGCGAAAAGACTTTAAATGTATGCAGGGTAGATAAGCTCTTGTATGTACACTCTTCGCCAACAAAAATCAAAGTCATCTGTAATCCCAAAAACAGAAAGGTCAAAATGAAATTTTAGAAATTTCTCTTCATTATTTCTGATTTGTTACTAAAAACCAGTGTTGCCAATTTAGCAAGTTTTATTTAGCCAAATTTCCTTAAAGCTTTTAAAAAAACTTTAGACCAATAAATAATATAACTGCTGCATCAGTTGTATTGCAACATTGAACTGGTCTTAATGAGTTAACGCAAATTATTTTTTAATAAAAATGATCTATTTTGAGTACACATTTCGTTATTCAAAGATTTTTTTCATGTTTATTTAATTTTTACTAAACATTTATTAATATAAACCAACGGTTATAAGTTTTATTTTAAAAATTACATTTTAATCATTATTTCTTGAATTTTATTTTTCACTTGAAAAAAAAAGTTATTTTCTGAGTTTTATTTATTCATCAGAAATAAAAAAAGGACTTTTGAGTTTTATTTTTTTTCTTAGGAAATGAAAATTATTTTTTGAGTTTTATTTTTTGTATATAATATGTATTTTATTTGACTTTTATTATTTCAAGTATAATTAAATTTTCGATCCTGAGGTCTTTTTATCCAAAAACTTTAAACGTCGACACTTCTTTGAGTGGTTTTCACAGTTTTTTCTTTCTTATTTTACAAAATTTTAACAAGTTTTTTAATTATTTTTTTATTATTTAATTACTAATTTTATTATTTTTTGCTTAGCAAATAACGTTCACATCTTGAATTTTGCTTACAAAAAAGTATTTATCTGCGCTTAAATGAATATTAACCGATTAAATAATGAATATATCCCCAGAGTCCGTGAAAAACTCATTTTTGTTAAATTAAACTTTTTTTTATATTTTATTTAATTTAAAAATGACTTTTTTCCAAGAAATAAAAAACTAAAATTAAAAATGGCTTTTATTTCTGAGGAATACATAAAACTCACGAAATAACTTTTATTTTCTAAGCAAAAAACAAGACTCAAAAATACTTTTTATTTCCTAAAGAATTAATTAAATTAAAAAATTCGGTAAAGTTGAGTTTTTTTAATAAAATATAAAAAAAAATCAAAATTATGTGCTGACCAGCAATAGATTGAGTAGTACAAAGCACTCAAAAAACTGAGTACTTTTCATATAAATTTTACTATACAATCAATTGCCTGTCACTTGGAAACACAACATTAATACATCTAAATGTAGTCCATGTAACAAGGTTTAAGGCTGAGTTAGGCGAACGTTGATGTACCCGTAACGTACTGTATCGGACTAGTAGCACGTTGGATCACTTATAGAACATCTAAAAACGTGTAATATGCTTATCACATATATAAAAAAGCAGTTGTATACATAAAACAACACACACAGTGATGGGAAATCAAAAGGTTTAAATGATGAGACTTTGCAGAAAAAGTACCAAGTGATTTAAATGGTATTAAAACAGTTTTTAGTGCATGTAAAAAAACATTAATAATTTAATATTTGATAATTATTTTTTAAATTTACAATAAAGAAATATGTATTTTAGCATATACCTACACATATACATGTATTATTTTGTAAATGTGCATAGACAAAACAGGTTTTGTAACCATTTAAAGGCTTTTTTATATTTCTCATTTCTATTTTATGTGCATATGCACTTGTTTATTTTTTACACCTGAGCATATGTACTAGAGTATCCACTCAATTAATCGGTGTTCGATTAATCAAAGAAATTATTCGCCTTTATTTGATCGAATAATTTAAATAGACAATTTCAAATAACGAATGATTCAAACAATTTATGTCAATTAATCTATTAAAATTAATTTCTTAGAAAATTCTACTCTTTTCATATAAAAATATATTTTTTTAGATTTCTGACTAACAAAGTACATAACAACTAAATAAGATGTTTTTATATTCTGTATCTATTCTGAACATATTTTAGTAGCTTTTAAAAAGTGGGTATGCGTGAGACAAATCATGTAATAAACAATTAACTACTAATTCCATACGTATGAATTCACAAACTAAAAGAGAGCTTTTTCAAATGGAGTCGTAAGCGACTAAAGGTAATTTTTGAGAGCTTTTATTATTTTTTTCTAAAGTAGTGTAGAACTTAATTTGGTTTCGTGTTATAAATTTATTTATTTTTAAAATTATAATTGCGCATCCAATAGTTTTAGAGAAAATTTTAAAGTTTAATAGATCATATTACCTGCCGTTTACGAAAGTTTTAATGATGTCGCTTACGATATAATCGCTCGATATTTCTTTGAAAATATGATTTTAGTACAGAATATGTAATAACAGAATCCTTTGACATCATTTTTCTTATCTAAGTCAAGAAAAGTCCTGTCAATGAGAAAACACGTTCCGTTTCTATAAATGTTTGACATTAAAGTCAAAACGACATCTCTGGACACTTTCAGTTTTCTCACCAATTCCTTCAAAAACTTTTTATTCTTATTAAAGAAAATTATTTAATCGAATTAGCGTTTTCTTTACTAATGGCTACATTCAAAGTTTCCCGAAATGTTGATTTTTCTCTTTTGTCATCATTTCTTATAGAAATAGTATATTCTGAATTTTCAGAATCTAATCAAAAAAATCTTTAATGCGGCTGTTCTGCATATAAAATTATTAATTTTTTAATCCAAATTTCGATATTTTAATTGAGTTTAACTTTCATTAAATTATTTTTAGGAAAAAAGGAATTTTACAACATGAAATGAATTAAAATTTATTGATAATTTTTCATTCTAGACTGAGGTGGGAATTGAACCCAGGTTTTCGACAATACTAATTATTATTAATTTTTTATAAAATAAATCTTTATTTTAAATAGTGTGCATTTTTACTCCTCTTCTTTTACTAGTTCGAAAACTCAGAGCATCAAACATTGCCTTGCTCAGCGGATTTGGATTTACATCTATTTCTTGACATAACTTATTTACAATCAGAGCTGCCGTTTTTGGTTCTTTTTAACCAGAATTGGTAATTTTTTTAATGTGGAGATGTGAATATTTCTTTCATTTTGGTTACTTTTTTCTAAAATATATAATACGAATGAATATGTTTTTCTTGATATATTGAAGGACGTTATTTACGACTTCAAATAATGTGTACTATGAACTACGGTTTTCTCATAATTGGTTTCATTTGAACGGAAGTTTTTTTATACTTTATTGAAAATAAGAAAAATCCCTTTCAAAACAGCTACCACATATTTATTAAGATTTTTGTTAAGATAAAATTGCCAAATGTTATTTTTATATTAGAAGCGGCCATGTTCTGAAATTGGAATCAAAGTTTTAATCGATGGATATTTTCAAATAATTTTTTTAAATGAGCGTAGTTTTTCCTGATTTAAAGAGTAGTAAAGATAAGTGGTACTTAAAGTAGAAATTGCATAATATCAGTTTTAGTGTTTCTAAAAACTTGATAAAGGTTAAATTTTCTTAATTTACATTATTACCAGTAGAATATTTTAATATATTGCAATACTCATAACAATTTTAAAGATTTTTCAAAAATTAATTTATATACAATAATCTATAATTTTAGAACTTAAGGAAATTACTGTAAGAAATTTAAGAGATTTAAAATTTTACTTTTTATAACCTGTTGGTATGTATATTTATTTAATATTTTTAAATAACTATTTGGCAATACTTTTAATTTATAAAAAAAACCTTTGACTGTCAGTCATATACTTTTCTCCATTGAATGCACGTCCTGAAATACAAATTTGTTTATATTCGCCAAAATATTATACAATGGGAATTGTATAATATTTAACAAAATATTATACAATATTTCAAATATAACAATATTGAAACAGTAATAATAGCACTTATAAATTTAACATACAATTTTTGAACAAGGAAATCAAGTTATACCCATTTTATAATATTTTAGATGTATGAAAATTAGAAAATATTCACAAAAAAGGATTGAATAATCATCACATTTGACAGCCCTGCCACTGACAATTACAAATCGGGAAAGAATTTAATATATCCTTTTAATGTTATTTATAACAGAAAACTACAAATTTCGTCCTTTGCAATGACATATTCAAAAAATTCATCATATTAACTTTCAGTATACTAAATTTTGTATGGAAATTTGACGGGTTTAAATCTTTTATAAAATTATTTTTTATGAAAAAGATCCCAAATAAATAAAAAGTTTTAATATAAGTTTCTCGTAATTTTTTTAATTTGAAAATGACTTACATTTCTTGTTTTTTCTCTCTTAATTTGTAATTAATATTTTCCTACTAAGTGCAAATAACCCTTGTTTAACAATACAACTTAAAGTAAATTTAAATTTTTTTCTCAATTAACAAATGCATTTCAAATTTCGTTATATTTTTTCACATTTGGTGACTTTTTCAAAAATTTTGGTTATAAAAATTGTATTAGTCGTGTCAGCACTGTTTACAATTGTATCAGCAGTAAAGTTGCCATAATTAAAATAAAAAATCCCGGGAATTCCCGCACAAAGTTTCCGAGATTTTTGTCCCGGGAAATCCCGTATGAAAATCCCTACTGGGAATTAAAAAATGTTCGGGTAGCAAGAAACCCTTTGCATGAGTCACTCAAATTAACTCTAAAGGTACAAAACTTGATCGCATACGCAATTGTCTCGTTAGCTACAATTATCTAACTACATAAATATCACTATGGGTCAAAAATGAACGGTATGTAAACCTCGCTCTAACCTCAAATGATCAATTCATAGTTGGCATACACATACGTACAAAAGTGCGTAGTTCGTTCAAAAGTAGCACAAAAACATTTCTTTGATTCTCAAGGTGGGCTATCAAGTCATATCGTCATAATGTCCTAAATAATATTTAACAATTGTTTAAAAAAATAGTGTTGTGTGGCGCAAGGACGTAAAAACTTTTTGTTTTATAAATATCAGGTGACAAATATGATATTTTTGACGGAAATAATAATTAAATTTTTTTTTTTAATTTAGTATTTATTTTTATTAAAAAACTTTGTGTTGCAGAAATGCAACATTGCGTTCAAAGCAGTGAAAAATTAAACTTATTTTTAAGAGGTATGCAAATTCTTAAAACAGTTATTTTGCTTATTATAACACAAACTAATACCACATTTTTTGCTGCTTGTTTGTGTATAACCCTTGCAGTCCGGAAACTTGCATCGCATCCTTTTGTCCAACCAAACCGGCCAGTGCCCGTATTGGTCCAACCTGACATCTTTTGGAGGAGCATGTTGTGCCGGACCCTTCTTCTTTTTGTTTTGAATTTGGCTTTCAATATCACTCTTGCGTTTTAACCGGTTAACAGTTTTATATTTGCATAACGTCTCTGCTACAGCAATTCTGAAATCAGCAGAGCTAAGGATTTTACTTGAACGTCCTTTCTCAGCTTTTATTCGTCGATATAAGAGCCATGCGTTACACATAGCCATATCTAACAGGTGGTAAAAAATACGTATATACCAACGTTTGCCTCTTAGTTTTATTTTGTAGTGGCCCATAACCGAGTCTAAAAGATCTACACCACCCATGTGTCGATTGTATTCCGAAACAACAAAAGGGCGCTCAATAAAAACGTATTTCTTTCCCGACTTTTCCCATCTTTTAACTGTAGTTGTTGGGGGTTTTCCTGCAAAATTCGATGCTAAGGTGACGATTTTATTATCTCTCCAAGCAACCAGAGCTACATCAACCCCATTGTAATTTCCGACCTGTTCTATAGATATGCCGCGATGTTCTTTTTTAAAAGCTTTTTCGTCTGGCAGCTTACAACTGGGAATACGGGCTTTTCCTAAAGCTAAAATGCCCCGACTTGACAAATATTCAATAAGAGGGATTGAGGTGTAGTAATTGTCGAAAAAAATGCGGTAGTTCCGATTGGTAGGCACATCACGAGCAAGGCGGACTACTACAATATTAGACGATGCCCTAAGTCAGGCTCATTAGTTGCGCACCTATTTTCTTGACCACCATAAACTTAAAATTTATAACCGTACCCAGATACACCTCATATAACAAACAGCTTGAATGCCCATTCATGAGGTTTGTCAGGTAAATACTGTTTTAGCATGCTTCGGGCTTTTGTTGAACACATTTGTTCATCAACAGATAAATGGGACTCAAACGGAACTTTTTTAAAGTTGTGGTTGAGGGCCTCTATCATAGGCCGAATTTTATATAACCGATCGGAAGCAACATGATCGTATGGTAACATTTTACTATTATCGTTAACATTAATTAACTGTCTAATTAATTCGAATCGTTTCGACGGCATAGTCTCTCGTATCGGTTCGAAGCTTATGTGTTCTGACCAATACATTTTTACTTTTGGCATATGCACAATTGACATAAAATATACTATACCAATAAACTGACGTATTTCCTGACCAGTTACATCTATTGGTTTATTGGCATCTTTCTGAACAGAATGAAGATTTGTCTGGTCTGTAATTAGGTTGATGATATCGTCAGTAATAAGATATGAAAATATCTCAAATGTAGTGTCCAAACAAAATATCTCTGGAGGAAGCTTTTCTGAACCATGAAAACGCAGTTGCTCATCATTTAACTGTAAACTTTTCGATTTCCATGTGATACTAGTCTAAGCCTTACGATCAAACAACTTTGAAGCTGCTGCAGAACTTGTGCTTGGAGAATCGGTGCTTGGATCTGGATATTTTGCAGGACTAATGACCATAGCAGCGGCGGATGTGGTTGCTACATTGCTGGTAGACTGAAAATAATTTTCTAATTCTTCATCGGAACTTTCATGCTCGTTCGGTTTGAACTTATATGTCGGATCGATCGCATCGTCGTCATCAGAAAAGTCAAGACCATCTTCGCTGTCTTCCCATTCCCCAAGTATATGTTCTAGGTCTTCAGTGGTCAATTTATTCAATTTACGACTCATTTTGATCTTAAAATAAAAACACTTTAATTTAAAAAAAAATGGGGAAAAAATGTATCGCATAACGCAGTGTTGCATTAATGCAACAAAGCAAAAACGGTTCAAAAATAAAAAAACGAACTGATTGTGACATAAAACTTTTACTGATTATTGAATTATTGATTATTACCTTTATTTCACAGAAACTTCACAAACGTTGTATTTGTATATTACCACTTAAAATGTTTTTGAAAACAAAATGAAAAATCGCGAAACTGGTTTTTACACGTGCGTCTCTAAAACTTAATAACAATTCAAGTGTTGCCAGCTAGTAAGCTTATTTGATATTTAATCGTTTGGGAGCTTTGTTGCGAATCTACAACACCGCGTTAAATCGTTCAATTAGAATTTACTGCATTTATATCCCCTTGAATGGTATGCTGCAGAAATACAACATGGCGTCACAAAGGGTTAAACAAAATGAAAATTTTAATGCTGGGTTCATTGATTCGTCATAACTGTACAGTAGAAATCTAAATTATAAGCAATCGCCCACTGCAGTCATATATATTTCTTGTAATGTTTTCAAGACATATGACTTTAAAACTTTATGACTACCTTTTGAATCACCCAGTTATTAGTATTTCTTTTATTTTTCAAGTTTCTAGTTTGCAAACTACTACACAACATAAAATTTATTATGTTCGAATTCTTAAGAAATATGTATTCACAATGTAACTCTGTCATGCAGTCCCTATTGACTTTAAATAGTTATTAAATGATCTCGAATAGTTTATCTTTTTAAGTCGTTTTATATAGAACTCCTAATGAGTGGCAAAATGGGGTGCCGTGCATAGTAAATTATTGACCACTGAACAAAGTCACATGACGGGTTTGTTACTGTCAAAAAGCATTAAGCCCATTTCATATTTTGTAGTTAAGTGTGCACTACCATTACAATACATTCGCAAACATTAATATGCACACAAATGCGTATAAACTCCGATAAACTTTCGTGCAACAATTGTGCAACTACAAATATTTGTATACCTTTGGAAGGATATAAAGTGTACGATTAGACTATTAATGTTCGCAATTGTGTAACTTCCTTGTTTCGTTCGAAATACAGACACATACACTCTTGTTCGGCTGAATTTGATTTACTTAACTGAAAGCGTGCATATGTAAGTATTTGTGTGATTGCATGTATATGAGTGTAGTAGAGTGTTAGTGTAGGAGGGAGAAAGAGTCCTTTTGGTATGTGACATCTGCTTTAATTGTATATTCAATTGTGTGGATTTTCAATGCAACTGGAGGTATGAAGGTAAAAGCTGTGTATTACCAAAGGGCGTTAACATCAAATTTCACTTAGTATTGCTGCTGTTGTAGTTGTTGTGTTTTCTTGGTTTTTGTAGGCTGAATTATTTGAAAAGGCTTTTTGTATGTTACAAAATTGAATTTAGCTGGTATTGTCTTTTATGTGTTGGCATTTGGAATTTTGATAAGCCTTTAATCCAAACATATTCACATTAACTGGCCATACGACAAACCAGTTAACTACATACTCTGCATACTTTTTATATACGAAGGAAGTCTCGACAGTTCTTTGCTACTAAAATAGTCGCGTTGAGAAACAGCGTTGTCAGCCATTTTTGGTGCTTTTTTTAAATTTTTTGTACGAAAAATTCCTTAGTTGATTGAACATACCTTTATGATAAGCAATGAAACAAACAAAGAGGTATCAACAACTTATTGTAAATTCACAAAAAAATAAGTTGAAGATTTTCGTGCAAGACTGCCATCTAGTTTTGAAACTTTATAAAAAAGTTACTTTTAAAATGTTACAAATGTTTTATTCCGTTGCAAAAAAAATTTCATACCATTAGCAGTACAATTTGAATCCGATAATCCAATGTTGAAATATTATCTAGTAAACATCTGCATGAAACTTAATAATGATGTTCATGAAACTTTCATTATAATTTGGTATTTGCTTCGTTTGTATTCAGTAAAATGGATAATTACGAAATGAAAGCAACAAACACACGAAATTTAAGAGACGAATAAGATGCAGTTTTTTTGTTTACTTAAACAAGAGAATATCAATACCAACAACTCTGAATCAAAACAACCACTGAATAAATGTCGAATAAGTTCATGGAAAAACACATTTATTTTAAAGTCAGTATTGCCAGTTGAAAGAAATGAAAAACATTAGGAAAGATAAAAAAACAAAAATTACAATGAACAGTTAAAGCAACAAGATAAGGGAGTACAATAATATTTAAATAATAAAAATAATACAAATTTGACTTTGTTTTCAATGTAAATTAATTGTTTTTAATGTAAATTTTTAAACTTCAAAAAAATTTCATTTTATTTTCAAAAACATTTTTCAGCAATGTGTTTTGCTTGGAAGTACATAAAAAAGTTTTTGGGAAAAAATTAAAATTTAATTTAGAAAATGCTTTACAAATTACATATATTATTGTAAAGGTAACAAAAAAGAAAAAATAACATAAATTTTCTAAGTGGCAACATTGCTATTGAGTATTTATCAGGCCTGTCATAGAATTCCATTCCGATCGAAAGTGGTTTTAATTCCGTATTTTGCTTTTTCAGAAAACGAAAAATTTTTTCGGAATGAAATCACTTTTGGTTTTCTAAGTGGAATTGATTGTTTCAGTATTTTATAACCGAAAAAACTACTTAAAACTATTTTTTATGGATTATTAATGTTTTTTATGATATAGATTGAAGAAATAACACACTTTTGATTTATTTATTTTACTTTATATTGATTTTATTAAAAACATAATAAATTCTTTACCGTTGCGTTGCCACCTTTTTTTCCTCACAAACCACTTTTTTCATTTCTACGCTGAACATTGCCATTCTTAGTTAGACCCCTTTCAGACAAGCAAAGTTTACTTTGCAAAGTCTTGAGTTTATAGAAGAGAAGGGAAAAGAGCATAGCGGGGGAGTACATACTTTGCTGTACTCACAAACTCGTTTTGTTTTTCGTTCGTAGATTATACCTGAAGTTGGCTGCAACTTTATATTTATATACAGCGTTACCAGAATCTTTGGAATAAATATTGTCATATTGCGAAAGAAATCATATTTTGAAGAAGAAAATCTTAAATTTTTTTTTTCTTAATTTAAATTTTTTAAAACAAGGGCAAAATAGTAAGAATTATTAATTTTTTATAAAAACATACTTCTTATTATTTAAATTGAAATACATAAAAACATAATTCGTCAGTATATGAAACTTTATAAAAATACATTTTTTCTTTTCACAAATATTTTTTTTTATCAATATTCTAACTGCCTATTTCCAAAGTGCGAAATAATTATTTACTTCTTAAGGTACGTTCAGACTAATATTTAACGAAAATATTTGTTCTGATATTTGCTTCAAACTGTGTGAAACAAAAAAATATTTTCTTTAATGTTCAAACTAAGCTCAAATATTTGACAATTTTTGTTGGTTAAAACAGTTGGCAAATAGTTTCAAATAAAATAAATTAAATCATGTTTGTCATGCGTTCAGACTAAAATAAATATTTGCATCAAATAATTATTAAATGAAAGTGTTCAAAAATAATAATATATTTCACAAATAGTAAAAATGAGCGCAAAAGCTAATTTATTTTTTTTATTCTGTGGAGCAGCATCTTTTATAGTGTTAGAACAGGAGAATGTTAAAAAAAAAAAAAACTGGAAGACAATGGGTAACTGGAACATGGCTTAGATTTGCGAATAATTGCAAACTTGGAAACAAACCCTTAAATATATTTGAAGTCGCTAAATCAGTTAAAAAACAAAATGTCGAGAAAAATTTTTTTTTGCAAAAATAGCGAAAATTCGCGAAAAATTTAGATATTTCAAACAAGCCATAAAATTTATTAAAAGTGCCTAAAACTATAAGGAATGGCAAAAATTCGATAAAAATTGCTAAATTAGCGGAAATTCGCAAAAATTTGCTAATAGCGGCACGATAGCAAAGTCTAATAATTATAAAAAATCTTTAAAATTGTAAAGAATCCGAAAACTTACAGGAAAAATTGCTTCTATCCGGAACATGGCTAAAATTATTTGTCGTTGTTTTCTCTTACAATTTTTTTGTAATATCAAATAAATATTTTCTCAAAAATTACTAAAAATATTTAATTTTTTGTGTTCACACTATGTTCACATTGGACAAATATTTGTTTGCCGGCAAATACTTTTATTTGTTCAAAATCAGCTGTTATTTTATTTGATACTCAAAAATATTTTGTGTTCAGACTACGTTAATGAAATATTTGATGTTTGCTTTCAAATATTTCATCAGTCTGAACGTACCTTTACAAATACATTTAAACAAAAACAAAGTTTTTAGAATTTGTTTTGGTTTTAAATGTAGTTGTTCGAAAGAAGGAATTCTTTCGCACATTGGAAATAGGTTATAATCAGAGAAGACAAATTTGCTTTTTTTGCTGTTTTGCTTCTTTTTTGCTGTTTTTGCCCATTTTTGCTTTTTTTGCTGTTTTTGTTATTATGGTGCTTATTTTTCTTTTTTCCTATGTTTTTGCCAGTGTTTAAAAATGCTTGACTATTTTTAATGTTTTTGTAATTGCTTAACTTAACTTAAGAAAAAGAACACAGTAAAAGCAAAAAGCAAAAGCAAACGCAGAAAAAGTGAGAGTAAATAATTTATTTATTCTCACCATGTTTATGTTCTCAGCTTAAAAAGCCAGCCAAGCAACCACTTGAAAAAAAAAATTGCTGTTGCTGTAAGTAATAAGTTTTTGTTTATTTTTTTTTTGCTTTGGCTTAACTGTAAATTGATGTGCTTAAATTCAGCGAGTATTTACTTCTTTGCTGTTTTTGACTTCATTGCTGTTGCTTGCTGTTGCAGGCGTTAGTTTCATAGAATATATACATAATTACATAACACAAAATAAACAAATTAGTTTAAAAAAACGTGTAGTTTCATTTACGTATGTATGTACCTATGTATTTATTAAAAAAAAAACGCAAAATACCAAAAAAATTCGAAACAAATTCGTTCATAATATATTAAGTTCCAGCAACAGCAAAGAAGTTAACTTGCTGACTTTAAGCGCATCAAAAGCAAAAAAAAAAACAATCAAAAACTTAATACTTACAGCAACAGAAAATTTGTTTTCTTAAGTGGCTTCTTTGCTGACAGATTTAGCAGAGTACATGCACATAGCGAGTTTAAACAAATTATTTACTCTCTTTGTTTTGCTTTTGCTTTTTTGCTTTTGCTGACTCGTTATCAAAGAGTTAAGTAAACACTTAGACACACAGTTTTTTAATTTGCTGCAAAAAATGTAAAAAAAGCAAAAATGTGCGACTGTTGCTATTTTAAAGCAAGCAATTTAAACACTGGTTTTTGCTGTAAAATAGTTTTTTTAACATAATTTTTACGTAAAAAATATTTTTTTTAGAAAACATGAGAAAAAAAATAATTGACAACTTTTTTCTGGGTTAAAACAAAAATATGTTAGTTGTGGACTAAACTTACCATCCCAAAAAAAACAGCCATGTTACTTATTTGAGTTTAAAACAAAATAAGTAAACCGGCCGTTGTGAACGAAAAAATAAAAAAAAAAAAAATGCCGAAAGAAAAGTCAAATATGTTATTTTTGCTAAAAATGGTAAAATTGTATTCTGAAGTTTTTAAAGTTGAAAAAGATTGGCTTTTTTGTAATGTGTGTTCGAGTAAAATTAATAGCGAAAAGAAGTGCAATGTGGAGCAACATTTTAGTACAAAAAACACAAATTAGCTGCTTGCCAAGAAAATCGTCCACAAAAACTTATAACGGAATTTCCTGTTACTATTACCGCTAATACATTTCACGAAGATATATGCAAATTTTTCTTGGAGACCAATATACCAGTAAAAAAAAGTAAGCCATCCCAGTTTCAAAAACATCTTTCAAAAGTACGCCAATTTGTCGGTTCCAAGCGAAAGATCTATTAGAGGTAAATACATACCTCAAATGTATACGGAAGCTTTGGGAAAAATGCGTGAAAAGGCTAAAGGTAAATATATATGGATTTCTGTTGATGAAACAACAGACAGTGAAAAAATATATGTGGCCAACTTTATATTTGGTATTTTAAATGACGATGTTGGAAATCAACCTTTTCTATTGAGCATGGGTGTCTCGAAAATGCAAATGGGGCTTCTATTGAATCTTTCTTCAACGATTCATTACAAATTTTATGGCCTGATGGTAAGTGAATATTTGATTCATAATTTTTTTTTTATTTTTTATGTTTTTTTTAAATTAATCTAGGCATTCAATACGACAAAATATTGCTAATGGTAACTGATGCAGCGTCTTAGAGTTTCAGCATGTAAATAAATTAATATCTTGTACCATATCCGTTTTTGTTAAGTTAATTTTTCAATAACTCGTATTTACATACATACAAACTAAAATTTTAATTTCCATAGGCTCCTCGTAGAAAGCAGTTATTTTGACAAATGAATCCCAATTTGGCTCTTCCACCGTTCTCATGCCCTACACGTTGGGGTACTTGGACAGAAGCCACAATGCATTATGCAGAATACCTTGATAAAGTAAAGGCTGTTATTTCTTAACTGAAAAGTGAAGACTCAGATTCGATCGCGCACGCCAAGGAAATATATAACTTGCCCGGATTAAGTTCCCAACTTGCGTTTATCAAAAAATTTTTTTCGATTATTGTGTCTTCTATAAAAAACGCTACAAACAGTTGGGTTAGCTATTCACGAAAGTGTAAATATTATGTCAAATGTACGAAAAGCTCTTGAGAATCTACATGAAAAAATATATATGAAGAAATTTAATGCAGTATGTATTTCAAAGAAATCCGGGGTTCAATCAAATTTTACAAATAAACAACATTCTTTAAACTGGTGCTAAACCTGATGACGAAATGTAATTTTGAAATATAAATTTGCAACATCCGTTGACGTGGAAAGAAGTTTTTACTTATACAATTCACTTTTAACAGAAAGACGAAGAAAAATGACGTTTACAAATATAAAAGCCCACATGATTGGTTATTGTAACTGTTTTCACGAATCTGAAGAAATAGAATAACTGTAATTTTTTATATTTAAATGTATATATTGAAAAAATAAAAATGCTTTTTTTGCTGCTTTTTTTCTAAATTTTTGTGCTTTTTTTATATATTTTTTTTGCTGTAAACACTTTGTTTTTTGCTTTTTTTTGTCTTCTCTGGTTATAATATGCCTTTTTTAATATTTTTATGTCCAGAAATAATGATGCAATTTTGTGTATTCTAGATACTGGGTACAAAAGTGTGCAGCACCAACACACATCAAGCTGATGCAAAACTTCATTGTTTTAAAAATTGACTGTTTAAATAATCGTGTATTTTCTATAAACAAAATTAAAGTAAAAATCATAATTTCTAAAAATAAAAAAATCATCATTTGAGAAAAAAATCTTTAATCATATTTTTGTTAAAAAAAATAATCCAAAATATGATAAAATCATAATTCTGGCAACGTTGTTTATATATTATATTCAAACAAGAGAAAACAAAAATTTGTCAAAATAAACTTTGTGTGTCTGAGCACCAAGCAAAGTTTAAAAGAGAATTCAACAGACTTTGTCAAAGTAAACTTTGCCTGTCTGAAAGGGGACTTACTACAAAAATCATATGGGTTTTATGTAAAGTTGCTATATCCAATTGTTAAACCAGAGTTGTTATAAAAAAAACACATTTAGCAAAATCGATCGGAATCTGAAGAAGCTATAACTAAATCGATCGGAATTGAACATACGGAATTAAAACAATTCCGATGACATGCCTGTATATAAAAAAATGAGAGAGAGTGAAAACTGTGAAACAAAAGTCTTTTCATTGAACAAAGTCTTTGTGTTTGCCATATGAAACGAAATGTGTTTGCTAGTAGCATGAATAAAACAACAGTTTGTTCAGTGGTCTGAATTTTATTTGAATACGAACTTCATTGAATAAACATTTCAGTATGTTCATGAATGAAGTTATTCATGCAGCGCTTTATTATTTAGAATTGCAAAAGGATGGCGAATGATTCACCTCATGCACTGGCACAATATTGATTCAACATTAGAATTTTGGACTGGAGTTAAATGTTATAAAGACGCAGTTAATATTAATCCTTTTCATGCATTAGCAAATATCGGGGATAAAATTTTGTTACTTCCATTCTCAAATGAATTTGTTTAAATCATAGATAGATACGTAACCGAATGTCTTAATGCATTAATTAAAATTAAAAATGGGCTAAAACGGGAAAATTCTTGGTGTGAAACTTACCAATTTCCTGATAGTGTTAATTGCCACATTAATAGTAACGATGTTTATAAAACATCATAATTTAAATTGATAACAATTATGATGAAAATATTAGCATTATTTATTTGGAATAGTTACTAAAAATTTTTGATCCCTTTTTTAAAATTTTTTTATAGAATTTATGAAATTAAAAAAAAAATTATTATCTACACAGGAAAAATTAACAATTGCCTCTAATCACCAAATTTATACCAAATTCATAATATCAAGCAAACAAGTTGTTAATTTTGATATATTTAATTTTAATTAAAAAACTTTGCCATTTCAAACAATGTGTTAATTCATTTTATTAAATATTGACAATTCCCAATAACAATTTTACAAGTTTAAAGTCAATCTGTAATCAAGGTCAAAATTTGTAAAGAAATTATTGTAAAAATTGCGACTAGTATTTTCAAAACATCCTTTACAAGAGCCGATATCATCAGTCAGAATTAAATTTTAAATAATTGGTGGATTGGCGTTATTAATGTTTCTGCGTTATAAAAATCAGATTAATCGCAAAGGGTATTATTAATTATGTAATATACAATTTTACGCGACTTTTCAGTCAAAATATAAACATATGAATATCTTACATGGTCATGGTAAGCCAAGTTAATTTATTTTTCTCTTATTCTTTTTTTTTTTATTTTTGTAATTTGTATACTTGTCGTTTATTATTTCCGTGCTTAAAATTTTAAAATTGTTAGATGATATTTTTTGTTGTCGTAGTCCTTTTGTGGTCATTTCTAAAATAAATTGCTTTGTTTACTTGAATTAGTATTTACGTATGTGCTTAAGCATTCAAATACGCACACACATACTCATGCATAAATATGCACATGTGTGTATGTTCGTGTGTAATTTAGTGGTACCGGATATTATGTGTGCTGATAAAAAGATAATTAAAAGCTTTTGAATCTAATCTCTGAAAATACCAAATAAAAGTACAATTAAGCCATAGACAAAGTGTTGTTTATTTGGCTCTTATTTATGATGTCTGGTGCAACACATTTTTATAAAAACTTCAAATATATTTTAGTTTTCTATTTTCTAGAAATCAAGATAACGGAGACGTTAAAATATAAAACGTTAAGTAAAGAAAAAATTGGCTTTAATTTAAACCAATATCAAAACAAATGTCATATTTTGATTAAAAATAGTTTTAAGTAATTTTGTTTGGCCTAAACTATTGGTGTGTTGTGTGAATAGCCTTACTATTTGCCAAAGGGTTTAATAAGGGCAATTCAAATTCAAGAGATTGATAAATTTACTCTGAGCTTTTACTAGTTTTAAGCAAAAGTGGTCCGATTTAATTAAAGTTTATATGAAACATTTTCATTAAATTAACCGAATAAATGTGTAATCAATGGATTTTTTTATCTATACATTCAGGCATGTTCTAGAAATCAAAATGAAGTGGAATTGAAATCGAACTAGATTTTCATTCCAAATATTTACAAAATGGCTGTAGTTTTTCCTGTTTTTTAGAGTTGTTATTGTATAGTTAATTGGTACTCAAAGTATAAGATATACAAAAAGGAAAATTTTTATGATCTTTCTTTACAGGCTCGTTTTAAAAATTTGTTCGATGTTAAATCCACTTCCAGTTCGATTTTTAGAACATACCCGAATTGTTTTAGATGGGCCACCCTCTAATGTTTGTCATCTGCGAAAGTAGAAAAAACCAGTTAGTCAAAAAAATCCTCTTCATATCATCTCGAACCTGTTACGATCCTACACGCAGAGAAAAAATATGGCTTGGCATGGTTACACCAACTACACTATGCTTATTGTAACAATATATTGTTGTCGTAAACAAAAAATCGTTATTTTATTGAATACCAGCAATATTTTAGTTACTGTAAACATTCCAATGATTATCGCAATTATAAATTTGAGTATGGTTCACTGAAAAATAATTATTTTTCTAACAACTAAATATTGATAGCTTTAAAAACATATTATATTAGTTACAACTATTTAATGATATCTAATAACCATTACACCATATTATGATAACAAACGATTATATTATGATTATTGTAATAATACTTTGAATCATAATATGATTCTTTCAGACTCACTGCAAGTAAGACTTGAGTGGTTGTAATTCTCATTTGCTTTACAGTTTTATTTGCATAATATGTTTTGCTTTTCAAAATTCTTTGGAAAAAGGTTTCCTGATTATGTATGTATGTGATTACTTTTAACCATAACACAACCACTTTGTATCATAATATGATATCTTCTAAGCCCATTGTGATAAGTATGATATGAGTATATTATAATAATAATAATTATAATTTGATGTGATAAAAACAAATTACGATTAAGGGAAAAATATTATGATATAGTATTACGAATATATTTGGTCATAATATGCTATTCTATGATTCTTATTATAATCATAATATGTTTTGACTACAATCATGAATCTTAGAATATGTTTACCACAACCATGGTTTTTCTCTGCGTGTATAAAGTTTACTTATCACTAGCCAAAACATTTTAGACTGATGGTTAATATTAAAGAATAATTTATGACGAATTCAATTTCGAAAATAACGTGCATACAATATTTGTGAAGTCAAAGGGATTCTTTAAATCGGGTTTGTATACACGTAGAAACAAAAAACTATTTTAAATATGGAAATTTTTAATCATATGACTAATTTAACCATCATCTTGCAACCGACAACCATATTATCATTAAATTAGTACACCATCAAGAAGCCACAAATTTATTAAAAACAATTTTAAATAAATATGTACACCCTAAAAGTTTTATTAGCAAAAAATGGGAAAGGTCTTTTCTATTTAAATCAAATCCTTAAAAAGGAAAATGGCTAAATAAGAAAATTAATCCGTGACCATATCGAGCCATATTTTTTTTATCTGGGTGTAGAAAACTATTTGACTACACAAAGCAAAAACTGTACTTACAATCCTAATTTTAATGACTACCCAATTACAGAGGTACGTATATTCACACTTGACAAATATTTGGATAAAAAAAACAGAGAAAACGTGACGAACATTTTATCGATTTACCAAACTTTCGCAGTAAAATATAATTTATAAAGTGTTTATTGATATTTTATGTATAACCAATCAAATGTTTCATAAATAGAATGGTTGCGTGTGCGGCGTCAAATGTTTGTTAAGTATAAAAATAGTTTAACACACTACAGATCCATGCAGAGATACATAAATGTGACTTCGAGATTAAAGCAACAGCAACACGATGGTCGCAAAATGATACTTATTCATGTTTTTTTATTTTTGTGTGAGGGTGCAGTCTACACCAAAATGGTAGTTACCACTACCACAACAAAATAAGTAAATGAAGTTTTTTTCTCCTCATTTTTGTTTTTGGCTTATGTTGTTTTGACCTCTATTGCAAGGATCCTTTAAATAAAGACATATATGTACATATACATCGATACGACAACATATGTTAGTAACTTGTTATTTATGTATGTGTGTGCGTAAATGTAAGTATATGCGGTTTTATGGCAAAAGATAGCAAAATCAAGGCCATAGTAGCCTCAGGACAATAAATAAACGAATAAACGTTAACTGAATATGTAGTATATATGTATGTATGCATGTAAACACAATGTCCAATTGCATATGTAGTGTGTACGAGCTGAGCATCAATATGTACACATTCATACACCCATATGTAAGAATGTATTATATATATAAGTCAGAGCATATGCTTGTGTGCTTTTATGCCGAACCAACGCAACGATTTGGCTTTAACAATAGAAAAATAATTTTCGCTTGTGGTAAAAATCAGCCATATGTGCTTGTGGAAAAATGTCAAGATATAGATATAGAATCGATGGCAAAATCTGTTCGACATAAATTCAATTCAATTAAAGAATTATAACAAATAAGAAATATGTTATTTTAGCAGAATTAAAAGATAACAGACAGCGAAAAATATTTATACAAATTCGTTTTTAAAGAAATTATCGAATTGTTTAAGTTTGTTCCATTTTTAAAAGTCTTTATCTAAAACTATAGCAAAGGCTATTTATTATTTGATTTTAAAAACTAAAATTTCCCTTCATTCAAAAGCAAATTTCGATCTACCAAAGTGAAATACCATTTGGTTTAAGGATTGATGTTTGACTATTGACGTCATCCGGCTGCAATAGCCGAGTGAGTAAAACGGCAAACCCCACCGACGAGATTGTGTGGTTACAATCTAAACTAGTCTGGGCAACCTGTCCGTAAATGCCTGGGTTCAAATCTCAGCGCAGTCAAGAATGAAAAATTATCAATAAAAAAATTTTAATTAATTTCATGTTGTAAAATTTCTGTCTTCATAAAAATAATTTAATGAAAATTAAATTCAATGAACTTAAGCCTTATTAAAATATCTAAATTTGGATTAAAAACCATTAACAGTTCAGTAAAATAACCACAATACTAATATTGTTAACAGCTAAGGAACGAGCTTTGTTTACATTTGTCCTTCAAGTTGAGCTGGAAAAGGTCAACAAGAAGAAGAAAAAAGAAAAAAATGTACTTTGGATTTCAAGAAGAATTCTTGTTAGGAAGAACATGTAAATTGATTAAAATAGATAATCATTCATTCAAAAGCAAATTTCGATCTACCAAAGTGAAATACCATTTGGTTTAAGGATTGATGTTTGACTATTGTGACAGTTCAGTAAAATAACCACAATACTAATAATATTTTTTTTTAAATTTTAATGAATTTTTGATAATATTTCAATAAAGATTTAATAATGAGTATAACAGCCTTTATTGGATATAACTTCAAAAATACGATTTGGGAGGGAGTTATAAAGATTCTCAGTTAATGTCAACGAAATTTCTGCCAAAGCCTTTTCAATTCCTTTAATTGAAGCTTTGTGCCATATTTTCTGATTGACTCATACACTTTGCGAGAAAGTAACCCCCATACATTTTCTATAATAATCATGTCAGAAGAATATGGGGGCCACTCCAAAATTTCGACATCTGGCTTCGAATCCATTCTTTTACAACTCTTGTTGTATGGATCGGGGCATTATCTTATTGAAATATCCGCGGAATAGATCCAAAAACTTTAGAAAAATGTGGAAAAGCCTTCTCAACTACAGTTTTGTAACTATTAGCGTTCATTCTAGTTAAAAGAAATTGAAGCTAATATGCAGAGTACGGAGAGTGCTCGAATTAAACTCGCTCGCGAGCGAGTCCAATTCGAGCGAGTTTTATTTTCTACATTGAAAAGAGTTATTCTTTACTGCTCGCGAGTTTAAAAAATAAAACTCGCGAGCGAGTTTTATTTTTGCGAGTTGAAAAATATTGCTCGCGAAAAGAATTCAAATTTTAAGAGTCAAAAATAAAACTCAACTCGCGAGTCGAGCTAAAAAGAATTGTTCGCGAGTTTTATTTTTGCGTATGAATTTTTTTTAATTAAAAATATCTTTTTCCTGTTTATTTGTTTGTATGTGTGGATAAATGTGTGTATGTATGAATATTTCATCGAAACACAGAACAGCATTAGCAAATGGATCAGAAGTAAGGTGGGAAAAGGTATTTATTGATACAGCAAATATTACGTTGTGACAAGTATAACTAACCATGAAGAAGAAATAGCAAAGGAAAGGATTCGTTTAAAAGAATGCAATCATGTTATACGTTTCGAAAATATAAAAATACTATGGAGAAACAGTTTTTAGTTTTAAATTTGGGAATATTTACTAACATAGTATTGAAAATAAATGTTTGTTACTATCAGTGTTGCCAAGAGCTGAATAAAAAATAAGCTAAATTGGTATTTTTAAATAAAGACTAAAAAGGCAAAAACTTTTTTTATTCATTGTGATCTTTATTATTAAATAAGTAAAAATACATAAATATATTTTATACTGTGCATAACATTTTTTTTAAGACTTCATAACAATAAAACTAAAAGTAGTTAGTATACTAATAATTGTGTTGATACTGAAAAAGTTTACATTAAAATGTTTAAAAAAGAGGAAACTAGGAATTATTTTTATTAATGTGAATAAAGTTAGGTTTATAGCAATTCCTCACTGGTATCGTGAGTAATTGCTATTTGTTGGATTAAATGCATTTTGATATATTATTTTGTTCGTCGATTGAAACATATTTTTCAAATTCAAATAAATTTTTGCGACCCATTGCACAGATGTTTAAACACTCACTACAGATCAATGAACACATTTCATTGCATTTTATATAGTCGTTATTGTTAACTACCTGCTGCTATTTTCTATAAAAGTCAACTAATTTGGTTTGCACAAGACAATTATTGGCGATTTCTCAGAAAAGAAATCGCCATATGTGGTGGCTATTGCAGCCATAAAATCTCATATTGGGTTCTTTAATTCTGTGAGGAGTGTAGGGCCGTGCACATAAAAAACCTTTACTGCCTTTTTTGTAATAAAAATAAAAAATTTCGTAAGGTGTTTCCATGTAAATTCGCAAACAAACATTCTTAATACAAAAACAAGCCGTTCATTAATTTCCTATGAATCGTAAACACTTCTATGTAAGTCACTAATGACCGCATACGTTTTATTACACTTCATTCAAAATTTAACATTTATACGTATTGCACATATATTTTAAAACACACTTATCTACCTGTTTATGAGCATCATTCACTTGTGTGCATTTTTTTGAGTATAAACATTACTTTTACAACCCTTTCCCATTTAACCACTCACTAGGGATCAAACAAACATATCAATGATCACATTTTCTATAAATAGTCGTGAATGTTTACTACCTGCTGATGTTTTCTATATTGATTCTATATTTGATTCTTTGGTTGTCACAAGACAATTATGTGATGGCTTTTGCTACCCTAAAAAACTCTTAATTCATTTATAACACTGGTCTTCAAAAACATATAAAATATAAAGATTTTGAAGCGGTTAATTTAAATCCGTTTGCAATTTCAAATTTTTTTATGGGCTTGGCTAATATTCCGCCCGAAATAAGGGCCGATTTTTATAAAAACACCAACAAATGATTATTAATAATATTTCCTTTAAGTCAAACGAATAACATTTTTTATATTTTCCACTGTGTCGGACATTTTCAGAAATTAGTGGCGATAAACTTTTTTTCCAAGCAAAATTAGTACTATTTTTTGTTTTCAAAAATTTGTTAACAAATTTAGAACAATTTTTTTATTATTTATCAGAAAGCCAGATATATTGCGAATAAAATGAGCCATAAACCATGAAAATCGATTGACAAATGTTTATTTAATTCATAATTATTAAAGGCAGCTTTTATGAAAATAATATGTTACCAATCTCAAACACTTTTATTTAAGTCATTTAAGAACGCATACATTTTATTACACATCATTAGACATTTTGCAGGTTTACATATTTTTAAACAAGAAAACATTTATACATACAAACACACATACATTCTTATCAACATGATTATGCCCAGCATTCATATGTGTGCATATGTTTTTATAACCCCTTCCTACACATTTGCCTGCCCTTCGTTTCTAAAAATTCATATGTATGTATATCTTTACTTCGCACAAGCAAACATTAATTTTTTTAAACGAGTTGCTCGATTTCAACTCGTATGCGCTCGTTTTCTGCTCGCATAAAATTTGTACTTACGAGTTGAAAAATAAAACTCGTAAGCACAAATTTTAAAACGAGTTGTTATCTGCTTACGAGTCGAGCACAAAAACCTTATGACTCGTAAAAAATTTGTGCTCGCGAGTTTAAAAATAAAACTCGCGAGCACAAATTTTAAAATGAGAGAGTTGACTCGAATTGTGCTCGCGAGTAGAATTTTTTCCTACCCTGCTAATATGTTCCATATTACAAAATTGCCCACCACACCATCACACTTCCCTCACAGCCATGCCGACGGCTCAGGTAACGTTTTTCTTTATGTAAATCATAGAAATAATAATTATAACCATCTGGACCCCCTAAATTAAACTTTTTCCATCAGAAAATACAATCACCCCTATCGTGAAAAACAAGTGCAATTTTTATTCCCTTCGTGAAACTTACGTGAAAATTTTTTCGCGCTATCAGTTCTCAGTAAATGTAAAAAAGAAGAAATATTAAAAAACATTTAAATAATTTTTTTTTTCAAAAATATACCCGTATACTTTAAAGAAAAGTTAAAAAAAAAAACAAAATAAAATATATTGTATTGGAGTGATAGTTTGATTGCAACATTAGCTTATTGCGCTTTTATGTATTAAAAAAAGTCTTTGAAAAGCATCATAACTCCTCAGGCAATCGACCTGTTTTTTACATTTTGTTGAACAATATATGTATAAGTTTGTGCCTCTTTTAACGGAAATACGATTTGGGAGGGAGTTATAAAGATTCTCAGTTAATGTCAACGAAATTTCTGCCAAAGCCTTTTCAATTCCTTTAATTGAAGCTTTGTGCCATATTTTCTGATTGACTCATACACTTTGCGAGAAAGTAACCCCCATACATTTTCTATAATAATCATGTCAGAAGAATATGGGGGCCACTCCAAAATTTCGACATCTGGCTTCGAATCCATTCTTTTACAACTCTTGTTGTATGGATCGGGGCATTATCTTATTGAAATATCCGCGGAATAGATCCAAAAACTTTAGAAAAATGTGGAAAAGCCTTCTCAACTACAGTTTTGTAACTATTAGCGTTCATTCTAGTTAAAAGAAATTGAAGCTAATATGCAGAGTACGGAGAGTGCTCGAATTAAACTCGCTCGCGAGCGAGTCCAATTCGAGCGAGTTTTATTTTCTACATTGAAAAGAGTTATTCTTTACTGCTCGCGAGTTTAAAAAATAAAACTCGCGAGCGAGTTTTATTTTTGCGAGTTGAAAAATATTGCTCGCGAAAAGAATTCAAATTTTAAGAGTCAAAAATAAAACTCAACTCGCGAGTCGAGCTAAAAAGAATTGTTCGCGAGTTTTATTTTTGCGTATGAATTTTTTTTAATTAAAAATATCTTTTTCCTGTTTATTTGTTTGTATGTGTGGATAAATGTGTGTATGTATGAATATTTCATCGAAACACAGAACAGCATTAGCAAATGGATCAGAAGTAAGGTGGGAAAAGGTATTTATTGATACAGCAAATATTACGTTGTGACAAGTATAACTAACCATGAAGAAGAAATAGCAAAGGAAAGGATTCGTTTAAAAGAATGCAATCATGTTATACGTTTCGAAAATATAAAAATACTATGGAGAAACAGTTTTTAGTTTTAAATTTGGGAATATTTACTAACATAGTATTGAAAATAAATGTTTGTTACTATCAGTGTTGCCAAGAGCTGAATAAAAAATAAGCTAAATTGGTATTTTTAAATAAAGACTAAAAAGGCAAAAACTTTTTTTATTCATTGTGATCTTTATTATTAAATAAGTAAAAATACATAAATATATTTTATACTGTGCATAACATTTTTTTTAAGACTTCATAACAATAAAACTAAAAGTAGTTAGTATACTAATAATTGTGTTGATACTGAAAAAGTTTACATTAAAATGTTTAAAAAAGAGGAAACTAGGAATTATTTTTATTAATGTGAATAAAGTTAGGTTTATAGCAATTCCTCACTGGTATCGTGAGTAATTGCTATTTGTTGGATTAAATGCATTTTGATATATTATTTTGTTCGTCGATTGAAACATATTTTTCAAATTCAAATAAATTTTTGCGACCCATTGCACAGATGTTTAAACACTCACTACAGATCAATGAACACATTTCATTGCATTTTATATAGTCGTTATTGTTAACTACCTGCTGCTATTTTCTATAAAAGTCAACTAATTTGGTTTGCACAAGACAATTATTGGCGATTTCTCAGAAAAGAAATCGCCATATGTGGTGGCTATTGCAGCCATAAAATCTCATATTGGGTTCTTTAATTCTGTGAGGAGTGTAGGGCCGTGCACATAAAAAACCTTTACTGCCTTTTTTGTAATAAAAATAAAAAATTTCGTAAGGTGTTTCCATGTAAATTCGCAAACAAACATTCTTAATACAAAAACAAGCCGTTCATTAATTTCCTATGAATCGTAAACACTTCTATGTAAGTCACTAATGACCGCATACGTTTTATTACACTTCATTCAAAATTTAACATTTATACGTATTGCACATATATTTTAAAACACACTTATCTACCTGTTTATGAGCATCATTCACTTGTGTGCATTTTTTTGAGTATAAACATTACTTTTACAACCCTTTCCCATTTAACCACTCACTAGGGATCAAACAAACATATCAATGATCACATTTTCTATAAATAGTCGTGAATGTTTACTACCTGCTGATGTTTTCTATATTGATTCTATATTTGATTCTTTGGTTGTCACAAGACAATTATGTGATGGCTTTTGCTACCCTAAAAAACTCTTAATTCATTTATAACACTGGTCTTCAAAAACATATAAAATATAAAGATTTTGAAGCGGTTAATTTAAATCCGTTTGCAATTTCAAATTTTTTTATGGGCTTGGCTAATATTCCGCCCGAAATAAGGGCCGATTTTTATAAAAACACCAACAAATGATTATTAATAATATTTCCTTTAAGTCAAACGAATAACATTTTTTATATTTTCCACTGTGTCGGACATTTTCAGAAATTAGTGGCGATAAACTTTTTTTCCAAGCAAAATTAGTACTATTTTTTGTTTTCAAAAATTTGTTAACAAATTTAGAACAATTTTTTTATTATTTATCAGAAAGCCAGATATATTGCGAATAAAATGAGCCATAAACCATGAAAATCGATTGACAAATGTTTATTTAATTCATAATTATTAAAGGCAGCTTTTATGAAAATAATATGTTACCAATCTCAAACACTTTTATTTAAGTCATTTAAGAACGCATACATTTTATTACACATCATTAGACATTTTGCAGGTTTACATATTTTTAAACAAGAAAACATTTATACATACAAACACACATACATTCTTATCAACATGATTATGCCCAGCATTCATATGTGTGCATATGTTTTTATAACCCCTTCCTACACATTTGCCTGCCCTTCGTTTCTAAAAATTCATATGTATGTATATTTTTACTTCGCACAAGCAAACATTAATTTTTTTAAACGAGTTGCTCGATTTCAACTCGTATGCGCTCGTTTTCTGCTCGCATAAAATTTGTACTTACGAGTTGAAAAATAAAACTCGTAAGCACAAATTTTAAAACGAGTTGTTATCTGCTTACGAGTCGAGCACAAAAACCTTATGACTCGTAAAAAATTTGTGCTCGCGAGTTTAAAAATAAAACTCGCGAGCACAAATTTTAAAATGAGAGAGTTGACTCGAATTGTGCTCGCGAGTAGAATTTTTTCCTACCCTGCTAATATGTTCCATATTACAAAATTGCCCACCACACCATCACACTTCCCTCACAGCCATGCCGACGGCTCAGGTAACGTTTTTCTTTATGTAAATCATAGAAATAATAATTATAACCATCTGGACCCCCTAAATTAAACTTTTTCCATCAGAAAATACAATCACCCCTATCGTGAAAAACAAGTGCAATTTTTATTCCCTTCGTGAAACTTACGTGAAAATTTTTTCGCGCTATCAGTTCTCAGTAAATGTAAAAAAGAAGAAATATTAAAAAACATTTAAATAATTTTTTTTTTCAAAAATATACCCGTATACTTTAAAGAAAAGTTAAAAAAAAAAACAAAATAAAATATATTGTATTGGAGTGATAGTTTGATTGCAACATTAGCTTATTGCGCTTTTATGTATTAAAAAAAGTCTTTGAAAAGCTTCATAACTCCTCAGGCAATCGACCTGTTTTTTACATTTTGTTGAACAATATATGTATAAGTTTGTGCCTCTTTTAACGGAAATTGACCTTAAAATAAATTTTGTAAACTTCAATATTCGAATTATGAGAAGAATTACTGACATAAATGTTTTGTTCCCCAGCAAAAATAAAGTGAGAAATTCAAAGGGAAAAGTGAACAAATTAAAAGGGAAAAAATTTTTCATGATAAGGGGAATTTTTTCCCGCGAACATTTTTTTTCACATTATTATTCTCCTATGAATTAATTTTATTCATTGGAGTTTTTTATGATCGCAAATACGTGAAAAGGAAATAAATTACGAGGGAAAGATTATTCACGATAGGGGTGAATATGTTGCTAGTCCTTTTTATAACACATGTGTTCACAGGCAAGCTGAAGCCGTTTTGTTTTACGAATGGCATTTAAAGGTGGCTTTTTAAATATTTAATCTTTTTAAATGCTTGGCACTTCGTATAATACGTTTTAATGTTGCTACGCTTGCTGTAGTTTTTTGTTTAATTTTGGCAACAGAAGCACTCGAATTGGAGGCAGCTCTTACGATAGCTCTTCTGTCAGCTTTTGTTGTGACTCTATGTGTACGTCCTTTCATGTTTTTTCCGTAATCAGACTGTTTTCTTATAAAATTGCTGACGAAATTCTGACTTCGTCCATTTTTTTTTTGCAATATTTCTATGACTTAGACCAGTTTCCACAAACGCTTTAATTTTGCCTTTTCTTCTTCAATTAATGGGTTACTGCGCCCCATTTTTAAAAAATATATATGAAAACAATTTTGCAAATATTTAGAAGCACTGAAATTATTTAAGATTTATCCGTTGGTTTAACTTAACTGATTTTATTTTAAATGAACCTAATCAAGTGAGCTAAAATGTACAAATGTTTTTACTGCATTTTTACAACAAAGCAAAAAATAACAAAAAAGATTTACTTTACGGTTAGTTTTGATTCTCTAAATTATTAGCATACATAAGTGCTCTCAACCTCAGTTTAAATAATTTGTTGTTTTAAAGTATGCATTAAAAGAAATTAAAATGATAATTGAAAAACTTATGAACCTAATCAAGTGAGCGGCAGTGTACGTTATTATTATGAAAATAGTAAAAAATCTTACATATTAATGACTTATATTTTATTAACTAAAATCTTAAATGAATTTAAATACTAATACAACATTAATAACTATTTGGTAGTTCGCTTTCTTTTATAAGTGATATCTGCTGTTTCACGATTGATTTGCCAGCCGTTATATCGTTTCTTGCCGTTATATATTTTCCATTCTCTCTCACCATGCTCATCAGACGCGGCACCAAGATTTTTTGCAAATAATCTACATACGAATGTAACAAGAGTATTTTTAATGACATTTTGCATCCAAATTGTTGATATTAAAAAGAAGTTCTTATATAGTAATTTGCAGCTCTTATATTTCCAAAAAAAGATTCGTATATAATTCCACTTTTCAAGGCCGGTAATAAGTCAAACATATCAAACTATAGAGAACTAATAGAAAAACGTATGACAGATATTATAAGTCATTAAATATCTTCTCTTTCATTCACTCATCAACTGGGCTTTAGAAGTTGCTGCTCAACAACAACTAACCTTTTACAACTGACAACACTGGTTAATAGAAGCTTTAAAAACAAACAACAAGCTGATGCCATATACAGAGATTTTAGCAAGGCATTTGATGAAGTTAACCATTTCTTACTTTTATTGAAACTTGATCCTATGGGATGCACTTCAAATACCATAAACTGGTTCAGGTCATACCGTACTGGTCGGAAAAAGTGTTTTGTCTTTAATAATGTACCTTCTAAAAATATTATCGTGAAGTCTGAAGTTCCTCAAGGGAGTCACCTGCACGCAGAAAAAAAATATGGTTGGGCATGGTTACGGCAACTACACTGTTTATTGTACCAATATATTGTTGTCGTACAAAAAATATTGTTATTTTTTATTTAACATCAACAATATTATTGTAAATGTAAACATGTCAATGTTTATCGCAATTATAAATTTAAGTATGGTTTCCTGAAAAATAATCATTTTTAAAACCACTAAATAATGATAACTTTGCAAACATATTATTTTCCTCACAACCATTTAATGATATTTAATAGCCATAACATGATAACTTTCTATACGTGCACCCATAATATGTTTAACATGCAAACAAAATAACTTTACTGCAATAATATTTTGTTATCGTCATTTGTAAAATAATTTTGCATCAGTTGTGTCGTTTATTTTACATATGCCTATCGAATTATTTGTTATTCAGTGGGTAACTAATTTAAAAAATACCCATTAAAAACCCAAGTTTAAAGAAATTAAAAGATATAGAAATTGTAGGCACATTAAAAAAAAAATTTGTAAAATGTCACAAAATAAAAAATCAATGGTAAAGAAATTTCAATATAGTTTGAAAATGATGCAAAAATATTGACCATTGTGTTGTGTTATTTGAGAGAACAAGAATGGAAATTCTATAAAATGATTTATAAATAATTACGACCTACGACAAAAATAGGTTAAAAATATTATGTTTAAAGTTGCATCATATTATGATGTGAAATATCTGTAACAGTTTTATGTTAAGGTTGCCAGTAAGTAAATAAGCATAAATATATATAAATATATTTTCTAAAGTATTTGGAAAAAGTTTCCTGACGAGCTGGCCTAAGCAACCAGCGAAATGCGCATAGAAACTAGCTTTCCCACAACAATAAATTTCAGTGTTTTTTTTATCATAAATTGGGATTATTAGCACATCATTAATAAATGAATTAATTAATAAATATTTCATTACCGAAAATAATTTTTGATAATATATATTAAAAATATTTTTCTGTTTTAGATTTAATCAACATATTATTATGATTAACATGATAATAATATGATTACTTCTTAACTTATTATTATTAACATGATAATAATATGATTACATTAAATTATAATATGATGTAATAAAAACAAAAAAGGATTAAGGGAAAAATATTATGATGTAATATTACGAATATATTTGGCCGTAATATGATAATAATCGTAATATGTTAACTACAATTATGAATCTTATCATAATATGTTGCTCTTAGCATATGTTTACCACAACCATGTTTTTTCTTTGCGTGTACGTACATAAAAGCGACAATATTTTGTATGTCCTCCTTGTAATCCCGCTAGAATAGCCACTACTTTTAAATCGGCAAATACATTCCACAAATAGCGATCGTACTGAATTCTATTGTGCAAAAACTTCACATTTTCGTAGGGGGGTTTTTTTTTTAGGTAGTTCTCTTTCATGCAGTGGCTATTGATTTCCATAATTTAGCAACACTGCTTTCAGACTTAGCTTGAAAGCGTCAATGAAGAGTCTCCAAGCCAGTTTTTTTATTAAGAAACCATAGTTTGTTGCTGTTGACACTTGTGTGCCTTTTTAAGGCCTTAGTATATTATTCATAACTACCCAGGAAAAAGTTTTTGAAATTTTGTAATAGGTCGTAGTTATTTCATGCATAACCTGGTAAGTAGTTGTCATTACAATTGCCATTATTCTGAGAACCTCAATAAGTAGTTACTGGTAATGACAGCTGGATAACTACTTATTAGTTGTGTTGTTTTCAGTACAGAATAGTTACATTCTGGTAACGAGCTCAAGAACTACTTATCAGGTCTATTAACTAGCGCCAATTTTATAATTTTACAATTGGCTTTAATAAAAAATATTCGAAGAATTTATTTTAAGCAATTTAGGTACTATAAAAATATTAGAATTGTGTCTGTTACTACATATTATTAAACTCCCTAACAGTCGAAAAATAACTAGTTACAATTGAATATGCTGTCAGCTAAATAATAGCTAGTTATTTATTGGCTTCTAGTAAGTGTATGTTAAGTACTTAATTCTATGGACAACTCGAACAAAAATAAGTAGTTATTACTTGCTACCCTACCAGGTAAGTAAAGTTTTTGCTGGGTACCGCTTTCAGTATCGAAATGAATGAAATTCGAAAGAAAATGCATCTCTGATCTAATTATTGTTCGAAAATTTTCAAAAAACAATAACAAATCATGACAGGGTTGTATTTTTTTAATAAATAAGACTTGTATGATAGTGTAAAGCAGCTATAAGCAGTTGTCCTTCTGAGTTGCTTGTTTTGCCGGGTATCCATACACACATATATCTTGTACGTTTAAGGATATTTACTTGTAAATACAATACAAGTACACTAACAAACTGATTTCGTAAAAAAATACTTCTATTGTTCTCCAGCGACGTATGAATGAACAGACGTTGGAAAAAATTTTCAGAAAACCGTCAACAAGAAAATGCTTAAGGGAACATTTGGACATTTTATTCCTAACAGAAATATAAAATATAAGTTCTTTTATTTATAAGCAGGGACCGTAACAGCTTTAAGTGATTTAAAAAAGGTCTTTTATAACAGTAATTTTGTGAATACAAAACAAAAACTCCAATTAACGTAAAAATGGACTTAAAATCTTAAATTTATTTTTTTCCGTCAGAAAATAAAATTATTTTATGTAAATTGGCACCCAAAGCTTGCCACTGCACATAAGAGTATTTAGCCAATCTAGCCGGGCATTACTTTTTTTTTTATCTAATATTGCTTCTTAAAATTATTGAGTGCCGCTAGATTAGGGCTGCCAAAAGTCTAACCCCGCCGACTAGGACACTTATAATAATTCATTACTCCACGGATAAGTGCATCACGCTTATGTAAGTTGCACGCTTAAATAATTCTAAAATGAAATATTTACCTTGATCCATCTAATTTGTGTACAAATTTTTCTTTTAACTGTATCTCGCTGAATTTCATTACACTCATAAATGGGGTATATATTTCGTAAAAAAAAAACAAAATTTCGCGGTTAATGGCACGAACGAATTTCTAAATATTTTATTTTGTTTGTAACTTTAAAGGATTTTATTTTGCTTTGTGTTTTAAAATTATTAGGCAATTCACAAAGTGTTCTATTGTATCGTTTTAATTGAATTTGCTATAATTCTATGACAGTCATAAAAATGGTGTTTAATTTTTCATATTAAAATGTTTTACGATCAGGGCAAGTTTGCCCTAATTATGACAATACAAACTTGTTACCTATGTACTTTTAATGGGCTATTTGGTCAACAGGCAGTTCACAATAGTGCTATTTAGATTAATATTGTACTTTATTACTTAGCACTTTAGAGCACTTTGTGAACTAGTAAACTATTTTCTGGTATTATTTTTATTCAAACCATTTTAATACTAAATTGGATTGATTAAATCTGTTATATCTTACATATATACTGACGCAATTGAGTTGTTTATTGCTGTTTATTTTCACTTTATAACTTGTACATATCGCTGCTTTGCTGTAACATCGTCTTAACTGAAAAATATTAGATTTACAGAAAAAGAGTTTGAATTCTAAGATTGACCCAAAAAAATGGCAAAAAAAATTTGTGCTTCTCTAAAGAGTGGAGTTTATACATTTTTTACATGAAACCACCTGATTTACTATGTGTCGGATAAGATCGCAAGCCACATCATTTGTTTTATTTTTAAGTCTGAAAATATGATTAAACCATTTATAATATGATATATTGTTTTTTAATTTTTTATTGAATTTTTCCTTTCAATTGCACCCTAATAAAATTCAAGTCTAATAATTTGTCTCGACGGTGTCATAACTGCATTTAAGATATTTGTTTTTGCTTAAAAGAATGCATTGCAATTTTATTGATTTATTTTATAGCGGAATAATGATCAACAATTACAACAATAGTGTTTAATAGTTAATGCATTTTTCGCTCTTTTTTCGTCAAGTTTTGTTTATGAAGTTGTTGTTGTCAGCCAACTGCACAGAAAACCTGTTTTTAAACAAATTATGTATTTAGCAAAATTTTTTGAGTTAGTCTGCATTGTAATCTTGAACACTTTAAATAAACATCAAATTTGTCATTCAAAGAAAAAACCACAATTCGTTTTTTTCCATTTCTATAAGTGAGACCCAAAGAGACATAGAACTATTTCTTTGTTGGGACAACACTATGCATTAGTAATACTAAGTCAAAAGTTGTGATAATTGACTTATGCCGTTATTGCAGCAAATGAGCGATATAAGCATTTAAACTTAAACTCAATAATTGCATTGTGACCGCAATTAAGATAGATGTAACGAAATTTTCCAAAATACTTTCAAATGCTTTAGTAAGGCATTAATACGAGATTTTTTTGAATGCATTTCTCGCTTAAAAGCGTTTGGCTTTAGGCATTTTTCATAAAGGCATTTATCCGTGAATTTCTGTATTTTCAGATGAAAGTCCAACAATTAAACAATAGATACAAACTCTTAACATAAAAAAACAAGCTAATTTTAATGAAATCGATTAGTTGAACGACGTTTACCCCAGGCTTTATTTTTGTCTGCTTTGATCTACATCAAAAAACCAGGACATATTGAGAGTGAACCAGGACACCAGGACAATTTGTTTAAGGCCTACGATAGATCGAATAAACTTGGATGAAATATAAAGCTCAAAAATAAATCAAATCGGACCAAAGAGGAAAAAGTTCCCCCCGAAGAACTAATCCTGCCTCTGAAAAAGGCATTTTTTTTAATTTTCACATACTTTGTTTAGCAAATGTAACTTTGGCATCGGCGAAAGTTAAAAACCTAAAATTGGACTCAGGAGATCGTAAAATGCCATTTTTTCACCCTGCACCTTTGTTTTGGCGGTTACATTAAATAATATTTGCTCAAATAAGTTTTTTTTTTAAACAGAAAGAATAAAACTCCTCAAAAGAGTTTTATTTTATGAAGGCGAAAAAACTCTGTATTTAAGAGTTTCATCAAATCTTTTATTTTTTCGTTGAAAAACAACTCTAAACTGCGGAGCTGTGATCGTTTTTTTTTTAAGATCACCATAGATTAATCCAAATTTCGATATTTTAATCAGGCTTAAGTTCATTGAATTTAATTTTCATTAAATTATTTTCATGCAGAAAGGAATTTTACAACATGAAATTAATTAAAATTTATTGATAATTTTTCTTTCTTGACTGAGCCCATTGGATTAAAAACCATTAACAGATCAATAAAATAACCACAATACTAATTATTATCATCATAGATTTTTAAAGAGCACTTCAATACGAGTCCATTGGTATGTGGCAGTATACTCTAATGTGGAGAGTTTTTGAGTATTTTTTTTAGAAACTCTTATTTACGGTCCCTGGATATAAGAGTTGAAAAACCACATCAGTCATTCATCCTCCCACACGATTTGTTTATTGCCATGACATCTTTTTATGGAATTGTTATTTTTGTTTATCTTTTGGTTGCTCGTTGGTTCTTTTTTTTTTGTCAATTTAATAACTTTAGCTCATAGGTGACAGGCAGTTAGTCATTCACTCTGTCAGTCAGTTACTCACCCACTTACTTAAGGTGGGCGTCGATATATTTGATTGAAAATTCAAAGTTTTGTCAATTGATTGAAATCAAATGAAAGTCCACAATTCGTAGTATACATTGGGAATGTAAAGATACTAACTAGGATACCAACATCAAGGATGTGAAGAATACAAAAAAAAAAAAATCTGATCAAATCTGCATAGCACTCCATTACATTTAATTCATAAGTAGATTTAGTTCTTTTTTTATATGGTACTTCTTTATTAATGTAAGCATTTATTTATTTTATTTGAGTTTGGTGTTGTAAATATTGAATGATGGGTATTTAAAAAAACTCAAAATGATTTCGCATTAAGATAAAACATAAAATATATTCTTTGGTAAACTTTATATTTTTTTTTGGTTATTTTTGTGGAAGTAATGTTCTGCTTTTCAAATTTAATCTGTTTTAAAATAATGTAAATTTATTTATTTTTGTAATTGCTCACATAAAACGAGAAAATCGCGGTATATTTTATCTTTTTTCATATATAGGTAATATGGGTATCAAATTTTTAATTTTTCAATTATAATAACCTGGTGATAAGTAAAACATCCGTTTTCAAACCCTAGATGCTGTGAGATAAATTTAGGTTTTTAAATATTAATTTTTTAATAAAAAACATATTAATCTATTAATGAGCACCATAAATTTATAATATAAGACTTAAAATAACTGTACGAAAACACTAAAACTGGATTTTTCTCCTGTTCAGCTGAACAAAACTGAAAAAAGACCTTTTTTAAAAATGGTCCAGCTCACGGATGGTCAACGCTAGAACCAAAATATTTTGGGAATCATCATAAAACATATCAATCTTTATTTTCAGAGAGGTAACAAAAACAATTTTTTCAGCTCCATATAAGGTGAGTCGGTCTAATATACATATGTGACAGCGCATAGAGAAAGGGACCAGTAAGGTAAAGGGAACAGTAAAAACCAACTACACAAAACAAGAGGTAGGGACGGCCTACGCGCGTTTTCAAGGTTGACCAACACGTTCCTGACGTCATGAGATGTGTCGCTTTTAAATGTTCACCAAAGATACACGTATTTAAATCTTTAAAATGGCTCTCCTGAACAAAACCCTCAGGTCCCTTTCTATTTTGCGCGTCACATATATGGATATCAGACAATTAGACATAAAAACAGATATGTTTGGAAAGACATCGTGAAAAGATAATTGGTTTTTGGAAGCATGTTCAAAATAGAACGAATAAAACAGCATGTCTGAAAAGACACCGTGTAAATGCCCCCTAATAAAAGCTTTTAAAAAAGTCATGTTCGACTCAAATTATAATCGGTTTACATATTTTCACTTCATACTATTTGTTAAAAAATTCATTCTATTTAGAAATTATTTTTAACTGCATACATTCATTCTTACACACGTATGGACATACACATGTATGAGCATATGTCAGTTTATAGTTATTTATCGAAAATATAAATTTTCAAATTGAATTGATTTCATTTTGTTGCCGTCCATTGTGTTATTGCTATTAAAATTGATTTCAATACAAACTGAATGTGAGCAAATAGATAGCTGCATTTTTGCTCTTTTTTATTCTTTTCCATCAAACAAATCAAATTCATAAGTTTTAATGTGAAATGTGACCATTATGGTTAGAGGCAATCGGACGTAAATCAATATTTCCACATAAATAAACAATTCTCTGTTTAATACACCAACACACACGGTTTATTTTCTGTGAAGTGTAGAAATCATGTTTTATAGGAAATTTATTATTATCCATTAAATGCTTTTAAATTTGTTGCTTCAGTAAAAAGTCTTCTTTGGTTTATATTTATTTTAAATTTGCTAAAGTTGTAAGCCAATTTTTGTTAATACATAAAAATAAAAACATAAGTATGATGGAAACTTGTTTTGGAAATAAAAAGATTTAAAAACAAAAATTTCGTTTCGAGTATCTATATAAATTGATTTCTGATACATTTTCCTCTTATTTCCTCTCTATGTCCTCTCAAATGTTATGTCATACATACACATTATGTATGTGTGCTAATTGCACTGTATTTGAAACAAAAAAAAAATATAAAAACCGATCGATTTTCATTACATACCTATTTATTTCCGATTGTTTTATTATTGTTTACTTATGGCGTTTTCTTTTCTAAAAAAAAGTGTCATAAGTTTTAAATGTGATTTGGCAACATTTTTAAATGCTAATCTGATTTTTAGGAAATGTTGTATATTTTGGGCTTACAAAAGAACACAAGTTGCGGCATGAGACAATAAAATACAATTATCGTTTAAAATTTGAAGCTTTTTTATTCTGCTAATTTCTAAGTAGAAAACAGTACGAGAGACGAACTAAAAAAGTAATTTATTTTTTCATAAATAATAACAAAAGCAAATAAAAAAGCTGGTTATCTAGTGCTGCACTCTCTAATGATAATGATGTTAAACATGTAGCATTTTTGTTTTCCTTTTGAAGGGGAACATCATGAGAAAAGAGCGCCTTTCATTGAAAAAGAAAAAAAAGAGAATTTGACTTTTTATTTATAAAAACTTTTAATTTTGCGTAAGAAGTGTTTCTAGATTGTTTAATAAAAATAGCTTAAGCTCTTTCTTAAACGTTGAAAAAAGTAAAATATTTTTTTAAGAAACGGGCAAATTATTAAATTCATTGGAACCGGCAAAGCGTATCCGTTGTTTCGTCAGTTCAAGACGACATCTTGTTACAGAGAGGTTTTGACCTTGTCTTGTATTTCTAAGTGTGAACAGGGCATTTTGTAAAAACTGAATTCATAATTTCCAAGACCTTTTATAGATTTAAATACGAATTTTAATAACTGCATTTCAAACAAGCCATTTATGGGTAGAATATTGTTTGCATAACGTCTAAACAGATCCAGTGTATGTAATCTTATGAGTAGGTTAAAAACAAGCTTTAAAGCTTTGTTTTGTGCAGATTGAATGCCTCTTAAAGAAGAACTTTTCCTACTTCCATATATTATTGGAAGATAAGACAAATGACTATGAATCAAACTTTCATATATTAGCATTTGTGTTTTAGTATTAAATTTTCGATTGAATTTGTATAAGATGCCAACAGCAGAAGCTATTTTACTTTTAACTGCTTCGATGTGATTATCCCAATGTAAGTTTCTGCAAAAATGCATTCTTAGATAGGTTACCGACTCCGACTCTTCTATTGGTACACCATCAATATGTACCGTCATAGATTGAGATCTTTCTAAATTATACGGTCTAAATCTGATGAATTTAGTTTTATCAGTATTCAAAATAAGCTTATTTAATCTTAAATATTCAGCTAATATTGATGAATCGTACTCCACTTGAGTTTGTAGCACACGCTGGTGTTTATAACGGTAAAGTAGTCAAATACCATCAGCAAACATGAAAAGTTGACCATTAAATGTTATGTTCATCAGGTTATTTATAAAAATCTTGAACAAAAGGGGCCCGAGTACACTACCCTGCGGTACTCCGCATGTTACAGGTAACAAGGTGCTCTTAGCGTTACCAATCTGCACAAAGTTCGAACGACCAGACAAGAAGTTCTTAAATAAGGCATTCGAACTGTTTGGCACTCGAACTATTTCCAGTTTTTTAATCAAAATGTCATGGTCTACTAAATCAAACGCTTTAGATAGATCAAAAAATAGCACAGCTACACTATTAAAACCCACATCAAGACCGTCAAAAATATACTCAACGACATCAACAATTGAATCCTCCGTTCCAGAACCTTTACAAAAACCAAATTGTCTTCCAAATAATATTCTATTTCTGACTAAATGGTCAAATAATTGATCAAACACAATTTTTTCAATTACTTTATCAATTACTGATAAAACCGATACTGGACGATACAAATCAACCTTGTTAGAATCCTTACTTTTAGGTATGGGGACAATCTTGTGAATTTTTAGTTCATTGGGGTATTCTTCGTGATCTATCCAACTGCCAAAAATTTGAAATATAATTTCGGAAATTTCTGTTTTTCTACATAAAATCATTTTTAGTGATATTTTACCATAAAGGGCACTTTTATTTTTTGGTAATCTATCCAAAATATCTTCAACGCATTTCTGATCATATTTTTGAAATTAAAAATTGTCGTTAACGGTCTCAATGATCTTAAATTGTTGATATCATCATTTAAATAGCACGGAATATTCCTTCTTAGATTCTCAATTGAATCAAAAAAATACTGATTTAAACCCATAGCCTTCTCAATATCAGTTGTTAAACGATTACCATCCTGAGAATATATGTATTGTCTATCTTGGGGGCACCCACCAAGTTCATTATTAAGAAACCGCCATGATTTTTTAACATCCCCAGCACACTGTTCCAAATTCTTCTGATAATATTCATTCATTAGTTTTCTGTTACAAGTTTTAATAATTTTACTAATTCTTTTTAGCCGCTCCAATAGCGAAGACAGGTTCATATTTATCCAAGGTGTTATTTTCGATCTTATATTTACTACAGTTGTAGTTGTTGAAGTACACTGAGAAGCCGCTAAGGACATTCCATCCATTAATTTTTTGCCGTGTTGAGAAGGACTATGAAAATTATTGTTTTAAGACGAATTTCTGTCAAGTAATGTTCCGAACTTTTCATAGTCAAACTTTTACCAGGTTTTTGTAATGCTTTCATTACGGCTAACATTCATTTTAAGAATACAACTTATCATATTGTGATCCGTAAGTTTATTCTCTATTGCATAAACAGACATGCGTTCATTAAAATTTCCAAATACGCAATCTATAGACGTCTGACTTAACGGCCTAGTAACTAAGAAATGCGATTGAATCAAATCATATTCACGAATAATATTCTTTAAATCTCTACTAAAAGCGTTATTGACCAGTAAATCTACATTAAAATCTCCAACGACAACACACGGTTTATTTTCCAATTCCTGAAGAATATTTTCCAACTGGCTGCAAAAAAGTTCAAAAGAACATTTCTGGGGTCTGTACAATGAAATTACTCGTAAAGGTTTATTGTCAAAAACTAACCCAGGCAGCTCAATGATAACCAGCTCTAAAAAAATTTCACTACGACTCAACACAACTTTATGGCTTAAATTCGAAGATATATACTTGGAAACTCCACCAGACCCATCAGCACGACAACAATGAACAGCACTATAACCGTCTTTTTAATCCCGTTAAAAATATATCCAGATATATTATCTATATAAAAATAGGTGCGTTTGAGTACTTTTACAGTAAAATGCAGTAAATGAGTAAACTGAAAAATTTTCTCTCAAAAAAAGCTGTTGTCCAGAAAAGTACGCGAACGCAAAATTTGTAAAAATTCGTAAAATAAAGGCAACAGCTGATGGCAAATAATTGAAGCATTGAAAAATGTTTACACTTTTGACTACTTAGCTCGTTTTCTTATCGGTACCCGATTAAATACTTTTTAGAACACGAACATTTTAAGAAAATCCAAACAATTTATTTCATTTTTCTTTCACATTTTTATTTTTTTTATTTTATTTGATTGTGTCCGGCTAAATTTGTTCAAAAATACATGAATACATTTTTCGCTATTGATTACTTAAAAAATAAGTTTAGTACTAAGTACCTAAATACAAATACTTTTAACAACTCTAAAAAATAAAACAACAACAACAAAAGTTTAAAAGTTGGAATTTAGCCATATAAATGCACCACAAAGAAGTTTAATTAACTAATATTTATTAACTTTTTGTTATTGTTTAATTTTTATTTAAGCTTTCCTTTTTTAAAACAATTTCTTCACAATTTGTGTCGTTTTTGTTTGTTTCTTTTGCTTGTTTACCTTTGTAACATATGTTTTTTTGATTTACTAAATTTTACTGCAAAAATTTCTGCAGTAAAAATTTGTAAGTACTCAGTCAAGAACTGTCACTTTACGCTCTCAGTTTGTGTTCTCATTTACTGCATTTTGTGTACTCGAACGCAATTTCATAAAATGCAAAGTAAAAACTTTTGTGTTCTCGAACGCAGCTAATATATTTAATATTAAGAATACTCTCGTACAAATTATTATTCACTTCTTAACTGAAAAATTTTTGTTGTTTATTGAATTATTTTTATTTTATTTTTACAAGAACACATGCTTTTATAAGCGATTTGTATTTACATTGTTCATAATGTTTTTTGACTTATGTTACATTTTGTTTTGAAATTCTTCATAAAAAGTTTAAGTTTGCCCAATATTCAATTAGAAAAATACTTAAATCACGGTACATTTACAACAAGAATAAGGAAAACGTATATAAATTATACATTATTAAAATAACCGGTTTATTATACCAAAATAACCGGTTTATTCGATATTCGAAAAATGGACATTTAAAAATAAGCGGCTTGAGCAAAACTAAATTAACCAGTTAAAACCGGTCGAATAATGACCGTTCAATCTCCCTAAACTATACTCATGATTAAGGGATTTCTTAAATTTCACATATAAAAATACCAGAATTAAAATAATTTATTTTTTCGTATTTACTTTAACGTTTCTCAAAACGATTATCAAAAATAGCCAACAAAATCGCGATCTATTGTATAAGTCAAAAAATTTCCAAATTAAAATTGAAAATCCACACGTTTCAAAATGATTTTTGAAACGCAATTTTTCACCCGTCTTCATTATTTAAATTTAAAAAAAATATTTAAGTTTAAAAAAAATTCAGCTTAACCTAACGGAAATATTTTAGGGTCTTTTTTAGATGGACCCCCTATTTAGTCGTATAATCTAGTTTGAAATAAAAATTCTTATAAACACGTGCATTACATTGTGTGTCAATTTGTACACACGCAAATACCAATGCGAATTTGACATGCATGCCTTTTATATTCAGGTCCAGCAGAACTTGCATGTGTGTTGGCATACAGCACGGAAACACACATCTACACATACTAGAGCTGTAAAAGATTGCAATCGATTAATTTGCAATCAGATGATTTCGCGATAATTCGCTTATTTTTTTAATGGATTGAAATGGATCGTTAATTAGTTTTACGATTTCAATTTGAAATCGATACAATAAAAACGATTCAGTCAACTTTTTGAAATCAATTTTTTTATATATTAATTGATTGCAATCGATTAAACTACAATTACTTTATTGAAATCAAGTCCAGTAGGGGAAATCAAAATTAAATCAGATTCAAAATCTTCGTTCTTTACAAATGAAATTCCTTCTTCTGGAAATGTAGAAAACTCTGATAATTTTAAGTTGCCAACAATATAATTTTTTGTTAACAAAGTTTTCTAGAATTAGATTCCAATTGTTGTGTCTTTTTGTTGGACTTTCTTAATAGTTGTGATTTCAGAGGAATTGATTAAAATCGCATTATTTTAATAAACATTTTATTGAAGTCGAATTGATTGTAAATAAATTAATTGCAATCAATGATTTCTTATAAAATGATTGCAATCACAAATTATTGTAATTTTGATTTAAAGATTGTCATTTTTAAATCAGAGAATGAAATCAGCCAATTGATTGCATCTTTTAACAGCACTGATGCATACAAACATCCATATATCGTTAGTCTAATTCGCAAATGTGTTAAGTCCCTTTTTTCAAATTTTACAGGAGACACCAAAAACATTGTAGCTTTTTCAGTTTTTAAAATTTGTAAACTTTTTCAACGCAATTATTTTTACAAAATTGCTCTCTTAAAATGACCTAGATCAAAAATCCATTACACAAAATCTTGGGAGGAAAATTCGCACTTTTTGGACTAAGCATTTTTGCTTTGTAAACTTATTCGTTTTATTGTGGACTTAGCACATTTTCCTACAATCAGTTTTAATTTTAAAAATAATTTTGATTTAATTTTCTATATTAATTTTATTTAACAAAAAAAAAAAGCAGAAACTTAAGACTAGCTCCGTTCATTTCTATTAAAAAGAGACAAAAATATAACTATATACATTTTTAAGCTCATTTTAATTCTTATTGAAAAACTTAAAATAGAAAAAATTTAAAGGTGAGGCCAAATCATCGTAAAATTTGTGGTGTTCATTGGGAAAGGTTGCTTTGAGAAATTGTCAGTCTTCATACCTTCTGGCACTAATTTTTCATCTTTCTTGATAAAGTTGCTGCAAATTTTCAAAGTCTATAGGATCAATTTAATCATCAATTTTATGCGGTAATATTTTCCATACATCACAAAAACGAATTTTAAAATATATTTCTTTGCTTGGGGTGTACTTTATAGCTCTAATATCTTTAAATTTACTATCACCTCTATTACGCCCAGGTCTGATACTCCTAAGAAATTGAACGTTATCAAATGTTTTGAAAAATTTATGATCTAAATACATAATATCATAGGGTCTATGGTTTTTTCGAGCATCTTTACAAACATCTTTGGATTCTGAAGGTTCGTTAATTGCTCTTTTTTTCATAGCTCTTTCTTTTGTGTTACCGCCATTTGCGTATGGCCATTTTTAAGAATTTTTTGCTCAATATCAATGCCATGTTTGATAGCCACATTGAGCAGGGCATTGCAAAGTATATTTTTTTAAGTATTTATTTTTTTTTTAGTTCTCCACTTTTCACGGCTTTAGATAAAATAGAACAGAAAACACCAAATTCAATTGAACGAATTAATATTCGTGGAGTTAGCACGTGCTTTTAATATTTTTCGTAGTTTTGTGGACTTAGCGTTTTTGCAAACCACAAAATTACAACAACTTTAAACTACATAATGACACTTTTTGTTGCCGTAAAATATGTATTTTGTATAGTATTACCGTTTAACATTAAAATCTCAATTTTGGAAAGAAGTGGACTTAGCGTCTTTGCGAATTATACTAACGATATGTGAAACCTTGTATATTCGTAAATCTTTATGCTTGTTTGTAAATAAATACAAAGTAACAATGACTATATTAAACATCCCAGTTGGCCACGTCTTTAAGTCATCTTGAGTGATTGGTACAAGACAAGAACAGTAAGTCGTAAAAAACATACTGAGGACAGCTCAATACAAAACGACGATGAAATTTTCATACAAATGGCGGCGAGGTCACACAAGACGAGATGAGCAACAATGTCTTTAATAATTTCGTCGGCGACTATATACAAGACAATATCTCCTATTTTGTCTTTAATGACTCCATGTATGACAATGCCGTCTATTTTGTCGTCCACGATTATTACATGATTATTTATTTTAGACAGTTAACATTCATCTGCATTCTGTCCCACAAAGAGTTTGATAAACGACAACTTATAAGGCAATGTCGCTCCTGCTGTCCTACAAAGAGCTTGTTAAAAGACAAGTTATAAGACAATGTCGCTCATACGGTACCACCTAGAGTTTAATAGCAGGCAGCTTATTATACAAAGTGGCTCACACGACAAATTCCTCTAAGTTATCTTCTAGAAAACCTAAACAATAGGGGACAAAGCGTGCACACATCATTGACGACGATGTCATCAACGGCGATCTGGCCAACTGTGATATGCTGAATTTATTTGTATGTAGGTTATGTATATTTTTTTAAACCAACACATGTGTAACTATGTATATACTTAAATATGTCAATATGTTTAAGTATATGCAATCATATGTTATATTTGATTTTTTTCTTATATTTAGATGTACGTATATACTAAGTATGCAGGTATCCCTTGATTTACACGGTACTTTATTTACGCGATTTAGATATAACACAGATCAATAACACTGCGGAACAAAATTGAACTTTTTTGTGCGGCCGGGAACTTTGTGCAATTTTTTATACTAATTTGAGGTCGCTGATTCCAAATCTAACCTTCATTTTTCTCTATCAGCTCCAGTTTTAGAGATATACATTTATGTCCAAAATTAAGGTACTTTCAGAACATATATTGAAATAACACGAAAATAGTGCATCATATTCCCTTAAGAAAAAAAACCGAAATTCGCTAACAATATTATCTTTAAGACGTACTAACATCGTTTTAAATTTGGCCAGTAATTTCAGAGACATTGTTGAAGTTTTAAAAAAAACAAATAAAAATTTAAGAAAAAAAAATTTTTTTGTTCTTTAAAAATTCATAAAAAATAAATGTGCAACAAAAATCACAGTTTGGGTCTAAAAGCATTTAGTTCAACATATTTCGAATGAAATGAGCTTTATTTCATTGCAATCGGTGCACAACTTTTGATTGTGTTTTTTTTTTCTTAAATTTTTATTTGTTTTTTTTAAAACTTCAACAATATCTCTGAAATTACTGGCCAAATTTAAAACAGTGTTAGCACGTCTTAAAGATAATATTGTAAGCGAATTTCGGATTTTTTTTCTTAAGGGAATATGATGCACCATTTTCATGTTATTTCAATATATGTGCTGAAAGTGCCTTAATTTTGGACATAACGGTATATCTCTAAAACTGGAGCTGATGGAGAAAAATGAAGGTTAGATTTGGAATCAGCGACCTCAAATTAGTAAAAAAATTACACAAAGTTCTAGGCCGCAAAATGGCTGTTCCGCAGTGTAATAGTAACCTTTTTTGAATAACGTGCTTTTAATATGCGATTTTAATATAACACGCTCAAGAAATGATGGCAATCCATATTTTAGTTCAAGAAATTTCATCAGCTGTGCTAAAAAAACAACTGCAAGAGTGCAATTTTTTTTGCAATGTTTCAAACTTACATGGGCATACTTACTGTATTCAATAAATACTGAATTAAAGATTTTAAATTTACTGTTTACTGAAAACTTTTTCAGCAACCTGTATATTTTTTCTGTTTTCTGAAAAATTTACAGTATTCAGTAAATGTTTACAGGTAACTGAAATAAGGCCGTAATCAATTAGTTTTTACCAATTACTGAAACAATTGCAAAAAAAAAAATATATTTAACCTGAAAGAAGTCTAAAAGTAATCGGATTATGTTTACAATAAAACTTTTTTGTTCATTAAAATTGCCTTAAAAAGTGAATACTTATTTTTTCAGTAATCAGTTTTCTTATATTTTTGATTATAAATATTCGAATATGTTTTCATTATATTTTTGTTCTCTTTTAATACAATTATTTTATAAATATATAATTACAAAGCCTTATACATACATATCATCTTAAAGAAATAGTAAAGCCTATAGTACACGGCATGTAAAAAGACACATGCGCATGTGGTTCTGACGTAATTTTGACGTCAATGCAAAGCCACAATAAACATTGCGTGTTGTGTGATGACGTCAAAATTACGTCAGAACCACATGCGCATGTGCCTTTTTACATGCCGTGTACTATAGGCTTAACACTCATAAAATTATTACAGTAACTGATTGTGGGTTATTAAATTCGTTTTCCGTACTGTTAAAATTTAATTAAAATATAGTTACTTTACGAAAAACTCTTTTTTTTTTTATCATTTTTGTTTTTTATTCAAAAAACAAACTACCAAAAAACAATGTTTTTCCATACTGCTAAATAGTTTGATTTTTTGTCGGTTAAAATATATTTTTTTAAAGTAACAACTACAAAATTTTACGGAATATGCTGTTAAATAAATACAAATTTAAAAATTAATGTAAAATTCATTTATTTTAATGAAATTTACATTCCCGGTTTTTAAATAAATTTTTAGTTGTTCTAAATGAATTTTCTGTTGCATTTAGCTCAGTAATATTATAGACTTTTTTGAAAAGTCTCAATGTGGCCCGAAAAAATTTATATCTTTCCCTACGCGCCCAAAAAAATTGTCCCTAAAACCTTTAAATGATAATATATCAATGCAAATAAAGCCGTTTGTGTTAATGTATATACATTTTATTTAAAGTTGTTATACCTGAATAAATTGTTCTTAGTTCTTTTTCTAAACTAAAAAATAAATAAACAAAAAATAAAAAGACCCAAAAAACAAGTGATATTCACTTAAATCCACATTTAGTGTACTGGTTAAAAAAAGCGAAACAAACAAAATAATTTATGTATTTTGTACTTTTGGATTTTGTTTGGATACTAGAAATATCAAATGTTTGTCCGTATTAGTTTTGACTTGTTATTTCCTAACAATCGTACAGGTTCAAGGATACCATTTTTTAAAATGTTTTTCGGTGCACTAGGAGGTACATACGTCTTGTAAAAAAGAGCGGAAAATGCAACTTGAAGATACAATTTTATGACTAAAGGTATGTTCAGACCTAACAAATATTTGACAAAAAAATCCAATAAAAACAAATTCGATTGATTTACTTAACTTTATTTGTAAGAAGATAATTGTATTATCTAATTTAGTAACTGTTAAATGATAAGGGTAATCACGATGGTCATTGTGCAAATTTGCACTTTGTAAATTTTCAGTGCATATTATGATGGATCGTGAGCATAACACATATGCTATTTTTCTAAAAATTTATTATGGCAACACAAAAAACTTTTGGTAGCACTATCATAAGTTGTCAAAAATCTTCATTTGTTTAAAATTATGCACAAGCATAGGTATTAAAATAAATTGTGAAACAAATAAGAATGCCTAAAACCAGTGAAAAATAATAATGTCAAAAGTTGTTGTTTGCTTTTATTTGCAACTGAGCAAATATGCTCAAGGTTATTTTTGTGCAAACGAAATAAAACGAAGCAAATTGCAAATGCGTGCATTTTGTTGTTGTGTTGTGCAGATGTATGTATTTTTGCACACATTTGCATCGCTTGCCCACTTTGCACTACCTATCGTGATTACCCTAGATGTTTCATCTAGCCAAACGTTTTGCAAAAGTAAATATAAAAAATTTTAATTCTTGTAAAAGAGAGTTTCACAAATTAAACTTAAAATCAAAGTTGAAATGGGGCAAGCGATCACTCAAAGAAATTTAAGAATTTGTAATATTGCTGTATCAACAATTTTATTAGTATTTTGTCACAAATCGAAAAACATTGGCAAATATATACAGTTTTGCCAATCTTTTGAAGATGGTTAGCGATGCTTACCGAAATATTGGGAAAAGAATAAAAATATAAAAAACGAAAATATCACGAATTTTTATTTTTTATTTTATTTATTTACGTGGACCTACAGCCAAACAAAAACAACTAATAGTTTTGCCATATTTTTAAAAAGTCTCTATATTTTAATGATTTCAAAAAATCTGTTCTTCTTTTCCCTACGGGGCCATTTTGTTAAAAGAAGAAAATCCCTACGAATAGGGATTTGTACCTACTCATAACATCACTGATTTAGCTACATACTTTTGAGTGTATCCTTTAATTTTAAAAAAGTAAAAAAAAAGTTTTAGGCTCCAAAATGAAATTTTGTATACATCACATATTTTGATTTACGCGATATGTTAAATTTCCGGTCCCATAAACGAAATTTGTACCAATCCTGAACCATGTTTAACACGCATTTGATTAACACGTGCTTTCTTCCGTCCCAACAGGCCGCGTAAATCGAGGGTTACCTGTATATACATATCAACAAATTTATCTGGTTTTGGGAGAGTGTGTAAATTTTTAAGTCTTTGATTTTATAATGCTAATATGGACGCATTAAATGGGATTATGCAATTTACTTTAGATTTATTTTCATTTATAAATTTCACACAATTCATAAAGGATTTGTTGTTATTGCATGTGTTTTAACTCTTTTGTGTATATTCTATACGTCTATACACACACACATCCACACACACACACACACGCACACAAACGTTCATGTATTCAGGTGTTTTACTTTTATATTTATGTGCCATGTTTTTTTATTATTGCTTTATTGTGTTATAAAAACATAATATGTCAATATTTATTAATAAAATATTATTCAATAAAACCTGTAATTAAATAATGAATATTGGATTTGAAAATATTTTGCTATTTTTTCTATCTCTCTCATGATTTTTAGATAAGAATTTATATTTCGACTGGCTACTAAATATCAACTGGAGCATTCAAGTAGCCAGCCACAAAACATTGATAATCAACTCGAGCATAATGATAATTTTACAATATGTTTGTACAAATGTTTGCTTTTATTCATGTTTGTGTGATTCTTCAGCAATATGAAAATATTTATAGATGTTGATTCGTAAAGTTTGATATTAATATCGGCATATTAATTCATGCCACATATACATTGTGATTTTTATTTATATAAACATTTAGTTTTAATTACAGGTTGATTTAATTTCTATCACAATATTTTCCAATTTGGAAGTAAAATATATTTGGCTTAAGTACTTTAAAAACCCTAAACTTATTTGAAGAAAGTCATTTATGTAAACTTACACTTCCAATATTAAACATAAGGTATGATTAAATAAATATATAGTGAGAATGTTCAAACTTGGTATTAGTCTCTTATAGAAAACTACACATTTAAAAATATAAATAAAGGGGGTAGGCGCAGGGCGAGTAATACCCCCCATAGGAAGCATATATTTAATATCTCGTAAATGAAAAACTATTACAGCGAGAGTCTTCAAATGTGGTTAAATCCACTAATATGGTAAGCTATAAATTCCAAAATAAAAATGGGTGGAGTAGTCGAAGGAGGAGCAATACCCTCCATAGGACGAACATATTAAATACTTCATATCTGAAGACAAAAGTCTTCAAGCTTTGTAGGACCCACTCTTATGGTAAACTGCACCTTTAAAAATAAAAATATAATATATAAATGAAAAAGCGTATGTTTGTTTATTCTCTACAGACTCCTCAGCTACTGAGCCGATTTTCCTGAAAGTTTCACAGTAATTTCCTGATTACTCGGCGCTTAAGATAGGCTATTAATATATTTTAATCAAGTAGGCGTGGCAACAACCATACAATAAAAATATGAACAACCTTATATCTGGAAGACGGTTACAATAAGAGTTTTACAATATGAAACAAATAACTTCGTTATCAATACATGACATCTGCCAAAAAGTCGGCTGGACACAATTGCAATCAAGATTTCTACGTATTTGAAGTACTATAATAGTGAAAGCATTCCAATTTTGTACAAAAGCTTAGATAATAATCCACAACATATTTCAAAAGGGAGTTTTAATGGGAAAAGTAGGCATGGCACCTCCCATACGAAGACACTTGAAATTTCTGTATATCATCTGTTGAACGGTTACTGTAAAATCGTTCAAATTTAGTCCAAGATGCTTTATTTTTTAAAAAAATCTTACCAATTTTATTTCGATGGGGGTAGCAAAGCGCACCGGGTTAAGATAGTACTTAATAGAAATAAGCTTTAAAATACAAATTGAACAGATGACGAAACGAAAAGGAGAAATAGCGTCAGCACTTCGCATTATATTTCACTTACACAGCAAATTTACAATTTTAACAAATACATATCGTAGCGGTTTTCTTTCCCCACGTTAGCACCAACAACTCATTTTTCAGAAGGCGGAAAAACTTCATAACGTTATAAATATGGATTTTAGAACGAAATTTTTTTTAACAAAATTAAATTAAATTCTTATTTTTATTAAAACATTTAGTTCCTGGCCCACAATGTCGACAAGAACATTTCCCTCGTATATTTATGGGACTTTCAGCATAGGTGCACGTAGTGCGGAAAGTTTTCTGACTGTCATTCACTTGGGAGTGACCAGTAACGATTCCTCTGTTTGACTGTCCAAGCAACTCACTACTTCCGGTCCTAGACCAAGTATTTCCCGGGTAATGGCTTTTCAGATTCCTCTGAAAGCTAGCTAAAGTGAGAAGGCGCCCAGTCATGTAGCCTGAACGGTTAAAGTACATATTAACGTCTCAGGCAAGTAGGCAAATTACATGAATATTTGCTGAAGCATGACTGCATCGTGGGATTGGACACGAAGATAGCAGCCCTATCACCAATCTAAGAAAGGAGGGCCAGCAACCCACTTTTCCGAAATATAATCTGCTAACGAATCGCCTTGGCGCGCTATGCTCCAGTTAGAGTTACAGGAACATATATATATATTAAAAACAAAAACAAATTTTAGTTTTTTATTATGTTTTCAATATAAATATGCGAAAGAACTGTTCTTGTCGACATTCTGGGCGTGGCAGTTAATCAGGTACCCCTATTTCTATATCATCATTTCTATATCTCCAAGATTATGAATCTTAACTTCAAAAAAAAAATAATATTTTTTTTCATATATGATAAATTTCAGAAATAACTCATATTAGGCAAATTACATGACTTTTTCCATATTTTTAGGGTTTGTATAGGAGCAAAAACAGAGCCCTGAATCCTTAAAAATAAATGTTAATTGTATTCAAATAGTTGGGATGCGCCTTAGATATTAATCTCTATGGGTCTGAAAACCAGAATGGTTTTTTATTAAAATAATGGGGTCTTGAGGAACATGTGTGCTGTATAGGATATAAAGTTCTTGATCTACTCGTCGAAAAGTTTTGTTTTTACCGAAGTAACTGATTTTGAGGGTGTGGCACCGCACCAAAGATGCTCTGATTGTTTTTATCTCAAAACAAAAAATTAATGGGTGATACTTTAAGATTTCCAACTTTAAATATAAAAAACATTGCATTTTGCATGCAAATGTAATTTTGTATGTCGCTTTCGAGGTTTTCTAAATGGCTTTAATTTTTTTCCATACAAACTTTTTCACGATGAGAACGCAACCGGGAGACAAATGCTATTTGCTACCATAAAACCCAATATTAAAAAATGTCGACGATATAATACATTAGCAAAAAACTACGAATACCTGAACAAATTCATGTTCGTACGTGTATTTCTACATATTTTGTCAATAAGCACGCATTTGTTTGTACACCAGTTTCATCTACCGTTTGATAAATGCGAGAACTTTCCTAAAAATAAGCGATATCAAGTGTAAAACGTTGTATTTGTTCTATAAGCAGTTAAATGTATATTTTCTACTTTGATTTTTTTTAAGTAAAGCGTTTATATCCGAGACTTATACCAACCTTGAAAATAACACTGTGCTACACTAGGAAACGATAGGATTTTTTTTTACCAATTCTGTTCTGTTTACAGCAGTAAAAGCCTCGTTCACTTTGTTTAGTATTTTTTTTCTTGAAATACTGGTTGCATTTTAGTTACAAATTAAAAAAATTAGATTTTTTTTTGTTTTTGGAACAGAAAAACTCTTCTTTAATTTAAAGACGTAGGTTTTGCGCCTCAGCTCAAATTTTTTTTTAAATCGGTTGCCAAATGGCTGCATTGCGGGAGTTTATGTAAAAAATAGCCAGTTTTTCAGAAAATGGTTATCCGTTTAGCTAAATTGATCATTAGGCATCCCTATGAAGAAGTACACTAAGTGCTGGTTCACACTCTTGAAGTTTTAGTCGTCAAGTCTTGATCTTTTAGGAGATGAGGGAAAATAAATGGAGTTCTCTTTTCCCTTTATTCGATTCTAACATAAACTTTTAGTGGATATGTGCGTTTTCTTTAAACTTTCAAATGGAAAAAAGGATTTATTTAAGAGGCCACGGCCATGGATAGTTATATGGACCTTAATTGAAATTGCAGTTAATTTTTTGGAAAATAAGAGTAAAATAAGATGGCTGATGAATGTGCAAAAAAAAATCGGCCCGTCGTTGGGGCGTATAAATCATCGTTGTGGCACTTATAGTCACTAAGGCGTAGCGTTTCTTCCAATAACAGGGCTTTCCTAAGTACGTGCTACAGATTGCGTTGCTAATCTTCGGAAAAAGTTCTGTATGGCTCGAAGGCATTGCGACTTTTATGGAATTTATCTTGGAATTAGTTCTTAGCTGATACCAAGAGCTCTTCAACTCCGAATGTAATCACATTTTGAGAACAATATGCGTACCAAATTTGTGTCATTTACATTTTATCGAAATACGAATGCTTATATATAAAACAAAGATTACTGTAAAACCCGCGGGTATAAAAGTATATATTTATCAATTTTATTTATTTCCGGCTTAATCTGGAAATCGGTTGGTATTTCAATGTCTTCATATCTGATAGGGAACCAACTTTGCGGCAATATATTGCCGATCAGGTGCGGCTCACCGAACCTTTGAAGTAGACAAATGGTGTTAGCGGGGCTGGTATGTTTGGGCCAACATTTTATAAAATGGCTACCTATGGTTAAACGACCATCCATTTTCCAGCCGAAAATTTCCGCTATCCTCATATGTGCAAGAGGATGTTTGAGGATATTTCAAATAGGCTTAATGATTGTATAATGTCAGATATTCTGGCTTCTATTAGATCGCTATTTGCTTTTAAGACGAATTCGAAAAAGGACATGGACTGAATGATCGAAGGAAACACAACAATTTGACTCGACGTGATCCATGAAGGCAACAAAAGATCATGGTACAAACGAAAACTTATTCGTCAATGGACCAACATTCCTCAGTTTCGACAATTTAAAAGAATTATCACTTAATCCCTTGGTTAATCAACTAAAATACTTTGGTTTTAATTAATGAATAAAGAGCACTTACTGGCCAATTTACTGGGCACTGTGGTCTCAGATACCTTCAATTTTAATTAGGCAATGTTATTATTAAGCAATTCTTTCTGATCGATGATAAACGAACTGAACATCTGCTCTATAACTGTCCCGTCATAAACTAAAATTTCTTGAGGAGCTAAAATCAGCTATGGTGAATATACGTATATGTTCCACAATTATATGAAGAATGTCATTATGTAAAGAAGAACTTTGTGTTAGATACCAACAATTATATAATTTTGAGAGAAGGGGCTCATATGAAAAACATTATTAGATCGTTTCAGTAAGTGAAGAAGTTCTCCAATAGTTGAGAGTTCATACATCACTGAGTTCTAAGATTGAATTGTTTCAACAAATTTTTTAAGCTTAAATTTAATGCATTCAACTTCTTCCACTTTTTAGGCTAAATAAATCTCAAAACTCCCCTTGCATCACCACTTTTTCAGTTTACCCACATTTTTATTCAAGCTGGAGGTTCCAAAATTGAATGCCAAAGGCACAATAAAATTGCTTGTTTTTGTTTTATTTATACAACAATATGTTAAAAAAGGTTATATTGTATACAAATGTTTGTATATGTATGAGTATATAATGTATTTAGTATATACTCCAATACCAATATGGATGGATGTAGAAGTGTATACAATATAAATAAATGTATTGTCATCGACACTCCAGGTCAAAACATATTGAATTGATTTACAGGTTCATTTATTTCATTTGAATTCAAAGTGTTTTGCAACATACGAATGACTGTATTAAAGGTAAACTGAAACTGAATTTGAAAGAAAAAAGTTTAAGTTTGATAAATGAGTTTGCATGTACTAAATGAAGAAAATTAAAGCATATAAAAGTTCAAATATTATATGCGCATATGCATATGTTAAGGGAGTTTTTTTTTAGGCGTATAGAACTTCGGATAGGGATAACTGTAACATTTATTTGCCTGTTGTATCGTTACTACCATGGGATGTGTTCTGATGAAATTAGGGATTTGGTTTCCGAAACCCACCAATTTGTTCGTAATACACGTTTTTCCACAAGAGCCCATCATTTTGTGGTCGATTGGTTGGTAAATAGTACAACGCATTACAGGGGAAATTATTTTTTTAGCCGGACTATTGGTATGTGGAATAAACTTCGTGCTGAAGTCTTCCCTCTCACTTTCAACATGAATAAGTTCAAGACGAATGTACCCAATCACTACTCCCTCTATCCTCATACCCATAATGAGCCACCGTGTTACACATGTTTTGATTTTCCACTCAAAATGCATTGAAAAAGTTCTGGACAGACTCTTGAGTAAGACGAAGGGATAAAGTGTATTTGACTCGCTTTTGATTTTATTTTGGCAAATCATGATGCAAAGATACTCCAGAACAACGTTCACAAAACTTCGAAATTTATTTCCGAAATTTGCGGATTATTGTCAAATAATCTTTAGCGATGAGGCAAATTTCTGGCTCAACGTGTATGTAAACAAGCGGAATTGTCGTTTTTAGAGAGAGCACAATCCTCATGAGACACCATTACATCACAAAAATCATTCTTTGTTGCAGCTTACGGGCCGAAGGCATCAGCGGCCTATTTGTCTTTAAATCCGAAACCGGTGCCAACATTATCGTGAATGGCAAACGCTACAGGCAAATGATTCGACATTTTTTTCCTTAAGTCCAGGGTTACCGCTATGAATTTTTTAAAAGTGGTTGCATTATTAAAATAAAGTCGGACAAAAAGTCGTTTAAGAAAATAAAAGTCACAAACCTTTTTTAATGAATTTTATTTATTAAAACTAACTTCCTATCCTATCCATTCTTTCGCAGATGATAGCAGCATTTGTAATTCATTTTCCTTGAATCATAGACCAAACCTTACTGAGGTTGAAGCTATGAGGCGGAATATGTATGACGCACTCAATCATGACCCTGCGACAATAGGGTTGATTGTAATGCTCTTCTAATGTTGTAAGTTGACCCAAAGACGTATTGTGGGGTCAGCTTCATCTGTATCCATGGGAGGTATAGCTATTGAGGAATCAGACACTCTTGATGTTTTAGGCAAGAAAATTCAATGTGATATTCGTCGGAACCAACATGATTTTCAAGTGTCGAAAACAGCATTCAAGTGTCTTGGTTTCTTAAAACGGTGCAAGAACTACTTCACTCCGTCTGATCTCCTCACTATTTATACCGCCTATATCTGACCGAAATTTTAATACAACTCCCATATCTTGGCAGCTGCTTCAAGGTTTACCTTAAAGCTTCTAGATCGGGTGCAATGGATTGCGTTGAACCTCGTCAATGGCTGTAGGCTCTATACATTCATTGGAGCACCGTCGGAATGTGGGTTGTGCGACATTGATCTATTGATATTGCCACGACAAGTGTTCAGGGCGAACTCATCCCTGAGATGAGGGTGCATGCCCGTAGTATTCGCCTTTCCAGCATATTACATCCGTTCATTGGCGTCTGTCCAGTGTATCGCACAGCGCGTTAGAGGGAAAATTCGTTTCTCGGTTAAACTAGCCGTATGTGGAATATACTCCCCTAGGCGAATTCAAAAAGGTAAATGCAACTCGTCAGCCGTTCATCAGCTGTGTCCTTTTGTTTATGTTTTGCGCCAAAATAAACGACAAATTTTCTGAGATGTTGATTGAAAAGTGTGAAAATATTACTTTTATAATAAAACAAATAAAAAGCAGCGATTAATTAAAGTGAAATTATTCATTTCTTTTTTAAAAGAGTAAAAATTCTAATTTTAAATAAAAAAATGCGACGGTATGCCGTTTGTAAGAACCCTTACAATTAAGGTGAAGGAAACTTGTTACGAGTGCCCAGTGAAGCAGCCGCTAGAAAAAAATGGGAGAAGAATTGTGGCAGACCTTTTAAAAAAGAATCCATGATGTGTTCTGACCACTTTTTACCTTCCGATATTTTGCATATTGGTGTAAGAGTTACTCTCTTGCCAAATGCGGAGCCTTTTTTGCAGATGGATAATCCTGAAGTTTTAATGGAAAATGATAAAGTAACAGGTATGGACGATGTTTCTCTCAAACCAAATAAAAAGGACCAAGAAACTCATGCGGAGTAAGCGAAGTAAAATTTTAATAATAAAAAGTTTTTCATTATTCCAAACTAACGGCACATCGTTAGGAATTTCTGGAACAAAACCAAATTCTACGCCATCAACAGTTTCATTGTCGCAGTAATATACAAAAGAAGCATTTGGATCTAAATTTCAGGTGTCCAGGCGCGGGCAGTTGTATATTTAGGAAATTTTGGTAAAACAAAATTAACTCTACCATACTGGGCAGATTCCTTGGCCGCCTTAGAAAACCAAGAACCAGTTACGACATACTCAGCAGTGCCTGTGCGTCCAATAAGATTCATGCATACTGCTGCAAATTGGCCTGTGCCAACTCCCTGCATTAACAATAATTTATAGTTAACTGGTATATTGAACAGTTCCCTCAACGTTTTGGTGGATTCTTTATGAATTTTATCGTATGAAAAGTTTTTCCTTGATTAGCTTTTTTTGACAACAAGAAATTTTATTGCAAAACAAAATACATGTGGCTTTTTGTAGTTGTAGAGTTGCACTTACCTTTTTGAATTCGCCTTGATACTCCCGGCAGAAGTCTTCCCTGTCGGCTACAATTTGGAAAAATTCAAATTAAACGTCCACAAAAACTACTCCCTCTTTTCTTCTCCTCATTACCTATTTTCCTAATACCAACACAATGCATTGCATTAGTAGGGGCATCCCCTGAGTGTTGGCTCAATGTAAAAAAAAATATAACATATCAAACGTGAAACGAATCAGACAAGACTAAAAAGCGTTGTTGAAATTTTCCGACTCAATTAAATTCAAATAACTTTTTGCAAAAAAAAAAAACAAATATGTATATATTTTTTTTAAAAATTCTCTAAAAAGATGTGTCATATGAAACGATATTCTCAAACGAAAATTAATTTGTTGATTGTCGATTTGTTCATAAAGGGAAAAAGGTCGCAAAAAAGCAAAAAGTCGCCAAATTAGTTGAGATTTTAAAAGACTCACAAAAAACAAAGACTGCCGGAAAGAAGTCAAATTGCGACAGAAGTCGACGAGCTGTAACCCTGCTTATATCATTGCGAACCAATGGAGGATAAATTACATCAACAAGACGGCGCAAAATGCCACATAGCGCTTGAAACCATAACTTTGTTGACCCAAACGTTTGTGGGGGTACGTCAAATCTCTGGTCTATGCTGATAAACCAGCAACGATTGATCATTTAGAAGAAAACATTCGATGCGCTTTTTGAGAAATAAGACTGTGTATGCGCGAAATAGTGATGCAAAATTTAAACGACAGGATGGCGTTTATAAGCGCAGTCGCGGAGTTCACATCTCAGAAATTATTTTAAATCATTAAATGACTTGAAATTTTGGCCATTTTATTAAATGTGCTGAGCTTTAATTAAAAAAATTAGACTCTAAAAAAAAACACCCCTTATAAGTAAATCTTTAGGCTAGAAGTTTTTGTTTATCGAAGTTTAAGTTATGAGAATAAAATGTTCGATTTGTATTAAATGATAGTTAAATAGAAACGTTAACTGAAGTTTTATAAAATTATATTCGTATACATTTAGTTAAACTCTTTACATAATTTGTTATTATTTTGTTCGGCACTGTAAGTAAAAGAAATATGGATGGGTATTTGAATTTGTTTTGAATGGTCAAAATATTATGGTGAAAAACATTTTCTTCATATGAACAAACATAAGAATGTGATTATTACTATTTGGAAATAAAATATTGAATTATTTATGTTTATTGAATTTAATATTTATATGTATATTTTATGGTAAATTTCTAAAAAAATATATTTATATTCAGAAGGTATATTTAACATAAATACATATCAATAAATGTATGTGAAACAGCATACATTTCTATAAAATTTTATTTACAATTGACCAATTTTGTATGATTTTTTTTTCTTGAATACATAAACACTTATGAAAGAGTATTGGTAGTCTATCACTTCCCTGCAAGCAATTTGGTAGTCTACTACAAAAATAAATATAACAACAATGTCATGCAGAATTTCCCCAAAATCAATACGAAATGCTTTCGCAATAAAAATACTTAATTTGTTTGTGAAAATATAAGAAACCAGTAAGAGTTCTTTATTCAGCTGTGCCGAATCTTTGATACCCTCCAGTGAAGGTTAAAAAGTTTAATGATTGGGTTTTTTATGTGGCCTATGGGAAAATATTTTTTTCTTCCTATCTTAATCCCGCGAAGCTCTACGCTTGTCTGCAGAAAAAACAGTGTCTCTAGCGGGAGCAGAACCCGCAACCCCGGCGCTGATAAACTAGATCACGGCCAACTAGCCTACTGGGGGAACTCATTGGACCATTCTTCACGAATTTTAGCTGTGTGATTTCCAATCTACTTATAGCGTTACCAAAATACTACTTAATTCATAACACTTTTCATAGGGAACCAATTGTACTTAATTTCAATCCCAAATTGCTTAGGAGAACTAGAAAAAATTTGGCATACACATTGGGTAGCTACCGCGCATTTCGATTCGAAAAGTAAAATTTTAATAAACAATATCCGATTCGAAAGTTTAACCGTACTGCGTAACAACGTAACAACGATCACGTGTGAGTCGTGTCATGCTGTCATGTTATTTTTGTTTAGTATTGTTTGGCATTTCAAAATGGAAGGACTTACGCCTGAACAACGTTTACAAATCGTTCTGTGAGGAATGTGTTTCGTGCAATTCGCTCAACTTATGGTCAACATAATCGGCCTTCTGAGCGTACTATTCGCAACACCATCACCCATTTTGAGACCCAGCATTCATTATTGAATAATATTCGACCGAATAGACCACGTCCAGCATGCTGTAAAGAAAATCTAGCGGCCGTAGCTGAGAGTGTCAATGGGTATGTAAACAAACAAAATTGCCACATTTGGGACGAAGACCAACCTGAAGAGATTCAAGAACTGCCACTTCATCAAGAAAAAACAACGGTTTGGTGTGGTTTGTGGGCCGGTGGAATCATCGGTCCATATTTCTTTAAAAATGATGCCGGTGATAACGTAACCGTCAAAGGCGACCGTTATCGTGCGATGATAACCGACTATTTGATGTCTGAAATTGATGCTCGTGATCTCGGCGACATTTGGTTTCAGCAAGACGGCGCCACTTCCCACACATCGCATCAATCAGTGGATTTATTGAGAGAACACTTCGGTGAGCACATAAATTCCCGTTTTGGGCCGGTCGATTGGCCACCAAGATCGTGTGATATCACACCGTTAGTCTTTTTCCTGTGGGGATATGTAAAGTCTAAAGTTTATGCGGACAAACCCGCTTCGATTCAGTCCTTGGAGGAAAACATCACGCGTGTCATTCACCAGTTACCAGTCGAAATGCTCGAACGAGTCATCGAAAATTGGACTCAACGGATGGACCATCTGCGATGTAGCAACGGCCAACATTTGATAGACATACAGGCATGTCATGAATTCCGTTCGGAATGGAAATGATTCCGTAGTTACCATTCCGATCGGAATGGTTTTAGCTTCTATAGATTCCGTTCGGATTCATTAAACCTCAAAAAAATATGAAACCACTTTTTGTGTATTAAATATGGCAACATTCGTAGAAAACAAAACAAACAAGAAAACAGCTGATCCTGAAAACCAGCCAAATTTAAGTTTTTCTATCAAAGTAAAAAATTTGTGATTTGTGACAAATTCCGTTTATTTTTCTTTTTTTTGAAAAGCATTTAGAAAAATTAAAATTTTTTTATTTAATTCACATAAAATTATATTTATTTTAGATAAGGAAGCAAAAAGAAAGCGTGCTTTACTGATAACAATGTATTTTGAATAGTTTGTACACCTGAAAAATGCTTAAAATATGAATTCCACTTTGAAAAATGAAAGTGGTATCATTCCGAAAAAAATTTTCGTTTTACATTTTCCATAGAAGCAAAATACGGAATCAATTCCACTTCCGAACGGAATTAAGCTCTGTGACATGGCTGATAATCTTAAAAAAATAAATGTCAAAGAATGTTCTTTCAAATGATAATAAACATTCCCCATTAAATTTGAATTTTCTGTGCTTTTTTCTTTAAAAATGTAGGGAACCTCGAAATGGATCACGCTTTATTTATAAACAAATGGGAAATTGGATTAAAAGTTGGTAGCCTTGCTATTAAAATAGCAAAATGGACAAAAATATCCCAACAACAAATAAAATATTATATATTATTCAATGTGGGAAAAATATTATAATGGTGTTTTTTTTACCAAAAACGGATTGTACCGAGCATAAGCTGATTGATGCTTAATTCCCTTTTTAAATAATTGATAAAAAATACTGAAATTTATTGTTGGAGGATAAGCTGTTCCGATGCGCATTTCACTGGTTGCTTAGGCCAGATCATCAGGAAACGTTCTCCTAAATAATTTTAAAAAAGCACAACAAACAAAATCTTTTAATAAATAATAGTATTCCCACAAACAACTTTGATAATAAATTTTAGCAAGTGCACGTGCATAAAAAACTGAACTGGCAAATTGTTTTTATTTTGATTTCTTGCGAAAACAATAAAAGCACTTTGTTTTTGTTTTTAATATGTTTTTTCTTTACCCACTTACAACTACAATTAATGTTGGGAGAATTCTAACTAATTGTAGCGGGAAATGTAAAAAAGATAGAAACTCAACACTGATTTATTGTTTGGTATTTTGTTTGAGCTTTGATATCGTTGCAAACAAGACTTTTTGAGTGTTTGTAGGTAATTCTCATTCCCTCTGTAGTTTTGTTTGCTGATAGCTTTGGCTTTTCTAAAATTATTTAGGAGAACGTTTCCTGATGATCTGGCCTAAGCAACCAGTGAAATGCGCATCGGAACAGCTTATCCTCCAACAATAAATTTCAGTATTTTTTATCAATTATTTAAAAAGGGAATTAAGCACAGCAAACAAAATCTTTTAATAAATTTTTTTTTTTTTATTTTTTTTTTTAATAACGTTTATTTAAGTTAAATTCATCTACTTAAACTACAAATAAACAAATAGTATTTATTCCTTATTATTATACACAGTCCCATAGTCGAGCCCTGTAGTATATTTAAGATATTTACATTTTTTTTTTTTGGAAATTTTATATACATATATATACATATATAGTTTGTTGCTTCTATGCAATCAATTAAATTTTTATGTAACGAAAAAATATCTTCTAAAAAAACATCACTTTCATATTGTATCCATAAGGGTCTAAGTAAAAAGTCAATGGATAAAAAGCGAAAAAGGGAAGGTTTTTAGGTTAGCCACCAATATTTATTTTTATTTATATTTGTCAAATCTAGTATTATCAATTGTCAGTTCTTTGCAATGAATTGCTTTCATATTCTAAATATCTCAATAAGTATGTCGCAAGTGGTAAAGTTTTATATACCATTGGATGCTGCTTCAAACCCCTTTTCGATGATAACAAATTTTTATTTATGTCGTCTTGGAGCAAAGTACAAAAAAATTCGAAAAAATGAAAAAAAAAGACTTTTTTAAAAATGGTCCAGCTCACGGATGGTCAACGCTGGAACCAAAATATTTTGGGAATCATCATAAAACATATCAACCTTTATTTTCAGAGGGGTAACTAAAACACTTTTTTTTGGCTCCATACAACTTGAGTCGGTCTAATGTACATTGATTAAATCTAAAACCGAAAAATATTTTTAATATATATTTATGCTTATTTACTTACTGGCAACCTTAACGTAAAACTGTTACAGATATTTCACATCATAATATGATGCAATTTTAAACATAATATTTTTTTTCATAGTTCGCAATTATTTATAAACTATTTTATAAAATTTTCATTCTTTCATAAGGGCACTGCTACACGTTCAATAAATATCGTGATATTTCTAGTATCACGATATTTATTGAACGTGTAGCATGCAATATTGATGGATCGAGATCCATATCGCATAATAGCCTAATTTGATGTGATCCATCAATATGGATCGCGATCCAAATATCACAATATATATTGAACGTGTACCAGTGCCCTAACGCAAAACAATGGTCAATATTTTAACACCATTTTCAAACAATATTAAAATTTTTATTAGCATTTATATTTTATTTTGTAACACTTTACAATTTTTTTTAATGTACCTTCAATTTCTTTATTTTTTAATTTCTTTTTGGTTTTTTTTATGAATAACAAAAAATAGGCACATGTAAAACAAACAACACAACTGATGCAAAATTATTTTACAAATGGCGATAACAAAATATTATTAGAGTAAAGATTTTTTTGTTTGCATCTTAAAAATATTATGAGTACACGTTATGGCGTTATGGCTATGATCGTGTTAGCGCTATTTAATATCACTAAATGATTGTGAGGATTAAAATATGTTTTCAAAGTTATCATTATTTAGTGGTTAAAAAATAATTATTTTTGAGTGAACCATACTTAAATTTATACTTGCGATAAACATTGACATGTTTACAGTAACTATAATATTGTTGATATTAAATAGGAATAACAATATTTTGTGTACGGCAACAATATATTGTTACAATAAACATAGTGTAGTTGCCTTAATCATGCCCAACCATATTTTAACTCTGCGTGCAGCGGTTAACATCCAACATGAGATTAGGCCATATGCAGGTGCTTATGTAAATCTGTTTCCGCATTTGTACCAAAATAATAATCTCTGGAAGAAAAAGGTGGTTATTTGTTGATAGCTCGGCCATATGGACGGACACATTATGTTACATACACCAATAATATCCTAATTGGTTTAATTTAAGTGAAAGTTGAAAAATAAAGTTCATAAATAACAAATCTTTAAAAAGTAAAGATTTATGTGTAAAAATTAGAGGCAGTTTTTCACCCTCGATTACGCCTCCATTCTATCTGTCCGCTCGACCGTGCCCTGACCTCATGCGAAAGTTACATTTGCATTTGCTACGATTTATAGGCTAAACAGCTAAACAGATTTTGATGAAATTGGAAATATACGCTTTTTACTTTTAAAAATTAGGACCAAGAGGGAGGCATAGGGAGAACTACTACCTCTCTGAAAATACCGCACCAATTTCGATGAAATTTGAATCATAGATAGATCAGCGCAAATAAAACTCACAGGTTTTTCAAACCTTGGACCAATAGAGGATTATATATATTTGTAATTTGTCAAAAATTAAATCTGGGTGGGCAACGCCGTGCCCGTGGCTAGTTGTGTATAAAATTCATCTTTATAACTTTTAAATTTTCACCGTTTAAAGAGAATGTGACGTTATATTTTCTTAGTGGTGCGTACAAATCAAAAACTTTAAACACGTTTATTTAAGTCATGACTACATATATTCTTTCCACCTCTGGCGAAGGGTATAAGCCAAATAATTTTTGTTGCTAATTTATATATTGTGTAATACAGCTCTTGTAAAAATTTCGATCTGGAATAGAGTCTTTCTTCATAAACCATCTGACTTTGTTGGTATTAAGATTACATTTGGCCCACAAATATCTTATTGCTACCTAAATCAGCTCACTAAATCTTTCTAAAATCGGTCCATAGTTGAATATTATTTCAATACAAATACCACAACCAAAAAAAGTTTTTTATGCCATAACTTCCTTATAAATGTTGGTATTAATATGACCTTTACGATGGCTACGAGTCATGGCGACCAAAGTTCACATATAAAGTCAACAATATATTTGTTAAGGGTACTTTCACTATCACACAAGTCTTACATATTTTGACGAAAATACAACCCTCTCATGATAAGTTGTTAGTGTTTTTTTTTTAAATATAGTCGGGCGATATATAGTCGGGCTTGGTGGACTATACTTCCTAACTTGTTAAATTGATACTTACATTATTCTCAAGTGGGTATCGAAGGTTCGGCATGACCGAATATAGCGCTCACACTTGTTACATTCCTATTTAGACTATATAGGATCGAAGAACAATAGAAGCATTAGTGATTATACTAAAATAACTTTTCTAATTTAGACTTGTTGTAATTACTTATTTAAAAAAATTGCGCAATAATAACTTTTAAATTAAACAACTTTAAAAAAATGTAATAATAAAACATTGATTATTTAAGTTTGAAATGTTTTGTAAAACTTTATTCTATGAACTATTTTTAAAATTATAAAATTGTTATGTTTATAAAAATATGCATTAAATTTCAATAATTTATAAAACAATTTGCGTTCTTTTTTGTTGGCCAATTTAGATTTGTCTAAATATTATTATTTTTTAAATTACAATGCACTTAACTACAATTAAGTTTATGGGAATAATTATGAATTAAGTATAAAAAATTTAAACAAATATTGGTAATGGTAATGCATTCATTCATTCAAGTTCAATTATGTGTTTTTTAATTCTAGAATAAATCAATTATTATTTCATTTTTCAAAATTGAAACATATTTTATTTATTGTTATAATATTTTTTGCTGTTGTTTGTTTAAAATTAAATGCAACACAATTAAAGAATTTACAGTTCACTAACAAACTCCAAAAAATTTGTTTTACATACATACATTCATCCGTACAGTGTTGCCAGTGTTGCCAAAATTGGGATTTTAGTGATATATAGAAAAATATTTACGTATTTTATTTCTGTGGCTTGGTGCTAAAAGAACCAAAGTCAAAGTATTCACTTTTAAGAAAATTGTATTGATGTTTTTCAAAAAATTATATAAATTATTGCTGCTTACTTAGTTTGAATAGAACACCAAAGTATTTTTATACCCTCCACCACCACTGTGGTTAATGAGGGTATACTAAGCTTGTCATTCCGTGTGAAACTTTTTTATAATACATCTAAGGCCCCATAAAGTATATATATTCTGGCTCTTTGAGTAATTCTAAGTCGATTTAGCCATGTCCGTCTGTCTGTCCGTCTGTTGAAAACACGCCCACTTTCGAAAAACGCAAACGAAAAGAACAAACTTGGTCTCAAATTGCTTGTAGTTATCCTAAGCAGTTTCGGATTGAAATCCAGCAACATCGGTTTAGTAGTATCAGAACTATGAATCAAAATGTGGAACCACCACCCTAAAAAAATTTATAAATTTGATACAAAAACTAACATAAATGGTGGAATAATGCACGGAATGATATTTTGCACTAATTCGCGTTATACAACGGCAAATCATACTGCTACATTTCGTGAAGATCGGTCCATAATTGACCATAGGCCTCATATAAACCCTTCTCGCGGAAAACAGTTTAGTACGCCTAAAACCGCAATTAATAACTCTAGCATACTTAAATTTGGTACGTCACAGTTTTATAATACCGCAAATCACACTGTAAAATTTTTTGAAGATCGGTCCATAATTTACACTAGGTCCCATATAAACCCTACTCCCGGAACACAGTTTATTACGACTAAAACCGTAATAAATAATGCTATCAAATTGAAGTTCGGTACGCCACAGTTTTATAGGACGAGAAATCACACTGCCAAATTTCGTTAAGAATGGTCCATTATTTACCCTAGGCCAAATATAAAGCCTACTCCCGGACAACAGTTTATTGCGCCTAAAACCATAAAAATCCCACTTTGGGAAAATAATTAAATTCCCCTAAAACCATCACAGATATTGCGGTGAAATTTTTTACTTAAATTCATATGGCCAGAAAAAATATCATGCGAATTTGTGAAATTTACTGTTAACGCTAAAACTAATTACACTGCTGTATTGAAATTTATTCTAATTTATTTTTTGTAATACCAGAAATAAGTCTTCAGAATTTGGGGATGATTGGTCCATAATTTACCATAGGTCCAATACAAATAACGCTCCTATAAATTATTTTAGTTCGGCTAAAACTTTTACGAATCATGATATTTTACTCAAGCCAGTTCAAAGTTCTAACAAGAAACGCATAAAATTTTCTTATGGTCGGTCAATAATTTAATTCAGGTCTAAACCGCAACCAATTTTAATGCTGACGTTCGTTTTTGTGAAGCTTAGTTTATTATATATATGTATTTATCATATAGAGCCCACTCCTGTCGGTGGAGGGTATCAAAGATTCGGCTCAGCCGAATATAGCACTCTAACTTGTTTTTTTTTAATTCAGAAATTAAGAAAAAAGATTGTATGGTTACAATCGAAACTAGTCAGGGCAACCTGTCCGCGAAAAACCTGGGTTCAATTCCCAGTTCAGTCAAGAATGAAAAATTATCAATAAATTTTAATTAATTTCATGTTGAAAAATTCCTTTCTTCATAAAAATAATTTAATGAAAATTAAATTCAATGAACTTAATCCTGATTAAAATATCGAAATTTTGGATTTTAAAAAAAATTCCGTAAATTTTCTATTTTGAAATATGTATGTGAAACAGTATTATAAATTTTTATTTCTATGGCCGTTTTAGGTTAAGAATTAGATTGGTTTAAGTTATCAAGGTGTAAAAATAATTTAATTTTTACGGACTTTTAGTACTTGTGTCATTCTTTTTTTCATTGTTTCTTTCTACAGTAGTTTTTAGTACCGGTCCTTTGTGGACGATACTGAATACTATTTTTGTTTCTGACAAACAAATCCAATGATTAAACTTTTGTCATTGAGGAGTAGTAACTGAGGAAGTTAAATATGAATTATAAAATTTTCTAATTAATTATAATTTTTTTGAAAAGTTAATGATAAGAAATAAGTGTAAATCTTTTAAAACTTTTTTACTTTTCACCAGGGAAATCAAAAATATGCAATTGCATGCTTTTTTTGTGCAGCCAATGAAGACAGACACAATATATTTATCCGTTTTAGAATTTTTTCATGAATTTTTGCATCGATTTGTTAGTGCATATTTCAGCATATTTTGCCCTTTGCAGCTTTTTTTTTTACATAATTCAGTTAAAATTACTACGGCATTTTTTAAATTTATAGCGCACAAAATGTATAAACCTTTTTGGGGCGTATTTTAATACATGTAACAAGAGCTTTCGCAAATAATGTATTCAAAGAAAACATATTTTTAACCCATTTTTCGCCACACCAAGTAAACTGACAATATAAAAAGGAAATAAGATTTGAAGTAACTGACAGGAAAGAAACATTGCAACAAAAAAAAAAAAAAAAAAAAAAAAAAAAAAAACAAAAGAGTATGAGTGCTGGTGATTATAATCACCGATCGGCGAAAAATGTGTTAAATAGTTCTGGTGTTTTAATGACTATCTGTATACCCAACGTGCTGCTTTCATTTGACCATCGACTTTTAATTTTTTACTCTAAAATTGTAAGCCAAAGCAGGTTGTCATTAACGATAAATGTTATTTTAAACGTTGAAATTTTATTTTTATATAAGTTACAATTAAGGAAAAAACAATTATCTTCGTTTTTGGCGATTGAATACGTAAAAATCTTGATCAATCTTTTAGAATACCGACCGACTCAGAATCACTTTTTAAAGTGATCTAACAATATCCATCTGTTCGTCTAGCTGGTTGTCTGTTTAAGTTAACTTTGTGCGCAAAGTACAAGTTACAATATTGTAGATAATTTTATTAAATTCGGTATATTAGTTTTATTTGTACTTTGGATAAAGTCTATGTAAATGGTGAGAATCGGTCTATAATTTCAGATATTAACCATAAAAACTTAAATAGCTTTAACTTCCTTTTATATGTTAACATTAATAAACAATTTAGCGACCGTCTCTGAAATCCCTTTACCGACTGGCCATATTTTTCAAATAAGGTGAAACCTCGATAATTCGTCTGTAAATACTATGGTGTTTGGGCTTTACCGATTATATTTTTAGCATTGCTTTTTTTTTAATGCGAATGTTTTTAAATTGTTGAATGGTTTGTTTTCAAATGAGCAAATTTTGAGTTTTTTGGGGTATGTTTGGGGTTTCTCCTTTAAAAATTGATTTTCTATGAGAAAACAAAATTTTGTAGGAGGGACAGGACAACGATTTTCGATCACTTTTGTTTATGTTTAATAATAAAGTTCATTATTGATGCGTTTGTTTTTTTAAATAATTGAAATTGGGAATTCAAACTTTTGGTAAATTGGACTTGAAATTTGAACATTGAACCTAAAGTTGTCTGGCAACACTGCATTTATATGTAAATATTAATAACATGAGTTGCATTTTTTTTTGGTTTTATTTTTAATACACACATAAAACTTGTACAGTGTATACACACACAAACTTGAAATTAAAAAAAAAAAAAAAAAAAAAAAAAAAAAAAATATTAAAGAGCTAAAAGTATGCTAATGGATTTTTATTATTTAAGTTATAAACATTTTTATGGCAGCATAAACAATGAACTGTAAATTTCTAAAAGTAAATTATTTTCACTTTTTTATCGAGATACTCGTTTGTGTACAAATAAATGCTTGTAGTAGTTAAAAACTTTTTGTAATGGTTTACAGTTAAAAGCGTTTTTCACCTTTTTTTTAAATTTTTTTTTTTGAAATGTATGAAAGTTTTAACAAGTTATCGAAACTTTAAATTTATTACATGAACAAAAAAAAAAAAAAAAAAACACAAAAAAATCAAACATAAAAAATATTAAAATAACGGACGTAAATGTAACATATTTAGAATGTAAAACCCGTTACTTCGAGGGCGGAGCAATAACTTTGTGATTTTTTTTTTAATTTCCAACCTTGTAACTAAAAAGGCAACACTGCTCCTGTCTTAGGGCATGTCTCAGTTGATTTCCGTCAAAATTTTAATAAGGTGCATCATTTAAGCTCAACATTTTTAATGCGCGTTCAATGCGTTAATGCGTTTTATGCAGCTGTCAAAAAAGTAAAATCTGTGCATTTGTATGGACAACTTGCACAGCAAACGCGTAGAACGTATATACTTACGTATCCACGGAAAGAAGTAGGTATACTCTTGAAAAAAGGTCAAGGAAATATCGAACTAAGAAGTGTGATACAAAACTTAAAGAAACGAAATACAAGTAGCTCAAAGGAGACTGCGTTGGAAAATAAAATAATTTTTTATTAAAAAACTCTGTGGTTTAATTAATGAGATATGAGTTAAATCACGATTGCCTCTAATTTTAACATATAAATCTCTAAAGCTATGGTCACACTAAGTATCTACTAAGAATATCACAAAATTAAAGTAATTACATAAACTGTTAGACATAACAAAAAACTATATTAATATTTGCTTTGTAAGATGTATAATCATAATCAAAATGTAATTCTATTTTATTTTAACTGTTGGTCACGTTTTTTTTTTTTCAAATAGTTGATAATTGTGACCGTAGCTTCATATTTATGCACAAGATTTTGCGCAGCCTAGCATATCACTTATAATTCTTTAAGTTCATGTTGAATTTGTTCATATTTTAATTTGGTTTCTTAAAATCGGAGATTTTTTAAAAACTAGGAATTAAACTGTTATTGTTAAAAGTAGAGGTAGTGGTGTGCGCATGAGTGCTTTTTGTCTTACGATCACCAGGAAAAGAAATGCAATCAAGCTCGCCCATGCAAGAGATATTTTGAAATTCTCGTGATACCGCAAGCCCACTGACAAAATGGTTGGTTGCTATTACTAATAGTCACTCAAGAATTGCTTCCAAAGGCTATTAAACACGCAGACTCACTAAATATTTAATTAAAGAAAGCATTATTTGCATTTTGTATCGATGAGCCGGGTTATTCCATCAATGCTAATTGACTTTATTCTGTCCCCAAGTCACATGTTACAATTCCGGGTAGTTTGAGTTGAAAATACATTAAATAGCAAAATTCCAAGACCGACAAGAAGTAATTTTAAAGGCGTTGAAGTATGTGGATACAGGCAAATTCGTTTTCCAATAGAAAACAAGTAAGAAAGAATAGTCGATTTCTAGACAAATCGAGAGTGCACAATATTTGGCCATCATGGACCCGCCAAAATAAAATTATGGTATTAGGTTAAGAATTATACAAGAGTTATTTGGGTCAAATATTATCAAGATACCATCGTCTATTTGATTTTAGTAAATATAACAGAAGTTGTCGTTGCAAATTTCATATCAATACCAACAATTAAAACGAAGTTATGGCATTTAAAGCTATTCATCGGAGTTTTATTTGCTTTGGAGCTTTGGTTACATATAGACCGATTCCAATATAATCTAGTCAGTAATCTAAATAACAACATAAAAAGATGGTTTATGGGCACAAAGGGTTTATTCCGGAAGGAAATTTTTATGGGATCCGCTGGAATTATTAGGCTTGGTCTTTATGACATTCCAGGCGTATATAGTTGATTCTGATTTCAAGTCTGAATTCTGCGCTCAAATTTTTTGCATTTCTCACATTTTTGTGTATTGAGCGTAACTTATGCATTCACTGCTGTTTTGCGAAGGGTTTTTACAAAAAAAAAAAATAAATAGTAGTCCACAAAAAGTGGGTATATGGCTTGAAGCCACAATATTTCTACTCTCTATGTGAGCAATGTGAAATTATAAGGCGGTTGTCACCATAGGCTTTGTAAATTGCACAATTAGAACTTATTTACTAAATTTCATCAAATTATCTCCAAAATTGCGACCTGAACTTTCCACACAAGGATTACATGGAAAGCTAGCCAGCCAGACGAACGGACATCGTTAGATCGATTTAAAAAGTGATTTTTGGTCGATTGCCATACCAAAACAAATATCAACATTAATATATAATACGCTGTCCATTATTGTGGTGTGGGTATAACAAACATGTACTTGTTCGAGCAAAGAAATTATATTTATAAAAAAAAGAAATTGAAAAAACATGAAAATTAAAAAAAAAACCAAAGTAATCCAGTTCAATTAAAAAAAAAAAATATATCGTTTCTTCCTTTCTGCTGGTGATGTTTTTTTTGTGCTTCTAAAATTTACAGATAAATTATAATACAATTTTGTTAACGTAACGCAAAAAACAGTTTTGTACGAATTTCATATTTTATCACAACATAAACTGTATGTTGAATTCTTAATAATTGAGGTGTAAAACTTTCGAAGCGTTTTGATATAAAGTCCTGAATTGTACAATACAAATTTTCAATCTTTTCATAAATTTTCAATTAATTTAAAAATTTTTAAGTAACATTCAATAAATTTTTTCATATATAAAAATTTTATATGTTTTTAAATTGAAATAAATTTAAAAAAAGGAATTTAATAAAAAAAGACAGTGAATTAAAAGAAAGCAAAATTATTCAACATTAAGCCGCTGCTTTTCACAAGTTGGCAAACGTTTGGCAGATCGTTAGCTAGAGTTTAGCCAATCGTTAGCCACAGCTTGGTAAGTGTATTATGAATGATCTTTGTGCAAACTTCATTCCAAATTTTCGTTATGAATACGGCTGTAAACGTTTAAGCCAAATTATTTTTCTTAAAAATTATTTTTAAGGGGTCCTTAAACTATTTTTTTTTTTTTTTTTTTTTTTTTTTTTTTTTATTATTCCTACCCTAAATCCCGCGAAGCTTTTTGCTTGTCTGCAGGAGACCAGAGTCTCTGGCGGGAATCGAACCCGCAACCCCGGTAATGATAAACTAGTTCACTACCAGTTAGCCTAATAACTAATAAAATTATCTTACAGTTTATTTTTTAATTAATACATATATATTACATATTTAAGAATTATTTGCTTGTTTGCTCGTTTAAGTTCAAAAACTTATTATTTTTGTTATTTTATTGTTTTTTTTTTTTACTAATAAACTCCAAATAATAAATAACTTATGCATTTTTATTTACTGAAATTATCATTATTGATATCAGGACTTGTATTTTGTTATCCTTCCAATTAAGTCTTTACACATGGTTATCGGCACAAATTCGAAATTTGTTCGCCGAGCCGGAATCGTTCTCTTTTAATTGCGCCTTTACAACATACATCCTTAAGGATGTTGTTCAGTCGATATAATTTTGTCAGAAAAGTGTAAAACCCATATTTTCGTTCTTTGTTTTTAACACATACATCTACACTAAAAAGAACTTATGTTAATTTATTTACCAAACTTTAAATCTTGCTATAGTAGACTTAATTTTCAAATGTATGCGTTTATTTTATGAAATATTTTACACTACTTCCAATGTACACGAAAAAATAATTTGAAATAAGAATCACCCATATACTAAATTTCATGAAATGAACTTCGAAATTGCGACCTGCAGGTAGAAACTTCATCTAAAGGCCACGTCAGATAAAACTTTTGCTTTGCGTTGCATTACAGATTCGCTTTGACATCTTAGATGAAATATACATACTTATACGAAACATGTCACATAAAAAACTTTTAACGCAGAGCGAAGCGAAAAGTTAGGCAACTCTCATCTTTTTGCGCGCTTTGACAATCAGCTACTATATTTTTCTTTTATTTAATTTTTTCTTGCAAAATTCAATTCCAATAAATCTTCTTATAAAATGTTTAACTTTAATTTTTATAACAAATAATTAACTGCCGTATTCATAAAAAATAAAATAGATTTCAAACGTATTTTCCAACAAAATTTCCATACAAATTTTTCTTAAAACAGATTTCATATCCATTTTATTTTTTTATGTAATCATCGCTTTTAAATGTAACCAAACAATGCGTGAGTGTTGTCAAAGTTTTTATTGAGTCATACATCTTTTGCTTTACGCGACGAAGTTGTATCTGACACGGCCTTAAGGTAGTGAAGATACAAAAAGCCGGTTGAAAAAAGCAACATCGGGATTTATTTTTGGTTGCGGTTTTTTTTATTTATTTATTTATTTCATAGATTTTCTAATACAACAAGACAAATATATCTTATAAATTACAGTATTAGAATTAGACAAGTTACATATACAAAAGATAACAAAAAGATAATTATTTGTAGTTATTAAAGACTAGATAATAGAAATTTTTCACATTAAGGCCGAACATTAGGAAATAAGATTAGACATAAGTCACTCGACTTTAGTATCTAATTCATACCATCGGTCAAAATTAGGAAATATAAGTTTAGCATGTTTTGAAACAATAATAGCATATTTGGATTCTAACGAATTGAATTAAAATATTTAGATATTCCTTAAATCGGTTTTTATATATTTTTACAGCTGGTCTATTGAAAAATATTTTATTTCAAAAAGCTCCCAACTCGCTTTCAATATATATTTTAATATATATAAAAAATTTCATGTATTCGTGTATGTGTATCAAGTACATTATTGTTTGTATAAGAAAATTAAAAGACTAGAAAAAGTTTGGAACGAAACTCAATAAAATTAAGAGGGAAAAGGATCAACATGATACCGACGATGAAGATGTTGGAAAGGAGGACGCTGTTGAAAATAACAATTGGTAATCATAAATGTTGAGCACGCATACAATTAGCGACAGACAACAAACAAACAAATGAATGAATGAATAAATGGATGACATTATGTATGCATAAGAGATAAGAGAAACCCACAAATACAATCGCAAAGTCTAACAAAATCTCACACATCAGAGATGGAAAATGGCTTTTATGATTTTGTACCAATTATGAAAACAAAATGTACTTTTAAGACCATGAAGGTACCATTTTTTATTATTTGGTAAGAACAAAATTTAACAAAACTGTGCATAAAAATTCACAGGTTCAATAAATATTACATACATATAATAGTCATTGCAGTTCTGATAACACTATGGAACATTTTTGGGATTATTGTCTGGGGGGTGAGAAATTCCAAGTCAGGGTGATGGTACTAGGTCACTATAGTAAAACCCTCAAAGGGTTTGGCGTTCGTATGTGTCAGTTTTTTTTTATGACATTTTAAATTTTTTCCTTATCTTGATGTTTTTTCGCTTAGTTGTAACATTTTGGCAAAAACGTAGTTTAACATAACTCGAGAACCACTTGTCCGATTTTGCTAAAACAAACTCAAAAAAATTTAGAATTACAATTTCTTTAATCCGTTCATATAACGTTTTTCTTTATAATCAACAGTTTTGCCGTTAAAAATAAATTTGTGGAGAAAAAAAAATATTGTTTTGCCTAAAAATTAAAATTTTTTTTTTTTTAAATTCATAAAAAATCCAAAACGGAAAACAGGATCAAGTGTTATTAATTTCATGTAAAGTCACATAACCTATAAACAAAATGCGACATAGATCATAGAAATCGATTAACGCGTTCTGCTTTTATTTACAATTAAGTGAAGGTATCCCATTTTGACAAGTATCCCATTTTGACAAGAATATTGATATATGTTTTTATTCAAAAAAGTGTCATTTATCGCCTTTTTTTTTTATAAATTTTCCCCAATAACTCCAGACTTCTGGCCATAAACTACTAAAAAAATTAAGTAAACATTTTTATAATTTTTTATTTTTATTTTATTTATTTATTTTAATAAATATTGCCTAGACTTTTTCGATGGTGGTTGTTCGGGACTAGTGGCATCGCATTCATCGCTATCATCAGTTTCTGTTGCCTGACGACTTCGATAAGCTGTGACTTTCACACCGGGTGCCAACAAATAGTTTGATTTCAAAATGCAAGCCAGCTCTTCCGATTTATGCTGTGTTAATTCCAACTTGGCAACAATTGAATCAAGCTTATTTTGATTTATTAAAATTGGCTCATTGGATACTGATGGCTCATATGGGGGATCATCACGTGCATGATATGTCGGAGCAGTCGTAGAAGAGAAAATATCTGGGCTAGAAGCTTTTGGCACAGGAATGTGGTCCGAATGAGGCAATGGTGTTGCGGCACTTGCAACACCAACGTAATTATACGATTTTCTTATCCTTTTTGCGGCTCCTTTATTCGCACATGCATAGCAATTCAATGGATTGTGACCTTCGCCAGGATTAGTCCAAGTCATTGGGATACCGAATGGCATACTTTCACGTCTTCTATTTTTCCAATCCATTAGACGGTTGTAGCTGCTTTTACACACTATATTTGGTACCCAATTTTCGTTCACTATAACATTTTGGTTGAAGTACATCTCGTATGTTTGAACAAAATCAGTACTGAAATTTCCCCTTTTTTATGTGTTGAGACATATTAACCACAGCAGTAGCAAAAGCTATTTATATCTGGCTTGCACAGTTCCATATTCTGTTCTCTTTTGTTCACTTTTAAAAAACTGGAGAAAAATCACTTTTACTGTTCGCGTTCGTCGGCACTTGTAGAATGACAAAAATCACAGAACCAGTGTGAGAAAGAGAAGAAGTATAATGACAATGCATGTTTTATGTGAACCAAGGCGAATTCATTAACCAGGTGGCGTTGAAAGCACAGCTGTGCTACTTTTTTTTCTTACTTAGAGAGAGAAATGTCAAAAGTTGCTTGTGTTTTTGACATATCGATCAACGAAAGCAACAAAAAAATACATTGTTGTGTTTTTTGGTGTTGTTACTTGTTGTAGTATCGACACCACCTTATACATGAATTCGCCTTGATGTGAACATTACAGAAAAAGTGTTGCCACATCAATATTTCTCTTTAAGTACAGTAGAAAAATATGAGAGAGTTCGGCTTGTGAGTGTCAATGTTTTCTCCAAATAATGTTGTGCATATCTGGAGCAAATTTTTGAAATTCATACATTTACCTAATTGTGAATAAATGAGAAACGCGTGCATCGATTTTCAGGATCTATGCCTTTTTTTGCTTATGAGTTATGTGACTTTACGCGAAAGTAATTAGTTTTGGCACTTTTTTCCATTTTGAATTTTTTATGAATTTTAAAAAAAAAATATTTAAATTTTTAGGCAAAAAATACTTTTTTCCCTTCATACATTCATTTTTAACTTCGAAAGTGTTGCACATATAGGAAAACGGTATAGAAACAGATTAGAGAAATTGTAATTCTTAATTTTTCTAAATTTGTTTCATCAAAATCGGACAAGTGGTTCTCGAGTTATGTTAAACTACGTTTTTGCCAAAATGTTACAACTAAGCGAAAAAACATCAAGATAAGGAAAAAATTTAATATGTCATAAAAAAAAAACTGACACATACGAACGCCAAACCCTTTGAGGGTTTTACTATACTGACCTAGTACCATCACCCTGACTTGGAATTTCTCACCCCCCAGATTGGCTGTTGTACTGTGTAATTAGTAATTTAAGGTAATACATTTTCTGTTATTTTAAAATTTAAGCAAAACAAATTTTTTGACTTCAATAAATCTTTTGCTTGTATCAAATTGGCAACACCAGGATCGTGTCGTCCATTTCGTTTGACATTAGCCGATGAATGTAGAATAGACAGAATTCCTGTTACGACTCTTCACATATATAATTTTTCATCTTTGATACTTTAGAATTTATTTTGATATGATCGAGATCACCCGTTATTGATATTTTGTAAAGAGTACACATTTTGCTTTGACCTCCCCTTTCCTTTTCTAACCATGGAAAATGTTTGATCCAGTCTTAGCGAAGTGGTCTACATACGGCTTTACTTACTTACTTGTCCTACAGTAGAAATATTATAAAATAATTTAATCTTCGTTCTGTATTATAAAGGGTATTTTTTATAGAGGTGTATAACTTTAAGTTTGCAACATATTTTTAACTGGCGACCATTTTGTCAGCTGTCAAGTGATTTATGCTTTGTTTGGTTTGGTATTTCAACATGAGCAACGCTTCCAAATAGTGAAAATTTATTTTAGATATCCATTTTACGGTCAACTTAATAGTCCATCAGACCAATTTATTCGATTAACTGTGAAACGTTTTCGCACCACGTTTACTCTAAATGATAATACGCATCCACAGAGACGTCGTACAGTACGTACATAAGAAAACATTGCTGATGTAGAGCGTTGCGTATTTCGTGACCAGGAATTGGATATGTGCCCATCCACTTTATGGAAGATTTTGCGGAAAGGCCTTGGCTTGCGTGCTTGCAAAATCCTACCCCTCTAATAATTTAAGCTACACGATCACTTAGCAAGGCGCATATTCTGTAAATGGGCCAAAAACAAGACTGTCGTTGATCCCGTGTCGTTGAGGAAGCTCCCTTTGTTTGAATAGCCTCATCAGTAAACAAAACTGCCGTATTTGGAGTGATGATAATCCTCAAGTGTATGTTGAGACCCAGAAAAACTGAGTATTTGGTGTCCTTTATGGGTTGGTGGAGTCATTGGGCCGTACTTCTTTAAAAACGATGCTGGTCAGAACGTTACAGTCAATATGGACCGCTATAGAACCATGATAACTGACTCTTTCGTTCATCAATTGAACAACCATGATGTGCTGGAGCTGTGGTTTGCCACAATTGATTTATTGAAGAAAACGTTTGGTGACAGCATAGATTCACGTTTCGGGCCCGTGAATTAGCCTCAAAGATCGTGCGATATAACGCCGCTAGACTATTTTCTGTGGGAATATGTGAAGTCGCTAGTCTACGCCGATAAGCTCGAAACGATTGACCAGTTGGAGGACAACATTCGCCGCGTTATTGCCGATATAGGGCCATATATGTTGGAAAAATTCATCGAAAATTGGACCTTCGGAATTCATATTTAAATTTTAATTCCAGAAGAGATTGTTAAATTGTACCAAGCAAGCCACGTTAGTACCACGGTAGCAAAGAAAGTACAATTGCTCCATGATTTCCATCCATTTCACACATACAGAAACATAAAAGTTTATGCACGCGTGAGAGCATTTCTGAAGATTGTTTTGAGGAAGTCAAATTACTAATACATTAAACCGAAACAAGAACAAAACAACACTTTTATTTCAAATTATACAAACTTATAATCATGTGTGTGTTTGCTTGTGTAAAGGCGGGTGGGTGCTGGATGAAGTTTTCGTAAGGTCGGTAAAATATCAAAGGAAGCATAACATGTCGTCAATAAAAATAAAAATTAATGATCCAAGAAATATCAGTATTAGGATTTTCGAATTACAATCACATGGAAAGCTAGAAAAAAAACAAGTTAATAATGAAAAAGAACCTGAAGGACTTTTAGATGGAATTGCCATCGCTCGTTTAAGAGTCAAAAGATAAGGCGGTGTAGTTGATGGCGATGGAAAACAATAATAACACGTTTAACATCAAATAACATTAGTATTCAATAAAAACAACATACAAATCCAACATTCAAATATGGATTTTCTCATACAATACATGTGAATGTGTGTTTGTGTGTGTGCATGAGTATGCGAGTAGACATATTCGTTCACTCTTTCCGTGCACATATGGAATCACAAAGAATCTCATACAAATGTTTCTATCCTTTTGGCAATTATCCATTTTTCAAGGCAGCAACAGCAGCAGCAACTAAAAGAACAAGGGGCTAAACATACAACAATCCTGATTTAAAAATTCAAAACATGCCAAAATGCTTAAGCTTTTTCCAATTAATTGGCCAATAACAAACAGCCTTGTTGAGAAGGACAGCTACAGGAACAAAAGTAATAACAGAAGCTTTGACTTACTCCTCCGCCAGTATTAATAAAATCGACAAAAACAAAATTGGACATCAAAGATAAATATATAACTGTTATGATTTTTTTTGGACTATTTGTCCTTTATTGTTCTATTTTCGCTAGAGAATGTGTCTGTTTGTGGGTGTTGTAGTGTACAAGGAAATGAGAAAGCAACCTTGGGCTTTAGGACTTATATATTTTGTTAGATTATTGCGCCAATTAGGGCTTCTAACTTTTTGAAATTTTTTCATTCCCTAGAGAAATTGAAATATTATTTTAATCCAAACAATTTTCTAAAATTTTTTTTGTGTTGTATAAAAGTGCTATTGACCATCAATAGCACTTTTATACAACAAACTTTATTTGATCAGAAAACTAAGTCGTTTGCATATCTTGGAATATATTAACAATATTTGAGTCCGAGTTCGACCAACAAGCCGGAAGATATCCATTTAATCATTTCAGACAATGATTCTCGGTCGATTAATAGATATTTAAAAATTAAGGTACAATAAAAGCGGTACAATCACATTAAGGGCCATTATAACAACTTACAAATAGTTATTTTTAGGATGCTATCTGACAGATAAATAGTTTTTGGTTATTACAAGTTAACATTAACCTAAAAAGTGAGTGATAAGCTAACATCAGGTTTGTCCTCATGGTAACTTTACAAGTGAGCTTTAAGAACTTGAAGATGCCATATTTTCTGCTGAAGATATGGTAGCATCAGTGACAGTTTTAAGTCAAATTAAATAATGCAAACTTAAAAAAAACACAATTTAACACAAAAAACAAAACAATTTACCATTAAGAACAAAAATAAAGCACAAAAATTGAATTCTCTTTTTAATTAAAGAAAGAAACAAAAGCAAGTCGTTGCCACTACGTATTTTAACAACCAAAAGTAGTCGGTATATACTGCAATGTTGCCACAGTATATAAATTACATTTTTTATTTTATCGGACAGTTGTAATAAGGGAAAAAACTTATTGGTCACTTTATCGTTCAAGATAGCTTTTGTTCACGTTAACTATCAGCAACTTTATCATTAGGTTGTAATAATGGCCCTAAGAGATAGAATAAAATATTAGGGTTCTATTGACTTTATCTGGATCTCTTTTAATAAAATAACTCGTGTGGTGCAATATCTGGGATAACTATTTATATGGTTATGGGTATCCATGGCACACTCTATAATATGTTTTGGAAATATTTTAACTAGACCCATTTCAAACTTCTGCAGAATCGGTAAATAAAGTGAATGGGAGCTGGTCCAATAAAGAGCATCAATATATATTATATATTAAAGGTTCAAAGGTAACCACATAATAATTTATAAGGATTGGTTGCCTTTGCTTTTTAGGAATCAGGGTTACATTTTGCAATTTTCTAGAACATAGAAACTTTACCGATAAGTTACAAAAAGCTGAAGGAAGGAGCAACAATAAAATAGCGTTATTTCAAAAAAATTCTTGTATGCTATTTAGTATAAAAAATACTTATTTTGTAAAAATCCTAAAATAAATCCTTTAACCTGCACATGTGTAAAACCGTACGTAGAGCAGAGTTGCTTTATGTTAAGTGAAGCATAACATGTATGTCCCTAAGCATAAAACTATGCTTAGGGACATACATAGGCCTATTTACCTAGCATGCCTTTCCATGCTTTTCCAATTATTAAAATTCTATAAAAACGTCATAACTAAAAGCCAGTCTTAGCCCTTACTTGGGCAGTATTTACGGTTGTATATATGTTTTGACAATATTGTCAGGAAAAACATGAACAATTTCTGAGTCCGAATCACATCCCTTATAGGACCTTAAATGTAAAAATTATAACAATTGTGATTTTTAACTAAACTGTTGGTTTTTAATTGAAGTCTTTGATATTTTAATTAGGTTTAAGTTCATCAAATTTAATTTTCATTAAATTATTTTTATTGAAGGAAGGAATTTATAACATAAAAAGAATTAATTTTTTTTGTTTTTTGATAATTCTTGACTGAACACGGGATTGAACTCTGGTCGTATTTACATGATTTCAAAATAACATTCCCATCATCAGAATTCTTTGCGTTCTACCGTTTGCGCCACTGCGGCGCCTGGCAGTATATAGCAGCATAGCTGCCAGATTTGACGATTTATCATAATTTTGACGATTTTTAGGTACAAAATAGTCTATTGACGCTATGACGATTTATACCCTAAATTTGACGATTTTTCAAATGACAAATTTTGTTAAATTTTACAAATAGTTTTAATATAATTTCACATTTTGTTAAGCTTCTAAGATAATTTGATTTATTTGTATTATTTGATTGGCAGTAATTCATGTCCTAAGAGTACTCTGTTCCAATTTGTGAAAATATAATATTATAATAAATATTATGAGACATTTGTTATAAGAAATCTTATAACAACTATCTTATAATAGCCAATTTACACTACAACGAAATCTAGTACTTTCGAGATTTCGAGCCAAATCTAGTTGTTTTTGGCTTTGAGGTGAAAACCAAATCTCGCTAATGTCAAACAAGTATAATGTAAACGAACTAGATTTGGAGGAAGATTTCAAATAAAATCTACTAGATTTCGATGTAATGTAAATGCCCTATAAGATGAGCTGTAAAAAAAAACATACATACACATCTATAAAACAATAATAAGCCATCATTATTAAAATGTGTAATTTATTAATGCAAATAGTGCCAATATTGTGGAAAGTGTTTAAAAAAACAATGTTTTAAATCTTATAAGATACGTGTTCCCCTTGTTTAATATTAAGATTAACATGAAAAAATGTATTCCTTCATTCTGTCGACGTTCTCGCAGATATTATCTCAGGTGGAGACCCTGTGTTATGAGTGCCAATACTCTTAAAAATTTTTTGATTGTGTTACTTCAATGATAAACTTCTAACCGAAAAATTTTTTTAATTTCAAAAATAGGCAGAAGAGAACTTTAAAGGCAACGGCAACTAAAACTAACAAAAAATTTTTAAAAATTATTAAAAGTTAGTGGTTTTTACAATGACGATTTTTGTGACGATTTAGCTTAGTCAATTTGACGATTTTGACGATTTTTTCCTAAAAATTTGACGATTTTCGAGCAAGGTTATCTGGCAGCTATGTATAGCAGTGATGTTCATTCAAGCAAACAATTGCTTAGAAGCCTCACCCCTTTGTTTTTTACGCTCATTGCCAAAATATATAAAAATTAGTAGCTGTGTGTGACACGTTGCGATTTTTGCAGATTGTAATTATCCTTTAGGCTTCTTAAAATATTTAAAGTCTTAACTTTTGACTTTGGCATTCACTGCGACCACTGTGCAACAGTCTCACAAGATCTCCTTCCTATGAGGTTTTCTTTGGCGAAGGCCTCTAACTTGATTAGGTATGAAAATTTAATGGCAATAAGATGTTTCACGTACGTAAATAGTTTACGCATCAACATTATATTGACCACCTGTATCATGCCAAGCATAACGTTTCCTAAACGAATTGTCCTTGTACTGCGACTGAGTAGGTATATGATGTGTGTGTATGTGGTAATACTTAATATTTAAAACGCACACATACTTATTTCGATGTGTGAGTGTCGTGCGTGTTTTTAAGTTGTTTTTTTTGTCATACTCCATTTTAATGAGAATAAATGAAATCATACAAAACACGTATAGAAGTACATTCACATGTATGAGTGTATGTAAATGGAAAATCTTGTAAATATTTGAGTCTGTTTGTGCTGCAAACCAATCGACCATTTTATTAGAATTTTTTTGGATTTTGTGCTTTGCTGTTGTTCTCCTCTTGTGGCAATTGCTATTGCCTCTGTGTGTGTATTAGAGTTTTTGGTTTTTTCTTCCTATTATGGACCTGTTTGCTAGCCAAAAAAAAAAAAAAAAAATAAAAATAAAAAAATGGGGAAACAGTTTACGAAACCAAGTCATATATTTGTATTGATTAGTTTTGCCAACCATTGACATGCTATTTTTATTCAGTCAATAACAACAGCAACAACGACAACATTATCATCAGTTTGAATTGCCTCAATTGTTACGAGTTCTACTCACTTATTTAAGGATTTTTATTGAAATTTTTACGCTTTAGCAATAAAAAGATCATGGTGTTTTTAAAGCTACTCTAATATATTTTTGGCAATGCTGCCTTCTAAGGGTTAATGACAATATTATGTTGTGTGTCTATAGTAAATGTTTTGCTAATGATGATAAAATATAGTAGAAGTAAAATTTAAAAAAAAATAGCGTTGTTTTTAAGAATATTGTTACGAAAGAAACTTTAGTCAAGAATTAGTTTAATTTATTAGTTTTCTTGTATTTATTAGTTATTGTATTAGTTATGCATATTTCTGGTGTAACTATACAGAATTTCCTACTACGAATGTTAAAACTGTTATGCATAATCATATTTTAGCCCCAATGTATCGACCTTTCGAGCAGTAAGCTAAATTGTTTACCCTTAAGGTATACTTTACTTTTGTGACGTACAACAGTTAAAATAAAAATTTGATACTAGATATAGGAAAAAGTTCCGGAAATAGTTCAAATAATCTACAACAATCTAGACGTTTCGGCTGGAGTATAAATATGTACTCAAAAGATGGCATTGAGTTAGTATTAGTACAAACCAGTGCTGCCAATTTAGCCATTTTTCACATTGTTTAGAGAAATGAGTTTAGCCATCAGCCATTTTTCAACTTGTTTTGCCAAAAAAAATTTTTCCGTTTTTTCTTTGAAAATAATAATTTTTATTTTCTTATATACATATATTAAAATATAAAAATATGATGTAGTAGAGAAGTTATTTAGATTTTTTATTAAAAAGATGTTATATCTACCAGCAGCTACACCAAACTACATATTATACCTTGAAACGGGCTTAGACTCCCTGTTCGTATCCACTCTAAGACTACACTTTTCATATATAAACAAAGTTTTAAACATGGGTCGCACTCGATTACCACGTATTTTAGCAGAAACAATAATAGCCAAAAACGAATTCTGGGCAATGGAGTGGTCTAATTTACAACAAGTTCTTCAATTTATTCCAGCGAATTCAAACCTCCCACTTTGCACTAACTGGAAAGCAATAATAAGTCTACTCGTTATAAAGGAACGTGAAGATAATTTACTACGGGCAACAAACTCTCAGCACCACGACCTTTATTGTCAACTAAATCACACCGTATTACCTCTTCTTGCAAAAAACTACTCATCTCGTACCACTAGCTTAATAGTCAGAGCGAGAGGGGGTTTGCTTAACATAAACGCAAGGTCCTTCACAAACAACTCTGCGTCCGTATGCACAATATGCAATCATGGGGTTGGGGGAAATACTTACCACTTTTTAGGAGTCTGTCCAATATATAACGGATTTAGACTTAAATATTTTGGAAAATCTCAACTTGAGCAAACAGAAGTAATAGATATTTTAAATGGTTCCAACTTTTACAACTTGTATAAATACTTGGAAATGTGTTCAAATTATAGAAAATTAATTATCAATGAATTTAATTTGTAATCTTTTTCCAATCTTTTTTCAAATATTTTTATAAATCGTAATATTTTTCAATTATAATCACATAAACTTGTACATAAATTTTAAAATCAACAAAATGAATTGTATTAAAAATTCTAGCAATCTGCCAATCTGGCTCACAACAAATATGTTATGCCAAATATAGATATTAAATATTATAATAATCAAAAAATGAATAGGTAAATACACTGAAATATATCTATTAATAAATAATAAAAAAAATAAAAATATATTAAAGGGCTGCATGAATAACTTCATGAACATAATGAGATGTTTATTCAATGAAGTTCGTATTCAAATAAAATTCAGACCACTGAACAAACTGTTGTTTTATTCATGCTACTAGCAAACACATTTCATTTCATATGGCAAACACAAGGACTTTAGGGTCAACCATAATATGCATGAGGCCGCTTAAGTCAACTTAAGCAACTGCGCGAATACATATAAAACATATGTGGCCAACTATAATGTACTTAATGAAACTTTTCGTTAAGTTTCGTCAAATGTCATTTGCTTAAGCAAAGTGCCAAACTGAACGCACATTCCGTACGGAATAAGCTGTTTGTGTGTTGTTACAAAAAATTAAATAAATTGAAATGGATAAAGAAAAACAAGAATATAGAAAAAGAAGAATTTTACATATATTAATTTTGTATAAATTTTTTATTAAAATGTATGTAAAACGATCGCCAATTTTTTTCTTTCTAATACTATGTTTCCACTATGAGCAAAACAACTTGTTTTGATCAAAACTTGTCAAAGTGTTTCCATTATGTGAAAGTCGTTTTGGCTTTCGAATTTTCGAAATTAATGTGACATTTATTTTGTAAACAAACATGAAAGCCAAACAAAATATGTGTTGAACAAAAAACTTTTTTTTTGCATAGAATTTCCTTGTTTGTTTTTAATACACAGATATACATATACATATGTACGACATTGTACGTACATTGTACGTATATAAAAGCACATAATTTACTACCTTTTTATTATATTATTTCATTATTTTACATTGCAATATAAAAAAATCAGCTGGAAAGTTGCATTAACCTTTTTAAAAAGTCTGGTTATTTTGGTAAATATGTCACTTTTTCGAAATTGTCAATCATCAATAATGGATAACTTAGAGTTGTATTCATGATTTTCAACAATTTTCGATATGTTTTGGAGCAAAACTAGTTTTTGTTTGGTTTTTCTAACATGAAAAATGTATGGGAAAACAAGTAGCAAAACACTTGTTTTACAGCAAAACTGGTTTTGTGGCCCAAAACATGTAAGTGGAAACGTACTGGCAAATAAACGTTGCTGGCAAATTAAATAAAATATAAAATAAACAAAAACAGGGCTGTAATTTTTGGTACTTCTTTATTTGAAGTACTCGCAAAAAAACCAAATATTTCACAAATATGCAACATGGATCTTAAGTTGATGTAAGTACATTATGGCCAGCTTAATGTCTCTTTTAATTTTCTCATGCATTTGACAGACTTTTCGTTAATTTTTGACAGTACTTTAAGCTAACTTATGCATATTATGGTTGGGCCTTTTGTTCAATGAAACGACTTTTGTTTTACAGCTTTCACTCTCTTTCACTTTTTTTATATAAATACTCAATAGCAATGTTGCCACTTAGTAAATTTATGTTATTTTTTCTTTTTTGTCACCTTTACAATAATATATGTAATTTGTAAAGCATTTTTTAAATTAAATTTTAATTTTTTTCCTAACAACCTTTTTATGTACTTCCAAGCAGAACACATTGCTAAAAATGTTTTTGAAAATAAAATGAATTTTTTTTAGTTTAAAAATTTACATTAAAAACAATTAATTTACATTGAAAACAAAGTCAAATTTGTATTATTTCTATTATTTTATTATTAATGCATTTCTTTATCTTGTTGCTTTTACTCTTCATGGTTATTTTTGTTTTTTATCTTTCCTAATATTTTTCATTCTTTCAACCGGCAGTACTGACTTTGAAATAAATGTGTTTTTCCATGAACTTATTCGACATTTATTCAGTGGTTGTTTTGTTTCAGAGTTGTTAGTATTCATATTCTCTTGTTTAAGTAAACAAAAAAACTGCATCTTACTCGTCTCTTAAATTTCGTGTGTTTGTTGCTTTCATTTCGTGAATACAAACGAAGCAAATACAAAATTATAATGAAAGTTTCATGAACATCATTATTAAGTGTCATGCATATGTTTAATATATATTTATAAAATTGCTAAAGGTAAAATATACATTTTCAACAATTAAAACGCATTTAATTACAATATTTCAATATAAAGATGCAGGTGGCAACAATAAATTCTTAGAAATTTCGGAATTTACTATAAAGTTGCTCTCACTTCCATGGTCTAATGCTGAAGTAGAGAGCGTATTTAGCCAAGTAAACATCGTGAAAAGTAATTTGAGAAATAGGTTACATTTAGCAACCGTTAATTAAGTAAATATTTTTGCCATAACAATAAAATATTTCTCATTTTTTTAGATTTGGACTCAGACGATTGGTTAAATGTTGTCATGATTATGATTTACCTTCAAAATAATTAGTATTATGGTTACTTTATTGAACTAATTATGGTCTTTAAACCAAATTTTTATATTTTAATCAGGCTTAAGTTCATCAAATTTAGTTTCCATTAAATTATTTTGAGTGATGAAGTGAATTGAAATTTATTGATAATTTTTCATTCTTGACTGAAGATGGGATTGAACCCACGGACAGGTTGATTTGACATGTTTCGATAGTAACCAAATCTTTGCTGTTTAACAGAATGAAAAATTATCAATAAATTTTAATTCATTTCAAAAAATTTAAAACTAATATGCACAAGTGAATTTATCGGCGATCACATTTTTTAAATGCTAAAAAATATTTAATTTTCGTTTATTTTTAAGTTACAATTTTATCTCAATTTACAATTTTATTGTAAAAAAACAGTTTTTATTTCCAAAAATTTTTAGCCATTGTTTTTCGTAACATTAGCCATTTTTGGTCACCAATTTTGGCAACTCTGGTACAAACGCTTAAGTGTGTAGATCACAAAAGTGAGCTGTGAATAAAAGCTGTAAATAAATGTTGTGAAAGTGACTAAGTAGAAAAAAAATGTGATTGTAAAAAGTGCTTAAACTGTCGTGCTTATTTTATTTTATTAAAGTTGCAAGAAAAGAACTCAAGAGGTTTATCATATAGGAAATAAAAGCGCTTTTGAAAAGGCAGTTACGTAACAGTATTTTATGCTTTAATTCCCAGTGGAACATATGACCGCTTACTAGGCAATAGTGTGGAGTTAATCGCCATATCGTTTTTTCATATTGTGTAAAAATTTCGTACAAATATCTTATATACTCAACTCTAGAGAGAAGAATTAAATTTTAAGGTGCTAGAAGACTAAAATTTTAGTTATGACTCTATTGCAGCAAAGGCTCGTTTTGTATTTTTAACCAAATTTTTCTTAACTTTTGTACGTATGTCTTTTTTATTCATTTTCATTTAGTTCACTTTTAATAACTTGTTGGTTTTTGACACGTGCATAAATTATTAAAAAAGGCACACACATAATTCACTGTCGTATTTTGGACTGTTCTAATCGTTAATAGCGACTTTCAACATTTGTATGACGATAACTTGTTCTCATTGCTTATAAAAATGCTATAACACCCGGGTGGGTATTGGTAAACGATGAGCATACAAATCTTTGGTAAAGCGAAGGTTGATAAAGGCGTTTTTATATCTTATAGGTATTGTAAACATTTCTTGGAGCTATCTACTTTAAATATTACCATTAACATTTGGATAATGAATTTACACTAGGCAGAAAAAGTCGGCATACAAAAGGGTTTCTTACATTTAGGGTGTGTGTGAAATGTTAGCAAGTTTCTATGGTGAGTTAAAATTTTCAAAAATGTCTACGCTAATGTCAAAATTTATACTAGCCCCCAGGCATAGTATACAACTAGTATGCCGACTCGGGAGAGCGTTCTCAATTTTTAGTTCAACCCTCATACATATAGCTTCTGTGTGAATTCAACACAAATAAAAACAACAAAAACCAAACATAATTCTAAACTAATATATTAAAATTTTTCACAATATAATACTTTTTGTTTAATTTTAATTCAAAACACACATAATTAATAATTTTTTCCAACACATTTTGTTTATTTGCTTTTGCAAAATGTTTTTATTTTTCACAAATTTTTTGGACACAAATTTTTTCTGTTGTAAAAAAAAAAATTATTAAATCCAGCAGAGTAGTATTTTGTGGTATGAAAAAAATATTTTAATTCTTAAATTATTTAAATATTTTCCGAAATTGCAGAATAAAAATTAAACAAACATTGTTTTTAAAAGTTTGTAAATGCAGACAGAATTAAATAAATTGAAAATTTTTCGAATTCATTTCAGAAAAATTTTTTTTGCCACATTCTATACGATTTTATGCAACACCAATACTTTCAAAAAAATCTTACTTTCACAAACATCTATTAGGTACCTTGGAATTTGAGTTAGGTACCTGTCAAAGAGCTGGCATACTAGTTGTATACTATGCCCCCAGGGCTAGTGAAATTGTATTCACCTTAACAGTGTCAAAATTTTACTTCCATGAGTACTTTGCTACCGTTTCACTCCCACACACTCTAAGAAGTTAAAATTTCTAATGCATGAAAACTTTTTCTGTGATAAATCCTTAATCCATATAATACACTATTACTATATGTTAAATTAAATAAGCACGTTGAGCCATCGTTAGGCATCAGTTAAAAACAAATTTTAAAAATTAAATCTAGAAATTATTTCTTTTTCCTATTTTACTTCTTAGACCTACCATTTCGAAGGTGTGTATTTTGTAATTTATCCTATAATTTTCTGTGTATTAAATATATGTATATATGAATTTATTTACTAATAATATTTTCAAATTATTTCTAATAAATATTTCAATTAATGCTAAATATTAATGTAAATCTGTATATATATAATTGTAATATTATAAATTTGTTATTAAGTTACTTGTATTCTGTTATTATATTGTTATTTATTTACTGTGAAACAAAAGATGATTCTGAACTTATATTTGTACTTATTAGAGAACATCTATTAATGTCAATTTATATATTTCTTCAAAATTGATTATTATCTAAGGATAGATTGTAATTTAAATATATGTAAAAAAAAAAAAAAATATTTTACTTTATTATATTCAAAATTTTTTTATTTTTCGAATTTATTCTACACCAAGAGAAAAAATATGTTTAAATATGGTCACCTCCAATAAAACTATTTTTAAATAAATTTGTTTTAAATAAATATGGTTATTTTAACCATATTATTGTCATCGACAACCATATTATGGTTAAATTAGTCCTCCATCAAGAAGGCACAACCATATTATGGTCCTCCGCTAACGCAAAAAATGGGTCTTTTTTTATAAATTTTTTTTGCCCGATAACGCACTTTAAAATATTCTAAAGCGTCTAAATAGGCATGGCAGAAGATCAAGAATGCAGACTGTGTCTTGATGAGGACGAGTCCACGAAGCATATACTATAGAGATGAGCGATCCCGTGATTTTTAAGGAACATCGTGATTAGTGAATGTAATTAAAAAATCACTGTTCTTTAAAACTGTGATTGTGATCACGGTTTGTTAGTTTGCAGTTCTTTTATAGTTATCATAAAATAAAACCAGTATACTATATTTTCTAGTATATGTTTAATTTTTTATTGCACGAATCAAGTGAATAGATTCAAAACCTAAAAAACAACAAGATATGCGCTAACACATGTATTTTTACAAATAAAGTTCTTTAAGGAAGGTATTTTTATCATGTACAAAAACATTGTGGTTTTCTTGCTGTCAATAAAAAAAATAGCAACATTATTCGTTACTGCATGCAAATAACGCTATTACCCACACAAACAGTAAAATATCATAAATTTATGTATGGAACAAAATGATAAAATAACGACTTAACAAGTACCTGTTACTTGACAAATTTGGTCAAACTGTGAGTCGTGATTTTTTAGTAACTTTGATTAAATCACAGGTACAGAATTATAGCTCATCTCTACTGACAACCCTGAACTCTATGTATACACATGAAAAAGAAATACTAATAAAGTAGGCGAGAGAATAAAAGGAAGAGCAACATTATTTGTTATTGCATTGAAAAAACGCTATTACCCACACAAACAGTGAAATATCAAAAATTTGTGTATGTAACAAAAAACGAAAAGAACGACTTAGCAAGTACCAGTTACTTGACAAATTTGGTCACAACTGTGATTCGTGATTTTTCAGTAACAGTGATTAAATCACAGGTACAGAAATATCGCTCATCTGTGTGACTGCCTGGCGCTGGCATGGGGCAGAAGGAGACACTTGGGGCACGGCACAGTAGGCACGTCCCGAGTCGGCGCAATATCGGCAAAATACCTGGTTAGGTTTCTTTGGGACGCAGAGGATCTTTTGGCCCACTAAGGGGAAGTGGTTACAATAATCCTAGCTTGGAAAAAGCGTCTACAATTTTTATTTTCGCGCACAAACATTTTTGAAATTTTTTGTTTATACCAATTTTTGACACTAAACAGCTGTGTTTCCCAAATTAGCAGATATTTGGCAACTCACTGGCCAGAGATGAGCAGTTTGTTATCCTCAGTCTGCAAGGGTATTAAAATTCAACTCTACGCAAGTTTCTTGCCACTTTTTCATTATACATAACGCTGTTAGAGTTTTAAAAATAGGTTCTATTCCTCGAATGAATGAAAATATGTTTTTTTTTGGAATAAAAGATTGTCGATTTGTGCCAAGAAAATATGATACAGCACTAGATAAAACCAGTCGGAAATCTTGAGTTTATTGAGACCACTATGAACAAGACAGTTTATCCCGATATTTTAAAACCAAATTTTAAGCAAACGGCAGCGAAGCTGGGACTTGGGTGCATATATTTTTTTCAACAAGATAACGATTCCAAGCACACAGCCAATATTGGGAAGCTTTGGTTGCTTTATCATGTGCCAAACCAGTACGCCTCCCTAGTCGTCCGCAAAAAATCTTCGGCATATCATAATATTAAAAATATATGGTGGAAGTTTTACAAACTGAATGGCGGAAAATATCAAGTGGGAACACTATGAAATGGGTTCATTCTTTAGAAAGTAAATTGGATAAAGTTCTAAACTAATTATTAATTAAACAAATCACACTGTGCCACAAATATTCAATAAATAAAGAGTTGGTAGCCCTATCGTAAAAACGTCAAAAAATTAAAGTGATATTGCAAAAATATTAAAAATTCTCAAAAAAAAAATCCTAATTGAACGTTTATAATAAAAAAAAAGTTTTTAATACAATAAACAGATCCTGCAGAACTTGAATTATATGAAATATGTCTAAAGCATAACGTCGTAGTATTAAAAACAATAAGAAAAATTGCAGTCAATGTAATTTAGTGGTAAACGAAGAAGAAGATGATTTTATTGATTGTGACAAGTGCAATAAGATTTATCATGTAGTTTGTACACAACTGGATAAACGCAAATATGAATTCTTCTTACAGCATGAAGGTGAAGAGTTTGTTTGTCATCAATGTGATAATTGTGGTACGATTACAACTGAGCTGAATGATATCAAAATAGATTTAAAGATATTAGACAGTTTGCAAGAAACTATGAACTTCATGGCAAAACAATACGATGACATTTTGAAGGGTGTTGTAGAAATCAAGATTGAATTGAAACTGTCCAAAAAGAAAACAAATTATTGAAGCAAAAGGTAGAAACATTAAAAAAAATCGATAACATTTCTAAATGATCAACGAGTTAAACATGATTGTTTAGTAAGTGGAGTAGAGGTACCAGTTGGATCGTCAGCTGTTGATACGATTTTAAAGCTTACAAGCAAAGTTGGTGTAGAGTTAAATGCGGATAGTATTAATGATGCATATTTTATTAAAAAGCGTTACAATAGAAGTGGCAAGAATGAAAATAAAAATTAAGATAGAGCTGAGAAACAGACTATTGTAGTGAAATTTAATTCTAAAAAATCTAAAGATAAATTAATGTCTGTAAAGCCAAAGCTAAGGGAAACTGAATCAAACATTTTCGTTAACGACTTCATTAGTAGAGAAACACTTAGTTTACTAAACCATGCTGAAACATTAAAAACCGTTGGGTATTGTAAAAGAAAGTGAGCTTTCTAAGCCAAAATTCATTGCTAATGAAGAAGTAGTGGATGAACTGTTACTGGAGACAACTACAAATCGTTCAAGGGTTCGTAGATCTCGACATGGCAGTAGTACTGAGCGTGAAGCAGGAGTAGATAATGATGATGATGTTTATTTATCACCTTAGGAATATTTCTTCAATAAATAAATTTAATGAATTTTAGTTTACCACGGCTTCCCTATATAATTGCTGTTCAAGAAACATGGATCATGGAAAATGTAGTTCAACTATACAATATTCCAAGTTACAAATTGTTCATTGTTGTAGACTCGATGGCTATGGATGTACATCAGTTTTTATTCAGGAACACTTATAAAATAAAGTGGAAATTTGTGAGAGTAAAACTTTTACAGATTTGATTGTTTTAACATTAGTAAATAATAAAATTAATGGTAAACCTATACAATTTGCCTCGTTCTATCGATCACAAAAATGTAACACAGATAGATTTTTATCGTTTCTGGAGAACCTACTTCATAGATATGGGCGAAACCCGTGCATTTTTGCTGGAGATTCGAATATTGACGGTTTACAAATACATTTGTCAGACAATTTGTTAAATTTGCTTGAAAATTATGACTTTAGAAATTGTCATACATTGATTACTCGGCCAGAAAGCGGAACATCCATAGATCATATATACAGTAACGTTCTAAATTGTTTGTCTATTGAATCCGTGGAATATGAAAAGAAAAGACAAAAAAGGTCCATTAGAGCAGAAATTACTCCATGGATGACTTTTAATTTGCAAAAATTAATATGTTACAAAAACAAGCTTTTAAAGCAAAGGCGAAAAAAACCTGGAAGCTTAGATATTAAGGAAAGATTAAAAATAGTTAGCAGTGTTATAAAGAGAGCTTGTAAAGAGTCTATGAACAACTTCTATAAAAATAAATTAGATGAAATTCAACATGATCCAAAAAAGAGCTGGAGGTTTTTAAATGATACACTTGGAAGAATTCCAAATAAACATTAAAGATTCTAATGGTGAACTTATTTAAGATGATTCTGAAAAGGTGAATATGCTAAATAATTATTTTATTCAATCAATTAAGGACGTCAAGGTGATAATTGAACATTTTCCAACTGACTCGTATAATTCTTTACGAACAATGGTACGTTATAATAATATATTTCATCTTAATGATATAACATATGCAGAGGTACAGGATGTTATATTAAAAATAAAGCCAAATAAAAGCTCTGGACATGATAATATTCTGCCCAAAGTTATATTGGGTAATAAGAATGAGTTTTCTACTGTTTTGGTTAATATTTTTAATAATATGGTAAATATGAGCATATATCCTGATATTTTAAAAATTCATAAGGTAATACCGATTCCAAAAGGAATCAATAGCTTTACGTCTGATATGTATAGACCAATTGCTATTTTATCGAGCATTGATAATGTGTTTGAAAGAATTTTGCACAATCGAATTACCACTTTTTTGAGAACCCATCATTTACTAAAAGATTTTCAATATGCATTCCGGGAAGCATGTGGTACAGAGGAAGCTGCCGTTAATGTCGTTAATATTATTTGTAAAGGTCTAGATGATGGATATTGTGGCGTGGCAGGTTTATTTTTTGATCTAACAAAGGCATTTGATTTAATTGATCATAACATCTTGTTACAAAAACTTAAGTGTTATGGTATATGTGGAAAAGAACAATCTCTTTTGAGAAGTTATTTGAGAAATCGTAAGCAGTTTGTCCAGATTGGTGCTCGTAAAAAATCGTTTCGTGAAGTCGAATGTGGAGCTCCGCAAGGCAGTGTACTTGGGCCTTTATTGTTTATTATTTATATTAATGACTTGAAAAATCTTGAACATATTGGAAAAATTGTTATATGTACATATATGCAGATGATATTAGTTTATTTTACCCGTACAAGCAACTTTTCTTAAATGGTAACATATAGGGAGATCGATTATTCGACTTTTTTCAATAACCGGTTTTCGAATATTACGAATAGTTGCTATTTTAAAAAACCCGGTTTTCGGTTAAGCATTTTTTAATTAACCGGTTAACCGGTTTTAATTCGAATACATAAAAACACAAAAATCAAATAAGTTTTTGTAATACAACGTTAATTTGAATAAAAACAAAACAATTTGCAAGGGTAAGGAACCAACAAAATACATATGTAGATATGACTTAGATCAGACCTAACAAATATTTGTCGATTAAATCCAAGAAAAGTGGGACCAGTAAATTGATCAAACTTTAACTTAGTTTTCAACAATTTTTTATTGATTTACTAAACTTTATTTGTAAAAAGATATTTGTTTAATGTAATTTAGAAACTGTTGAATGATATTTGGTCTAGACAAACGTTTTACAAAAGCAAATAAATTATAGGAATTTAATAAAGTTATTATTTAAAATATTCTCCCAAATTAATTTTGAATGAGTTTTTATTTGTTGGTGGTTAAGCATGTCTATATAAATCAATCATATTTTTAAAAAGTTGCAAACAAAACCTCTTAACCAGGATTATCTATTTCAAATTATTTTGTTTCAGCATTTTAGAAACGAATAGTAAAATGAACATGCTTTTTGTGTGAAATATTTGTCCATTCGTCGACTACAATTTAAGACCTGACATGACATTGTTTGATTTTCTCGATTTTGTTTTTTAGTTCTTGGTGTTTTAATAAATAAAACTGGTAGAAATTTTTTCCATATCGTTGATTCCGCCGGAATGTTATAGTTTTAAGCATGAAGAGATGCTAGAACTACTTAAGAGTTTTTAGTGCCTTAAAGTGCATTTCGTCCTCGGCAACACAATGGGCAAATATTTCACCAATTATTAATTTTTGGCCGCGCATTTTAGTAAAGTATTCTTTGTCGTCTCTTTAGAACTACTTCGAACTGAGTTAAGTTTTATGTGGATCACATTAATGTCAAGCATGTAGACTAATTAAAGGTGAATAATAAGTCGTGACATGAAAGAACCTTTGTATCTTATCATTTTAGGGCACTTCAAGCACCTAACTTTGTCTTTTAAATCGCGTTCGAAAAATCTCCAGAGATAACCTTTATATAAAAATATATTTAATTTTTAGAATACTCTCGCACAAATTCTTGCTTTTTAATTGCACACGTTTATGTAGTATCTTGAATAGTTTTTGGTTTTTTTTTAACAAGAACACACGATTTTATAAGAGATTTGTATTAACAGTGTTCATAATGTTTTTCACCTTTGTTACATTTTGTTTTGACATTCTTCATTAAAAGTTTAAGTTTGACCAATATTCAATTAGAAAATACTTAAATTACGGGCACATCTACAACAAGAGTAAGGAAAATGTTTATAAATTACACACTACTAAAATAACAGGTTTATTATACCAAAATAACCGGTTTATACGATATTCGAAAAATGGGCATTTTAAAATAACCGACTTGGGCAAAGCAAAAATAACCGGTTAAAACCGGTCGAATAATAACCGTTCGATATCCCTAGTAACAAAACTCGATTGATGAGATTTAAGCCGGATCGTACCAACTTTAGTGTTTTTTTAGATGGAAAAGAAATCATGGAAGTCAGTTCTTTTAAGTATTTAGGTATACAACTGCAGAGCAATCTTGCTTGGAGTCAATCAAGATTAAAACAGTCCAGGCTGTTGGTTTTTATACAAATTTAAGAATAAATTTGATAAAAGCACGAAATTATTAATTTATAATGCATTAGTTCAAAGTCATTTTAATTATTTAGCCATTTTATATAGACATAAGAAAAGTTCTGAATTAAAAATGTTGCAACGTAAGCAAAATAAAGCTCTAAAAGTGGTAGCTAATCTTTCCATCACACATCCAACTTTATCATTATACACCGACGTTTTTAAAACTTTATTACCTATTTATGGCACTTACAAAATGCAATTACTAATGTATGTTTTTAAGTGTTTAAACAGCGTTGGTCATCATACCATATATTTTTAGTTATCAGCACTCACTAAATACAAGGAATAATATAAACATGGGTGTAGCATGGTGTAGCCTCTTCAGTCCCGGAAGCGGCCCCCTGAAGAAAAACTCTCAAAACATTTTTTTTCTGAACTGGCTGCATTCAATTTAGAAAAATTAGTAAAAATTTTTCTTGTCAGGTGCAGGACTATGGAGATATGACATGTCCAGCCAGCTGGACATTTGGAACGTATAAAGTTTAATATAAATTTTGATAAAGTTCAATTTATTAGGGCAGTAAAACAAAAATTGTGCATTAATTCATTACAAATCAATAATAAACAATAAAAAAATTAGGAAATATTAATTGAAAAAATGATTTAAGAATGAAATTCAAAAAAGCATTGTCTTTCTTTGGCAATGCAGAGAAATATATTACAAGAAGTACACTTGCGTTTTTTGTTGGCAGCCCTCTTTGCGGCATCTCATATATTTATTTTTATCTTCGACTCCGCATTGGGTCGCGCGAATAGGGTCGATTTTAATGCCCGAAAAACCCAATGTTGCGTGCTGACGCACAAACGCGCGACGGATCAAGGAGCCTCATCTGTATATATGGGTGGTATAATCATTGAGGAATCAGAATCTCTTGATTTTCTGGGCATGAGGATACAATGTGATGTCCGATGGACAGAACATATATTTATCGTGTCGAAAGAAGCATTCAAGTGCCTCGGTTTTTTTGAAACGGTGTAAGACATACTTCACTCCATCTGATCTCCTTACTATTTATACCACCTATATCCGAAAGCAAATGGAATATAACTCTCATGTATGGGCCGGTGCCTCAAAGTATATTTTGGAGCTTCTCGACCGTGTGCAGGAGAGGGCGAAGGTTCTCATTGGTGACAGTAGGGTATCCAATTCTATTGACTCCCTTGAGCACCGTCGCAATGTGGGTTGTATTTGCCTGTTTTATCGTTACTACAATGGGATGTGTTCTGATGAAATTAGGGATCTGGTTCCCGAAACCCGTGTGTTTGTCCGTAATACACGTTTTTCCTCAAGAGCCCATCCTTTTGTGGTCGATTGGCCGGTAAATCGCACAACGCATTACAGAGAAAATTCGTTTTTTGGCCGGACTGTTCGTATGTGGAACAACCTTCCTGCTGAAGTCTTCCCTCTCACTTTCAACATGAATAAGTTCAAGTCGAATTTTCACAAACACTACTCCCTCTATCCTCCTTCCCATAACCTTTTTTCCTAGTTCCAACACAATGCATCGCATTTGTAGGGGCCCTCCCCTGAGTGCTGGTCCTAACCAAAAAAAAAAAAAAAATAGTTAGAAATTAATTTTTCGAAACCCATTTTAAATTTCTTATTGTGCCCTTTAATATTTCGCGAACTTCTTCCACAGCTTCGAGGGCAACATCCTCTTCCCCTTGGTCCTCTAAAATGGTATCAAAAATTTCGTTTTCGCCTTCATCGTCTGAAAAGTCTTCCAAATCACTTTCCATCAATAACTCAAAGAGCTTTTGCTCTGTCAGTCCTTTTTTAACGCCATTTTTTTTAGTATTTATTACAAACGTGCAGCCAGCTGGACAAAATACATTGTCATTAATTATGGGCTACAATTTACATCAAATTGCTTACCTTTACTATGAAGATGCAGAAAACAAGTCTATTCAGTCAATCGAAAACAATTACAGGTAAAAACCAGATTAAAACCGTAAAAAAATGCACTTTTTTAGGAGCTGGTAGGCAAAAACCGAATGCTGATGCAACTGATGAAGAATTTTCCACATGTGCTTTTGTAGATGCCAGATAGTTAAAAACTTGCTAAACGATTTAAAAAACAACGTATCCAGCTATCTGCACAAATGGTCATAAATATGTAAAACTTTTCACAAATTTCATAAAATACGTTAGAAAAATGTCCAGCGGGCTGCACACCAGGACCGAAGAGGGTAGGCTGGAAACTACGAAGCAACGTATTGAGTACATGGGTATTTGTGAATACAATGGTTTACCGTCAAATTTGAAAAATATAATTAGCATTTCTTTATTTAAAACTAGTTTAAAAAATTTTTTGCTTCACAATATAGAGGAACTTTTAATGTAATTCGAATTCATATTGAATGTTAAAATATTATTTTCTTTTTGCTTCTTTTGATTCAAATATTTATATCCTGTTTGTTATTATAAAGTTATTGTTAACTAGAAATTATTTCATAAGTTATGCAATATATTATTGCCAACTCGCCTCTAAAATGCCTTCAAGGCGCTGAGGTTCTAACATTGTAATGAATATTTTGGAAAATAAATGAATTAATATATATATAAAAAGTGAACCAAATGAATCTGACACCTAATCTTTATGTAAAAATTAAACCGAATACAGAGTGAGAAAAGTCAAAAGTAGAACAGTTTTGGATATTCCAATATAACCATTATATGCGTTTTTATCAAAAACGATGTCACTTAAATGCAAATATTTTCGGGCTTTTGATTTAATCGATTAATTGTCGGATAACAAAGTTTTTTTTTATAAATTAAGTAATTTTAATACATATATAAAAATGCATAAATTATTTGTTATTTGGAGTTTATTAGTAAAAAAAAAACAAAAACGTAACAATTCTTTTTAACAAAAATGAGCAAACAACAGAATAATTTAAAAATAGGTAATACATATTTTTTAATTAATACATATTATGTATTAATTAAATAATTTATAAATTTAATTAATACATATTAAGTTTTAGTTAAACAAGAAACTGTCAGACCATTTTATTAGTTATTTCAATAGTTTACGAAAATCTTATAAAATAATCTTTTATTTAAATAACTTGGTTTAAATGTTTAGGATTTAAGCGTTTTTTTTTTCTTTAGTTTTTATAAATCTTGACGTGGAAACAATTCTCTTCCTTATCGTAGATCTTGGAGAAATCGAAAGCAGCCCATAATACAGAATATCTAATTTCTCCCTGGATTTTTCTAAACATATAAAATCATTCATTATTTCCTAGAGTCCTGCTTTAATTTTTTAAAATTTTTAACACTTCTAGTAGTTTCGGTTAATTCTTTTAAAAGGTTGATAAGAAGAAATAAATAACTAAACGCATACATATAAAAAGTACGTGAAACAAAAAGCTGTTGACAGCAAACACTTATGTATTTAAAATGAAGTTCACTGAACTCCTTCTTTGTTTGTATGAACAAATTAATTGTTTCGTCTCATATACAAAAGGCATGTGGTTAGACCTTTTGTATATGAGACGACACATTCAATTAAAACACACAAAAAATATGAAATAATACTACAAAAAGTTAAAAATTCGTTACATCGGTTAATCGACTGAAATGATCGGTTTAAGCGTTAATCGAAAATAGGCAATTTTAAACTAAGCGATCAGTTAATCGGGTAGTAATTAATCGGTTAACCGATTAACGGTTAACCGGATGAAGACCCTATTATTTTTGAAAGATAGTAAAATTGCTGAAATAACCATGGGTCGTTTGTGCAAATTGGTCAAGAAATGACTGAGTTACAGTGGAAAGTTCAAATTTCACAAATATTTTAATGTTTTCTTTTTTGCAATTTTGCTCCTTTCAACTTATTTATTTAAAACCAAACAATAAAATACGAAGTTTGAAATGTTTGCATCAAATATGGGTCTTTTTGGACGGAAAATATTCGTATAAAAATAAACTAATGTTTTATGTAATAAAACATTAAAATTTTTAATATGCAAAAAATCATCAAATTGTTCATGAAGTTTAAATTTTGTCAACTATAACTCTTTCATATATTGACCGACTTTTACAAACGGCCCATGGTTACTTTAGAAATTTTATTGTTTTTAGATAAAAAAAAGATACACAAAATGTGTGGATATTTTCATTAAGTGACATCATCTTTTTTAAAAACACATCTAACGATTATTTTGGAATATCTTTAAAACTGTTCTACTTTTGACCATTCTGACTCTATCGGATTCAGCGAACGATTTTACATAAAGATGAGGTGTCATATACATTTGGTAAAAAAACTGTTACGTAGTGTTATTAATGTAAATAGTTTTTTTTGACACTATTGGTAAATATTTATATTTTTAAAATTTCTAATGAACTTGTACGCCGAATTTTTCTTATTGTTTTTTAGGCTATAATTTTGTTTGTTTTTGCAAAAAGTATACAAATAGTAGGAATTTTGATTTAGAATGCTGCAAAAATATTTATAAAAGAAAATAAAGTTTGAGTTTACGAAAATTGTCGTTGCATCACTTTTTTGCAATCTTTTAAGTGAATTAATTTGCAACCAGCTTTTTTCTGCCTAGTGTATATAATACATAAAAAACAAAACGTTTTACAAAACTGAATATAAAATATTAAAATGACCACTACAGAAACCACAACAAAAAGATTTTAAATTATATATTAAACAAATTTCTGCATTACTTAATTTAATTTTATTTAATGCACTATGGCATTATTAGTTCCAAAAAAATCTATTTGCAAATATTTTATTTTAAATTAATCTAGAAAACGACATTCATATTAGGGACGTAACGAATATCGATACCGATATATCGGCGATACTTCACGTTTGCTGATACATCGGTATCGGCGATATTTTACTGTCGATACGTCAATACTTTTTATAGTTTTTTACAACAAAAAATTTAACTTTCAATGCTTATTTTTTGCATAATATCTAATAGCAAAAAGCCAAACAGAATAATAAATTGTTTCTTAAGCTGAAGGTCGGTCCACACCAAACGTATTTCCTTTTTATGAGACGCATGCTAAAGTAGAAAATAATACTACTTCATGCTTTCGATGCATTTAACGCGTTTGCTATGTAACTTGTCAATACAATTTTACACTGCGACTTTTTGAACTAATGCATAAACGCATTGAACGCTTGGTGTGGACCTGCAGCACCGGCCGTGTTGCTTTGCACCATAATGGTAAAACGTTCTCCCATTGATATATCTTGTATGTATTTGTACGCTTTCAGAATTTTCGGTTTATTTTTAATGATTTTTGTGAAAATAAAAATCATTTCGCTATAAATTTTGGGTTACGTAAAGATACCACAAAATCCATAAGCAAAGCCACTGGCACATTTTCTGACGCTATTTCGTTGGTTAACAGTCTTCGAACATTATAAGAAAATACAATAAATGAATAAACTGAGATGCAGAATAGTTAAGATTCTCAAAAATTGGCGATTCACTTAGCATTAGCTCTGAATGAAAGATTTGAGTGTTTAGAGAATAATGAAATTTATTGTTTATCTACAAGTCTTGACCTTCGATACAAAGTTAGAAAATTTCCAAGACAATAAATCGAAAAAACGTCTGATTGAGCTACGCAACGTGACTCCACATACCCAAAGTGTTAAAAATACTTTATCCCCTACACCTAGTAAAAGTTCCGGTAAGTCTACAAGAACTAACCTTTGCAGCGTTTGTAAAAATCTTATAAGAAAATTTCGAGAAGGATCGTCCACTGTCCATCCTACTCTGTGGTTTAGCTAAATAAGAAGTCTAGATATTCTTTAAATTTTCTAATTTTTCTAGAGACGCAGATCCGTTTGTTTACTGGCGCTATTAAATATTATACTCAAAATTTAAGACCATGGCGCAGAAATACTTAAGTTGTCAAATGAGTTCAGTCATATCTGAGAGACAATTTTTTACTGCAGGTCTGCTTCAAACGGAGTTTCGAAATGATCTCCGAAAAGTTGAGAATACTTTGGTTTTTTTTTAACAATAATCTTATTAATATTGTTTTTTGTTTTAAAAATAAATTAATTTTAACATGAATTTAAATTTATTTCGTTTTATTTAAAATCTTATTAAAGTCAATTTTAAATATTAACTGCAATTTTGTATAATAAAGAAATTACTCTACTTGAGTTTTGTTAATTTTACATTGAATTTAAATTTAATGTTCGTATAGGTATCGGTATGGGCGATATTTCTTTTTGAGTATCGGTCTCCGAATGGGTATCGTATCGGCAAAAAGGCGTATCGTCACAGCCCTAATTTAAATGCTCTTGGGAGAACGGCATACTTATACAGCATACATATATGTCCTTTATTTGTTATATTTATCTAAGTGCGAAAATACATATGTGTATAGAGAAAACGGTAGTTATTTTTACAGAAACAAGCTTAAAACCAAAAGTTATTTTGTATGTGATAAATTAAATAAGGCAATATTTATTAGAAATTAAATTAATTTTAGAATTACTTATCCCAACGTGCCATTAGGATAAACGGAATACACATGTTGGTTGAACTTATGCATACTTATGAATATTTGTTCAGTATTTGGGTATGTATTCGTACATATTTAATTTACATGGTAAATTAAACACAAATAGGCCAATTTTATTATATTTTGGACAATAATAGCAATAAAAGAAACCAACTACTACATACATACATACATAAAACTATACCAAGCGGGAAGAACAAGTAGTAAAAGGCCTTCTAAAAGGCATTCTTTTGAAAGCTTCTAATTTATACGGTGTGTGATTGGAGACCAATGCCTGGCCTTTTAGCATATACTTTAAACGCTTGTAGAACCCCTTCATAAAAAAGTAAGAGTGAATACATTTCCGAACATAATTCTTCATGTTTTAATTGTTGTTGTATTAAATCCAAATATATTCAAATATAAGCTTACAATAAAAATTATCAAACCTTGTTCTATTGCATTGCTAATACTGTGGTTTTCATGGGCAATTTTAAACGCTCTTTACATGGTTCTTAAAATTTATATAAAATAAAGTTTTATTTTATTTTGGCCAATAATAACAATAATAGAAACCAACTATTACGTACATACATACATACATATATAAAAATATACCAAGCGGGAAGAAAAAGTAGTAAAAGGCCTTCTAAAAGGCATTCTTTTGAAATCTTCCAATTTACACGGTGCGTAGAAATGCTTTTTAAAAAAGTAAGAATTAATTAATTTCCGAGCATAATTCTTCATGTTTTAATTGTTGTTGTATTAAATCCTTTTACATTTACATTAAAATATAAACTTACAACAATTTATCTAACCTTGTTCTATTGCATTCCTAATATTAATTATGTCTTGCCAATGGCAAAAAAAACTAACAAACCTACTAAGAGAACGATTTTGACAAGCCTTATATTCAAATACAATTTTTTTTTTATAAAATACTTATATAACCCGGTGCGCTTCGCTACCCCTATTGTTATAAAATGAGTAAATTTTTTTGAAAATGGTTCTCGTGTATTGACAACGCAGCAATTTGTATCAAATTAAGATACTTCCACTATTCTTCTGCTGCAGATATTTAGAAACTTATATTGTTCTTGTTTGGAAGATTCCATGCTCACTTTACCAATTGAGCCTACTGTTTGATGGATGTTTTATATTGATAACTGTTTGTTTCAAATTTAGAAAGTTTTACTGTAACCTTTCTCCAAATTTACTGAAATTTATATTGTCCTCTTGAAAATTTACAAATATTTTTATGTTAACCGTCGGGTAATCAGGAAAGAACTATGAAGATCTTAGGAAAATGGATTCTGTATTTTAGGTCTCTATAGGGAAGAAACGCATTTTCATTTTTGTATATACATATGATATATGATTTAGAAACCAGTTGACCCGGACAACGTTGTTTTACCATATAACTTATTTCTAGTGAATATTTTGGTTTTTAATTAAAAAATAACGAATGTATTGAAAGTGTGTGGAGATGGGATCTTTATCAGAAAGAGGAATGCAGCGCTTTATACCGTGATCGGCGATAAAAAAAAATTGCCAATATAATAGGAAATTGAACGCGTTTGAATTCAATTGGGACATCTGATTGCATCATCAGAGTTCCTGGCAGCAAAACATTTTCGTCTCGGAATTTACCTTCAAAATGGTGGCATCGATAACGTTTTTCATCGCTTCTTTAATGACGAATTGTGTATCGTTGCACAGCTCTGGTGGGCTGAAATTCCGAGGTAGAATAACCAGAGATCCAACTTTCAGTCGTAGAAGGTGTGGTGGCATGCACATCCAGAGAGTTAAAAAACTGGATAATTTACAGCTTCGTTAGCACCGCTGACTGTATCGATCAATTTTTATGATACTAAGTCGACTGGCAACGACTACTGTATCTTTAAGGTTAGATTGTCGACGTGCACATTTTTCGCTGCCAAAATATCTATTTAAGAAGGTATTGGCGGAGTGGCGCTTTTATCCTTTTTGCTTTATTTTACGTCTCTAATGTAGCGGTTAATTTTATCCCTTTTGACCTATTTTATGATATATACTTTACGACCTATTCTCATACCTAACATATACACATACAAAATTTCATAAAAATCGGTTAAGCCGTTTCGGAGGTGTTCAATTTCAAACACCGTGACTCGAGAATTTTATATATGTACTAGATTAACCCGGTGCGCTTCGCTACACTGACCCCGCACATTTTTATATTGAAATTTATTGTTTACTATAATAGTAGCTTTAACCACGTTTGAAGACTCTCCCTTTAATAGTTCTTCAGTTGAGCGATATTTAATGTATGCATCCTATGGGAGGTATTTCCCCCCCTGCGCCTACCCGCTTTATTTTTATTTTCAAAAGTGTAGTATACCATAAGAGTGACTTTTAGAAAGTTTGAACATTCTCACTATTACAGTTCTTAAGATATGCGATGTTAAACATTGGCGTCCTATGGGGTATTCCTATACCCCCGCTGCTATTTTATTTCAATTCCGGGGCTCAGAAGATCCTACTACAAAAAGTTCAGCAAAATGCGTGCAGCGGCTCTTAAGATATGCGATAATTAATATTGGCATCCTATGGGGGGTACCAATTCCCCTGCCCCTATCGAAAAAATAAGTAGCCTATTTTATTTTAAGGGCTCACGTGATGTTACTGTAAAAATTTCAGGAAAATCGGTTCGATAATTAATATTGGCATCCTATGGGGGGTACCAATTCCCCTGCCCCTATCGAAAAAATAAGTAGCCTATTTTATTTTTAGGGCTCACGTGATGTTACTGTAAAAATTTCAGGAAAATCGGTTCGATAATTAATATTGGCATCCTATGGGGGGTACCAATTCCCCTGCCCCTATCGAAAAAATAAGTAGCCTATTTTATTTTTAGGGCTCACGTGATGTTACTGTAAAAATTTCAGGAAAATCGGTTCGATAATTAATATTGGCATCCTATAGGGGGTACCGATTCCCCTGCCCCTATCGAAAAAATAAGTAGCCCATTTTATTTTTAGGGCTCACGTGATGTTACTGTAAAAATTTCAGGAAAATCCGTTCGATAATTAATATTGGCATCCTATGGGGGGTACCAATTCCCCTGCCCCTATCGAAAAAATAAGTAGCCTATTTTATTTTTAGGGCTCACGTGATGTTACTGTAAAAATTTCAGGAAAATCGGTTCAGTAGTTTCGGAGTCTATAAAGCGACAAACAAACATACAAACATACATAATTCATTTTTATATATATAGATATATAGATATATAGATATATAGATATATAAATACAAATACACCTACATTTACAAAACAAAACAGAATTGCAGAGTAGACAAAACTGAGTAATCCTTTCCAGTTTTCTCATCCCTCTTACCCGTAAACTTAAGTTTTGCTGCAACTACAAATTGCAAGTCTGGACGATGACTAACTACTGACAGCTCTGAATAGTTGTCTTGTTTTACCGTGCTGCCATATACAGGGTAGGATTGGCGTATTGTTTTGTTGCGTGCTTTTTTGGTGCTGTCATCTTTTGGTAGATGTGCATCATTTCTTTTGCTGTTTTGTGAAAATCTTTCAATATTGTATTTGTTAAATATTTATGGCCGATGTTAAACGCCGTGTAAGCAGGAAATTACTGTGTTAGGAAAATATTTTTAGTATTGAGGAGTCTATAGGAAATAAACAAACACACAAACAAATGGGTTTTAAGTTTTGTTATATAGATTTTTAAAAAGACATTCTGAAAGACCGTTTTAAAGAAGGCAGAGTGGAATGAGTAAAATATTAATTAGATGGCAATTGAATACCTTCTTAAAGGCCCGAAAAGTGGGAGCGCTTACAATTTTACCCTTAGGGAATGACTGTTACAACAATAAATATGAGTACAGCAATATATTGGAGTATCTTGATTCAGAATTATTGAGCATTTTGTTTTGCTTTGCAGTTGTATTTCTGTTTATTTTCGTTTTTTTTTTTTTGTTATTGTTGTCGTCAATGAACTCGTACAATTCGTTACTAAATATGATTTTATGTTTAATGAAGTGTTTTATAATGATTGTATTATACTTGTATTGTTGTTGTATGTTGTGCGCGTCGAGAGTAGAGTGTTGCAAAAAATGGCCCGCTTATGTTTTGCAGCTTATTCATTTCATAATAAGTTCTCAATATGAATACGAGTGATAAGCAATTTGTATTTGTGTTAAACTTAATTGAATTTATCTCCCAAGGACACTTTTGCGGGACATATTATTTTATTATTAAATTAAACATTTTTATTCCTTATTGATTCAAATCAAACTTTTTTTAATATAAATTTTAGTTTGGATTTTTCAAATCTTTGAGCGTGCAAAAAAACGAAAATACTTTTATTTACAAAAGTAGTGGTTTTTTTTTTAATTTTTAACAAATCAATTAATGGAGCTGAATTATTTTATAAATATAGAATATTGTTATGAAATTAAATTAAGTAATGAAGTATTTGTTCTAGTTCTCAAATACTTAATAAGATTTGTATTTTTACTTGTATTTACCATAAGAGCGTTTTATATATTCGTAGCATAAGCAGCCATGTAAAGAATTTTCTAACGAGTTTTCCAACAATAATTTTCTTTTCCAAAAAGGGCATAATAGAATATCATGACAGTTTTGATATTTCATTTGTTCTTATATACACACTGAAAGTCTCGGCAATTGTTACATTGAATTAAATTTTGCCCGAAAATCAAATAGAAATCTACTCTTAAAGCAGTGAATCTGTAAACGCTTCAATTAGTAAAACTTGTTATATTTTTAGACAACATAATCGTTTTTTAAAACCGATAAAAGAAATTTGGTCGATAAATTTGTGTATACTTGCTCGAAATATACTGTGTCAACAAAGCGAGTTTTGGGTAAGAATTATGCTTTAAATCGTTACAAGGTGCAACTAGTGCATGAATTAAAGCCGTAAGACTTAGCCGTGTATTCGCTTAATTAAAAAATAACAAAAAAGGGGGGATTTGGACGAGTCTCATTTTTATTCGTCAGGATACGCCAATGAGCATTTGGACTTCTGTACATAAAAGAGAAGTTAGTGAGAAGAAGTCTTTGCATGCTAAACCTGTCAGTGTATGGTGCCGAATGTGTTTTGATGTCGTGATTGTGTTAAAATGTAATTGACATTTATGCAACAGTCATAGTGGACACCTCTTCAATATCATTATACCCTACACAACCATACTGTTGGCTCTAGACCAGAGGTCGGAAAGCACATATTCATATTAAAACATTTTAGTAGTAAAAGTGAGAATTTTAAGCAGTGTCGCCAAAACGTTTCTATTAATACTGAATTGGAAGAAAATTCGATAATCTCTTGGCAGATTATCAGGAATTATCGAAAACGTAAAACGCAAGTATTTTAACAGTCGTTTTTAAAAAAGATTTCTGGTATAAAAGAATTTATGACAAATTTTATACAAATATTTCTCTATTAAACAGATTTTTTTCCAAAAACTATAAACATTAGAGAAGAAGTGTATTGAAAAGAACTTCCAAATTTTTGCGTTTTACGTTTTCGATTTGCAGCACACCCCTGTATGTCTTTTTATATAAACTAGCTGCGCCCGGTGGCCGAAATTCGACCACTTGACGTATACTTTCGAGAGAACCAGTGCGTTATACAACCAAAAACGTTCACATTTTAAGAAAACAACTAAATGCACTTTTTTTCACCTATTTGTGTGCGTATGTGTTTGCAAGTACAAAAAAACCAAAACATTTTAAATGAATAACAAAAAGCATTGGATTTTTAACCACCGATAATACATGTGTGCACGTGTGTTTGCAAAATAAATTAAAAAGCTTTTAAGCACTTTAACTTTAAAAATTTTGAAATGAACTCAATATTGTGGATACCGATATATCTCAATTAAAATCAGTAGATGATAAGATACTTTAAAATCAACTTCGAAAAAAAATTTTCCGTATAAGGTATATAAAAACATCACAAAGTGGCAACATTATACAGCCTACCTGTGTGGAAGCTCAAACGAAGTTGACCTTTTCTATTTAATATTTGACAACATGATACAAAGAAACCAAAATAGCGCATTCAGCTTTTAAAAATGAAACGTTTCTGTGTATCTACGTCACATCAGCTTATAAGTACAGCTTTAAAATAGAAACACAAGTAAACAAACATTTGAATAATGTGCTGATGTGACGTCATACTGATATCTTTAGTGGGTGCTAATTACATTCAAAGAGAAAAAACAAGGATCAGAGAAAGTTTGGTCGATCTCTATTTCCACCTTTTTGTCCGCAATTCCAAAAGAAGAACCATATACCAAATTTTTTTTCAATGATGCTCAGGGCCTGGAACGGAGAAATTTTCTATTATAATAACTTTATAAAAAAAAATTTAAGAAACGACTTTCCGAAACTATCCTTTGATTTTGAATTCAATAACCAAGTTCAACAGCCATAAGCATTTTATAGGCTATTCTAAGATACAAATTCCAAAAAATCTTAGTTACTTTAATCATATTTATTTGAACCCAAACTGGAGTATGATTGAGTAAGTCTAGTTTATGTCTTGTTGAAATATTTATCCAAAGATTCCCGACCACCATGTGCAACCATAACCTGATTACAGATGTCATATAGAGAACCTTTTAGTTTTTTCAAAATATGGTTACAAGAACATTATTTTGAGAACTTAAAATTTTTAATATAAAATGGGTACAATTTGAACAGGTTGCAGGACTAGACATTTTATCTTTGAAATTTTTTTTAGAAAATTTAGAATTTTGATAAAGAATTTTGGACAAAAAATAAGAAAAATGTTTAGATAAAAAACTTTATTAAGACAAAGCAGATATTGTTTTCATATATTTGGAAAATCTTTTCAAGATTTTAAACATGTTTGAGGAGTCCAACTGCCTGTTTGTAGAACGTGAGCGCAAAAGTGACTCGTTTAACTTACATTTAAAACAAAAACAAATTTTGAAATTAAATGGCGCATTCGATCGAGTAATTTGGCCCAGATCTGTCTCAAACAAAGAAAATTAATTAAAAAATTGCGGATTTTATTTTGTGAAATACTTCAGCTCACTTAAACAATATTTGTATACAAATTTTTGAATATTCCAATAATTCCAACAACCACCTGGATTTGCATGACAGTGCATGACCATATTGCATTCTTAAAAGAACCAGAAGATTCTAAATTAATAAAACATAAACATGCAAGGACAGGTAATTGACCATTTTTTTAAATGTACATAAAAAAATCTTCTTACACTTTTAAAAATTCAGTTTGGTTGTATAAATTTACAAAAAAAAAAAAAAAAAAAAATGAATGAATGTTTTTTGTATTATATAAATCAAGCGTTTCATTATGCCATAAGTACCACGCAATGTATTTTTAATTTTTTTTTTAAATAGTAAATAAATTTAATTAATTCACTTACCGTCCTCAAGAATGAAACATCATCCTGCTCAGATCCTCCTTCAGCTTCAGCCATTTTTGCTTAATAACGAAAAAATGACTTCAGCTTTAAAAGTTTATGGTTGATTATCCAAAACTGTAGTTTATTTTGCCAACTGCTTGTTGTTTGACAATTAATCGCTTTTATTTTTTTTTTAAACAAAAACTTAAGTTATTGAAATTTTGCAAATAAAAAATAATGTTTTTAAATGAAACATGCAACAAACTCTGCGTGTAGACGCACGCAGGCAGTTTGTTGACCTCGTTAATTGGTCTTTTATTGGCAGCAAAGTTCCGTTGTTGTCTACAAAATGGCTGTCACTGAAAAAAACTACAAAAGAAACAAAAAAGCACGTTTTAAATTATTTGAAAAATAGAAAAGTGAAATTATATTTTAGATTTATTTTCAAGCAGATGTGCAAAAAAGCAACATTATCGATTTTCATAATGTCAAACGTGAAAAATCCACACGCGATACGTGAATAAACAAACCGGATGTACGAAATGTTGAAATTTGATGGTGGCATGGTTGTTTGAAACATTATTTAACACACAAAATAGAAAATTTTTTCATATACACATCCTAACAAAAGTTTGCATACGATTAACAAAATTCTGATTTCTTAAAAATATAAACAGTTCTTTTACACTTTATTGGCTTTTCTTATTTGGAATAAAACAAAACATTATAAAAAACTTTAGCATAATGTTTTTGTTGTTTTCTAAGAATAACAACAAAACCCCTATTTAGAAGTAAATTTATATAAGTATACACACATACACTGCTTTAAAAATTGGTGTGCCGTTTTTAGTAGCCGTGAAAATCTTTTTGATCTTTGCTCTAAATCATCAGTGGAGCTTGACATCTGACATAAAGGGAGAATAGGCGTAAAACAGTCGCATAGTAAAATGGGTGGAGACGAGGAAATTTCTGAACCAATTCGAAAAACTGTAATTGAATTGAGGAATGACAGCAGTTTTATAAATGAAATCGCAAGAATATTATGACTGCTTTACTAAAATAAAATATAATCCAACAGTGAAACATTTAGGGTACTGTGAAAAGGCTACGTACCTAGACTTTTAAAATGATAGCTAATTCTCTAGTGTTGATATTTTGGGTCTGGGGGAAAATTCTATATTTCTTTATGGTAACATTTTTAAGCACTAAAGCCTAGTACTCTGTTCAACATTTTACGTGAAATGCTGTCAAAACTCATATAAAAAACTTTTGCGGAATTTCTATGAAATATTGTTGAAAGAGTTGTACTCTATTTAAATTGTGAAAAAGTTGTGAAATGTTTCTGCAACACTACAACTGCGAAATAATATAAGCTGCACTTATTTCACGTAGAATTTTAAACAAATAAAAAAAGTTTAAACTTAATATTAAAATGAGAACTGAAAAACATAAATTACACAACCGGTAACAGTTTTTCATTCATATTTACTTTCATTTTTGCTTAATTTTTTATTTAAAAAAATACTTTTTACTAAAATATGTTGTGGGTTTTTTACATATGCAAAACAATGTCGCATACTTTGAAAGATTAGAAACGTCAAATTGTGCAAACTCTCGAGATAGGTAACATTGATACATGTCAAATTTTTCGCATGAAATAATAGATTTTGCTGAACGTTTTTCACAAATTGGAACAGAGTACTAGGCTTAATGTGAAACATGAAATGGAACATCCGATATAAATATTAATGAGCATTTATGGGATATTTTAAAAATATATCTGAAAAAACGTCATGCTACTCTAATTTCAGCTTTGATTGTAGCACTGAATTTACCAAAAAATTGGCATTATCTATGCCGTCTCGCTTATCCGATGTGATATAAGCCAAAGAAGACCAAGGCGAATTCATTCCAGGTAATCTCGGTAGTACAACAAGTACAACACGTACAAAAACCACAAGCAATTTGTTTTTGTAAAATCATTGTACAATGTCAAATACCGAAACAACTCAAAACAGAAACAAAGATAATAAACAAAATTTTGACATCCAACAATTATAAAGCTAAAGAAAAAAAGTTACCAGCAGGGCTTTTAGGATCACCTGTAATTAATTCGCCTTGAAGAAGACCATACAAAATAAAAAAATAAATTTTTTGACATAAGTACAATAAATAATTCTTATGTTAACTTTTTTTAATGTTCATCAAATGTTCATCAAGTTAGAAAGTATAGTAGGTCAAGTATAGTAGGTCCTACACTACAGTATTTTAGAACAGGTTTTTGCAAGAGTACCTATTTGGGACCTGGTTAGGAAAAATGAATAGCTAAAGTGACTTTATGAATAGGAATCTATCCAAGTTTTAAATTTCATTAAAACCGGTTAGATAGTTTCTGAGAGGCAGACATTTCACTCAATCGCCCCTTGTGGTCCTATTTTTTTTTTAAAATGCATAACTAATGTGTTCATATAATTAAGGATCTATCTATGTTTTAAATTTCATTAAAATTAGTTTGTTAGTGGGCTTACTCCCGAAAGCACCATGTATGGTGGCTATATGAAATTATAGACCGATTCGCCCCATTTTCAATAGGATTGGTTTATTAGAGCCTTTGCTCTGTACTTTGTGCACAAGGTTATTTGGACAGCCAGCCAGCAGGACGGACATCGTAAGATCGACTCAGAAAGTAAAAACTAATTTAGCTTCCAGGTAACAATTTGTATTTAACTGTTATAACTGGTAATTAATTATAACTGAACTTGGTGAAATTGGCCGATAATGAAGTAAAAATATTTTTTGTCTTTTTTTCTGTTCAATATCATGGCCCAATTAGTAGGTCTGCGCACAACTACAACAATGCAACAATAGAAAAAACAACACGCGCTTTGTTTGTGTATACAAATGGTAAAAATGTCAAAAACTTGTCACCTGTTAAGAAAAATGTGTATTGTTTTTATCGTGTATTTAATTTGTTTAATGAAAATTTTCAATTGGAATTTCGGCGTACAATGCTTGTTTCCGAAAAATGGTCTGCGCAAATTTTATGTGATGGGGCCAAATTCCTGCCACAAATTTCATCCCATTTTGCACTTTCCACTTGTTCTTTTGGCTCTGAAAATAACGTACCGCATACACTTTTAAAATGATTTTTACACACTGCACAATAACGTTTTTTAATGTTATTACATTTTTTTTTTATTATGGTTATTTAAAATTTTTATTCAAACTTTTTTTACAATTATCATATTTTATTTTTATTTTCACAATAAGAAAAACGATTTCTTGAAATCAAAAAGAAGATTAAAAAAAATATAATAAGAAATGTAAACAACTTTTGACATTTTGCCCATTTATGCCTATGTATTATGATTAAAAACACAACTCTAAAAAAAATCAGCAGGCGTTTCGAGCAGACCTACTAATTGGGCCATGTTCAATATTTTAAATAATAAAAAAAAATAATATTAAGAATCCTACAACTTTTATTAAAAATATATAAAAATTAATCGAGTTCGAGGCCAGTGTTTTTATGTAAATAGATATGCCTTTTTATTTCCTTTCGATGTTTCAATCTTCTTTCGAGATCAACATCAGGGATTTTTTTCCAGTGAATTTAATTTTCTGAAATTTTTTCAGTGAATTAAATTCACTGATCTTCAAAGAAGAGCGAAATATTGAAAGGAAATAAAAAGGAATATTTATTTACAAAAAACACTGGCCTCGAACTCGATTTATTTTGATTTATATAAAATTGGAAAGGCCGAACCAAAACAACTTTAATAAACTTTTATTAAACATTTTAAAAATATTTGGTGGTATGCAAACTTTTGTAGGGCTGTGTACTTGTATGTAAGTATTTGTTTGTATGTGCTAGAATTTATTTCAAATAAAATATTATTGGCAACGATTTGGGCAAGTGAATAATGTCGATTTTTTTTTAATTTCTCGATTTATAGTTGCGCGTTTGTATGGGTGTAAGTAAAAATGCAACCACCTTGCGGTACAGTTTTACAGTCACTGCTGGCAGGCATTTGTCGCGTACATACTACGCACCATACAGTCAGTAGTGGTGGCAGGGCAACGACCATCAATACAAAGCTGCAAAAACATGTGCTTGTTGTTGGCTGTGAGATAATTTGTGTTGTATATGGTCTCTTGTCAAATTTGCATTATTTATCATCAATTCTCCTGGAAAATGTAAACAATAGCTCATTGAAGTGAAATAACAAAAAGCTCTGTTTTCTCAAACGGCTGTTAAGATGGCGCATGTCTTTTAGCAACACAATCCGTTGGTTTTACTTCTTGTGCTGATTTTTCGTTTTGTTTTGATTTTCAAATTCTTTTCAAAAACTACCTTCCACTTGTATTGGAATCATATGTTTATCGTTTTTTGTTGTGATTCCTTCTCTAACATTTGTTAGTATTGAAATTAAGGAAAAAAAAGAGAGTGTTCTCTTGCAATTTTCTCATTTAACACTTTAAAGCAATAAACATTAATTTTGAATGAAAATGGCTAAAAAAATAAACTTAAATTTTGCATAATAAATTTTTGGGCACTCTGCCAATTAAACGAATGTTGGTTTTGTTGTTACAACAAATGAATCAAATTTATTCATTAAAGTAAAATGTATTTCAGTTTTGTTCTAAATGTACTCACATACGTTCAATATACATACGTAATGAACATTAATAGTTTTTAAAACAATTTATGCAAAATGTTGTTGACAGACATTTGAAAATGTCTGAAAAGGTCAGTGTTCTAGTTCACTTACACCAATGTCATATCGCTTGAACTGCTTTACTTTAAGGCGCTCTAAAATTGTAAACACTTGACATTTCTTGTAAATGCCAACAAGTTTGCTTAGAACCAACCAGAAAGGTTAACAACTTAATTATAATTCATCATTAAGTTCGTCTGTAGACTAAAATGGTGACACTGCACCTTGACAGCAAAGTGATAAACTGTATTTGACAGACTTCTAGAGATTTTTATTTTCTTTCGGTAAATGTTGTTTATATAATCAATTTGAAATGTGGCAAATATCTTATTGTAAATAACGCTCTTCTGTTTTAATTAAAGTTTATCTTTTGGTTTTATATATTATGTTAACGTTTGTTATAACTGTTTATTACAACGTGTCGAGCCTTTGCTGCAATATAGTCATAACTCAAATTTAAATTTTCTAGCACCTTAAAATTTAATTCTTTTCTCTAGAATTGAATACACAAAAATTGTTTAAAACCTATTTCAATTTAATTATTGTGGTATTGAATCAACTATTTTTTAGTTGAAAGAAAATTAAAAATATAATTTGGATTTAATTAACATTTAAGTTGTTTTGAAATAAATTTTTAATTAAAATTTTAATTAAATAACAAAAAATCTCAATTGACTTTTTTTGTTTAAAATAAAATAATTTAAACTTGTAGAATTGTTGTTGGGAATTGTCAAAACCTGAGCTATATTTAATGAAATCAATTAACACATTAGTTGTGATCCCGTATTTTTGGGTAAAATTCGGTAAAATGGAAGTTAACAAAAATTTCTGTAACTAATAGACAAAAACGTACAAAAGTAAGGGAACAATAAAAACCAAATTTTTACCCCAAAAGAATTTGTTAGTATGAAATAAATAAATACATAAATGATACTTGAGCATGCATGAAAGTAAAAGTCAATCGCGTTCTTACATTTTTCAACATTTTCTATTGTTTATATTATTAATATTTTTCATTTTAATATTTCTATTTTTGTTTTTTGATCAATGTTTGTTTAATATTATTATTATTGAGGTTTTATGTTTTTCTCACGGGCTAATAATGATCAATAGTTTTTTACCAAATGTAAATAAAAAACATTTTTGGTTTTTTATTTGTTTTTCCCAACGTTTCGTTCGCTTTTTGCGAACTTCATCAGGGGTTATTTTTATTCCATAATAATGAATAAGGGTTTACATTTGTATTGCACTTTTCAACTATTTAATATTAAAAACAGGACTACATGGCACAGAAATAAGTAAATAATTTTAATTCGTTTGTTAATACTTATTTGTAGTTTTTTTTATTGTTTATTTTTTGGCACAGCTGATTTTTTAACAATATTCCCAATCAGCCCAAAGAAAAGGTACGGGCTGATTCGTGCAAGAAGAAGAAAGATATTTTTCTCTTCAAAGCTCTCTCACTTTACCAAACTTTGAGTACGGCAACAGTTTTCGGTAAGATTGGGATCCCGCGGGCTCCCAACGTTGAATTTTTAAATAACAAAGGAAAATCAATTATTATTTGATAATTGATTTATGATGTATTTTTTCTTTTAGTACATCAAAGGTATTTCATTCTCATTATTCTACGCTTGCACATGAGTTGTGAATGACATTTTATTTCCTGACACAAAATGTTGCCAACATATTTTGCACCACTAATAAAAGGGTAACTCGCACCCATATACTGTGTTAAATTTTTAACGTTCACAAGAGTAAAAAAAATCATTGTCATTTATGTGATTTTCTTTTATGTGACTCAATTGCAAACTAAAGCCTTCACGCAGGAATCACAGTTCACGGGATCACAGTTGTTTGAAACGCCAAAGTTCTTTGATCATATTTTTCACTTTATTGAAAAAAAAAAAAATATTCAAAATTTTAAATTTGTAGTCATCAATATAATCATTTTGGTAAAAGGTGCAAAATCAACAAATTGTTTGCTTGATTCTATGAATTTGGTATGAATTTTGTGATTAGAGTAAATTTTTAATTTTTTCTGTGTATACAAGATATTTGCATGAAATTTTTACACAACATTAAGAAATGATATGGCAATTAACTCCACATTATTAGCTTTGTTCCACTGGGAATTAAAGAATTAAAAACATTAGCTCAAAAATCAGGATTTTCGAGTAATGACTCTATTGCAGCAAACGCTCGATATGTAGATATGTCTTTCGACTATTCTTATGACTTTTAGTTTTTTTTTATACATTTTATCCTTGATCACTTATTTTTATTAACCGGCGATAATTACGCTTAAAGCACTACTCATCAGTAGACCTAAGCGATTTGTAATACTTTTGCATTACGAATAAATTGATTAAAAAATATTTTTACATTATTTTCTTATCGAACCAATCCATTTTTATTAAAATACATCAAAAATACCATGAAAAAAATATTGTGAACATGAACAAACTTAAATAAAACTTGAACATTTTTTTCTCACATATTACAAATAAGCAGGGACCGATATAATTATTACATTGATTATAAATATCATGACGTAACAAATTAAGATAATTTGTGGGTTCCTTAAGTGTTCTACTGAAGATCGCAACGGCTGGCAGAACGAAAGAACTAAAAAATTGTCTTTACTGCGCCAATGGTGTGATCGGAGCCAACAAATCGAAATAAAATGGATTAATATCGCAGCGTAAGCAAAATCATGTTGCTTCTGAATGGCTTTTATTTATTTATTTCTCAAAAAGAAGCTTGAAAGCAGTTTTATCTTACAATTATAAAAAGCTACCATTTTTGTCTCTCGCTTATGGCTCTAACGTATGCGGAATGAAATATGGACTGAACATCAACTATCAGTGCAAAAATGAAAAAAATGTAATATAAAATAAAATATTGGAAAATATTTATAATTATTTTTCTAAAGATCACTACAAAAAATTGATAAAAGGTAGAAAAAATATCATGAAACGAATTAGAACGTCCTAAGTTGTTTTGTAAATCTTGTGAAAATAATCCTCATAAAAGAAGATATGAACTTTTTCGTCACTTTTCGGAAATCCAAATCAAAATTTTTTTTATTTATAAGACATTAAAAACTTTCGAAAGTGAAAATCATATAATAGAAAACGACCACACAAAAAAAATTACAAATTGTCTCTTATCACCAAATTCATAATATCAAGCAAACAAGTTGTTGAGTTTGCACCTATTACTAAAATTATTATATTGATTAATAAAAATTGTAAAATTGTGAATATTTTTTTTCAGTAAATGATATTTTTATTTTAACTTAAAATGATCAAAAAACTATGCCATTTCAAACAAATTGTTAATTTATTTAATTAAATATTGACAATTTCCAAAAACAACTCTACAAGTTTAAATTATTTTATTTTAAACGAAAAAATATTTTTATTACAAATTTATTTCAAAACAACTTAAATATTAATTAAGTCAAAATTATATTTTCGACTTTCTTTCAACTAAAAAAATAATTGATTCAATTATCACATTAATTTAATTTAAATACTTTTTTTTAATTGATAAAAAACTTTTCTGTGCAACCGGTAAAAATATTTGATACAATGCAACTAAAAATGCATAGTATACAACTAGTATGCCGAGACTTTGATAGGTACATAACTCAAATGTCAGTGGTGCTTAACTCATGTTTGTGTTAGTAAGATTTTTTCAAATGTATCAGTGTATAAAACTTTGTTTACCACTAAGCATAGTTGCATAAAATCGTATAGAATGTGGCAACAATTTTTTTTCTTAAATAAAACTTTCGTAGTTCAATAAATTTTAAGTTTATTTAATGTTGGCTGTATTTATAAACTTTTACAAACAATTTTTGAAAAATTTTTATTCTGCAATATCGGAAAATATTTAAATAACTTATGATTTCAAATATTATTTTCATACAACAAAATGCCAATCTGCTGGCTTTAATAATATCAACAACAGAAAAAAATTAGTGTAAAAAATTTTTATTTAAAAATTTTTAGTTTGTGAAAAATAAAAATATTTTGCAAAAGCAAATGAGCAAAATGTATTGGAAAAAATTATTAATTATGTGTTTGTGTCACAAAATTTAACAAAAAGTGTTATATTGTGAAAAATTATAAATAGAAAAATTTCAAATTTTTGTTTTGTTTTTGTTGTTTTTATGTGTGTTGAATTCACACAGAACGTATGTATATGTGTGAGGGGTGAACTAAAAAATTGAGAACGCTCTCTCCAGTTGGCATACTATGATTATATGCCTGTTTTTGAAAATAAAATAAAAATTTTCGCTTGGAAAATATATTGAAACAACAATAAAAAAACTCAAATTTGTTTTCAATATAAATCTCTAACCGAAAAGTTTTATTTTAGTTTGAAAAACAGGAAGCAAGTCTTCTAACCTGCAGCTGCAAAATGTGTGTATGATATTTTTTCAAATTTTTTAATTGAGCATTGTTCAATTTAAATTATGGCAAGTTTTGGTGTTGATCTACTTTTTCAAGCCAAAGTTATGCACATAAAAGTTACTTAGCATACAATTGAATGTTGTATCGCCCATAAACTTTAAGAGCTTCTTCTGCATAACTCACTTTTTAGACTTAGCATGTTTGGGAATTGAGCTCTAGATACTATTTTTGGCTCACTCTGTATTCTCAGATCCAAGAACAAAATTCTCTAGTTTCTTAAAGTTACCGTACTTGTCGGTGTTTGCAAGAACTTATCCGTAGTAGAGCTTTCAATTTTAGTCAATCTGACTTTTTGACATAGTTTGTGGCAGATATGACTTTTTGTCTAGGAAACACGCTAGAGGTGGTAGATATGACGATTTTTCTTAACGGTTTTCAGTCAATTACAGAAGAAAATAGAGCTTAACACAAAAATCAGAAACACATTCACGGTTTTGAATATGCCTCCTAAGAGGGCAGTATAGTATAGTACACAGCATTTCGAACATAACTAAACTAAATGCGAAAAGAACTTACGCAAGTCAATGCAAGAAAAATGTCAGTATTACCACCAAATATACAGAGAGACATTGCTAGATAATCTAAGAATTTCCCAGGGAGCTAAAATATGTGTATCTATGCACTTGAAAGGCCTTTGAAGACTATAAACTTTAAATTTCTTTTGAACGTGAGTTAAAAACATTGCTCAAATCTTCAAAATTTTAAATAAACTTTGTTTGACTTACCACACCAAACTTGACATACACGTCTATATTTATCTCCCTTTAATTAAAATGTGTCGTAAAAAACTAAATTTCAATATTTGCACTCAAAAACCAAAAGTATTTTTAAACTAAAAACAGGAATAACAACAACAATAAAACAAATTGTTAAAACAAGGATGTCAGTAATATGGCCGTCATTGAAATTAAAAATTAAAAAGAAGTAAAATAACCAAAATACTGACTACTAATTGACTGACATACTTTACACGGATACAAGTAAAAAACAGACTGGCCGACAGCAGGAATCTCACAACAGCAACAAAACTAAAACAACAGAAAGCCGGGGAACGTCATTCCAGCAACCAAAAGGAGATAAAACGCAATGCGGTTTAAACAAACTACTCCATGGTACACTCACACACACTGTCACTCATACTCACGTCCACATGTGTCGATGTGAGTGTGTTACATTTTATGTATTTGCAACTTGGTTGTTATGGTTGGTTGTTGTTTAGCAGTATGTTGGTTAGCTGGCTGGCTGGCTGGATGGCTGGCTGTTTGGTTGGTTAGATGCATTCGCCATTGTGCGAAATAGCATATGAACTCTTTTCAAATAACGCTTTTCTAACGATGTAAATTTGTATGATAGTTGAGCTAATTTATTAGCTTTGGATTTTCATTCTTCTCTGTCATATTGTAAGTGAACTTGTACTGCTGCTACCAGTTTACTTTTTCCTGTTTTTAATACATTTTGCAAAAAAAAAAAAAAAAAAATAAAATTCCTAGCCGACATGTTTGAGGTTTGGGAACATAATAATTTTATGAAAATTGCAACAAACTAAATATTTATGTTAATAGTGTGTATAAGAGCATGTGTGAAAATACACACATACAGGCGGTTATTTTTTTCTGAAATATTATAAATTAAATGTAAAACCCGTAGAAATATTTACCACAAACTAAATACATGTTCATAAATGTAAATCTTCTTTCTGTATGAATGTGTGTTAGTATTTGATTTTATTAGCATACACACAGGCGCATATAACTTCACAGCGGGATAAAGAAGGAGTTTGGATGCCTTCTAGAAGGCCTCTGTACTCCTTCTTTTAGATGTACAAGGCCTGCTCGCTCCATTCCATACTCATATCTTTTTTACACACGTTGTCATTGCGGGGTAGAATGGCAACTTAATACAAAAAAATAATTCGTTTGCTTTTGCTTTGGCAAAAACAAAACAAAAAATGCTACTCCTTCTCTTCTCCCTTCTCTTAGAAGAGAGTGCGGATTTTGTATCACATCTTTCATATGAAAGAGCCGAGGTCTTCTATTAGGCATTCTTTAGCAGTTAGACAAGAATGGTAATTGAATCAAAAAAATGTTTAAGCAGGCCTTTAATAAGGCCTGAAGTAAGAAGGTCTTCTGAGTTTTCCTACTGGAATTGGCTAAAGCTTGTGTTTTGTGTGGGTGTAAATGTGTGTGTGGGTTGCGAGTACAAATTGTTTAGTTTTAAAAATATTTTTACTAAATATAGTTTTACTAAAATAACTACTATGGAAGTAAATATATGCCACACATGTACGCAATGGTGACTGCAACAATTGTGTGTTACTTGCAACTACTGACCAGTTATGATCCGTACCCATAAATATGTTATAGTATTTTTATTGTAGTTTTAACATACTTGCATTTTAGGGTTAACGGAAAATAACATCAGAGAGCCGGGCTGTCTGATATGGCGATTTTTCGCCAAACGGGGCGTTTTATAAACCTATTAAAGAAAAATTTGGCAATTATTTTGGCGATTTCTAAGACGCATTTTACCTTTTTTTTCTTACTTACATATATGAAAAAATTTATAAATACATTAAAAAAAATTTGCAACGGAAAATTCAAATTTCTTAAACTTAAGCTTTATTAGATTTTCAGGTATTTTCCTTATCAGAAGTTATCAATCATGGGATCCCCACCGAAAAACAAGTAAATTTTGAATATATTTTGGAAAATAAATTCTAAAAACTGAATCGTGTTTGATTGCATATGAAATTGAATTTTTAAAATTTAAACAATACTAATGTATACTATGCAAAAATACTTAAATAAAAGCGAAAGTAAACCATCTTTCAAAAAAAAAATTGCATTGATAAATTTATTTAAAATATTACTTAGAATATTGAATCTGGGAATTTTAGTTCTCATGTCGAGTTTCATTTTTATTATAAATTTTCATATTAATTCGAATGTGTATTTTAATTCAAATTAGAATTTATAAAGCTTTTATACTTTAACAGTCTTTTTCCTTCAATATTTTCCAGGAATATTTTCTATGCACTATCTGAATTTATTTGTTTGTATATTGAAGGAGTAAGACTATTAAAGTACGCAAGCTTTATAAATTCTAATTTGACTTAAAATACACATTCGAATTAATATGAAAATTTAGAATATTGAAAAAAAATATTCTAACTTATTTTTACATAGAAAATCACGCTTATAAAAATTGATTTTGCATAAATTCTTCGATTAATCCTTTCATCGAAATCAGTAATTTTAAATTAATCGAACAATTAATCGACTAAAATTGTTCGATTAATCAGTCAAGAATTAATTGACTGAACACCCTAGAGTAAATTGAATTTTATAGCAAGCGCCATACTTTAATGTCTAAAAAGCATTCCATTTTCCATTTAGCAATATCGTAAAGGTAAAGCAATTTTTTTTTTTTTGCAAAACAAAAGTATTTTGATAAATTCTGACATGGGTAATTTTGTTATTTTAATATTTCAACATACTGTCGTTGTTAACGTTACCCGCTCCCAATGAAAATTTTATAATGTCACAATGCTGCCACTTTGAAATTTTAAGATATTGATTGTGAAATCCCTTATAGTTTTTAATTTTCTATAAAAGTGTTTTTGATGAAAAAATTTATTTAGTCTTTTTTGAAAATTAAATAAGAACGACCTTTATGTTATTTTGTTTATTTTACAAATCTAGGGTTAATATTCAATATCATCTCTTTTTAATTTAGTCGAATAGTTTAAACTTTTAAATTGCAATCTCGCAAAAAGATGCTCTGGAAATGTAGATTTTTTATAACTTATAATAGATTTTCATGTTGTCCACCATTTAAACAACCATATGAAAACGTTTACCTCCTCCCCCTGCTCTTCAAAATTTTGTAATCTTAAAAGATAGACATTTTTGATTTCAATCCTTCCAAAATTAAAATTAAATTACTTGCATATTACCGTTTATATTATCCAATTCTCGGCTCACTCTATCAACAAACTTTTATCTACATCTCAGTATATTTTAATTTTTCATGTTTATGAAGGTTTTTTTAGTATACATTTAATTTTTGACATGCTTTCTTTTGACCACTGTCAAAAACCACTACTTACATTCAGTTAGACATTTGCTGTATTTCAGTTTGTGAAAATGTTACTGAATTTTGTGGCTAATTTGAAAACATTTTAAGTATAAAACAGTTGTATTTTAGAGTGAGAATATTTTTGGTCAAATTGCAGTTCTACGATGGACAAATTATTTTATAATTTTGTTAGAATACATTTGGGAATTTAAAAAGGATTATTCTATTATCTTTTGCCGTTGGCCATTCAGATGTTTGTAGTTTATTAAAAAATATTTTTTAAATTATTTTTATAATCAGGGCAAATATTTCAAGCTTCCTGGCTTCTAATATGGAATAATACATTTTTTTTTTGCTAAGTGTTTTCTCTTTTTATGTCTTACACTTTCAGTTTGGTTAATCCATTAATGCTGATATTATAACTTTTTATTTAAAGGCCATATATTACCTTTTAGTCAGGAGAGACAGTTTACCTGTAATTTCACTCCAGACTTATAAAAAGCAGTTTGAACTAATCAATCGATATTATCAGATTTTTTCCACAATTATTTCTCTTTAAATTCAGAAAATTTAAGGACTGGTCAGGATAGGCGCCATATGTTCCCAAACTAGGGCAGCTTGGATATTACAAAAACTAAAAATGATCCAACGATCTTATAGTTTAGGGAATAACCGAAAATTAATACTTGCTATTTTTGACAAAAACCTTGGTCAAGTATTTTTCAAATTTATCATACTCGTAATATTAATTATTTTTTGTGCATTACTAATCATTTAATATTCTATAGAAAAAATTGTGAAAAGTCTTTTGTAATTAAAAAATTTCATGCACTTGAAGTTAGAATTCTATTTTTTGCCATTTTTAAGCTAAAACATCATTTTAATTTTTATTATTAGAAAGAAAAAAAAAATGCTTAGCAACATATATATTATTTATACTTTTTTGAAATGCTTCTTCCAATATAATATTGCTATGCCAAATATATTCGAAAATTTTAATCACTGTTTATTTATTTTTTATAAATTTCCACTTTATTCCATATTTTCTCCAATGGCAAAGCAAGAAACAAACATTTTAAGAACTGTTTGTATGGCCCAATATGACTTTAATAATAAAAATATTAAAAAAAAAAAATCATTATAAATCTGAGACTTAAATTTGCAAAATACTAAACCAATGACTATAAACTATAAGAGAAAAAATATGCTTGTGCTAACAAATCGGGCTGTAATTAAGAATTCTGGATAGTTATAAATTTTTGTAATACCCAAGGTGCCCTACTTTGGAAACATATGGCGCCTCTCTTGATATGTCTATAGAATTCCAGCCCAAAACTTAAACTTGATTACAAGTTTTCTATTGCCACTTCAAATGTCATTGCAATCCGACTGGCAGTTTAGAAAATCCAGAAGAATTTCAAATTTTTTCGTCCAAAAACTCGCACTGTACGAAATTAAATATTTATGGTTGCGTATGATTTATTTAAAATTATTTGTAAAAAATAATATTTTAACAAGTATACGTTTACTATCATTACGTTTAATATCACTGTGCTAGAAGAAATTTAAACTTTGTTTAAGACAAGCTGGGCACCTAGCATTTTAACATAATTCGGATACGCTATTGGTGCTAACCGTTCTTTAAGGTTAGCTCTGGTTTTCGAGAAAACTGTTAATTCGAAAATGGAGGAGGTTGCACAAAATATATTCGCGTAACTCAAAAACGGTTTAGTTTATTGAACAATATCAAAAAACCGAAATTCCACAATAAAATAACAAAATTCTTAAATTTGGACCCTGAAGTGCCTAGGATGCCTCTATGTGGGTCAAATGTATGACTACTCCACTTTATTTTTCACCTCCATCATTTATTTCTAACAAAATTTTTATTTCTTAAGCGTAGTACTCTGTTCTATGGATAATGTATCAATATTATCCATCTCGCGATTTTTCAAAACCTAACGTTTTTATTAGTTGTAAGTTTACAACATTGTTTTGCGAAGGTAAACAAAACCATGTTTTTTAATTGTCATTAAAAAAAGTAAAACAATATTATTTTTATAATTTTCGAAATTAGAAAACAAAAAAATTTAATATTAAATTAATTTGAGCACTTTTCTACATTTTTCTTTGTGAAACGCTTGTTATAAAAACCACTTTATAAAACCAAAATAAAAAATTACAATAAATGATAAGCTTAAAATTCCGTGCGAAAACTTGTTTCTAGAAACATTTCGAAGGTTTTTCGTATTATAAAAAGAGTGCAATTTTATCAACATTTTTTCGTTTGTATTTCACAGAAAATATTTTTATATGGAGTTTGACACCATTTCGCTCGAAATAGTAAACAGAGTACCAGGCTAACACAAATGCGCATATGAGAAAAAAGTTTAACCTTAAAGAAAATTTTATTGTCTGTTTATTCAACTAGCACAGTGTATTTATTTAATTTAAAGATTTCTATATTTAACCCTTTCAGGGTCAAAAATAATTTTTGGCGAGATAAAAATCTGAAAATTTGTATTTAAGGTAATGTGATGGCGCTGAAGCCGGGAAAAATAATAGTTTTTGCCTCATGCAGCTCCCCTGGTTTTTAGGGAATGCCGAATATAAGAACCTAAAATTTATTTTTGCAATATTTTTTTCAAGAAAATACTTATTTACGCATGTATCAATACTTAAAATTTGTTTTTAATATCGCCTGATCCCCAAATTATTATTTTTTTCTTTCTTCCTAAATCTAAGCTTTTTACAAATTTCCTGACTGGGGAACGACAATGCACTTAATAATAAGAAAAGAAAGTCAGTGTCTACTATAATATCAAAAGTGTCCCTTTTTCAGATAAAACAAAAAAATATAATTAACTGTACATTTTTATACAGTAAAAGTGCGTAGAAAGAGAGTACAATGTCGAATATATTCGACAAAAACACTAAAAGGGTAAACAACCAAATTGAAAAAAATCAAGCAAAATATTGCCCTTAACTTCTAAGGAGGTTTGAAAATAAGACATACTTATAATTTCAGTTTTTATTGTTTGCAAAATTATTAACACTTTTTTAATGCAACTAAACAATTAAACTGTTATCTAAATGCGAGTAGTTTGAAATTAAAGGTAAATGCTTTCTAAAATTAATATAATTGTGAACACTTTAATAACTTCAATGGTTTTAATCGGGTCTTTTGACTATTTTAATAAAATCTAATCTTCAAAGATAACATAATTGATGAGTTGTGTGTGAGGCGATGCTGTACAAATGGTTCAAAATGTATGTGCATTATGTTTACATGCATTTTGTAGACATGTGCATGTGTTCAAAAGGAAAAAGTACATTTACAAATAACGTGAACTTATTATACCCTACACCACCTTTAATCGTGAGTGTATTATGCGTTTGTACCGAAGTACAAACATCGTGTGGTATATCAATCGACTCAGAATTACTCTGTAAGTTGCAATCCCTTCGTTCGTGTAACCATTAGAGTTGATAAGAAAGAAGTTGATTGAAAATAAATAGCAAAATAATTAATAAAGTAATCGAATTAAGCAAACTAGTAGTTGAATTATTTGTTAGAATTAATTAAAAGTTTTATTGAATATATAGTCTAATTTACTTTTATATGTCCTCAAACCATACCCTCTATTTTGTTTTTGATGATTGATCTAGAATTTTCCAAAGGACTCACAAAAAGCCAGAAATGAATCATACACTTCACATATATAACCTTTTTTTATCTATATAACTTTAACTTAAAAAGACCGTATATTCTTAAGAGTCTTGCAAAAAAAAAAAAAAAATTCTTTTTGATAAATATATATAATATAAATATATTCAGAATTGACAATTAATTCCCAATATAAATAATACCCAATTTTACAAGGTAAAATTATCATATATTTTTAAAACAACTAAAATGATAATTAAATTATATATTTTAAGTTTTTGTACAATGAAAATAATGGATTCAATTAACTCATTAATAAAATTTCAAATAATGTATTTAGTTGATTTAATAACGAATGACAATTTTTTCTATGTTTGCACTACCTCGGTAATTATTAAATTTTTATTTCGTTAAAGCTTTGTATTATGAACACATTTAAAAGTTTTTTTTTTTAACTAAATAAACAAGTAGTTACCGAGTAAATTGTAAAATTTCCAAAAGATTTTTTTTTTCAAATCGGTCTATAGCTGGCAATACTTTCTATATAATCGTTTTATTTCTGTCGATTTCATAAGTTATAAAAGCGGTATCCAGATAATCGATTTGCGATTAACACCTTATAATTAAATGCAATTGCCTTTATATACCAAAGTGGTGTAGGGTATCATTTATTTAGGTTTGACAGACTAAAAATTCTAACTGGTTTTCAGTTGATTTTTTTTTTGTATGTTTGTTTTCTCTGTAATTTTTGTAGAAATCATTTTTCCAACTGTCTGGTTTAATTGTTTTTGTTGTTCTTGTCGATGCAACATACTGAACTCATGTTATTTTCGTATTGTTGTTGTTGTTGTCTTAGTTGTTGTACGGATACAATTTTGTTTTCTGTACTTTATTTGTTGAAGTTCATTCGTATGTGGTCAGTGGTTGTTTACATTATTCGTTGTGTTTTCTCTTCTATACTCTACAATTTTGAGTCTACATACTTTACGCTACTGTTCTGTTGTATTTGCCTCTGTAACTGTGTATGTGTGTATGAGTGCATGTGTACATGTTAGTATTTTTATGTTGTTTTTTTACTTTTTTTTTGTTTGTTCATATTACAAAAGGATTTGCATGGCTCGTTTCATCTTTTAACAGTACTGACATTTTTCTGACTCGTACTAATTTGGTTGCATGCATTCAGGGTCCAGCTTTCGCTGATTGTTTATTTATCTTCTTGTTTTAGCTTTATGTATTATGTGTAGTTGTTTGTCGGTTTGATTATTCTCCCATTTTGCAATGGTTATAGTTGTATTTTCAGTTAAATATTTCCACATGTTTTACCTTAAAGAAAAGTAATGAAGTTAAACAGATTTAACGTCTCTGAACTCTTGCAAACACTTCTAGATCATATTAGCATTTAAATTTAAATTAAATTAAAGATTCTCTGCCCTATTTAAAAAAAAAAAACAAAATTGGATTTGAAATCTATTTTAAGAAAAATGTGTACGGATATTTCGTTTTAAAATACTCGTACGTTTGAGATCTGTACAGCAATTCTGTAACTTTTTTGAATTTAACTACCGATATCATTAAGTAAGGATAGATCTCAGTAACCTTAACGAATTTGTTATTCCCTTATTTACCCCCGTTGCCACATGCAAGTGGAAGGGAAAAGAACTCAATACACTCACAATTTTTTACCAACACCATCCCATTTTTAGTATTTGCAGCTCAGCTTGCAAGAGAATTTGCTTGCAAGTAAATTTTTGCCACTTGCAGCAAGTAAAACGACAAATAAAGAAACAGTGCTACCGTGGATGCCTTTTGTATTAATTTACGAGTACTTAGTTAAATAAAAATTATGTTTATAGCTGACTTTCTGTGTATTTATAATGTATAAAAAACATGTATATGAAAAATATTTAGAAATAGCAGACAGGATAATTTTGAAGGGCAGTTTTAACATCAATGTCACCTTTTTATAAGAAAAAATATATTACCAAATAATGTGTCTACAGGTAACTTTAAATATTGACTACTTGGCAACACTTCGTTAACAATTGCGAAATTGAAGTTTTCATTGAAGTTTAGATGTTGACGATATTTAAAAAATTAACTTGCACTCTGCTGTGTAGCCACTCAAAAAATTGTAGTGTTTTTTTTTTTGACAATTCTCCTGATTTTCGTTAGTAATATGTATACACCACTTGCAAGTAATTACTTGCTTGTGGCAACGTAGGGTTAAATAAACAAACATTTTCGTTTAGAAATATTAACGAAATGTAAGAACGTTAAAGTTGACATTTTTAAAAATTAATAAAAAATATTCAACATTGGATAGCTAATGTAAAATGTAACAAGAAGATACAATATAATAGTCTGGTAGTGTATAAAGTCATTCCTAAAAATTTAAGGAATAGGACTATTACAAAAAGCTTTATAAAATACATAACTGAAATTTAGCTCATAGAATAAATTCGATAAATTAAAAATGTTGAATATAATAAAGTGACTTATGAAAAGGAATAATTCCCAGATTCTATTAATAAAAAATATAAAATAAATTTGCTTGGAAAATTAATTTTTAATAAAACATGAATGAAATCGAGTAAATATTGATTATAGTTCTTAACAAATATGCAAGTTTCAAATCTTTTTATACATGGGAAAAAAGTTTAAGGTGTCAGCGCCACTCTAACACAACACTCTAGCAAAACCCACACTACTGTATGTGGAGAGGATATTATGTGTTTGTGCAAATAAATGTCAGACATTTAAATATAGGTTGTATGCCCTCCTCTAAGTATACCGATTGACTCAGAATCAACTTCAGAATCGATATAACGAGGTCCGTCCTTCCATCCGGCTAGCTGGTTGTCCGTCCAAGTTAACCTTGTTCGCAATGTACAGGCCGACATTTTGAAAATAATTTGAGCAAATTTGACACACATGTGTTAATGATCACAAGGTCAAAGCCTTATTAAAGTTTCTTGTTTTGTTGGTATTTAGGTTTAATTAGGTCCAAAAATAATTTGTGGCAACCTAAATCAGCCGAACAAATTTTATTAGAATCGGTTTATTTTTGTCATTAAAAAGTTACAGAATTTCAGTACTGAACTATTTTTTATGAATTTAAATTTATTGGAAAGATGTTTTAATGCATTAACTGTATTACTTATGAAGCAAAAAAAAAAGAACGAAAAAGATCTTTTCTCAATTATTTTATATAGATCTATGTATATGTGGTGCTATTAAAAGGACCTTACTCAAATAATTGCAACTTTACAGAAAAAGGTGAAAACATAATAAGAGCTTAATGTATAAAGATGTAAAAACATTTATTCATTATGATTGTAAAATCGTTATAGTTGATTCTCTTACAGCAAATTTTTGTGACAAAGTGTTTGTATGTGAAATGTTTTGAAATCACTTAAAAACTCAATATCAAAACAAATGCGAGTTAGGGCTTTTATGCATAATACCAACAGTATAATATCTCACCTTAAATGATGAGCGGAGTATTACAAACATTTAATACACAGAAAGAAAAACACTCGGGATAAATTAAGCTTTTTATACTTACTTTGAGTATGAGTCGTACTCAAAAATTCAAGTACGACTAACACTAAAACGTACTCACAACAATCCTAAATGGGATAACTTTCGAAAATCATTCCCGGAATTTCTTAAAATAAGTATAAAATTCTTAATCCAAGTACAAAAAAGATTTAACTTTTCGTTGGTACTGCCACTCTGAGAGTAAAATTACAAATGGAGCGTTTTAATCTCATATAACTTATTCAAATTTGTTGTAGCCACTTCAACAACACCACACAAGTAGCTAAAAAACGATTGGCTTGTTGTGTGTAGAAACAACAAAAACAACAGAACAGGAAGAAAACACATTATTTTCATGTTTAAATCTTAATCAATTTTACTTTTTAAACTTTAATAAAAAGTAAAATTGTCTTGCCTTCAATTTCTCACTTCTCATTTAGTTTATATTCATAGCTAAATATGTACATTAAGTTTTTAAAGTAAAAATCATATCGGGCATGGTGGTGGTGTTTTATAATTGGAACTTTGTAAGGTGTGAAAGAGGTAAGTAAATTAGTTATAATAATATTCTTCTTCTAATTTCAGTTTCGATTTATTTAAAGTACGAATTCGGGATTTAATCAAATTTATAACACTTGACTTAAGTACATTTTGAAAATAATTCAATCTCAGTTTTACTTAAATCAATCTCATTTTCAGATCATTTTAAGTACGAATTCGGGATTGAATATGGATAACTTGAGTATTTCGTGATTGAATAATCCGTACTTGAATCAATCTTTCTGTACTTGATTCAAGAAAATCCGTACTCACCGCTTCGGATTGATTTGAGTACGGATGGATTGATTTTTTATTTCTTAAGCTGGTTTTCGACGACATGCATTTAGCAGTGAGCTCTTTAAACTCCCACTGCAAAATGCATGCATGTCGTGTAAAAGCCAAAAAATATTTGCTGCTGTTCAGCAGTGTAAAAATTTTTCAATTAGAACATATCGTTAGCTGATATACAAAACCACGTAACTCAAAAAAAATGCAAAATTAGTTTTTTGATTGATTATGATGCAACTGAACGAGCTCCATGTCCGCTCCAGTTTTTACTGTTACATAATAACAATGAGACACATTATTAGCGAACATCGAAAGCACGTAACTGCAAGTGCAAGTACTACATAAACCAAAAGCACGTAACATACTTGTCTTAATTTGTATATAATTTTATTAATTCATAGTAGGTATTGAATTTTTATATTGCACTAGCGGAAAGTGCTACTATGCTCCTCTCTCCTCGTAGTCCTATTGCTTACTTTGAAATTTTTACTCTGTTAATTATAATAAATTTTAATTATGTTTTCATTAATTTTACTCTGAAGAAATACATACCATATATTAATGATGAAAATAGTTTTTCGTTATATGTAAGTATGTAACTATTAACATGAAAAGTGACAAAATAAGTTCGGAAAGTGAATATGATTTTGAAAAAAGTACGAAAAGTTCTGTAATTAATTCCAACAAAATTAAACATTTCAAACAGGGAAACAAAAATAAACATATGCATGGCAAAAATTATCAGGAAATATCAAATGGAAATATGAGCAATATATCAGCAAGGCAAACGAAGGCACCAAGTACTTTAACATTTTGTGAGAAAAGTTCTGCTCGGCACTGTGTTTTTTTTTTACGGAAGTGGATCGAAATGAAATATTTGATTCGAGAAAATGTGCTGGAATGAAAGCATTTGTCAAAAGTCTTATTGAATACTCGGAAAGAAGACGTGTTTGCGTGGAAAATTCTCGACGTTCCAATACAAAATCGTATTATTTGGTAGATGGCCAAATCCGAATCCCATTACCGACAAAAATATACGAAAAAAAAAAATTGAGACGAATTTTACCACGTATAGACAAAATTTTTAATTCATATTTCCAAGAATGTTAGACAAATGAAGAAAATGGCGTTATTCCAGATTTCTTCCGAAATTTTATGGCATCAGTGAAGGAGGGCAATTACTCATTATTTAAGCCGAGAAAAGACCGGTGCGATATCTGCTTACAATTCAAGCCGAAAAACTTATCACAAAATCAGTTTAACCAACACAGAAATGAACTAGAAGTTATGAAAAATGAAAAGGGCTTTGTTTTCTCAGGCCGCAAAACTTGTTCCACAAGTAAAGGCTGCTTTCTCGTACTATAAAATGAAATTGCAAGTCCACAATTTTACGATTTATAATGTTATAACATTCGTGCGAATAATTACGCTTGGGACGAAACAGAGGGAAACCTTGTAGCGTCAACATTTACAACTTGTGGTATAAATTATTTAAGAAATGCAATTTCTCAGTGTCTCTCTATTAATCATATAATTATATACTCTGGCAGCTGTGTATGTCACAACAAAAATGTTGTACTGTCAAATGATCTCCTTTCGTTTTGCAAGGAAACAAATTTGACTATTGAACACAAATACCTAGTTGTAGGGCACACATAAATGGAGTGTGACTCAACCCATTCGCTCATAGAAAGAAAAATTGGCAACAAACAAATTAACTTTCAATCGCAACTTGAAGATTTAATAAGAAACTCACAAAGAAACCCCAATCCACTCAAAGTGCATCATTTGACTCATGAATACTTTCCCGATAACGAATCAGTTCCCAAATTTTATTCATCAATACGATGCGGTAAGGTATTATTTTGAATGTTCCTTATAAAGACTAATTAAAACATTTTTTTCTGCAGGTTAAAAGGTTGGAGAACCCATAGTCAATATGATTCGTGTATTAGCCTACGATCCTTCCGGAGTAATTAATTTTAAAGTAAATGCAACAGATGAGTAAAAGGAACTTCCGCAAAGAATTGGAAACAAATTAAAAGGGTTTGAACCTTTGAAATTGCATTTACAACGAATTAAAATTTCAATCAAAAAATGGCAACATCTTCAGGACCTTAAGCCGTTTCTTCCACTCGATTGCCATTTTTATTACAATGAAAATCCATTTGAGAAGTAGTTAAAGTTCTATTTTTTTTTTCTTTTATTTGCATTATAGTTATTGTTGTGAATTATCTTTTGTTTTTGCAAACCTATATATTTCGAAAAAAAAAAATAATATATAAATCTATAAATATATAAACTGATATAGTAAATAACAATAGAACAACTTCTTTTATTCTACATTTTACGTATGCCAAACAAGATTTTCTTTGAAACTTAAAAAATTTCATTGTAGTTACGTGTTTTTATTTAAGAGAAACCGAGTTTAAAAGCACGTAACTAAAATAACTTTTTGAAACATTAATAAATTATCATTTTTATTCCAGAAAGGAATAAATCGATCTATTTTTAGTTAATCTGCGATATTGGATTACCAAAATTGCATTTATTTTTCCATATATATCATTTTTTGTTTCTCCTGTAAAATAGTAAAAATGTTAGTTACGTGGTTTTGGATTTCAGCTGACGATATTCCATTTTGAACTAACAGACCATCTGACCTCAGCTCTTACGCAAGTCATTTGTTTGTGCCGGGAAATATATTAAAATCTCTTTATTGACACATATTCTTTAAAAAAATATACAATATTTAGTATTGTGGTTATTTTGTTGAACTATTCATGGTTTTTAATCCAAATTTTTACTATTTTTAATTAGGCTTAAGTTTATTGTTAAAAGCTAAGGCACAAGCTCTATGTGTTCATTTGTCCTTCAAGTTGTGCTGAAAAATGTCAACAAGAAAAAAGAAAGACAAAAACATGATAAACAAAAAAAAATGTACTTTGGACTTCAAGAAGAATTCTTGACAAAAGTACGAAAAAACCGAAGTAAGGAAAAACATGTGAGATCAATTAAAAATGGATAATCATTCAAAAAGCAAATTTCGATCTACCAAAGGTTAAAATACAATTTGGTTTAAGGATTGATGTTTGACTACTGACGTCAGCAGTCATCGATGGCTGCGAGTGTAAGACGGCAAAATCCCTCTGAGGAGACCTAGTGGTTGAGGTCGAAACATGTCAGGGTAACCAGCCGCCTGGGTTCGAATCACACGCCAGCCAGCCTGGCTTCGAATCCCAGGTCAGTCAAGAATGAAAATTATAAATAACAATTTTAATTAATTTCCCATGCTGTAAAATTCCTTTCTTCATAAAAATAATTTAATGAAAATTAAATTTAATGAACTTAAGCCTAATTAAAAATAGTAATATACAGTATTTTTAATTACCTGAAATACAATTAAGAGTGAATACCAATATAAATCAGTATTTAATTTGCTGGTATTAAAGATTTCAGATTATGTTACATGAGACAAAAAATGATCACGTGAAAGCTAAAAATATAAATCTTCTGTATTTATAAATTTTGAGAGAGCGCAATTACATATGGATTTTGGATCTGACAAAGCAGTTGCAAAATATTTACATGTCGTCTAAACCCAGCTTCAACTTGCTTTTGATAAGATGTCTGAATTCAAGTTGAACAAACTCTAGACAAGAGCACAACATATTATTCTTTTTCTTACTGTAGACTATTGTTCTACAATTTCTTTTTAATTTGAGATGATTTCTGCTGATGGTTTTTATACAATAGTAATTCTTGCATATTGTGTCATTTTTGCTATTTGTTTAAATGTGCAGTTATCGTTCAGTTGATGTATGTAGTCATGTTTGTGCTTATATAAATGGTTGCATTGTTTTTGTGTACATTGGGTTACGTTTTAATAGTTTTAAGATGTAAAAAAGCATAAGAAACTTTCAAATGCCTAAAGCACCAGTTAGCTGACAGTAGCAGAAGCGTTGCGAATCAGCTGCTTCGTTTTGTTGTATGTTAAGCAATTAGAACAATCATAGTTAGTAGTTAGATGTTACTTAACCGTAACGTCTAAGTCTGTAGAGAATTTTACTTTAATGTTACTGTCAGCTAAATGGGGCCTAAGTGCCAATATTTATGACGGTTTTGTTTGAGATTGATTGAACCGCTTCAAAGATTGTAATTTCAGCGTTAAGATCTAAGATGGGGGAAAAAATAATGAGTAAAGAATACTGTTATCTGAAATGATCTTGAAAAATCCGTAGAAATACTTGAATTTTCCTATTCCCTTAAAAGCATCAACAGAAGAAATAAAGCGGCGTAAAATTGTTTTGTATCGTTTTGTAAAAAAGTAAAAAAAAATTATGATCAGCAATACTAACACCAAAACAATGCAACGTATTTGCCGGAATCATTATTTGTTTTGTGTTATGACCTTTTAAAACTTGCCATGATTATCAGTTCAGAGTTTAACTGGGCAAAAAAACCAAAAAATCTTCAGATTATGCAACAATATATTGAAGTATAATTTTTAATGTATTGTGTATTTAGAAAACAGACTCTTGGCATTTCTGAATTCCATTTTATGGATTCAGTTATATAGAATATATGTACTTCACACTAGTCGAAGGATTCTTAATTAAAATATTTTTTTTTTTTAGTAAAATGGGTCATAAAACAGAAAAAAGTGTTTTATCAATTAACAAAATAGTTAAAAAAGTATTTAAATTTAATTAATGTGCTAATTGAATAAATTGTTATTTAAGTTGAATGAAAATTAAAAATTTAATTTTGGTTTAATTAACATTTTAATTGTTTTGAAAAAATTTTCAATTAAAATTTTAATTAAATAACAAAAAATCTTAATTGCTTTTTTCATTTAAAATAAAATAGTTTAAACATGTAGAATCAACACATTGTTTCAAATGGCAAAGTTTTTTGGTCATTTTTTTAATTAAAATTAAAAATATCAATATAATCATTTTAGTAATAATCAACAAATGGTTTGCTTGATATTATGAATTTGGTATAAATTTGGTGAATGGAGCAAATGATTAATTTTTTTTGTGTATGGTAAGTGTTATATTCGAATTGTATTTTGTTTCGTTTCTATAGAATTTTAATCGGACTCAGAATGTTTAAATATTAACCAATTTTTTTTTTGCCCATATAAGGTTCTTTAGTAGATGTGAAAAGTATGTCGAATCTATAGAAACCCTAATGAGTAATACGCGAAAGCCGTCTTCGAAATGGGAGAAACATTTAGTTGGAAAAACCTTGTATGAATAAAATGAATTGTATAATATTTAGTTACACATTTTACACAAGAGGCAGCATAACTGCCAGAAGAATTTACTTATCACTTGCCAAGAGAAAGAGAGGTCTTTAATTGCAGCTATGTTAAATAGTAGCAGTGCACTTAGAGACTTACAGCCGTATTCATAAGAAAAAGTTAGCCACAGTACACTATTTACAACGAGCTGCTTATTAGAATGCCGATTAAGCTTAGCAGCTGATTTGCACAGAAGCTCATTTTTACAGAGTTGTATGTGAAATATCAAAAGTATGTAAAAAATCAAGTTTATAACATCTTATTTTTATTCTACTATTTTTAAAAAAAGTTTCGTGACCAAATTTAGTTAAACAAGATGGCCAAGAACTTGTTGCCGGGTCTGAGACAATACGATAATTTCTAAATTATCCCATACAATCGTAAAATATTACTTACTGAAAATAAATAAAAAGATGTTACATACAGCGTTATAATATTGAGCCAGCGATATATAATTTAAAAAAAAGTATTATATGTATATTACAATTTCAGTTGAAAATTCAGAATACACAGTTTTGTCCCTAGTACACAACCACTAGACCCAATGTGTCGAATATGTTTCTTAGTAGAGACGGTTAAATTTTCTATTTGCAGTGATTCTTTTGTTGATTTTCACTGGTTTTACACTGGCATCTAACTGCCTTGATGCCAGTCTGTCATGTTGTGAGTCCGTTTATTTTCTTTCACTTTTGTATGTGCTCAGTAATAAAAGCAACAGCGAAGTACATGTTTGTAGTTAATTCAACAACGAATGCCATAATGATTTAACATAAACACATACATTTGTGCATATGTAAAAATAAAAATAAAAACATGAACTACAAAGCATCAGAAGAGTAAAGTAAAGAACAAGTTCTCAACACTTGAGTTAACAAAACAAATATTGTTGCAAAAAATAGTGTTGCAAGTAGCAAGTATGTTGGTACTGTGTGTGCTTCCCAAAAAGAATCCATGGTTAAATGCGCTTTTATTTTTGCCTTCATGATTCCCTTCAAGCATTTCATAGATTATTTTGCGATTATCTTCTAAAATGTCACTACTTCGTTACATTTGGTAGTTATATAGAAAATTGTGCAGAATGTATTTACAACAATAAAATATCTAAGTTATAGTTAAAAGTATTGTTATACGCAACACCACCATTGGCAGGGACAGTATTATGCGTTTGTGTTGGTGTGTATTGCACATAGAAATAAAAGCTCTACACCAGATTTGTTTAAATTTGGTAAATTTTACGATTTTATGGTCATAAAGACGAACCTTATAATAAAATGTGTAAATTTGTCAATTATTTCAGCTAGAATGTACTCCCAATATAGGGCCCTAAGCTATGTTCACACCTATTAAATAATTGACGTCCTACACGTAACCACTATTTTATCAAAAATCGTATGCTGTTGCAAAACGTTTACTGGATCAAACATCATTTAAATAAAGCTACAATTTGATCAATTTGCTGGTCATGCTTTTTTTGGATTTTTTCGTCAAATATTTTTTAGGTCTGAACATACCTTTAGTATATGACGACAAAGGCAATCTCATTATGTTCGTATTTAAATCAATTTCTGCCTAAAAACATTTTATTGTAACCTTAATCCAGCTACATATTTTTTTTTGGAAATCGGTCCAAATTTGACTTAAACTGCCAAACAGATAATTCACCCGAAAATCACTTACCTAATAAAATATTTAGTATTGTGATTAAATTTGACAAAAAAGCTTTTTTAATATATTTACTTATACAATGTTTAATGTTGGTTTCGACAAAAAAAACTTTTGCATAAATCTTTCCGCTGTTTCGTCAATAATTGACTGGAAGTCCAATATAAAATTCCCCATCTAAAATTATTTTGCAATGCTCACAAGTAGTGTAGGGCAATTTATAATCGGTCTTGCCCCACTATAATTTGTTTAATTGGTGCAATTAATATTTAGTACATAAATCTACAAAAAATACAAAATTGTTAGCTATTCTGTTAATAAATCATTCACACGAAAACAAACAGACGTAAACATTAAGTCGAATTAGCCATTTCCGTCTGTTGAAATCAGTATCACTTCGAAACAGCTCCAAATAAAAAAAAGTTTTAATGGCTTAGCTTTTAGGTAATTAAATTAAGCCTAATGAATACAGTAGGAAAAGAGTTATGGACAGAACTGTAGTAGCCGTCCGGTTTCAAGTCCGAAACATAAATTACTGACGGAATGCACCGATTGTCATTAAATTTTGCATTAACTTGGTTTATATGACTTAAAGATTCACCCCCAAATTTTATAAAGATCCGTTCACAATTTACCATAAGCCCGCACTCGGAAAACACTTTAGTATGCCTAAAACCGTAATCAATTTTGCGTTGAATTTTGTCTAATTAAGTTTCATAAGACAAGAAATTACAGCACTAAATTTTGAGAACATCTATCCAGAGTTTACACAAGGACTCACATAAAGTTCACCACCAAAAAAAGCAATTATTTTTAAAACAGCAACGAATAAAATAATATTATGGTGGAATTTGGACGAATTTGCTTTAAATGGCTATTAATAACACTATGATAATCAAATTTTGCCGGAGACAGTCTATAAAGAATTTAATTCAGTTTTCGTAAAAAGTCCTTCCTCAAATTTATTTTTTTTTTTTATATATAATTTTATTTATCGTAATCGTTATTTAACTGACAAAATTTTGTTTGAGTATGACCATAAAATAAAAGACGTTTCAGAAACTTCAAAAAATGCAACACAAAAACTTTGATATCGTCCAAACTTGGAATTTTTGTTGCAGCAATTCTTGAGTTTATTGGTCAGAGGGGTGAAAAGATTGGGGAGGGGTTGTCTGCAATTCTGTTTTGTTTTGTTATTTTCACAGTTTTTAACTTGAAGTTGGCTGTAGGTGTTTTTGTTTTTGTATTTATATTTATATACAAAATATAAAAAGGAAAAGAGGAAAGACAAGATAAAATACAATAAATTCAAAACAATAATTTCATAATCTGCAAACTAATACAATTTCAAAGCAGAATGTTTTTCCTATGCTAATCCCGCGAAGCTCTACGCTTGTTTGTAGGAGACCACAGTCTCTGGCGCGTATCAAACCCGCAACCCCGAGGCTGATAGACTAGCTGAATACCAGCTAGCCTACCGGGGCACAGGTAGCAATAAAAATTCCAAGTCTGGACGATGAGTTTAGAAATCAAAAATTAATTTTTTTTAATGGAATAATAATCTTTATTTGACAATACTGCATATATATATATATTTTTAATATTTCATTTAATTTTATGAAAATATGCAATATATGCGCTGCACAAACAGTTATGTCCTTAACAGTATATATGTATATTTTAATTTAAGATTTGCTGCGATAAAAATTGCAAAATGTAAAAGTAAAAGCGACTTTGCAGAAACAACGACAAAAGTTACAGCAACAAAAAATCGCTTAATATAAAGGTGTACACTTTTTCCCGAACGATGTAACTAGTGTGTTCAATTAATCGGCTTTTTTTTGTTCAATTAAACGATTAATCGATATTTGGCATTTTTACATACAAAAATAATATAGAATAATCCAGAAATTTTATAAATTAAAGGATTTTTTTTTGATAATTTTAGAAAAAATTGGTACTTGAGTAAATAAACATTAATAAGTATTTTAATATTTTATTAACAAAAAAAAAAAAAAAAAAAAAACAAAACAAACGTAACAATTTATACTAATTGATAAAACCTTTACAACGATAAAAAAAATAAAACATGTATTGAGATCATATAATTTTATATGTACAAAAAATTAAACAGATCTTTAAAATAATCTTTGAAAAATAAAATGTTGTTTAAATGTTTTGCTTTACTTGGAAGCAACACGATCAAGTTTTGTCTTTCCTTTTAATTTGCTATACTCTCTCACTTTTTTTACTAACGCCCTCACACTTTTTAAATTGACCACGAGATTGCTCTCAATTTATCTTTCCATTTGTTTGCCAATTTTACGTTCAATTTAATAACTGACCACAAATTCACTTTGGCGCTTTCTTTATAAAAATATATTTCCTAAAAAATAAATGTGCATTATTAAAAAAAAAATTGTGTTCTAAAAAATTCTTGTGCTTTTTACAAAATACTTTAAGTCATGCTATTATTTTGAGTTGTTCCTTAGTCGGGGGCATTTTAAAATGAAATTTACTATAAAATTTAGTGCAGCCTGTGACACAGCTGCCAATTCAAACAAGTTTTGACAATCAGTTTTTGTGAAAAACTTGAAAGTGATTTATTGAACGTGTGGCTCCAGGGTTAAAAATATTTTTAATAATAAGTAAAAATTAACGGATTACTGCATTTTTTCAGTAATAAGTAAAAATTTACTGGTTACTAAAAATTTGTTCAGTAAGCAGTACGCTCATGTATGTGAATTACTCACTAAATATGACTGTAAATTCCAACGGACACATATGTACATTTGGTTTATTTATTCTTACTTTAAAAAATTATATATTTGACAGAAAATCATATATGTATTGTTATTCGATTAATCGGCATAAATTCTTCGATTAATCCTCTAACCGAAATCAGCCATTTTAAATTAATCGAATAAATAATCGTCTAAAATTGTTCGTTTAATCGAACAAGAATAAATCGGCTGAACACCCTAGATGTAACTACATCGATAGGAATTCGAAGGTTTGTTGTTTAACAATTTACATTAGCGGTTTTCGCTCTTTGTATTAAGTGTACAACTCTGTTTCATTTAATACGACGACAAAGCGTGGGTGTCCTTTTCGTATGTATTGTAAATCAATAGATCTGTTGAGAGGGAGAAAAAGGGAGATAAACTTTCGTCAACTGTTTTATTCTGGCAGATTTTAACACACGTGTTTACTAAAGGTTGTTGTGTGATTTTCAACCACAGCGTTGTAAATAAAAGTTTAATAAATTTTGCTGTTGCGGTCTTGTAAATGTTAGTTCGTTAACTACATTAATCAGATTAACAGATCTACAAGGGAACTTTACTACGAAGAGTAAAGCTATTATGTTTTGATCAAAAATGCTTGCAGGGAATGTTTGTATATGCGAATATAATATTTATCTGTATTCAAGCTTTTATAATGGTTTTCATAGCTTTTGTTTGTTTTGTATCTGTTGTTTCTTTTTTATGGTTAAAATCCCCTTTTCCTTGTCATGTCAGTCATTTTTTGTACTAATTTTTTCATACTTCTGTTCTGGTTTATTCTATTCAAAACGAAATCACTGCCACAAATATTTTACTTACATTTTCTTGTTTACATTTATAAATTTTTATTTTAGATCTTTTTTCCGAAATCAACATATAAAGTGTTTCTTGTTGTTTCTCATCAATTGAAAATTTTATAAGATATTGTACATAAATACGAATCTGGGTTAGTAAGTCATTTTCATTGTTGTATCCATCTCTGCATCTGGGTGGTAGATGGTTGACAAGTTATAAAAACATCATCGCAACTGATTTATTCAAAGAAGAACAATTATAAATTATATATGCTTTTTTATTATTTTTGAACTATTTTTAGATGAAAATACATTTAGAAAGCCTAAAACGGGCTTTTTAATTTTTTTCACATTAAATACATATATTTTTTTTGTTCAATATATTTTAATTACTACTACAGGACCCTGTTTCTCAAAACTTTAAGTCTACAAGTAAAAAAGAAACACACATCTGGCTTTAATTTCGATGTGACTTTAATTTCATTTTAATCCCTGGATGCTGGCCATTACGTAAGATATACAATGTCATTTAAATGACCGTTTATTGCAGCAGTCAATACTTTTGAGGTAGTATCTCTGCGATACCTTGACGAATGTTGGTTTTCAAATGCTCCAATCCACAAAAGCCCCATAAAAAAGGCCGAACGGTGTCAAACCGCATGATCTTGTTGGCCACCAAGACGTCGCCAAAATATGATTTTACACGTTTCGGAAACTTCCCATGCAATAAAGGCAAAATCGGTTGTGTGGCACTGTCCCTTTGAAACCATATGTCGTCCAGTTCATAATCTTAAATACGGTAACGGTTCCTCCATCGTAATTTTCGTACAGATATGCCCAATTGACATCTGCAGACCATAATGCGTACCAAACAGTCAATTTTTGCGAATGTATGCCTCTTCCACAATCCATTCTCAATTATCCAAGCCCCATATGGGACAATTTTGCTTGTTGTCGTAACCACCGAGTGAGAAATGGACTACATCGCTGAAGAAAATTTGGTTCGAAAAATCAACATTAAAGGCCTGCTGGTGTAGCACACAATCTGCATATCGTCGCTGTTTTACCTAACCGACCTAGAGCACTTTTAATGTTTTTTGCCTTAAATGTAGTAATTTCCTAGCCAAAATACGAATGAAATTGGGTGTATGCATTATTCGTTATGTATTAAATAAAGACAAAGACAAATATTTTTAATTTTTTAACTTAACTCAATTTTCAAAAAAATGTCAGTTACACTCAAAAGAAAAATCAATCCATCCGTACTCAAATCAATCTATATAACGGGGAGTACGGATTTTCTTGAATCGAGTACAGAAAGATTGATTCAAGTACGGATTATTCAATCGCGAAATACTCAACTTATCCATATTCAATCCCGAATTCGTATTTTTAATAATCCGAAAATGAGATTGATTTAAGCAAAAATAAGATTGAATCAATCTCAAAATGTGCTTGATTCAAGTGCTATAAAGTGGATTTAATCCCGAATTCGTACTTGAAATAAACCAAAAGTGAAATTAGAAGAAGAATATTATTATGATTGATTTATATTTAACTTAAAATATAAAATAAATGAGAACTCTTGCTTTACTTTTTAAACTTTAAAAAGTAAAATTAATTAAGATTTAAACATGAAAATAATGTGTTTTCTTCTTGTTCTGTTGTTTTTGTTCTTTCTACACACAACAAACAAATCGTTTTTAAGCTACAACAAATTTTGATAAGTTATATGAGATTAAAACGCTCATTTTGTAATTTTACTCACAGAGTGGCACTACCAACGAAAAGTTCAATCTTGTTTGAACTTGTTTTAAGAATTTTATACTTATTTTAAGAAATTCCGGGATTGATTGATTTTCGAAACTTATTCCATTTAGGATTGCTTTGAGTACGTTTAAGTGTTATTCGTACTTCAATTTTTGAGTACGACTCGTACTTAAAGTAAGTGTAAAAACTGAATCTATCCCGAGTGTTTTTCTTTGTGTGTAGGTCCGTTAGTAAAAACAGCGACGATATATACCGTGTTTTGAGTGGTCAGCCGCTTTAATTTTTGCGTGAGTTGGACTTCATATGAATGGAACCATTTTAGGTCATGATATAGGCCCAATGGCAAACCTTTCGCTAGTTAAATGGCGTTGCAGATAACAGATTTTAAACTACTGACAGCCTTGCCAGGTCGGTGATTTTGAAACCACTAATGGATAACCCGTTAGTGCTGGTTCACACTCTTCAAGGCTAAGAAGGCAAGCTTTGAGCTTTTAGGAGGGAAGGGAAAAGATAATGCCATTTATTTTCCTCGCTCTCCTAAAATCTGAAGACTTGACGACTAAAACTTGAAGAGTGTGAACCACCACTTATATCAAAACTGATAAAACTAAGTTTTTTCTTAAAGAAGATATTAAAGACATTACTTATCATATTATTAATAGCGGTAAACATATTAGAATCGACCAAAAATTTTAATGTCCTCAGTGAAGCAAAAGGCAGCACTCGGCGTCTTCAAAGCTTTAAGTACTTATGTATTTTCCTTCTTTTGTTATTAATATTTGGGGTTTTACTTCCAACAACTGATTTTTTTGTCGTTGCAATTGCGAAAATTTTAAAGCCATCAACTTAAACGGATTAAACCATATTTTGTTAAGCTGTCTTATTATTTTCTTTAAGATTTTTGTGTCAGTTTTATACTATTTAATAAGCTACTTCTCAAGTTGTATTTAGTTTTAAAAAAATCTTAAAACTTTCTGTTTTAAAATTGTATTCCTAATGTCACATGTCTTTTAGCACAGTGGCGCCCGTAGAGCAAGCGAGGTTGCAAAAATCAAAATTTTCATGAGTGCCGACGAAGTTTTGAATAAACCCATGTTATAGGAAACTTTTCAACGATTTCAAATATGCCACTCTTAATAATATCACATTTTTAGTTTAGAAGATATAACCGTTCAAAATTGACCGACTTTCGGTTATCAAAAAAACACACAATTTTTAGTCAATTTGTTGCGATTTCAGGTGTAATATCACGAAAAAAAGGTAACGAATCGCCTTATTTTTTGTTTGTATTGATTGATGTATTTATTAAATGTATAATGATAAAAAAAAAATTAACTGTTTGCTTTGTGTTTCTCCTGGTAAATCACTATTTAAAAACTATCCGTTTTTTCACTATTTTTCAACTTTGACGGAAAATAAAAAAAAACTATATTTTTCTATATTTGCCATATTTGCAAAACCTGTTCTTTGATTATTTCTTTACATAATTCAAAAAGTTTTATCTGCCCGTACGTGCCCGTTTGGCTTCTAGAGGTAAAAAAGTTTAAAAAGACATGGTTGCAGAAATTGTATGGCGTCCATCCCTTATATGTTTTGACGGACAGTAGTTTGATCTAATAGTTTGAAAAAAACTACTCATTGAAATTAGCAGGTACGTACCTCACATAAACAATACTTTGGCGTACAAATGGTCAGGAACAATATTGACTTATGGTCCCTACAGGTAGGCACAAATCTTATTTGGACACGTGCATAATATCAAAATTGCATTATTCAGCCTAAATCCATATGTATGCAGGGAACAGGTAAATTTTTAGGCTTGGTAGCATAAGCCTATATATTGCAAAATAAGCATAATGCCTGGATTAGTCTACGCCTGAAAGTTGGCGCAACAATTACTGAAACCATTAAACAATTTAAGTACTGAAAACATGGCGTTGAACAATTTAAAATTATTTGAACTGTTTAGAAAGTCAACCACACCAAAGTTTTTCACGGAAGTGAAAATTCTTCCTGAGAAGTTGACAGTGATCAGCAAATGGGGCTGCGATGGATCATCCGGACAAAGCGTTTATAAGCAAAGGATATCTTCCGATGACGCTACAATATCGGACGGAAATATGTTTATGGCATCTGTTGTTCCTTTGCGGCTAAAATCGGATGATTCCCTACACTGGAAAAATCCACGTCCGTCATCAGTGCATTATTGCCGACCAATAATGTTTCAGTTTACAAGGGAATCGGCAGAACTCATAAGGACTACGGTGAAGGACATTGAAGAACAAATAAGCAAGATTAAGCCTACAAAGCTGCAAATTGGAGAAGGAAAATATATTGAATGCAATTACGAGTTCCACCTGACCATGGTTGACGGAAAAGTCGTAAACGAACTGACAGGAACAACCTCAACAATGTCATGCCCGATTTGCAAAAAGAGTCAGAAGAACTTTTTTCAATTCAATTCAATTTATTTCATATATAATATGTTACATCTCAATTTTATATAATTAGTTGTAAAGAGTTTAAGATTAGTATCTTTTTCTGCTTAATTATAATATATTTCAATTAGTTATCATATACATATATATAGACAGAATTATATTGGAGGTAAAAATTTAGCAAAAACCTATTTAAACCCCTTTTTTCGTTTTATTATTATATTGTTTTTATCGATTTTATATTATTATTTGTCAGAAGAACTTTGGTAATTTAAACGATTCTACAAATGAGGAGAATTACGAATATGGAATGTCACCATTGCACGCAAGGATAAGGTGTATGGAATTCTTGCTAAAACTGGCATATACCTTACCACAAGAGGAGGAAAACTTCGATGAAAATACATCAATAAAGGATAAGGAAAAGATCAGAAAGAAGCAAATACAGGATGCTTTTTTTAAACACGTTGGACTAAAAGTAGACTGTCCCAAGCACGGATACGGTAACTCAAACGATGGAAACACTTCTAGGAGATTTTTTGAAAATGATGAGGCAGTAACTAGAATCATTGGAATTGACAATCAAATCGTGAAAATTGAGTACCAGTCTTTGCCAATTGGAGAGCTTTCTGAAGAAGCACAGGAGTCTCTTAACAAATTTTATAAAAAATATAGATTGCAGAACACATTCAAAGCATCAAGGGTAAGGCAAAATAAGGACCTCTTCAACATGTTGGCAGCATCTTCCAATCCACTTATTTCTTCCCTGCGGCATGTGAAGTCACGAATAGAGTTACAAAATAATTATAGTTTAGAAATGGTTAGTCTTTTAGATATACCTTCTCTTACGAATTGTGATGAATATTTTACAGAAAATTGAAAAAATAAATTTAAAAAAAAAATAATTTTTTTTTTAATTTGTTGGGTAATAATTTAAAACATAAAACCCTTAAGAAAAAAAATAAAAACAATCTAAAAATGTAAAAATAATTTTTTTTAGTTACCATAAAATTGATTTTTCTACTAATTTTAACTTTGATAACCCATAAGTAGGCCCCTACAAAGCGTAGCACCCTTTCCAAACGCTCATTTCATAGGCTGAACAGTTATCTATCATATGCTGTTTAAACTGTTCAATTATCTTATTCGGTTCAAAAGATATGATTTTTGCAACGAAAAAACTCAAATGGCAGCGTTTCAATTGGAATATCGTCTTTAAACTTTCCCAAAGTTTTTTTTCACAGTTTTTCCCTAAAAAAAATTAGGTGGCAAAATTAAAGGAAATATTTTGAGAAACCATTTAAACTAAAGATTTAAATTTAAGACCGAGTTCCGCTATGCCAACGTTTTACTAAAACTCGTATGGCCTTTCACAATCTGCACAAAAAATGTTGATCAGGAAGCATTTCTTAGAAGACGATATTCAGAATATTCAACGTCAGCATTAAATCTGTACTTCTTAATCTTTGTCCAACATGGAGCAAAAAAAAAGATATCATTACTAGAATCTAACCTATTATTAATAGATTTCATACGAACATTTTACATATATTTTGGCCAAAGTGTAAATAAAATGAAACTCTGTAGCAAAAATCAAACTGTTATCTAATCTCACAAGACAGACTTTGAAGAAAGTGGACTTGAATTGGCCAGATTTTCAGGCGTCCATAGACTGAAATCTATAGAGGCAGCGGCGACATTGACAACCCCGAAACACCTGTGTATATTGTGGGAGAACCGTCCGCCAGTATCACTGTAAATAAATCGTATGCACAATTTTCGTAATTTTAAAGGTAATGAAAAAATATTCATCAAGCATCCATTCCAAAATAAAGCCATAGCGTACTTTGATATTTTAGTTGTTCAGCTTAAATTTAAAACAAGAATTATAATTGCACCCTATTTTTATGGGAATTTGAGTAAAGCGCTATACCAAGGAATAATGTTTATTTGATTGGTCGGCCAAATTGAAAGCGGATTGTCGTTTGGCTATTTTGTTTTTTATCTAAGCAAAGTCCAATTTTAAAAGTCACCTTAAACTGGACTTCATTTCGAAACCGGGGAATGTAAATATTTTTAGAATTTTCGGTCTTTCTTATTTGATTTGTCGGCCGCTGCAATATTTAAGACTTTGATCCCAAACAAAGTTTAGTGTTGAACTTAAGAAACTTAAGAATTTAAAGACATTTTCTTTAATATTATTTTTATCATAACTTTAAAATTTTCCAAACTTAATATTTTGTACGATAGTTTCTTAAAAACTGATTCTTATTCAATATACTAATTTGGAAAACGACTTAAGTAACGATATAATGACTTTCATTTTATGTACATATTTTGCATTTTCAATTGGAGCAATTAAGTTTATGAAAAATTTCAATTTAATATTTTTACAAATGATGATGTCAAGAAAATTCAAAACAATTATGTTTGTATGTAAATAGCTGTATCTGTTTTGTACAAATGAGTTTGGGAAAATGTACATGTTTTCAAATTTTGTACATGTAAATATTTAGTAGGTGTGCGTATTTTGTTGAACGTGCTAAATAACGACAATAGACTTTCATACTTAAGCCATACAAGTAATGACATTTGTTTGATGATGTTTCTTGCCGTAAATAGCATTGATTTGAAAATCAAAAACATTTACATCAAAGATAACAACAACTAAATTGTGTCAGAAGAACTAACCAGCGCCAAACAGTGGGGTCAATGGCGAAATTGATAAGTAGCAGGGAAATTAATTGGAGTTTTTACGCAGTCTAAGACCCGGTTACTTCTGTACACCAAAGGTGGAGAGGGTTATTTGCGTTTATGCTGATGTGTCTAACACACACAAATGTTGGTTATTTACGCAACTCTTATGTACCGATCGATAAAGAAACACTTTATATGATGTCCCTCCGGCCGTATGACTGGTTGTCCATGTATGTCTTGTTAGCAAACTGCAGGTCGCGATTGAGGATATAATTCGAAATTTGGTATAAACGTTTTACTGTCATTAGGACCAATCCTAATGCCGGAATTGAATCTGTGTGCCCAATAACCATCTTATTATTCTTATCTTCTTAAAATTTTTATTTGAAATCGGTTTATATTTGACCACAGCTCCCATACAAATAAAAGGTATTTTTTTTACAGAGATGTTGAACTTTGAAATGGACTTAAACAAAGATGAAGTTTTTAAATTTACATGAAATTTACTTTATTAGAAAGATAATCTTCTGGCATTATAATTTAAATATGACTTCTGGCATACGACCGCCACGGTTGGCACGGACGTAGTATAATCTGGAGCCAACCCCCTTTGATTTCAATGCAATTTGGTGTAAAATGCAACAGATAAACGTAAAAAACTTTATCAATGTCTTTACTTTTTTTAATACCGATAATCACACAAATCAGATTTAAAGAATACTTATTTCTCAAAATTACAATATTAAAATTTTATTTTAGTATTATTTTTTACTGGTTGCAAAAGAAAAAAATCCTATCTTAAAAAAGAAAAAAAAACCCCTCCTTCAAAATTTCAGGATTTTTAAAAAACAGTTTGAGGAATTACATAAAAAATCAACCAAAAAAATATTAGGTTTTTGACTAAGTCCATTTTTAAAATTTAATATATTGTAGATACTCGTATTTTGAGATATTGAAAAAATAAACTCAACACATTCGGCTAATTCCGCGAAATTATGAAATTTTGAATATGACTTAACTTTTTAAAAAAAAATTTTAAAATTTTTTTTCGTTAATATATGTTCCTATAGGATAAAAGGAACCTTCACACCAAATTTCATTCAAATCGAAATGGGTCGGGTCCCACTCTTGGTCGATTTGTAAAAATGTATAAGCCCAGTGTGTATATTTTAACAAATGATAACTTTTGAGAAGAAAAATGTCTGAAATTTGAAGAAAACAACTTTATTCCAAATTTCTAAAGCAACAACTTTTTAATGTTTTTAATATAATTATCTGACCATATTATCAATTTATCATCTAAAACAATCGCATTAGTATTGAAAAATTAAAATTTTTAAAAATTCAAAGAAACACTTTACACTTTACTTTTTTAAATATTGTCAAAAAAACGCCATTTCGCCAAATACGCAGTTTCATCGCATAATAGACATATAAATCGCCACATCTGACAGCCCTGCAACTATATAAATATTTCTATGATGTATGAATGCTATACATAAGGCCTGGTAATGCTGGTATTTCTATAAAAGTTTTTCATTCAAAATTATTTAGAAAGCTTAATTTCTCGACTATTGCAGCTTGTTTAGAAATTGAAAATCGGACATAGCATGATTTAGTTACTATTTTTAAAAATGATTCGATAACTACAGATTTTGGGAGTGTTATCGAAATACATAACATCAGAATCAGAAACCCAAAAGGCCTATAATATACGCTATGCCATTTTGAAAGTGTTTTTCAGTGCTACTCCGGCCAATGAATAAGTTGTGATATTTAAACAAATTTCTTCTAAATATTTTATAAAAATTTTTATATTAATAAAATTGTTTAATTAAACTTTTAAAACCTCTCATTACTAGAAGTTAAGAAGTTACATATTTTTACAATTTGCACCACTGTTCCTTATGACTTGATGTTTTCCAATTATGTCCCCTTTGTTTCGTTTAACAATAATTATTTGTTCGTCCATTTGTTATTGAGAATGTAAATGAGTTCATTTGTGTTTGTGGGAGCTCTAATGTTGGCACTATTATTATTATTACAATTATTATTAGAAATTAGGTAACGTAATTCATTCACAATATTTTGCAATATTAGAATTTTATATGTGACAACAAATATCTCCAACTTATCCAAATTATTACAAACATATCTATATGTAATAGGCACTTAAAGTTAAACTGCATGTGATCTTAATGAACAGTGTCTAGCATAACTAAAATACATGCATTACAAATAACTTGATAGTTCTTAAAAACGATATGTAATTATAAAACATTCGAGTTACTACACCATGCTACATCAACTCGTTAAAAAATTACTAATTTAAGCCAACAATTATTAACTTTATTGTTAATTGTATTGTTTTAATTTTATACATCATTTTTTTTTTGTAATCCATTTTATTATGGCAGTTACTTTATTTGCCACTTATTTCCTTTTCAAACCTTGAGGACCTTTTTCATTTGGGGTGTTAACGAAAGATTATATGGTTATTTAGTTATAAAGCGTGATCCATTTCGAGGTTCCCTACTTTAAAAAAAAAAAAAAAATACAGCAAATTTAAATTTAATGGGGAATGTTTATTATCATTTGAAAGAACATTCTTTGGCATTTATTTTTTGAAGATTATGTCTATCAAATGTTGGCCGTTGCTACGTCGCAGATGGTCCATCTGTTGAGTCCAATTTTCGATGACTCGATCAAGCATTTCGACTGGTAACTGGCGAATAACACGCGTGATGTTTTCCTCCAAGGCCTGAATCGAAGGAAGCGGGTTTGTCCGCATAAACCTAAGACTTTACATATCCCCACAGGAAAAAGTCTAACGGTGTGATATCACACGATCTTGGTGTCCAATCGACCGGCCCAAAACGGGAAATTATGAGCTGACCGAAGTGTTCTCTCAATAAATCCATTGATTGATGCGATGTGTGGGAAGTGGCGCCGTCTTGCTGAAACCAAATGTCGCCGAGATCACGAGCTTCAATTTCAGTCCTCAAATAGTCGGTTATCATGGCACGGTAACGGTCCGAGTTGCTGCTAACGGCGCCGAATCGACTTTCCACGGTCTTCGTGTACACTCTCAGCTACGGCCGCTATATTTTCACAGCGTGCTTGACGTGGTCTATTCGGTCGAATATTATCCAATAATGAATGCTGGTTCTCAAAATGGGTGATGGTGTTGCGAATAGTACGCTCAGTAGGCCGATTATATTGACCATAAGTTGAGCGAAGTGCACGAAACACATTCCTCGCAGAACGTGAATTTTCGTAATAAAGTTGAACGATTTGTAAACGTTGTTCAGGCGTAAGTCTTTCCATTATGAAATGCCAATCAATACTAAACAAAAATAACATGACAGCATGGCACGACTCACACGTGATCTATCAAAAAAAGGCTATTGAAAAAAGTATCTCTACTTGAATCACACATTATTAACAGCGACAAAATATATTTAAAAAATAAAATTAAATAAATATATTTTGTTGTTGTAAATAACACTTAATTGTCATATAACCTGATAACCAGCGTTCCGTGAACAACCCAATTAAGAAACTATCTCCGAATACAAAAATAAATACTATATAACAAAAGATGAATAAGATCGGTGTTATTTTATACTAAAAAAACAGGGAAAGAGTTAATTTTCACTTTCGGAATGTCGTTTTTCGGGGACATAAATTGAAGCCTCAAAATAAGTTCGATTCATCGTGAGGGGTGATTTTTCAATATGATTGTTTTTACAAATCACGCGTGACTCATATCAAACCACTTTATCATTTTTCATCACTATCACTTGGAAAGTTTTTAATCAAATACTCACACCACAACAGGGCCTCCAAATGGCACTTAATGGGCTCTGGAAAAAATCAATGAAAATCCGGTGTTTTATCGTGAAATTTGGTTCAGTGATGAAGCACATTTATGGCTCAATGGATACGTTAATAAAAAAATTTCTTTTTTTTCGGCTGATGAGCAAACCAAAGAGAACCAAGAGCCAGCATTAGATCAATACAAAACAACGGTATTGTGTGGTTTATGCGCAGAAAAAAGGGTTTTATCAATTAAAAAAATGGTTTAAAAAGTATTTAAATTTAATTAATGTGATAATTGAATCAATAATTTTTTTAGCTGAAAAAATTCAAAAATTTAATTTTGATTTAATTACCATTTTAGTTGTTTTCAAATAAATTTTCAATTAAAATTTTAATTAAATAACAAAAAATCTTAATTGACTTTTTTCGATAAAAATAAAATAATTTAAACATGTAGAATTGTTGTTGGGAATTGTCAATATTTATTTAAATAAATTAACACATTGTTTAAAATTTGAAAGTTTTTTGATCACTTTTTTAATTAAAATTAAAAATATCATTTATTGAAAATATTTTTTCAAAATTAATTGACTCTTATTCGACCTTTAACAATTTTTAATTAATCCTCTTATTTAAGCTTAAGGTCTTATTTCTTTTTTTTTATAAAAAATATTAAATTTATTTAATCCAATATTTCGGCACTCCGTTGTGTGCCTTCTTCAGGGATTTTTTTTTTTTTTTTTTTTTTTTTTTTTTTTTTTTTTTTTTTTTTTTATAATGTTTGACAAAAAATTAACAATTTTTAATAAATTTAACAAATTTAACATATTTAACAAATTCAACAAAATGTCATTTTTACAATAAAAAACAAAAAGGTTTTCCAATTTAAACCTAATCTATTACAGTTTAAATAAATTATTAATTTCCGTTTATATTTCTATAAATTAAATGTCTATAATTTTGGGCTACATTTTCAGTATCTGACTTGAAATTTTAAAATTTTTAGTAATCAATATAATCATTTTGGTAATAGGTGCAAAATCAACAACTTGTTTGCTTGATATTATGAATTTAGAACAAATTTGGTGATAGGAGACATTTAATAATTTTTTCTGTGTGGGCTGGTGGAATCATTAATCCATATTTCTTCAAAAATGAAGAAAATCAGAATGTAACCGTCGCTGGTAACCGCTATTGCACTATGCTAACGGACTATGTGCTACCTGAAATTCCAGCGCATGGTCTCGGTGAGCTCTGGTTTCAACAAGACGCGTGAAACAATTACCTTGTTGAGAAATCATTTTGATGAGCATTTAATTTCACGTTTTGCTACGGTAAAGTGGCCACCTGTATCGATATCACACCTTGGGACTATTTTCTCTGGGGAAATTTAAAGTCTGAGGTCTTCAGAAATAAGCCAGCTACGATTGACGTATGGAAGTCAACATTACTCGTATTATACGCGAGATACCAGTCGGTATGCTCGAACGAATGGATATTGTTATGGCCAACATTTACATTATATCATTTTCAAACTGCCATAAATGCCATAAATTGATCTTTTAACCGATAAAAAAAACTTTAAGTTGAATCACCCGATAAAAACAATTATTATTTTATTTCACACTGTATTCATATAAGAGTTTTTTCTTGTAGATATAATCAATTAAAATATTTTCTTCTTTAACACTTTGAGAGAGAAGGTGCCAAATTAGAAAAACTGTAACAAAAATATGCTCATTCTCTAAATATCTGCAAATTAATTTAGGCCTAAAAACAATTTCTAAATATAAAATGTAATTTTGTATTAAAACATATATGTACGTGTATAAAATGTAACAACATATTTAATTAAATCGATGAAAATATATGTAAACAACGAAACTCACACATACTCCTGCATATATAAATGTACAAAGGAGAACTAGTAAATAGAATTCTAATTAAATTTTATATTTTTATTAGATCGTATTGTTTTGTTTTTATTATTATTTGATAAATATTTACATTTGTACTACAAATTGACACATTTAAAACGTTTAGTCGTCAAATACATCTCTAATGGAAATCCGCACATCAAACATTAGAACAGACAATGATGAAATATAGTCTTGTATTAGTGTAGTTAAGTGTGTTTACATGTATGTACAACTTAAATATTGTAATTTATTGCATTGTTTCCATTTGTATAAATATGCTTAGCACGAGTTAGCTGGAAGATAATCCAAAAAGTTATTTAACATTTTATTTTCTTTAACCATTATTATAAGAATATGAATGCAAATGCCAATCTACCCATTTAGTATTTAGATTTAGCCATTTATCACAAACCAAGGGAGTAAGTTAACCCCGGTGCCATAGGCACCAGTCTGACTTTTGGTTAAGGCCTCCGTTAGTATAATTCTGGCGAGAAATGCTTTCTCGCTTTTAGGATATTTGTCTTTGCAAAAGTTTTACTTTTCTGATTTTAAGTTCTTCAAAGGTTGAGCTTCCGTACAAAATGATGTACGAGGTGCAACGGATAGATGCTTTTTCGTGAAGGTATACTTTCGGCGAGTATGCGGTTGCGGAGAGGGATATCCTGAAAATCCCACTAAAGGGCTAATTTTTAACCACTTGCAGGAGAGTTCGGCCTGAGGGAGGATTATCCCTAGGAGCTGTTGCTACTTAACATGTGCTGCTAGCATTCTGCGAAAACAAGTGGAGGTCAGATAGCTCCAGCTTCTAAACACGGGCCGAGTGTATAATCTTGCCCGCTTATACACTTAAATTGCTGCCTGTATATTATTATGCCTCTTACAAATGGGGAAGGTTGGTAATCGCATTTTTTATTCACCCAGTGTTTAGCACCACCTTGAGAGTAGCCTAATATGTCGATGCTCAAGTAAATCTTTTGAGCTCATACCCTTTTCCCCTGTGGTACTGACATGAAGGTACTCTTGTAAATCTTTTTCACATCTGCAGTTAAGGAAATTCAATCAAATTTTGTTTTTATCGCATTGATTTCATGATTTTTAATTGAAAGCGAACAATCAATTTACGATTTTTATTGCAATCAACAAATTAGCAATGATTTACATGAAACCATGTGATTACAATTAAATCGATTGCAATGTTTTACAGCTCTGGCATATAAGTTGTTGTCCTGTACTGCAGAATTTAAATGATGATTTGATCAAATTAGTGTACACGTTATCCGAAACTAATATTGACATTTTAGGGAAACAAGTTTTTTATGAACAGGAATAAAATCATTAAACTTTGTGATGATCGTCCTCTAATTTACCATTGGGCCAAATTAAGCGATTTCCCGGAATACAACTTGAAACGAGGCCAGATTTTATGTAGATTGGTTTATAATTTAGCACAATTTCTCACTATACCCGCACCACATAATACTCGTAATACCCCTTTCACAATAGTGATATGCATTTGTGCTGATGTGTGTAACACATGAAAATACTGGTTCTATACTGGGTTTTTAGTATAGTAATCGACTCAAAATCACCTTTTGAATCCATCTAACTATGTCCGTCCGACCAACTGGTTGTCTGTCCATTTAACTTTGTGCGCAAAGTACAGGTCGATTATTTGATAAAATTTTGTACAATTGTCTATCGAAAATTATAAGAATTGGTCCATAATTTCACATGGCCCCAACACAAAGTTCTTTCCGGAATAGTCTTTGTGGCCACACGCAGAAAAAATATGGTTGAAGGTTTCCATATCCTAAGACCAATATAATATGGTTGGATTTTAACAATGTTCATGTTTCAGGTTAAATATGGTTTAATATGACCATTATGTGGTTAAAATTAACAATAATTTTACCGAAATCAACCATATTGTGGTCAAAATTAACCATAATTTGTTCAAAATTAACCATGTGCTGGGGAATATTAACCATAGTAATGGTCAAAATTAACTATAGAATGTTTCAAGTTAACCATATTATGGTCAACATTTTGCACGATTCGGACAAAGGTAGCCATGGAGTAACTTCGGGTATTGTGGAACTCATATTTTTGTTTTGGTAATCTTCAAAGACGTATCAGCAATCTTGTCATCGGACTAGTTGTAGTGCGTTTCTAAATCAGTTGCCTAAATAAGTTCATCCCAAAAATTATATTTTCTTAATACTAAAAAAGGTTGTTAATGAAAAATCTGAGGTACCTCAAAAACAGTGATTTGAAAAATTGGAGGGTATTACCAGAAACAAAATAATAATATTAAAACCAATGCAATTTATCAAAAATTCTTTTATTTTAATAAATTAAAAACATAAGACTCCCTTCATTTCATAACTTGTTGTTTAAAAATAAAAATCTTTTAATAATTATTTCTCAGCATTCATGACATTCGGTGGAAAGCCACATTAGCCGATTTGCAAATTTTTTAAAACAAATATTAGAAATTGTTTATCAAAAAGTTGTTTTTGGGAATACATAATTTTTTTCATTAAAAGATTTTATTAATTGTGCTTAATTCCCTTTGAAATGCGCATAGAAACAGCTTCTCCTCCAGCAATAAATTTTAGTATTTTTATCAATTAAAAAAAGGGAATTAAAATTATTAAGGAGAACGTTTCCTGATGAAACCACCCAGTGAAATGCGCAAAGGAACAGCTTATCCTCCAGCAATAAATTTTAGTATTTTTATCAATTAATAAAAAAGGGGAATTAAGCACAATAAATAATATCTTTTAATGAAAAAAATTATATATTCCCAAAAACAACTTTTTTGATAATAATTTTTTGCAAGTGCACGTGCATAAAAAACTGAACTGGCAAATTGTTTTTATTTTGATTTCTTGCGAAAACAATAAAAGCAATTTGTTTTTGTTTTTAATCTGTTTTTTCTTTACCCACTTACAACTACAATTAATGTTGGGAGAATTCCAACTAATTGTAGTGGGAAATGTAAGAAAAGATAAGCACACTGTTTGATTGTTGGTATTTTGTTTAAGCTTTGATATCGTTGCAAACAAAACGTTTTGAGTGTAGGTAATTCTCATTCCCTCTGTAGTCTTGTTTGCTGATAGCTTTGGCTTTTCTAAAATTATTTAGGAGAACGTTTCCTGATGATCTGGCCTAAGCAACCAGTGAAATGCGCATAGGAACAGCTTATCCTCCAGCAATAAATTTTAGTATTTTTACAAATCTTATAAATATTACAAAACTTATTAAATTGCCACACTTACCAATTAAAATTATTATATAGTTAACAATTTGTAAACTTTGTAAAAACCACAAATAAAATATCAATATCTGAATATGCGTACAAAAAAAAAAAAAAAAAGTCGACAAAACCTGTTTTCACTTACAGACAAACAGAAAACTAACAGAGCAGCGCGTCCATTTGCTTAGCCAAAGCTGTAATGTTAATATTTTACTGTACGCTATGTTTACATAAAGGGAACGTTTATAAATAACATTTAGTTTAGAAAATAAAGGGGGGTTCCACATTACCCGCCTATTGCATAATGCCTGAAGTTTCTCTACTATGGTTAACATAATAATATCGTTAATGTTTACCATAAATATAACCATTTATTTCAGCCATTTTACCCATTTGGTTATTGAATGGCAATTAATAATTTTACTTCATTTTTTTATTCCTGTTACGTGTTATGTTCCACTTTTATAAGCAACCCACTTTTATTTCGTGTACCAGCCTGTGACGACCTTCATTAGCCTACATTCTGTTTTACGGGTAAATTTTTGTATTTTAATCCGTAATTAAAATAAAGTGATTGGGAATTTAAGGCAAACCAAGCAATTATGAATTTGAAAGCATTCAACTATTGTAGAGAGCAAAGCAACCATAATTTTGTTCCTCTAATAATATTATTTCTCATTTAAAATTAAAAATACACTGTTATAAAATATTATAATTTCAAACATATAATTGTTATTATTATTAACTATAATATGTTTGGAGACAATCATAATAGGATGAGGCGAAAATAATATAGTTAGAGAAACTAAAATTTGTTTAAGTGTATAGTTGTAGCTTTATTTTATTAAAACATTATATTGTTAAATATAACCATATTTGAAGTTTTAAGGGAGGTTAACACTTTATTTTTAAATAGAAACACAATATTTGTTTGTTGCCACTGCGGGAACCATAACATGTTTTAAACATAATTCAATCATTTTTTCCCTCTGCTTGCATTAACTATCTTATTATGTTGGCATGTATTTAGGTTTAATTTGGCACAATAATATCTTATTGCAGCAACAATCGTCTTACCAATTTTTTTAAATCGTTCCATATTTATTTCCTTGTTGTTAGTTTGATTTCGTGTGATAACGTTTGGCTTTAAGTGTCGGTGGCTGTGCATTTTTGGCCGGCCCTCATATATACATACATATTCATGAGTTTAGGTGTTGAGTGCTTGTGTGTGAGTATTATAGAAAACAAATCATTAATTTAATGTTTTTATTAACTACGAGTGATTGATTAAATGTGTTGTATGTTTTGCATTTACATTAAAGAATGAACTTATTACTTCTGCAACGAGAAAAATTGTAAGTGTAAACAGATATAAGCACGGGTTATTAAGTATGTGTGTGGGTGTGTGTTTATAGGGATGTGTTAAGTGTGTGCATGGTGGGGATTTTCAATTTACATTAATTAACGCCCTCCATGCACCATAATTGCACACGTGTTATTGTTTTTAACTATAATTCTACATGGTGTAATTAATGCTACAATTGTCTTCGATTGGTTTGCTAACAAAGTTCTTCTCATGTCTTTATTTCAAATGAAAATTATTTTAGATACGTTCAAGTGTGTGTGTGTATGTATGAGTATTTCAATGCTATTAGTACATGTTTGGAAGTGTTGCTAAGTCCTTAATTTAGTACTTAATTAAATCATAATGTTTTGAATATAAATAAACAGGCCCAATTACTCATTTGTTATAAGTGTGTTAAGACAAATTCAATTTTAAATTTTAAGATAATATTGGTAATTGTCCTATACACAAAATATACATATATATTTTTTTAAACAAATGTAGCCAATTTAGCCATTTAGTGGCTAGATTTAGCCATTTTGCATTTTTTTAAATTAAATTTAGTACAAAAGAAAGGTGTTTTAATGTAATGGAAGGTATTTTAAAACTCATATACACAAAAATCTATGCAGAGGACTAACACGACTAAAGAAGTTTTATATTATGGATGCTCTGAGTTTTTCGAGATTCAAAAATTATATTGTTTATCGTAATTTAAAATGTTTAGTATATAAATATAAGTTTAATCATATCCTTTATCAAATTTAATTGTAAAAACTAATTTTTTCACTTTTATTTAGCAATTTTTGGTCGTGGAGAGTTGTAAACACTTTCTATGGCGAACGTCTTATATGTTTACTTTTTGTTTTAAAAATGCCTTAAGTCAATGTAATTTTTCACCTAGCGCACAAATAAATGTGCTCCTGAAAAAGGTATTTTGGTATAATAGCGACCACAAGAGAAGATGTTAATCACTCTAACATGACTTAAATATTTTTCTTACACAAGGTTTTTCAGTATTGAAAATGATCTTAGTAGGTCCATTATTTTTCCCAGTCTTTACACAAATGTCTTCGGAAATGACAAGGAATAGGGATTTTACGCTTAATACAGTTACAAATGAAGAATGGCAATGTGAACATTTTTTTTGTCTTGAATATTTCTGTTACGAGCCTAACTTTAGCTATCCTTTGGCTAGCAATGAAGTAAATTGTAAATTGTAGCTAAAGAAAGCCTCGTAGCAGAAATATACAACACAAAACTTCTTATAGTGCATAGAAAATATTCCTGGAAAAATATTGAAGGAATAAGACTATCAAAGTATGAAAGCTTTATAAATTGTAATTTGACTTAGAATACACATTCGAATTAATAACTCTGTTTCTTTACTCTACTTTGGGATCCCTCGGAATCCCGATTTGCACGAAAAGCGTTCCCGTACTTTGAATTTGTGTTAAAGAGAGCTAGTTTGAGAGAATAAAATTCTTCTTCTTATTGCACGAATCAGCCCAAACTTTTTCTTCGTATAAATTGTTAAACAGCTGTAAAACATAAACAAAACAAAAAAAGGTATGGAAAAAATGCTAATGAACAAATTTTGGAAAGTGTTGTGGAATAAAATAGTGTTATTAAATAAAAAGGATTTATATTAAAATATCAAGAAAAATAATGTAAGTTGTTGCAAAAGTGTTTGCATTGTTCTATTTTTGTTAATAGTAGTTTATTTCGACAGATAATATACAATTTTTCAAAAGTGGCGCAACCTTTTATTGGTATGTTAAGACTGTCAAAACACTTTGACTTTTTATTTCGTGCTTAAAATGGTTTTTTCTGTTCCCGTACTTTTGTGTAATTTTGTATTATTGTGAGAGAAATTTATGCTTGCTCTCATTTTCACGAACTTTACCCAAAAAGTAAAGAAACAAAGCTAATATGAAAATTTATAATAAAAATTATGCTCAACATGAGAACAAAAAAACTCCCAGATTCTAGTTGTTAAATTATTTTTATAAAAAATGTACAACAATATTTAAAATGTTATATTATATCACCCAAACTACATGAAATATAAATATTAATTGTGTTTTATTTCATTTATACAAATTGGGGACTTATTTCATTATTAAACCATCCCTATCACAAAATTAAAGATTATTCCATAAAAAATTATCAAACTACCTATTGGGAAGTTAGTTTATTTCTGCTTTTAGGATATAGTTAATTCAATACTATAGTGAAGAGTATATAAAATTCGTAAAGACGAATGTAACACTTTTTTTTTTATTTGCAGTATTTTTTTGCTTTTCAACATGCAAAATCTTTGATGGCAGTTTTGAAAAACTGTGAACTATAACCGAGAAATTTTTTTGTTTGCCAATATTTTATATGAAGTTAATATTTTTCTCAATTTGTACAAACAAAATTGGAATCTGGGAATCCCCAAAAATTGTTTTTATCGACAAATTACAATTTTGAAGGCGGATTAAAAAATATATGTTGTCCATATTAGATTAATAGACGTACTATAGCAAATTGTTGTACTTGTCGTAATTAAACACAATGCAATGTTAATTTCTAATTGAACAAATCCACACTTCTTGTATATAGAAAATTTCTTTGTAAATATGAACATGAATGTAAAGTATGAATGAAGTGTTCACTAATTTATATTTCATTAAAAAATATATTTTCGTCAAATCTATTAAATTTTACTAAAATTATTAAGAACTATAGAAATTTCAATTATGGACGAAGCTTAAGACAATTTAATACCATGATTTTAAATTTATTTCCATAGTTGATGCAAATAAATTCGTGTAACAACTCTCATGGGTGCAGTCTTTAAGTTCGTGCATTGTATTGTAAACAACACAGATTGTTAAAGAAATACAATTAATTGAGTATGTCATATAATTAGTGCTGTTATTTTAATTTAATTTAATTTTAAATCTGCTTATTATATTACTTGTACATTGAATACAATACAATAAATAATTAGAAATAGTATTTGAAAAAATTTTAATTTTAAATAGAATTATGCGGGCATATACAGAATTTAATTCAAATAAAAATTATTATATTTGTCATTTTGAAAATGGGTTGTATAGAAGACTTCCTTTTATGTTTTATAGCAGGCGTTAAAAAACTGCAGTCGAAACCAAAAACTATCGAAAAAAAACGAAAGTTTGGGTACAACTTTTCGCTTTTTGAGTTGATTTGACAGCGACTCTTTACATTTAGTGAATCAGAAGTAAAATCAACAGTTTTGTTTGGCCAATAACAAATAAAGAAGTGAAAGAAATGGCAGTTTTAAACTTTGCCTGCAGTTTTTAACGCTGTTTTATAGTGTTCAGTTTTGCACTCCATAATAAATCTTAATTAAGTTGGCTTGTAAACGTCTACTAGTACTTTAAAATGGTTCCTGCCTGATCGCTCAGTAATTGCTGTTTTCTATTATCACGACAGAAATAATTTATACGATGCGAGTAAAATGCATAATTTAACTCTTCTTTGAGCTTTAGTGTTGAAAACAAATTACAACATTGCAACAGAATCACTCGATAGAGCTTAAAAACAAGATGGTGAGTCGATAATGCCTAAAGGTTTTATGAAATTTGCAGTCGTTTTGGTAAAAGTTATAATAAGAAAATTAAGATTCAGTAATAATCTCTTTAAATTTCTGTTTATATAAATGGGGGTTTTTGGAACAGAGTGTAATTTTGTTAAGGAAAAATAGAATCTGGGAATTTTAGTTCTCATGTTGAGGAACATTTTTATTATAAATTTTTATTATTTTTATTTATTATAAACATAAGGACATTATAAGAAATAGTCTACATCTACCGCTTAGTTGACCGCTATAGAAAATGGTCTTTCGGATTCTGTTAAATAAAGATGTTTAACCATCCACTCACCATTTTCAGTAGGGTTGATCTCTGTGTACTTTGTGCACAAGGCTGATATGGTCAGCCCTCCGGACGGGCGGACATAGTTAAATATACTCTGAAAGTGATCATGCGTCGATCGGTATACTTAAAGGTGGCTCTATGATCAACATTTTAAAATATTACAATGAACTCATAAGACTCTCTCTCCACTATTGTGGTGTGGATATACTGTAAAAGACCGTTTTGGTATGCATAACAAAACGTTCCTTTTACATATTTTTTACAAAACGTACTTTTTCACTTTTATTTTAACAAAACGCGGCTTTAATTTCATACATCATTAACATTTTTTATTGCGACTTATTGTGGTCTGATGCATTTTATGATAAGAAAGGAATTTGTTATATTTTCTGGGTTCGTGTTATAAAATAATTGGTTGAAAAATATAATCTTGGATTCCGAACATTTTAAAAAAATCAAAAAGCCACGTTTTGTTCTGCGACTCCTTAAATGTATGTCATAGTTACTAAAGCTCTTGATTGGCTGTGTATTTAGTTTACTATATATGCATAGATATGTATATGGGCATTTCCACGGAAAAGTCTGCATTTCTCAAGTTACGCCACCAAGTATTTTAAATTGTTTATCAAAGAATAATTTAAATATTATTTACTTTTTAATTATTTATTTTGGTGTTAGGCGCAAACAGCGCTTTACAGTTAGTGAAAAACATAAACAGCATCGGTCTAAAATACCAGATTGATTGCTTGGTAGGGAAAATATTCCAAAAAATCAAAAAAAAAACTTATTTTTGGGGATTTTCGAAGTTTTTTTTAGGACTTGTTGGATGCCTAGTGAAATTTTAAAATAAATTTTAGAGGTCTTGTATTAAGCATTTAAAATCTATATAACTATATAATTTTTTGAGTAATATTAGCGGAGTTCGGTATTGTGCTTGTAAAAGAGCAAATGCAAAATATCGTAGCGCTTTAATGAAATATAACAGAAACTCTGTGTGTTTTGTTGTTGGATTTAAAAAAGAGCATATCGTAGCTTTGCATTTGCACTTTTTCAAGCATAATACTGAACTCCGCTTTTAAGTATTAAAGTTTTTGTTGCATAAATAAAAATTTATATTATTGACCAAAACTCAAAAAATGTTTTTTCACACTTTATTGCAAAATGTCTTCATTGAATTTTACAATTGTTAAAAGTTATATTATTTTTTGAAATCTTTACAAAATTCCCTAAACTGTGAAATGATATATGTTTCCCTCCCCATTGTGCATTGTAAGCTTAATGAATAAAATAAGCATGCAGTACAATCCATTCGATTGTCTTATTTTTTACTCTTGAGCTTGGCAGTTTTTTACTGTTTATATTTGGGCTTTGTTATATTTTGACATATATAGTAAAATTTCATGACTAACATTTTTGTGGAACATTTCATCCTTGTCCTTCTTCTTAGTAGAAGTTTTTCCACGATTTTTTTTGAATAGCGAAGAGGGGTATGTTCTAATAATGTTTTTGCGTAAAATTTTCAACAAAGTTGCTGAACATTGCTTATACTTCAAGTGTAAAGAATTTATCGTTTCATATGCCGATATGCTGCACGAACAGATAAAAAGGAGGAACTTTTAATCCCCCCCCCCCCCCCCCCCTTAAAATAAAATTCCAATGTGATCACTAACACACAGTATATTTTTTTTATCTCCCCTACCAGAATCTATTATCAGAGCGCCGTCATTTTAACACACGTTCCGTTTTCTGTACCTTTTTTTATAATCTTGTAAACTAAAATATCTCCTCCCACGAATATTGGTCTACTCATTAATAGTTGGACTATAGTTTTTGTAATTGCTAAATTTATTTTAGAAAATTTTAGAAATAACTCGTTTCTTGTTTTATATATTTTTAACTTCTTAAAACGGAGTATATAAAATGTAAAATGTTTTCATCGAAATCGTGTGAAAAAGAATGCGATTACGATTACGACTAAACGGTGCGATTAATCGTGATTACGATTATAATAATCGTATATGCCCCAGTTTGTAGGCACAAAGACTTTTTCCGGAAAAAGGATTATATTAAATAGACCGATTCTTAAAATTTTTAATAAATTTCGTCCTTATGATATTTAAAACGTATACACCAAATTTTAACACTTTTGTGCTGCGAAATAATGGGATGGACTAAGAGAAACATCTATAAAAACACAATTTGGGGATTCACAAGGTAGCCATAAAGTTTTAAAGTCAATGTCTTAAAATAATTACAAGAAATATATATGATTACTGTGGGCAACTGCTTATAATTTAGATTTCTACTGTTCAGTTATGACGAATCAATGAACAGAGCATTAATATTTGATTTTGTTTGAAACACAACAAAATTTTTTTAAACAATTGTAAAACGATATTTAGGACATTATGACGATATGAATTGATAGCACACCTTGTGAATCCCCCAAATATAAATTGTTTTGTATCTAGAGAACGGTAACAGTAGAAGTTTCCACATTTGGGACACAACATTTGCCACCTCCATGCAAACACACTATAAATTAATATCTGGAAAACGGAAACAGAAAAAGCTTTCAAATTGCGTACAAATAGTTTAGTTATCAATTGTCCAAATGTTGGCTAAATTGGATATATATTAAAGATATTCTTCTGTTCAATTTTGTTTCACAATGTATATTGGATCATTATGAAATTATATAACTGACTGCGTATTTCTATATCTTATAATTTTTGTTTAAACACAGAGCGCCAACTACTTCATGCCATAAAAATCGTTAGGACTTCCTTTATTGGTAACATTATCAGAGAAGAGAAATACGAACAAGAATACATCGAGGTTAACCCTCTGCGACTGACGTGGTTGTCTTACAGACACCAATGAAAGCTAAAAAGAGATTTACGACGTTCTTTTTCAAACATCGGCTCTTGCATTCAATACCTTCTTAACGCGATTTCATGTATACGTTGGCGTGAGAAACGCGATCAAATAGAGTGTACGCGTCGCGCTGAGCAGAAAATTGTCTTCAAAACAACCACGTCAATATTAAGGTGGGCGTCTGAGAAACAATAACATCAATATTTTTGTAATATTTTTGTTATATTTTTGTGGTGCTTCCTAAACAACACTTCAATAAAATTGTTTTAATATCGCTTTAATACACAACAAAGTCTTCATTGTTCTAAGAGAACATCATCTGGAAATTTTAAAGGCCGAAAAGAGCAGATTCTGAACTTTGGATCAAACAATTTGACAAATCCACGTTAGAATGCCTGGTTCAATGCACTAGATGCAATCAGTTGTATCTTTTTACTTTTCTATAGTAGTTAGCACAGACGTGAACTCAACCTAGTGTAAAACTTGTAAAAAACAAAAAGGAAATTTTTAATTTGTTATTTGGTTTTTGCATAGATGTAAGTTCTTTAGGGCCATTTTGTACCCTGCTAATTAATATGGTTTAAAATTAATTGTCGTATTGTTCTCAAAACTAAATTTCAGCAAATAACAAGCTATAACATTAATCTAAAATATAAAATAATTTCAGAAGTTTTGCAAAACAGAACTTGGAAAAATATAAGCCTTGATGGCGTCTAGCGTACTACCATGTCAATGGAATTGTTATTACAAAGTCACATCAGTCGCAGAGGGTTAAGTGTGGGATTGGACAAAAGCAAACTTGATAACGCAATATAAAGATCAAGAACTGGTATTCAATCTGTGGAAGAACATATGAGACTGGCGGAAAACCGGGAAGAGTTCGCAAACATTGAATATAATATCATACAATTTTTATTTTTTTTAAACTTTAATGTCCATATACGGATCCTAAATTATAGATACTCGGCAATGTAGCTTTATTACTTTTTTTTCTCAGAAACTTAACATAATTATTTTTTTTAAATTGGCACGAAAAAATGGCGGTTTTTAAATACATAATATTCTGAACATAAAATAAAATTTTTTCAAAAAATTTACCTAATTTAGATAAACACTATCGAACAAAATAAAAACTTTTATCATTTTGCGAAGCACTGAAGGCACATTTTAAAAATAAGCGCACATTAATGCGCTACGCAATAAGTCATACAGAAATGCAGTAAGGTAAGTGAATGAACTCTTAACAAGTCAAAAAAAAAAAAAATTAATAGCATTTCAAGTGTCACATCATTCCCTTACTACGAAGCAGGTTTGTAATACAATACAATACAAAAATATAGCTGTAATTGCTGTATAGCTGTAAAGCTGATAGTCTAATCGCCGTTTGTGTCAAAAACTTTTTGATTCAAAGTGGGAACTCACGATATAAAATTCATGCCTTCCGTAAGCGGAATATTAATTTGCATAATTATCAGATTATGTTTAGTCTATCGTGTAAAATTTAAGGCCGATCTGAAAGACATACTTTAATATAATTTTTAGGTTAGTGTTAATACAATCCTATATTTACTCCTTCTTTAACTGTTTCTAGTAAAACACTTTACAGTTATTAATGTTTGTTTACAACACTCCAGTCAGTTTTACGACACAAATAGTCAAACAAACAACATTAAAATGATTCAGAGTATTTTTGCAGTACGAAAGACTTTTTTATATTTTTATCGTTGCGTTAAGTTTTGAAGTTATCTTTTTTTTTATCTATTTGACCTCAAGATATACGTTTAAAATCAATGGTTATATATTATATGATACCAAGGACCCTCGAGGTAGAGCTTGTGGATGTTCTGCTATTTCGATAAAAGCCCGAATCAAACACTACTTAATGTGTGATCATCTTGCAGATTATCTGCAAGCAACGAGCATTTGTGTTGAAGAGCTAAATCGAAACTTAGTAATTTCATTTCTATACTCTATCAGAAAGCCAATATAATAAATACTACAAATCATTAGGACCCTAATTCCTGGCCGCTGGCGATTATAATGCTAAACACACTTTCTGGGGGTCACGACTTATAACACCAAAGGGTCGTGTTTTGTTTTATACAATCTCTAAAATGCAAGCGGACATCCTACTTATTGGCCTAGTGATCCTCAAAAAATTCCAGATGTCATAGATTTGGGCGTGGTTAATACCATCCCTATAGACACGATTCATGTGGAAGCGTCCTTGGAATTATCTTCCGATCACACACCTACAATTATTACTATAATGAATCCAAATAGAATCGTATCTTCGTCTGGTTACTTATCGACATCAGCCTCACAAATAAATTGGTTAAAATATAAAAAATGTGTTAGTGCCCATTGCACAGAACATATTCCGCTTAGTACACCGGAGAAGGTGGAACTCGCTATTGTTAATTTTGACAGTAATCTTAAACTAGCTGTTTAATTCCAGCATAACCCTCAAAAAATCCCAAAAACAATAACATATATTCTACAGATGTCGAGCGACTATTGACTGAAAAAGGGAGAGTTCGAAGAGAGTGGCAATTGCACAGATCGCCCCAACTTAAGACTTTATTAAAAGAGTGCACAAAAAGGCTTAGAAAGTCACTGCAGTCTCAGAAAGCGGCTTCCCTGGATAAATATCTTAAGGGACTTGATGCAACTCCACAATCAGACTACTCATTATGACGTGCAGCTAGAAGTCTCAATAGACGAGTTATATCTAAGCCACCATTAAGAAACTTGAATGGAAGTTGGACAAAAAATGATATTGCAAAAGGAAATCTGTTTTTTAATCATCTGAAAAATGTTTTTACCCTTAATATATCTCACGATATAGCAGTCGAGTTACCGCCCGTAAATGTAAGAGCAGCTATTCCCCTAAGATTCGAGTTTAGAGAAATCAAAAGGGCTTTTTGTGATTAAAACACCAAGAAGGCAGCCGATATTGATAAGATCAGTAATAAAATGCTTTTTGAGCTACCAAGTATAGCAAAGAAAATTATTCTTATTATTTTTAATGCTATTTTACGCCTTCAATACTACCCTCAATAATGGAAGGTTTCCTTAGTTACCATGAAACCAAAGCCAGGAAAAGATCACAGAAAATTTTAGTCATACAGGCCTATTACCTTATTACCTAATATGTCAGAGTTATTTGATAAACTAATAGTGTCAAAGTTAACACCGATTTTAGTCTCGATTGCAAACTTCTACTTTACAACTCTATCTTTAAGCCAATCTGGTGCTACGGTATTCAGTTATGGGGCATTGCCTCGGCTTCTAATATCGAAAAAATTCAAAGGCGCCAAAATAAACTTCTTCGAATAATCACAGCCGCTCCCTGGGATGTCAAAAACTCAAATATCCACAAGGATCTCAATGTGCCATTAGTAAAAACTATGATAACGAAATATGCAGTAAAATATTTAAAAAGGCTGGAACTGCACCCAAATCCATTAGCCCGAAATATTTTCAATTATGGCGGACACACTCGCTTAAGGAAAAGAGACACTGCGGGAACTCACCCAATCAGATGAGCGATAAACACCTTAATATGTGAACAGAAACCGTGATGACGAAATCTTTTATGTCTTGCACTGGTAGGACATAAAGCAAATATTTGGATAAGATTTGATTAATTATTGTTAGTTCATATTTAATATATGAAGATTCAATAAATAAATACTGGGGCCTGATTCTGGCAGTCGTGAACGAGTACTTTCTCGATTCGAAAGCATTTTAATATCTAATTATTTCCGTCAATACTGAAAGAATCGGAATTATTTTTATAGTGTTTTAAAGCCTTAACTTGAGTTTCACAATATCGACTGAAAGAATTAGAAACAAAATTTGTTTCGAATCGAGAAAGTACTCGATCACGACTGTCAGAATTATACCACTGAAAAAAAAATCTTTTTTTTTAGCTAATATAATTATACGAGTTTTGAAAGAAAAGTTTAAAGGTGACGAACCTCAATCAAACCAAACTCTAATGCTGAACAACTTATGTATATAAAATATTCGCCTAAATTTGTGATAGTTTGAAATTACTTTTGACTTGTGACTTACAGTGGTGTATATTGAAAAAGTAAAATTTGCGACTAGCAGCTTTTGCATTTACATAAGAACATATTATATGTTTCTTTGTTCTTAATTTATGTACCATGTGCCATATTTTTGAGGCCATCTAAGTCCGCCTCCATTATAAACAAAAGTGCCTAATTTAAAAAAAATATTATCGAACATTTTTTAATTTTAAACAAATCTTCAAAAATATTATATTTTGCAAATTTTTAATTATATACATATTTTTCTTTTTATCTGTAAAATTCACATGTCTATTGAGTGAACATAAATGCAAAACACTTCAAGTACAAAATGAACGAACATGTTACCAAATACAAACACTCGTTTTATAAGCAGCTGTGAGTGTATATGAACTTAGTCCCCACAGTTCTTTCTCGAACTTGTTATACAAAATTAGCTTATTCTTTTAATGGCAAATGCAGGCTGAGTTCCGAAGCCTCAGTTGCAAATCAACTTGCTCTTTTAAATGCATTGTACAATGCAACCGTGTAGAATTTTACAATGTTGTGTATCTCAAAGGTATTAGTTTTGGTTTCAGTAATAACAATGTTTCAGTAAGACAAAGCGGCTCATTAAGCCACCTTGTAAGATCCTGGGGTTGGGGCTACTGCAGCCTTTAGGCATGCTAACTGTTAAACGGCAAAATAACATGTGAGTTTCAGTGATTGTCCCACGTTACTTGTCACATTCGGGCTACTTACTTGTCCGCCTTTTTGCTTAAACTGCAGTTGGACAGATGCCTGAGCTAAATTCCAAGGGATACTTGGTGTAAACCGGAAGTAGTTGGAGCCTGGAAATTTCAGAACACATTGTTCTTGGTAAGAACCAAAGGACATAATGTGTCTCAAAGTGCACCAAGAGAAATTATCCATGCGTACACAATAAGCAAACTGTACATCATTGAACTTGATGATACATTATTGACTTTGACTGCAAAGTATTACGATGTTTTGGAACTCAGCCACATTTCATGAAATGAGTATAAAAGTTTAAACTGATAATTTAGGTCAATGATTTTAAAAAGAAAATTTATATTAGAACGCAGTGGTTAGAACTGGTGAAAAAATTTTAATTTCTCTTATCAGAATTGCAGGGTTGTTACTTGACCTAACAACGCACACTTATATTTAGTCAGTAATTAACTTCTTCTATATGGTTAACAAATCGATTGGAAATCATATGATTCTTGATTTATCTAAAGGCAATGCTAAAAGCTATTTTGTGATTTCGGGTGTGTTTTTGGTCACATGAACACAACTGAATAGAGAACTAGCACAAATTTGTATATCATTTTTAGATATTCGTACATGTATAACCTCCCCACTAGACCACCACTTTTGTTCACACTTCTGTGAGTATGTAAGTATGTGCATATATTCTAGTACGTAAATGTTCAAGCACACATATCTAAATATAAACCAACAAACCACCCCTTTTAACAATCAAACAGTTTAGAAGAAGACTTCAACGGAAAGACCACTACTTCCACACACTTTCTATTCATTGACTCGTGTAGTTGAGTATTTATAAAACAATAGAAATTTCTAAATTAGAGGATGGTCTCTTAAGAGAGCTAATAATATTTAAAGGGTAATGTGTAGTATATATTCATATAAATACATATGCATATGTATATTTCTACACTCTTCTTATAATTTGTTAGAATCTAACGTAAGTGGTTTTATTCACACATACATACAATAAGAAACTTAAAATGAATAGGATGGGGTAAGCAAATGAAAAGACACTCGTCTGGTTGCGTATTCTAAAGATATTTTCGATTGTCTTCTTGTTTCTGCAATTGATAAGTTTTAAATAAGAGGTCAATGGAACTACTATCTTAAACTGCGAGTTTAAAGAGTTTTGTTGTTCTTTGGCTGGGTTTTTAAGATCTCAGTAAATCTAGGTTAAGGTTATCTGAAAACAGATTTGTGCCGCCATTACCAAGTTTGTATATATCATTTTGACGGAATAACTTACTTTAGCTTAAAATTATGGTTGTTTATGAAATAATAAGAAAAAATCACATATCGTTGGAAAAATCCGAGTTTCAGAGCCGCTAAACTACGTTTAAACTTAAAAAATTTTTAAAGTATTAACTTTTTCATATATAAACGTCCAATTTCAGTTAAAACCCAATAAAAGCTCTAAAATAAAAAAAAGTAAAGATCTAGACGAAGCAGGTTTGTAAGGGATAAATGCAAGAGTTCCGCTTACTATATTGCTTACGGAACGCATGAGTTCCCACTTTAAAGCAATAAATTACAGATACAAAAAGCGCTAAAACTAGACAGTGTAGCTACCCAGCAAAAAAAAGCTTAAGAGTTTTGGAAGCAGTAAAATAAGTTTATTGCTTCCGAATGCGCTGATTTAAAGCGCTTCCGTGGGTGCGCTAGTAGAAAGGAGAGATTTTATGAGTGCCTTTTAAGTGTACATATAAGTAGACATATACTCAGAAAAAATTAAAAATTGTCTCTAATCATCAAATTCATATCAAATTCATAGAATCAAGCAAACAATTTGTTGATTTTGCATCTATTATGAAATTGAATATATTGATAACTTAAAGTTTTAAAAATTAAAAATTTTGAATATTTTTTTTCAATAAATGATAAAAAAAAAAATGAAACGTAAACATTTGCCGTTTCAAACAATGTGTTAATTGTTTAAATTAAATATACATAGCTCAGGTTTTGACAGTTTCCATCAACAATTCTACAAGTTTAAATTATTTGATTTTAAACAAAAAAATCCATTAAGATTTTTTGTTATTTAATCAATATTTTAATTAAAAATTTCTGTTTTAAATTTTAATTAATTTCCTCAAAATTATATTTTTAATTTTCTTTCAACTAAAAAATAATTGATTCAATTATCACAATTTTTAAATTGAAACACTTTTCAAAATAATTTTTAATTGATAAAAATCTACTAATAATTTTTTCTGTGTATATGCAAATTAAGCGCATTCAAAAACGATTCGAAAAAGCTTTAAAAAATGCGTAAAGACATACATGAATGAAGCGCATTTTTCCTGGTCTAAAAGAGGCGCAGCAAAACTTATACTTTAAAAAAGCTTATGCTTTAAAAAAAGCGCATCTTAATGTCACAAAAAAGAGCCCAAGTGGGGCATTGCGAGCAAAAATAATTCCCGCTTTTCGAAGCAGGAAAGCCTCAATTTTCGCTCAAAAGCTGCTTCCGGCGAAGCAGTATTTCTTGCTGGGTATCAATCAGCCTTACGCATTGGATGTTTTTTTACAGTTATTTTTTAGTATTCTCCCTTACAAACCTGCTTCGTGGTAAGGGAATGCCGTAGCACTTGCAATGTTATTTTTCTTATTCGTTCACTTACTCTTATGTCTTATTGTGTAGCACATAATTATGCGCCTATTTTTTTTAATGTATCATTAGTGCTTCGCAAAATTATATAATTTTTTATTGGGAATTAACTATTACTTTAACTGTCAATTAAAATATAGTTAAAGGCTACTTTACACTTTTATATTTTGTATGTAAATCATGTAAAAAACTAATGTCATATGTAAAAGTGTGATAACGTGATGCTATGTGCTATGAAAAGGACAAGTTTGGCAAAAAAAATTTTACATCCATACGACTTCATCGTTTTCCAAAATTTTTCTAATCCAAAATACATTTCATTTGATTAGGGTTGCAGTTTAACAAAAGCAAATAAAAGTATTATTTCATGTGTGATAGAGTGAATAGAAACTGTAATGTTAAATTAGATTTTTTGACAGTCATAACCAAACTCATTAGATTTCTTTCTCATAAAGTATTATGGAATACGTAAGATTTGTGTGATAGTACGGGGACTATATTTTTAAAACTAAAATACAAGACACAAACATTCTATAAAATGAAAATAGATCATATTGAAATAAGACCATTTAGTAGCAGGTAGAGTCGCTTAATTCGCTTTATGAAATTTCTAATTTAAATGCAAAAAAAAAAAACAAAATATTATTTAATCTATTTAAAAATTTGGCACAATTGTGAACAATTAATTGCTTTTAAAAACAAAATGACGCGCAAACTTATTTTAAATCAGGATGAAGAATAGAAAGAAATATAAAAAAACTAGATACTACTAGAGAGTCATAATGAGTCAAGCACGAATTTATTTTTAAGATTTTGCCAGTTTTATAACCAACATTATTGTTGAACGCTTTAGAAAATGACAATCATATTATTAAAAATTTCGCATTTCAAGAAATTACCTATAGCCCTCCTTATAAACAACGTGCTCGACTTCAACTTATCGTGTTTTGTTTTCTACAAAAAAAGGTGACATTTTATTTAAAAAATGCAATTTGGTAAAGGTAAAGGGGACATGTTTTATTCTAAAAAAAACCCTTAATAATAGCATAAGGCATAGTATACAACTAGTATGCCGACTCTTTGACAGGTACATAACTCAATTGTCAGTGGTACCTAATTTATGTTTGTATAAGTAAGATTTTTTTTAATTCTATTGGTGTATAAAACTATTTCCACCACTAAACATAGTTGCATAAAATCGTATAGAATGTAGCAAAAATTTTTTTTTCCAAAATAAAATTTTTTTAGTTCAATAAATTTTCAATTTATTTAATGCTGGCTGCATTTATAATATTTTAAAAACAATGTTTGCAAAATGTTTATTCTGCAATATCGGAAAATATTGAAATAATTTATGATTTCAAATATTATTTTCATACCACAAAATGCTACCTCTGCTGGCTTTAATAATATTAACAACAGATAAAAATTAATGTCAAATTAATTTATTTGAAATTTTAAGTTTGTGAAAATAAAAATATTTTGCAAAAGCAAATGAGCAAAATGTATTGGAAAAAATTGTTAATTATGTGTTTGTGTCATAAAATTAAACATAAAGTGTTATATTGTGAAACATTTTATACTGAGAACACTCTCTCGAGTTGGCATACTAGATCTATACTACGGAATAAGGCATTGCACTTAACGCCCCGTATAAATAAACAATGTTGACAATGAATGCCCTTTAAAACCGGACAGTAAAACAGTTAAGCTTTTAAAGTTATTTTATCTATTTTTTTTTTTTTTAGAAAAAACATAAGAAAACATTAATTACATTGGCAATTGTAGGTTGTCAGTAAAATAAAATCTAATTGGATTTGGTGTTAAAAAATTGTTCTCATAAAGTATTCAAATCGAAAAATATTTTATACTTGTTGTTGATAAATTGGCAATCTAGCAACAGCAAATGTTTACATGTTTTATAAAAAAAAAACTATAGAAAATTATTCAGTGTTTTTAAACATTTTAAAAAGAAAAGTTGAAATAATGATATAACTGCATCCATTATATGTGCAGAAATGAAAAAAAAAATCAATTATTGGATTCATCCTCGTCATCTGATGACGTCGAAATGTTAATTGTCTTTAAATGTTCACCTAAGCGTCCACCAGTTTTTCCAACGTTACTTTAAATCAAATTTTTACTTGCATTAAACTGTTTTCGAGCAAACTGGAATTTCTTCATTAATTTTTTTGTGGATACAATAAACAAATTTTCTATTATTTGTTTTCCACTTTGAATAACAATTTTTTTGTCAGCTGTTAAAAATAGGGCATTCCGCTTTTTTATAATTTGTGTTTAGTTCTCCTCGAAAACCAAATAGCATAATTACAGGGTTGGTAAGACATTTTTTAAACATGCACTTTTAACCTCTGAAGACCTGAACGTGGTGGTATTTTTTTTTTTTTTTTTTTGTAAAGAAAACACCATTAGTCCTAGTCGCGTAGTAACACCCACGAAAAACAACAAATTTAAATTTTCGTTTGGGAAATTGCTTAGAAGGTAAAACTGTATTATAAAGAAAGGCAGTTTCATACTTCAATACAAGTCTTAAGTATTTTGGATTTATTTTTTTAAAAATTTCAAGCAACAATAAGATCAGGGTAGCATTTTTGTCAAAATATTTATGACTTGTTTTATTGTTTAAACAATAAAAAACAATTTTATAATACATATTTGCGTATAGTAAATAATTAAAAAAATATATTCGGTCAAGGCTACGCCACAGTATTGGCAGATAAATTTTCGAATGTTCCCTCTTTGGGGTAATGGATCGACCACAATAAAATTATATTTTGAGGTCAGGATTCATAGTTATTTGTGGATTTAAAGAATTAATAAGTATCAAAATAGGCTTTACAAAGGTAAATATATGATATAAACCTAAAAAATGCTTTATTGACTGCAAATAAATTCTGCAGAGGAAATATTTTACCTAACGCAAATAGTATTAACACTGACATATAGATGCCAAAATTCATAAAAAGCTTTAAAACGGATAAATAATCGTTTTTGCATTATTTGGTAGCACAAGGTATAACATGTAATTGGATATTTCTGGGTAAAAAGTAATTTTTTTAAAGGCCAGTTTCGAGTTAATGTACGAGTGAATGCATAATAGTCGGTCAGGCCCGACCATAAAAAACCCTACATTACAGCATTTGCAAAAAAACTTTCGAGATTTTACCCTATTTGGAACCCATGAACATTATGGACAGCCCAAAATAAAATTATATTAAAAATCCTATAAGACTTCTTTGTATATGAGATTTTTTCTACGTATATGAGATCTTATAATCTTAAATTGATTTTAGGGTAGTGTCTTTTATATGGGAAATATGCTACATTTTTTGCGAACCAACACATTATTTTGACGTGACATAGTAGCTTTTATAGAAGCTTTCGTTTTGGAATACCAATATTTATGAGGGAGTTATGGCATTTAAATTGGTTTTTGTATGGGAGCTATGGTCAAGTATGAACCAATTGCAATAAAATTTGGAAAGATGCTTTTTGTTGTAGTAAAAAATTGTTGGCCCACTTTTTTTTTGTATGAGGCCTATGTGAAATCGTGCACCGATTCATATAATTTGCAATAGGCTTGCTCCTTTTGAAAATTTAAACGTATAAATCAAAATTCATGAAATTCTCTCCAATATTGCGACCTGTTCTTTACGCACAAGGTTTATACGGGTAGTTAGCTCGATCGTAAGATCGATTTTAAAAGTGATTCTGAGTCGATCTGTATACTGAAAGGTCTCGGCCCAATATTTATAAGTGTTTATTTATAAGGCACATATACATAAGCGCATAATACCCTTCACATACAATAGTGTGTAAAGCCTATAGTACACGGCATGTAAAAAGACACATGCACATGTGGTTCTGACGTAATTTTGACGTCATCACACAACCCGCAATGTTTATTGTGGCTTTGCATTGACGTCAAAATTACGTCAGAACCACATGCGCATGTGTCTTTTTACATGCCGTGTACTATAGGCTTAATTCACAAAGTCACAAAAAAATTGCAAACAGTATTTTGCTGAAAACTCGCGTTAATTCAGACTATTTTGTATTTAACCGCGATTACGAAAGGCAACACAACTGAAGTTGTGTTGTCAGTTCTCAAATTTATGATACGGCCACTGTCAACTAAGAGCTTGTTATTTATGTTGCCATATTGTTGACACATTGGCAACCACAAATTTTTAGTTGCTAATATTTTTTAAAGTAAAGGAGGCGGCAAAACTAATAAGTATATTTTTTATAAAATGCTTGTGATTTAAAGTTTATGAATTTATTTCTCTTATTGTAGATTTTAAAATGAATAAATTACAGCCCGCAATAGTTTGAACTTTTAATCCATGAAATGGAAAATAATAGTCAAATTGCTCATGTTCGGTCTTTTGGAGAAACAAAAGCCAGCACTTAAACAACATGGAAACGTATCGCAGAAAAATTAAACAGTTCTAGCAAGGAGGGTGGGTACATTTAAAGGCAAAATAAAAGAAAACAATGCCGCACGCTAAAAAAAGGTTTACACTACCAGCGGAGGACTGTTAGAGGAAATAAGTTTGGCCCTGATTAACCAAGCTGCAGCTAAGCTTTTACAGATTGAGCTGAAAGTAAATCCTAAAGGAAGTGTCTTTGGGGGCAAACTTAGCTGAAATTTTGGAACAAGAGACTGAACTCCAAAATACTAGCAAGCGGTAACAAGAAACTGGAGCTGGTTTTCAAACATGCTGGTGGGAGGCCTGATTTTTATAAGGGGCGTTCCCGGTTTGGAGGACTATTTTCTGCTTACTAAAGCGCTTCTTTTAACCTAATAAGACATGCGAACAAAGCACTCCGAAAGTGCTTTTTAAGCGCTAACTATATTAACATATTCATTAATGTTTTGCTTTTACTGGCTTAAATGCCTTTTTTCAAGCATATTAGTAATACCTTCTTTGTTGTCAGCACTAAAATAGTATAAGAGCTCTCTCTTATTGAAGCGCTCGATTATGCGCTACTGGGTATGAAGTTAAGTTGGAACAAATATTAATAATAAAGTATTTAGTTAATTTCCCCCGAGTGGGCTTTATATGTGGCCTAGGGTAAATTATGGACTTATGTTCGTGAAATTTGGCAGTGTGATTTTTTGTCCTATTAAACTGGGATGTACTAGATTTTATTGCAATAGCATTATTTACTTCGATTTTAGGCGTACTAAACTGTTTTCCGAGTGTAGGGTTTATATAAGGCCTAGGGTAAAGCATGATTTTTAATCCAATGAAAATGTGTAGTGCCAAATTTTATTATGATAGCATTTTTATTGCGGTATTTAGTGCACTAAACTGTTTTCCGGGAGAAGGGTTTATATGGAGCCCATGGTAATTTATGGACCGATCTCCTCGAAATTTAACACTATAATATCCAGTAGTATTAGACGAATTTGTGAAACTGTTATATTCTTCCGTGCATTATGCCACCATTTATGGTAGTTTTTGTAACAAAATTATAAATTTTTAAGACTTTCTTAGTTTACAAGATTTATAAGAGCGAGCGATTCATTTGATTCAACGCTCTGATCCTACTTAATCGATTGTGCTCGATTTCAATTCCAAGCTGCTCATTCACCACTAGTGTTGGTTGAGGGTATAAAAATATTCTTTGCGCTAAAGCAAAGCGAATTTTGTATTATGAACTGCCTAGTGTTAGTCAAATAATTAGAGGGTAACCAAGAAGCTAAAATAAAAATTATATCAAAAACTTTTTTAATTAGTATACAGTGTTTTATTTGAAGATCGTCAAATTTAGGGCATAAACGTCAAATTGTCAACAGTGCATTATTGAAACCATAAATGATGCTGAATGATCAAACTGTTGTAGTGAATAAGTTCCAAAACTAACCAGTAGTGACGTTGCAGCAGGCCAAGTTCAAATCTCAGATCAGCCAAATTGTGTAAAATCAAAATGCGTTGAAGTACGGGCATCCCTTCAAAATACAATGAGTTATTTTAATTGAAATTTTCATGAAATTTCTTCTTGCAATATACTACGTCACGGGGTAAGAGACGATATTGCGGGGATCTAATTAAATTTTTTTCGATATATCCCAATATTTTGTTTGATGATTTAAATCTGAAAGAATAATTTTCTTTATATAAAAGATATATTTATTTACTGCATTTAATTAATTTTTAATCTAAGCTTTTATAAATATTAAGCCAACAGGCTGATAAATAGGTTACATTAATTTTTAGCAGCTAAGCAACAGGAAAGTTAAGCCACGTTAGTTTTTCATTACAAATTTTACCTGCTTTTGGCCGTAGTACTTGTATTATAAATACAAGTCTTTAGTATTTTGACGAAAATCTTATTATTGTTTGAACATATTCAAAAACAATAACAACTTATCATGACAGGGTTGTATATTCCTCAAAATACGTAAGACCTGATTTATAGTGCAAAATGGCTATTAGCAGGAAACATATGTAACATTCATAGCAAATATATGAATAATAGGGTGGTAACTTTTTTCTAAAATATTTATTGCTCCCACCAAACTATGGGTAATGTTGTACTAATTATAAAACTAGCTTTTCAAAGTTATTTTGGTAAAAAAGATCGCCACCGAATACAATTTTTAAGCCTCACCTAATAATTTTTATTTATTTTAATGTTTATGATTGTTATATGGGTAATACCATGTCAAATCGGCCAAGTGTGCCTATAAGGAACATATATCAACGAAAAAAATTTTAAAATTTTTGTTTCAAAAGTTATGTCATATTCAAAATGTCATAATTTCGCCGAATTGGCCGAATGTGTTGAGTTTATTTTTTCAATATCTCAAAAACTACTTAAGATGATTTGTATGTCATTTTAAGGCGAATACTTGGGGCTAAACACAATATATTATAACAAAAAAAAATTTTTTTTTAAATTTTATATCTGCAAAATATTTTTTTTTTAAAGGAGATTTTTTTTAATACCTTAAACTGTCCTTTAAAAATTTATTTGTCAATAAATATATACATAAACATATTAACTTAATAAAAATCTATATAACATTGATAAATAACTATGATTTTGGGCTTAATTATATAAATTTTAAGTTGAAAGTAAGAGATGTTTTTATAACGAAAAAATATCTCGCGCACGTTTGATAGCGCGTTCCGCGCATATTTTACTAAGCTGCTGATTTATAATCATCACAAGTAAAAACTTAGTTAAAAAAAATCCAAACAAAATAAAATGGAACTTTAAATTAAAACAAAATTTGTTTAGGTATAACATTTTTGCAATACGTCCTAATTTAATAAGAATTGTTCGCGAAACAGTGTCATAATATCGTCACTTTTTCAGATTTTTTGTTTGTATTAATGCAATTTAATATTATTGTTAATACTTTAAAGTCAAACTTAGTTATCAAATTTCGTAATATTTTGTTATGGTTTATACGACTATGCGATGAATAATTTCGTATCTCCACAATTGTAAAAAGTTATGGCCCTAATGAATAAAATGTATTTTGAATTAAGTGTTATGTTTAAATGTTACTGCATCAATTTGCAAAATATTGTATATAATTAGAAATTTTTTACTTGTAGTTGTTTAATTTATCTTAAGAATATTGAAAAATTAAATCTGTTAAGGTTTTTTGTCGAACAATAATTTAGTTGGTGACAGTTTTTTTTTTTTTTTTTTTGTATTAACGGATAACAGAAATAATATTAAAAATATTTCTTATACATGCAAGAAATTGACAAAATGTTGCTTGTGAATAAAAATAAATATAAGCACTTGAAATTTCACCTAAAATCTTCACATTTTGGGAGAAATATTTCTTTTTTAACTATAAAACAGCGACGTAGAGAAGGAGACATATTCTGAGATGGGGACATATAAAAAATTTATTTATCTCTAGTTGTATTCTTCATAAATAAATTTAGTAGTATAAATTAAGAAAAAACTATGTTAGTCTCGGCAAAATATCTATACATATAAAAATTAATCGTAGTTTGTTTGACTGCTTAACATTTAAAAACGACTAGACCAAATTGAATACTTTCTTCTGCGCGTTTGTTTGCAATTGCTACGCAAAGCTTTAGAAAAAAAGAAAAGTCGACAAAACAGGGTAAAAATTCGTACTTTGGGTAAGAAACGTAGTTAAATTCTTTTAAAATTATTTCGATTAAAATTGAAAACATGGTTTTTACGATTCAGACAGCAAACAAGCAGATCATATTTATAAGGTAAAACTGGATAAAAAAATCGTACTTTTTATAAACTAGTTTTTTTCAAATTAATTTTGCACAAAAAACAAGGTAGAAAATCCGTACTATTAGTTCTTTTTAAAAGACTTTTTTTGAAATAATTTTTCTTTAACTTGAAACCTCCATATGCTCTTTAACTTTAAACATAAAGTACATCTGAGGGGGAAAAACAGGCTAAAAATTCGTACTTGATGTACTATTTGTAAACAAGTTTTTTCAAAATAATTTTTCTCTAACATAAAAGCAGCCAGCAAATAAAGGACACTTAACGGGCAAAACAGGTTTAAAATTATAAAATTCTTTAACATAAAAGCAGCAAGAGTACTATTCAAATTACAGGCTAGGGACTTGACTTTTAAAAAATTGGTTAATTTTTGCTACGGAATATTATTAGGAGTAAAAACATTTGGAGTAAAAATTTAAACATTTCGTATGGGTGGGGCAAATCGGGTAGTTTTTGAAATTAAAATTGTTTTTCCAAATAATTAGAATTGTGGTTATTTTATTGAACTGTTGATAGTTTTTAATCCAAATTTAGATATTTTTAATTAGACTTAAGTTTATTGAATTTAATTTTCATTAAATTATTTTTATGAAGACAAGAATTTTACAACATGAAATTAATTAAACATTTATTGATAGTTTTTCATTCTTGATCTCAGGGCAGTCACCAAAACAGCATAGTGTTAATACTTAGAAAACAATTTTAATGTCCCCGGGCAACGCTTAGGTTTAACAGCAAGTACTTATTTAATAAAAAAAAATATATTAAATTTTTCAATAACTAATAAGCAAATATATTTGGTCAAGTCCGATCATTTGGTACCCTACACTACAGTTTATATAGACAAATTGTTTAGAGTGTGCCGTCTGTGGGACCCATGGGCAATCATGGAACAGGCAAAATCATATTATGTTATGAGTTTCAAATTTATAAAACAGCTCTTTGTATCAACTTTTATCTAGATTTGAGTGATTCGAGTCAGGGGGTTTATATGGGGTCTATTGTCAATTCTGGATCTCCGAGACACAACGGAGTGCCGAAATATTGGGTTTAATAAATTTAATATTTTTTTATAAAAAAAGAAAAGAGACCTCAAACAATAAGAGTCAATTTACATATACAACAACATTAATAATGAACTTATGGCATTTAAAATGTTTGTCGTGAGTGGTATCTGTATGGAAGCCATGGTTATATATAGTATACCCCTTATGCAAGAAAAGTAAAAGTTTCGTCTTAATGACAATGTACCGAATTTTATCAAACTGTCTTTATCAAACTGTCAAATTGCCACCTGGGCTAACGGATGTTAGATCGACTCAGAAAGTGATCGGTATACTGAAAAATGGTTCTATAGTAAATATTTATTTGAATGTGCTATATACATCAGCACAAACTCATTATATCCTCTCCACTATTGTGGTGTGGGTATAAAAACAATTTTTTATGTTTTTTTTTTTTTTGTTTACAAACAATAAAATCTTTTTTTTCTTTCTTAAGCCTTTCCTAGTTTAAAAACAAACCCGCTTAATATTATGAAAACTAAATAAAAAACAGTTTGTAGCATCCCTTTACAAGCAATCCTTCTTAAACTTTTGCTAAACCTGCATTCAACCTACCAAAATGTTCCCAATATGGAATAAAAGTTATAAAGCTAAAGCTTTTAGTTGTTTATTAAAGTATTAAGCTCATTTTGTTTTTCATTCTACTTTTATTCTCTCATTTCCTATTCAAAGTAGTGTGAGTACATTCCTTTATTTTCTATTACTACGATTCAATAGAATATATACATTCTCTGTTTATTATGATTTTTTTTTCTTTATTGTATTTGTTTTCGTTTATCCTTTAGTTGCCTACTTCATAACATAAGCCATCTTAAATGGAAAAAAAAAACCAAAAATAAAATTAGTTAGAAATAGTGGAATCACAACAAAAATAAATATATCAATCTTGAAATAATTCACATTATCCTTGATTTAGATGATTTCATATGCTTTTTTTTTATCAGGCATACTTAAATGTTAACATTGAAATATCCTTCAAGGCGACGCGTCGATGTACTTTTGTATTCGTAAAAACTTAAGCCACAAAGAACCAGTAATCCAGGGTCCAATTCTTTGTGGCAAGTAAATAAACAACTATTTATGAAAGTGTAAGCACCGTAGCAACAGTCACATCATTAATTCAATTAAAAAAGGGGCTACTTTGTATTGTTGGCCATGCCACTGACTCTGTACACCCGCTTCGTTTGCGTTCGATAAATACATAAAAATTTACACACAAACTCATAGATTTTCTTCAAATTCTTTTCTTATTTTCTAATAAAAACATTTTGTCTTAACAGACATTTTCTTCACAATATTCACAGAATTATCACCGCAACGAGCTGGTCGTGTGTTTAAATATAGACACATCGTCGAACGAACGCTGCCGATCAGCTCGCACAATGCCAAAAATAACACTCGCACTGGCCTGGGATCATGAATTTTTTCAAACTTCACATAATTTTTCACATAAAATTGAAATTTTTTAAATATTTCACTTTAAAAACAGGATTTTTTATGAATTTCCCAAGGACTTTTGTAGAAATTTTTGTTACACGTGTTTTGCAATAACAACGCACTCCGGTTTGTATACTTTTCAATATGGATTTTCCACGTTTTCCATGAATTTCTATAATACATATAGATTTTCACAATAAATTTATTTAAAGGCACCCGTTTGTATCGTGGCCCACAAGGAGGCAACTTACTTTTCGTGTCGATATTTCTCTTTAGACTGAAGAATGTGGAAGACATTCGTTGCTGTCTGTATGAAAAGTTTGTTCGGCAAATAGTTCAAACTAACACACAATGGCACAAACACGTACATGAAGAGGTCCCACACATACACGCAAATACACATGAATTGACTACCGTTACTCTGAAGCATTTTGTACTCATTTATTTAGTTGTTTGACTCTTTGTTTTTTCATTCTTTATTCATTCGCTTATTTCGTTTGGTCCTAAAGTGTGTGTGTGTGTGTGAGAGTTGTAGGCCATGTGCCATTACTTTATGTGTGTGGGGAATCAAGAAAGGCGACGAATAGTAAAGAAATGGTGGCGTGTTGATTCACTATTTGTTTTCATTTTGGTATTCATCAGCCGCTTTTGCTATAAAATGAAATTTGTTGTGTTTATTTTCAAATTTATTTTCGTTTTTATTTTGGGATTAAAAATGTTTTGTCGGCAGAATTTGGCTATCGATTTAAATATTTTGTGTAATCGGTACGATCGATAAAACTACACAATGGTGTCAATGTACGAGGGTTTTCAGCTTTTTTTTAGAAAATGTATGTATATATTAAAAAATTGGCCACAACAGAATGAAAAGAAGTGACAGTTAACAATTTATTAGTAACTAAAAAACTAGTAAAATTGTTAGTCAAGTATTTGTGCTTACTTTTGTAACGGATTGTGCCACAACTTTAAGAAAAACCCTCTTATAATAGTTTTATATCAAAATCGTTCATAGTGTTATATTGAAAATAGGGGTGAGAATGGTACAGTACTTCACGGATAAGTTCATCATGCCTTAGTAAGTTTCACGCTTAAATGATTCTAAAATGAAAAATTTTCCTTGATCCATTTTAATTGTTTACAAATTTTTCTTTTAATTTAATCCCTCTTAACTGCTTTACACTCATAAATAGGTCATATATTTCGTAAAATAAATTAAATATCAAACAATAGTTCACTCTTAGTAGCAGCAACGAATTTCTTGATTTTTTTATATTTTGTTTGTAACTTCAATGGATTATATTTATCTTTGTGTTAAAAAAAACACTGTTAAAAAAACCGTAACCGTAATTCTTTAATATGCTCCCTTACAAACCTGCTTCGTAGTAAGGGAATATTGTGATTCTTCAAATTGTATTTATATATTTTTAAAATTGTAAAGAATATGTTAAATTGCCTTACTGCTTCTCTGTATGTCTTATAGCGTAGCGCATAAATGTGCACTTACTGTAAAATATTTACTATTAGTGCTACGCAAAACAAGAATTTTTTTTATTGGGATGTAAATTTAATTTAAGAATTTCATATATATAACATTTTCCATATTTTGATGATGTTTTATTCTTTGGTTTACATTAAAAAAAATGAAGACAAGCAGGAACATGTGCAAATACGCATAGTTATCCTTATTTTGTAAACGCTTTAACCGAAATATAATAATTAAGAACAATTTTACAAACTTTAAAATAAATGTACCGCTCCTTTATTGCAACCTATTCAAATGTATATAAAAAAATCTAACTTGGCAGAATGCGATTAAAGTTTTCAAAATATATATACCTTTACACGGAAAAAATTAAAAATGGTCTCTAATCACCAAATTTATACCAAATTCATAATATCTAGCAAACAAGTTGATGGTTTTGCACCTATTACCAAAATGATTATATTGATTACTAAAAATTTTACTCTTAATTTTAATTACAAGTATTATCAAAAAACTTTGCCATTTAAAGCAATGTGTTAATTTATTTAATTAAATATTGACAATTCCCAACAACAATTCTACAAGTTTAAGTTATTTTATTTTAAAAAATCAATTAATATCTTTTGAAATTACATTAAATTTAATTAAATTAATTAAATTTAATTTAATGTAATATCAAAATTTAGATATTTTAGTTAGGCTTAAGTTCATTGAATTTAATTTTCATTAAATTATTTTTATGAAGACAGGAATTTTTACAACATGAAATTAATTAAAATTTTTTTTATTGATAATTTTTCATTCTTGACTGCGCTGAGATTTGAACCCAGGCGTTCACGGACAACTTGAAGGACAAATGTAAACATAGCTCGTGCCTTAGCTGTTAACAATAATTAGTATTGTGGTTATTTTATTGAACTGTTAATGGTTTTTAATCCAAATTTAGATATTTTAGGTAGGCTTAAGTTCATTGAATTTAGTTTTCATTAAATTATTTTTATAAGACAGGAATTTTTACAACATGAAATTAATTAAAATTTTTTTTTTTTTTTTTTTTTTAATTTTTTTTTTTTTTTTTTTTTTATTGATAATTTTTCATTCTTGACTTCAAGTCAGCTAAGGCACGAGCTATGTTTACATTTGTCCTTCAAGTTGTGCTGAAAAAGGTCAACAAGAAAAAAAGAAAGACAAAAACATCAAAAACAAAAATGTACTTTGGACTTCAAGAAGAATTCTTGGCAAAAAGTACGAAAAAACAGAAGTTAGGAAGAACATGTAAATCAATTAAAATAGATAATCATTCATTCAAAAAGCAAATTTCGATCTACCAAAGTGAAATACCATTTGGTTTAAGGATTGATGTTTGACTATTGACGTCGCCCGGCCTCAATAGCCGAGTGAGTAAAACGGCAAACCCCACTGACGATAAATAAAAACATTTAAATTAAAAATTTATTTCAATACAACTTAAATATTAATTAAATCAAAATTATATTTTTAATTTTCTTTCATCTAAACAAATAATTGATTCAATTATCACATTAATTAAATGTAAATACATTTTAAAACATTTTTTTAATTGATAAAAAAAAAAGTTTTCTGTGTATATGTGACAGCGCATAGAGAAAGGGACCTAAGGGTAAAAAAAATTAATTTTCACTTTTTTTTTTTGATGTGGACAACAGCTGAGCATCGAATGAGACCGATCCCATGCCCCAAAAGTGTTCCCTCCCAGAGATATGCGCGTTTTATGAAATTGAAGTCGACGATTCTAAGCGCAAATAGAAAGGGACCTAACGGTAAATTTTATTTATTTTCATTTATTTATTTATTTTTTTCCTTATGAACAATTTAAATAAATAGAAAAATCATTTTAATCGACGGTTCCTGCGAATTGGTTCCTTAGAACTTGACGGTACCGGTCCTTTATTTTTTTCGATTTCTTCTTAACGTCTGCTGCCTCCACTTTTCGAGGATTGTCCACTTCCACCGAATCTTCCTCTTCGTTTCCATTTCCAGAGACCAAAGGAAGAGGAGCAACCGAATCTTTTTTTGAATCGTCAAAACATAAACTCCGGATCTCTTTATACAAGTACCATTGACGCTTCATCGATAACCCTGGTGACGGAATTATAATTGGTTTTTCATCGAAACTGGTATAGTTACTCAGATGTATGTTTTCATTGATGATGGCTGAATTCGCAAACAGTTTACATTGCACTGGTGACTGAGCAATAAATACAAAGTGATGATACTTCGATATTCCAATTATAGTCTTATATTTAGTGGAGCAGTATTCGTCCCATTTTCTCCCTTCAACAATAGGCTCACTTGAGTTTGGAAGTCGAATAGGTACAGGAACATTAAATCCATTACGAGATGATTTTCTAACACAATCAACTACATCCATGAAGCAGTCGACATTAGTTTGGGCATATTTTGATTTGAAAACTCTGAATAAACGATCAGGTGAAAACTTTGTATGTCCGCTTAACAAAAAGTTCAATTCAACTGACTCACATCTGGAAGTATCGACAAGGTGTTGTAAATATCGTATAATCGCATTGTTTTTATTTTGTGAAACACAGTTATCAGCGAATATCACTATTTTTTTTTAGTTGAATGCACTTCTCATAGGTAGTAATCAAACATTGATATTACTGAATTCTGACCTTTTCCAATGGAATCGCTTTCGTCAATACAGAAGATGTGGTGAACATTTTGACGTTCGCTTGTAATTCCGAAAATTGCTGTTTTGCGACCTGATTTAAAGTAAGCAGTTCCTATTTTCTGTGGAAAGCTAACATAACAAGCATAATCCATAGATATTACTAGATAAACCTCCTCTGGAATACCTGGATACATGGCATTTGGATCAGGCTTGACTAATGTTCTCAAGTCGTTATAGTACTCTTGCTATAGACGGCTAAAGGGCTTATCTGATTTTGCACAGCGTCTTCCTGTATGTATGGAAGGAAACATGGGCTATATTTTGTTTTGAAATTGCGAGTAGTGAGCTGCCACGCCCAATTAAAGAATTAAAAACTGGTTATCCCGAAAAATACTACAGCTAGAGTCTTCAAATTAAGTACGGTCAACATTGACATGCACCCGAACTTTTAGGTAACAAATAGGCGGACTTGCATTAGTAGGCGTAGCATCTCCTACATGAATCATACACTAAAATTCGTGTATCTGGGAAACGATAAAAGTTAGATTACTAAAATTTTGCAAGAATAACTTTGACCTCCATATGAAGATTAATGGAAGAAATTAGTGCGCTAACAAAAGACAAAATCTTTCTTATGTCTAAAGAACAGTAAGAAAATACTGTCCAAATTTGGTACACATAGCTGGATTATCAATACACATCATCTGTCAAAATAGAGGTAGGAGTGGATAAGTGAGCGTCGCACCTCACATGCAAAGGCAAATAAGATTTATTTATATCTAGGGAATAGTAACAGCTAAGTTTCCAAATTTGGTACAAATAGCTTGGTTGTCAATACGCAACATCAGTCAAAAAAGTGGGCCTGAGTAGATAAGTTGGCTTGGCACAGAATATAATTCCGTATCTCTTAGAAAATGTTAGTGTAAAATTGTCCTAATTTAGTACAAATATAATGGCTGTTGATATACAGATATCATATGTAAGAAAATGTGCCGGATTGGAGAAGTAGGCGTTGCGCAAACTGGATTTCTGTATGCATAGAGAACGGCAACAGCTACAATGTACACATTTTATACGTTAAGCTTGGTTATAGGGGTTTAGATTGGTGAAAGGGAAGAAAAGAATAGCATGTTCTCTTCCCCTCTCACCAATAAACTCAGACTTTTCATAGTGTGAACCCAGACTAATATTTGCATTGGGCGGGGCACCTGCCCCACTTGTTTTCAGATGTTGTTCATTAATAACCAAGCTAAACGTATAAAATTTGTACATTGTAGCTGTTGCCGTTCACCCAGATTTATTTAGTTTTCTGTGTAACTGATAGAAAAGTAAAGGCCGCTTTAGCCGATCGTTAATGTAATTAAATGCAATGCAACGGATCATAATGTACTGTAAGCTCGTTTGTGCACTTATAGAACATGTAAGAACGTGTCATCTCTTTTTTAAAATTATAAACAAAAAAAGCATTAGTATACATAAAACAACACAGACAGTGATGGGAATTTAAAATGTTCAAACGGTGACCGCTTTGCAGGAAAAGTACCAAGTGATCTAAATGGTATTAAAACTGGTTTTCTTGTATATATAAATACACAATTAATTTAATATTTGTTATTTATATTATAGACTTACAAAAAACAAATATGTATTTTAGCATATATGTATTTCGAAAATGTGCTACACAAAACCACAGTTTTTATTGTTTGTGTATTTTTTTTATTTTATTCATCTAAACATATATTTGTATAAATGATAGTATGTATGTATTGTAAGTTATTTTATCAAAAGTCCACAGATATTTTTACTGAAAAAAGTTCCAAAAACAAAGAGTTAATTTACCAGCACTCTATTTCGGCTTCGGTATCGGCCAAAAATTGCTAATCGACCAATAATCGGTGTTCGGCATTAATATGGCCGATTTTTGCCGAACTTTTTTATTCCATTATATGCAAGTGTTACAAAACCATGCAAAAATAATCAACTAAAACTTTCTTTTTTTTCCAAAATTCGGTTGTGGTAAATTATATTGTTTCTAAAGAGGAAAGCAAGCAATGTCGGAAGAAAAAAAGAGACAAACAAATTAAAGCTTTTTTCTTTATGAGAAAAGCAGAACTTAATTCCTCGCATTCAGGTAGAATTAAATATTGAAAAGATTCCCGATAAGGAATTTATTTAAATAAGCTTATAAGCATTAATATATTTGCGTTTTGAAACGCAATGAAATAGCCGTCAGCATTAACAACTAGTATTTGCAGCAAGAATCTGTTTAGTGTACTGTGCAGTTTTAATCCATTCGCAGAAATAACCTTATTGGGATCAATGCATCAAAACATAAAACTTTTGAGTTTTGAATATCAATTTGTAGCACATATTGCTGATTAATTGAAACGTAGTCATATCTTAAAAAATAATCACTCTTGGTAAAATTCGAGCACTTTCCTTAAATAACTTAAAATTTTTGATTTTTTTGAGATATGACTACGTTTCAATTAAGGAGAGATATGTAACTACATATTAATAAACATTTGTTTTATTACCGTAAATTTGTATAAATAATGCTGAGTTTTTGAGATCTCAGTTAAACCAGGTTTAGTTGATCTAAAAACAGATTTATGCCACCATCAACAAGTTTGTATATTTCGTGTGGAACTTTATTAATAAACTAATAAATGTAATGAAGTATATATATTCGTGGTATTTGAGTAATTCTCAACCGATTAAGCCATGCCCGTCTGTCAGTCCGTCTATCTATCTGTCCATCTGTTGAAATCACTCTCACTTTCGAACAACTCAATAGAAAAGAGTTAATCAAATTGTTCTTCAGCAGTTTAGGACTGTATCCAGCAAAATTGGTTCTTTTGGAAAAAAGTTATGAATCCAAATAAGGAACAACTACTCTAAGCACTTGATAATTCTGTTACAAAAACTAACAAAAATCAGAAATCAAACTGCCAAATTTGTTCCATAATTTACTAAACGTCTCATATAAAGCGCACTCTCGAAAAACACTTTATAGCTCCTAAAACCGTAACGAGTATATACTCAGAAAAAATCAAATCTTTGTGATAATTGTTCTATAATGTTATATGCAAAGCCAAATCCTAAAATATACCTACTCCAACTAGAGGGTATCATAAATTCTACACATCTGAATATAACCGCACTATCGCTTGTTTGAAGCTGCATTCATGTATATACAACGAAACTTTCGGTTTGCTGCATTTTAAGTGTTTTGAATGCCTTCGTTCTTTCTTTTTCCTCCCTATTAAAGACTTACAGAGGCTGCATATACATGAAAAAAAAACGTATACTTTTCCATTCGTCTTTCGATTTTTACCAGTAAACTCAAATGCTTCGCAAACGTTTCATAGTAAAGACGGGGAGGGGACTAAGCAACAAATTAATAAACAAAAGTATTAAATGTTTATATTTATTTAAGCTCTAGGTCTTTTTAATATTTATTTAAAAAAAAAAAAAAAAAAAAAAAAAATATTAAAAAGACCTAGAGCTTAAATAAATATAAACATTTATTAAATTAAATAAGATCAAATAAAAAACTAAATACAAACAAAATTATTGTTAGAAAAATTAAAAACTTAAAATTTTTAATTACATTTTGTATCCAATATTAAAGAAAAAACTAACTTTAAGAGTAAGAGTAATATAAGAATTCGTTATGCAAAACATTGCTTAGACATTTAGATTCGTTGTCAAAATTGTTTTCAATACCAGCGTTTATAAGCACAATTTCAGCAGGGCTTGGCAGATTTTTTAAGATTTCATGACTTTTATATTTAAAGTGCTATGAAGCGTTTTAAAAATGGTTTTACTTGATTTTCACAAATACTCTCAATTTTGTTAAGGACTAAATACATTTACTACGTAGAAAGCCGATAATACCCCTTGCAAAATGCACGATATGCTCTGTAATAAACATTTGTTGAAAGAAAACTAACTAAAAATGATTAGTCTTTTAAAGATTCGGTTTGTTGCGCTTTATTCCCAATTTTCATTCTTGATAAATACACTGAGATTTATTGTTGGAGGCACGACTATCAAATTTGACGATTTATCGTAATTTTGACGATTTTGGGGTACAAAAATAAACTACTGACGATTGGACGATTTATAACCTAAATTTGATGATTTTTTAAATTAGTAATTTCGTACAAATTTACAAAAGTTTTTAATATAATTTCGTCTTAAAGACTTTCACTTATTTAATTGGTAGTCATTTTCATGTCTTAAGCTACGTTCACACTTATTCAATATTGGAACAACCACTAATTTTGCTAATAGTTAGTGAGATTTACCATGGTCTTAAAATTATAAAACAAAACTAATTATACTGCCAGACACAGCAAATAACTGTTTTTTTGTATGATGTAGTATTATATTCAAAATAAATATTGCAGTTAAAAAAAATTATATTTTAGTTTGCCTGTTGGTTACGCCTGTTTCATCAAATATTTGCCAAGTGTGACCGTAGCTTTAACAGCGTGATGCACATTTTTGGCGTTTAGTTTGCTTTTTGATACCCTTTTTTAAGACCCATTTTTAACAACTTGTTATGCACTTGACAAAATTTTCGATGTGAAAATAGGAATTCGATATCTCAAGGTTTCAGTGAATGCGGTATCTTATTGTCTTATTTTTTATGAATGAATATGAATTGAGGTTGTGTAACTCCATTTAGCAATAGATGCATTTGCTATTGACAGCAAGAAAAAAGTTATACTACCATTATTAAGCGGTTTTTCCCAACTAAAGCAAATTTAAACTATACATAGTTAATGAAAACGAGATTTTTATTTTCGGATATTTTTAATAATAAATTTTAATTTAATTAGAAACGGAAAAATGTAGTCTCAAAACTTATTAAAAGTTAGTTGTTTTTTTACAACGACGATTTTTGTGACGATTTAGGTAAGTCCATTTGACGATTTTTCCTCAAAACTGGACGTATTTTAACCAAATTTCTCTGGCAGCTATGGTTAGAGGATAGGCCAGTTTCTATGCACATTTCACTGGTACACTCGTAAAACTGCTCTGAGTGGAGAAGCAGTTCGCTGTCATTATTTCTTAAGGACAACCAGATTGTTCTTCTTTGTCTACTTTTCGTGCGTTTTGCGTTGTCACATCGCATTGGCTAATGGCTTGGCGTCGTATAACTGTACCGAGTTACAGTTTTTGCGGGTGCCAGCATTGACTTTGTGCAATCGTTCGTAACCTCAATATTTTAACGTATTTGTCTGGTGGAGAACCAATAATAACTCAACGTGACAACGTGGAGACCAAAAATACACTGTAGTGGATTCTGGAAGCTCTCGCCTTCCTATACGAAGGTTTAGGCCAAAAACTTTTTAGTTTTAAGTAAAATAAAAAAAAAAAAACATTTCAATGGTTACTTAGGCCAGATCATCAGGAAAGTTTTTCCCAAAGACTTTAGGAAAGCTAAATATATTATGCAATTAAAACTGCAGAGTGAATGAGAATTATAAACACTCGTTTTGTTTTTAACTTAACGTCTTAATCTGTAGAATATAAATTTTCCTTACTTTTTTACTGTACAGTAACATTACTGTTAAGCCTTACAGACTGTTTGTAGAACGCGACTTATAATAAGTGCTAACTTATTAAAGTGTTTCTTTTTTGTGGTTTAGATCGCGACTGTTGACGATTTGTATTAAAAAAAGTAGTAGCTGTCAATTAATTTTGGTTTGTATATAAAAAAAAGGTAACTAAAATGTTATTATTAAAAATTTAATTGTTTTATTGGTTACATTTTTCGCACTAAAATAACTAATATCAAACTCACTTACATATTAGAAAAGTTACCTACTTAAGTTTATTTAAAAAAAAAACAAATTTTGGCTTTAAACACTTTTTAAAACAAAAATTGTAATATTTTCAAACAAATTTGTTTTGTTTAGTTATTTTATATATTTATTATTGCTGTATGACAGCGGTGTTTTCTTTATGCACTAGAAAAGGGTTGCCGTTCTTTAAGCTTAAAATACAATTTCGTATGAAGAAATGTAAACAAAAAATATTTTTTTGAATGTTGGCAACAGTACATTCTCATATATATATCACACATAGAAGAATTAACGTAAGCTGTACGACAAAGCCAAGTCGCGTTATACAAACGCAATTTATTTCGTATTCGTCCAGCAATTGGCTGATCGCGAGTTAGCTTTTTCGTGTTCTACAAACAGGATGTTAGTTAGCTGACACAGTGTTGTCATATTTCTTTTTCAAAAATTTTTTATTTAAAAAAAAATTTTTTTTCAACCAAAAAAAACTGTTTTTTTTTTACAAATCGTTAAAAAATTCACTCGAACTGCATGCGTTTTATTTATATTTATTAAAATATACAAGAATGCATATTATTATTTATAAAATATATAAATTTAATTAAATTTATTCATTGAGTTTATGTCACGTATTAATTTCTTGTAGTTTTAAAAGAACAAAAATGAGTGAAAATTTATATTTTTACGAATTATAATTAAACTAATGTATTTAACATAAATTTTAGAAAATAATTCGTTTAAAAAAAAAAAACCTAAAAAACTTTTTTTGCATCTCAAAAACTGGCGAAATAAGATAAATCTTACAATATGACAACACTGAGCTGACAGAAACAGTAATGTTAGCGTACAGTAAAAAAGTTAGAAAAATCTATTTTCTACAGATTTAGGCGCTGCGGTCTTACTGCTAACAATAATTGTGTTAATTGCTTTACAGACAACAAATGAATCAGCTGACTTGCAGCGTTAATGTTACTGTCAGCTAAACGGGGCTTTACTGTCAGCTAGATGAGTCTTTTGCCAAAAAACCAACAATAAAGAGAGAGTTTATCTTTTCTTACATTCCCCACTACAATTGGGTGGATATTCCCAACATTAATTGTACAACTAATGGCCAATTTTCAGGATTGACATTAAAAAACATTTATGTTTAAAATCGCTTTAAATACAAAATTCTCTTCTTCACTAAACACTTAAATAAAACTTAAGTCACCGATGTGGTACATTTAAATTCAACTTAAGTTTCCATTGGATTAACTTAGCAAGATGACCTCAATATCACAACAATACAAAAACAACAGACAAAGTAATAACAACCAGCTGTTTTTTTAGACCACCTTTTAAATAACTACACTTTTTTATGATATTTTTTGGATTTAGTAGTGCTACCATACTTTTATCTTAATTAAATAAGACTTCTCATATAAAACTCAAAAAATCAATCTGTAATTAAATACGATTTAAGTTTTTATGAAAATTAACATAATATAGATTTAAATACTATCCTGAAAATTGGGCATTAGTGGATTAAGAAAAACAAAGACAAATTGTTTTGTTGTTTTCGCAAGAAACTAAAAATAAAGCAATTTGCCAGTTCATTTTGTTATGCATTTTTTAGGCTGAGCTTTTTTCGCGTGCATACTTTTGTGCATATTTTTTAGTTTTTTTTTCGGTATATTTGCATGCGTATTTCGAAATTTATTGTGCATATTTAAACTAGCCCTGGTAATAATGTTCAAATTAGGTATATTAATACCTGAGGTCCTAGGGACCTTGTTTACTGAGCGTTGAAAAAATTCCTTATTACCGTAGGTGTAAAGCTATTTTCGGGCGTGGTATTTTTTTAATATTTACAGATTCTAATAAAATGTAGTCATATCGTTAAGTTTTCAATTAGATATGTTTGGATAAAATGTAATCTAAATGCAAACACAGTAAATGGTTTATGCGCACGAAGTCTCCATTGCGGAAAGAACTTTGTATGGGAGATATGTTTAACTATGGACCGATTCTCACCATTTTTAGTAGGTTTCGTCCTTAATTGTGTCGTATGTACCAAACTTCATCGAATTATCTTCAAAATTGTAATTTCTACTTTGGTTTACATAGACGGACAACCAGCCCACGCAAACGTATATTGACCTCTCCATTATTGTGGTGTGGAATTAAAAACTAGAGCTGTGCACGTGAGTGTTGTTAGAGTCATGTCCATCTTGCTCATGAACAGAATGTTTTTGATTAAGAACGTCGTGTTTTGAAAATGGTTATTTTTTATCATGTGCTTTCACGCACGAACATATTTTTAAGACTAACGTTTACGCTCGCTTACAACAAATAAATAAAAACTCAATATGTTGAAGAAAAAGTTTTAGTTTCTGTTCTGTAAAAGTTAATACATTAAATCAATGTGGTTAAAAATTTAATTTTGATTTAATTAACATTTTAGTTGTTTTGAAATAAATTTTCAATTAAAATTTTAATAAAATAACAAATAATCTTAATAGACTTTTTTCGTTTAAAATAAAATAATTTAAGCATGTAGAATTGTTGTTGGGAGTTGTCAATATTTATTTAAATAAATTAACACATTGTTTGAAATGGCAAGGTTTTTTGATCAAGTTTTTAATTAAAATTAAAAATTTCATTTATTGAAAATATTTTTTCAAAGTTTTAATATTTTTAGTAATCAATATAATCATTTTGGTAATAGGTGCAAAATCAACAAATTGTTTGCTTGATATTATGAATTTAGAACAAATTTGGTGATTGGAGAAATTTAATAATTTTTTCTGTGAAGGGAATTTTTTTCCCGCGAACATTTTTTTCACATATTTATTCTCCTATAAATTAATTTTTTTCATGGGAGTTTTTCATGATCGCAAATACGTGAAAAGGGAACAAATTACGAGGGAAAAACTATTCACGATAAGGGTGATTATCAGGTTCATCCGCTACGCAACGAAATATGGAACAGCTGATCCGCAGCGTATTATTTTAAGTAAGAGTAACTAGACCAAAAAATATATAAAAGTAGAACAACTTCTTTCCCTTCCCAAAGAAGGGCGTAACAAATGTCACTAAGAACAAAAAAAATTTAACTGGACAACTTCGTTTCTCCCTTCCTAAAAATAGGAGTCGCAAATGTGTAGTGAATATTTTGGGCGGTCTTTTTAAAAGATATTGAAACCTTCTAGAAGGCATATTTGAATGCATAATATCAAATTAAACGAATCTTTTAGAAAGGCATTTATAGAGGCATTAAAAAAGCCCTGGTACTTGCGGTTCTTACAATATATTCCGCAGGGTTTGTACATTTTTCCACATGTACAAATATAAATACACAAGTATGTTAAAATGTATAACACAATTCGCTAGAAAGATACTCGTATAAACGGGATACAATACAACAAAATTCAAAATTGCGTTTTAAGTTAAAAATGCTTTTTCTTCATAGGGTCTTTAATACTTGAAGTCCAAGTTATTTAATACAAACATAAGTTTAAATGCTTTATAACTCTTACTTAAGAGAAGTGCGTTAAGAATGGTAAATTAAATTCGCTTAAATTAAGTTTTTTAAGGTTTCTTATATGTATGTTCGTATTTTTGATGTTTGTTTCAATCTATTTTATTAAAAATTGCCATCATTAGACATTCGCATACTTTTTAGCGAATGCAAATAGCAAAATAAGCGAAAAGTTCGAAAATGCGATTGCGAGTCCGAATATGTACGTCTAATTCAATGTAAATACTTGTTGAAATGTCTTGATCGTGTTGCAAAATTTCGGTAAAGCACATAAGTCAAAACAAGTAAGGCAGTGTAGTCGGTAATGCCCAACTATTTGGAGAGCGAACAATATAATTTTAAATGCCATCTAGACATGCTATTAACCAACCTACATTTGAAAGAAAATATTTTTAAAATTAAAGATTTTAAATTTCGATATTCGAATCAGGCTTAAGGAATTTTAACTAAATTATTTTTATAAAGAAACTAGCTTTACCCGGTGCGCTATGCTACCCCCATCGAAATAAAATTGGTAAGATTTTTTTAAAAAGTAAAGCATATTGGACTAAATTTGAATGTTTTTACAGTAACCGTTCAACACATGATATACAGAAATTTCAAGTGTCTTCGTATGGGAGGTGCCATGCCTACTTTTCCCATTAAAACTACCTTTTGAAATGTGTTGTGGATTATTATCTAAGCTATTGTACAAAATTGGAATACTTTCACTATTACAGTACTTCAAATACGTAGAAATCTTTATTGCAATTATGTGGGAGCTTCCTCGCCCGCTTGTCTAATCCAGCCTACTTTTTGGCAGATGTCGTGTATTGATAACGAAGTTATTTGTTTCATAAAAACTCTTATTGTAACCGTCCTCCAGATATAAGGTTATTCATATTTTTATTGTATGGTTGTTGCCACGCCTAATTGATTAAAATATATTAAGAGCCTATGTTAAGCGCCGAGTAATCAGGAAATTACTGTGAAACTTTCAGGAAAATCGGCTGAGAAGCTTAGGAGTCTATAGAGAATAAACAAACATACGCTTTTTCATTTATATATTATATTTTTATTTTTAAAGGTGCAGTTTACCATAAGAGTGGGTTCTACAAAGCTTGAAGACTTTTGTCTTCAGATATGAAGAATTTAATATGTTCGTCCTATGGAGGGTATTGCTCCTCCTTCGTCTACTTCACCCATTATTAGTGGTTTTAACCACATTTGAAGACTCTCGCTGTAATAGTTTTTCAGTTACGCGATATTTAATATATGCTTCCTTTGGGGGGTATTACTCGCCCTGCGCCTACCCCCTTTATTTATATTTTTAAAGGTGTAGTTTTCCATTAGAGACTAATACCAAGTTTGAACATTCTCACAATAACAGTTCTTACGATATGCGATGTTAAACATTGGCGTCCTATGGGGGGTAACACTTCCCCTGCAGCTATCTTACTTCTCCCAACACTTACAGTATCGAAGATAAGAGGATTATAAATTTTGAGTTGATTATGCGTTCCACCACCCCTTTGTCCAACCACAACTTTACATAGCCTAGGGCTCATTAATTCATAGCAACAGCCTACTGTGAGAATTTGATGACGATCGGTTCAGTAGTTAATTAGATATAATCGACCTAAATGGGGGTGGCCCCTCCCACTGTTTTCATGCACCGTATTTCTATTCATAACAATACCATATATACCAAATATCATCATCCTACGCCAAATAGTGGCTAAGATATGAGGATTTTATGTTTTGGGTTGTATGGGCGTGGCACCGCCCCTTTTTCCAACCACATCTTTATATAGCTTAAAGTTCAGTACCTCAAGGCAGTCGCCTACTGCGGAAATTTGATGACGATCGGTTCAGTAGTTTATTAGATATGGTGGTTTTTACTTTTTCTATAAAGGGGCGTGGCTCCGCCCTCTTTTTTCATGGAATTTATTTATATTCATACTAACACCATATGTACTAAATATCATCATCCTATGCCAACAAATGCCTAAGATATAACGATTTTAAATTTTGGGTTGTATGGGCATGGCAACGCCCCTTTGTACGATCCCAACTTTATATAGCCTAGTTTCTCTTCCAGGGTCACAGTTATATTCTGTGAAAATTTCAAGATGATCGGTCAAGTGGTTTGGCCTCCTATTAGGCACAAATATATATACAAACATACATTCACTTTTATATTTATAGATGAATTTTACAACATAAAATTAATTAAAATTTATTGATAATTATTCATTTTTGAGTGAGCTGGGAACAACTATGGCACGAGCTATATGCTTACATTTGTCCTTCAAGTTGTGCTGAAAAAGGTCAACAAGAAAAAAAGAAAGACAAAAACATCAAAAACAAAAATGTACTTTGGACTTCAAGAAGAATTCTTGGCAAAAAGTACGAAAAAACAGAAGTTAGGAAGAACATGTAAATCAATTAAAATAGATAATCATTCATTCAAAAAGCAAATTTCGATCTACCAAGGTAAAATAACATTTGGTTTAAAGATTGATGTTAAACGGCATGCCCCTCTGAAGATATTGTGTGGTTACAATCGCAACTAGTCAGGGCAACCTGTGCGTGAAAACCTGGGTTCATTTCCAAGATCAGTCAAGAATGAAAAATTATCAATAAATTGTAATTCATTTCATGTTGTAAAATTCCTTTCTTCATAAAAATTATTTAATGAAAATTAAATTCAATGAACTTAAGCCTGATTAAAATATCGAAATTGGGATTAAAAAGCATTAACAGTTCAATAAAATAACCACAATACTAATTATTAAAGATTTTAAGTATAAAGAGGTAAAAATAAACACAAATTGCGTCAAATATATAAACATATTTTGTATTAAATTAGGCATAATTTCTTAAAAATCAACTACTATTAATGATGTAATTTTCAACAAAATAGCTTAAGTGTAGACAGACAACCAGCCAGTCAGCGGACTGACATCTTTAGGTCGACTTATAAAGTGATGCGGAATTGATCCGTATTCTAAAAGTTTGGTCTAGAACCACTAATCTTATGTGTTACACAGTTCCGCACAAACATATAATATTCTATCCACTATTGTGATGTGTGTGACAATTTATGTTAAAAATAATTGGGTTATTCACAAGGTAGTAATAAAGTTGTAAAGTCATATGTCTCAAAATAATTTCAAGAAATATATGTATGTATATGACTCCTGTGGGCAACCGCTTATAATTTAGATATATACTGTACAGTTATGACCAATCAACGAATGCAGCATTTTTTGTTTTTTTTTTTTTTTTGTTTGAAACACAACAACAATATTTTTTATTTAAACAATTGTCAAATATTATTTAGGACATTATGACGATTTGACTTGGTACCACAATTTGTGAATCACCCAAATATTTTCATAGATTTTAATTCATTTAATTTGAGTTTAGTCCAATTGCAAAAAAAAACTTCTTACAAACGAAACTTAAGAGTGGTAAATGTATTGAACGACACTGTTAATATTTGTAACCAGTGTGATAATTTTGGCATTTCTGCAGTTAAATTTATCAATAAAACTTTCGATTTAGCTGCAAAATTGGAATATTTAGAAAATATTAGAAATGTCCGAATCAGCGTTGCAAGGACCAAAAAAATTTAAAAAAAAAGTAACCAATATTTTTATGTTGTAAATATACTATTTTTTGTCCATCATTTAAGGTAAACATTTTTATATTAAAAAGAAGCAACATTTTAATACTCGTGAAAGAATAATGTTCAAAACAACAATCCTTTGTTTGTTGCCATTGCAATAATATGTTTTTTTTAACCATACTTCAACCATGTTTTTTTCTGCGTGAGTATAAAAACTTAACATCCAACCATAATATGCATGAGGTCGCTTAAGTCAACTTAAGCAACTGTGCGAATACATATAAAACATATGTGACCAACTATAATGTACTGAATGAACTTTTCATTAAGTTTTGTTAAATGTCATTTTCTTAAGCAAAATGGCAGACTGAACGCGCATTCCGTACGGAATCAGCTGTTTGGGCATTGTTGAAGAAAATAAAATAAATTGAAATGAATAAAGCAAAAGAAAAATAAAGATAAAGAGAAATTTAGAAATTAAGTTTGTATCATTTTTTTTTATTAAAACATACATGTGTATGTATGTACGTACGGACAGCAATCGCCAATTGTTTGTTTATCTTTTTAAAAAGTAAAACAAAAAATTAGCATATACAAGGCTGAAGCTTGTGGCACTTTTTAGTGTGAAGTACTTGGAAGGAATGTTGCACAAATATGCAACAGTGATCTTAAGTTTATGTAAGTATATAATGGCCACCTAAAAGTCTTGTTTCATTTGCTTATGCATTTCACAGACTTTTGGTTAATTTTTGACAGTACCTTAAGCTAACTGGTGCATAATATGGTTGGGCCTTAATGCTCGGTAAGGAACGTAACGCAGTTTGTACATACGTAGTATGTAAAAACAAGCACAAGGAAGGGTATAGTTTTGTCTTAAGCTAGGATCACACGATTGCCGCAAATGCACTAATATGACACAATTTTGATTGTGCTTTATTGACGCACAAGAATGAAATAGCCCCAATAAAATATCCTGAAATCACTCGATTGCCCTGTTTTGTACAAATTTAATTGCCGCTAGTTGGTACAAAGCGAAATGGGTACAATAATTGCCGCAGCACAGTCACACGATTGTTCTTACTTGTGTCAACTGCGAAAACAGCTATTGTGGTAGTTTTTTATTTTTTTAAATATATTGCAACAAATTTTTGTTAAATAGTTTTATTTGAAATTTTTTAAGTAAAATACCTATATGACATTCCAAAAATTAAACAAAGTAAAATTCTATTTTAAATATATAAAGAAATAGAGAATATTTATATTCAAAAATAGATTCGCTTTAAAGAAATTAAATACATTTTTCTCCGTTTTCCTGTATATATTCTTTTATATTGTCCTGAATAGCTATTGCACTAATTTAAATATATATGTATATATATATATATGTATACATATCGAAAGTTATTTTCGGGAATACAAAATTTATTATTAATTTATTTATTAATGACATGCTAAATTCCCAATTTTTATTTTTGATAAATCTAAATTTTATTTTTAATTTATTCCTACTAAAATAAGCACACAAAAGTAAATTTATTAAAAAAGGACAATATTGGCGCGTATTGTGTTGTTAAATTGCCGGCCAAGAACCCAATAAATATTGGCTCAATTTTGTCATTTTTATTGACGCGCGGTTGCATATCAAGTAGTCACACGGTTGTCGCACCAGGGTTGCATTTTATTGGTAAAAGTAAGCACAATATTGCCCTCGATTGGTACATTAAGGGCATAATAAACCTCACAAATAGCTTGGCAAATATGTCAAAATCATACGTTTGTACAAATATTTTGTGTTGTTAATTGGGATGGTTGCTGTTTGGACAATCATTTGAAGCAATGTTTGTAGAAATATTAAAATTTTTTAATATTTGGCAGACATGTTGGATATTTGTCAAACTTTTTGTTGTGTCTAGTGCTAAAACTAATCATTTCAGCGAAAACTTTGCAGAGTAAAGATGTAGAAGAAGAAGCAATAAAATTATTTACAGCCGTAAATTCTAATTTTTTAATAGCTTTGTTTACCCCAAACAGTTTTTTGTTTAGAGCACTCTTTACTACAAATTATTTTTCTTTCTTTTAAATTTCTTCGGGGTTTTTAACAAATAGCGGGCAAAATTGCCGCCGCACAATCGTCGTCAGCATTCATTGAAAGCAAAACAAAAATGAAAAATTAATGTTTGTACGATATATGATTGTGTAGTTTATTGGCAAACAGAAGCAAAAACAAAGTGCATGTTTGCCAAGCAATTTGTGTGGTTTATTATGCCCTTAAGGCATTTGATTGTGCAGTCACACGATTGTGGTATTAAAAAGTATGAAAATTGGTGCATTGCGGCAATCGTGTGATCCCAGCTTTACATTTTTGTTTTTAATAGTAATATGACTTTTTTATTATAGAAATGCGAAGAGAATGAATGACATGTATAACTGTGTACGAGCTTAAGGAAGGAAAAAATTCCGTGTCCATTTTTTTTGCTTTGTGTCCTGTAGAGAATAGAAATGCTTGTTCGGATTTAATCTCCATTTACATTACAACGAAATCTAGTAGATTTCATTTCAAACCTTCTTCAAAATCTAATGCGTTTACATTGTACTTTTTTGACATTAGCAAGATTTTGTTTTCATAACAAAAACAGTTGTCTGAAAGTTTTTTCTGTAAAACAAACATACGTAAAAAGAAAATGTATATTATTTATTTTTATTTTTTTTTTATTAAAATGTCATTTTTTCCTGCGCAGGGAAGTATTTTTTAGTGCAATATGCAAAAAACCATAGTTGCATCACTAAGTACTACAAGATTTTGAATAGATTTCGTAAAAATCTATTCACGGCGCGACATTGGGCGTGACATTCGGATGCAAACTCAGTGAATATAATATATCTGAGCAATAACAAAGTTTTTCATAAAAACATGGAGAGGTTTAGCTTTAAAGAATTGGCCGGAGAGTATTTTAGAAACAAAAACGAGGAAGATGTTAAAAATTACATTCGAAAAATGGAAACTTAAATTCCTATAGCCCTGAAATACAATTGGAAAATTAATTATCTGTTTTCATCAACAATTTAAAACAGCGAAAGTTGATTACAGCAAACATAGATTTTATAAGAGCTTTGCAAACTGGTTAGAGAACGAACTTTCTGTCCAGATCGCTTCAGAAACTACAAATCAAAACACTCGTACCTATATTTTTGTAACAAAATTAAAAAAAAAATCAGAATTCAGCGGATTTATTTTGCTAATACTAACAAATTTTACAGAAAAAATTAATAGATTCTTCTGTAGTAATAGCAAGATTTTAGATAATATTTATAAATTTGACAGCAAAAAATTGTTAATTTTTCAGTAATAATAGCAAAATTTCCAGTTGATTTCACTATTTTGTGTTAAAATTTTTTTTAGTGTAAACATTAAATTTTTTGGAGTGCCCCATTATTACAAAAAATGTTAATGATTATTATTTAAATCCAAATATGACGTTTTTAAATAATTAAGAAAAATAAAAAAAACCACATTTCACGCTAAGGTTAAAAAAATCTAAAGTTCCACTTTGCCCTTTAATTCCCCTAATACTACTCAACCAATTTTATTGAAATTGAAAGTGGAGAAAAGTTTAAATATCTATCTGTCGATAAAAGAAAATTTCTAAAATATCTCCTTCGGTTCAAAAGTCACAGAATTTTGGGCAATGAAAAACGATTTTCAGCCACTGTGCGGCGTAGATTTTGATTTGTATGGGAAATCTAGTTAAAAACAATTAGATTTGGCTCGAAATCTCGTAAGTACTAGATTTCGTTGTAGTGTATATGGGCTATTAAATAATATAAAAAAAAATCCACCAAAAATGTTTCAGGTAAAAATAACTATTTTTGCTATTTAACTTTTAGATCTTAATAATACAAGAATTCATTGATATTTTTGTGAAGAGATATAATTTTGTCTACATATTCACTCAGAAGACTAATGCGCCTTTCGTTTAAGACACGTCCAGTCATAGAAAATACACTTTCGCTTGTTGCAGACCTTTCGGCAATCCATCGCGTTTACTCACTCACGCGAGTTACGAAATAAAACACTTTTATTTTCTTTGGTGGTATAAGACTGAACTTAATTTATTCATACACTACTCTATATATCAAATTTTAGAATTCGGTTTTTCCTATTGAATTCAAAATTTAAACTTGGGCAATCAACCATTGACATGGTTGTTGTTTGTATTATATTTTTGAAAATAATATCGGGCAATCAAAACAAAGCCATTGACACTTTGTTGTATTGTGAGTGTCAATGCTTTTGTTTTGTAAATAATTATGCTTGCTAGCATAATGGGTGACTTGCATTGTTATTTAAATCCTTTTTAATAATTATATTGATATCGAGAGCATTGATGAGGGTTGGTTGAGTATGAGTTACATGCGTAACTCGCGTGATTATTATTTAAAGTTATCAGGTTCAAACGTGATTCAGCCGTAAATTTAATTTCGAGGTTCATATTTTGCCGTTTCTCAAAGCATTTGATTAATTTTGACGTTGTACTAGAAAGTAATTTTTGTTCATATGTAGTATTTGAAGTATTTTTAGTATTTATGAAATATTTTCTTCATAATTTTTATTTGTGTACGATTGCAATACAAAACATATGTATATGTATACATATTTATAAAATTATCTCTTCAAATGTTTTTGTAACCGAAAACTTTTAAGCATAATACTAAGCTTCCGTTTGCAGAGACAATAAGCATTTAATTTATACAAACCCCACTTAATATTTTTGAATCCTCCTTAATTCTGGATAAGGAATATTTCTTTGAAAAGAAGGTTACAAACTTTTTGATTTTGTTATGTTAATGTAAGATTTCGCAAATATTTGTACGGCAAATAATCCAAGATAAATGGCAAACAAAAAAATAAGAATGAGTGCTATATTTGCCTTTGCCGAATCTTATATACCCTTCACCATTAGAGCTCTTCTAAAAACGGATTGCTAAATATTAGTAAAATATGTTCTGCAAGTCATATTAAAAGTTTTGAAATTAGATTTTGATAAAAAGTTTTAAGTTGTTATACTCTGGTATTTTTCATAACACAGCAACTTACTAACGGAGTTCTTAAATTCTTTAGGACAAAAAAAAAACACTTTCTTCTTAATTCAATACAAAATGAATTTTATAGGAACTTCTGAACGTCGATTAATTCAAACAAATCGGTACAAAGAAAAAACATTTGTGTGGGTGTCAAGTCAAATAAACCTGTTGGAGCCATTGTATTTACTGAATAAGGCATATATAGACAGATTATATGAGAAAAATTTTAGCATTTCAACTCTTCTTTTCCGATTGTATAAGTAATTTGGATATGGTTAAATAATTTGTGACCTTGACTCGTTTTCGGCCAGTTTTACTTTTTCTTAGAGAAAAAAATATACCCTTAAGTCATACGAAGACAAGACAGCGCAAAATTGGAGACAAAACTCATTTATAAGTAAATTTTTTTAAAATAATTTTACGGAAACTTAAAAATGGAGGTGCAAGTTCAAGGTGTAATAAACATAATTTAGATAAGAGTTATGGTAATCAAAAGGCTTAAAATGTAAAAATTGATTTGGGCTTATCAAGAAATATTATTAAGAACTGGTGAAATGTTTTACATAAAAATTATTTGGCGTAATCTTAAATTAGAATGCAATATAATCAAAATACAAAGCAAGACAGAATAAAAATTCTTAAGAGCAAAAATTTCATAAAAAAGACAAAGCGCGTTAAAAGAGTAAAAAGAGAAATTTGTTTACCAAAAATTAATTAATTTTAAAAAATTATGTATTCTTATATACTATACCCTGCAAGCAACTCAGTTAACTTTAAGCTAACTTTAATTTAACTTTTTCTAAACCAGTTGTGGTTGATGGCTGGATTATTTTTAATGGTGCCAACTGACTATTTTAACATTGGCATGTCATAGGAAGTAGTCAATTGTCCGACTCTGCATGACTTTACAACTAGTTAAAAGTAAGCTACTTGGTAGTTAGATTAAGGTCAGTTAGATAGTAATTAGTTAAAAGTTATCCTAATTGTGGTTAGATTGTAACTTACTTTATGTCAATACACCATATGCTTTATATAAAAAAGATTTTTCTTTAATTATTAAAAACTTTTTTTATTTAATTTTTTTTTTGTAAAATTCAGATATGAAAAGTTTATTATTGGTTTTTATTTTTATTTTTTGTGCATTCTGCATGGATTTTTGGTTTTTTTTATAATCTTTAAGGCATTTCTAATGTCCGTTTCCACCTTATTTGAGCCAATTGATCGACAGGCGTTTGTAAAAAAAGAATTGGTATTTCATATGAAATATATATATTTTATATATGTAAACAAGTTACCTGTTAAAACTTGGAAGAAATTTTCAAAATCTTTCGATCTTTTTTTACCGTGAACACCATCTACATTTACGCCTATGCAGACACTCATCGACATTGCAATTGTTAACGTTTTTGTAAGTCGTCCTTTTAATAAATTTGACATCATATCCACTTGTAAAAAGCGTAGATTTGTGAAATATATTTGTATATGTATAAATATGTGTGAGTATTACAAATTACTATAATTATTGTTATTTGTTTATTTCAAAACTTACGTAAAGCTTATGACTGAATCCATAAATAACGCGGTTAATCGTCTTAATAGCAAAAATCATTTCGAACATTATTATTATTAAGCACTTCTTGGTAAAGAACTCTTTCTATAGAACTTTTTGATCCGCTAACGCCTTCATTATTACCTCGTTTTGAATTGAAATTGTTTCTGAAATTGCATACAGTAATTTGTAATTAAATTGCAGTTCCAAACTTTTATATTAGAAAGTGTCAGTAGTTACCTTGTAGATTTTAAATGGTATCTATAACTTATTAATTTAAAAATTTGTTTACTTTGAATCTTGACGTTTACTTCTACAGTTGGTAAAACATAAAGACATAATATGTTTTTAAATATTTGTTTCTCCTCAACTAGTCTCTTAAAATGTCTTTTACAAACACCTTTCATAATTTTTTTTAGGCTAATAATTAATTTCAAAAATCACAATTATTTTCCACTTTACACTTTGCACTTAACACTTTAACTTGTTTCACTTACAACTTAAACTTCACGCACAAGACTGATCAGTAATGTAGATTTTACATAAAAAAACATGGAAAAAAAAACAAAAAAAAAAAATATACCAAAAACAACAAAATTACTTTAAAAATGCGACACCCTACAATTAAAATGCAAAACAATTAACAGTTATACATATTTTAAATTTGAAATAGCAAAAGAAAACAAAAACAAGAAAGTAAAAAAAAAGAAATAAAAATTTATTTTTAAAGGGTGGTTAAATTTTAAGGGCCGATGTTGATTTTAAATAAAACGCAAATTATTTAGGAAATTATTGTTTATTTTCTTTTTATTATGATAATATTGGTATGGTCTAATAATATATGGAACAAAATATCGGCAATATGGCTGCCGCGACCTCGGCGACATACCTCTATCCAATGGTACAAATTTTCGATGACGCGGAGGCATAATTGAGGTTTAATGCCGTAAATGTGAATAATTATCTCATTCTTTAGCTCTTGAATTGTTGCTGGCTTGTCGACGTATACCTTTTCTTTCAAATAACCCCAAAGAAAGAAATCCAACGGTGTCAAATCACATGATCTTGGCGGCCAATTGACATCGCCACCACGTGAGATAACACGGCCATTGAATTTGTCGCGCAAAAGAGCCATTGTTTCGTTAACTGTGTGGCAAGTGGCACCGTCCTGTTGAGACCACATGTCGTCCACATCCATTTCTTCCGATACGCCATAAAAAGGTCGTTATCATATTACCATTGACAATAATTGCCTGACCGGCCTCATTTTGGAAAAAATACGGCCCGATGATGCCGTCGGCCCATAAACCACACCAAACAGTCACTCCTTGTGGGTGCATTGGTTTTTCGACAATCACTCTTGGATTATCATTCGCCCAAATGCGGCAATTCTGCTTTTTAACGAATCCACTGAGGGGAAAATGTGCCTCATCACTGAAGATGATTTTCTTCAATAATTGATCATACACTGTTGCCATTTCTGGCCACCGTTCTATCATTGGCTTAAGTTCTTGAGTCAATTGCAACTTGCAAGCGCGTAAATGCAAGTCTTTATGCATAATGTTCATCAACGAATAGCGTGAGAGGTGCAATTGTTGGGCACGACGACGAGTTGAGGTGGACGGCTCTTCAGCCACACTATCACGAACAGCAGCAATATATTCTGCAGTACGACTTGTACGAGCATGTACTGGTGTTTTCACATCTCATACAGACCCGGTGTGCTGAAATTTTGGCACGATTTTTCCGATTGTACGCACATTTGGACGATTAAATTGACCGAAGAAATCACGAAGTTAACGATATGCATTTTGATTTGAACGCCCATTTTCATAAGCCTGAATAACTTTAACGCGTTGCTCGATTGCGTATCTTTCTATGGTTAAAATTGAGTTTGTCTGAAATTGAGAGATGTCAAATGAAATGCAGAAAACAACATCGGCTCTTAAAGTGTAACCACCCCTAAGTTAGTTGTTAAAAAGTTGACTATAAATACGTTATTTTTGTAGTCGACTTGCAAATTGCTTGCAGGGTAAATTAATGTCTTAATTTGCTATATAAGTATATTTTTGGACTTTCTTGCTATATTTTAGGGGCTGCCTGTAAAATGACCCTCGCACAACTTAAACGAAAAATTTACCAAAAAATAATAGTGGAAATTTTATGTCGAAAAAAGGTATTTAATAATTCTTACAAAGTAGTTTTAAACATACAAACTTATTTGGGTCGGGGTCACATGCCCGAAACTTAAAATTCGAATTCAAAATCCAGAATATAAAAATGTTAAATTTCCGTAAAACGCACTCAACAATTTTGGTGTAGTTAATCATTCAAAGTTGTTTTGATTGTATGAAAAACTTACTACCAGGAATATTTTTTTTTTTTTAATATTGTTCAATAATGAAGACACGTGGTTCTATCGTGTAACTCACCTTTAAAACCCTAAACTGTCTGCTGTCGAATTTTTTTATAGTTGCCAGCACCTTATTGCACAAATGGCGACAAATTCAAATCTTGCGTTAATTCTGAGACATCCTATATGTAAGGAAACAATTTTATTAAACTTTTTCAACTTTTACTGTAACAGGTGTGACCAAAAATTTTAATTTTTACACTTTTCCATTAATATATTAATTCCAGAGATAACGGTTTTATTAATGTTGAGAAAGGGATATGATAATATTTTTATTCTGCTAATAGTCGTTTTACGTGGACATGTTCTCTAAAGAGAATTTCCAAACGAAAACTTAAATTTTTTTAAAAACAGGCAGTTAATACTTATTATTGAAAAGTAAATAAAAATTGCTATTGCATATGAGTTTCAAATAAAATCGTTTTTTTTGGATATAAATCCAGCTATCATACACTGTTTGTTAGACGATTTTGTTAAATAAACAACTCCTTAAAGAATCTTCCGATGATGATCTGACGAATAACAATAACAAAAACATCTTAATTTTTTTTATTTCTATTAAATACATTTTCTGACACGTTCGTCTTTTAATTTGGAAATGTTAACCATGCAAATCCTAAAACAATCTTTTATTGATAACACAAGGGAACAAGGTTCATAGTTGGGGGTGGTGCACTAAATAGTGATTTAAATCGGCAGTGCACTATCACTAAATAATACTGCAAAAAAATTAGTTTGCACTCTTTTTTTATCCGCTTTATTGATGATTGCTATTTTTTTTAGTAGTGATATTGCAAATTTTTTCACTATCCCTAAACGAAAATTAAATGCAAAAATCTGCACACAATTCAAATAGTGCAAAACTTGCAATCAAAAAAGCTGCATATAAACAGACTCTCACTAAAATTTGAAAAATGTAAATTTGTATGAGCATCATTTTTGATTCTTGTTATGATATGCATAAGAAAGAAAATTAAACAACATGTCAATAATTTGTCAATAACGGAATATCTAATGGCTTTAATCATGAAAAAGCAAGTTTTTTGTTTGTAAATTTAGTGCAAAATTTTAAGTTGCACTCAAATGAGTGCAAAATTTTTTAGCATAACTATCACTCATGTTTAGTGAGGCTGCTAATTTTCAATTCATCACTCAACTTCAACAAAATTATTGCAATAATTTTGCACTATCACTTACTTTGAGTTGAAACTGCAAGATGAGTGCATTACCCCCATCTATGACAAGGTTTTTGTTGATTAAGGACTGAATGTTGTTTTTAAGATTATTTGGGACGCCGTTTTTTTCTATCAGCTCGAGATATACCATTATTTCCAAAAATTAATACACGTCCACTACATATATTGCAATAACTTGAAAACGGTGCACCATATTCACTTAAAAAAAATACCAAAATTGGCATTATCTTAAAGCCGTGCTTACATTGTTTTTAAATTTGCCCAGTAGTTACAGTGATATAGTTGAAGTTTAAAAAAAGAACAATTGAAGCACAGCCGCGAATAACGTAGTAAGTTACAAAATTAATATTTTTCAGGAGAGCAAAAAAACGATTTTAACAGGCAGGATTATTTTTTTTTAATTTTTCTTTTTAGATTATCAAAAATAATGACAATAAAAACTTTTATGCAAAATATCAAGAAAATCGAATTTTAAATGACATGCAAAATTGCAGTTTATAATGTTTTTTTTAGTGGAAAAACGTTTCATATCCACAACCGCGATGTCATTTAAAACGTTTTTCCACTGCGCAAGCGGCTTTTAAAACGTTATTCCACGTTACAAAACCATTTCATTTGTATCAATTTGTTTGTAACTTACAACGTTCTTCCACTGCCTAACTCGTTGCATCGCATTTTGACGGCATTAAGGTGCATACTTTTGGGTGATTTGATGTTTAAACAGTGTAAGAGAGTAATTTTAACAATAATCTGCAAAAAAACAGTTTTTGCAAAAAGTGGCTTTTACAACGTTATTCGCGGCTTTGCTTCAATTTAAAAAAAAAATTAAAAAATTTATAAAAACTTAAATTTCGGCAAAAATCACAGTTTTGTTATAAAAACAGTTAGCTTTAGATATTTCGAATAAAATTATCTTTTTTTTATTCGGTGCACAATTTACTGAGACAATTAAATTGATAAAAATCGCGAGTTCATTACAAAAATAACATTTTATAATATGTGTGCTCGCTGCTGCTCTATTTATGTAAAAATTGTGTTACAGTAATTTGTTTTAGGCCACTGATTTCAGATATGAAATCAAATTTTTTCTATCATAGATACTTTTGAATTTATCAATAAAAGAGGATTTTAAAGATACAGTAGTAACTCGATTCTTGCACATACTTGATACTTGCACACATGGATTCTTTCAACATAAAAATATTTTTCATTACGCACTCAGTACTTGGGACATTCGAAAATTTTGAACTCGATACTTGCAACATTACCCTTGTATTACTCTTGCGTGCGGCTTTGTTTTCGTTTTCTTAGACGGAATACATTTCGGGAAATCCCCGTCGTTTTATGCTGCTGATGAAATGTTGTACATAATTTGAATCACTTTTAAGCTGACTATTGAGAGGTGCGGAGTCATAATGGCAAAGAAAAAATTTTCATTGCTGACAATTAAAGACAAAGCTGAGATTTTAAAGAAATTAAGTGCTGGATTTTCCACCAATTCCTTAGCCAAACGTTTTCATTTGTATAGATCAACAATAACTCGTGTTAAAATAAATGAAAACACCATAAAGAAATTTGTGGCACATTCTGAATCCGGCCCTGGGAGAAGAAAGACGCTTAAACCCTCGGAGTTTCCAAAAATGGAAAGAGCATTGTTTAAATGGTTTGCAAAGTTTGTAACTTCGTACTGAGTACCATTGCTTAGAATGGGCGGAGCAAAACAATGCTTCATTAGACGATATTATGATGCTCCAGAGACTTAGAAGCTGTGTAGTACTGAACAAGCACCTTTGTACAAAACAAACAAAAATTTTAAATTTCTTTAATTCCACATAAAATATGTATCTACTGTTATACGAATGCGTTGAACTTAAGTGTTTTGAATTGAAATATTAAACTTAGATTTTAAACAGATGTATGTGTCTTTTATTTTGTATGGGAAATTAATACTCGGTACTTGCGACAACTTCAAAACTTGCACCGAGCCCGGTTTTCATTACGTGCAAGAATCGAGTTCCTACTGTATATAAAATTTTTTATTATAAATTGTGATAGTGCATAGAAAACATTCCTGGAAAATATTAAAGGAATAAGACTATTAAAGTATAACAGCTTTTTAAATTGTAATTTTACTTAGAATGCACATTCGAATTAATATAAAAATGTATAATAAAAATTAAACTGAACATGAGAACGCAAATTCCCAGATTCTATTTATAAAAATTTTTAATACACAAATATTATAATGTAATTACAACTCATCGAAAAATTTTCTTTTATAAGATTTTCTTAAGTGATATTGTTTAGAGGGTTTATTTTTAATGCTCCAGCCATAGTCCGCCATCATATGGGTATCCTAGTAACCCTGGTATTTTCTCCTCTATAGTACGAATATCTTAATGGAAACATTCACCTTGTTCTGCACTGAACTCTCCAAGATTTAAAGGAAAACAATCCAAAATAGCTGTGTATGTAGTACTACCTTAATGCTCATATTACAACCAAGCTTCTGGAAATGTGACAACATGTTATCCACGTGGCCCGAGTACTGCTCGTCGCTTTTGTTTCCCAGGTAATTGTGCAATATCTAAACAAATTCACTCCAAGCATTTCTTTCAATATGTGTCATGGCACTACTAAAGTTTTCATCATTGATTAACTTTCTGTTTTGAGGGGCATCCAATATGCCAGCTTTCAGTTTCTCCCAACTAAAATTTTGGAACTTTCTGCTGATATATCTAAAACAATCACCGTAGTTTTTGAGAGCTTTGACAAATTGTTTCATAAGCCCTAGCTTGATATGGAGTGGTGGCAGTATTATGCGATCCCTAGGCACAAGTGGTTGACAGGTTTCCTGGAACCGGACTTTTGCTCGAAGACCAGTCTTTTCTACTCCAGTGTTCAGATCTGGCTCTGCTATCCCATAAACAAAGATGTTGTGTGTAGCCTCCTTGTTGGCCTAGAAGAAAATTCACTATTTTCAGATCTACACAAATTAGCCACCGCTGTTTGTTGTACTTAATTTGATCCATAATCGACGCAATAGTAGAATATTCTTCTTTAACGTTAGTTGAATGTGCAATCGGCAATGAAGCCAATTTATAACAGTTATGCAGAAGTACACATTTAAGACTGCCATTAGAAGAATCTATAAACAGTCGTCCGTCTTTTGGATAATTCTTCTCTAATCCCATCGTTGTTACTACACCAGAAACATCTGAACAATAAACAAATTCATATTCTTCGGAAAAGAATGGAAGTAAGTTGTTCTCTCTGTTACGGTAGTATGAAATTTTTGTTTCATGGGTTAGCAGATTTTTGTTTTAATCGAGAAGCTAGAACTTCAGATGCTTTTTTAGGTAGTCCAAGGTCTCTTACTAAGTCACTAAGCTCCTCCTGATTAAATTGCTCGAGTTCAGAAAAAATATCGAAATGGAAGTCATCTGTTTCAGTTTCAGTACTTAGTGAAGGATAATTCTCTCGTAAGTCCTGATAATTTTGTGAAGATGTAGATTGTTGTGGTTCTGAATCATCACTAGAGTACAGGACTGGTGGGGTAATAGACATCACGTTAGGATAAATCCGTTTAGAACGGTTTGTTTTGCTAATGACTGTTATGTTGACAGCGCATACATAACAATCATCATGATGTTTCGAATGTTTTCGCCAGATCATTGGTTTTCGATACTTGAAATGGGACGATTTCTTGTTTGCCCATAACCTTTAAAACTCTTCACAGTTGATACATACACTTTTAGGAATCCAGCACTTGTCACGGGCTTCCATGGTAAATCCGAAGTAGTTGAAGTACTCTTTTTTTAATGAACTCTGACACACTTTCTATTTTTTATAAACGTGTTTTCGCCACATATGTTACAAAAGTAGTTGGAATTTATGTTACACATGTTTCTTGACATAGCCATTGCTCAATTTTGACGTATATATCAAATTAACACAGTTTTAAATGAATAACACAACTTAACATAATTGAACTTTTTTCGTGTTGACGGATGAAATATTCAAGGTTAAAATTATTTTTTTTTTGTTGACCTGAACCTTTATTTTTTGTCGTTATTTACTTTAAAAAACTTGTTGAATGACCAGAAGTGGGTAAATGAACCCTTACACATACTTTGTACTTTTTTTTACTGAGGTCCCTATAAAAAGTTATATCCAAAATTTTACTGACAGGTCCTTATGAATGGACCCATCTGTTAAGGAGGCATATATACCCGAATAAACCTTTTAAAACCAACGTTCATAGAAATTAGCTTCAAATTTTTCACAACTTTCCAAATAATGAGAACTCATAAATGTGGCTGGAATTTTTGTTGGTTACATGTAACCAACGGAGAACCGCACATCAATAGAAAAAATGCACTTTCCTTTTTTCCTTTTAATTGACTGTGAATTGACTAGGTGTCTTAAAGGAACAATAACAGCAATTCATCGTCCACGTATTTTTAATGGCGTTTATTAGTTTGCTACCGCAATCATAAAAATGAAATAACATTTTGTTTATTACTTAATTTTTTTAATTCTGAGAATCATAAAAAAGTCACTTCACATAATTGTCAATAAAAGCGAAACTCGTCAGTCGATTTTTATGATCTATGTCTCATTTGGTTCATAGGCTATGTGACTTTACATGAAAGTAATGAGACTTTGTCTTCTTTATGTATTGGATTTTTCATGATATTTACAACTAAAAAATTTTAATTATTTGAATTTTTTTTTTTTACGTTAACTGCCATTTTTTATATTTTTTTTCAAAGCTAACAATTACATCTTTAAAAAAAGAAGAATTCAGAAAATCGCTTTATGAAGGGTGAAGTTATGATTTTTTGAACTTTTAATCTTTGAAAAAAATCAAAAAATCGATTAGTACCAGTAATTTTAAAGTGCGAACTGATAAAGAAAAACGGAGATTAAATTTAAAATCAGCGACCTCAAATTCGTGAAAAATTGCATCAAACTTCCAATCAACACACAAAATGTTCAATTTCGTTCCGCTGTGTTATTGCAACAGCACAAAACACTTTGTTTATCTTTCGACAAACCATCATAGAATGACATTTTTGCGACTCTCTGTGTGAGTCATGTAACAATTACTGAGCAACCCAAATAAGAGCGTTTTTTTAAACATTAATATTATATTGCCAATACAATTTCAATATAACAAACAGGCCTAAGGATCTGCCGAATAAGATGTTCCGACTGTGTGGTAGTGAATTCGGCATCTAAAGGTTTGTTTCGTATACATTTCTTGAAAGTAAGAAGTTTTGACATGAAAAGGACATTTTACGCTCTTATTAAGGTAGGTCATTTATACTGATGAGCATTTCACGAGTTGTTAGATAATCTCTACATAAGTCTCAAATGATTCTTTTTTTCTCAGTATTTATTTATTGGATCTTCACTTATCGCTCTTCTGATTGGGAGAGTGCTGCAGTGTCACTTTGATTCTTGACATGTTTTCTGAAAGATTTGTTAAATAATATTTACATACATTTAAAACGATTCCCTCTACGATTAATATAAGCATCGTGCGCTGTGTTGTTGAAGTATCTCACATAGGAATCGGCTTGTATAACAGTATCTTCCGTGCGAGGAATCTTTTACGGTTAAAAAATGCGCTCGTCGACTATCAAAAATGCTCTTCATCAGAATCCCGGTAGATCCTTATACGATGGAAAATGCTGGCTGGGAAGAAGCGGGGTTTTTTTTTGATAGATATACGAGTATTGTAGTTTTATTTATTATAATCAATCAAACAGTTGCCTTTTTTTGCAGTTACGACCTTTTGCATTTCCTACGACGAATATACTTTAAATATAAATAAAATAACTTTAAAAAAAAGTAAAAAATATTCTGCAACCGTATACCTACACACATACTTATTTCTTAAATGCATATAAACAATATATTCATATGTATGCATTTTATATGCACATCCTCTCTACACATGTTAAATGTGCCGGATTCAGAGCCAAAGTTAACAAAACAAAAGCAAAGCTAATGACTTTAAAAAATGCAAAAAAAGAATTCCGCCACAAACATGTACAAATACGCTTAAACACAGACACACTCTAACACACACGTGAAACGAGTTCATGTAAGAGCACTACTAAGGCGTAACTAGAACAATTATAAAATTTATTTTATTTACACTAAAACGCTGCGAGCAAACAAACTAGTTATACACTCACTAACTTACTCACTCAGCCAGTTACACTTTATTCAGTCATTTCACCCCCTCCCCACTACCAACGCACACTAAGTCAGGGACTCATTTATACTTTCGTATGCTCGTTCTTAATTCTTTTACATATTTCTTTCATTTTTAAACATAAAACAAAAGCAACAAGACTACATTCCGTAACCCTACATTGTACTTTTAATATGTAAAGAACAACAACATTAAGTTACGGACCCTTAAGGCATACGCTGCTACGTCGTCGTTGTTGTTAAAGCTATTTTCTTGTAATTGTAGAATACTCATACCTATTCGGGCAACAGGCAGGCAGACGCAAAGGCATATATTATAAGTATGTATTCAATTTTAAGTGTGAGAATGCTTAAATGTATGTAAGTACGAGAACATTGAGCCATGCATGCGATGCAATAACGGTAAATAAAGGATAAAAGAAATGTTCTAAAGCTGCAAAATTTAAGCAAGCAGAAGTATACAAATGTATGTACACATGTATGTATGAAACTGCAGTTAGATTGCATTTTTTAGCATCAAGTGTTTGAATGGTGAAATTAGGGACTGTACAAATCACGACCTGCAGAGAGCTAATCCCTAATAACAACGATTGGATATCTACAGGAGTTATAGTAAGTAATCGGTCGGTTATTAAAACTTAAATAAGCCAACATTTCATTTTTTTTTTAGTTTAAGGAGTTCTAAAGTAATTTTCGGAGGCCGACTTTATCATCACAAATGTAAAGTCGACCAAATTTCACCACATCATTATTTTTCGCAGTCGTAGTCGCTATAACACGTCTCGTGGGAGTTGCCTGTAGTTTTTCTAGTTTTATACAACTAAGCTCGACCAAATTTCAAAATAATAATATCATTGTTCGCTGCAGTCTAAGGCTGTGTAATTTGTTGTCTTATAAAACTAAATTCGACCAAATTTCATTATAATAATAAAGCTTGTTAATGTTTAGTCCCATTAAACTCAATTTGAAAAGGCGGCTTTATATGGGACCTGTAGTAAATTACACTGTGCTAGAATTTTACACTTTTTTTGAGACAAGCGGGGGATTTTTACCTAATTCAGGTACGCTCCAGTGATGCTAACCGCTTTTTAGTTTAGCTCTCGTTTTCGAGATATACCGTTATTTAGAAAATGGAGGAGGTTTCACAACATATATTCGCTTAACTCAAAAACGGTCAGTTTATTTAACAAACTAAGAAACCGAAATTCCACAATAAAATTTCCTTTAAGAATTTTTTTCTAATATGCGCACTTATGTTATAAACATGATTTTTTTTTTTTTTGAAACAAAATAATTTTTTAGCAAAATTTGGAAATTTTTGATTGTTAAAAGTTCATAACAATTTGGAAATGCTCCAGACATATAAAAATTAAGTTGCAAACAAAACAAGCCATAAATGATTATAATCTGTTAACAACTTTTGATTTTATTAAGAAAAGATAAATTTTTTTTTATTAAATTTAAGAATTTTATAAAACGCTATATTTGCATGGGTGGCCCCCTAAAAAGTGAAGATAAAGGGCAAGTATGTTTTGAGAAAATGTTATGGACAAAAAAGACTGCAGACATATAACAACGCATAAATGAAGCCGGTCAATCCTTTGGTCTGCTAAATCCCGTGTGAAATATATCATACATATCAAGAAGAAACAAATAAGCCTGTTGTACTCCAACGTCGAATCCACACTTTTGTATAGATGTGAAACACGGAACGCTGGGTTTGGTGATATACACTCGATTCAAGTTTTAGTACATAAATGCATACGTAAGATTCTACGTATATATTGGCCTTCAACAGTATCAAAAACCCACCTATGGATAGTAGCAAACGAGTGACCGATAAAAACAAAAATTCGGAAACAAAAATGGTGCTGGATTGGATACACGTTGCGTAAACCACCAGATTATAACCCTAAACAAGCTATAGACTGGATTTCATAAGGTATTTGCCGTATGGGAAGACCAGTATGCAACTGGAAATGACAAATAAGAACGAAACGGCTGAAACTACGCTTAAAATGGAATGAAGTGGAACATCTTGCAGAAAATCGAGAACATTGGAATGAATTTGTTACGGCCCTATGCTCCTTACATGTGTAAAAGGATTCCTAGTTATAAACAATTAATATTTATTCGAAATGGTGGTGACTGTATAAATTGAATAAAAATATCAATATTTTAGGAAGGTTGATACTCATTTGGGACCATTACTGTTTTGCTAGTGAACCGATTGTACAGAACTGATTGGGTTGGACTTTCGTGTACAAAAACGAATTTAGCCTATTTTAAATATCTTTAACTAAAGTGTCACGTATTCCAGTATGGTTATTTCGAATAAACAGCGAGACCTGCAGGTAAATGTTTTTACTGGTACAGCAAAATGAATGCAAAAATTTACATCGTAGAAAATATATATACAATATGAGGAGTCGCAGAACAAATTATTTCAAAATATTGAGAAATCTATGATTAGATTTTTAGCATGAAACCAGAAAATATAACAATATCCTCCTTATCATAAAATGCATCCGACCACAAAAAGTCGCAACAATAAATTTTAAGAATGTACAAAATTAAAGGACTTTTAATTTGAAAAAATAATGTTTTTTTTTAAAAAAAAGGTAAGTTTTGTTAACAACAAAAATGTAAAATAGAACGTTTTGGTATGCATACCAAAATGTTCTTTTTATACCCTCCACCACCACTGTGGTGAATGAGGGTATACTAAGTTTGTCATTCCGTGTGAAACTTTTTAATAATACATCTAAGACGCCTGGCTCCTTGAGTAATTCTAAATCGATTTAGCCATGTACGTCTGTCTGTCCGTCTGTTGAAAACACGTTCACTTTCGAAAAACGCAAAAGAAAAGAACAAACTTGGTCTCAAATTGCTTGTAGTTATCCTAAGCAGTTTGTGATTGAAATCCAGCAACATCGGCTTAGTAGAATCAGAACTATGAATCAAAATGTGGAACCATAACCCAAAAAAAAATTGATAATTTTGATACAAAAACTAACATAAACGGTGGAATAATGCACGGAATGACATAAAATTTGCACGAATTCGCTTTATACGACTGCAAATCATACTGTTAAATTTCGTGAAGATCGGTCCATAATTAACACTAGGTCCCATATAAACCCTACTCCCGGAAAACAGTTTAGTACGCCTAAAACCGTAATAAATAACGCTACAATACCAAAATTTGGTACGTCACAGTTTTATAGGACCAGAAATAAAAATGTAAAATTTTTTGGAGATCGGTCCATAATTTACATTAGGCCCCATATAAACCCTTCTCGCGGAAAACAGTACGCCTAAAACCGCAATAATTAATGCTATCAAATTGAAGTTCGGTACGTCACAGTTTTATAGGACGAGAAATCACACTGCCAAATTTCGTGAAGATTGGTCCATAATTTACCCTAGGCCCCATATAAACCCTACTCGGAAAACAGTTTTTTGCGCCTAAAACCAAATAAATCCCACTTTGGGAAAATAATTAAATTCTCCTAAAACCATCACAGATATAGATATTGCGGTGAAATTTTTTACCTAAATTCATATGGCCAGAAAAAATATCATGCAAATTTGTGAAATTTACTATTAACGCTAAAACAAATTACACTGCTGTATTGAAATTTATTCTAATTTATTTTTTGTAATACCAGAAATCAGTCTTCAGAATTTTGGGATGATTGGTCCATAATTTACCATAGGTCCAATACAAATAACGCTCCTAAAAATTATTTTAGTTCGGCTAAAACTTTTACGAATCACGATATTTTACTCAAGCCAGTTCAAAGTTCTAACAAGAAACGCATAAAATTTTCTTATTGTCGGTCAATAATTCAGGTCTAAACCGCGACCAATTTTAATGCTGACACTCGTTTTTGTGAAGCTTAGTTAATAATATATATGTATTTATCATATAGAGCCCACTCCTTTCGGTGGAGGGTATCAAAGATTCGGCACAGCCGAATATAGCACTCTAACTTGTTTGTATTATACCTATCTCACAATATTAAACAGGGTATAATGCATTTGTGCTGATGCTAGTAGCGCCTTAAAATAATGGTCTAAGCCCAAAAATAACCTTTTGTTCTACATAGATTTTTTTAATATAAAATTTTTCTATGAGAAGAAGACAAATATTATGCAAATAAAATTTTTTCAATAGAAGTTAACTGAATTAATGCAGAGACATCAAAAAACCGTTTTCCAAAATAAAAACAAAAAGATAAATTTTGTTATGCGACTCCTCATATGATATTTCAGTTGTAGTTCGCAAAGCTCTCATGTGATACCATTAATATGTTTAAGCAGTTCAGTGTTGAAACACCCTTCTAATTTTTCCAAAAACATTGTAGTTTTCTAGCGAAATGTGCACTTTGCGATTCCGATTTTTTTTTTCAATTTTACCTGTTTCAATTATTACAGTTTTCGCACCATCGTTAGCAGCTCTACTCACGCGTGTTCAGAAAAAAATGCTCTCATAGGATCAATGGTAACTAAACTAATTTTAACCCATTAGTGGACGATGTTCCCTGGTCACTTTCCTCAAATAATTTTAACCAATTTTTAATAAAAATGATCTGATTAATTCGGTTCAAAAACATGTTATCCAAATAAACTTAAAGTTTTAGGGTTATTGACCGTTCTTTATAAGGGCCACTGCGCTGTAGGTGCACTTGTCGTATGATACATTTTAAAGCATTATATTGGGTGAAGACCTTTTTGACATTTGTTGCAAATAAAGTTTGTTTTTTTTGTAATATCTACATCGTTTATCAGCTTTTAAGTTTTCAATAAGGTGGTATGTGCCATAATATCGTGTATCTGTCGTTACTTTGTTAGTGCGCGAACCTCCTATAAATGGGGTACCATACGTTTCAAGGTAGGATGTAGCAAGATTTTGGCGAAAAAATTAGCAAATTACGGACATGTCGGATCATTGGGATGTAACTTCCTCATCAGCAGCCATTTATTAATAATCAAGGAGATATGCAAAGATTGGTCACCACCATTTCTTATGTCTGATTCGCGAGCGGTAGACTGCAACTAATTGATCCATCTGATCAACACTTCCAATGCCCATATTATATCGATGAAACACTTTTGGTTGGGAAAAACTTACGGCACCCCCTCCTTTAACGTATGCACGATCTCATTTCACTGACACATTTATATTCTTTTGGGTCGATACAAGTTTCTTTGCTTCTCAAAATGTCTTAAAATCGTATCGGAGAAAAAAAGTTTAAGAAATTCTATTAGAGTTTTGCATAACTGAGACTCAGCACTAAGTTGACTCTTTGTTCACTCCGTATTTATTGTCTATAATGGTTCAACTTTTCTCAAACAATTTAAACTCGTGTTTGCCTGTCTTTTTGATCCGCAGGAGATGCGCATTAATTTCTATTCTATAGGGATTCATGCACCCAAAGTCACTATATCGACCCCTTTGCGCGAAATTATCGTATGTTACAAAAACCAAATTTTACAGGACAGCCATTTTTCTAGTTTTCTCTGCTTTCTCTTGTAATATCAAAATGAAAATATACATGTGTTTAGATAATTAACTAATATAACTACACCTAAATGTATTCCGGTGGAAAAGTTCAAGTTTTCCGAAAAAAACGTATTTTTGGCACATGCGATAATTTCATTCAGAATATTTCGTAGATGCGTGTGTAGAAAATGTCACTTACGATATCATTTGTCAGTGTTAGAAATAAATTGAAACAAAGATTTATTTGTGGTTTTAGGTATTTGTTCATTATTTTTTAACTTAGAATGGTACAAAGTAATAAAAAATAAAATCAATATTTAACAGAAGCATGAATTCATTAAAAAAAAAAAGAAAAAAAACCAATAATAATAATTAGTGAGTTAATCTTCTTCGTCGCTTTCATTTAACATGTCTTTTTCGCGTACAGAATATTTTAAATTTAAATACTCATTGTGGTATTTTGACGGTATTTTTTTTTTAAACATAGATTTTTTAAATTATTGAATTTTTGCAAAGAGATACACAAAGGTGAAGTGTACAACTTTTGTAACTTTATTTATTTTTAGTTTAACTTTGTTTGATAGTAACAGATTTGCAAAGGCCTTCCGGTTTTTAAACTGTGAGCGGCCTATTTCAATACAGTTTTACACCGATGGATTAGTTCGTACATTGCGAATAATTGTGGTCCATTCACTTGGCGCCCAAATGGTACGCCTGCGTACAAATGATTCAATTGTGCTATGCACAGAATCAACTGGCATCATTGTATGACCGGGAAGTAAATATGTTATTTTAATTTTTTCAACGCAGTTTGAAAAATTTTAAAAATGTGTCAGCAAAGCTAATACAGCCTTATTGCGGTTTTGACCAGTGCAACTGTCGCAATATAGGGCTATGTTTTTAACTGTCTTTTATGGTCTTCGATTATTAAATACTTATTAAAGGGCTGCGCAAAATATTCTTAATGTTCTGTGTTCTACTTCACACAACTATCAATCATATTATTTCACTGTAAACATACATAGCAAAACAAACATAACAACACATAACTCTCACCAAAACAAAACAAGCATAACTTGAAAAGTTTTTCTCTTCTGCTTTGTTAGTGCTCGTATTATCAAAACAAACAGAATATCAACGCAAAAACAGACAATGAAATAAAGAAACGGTAAATTATAGTAAAAGCATCGAGTGCACGTAATTAGGAATTTAAAAAATTTAAAGTGATCTTAGCTTGTAACAGAAATGGATGCATTAAATGTAAGCAAAATTGATTTTTTTTAATTTTTTCCATAATGTATATATTATTTTAGTCGACCTTTATTATTATATTATAACTAAATCATTAAGCTTAAAGTCTTTTTTTTATTTTTATATAAAACTTTAAACGTTTATTTAACCAATTTTTCTAATTAAAAAATTTTTTAAATTGTCAGTTATTGTTAAATTTGTTAAAAATTGTTGAAAATGTATAAAATAAGGAAGAAAAAACCCTGAAGAAGGCACTCAAAGGAGTGCCGAAATATTGGTTAAATAAACGTTTAAAGTTTTATATAAAAATAAAAAAAAGACTTTAATCTTAATGATTTAGTTATATTATGTATTTCCTAAATTTTAAATAATATTTTAAAGGAACCTACAACCGAACCCATTGAAAACAACTCAAACGAAATTAAATCAAAAGTTTCTCCCTTTGCAATTTTCTCTTTTGTTTATGTTTACAATCAAAACATTCAAACATGCTTGGAATTTTCTATTTCTGTTTTAATGTTCTACTTCATCTTTGTTCTAATTCAGCTTTATTCTAGTTCAGCATTGTTCTAGTGCAGTTTTGTTCTATTCTTCTATATTTTGATCGTTAAGCAAAACAATTGTTTTTGGAAGTATGAGTTTTGTAATGAGAGAGTAATATACACATACTATCTACATTTAATGAAATTGCTTGTAAGCATTTTTTCTTGTGCTTGTGCAGCTCTTTAATACTTATACAGGGCTGTGGAAATTTCATTGCAGCTTCGCTTACCATCACGCTCACCCCACAAATAACAATAGCCATTTCTAGTGCCGTTTTCATAAACGCTGAAATTGTAGTAGGCGTACTTTCGTGAGTAAAAATGGGTTATATTATTTATATTATGTAGTCAATATTGTAACAACTACAATATGCAAAATATTCTTCATTGGCAGATACGATAAAATCGCTGACAAGAAAAAATGGAGTGTAACATACGATAAAGTATTTAATCAATTTTTGGAGCAAAGAAGTGGAATTCGCCTACAATATTTTGTCAGGTGACGTCTCTTTGAATGTAGAACAAGTTTGCATCAAAAACTCAATATCAAAAAAATTGGCATATACGATAATTTCGCGCAAAGGGGTCGATATCACAGGGCATAACATATCGACCCCTTTGCGCGAAATTATCGTATGTTACAAAAACCAAATTTTACAGGACAGCCATTTTTCTAGTTTTCTCTGCTTTCTCTTGTAATATCAAAATGAAAATATACATGTGTTTAGATAATTAACTAATATAACTACACCTAAATGTATTCCGGTGGAAAAGTTCAAGTTTTCCGAAAAAAACGTATTTTTGGCACATGCGATAATTTCATTCAGAATATTTCGTAGATGCGTGTGTAGAAAATGTCACTTACGATATCATTTGTCAGTGTTAGAAATAAATTGAAACAAAGATTTATTTGTGGTTTTAGGTATTTGTTCATTATTTTTTAACTTAGAATGGTACAAAGTAATAAAAAATAAAATCAATATTTAACAGAAGCATGAATTCATTAAAAAAAAAAGAAAAAAAACCAATAATAATAATTAGTGAGTTAATCTTCTTCGTCGCTTTCATTTAACATGTCTTTTTCGCGTACAGAATATTTTAAATTTAAATACTCATTGTGGTATTTTGACGGTATTTTTTTTTTAAACATAGATTTTTTAAATTATTGAATTTTTGCAAAGAGATACACAAAGGTGAAGTGTACAACTTTTGTAACTTTATTTATTTTTAGTTTAACTTTGTTTGATAGTAACAGATTTGCAAAGGCCTTCCGGTTTTTAAACTGTGAGCGGCCTATTTCAATACAGTTTTACACCGATGGATTAGTTCGTACATTGCGAATAATTGTGGTCCATTCACTTGGCGCCCAAATGGTACGCCTGCGTACAAATGATTCAATTGTGCTATGCACAGAATCAACTGGCATCATTGTATGACCGGGAAGTAAATATGTTATTTTAATTTTTTCAACGCAGTTTGAAAAATTTTAAAAATGTGTCAGCAAAGCTAATACAGCCTTATTGCGGTTTTGACCAGTGCAACTGTCGCAATATAGGGCTATGTTTTTAACTGTCTTTTATGGTCTTCGATTATTAAATACTTATTAAAGGGCTGCGCAAAATATTCTTAATGTTCTGTGTTCTACTTCACACAACTATCAATCATATTATTTCACTGTAAACATACATAGCAAAACAAACATAACAACACATAACTCTCACCAAAACAAAACAAGCATAACTTGAAAAGTTTTTCTCTTCTGCTTTGTTAGTGCTCGTATTATCAAAACAAACAGAATATCAACGCAAAAACAGACAATGAAATAAAGAAACGGTAAATTATAGTAAAAGCATCGAGTGCACGTAATTAGGAATTTAAAAAATTTAAAGTGATCTTAGCTTGTAACAGAAATGGATGCATTAAATGTAAGCAAAATTGATTTTTTTTAATTTTTTCCATAATGTATATATTATTTTAGTCGACCTTTATTATTATATTATAACTAAATCATTAAGCTTAAAGTCTTTTTTTTATTTTTATATAAAACTTTAAACGTTTATTTAACCAATTTTTCTAATTAAAAAATTTTTTAAATTGTCAGTTATTGTTAAATTTGTTAAAAATTGTTGAAAATGTATAAAATAAGGAAGAAAAAACCCTGAAGAAGGCACTCAAAGGAGTGCCGAAATATTGGTTAAATAAACGTTTAAAGTTTTATATAAAAATAAAAAAAAGACTTTAATCTTAATGATTTAGTTATATTATGTATTTCCTAAATTTTAAATAATATTTTAAAGGAACCTACAACCGAACCCATTGAAAACAACTCAAACGAAATTAAATCAAAAGTTTCTCCCTTTGCAATTTTCTCTTTTGTTTATGTTTACAATCAAAACATTCAAACATGCTTGGAATTTTCTATTTCTGTTTTAATGTTCTACTTCATCTTTGTTCTAATTCAGCTTTATTCTAGTTCAGCATTGTTCTAGTGCAGTTTTGTTCTATTCTTCTATATTTTGATCGTTAAGCAAAACAATTGTTTTTGGAAGTATGAGTTTTGTAATGAGAGAGTAATATACACATACTATCTACATTTAATGAAATTGCTTGTAAGCATTTTTTCTTGTGCTTGTGCAGCTCTTTAATACTTATACAGGGCTGTGGAAATTTCATTGCAGCCTCGCTTACCATCACGCTCACCCCACAAATAACAATAGCCATTTCTAGTGCCGTTTTCATAAACGCTGAAATTGTAGTAGGCGTACTTTCGTGAGTAAAAATGGGTTATATTATTTATATTATGTAGTCAATATTGTAACAACTACAATATGCAAAATATTCTTCATTGGCAGATACGATAAAATCGCTGACAAGAAAAAATGGAGTGTAACATACGATAAAGTATTTAATCAATTTTTGGAGCAAAGAAGTGGAATTCGCCTACAATATTTTGTCAGGTGACGTCTCTTTGAATGTAGAACAAGTTTGCATCAAAAACTCAATATCAAAAAAATTGGCATATACGATAATTTCGCGCAAAGGGGTCGATATTTTCATACTGTTTAATATCAATTGAATCATTACACTTATTAACAAAAAACAACACACGTAAAATAACAATTAATCACATAATATTTAATACTCGTATATTCCAATTTTTCTTATCCGGCACCAGATTTTTGTTTTTTCACAAATTGGTTTTCGATGTTTTGCATAAAACACAACACACAAATCACAATAATTGAGACAAATGAAATAAAACGTGCTTTTTGGATTGTCAGTGATGGTTTTGTCAACTTCTTATTTAAAGTTTTTGAAAGTTCTACTGTAGAAAATTCGAGCGTCCCTTATAAGGGACTCTGCGCATTGGGTGCTTAAAAAATATTATTGCCATTGAAACCATATTGTTGTACAAACATTGTTGCATAGGTTGTAAATATTATTTATATGTTTATCAGAAATAATTGTATGGTTTATGGTACAACAACAACATGTCGTCTTTAAAATATGATACGAAGAGCAAAACATTAACAGTTTTATTTTAAACATATCGCACTTAATCATAAAAAGAGTATTAACTCAAAATTTTTATTTTTTCACTTTTTGGAAAAAATCGCTGTAAAAATATCGTGGTGCTATTTTGTCTACTTTTTGGTTGGTTTTAAAATTGTTTTTCATATGACTTTAATGTTAAATTAAAAAGCGTTTTGTTTTACTGAACATTTTTAAATTTTGAGTTAATACTAGGGTATGCATTTAATCGAGCTTTTGCTTTAATCGGTTAAACCCACGATTAATTAGTCGAGGTTTTGGTTTAACCCGTTAATAATCGGTAAGTTTTGTTATGGATCGGTTAAGCGATTAATATTTTTTTTTTTTTGAAATTAAGTAATGTCAATAAATATAAATGCATAAATAATTTCTGTGGCATTTTGACAAAACATCTTAAGTCAAGATAAGATAGCAAAAAAGTTTTTAAAAGAACTCGGTGAAAAAATCATTTTTATCAAATAGCATAATAAGCCCAAATTAAAGAAAAATTTCGTTTATAATACAAAATTTTAAAAAATTAAACAAAAATGTTTTTTGAATGAAAGTTCGAATGATTAACAAAATTTTTTAAATTTGACTTAAGATGTTTTGTCAAATTAACACAGATTTATTATTATTGGAGTTTATTAGTAAAAAAAATATAATACCACAACGAAGATAACAATTCTTGAACTAAAATGAATTAATACATATTATATATTAATTAAAAAAACTGTGAAATGACTTTATTAGTTATTTCAATAGTTAAAGGAGATCTTTTGAAATAAACTTTTAGAAAAATAATTTGATTTTAATGTTTAGGATTTAAGCGATTTTTTCCTTAGTTTTGATAAAACTTGACGTGGAAAAATTTCTTTTACTTATCGTAGATGTTGGAGAAATCGATAACAACCCATAATACAGAATAGAATATCTAATTTCTCAGTCCTTTTCCTGGATTTTTCTAAACATATAAAATCTTCCATTATGCCAGTAGAGTCCTGTTTTAATTTTTTAAAATTTTTAGCACTTCTATTTGTTTCGGTTAATTCTATTAACAGATTGATATGAGAAGATAAAGCAATTACGTTAAACAAAAAGCTGTTGACGGCTAACACTTATGTATTTAAAATGAAGATCACTGAACACATTCTTTGTTTTTATGAAAACATGTTTTTTCTACACATACCTTTTGTATATGAGACGAAACAAATAATTAAAAACTCAAAAAATTTGTTATAAGAAATAATAAATTAACCGATCAGTTAATTGGGTAGTAATTAATCGGTTAACCGATTAATGGTTAACCGAATAAATATCCTAGTTAATACCCAACTGAGAATTTTTCAGTAAACATTTGCTGAGTAAATTCGTCGTATGAAGCACAATAACGACGAATAACTAGCAGCTTTTATAATTGAGAAAGTTGATTGCTGTTTGTGCAAGGAGAGAGAAATAGTGTGACCATATTGAAAAAATAATGCTTAAAATTTAAAACAATCAAAATCACAACTAAAAACATTTTTTATAGCAAAATACCTTGTATATTTATTTCAAATGTTATACAATAAACCAAAAAAAAAAAAATAATTCTAAACTAAAACCAAACATGGGCACCTAGTACTCATTTGTTCGTCGTTCGCGGCGTATGAAATAGAAATAAATCTACTGCAAAATCGCCACCACGTATGACGAATTTCGGCGGACGCTATTATTGTGTGTATTTCATATACACCAATATGTTTTAATTTTAGCGACGAATATTCGCGGCCAAAAATTCGTCGTTCGTGCCAGTTGTGTTCATAGCATTCAGTTGACGTTATTTTTTTTTTTAGAAAAACTTAACTTGATGTAATTTCTTTAAGGCCTTGTTTAAAATTTTGATATACGAATATCATATGAAAGAAAAGGACAAATATATTTGTATTTTGTTATTGCAACATATGGATTCAAAAACGGTTTTGTTAAAAATGGCTTCCAACGTGTGTAATATATTATGCAGAGTATATTATAAATTTATTTGTGGGAAAATCTTAAAAAATGCAAAAGTATTTTCTTAATGCAAATAGTATGAAAAACTTGCCTTGATAATAATATAACACATTGGAGGGTGCAACCATATTACAGAAATGAAAGGACCGCGGCAAAAAGATTGATTAAAGAGACCATGCTAAATAATATACACTAGGGAGATCGATTATTCGACTTTTTTCCATAACCGGTTTTCGAATATTACGAATAGTTGCTATTTTAAAAAACCCGGGTTTCGGTTACGCAATTTTTAAATAACCGGTTAACCGGTTTTAATTCGAATACTTAAAAACACAGAAATCAAATATGTTTTTAAAATAAAACGTTAATTTGAATAAAAACAAAACAATTTGCATAGGCAAGGAACCAACAAAATACATAGATATGACTTAGATCAGACCTAACAAATATTTTACGATAAAATTCAAGAAAAGTGGGACCAGTAAATTGATCATACTTTAACTAAATTTTCAACCATTTTTTTATTGATTTACTAAACTTTATTTGTAAGAAGATATTTGTATAATGAAACTTAGAAACTGTTGAATATTTGATCTAGAGAAACGTTTTGCAAAAGCAAATAAATTATAGGAATTTTATAAAGTTATTATTTGAAATATTCTCTCAAATTTATTTTGGATGAGTTTTAATTTGTTGGTGGTTAGGCTATCTATATAAATCAACCATATTTTTCAAAAGTTGCAAACAAAACCTCTTAGCCAGGATTATCTATTTCAAATTATTTTGTTTCAGCATTATAGAAACGAATTGTGAACTGAACATTCTTTTTGTGTAAAATATTTGTCAATTCGTCTACTACATTTTAAAACATTCCATAACATTGTTTGATTTCTTCAATTTTGTTTTTTAAAAATTTTCCCATATCGTTGATTCCGCCGTAATGTAGTTTTCAGCATGAAGAGATGCTAGAACTACTTAAGAGTTTTTAGTGCCTTAGCGGGCATTTCGTCCTCGGCAACACAACGGGCTAATATTTCACCCAATGATTAATTTTTTGCAGCGTATTTTATTAAAGTATTATTTGTCGTCTCCTTAGAACTACTTCAAACGGAGTTGTTTCATTTGGATCACATTAATGTCAAGCATGTATACTAATTAAAGGTGATTAATAAGTCGTGACATGGAAGAACCGTTTTAACTTATCATTTTTTGGCACTTAAAGCACCTAACTTTGTCTTTTTAATCGCGTTCGAAAAATATCTAGAGATAACCTTTATATAAAAATATATTTAATATTTAGAATACTCTGCACAAATTACTATTTACTTTCTAACGCGTTTTTGTAGTATTTTGAATAGTTTTTGGTTTTTTTTTCTACAAGAACACACGCTTCTATAAGCGATTTGTATTTAGAGTACTCATAATGTTGTTTTGACATTTTTCATGAAAAGTTTAAGTTTGGCCAATATTAAATTAGAAAATACTTAAATTACGGATACATCTACAACAAGAGTAAGGAAAATGTATATAAATTACACATAACTAAAATAGCCGGTTTATTATACCAAAATAACCGGTTTATTCGATATTCGAAAAATGGGCATTTTAAAATAACCGACTTGGGCAAAGCTAAAATAACCGGTTAAAACCGGTCGAATAATAACCGTTCGATCTCCCTAATATACACCGATCAACAACTGCCACCGAACCTGCGTTATGCAACAATAACACTGTGCTAGTTGAAAAAACTGATAAGCGGGACACCTGGCGTTCGGGTAGCTCTTGATTTTGAGATATACCGAAAATGGAGGAGGTTGCACAACATATATTAGCGCAACTCAAAAACGATTAAGTTGATTAAAAAAATAAAAACGAAATCCCCCGGCGACTCCTTGGCAGTTATGGGGCGGTTTTCTTTCATCATATTTCTAGTCTGTATCGAAAATTTTGTGTGGGAGCCCTCTTGTAAAACAGAGATAGCGGGAAGGTATGTTAGAAACAAATTTTATGTATGAAAAATTGAGTGGGGTTGGTCATACATTTGACCCGTCTAGGGGCAGTTTAATAAAATTATGGCGGTTTAATAAAATTCTTAAATTTGGAATAAACTGAAAAAACCGAAATTTCGCAATAAAATTACTTTATTATTTTCTATTATGTGCAGCCATTTAAGAAACTCTAATATTTTTTTGCAACAAAAATAATTTTATTAGCAAAATTTCGAAAATTTAAAAATTCATAAAAATGGAGTTAATGTTGGAGATAAAGGGCAAGTATGTTTTGAGGAAATGTTGAGGACGAAATACTTATGGAGGCCAGTCGTACATTTTATCACCTTAGGGGCGACTCCTAGGGTCTTAGGACTTTTATTCAATATACTTCCGGCCTGTATAAAAAATTTTGTATGGGAGCCTCATTAAGAAATGGAGATATCGGATAGGTATGTTAGAAACAAATGATGGGGATGAAAAATAACCAAATTTAAGAATTTTTGTATTCATTATTTGTATGCATTTGCTTATATGCATATCTGACATTTATGCATCACAATTAATATTAATGAATTCATTAAAAAATTCTCATATAAGCATCGCTTCAAACGTGAGTCAAACAAACACTAAACTTTCTAAATTTTGATTCAACTTTAAATTTGTTCATGCACTTTCGATGCAAATAAAATAGCTTCTTTCATGATGCGATAAATATGTATGTACATCTAGAAGTGTGCTACAAATTTGCACATTTTTGTATTTTAAGAATGTGTGTTAGTTTGAGGAACACGAAGAGGGTTACAAAGTTGCATGAATAAATTTCAATACATAAAAAAAAACGAAATATGTTATAAAAAAGGAAAAAGGGAAAAACAAGCGAAAATAATAACTTGAAACAATGAAGTATTGCTTTAGTTATGCCGTTGTTAGTTTAAGCTGTTATGTTTAAATATTATTTACATGTTCATATGTATGTGTATGCATTCCCAGTAAACATTTTTTCAAAAAAATATTGTTAAACTTTTAAAACATTTTTGTGTTAAAATTAAAGCTTAAAATTTATAGATTTCAAAACAAATCAAATAGTTTTTCAAAGTCGGTTTAGTCAATGTTTTAATGTATAAAATTTTCTGGTTTTTGTTTGTTTTGGGTTCCAAAAGATCTGTGATTTAATCTTAAGCCGACGCGTAAAATGTTATGCAAAAAGAATCTGTAACTCATATTTAAGCATCAAAAATTAGATTCTTTTAAAATTACTTAAAGGCCTTTTGCTAAAATGTTAAAATAGCTTGTGTATTTTTTTTATAACTGAATAATTTTTGAATCGATTTGCTTAATTTTTCTGGGGAAAAACCCCAAGTCGAGGTAAGTTACATGAGAACTCCTTCGTAAATATTGATTTATTGGGATAATCGGTATTTCAAAGGACATTTGCTTAGGGAGGTGGTAAAATAATAGACCCATTAGGTCCAATGTAATTACTAGGGAAACCTTATTTAAGCAATTGCATGTTTTTACTTGTGTGACCAATGTAGGTAAAAATAATGTAAAGAGCGATTAATCGTGAGGTTTGATTTTCATTTTTGTCATTTTTGTTTAGTATAGTTTGGCAAGTCATCATACTTCACCACAACATTCGCCAAATTGTTTAGATGTATTACAAAAATCAGCATTCGGTGAGAAAAGAAAATCCGGTGTTTTATCGTGAAATTTGTTCAGTGATGAAGCACATTTCTGGCTCAATGTAAACGTTAATAAACAAAATTGCCGTATTTGGGTTGATAAGCGACCCGCAGTGTACCAAAAGCTACGATTACCTCCATTAAAAACAACGCTATGGTATGGTTTATGTGCTGGTGGATTCATTGGTCCATATTTCTTCAAAAATTAGGAAACTCATGAAATTACCTCAATGGTAACCGTTATCGCACGATGTTAAGGGACTTTGTGCTTCCTGAAATTCAAACGCATGGTGTCGGTGAGTTCTGGCTTGAACAAGACAGTGCTTTAAGGAATAAGCCAGCATTGTTGCATTGAAAGCCAACATTACTCGTGCTATTCGCGAGATACCAGCCGCTACGCTCGAACGAGTCGCCCAAAATTGGACCACCACATGGCCAAAATTTACATCATTTTTAAACAGTAAATGCCATAAATTGTTCTTTTAACCGATAAAAATATGTTGAATTTTTTATGATTTTTATTTTTCATAATTAAGTTTATAGAGCATGTTCAATCTTTTTGAAACATATTTTTATAATTTTAATTTTTTTTAAGTGCTGACAGGTGCTTTCACAGCGGAACAAAAAAAAAACGGCTAATTTTCTTGTGAGCAAAGTACATGCAGCACTTTCGGAGAAAGTTTGATCAATTTTGGTACATACTCTTTAGTTGTCATAAAAACGAAGCCTACGTAAATGATGAAAATCGGTATGTAATTTCACATAGCCTCCATAAAACTGTTTTCCGGAATAGTGTATTTGTGCCCATAAGCCATCTATTTATGTTCGTATTTATATTAAATACGGCTTACTTACTACAAACTTAATTCCTTTTACCAATTTTTTTTGGAGTCATTCCATATTATGCTGTAGCTCTCATACAAATACCAATCCCGAAAATAACTTCTAATACCATAACTATCTTATATGTAAGTGTTTATATTGATATGAAATTCAGTGACGGTCCCTAAAATCGATTTAAGACGTAAAATAATCTCATATAGACGTTGATGTGTACTATTTATCCTGCTATTATTCGGTACAAACAACTCTTTGTGAATCTTTTACTTTTATCATCATTTTGTTCTGGTGTGTATTTCAGTTGTATTTTTTATACAAATATTATTAAGTTTTTTAAATTTTTTGTTTTATATTATGCCATTTCTGTTTTTCAGGCACATTTTTAACAATTTTAAGTGCATGTTTTCAAGTATTTACTGCATGTTTATTGCGCATAAAATACATTTTTAAAATCATTAGGGAGATCGATTATTCGAATTTTTCGAATACTCCAAATATTTGTTATTTAAAAAACCGTTTTTAGGTTGAACGTTTAAAAAATAACCGGTTAACCGGTTTTATTTGAAGTAATAAGAACACAAAAATCAAATAAGTTTTTGAAATTAAAAGTTAATTTAAATAAAAACAAAACAATTCGCAAAGGTTAGAAACAAAATACAAAGTGTTATGACTAAAGGTCAAATCAAGCCACACAAATTGGTCGACTGCGAAATTTTATTGCTTTTTGTTTAAAACGGAGGAGAAATATAAATTAAAGGAAAAGAATTTGGAGTAAAGAGTAGTTTAAGCAACGAACGGTTTTCTGACAAACGATGCAACATAACGACTAAATTGAATTTAATGCTTCTCCTTCAACGTTATCACGGTCCAAAGTTTTCGCTGAAATGATTAAATAGCACTGGACATCACGAAAAGTGTGACAAATATATATTTCTTTAAACCAGCTTCAAATATTTATCCAAACAGCAAACACCCCGATTAACAATACAAAATATTTGTGCAAACGTAAAACTGTTTGCCAAGCTATTTGTGTAATTTATTTAGAATTTTTAAATAGCTTATATTTAACCCTAGAACTACCGTCTTGGTCTGGCCAGACCAAATTTGTGCTTTGCATGCAGTATTTTGCGAATATAACAAAAATCAAAATAAAAGAGAAGTGAATTCTATAAATGATATGTGCTGAACCGAATGAAAATAATTTGGATTTGATTTGAACAAATTAGTGGGATGAAATTCCATTCTTATGTAAAAGTCTATGAATTACCTTCTTGGTCTGGCCGGATTTTTTTTTTTTTTTTTTTTTTTTGCTTTTAATATCTTTCGAATATGACAAAATATCCAATAACAGAAACGTTAACGCTATAAATGATATGTTCTGAATTGAATGAATCTAGTTTGAATCAAATCAGAAAACTACAGCATACGAGTATTATGCGCTTACTTCAATTTAACTACAAAAACATAACGCCGAACTCGTTTCAGCTGTGGTAGTTGCGAAAAAGCAATGTGCGATATTAAATTTTCGTGGAATTATTTTTGTGGAATTAAACAATGAAATAATAAAATTATATAATAAGTTCGTATAATCTAAATTAATAAGCATACGTTCAATAAAACATATATTTCTTTACTTTTTATTTAATTGGGGGTTTTAGCTGTTCCAAATGTGGCCAGACCAACAGGAGAACTTAGTGGTAAAAAGTTACCGAAAATGCTTTTTCCAATTTTATTTAACGTTTAAATTTTTTGGTGGTTAAGCATGTCTATAAGCGTCAGTAGTAGAGTATCAAATTATTTGACTTTAGTTTTGTTCGACTACTACGCAAATGTGTTCCGAGCATAAAAAATCTAAAACCCTGCAGCAAAACATTCAGGGACCGAAACAAGATTAATAAACTACAAACAAAGTAAACACTACTTCGGTTAAACAGACTATAAAATTATCTGAAAGCCAAAGTGTAATACTTGCGTTAGGCTCAGCAGAAATCGGGGTCCATTAATTATATTTCAGTGTATAATTTGCAATTCTTCCTCTGCTAAACTTAATACGGGAATTCAACATAAGCTTTCATCTCATATTTTTATAAATTATTTTTTAATTATTTAATTTTGTCGCGGTATTTTGATGAGAGTAATTCAAACTAGTTAATATATTATTCCTGAAAATAAAGTAAAATTTAAATCAATTGGGATTCACTGTATTTTTCCTGATTTTAAGAGAAGTTCTGGTTAAGATAAGAACTTAAAGAATGAAGAACCTTTTAAAACTCGATCGTTTTTAAAGTTCGATTTCAATTTTACTCATATGTGTTGGATTTACCGAGCATGGCTGATAACTTTATTTTTCTTCATTTTAAAGCTCTACTCTATAGGTTTGAGTAATTTGTTTCTTCAACATATTACTATTTTGAGCCAACAATCCGTGATTTAGTTTTCAACTACTTATCTAATGACACTTCGGGTTTTAAGACGAATCTAACAATACCTAAAATGTCAAAATTCATGCAGGCGTTTGGATGGTAAGGGGTAATAAAGAAATTGAAGGTCGTGTAAACTGACAGTGCATTGTTTACAAATTTATAAATGCTGAAGAATTTCTTACAATGTTTGACGTACTCAATATGAAAAAGCGCTCTTTTAGTACGTAAATTCATACGTAAGGAATTAGTAGTTAATTGTTTATTACATAATTTGTCTCACACACACCCACTTCTTAAAAGGGACTAAAATATGTTCAGAATAGAAACAGAATATAACAACATGTTAGTTGGTATGTATTTTGTTAGTTAGAAATCTAAAAAAAAAATGTTTTTATATGAAAAAAATTTTAATCGATTAATTGACATAAATTGTTTGAGTTATTCGTTATTTGAAATTGGCTATTTTAATTATTCGATCAAATAATGGCGAATAATTTCTCGAACAACGATTAATGGAAAGGATACTCTAGTCAGTAGACAATATTTTTAAAAAGTTACAAATAAATTCTCTTAGCCAAGATTATACATTTTAAATGATTTTATTTCAGCATTAAAGAAACAAATAGTAATATGAACATATTTTTATTATGTATGAAATATCTGTCCATTCGTCTACCACAATTAAAAACCTTTCATTACGTTGCTTGATTTTTTTATTTTTTTTTATTTCTTGGTATTTTAATAGATAATACTGCTGAATTTTTCCCATATCGTTGATTCCACAGGAATGTTGTAGTTTTTAGCATGAAGATATTCTTGAACTACTTAATATTTTTTAACGTTTAATGCAAATCAACGTGCTAATATATCACCCAATTATTCACTTTTGGCAGCGTATTTTAGTAAAGTGTTATTTGCAGAAAAAAATCGTTCCCTTTGTGAGAACGTTCCGTTTTTTGCTTTGAACAATGAATGAACGAGGAACGAAAAAACTTCTCTGTCGTTCGTAATAACGTCAAAAACAACTGTTAATGATTGTTTTCATTTTGTGGCGTAACAACTAAAGAAGAATTTTAATAGGGGTTTTTATGAAATCACTTTAATTGCTATTTGTGCAAATAGGCAAACTTGCGAGACTCGTTTCATGAATATCCTTCTTAATTTTTGAGTAACTTAAAACAATTAATGACAGGTTGTAAAGCTACGGTAGCTTTTAATAAATGTTTGACCACATAAGTATAACCACTACATTTGTTAATTGCTAATAAGATTTAACATGGTCTTAATATCACAAAATTAAACTAGTTATACTGCTTGACATAGCAAAAAACCGTTTAATGTAAGATGTGGTATTTTAAACAAAATAAATATTAAATAGAAATAAAGGAAATTATATTTTAGTTTGCCTGTTGGTCCTGTTTTTTTCGTCAAATAAATGACAAGTGTGACCGTAGCTTAAGAAACGTCAATTCAAAAATAAATTAAAAAAATTAAAACAAAATTTAAAAATTGTGATTAAAATGTAAAATTTGTTTTTCAAAATGCACAAGAAAGCCAAAAGACTAATATGCTTAAATTATTGCAAGAATTTATTGTTAGGGATTTATAAACAATAATTTTTTTTTTAGACGACGGTAGGCATTAACGAAATCTCTTTTTAAATTCACAATTGAACAGCGGAAGTTTACGAGTCAAAATTGTTAGGCAAATGTTCAAATAAGAGAACGATACACATGTGGGGATCCAACTTACGAGGGCGGATCAATAGGTCCGTGACTTTTTGAATAAAACACAGTTTTTTTTTACAAAGAAAAAATTTTTTTTTTCATCATAATCTCCTTTTAGCTCAATACACTTAATCCAAAGTTTCTCCAATTTGTGTATCCCTTCCAAGAAATAGGATTTTTCGAGGTCCATAAAATAGGCATTTGTTTGACCAATAATTTCATCGTTGGAGCTTAATCTCTTTCCACTGAGCCATTTCTTTAGGTTCGGAAATAGGAAATAGTCCCTGGGGGCTAAGTCCGGAGAATATGGGGGATGAGGTACCAATTCGTAGCCCAATTCATGTAGTTTTGCCCCATTGAAACTGCAAAGTGATTTATAAATAATATTTTTTTTTAAAGGACGGTAGGCATTAACGAAATCTCTTTATTTAAATGCACAGTTGAACAGTGGAAGTTTATGAGTCCAAATTGCTAGGCAAATTTTCAAATAAGTGCACGAAACACGTGTGGGTATCCAACGTACTCGTATTACGAATTTATTCATTTATCAATGACGTAATAAACTCCCAATCTTTATTTATGGTAGTCCGAATGTAAGAAAGAAAAATTCACTGTTTATTGTTGTGGCTTTGTTGAAGCTTTGATGTTGTTACATGTAAGGTCCGAGTGTTTAAAATTCTTATTCACTTTATGGTCCTATTTGTATAATATTTTAAGCTTTTCTGAAGTCTTTGGAAAAAGTTTCCTGACGAGCTGGCCTAAGCAACCAGCGAAATGCGCATAGAAACTAGCTTTCCCACAACAATAAATTTCAGTTTTTTAATCATAAATAAAGATTGGGAGTTTAGCACGTCATTAATAAATGAATAAATTAATAATAAATTTTGCATTCCCGAAAATAAATTTTGACTCGTATTACAATTGCGGACCGAAGAACGATAAAAAAGGATGTATTGAAAAAGTCCGCACCGTTCCTATTAGGGAATCGTCCATTGGAACTAGGTCGTTACGAAACGAGACAACTCTAAGCTTTTGCCGTCTCTTTAAAACTTCTTAGAACGGAGTAAAGTTTTATTTGGCGCACATTTATGTCAAGCTAGTGGAATAATTTGAGGTGATAAATAAGTTGTGACGGCGAAGAACGTCTTTTTAATGCCGTTCGAAATATTTCCAGAGATGACATCTGTATAAATTTGTTTTATATTTTATAATCAAGTGAATTTAAAATTTAATTGGTACTATTAATTTGCACCAGTAAACAAATTAACAGTTGAATTAAACGTTTAATTCACTTGATTAAACGTTTAATTCTCTTGATTACATTTTTAATTAAAACTGATTTTATTTTTGATTAATGCTTTAATTGGGGCAACATTTTTTTCTGTGACATTTTAAAATAACCGGCTTGACTAAAACTAAAAAACCGCTTAAAACCGGTCGAATAATAACACTTCGATCTCCCTAGTAGTTAAAGCTTATATCATAAAGGCACTAGTGTGCCCATTTTCCCTACTTGTATTCTACAAAGCTTATTCAAGGGCAATAAAAAAGGAAAGTTATTAACTTTAAAAAAGATAAGCTTTAAGGTTAAAAATGTTTTTACTCATATCTCAGCCATCTGTTGACCGACCAGTCTGACTTGAGCACTATGTGTTATATAAATATTTTACCACCTTATTTCCATTATATCTGGGGTCTCCGGAAATTTTATTGTAACCAACACAAGAACAGCAACTCTGTTATTCGTAAGGGTCAAAAATATATGCATTTATACTAGGGATGCCGATCGGGATGGCTTTCGCTAATCCCGGGATTCGGGATTATATAAAATCAAATCGCGGTAAGCCGGGATCCTGGTTTTTCGGGATATCGGGATTTTTCGGGATTCGGGATTTTTGAAAGGCAACCGATAAATGCTTTTTATTAAAAAAACGTCTTTAAAAGAGGTTTACAAACATAAGTTTTATAATTTATTTAATATTACAAAGTTGTTCAATGATTATATTGCCTACTAACATTTTTAAAAATTGAAAATTGTTATATATTTCTTAATTAATGATTAATTTAATAAAGAATATGATAAAAAAAACAACGTACTATGTCCAACAATGTGTTAATTGAGTCAATTAAAAATAATTAGCATTAATATTTTACTAAATCACCTCAGTTCTTTCAAACTTAATAAAAAATAATTAATATAGTAATTGAATAGAGCAAACTAGTAATTGATTTATTTATAAGATTCTAATTAAATGAATTACGATGAATAATTGAAATTTGAATTTGAAATCAATTAACAAAAACAATATTGTAGGTAACCATAAAAATTTTATTTTAAGAATAACACATATTTATACCCATCACTACTAGAGGTAGGAATAATGTAGTGTATAAATTATACTTCTACACTTCCACGCCCACTTTCGAAAAACAATTAAATTAGCCTAAAACTGTAAAGAGTAAAGCTTAAATTTTGCATTTGGTGCACCAGTGGAATCAATTAGAAAATAAAACCACACGAAACTTTTGGTTTTTTTTCGCATTTCAAAAGACATTTATTTCTTTAATTAACTTCTTTATAATTGTTGGACACGCTTAAAAGAATAGCAACGTCTTACTTTTTTATTTCGTCTTCAACGACAGTATAAACAGAGTTAATCAAATAAATATAAAAGATCAATATGAATTGTATACCCTTTCCTCTCAAGGGAAGATGTCATGATAAATATTGTTTTTATAACAAAAGGTAAAAAAACGAAATTAAGTTAACGATTTCGGGATTGACTTAATCCCGAAAATCCAGGGATTAAAAAAATTCAGATCCCGGGATTTTCGGGATTGGCATCCCTAATTTATCTTTTCGTCTACGAACTACAACAATATTTAAAAAATTACAAATGAAATTACAAACTTTTATATGGATATACAAATTTCATATATTTCAGAAATAACATAAGCGAAAATATACTTTCCTGCAAACTGTACCTAAATGGTTTTCAAAACTATAAAATAATTAGGCTTAAGTTCATTGAATTTAATTTGCATTAAATTATTTTTTATGAAGAAAGGAATTTTTACAACATGGAAGATTAATTAAAATTGTTATTGATAATTTTCATTCTTGACTGACCTGGGATTCGAAGCCAGGCTGTCTGGCGTGTGATTCGAACCCAGGCGGCTGGTTACCCTGACATGTTTCGACCTCAACCACTAGGTCTTCTCAAAGGGATTTGCCGTCTTACACTCGCAGCCATCGATGACTGCTGACGTCAGTAGTCAAACATCAATCCTTAAACCAAATTGTATTTTAACCTTTGGTAGATCGAAATTTGCTTTTTGAATGATTATCCATTTTTAATTGATCTCACATGTTTTCCTTACTTCTGTTTTTTCGTACTTTTGTCAAGAATTCTTCTTGAAGTCCAAAGTACATTTTTTTTGTTTTTTTTTGTCTTTCTTTTTTCTAGTTGACCTTTTTCAGCACAACTTGAAGGACAAATGTAAACATAGCTCGTGGATAATCATTCAAAAAGCAAATTTCGATCTACCAAAGGTTAAAATACAATTTGGTTTAAGGATTGATGTTTGACTACTGACGTCAGCAGTCATCGATGGCTGCGAGTGTAAGACGGCAAATCCCTTTGAGAAGACCTAGTGGTTGAGGTCGAAACATGTCAGGGTAACCAGCCGCCTGGGTTCGAATCACACGCCAGACAGCCTGGCTTCGAATCCCAGGTCAGTCAAGAATGAAAATTATCAATAACAATTTTAATTAATCTTCCATGTTGTAAAAATTCCTTTCTTCATAAAAAATAATTTAATGCAAATTAAATTCAATGAACTTAAGCCTAATTAAAATATCTAAATTTGGATTAAAAACCATTAACAGTTCAATAAAATAACCACAATAGTAATTAAAACTATAAAATTTCATTTGTAATTCTTCGCTGGGCATTCCTAAGCTATATCGCATATCGCAAGTGATAATTCGAAATTCTTGTAACAATAAAAGCTCATAAGAACAAAAAAAAAAAAAAAAAAACTAAAGCTTATTTAACAGAGTTGCTTTAATGTGCTTATGCTTTAACTCAGTCAGAAAGAGTTGCACTGAATTTTGTTACTACTATTGCTGTCGTCGTCTTGTGTTTGAACCCATGAGCGTGTAGTTGTAAAAAAGAGAGTAAGAAGCAAATGTGTTCATTTTGTTGTTGTTTACGCTTATTTTGCTGCTATTATTTTTATTGTGCAGTCAAACACATTTTGCTCATTCATTGTTTATTGTTATTCATAAATTCATTCAAAATGGTTTTCATATAATTTTGTTGTTTTATCGTTTATTGCCATAACCTTCTATAAACCTTAAAATAAACGCACATTCGCTTCGGTGCACTCTTATGCACATTCAAAGGCATGGAAAGAAGGATTTTTACTTCTTTTTTCCATATTCCTTACACTCAAAGTAGAAAATGCATAAAAAACAAAATCCAGATCTCCTTAATAAGTTTAATTAGAAAACTATGAAATTAATAGTTCGTATAAAAAACAGTTATTTCCAACATGCTGAGCATTAATAATGCATTGATTCTTGGTAGGAGCAATTTTCGTTTATTAAGAAAACTATAGAAGATAAATCTTTCAAACTTTCTGAGTAACAAAAGATTTCAGCCTGCACTACTAGATAGGAGCAATGATAGAGATTTCTTATTTGGAAAATTATAAAAACTAGACGTCCCAATCTAATTGGTATTTGTATTGAAGTAGTCTACAATATTGCAGTGGACCTTTTACAGATATTGTTCATTTATAACCAACCTATTTGTTTCAAATGAGTAAATTGTAGCTATGGCTGATCTCTAGATGTACAGATATCTATTTTTTTACGCCCACTTAAGTGTGAAATTTTCCAAATTTGGACAATTTAAATAATGCATTCAAAAAAAAAAAAAGCTTAGCAACCGACGTTTTGGAACTCAACTTAAAACTACCGTTTTTATAACTGTTATTACGCTAAAAAATCATATAAAATTGTAATTAAGCCATAATTTTAAAAAAAAAATTGACTACGCAAAACGAGACTGTGTGTAGCTCCCCAACAAAAACTTACATTGCAAAGTAATGAGTTAAAAAGCTAATATAACTACACTTCACCACTTGTACATTGGCATTTTAACTTATTATTTTAACACGGTAATGTCATTGGAGGCAAGTACTTACCACCCACACATAAGGAGTTTAATAAGTCATTACCAATTTGCCTACAAATGGACACTTCACATTGTTATCGACAAAACGGAATTTGTCAAACAAATTACGTCCTTAATTTAATTTGCTTTCTAATGCAAAATTTTACTACCCTGCATCAAGGACATATTCATACCCAATAAACCAGAGAACGATGTAATTGCAAAAACGATATGATATTTTCATGGAAAAACGATATTCTAAGGAAAGGTACAATTTAAATACTATCGTTAATGATACAATATCGATATCATATATTATAATTTATATCACCTAGACGATATCGTTATAATATCGTTTCGTTGATTGATTACTGTAGTTTTTATTCAAAATTTTAATTTTAAAATACATATCAAAATCAATTAAGTATTTAAATTTTTTATATTTAAATTCATATTCATTTATAACAAATAAAAAAAAAAAACAAATTGTACAGTGATGCCATTAGGATACGAAAGATACATTTTTCTTTTGATGTCTTCAGGTACCATGTATAATACGGTGGGTCAAAAAAATTTTTCTCGTAACGACTTTAAATAGCGTAAATATGTTGTATATTTGTCTGCATTAGACCCCTGTAAAATATTATTAATTTATTTTCAGTGTAAGAGCCCGCGCTTTGAGGTGCATTTTGTTAAATTTATTATATAACAGCAATAGCATTGTATTGCAAAAAAACATATTACTGTATCCTAACAATTTTTAAGTTCTCGAAGATTCAGCCACAATCAATACTTTCATTGAAAATTATATATTATCCCAGGAAATATTTTTGATAGAATACATATAAAATAATGAACCATTAGTCAATTCACAAGGTATCCTAACATGTCATATTGTCAAAATGTCCTAATATTTCACAATGGTTTAAAAATATTGTTGTTGGTTTGTTAACAAAAAGTGTCTTAAATAAATAGAACGTTGCTTGCTGTGTTTATTGTGCTGTCGTAATTAATCAGAAAAGTCCAGCGCTGAGCGGCTGAGCCGTACAACAATATTTTTAAACCATTGTGAAATATTAGGACATTTTGACAATATGACATGTTAGGATACCTTGTGAATTGACTAAATAAAAAGATCAGTTTGGGTTTACTACGCTGACGTTTCATCAATATTGGTGGACGATAAGATACTTAGCAGTCTACAACAACAAAATGTCTCCCATATTTACATATAAGATACAAAATATGTTCTAAATATTATACTTATTTTTATAATACATTTTATTTGACACCGTTAACTATACCTTGTTCTCATCATTTGAGCTTATCTTTTGAATGCAGAAAGAAAACAAATCAACAATTTTGTCTTTAATTTATGTATGAGAGGCGCATGCCATCAATTGCTATAAATAGAAGTAAGACTAATTTTGTAGACCGTTTCGTGCACTTCGAGTTATCATTTAGATATTATTTATCCATTACATAGCGAGAAAAAAACTTTTATTTTCATATCGTTGAATCAGCACTTCCGATGTGCAAAGTTTAATTTTGAGGTATCCTGGCTTCTGGTTATGTGACATTCAATTACGTAAAGAGAAAAAACTCTATTGGATAAACATTTATTATTTACAGTCCATTAGAGAGTTACCTGTTGATACTCCCAATAAAGAACTACAAAAACTTTGTAATAAGTAAGGTCCAATTAGTTCTATATAACTAAAAATTACGATGTCCAATATGAAGCTGGCTTCCAAATTACACTATGCACCAAGCAAAAAAACCATCATTATTTAAATATCTATGGTAAGGTTTTTTTTAAAAAAATTTGTTTTTCTGAAATTTTAAATTTTTGAAGAGGCTGCTGTATACATCTTTTCGTGACTTTGGAACGATTTTGCTATGCAATCCGTCGCCGACTTTTCAATCAAAAATGTCGTGATTAACTAGTTCAAAAGCTTTTGAAAAATCAAAGAAAATGGCCGCTACAGCATTAAACCCTGCATCAAAGCCTCCAGATAATAGTCAACAATATTCACAACCGCTTCTTCTGTACCAGAACCTTTACAGAATCCAAATTGGCGTTCAAATATTTTTTCTAAATATTTAGATATTTGATTAAGAATTATTTTTCAAGAACTTTATCTACAATACATAAAACAGATACTGGTCGAAACATATTTACATTGTATTGATAAAATTTTATGAATTTTTAAAACAGCAGGGTATTAACCAAGTTCAATCATCTTCCCCAACATAACCGAAAGCATATCTGCGGTTTTGGTTTTTTTGCATAATAGCATTTTATCTATAATAGCCAGAACTCTTATTCATTGATATTGTACTTAAATTATCTTCAACACAGTTTTTATTAATATTGGAAAGAAAAAATAGGATGTCATATTCGTCATCTCGTAAAGATCGGATATAAACGCGGTAGATATTTTGATCGTTGGTGAAGGATACTACGAATTTGGCTATTATTTGTTAAAATTATTTTAAAATTAATTTTTATAAAATCTGTTTAAAAGGTTTTCTTAACTAACTTACGTGAAATTACATAGTTCATAGATCTGCACTTAAAAATAATTTTTGACTTTTAAGCTTAAAACTGATTACAGCAAACTATAATTTAAGCAATATACAATTTTCCAGCTTTTCTTTAATAAGATTTGCCCATTTGGTATCCAATAATTTTTTTAGTGTATTTGCAAGGACATGTGAAAATAATTCAAAAAAAACGCCGATCATTTTTGTTTGTATTAGCTTCCATGAATAAAACAATTGAATGAATAGACGACGATTTTCCTATGATAATAAAGAAGATGGGACCATTTGTTTTAAACTGATTTTTGTTTGTTATATTTCTTTAAGTTTTTGTTTAGTTTGAAACAAGCACTCAAATTTTTACCAAGGGGGGAAAAACACAAGGCCTTTGTTTTTGAATACCTACTGCCGGAAGGCCATCTTATATTTTTAACTTTCATCCATATAATTATTCGGTCTATTTTGGTTTGTAAAGTATCTGGCGAGTTAGCTTTTTGCGCTTTTAGTAATAAGCAGCAAGAAGGAAATTCTTTTTAGAATCTGGTAGAAGGTCTTTCGAACACATCTAATAAGGCCTTTTAGAAGGCTTCTTTTCCTGCTGGGTAAAAAGTGAACAACTTTGTTTAGCGTTTTGTAAAGATTATCTTATTGGTGTAGCATTTAGCACAATAATGCATCATTTTATTGCCGCAGCACGGGTTTTGCCAGTAAAACATAATAAAATTATTTATATTTTCTAGCGTCATGCATTTGAGAAAGTTTAATTTCTAGCAATCATGTAGTTAGTGTAACATTAAAATGCACTTATACCGGAAAATGATTTATGTGCAATTATTCACTATGTATAATTCAAATAATAAAAAAAAAATTAATTTTTTATCTTATAAATGTCAGTTCATTCGCAGCCAAGTATTCTATAATAGACATGCGTCTGAATTTTGTGCATATTAGGATAAACATTAGGGGATTTCACCGAAAACATTTGATTTTTTGGGCTTGAAATTTTTTATATTTACACCTCAATAGTGGATAGTGTATTTTGCGTTTGTGCTAATGTGTATAACAAATAAAAGTATTGCGCACAGTTCGATGAAATGTTGTCCATATGTTTAAACTGTCATAAGAACCCAACTTGATTAAAATGGTGAGAATCGGTGCATCATTTCACATAGTCCCCATAAAAGCTTCTTTACAATATACAGTATTTTTGTTGAGCAGAGTTCCCAGTTTTATTTTATACCTTATCCCCAATTCGAAATCGAGAAATATGCTCAAAATAGATTTTTTCTTATCCCCAAAAATCCTCACATTTCCATAAAAATAAAATACATAATATTATGTCAAAGAAAAAATACACATACATGCATTTATGTATTTATTTAAATAAATCCATTTGTGTGAGAGTTCGATCACGACCGTGATGTGTCTAAGACGGAGATCAAGGCATATTCTGGGTGTTATACTTAAAAAATCTATTTTTTGCATATAATTTACATTCTTTTGTTGTCGAATAAACAAAACAAAATCTAAAAAATAAAAATTATAAATAAAAATAAAACTTATAAAAATGCTCAAAACTCAAATAATAAAAACAACGTTAATCCAAATAATAACAAAAACAATTAGTCAATTCACAAGGTATCCTAACATGTCATATTGTCAAAATGTCCTAATATTTCACAATGGTTTAAAAATATTGTTGTTGGTTTGTTAACAAAAAGTGTCTTAAATAAATAGAACGTTGCTTGCTGTGTTTATGGTGCTGTCGTAATTAATCAGAAAAGTCCAGCGCTGAGCGGCTGAGCCGTACAACAATATTTTTAAACCATTGTGAAATATTAGGACATTTTGACAATATGACATGTTAGGAGACCTTGTGAATTGACTAAATGTAAATACAAATTACAACAATATTAATGCTGATAATGAAAAATTTAAAATATGGATAACAAAGCAACTGAAAAACAATTAATTTTCAGTCTTAGACTGTGAAAAGGATGATCAATGTGATAAAGATGCATTAACAAAATTAGAGAAACATGTAAAAGATAATGAAAATAAAGAGAAACCGGCAATTTCTCGTTCAGCTACTGCAACCACTAGCAACAATTCATCAAAAGTAATGACTGAAAACACAGTGGTTAATTTAGCAAAATGTACAAACAAAAAAATACCCACAATAAACATTATCGATATTGATACAAAAGAATTAATTCAATTAATTCAATTAATTCAATTCATTAAAAATGGACTTAAAATAACAGATTTAAAAATAAAAGATTTAAAAAAAAAATCATTATTTGTGAATACAATTCAAGATTTTTAGAGAGTGAAAGCATTTTTAGAAAAAACTAAAACAAAATTCTTTACCTTTACACCAAAAGATACAAAAATCAAAATATATTTACTTACAAATACTACTGGTGGTGGAGTTTTGATTGCAGTATCTTAATAATTGGAAGCCGTCAAAGTTGATAAAATTCCCATAGACAATATTGAATTTATTGCAGTCAAAATAAAATTAAACTGCAAAAATCTTTTCTTAACGTGTTCTTATATCCCTCCAAATTCTGAACATATATTATACACTTAACTGCATTAAAATCCGTCCTTGTTTCGATTAACCCTCAAGATTTGGTCCTCGTGTTTGGTGATTTTAATTTACCGTATTTATTCTAAGAAGCTGCTTCATTTGGTATTCGTAAATGAACCTAAAGGTTGTGCTTTGACTCGGCATCATCCAATTACTAGGCCTGAAGATCGTCATCATCCTACTATTGAAGCCAACTGTAATTATCCATTTCTGTGAATCCAAATAAAAAACTTAATAGTATAAATGATTACTGTTTTAAGAAGACTAACTACAGCGACTTAAATTTCTAACACAAACTGGCTTGAAATTTCATTATCTAGTGGTACTCCGGCAGCAATCGATGCAACTATAAATTCCTTTTATAAGACTTTGTTTCATTACATCGATGATTGTGTACCTAAATATGCAATTGTCAACCGATCTGGCCCTCCATGGAATTCACACTCTCTATCGAGATTAAAATATATAAAAAATAAGTTTTATAAGAAGTATAAACAAACTGGCCTACTGACTGATTACTCCAAACATTCTTTTTACCGTGCTAAATACAATTTACTCAACCATAACCTTTATACAAATTATTTAAGCAGGATGAAACTGAACCTTTAGCGAAATCCGAAAGCATTTTATAAATTCGTTATCTCGAAAAGAAAATCCATCGGGTTTCCATATTCAATGAAATACCTTGCCAACGAGTCTTACAATCATACGGAAACAAGTAATATGTTTGCTTGAAGTATGCATCAAGAACAATATTAGCAAGTTCTGTAATGATAAAAACATAGGGAGCGAAAAACAGTTTGGGCTTAAATTCGAACATTCGACAGTGAGCGCTATACATGAACTTACTTTCGATATTAATTGAAACTCGCATAAAAAAGTTGTACGGGCGCGTGCCTCATCGACATGGAAAAGGCCTTCGATAGCGTATGGAATTTTATACAATATGATACGCAATAAAGAATTCATGGCTTGTTATCAAAATTCGAAAAGCTCAAAATCTTTCAAGAGTGTTAATGGATTACAACAAGAAACCGTAAACTCTCCTACTCTCTATAACATATACATTTTAGATCTGTTAAGCAAAGTCGATAATATCATATCATTTGCAGATGATATTATTATATATCATGCCGATAATAAAATAGAAGAAATATATCTTAATCTTCAAAACATCTACAACTTAGTTGAACAATTTATAATTAATTGAAGCATGAAAATCAACGCACAAAAATGCGAGACCATTCTTTTTAGACCATCTGTTGCTAAATGTAACTCAACCATAAGGAAAAACTGGAAACAGTTTGAAATTAAATCAAATTTATCAAATTTTAGCATCCAAAAAGAATGTAGTAAAATATTTAGGTATATACTTGGACAAATTTTGTTATTTTAACCACCATGTCGGGAAATAGTCATAAAGGCAAAAAAGCTTTGTTTTTATATAGGACATTTTTTTTATTCAAAATACATTGAACCTAAGATTAAAATTATAATGTATCAATCCCTTATTAGACCTATAATAACATATGGTTGTCCAATTTGGTTTAATATATCGCCTTCATACATGGAAAAGATTAGAGTCTTTGAAAGAAAATGTTTAAGAACATGAATATCATTTTACAGGACTCCACAAAGCGAATATATAAAATACATATCTAATAAGAAATAGTATAATAATGCTAATACAATAAGAATAGATCATTTTATAATAAACCTAATTAGAAATAATACATTAAAGTGTAGCCAATGTATAGAAAATAATGCTATAATGGCCCCTTATTACACAAATAATAAATATATAATTGATTCCTTGCAAAAGGGATTTGTTCCACCTGAAGCTTTTGTTTACCATGATAACCAAAAAATTATTCAAGACGAAAATGGCATACCGGTCTATTACCATGATTAAAGACGTGCCAATAGGTTAGGTTATGAGATATAGTACTCGTACTACCATATCAATCAGAGATTTGAGATTTACACAAAACTCTAATACCAAAAAATTTTGGTGGTTTTCTAAATAAACAGTATATAATTTTCCTTTTTAACCTTTAAGCAATGTTTTTATTTAACTAATTTTCATTGCAAAAAACTGGCGATATATATTTATTTATTGTAAATAAAATAAAAAAATAATCATAACCAATTGTAAAAACCAAATTTTTATTATATAAATAATACTTGAGCGCTCGATTATGAGACATTGTATATAGAATTTGTTATTCTTAAATAGTGTTTATAATAGTTTAAGTATAAATAATGTAAATAAATAAAGAATTAAAAATAATCCATTTGTGTAATATTATTAAAATTTATATAAATTTCTTTATACTTTGAAATCTACATACCTGCACATGTATATTATTCAACAAGGGTAACGTAACAACCCAAAAGAAAAATAATTATGCGTCAATGCTTTTCTTTTCAAAAACTTCGGAATCAAAATCTTCTGATTCATCAGCCAATGCAATTTGGCTTTACATGTTTTTTGTTCAAAAAGTACATTTGCGAAGACAACAAGCTGCATTATTTGTAAAATATGTATTAATTCTAATAGCACATACTGCATTCTTTTGCGAATTTTTTTTTCGTTGTATTCGTTATAGAAAATACTCGTCCAACACAAGCGTTACTTGTTTGTACAAAAAGCATATTTAAATCTATTTCAGAAAGCTCTTGAAAAGATTTCGAGCCGGCAAAAAAAAGACTGAGATTTGTACCCACATCTTGGCCAAATCGGTCTTGCCATTGCTCAAATGGCAAATGTAATTGAATCATTTATTTTGAAATGTTTGAAAATTGAGGTACACATATTGACCGATATACTGTGAGAATGAAAGGTTATATACCCCTTCCAAAGCGGTGAAAAGCAGGTGGCTTTTTAAAATGAATTTCGAAAAGGGCTCATCTTCATATTTATTTAGAATATTTAATATGTGTGTTTAAGTTAGTAATTGAAAAAAACTTGCCTTCAAAATTTTTGACTATGCGGTCAATTTATTTTAAATAATAATTTTTTTATTTTTCCATTATAAAAAAATCTGAATAGTGAACACCGTTTCAGGAGAATAATTGAAATACTAACACAATTTTTGCTTATCTTCATTTTGAAAATGTGTGAATGCAGCTGATCGGAGGATAATGATATCCAGATTGCCGATTTCCAGAATTTTTATGAAGATATTCTGCAATGGCCAACCCACATGTATTCACAGGCAGATAAAGAAAGAAGGAGATTTCTAGTTCATATGTTTATCTTGATCAAATATTTTGGTTTTTGTTTTATGGATGTATGTGTGTTCTAATTTGTAATCTTAATAAACAGATACAAATTTACCGACACGTGCCTATTTTTCCTTTATAATAAAAACAACGTTGAAAATATTGTTTACTTTTATTGAAATTTTGGAGTTCCTAAATAAATCTTCAAAAGGGTATCTTATCTTATAATGTAAATATATAGTTAAACGTTATTGATTATTTGAATATTTGTGTGTTTCACCTAAAAGCACCAAAATTTCAAAAATAATCAAATGGCTTAGGAGATATATAGTTTTTTGTGTCTCCTGAACATTTTGTATTTGTGTACCTGAGCCCTTTTCGAAATAAATAATTCAAAATAAGTTAAAAAAATTCTTTGGCACGCTAGGAAATCGTTTTCTTTTTAAAGTGCTTGGGGATCGCAAAAATAGTCTTGATTTCGCGTTCCCTGGACATCCAACTAACTGGCCGACGGACTCTAAAAAGTTCCAGATCTAATAGAATTTTGTAGAATTAAGAACATAAATAGAAGCTCAAGCAACATCATCTGATTGCTATGTTATCGTTACCTATTCCGGTAGAATGAGGAAACTAAGCCCAGTATATTTAAAACTTGCTGGCTTAAATATAAGATATACATCAGCAGTGACAACCACACAAATCCTTGCTTACAATGTGAGGAAGATACACTCAAATGAATTAATAATTTCAAATCATTGATGGTCTCAGCTCTTCAATATTCTAAGAGTGTAAATTACAAGGATAATTATATTTGTTTCTATTACGAAAATTGAGAAACTTGTTCTTGAAAAGAGACACCTCAAAAGAGAGTGGCAACAAACAGCCGCTGCAAATCAGATCCCTTAACATAGAAGAGGATCGCATAAATAAAATATCGTCATCATCATCATAGCCATAATCATCATTCTTATTAATATGCAAGTTGATTTCTTTTAATCCCTTTTAGGCCTACACTATACATTGGATTTTAACAAATTATATATCAGTCGAGACATATTTTTTAGGAGAATATGGCAATGTTTAAGAGTTATAGGTGTTAGAAAGTGTTACTAATACATATAAACAACTCACACGAAAAAAATTAAACAAATAACAGAAAAACACAGTGTGACCATTTTGGCATTTGCAGCTAAATTAAGCACTAAAAGTTTTTCTTTAGCTGCAATATTTTTATTAAGCACTTGGCATTTTATTTAGCATTTTTAGAAAATGTTTTTAGCTTTTTTAGCATTTTTTGTTTTTTTAAATTTGTAAGAATAGTTTAATTGATTTAAATAAATCGTAAGATAACGAGAGAAAACTGCTTAAAGTAACAGTTGACTTTAATCGACAGCGGTTATCTTTAAAAATGTTACTGAATAGCAAATTCGATAAATTTTCGTTATATTTATTTTAACGATACGATTATCGTAAAAAAAGTTAGTAACTCGCACTACTGCTTACTTATAAGAAATAATCATTTTTTTTACTTAATTTAACAATTCACTTCAATGGGTTTCGCCTCTCACCTGCTGCTTGGTAGTATAAAATAGCCAGCTATTATATCTGCGCTGTTGTACTTTTCTTGCTTTTGGAAACCCTTAAATTTGTTACTGGGATAACATTCACTTTGCATCGTAAAATCAATAAACAAATAATACCTCAACTCTTGCGCTTAAAATATATTAGTACACATTTAGATCGAAGTTAACTCAAATGAACCTTAAAGCAATTGAAATAAATTGGCCTATTGGAGGAAATTCTGCATAGTCTGGATTGTAAACTTTTACTTTACAGCTTTATCTTAAGGCCAATCTGGTGCTATGGTATTCAGTTATGGGGCATTGCTTCGACGTCCAACATAGAGAAAATCTAAAGGCGGCAAAACAAAATTTTTCGAATCATTTCAACCGCTCCCTGGTCTGTATCAAACTCGAATATTCACAAAGACTTCAATGTGCCATCAGAAAAAAGTATGATCACAATGTATTCAATACAAAATTTTAAACAGCTGCAATTGCATCCAAATCTACCAGCTCGAAATATCTTGAATGATAACGGCCACACCCGCTTAAGTATAAAAGATACGACAGCATTTACTCGATCAGAAGAGCGCTAAGCACCTTTGTAACCGGGAGTCGTGATTAAGAGAATATTTGTCTAGAACTTCAGAATTATGATGAAAATTGATTTATTGTTGAAAGTTCATATTTTTATATACGTATATGAATTTTGAATAAATAAACATTGAAAAAAAAAAACTCACGAATACGTCTGAAACCACAGCAAGTAATTGTTAGAATAATATATGTTGGATTCAGTAGACAATTTAACATAAAAATTAGGTGTCGCGATTTGGTTAAAAATTTGCAATTTTTTATTTAATTTATTTAAATGGGTGGTTTTTATTTCAATAATTTGAATTAAATTAATAAAGAACAATTTACACATAAGACAATGATGAAACTGTAACGATATTTGTTTTATAAATAATTGCACATATCAAGTTTTTTTGAAAATTGGTTCATAACTTATCGCAGGTCCCAAATAAAGTCTACTCCCTAAATATACAAATTTTTGGTTGAAGCTTTTTAAAATTTAACACTATCGAATTGATGTACTTATTATAAAAAAATATTATACTGAACATTAAATACAAATTACGTGGTTGTTTGTTACAAATGTTGTTTCTTTAATTTTTTTTTAAGGGAGTGTCTAAATAATTTTACGCTTTAAAAACTCTGTTTTTTATTGCTATTAATAGATTTTGGTCTCCACCAAGACTAATTTCCTTTCCGTAAAATGAAATTTTTTTCCTAACCTGCCATAAAAAGTTTATGTTAATTTCATTGGAGTTTTTTCTTTAATGATTTTATGACAGTAAATTATGGTAAATTACAGTATAGATATAATGAAATATGTCAATAATAAACTCTTGTCTTCTGTTTCATTCATTTTATAACTTATATATTATACATTTATTGAAAACTGTTTGGTGCTTTTGATTCCAGAATTTTTGTAAAATTCAATAGAGATTTGACTGTTTTTATACAAAGATTATAACAAATATATGAAATGGAATATATTCTCTTCGGCAAAAGCGAGTTTCTTTGTAAAAATAAATTTTATATACATAAAATTATTTTGAAATTTTAGTTGGAATCGGTTTCTACTCTGTTATATAAACCATAACCCGTTATGTTACAAGTAAAAAATCCTATAAGGTGTACCTTGCCCGACATGACTCTACCATTTACGATGCAAAATTATTATTTTGAAATACGGTTTCCCGGAAGAATCTGGTCTCAAAAGGTTTTTTTCTCTCAGTATTTATTAATTGAATCGTCATATATTAAATATAAATTGAAAATAATTAATCAAATATTATCCTATTTCTTTATTTTCTGTCCTGCCAGTGCCAGACAAAAAATTTCGTCATCACTGATTCTGTTCTGTAGGTGAGTACTGCAGTGTTTCTTCTCCTTATGCGAATGTGGCCGAGATTTGGGTGCGGTTCAAACCCTTTTAAATATTTTACTGCATATTTCGTAATCATAGTTTTTACCACAGTAAAAACTTCGCTTACTTTTTCAAAACGAATACCTTCTTTCACTCATTATTTAGTAACTTTCTTTTATAACTACTTTAATAACCACCTTTTTTCTGGATATACGTAGGTATAAAAGTAATGACTTACTTTTAAATACGTTCATTTTGGGACATCCCTTCTAAAATTCATTGGTTATTTCAGTAGAATTGTTATCAGTATTTTTATTATCAGTATTTTTATTTTTTCCTGATTAATCAACACATTATTTTATAGGCGAAGTTTTTACTGGGACCAATGGCACAGTGAGATCCTTGTGGACATTTAAGTTTTTAACATACCAGAAAGTGGCTGTGATTATGCGAAGAAGTTTATTTTGCCGTCTTTGAATTTTTTCGATATTAGAGGCCGAGGCAGTGCCCCATAACTGAATACCGTAGCACCCGATTGGCTTTAAGATAGAGTTGTAAGTAGAAGCTTACAATCAAGACTAAGAACAGAGTTTCTTCCCATAAGCCAATTAATTTGAATTGCTTTAAGTTTCAGTTGAGTTAATTTTGCTTCTATATGCCATTTTCACGATAAACGCCGACGCAATATGATTGTTATACATATTGCGCCCTTTATCCTCCATTGTTTTAACCACTTCTCCAGTTCAAAAAATATGATCCTGTAAGTAACGAAATGCTTCATGACAGTTTTCGTGTACGCTTACAAAAGCTGTATCATCCGCATATGTTGAAGTTTGGGTGAAGTTGTTTATTGGCATGTTCAAAGTATAGTCCAAGTACAATAGAGGGCCCCAGATGCTGCCCTGTGGGTCTCCAGCGTCAGAGCTTAAAAAGGAGAGAGAACTGAGGATAACTTAAAAAATCGCCTTGTTTATTAATAAATTTACGACCGACTAAGAGGATTTTTAGCAGATTGTGTGTGTTTGCTGGAAAGTTAAGCTTCAAAGGCTTTTTTAGGACATTTACCATTCGAAGAGTTTGTTCAATTGTCCTGTGCTTTTACTAAAACCAAATTGATGGTTTAAAATGCATCTATTTTCATTTAAAATCGGTGTAAACTTTGACACTAGTAGTTTCTCAAATAGCTCTGACATATTAGGTAATAAGGTAATAGGCCTGTATGACTCAACTTTTGTGTGATCTTTTCCTGGCTTTGCTATCATGGTAACTAAAGAAACCTTCCATTATTGAGGGCAGTATTCAAGGCGTAAAATAGCATTAAAGAAATAAAGAATAGTTTTCCTTGCTATGCGAGGTAGCTCCAAACGCATTTTGTTACTGATCTTATCAATACCAGGTGTCTTCTTAGTGTTTAAGCCTTTTCTATTTCTCTTATCTTAAATCTTAGGGCAATGGCTGCTCCAACATTAGCAGGCGGTAACAAGACTACTATATCTTAAGATATATTTGGGGCAAACACGGTTTTCAAATGGTTAAGAAACAGCTTTTCTTTTTCAATATTATTTTTTACCCAATTTCCGTTCAAGTTTCGTAAGGTTGGCTTAGATATAACTGGTCTATTGCAAATTCTAGCTGTGCGCCATAATGAGTAGTCTGATTATGAAGTTGCATCCAGTTCCTTAAGATATTTTTCTAGGGAAGCAGTTTACTGAGACTGCAGTTACTTTTTCATTCTATTTATGCACTCTTTTAATAAATTCAAGAGTTGAGCTGATCTGTTTTTTGACACTCTCTTCGAACTCTCTTTTTTTCAGTCAAGTGCCGCTCGATATCTGTAGAATATGTTATTATTTTTGAGGGTTATGCTTATATGTGGAATAGCTAGTTTAAGATAACTGTCAAAATTAACAATAGATATGTAGATCCACATTCTCCGGTGTACTAGGCGGAATATCTTCTGTGCAATGGTACTGATATATTTTTTATATTTTAACCAATTTATTTGTGTGCCTCACGTCTCGCTAAGCAACCAGACGGAGATACAATTTTATTTGGGCTCATTAAAGTAACAATTGTATTAAAGTAACAATGTGTGATCAAAAGATAATTCTAAAGAAGCTTCAACACGAATCGTTTCCGTGGGGATGTTTTTAACCACGCTAAAATCGATCACATATAGAATTATGACTCCTAAACGACTTAACCGATTTTCCTGAAATTTTTACAGTAATAATAGGCAACTTATTATTTGGATAGGCGCAGAGGAAGTGGTACACCCCATATGATACCAATATTAAGTATCGGATATCTAAAGAGCCGTTGCACCCATTTTCTTGAATTTTCGTAGTGGGATCTTCTGAGCACCGAAATTTAAGAAAGAAAGCTGCAGAGGAAGTGCTACCACCCCCCCCACTCCTCATTGGACGCCAATGTTTAATATCGCATATCTTAAGATCTGTTATAGTGAGAATGTTCAAACTTGGTAGGAGTCACTCTTATGGAATACATATTTACAAATATAAATAAAGGGAGTAGGCGCAGGGGGAGTAATACCTCCCATAGGAAGCATATATTTAATATCGCGTAACTGAAGAACTATTACAGCGAGAGTCTTCAAATGTGGTTAAAGCCAATATTATGGTAAACTATAAACTCCAAAATAAAAATGGGCGGGGTAGACGAAGGAGGAGCAATACCCTCCATAGGACGAAAATATTAAATACTTCATATCTGAAGTCAAAAGTCTTCAAGCTTTGTACGACCCACTCTTAGGTAAACTACACCTTTCAAAATTAAAACATTATATATATAAATGAAAAAGCGTATGTTTGTTTGTTCTCTACAGACTCCTGAGCTACTGAACCGATTTTCCGGAAAATTTCACAGTAATTACCTGATTACCCGGCGCCTTACATAGGCTATTAATATATTTTAATTTTCAAGTAGGCGTGGCGCCCACCATACAATAGAAATATAAATAACCTTATATCTGGAGGACGGTTATAGTAAGAGTTTTTCAATATTAAACAAATAACTTCGTTATCAATACACGACATCTACCAAAAATTCGGCTGGATAAGACACCTCCCATATAATGGCAATAAAGATTTCTACGTATTTGGATTACTGTAATAGTGAAAGTATTCCCATTTTGTACAAACAACTTAAAATTTCTGTATATCTGTTGAACGGTTATTGTAAGACCATTCAAATTTAGTCCAAGATGCTTTGCTTTTTAAAAAAAAATCTTTCCAATTTTATTTCGATGGGGGTAGCAAAGCGCACCGGGTTAAGCTAGTTTTATTGATATCCTAGAATTGATCTTGAAAATCTAGGTGGATAGTATAAAGATAAAATTACTGTTTCGATTCAGTTCTTCAACATAATAATTCGCTGCTTGCAGATAATTTTCACAATGATCACACATTAAGTAGTTCAAAGATCATTTTTGCAGCATCTTTTAAGCTTATAGCGCACATTTTAACTTTTTAGATGCTTACAAGAGCTTTTGCACGAAATAATTTTTTGTCTATTTAATACATAGAAATCTTGCCCAATCTTTTAGAATAACGACCCATCACTGTTTAAAGTGATCTAACGATATCCATCCGTCCGTCTGGATGGTTGTCTGTCCATGTTTAGTTTGTGGTCAAAGTACAAGTGAATTTGGTAAATACATTTATTTTGTAGTAAGGACGAAGTCTATATATGTATGTAAGTTCATTTAGAATCGGCTCGCATTTGCCCAAAGCTTCCACCTATAAATAGCTTTAACTTCCTTTTAAATGTTAGCATTAATAAAGAATTTTGCGACCGTCCCTGAAATCCTTTTAAGAATAAAATCTCATATGGATGTTAATATCTAGATAATATTCGCCACAAATAGCTCTTATATGAATTTTAACCTCATAATACAACTTTGTTTCATTTTCAAATAAGGTAAAATCTCGAAAATTCGTCTGTAAATAGTAAGATTTTTGGTCTTTACCGATTATAATTTTAGGATTTTTTTTAAAGCATATGTTTTTAAATTGTTGAATAGTTTGTTTAAAGTGAGCAAACCTCAAAAATAAATCAAATCGAACCAAGGAGAAAAAAGTTCCCCCTAGAGGAACTAATACAACCTCTGAAAGATTAAATTTTTTTTTAAAGTTTTCCCATACTTTTGTTTAGCAAATGCAACTTTTAACGTCGACGAAAGTTAAAAAACCTAAAATTGGACCCAGAAGATCGTAAAATTACACTTTTTGCCCCCGCGCACTTTTGAAGGCGGTTACATAAACTATAATTTAAAAAAAACTATAAGAATTACATGTTTGAAGTTTTATGGGTAGGGGGGAGGTATCCCTCCACGCCCACCCCCAAAAACGACTGTCAAAAAAAAAATTTTTCTTCAGGTAATTTCTACAAAATATTAATTTTTCAGCTTTTTTGTGCCTTTTAAGTATTTCATAGTATTTAATTTATCTGAAAAAAATTTATTTATTCGTAATTATAACTTATTTATAATATTAGCAATAAATTTAATTTAAAATAATAACAACTAATTTATTTATAACAACTTATCTTTTGCACTAAGATGATGATGAGTGCCATGGTTCTTCTTCGTCTGTTTCTTCAAAGTCCTCTTCAGAATCTGAATTATCTTCAGAGCCAAGTACAGGTGGAAGCATAAAAGAAATAGCTTCTTTCGTAAAGGGTGATTACTTTTTTTTGGAGTTGGTCCAATGCTAGTAATCAGTGGGTCCGAACTGAGCAAAAGTCTATTAAAATATCTTTGTTACACTAAACCCTCGAAAACTTTCTAGCAAAAGTCTGCCTGTAAAGCCGAAAATTTTTATTTCGTGTCCCAAACACTTCTTCTTTTAATAGCCCGATAGGCAACAATGCCCCGTTCATTACAGTTGCGCAATATATTTAAATCTTGTGCATTGTTGGTGTCATAGGATGCCAGGGATATAGAGTAACGTAAAGTTTTGCAGTGTCTAAGCAATAGTTGGTAAACTAGTGCCAATGGATTTTGTGACCACTTGTAATTACTTCAATAATAATTTTGATTCGGTACATGAAATCAAATGCTATTCCAGTTAATTCTGCAGCTAGTTCAGGATTAGAAAAAAATCTTCTGCTGGTGTTGCAATCGTTGCTGTTCTTGGATAGTTTTTTTCCTCTCTTTAAAAATAGTTTTTTCCTCATCCGATCTTAATTGCCACCTTTTCACTGTGAGTTTATACAACAGGTGTAATATGCTCTCAAATAGACGAATTTGTGTTGTGGCATTACATACTTTTGGATCAATCATTTTAAATACCATTGTATGTTTTATGGAATATAACTTATCTTCCATTAGAAAATTAGTGTTTCGTAATGTACAAATATCATCTGGAACACAGTCAATTTCTTCGTGGATTACATCCACAGTTTCTTTAATAAATCTGATGCGAATAGGTCGACAATATCGCGGTGATAAACGAGTTGGATTTTGCCATAATATTTTCTCCTTTTTGAACCATATATTAGTCGAAGTGGGACGAAACTGCTCTTAAAAATATGAGAATCAGAGGCATCATATTCCATCTTTTGCTTAAATTGTGCCATCGCAGCCCCATTTGCTTATTAGCACGAAGGAGTTGCATTCTTCTATTCGTGAGCCATATAAAACATCTTTTAAATATGTAAATAATCTATTTTCAGTATGATTAAGCAAATCTTGAAGATTTATTTGAGCACATGTTTCCGTTACTTCAAATGACTCTTTTGGAGGATAGCCTTCACTTTTGTCTATCTGCAGAATATTGTAGCTAGGATAAACATTCTTATCGGTACTTCAGATAATTTCATATTGTTTTCGAGAAAAATCAGCTTCTTCAAATATAGAAAGAGCCTTAAGAGGGGTTAGCTGTTTTACTTTATCCTCTTGTGCAGCTTTGTATGCTTTTTTAACTTTGTAGCTCTTGTCGGAGAAGACACAATCTCTTTAAGCAAACATGAGGCATCTTTTTTTCCACAAGTTTGTAATTATGTTTGGGCAGCATGCATCAATAAATCAGCATCGCACTGAGTTCGCAAGATTTCAGTTTATTCTCCTTTTTTCTTTGTGCTAAATGCCAATTCCTTAAGCACTGATTTACTACTGATATGTCACTATCTCCTTGACATTTTGAAATTTCGAGCAATTTTCTAACTAAAAATGGTAATTTCTCTTCAACGAGTTTAGCATTACATTCTTGTACTATTTGGAATAAGTCTAATCTCGTATACACTTCTTCCATTTTACTCTCGAAGCTTCAAAATGGTTCTGATAACAATTTTATGCAATAACCACAAGTAAAAAAACTAAGTAACTGGAGCCCATGATTGATTTTTTAAATATTATTTTTGTTGTCTATATAAAATAACGTAATTTAGCTGCTGCACAGGTGGTTAAAAACAGTTACTTACTGATTCGCACCTTCCCTTTTTTACATAGGTAATATTAGTTAGATGTAATAATTAAAATAAAAAACATCTACGTACAACCAACACATTTTATGCCTGACGAAAGGGTTTCTATCATACGAGTATATACCTATGCAAGATGAGCAAAAACAGAAAAAAGTGAAAATTTCAATAAATCACAAAAAAATGGCGCAAAAACGCATTTTTTTTTTATTTTAAAGAAGAGATTTCAAATTTTATCGTGATGTCTAACAATTTTAAAAACGCAACTACCTTCACTTTTAAAAACTTTTTAATTTTTTTTTTTTACAAAAAAGTGAAAAAAATGGTTTTTTTAATTTCAAACGAATTTTTTTATTATAAAAATTTAAAATAACATTTTTCTAAAAATTCTTATAACTAGCTGCTAATATAGTCTTTCACAGAGAAAAATCAATGTAAAGTCTTTATTCGATTACCCACAAAAAGTTTACCTCTCAAAACCGTAAAAAGTCAATGAACACGAATGCAATTTACTTAACTTTCCCGACTTAAACAGTGTCCCAAAACCACAAATCTCAAGAAAAAGACATTTCTTAAATTGAACCCCTAAGTGCGTCGCCGGGTTCTAACTCCACTTAAAATAGAGGTTGGGGATATTTTCCCCTATTTTTTTATTTAAATTAAAGGCTTGAACTCCACCCAAATCCTTTACCTCAAAATAATGTAAGTGATTGTGGACACACCCGCCTTATCCGAATAAAAGAGCGCTAAAAACCAACATATGTAAATGGAAATTGTGATTGAGAAAATGTTCGTCCGGAACTGATTTGATTTAAAAATCAATTCAAGTATAAAAAATCGCGAATACGAGCGCTTACTTTGAAAATCGGCTATCACCATTAAATTCAGCGTATACTAGACTTTACCAGTAGCTAAGTCTATCATATTTGATATGAGAAGATTCAATCAATGAATAAATAAAAATGATGAAAAAAATATTTTTTTATATCAAAAAATATGTTTTACTTGTATTTTTCCGCAACTTTTCACAAGTTAAAATATGATAAAGTAAATTGGTATACAAATTTATGGTACTTACTAAATACTTAAAATAAAATTTTTAAATAAAAAAGGTTTTTAGAGTATGAAAAATTTAATTTGCTCATAATTTAAAATAAAATTAGAAAATTCTTTAAAATTCATTAAATTTAATGGTTGCCGCTGCTTTTTGTTTGTGTCTCTTGCGGTTCTACTGTATTCCTTTTTATTGCAAAATGTGTAAAATTTGACAAACATGGGGTTTCTAATACTGTTGACATTGTAAGTTCCTTGTGACGGGTTGCGTAATAATAATTACTTTGTGGTTCACTAATTTTTAACAGCAGGACCGATTAAAATAGAATCCTTTTTCATGTCCATTAAAGACTTTAAAAATTCTACATCAAATTGCTCAACTACAAATTTAATAGATTTTATGATTACAATGATGTAATTGTGTATGGAGGGGGTAGGCGCAACATTCATACCTGTTTAAATTTGCGGTCTGGAGTTCTTACTTTTCACAAGAATCTGTATGTCTATGAGGTTGGTGTGTATGTGTAAGTGGGGCTCTCGTTAAAATTCGAACCGCAAGACCTTAAACATTACACTGTCTTAATTTTCACAAAAAAAAAAAAAAAGAACTAAAATATTTTCTCTTAGGTTCATTTTTAAACAACAATTAAAGATTAATTTTTTTCTTTAATTTTCTTTGTTCGTATAATGTGCGAGTGTGTGCGTGTGTTTGCATCAACCTAAAAACCAAAATTTATATGGAGTATCCTTTTGTCTGGGTTCCTTTTCTTTTCAGTTTTCTAAGAGGCTGTCAGTCGAAAAGACAGACGAAATGATGTAGAGAATGTGTGCAAAAGCCGAAAACTTCCTGCAGCATCATCTATTTCATTTCCTTGAGCAGTGAAAAATACTTATCAGTGCGTTTGGCTTTCTTGGCTTAAGCGAGTTTTAAATACTCATTCCTATAAATAAATTGTCCGCGGAGGAAGGAGATGGGGGAGGAATACCTCCTGGAGCCAAAACAGCACTGAAACAACTGGATACAAAGAAGGAGGATGTTGTTGTGGTCTACTCTTTGTGAGTCGTATGCGAGTATTACTATGCTTGTTATTGGGTTGCCTGGTTGTTTTTTTTTTCTTTTTCAAGTAAATAATTATCTTTGGCTGTGCTGTTTTATGATTTTTTTTCTGATGCAAAGGACTACGTTGTTTTAATAACAATTTTGTGATGTTTTCCAAATATTGTTTTTGGGTTTTACTACCGCACACTTACTGGGAAAAGAAGCAGAGAAACACTTTTGTTTTACATTCAACTAAATGTTGATAATAATTGTTGTTTGTTTGTTTCTTTATCTTGCCAGCCCTCCTTTTGCGGTGACTTCATTATCATCGCAGTTGTTCATGGCACTATGAAGCTGTTGATTTTCATTGAAAATGTTATGGGTTTTCGCAAGAAAGACACATAATTCTCCTTCTCTTCCAGAACTTATTTCAGTTGTAGGTAACAGCGGCAATATCAGCATTTAAAACAATGGTAACAGCAAAAACTCACTCAAACACAAAAGGAAACAAAAAAAAAACACAATTAGTTGTCCTTATTATTACCGTTGGAGCATTGCTGTGGCATGTCCCCTTAAGATTGGGTGTATATAAATGTGCACGTGTTCGTGTGTGCGTTTATTTTCTTATTAAGTTTTTGTGTTCTAGTTTTTTATTTAGTTTCCGACAATTAAATATCTAGGTGAACGAATTGTTTTCTCTACACATAAATACTACATACTTTAGTTTACTTAGAAACTACAGAAAACAAAAGGACTGCGGTGTTTAAACACAACCCAGTGAAGACTTTACGTACCAATTAATGTGTAGCGCAATTTGAAATCTATATGTGTAAAGAGGCAAATGCGTTTGTTTCCTTTAGACCCCTTAAATACTAATCCGATTTTACTAAATTTTCAAAGAGATTTCTGATTTCCCGGCTCTTAACATACGCAGAAATATTTGAAAATTTTAAGTGGCCGTGGCAAATCACACCACAAAATTGTGCAATAACTAACTAGAAGATGGAAGCACCAAAACAATACGGTAACAAATCAATGTCAATACCACCATGTAGATGGCACTACGGTAAAACACCAAATACACCGCACTGTATATTTATCAATAAAAAAATATCTGTCAAAAAGTTATCTGAACTGGAGAAGTAAGCATGGAACCTCCCATACAAGGACAGTTTAATTGTATAAATATCTGGAGACGGATGATAGTAGAAGTATCTAATTTTGGTACAAATTGCGGTATTAATACATGAGATTTGTTTAAAAAAAATTAACCAAATAAAATTTAATGGTAACAGCAAAGCGTACCGGGTTAAGTTTAACATAAACACATAAAACAACACTTCTTTATTGCTATAGATGCAAAAATATTTCGATATCGAAATTGAATGCAGCATAAATTTCCTTCAATACCACTAAAGTGTTATTACAAAATTTGGTAGTGGTGGATCGATGGTGTATCCAGAGGAAATATATGGTGCAGCATAGTCCAAGAGAACTCATTCAACAAGGTTGCACGTAACTCTTTAATGTTATGGTCAATTTTATTATACTAATTGTTTGTTGCAACAAAACAATGACTGAAGCAACCTATTGCTTGCCCATCGCAATCAAATGTTAACCATTTATATGTTTAAGATTAAACAATAAAACAAAAACTAATGGCCTGGTCAACGATTTCGAAAGAACGACTTCGATCGCATTCTATGAATTGGGTTAACTAACCACCAATAGTTTATAAAGCTGCGAGTGTGGACCCGTCCCACGAAATTGAAGAGACGGGTCCCTTAACTTTAGTTAAAACACCACAAATTTTGGAGGAAACAGCAAAAAATTTTAAACTCTATCCAAACTAAGACGGATAGAGGTCGATAGTGAGATAATCCAACATGTTCATCCGGTAAAAAGAGAAAGACTTTCGTTGAGGAACAACTGTCTTTAATTCGTCGTAACCTGCGAGTGGCAGAAATAAATGCGACTTCATATGTTGTATACTATGCTTCATATTGACTTACATTTTGTTTGATCGGTTTATTTATTTTCTTATGATATATTTATTTTTTTGTTTGTATATTTTGTCTTTAATTAAACTTAACTTTTGGTTCCTTTTTTTGAAGTTTTGGTATCAACAAAAAATGTTTTTTATTTTTTTGACATTTCTATAGAGCTGATAAAATTTCAAAAGTGGTTGTATCAGTTGGCAAGGAAATTAATATTATTTTTGATACTTTAAAACAAAAACAAAACAAATTGACCAAATTTCTTATATGGCAATACTATATTTTTTTAATACGTAAGTATTAAATATTAACACTCGTAAGAGCAAGCGATCGTAAGGTGTCGTCATTGTTTACAATCTGATTCGAAATCAAGCGAATGGATGGCGATCGTTTCCATTTTCTGTCGAGATCATTGAGCAGTCCATAAATTTATGTTGAAAACAAAAATAAATTTGAGATTTTTTTTATTGTTGTTTCAATATAAATTCCTAAGCGAACATTTTCATTTTATTTTGAAAAACAGGCAGTTAGAGAGCACCTTTTATGGCTGTTTAATCTACTATATAATTATTTATAGTAAGCATACATATCGAATCTTTGCTGCAATAGAGTCATAACTTAACACACCTGACTTTTTTTATTTCTTCACCAAAGTATGTAATTTCTACTCGCGATGATCCATACCTGTGTAATGTGAGCTTGATAACTCATGGGCCATAACGTTTTTTTACATTGTCTTGCTATAATGGAGGAGGTGATCAGCACTGTCTGCTTTATTCAGATTCTAATGCACTGAATTCATCAGAGTGGCGGTACGAGTAACTATTATCAAGTTTTTCTGAGAGTATACCAAAACCACCGTAAACGTTTTCTCAACCTGCTCATTACGTGTAGTGTTCTATTAATAGCCTCTTAAGGGCTAGTTCATTAAGCGTCTGTAATGACGCTTAGATCTCTGAACTTTGAAAAGCTGATCTGCAATGCAATTCTTGGCCACTGTAGTCCCCTACACCAAAGGTCTACTTTATCGTTCACAGCCGATAAATAGAAAAATATCAAGTACTTATACTGAGAATTCTGAACGTTAAATCAACTTCGCTACTCACACATATAATGTTAAGATTCGAGTACGAGTACATTGTGCCGAATATTATCTAAATATAAATATCTAAATGAGTTTTGTTCGTCTTAAAGCGAATTTGGAGAGGGGTTTATTTGGGACCAATGGGCAATGCTAGACCTACAAGACCAAATATTTTGTCTTGACTTAACTGCTACCATAAAAGTTATCGTTGCCAAATTCAATACCAGCATTTATAAGGAAGTTATGGCATTTTTGGAGTGGTATTTGTATGGGAGCTATGGTCAAATATGGTCCGATTTAAAAAAAAGTTTGTAAGACGTTTTATGTTGCAATAAAATATATTTGAGCCAAATTAAATAACTGCCTGTTTTTTAAACTGAAATAAAAATTTCTGTTTAAAAATTTATATTGAAGGCAAAAAAAAATTTAGTTTTTTATTGTTGTTTCAATATATTTTACCAAGCGAAAATTTTTATTTTATTTTGAAAAACAGGTTGTTAAAATACAAACATAATAAGATAGTTTGTCGGCACACAAAATCATGCAACGGTACTTAACATTTTCGTCCTCATGGCCAAATTTCATAAAATTATCTTCAAAATTGCGACCTGTACTTTGCGCACAAGGTAACATGGGTAGACAACCGGTCGGACGGCCATCATTAGATCGACTCAGATTCACTCAGGCATTCTGAACCGGTCAGCATAATAAATAGTGGGTCTAGGGCAAATGTTATTTAGTGATACAAATGCATAATACCTTCTCCACAATTGTGTTGTGGGTATAAGTGTAAGATCAATATTGTTGAAAATATAAACTTGTGGTGAAGGGTATAAAAACGTTTTTGATAAATTTTGATTTGTGACTGTTTTTGATTTAGTGTGCGATATGTTGATTGTAACATGGATTTGAATCTCAGCTTAACAGTTAAGTAAATAAGAATGTATTTCAAAATAATGAGTAATTAATAAATAAGTTGTCGGTGCAAAAACCATTTAAATCAAAATGTTTTACACCATTCAGAGTTCTGCTAACAGGAGTGAGTATTTTTGATCTACACATATTACAAGTTTTCAAAATTTTCAGATTAGTTTGTTGTTTAATTACTTTGCTGCACTGTTGTAACAGATGTTGTTGTTCCTATTTCGGTTCTGTTATTTTTGTGCACCCTGGCATTCATTTGCTCTAATACGTAATTTGATTTTATTATTTTTGTTTTTATAACGGCCTTTATTTCTATAAAAAAAATTTTTTGGACAAAAATATTTTATCTTTGTTTTTTGTTAGTTTACTTTGCAACACCCTACACTCAGAATTAATTAACAGGACTTAAATTTAAAGTTTTTTTGCTTAATCTTAAATTTGTAGCGATCGTTGAAATAGAAGACAAAAAAGCACTCACGTTTTTAAAGGATGTAGTTCTAAATAAAGTCATTGCATGACTATTACACTTTATATTAATATACATACATATGTTAAAACCTCAAGTCATATATAAAAGTGAGATAGTGTGAATGTGTTATGAAAATGGCAGGTATTACGAAAAAAAAATTACATCCAATACGATTCATAGTTTTTTTTAAATTGTTCTAAACAACAATACTATCAATTTGATCAGGGTTGCATTTTAAAAAAGCATGTTCATGTGTGTTAGTGTGAATACAAACTGTAATGATGAATTAGGTATTTTGACATTCATAACAAAACTCTTTAGATTTCCATCTTACTAAGAATAATGGCATACTTATGACTTTTGTGTTAGTCTACAGTTCGCTTTAAGATGATCTAATACACAAGTTAATCATAACCCTGTGGTTGGAAATTCCTTCCTAATTTAAAGAAATAATCAAACAAGTAAGAATATATAGCCCAATCCGATCATATGATACCCTAACCCATTTTAAGCTTAATGGTGATTGCATTAATAGTTTAAAGCTATTCGTCCCGAATGTGTTAAATTCATTAGAGTTATTTAAGTTTACAAAAAAGTTACGTGCAACAGTTTTGACATGATAATAAAATTTAGACCGATTTTTATGAGTTTCTAAAAATATCTAAGGAAATGAGTAAGAAAGCTGTGGATATACTCCAACAAAATTTCATAGAGGTTTTTTAGATTTACATAGAAATCTCACTTGTTAAATACGGATAATAGTTGAGATATTTACGAGGGCTTAAGCGATCTTTTTTTAAAAAAATTTGTATTCTTTTCGGATTTCTATCAAAATGTCATACGAGTTTTTTTAATAAAAGCAAAACTATTAGCCAAACATATGTATACCTTTATTTGGCATCCTTAACATTCCTTATCGAGCGTTAGTTTTCCTCTATACTTCATGATCTTTCATCCGCCGTTAATTTTGTCGTTTTAAAAGTAGTTGGAAGAGAATAACTAAATTAATATTTTATATGCTGTTGATAAAAATCTTAAAAGTGGCGTTCAATACATTCACCACTATTTAGTTACTTTTTTTAAGAAGTTTTTTTCAAAGGGATTAAAACTCAATTGCAATAAATCAAAACCCATGAGACAATGACTTTTAACATACTTACATAAAATGTATGTATGTATATTTAAAGTGTATTACAAATTATGTACATACTTGTGCACTCACACTATTCTGTACGTAAAATTAACTTAAATTGTAATAATCAGTTAATCAGTTATTTTTCATTTAATTTTTACTGTCAAAAATTCAACCGCGAATTCCGTAAAAAACTAATTTATTTGTATTTATTTCTTTGGCCAATTAATTATTAATTTTCAGTTTATTTTTTCTTTTTAAGCTAATAAGACCTAATGATATTGATGTAAATAAAAACAAATTTATTACATTTCGCCCGACGTTTCGTCACTTTTTTGGTGACTTTTTCAAGGGTCGTCTATTTAAATAAAAATAATAAAAGGACAACATTAATAGAAAATATTTTTCACAACAAGCAAACACAACTTACGAATAAATACTTAAGTTTACATTAAAAACATCAGATTTTTAATAAAATTAAATTGCACAAACATTTAACAACAAACAGTAAAGCACAACTTAATTTAAGAATTAATTATATTGCGGTTCTATAACTAGCGCTAATGTTGTCAATATCTTCATTATGGTTCATTGTTTTCATTATGTTTTGTTGTATTCTCAAGCTTTCTATCGTATATCTCTTCCTCTCCCCTCGTTCAAAATCCAACACTCTCACTTGTTCTGTTTCAAAGGAGTGAGATTTTGAAATCATGTGTTGTGAAATGCACTTGTTTCTGTCCTCTTCAATATGTCATTTTGATGTTCTCCCATTCTCTTTTCGCTAACGAAAGCTTCTCTTTTCCTATATGATGTAACAAGCACTAACGGTCCTAAAATCGGCCTTGTGCCTGACCGACGGCAGAGAAGCTTTAGTTAGCGAAGCCGGTGTTTGTTATACCATAGAGGAGAAAACCCTTGCGCCCTGCCGAAGGCCGCCTATGCAGAGCATTTTTTCTAAGCTCAGAGAAATTTTAGTTAGCAAAGCCGGTGTTTGTTATACCAAAGAGTAAAAAAGCATTGTGTCCAAAAACGTTTTCGTTATAAATCTAAAAATTAAATAGTCCCAAAAAAATAATTGGGACTTTAATTAATAATGAAATTTTTGGGGATAATTTCGTATGATATAATTCCAAAATTAAAAAAATAAAATAACACCTTACACGAAATGAAATAACCCTCCAAATATCGTTGTTGTTGTTCTTTGTACAAACTTTTGGGTGGTTATTTAATTTTTTTTTTTTGGAGTTATCTTTTCGGGGGTTATTTCATGCCGCCGATGATTTACATCACAGTATTTCTCGATACATTTTTGAGAGGGAGGTTAAAATGGGAGTGTGTACCTACAGCACAATATTTTTATATGACACATTAACTCTTACGGAAGTTAATGTCGTTTAATTTTATATCGATATCAAAATTTATAAGGCATTCAATTATATTCTTGGAAGTGGTATTTGTATGGAAGCTCCGATCAAATATGGACCGATTACAATAAAAATGTGGAAGATGGCTTAGATTGCAACAAGATATTTTTGAATCAACTTCAATCTAAATAACAACAAAATAAGCCGTGGTAATGCGAAATTAAGTTCCGATTATCATCATTTTGAATAGGTATTAATATTTTTAATTATTAATTTTTTACGAAAATTTTTTTCATATAATTAAATGTTAAATCGCTAGAAATTTAAAGTAATTTTATTTAATAAAGGATTTATATTCTTTACAAAATTAACTTTTTGAGTCATGCGAAAGAGGTTGTGGTAGTACCACGGTACCTACAAGGTTTTAAATGTACCAAGAAATATTGCAGTTGTCCCTTATTTTCAAACATTTGTATGTTTACCAAATAGAAACAAATTCTCTACATTTTATCGTGTAACCACATATAAATTAGAGTTGTGATGAAGGATGGCTTATAACTAACAACTACCCATTATATTAAATACATGAGATACTAAATATTTCCGTATTTTTAAAACGAAACTCTTACGTTATTGCAAGTTCTTGAGATACTATACCACTATATTGTTAACTATTTAGGGTAATTTAAGGCCGGTCTAAATTGTATTGTTTAATTATACAATTTCCATTGTTGTATTATTTCGCTATTTTATTACCTTACATACACATTTTATTTTCTTTTACTTGCCCTTGCATAACTTTAGCCCTCTGGAAAAGAAAAACTCCGTCCTTTTAATTAGAAGAACAACATAAATATCCAACGGAAAAAGTAGCAGCGGACTTCGGCGCAGCATTCATAGCAGAGTTGACAAACGACTTATAGCACGGCAACGGCAACATTCTCCTCGTTAATGAATTGCCAAGTTTCTCGTTGGGATTTGTTTTATGTCGTTTTATATGAAAAGGCTCCGATGCGTATAAATTTTATTATTAAGCAGGTTGCATAAAATGTTTTCTTTTTGTTTTTCTGGCATATTTTACTTTTGTATTTTCTTATTTTCAAATTTAATGAAAATCGTAGAAATCAAGAATAGAAAATAATTGTGGTTGGCGGTTAAGTGCTCCGGTGTGTTGCGACAGAATGAAAATCAAAAACATTGAGAGCCTGTAGTGTGGGAGCAAAGTGTAGTGTATTCATTCGAACAATGAAAAGTTGGCAAAGAACATCTTTAAGGTGATACAGTCCATTACGTTTTTAGGGAAAATTAATCTTTAGTGATCATTGAAATCGTAATCATAAAATTTTGTTTATAATGCTACTGAAATTAAAAAAAAAAGATGAAATATTTGTCATGCATTATGAACAGGCAGGGGACAATCAATTTGTATAATTCTGTTGAGAGTTAATCGTAAGACAATATTTTATTTCCAAAAGTTTTCACATCATTTAGATTTTTAGGTCATAAATTTACTCACAAATTGATTTGTAATTGTAACTTTTACAAAGTTTGAGCAGAAACAGTTTTTATTTCTTGAAAATTAAAATTAAATTTTAATATTGTGAATTTATAAATGTGTTTGAACTAATTTTAATTACATTTTTATTGGCAAAGAAAATGAATGGCTTTTAAAGAGTATTTTGATTTCATTACTCTAATATAAAACATGATTTAATTTTGAGTTACGCAGATAAATACAAATGAAAATTTAAACTTTATTTAATTTCCTTGAAACAACGACTGTTACAAGGACATTAAATAAGTACAATTTTACATTTTTATTAACATTTATTAGATATCGTTATTTTCACGCGTAAACGAGCCAAGTCCAATTTAATAAATTTAGTTCTCGATTTTTTAAAATCTGTAAATGCAGTTTTGTTTTATCTTGTTTTATTGTCGACTCTTTTTGGACATCCAAGACATGAACAACTAAAAATTATGGATCTTTGTTTTACAAAGGTTTTTGTGACTTGGCATCTTTTCTGTTAAATATTTTGAACTTTTAATGTGGACTTAGTATTTTTTCTTTCACTTATTTCGAATTTTATATTATATGACTTAAGTGTATTTAGCGAAGAATAAAGTATTTTAGAGGGGTCTCAATGTTTACTTTTCTTCCAGATCTTCGATTGGTAGGAACTGGGGTCTCAGGCCGTTAGTAGTGGGATGGCTATATACAAAGGTGGAAAGACCCATTCTTACGTAGGACGTTGTGTTTGATGGAATGAAATTTGGCTGGCAAGTCGGAGGATTCATCTGTCTAAGGCACAGAGGTTTGCTTTGGTTGGCATAACAGGCTCCATGAGAAGTAATTCTCAATTGAGCAATATGCGATGGGAATGACAGCCAGAAGTCTTTGCAGACTGATGGCACTAGGACTATTAGGTAATTTCGCGATATTTCGCTATCGGATCTTGGATGCGATTGACATTGGCAGTTATTGCCTGTTCCCGCATGGGTCCACGGACTAATTGGAAACTAGGGTGGACTTTGGGCATTTGCAGAGGGTGGAACTACCTTCTATGGAGAGCTGTGAATAAGGGCACGGGTGCAGGGGTCTATATTAAGGATATAGATATTAGAAGGTTATATAGGCTTCCTGACGACTGCACTGTATTTTTGGCGGGTGTTCTAGGGCTTTTAAAGGCCGTAGAATTGATATGGGGTAACATTGCAGGAGGCTCGAAGGTCAAGATATATGTGGGCGAGTCTGATGGGCTGTTTTGTGAATTCCAAGTTAGTGGATAATGGTAGAATAACTCTGAGGAAAATTTTAGAAGAATATGTTAGGAGGGTATGCTGGGTACGGGGTCACTTTAACATCACCAGTAATGAAACAGCCGATGAGTTGGTAAGATCGGGCTTGGAAATGGAGATACTGACTGTGTGGAGAGAGTAAGACATAGAATAGGTTTTTATTTGGGGAAGATTAGGGAAAGGGTTCTACTCTATTTCAGCTGGGACATAAATTTGTTTGTGCTTCACGGCTATTCAATTGATGTATGACCAATTTCAAGAATCCTATAGTTTCTTTATGTTCATCTTACATCTCGCTATTAAATGTGACATTTAAAGGAGTGTTATGTTCCGAAATGTGTTTTTTTTTTCAATACTTTAGCCCCATGTGTGAATTCGTCCGCACTTAGTTAAATAGAAAAAAAGATACGAAAATTGGTACGATTTTTTCAAAAGTTCCGAACAGTAACAACAAAAGTTAGAAATGTATGTTGACATTTTGCAACGAAATATTCGATTAATCACATTTTACTTATTTAAAAGTTTAAAGCAAACAAGTATTAAGTTAGTATTTTTTTAATAAAATTTCATATTAAAGGGGACTTAGCACTTCTTCTTTAACATTATTGGACTTAGCTCTTTTTTGCAAAACAACAAATCAAACATAGAAGTTTTTTGCAAAATATGTATTTTTGTTTACTTTATTCAACTGCATCAAAAACTGAATTGTAAGAAATGTGGATTTCTCCTTTTTGAATACATTTATTTATTATTTGGATTAAATAACAATTACTAATTACTCAAGGCAATACACCAAAATTTTATAGAATTATTTCCAATGTTTTTGATTAAATTGAGAGTACTGATCAGTATTGCCACTTCATGGGTAATAATCCGAATTGGGTGTTATTTTTACTGTCGTGGATGGAGTTTGAGTAAATTATTTTAGGTGTAGATCAGGTGTAATTTGTAATTCTTTCGTATTTAATGCAAATACATTTTTTTTTAACATAAACTAAAAATTATTATAGTTTCCTCATATGAGTCATTGTCATTCTGTTACGATATCGAAAGGACAAATACTAGGGTATTCATTTAATCGGGCTTTTGCTTTAATCCGCTAATCGCTCGATTAATTAACGGATGTTTTGGTTTAATCGGTTAATTTTTTTATTGATCGGTTAACCGATTAATAAAGTTTTTTTTATAAATTAAGTAATTCCAGAATATAAAAATGAATAAATTATTGGTTATTTGGAGCTTATTAGTTAAAAAAAACCACCAACATAGCAATTCTTGAACTAAAACGAGCAAACAAAAGAATACTTAATAAATATGTAACAAAAATATTATAAAATAATACAAATAATTTGGCTTAAATGTTTCGGATTTCAGCGTTTATTGTCTTTAGTTTTGATTAAACTTGACTTTAAAAAGATTGTTTTATTTATCGTAGATGTTCGAGAAATCAAAAGCAACCTATAATATATAATATCTTATTTCCAAGTCTTGTTCCAGGATTTTCCTGTTATAATTTTTTTTAAATTTTTTATACTTCGCATTATTTTGGTTAATGCTGTTAAAGATTGATATGAGAAATAACAAATAACTAAATGCATACATATAAAAAGTACGTGAAACAAAAAGCTGTTGACCAGTGTGGCCGAGTTGGCATTTTTGCAGCTAAATTTAGCGTTAAAATCGTTTATTTAGCTGCAAAATTTTCATTTAGCACTTGGCATTTTATTCAGCATGTTTATAAAATGTTTTTAGCTTTTTTTAGCATTATTTTTTTTTTTTAATTTGGATGAGAGTTTTATTGATTTTACTTAGTTTTTTTAATAAATTATGATAACTCTTGACTTAAATAGCCGTACTCGAAGTAAAATTTCGTATGAAAATAAATACTTATTATCTTAAGAAACATCTTGTAAAAAAATGGAATATTTATATAATATTAAAAATGCCCTCAAAATGTTGATTGTAAAAATTATTTGCCATTTGATATGACGACATAAAAGTAAAAAGAAATTTAATTTTGTATTAAGATAAAAATTCTATAGTGTAAATGTTTGAAAACATTTTTGGCTTTAAGCTGCTGAAAAATAATAATTTTCTTAAACTATAAGAAATAAATTTTCTAAAAAAAATTTTAACATCAAAGAAATAAAATTATTTAAATTTTGTATCAGAGGTTTGCGGGCCCCCTAAATTTAATCACTACTACCTGTACTACATACATATTTATATGTTTTTGATGTTTTAACAAAATCTATACATATGGTTAAATATGAATTAAATGTTTATTTAAATTTCGTTACAAAATATGTCACTTAAATCTACCCATTTAGTTTTGAATCAAATTTCATACTGGTTATACATTTTTTACTAAAATCTTGGAAAACATTTTAACATTATTTTAAAATCATTTTAGCATTTTTTGGCCATGTGTAATGCGGTTGACAGCAAACACTTATTTAAAATGAAGATCACTGAACACCTTCTTTGTTTGTTTGAAAAAATATTTTTTGAACACGTACATTTTGTATATGAGACAAAACAATTAATTAAAAATACGAACAAATATGTAATAATACTACAAAAAGTTCAAACGGCTTAAGATGCTTTGTAAATGAGATTACAAGAGAAAACGTAACAAAGAGAACAGGCTCTTGCATAGATCACATGCATATCAGAAACAATGAAACAAACACACAAACCCATGCAACAATAGTGAAAACAAATATATCTGACCACTATGCAGTTTTTTGTTGTATAAAAGAAGAAACTGAACAAAACAATATAGTCCAGGGTGCGGAAAATATACGACAGGGTGTAAAATTAAGCAGTTGTAAAGTAAAGAAAAAAATCAAAGCAATAGACTGGAACGGATTAATAAATCAAAACATGAATACAAACGAAATATTTAATCAAATATATGTAACTTTTAAAAACATCTATGATTCATCTAAAACATTAAACAAAACAAATTAAAAGCAAAGAAAAATAAATCCGTGGATGAGTGACGAATTATTAAGACATTGTGAAGTTCGGGATAAAATTTATACCAAATGGTTAAATAGCAAAAATAATAAAAATTATGAATATGATTATAAAAAATTTAGAAATTGTTTGAAAAAAAAAATTAGATTATGCTAAGAACTATTATCTTAAAATTAAATTTGTAGAAAATAAAAACAACATAAGAGGTACCTGGCAACTTATCAACGAAATTATTGGCAAAAAGATAACAAATATTGACAAATCATTATTAAACACGTTAAAAAACAATAGTATTGAAAATATTGCAAATCAATTCGCGATCAATTTTAATGATAATGTCAAAAAAATCCTACACGCATGCAACATCAAAACTTTAGCAAACCAGCCACAAAGAATCCAACACTCAATGTTGCTATATCCCACAAGCGAAGAAGAGGTATATTGGGTGTTAAAAAATTTAAAAGTAAATAAAGGCGCAGGGTGTGATGGAATAAGACCAAAGGACTTGAAATATAATTGTATACAATTAACACCAGCAATTAATTACTACTTTCATTAATTCACGTATAAACGATGCTACTATACCTAATATATTAAAAACTTCGTTAATACGTCCAATTTATAAAAGTGGTTCTAAAACAGACGTTAATAATTATAGGCCCATCGCCATACTACCGGTCATTGAGAAAGTCCTAGAAGAAATATTAGTACGAAAACTCAACGGATTCCTAAGTAAATTCAAAATAATAAATACCAATCAATATGGATTTCAGAAGGGAAAAAAACATTAATAAATTATTAGGAACCTTCTCAAACCATATAAATACATGTTTAAGTGAACAATTACACTGTCTAGCGCTCTTTATTGACTTTAGTAAAGCCTTTGACACAATATCCCACAGCAACTTAGTAAGTATATTGGAAAGAAACGGTATTAGAGGAAAATGTTTAGAATGGTTTCAAAATTATTTGAGTCTTAGAACATACCAAGTAAAAATATGTGAAACATTAAGCGAAAAAACAAATACAACAAATGGTGTTCCACAAGGCTCAAAACTGGGCCCGATATTATACCCTATATATGCCAACGAAATGTTAAACAATCTTAAGGACTGTTCGACATTCGCGTATGCTGACGATACCGCTATTGTAGTTACACACAAAAACGTTAACATAGCATGTGATATTATGCAGAAACGATTAAATGAAGTTTCAAGATGGTGTCATGACAATGGCTTAGTGATTAACGCATCAAAGACAAAAATTATGCATATTAGACCACCTCATCTCACCAAAACGGAAACAAATATAATATTCCGTGATTTTCAATGTCTTCACAATATGAACAATACCGTTTACAAGGATACCTGCAAGAATACAATAGAGTTCGTTAAAACGTACAAATATCTAGGTGTATAAGTTGACGAAAATTTTAAATGGTTAACCCATATACAACAACTGTCGAAAAAACTTCGAAAAGCCGCATACAGTCTTTACCATTTAGGTAATTGCTCAACTTTTGATGTACTTAAGCAGGCATATTTTGCGTTATGCGAGTCGTATATTAGACACGGGATCACAGCATGGGGAAGTGCAACATATTGCAGATCTATACAACAAATCCAAAATCAAATTTTAAAAATATTGTTAAAAAATAAGCAGCACAACCAACAATTTCAAACAGCACTCGTATATGAAAACGTAAACAACATACCTAACAACGTATCAAATACCAACCATTCTAACAACACAAACAACAATAACACACCGAATGTATTTACCAGCACAGTCACCACAATCGAAGTTAGTACAGTTAACAACAACTCGCCTTCCACTGAAACAAGAAGTAATAACACAAACAAAATCAACAACGCATACAATGTCACCAACAACATCACAAACACTAACAACACTATCGTCAATATAAACAGCACAAATAACTACACTACAAGTAGCACGCAAACAACAAACAACAACATTTATACTAATAACGTCTGTCTAAACACCAAAAACAAAATAAACTCTAACAACATTGCCAGCTATCTGGAAGTATTAAATGTAAAAAGTATCTACCACAATACTCTAGTCAACGAATTCTACAACGATCCTCGGTTTTTGAAACCAATAGATCATACATACAACACACGGCATCGAACAGAAGGAAGATTCAAAGTCCAACGACACAAAAACAATTATGGAAAAAACTCATTGAATACCACATTTACTAAATATACCAGGCCAATATCAAAGAAAATCATTTTTAAAAAAACATTTTATTAAATCGCAATGAAAAAACAATAAATATTTTAATAATTAATAATATTTATAAAGTTAAATGTTAATTTTATATTTTTATATCCTGCAGATAAGCCAAATGGCTTCGCGGGACTAGATATAAGATCCATAATGTTTATAAAGAAAAAATTTAAATAAAAAATTGAATTGAAAAAAAAAAAAAAAAATCGGTTAACCGATTAACGGTTAACTGAATCAATACCCTAACAAATACACTTAAAACTAAAGAAAATTTTATATTGAAGTAATTACCTAGTAATTACTCAGTGATTAAATTTATGCCATTTTAGACATTATTGATCAAAAAAAAAAAAAAAAAAAAAAAAAAAAAAAAAAAAAAATCCATCAGTCACAGTTTCTTTTTTTTAAAAAAAGCTTCCATCGTTTAATAAAGATTTGCAAAAGCTTGATAATGAATGGTGCCCGCACAGAATCATAGTGATAAAGAGCCAAAAGTTTAAGGGAAAAAGTATTCAAACAAAATATGACGAATAATACAAAAAGAAATAGATTTTATTTTGCAATTTTTAAATGCTTTAGTTAAGAGAATATTAAAAAATGAAAAGTGCGCTTAATAACATTTGTTAAACCAATTTGAGAAACAGACTGTCGTCTGAAAACATTATAAATAATTTTTTTGCTGATGAAGGTATACAAATGAACAAAAATGGATATTTTGAACCTTCCCTATTTAGGATCTCCTCTTTCTTAATACGTTACAGCTCGGAATGAGGTAAGCTTGTTCCATTGGTTTCCTCCATTCTTCTCTGTTTTCAACTTTTTGTTGGTAGTTACGGATAACCATAAGTCGTAGGTAGGTCTTCTATGACACAGTCCTTGCATTTGAACCTCGTCTAGAGCATCTAATTTCGTATTTTAGCAGCGCGGCCATTCGCGAAACATGACCAGATCAACTTAATTGTTGAGCATCTTTGTGGCTGACAATTGTCTCTCCTTCTTACATTTCGAAGAGTTCGTTGGTGGCACGATTCCCTAGATATATGCAACTAAGTGTAGAAGTAAACATCATAATTTAAAGTTTCCGTTTTATTTTTTAATAGTTTATTTATAGTTGTTATATAAGTCTAAACATGAATAATATTGTTCTCTTCTCTTTCATTATAAATCAAAATGTCAATTTGATATTCAGATGTAATTTCATTTAAATCGGGTAATTTTGCTTCATCTAAATGTAATTTAAAATTTTTCTGGTGGTAACACTGTTGCCGATGATGGCGATTTTTTTTCTAGCAACTTTGGTTTCAAAGATATAGTATCATTCAATATTTGCATAATTTTACATTTTTTTTATTAATCGCTTAATATTTCACGAACGACCCCACAAACATTGAAACATTTTCTGTAATCTAAAAAAATATCTTTCATTTTAGCAAAGTCACATTGGTAAGTATAGCATTTTTCGTTTTAATAAAACTTTTTCAAATAAAACGAAACCTTTTTGAAATTAAACGAAACATTTTTCAGATTAAACGAAACTTTATGCAAAATAAATGAAACTTCCACATCAACGCATTACAGGGAAAATTCGTTTTTTGGCCGGACTGTTCGTATATGGAATAACCTTCCTGCGGAAGTATCAGGATACCTCACTTGTATTGCAAGGATGTCCAAAATTATATGTTTTTGTGTTAGTATTTAAAATTAAAATTACAAAAATAACCGTAATTCCGCAATAAAATTTCATTTAAGAAAAGTAAAACTTTTTTTCTAATATGAGTAGTCGTTATTGAAACATAATTTATTTTTGGAAAAAGGCTTTTAATTTTTTGCAGACACATAAAAAACGAAGCTGCAAACAAAACAAGCCATAAGTGATTAAAATCTGTTAGCAACTTTTGATTTTATACACAAAAGTCGACAAATTTTAATTAATTTAAGAATTTCATAAAACGCAATATTTTTATGGGAGCCCCCCAAAGTAGTGGTGATAAGGGGCAAGTACATATGTCTCGAGAAAATGTTACGGACAAAAAATGAATTGAGGTCGGTCATACATTATATACCACTAGAGGCGACTTCTGGCAATTTATGGGACTTTTTCTTCAATATATATGAAGAATATAATTTATATGGAGCATTTCATAGGATTTTTTTAAATATTAAATTTTTTATTCAACATTATGTATATATGAAAAAATTGCCAATGCAGAAAATTTTTTTTCAATGAAAATTTGACTTAAAACTTTTTAAATGCGGTTTTTATGCCATTTACAATACAAAACAAAAGAACAAATATTCAAATTTATGCTATTCCAAAGAAATATGCATGCATTATTACCACACTTTCACTTTGCGGTAGGAAATTTGGAAAATCCACAGTTACCGATTAAAAAATTCTTAGAATTAAGAAATAAAGTCATAAATGCTTACATCTTTGTATTTTATAGTGCTTACAAAACCACACAAATCGGTCTTGTAAAAAACTTAAATAACATATTCTATTGTTAAACCTGGAACAGGTAGAAATATTAATCGTCCTGGCTTTATTTTTTTTTACAAAACATGGTCATGAAGGTCGCGACAGATACTTTGATTAAAACAATTACAGTATAAATAAGAGTTCCTCAACCCCTTCACTGTCATATGGAAAGTGCTTGCGTAAGTGACTAGTGAAGTTTAATGGCTTTGACAGTCTTGTATCTAATCAGTTATATATAAATACATAAGATGGAGGCGTGTAAAAAGTTTAATTACTTTTGTTATGTGTGTGGGAAATATAAAAATATGCCAAGTCGCCGTAAAATAACTATTGAAAAAACAAGTACCTTGTATGAATCAAATTTTTGTGTTATATATGGTAAGAGTTGGACACCATCAATAGTGTGTACACACTGCATTTACCATTTAAATAAGTGGGGAAAAATGGAGACTCCATGCCTTTTGGTGTTCCAATGATTTGGAGAGATCCCATAGTTCATGTTGAAGATGAGTGTTATGCGTGCATAAATTATACAGCGGGTATGAACAGAAGAAAAATTACTTATATATCATATACTGAAGCAGCATATGCTCGATTTTCGTTGCCACATTCTGATGAAATTCCTGTTCCGGATAGCCAAATACCAACAGAACATATTCCCTCAATAATTCATTCTGTTCAAGCGGGTGGACCAGCTACTTCAATGTATCAACCGTCATGCATCACGGTTCCATGCAGTCACAATGAAATCACGCAAGATCGTCTGGATATAATGGTACGGCATCTAAAATTATCCCAAAGACAGAGCATTCTCTTGACCAAAGAATTAAAACGACCTAATATTTTAGCACCAGGTGTACAAATATACGGGGCTGTCAATCGCCATAGACGATTTACGACTTTTTTTTAAATCTATTGAGAATAATTCTATCGCGTATTGTACTGACATCCGCAGCTTGTTTTTAACAATGCAAAATGAATATAATCCTGGAGATTGACGCTTATTCATTGATTCTTCCAAAAGTAGCTTAAAAGCAGTTTTGATACATGTCACTAATTTAAAAAGTCCTATTCCGATAACACTAAGCACAAATGCTAAAGATACATACGCATCGATGAAAAAAATAATACAGTAAATTAAATATGAAGACCACAAGTGTAAGATATGCGCAGATTTAAAAGTGTTAGCTCTTTTAAGAGGCATGCAATTGGGGTATACTAAAAATATGTGCTTATGGAATACGCGTTTCGATGGCGACCAGTACAATACACGGGATTGGGCTTTACGTGAGGAAAGCAGATTGCATAGAAATAATGTTATTGAATTACCACTTGTGCCGATGGAAAAGATTTTGCTTCCTCCACTCCACGTCAAATTGGGTATTGTAAAAAATTTTATAAAAGCATTGAGCCCAGATGGTGTTGCTTTTACCGAATTGCTCCGAATTTTTTCACGATTAAGCAGCATGAAAGTAGAAGAAGGTATGAACTCTAACTACTTTATTAAATTAGATTTATATTTTATATCATAATGTTTTTATTTTACAGGAATTCTTAATGGACCGAACATTCGTCGTCTTATGAAGGACCATCAATTTGAGGTTGCATTGAATGATATCGAGCTATTGGCCTGGAATTGTGTGAAATCAGTAATAGAAAATGTATTAGGAAATCATCGGTCTGAAAACTGGCGAATTTTATTCAAAAATATGCTCACCGCATTTAAAAACTTAAACGTTAGAATGTCATTGAAAATACATTTTTTGCATTACCATGCCGAAAAATTTAATGAACAATCACCAGCCGAGTCTGATGAACATGGCGAGAGATTTCACCAAGTAACACCAGGCTCGAACACTGGTATAGCGGCGAACAACTTGATTCGCTATTAGGGGATATTTGTTGGAATCTGCAGGAGGAAGAAGAATAAATTTCTAAATAAAAACTTTAACTTTAACTAATTAACAACAAAAATAAATGTTTTAAAATTTTGAAGTTTGGTTATTATAAAAAATAAAAATATCTCATCTTTTCTGAAAAAATCAAAAGTTGTAGACAGACTTTAATCACTTATAGCTTATTGTGTTTCGAACTTTGTTTTTTATACGCGTAGAACCCTAGCCTTAAATTTTGCACCTGAAGCGCCTGAGATACCCTGAGATAGACGGGCCAAATGTATGACCAGCGCAACTTTATTTTTCATTCCCATCATTTGTTTCTAAGGCCTAGGATTCACTCCTAGGGGGATGAAATGTATGACCGACCTGCAATGTTTTTCGTTCTAAACCTTTTCTTAAAACATAGTTGCCATATACCTCCACCCCTTAGGGGCGCTCCCATACAAATATGGCCGTTTAATGAAATTCTTAAATTTGGCCCCTGCAGTGCCTAGGATGCCCCTAGATAGGTCAAATGTATGACCAGCCTAACTTTATTTTTCATCTCAATCATATATTTCTAACATACCCACCCGCTATCTCCATCCCTTAAGGGGGCTTCCATACAAAATGTTCAATGCAGACTAGAAATATATTGAAGAAAAATTCCCATAAATGCCCAGGAGTCGCCCCTAGGGGGATAAAATGTATGACTGGCCTCCATTAGTTTTTTGTTCTTAACATTTTTTCAAATAATACTTTCTTTTTATCACCATCCCTTAGGGGGGCTCCCATACAAATATTGCGTTTTATGAAATTCTTAAATTATTAATTATTAAAAAAAATTTGTCGACTTTTGTGAATAAAATCAAAAGTTGCATACAGATTTTAGTCATTTATGAATTTTCCAATTTTTTATGAATTTTTAATAACAAAAATTTCGAAATTTTGTTAAAAAAATAATTTTTTTTTCCAAAAAAAAATTATGTTTCTAAAACGACTGAGGAAATTAGAAAGAAGTCTTACTTTTCTTAAAGGAAATTTTATTGCGGAATTTCGGTTTTTAAGTTTTTTCAATAAGCTAAAGCCTTTTTGAGTTACGCGAATATATGTTGTGCAACCTCCTCCATTTTCAAAATAACGGTATATCTCGAAAACCAGAGCCAATCTTAAAAAACCGCACCACTGGATTCAGCATACCCGAATTATGTTAAAAAGCCCAGCTTATCATTAAAAAAGGGTCAATTTCTTGCACAGTGTTATTAATTATGTGTTTGTGTTATTAAATTAAACAAAAAGTGTAATATTGTGAAAAATTTAAAATACTATAATTTCAAATTTTGTTTTGGATTTGTTGTTTTTATGTGTGTTGAATTCACACAGAGCCTATGAGTGTGGGGTGAACTATAAAATTGAGAACGCTCTCTCGAGTCGGCATACTAGTTGTATACTATGTTTTTGACTTTATTGCTGAAATTGTCTAAATACAATATTTTTATTTTTCAAAATCATTTCATCTTCTCTGGAAAAATTCTCACCTTCATTGTTCTTTTGAACTCTATTCATAAAGTTTTCAACCATGTTCATTAATTTTTCATTCTCCTCAGTAATATAATTAAATTTCTGAGTAACAAAATCAATAAAAGCATGTTTCTTCGAAATTATACGATGAAGTTCATCAACTGAAACTCCTCGTTATCTTCATCCATCTTATGACTTCTAATTGTCAAGGGGCCGTATCTATCTTCATTGGTTGACAGAATTATCGAAATTTACCTGAAATGTTCCTATTAAGTCAATTAAAGCAGTTTTACTTGTCTTGAATGGCTTTTTCAAAAACTTTCTTAATGATAAATTTGACGTAGAAACCAAACTAGTATGGATGGAGTTAAAAAGGTAACATTTAAAGAATTTATTTAACTTAATGCACAATTTCTCTAAAATAAGATGTGGCAGTTAAAAATATATATTACATTCGTAATCAGCGGACAGAAATACATAAGTTTAAGTTATTTTAATTTTAGAAATTTTAAATAAAAAAAGTTTTAAGGATTCGACCAAAAACACAAGAAATTTTACATCCTTGCAATAACAGTATGACATACTGATATATTCATAAATGCGACTCTACTCAACTGAAAGAGATTCTTTTGTAGATTACTAATCCAGAAAGTATTCTAAGATTGGGAGGACCGTTCGCAAAATACTGACCCAATAATACAAAAAATGGTGTAAATAATGCAAATTAAATATCGCTCGCACAATATTACAAGGTTGTATGTTAAATAGCAAAAATATAGAGAAAATCAAGATTATAAACGTGTTTTTTTTGTTCTACATTTTCCAAATAAAGTTTCGTTACAAAATTTTGTTAAACAAAGTGGCCAAGCATTTGACGTCTCTGGCTCAACATCAAAGTTGTAAATTCTCTCATACAACCCTAAAAAATTATTAACTGAAAATCGAAAATATCTCACTTATTACGTTGTAATATTGAGCCTATGATGTGTCACTATATCTGTAACACTTGAGCTGGCAAGGAAAATGCATGCACACAGAAAAAATCAATGAAAAATCGGCGAAAACAAGGTTGAATTAAAATTGTTTTGGTAGTGGTGTTGCTTCGTAGTTACTTCATGTTCATTTAACATGATATAACAATAACTTGTGAACAAAAGGTTTTTCTGTACAAAAAACTATAATTTATGTTAATTTAACACTCCAGTAAAGTAAGAGCGAAATGGCATAAATATTGAAATTACATTACGATTCACGTTGAATGAAAGTAATTTCAAGTTAAGACGACACGAATTTGAATTTGATTCCACATGAAATCAAATTGGATTAAGTGTGAAATAATAGTGAGAAGAAGCTATAGAGACAACACATGAATGAGAGAGATGAAGAATATTATTATTTATTTTCCTGTAACACATGTTTCACTTTTTTGTATTCTCTTTTATCTTCAGAAGCACTCACAATTAAAAGGCAACAGCAGAATGGCCCAATATGGGTTTCGTCATCATTCTACTTTGAAAATTTTATGTTTTTAACTACCAAAAAAAAAAAAAAAAAAAAATATACGGAAATTTTTCTTCTTTTTATAAATTATTTTAATCACGAAAATAAAACATATATATGTTTTTATTCTTGCAGTGTTGGTTTTGTTTCTATACAAAACAAGTAAAACAGGCTTTTATGGATTTAATATGGAATAATATTATTTTAACATCTTTCATTTAAAATTAATATGAAATAATGACAATTTTAAATAAAGGCCATGCTTTTGTAGAAATTTACTATGATTCTCAATGAACATTGCGATATGTTAATTTAACATTGATAATTTCTTCTGAGTGTAAGGATCAGCTATTTTCATTTCAGAAAATTTAAAAAATCTCCATTTTGTTGTGCTGTGTTATATTCTAACTTTATTTATTAAGCATAAGCAACAAGGACTTTTAGCTCGTAGTATTAAAACAAACCAAAGTCTCGAACCAGCAACTCTCACACTCATTGTCTAGCTCATTACCAACTAGCCTACCAGGACACTATGGGGCAATTAACTGTTATTTTGTTGTCTTAATTAGTTTAAAGATGCACCCTTACCCGGCGTTTACACATGCAAGTGCAAGTTCGAAAAACTCAATAGACTCACACATTTTTACTAACACCATTGCATTTTTCGCACTTACAGCCCAACTTGCAAGAGAATTTGCTTGCAAGTAAATTTTTGACACTTGCAGCAAGTAAAATGACAAATAAAGAAACAGTGTTACCGTGGATGCCTTTGATATCAATTTACTAGTACTTAGTAATATAAACATTATGTTTATTGTTGATTTCTGTGTGTTTTTACGAATAAAAAACAAAAAAAAACACTATTACAAAGCAACACATCTTCATTGTATTTTAAAACATAAATTGCAAGCATTTATAAAAAAAATTTTAATCAAAATATTTTCTCAGATAATTTTATGATATCGGTAACTACGGCAATACTGGATTCACATATTTTAAAAATAAAATAATTTTTTCATCAAGATGGACCAAAAATAAAATAAAGAAATAATTAAATTATTTATATTTAATATTATTAAATAAATTTCGTGATAACATTAACATGACAATGTTTTTTTAACCCAAAAATTAAGCTTTTTTCATAAGATGTTTTCGCTTCGAGAACATTTGAAAAATAAACTTACAACTGACTGTGTAAAGTTTACACTGTAAACACTCAAGTTACTTGCAAGACTTTCGGCTATTTCGGCTAATACATATACACTACTTGCAAGTAATTACTTGCATGTGTAAAGGCAGGGCTAGCTTAAAAAAATTAATATCAACTTTATTTAAAAAAAAAGAAACATGTAGTAGAACCATATTCGGTTGTGCTGAATCATTTATACCCTTCACGATAGTATTGAAAAGCCAATTGTTCCCTAGCTCATATAATACGCACGCTTCGTGTTAAAATCCTTGTTCCGGAAGATTTTTACGCTGATTTTTAAAACCAAACAAATCTTATATGTATTTTAAGATTATTTTAGTCGATTTCATCAACTTAACTTGTTTTGTATGTACTTTTCCTGCCAAAACACCTAAAGTGGAAGGACACTCAAAAAATATATGTAATTACTAAAAATAACTATTTTACAAAATTAATTATCTTGTCAAATTTTATTTTAGCTGGTTGCTGAATAGAACCCAAAATTCTGGACAATCAAGATCATTTCAGGCCATCTAAGGTGCACTCTCGTATAGACTTGGATTTTACCGTTTTCCATAAACGTTGCGAGATCTTTAAGTCCTTTTCCATAATATGAAACATTTGATACAGAAACTTTCCTCAAATATCTTTCCTACGTGTTTTGCAGCGCTTAAGGCCATGTCAGATAAAACTTTTGCTTCGCGTTGCGTTACAGATTCTCTTTAACATCTAAAGGCCGCTTTAGCCGACCGTAAATATAATGAAATGCAATGTAACGTACCGTAACGTACTGTAAGCTCGTTTGTGCACTCATAGAACATGTAAGAACGTGTAAGAACGTGTAAGAACGTGTCATCTGTTTTTCAAAAACATAAACAAAAAAGCATTTGTATACATAAAACATCACACACAGTGATGGGAATTTAAAATGTTCAAATGGTGCCCGCTTTGCAGGAAAAGCACCAAGTGATTTTAATGGTATTAAAACTGTACTTCGTGTATGTATAAATACATAAATAATTTAATATTTGTTTCTTATATTATAGATTTTTAATAAACAAATATGTATAAGAGCATATTCATACACGTTTACTTATATTATTTTGAAAATGTGCATACGCAAAACTAGGTTTGATACCATTAAAAACCACAGTTTTTATTGTTTGTGAATATATATGCATTTTTCTTATTTTATACATCTAAACATATATTTGTATAAATAATAATATGTATGTATTGTAAGTTATTTTGTCAAAAGTCCACAGATATTATTGAAAAAGATAATACTGAGATATTAACGAAAAAGTACCAAAGAAAAAGAGTAAATTTACCCGCATTTCATTTAATATACAAGCATCCCATCACTATCTACAACTGTCACGTAACCTCGTAATGAAATTCTATCTACAGGTTGGCAAGTTACGATTAAGTGACATTATAGTCAGTTAAGCATTTGTATTGCTTTCCATATAACAGAAACGATCGGCTGTTTACATTACATTTACATTTCTACATTTACAGTCGGCTAAAGCGGCCTTAAGATGAAATATACATACTTATACGAAACATATCACATAAGGTACTTTTAAAGCAGAGCGAAGCGAAAACTTAGGAAACTCTAATCTTTCTGCCCGCTTTGACAAACATCTAGTATAATTTTCTTTTAATTTTTTTTTTTTTTCAAAATGCAATACCAATAAATCGTCAAATAAAATGTTCAATAATGATATGTATAATTTAACCACCGCATTTAAAGGTAAAAAAAACTATTCGTGAATGTTATCAAAGTTTTTATTGTGCCATACACCTTTTGCTTTACGCTTTTCTGTCAAAGTTAAAAGTTGTATCTGACACGGCCTTTAGGTATTTTGCCTTCCTTCTCTCTATTTTCTTTTGCCTCTCAATAACAAATTCACAAAAACTGCTTGTAACCGAAACAAAGTCCACTTTTCCATTCGTCTTTCATCATTAAACTCAATAGTAAAAGCAAAATTGATTAATAAAAATTAAAGAAATAATTTTTATTATAAAAAACCAGCGTGCCGTGACAGTCATTTATTTTTTCATGTCAGATTTTGATTTTTTCGATCAAAAATTACAGTTATTTTTTGATTTTGATTTTTTTAACAAAAACAACAATTATTTTTTTCCTCTTATTTTTCAAGCAAAAATAAAAATTATTCTCTAAAGAAATGTACGTGTTAATTTAGTTAACCTTAAATATTTTTTTAAGTATCAATGATGATCACACATTTAAATATATATTAAAAGTTAACTATATTGTTATAACACGTACATTTCGTTCCTTTATTCTTGCGCGAAAAAATAAAAATTATAAAATAACTTTTCTTTTTGATCGAAAACTAAAATAAAAATTTTAAAAATCAACATATTTTATCGTTGAAAAAGTTCATAAGGATCAACATGCTATACTTTAGTCTATTTTTGTTTAAAATTTTCAAAATAACTGCCATTTTCGGTCCCTGTAAAAACGCCTTTCTTTCATAGTTTTTTAAGAGGAAAAGGTCAAGAAAGACCAATTGGAATCCCCAAAGAATTATATTCAATTTCTTGTTATCTTAAAAATCTTTTCCATACCGGATTAAATTTTGAACTTTATTGCAAAACTTTTAACAATTACCCTTTTTTTGGAGACTTAAGAGCAGGTTTTGGGCGATAAACAAATGATTAAAAAGGTTTGTAGGGCTATTGTCTAAAAAATTGTTTCCTATGCTAATCCCAGAGACTTTGGTCGCGGGTATCGAACCCGCGACCCTCGCGCTGATAGACTAGCTCACTACCAACTAGCCTACCAGGGCATCCAACATTATTAATCTCGAGCACACCCCTTTTTCCTCTTTTTCTATTCCAATAGAATATGTAAAACACTCTGTACAATTTTTTTAATGCCGTTTTGGTTTGTAAAAATGTTGACTTAAACTTTTTTTTTTTGTTTTTATTAATATTGTAGGTGTTAAAAAAGTCAAGAGTTTGCGGTTATTGTAGTAATGGTTATTAAAGGGTGGCCATAAATTTAAAGCAGATTTGAATTTTTCACTATTTCCAGCGGTACGAAATAGAACGACTTGTTTTCACTATCATAAAAGGAAATGCTGGTTTTCGAGCAAAATTATCATAAGCGATAAAGAAAAATATTCCGGAGTTTAAATGGCTGATAGAGTTTAATGTGTTACAAACATAATGACAAACATAATTATACTATTGGCTGCTTGGAGAAAAGACAATTTGGTTGTACTCTAAGAATTTTTTTCGTTCTTCTAAATACAGATGATCATTTTGTTTTAAGATTTAGATAATTAGTTTTTATTGTGCACGTCTATTGGCGGTAAAATTTTTAGATAAAATGCAAATATTTCTCAAACCATTTCAAAACAAAGGAAAATCTAAATATAAAAGAAAACTTTTATAAAACTTTTCTTAAGATTGTTTTCTTTTTAAACTTTTAAAACACTCACGCCAATTATTTCAGAGATTTAAGACATTCACAGAGATGATTCTCGTATGAAAGTTTAGAATTAGTCTTTGTGTATTTTTTTTTTTTTTTTGTGAATGTGAAAAATAACAAAAAATGTTTGTTAAATTTCCACAAACTACTTTTAAAATTCCGGTGCGTGCTTAAAACTTCAAGTTTTTGATTAACTCCAGCTGCAATGGCTGCAACTTAAGGGCAGAACAAATGGCAAGGCACAGTATCAGGAACAAAAGTAGCCGACATAATGGATGAGGTCGTTCTCAATTTACAGTTTTTGCGTTGAACGGAAGTGGCAAGTTTCTTATGCATGCACATTAATCTTTTGTAACAGAAACGCCAGTAACACCAACTCCAACGTAAATACACTCACACACCAAACGGCGTTGGAATGGTAAAATCATACACCACAGAGTAACTAACGTAACAACTGCAGACACAAACAACAAATAACAGCAAAAGAAAAAGAAACAAGCTTTAGTTTATTTCATATTGCTGGAGTTTATAACCATCTACGTACATGTTGGGATGTCCTGTTCAACGGAAATTCAAAATGCCAAAAGAGAAAAAAAAAACATTATAAAAATGGGTACGAAAAAGAAAAGAAAATGAAAACGCAAAATACAAACAAATGAAAACTTATTGACTTGACTCTAAATTCAAGACTTCCAGAAAACAAAATTAATGAATTTTATTCTTTTCTCTTTTGTATCGTTGCTATGTACATGCTTAACATAAATTACTCTATTTTTTTAAATTTCAGATGAAACCCCAAAAGAAACTAGTTTGAAATGAACCCAGCAAATACTCAACTTACCCTGTAAGCCAGCAAATAACATTGCAAAAACCAGTTCGCTACCTTTTTTTGGATTAAAATGTTCAAAAATTACAAATGTGCATTCTTAAATAATGCAAATAATGGATTATATGCTTGCACATGGACAGTTAAAGATTACTAGAACCAGCGTTGCCAAATGTGTAGATTTACTTGTTTTTTTAGTTTTTTGAAGTTCGAAACAGCCTTGCAGATTTTTTACTTCAAAAAACAGTAAATCACTGCAGTTTTTAACTTATTTTTGATTGAAACAAAGAAGTATTTAATTATAATATGATTTACAAACATTTATTCTTATGCAACAATTAACTCGTATTTCCTTTTTAAAAGCAACATATGTACATTTATTTTAAAGCATATATAAAATATCCCCTTATTCAGAAAAAATATTTTAGTGTTATAAAAGACCGAAGGCGTAAGGAATACAACTATCATGTGCGGGCCGGTGCTTCAAAGTCTATTTTGGAGCTTTTCGACGTCGTGCAGGATATCCAATTCTATTGATTCCCTTGAGCTCCGTTACAATGTGGGATGTATTTGCCTGTTTTATCGTTACGAAAATTTGGTGTGTTCGTAATAACACGTTTTTCCTCAAGCGCCCATCATTTTGTGGTCGATTGGCCGGAGCATTGTACAACGCAGCTAGGGAGATCGATTATTCGACTTTTTTCAATAACCGGTTTTTGAATATTACGAATAGTTGCTATTTTAAAAAATCCGGTTTTCGGTTAAGCAATTTTTAAATAACCGGTTAACCGGTTTTAATTCGACTACTTAAAAACACAAAAATCAAATATGTTTTTAAATAAAACGTTAATTTGAATAAAAACAAAACAATTTGCAAAGGTAAGGTACCAACAAAAAACATTGATATGACTTAGATCAGACCTAAAAAATATTTTACGATAAAATCGAAGAAAAGTGGGACCAGTAAATTGATCAAACTTTAGCTAAATTTTCAAAATTTTTTTATTGATTTACTAAACTTTATTTGTAAGAAGATATTTATATAATGTAATTTAGAAACTGTTGAATATTTGATCTAGAGAAACGGTTTGCAAAAGCAAATAAATTGTGGGAATTTTATACAGTTATTATTTGAAATATTCTCTTAAATTTATTTTGAATGAGTTTTAATTTGTTGGTGATTAGGCTATCTATATAAATCAACCATATTTTTCAAAAGTTGCAAGCAAAACCTCTTCGCTAGGATTATCTATTTCGAATTATTTTGTTTCAGCATTATAGAAACGAATAGTGAACTGAACATTCTTTTTGTGTAAAACATTTGTCAATTCGTCGACTACAATTTAAAACATTCCATGACATTGTTTGATTTCTTCAATTTTGTTTTTTAGTTCTTGGTGTTTTAATAAATAAAATTGATTCCTCCGTAATGTTGTAGTTTTCAGCATGAAGAGATGCTAGAACTACTTAAAAGTTTTTAGTACCTTAACGGGCATTTCGTCCTCGGCAACACAACGGGCAGCGTATTTTAGTTAAGTATTATTTGTTGTCTCCTTAGAACTACTTCGAACGGAGTTAAGTTTCATTTGGATCACATTAATGTCAAGCATGTGGACTAATTAAAGGTGATTTATAAGTCGTGACATGGAAGAACCTTTGTAACTTATCATTTTAGGCCACTTCAGGCAACTATCTTTGTCTTTTTAATCGCGTTCGAAAAATATCTAGAGATTACCTTTATATAAAAATATATTTAATATTTAGAATACTCTCGCACAAATTCTTACTTTTTAATTGCACACGCTTATGTAGTATTTTGAATAGTTTTTGGTTTTTTTTAACAAGAACACACGCCTTTATAAGAGATTTGTATTTACAGTGTTCATAATGTTTTTCGACCTTTGTTACATTTTGTTTTGACATTCTTCATAAAAAGTTAAGTTTGGCCAATATTCAATTACAAAATACTTAAATTACGGGTACATCTACAACAAGAGTAAGGAAAATAACCGGTTTATTATATCAAAATAACCGGTTTATTCGATATTCGAAAAATGGGCATTTTAAAATAACCGACTTGGGCAAAGCTAAAATAACCGGTTAAAACCGGTCGAATAATAACCGTTCGATCTCCCCAAACGCAGTACATGGAAAATTCGTTTTTGGCCAGACTGTTCGTATATGTAATAACCTTCCTGCTGAAGTCTTCCTTCTCACTTTGAACATGAATTAGTTCAAGTTGAACAATAAAACACTACTCCCTCCATTAGCCTTCCCATAACCTATTTTCCTAGTTCCAAAACAATGCAATGCATTAGCAGGCCTCAACCCCCGAGAGCTGCTGCTAAAAAAAAAAAAAAAAAAAATATATATATATATATTTAATAAACAAATTTTCATATAAAATTCGCTTTTAAAACATTTTATTAAGCTGTTTTATTTTTATGAATAAGGCCAATTGTAAATTTTATTTGTTCTTATAAAATGTACAACTAATACACATGTGTAATAAGATAATTTTTTATGATCTCGATGTGTGATGAATTAAATTAAATATTTTATTATATTCAAAATTTTTCGAATTTAGTATATGAGCTAAGTCTCCGTTATGTATTTTATAAAACTTTTTGTAATAATTCTATTCCTTCAATTTTTAGAAATGATTTTATACACTACCAGACTATTATCTTGTATCTTCTTACATCTTAACTTTGCTGTCCTTTGTAAAGAAATGAAGTATGTTGTATGTAAAGAAACATTTTCAATTATTAGACACCAGCAGAATGTAATGCATTTTCTAGCCCAATGCGGCTTTCGTCAGCATTCTTTGTGTCACACTGGATAGTGATACTTTATAAATTGAATGTATTTACCTCAACTATTTTAACAAATAGAATCTGGTAAATATTTCTTTCTCATAATCTCTCAATTTTATAAACATAATAAAAAAAATTTAAATTTTTATATAATTCTTGTTATTTAATTTTGACGTTTACACTAATTTATTATATTAAAATCACAATAGTGCTACTAAGCCTAAACAAGCACTAATCACTTAAGTATACTTTGTGAATTGGCAAATTATAATAGAAAAAGTGTTAAGGTTTTTTCTTTATTTTTTTAAGAAGCGACTTTTTCCATCAAAACAGATTTGTTTTTGAAATTACCCGTAAAAAAATGATGGTAACACTGCCAGAATGAAAAATTTGCGTAATTAATAACTTGTGCCTGAGCTGAGATTTGAATTAAGGCTGCTACAGACAAGAGTTAAGGCCTCGTTACTCTTTACGTAAATGTTGCGGATACGTAAACGTTGCGGTCGACGTCAATGGTTGATAGTTACTAAAAATACGTAAACGTATCATATGTTCTTAAAGTGTGTTAAAAAACAAAGAGAATGAAATAAAAAATGTTGTTTTGTTTTGATTTTGCACTCAGTGTTGGTTTAAAGCATGTTGTTAATGTTCTTGTTTGAAATCGCCAAAACATAACGATATCGACGGTTTTCTAAAAAAGAAGTAGAATATATGTGCATATGTATATTCACAGTTATGTTTGTATGTACAGCACTGAAAAATGCTATAACATAACAACTTTTGATATAGTGTTTTTGCACCTAAGCAGCTAGTTAATGAGTTATGGACCTTAAAATTTTTTAAGACTTGCATCTTACTTACTACCAAAGTTGCCATTTCGCTATTTTCCGGCTAGATCTATCGATTTTTTTTCATTTAGCCATAAACAAATGGCTAAATTTTATCTAGCCGGAAGATCTAGTCATTTATTTATTTTTCCCTAGACATTTTAGATTTTAAGTTTATAATCTGAATGCTGTTTTGATTGTGTTGTCTTTACAATGGTTGAACGCTGATATAGAAAGTTATGCAAAATCAAAAAAATATTTAATAAAACAAGTAAGAACGTATATTCGGTCAAGCTTGACCAGCTGATACCCTACAGCATAGTATACAAAGACACATTTTTGAGAATATAGAATTATGCTATGATCAAGATATTTTAATCAATATGAGATTTGCTTGCTTTAAGGCAGTAACTGAACATAATAATAATTTTTTTTAGAACAAAAGAGCATAAGGGAATATTATCTTTATTTCCATTTGTAAATTTTTAACCGTTATCGCTACATATATTCTATTTTGGTTATATATTCTATTTTGGTAACCAATTAAATTAGATAATATTTGATTTTATTTTAGATCAGGATCAAGTTCATCAAATATAATTTTCATTTAATTAATTAATTGAAGGAAGGAATTTTACAACAAGAAATGAATAAAAATTTATTAAAAATACCACTTTAGTTAAAAGGTTGATGCTTGACTATAAACTGACAGCCGTTTCAGTTGTGGAAAGGTTAAAACTGCAATGAACTCTGATGATGAGACTGTGGTTACTCCAGAAACATGTTTAACATGTAAATTTGATGAACTCGAGCCTGATTTTGGCTGGCTGCCAGACAGACAGCCTGGCATCCAGCCAAATGGGCGGATAATGTTAGATCGGTTAAAAATGTGATATATACTTATTTAAAATGTGGCATTATTTGTGAAGCGGACAACCCAATAAAAATTTTTTGCTGGATTTCCTTTATATTTGGCATAACTAGTTCTAGTAGATATGAATAAGTGTGCGGAACTTTTTTTCTATGATGTTTATTTGTCGAGTTACGGGGTGGTAAAGTGTTGCCGTTTTCAAAAAAATGTTTTTTTAAATTATTTTTTCGAACCAAATATTAATAAAAAAAAAAATTTTTTTTAAGTGATTATTATAGAAAATCGGTTAATCTTTAAATAAAAAAATTAATATGAAAAAAAAAAAAATATTTTTTTCATCTGCAAAACCGGAAATTACCAATTTAAATCCATTTAAATTTGTAACTTAGTCCAAATTTACTTAAGCACTAGTTCTATGATATACACTGTTTGTAAAATAAAACCATTATCTTCATAAGCAAATAAATGTATTTACATGTACTAATATTTATGTATACAAAAAATAACATGTGATATTCTATTTAATTTAAATATTATAAGGGTGGGACTCAAAAATTTAAGATATAATATGTAATTGTATAAATGTACAAACTTAACTAACCAGCCTACATAAACATGCGCCTAAGTCATCATTTGCATAATTTTTAAGCTTATGAAGAGCACATAATAAAAGTTTTACAATATAATAAGGCTTATTTCGCTAAAAAGAAAATTAAAAAATTAGGTCGAAGTTAGAAAAAAAGGTTTCCTGATGATCTGGCCTAAGCAACCAGTGAAATGCGCATGACTTTCCCATACTAGCACTAGCTTTCCCACAACAATAAATTTCAGTGTATTTATCAAAAATAAAAATTTTAAATTTAGCACGTCAAAAAATCTTCTTAATAATAAATCTTGTATTCCCAAAAATAAGTTTGAGAAAAATTGAAATTTAACTCGTTCTTTCCTGTCTTTTACGGTACAACATTGCAATAACCACATGTACGAGTGTAAAGAAATTTGCATAACTTTTAAACTAATAGATGTCCCACAATAAAACGTTTACAATACAATAAGGACACTATAGGATTATTGCGGTTAAAAAAAAAAAATTGGGCTAAGTTAGAAAAATTTTGATTTAAATTGGTATTTTCCGGTTTTGCAGGTGAAAAAATTTTTGTTTTCTTTAAATTAATTTTTTTGTTTAAAGATCAATCGAATTTCTATAAGAATCACTTAAAATTTTTTTTTTTTTTGATTAATTTTTGGTTCGAAAAATTAAATTAAAAAAACATTTTTTGAAAACGGCAACACTTTACCACACCGTAACTCGACAAATAAACATCGTAGAAAAAAAATATTTCGGACACATATTCATATTTACTAGAACTAAAGTAGTGCCAAATATAAATTTTTTTATTGGGTTGTCCGCTTCGAAAATAATGCCCCATATATTATTTTTTAAGGAGATTTGAGACCAAAAAATATTTTTGGTTAAAATAATGGCTATAAATAACCAAAAAAAAATATTTCTAACTATAATTATGTACGATAACTAAAATAAAATATATTTTATGATAATTGTTGATTATACCTTTTTTAAAATTCATCAATATTAATAGTTAAATATGATTTTTTCTTCGTTTATCTTATAACTGCTTTTAAGTGATTTTAGGAAGTAAGTTAATATGGGATCTATGACTAATTTATGACCTATCAGCTCAAAAATTTTACATGAAATAGTTGTTATCGTAACAGTTAATGTAGCTAACAGTTATATAAGTACCAACATTTAGAAGGTATTTATGACATTAAAAGCTTTTTTCGGTAGAAGTGTTTATATGGCAGCTAAGATCATATATGGGCCAATTGCAATAAATTTTGGTAGGTTGATTAAGATTGCAATATAATAAGTTTGGACCAGTTTAAATCTTAATACTAAAATAATAAGATTAATGACACACAGACTCTATTCCTGAAAGCAGCTTGCAATTATAGACTGTTTCTCACCATATTTAATAGGCTTGGTCGTGGTTAGAACCAATGTACCAAATTTCATCAAAAAATTTCGGGCTAAAATTAAAAATTATGGATCGTTTTTAATTTTTGTAATACCAGAGGTGTCCTATTTTGGGAACCCTACTGATATGTCTATCGACAATATATCCGAATTTTAAACTCCGAATTTTAAACTTCTCAATTGACAAATTTATTCCATCGGATTAACCGTTTACAAAATCCAGAATTATTTCCATTTTTTTCCCAAAACTCTCACAGCGCGCAGTGGAAACTGTTTAAAATAGATCTATAATTTCACATAAGCCCCATACAAACTTCTATCCGAAATAGAGTCGTAAACCATACAATTTGTTTGGTATTTAGATTGAATACTATCTATCCTAGTATTATTTCAATCGGTCCCTATTTGACTTTCGAAAATATCTTTCAATGCCATAACTTCCTTATAAATGTTGCTTTTAATATTTTATTTGGCTACAACAACTTTTAGAATTGCTGCTATATCATGGCAGCTCATATGGTTTGTAGATAATTGAGCAATAGCCCCCTATAATTCCCCTTCTAGAGTAAATAAATCTCGTAAAGCTGTTGAATCCTTACGTCATAATATGTATAAATCGTTACGTCATAATATAATATTGTTCTGCAGTGTTATGGTTCCCAAATAAGGCAAACTCTCGAAAAATTGTAAATACTTTGTAATAGGGTGTTGTATGGTCGGGTTTGATCGACTATACTTTCTTATTTGTTAAATATAATTTACCAATCTAAAACACATATTTCTATCTACTACAAAAAAATAATCATAACCTTATATTGGATTTGTATTACAGTTTTAAACATTCTACTTTGTTTTAAAATTTAACTAAAATCGTGTAATTACATTAAGTTAAATTGTTACAAATTTAATTTATTTTATTATACTTTTTAAACTTCTTGTATTCCGGACAAATAACGAAAGCCAATTTTATTTTGTTCTTAAACTTTTCCCCTTCTTTATTTTATATTGTTGTCTATGTCTATTAAATGTACGCATTTACTGTGAAGTAAATTACGCTAATTTGAAAATGACTTAAAAACTTTTTTTGGTTTTTATAATTTTGTTCAAGTATTTACAGGTAATTGGGTGTATACAAGTTTTAAAACTAAGCAGTTTTCAAAGAAAATGTCAACGTTAACAAGTGGGGCATATAGTATTTTATAGACCGATCTTCGCAAAATAGGTGCATGATTTCCAATCAACGCATTTAAGCAAAATTTATTAAAATTTGGTGCATTTTGTAACCAACTTATGATAGTTTATGTAAAAAAAAAATATCAACTTTTTAGAGAGGTTTTTCCCCATTTTGCTTCATAACTATATTGTGCTAAGTTTCAATCTCAAACTGCTTAGTAAAACTCGAAAGAATTTGTTGAGTCCTTCGAAAGTGTGTGTGTTTTAAACAGATTGACAGATCGACATGGCTAAGTCGACTTATAATTACTGAAGGACCCCGAAAATATATAATTTATTTGGTCTTAGATGAATATTAAAAAAATTTTACATGGAATGACAAACTTAATATGCCCTCATTCAAAGCCAGTGCTCGAAAATAAACATTTAATATCGTTCCTTAATGTGCGGTTCGGTAGATTTGTGGACATCGTGAAATCTATCTCCCAGCCATTTCTGCCTGAGACCCTGCATCCTAGGACAGTGGCACAGTACATGCTGAATCGTCTCTAGCTCCTCAGGATCATCGCATAACCTGCAGAAGTCCGGTATAGTATTGTCCCGTTTGCTCGTAAAAGCCCTGACAGAACAATGACTCGTCAAGAACCCTACAGGTGTCTTAAGACCCCCCCTATCCAATGCTAGTAGAATCGTGGTTGGCCCTGCATCCAATTAGAGCCAAACTGCCCTAGACACCCTGCAATCCGTTCTACACCTCGAGCACCAGTTAACGGCATAACGGAATTTTTCTCGTGTCACCCCATAGAAGTGATATAAGGGTTGTTTAACCCCGAGTCCCTTACCACTAAGTCCAGATTTGAACCCTCTCGCGCGACTTCGTTCGCCACCTCATTACCATTACTGTGAATACCTCTATGAGCTCCGTTAGAGCACTCCTACACCGAGCTACCAGGCACGATCGCACCATGTAATTTGTTAATGCTCTGGGCGCACCATGACTATCGACGAAAATTGTCAACACATATCCCCCTATGATGTGATCCAGTATCATCTCCGTCAACCTCCAGATCGCTAGGATCTCAGCCTGTAAGACACTGCACTCATCCGGGAGTCTGAATAAACTTTTCACGTTAGTGTCAGCAATATAAGCTAATATTGCCCACCACTTACACAACCCATTGGATCCACGCCAAACTTTCCTATCCGGGAACTGCACCGGTGGTGCTACACCGAAGTCTAAGGTCATAGTCCTGTTATCCAAAATTCCCTCGAGAATACTACCCTGATCAAGCAGACCCACTTCGTACAAAATTCTCGTGTGATCATCGTGCCAAGGACACTCGTATGGTCTAAAAAAGTTACCAGCAGCAACACTCTTCACATAAAGTTCAACAGGGGACAGATGTAGTTGGATATCCAACGCAGCCTGAGGCGTGCTTGCACTTGCACCTGTAATGCCAAGAGATGCACTCAGTTGACCATCTTCCTATAGCTATCCACTCTTAACGCATCCCACCAAACAGTGCATCCATAAGTAAGAATAGGCCTAACCACCGATGTACTAATCCAGTTTAACATATCCGGTCTTAGTCCCCAGTTCTTACAGATGGAGTTTATGCATCTGTAGTAAGCATTGAGTCCCCTTCTCAACCTCTACTGAGTATTCCTCTTCCAAAGACAGTTTACAGTCGATAAAGGTACCCAAATACTTAGCACTGTCAGATAGAGTTAACTCGACTGCCATCTAATACTCTCTCTTATAAAAACACTCTAACTTATACCTTCTGATAAAAAGCACCACTTCAGTTTTCGCAGGGTAAACACCCAGTCCCCTGCCCTTTGCCCATGTCGAGAGATTGCGCAACATCACCTGCATAATTGAACCGATCGTGGACAGAAATTTTCCCCTGACCAGCAGAGCTAAGTAAAGATAATGTTTTTTCTTTGATATAGCCCAGGGCCCTGGGATCCTTGGATAAAATCCATCGGAATCTAGACAACTTGTTGACATAATCAATGGATTTACTGGTTTCCTCTCACAACGTGAATCTAATGTGTCAAAAAACTATATAGAACTGCTGATTACGTTTCTATTGTTTACCAAAATGTACGTGGCCTGAGAACAAAACTTTCCTCTCTATATATGGAAAACTTTAATATCGATCATCATATCCTAGTGTTAACAGAAGCAGGGTTAAATGATAGTTTTTAAATACTGAAATACTTTGCAACAATTTCAATATTTTTCGCCGTGATCGTGATAACAAAACTACAGGTGGTGGTGTTCTTATTGCAGTTTCTAGTAATTTTTCCGCAGAATTGGTAATAAAAGTGGTAATAAAATTTGATTCTAAACGAATATATATTACTTGTTCATATTTCCCTCCAACATCCCCCCCAGAGTGTTTGCACTAAACATGCCGAGTCTATTGCATAAATTACTCTATATTACTTTAATTACTTAAATAAACCTTCCGTAACCTGGAAATATCTTCCAGAAGATAAATACTTCGTTCAAACTAAGCAAAGCTCGAACTGTGATGAAAGTTTTAACGTCCTGTACGATTCAAGCCTATACCAAATTAATGGCAATTCAACCAACTGTAATCGAATTTTGGACTTAGTGCTCGTCAATGATATAGCTGATTGCTTCATTAGGCGCTCATCACATATTGCAACTCCTGAGGATATTTACCATCCTACAATTGAACTGCTCTTCTCAATACTTTACTTAATAAAGCGTGTTATGAAACTTATTTAAATTCATTGAAATATAAGTTCAAGCGTAATCCGAAATCGTTTTTTAAATTTAATAACTCTAAGAAGAAAACAACTGTCTTCCCTTCATCCATGAAGTTCCAAGATATGGAATCTAGCGATAATGGCACAATAAGTATTTGGTTTGCCGATTTTTTCTCTGTAACTTATTCGAATGATTTTTAAGACGACTCAGGTAAGTATCAATTCAAGATAAATGCGAACCGAATAACTCACATTCTATTTATTGGCATCGCAACAATCGCTAAGGAATTAAAAAGTCTAAAACTTTCATTCAATTCCGGTCCTGATAACATTCCAAGTAACATTTTAATTAACTGTGCTGACAGTATTGCTATCTCTCTAGCAATTCTGTTTAATATTTCAATCAAGTATGGCTACTTTCCGTATCTATGGAAGAACTCGTTTATTATTCCTTTGTTTAAATCGGGAAATAAATCTGGAAATCTGGAAATAAATGTGGAAAATTGCCGTGATATTGCAAAATTGAGTATTATACCAGCCCCGGTATGATTGTTGTTAGTGAGCTAGTCTATCAGCGCCGGGGTTGCGGGTTCCATTCCAGCCAGAGACTCTGGTTTCTTTCCTGCAGACAAGCGTAGAACTTCGCGGGATTAGTATAAGAAGAAAAAAAACTATTCGAAAAAATTAGTAAAGAAATCCTTTGTTACCAAATATCAAAAATGATACAACCTTACCAGCATGGGCTTCCAAAAAGATTCTATACTACAACAAATCTGCTTCATCTTACAACTGCCATATATCGAGGATTTATTCAACAACTACTTACTGATGTGATATACACTGATTTTTCCAAGGCTTTTGATAAAGTTAACCATAGAATTTTGAAAGTATAATATGGATATATTTATACCTAAGCAACAAAACACAAACTGTTTCCTTTAATAACGCAATTTCTAGAAGCGTAGAAGTTATGACTGGTGTACTTCAAGGAAGCCACCTTGGGCTACTTCTTTTTACATTATTTATTGATGACCTACCTGTGGTGATTCATTCATCCAACATTCTGATGTATACGGACGACGTTAAAGTTTTTCTTAGCTATCGGCAAATATCTGAGCAACAACTTCTTCAAAACGACTTAGATTCTTTTTAAACGTGGTGCAATGTAAATCTAATGCAACTTAATCTAAAAAAATGTAAATACATGCGTTTTGTTAGAAAGAGTCCATTACCTTCATGCTACTTTTTTGAAAGTTATCAGTTGGAATCGGTGGATAATTTCCTTGATCTTAGAATTCTGCTTGACTCGTAACTAAATTTCATTGCACATATAATAATGACAGCTTATTAAGGCAGAGGGAGTTTTGTAAAACGATGATCTTAGGAGGTCAAGGATCCATATGTATTCAATTAAGAGTATGTAAGGATTTTATTCCATAGACAAATAAATAAATAAATAAGTCGGTCAGTACCTGTCGTTCCTGTTCAGTGATACTATCATGAACGGTCGAAAGGGTACTGCCTGATTTCCCGACCGTGACGTCCGTCGCGACCTATTCATATTTATTTACATCTTTGTTTAATAATTTGGGTTTCATTTTTGTTACCACGAGTATGCACGTTCAGACAAACCGTACCACGCAGTGACGGCGTGCCAGGATTATTCAACTAACTTACAACAGCGCTTTGCCCTGACGCTGAGGGGAGCTGTTAACAATTTTTTTGCACTTACTACCGTCACAGTCCCTTGGAACTGCTTCCACTACGCTGATCTCAAAAGTGCATATATTGTGCACCACCCACTGGTAAAGCTCCCACCTTACAAGTTGCGAGCCCGCGGGCTGGCACGCCGTGCTATATGTACTGATAATGGACCGGACAGTATACATTTCCACTACCGCCTCGTTATCATGACAAGATGAGTAACCTTCAGTCGCACACTCCTTCAGTACTCATGGCCTCCTGCGAAGACGTATCTAGATAAATCCTCTCCGTAGATCAGAACCGTTGAATGCAGTTAAGCCCTTGTATCTTGACAAGATTATTACCCAGCCGAGGGGTTTGTGTAGTAAAATTAAAAAAAAAATAAAGTTTCCCTGTTTGTGATCTTCGAACACAAAAATAGTACTGTACTTATTCAAGCCAACAAAAAGATGAGAACACTTAATTCCGCAAACTTCGTTGTGTTCAGTTCAGCTCATTTATGCTTGTTCGTTTCAGTTATTCTTAACGCCCTTTTGGCTGGTAAGAAAAACCAAAAATACATATACAAAAAAAAAAAAAAAAAAAGCCAGCAATAGTTTTACACAAACAAAACATATACACAATAGAAACACTATAGAACATTAAAATATAATGTTTGTCTACAGAACCAATACAATTGTTCTGTTTTATAACGAAGAACAGAACACAATAATGTTCGGCTCTTTCTTGAAAATAGTTAAGAACGGTTAAGGTTAAGGGTTGTGTTCGCCTACACAAACACTAAAAATATAGATATCGTTACTGGGTGTGTGAGCCGAACGCTAAATAATGTTCTGTTTATTTTCGAACATTGTTCAAAACCAGTGGTGGAGCAGGGTTGCCGTTTAAAAAATTTTTATCCGACCAAAATTGTCTGCAAAACCTACCATAACCGACCAAATTTTTAAAATATTTAAACTTAAATATGTCGTTATATAAAATACAAAATGGCCTGTTATCTGGCCCTCTAATACATATAAAGTATATTTGCAAGGAGGTTTCACAAAATATATTTTTTGCCGAATGTAGGGATCGCCTTTCTACATTTTTGTAGAATGCTTAAAAAAGCGAGTTTCTCTGCCAACAGATGTTTTGAAACTCAAAAAACATGATACAAAATACAGTATTAAAGTATCCCACAGTTCTATAATTATTCCAAAGAAGTCCATCTTGTATAACAAACACCTTATATCTTGTGGGCTGGTACAGAACAGTATTCCTGAACCAAGTTCGGCAACCCTGTGGTGGAGGGTCTGAAAAGCCATACAAGCACGAACATGATATCAAAAATTGTAAGAGAAAATTTAAATAACCCACTAAAAAAATTATTAAAGACTGTATAAAATATATATCCTAGTTCCTTCTTATATTAGAGGATTTGCAATGGCAGTCAAGGCGCCGTCTTTATTTAAGTTTCATTATTGAAAAAATATTAAATCAGGAAAACATTCTGTCGAATTTTATCCTCCGTTCTTATTAAAAATTCTTGTATCCAGAAATGATTTAAACAGACTATATTGGGCAGATTTTAATAAAAAAAACGTTTAAAAATTATTTTGTTAGGTGCTCTCTTGCCCTATCGATCATTTATTAGAAATGCAAATTTTTTTATAGATCGGTTTGTCTAATTTTCATACTGGCATGATCTAGAAAGTATTTTGGATCGATCTGTGTTCTAAAGCTTGGACTTTTCAAAAATGGATATTGTTTATGTGTTTGTCCATAAACTTGTTAGATCATGCTGTAAATTGATATAAAAAGTTTAATATATCCACACCACAATAGTGGAGAGGGTATTATGCATTTGTGCTGATGTTTGTAACACCTTATTAAGAGGTGGATTGCCCAAAAGTACACATGGGGCTTTATATGGGACCTATGGTATATTTTAAACCTACCAGGACAATGACATAACAACTATCGTAAACGTTATCATCGCCAATTTTTATGTCAATAGCAACATTTATAAGGAAGTTATGGCATTAAAAGATATTTTCGGGAGAAGTATTTGTATGTGAGCTATGGTGAAATATGGACCGATTCCAATAAAATTTGATAATATAATTTTAACCTAATAAGATGGCTTATGGGCACAAACTCCTATTTCGGAAAGAAGCTATATAGGGACCATGTTAAATTATGGACCGATTCGACCGATTTCTATAAGCTTGGTCCTTGTGGCAATTTGAACGTGTGTACCAAAATACATCAAATGATCTCCAAAATTGCGACCTGTTCTTTGCGCACGAAGTTTACATGGATAGCCAGGCAGTCGGTCGGATATCGTTATATCGACTCAGAAAGTAATTCAGGTTTTGCTGTAGGCCAATAACCCACACAAGTAAAAATTTATAACAGAAACGATTAGTCTTTAACTCAGCCATTTAAGAACAGCTTCTACAAATTTTCATTGCCAATATTTTAATAATCTTTTGAGCCCATTAATATGCATAAAAATTAGTTGCAGTCGTAGCTTTTTTGCTTTTATCTAATCCATCAGGTGTACAATTTCAACATGGGTAAACAACAGTTTTTTGTATTGTTGGTCCGCTAATACATAACTTTTTTTTAAAACTGACTCGATTTCACTTATTTTAACTACCCGTTCGCCGATGTCGACGAGCCAGTAAATCTCAAACCAAAAACAATTATTTTCTGTTACATCTTTCGAACACAGACTAGCAAACAGAGGCAAAATATCTATGTACTTATAATATATTGTAGACACCACTTGTGGTGGTGGTGTTTGGTACACTAATACTGTTACTTAAGACATTTTTAATAAAATTACAACAAATTGTTACAATGTAATCCAATTAACAGTTTCATTTAGTCTATACGAAAAAGGATATAAGCAAAAGTTGTTTAATCCACACCAACCCGTATATTGACTGTTGTAGTACTATAATAGACACACTTTTTAGCCAGTTTGTGTATATTGTTAGTGCATGTTCCAAGATGCTTATTTGGAAAACTCAATTTTTTTGCAGCATGTGATAATTTGTGAATATAAAGTTTAACCAACAAAAAGTAAAAAAAAAAACAAAGTTATAATAACAATAACAACAACTTTAAGTAAACAACAAAGCTAAAGTTCCATGAACGTAATTTAAAATATGAAAATTAGTCTAACTTCGATATACATACATACAAACAACAACAGCCATCTTGTTTTTATTTTATTTTTCTGAACACAATATTAGGCAGCTCAATGTGCGATACATATTTGGCCACTAAAGCTTTTATTAAAAATATTAACACTTCTCACCACAACGTCTGGTGGATTTGTCGTTCTTTGTGTTACACAGATCCGTCTGCCTGTAACACTCACTTTAATTTGGTGCCAAATCATTTATTTTTTCCCTAAGCAGTTTGCAATTTAAATTTAACAGAATCGGTTTGGTAAAAAAGAGTTATTGATCCAATATGCACCCACCTCCCTTTCTTTTCTCTTCACACGGTATTTTTTTAGTGAGAAACAATATTATTTACCTTTGTTTCGTGTATTTTTTTATTTTTTTTCTGTCTAAAGATTCAAAATCCTTACAGACATAAGTGCTATAATTAAAGAACAATAAATAAAGAATAATGATACTAATTAATTTAAATAAACAATAATTTATCATCTAAAATTTAAATCATTTTTAATATCAGAAAAGGCAATTAGATGATATAGATTATTGAACTTCAGGCAAATTTTATGAAAGGAGTCGTTGTTGGCGTAATTTTAACAGCTGAAAGTTTTGTGTAGGCCTAGCTGGAACATTTAAGTTAAGTTTGCTCAACAAGTAACCCGAATCGACACAAACGCGTATTAGACCCATTAAACACGAAATTGTTCTTCAGCTTTTTAACGTCGGTAACTTAATAAGACCAAATCTGCTTTCATATGAAGGTAGTACAAGCAAACTCCATCCAAGACCTCTTAAGAAAAATAAAAGGAACTGTTGCCTAGCTGGAACATTTAAGTTAAGTTTGCTCAACAAGTAACCCGAATCGACACAAACGCGTATTAGACCCATTAAACACGAAATTGTTCTTCAGCTTTTTAACGTCGGTAACTTAATAAGACCAAATCTGCTTTCATATGAAGGTAGTACAAGCAAACTCCATCGAAGACCTCTTAAACAAAATAAAAGGAACTGTTTCTGTTCAGATTCAATTCTGTTGATATGTGTATTAAAGTAAGGATCCCATACAATTGATCCATATTCCAGAATAGGGCGAACCAGAGACGTATATACACAGAGAGAAAATCTCGTACTAAATTCAAGTTTCTTCTACTTATTTTAGTATGAGTCGTACATACATAAAAATTTAAGTACGAGTTGCACTGAAAAGTCCTAAAAACAATCCAATATAGGATAACTTTCGCAAACCAATATGCTTGCATACGCGTGTGCTTGTAAAAGTTTGTGGTGGAAACTCCAACATAACTACAAAAAAGGCAAAAAACGAATTGCTTGTTTTGTTTAGATTCAACAACAACACTACAAATAGAAAAATATTGATTATTTTCATGTTTAAAAAGTAAAATAAGAAGCAAAAATTCCTACTTTCCATTTGTTAAAATTATTAAGTTAAAAACATCAAATTTTTAAAGTAGATTACGATTACGAAATCCATAGTGGGCATGGTGCAGGTGTCTTATAATTAAGATTTCTTCAGTAAAAAAGGGCGGAATACAATAAAAATAAAATATACATGTGCAACAGGTAAGTAAATAATAATATTCTATCTATCTCTGGTTCTCTGTGGTGTAAGTGTGCGTTAGAAATCTAATCTCACTTAGAAATCTAGTCTCAAGTACGCATCAGGATTAAACCAACATAGAAATTATTGAATCAAACACAGTTTGAGATTAATTTTATCTCACTTTTAATTAATTTAATGCCGTTTTCGGATTATTTTAAGTACGGGGCACTTGAATAATCCATACTTGAATCAAGATTTCTGTACTTAATTTAAGGTTATCCGCTTGATATAAGTACAGTTGGATTGATTTGTGTTTTCAGTGTAGGCATGCAGAGACAAAAAAATATGGTTGGAGGTAGCCATATTCTCAGAGCAACATACTTTGGTTAAATTTTAACAATGTTTATGTTTGCACGTTAATTTTATGTATGTTGTTACTTTTGTCCAACGACTGACCATATAATGGTTAATTTTGAACATTATATGGTTTAAATTAACAATATTCTGCCCGAAATCAATCGTTATATGGTCTAGATTAACATTAATGGGTTCAAATCTCAGCGCAGTCAAGAAGGAAAAATTATCAATAAAAAAAATTTAATTAATTTCATGTTGTAAAATTCCTGTCTTCATAAAAATAATTTAATGAAAATTAAATTCAATGATCTTAAGCCTAATTAAAAATATCTAAATTTGAATTAAAATCCATTAACAGTTCAATAAAATAACCACAATACTAATTATTATTAACATTAATTTGTTCAAAGTTAGCCGCATTTGGGTCAATATTAACCATAATAGATTATCAAACTAACCATATAATGTTAAAAATCTTCATATATTAAATATGAACTAACAATAATTAATCAAATCTTATCCTAATATTTGCTTTATATCCTGCCAGTGCCAGACAAAAAAGATTTCGTCATCACGGTGTTTATCGCTTACCTGATTGGATGAGTGCTGCAGTGTCTCCTTAAGTGAATGTGGCCGCCATAATTTAAAATATTTCGAGCTAATGGATTTGGGTGCAGTTCCAGCCTTTTTAAATATTTCACTGCATATTTCGTTTTCATAGTTTTTAATAATGGCACATTGAGATCCTTGTGGATATTTGAGTTTTTGACGAAACAGGGAGCGGCTGTGATTATTCGAAGAAGTTTATTTTGGCGCCTTTGAATTTTTTCGAGTTTACAAGTCGAGGCAGTGCCCCATAACTGAATACCGTAGCATCAAATTGGCTTTAAGATAGAGTTGTAAAGTAGAAGTTTGCAATCGAGACTAAGAACAGAATTTCTTCCAATAAGCCAATTCATTTTAAATGCTTTTAGTTTCATTTGAGTTTATTTTGCTTCTATATGCCATTTCCACGTATACCGAGGTATTTTACATGCGATTGTTGGGGTATTGTTTGATTATTGATTTTAATAGGGGGACATGTGTCCTGACGCAATGTGAATGTTATATGTGCGAATTTTTACTCATTGAGCTTTATCCTCCACTGTTTTAACCACCTTTCCAGTTCAAATATATGATCCTGTAAGTAACGAGATGCTTCTTGACATTTTTCGTGTACGCTTAGAAAAGATGTATCGTCCGCAAATGTTGAGGTTTGGGTGTAGCTGTTAGTAGGCAAGTCCGAAGTATAAATTAAGAATAATAGAGGGCCCAGGATGCTGCCTTGTGGGACTCAAACGTTAATTGGCTGTGGAGAACTAAAAAAATCGCCTTCTTTAACAATAAATTGACGACCGACTAAGTAGCTTTCTTACAGCTTGTGTATGTGTGCTGGTAAGTTTTGCTGCAATTTCAGTAGTAAACCTTAATCAAAAGCTTGAGACATATAGATTAAGAGTGCTAAGCAATATTTTTTTTCTTCAAAGGCTTTTCTTATGACATTTACTATTCGATGAGTTTTTTCAATTGTGCTGTGCTTTCTTCTAAAACCGAATTGATGGTTTGGAATACATCTTTTTTCATTTCAAATCGGCGTTAATTTTGACACTAGTAGTTTCTCAAATAGCTTTGAGATATTAGATAATAAGATAATATGACTCAGCTTTTGTGTGATTCTTTCCTGGCTTTGGTATCATGATTGCTAAGGAAACCTTCCATTCTTGAGGGTAGTATTAAAGGCATAAAATAGCATTAAAAATAATAAGAACAATTTTCTTTGCTATACTCGGTAGCTCCAAAAGCATTTTATTACTGATCTTATCAATACCGGTTGCCTTCTTGTTGTTTTAATCACAAATTGCCCTTTTGATTTCTCTAAACTCGAATCTTAGGGCAGCTAACATTCACAGGCGGTAACTTTTCGGCTATATAGTGAGATATATTAAGGGTAAATACATTTTTCAGATGATGAAAAAACAGATTTTCTTTTTCAATATAATTTCTTGCCCAACTTCCATTCAAGTTTCTTAATGGTGGCTTAGATATAACTGGTCTGTTGAGACTTCTAGCTGCACGCCATAGTGAGAAGTCTGATTGTGGAATAGCATCAAGTTCCTTAAGATATTTTTCCAGGGAAGCCGTTTTCTGAGACTCTAGTAACTTGCTTAGCCTTTTTGTGCACTCTTTTAATAAAGTCTTAAGTTGGGGGGATCTGTGCAATTGCCACTCTCTTCGAACTCTCCTTTTTTTTAGTCAAGAGACGCTCGACATCTGTAGAATATATGTTATTGTTTTTGGTTTTTTTGAGGATTATGCTGGAATGTTGAACAGCTTGTTTGAGATAACTGTCGAAATTAACAAAAGCGAGATACACGTGCTCCGGTGTACTAAGAGGAATATTTTCTGTGCAATGGGCACCAAGTGGCTGACGTCGCTAAGTAACCAGACGTAGATACAATTCTATTTGGGTTCATTAAACTAACAAATGTAGGTGTGTGATCGGAAGCTAGTTCTAAGGAAGCTTCAACATGAATCGTTTCTGCGGGGATGTTTTTAACCGCCCCAAAATCGATGACATCTGGAATTTTTTGCTGATCAGTAGGCCAATAAGTTGGTTGTCCGCGACCACATTTAAATCCATTTTAGAGATTGTATTATACAAAACAAGACCCTTTGGTGTTATGAGCCGTGATGCTATTATTAAAAATGTTAACCATTTCCCAAAAAACGTGCCTGTGTATCTGATGAACTCGGTAACTCTATTTGTTTTTAATTGAGAAGTTAATAACTTTTCTTAAGTTGGTGCTTTAACCAGCTATGTGTACCGAATTTGGACAATTTCTCTCTTACCGTTCTGTGCCACGCCCTCTTCACCAATACCGCCCACATATTGTCAGATGTTGTGTTTAAATAACCAAGAAGCTTGTACCTTATTTGGAAATATTTGCCCTTTCCGTTCTCCAAATATGCAGAATAACAGATGGACAGACGGACATCGCTAAATCAACTGTGCTGTGCATTAGTGGCTAGCGGCTAGGAAACAGGGTCCTAATGATTTTTAATATTTACAATATTGGCTCTCTGATATTGAAAATCTAGGTGGAGAGTATAAAGATGAAAGTACTAAGTTTCGATTTAGGTCTTCAACACAAATGTTCGTTCTATCTCGAGGGTCCTTTGTATCATATAATATATAACCATTGATTTTAAACGTATTTCTTGAGGTCATTATATGTTTAAGTGCATGGTTGTAGCTTTATTTTATCACAACATTTCAAGGGAGGTAAGCACTTTATTGTTAAATAGAAACAAAATATTATTAACCTTGAAAAAAGTAATGTTGGAAATATTACTTATGTTTCATTACTTATGATTGTGGAGATCATAATATGTTTTTTTCGCCATACTTCAACCATGTTTTTTCTCTGCGTGGGTGTTTAGTGATAAATGAATAACTAATGTAAGCGCTGCATCACATGATGTGCGATTTACAATTTACTACATTTTCCATGTAAAATTCGAAAAGAAATTTGATACGCCCAAAACGGCCACAAGTTATACAGTCGTAATAAAATTTGTTAAAACTTATTTTGTAAAGTTTGGTCCATAATTTACCAAAGGTGCCTTAAAAAGCATTTTTCAAAAATGAATGCACCTAACACTGAAACAAATCATCACATTTTTGTAAAATTTGATCAAATTCATTGATGTGTATACATTTATGTAACTTCAAATAAAATAATAACATTTTTTGATGATCGGTTCGGGTTATTCTAGTAATTTACCAAAGGAGAACTCTAGGAGTAAGATTTAATATATCTATTACGTATAATAATAGTGGGAGCGCAGATTTTATTTAGGCTGGTTCATAATTTATAAGAGATCTCATATAAAACCCATTAAAAGTTTATACTCTGGGTACAGCCAAATGTAGCATTCATACTTACTTATTAGTATCGTTTGTCTCACTGTACATCTGTATTTAATATCAACTAAATTGACTTCGTTAAATGACTAACTATGTATTGCGGGGTTATCATAGCTTTCCTCAACTTAAGCAATTTTCGTATACATACTTTGTTCGCGTTTTATTGTTTAACAATGTTTGTGCTACTGCCCACAATCTACTATTGTTGTTAATGTTGTATGGTGTGCTAATGTTTTATTTTACACAAACTACAATAGTTGTAGAACAAATATCATATAGGTGAAGTTATTTAAATAATATTCGGCACAAAAAACTTTTACATGAATCTTAGACTCTAACATAATTTTGTTCTGGCTGGTCCGTGAATACCCATGGGTCTCACATAATGTACACTCTCGAATATTTGCTTTTTAATACTGGGGCTTAGGGTATAATATGATCGGGCTTGACCGGCTATACTCTCGTACTTGCATCGTATGCGGTATGTTTGTATTATTATGAACAATTTTATAATTCTAGTCTCTTCCTGAGCCACTATACGGATTCATAGTCTTACATACTCACAGTCTGAGTGGCCATTTTGCAGAACTTAAAAGAATAATTTTTTAGAGATTTGGTTTTCAAGGTGATGAATAAATAGTAACCTTTTTTTGTTTTTAAAATGCTTCGCTTTAATTTAACTTTGATTTTGATTTTGATACCACTCTGAGCAAATAATTATGTTAAACAGAAATTGAAAATTCCTTTTAAATGTTAATACTTGTAAGTGCAATTACACTGAAATTTCGTTATATTTAAAAGTTTATATGAAACATAGCAAAAAAAATTAACAGTCAATGTATTCAACGCTGCCATTTTTGGTTATTTCAAACCAAAATTGGTTATTTTTTTTCTCAATGTGGAGATGTGAATATTTTTTTCATTTTGGTTACTTTTTTAAGTACCCAATAAAAAAAACTTGTGTTTTTTGTAACACTTTATAGAAAAAGCGCAAAATTCAGCGCTTCAATAAGAGAGCTATTATATAGCAGTAAATGATTCCGAAAAAAATATACAAAAAAGATGCTATTTTAGTGCTGACAACGAAGAAGGTTTTAAAGCAAAAAAAAAAAAAAAAAATTCGAAAATGATTGAAGAAAGGTATTTAAACCATTAAAAGCCAAACATTATTAAATATGTTAACATAGTTAGCCCTTAAAAAGTACTTTAGGAGTGCTTTGTTTGCATGTTTTATTAGGTTAAAAGAAGCGCTTATTGTCAGCAGAAAATAATCCTTCAAACCGGGAACACTCCATACAAAAATCAGGCATCCCATCAGCATGTTTAAGGCGATTTTAGGTATGAATTCATACATAAAACCTGCTCCTTTTGGAGCACATTTTTTACTGGGTATGAATATGTATTTCTTGATATACTTTCAATATACTTTTTTTAAATTTTTAACCTTTTTATTTACATGGGGGTCAATTCGAAGGAAATTATTTATGAATTCAAACAATGTGTACTTTGCACTACGATTTTCTCGTTAATTGATTCAAATGAACAGAAGTTTTTTTATACTTTATCGTTAACAAAAAATCCCTTTCAAAACAGATATTTTTTAGAATTTTTGTTAAGAAAAACAACCTTTGACTGTCAGTTCCGAAATACGAATTTGTTTATATTCGTCAAATTATGAAACAATGGCTTCACAAAATATTTCAAATAGCAAAATTTTGAAACAGTAATATAACAATTATAATTTTAAAATACAACTTACAAACAAGAGAAATAAGTTATACCCATTTAATTGATATTATAGGTATATGTAAATTTGAATATATTCACAAAAAATGCATTTCCCATATCGCCAACACTTTCCAACTTCGCCAAAACAATCGCCATATCGCCAAAGGTAAATGTTCATCGCCAAAAGAATTTCAAAATCACCACATTTTACAACACAGCCACTGACAGTTAAAAAGCGGAAATACTTTAATATTTTCCTTTTTTGTTATTTATAACTGAAGTACAAATTTCGTTTATTGTAAAGAACATATTCAAAAAAATTCAATTATTAACTTTCAATATACTGGATTTTGTATGGAATTTTGACGGGCTTAATCTTAAAAAATAAAAAATATATTTTATGAAAAAGGTCTCAAATAAATAAAAACTTTTAATTTTCGTTATGTTTTTAATATGTACAAGAATTAAATTTCTTGTTTTGTTTTCTTAATTTGTAATTTATATTTTCCTATTTAGTAGTAAAGCCTTTATATTTTCCTATTAAATGCAATTACAATGCAACTTAAAATAAATTTTAATGTTTTTCTCAATAAACAAAATGTTTTTCTAATTTGGTTATATTTTTTCACATTTGGTAACTTTTTCAAAAATTTTGAATGTAAAAATGTTGTTAGTCGTGGCAGCACTGAATGTATTACTCGATTATATAAATTTCAAATATCAAGTTAATGCTACGTATTAGTATGTATTATCTATGTACTTCTAATTTAGCAAAATTCTAAGAATCATCTTTAATTTAATATATTTTTGCTAAAGGGGAAAACTACTAAAATTATTTTTCGACCAAATTGTATGCAGGATATAAGCAGATAAAACATGTATAGCAACATAATGTAAAATATTAATTTCAATATGGATTTAAAACAAGTAGGAGTGGTATATTCGGCTATGCCTTATGTACCCTTCACTATGGTGCGATAAAAACAGAGAGTTATATAAATATCCCGATCTTTAGATATCAATACATTTATTTTGTGCCACGCCCACTTTTCCAATCCCGCCAACATATTGTTGGATGTCGTGTATTAATAACCAAGATGCTTGTATCTAATATTTTGCAGACGGACATCGTTGAATCATCTTCGCTGTTCCTGTATTTATTTGTTATCCAAACATTTTTTTGGAATCTTTTGGATCTAATTGGGTAAGTTTAACTTGTATATTTTTGTTTAAGATGGTAATTATGTTTTCTTTTAAAAGTTTTTTAACTAGTTTGAGTTGAGATCGTAGTAAGTTTAATGATGTTTCAGATAGTGTAAGTTCAAGCCTGTTATGTTTTTTAATTATTGTTAAAATTTTACTTTTTCTTGGTGCAATTTTTGTACTATTGGGGTTTTTGTTTTCGTAAAGCAGTCTATTTTCCTAGTCTTATGTATGATTTTATTCTTGAATTTTTTCCAGTCCGTTCTCTTATAATCATAAATTGCATTCTGAGGTTCTTCAATAAAAGAAAAAAGATCTTGTTCGTTGTTCATATATGCACATATTTGTAAAGCTTGGTGATCACTGTCGTAGTCTAAAGTTTCTATACAATTTAGGGTGTTGTTTTTAGTAACGATGTGTAACCTGCAATCAGCAATGCACACGTCTATGTATGAATTTGACCTCGGATATGAAGGTGATTCAGATGCGTAGAATTTACATCTAAAATCTATCTCATTATCAACTAACCAGTCTTTCAGTTTCCTACCTCTGATATTCCCAACTCGGTTACCCCAATCCCTATGGCGGCTATTTAAATCTCCGGCTAATATGTAATAATTGTTTATGTTATGTAAATCTAAAGAATGGAAAAGATTACTTAATTCTTAACTAAAATTTGTGTCATTATTTCCCGATGGATAATAAGCAGAAATAATCATAAGGTTTTTATATTCAGCTATAGGTATACGCACGGTACAACTTTCTAAAATCTGAATTGAACTAACTGCATTGTTTGTATATACGGTGTACTTTATGCTGTTTTTAATCAAAATCGCTGTACATCCACCTCTTACTGCACCTGTCCTGTCTTTTCTAATCACATTGTAATAAATAAATTTAAGTTTATGTCTTGAATTGAGTTTTGTTTCATTTTAAAGTACAATATCAGGATCGTATTTTTCTAGAAATTTGTTAAGGTCAAACCTTCTACTTATTGCTATTAATGAATTGACATTAATATGTATAATTTTAAGCTTTTTTATTAAGAATTAATTACTAGCCATTTTTAAATACCAACCATGGAAAAAAATAGCATCGATGCGCGATGCTTGTAGGTTTAATTGTTTTTGGAGACTGGCCATTTGATTATTTAGATTTATCATCATATTTTTCAACTCTAACAAAAAAGTGTTATTATCAAGATTTGATTTCATATTATTAGAATTATTTATTTTTAAAACATTAGCAATAAAAGGAGTGTGCTATAAAAGGAGTTTACATTAATAGGATTATTTTTATTTTCCATTAGTGATTTTTGCTTAAGTCTAAGTTTTTGTTGTAGTTGCTTGTATTTGTCACAGCCTTTGTACGAGGCTGGATGACCATGTTTGTTGCAAAGTACGCAGTACAATTTTTCTCTTTCTTCTTCTGCCACATTTGTTAAGTCACATTCACCTCTTTTATGATCGTTATTACACTTAACACATTTTGAAGATAAGCAACAGTTTGCCGCGCTATGAAAAAAGCCTTGGCAATTCCGGCATTGGGGAATCTCTTCTCGTCTCACTTGTTCCCATTTTATCATACGATAGAAAAGTGTTTTAATATTCTTTAACTGGTTCACATTACTTTCTGGTGTAATTTGTACCAGAAAGAAAGGTAAATTATACCCTTTCTTAATGGAATTTTTTGTTGTAAATTGGCTAACTTTTACAAATTTCAATTCTTCAGTTTGGTATTGGCACATATCATTTAAAATATCTTCTGCTTTTAAATTAGAGTCTAAACCTTTTAGCAAATATGTTTTGGTTCTTAAGGCTTTTGGTGTAAACGTAAAAAAATTTGAGTTTGTTTTACACTGCGGCCACACGATCAACTTTTTGTTGATAGTCTTTTACATATACTGTTTGTCAAAATTTACATTAATTGAAAGCTGTGACGTAGGCTGCACGCAATTTTTAAGCAATTTACTTTCAAGATGTCATCAAGAAAACAATTTATACTGACAAACGAAAAATTAGCTCACTAAACTTCTAATCAGCTGTTAAATTGAGCGTAAAATTGCCAAACAAATGGATAGTTAAAATTGAGAACAATCTCGTGATCAATTTAAAAAGTGTGAGTGTGTTAGTGAAAAAAATGAGAGTGAGAGCAAATTGAAAGACAAAAATTGATCGTGTGGCCTCCAAGTTAACTAAATACGCTTTAACTCTTGAGAAGTCCTCTAACGAATTCATAAATAAAGTTTTTTTGTTTCTAAATTCTTTAACCTTAAAGTCATTTATTTTTAGAGAATTCTTTATAAATTCAATTAATTCTTTAGTTTCTATATTTATTATATTAATAGGAGGAATTTTTTGTTGTTATTTTTTTCAGTATTGATTACTGTATTCTTATTTATTGCTTCAGAAATATTCTTTTCATTTATTTTCTGCATTTCAGTCATTGCAGCTAGAGCTGAGTTAAGTTGTTGCGATTTCTTTTTGTTGTTTTTAACATGATCTTCAAATTTTTTTAGTAATTCATGGTTACATTCTATATCATTTTCAGTGTCTAGCACTTGATAATAGTTGTTTTTTTGATGTTTGGATGTTGATTGCTCCATGCTTTCGTTCTTTCTTTTTTCACATTCCCGGTGTTGATATTGTTCTTTAAATTTACATTATTATTATTATTATTATTGTTCGATGAGTTTTGAGCATTAAGCTCACTCATTTCACAAGTGTTTTAAACTTTTTAATGTTTTTTTTTCTTTTTTGGCGCGGTAAATGCAAAAACAAAAATTGTTTTTTTTTCGATTTTGAAAAAGATGTAGAAAATAAGCAATGCACTTATTGAAAATAGCATTCGATTTTTTATCCGCAATGCGACCGACTCTCATCACGGTCACGATCGAACTCCCAGGAATTGCTTCTAAAGCTCAAATTAGACGTGACATAACCATAACCATATAAAACAGCTGTCTGAACCAACCTCATGGGCAATACAGTAGTTGATTATAGGTGACTTAACATTACGCCATTACAGTAATCATGCAAACCAATGAAATTTTGGGTTTCTATGGTCATCGTTATGTCTATGGCACTATGTTTAAGTCACGTCTTTAGCCTTTAACCATGTTCTCGAATCGGGCGAACATGCGACGCATGCACGATTTTCGGGTCATTTAATTCTTTTGCTTTATTTATCATAAACGTGATCTGTGTATAAAGGCTCAACTAAGGGTTAATGAGTGTTCCCATTATACTAAGATCCAGAAAACACTCTACTATTTCAACTTGATAACTTTCTTGGAAATAATTTACGATGATTGGGTTATTTCTCGTAAATTAATTTGTATTTTGTTTAATTAAGTTCTATCAAGTTTGTTTTACGCAATTACAAAACTAGTTTAAGATCGTTTTGCAGACCTGGATGATCCATAACATGGTTACAATTTAAAAAAAACTACGTTGTCAGCGCTCATAAGAACATTTGAACAAAACATAACTCCAGCCAAATCATTTATGTAAATTAGACATATAACTTTTAAAAAATTTTGCAAATTGGAAAAATGGCATATCATAGTCGAATAGAGCATAAAAAAGACCCATTATATTTTCTTTCGAAATCGCAAAAAAGTTTCCGCACCAAACGCAATTCCTTTTTTTATAAGATCATTTGTTTCATCATAAAATTAGGAAATTAGAAAAAATATTATTTATATAAAAATTTTTAAAAAAGTGATATAAGTGCGACATGCAATACTTTTATGAACTAGTCCAAGCTTTTTAATACTTTTAACAAATAAATATTTCCCCTATAATAAATTTAGATTACTTTAGAGACTCACTACTGCTCGTTGGAACTTTAAGGCTCGATTTATTTTATATTTTTTAATTTTAATGCGATGCTTAGAGCGAAGTCAGGGGGCAAATTATGGCAGTCGTGATCGAATACTTTTTCGATTTGAAAGCAAGTTTTTTTATAATTCTTTCAGTTAATACTGAACGAATCGAAATTATTTTTTTAGTGTTTTAAAGCATTACTTGAGTTTTCACAACAATGGAAAAATAATTTCGATTCGACTGAAAGAATTCTAAATAAAGTTGCTTTCGTATCGATTTACAACTGCCATAATTTGCCTCCTGGTTTTCTGATCATACTTTCAACAAAAATAATTTCGCCACACTAAACAAATCATTGTCCGATTTTACAAAAGCAAATGAATGTTTCTCAGACATTCGGCAAAAAATTTAACAAATTTCACATACTTACTTTAAATTTAAAACTTATTTGATATAACAATTGAAAACATTTGTGTTTCAAAATAAAAATATTAAAATAAATCCCAGTCTTTTTTTTAGAAATCACGTTTGGTGCGGATATTGGGTATATTTTCCACCATCTGGTATGTCAAATTTTTCATAGAATAGTGTACAGACTATATTGGTTGTGGTTTCAGTAATAAAAACTGTTTCAGACAAAGCGACTTGTAAGGCCACTTCTCCGATCCTACTGTTGGGCTGCCAACAGCCTCTACGTAGGCTAACCATAATACGGCAAAAGAACCGCGGAGTTTCAGTGATGGTTCTACGCACTAGTTTTAGTTTGCTATTCAGGCTGCTCAGCTGCCCTCCTTCTTACTTAAGCATCAGTCAATAAATATTTCTTTATGTTGTTTATTCCCAAAAAGAGACAAGGAACACAATTTATTAAATATTTTTTTTTTTTTTAAATATTAAATAATTTTTAAAAATTATAAACTTCATTGAAGACATTTTGAAAAACAAGAAAAAAAGTTTTGTATTCCATGAAAACTATTGCTTGTATTTCAAATAACTGTATAATAAGGGTAAAAATGTTTCGAGATTTGTTTATAGAAATCTCAAATTCTCAGGAGAGTTTATAAAATTATCAAATTTTATTCAACATTTTTAATTTTTTCGAATTTATTCTATGAGTTAAATTTCAGTTATGTATTTTATAAAGCTTTTTGTAATAGCTCTATTCCTTAAATTATTTTATAAATGACTTTATACACTACCAGACTATTATATTGTATTTTCTTGTTACATTTTAGCTTAGCTTTCCGTTGGATAGCAATGAAGTATATTTATGTACAGAAAAATTTACAATTATTAGACACCAGCAGAATGTAATGCATTTTCTGGCCCGCTACACTTCATATACTTCATTGCTATCTAACGGAAAGCTAAGGTAAAATGTAACAAGAAAATACAATATAATAGTCTGGTAGTGTATAAAGTCATTTATAAAATAATTTAAGGAATAGAGCTATTACAAAAAGCTTTATAAAATACATAACTGAAATTTAACTCATAGAATAAATTCGAAAAAATGAAAAATGTTGAATATAATAAAGTGGCTTATGAAAAAGAAATAATTCCCAATATCTATTATCAAATTTTATTAATTAAAATAAGTTCTTTGAAAAAATTTAAAATACCGATTTAAAACTAAGAAAGTCTGTGAAAATGACAATCTCGTCTATTTTTTAGTATAATTGGTAAAGGGTACTTAACACTATCACACAAGTCTTATTTATTTTGCTGAAAATGCATCTCTGATCTAAATTTTTTCAAAAAACATTAAGTGGTGGTCCACGCTTTTAGGAAAGAAGTGAAAAAAGAATGCCATTTATTTTCCTCCCTCTCCTAAAAACTCAAGAATTGACGGCTAAGACTTGAAAAGAGTGAACCAGCACTAACAACTTATCGTGACAGGGTAGTACACTCCTCAAAATAGGTAAGACTTGTGTGACAGTAGGTAGCGATACCTATATAGCTTCTGAACGTGTCATTGTATCGATCTGTTGTTTGAGTACTTAATACTTTTATTTAACGAGTTGATCTCAAACCTGTTCTCTTAAGGGGTCTGTACAAGTTCAAGCATTTACCATCAAGCGCTGTGGTAGTATTAGTGAAAATGTGGTTGTATATGTGACACCGACGGTGCTGAATGGAAAATCAAAAAATTTAGATATGACGCCGAATATTACGTCCAGCACACGTACACGAGTGAATTCGCCGGTATGACAAGCATTTTGACCATGTACATACCCCTATAAAAAGCGCTTTAAACGTTCAATCAGGGGTACCAAAAGACCTTTATTTATATTTATATTATGTACTGTGGTTCCTAAAAGGTATAAAGGCATTGTTCTAGGAACCCTGTTCAGAATATTTTCGCGCACATTTCTCGTTGTCGACTCTTAAAAAATCACGAAAGAACTGAACAGTTTTAACAAACACTACACAAGTGTACAGTTTGCAAAATGGAGCTACCATCAAAACTTTTTGGCATTTTCTTAGTTCACTGCAAAAAAGCAAAAGCACAGCCATACATAACACAAACGCTCTGTACAGTGCCAGACTTGCGCACTGAACTTGTGTAGCAAATGGACGACATTAGTATTTGTCAATTATGGTCTAAACATATTAATTAAGATTATTATATTTCTTATGAAATAATTGTCGCTTACCACTTAGACCAACACAAAAAAGTACTTAAAACAATCCAAAATGGGACTACTTTCAAAAACCATTGAGTCTTACATGCGTGTATACGCGTCTGTTTGTGAAAGTTTGTAGTATTTTCTCTAGTTCTGTGGGGGTAAGTGCGTAGGTAATAATAAGACTCCCACTTTTGGATAATTTTAAGTACGAATTTGGGATTGAAACCAACTAAGAAATTTTAAAAATCAAGCTTGAGATTAGCATTTATTTTATTACTGTTTTCGGATTACTTTAAATAGGGACACTTGAATAATACGTACTTGCATCATGCACTCTGTACTTGATTTATGGAAATTCGTACATACAGTACTATTGACGTGTGATATGAACTGATATTTTTTTTTTTTTTTTTTTATTTATTGGATATCACATGCAACAGGAAATGAATCTTTTTAATTACAGTATGTGATCTTATAACGATACAATTCATAATTATAGTTTTATAGGAAAGAAAAAAATTTATAAAATATATACTAAAAAAAGTTTTTTTATAAGCTACATAAGAATACAAAAAAGGTGTAATAATTAAAAACTTGAGAACAATTTCTTTTTAAATGGCATATTTCTTTTTATAACTTTATGTGGGAGTCTCCTTAAGGAATGGAGATAGCAGTTATATATGTAGGAAACAAATGTTGGGAATGAAAAATCAGGGAGGGCGGGTCATATAATTATTTGAGTAGCCTTGGGGCATCTGAGAAGCCGTGGAGGCGAATTTTTTACAATTCCAGAGAGCTTTATGCTTTGTTCACAATGTCAGCAATATTTTCACTGGTGTTCACAATTAAGTAAAATTTTGCAAATTTTGACCCGGTACAATATTGCTGCCATTATGAACGAAGCTTTAAACTCTGTGTGCGAGACCCATTAAAAAGTGGATATATGGAAGTCGGTCCTACATTAAACCCCTCAAGGAAGCGACTCTGTGGTAGATATGGAGATTTTTTTGTCAGTTTGCTCCTTTTAATCCCCACTTTGAGCTCAATGAGCTGCTCTGATGATTCATAGAATTTTATTTTGGAGCCTTTGGACTGTCTCTTTGTTTGAAGCCGATAAAATGCCCCATAACTGAAACCCGTGCCACCATATTCACTTTAAGATAAGGTTGAAGAGTAAGAGTTTATAATACAGACTAAGGAGAGAATTTCTTCCAATAAGCCTATTACTTCCATTTAAGTTAATTTTGCTTCTTAATGTAATTTTCACGTAAACGTCGATCAAGTTGTGAACCGAGATATTTAACGAAATTGTGTTCATTGGCCTTTATTTACTATGTTTTAAGCATGTTTCCAATTAAAATATATATGGTCTTAAAAATATCGAGGTGCTCGAAAATGCTTAAAGAAGTTGTATCAATAGTAAAAGCTGAAGTTTGGGTGTGGTTATAGTATGTTTTATATACCAAAGAGCGCACAGTATGCTCAAACATTGACAGACTAAGAAGAAAATAAAAGAAATCTCTTTCTTTAATAATAATCGACAAATTAAATGGCTTTCCGGTAACTTCTATGAGTGTTTACTAGTAAAATAAGTTTCGATGCATGTATTAAGCAAAACACTTGAGCAAACGCTTGAACAAAATTAATAAATAGTGCAAAACGATATTTTTCATGTTGTTATATATTCTTCTTATTCCAATTCGATAACCTGCACAAAGAAGTTAAATATCGGGGATATTTAGGAAATTAATAGCAGACCTGAAAAATCATGAAATGTTTTGTGTTTTTACGCGTATCAAATTATGCATTGGCTCTGTCGGAATAGAAAATTATCTTAAAGAAATAATTTCTTTTTGTGCTATTGTCAAGACTGGCCGACAAGCCATATCAAAAGATTTAATTCTTTCAAAAGTCTGACTTTTAAAATAGTCAACAACGACATAATAATAAGCAACTTATTTGATTGCATTTCTCAAATGAAAAACTTAAAAAGTTTTAGTCAAATCTTTTTCTATTCATGTAAAAATATATATTTAGCTGTTAGAAATGTACATAGATAAATATTTTTTCTTTGTTTTAATAGACAAAAACTTATTTAGACATTCCCTCACCTTACCAAACTCCTTCGTTCAATGGTATTTTGTTATTCTTTTGTGAGTTTTATATTCAAAGCATATTCGACAAATTCACCTGCTTCGAGTTTTTTCAAATAAACTGAAGCGAAGAAAATCCAATGGAAATAAAATCAGTAAAAGACAGAAAAAAGGGATAAGAAGAAAATACAAAAAATTGTTGGTTCAACTTCCTTAAGCCCAAATTCAGTTAAAATTTTACTACACTGGTTTTAATGGCTTAACAGTTTTCAGTTTGTTGTTGGTTTTTTTTATCTTATATTGGTATTTTGTCCCCGTTGTTGCTTCTATTTTCTTGACTGGTTATTTGGTTAATGTACCATCGAACTAATTGAAAGCCCTTTTTTAATTTGTAACTTTTTTGACTTAAGGACAAGACAATCCCTTAGTTTGCCATCGTTCTATATCCCCTACACCGCTCTTGTTGTTCTTTGCTTTTCTTTAATATTTTATTTAGTTTTTGTTTTATTTCAAGATTATTTTAAGAAAAATATTTAGCTAAATGATAAGTAACAAGAAAGCAGAAGAAGGAGCAAAAAGAGAACAAATTCCATGAAATTAAAAAGAAATATACAGATAAAAAAGTTATTTCTAAATTGTAAACTTTTAATGTAAGAGTTTTCAACAAATTCGCTGTCATATTTTTGGTATTGCATATTGAGGTGGAAGCAGGAGTGGTCCTATTAGTTGTTGTTTTTGCTGCTGTAAAATGAACTTAAGTATCAACCAGGGAACCACCATTGCTACCATTGAAATGAAATGGATTTGCTGCTTGGCAACTTAAGCCTTAATACCCACAAAAACAACAAAAAAAAAGGGACACAAAAAGGAATAGTACTTTGAACACATTCATTCCCTTTACCATTGCCACAACCATATTGACTACTTATTGTAAAGTTGTGGTAGGTTAACAAAAAAACAACTCTCTTTACAAACCCAGACTTACACAAAAAAAGACGTACTACAAGTTAAAAAAAAAAATGGGAAATTTACATAATATAATATTATTTTACGTTATGTTCATTTTAGTTCAGTTCTATTAAATATACTAGAAAACCAACTGAATTACAAAACTTCAAATAGAAAGTACTTGTAGCATTTATTCAACATACATACGCACAAACACCTACAATTATTGCAACCCATTCACTCTTCAGTGCATAAATAAACTTATATATACGAGATGTAGTTTAAAATGTCATTTAAAATAAAGTATTTTACTGTTTGAATTAGGAAATTAGAATGCGTCCAAACTTAGCAAAATATAAAGAATTAGCAGTGCCACGTACAAAGCGACTAAAGTATCCTTAAAGAATGCGTAATTCCAAAAAATATTGGATAGAGCTCTATCCTCCACAGTTTACGATATAATGCTCTTCGAAGTGAATTTCTGTGATTTGTGTTTTAAGAGGTGTTGCGCCTACAAAAATATACATCTACTGTAGTATATTTGAATAAAAAGAGTTGAACATTGCCTCAGTGACGACTTTTAATTGACCGCCTTTATTGATTTCTTTAACTTATTATATATTACTATTTTATAACAATAAAATTATATTACAATAATAAAAAATTAATCATTTATCCTCATCTGTATTTTACTTAAGTTTCTACTCATTGCTTATCTGCAAGAATTGGAAAAAGTTGATCAATATCGATATTTCCATTAGCAAAATTATTTTGTATATGGACTTTTGGTGCAAGCGCTTGTTTACCTCGTTTAAAATAAAGTGTACGTATAACTCTGTTAGTATATACTGTTAGCTTGACCCACTTTTTTTTAGAGAATTGAAGCCAATGGTTTCAAAAACTCTAGGCTTTTCCTGAATTATATCATTATCTGTGTTTTGAATTGCATTTTTTGATTGTGTTCGCGTAGTTACCAAGAGAACTTTATTGGTTGAAGGGATTGATTTAATATCACTAAAATCAGTTCGAGACAGCACGTCCACTTCTGAATTGTCTTTTCCTCTTATATGTTCTATAACAAAATCATACTATTCCTGTTCTAGTCGAATTCTGGTAAATCTACTTGATGGATTTCTTAAAGAAAATATATATGTTAATGCACGCAAAGAAAAAACATGGTTGATACAATCGCAAACTATCAATAATGTTTGTGGTTAAGATTGTGTCAAACACGTCGTAAGTAACAATATACATATGTTCAGACATAATGTTTATTGGTAATTATTGTCTCAAAAATATTATTCTGTTCGGACGATCTTTTAAGCCATGATTCTATATTTCCCATTATATATTCCAACATGTTATATGGTTCTCACAGTAAAACTAATAAAAAATTTCATATCAAAATTTTATGTTTTATTTAATACATATTTATGCATGTACATTTATATTCTTTGTATTATATACACATATACAATATAGCATATATTAAGCTAGATTTACACGATTGAAATTTTCTTCAAAATTGCTCTTCAAAATGCTTCAAAATCAATTTTATTGAAATAAATTTTTATCAATAAATTTTGAAGAAATGTTGCTGTTTACACGAGTTTGAAGCATTTTGAAGAGCAATTTTGAAGAAAATTTCAATCGTGTAAATCTAGCTTTAATTAATAAAATAATATAAAAATTAAAATTAAATATTGCCGGTTCCAATATTTTAGGTTTTTTTAGGCTAGAAGAAAGACAACGTAATTGCGTACTTATACATTTTAATAATTAACTTACCTGTTTTAATAAAGGCAGCTTGGCCTTTTTCTCACCGAAAAACGTTTTTATTATTTTATAGAAGCTCATGTTTCCCGATTAACTAACGCTTGCTGACAAAAAATTACGTGGGAAAAACTTTATTTTTTTATAAACACACAGTGTTTACTTTGACAATAAATGTTTGCTCATTTAGAGAATGAGTTTTAAAGCAAACAAAAATTTTGGTATTAAACATAACTTTTGTGTGCAATTAATATGTATTATGATATTAATTGTAAAGTTTAATAAATATATATTATAGTAGCAAACATTTCACATAATTTAATATGCTTAGCTATATCAGAGTAAGTTTTTAGGTGTAAAACTCCATATAAAATTATTATAGTGAATTTTAAAATGTTAGAGACAAAAAATATTTGTTCAAGTTATTTTAGGACTATAATAAATTTATTAGGGTAAACATATTAGGCTAATATGAATAACAATGGTCGTAGTGGCCACTCATTAATCAAGTTTTTTCTCTGCGTGTGGTTAATTGTGATCACAACGTACTATAAATTTTGTTCCATAAACGTACGGTCGAAAGTGATTAATTGCCCATTGAACAGCTATTAATTCCTATTCTGTGGTGGCTTTGTTGGATTCTCCCTTAGCAAATACACTCGATGCGTTTGCGATTGGAAGCTGTATAGCATCTTTCTCCTGTGAAAGTACTGCACCATAAACAATTTTACTGTCATCAGTCGTTATGTAGAAAAGTTTGTCTAAATCTGGGTATTGAAGAATTTGTGGGGACAGTAGCACTTTTTTAGATGTTGAAAGGCATTTTCGCAATTATTATTCCATACAAATGGTTTTTTCTTTCTAGTTAATTTAGATAAATGAACTGAATAAAATGCGGATTGTGGGATAAAACGTCTATAATAATTGCAAAAGGCCACAAATCGACGAACTTCCTCACCATTTGATGGTCTGGGAAAATTTTTTATTGGGTCATATTTGCTATTGTCCGGAAAGATACTCTTGTCGGTACATCTATGCCCTAAGTATGTTACTTCGAATCTGAAAAGGTGCATTTATATGGATGCAATTTTAAATTACATTCCTTGCATCTTAGAAAAACTGTTTCTAAATTCTTAAGCTTGTGTTTTGTTGAACATTCCGTGATAATAACATCGTCCATGTACATAAAAGTTTTTGAAGGTGCTAAACCTGTAAATGCCAAATTCATCATTCTTTGGAAAGAGTTTGGAGCTATTTGAACCATTTTCTGTTGAAAACGAAGTGATGTCACGTGATTTTTCTAACCCAATATGATGGAACTCAGATGTTAGATCCAAACAGCAAACAAAATTTGCTCTTCCCAGTTGGTCTAAAATATCCTCAATCCTGGGTAAAGAAAATTTGTCCGCCATAAGTTTTTTATTTATTTGTCGGTAATTGACTACCAAACGCCATCGATTTTCAGGGTTGTTTGGCAATGACTTTTTCGGCATCAGCGTAATAGGGCTGTTATAACTAGACGCAGATGGTTCAACCATTCCATCTTTATGAAGTTTTTCAACTTGCCTTGCTATCTCATTTTTATGTGAATGTGGAGTACGGTAAGTTTAAATAGAGACCGGATTGTGATCAGATACTCAAAGTTTTTGTGTATAAAAGATATTTGTATTTATTTTATCACTCTCTAAGGCGAAGATATCATTATATTCTGAATATAATTGGATTAATTCAGGAAACTTGTTTGTTAATTTTTCAAAAATGTTATGATTTCTTGTTTTGTCTACATTAGATTTGCCAAGAATTTCATAATCGGACAGTTTTTCATGACTAATTGACTCTTTATTTAAAAACTTATTTTCAGGGCTTGTATTTATAATTCTCTGGTTGAAACTATACAAACAGCTACATAAAATCCATCTTATATTGCTTGAGCTGGGATTAATAAATCAGGAACATCGCTGTTAATTTGTATGGCTCTTAAAACCTCAGATCTTGCTGGTATTTATACTTTCAAGTAGTGGGATATTAATTGCATAACTTAAATTGTATGGTCTTAATGAAAATACGTTCGAGTTTTTATCGGGTCCATATTCCATAGTAAAATTGTAAGTTTTCAGGAAGTCTATACCTAGAATATACCTTGAAATGGTATTGGGAACGCAACCGACATAACATAAAATTTTTGAGGAATTAAAAAGTTTTTGACTCTAAGTTCAACTTGGATTGTACCTAAGGACTTAATATTTCCTTTTCCAATCCCAGTGATAAGTATTATGTTTAAATTTAAACTTTTTTTAAAATGTTAAATTTTAATGCGTTTATAGCATTGATTTCTACTAGAAATGTATTTATATTATCGTAGGACAAGTTTATCTATGTACAAAAAATTTCAGAATATGCAGACTAAAAATGTTCAGAATGAAAAGAAATATGCTCTTATAAAAACTAATTTTTTTCATATTATAAATTGTTAAATGAAATAAAAGAAAATTATATTTTTCCGTATTCAAATTATACATTATCGCACAAATTATATTTTAATAAATAAAATAAATCGAAATAATCATTTAGTGCTTTGCAATAATATTTCGGCTAATTTATATTATCGAGCAAAAATCTCGATTAACAGTGTGATATATTTTCCAGTGTGGGACTTATATTACGGATTTATGGCATTAACAATGACTTTTGACAGACTGAAACTAGCACTAAAACATCTCCCGAAATAACAGTAATTGGTGAAAAACGTAAAAATGTTCATAAGCTCTTTAGTTTTGATTCACTTTAACTCAGGAATTTTGTATCCACTCAAAGACAATTAGCCACTATTCAACGCTTAATTTAGTAGCCCATTAAATAGAATTTAATTGAACGAGACCATGACTTTGAAAGGCGGCTGAAAGAGAAGTATACAGCGAAAAACACAAATGTACTATCGTCGGTCACAGGTTGACAACTCTTAACATGTTTTTTTGTACTTTTCAGGAGACAAAAAAAAAACGTTATTACTCCGTTACTAAACCGTGTTGGAAGTAAATAAAAAAAAAACCAAAATTAGTAGGAGATATTTATTGTAAGATGGTGTAAAGAAAACAAAGGTATTGAAATAATTTCAGATTAAAAAAGAAGTAAAATAAATAATACCCCCGATTCGATTTTTTTGCGAGTTAAGAGTTGTCAACCTGTGACCGACGCTATAATCTGATAAATATGACGTGATAGGAGAAATATATATATATATATGTTCCTCTAACTCCCACTGGATTATATTTCGGAAAAGTGGGTTGCTGGCCCTCCTTTCTTAGATTGGTGATAGTGTCCAATCCCACGATGGAGTCATGCTTCAGCAAATATTCATGTAATTTGCCTACTTGCCTGAGACGTTAAGATGTACTTTAACCATTCAGGCTACATGACTGGGCGCCTTCTCACTTTAGCTAGCTTTCATAGGAATCTGAAAAGCCATTGCCCGGGAAATACTTGGTCTAGGACCGGAAGTAGTGAGTTGCTTGGACAGTCAAACAGAGGAATCGTTACTGGTCACTCCCAAGTGAATGACAGTCAGAAAACTTTCCGCACTACGTGCACCTATGCTGAAAGTCCCATTTCCCAAAGGAGAAAACTTATCTCATATGGTTAACAACAACTTTTTCAATGTCGACCTGTGTAATAATAATTTTAGAATTGAATTGGTGAGTTGCAAGACTTGTTCGTTACAGAATTCAAAATACGAGATGACAATTGATTCCCACAGTTTTTTGGCGCTTTTTGAGAAAAAATATACTAATTGCATCAATGCATGTCCTCTTCCATTCGAGCCATACATCATTGGAATTGGAGCCATATATCATTATATTTCGAACGTTAATGGGGGCTTTGTGAAATCATGGTCGATTCTGACCACTTATTGCTTTTATTACTTTAGCTTTTACTTAGCTGTATATTGAAAATAATTTGATATGGTCATTTATTCCTGCCGAAAATTGACACCTAAAATTAAATTTAAATAATTTAAATAGATTCCAAGATCGCCCCCCACATATTTTCGTTGTTTTTCTTTCATGTAAAACAAGCAACCACTTCTTTAATATCATCGGCATTAAGAACATTTTAATGAAGATTTAAGCAACATTATTACGGATAAAATAAAATGAATGAAGAAAAAAGTAAAAAGAAATTAAATATTTTGAAAATTGTGTATTTCCAACAATTCCATGTTGAATACACTGAGCTAAAACAGAATTCTGAATTGAAAAAAAAACATATTATCACTTTCGAGAACTGAGCGAAAAACAAGGATTATTTAAGCAGTCGTCGTGCCAACGTGCGACCAAAGCCTGCTATAATGGAATGAGGGCAACAACATAAATGTTAATTCAAATATTATACAAACTTTTCTAAAATTTCCATTAAAAACAATGTAAAAGGTTAAGGGAAATAAATATTTTCTATTTTTTTTTTTAATTTTTCTTAAGGAAATCAATTTAGCTTATAGAATAAATTCGAAAAATAAGATATGTTGAATATAATAAAGTAGCTTTTGAAAAAGAAATAATTCCCATATTCTATTTGTGGAAATCAATTTATTAAAACCAAATCAAAGTGGAATAAGATATCTATGTATATCCTTGAAAATATAATTTCATAGTTGTGAAAAAATAGAATTGCAATAATACATATAAAAAACATTCTTAAATAAATTTAATTATTGTTTTTATTAACTGAAATCAAACACGTAAAATTTGCATCTCTGGCATGACAAATCTATGATCACTATCGCCACATGTGACAATTTATCGCCATTTTAAAGATGATAATTAGAAAATTTCTGCCCGAAATTTTACGGTTTTCCAAATGACAAATTAACAAAATATTTTATTATAATTTCAAATTTTATTTTATCTTCTTGGATACTTTAATATATTGTCTTGTAATTTTCATATCGTAGCAGTTCATAATACAAAAGACAGTAGTAATCCGGTTTAACAAACTTTCGTTTTAGCGAACATCGCATTTAACGAACAGGCCATTTATTTCTATTGAGTATCTTATATAGCTAACAAAAATTATATTTTGAACTCAGTTTTACGAACCAACGAAATTAAAATTATTTATGTATTTAAAAGAAAATAAAATTAAACATATCCATATGATACAAAAATAAGTAAGAACATATTGAGTAAAAAACTGTGCCACTAGTTAAAGTGCTCTTTTCGTTCTGAACTTTGAAGGTTATATTGTTGAATTGAAAACAAGTTAAATGGATTGAAAACAATCCTCCAAATCCATGTTTTTAGAAATCTTAAAAAAAAACTGAACTGGCAAATGGTTTTTATTTTGATTTCTTCGAAAACAATAAAAGCAATTAATTTTTGTTTTTAATATGTTTTTTCTTTACCCACTTACAACTACAATTAATGTTGGGAGAATTCCAACTAATTGTAGTGGGGAATGTTAGAAAAGATAAACTCACTGTTTTATTGTTGGTATTTTGTTTAAGCTTTGATATCGTTGCAAATAAGACTTTTTGAGTGCATGTTATTCTCATTCCCTCTGAAGTCTTGTTAGCTGTTAGCTTTGTTTTTCTGAAGTTATTTAGGAGAACGTTTGCTGATGATCTGGCCTAAGAAACCAGTGAAATGCGCATACACCCAGTGAAAAACTATGTTTAAATATGGTCACCTCCAACAAAACTATTTTTAAAGAAAATTGTAAACATATTATTATCACCGACAACCATATTATGGTTAAAAGTGTCATCCATCAAGAAGGCACAACCATATTATGGTTGCCTCCGAACATGATTTGATCAATAATAACTAAAATATTGTTACGAAATTAGATTTGTCTAATTATTATTTATGGTTTTAGTTATAAGTTATCTTGTAAATTATAGTTTTATGTCATATTAGTTACTATTTTTATGAACGCCACTGTACTAAATTTTCTAGCAATTGTAATTGTAGACTTTAGTTATTTTAAAATAATTCGAACACAACTTTCTAGAAAATACTAGACGGTTGTTGAATCAACTAGGAATAGTTTTGAACTAAAAATACAGCCTTACTCATAAAAGTTTAGTTTAGTGTGATTGGAGACATTAAACGGTTCAAATCGATACTTACAATAGTGGTTAAAATTTGTGAACATTATAATTAATTTCAATAAAGTTTGTTAAGTTGAATTCGCGTGTGTATTTATTTTTATTTGCAATTAAAAGAACTCAAAGGTTTGTTATAAAGGGAATAAACCTTAACGCGTTTTATAAAGTAAAAAACGTAACAATATGTTTAACACTTATAATAGCATGGTTGGTTTTCAACCATAGCTTGTTACTCTTGGAGAAGAGGAAAATACTATTGTTAATTTAAAAACAAATTATTGTCATATTTAGCCATAATATGTTTAGAGGCAACCATAATATGGTTGTAGCTTCTTGATGGAGATCACATTTAACCATAATATGGTTGTCGGTGATAATAATATGGTTAAATTTAAACATATTGGCCGATACTCATAGTCAAAATAATGTATGCTTTAAACTAAACCCGGCTTTAAATTCATGAGAACATCATTGTTCTAAAGTATACTTTATAAAAAGACGACTTTATTTTTGACTATGATTATGGGCCAATATGTTTAAAATTCTCTTTAAAAATTGTTTTGTTGGAGGTGACCATATTTAAACAGGGTTTTTCTCTGCGTGTAGGAACAGCTTATCCTCCAACAATAAATTTCAGTATTTTTTATCAATTATAAAAATGGGGAATTAAGCACAACAAACAATATCTTTTAATAAATAATTGTATTCCCAAAAAGAACTTTAAAAAAAGATGCGACTAAAAAAAACTTTCTGTTCCAAAGAAACAGGCATTTCTCGACCTAAGGGACAATATCTAAAGTTCTAACTGTTATTTTTTTGAAAATTAGTTTTATATCGCATCACAAGTTCCAGACAAACACCAACGCACCAATTTTTTTCAACGCATATAAAAACTCGTGAGAGTCACGATAAGCTTTATACACTGAATTTTTTTGTTTTTAAAGTTAGACCATATTTACATTATGCAATTAACGCCGCAACTTTTGCGTACAGCATTTTCTTTGTTTGCAGGAGGTGTAGGGAAGAAAACGGGGTTGAAAAAGTTGCACGAAGACGCACAGTGCTCACCAAAACTAAAGATTAATAAAGTGCTCAGAGTATTTATTTAATATATATTATTGAAAAGATAACAAAGTTCCTTGAATATATTTTTAAGCAGAATTAATTATTCTCACTGCTTATTTACCGTGGAGGGCACCAAAATCAAACCGTTTTTGAGCTAAACTGTTAAATACAAAAAAGACTTTTACCCGTCTTACTAAAAAAATTGCCAAAAATTAATTTCTTAACATATTCTTTTCATACTTAGTAGTTTTGATTACCACTAAGCGCACAAAATGGGGATATAATTATTGGTAAACACTATTAATGAGAAAAAATTTTGTATTATCGTATACTTTAAGATTTTTTTTTTGGAACTCCCCGAAATTGCTAAACTTTGTAAGAGTATAATTAACTATTTTTTCAGAGTATCTAAATTTTTGTTCAAGATTTTAGTAAATTTGGGAGTGTTTTAACAGAATCTGCAAATGAATTTTCTGCCGGAAATATAAAAATAGCGGTCATTTCTTGAGCCATATTTTCTTTGTTACCAAAAAAATTAAAAAGAGGTCAGTTTATGGTACAACCAAAATTGGAAAATATTAAGTTAGAAATCTCTTTTTTTCTCCACTATAAAAAATTAACTTAATTTTTATGTAAGTTAAAAAAAAAAACAGGGAAAAATATGAAAAAATTTAAAGTAATCAATTTTTTTTTTTTTTTGCCACCCTAATATTTTACAAAGTAAGAAGATACTAAAAATATATATAAATAAAAAATGAGTGGTTTTCTGAATTGGATACAGCGTTTGGAGGTTTATCGACTGCTAATATACAAATTTAAGATTTTCTGCCGGAATATTAAAGTTTTGTATATTTAACACTTTCCGAAAACAGATTAATTACACATGACTGCGATGGATAATTTCCTTTAAAATAAGTAGATGTTGGTCAATATGTTGCAAAAATAAACTCCGTTTAAATATACCACGTCACATATATTACATAACGGTACATTTCTGTTTTCGATTTATATTTCTCTTTCAGCCGCCTTCCATCTTCAAATGCTGGTTCAATTCAAATGAATTATATCTTGTTTTAAGGGATGCTAAATTACGCGTCGAATAGTGGCTAATTGGATAGAAAATACCTGAGTTATAGGGGACCAAAGCTAAGATCTTATGAAATTTTTTTGCTTTATCACCAAATATTGTCACTTCGGCAGATGTTTTGTACCACAGTAAATAGAAAAATGCCTAATCTTATACTACTAATGTATAGTCCATTTGATTACAAAAACTGTAAGCCATATTGGACTGAAATCGGTTTAAAGCTTTACATTTCTATAATAAGAAAACAAAAGCAATATCATTTAACTTAAATTTCACTTAGTACCACTATCATATTTTCGCATTTTTATAGAAATGTATGCACCGAATAAAAATAATTTACAACAGATCTATAACGCCTTATTTTAGAATCACTTATTAGTATTTAGTGCATTCTGATCATAAATTCAGCTACGTAGTTTTGTGGAGCATTTAAAAAAGTATATTTACCCCAAACGTAACTCACGATAAGGCAGCCGAGTTAACAGCTGTTAGTGTTAAGCAATTACTTAAATTTTAATGCTCTTCCAAGAGATATACATATATTTCTTGCAAAATGTTTGCCATAGCTATGGAGCTCTAGCACTACGAAGCTAAAAGAGAGATCCTTGCATACAATTTATGTCTGAGTCGATGCGATCATCTTATTGGGATTTATAGAGGCAAGAGTAATTTTCGGAATTGATGGTTGGACCCCAACAAAAGAAAGTGATTCTAAAAAGATCCTCGTGCTGAAAATTAAAATTAATTTTATTATATTACTTTTTTCATAATATCTGTTAATAAAGAAAAAAAAAACCCAAATCTTAGTTAAATAGCTCAGCTACTGGCATAAAATACCATTTTATAATAATTGCAGCTAATTACTAAACACTTACAGCTCAATTGTCTTGACAAGAACACTTTACATCAACACACTTTTTACAACTGGCCATTAATTTTCACTTCCATATAAATTTTAAAGTTTTTTGTATTTCACATCATCGCATTTTAAAACATCATCTGTTTGTTAACAAACCTTTTCGTGCTCCCAATCACACTCGTGTGGCTGGGTAGATGTGTAAGACATAAAAGTTCTTGCACACTTGCAGCAGCCCGGTGACAGCATCATCGTCAGCAGGGTTGGGCAGTACTAAAAATACTTGTATTAGAAATAGCTATCTTAAAGTCAAATAAGTGTTTTGTATTCGTATTTAAAATACATTAAAAAAATTTATTTTATAAATCCCAGCTGGTATTTTGTATCACAATCGAATCTTTTGGGAATCATCTTCAAGGGCCAAATAATCGCATGTGAGCTCATTTTTCGATCATAAATTATACTTTCATTGTGAGAAAATAGTACCCTGCTGATGAATCACGTCAAAGAATCACTTGTGATACAATTTGCCGATTCTTTTTTTTTATTATATGAATGAACCTAAGTGAATCCTTTTTCAATCGCTCTAGTCATAAATCTGTTTTAAATTTAAAACATTAATGGCCAATATTACCAATTTATTTGAATACAAATTTATGTTAAAATTCGTTTTTCATGTCAAATGGAAATAAAACTGTATGTATGAAAAACTATATTTAAATATGATCTGATATTTGAACAGAGTTGGTGAAATTGGCCATTATAAATCATTATTTGAACATATGAATGAACTATATATGAATCCTTTTTCAATCGCTCAAGTGATAAATCTGGTTTTAATAATCAAAAGTGAACTGAAAAGTCTCCTTAAGGAAAAACTGATTACTGGTATTTCAAAGATGACCTGTAAAACAGGCTCCTAAAAAAGTACTTTAAAAATACGTACAAAAGAAGATTTGAAGAACTACAAAAAAAACTTTTTAAAAGGACTTCTAAAAATGTATGTAAATGCAATGAAAGGAAAAAATTTTATTAAGAAACAAATATATTAATATTTTTACCAGCATCTATTATCAAGGGTTTTGAATAAAAATTTAACAATTTTCAGTAGAAGCAAATCTGTTTTCAATTTGATAAAACATGCATATGAAAAAGAATTTTTAAACCAACCGTTTCATTACCAAAATGTAGACAAAACAGCACGATATTTTAACAGCGGTTAGATATGAATATTACGTGCCGATTTTTTCCCAAAAAGAGAAAAAATAAAAATTTTGAGTTAATTACCTCCTTATGAGCAAGTATGATATGTATTAACCCTAGAAGGTTACTCTTCGTTTTAGTACATTAAAAGAAAGCATAAAATTCGATACGAATTTGAGCACTCTTTTTGTTTTCATATTAATAACCTAATTAAAGCTTTCGTTATGAGCTAACGTTTTTGGAAAAGAACGTGATCTGAATACAATTAAAAAAGTTACATGATAAAGAGCAAATTTGACGAACAGTAACCATCAAGGGTTAAATGAATTATTAAAATTAAAATATTTTTACAATTCAAAGATTTCTTGGTAAATAAAATTTAACATATGTCAAGTACATTTGAGTATTATTCTTTAAAATTCTTGAACACAATTTTACATATCTTTTTTGCATTATCTTGTTTTAAAAAAATCAGCTTTAAGTGGAGAAAAAATTGCAAGCGTTTAACATTTTATAAAATTTGCGCAAAAACAATTGATATTTCTGTAAAACAATACGAATGATGGCAAAATAAGCCCATTTTTATTTAAAAACTTATTGAAGGAATCAAAGACATTTAAGATTTATTGAAATATATAAAACTTTAATTGTTGATTAAAACTATGAGTGATCAAAAAAAAAAACCAATTGTTCCGTTAAAAAATAAAAAGGGAATGTTTTTGTTGTTCAAATAAAAATTTTACCCAAAAATATGTAAAGCTACTCGTATGTTCACACCTATTAAATATATATGGCACCCTACACGTAACCACTAGTTTAATTAAAAAATTATTTGCCTTTGCAAAATTAAGCATCACTCAACAGCTCCTAAATTACATTATACAATTATCTTCTTAAAAATAAAATTTTGTATATCAATAGAAATTGTTAAAATAAAGCTGAAGTTTGATAAATTTACTGGTCACGATTTTTTTGGACATTTGTAAGGTCTGAACTAGTTATGTATCGAATACCGATACCGATATACCGGTGATACTTCGCGTTTGTCGATATATCGGTTTCGGCGATATTTTGCTGTCGGTACGCAGATACTTTTTTTGTAGTTTTTTTGAACAAACAATTTAATTTTAAATGCTTATTTTATGCATAGCAACTTCTAGCAAAAAATCAAACAAAATAATAAATTGTTTCTATTAATTCTTAGGCTGGTGGTCGGTTCACACCACGCGTTTTTCCTTTTTTTGAGACGCATGCTTAAGTAGAAAGTAATCAAACTTCATGCTCGCGATACGTATATCCATTTTACGCGTTTGATGTTTAACTTTTCAATACAATTTTACACTATGACTTTTTGGACTAATGCATAAACGCATTGAATGCTTGGAGTGGACCTGCAGCATCATCCGTTTTGCTTTGCACCAAAATATAAAAACGTTCGCCCATTGATAAATCTTGTATGTAATTGTACATTTAAGAATTTTCTGCTAATTTTAAATGAATTTTGTAAAATAAAAAAAATTTCGCTACAAATTTTGGGTTACTTCAAAGAGGCAACAAAATCCATAAGCAAATCCACTGCTACATTTTCTTACGCTATTTCGCTATTTAAGAGTCTTCGAACATAACTAGAAAATACGATAAATCAATTCTCAGTTTATTGATTTATCGTATTTGCTTAATAGTTCAGATTCCCAAAAATTGGCGATTTACGTAGCATTAGCTCTGAACGAACGATATGAGGGTTTAGAGAAATTAGGAAAATGTCAAGTACAATAATCGAAAAACGTCTTATTGAATAATCAACATGACTTTTCAATCCGAAAGTAAAGGCGTGGTCACCTCTACACCTAGTAATGTTCTGGAAGTCCACAACAACTGAACTTTGAAGCGTTTGTGAAAATCTTAAAAGAAAATTTAGAGATGAATGATCCTTTGTCCATCTTACGCTGTGATTAATCTAAATAAAAAGTCTAGATATACCTTAGATCTTCTAATTTTTCTAGAGACGCAGATCCGTTGGTTTACTGGCGCTATTAAATATTAAACTCAAAATTTAGGACTATGGCGCAAAAATACTCAAGTTGTCAAATGAGTTCAGTCACATCTGGGAGACGATTTTTTAATGCAGGTCTGCTTTAAACGGAGTTGCAAAAATATATCCGCAAAAGTTGCGAATACTGTGTTTTTTTTAACAAACATCTTATTAATATTAATTTTAAATATTAATAATCTCCTACACTGTTATTTTGTATAATACAGAAATTATTCTACTTAAGTTTAGTTAACTTTACCTTGAATTTCAATTTAACATTCGAGTCGGTATCGGTATCGACGATATTTCTTTTTCGATATCGGTATCGTATTGGCAAAAAGTCGTATCGTTACATCCCTAGTCTGAACATAGCTTAAGCTTTTATTTTCGATTAAACGTTTATTTAAGGAATTCATTACATTTCACCCAAAAAATGTGAGGGATTACAAAAAAAAAACTTTTATTTTCAATCAAACGAATTATAAGTAGACCTCGGATATTGCATATTTTTTTATTTTTCATCAGATTGGTATATAGATGGTTTATCGTTTAATTATAACAAATTTAATTACATAATGAAAATATGCAAACTATATGAAGAAAATATGCAAACAAATATAACAAATATATGCAACATATGCAAAATATTTGCAGCATATTCAAAATATATGCACCATATGCAGAATATATGCAAACGAGTTTCATCGAAAATTGAAATGCCAAAATCATCAAATATAAGATAAATCTGATAGCAAAATGGCTTATTACCCTTCCCGAAAAGTGGTTTAAAATTAATGAAAACAATATAATTTGTACCACTTGTGAAAAAATGTGAAATTTAAATATTTAGGTTTATGCAAACCAATTTTAAAGTTTTTTACGAATTTCAACATTTTACAGAAAAAATTAAAAATGGTCTCTAATTACCAAATTCATACCAAATTCATAGAAGCAAGCAAACAATTTGTTGATTTTGCACCTATTACCAAAGTGATTATATTGATTACTAAAGATTATAACAATAGAACATTTTGAATTTTTTTTTCATTAAATGATATTTTTGATTTTAATTAAATAAATGATCAAAAAACCTTGCCGTTTCAAACAATGTGATAATTGATTTAATTAAATATAGCTCAGGTTTGGACAATGCTGTGAACGACAGCATTGGCATATTGTGGCCATGCGCACACGGAAATAAGTCAAAAGTGTTGTTGATTTTAACGGATGCCGCGGCATAAATGATCAAAGCTGGTAAAAATTTAAAAGTTTTTTATCCGAATCTCATACACATAACTTGTTTGGGACACGGCTTAAACTTAATAACTGAAAAAGTTAAAACATCGTTAAGTCGCTAAGTCGTTCATATCTAGTGTAAAGAAAATTTCGTAAAAGCTCCGCTAAGAGTAGCGTTGTAAAAGCAAATACTAAATTAGGAGTTACCACCAGAACCGATCATAACCAGATGGTGAACATGGTTGAAGGCGGCATAATTTTATGCAGATATAATGGAGGGAATAGCGGATCATTTTTATCAACAAACGACATTTTCAATAACATCGTTCTCATAAAGATTGGTCATCGGTCAATTTAAAATTTTTTTAATTCCACAATAAAAATCTCTTTATTCCACAACTATTCCTCTGAAACTGGTGTTTTCAATTTTTACTGGCTTAGTCGGTGAATAATGACCAACTGGGTTGGCTTACAGAATATTGTTTGAAATTAAAAAAATCAATATGGGCTTCCCCAAAAAAAATCACAATTTTAGTGATGCTGTTGACACTAATGTGCTGTTTCTAGGTGACAAGCAATTGATTATGTAGAAAAATTTATATGAAAATCATTCAAGTGGATGAGTTCATTTCATATAAATTTTTCTACACAATCAATTGCCTGTCACCTGGGAACAGCACATAAATGCTTTTTCTGGCACATAATATGGTGTATGACTCACTTTTGGCACTCCTGCAAAATAATGGAACATCCGATAACGTATTTTTTTCGACAATGAATTTACTTTAGCTTGGTAAAGAAAAAAAATTCTAATTTGCATTTTAGGGTCCTTAGCCACTGAACGCAGAAGATGCTGAATCTATAAAGCTGACAAAAGAGCTGATAACAAATCCCCAACTATATCGTGACTTTATATATATTAAGTCGAATTTCGAGAGTTGCCGAAATAATTATTTCCTTAAAATCGAAGGGTCTGCCATTAGCAAAGTGAATGCAATTATTTTAGGAAGCTATGGTTTATAGGAAAATATGGTTTATAACATAAAAGCCATTTTGAAAAAAATCCTCAAGAAAGAAATGCTGAAGATTTATCTGGACTTGAACCCGTTACAAATGAAAATGTCATTAAATATAAATTTGCTCCAATTACTTCCTGTGACGTTGAAAGAAGCTTTTCCTCTTACAAAATGATTTTTGGAGAGAAACGTCCAAGCTTCTCAATTAATAATTTAGAGAACACTATTGTTGTATATTGTAACAACATTTACCTTGAATAATTTTTTAACCTATAAAATATCGTATGTACTAATTATAATTTGCTCTATTTTAATATCTGACAATAATTAATAAAATTTCAATATGTATACCACCTTCTGAATCGCTTTTATATTAATATTTGATTTGTTTAACATAGGAAGTTTTTGCATATTATGCATATAGATATAAAGTTTTGTATATATTATGCATATGCAAATATGCAAAAAAAATTAAATATGCATATCGTTTTCAACTCTATTTTTAATGAAGCGAAACTTGGTGTCATCGGAGTTTACTTAACTTAATTCTTTAGAAATATGCAAATATGCAAAATCCAAGGTCTAATTATAAGCAACTTAATATTTCCTAACGAAAAAAGATTTTTAGTTAAAAATATGCGCAATCTCATTTTTTTTCATATTTATTTATTGAATCTTTATACATATATCTAGAATATGTACCAGCAAAAATTAATCAAATCTTAGAACTGCCAAGCGATTTTAAAGATTTGCTCTTCCAATCTCTTCTCATTAAGCAGGTAAGGCCGCCATCATTCAAAATATTTCGAGCTAGTGGACTTATGTCCTGTTCGCCTATGAAATATTCGGTTTATCAATAAACAAAAAAAAACAAAAAATTCTTTCACAGATGATACGTAAAAACGGAGAAAATTAAATTTTTAGCAGGTTCAGAAAAGATCGAAAATAAACATAATATACTACACATAAGTGTCCTGTACGAAAGAAATATGGGGAACGCCAATGCTTATAGTGTTTGTGTAGTAAATACCTGCAACAAAACGTTTCTCTGTTTGTGATCTTCGTTTACAAAAAACTACTGTAGTAATCCAGCGCAACATGAAGATGGGAACATTTATTGCGCCCTTATTTAAAAAAAAAAAAAAACACAAACTTCGTTGTGTTCGGTTCAACACCTTAATGTTCGTTCATTACAGTTGTATTCAGCGCCCTTTGGGCTAGCAAAGACAACTAAAATTTGTTTACAAAAAAAAAAATTCAAAAAGCCAACAAAAAATTTTAACAAAAACAAAACATGTATACAATACAAATACACACAAACACGTCTTCGTGCTGTGGTCGTGCAAATTGCCAAGCAACAAAATTACTAGTAAGAAGCTTTGCTAAAATTTTTTGTTTGCTCATTCCTTCATTCATTGTGAAGAAAACACCACAGAACATTAAAATATAGTGCATTTTAAAGATCCACTACAATTTTACTGTTTTATAATGAAAAACAGAACACAACAGATGTTTGTTTCTTTCGTGAAAATAGTTATGAACGGTATTTTAAGGGTTGTGTACCAATACACAAACACTGCTTGAAACCAAAAAAGAAAAAAATATAAAAACTGTACAACTTCTTTCCCTTCACAAAGATTGGATTAAGGAGTGTAATAAATTTATACTTTCTAGAAGGCATATTTCTGAAGGCAGGATGTTATAAGAAGCGAATCTTTCAGAAAGAAGTCTTCAAAAAGGCCTGCCACTTGCGGTCCTTTCAAAATTTATCACTGGGTAAAGTATCAAAATCCATTTTCACAAAATACATTTATTATAAATAAAAAATAAATTCTCTCAATCATTAAGTTCTCTGTTTACTTCGAATAATAAAAAAATCATAAAATAGTGTAGAATTAGAAACACTTACCATTTAGCATTTGCTAGGTATACTTGTTTATGGAATATGTTCCGCAATTCGGTCGAAGTTCTAATAGACTGTCTTGGGCACAAGTTATTATGATAGGGCTGCCATATGTCCTGGCTTTCCAAGATTTGTCCTAGTTTTTGGCAAATTGTCCTGGTGAACTGGTACACTCCTTAATTGTCCAGGTTTTTTGACACAGATCAATGCAGATAAAAATTTAGTTTTTGTTATGAGTAACACTTTCTCGGCTATAGATTTGGGATATTTAGATGATTTTGTAGTAGCTTTGAAATCAATTTCTTCATCCATAGATTCCATTCTGGGCAATAATTGCTATTACAGAAAACTTCTTCCTATCTTTATCTCAGTAAGAACTAGATTTGATCGGCTTCAGAAGTTTAGCAGTCTGAGGCAATTAGTTTGTGTAATGCCACAATTATAATAAAGTTGTAAAAAAGAAAATTGGAAAATTTTTTTAACAGGGACCCGAAATAAATACAAAATTTTTGGCATCACCCCAATTACAAAATGCGCTGGTTGTCAGAAATCATTACGACATATAAGAGGGAAATAATTTGAAATCCTGCAAAAAATTCCTTATAGGAATATTACATAAAACACAAAATAATGCCTAGGAACAGAAGTACTAGTAACATGGATAATTATTTTATTCTTTTTGTTAACAGGGACACAGATCAACCTAAAAGATCAATCATGCCGTTAGAGTTTGTCAGCTTCCCAAATGAAAAATGCAAAATACTAAACAGCTATGCAGATATAAAAATGTGTTTATACAATTTATACGGCTCCTGATACGCCCAAACAGGATCCGTAGAAATATTGTGTCTTTTAAGGTAGAAGTACAAGACACGCTTTAATTCGTCAACAAGTATCGTACGTTTAAAAACTTTAGCGCAAGTTACTCAACGCGAAAAGCTGTTTTTCTTATTGGGTTACATATTAATACATATAGAATTTCAGGCTTTGGCTCTTTTTTGTTTCCCTAGTCCTGGCTTCCTTTTTAATACAATACTGTTTGTTATTTAACCTCTTCAATACGTATTTTTCTCCATGATTCACTATTTCGTTTAAATTACTTTTTTCAATTGTCAGCTGATTACTTGTCAAAAATGCACAAGAGCGTGTTATAAAGTTCAAAGTTAACCAACCTTCTGCCGCAAACGCGTCAAAATATTTTTTATGTAACTTGTTCTATGAAAAAACACCAGTTTAACTTTTTTGACAGAAGTTTAAAGCGCGCTCGCTCACTAACGCGTCTTATGTACTTCTACCTTTAACTGATTTCATTTATTCGATAAGAAGAGGCTGATAGTCTAAACTGTAGAAATTAACACAAAAAATGACATGACAGAGAGCAGATCAGTTTACTTCATTTTCAAAGGACTACGTTCACACTTTGGGTTCTAAGCGCGTTTAAGCATCTCGAAGGTGATTAAGCTCTAATCACTTCAAAATCGAGATGATTCACGATACATTTAAGTGATTTGTTATTCTACTTCAAATCAAAATGTTTAAAACTAAATCACATAGAATGCTCTGAACATACCTCAAACTGAGTATGATGTAGCACCGGCCACAATAAACGTAACTCGCACGTGTACAACCGACCACGATTTCTTCTTAACGTTTTTTAAATAATTCATAAATTTTCACACTTTCATCATTAATATGTTTAAAATAACAATTGTAATTTTTAATTGAACTGTTGGTTTTTAATTGAAGTTGTTTATATTTTAATTAGGCTGAAGTTCATCAAATTAAATTTTCACTAAATTGTTTTTATTGAAGGAAGGAATTTACAACTTGAAATTAATGAAATTTTTTTTGATAATTCCCGACTGAATACGGGATTGAACTCTGGTCGAATTGACATGTTTCGAGAATAACCACATTCCCATCATCAGAATTCTTTGCGTTCTATCGTTTGTGCCACTGCGGCGCCTGCCAGTATATAGTCAAATGTCAATCTTTAACCAATGGTATTGGTAGATCAAAATTTGCTGTAACTGATTATCAATTTTAAATTCTTCTTTTTTTGTACTTTTTTCAAGATTTTGTCTTGAAAACTTAAATACATTTGTTTTTTATGTTTTTTTCTTCCTATTTTTGGCATTTTCTAGTTGACCTTTCTTTGTACAACTTTAAGGACAAATGCAAGCATATATAGCTTGTGCCATAGCTAAATAATATTCATTTGATAACTTTATTAAAGCATTTTTATCATTTTCTAATACTTTAAAGAAATATAAATTAGTTTGTTGTATTTTATTTATTAATCAACTGTCTTTTTAATCATCTCAAATGGAATGTGAACGGCTTTGAATTACTTATTCAACATTTTACTTAAACGCATTTAAAAACCCAAGTGTGAACATACCATTAGGTATAAGGAGTCGTGAGTAGACTTTTTCAAATCGCGGGAAAGCGGGATTGATATTTAAAATTCCCGGGAAATTCGCCGAACGTTGCAAAATTATTTCTTTTAAATTATTTCAACAAATAACAATTCACGATATCAATTAAATAACACAGTACAACATTTTTCAGTTAATTGATTGCCAACTCAATTCTGTGAACTGTATGTGAAATTAGACCCAAAAAGAAGAATTTCTGCATCATTCGTTTTGTCTTCTTACCTGCGATTTGAAGTGAGTATCGATTTGAAGTTAGTACTATCGTATAGGGGAATTTATCACGTTTTAGGCCCTGTTGTTTGACATAGCTCGACAACCACTAGCCCAATTTAGTTGAAATAAATTTTAAAAAATTAAGAATTACAATTCCCTTAATCTGTTCATATATTGTTTTCCTATACAAGTAACACTTTCGAAGTTAAAAATGAATGTATGAAGGGAAAAAATTATTTTTTGCCTAAAAATTTAAATTTTTTTTTTTAAAAATACATAAAAAATGCAAAATGGAAAAAAGTTTCAAGTCTAGTTATTTTTTCGCAAAGTCACATAACCTATGAGCAAAATGAGACAAAGATCATAAAAATCGATGCACGCGTTTCGCTTTTATTCGCAATTGAGTAAATGTATGAATTTCAAAAATTTGCTCGAGATATGCACAACATTATTTGGAGAAAACATTGACACCTTTTTCATGATTCTGAGAATTAAAAAAAAGGAATAAACAAAAGGTTATTTGATTTTTATGATTGCGGTAATAAATGTACGTGGACAATTAAACGTAAAGTGGACCTTTTTATTATTTGGGTTTTTCCGGTGGCTACCTATATGATTTTTTTACAGAAATTGCACCCACATTTAAGGGTGGTCATTATTTGGAAAGTTTTGCACAGTTTGAAACGTACAAGTGCTGAATCAGGTATATAGCCAGCCGCCCTTAAAATATGCGCCCATTTATAAGTACCTGGCAGTAAAATATTCAAAAATACGTAGTATTTATAGGTGTGCATTGATCGATTTTTGGCATTCAGCCAGTGCCGACGAACGCGAACAGTAAAAGTGATTTTTCTCCAGTTTTTTAAAAGTGAATAACAACAAAACATAAAATATATCAATATGGAAAACAACAAGTGCCCATATTTGGATGAATATTGTTACGTTTGTGGTCATATCGTCCGAAAAATACAGAAAAAAGATCGAAAAAATTTGTTTACTGAGCAATTCAAAACCGCGTATTGTAATTATTTCGATGAAGCAGATTTAAGTGGTGCAAATTTTACGCCGAACACAGTGTGCAACAGTTGTTATACTACCCTTCTAAAATGGATTCACGGAAAAGTAGAAAGTTATCTTTTATGAAGCCAGTAATTTGGGTGGAAGACACAACTGGACATGATGAATCCAGGTGCTATGCATGCATAAATTTTCGTCCTGGATTAAACAGACAACAATTGAAAACAAAAGTTTACACTGCTGCATTTACTGCCACACTTCCAGTGCAACGCCCTGCTGATACCGATGCACCTAAACCTCCGAGTGCGGATACTGTGTCCCTGCTAGCCGAAACCGTTTTCACCAATCCGACCGATTTGGATGATGCTGATTGGATACCCGATATTGAAAATAGTGCACCACAACCGCTACCACAAATCTAAATGGATTACATTGTGGCCAAGCTGGGACTATCACAACACGACTCCGAATGGCTGACATCATTTTTGAAGAGAAGAAAACTCACACAGCAAAATGTCAGCGCAACATCATACCGACAACGCCAAGCTGACTCAGACCATGAATATGAACAACCTACGAAGAAAACAAGATCATCAGAACCACAAGCGTCAACTTCTACAAGGATGGATATTGCCAATAATTGAAAAAATGTTCTAAATTTTGTTTTTATGCATATTATAATTGCGTATTAATTGCATATTATTTTATTTTCATTAAGTTTTTATAAATAAAGTTTTTTTTTGCATGATAATTTTTTAATTTATATTTTAAGGGTGGTGGCTATAACTGATTTTTGAAATTCATACCTTTACTCAATTGCGAATAAAAGCGAAACGCGTGCATCGATTTTTATGATCTTTGTCTCATTTTGCTCATAGGTTATGTGACTTTGCGAAAAAATAACTAGACTTGAAACTTTTTTCCATTTTGCATTTTTTATGTATTTTTAAAAAAAAAAATTTTAATTTTTAGGCAAAAAATAATTTTTTCCCTTCATACATTCATTTTTAACTTCGAAAGTGTTACTTGTATAGGAAAACAATATATGAACAGATTAAGGGAATTGTAATTCTTAATTTTTTAAAATTTATTTCAACTAAATTGGGCTAGGGGTTGTCGAGCTATGTCAAACAACAGGGCCTAAAACGTGATAAATTCCCCTATACGATAGTACTAACTTCAAATCGATACTAACTTCAAATCGCAGGTAAGAAGACAAAACGAATGATGCAGAAATTCTTCTTTTTGGGTCTAATTTCACATACAGTTCACAGAATTGAGTTGGCAAATCATGTGTTGTACTGTGTAAGTCTATAAATGCATTAGATGTTGGTTAAAAAACTATAAAATTTCAGTTCTTTATGTAGTAAAAATGTATTCATATATTATATGTTTATGCAAAGCCAACAGAATTAAACAAAATAGTTAAATTATTTAAACACAATATTTCATTGCAAATAGGAATTTAAAAATAAGAATTTAAAAAGAATTTGTCAATAAGAAACACTTTTCCTTTATACAGATGTTTGCGTTTATAGTTCAAAGAACATTATATAATAGACCGACTCAAGTTGTATGGAGCCGAAAAAAGTGTTTTAGTTACCCCCCTGAAAATAAAGGTTGATATGTTTTATGATGATTCCCAAAATATTTTGGTTCTTGTGTTGACCATCTGTGAGCTGGACCATTTTTAAAAAAGGGCTTTTTTCAGTTTTTCGAATTTTTTTGTACTTTGTTCCAAGACGACATAAATAAAATTTGTTATCATCGAAAAGGGTTTTTGAAGCAGCATCCAATGTTATATAATACTTTACCACTTGTGAACAACTTATTGAGATACATATTTTCGTTTCGGGTTTTCATACAAATTCTACGTATTTTTTTATATTAATTTTATATTTTTTTATTGTATTTTTCACATTTTGATAAATTGAAATATGAAAAAATTTTATACCCATATTGCCTATATATGAAAAAACATAAAATATATCGCGATTTTCGCGGTTTATGTGAATAATTACAAAAAAAACATATATTAACATTATTTTAAAACAGATAAAATTTGAAAAGCAGAATTTTACTTCCACATGCGTAGAATTTGTATGAAAACCCGAAACGAAAATATGTATTGAGTTAAATATCTCAATTAGTAGCTCGCAAGTGGTCAAGTTTTATATACCATTGGATGCTGCTTCAAAAACTCTTTTCGATGTCGTCTTAGAGCAAAGTACAAAAAAAATTCGAAAAACTGAAAAAAGACCTTTTTTAAAAATGGTCCAGCTCACGGATAGTCAACGCAAGAACCAAAATATTTTGGGAATCATCATAAAACATATCGAGGGCCTATATTCAAAATCCTCTATCTTAAAAAACACAACTTTTCAGGAGAGCCAAAAAACTGCTTTTTTGCGTATTACTTGAGTTATTAAGATTCGGTATTCTACAATATTTTTTAAATCAACTACTGAATCCCACAGATAATTGGTTCATAAAATTTTGCATTATTGGGGACGTTATGCGAGATAGAGGGTTTTGCTTCTCAAAAATATTCAATATGTATGTATGAAAATGAAAAGGTAGAGGCTTTTGCATTTTATTAAATCTAAATTATTTTGATTTTATTTATGCCATCTATCGGTGTTTAACGTGGTTTATTTAAGATAAAGGCTAATAATACAACATAAAATAAAAAAAAATTAACAATTAACCATTAACTGTTACAAAAGTTTATTAATAAAATCTTATTATTAAACTAAATTTTAAATTTACTATTACATATATAAGTTTATCCCACGATAATAATATTTTAATTACATACGATTTTAAATATCCTATAAATTACTTATTGTTTTGACAATAATATCATAGATGACACTTTAAAAGAAGACACTTTTTTAAGCAAATTCCAACTTTAACCATTTTTTTTATGCCATGGACATTATATTTTCCAAAAACAAGCATGTAAAATATTTTCATGGAAATTCAGTTCAGAATCGGCTTACGCTATTTTGATAAGCCATTAAAAATTTCAAATTCATGTTCAGCTTGCAAAAAATAGTAAAAAAGAACTTGTATTGCAAGAACAAGTTATTCCAAAAATATTTGGAAATTAATTATTAGAAAAGATAGAGGGTTTTGCATTTAGAAAAATTAATTGTGTAAGATAGAGAAAATACAAAAATGCAAATAAAACAGCAAAATAAAATAGGTTTGTTATGAAAATCAAACCATAGATGAGGGTTGTTTTACTGAACATTTTACCATTAAAAAGTCATTTTCGTGAAAATCAAAGATAGACGGTTTTGAATATAGGCCCTCGATATCAACCTTTATTTTCAGAGGGGTAACAAAATCACTTTTTTTTTGAGTCGCTCTATTATATAATCTTTAGAAACTTGTAATCCTTTGTTTAAAGAAAATGATTTTCTTTGAATTGAATCAGTGATTTCTAATGGATGCAATCAAAATTTTCCTAAATGTTAATTTTTCTCTTTTGTATTCTTCTCTTACATAAAGAGTTTTAACTGCATTTAAGAATTTAGTCCTCAAAATGCAACAGCGTTTAAAATAAAGTTGGCATAATTAGACCGATGACGGATTTTTTAAGTAAATTTGGATAATTTGATAGCGTTGTTCAACTATCCTACCTGTTCACACGGTATTTTGTATTTTAAATTAAATGTATTTTGTACCTTGTATTACAAATACATAAATGCATATATTTTTTCCAACCCTGATTATCAGCAGCATCAGCAGAAACTCTTGTTGTATGAAGTTTATTCCTACTCCCATTATGAAATCATTTTGGTTTAGCTATTTATATGCATTAGTCATGCTTTCAATCAATGATCCGTTAAAAAAATTAGTTTAGCGTAAACTATGTGACTGATGTGTCCTTTGGAAAAAATATTGATGGGATTTTGTAAAGAAATATTCATACATCATGTACAAGTGCGACTGTATAATCAAATACAAAATACACAGACAGCAACAATAAGTAATAGATAAAACTCCTTTACATGTGGAAACTCCCTTAATGGGTGTGCTATTGCGTATACCTTCAAGTTTGAGGATGAAGTGCTGTCACACAAATACATTTCAATACTCTTAAAGGCCACCAAAACAGACTGACAAAAGGTATTCTCGTAACACTGATGTCATTCTTAAGTGAACCCAATGGAGTTGTTAAATTAATGTGATCCCATAAGTTTAAACAGAAATTCAATTCAATTTTCCAATGAAGACAGGAAACATATGCGGGCAGCCAATATTGCTCTGATTACATACAAACTTCTGCGTCTGTGATATGAAACACACATAGAAAATATATTGTTATAAATGTTTGTATATCACACACCCGCACACACAGACACACACATTTGGAAACACCTAACTGCACTCTTGAGAGTCTATAAGTTGACTTTTTACTTAAAAAAGTAACAAAAACTCACATATTTAAAAGTTAATATGTAGAAAAACGAACAGATTTATTTTTGAATCATAAAACTAAAAAAACCCGGAAAGGATAGAAAAAGGCGTACAAATTCAATAATAAAAGTATCAATGTTAAAAATAAATAATAAAAGTATCCATTTTAATTGATTTCATTATATTTATATTAAGTTATTTTTAATACCTTCAAGTCTCTTTATTTAGTCTTGTGTGCGTCTTATTGCGTTAAAAGTCTTACCATGGAATAGAATTTGTAAACTTTTTGTGCAATAACGGACGGAATACTATAAGTTTCAATAACTAAATATAGGCATATGAATTAGCGGAACCTATGAACCCAGTAAAATCTTCGCTTATTTTTTCAAAATGAATAGCTTCTTTCACTCATTATTTAGTCGATTTCTTCTATAACTACAGCTTTAACTTCTTCTTTAACTTCTTATTTTCCAGATGTATGTACGTAAAAATAATGACTTACTTGTGAATGCGTTCAATTTGGGAATTCCCTTGTAAAATTCATTGTTTCTTTCAGTAGAATTTTAAGTAGTGTTTTATTTTTTTCCGATTACGCAAGACATTATTTTGTAGGCGAAGTTTTTATTGAATGGGCCAGGGATTTTTTTAGAAAGATATTTTTATTACAAGACGGACTTGATTTTCCTTGATTTACCAGAATTTTCAGTGCACTTCAGGAATCCAAAAAATATTTTTTGCCAAGCTTAATTTAAAGCCCAACCAAAAATCACGTGATTTTGTTTAAATTTGTTTACAATATGTATTAAAAGCAGATAAATATCGTTGTTTTAGTATATTTGTTTAGAGATATATCAAAACTAAGTTTACTTTATTCAACACCAAATATTTGACAACACTGAGATGCTGATTTGTAACAGAAACCCGTATTAGGGCTTCCAATCGGTATTGGTTTTTCCGAAATATTTCGGGATCCTGGGATTTTCAGGATATTTTGAATTCCGGGATTAATCCCGGGGTACTCAGGATTATGAAAAAATGTTCGGGATTTTTTTTTAATTATTTTTTTTATTTATACCCAATATATAAAAACTTTTTAAACTGTATTGAAAAAACTTAAGTTTCCAGTTAAAATACATATTTCATGGACATATATAATAAAAACAAACTTAAGGCTACGTTCGTAAATGCATCACTGCATTCGTAAATTCATAAAAACGTAAAAAAAAACATAAAAATCTTATTTTTATCCATATTTGATTATTGTATATCCAATTGTATATTTAAATTTTCCAAATGTATTTTAAAATTTTCTAAATGAATTTTAAAATTGTCTAAATATTAGGGTGTTCAATTAATCGGGTTTTTTGTTCGATTAAACGATATTTGGCATTTTTGACTTATACGATTAAACGAATAAAATTTTAAAATTAATCGATTAAAATTAATAAAAATCCTGAAATTTTATAAATTGGGAGATTCTTTTTTCGATAATTTTAGAAAAAATTGGTACTTGAGTAAATAAACATTATTAATTACAAGTATTTTAATATTTTATTAACAAAAAATAAAACAAACGTAACAATTCATACTAATTGATAAAACCTTTAAAACGATAAAAAAAAAATTAAACATGTGTTGAGATCATATAATTTTATAGGTACAAACAATTAAACAGATGTTTTAAAAATAAAATGTTGTTTAAATGTTTTGCTTTACTTGAAAGCCACGCGATCAAGATTTCTCTTTCCTTTTAATTTGCAATACTCTCTCACTTTTTTTACTAACGCACTTACCAAATTTTACCTTCACTTTAACAACTGATCACAAACTCACTTTGGCGCTTTCTTTATAAAATTATATTTCTTAAAAAATAAATATGCTTTATTAAAAAAAATTGTGTTCTAAAAAATTCTTGAGCTTTTCTTATCAAATACTTTGAGTTGTTTCTTCGTTAAGGTCGATATTCACTCTCCTATTTAGTCGCACGACATGTCAAAAAAAATTTGAGTTTGCATCTTTTTTGTGGGATAGTGTGGCATTGACAGAAGATTTTGGAGACATTTTTTATGTCGGATAGAATTCCGTCAGATTGTCGTGTGAATGAATCGTACGATTATATAGGATAGTGAATACCACCCTTTAGGGGCATTTTTAAAATGAAATTGACTATAATATTTAGTGCAGCCTGTGTCACTTCTGCCAATTCAAACAAGTTTTGACAAGCAGTTTTTGTGAACAACTTGAAAGTGATTTATTGAACGTGTGGTCCCAGGGTTAAAAATATTTTTCAATAATAAGTAAAAATTAACGGATTACTGCATTATTTCAGTTATCAGTAAAAATTTACTAGATACTGAAAATTGTTTCAGTAAGCAGTACGCGTATGGATGTGAATTACTCACTAAACATGACTGTTTTTTTTTAGTTCCAGCGGACACATACATTTGGTTTATTTATTTGACTTAAAACTTTAAAAATTTAAACATTTCACAGAAAAACCATATATGTATTTTTATTCGATTAATCGGCATAAATTCTTCGATTAACCCTTTAATCCAAATCAGCAATTTTAAATTAATCGAACAATTATTTGTCTAAAATTGTTCGAACAAGAATTAATCGGCTGAACACCCTAGTAAATATACATATTATTAAGTTTTCTAAATGTACTTTGACATTGCCCAAACATTTGAAATTTGTTCAAATATATTTTAAAATTATGTTAAAATTGTATTTTACAACTTTTAAATTGTATTTACCAATTTTCCAAACGAATTTCAAAATTATTAAAACGTATTTTTAAATTGTCCAATTGTATTTTAAAATTTTCCAAATGTGTTATAAAAAATTGTGTAGAAGAAAACATTTGGATCATTTTCAAGTACAATTGGACAATTTCAACAAAAAAATTTAAAACTTTTAAAATACAATTGGAAAAAAATTTTAAAATACGTTTGGACAATTTTAAAAGACATATGGGCGATTTTTAAATAAATTTGAAAGTTTTTAAATATATTTGGACATTTTTAAAATAGATTTGGAAAGATTTAAAATAAAAATGGAAATTATGTAGTGCAAACTCTTAAAAGTCGTGCATTTAATACTAAGTTAAGAAGAATACATCTCACGATTTCAAGATGCTTGTTAAGAATATTAAAGCATTCCATGTTGTATGTGACGAGACTTTTGTCGGATTTTCCTGATTTGTGTTCCACAAAATTCATATTTTAATTATATAAAAATAAGTTGGAACAATTTTTATATAACTAATATATGAATGGATATTTTTTGTACATAAAACAATTTCTATCATTTACAAATTGTATTGTAATTATTTTTGTTTTGGTATAGGTATTTTATTTATTTTTTAACAGTGTGTATCAAAATTTTTTTTGTTAATCAAATGCACGTAAAAAATTATTTATACAAAAATGTTGAAAAATGTAAAAATAATAATAATTAAAAAAAAATCGGGATCCCGAAAATGCCGAGATTAAAAATCAGAAATCCCGAGGTTTAACTAATCCCGAAAATGCCGGGATATCCGGGATCGGGATTTCCCGATTGAAAGTACTAACCCATATCAACATTTGTATGTATGTATTGCCCTCTAAATTTACGGTGACTTTAAAATCAAAATGCATATCACAAACATTTGATCTCATGCAAATATATCATATTACTATGTACACAATGGCTTTGCCGTAATGCGTCAACCTTGAGCTTATTTTAGAAAAACAACTATATTAACTACATATATATCAAAAAAGTAAGAGTTCTAAAGCAAAATAAAACAAAAAATTTATATGAAGATGATTCAAATTTTTATTGTATTATGAAGAGAAAAGTTCGGCAATTATGAATGAAAAATTATATCTGGCAAATGTACACCACGAGCACGCAGACAGATGTCGATTCTTTCATGAACGTATTTAATCACTTTTTGGCAAAATGGCGTCTCTATTTCGTTCATCACATCAAGGATTTTGGCTTCGTATAGACTCTGTTCTTAACATAGCCCCACAAAAAATAAATTAGTGGTGTTAAATCACACGATCTGGCTGGCCACTTAACAGCTGATGTTCGTGAAATTATGCGTTCGAGAAATTTGGTTTGCAATAGATTGATCGTTTCATTGCCTGTGTGACATGTGGCACCGTCCTATTGAAACCACATGTCAGTGATATCCACGTCATTAATAATAGACCAAAATTGAGTTGTTAACATCTCACGATAGCCTGATCCATTGACCGTTACCGCGTTTTCAGCGTCATCTTCGAAAAAACGGCCCAATCACGAATTTCACAAAATGTAACTTTAATAGAACTACCATTTCCATAGTGGATTTTAATTATTTTAATGCGATTTTTGAGCGAAATTGAATTCATTGTAACAATTACCAATGTATCTACTACGAATACGTCAAAAAACTAAATGTCAAAACTATCATGTTGTTGTGTTACCATAATTAAAAAACAAAGTTGTTGTTGAAAACCCCGATAGAAGTGAAATTTGTTATAGAGTTTTAAAGTAGTTTTTTAGAAGGGCGGTTGTTATGGGACCTAAGGTATATTGTGGACATTTAGCTTCATATGGCCACACATAATGCCATATGAAGCTAACGCGCTAGTCCTCTAAAACTGTGACGTGCCGAGTTTAACTAAAGTAGAAATATTTATCACGGTTTTAGGCGTACTAAGCTCTTTTCCGAGAGTAGGCTTTATATGGGGCCTATGGTAATTAATGGACCTCTCTTCACAAAATTAAACGGTGTGATTTTTAGTCCTTTTAGTTTTTGTAACTAAATCATTCATTTTTAGGGTGGTTGTTCCACATTTGGAATCATTATTCTTATCATACTAAACCGATGTTGATGGATTTCCACCCGAATCAATTTAGCACCAATATTGTTCTTTTCTTTTGAGTGGTTCGAAAGTGAGCGTGTTTTAAGCAGACGGACAAACATACGGACATGGTTTTAGGTAAAAGTACATAACACGCGTTATTGCGTGAGTGCGATGTCGACTTCTGGCAAAAAAGAGTTAAACTAATGTTTTTTCATAAAACAATTTACATAAAAAACATTTTTAAGCTTTTGGTTTTCTAGAAAACTGACTATGCAAGAAAACTGTAGAACTTAATTAAAATATGAATGCATTGGTATTGATGTACCAAGGGAATTTGCAATTAAAAAGGTCCAGTAAAGCGATGCTAGTGATTGTAGTTCATTATAATCATCTCCAAAGATATCCCAAATTGTTGGTATCCCAAAAATACATCAGCAAATATTAATGTCTCAGATTTGATTTTGGCAGGTCATGATCAAATGATGCCCTACATTTTCTTCCTAGTTTATTTATTTTGATATGCTAAAGTTCATATTTAGTTGACATATTTATATCTGGCGGATAATGGAAACTTAAGGTTTTCTTTTGATTATTTTTTAGACAAATGCTATAAATTTCAAATGAGTTTTTTCAATGTTAAGCAACTTAAAAACATCAAAATAAATCTTTTAAATTATGAAATCTTGTTTATCTTTTAGCTTTTGAAATCCAGAGAAATATACACATCTTAAACTATAAATCGATATGATTATCAAATGTAGACTGCGTGAGATATTTCATGCTTTCCAGTTCAGACATACGCACTTGCATTCATTTAAACGAGCTCTTTTGGTACACACAAACACATATACAAAAAACAAGTGTCTATCCATATATTAACTTTCTGAAACATCCTTCGGTTTGAGGTGAGATTTTCAATATTCTATATCGATGGATGTTGTTAAAGCCATAAAAAGATTTTTTTATCTTTAACTTGTCGTCGTGCTATAAAATGCATTTCCCCCAGCGGTTCCTGTAAATGAGAGGTATACAATTGAACAAAAAATACGCGAAACAATTGCTTGTATTAAATTTGTTTACAAACAGTATAGTTCTTTAAACTTTTGCTTCTGGTCGTTTTTCTATTGTTATCTTGATTTTTGATATTTGTTAAATTTTGTAGATGTATTTACAAAACAGAGTTGTATTGAACTATGTTCGAAAAAGAGCTGGCATTGCAGAGAAGCTTTAGTTAGAGAGGCCGGTGCTTATTCTACCAAAGAGGAGAAAGTCGTTGCGCCCGGCCGAAGGCCCCTATGCTGGAAAGCTTGAGTTAGCGAAGCCTGTGTTTTATATACCAAAGAGAAGAAAGGTCTTGCGCTGGGCCGAAGGTTGAAGCTTTGTTCAGCGAAGCCGAGGAATTTAAAACCCCGACTTTGTTAATCATGATTTTTAATATTTCGAATAATTGTAGATTTGGTTTTAAAAGTCACGCGATAGATAGCATGCTTGAGCCTTCGGCTGGGCGCAAGGTTTTCGGCTCTATGGTAGAGAAAATACCTGCTTTGCTAATTGAAGACCTAACTATAACATGCATAAGCTTACTCAAGCTTTTGTAAAAAATTAACAAAAAGCCTCTTATATGCATTTAAAAAAAACAAACAAAATAAAAAAACTATTTGATTCCGTACGGAAAGTGCGATCAGTTTCTTACTTTGCTCAAGCAAATGACAGATTCATAAAACTTAATAAAAAGTTTCCTTAAGTTGAATATGGTATTCTCATAGGATATTCTCCATTATGGTATAACTAGCTTAACCCGGTGTGCTTTCCTATCCCAATCATTATAAAATAAAACAAAAAGTATTTATATATAAACAAAATTTTTTTTACTAAATTATTAACTAATTATTTCAATGCTTTAGGATACACAATGTTTTTAGTTTAACCCACTAATTTAATAAACATGTGTATCAAGCATGGGTATATATGTTTAAAAATTCCCTTTTAAATTCATCCCAACACCTACATACGTGAAACCGTATCGAAGATAAGAGGATTTTAAATTTTGAGTCGATTAGACGGGACACCGCCCCTTTGTCCAACCACAACTTTACATAGCCTAGGGCTCATTAATTCATAACAACAGCCTACTGTGAGAATTTTATGATGATCGGTTCAGGAGTTGATTAGATATAATCGACATAAAGGGGCATGGCCCCTCCCACTTTTTTCATGCAACGTATTTCTATTCATAACAATACCATATATACCAAATATCATCATCCTACGCCAAATAGTGGCTAAGATATGAGGATATTATGTTTTGACTTGTATGGGCGTGGCAACGCCCCTTTTTCAAATGCATGTTTTTGGGCATCATTATAATTTTTTTATTGTTTCAACACATAATTTACTTGTTCTGAACACAAAGACCTAAACTCAAAGACATTAGGGACGATGATAAAAACAAAAAATTCTAAGAAAAATTCTAAGAACAAAAATACTAAGAACAAAAAATTCTAAGAACTGGTTTATTGCTAGTAGTATAAAATTAGAATATTGTGCCTTTCTTTAAAAGCAATAAAGTTCATGTATGTAGAATTTAGTTATAAACAATAAAAACAAAAAAAAAATCAAAAAAAAATTTTTTATATGAAAAAAACATTGTTTACAAAAAAGGTCCGTAGGGACCTTTTCACACGGCCGTGAAGTTCAGAACTGTCACTCATCGGAGGGTTAAGATTTCTTTATGATGTGGTAAATTTTTATTTTAGAAACGGCCATGTTCAGAAATTGAAATCAAATGAAGTTTTAATCGACGCAGTTTAATAATTAATTTTTTTTTAATGAGCGTAGTTTTTTCTGATTTTAAGACTAGTAAAGATCAGTGGTACTTAAAGTAGAAAGTGCATAATCTCACGCGGAATCGATTTTAGTACATGGCTGGAAAAGTACACAGAAGTAGTTTTAGTGTTTCTAAAAACTTGAATATTTGAGTATGTAAAATGTTTTAAATTTACATTATTTCCAGTTGCATATTTTAAATTATTGACATGTACAAAGGAATTTTAAAGACTTTTCAAAAATAAATTGATTTATAATCCATAATTTCAGAAATTATGGAATTTACTGTAAGAAAATGGCGTGAATTTCAGAAATTTTAACTTTTATTTTTATAGCCTGTCGTTATGAACATTATTTTATATTTTTTAAATAATGATTTGCCTATATTTTGAATTCATAAAAAAACCAGGCATACTCTTTCCCCATTTAATGCACGTTATTATAGAAAGCTACTTAGTCGGTCGAAGGTTTATTATTAAAGAAGGTGATTTTATAAGTTCTCCTCAGCCAATTGACGCTGGAGTCCCTCAGGGAAGCATCATGGGCCCACTGTTATACCTTAAATATACCTCAGACATGCCAACAAACCACCACACCCTTACTTCAACATTTGCTGATGATACAGCTTTTTTAAGCGTACACGAAAACTGTCATGAAGCATCTCGTTACTTGCAGGATCATATATTTGAACTGGAAAAGTGGTTAAAACAATGGAGGATAAAGGTCAATGAGCAAAAATGCGTACATATAACATTCACCTTGGGTCGGGAGTCATGTCCCCCTATTAAAATCAAAAATCAATTAGTGCCCCAGCAATCGCATGTAAAATATCTCGGTATTAATCTTGATCGGCGTTTAACATGGAAATGCCATATAGAAGCACAACTAACACAAATGAAACTTAAAGCAATTCAAATTTATTGGCTTATTGGAAGAAATTCTGTTCTTAGCCTCGACTGCAAACTTCTACTTTACAACTCTATATTAATGCCAATCTGGTGCTACGGTATTCAGCTATGGAACACTTGGCCTCAAATATAGAAAAAATTTAAAGGCGCCAAAATATACTTCTTCGAATAATCACAGTCGCTCCCTGGTATGTTAAAAACTCAAATATTCACAAAGATCTCAATGTGCTATTAGTAAAAACTATTATTATGAAGTACGCAGCAAAATATTTAAAAAGGCTTGAGTCGCACCCAGATCCACTAGCTCGAAATATTTTAAATGACAGTGGTCACTCTAGAATAAAGAGGAGATATACTGCAGGACTCATCCGACGAGAAGACCGCTAAGCATCTACATATGTGAACAGAAACCGTGAGGAGAAATATTTTCCTCTAGCATTGGCAGGACAAAAATAAAGTATTAGTATAAGATTTGATTAATTATGAAGATTCAATAAATAAATAATGAGAAAAAAAATGTACGTTATTAAATACGAATTTGTTTATGGGTTTTCGCCATAATATTATACAATGATTCATAACATAATTCAAATAGAACAATTTTGAAAACGTAATAATAACAATTTAAAATTTAAAATTAAATTTACAAAAAAGAGAAACAAGTTATACCCATTTTAATAATATTTTAGATATCGTACGTAAAAAAGAAAATATTCACAAAAAAAACTTTTCGCTTTACATTTTATAGCCCTGCCATTAACAGTTAAAAAGCGAAAAACTATTTTAATTCTAATATTTGGTCTTGTAAAGTACAAATTTCGTTTATTGTAAAGGACATATTAAAAAACTAATATAAATAAACTGAATTTTGTATGGAAATTTGATGGGTTTAACTCTAACTTAATAGAAATATTTTTATGAAAAAGGTCTCAAATAAATAAAAACTTTAAACTTAAGTTTCTCGTTATATTTTTAATATGTACAAGAATTACATTTCATGTTTTGTTTTCTTAATTTATAATTAATATTTCCTATTAAGTGCAAATAACCTTTGTCTTACAAAGCAACTTAAACAAATTTTAATGTTTCCCTTAATTAACAAACGGCATTTCTAATTTGGTTATATTTTTCCACATTCGGTAACTTTTTCAAATATGTTTGTTGTAAAAATTTCATAAGTCGTGGCAGCACTGAATGTGATGTTAAATAAGACCATATGGTTTTATTGCCTATGGATGTATGACACTGCGTCACATCTCATTACACGCTTAATAATAGTGATATTTTTCTTGATGGAAAATTTTTTTTAATTCCAGTTTGGCTTGAGGAATGACATGTTTTCTTGATTCATGAAACGCATAAAAAAGCTTGACAATCAAGCCAAATTAAGCCCGTCTGGCAGCCCTTCAATAGCCCCTTTAAAACTTGCGTAGAAGGTTACCACTTATACCTATAAAGAAAATAATTTGAATTTATATACTTTTGCTATAGTAAACCTTAAACCCTCTCTACTATTGTTGTGTGGGTTTAATAATATTAAAAAAATTTAATTTAATTTAACTTTTTTAGTCCGTTATATCTTACCAATCTCATGAATTCTTAATTTAATTTCCTTTTTCTTTTCTACATTTACGTTTCTTTTTTGTGCCTTATGAACATTTGGGTTTAATGTATAATATAACCGCCAAAAATGTTATTAAATATTAGTTTGTAAATCGATTATGGTCTATAAGGTGGGTAACTGAAATTCGATTGAAATTCGAATTCAATTAAAGGACGAACGAAGGAACTGTGCACAAATTCGACACTTATTGTTTTAAACAAGCTGGGCACCCTTCCAGTTGTGCTTATTCCAGTACGATGAATTCCAAATTAGCGCTCGTATTCGCGATAAAAAAAATGTTTAAAGAAGCTGTAATTTTTGTTTAATGTAATTTTTTCGTAAAATTTTTTTTGTTTTAACTTAACAATTAATTCAATATCAATAAAAAAAAACTACGCAAAAATATTTTTTCACCAATACAAATTCAATAATGTAAATTCAATAGAGTTAAGAAAAAGATTTTTTTTTTATAAAATCGCGAGAAAGAAAAATTTCCAAAAATTGTATTTAAAATATTGATATAAATGGAACAATGATACCAACAATAAAAATATCTTCTTAAGGTACATTAGCACTGACATTTTGAATCGCGAATATCACGAATACGAGCGCTAACATTGAAAAACGGCTATCACCATTTAATTTAGCGTACTCAAATTAGCTTGACCAGAAGTGACTTTAAACAGAAAATAAGCACAACTAGAAATGTAAAATTGATATATCAATATCAAATTCATAATATCAAGCAAACAATTTGTTGATTTTGCACCTATTACCAAAATGATTATGTTGATTACTAAAAATTGTAAAATTGTGAATATTTTTTTTCAATAAATGATATTTTTAATTTGAATTAAAAAAATGATCAAAAAACCTTGCCTTTTCAAACAATGTGTTAAATTCTACATGTTTAAATTTTTTATTTTAAACGAAAAAGTCAATTAAGATTTTTTGTTATTTAATTAAAATTTTAATTGAAAATTTATTTTAAAACATCTAAAATGTTAATTAAATCAAAATTAAATTTTTATTAAATTTGAATGTGCCCGGCAAATAAAAAACTGAAATGGCAAGCTGCTCTATTTAAGCAACTTGTTTTTTTTAATTTTGTTTTTTTCTTTCTATCCTCTTACGACTACAATTCGTGTTGGAAAAAAACCAGCCAATTGTAGGGGAATGTTAGAATGAAAAGATTGACGGTTTATTGTTGTGACTTTGTTGAAGCTTTGATATTGTTACATTTAAAACCTGAGTGTTTTAAAATTCTTATTCACTTTATGGTCTTACTTGTATAATATTTTTAGCTTTTCTAAAGTATTTGGAAAAAGTTTCCTGACGAGCTGGCCTAAGCAACCAGCGAAATGCGCATAGGAACTAGGTTTCCCACAACAATAAATTTCAGTATTTTCATTCAAAAATTGGGATTATTAGCACATCATTAATAAATGAATTAATTAATAAAATATTTCATTCCCGAAAATAATTTTTGATAATTTTTAATTTTCTTTCAACAAAAAATAATTGATTTAATTATCACATTAAGTAAATTTAAATAATTTTTAAACCATTTTTTTAATTTGCTAACTGCAATAAGAATGTTGTATGGAATAATTTTTGGTTTCGTACTTTTTCTCAAACCAAAAACTTTTTGTTTAAAAGAAGCAAATCTTGATCCGTATGTGCGCTATCTTGGCAAATAGGGAAAAAGAAAAATAATAAATCAATTAAGCCAATTTTCAACACCAAACGAATCTGTTATCTGAAAATAATTTTTCAAAAATCTTTTATTAGGAATTCTATCTATAATAGACATAGCCAAAGGGACGCATACGGCTAGATTGTCTTAGAATTTCACATGGGTCACAAATCTATCGGCCATGCTATGGAAATATAAATCACGTGGAATTAATATCGATGCAGATTTTTAACTGAATTTTTGGAAAAATGAACGAAGCTTTTCCAGATTTCAAAAGTAGTATAAGTAGAGGAAAGTGGTCCTTAAAGTATGAGGTATATAAAAGGAAATATATCTATGAACTTTGAACAAGGGACAGTTTTGAAAATTTGTTCGATTTCAATTTCATATGATTTCGATTTGCAGAACATGCCCGATATACTTTATGGGTTATCCGATAATTATTTTGATATGTTACAAGCGGAATAATTAAGTGCCTGTGGCTTCTCAGGATTCCAACCCAAACTTTGCTCAGGAACATAAGTTGCGACAATATGTTTCTTTTCAGTTAAATAAGTACAATAAGAAAGGATGTTTTTTTAAGGGTTCCTCTATACCTTTCAATCTAATATATGTGAAAATAAAGTTAAAAGTCTACTTTTTATTGAAAAACAGTGTTGCCGTTAGTAAGTAAAAAGATAAATACAGAATAATAATGGCTGAACAAGTTTTTATTACAAAGAATCCAAATGAACTAAAACAATATTAGTAATATGATTCTTTAATAACGAAATATCCATAAATAAAATCTTTGGAAAGCAAAAATTCAAAACGTGGATAAATTTTATTTATTTTTTGTTGTGTTGGATTGTTGAATTGAAATTATTTTAAAATTTGGATGTTAAGCCTGTCTTATCTATATTTTTGATACTGATTGATATCTGTTCTAGGATAACAATTCGTATGCTCGGTAATTTGACGCTTTTTGAGAATTTCTAACGCTTAAGTTTTAAAAAAGTTGAAACATGTTTTCTGTATATTTCACCTACATTATTTTAAAACATGCAAATATACATAATTCTCTAATTATTTTTAACTTACCAAAAATACATTAGATGGGAGATTGTTACTTTTTTGATTGGTCGATTTATGGTATAGGGAGGAGTAAATACACAAATTTGATACTTTATTGGACACCGTTTTGTTAGAGTCATGAAATTCTAAACGTTACGTTATTTCTTTGAAATGTTAATACATTGAAAAATGGGTTTTCTTTAAAAGTGAACAATAAGAAATTAAACAAAAGGAATCTGTAACCTTTTAAATATTTACTGATAAATAAAAAATTTAATTAAATACTCTGGCCGAAAAATTACACTCCGGCTCATGATCCAATAGTATAAAAATTAATGAGTAAGTCCTAACTTCGTCAATTAATTGTAACATCTAGCAACGCGAAGGTGGCACTCATCACAGACAATTTAATCATACTGAATATCGTTCTAATGCTGGTCTCATCTTAAGTGCACCTTATCACGAAAAAAGTAACGGAAGTATACGTTGTATATATACGTATTAATGGGAATACAGATTGTTTTACCTTTTAGAGGGGCATTAGAATGAAAAAAATTAGCTTTTTAGTTTCGTAAAAGTCCAGGCGAATTATTGTAACTTTAAGTCTAAAACGAAAACGTTGAAAATTTTAGATAATTCGGGTCACTCCAACATGTGCCCCACTGGGGTCAAAGTTCGAATTTGCTGAAATTCAGCGAACTACCTGTAATTGATAAGAGAATTTGCTATGTTTGTGCTAATTTTGATGAAAACAAGTCAAACCTAGTTTTAGATAATGTTAACTATATACCAAAATAAATTTTAGATAAATAACTCTTTTGCAGTAAGAGGGTCAAAATGACTCACATAAAAAAAAATCTAAACCACCATCAAATTATGTTTTGTGGATATTTTATTATATTCATTTCGCAAACTCCTTAAAAACTCCTAAACCGTTTTTAAGTTACGCGATTATATGTTATGCAACCTCCTTTATTTTCGAAATAACGATATATCTCGAAAAGCGTACGGAATTAGGTTAAAACGCCAAGTTCCCCGCTTGTCACAAAGAAACGTGTTAAGTTCTAGCATAGCGTAATTAGTAATTTGTGTGAGAGTATTCTAAATATTATAAATATTTAATATTTATATATATATATATTTTTTATATATATATATATCTCCAGAGATGTTCTCTCTGGAGATATTTCGAACGGAACTAGAAATAAAAAGCTAGATGCCAGAAGTACCCTAAAATGATATGTTGCAAAGTTTCTTCGACTTCACGATTTATTAATCACCCTAAATTAGTCCAAGGGCTTGTCATAAATGAACCAGTAGGTCAAATATTAGCATGTGTGCTGCCCCCTAAGGCATTATAAAAATGGTAAGCATATCTACATGCCAAAAACCACAACATTCCGCGAAATCAAAGTTGTGAAAAAATTCACCAGTTTTATTAAATAAAACACCAAGAAGTAAAAAATAAAATTGAAAAAATTAAATGAAATATTCGTTTATTTAATATGGTAACCGTCAATGGTAACCGTTATCGCACCATGTTAACGGCCTATGTGTTTCCTGAAATTTAAGCGCTTAGCGGTGAGCTCTGCTTTCAACAAGATGGCGCTAGGATCCATACAGCCCGTGAAACAATCCAATTGTTGAGAAATCATTCTGATGAGCACTTAATTTCACATTTTGCTACGTTAACTTGACCACCTAGATCCTGCGATATCACACCTTTGGACTATTTTCTCTGGGGATATTTAAAGAATAAGGTCTTGAGGAATAAGCCACCTACGATTGACGCTATGGAAGCCAATATTTCTCAGGTTATTTGCGAGATATCAGTCGCTATGCATGAACGAGTCGCCCAAAATTGGAGTTAGTCATGACTAACATTTACATGATATATTTTTCAAACAGTAAATGCCATAAATTTTTCTTTTAACGGATAATAACAATTTTAAGTTCACCTTTAAATTAATGTGTATTATTTTACATTATAATTAAAAGCTCACAAGGACTCATATATACATATGTATATATATGTAAATATATTTATTTATTATTATCTTGACTTAGAGATTTTTGGTAACTTTTCATAAATATGGTTTCTTTCTAGAGATGAGCGTCATTACTTTACCTTTGATTTAATCGCTGTTACTGAAACATTACGAATCTCAGTTGTGACCAAATTTTTCAAGTAACAGTTACTCGCTTAGTCGTTATTTCCTTATGTTACAATTACAAATTTATAATATTTCACTGTTTGTGTGGGTAATAGCGTATCTTGCATGCAAAAACTAATAATGTTAATGTTAAGAATGAGTTGGTAAAATTCGAAACTACCAAAAATATAAATCTGGCATTAGACAAGGCCAAAAAATGCTAAAAATTATTTTTTTTTTAAATGTATTACCAGTATGAAATTTAATTCGACTTGTGACACTAAAAGCTTTCATATTATACTGGAGCCCCAAAAAAAATTTGTTTTGGGACACACTAACGTATATATTATGTGTGAATACAATGGCCCATAATCCTAGTCAAACGCTACACAGGAAAAAGTGTTTTATCAATTAAAAAAAAATGGTTTTAAAAGTATTTAAATTTAATTAATGTGATAACTGAATCAATTATTTATTTAGTTGAAAAAAAAATTAAATTTTGATTTAATTAACATATTAGTTGTTTCGAAATAAATTTTCAATTAAAATTTTAATTAAAAAACAAAAAATCTTAATTGGCTTTTTTCGCTTAAAATGAAATAATTTTAACACGTAAAATTGTTGTTGGGAATTGTCAATATTTATTTAAATAAATTAACACATGGTTTGAAATGGCAAAGTTTTTTGATCACTTTTTTAATTAAAATAAAAAATATCATTTATTGAAAATACTTTTTCAAAATATTTAAATTTTTAGTAATCAATATAATCATTTTGGTAATAGGTGCAAAATTAACAAATTGTTTGCTTGATAATATGAATTTGGTGATTGGAGAAATTAAATCATTTTTTCTGTGTAGAGTCGGCTCTTTTTAAAAACAACTTTAAAATAAAAAAATACCTTTAATTATTCTGCAACTATAGTCGAAATTAAAGTATGTTTTAAATTCAACCGACTTAAACTGGGTGCCACCTCAAATGGTGAAAATTTTTCATACAACATACAACACAATATAAGCAAGTGACGTTAAAATTTTTAAAACGCAATATGAATTTCTGTAGAAAGCAACAACAAAATTACAAAATATTTTTCACTTTATTTTTGCTTTCAATTTAATTTTTGCCGTTGCGTTTTACTCAATTAGGGCCTATATGTATTTTGTTTTTTTTTCTTCAATAAAAGTGTTAACCCAAATCATTAATAATTACAACATATCAGCCAATATCTTGTAACATAAACATTTTTAGCTTTTTCACCAACTTTTTTATTTGGCGATGAACAGTTATATGAGTAAAAACAGAATCAGTTAGTTTTATGTATATTTAAGGAAGGTCGACTTTAACGTCAAAATTATACTTTAACTTGTCTATGAAAGACCTAAAGAAGACTTTTAAGTAAAGTCGACTTTAGTTCTATTAAAGTATACTTTATTTTTGCTAAGAATATTGAGCAATATATTTGTATTAAGCAAAATATGTGAACTCGTTATTATTTGAGATAAGTATCAAATCCCAATTTTAATATCAACCTTTTTAAGATCTTAAAGCTCTTTTTGAACATTTCTCAATAAGAGGTTGACCAAGAAAATGAAGTACCGTAATTGTATGTTCTAACATTTGTCACACTATTCTGAACGTTAGATAAAATTTTTTTAAATTTTTTTTTTTATGTGTCAATGAAAATGTGTGTGAAAGCTTACATATGCACAGCGGGAAAACTCAAAAGACCGCCTAACTTCAGGCCTTTTAAAAAGCCTGCTTAGACATTTTTTTGATTCAATTACCATTCTGTTCTAACTGCTAAAGAATGCCCGATAGAAGGCATCGGCTGTTCCGTATAAAAGATAATATATACATCTCACATTCCATTCTATGAGAATGAAGAAGAGAAAAGAATGGAGAGAGTATTTTTTTTTTTACCAAAGCAAACGACAAAGAATTCAGATCCCGTTTTAAAATTATCATTTTCTGGAAAGCCTTCTAAAAGACTATAATTTGATTGCCTACCCCGTAATGGCAACTTGTGTAAAAAAGATAAGGGTATGGAATGGAACGAGCAAATGTAGAAGGCTACATCCAAAATAAGGAGTACATAGGCCTTCTAGAAGGCATCCGTACTCCTTCTTTTTCCCGCCGAGCGTATTTATTTGTGCGATTTAAGCAGTGTGACCATTTTGATATTTTTTTTCAGCTTTATTTATTTAGCTTTTAGGGTGCATTACGAAATGTAAGTTGCAAAGCAATTTGCTTTTTTAATTGCATTCTACAACCATGTAGAATTTTTTAATGTTATCTTTCCCAAATTGAACCAAAAGTGTAATTGATATGTGCACAATAAGCAAGTAAACTGTTCATAATAAACCAATCCATGATAGATTTTTGTCTGCAAGGATTATTTTTTTATTAAAATTACCAATTTTTTTATGAAAACATTAATTTTCTCGTTATACCTTTTTTTATAGGTTTTGTAAAACATTACACATATATGAGAAGTCTCAAAAAGTATGATAATAATTCTGATTGTAGGAATGAATATCCCTAATTTAGTACGAAAAAAGACTTATGTATTAAAGAAATTTCATATTGTATTGTAAAGATAATATATTATAACGCGTGTTTAGTTTAAATTTTACGAATCTCATTTCTGTTTAAATTGAAATGAAGGCAATAATCAAGCCGTTAATGAATCACCATTACATCCATTTAAAATTGACGGTTTGGTGCGGCTTACACGATCGAGCTATGCTCTCTGAATTCGTGTTTCCAATAATTAATCAGCTAAACATCAACGATATTAAGTTTCAACAAAACGGAGGAACTGGCCATACAGCGCGCTAAACAATCGATTTATTGCAAAGTAATTTGATGACAACTTTATTTCCCCACGTTCGTGCGGTTAAACGACTCTAGACTACTTTATATGAGGCTTTATTCATGGACAGCAATATTCGTGATTCGCACTCTCCTAACCATGGTTCACGCCCAAAACATGGCTGAAACAACATATTTCGCAATGCGAAATTTCGTTAGTTTATCTGAACTAGACCTCAAAAGGACGTCAAAACAACGAAAAAACAAAAAAAATTTATGTATAAGAAAAGAATAATAATAATAAAATATTATATTTTTACCCATTTACAACTACAATTCGAGTCGGAAAAAACCACCCAATTGTAGGGGAATGTAAGAAAAGAAAAACTCACTCAGTTTATTGTTGTTGTTTTATTTAAGCTTTGATGTTGTAAGAAGTAAAACCGGAGTGCTTAATATTCTTATTCATTCACAGTTTTATTTGTATAATATTTTTAACTTTTCTAAAGTATTTTAAAAAAATTTTCGTGACGAGCTGGCCTAAGCAACCAGTGAAATGCGCATAGAAACTAGCGTTCTCTCAACAATAAATTTCAGTGTATTTATCAAAAATAAAAATTGGAAATTTAGCACGTCATAGAGAAATCTTATTAATAATATTTTGAATTTTTTTTACCGTTTTTCAAATAAAATCACACTAACAAAAAACAGTAATGAAGAAACAAATATAAGTACACTCACAATATTCTGTACGTAAAATCAGTTCATTTAATTTTAACTGTCAAAAATTCAACTGCGAATTCCGTAAAAACAAATGAAGTTCCAGTTATTTTATTGAAATTAACTATCAAAAATAACGGACAAATTCAATAAAAACAATTGAATTTTCAGTTATTTTATGTAATTCAGTAATTTTATATAAAACAGGTTTTACTCGAATTTCTAAACAATACCAGACTCCTGTCCGCTTGTTATTCTAATGAGAGAGAGAGAATATTTATTTTTATTTACTTACCCCATTATACATGTTTGTTTTACTAAATCTCCAATTATTAGGAATCTGAACTACTCTGCATCTCAGTTTATTCATTTATCGTATTTTCTAATAATGTTCGAAGACTATCAAAATAGTCTCAGAAAATTTGGCAGTAGCTTGTCTTATGGATTTTGTAGTTTCTTTGAAGTTACATAAAATTTGTACCGAAATGATTTTTATTTTCACAAAAAACATTAAAAATTAGCAGACAACTCTTTAAACGTACAATTACATACAAGATTTATCAATAAGAGAACGTTTTACCATTATGGTTTAAAGCAAGACGTCTGATGATGCAGGTCTACAACAAGCGTTCAATGCGTTTATCATCAGTCCATAAAGACGTACTGTAAAATTGTATTTGCAAGTTACACAGCAAACTCGTTAAATGCATGATATGCATAATATTATACGTATCAAAAGCATAAAGTAGAATTATTTTCTACTTTAGCAAGCGTCTCGAAATATGGAAAAACGCGTGGCGTGGACCGACCTCCAGCTTAAGAATTAAGAGAAACCATTTATTATTCTGTTTAAACTTTTTTTATTAGCTGTTATGCAAAAAATAAACATTGAAAATTAAATTGTTTGTTTAAAAAAACTATAAAAAAGTACAGGTGTATCGACAGTAAAATATCGCCGATAGCGATATGTCGGCAAACGTGAAGTATCGCCGATATATCGGTACCGGTATCGGTATTCGTTACTCCCTAATTATGAATTTGACTTATACCAGAGGGGTTGGGGGCTGCTTCCATGCATTTTTTACTTGAAAATTCAATATTTAAACTTGATTAGATTTAAGAAATAATTTTTTTATTTTGCATTATTTTATTTAGTATTTTTTTTTGAAATTTTTTAAACTTTTTTCAAATTTTTTTTCAGCACCAGATTTAGCTGTACAACTTTCTAAGATCTGGTCACACTAACGTCAAAAGGAATGCGGTGTCATATTGAATGTTGTTGACTAAACTAAACGAGTATTTGTTTGCGTGTGACTGTCTGTTTATTTGTTCGTTCGTTGGGTTGCTTGCAAACTTCCGGAGAAAATTGATTTGTAAGTTTTGCCATTAAATTGTCTTTTTCTGTGTTTATTTTGTTCTTTTATTTTGCCTTTTGTCAACTGTTTATTTGTTCGTTTCAATTATTTTCCACATTTTTTCAATATTTTCTCGATACACTATCGCTTGTTTTGCCATTGTGGCCTTTGTCATTTAATGGCCTTGATGTAATTCGCAGCATGTGTTGTCTGACTTCTACGACTACTTTATTTTGCTGTCTTATCGGGTTCCAAATGACAATGTATAGGTTTGTGTGTTCGTATTTGTATGCAGCAGGGGCAGCATTTAAAAAATGATACAATTTTTTTTCATTCTACTTTAATGCCGTTTTGTCAACTTTCTTTTGTTTTCTTAAAAGTCTGTTTAGCTTTTCCACCTTTATTTTAAGGTTTGTTGTTGTTTTTATTTATATTTCTTGTCAACACCTCAATAGCATTGATACATTTCAAAGATAATAAATAAGCCCACCTGTCTTTTGGTAGCAGCTATTTATTATATTTTTTTATAAATTAAAATTTATTTACTGAATCTGCCTCATGTAGGCCTAAAAAATAGCAAAAACCAAAACCCTAAAAATTAGTGCCACTCTAGGAGAACATTAATGTTCAGACGGTCCTCGACTGAGCGGGGGTGGATGATCGGCTTTTCGAAGCCTTGTTCGTGTTTGAAGTTGAGAAAAGTGCCTTGCAAGTGGATTTGGATGGTTTTCAAGTTGAAAAGCATATATTGCATGGTTTTTTTTAATTAATCATTTACAGTGGTGTCTATAAGTCCCAATAAATGTTCTAATTTCTTCTATACCATGACGCTGACATGGTTCTAATTGCCGGTTTTTAAAACTGAAATTAAAATTTTCGTTTAGGAATTTATATTGAAAACAAAAACCTATAAGAGTTTTTTAATTGTTCTTTCGATATATTTTTCTAAGCGAAATTTTTTTTATTTAAAAAAAAACAGGCCGTAAGTATTTTTTATTGTACCCTCTGTATAAGTTCGACACGTGAATTGCTAGCCGTTCCCAATAATGGGATATCATATGTCCAAGCCGATTTTAAAATGATTTTACACAGAATGACTTTGTATATCAGACTAACTTTAGATTTGTCACTAATTCAGCAGTTCAGCATATAGGCTGCAAACTTGAAGTGCAGTCTCTTTGTTTCTTTATTTCGGTGCCAAGTCGGTTGTCTATCTAAATGATTAACAAGGTATGCAACAAAATCAGACCAGGGGATTGTAACAGTGTTGTAGCATAATAATAAAATTCAAAAGCACACACATAAAATAAGTAAAAAAGTATAGTTCATCAAGCCCGGGTACATTTTCGACTCATATAATCTTCTCTCTGGGAAAGAGCCTGCCAATAAACCATCTTATTGTGATGGCATATAAAAATTAAGTTTGGCCCAAAAATATTATATTGCAGCCGAAATCATTTACCAATTTTTTTTGTAATAGATCCATATCCATATTTTCCATACAAACACAACTCCCAAAAATAGACTTTAACCTAATGAATGTTCGTATTGACAAAAAATGTATCGACGATATTTTGTATAACAGCTGGTAGGTCCAGAATTGACCCCATATATACCCCATTCCACATCAAGATGTAGATATTTAGATAATATTTGGCACAAAGAAATCTTATATTATTCTCATAACATAATTTTGCGGATCCATGATCACGTGTCTCAAATAATTAACACTCTCGATAATTCGTCTATGGGTTATCATATATCCCAGCTTGATCGACTACACTTAAGGTCTATATAAAATAGTTTTTAAAAATTCTGTTTATAATTATTATATTATTTATTTTTACATATACTAAGTTTATTGAATTCATACGTTAATATTTACAAATTCATTCGCACTATAAGCAATTATTAATTATAATTAATATTAATATGTTAATGTTTCGGTTTTAGTTTTTCAAAAATGTCATTTTAACATGGGTTTTCTTAACAAAAACTAAAACGAATTAGAGTTTTTATGAATTATACACAGAAAAAAATAACAAGATTTAGTATGTAACACCCAATTTTCACGATGATTTTTTCCCCTATTTTTTAAATCATGTCTTTTTTCGTTTGAGAGCGAGCGGGGTAGAGAAGTAAGCAGGGTAAAAAAATCATATTTTCTGTGTTTGTTTTTTGACATTCCTCTTTGCACTTATTTATGTTGTTTAATTTATGTTTTATTCTTATTTTAAATTGACAAAAGCTTATTAAAATATAGAAAAATAAAAAAATTTAATATAAAAAAAATCAAATTATATGGAATAACGTTATTTTAAATATTTTTATACGAATAAGGAACTAAGGTTATCAGAAAAAATCAACTCTGACTGCAAAAAAAAACATGGTGAAAATTGATCAAGTTTTTGGGAGACATTTCTTTTAAATCATCGTGAAATTAGGTGTAAGTAATGAAATTTTTTGTAAGCTTTTCTGCTATTTCTAACAAATTTCCTAATTGAATTGTTTGTAAATTGTCATATTAACAATTTGTTTTAGTTAAAAAAATTAAATAATTTTCTGTCAATAAATCTCAATAAGAAATTACAAAATTAAATTTTTTTTGGTTTGAATCTCGTAAAGAAAAAGCGATAAGACTGTTATTGACAACTGAGTCCATCCAAAAGGCAAGTAAAGCTTTTATTAAAATTTGTTTATCGAAGCTTAAACGCGGTATTATTTATTCTCGTTTTCAAATTATAGTTGATGATTGTGTTAAGAATCTGTTTTGTGCACGTGGTAAAACCTTCTTCTGCATCCACTTCTAAGTCTGTTTATGTTAGACATATCTGTGATGAGATTTGTATTATATTTAATTCTTTTAAAATTGCAATACATTTCTTTCTTTTAAAATTGCAATACATTTTTCAAGATTACTGAGCAACAAAACATCTAGTTAATATGACAAATTTTGTAAAAAAAATTTTTATTTGATTGCTAAGAACACTCACAATATTCTGTACGTAAAATTAACTGAAATTGTAAAATAAAATAAATGAATATTCAGTTAAAAACCGGTTTACTTATTTTTCATTTATTTTTAACGAAAAGTTCATTAAATTTTTACTGTCAAAAGTTCAACTGCGAATTCCGTAAAAACAAATGAATTTTCAGTTATTTTATTAAAATTTACTATCAAAAAATAACGGACAAATTCGGTAAAAACAATTGAATTTTCAGTTATTTTATGTAATTCAGTAATTTTATATAAAACAGGTTTTACTCGAATTTCTAAAAAATACCAGACTCCTGTCCGCTTGTTATTCTAATGAGAGAGAGAGAATATTTATTTTTATTTACTTACCCCGTTATACATGTTTGTTTAACTTTTGTTGTACTGACCACTTTGATTTCAGAAGAACTTTCAGTTATAAGACACCAGCAGCTTGTCCGATATGACATTCGCAATTATTTTACCCTAAAAATTTGATGTATTTAACTAAATAATTTTAACAAATAGAATATGGGAATTTTCTACACAAAACAAGCAAATCGTTTTTTACTTTTACTTTTTGCCACAGATCTATAAATAGATAACTGAAAATTAATTTTTTTGGTAGTTAAATTATATAAAATAACTAAAAAGTCATTTGTTTTTACGGAATTTGTAGGTCATTTTTTTGAAAGTTAAATAATATAAAATAACTGAAAACGCATTTGTTTTAACGGAATTTGTGGTTAATTTTTTATAGAGTTCGCGGTTGAATTTTTGACAGTAAAAATTAAATTAACTTTTCGTTAAAATAAAATGCAATATAAGTGTAGATCGGTTTTTAAGTTTATTTACAGTTGTTTTAAATTTAATTTTCATTTAATTTTACATACAGAATACTTTTGCTTAATCAACTGACAATATTAAATGCAACCGAAAATCCGTATTAATGTGCACTTAGCTTTTTGAATGAATGTTAGAATCAGTTAGTCTGCATTCATACGGCTCATGATGTTTATCATGAGCGAACAGCTGGCCCTTACTTCCGCGATTAGGCTAGGGGCGGTAGGCCTATGGTCTATGCGGGACTACAGACATGCCAGGATCACGCTACTCGCATCACATGACCTGGTAGGCCTGGATTATTGCACTCCGGAACCCTTTTTCGGTGCTTTGTTCACAGGGGGAGCACACCTGCCATGGCCAGGACGACTCGGCGAGAACGCGCGTGTTACCTGGTCACGATAGGGACCGCATAAGGACAGTGATATCGGCCATTACGGATCACTGGATGATAGGGACTCATGCGCGGAGAATGTGTCTTGATTACAATGACTACTGTAGAAGTTGTCATGATGACGAGAAGGAGGAGACGGTGTTTCACTTTCACTTTCAATGCCCCGGTCTCGGGGATATTAGGTTTAAATTAAAAAAATAATAGTATTGACGAATATTATATTCAATATGACAACTAATTTATCTCAATTACACCCAAGCCACAATTGTGGAGATTGTATAAAGAGTTTGTGCATAATATCCTCTCTCTTGGACCCACCTTTTAGTATATCGAACGACTAATAATTAGTTTTTTAAAAAAACTGAAAGCAGAAAAGCTGTTGATGACTGCGTAGCCTCTTAGAAGCAAAACCAATAACTTTTTTACAAACTGTTTGTTTGATTTTAATGACACAAAGACAATAACATCATTTTCAAAAGCTGATACTAATCGGCCATATTCTAAAAATCAAAATCGAGTTAAACTGAAATCGAAGGAAAATTTCAGTTAAATTTTTTTAAAAATGAACGTAGTTTTTCATGATTAATTCTAAAAAATATAAGTGCTACTCAAAGTATGACGTTTATAAAATGGAATAATTTTATGAACCTTTTATGAACGCGAAATCGATTTCCAGAACATGGCTAAATATTCACAGCTGAAGCAAATGGAACAGTTTAATTTTTAAACAAAAACTGTTACTTCAAAGCAGCAGCATATAATTCTAAGCTTTTGCTTTTCTGCCGTCGTTTTTTAAAGACTGGGCATTCTCAAAGAAAAATTTGTATATTATCTACTTTTTGTGTTTTGGTGTAAAACGCAATTAGCTTTACATTAAGTGAAAAAGAGGGACATTGTAATAACATGATTTTAAAATACAAGCATAATTGCATGTAACGTGACAAACACAGAGCTTACCTGCGGAAGTGCCCATATCTGAAGTAACAAAGTTCCCTTTTCATATCTGATTTGTCTCTTGGCTGTGTTTTTACGCCAACTTCTTTGACATTATTTCTTTTACGGTAATAAATTTGGTAATAAATTTCCCAACTTCCTTAATTTATTTTCAATAAATTTTGTTATTGTATCAAATAAAATCTAATTCGATTGACTTTTACTTTGCCAGTCTTTGTGAGTAATAGGACACATGGCATATCTCTACCCCGTGAACATTTTTGCCAACTTCTCACAGAATTTGTATATCGCATCTAATGTCTGTGAATTGTATAGTGGATTAACAAGAAATCGGAACACTTTGTCTGAAGTCGTCGAATTGTTGCCGGACAAAAACTTTCAAAATGAATCTAATGAATAGATCGGTTTTAATCCTGTAAACTATAGCAGTCTTAAAAAATGAGTGCCCACAAAAAATCTAAAATAAAAACAATAACAAAGTGTAAGACCTTCTGAAACTTTTTACAACCAGGCCCCGAATGTCCATCGACAACTTAAGCGAGCAACAACAAGTCAATTTTTATCGTTCTCTTAAGCGGCACACTAACTATCGACTTGTCGGTCGACATGTTTTACGTGTCTGACGTAATTCATTTATTTATATTCAAATGACTGTTTATTGTTTGGAAAGAAAAATCGAGAAACCATATAAATTAAGCCAAAAAATAAAACTCTCGCTACAACCAACTCGGAATAGAAAACAAAGGAGTAAACAAAAAATATAGAATAGAGTTTTATATAAAATATTTTGAAAACCTATATAATTTTATAAGTGGTGGTGTTTAAAATGAATATAAACCAAGTTGGAAAAACTACCGTCGACGATATTGTCGTTAACTATAAAATACTCGACATTGTATTGTGCACTATCTTCTAAAGAAGTTTATAAACGACGACATGATCGACATTGTCTTCCAAGTTGTCTTTTACACAAGACTATCCACGAAAACAAGACCGACATTGTCTTGTAAGGTGTCTTATATCAACACAAATACACGACAGTATGAACGACATTGTCTTGTAAGGAGTCCTCTACCAACAACTATACACGACAGTATGAGCGACTGTGTCTTGTAAGTTGTCCATTATAAAAAAATATCCACGACAGAATGACCGACAAAATAGGCGTCATTGTCGTCTTTATAATATTTCGATCGAATGAACGACATGAAGAGCGACAATGTCTTTCTTTGTGTCGTGCACGATTCTCGCGACTCTTGTTCGAAAATGTCGTTAACGATTTATTCTGTCAGTCCCTCACATTATCGTGCATCCGTCTTCAAGGACGTCTTAAAGACTTAGTCAGCTGGGAAATTAAAAAAAAATATATATATAGAGTTTCTGCGTAAAGTAAATTTGTGTTAAATATTTTAAAATTCCTATGTTGACAAATACAACACGAGTGACTGATTATAACATTTCCGGTTGCATAATATTTCTTAGAGGGCCGCAAATTTGTATGAAAACTGTTACGTTTTCGGTCGCTTGCATTGTCAGTCGACTTATCGTACTGAAAATTGGTGGTGGGCCGCAAATCAGCTGCTTGTCGTTGAAAATCTAAGCCAACGATAGCGGTCGACATCGGGGGCCAGGCTGTTTATATTGATGTAAAAAAAACTTAAACGAAAATCAGAATACAAAAAAACACCAACATATGTTATAAAAGTTTGCGTCTGACGTTTTCAAAGACTTATCAGACATTTACGATTTTACTTTATTTTATTTGGAAAAACTTGTCTATAATTTATTTTTTATTTTATATGCAGGCTTGACGTAAAATTTTCTTCACTTCAGAAAACTAAAGAAATAAAAGTTCCTTTCCGATTACGTGTAGGTTTGTGGGGTAGAGTACGTAAAATACTATTTCAGAATTTTTTATTAATTATACGCGATCAATTCTGATGTTTCAGAGAACCAAAAATTCCTTGGGACTCAAAACTTTCTGTTATACAAAATCAACCAATTAAAACTTCCTTCCCTTCCGATTTTGTAGACTTGACTTTAAAAATTCTTAAAGACGGTTCAGCACAGGTGCAAAGAATTTTTTTTTTAATCTTGAAAATTTCAAACAAATTTCTATAATGCTCACGCAAATCTTAAATTTATTTTTAAATTATTTAAAAGATATGCAGAAGTGCATGAAAACCATTTTGCTCTTAATATAAGATAAAAGTGTTTCTTTCCCTCCGATCGTTAATTGGCCTTTAAAACTTTAGAATAGTTGTTGAAACAGTTTTCACTTCAATAATAGGACATTCTATTAAATGTGTTAAGGAAATTTAGACTTTTCTGATGATTAATTTTCAGACTTTGACTGACATCAAACATGTCGGACAGAATTGTTGACTGGGTATATTAACGAGCGTGCAAGTGTTTTGTACGTGTGCATATGCCTGTGCTTGGTTGAAAGTGTATGTATTTGGGTTATTAATAGTGGGGTGATCGATTCAGCGTTTAAACACAGATTTTTCAGAGGAGGGTTTTTTAAAATTTAAATTTTTAAAATAGAAATTTTCGATATTTTAAATTAAAGTTCATCTCATTTAATTTATTTTTGTGCAGGAAGGAATTTTACAACACGAAATTAATAAAAAATTTTTTTTGGTAATATTTATGCTTGACTGAACGGGGGATTGAACTCGGGTCGAATGTACATGTTCCGAGAATAACCACATTTTCGTCATCCGACTTCTTTGCAGTTCTACCGTTTGCGCCACTGCGGCGGCTGACAGTCTATAGTCTATGAAGCTCTCACTATCATTCGATTGAATTAATTGACAAAAAATTTTAATAATGACACTCTAATACAAAAGTAAAGAAAAAAAAATTTCCGGGGTTCTCATATAGCACTTTATTGATTACAAAATTAATGAAAACATTTGTTTTGTTTACTATACCGGTAATCTTATAATCACATTTTTCAAATATCATTGGATTGTTGTAGATTTTAATAATAACTCAGCAAATTCCAACACGAATATACGCTTAAAGAACTTCCGGTTGTCTCTGTCCGCTGCTTTTCGTCTCAGTTCGATCAAAGATTTCCCCGTTTTGTTAAGGATTGTTCGTTTCTAGGCCTTCCCCAGCCTCAAGACCGTAGTGTGTTTCCTTTAATAGTTTCGTGACATATGTGATTATAGCCCATTCATTTGATCTGTACCTTTGCTCATAAAAAAAGTACGCTCACTTCTTAAAATCATCCAGAAGTGACGAAGAATACTACATCAGATGATAAAAATACGAAAGCAATGTATTTAGTTTTCGCAAATGTGTAAAATTTTCCTTTAATCCTCCAGAAGTGGAAATAAAGTGATGACCGATTCCTTCTTAAATTATTTAAATGCTTGCATGGATGCGGCAAATGAAGAAAATACATCTCTTCACATCTCATCACCTTAAGGTGTACTCATTTAAATATCTGCGCCTGTATGTGTGTGCAAATCAACTCAATTTTGTTACTGTTTCTTGTTGTAATAAAAATCACATAAAATAAACAATTTACTTACGCACATTTTTCATATTTATGGCGTTAAAATTGGGTTTAAAATGACACTTGGAGGTCCATTATAAAAATATGTATTACAAACATTTGCTTACTAAATAAAGGGCAATCAAAAGGTTGTTAGAAGAAAATGTGGAAGGTACTAAATTTGATTGATTTTTAATAAAAAATTTCTAGATTTTATTAGTTTAACATGACAAATTTACGAATATTTTTTTTATAGCGGACATAAAAATATCTCGATGGTCAGAATGACCATCTATATATTTTTGTATACATACTTGCATATCGTCAGTTAAAATGCAAAAGGGCGTAACAACAAAAAAAAAAAATCGAAATAGAGTTTTTGATTGATTTTTGCCCGTTTTTTTAAACTGGGTGTTCACAAAATTTTAGATCCCTGCTATAAAAAATGGCGACTTTCTTAAAGAAGTTCAAACGCCAAGTTCACCTTGTTGTTATTGATTTTGTAAAGTTTTTTGTTTCTCCTCTAAAAAACAAACTGTTGTTACGCTCTTTTGCATTTTAGGAGACGATATGAACTTACAAATTAAAATGCGATAGTTGGTGTGCTCCCTAAAGGCTCCTTAACTACTTAACTGATTTTCCGGAAAATATCACGGAATTGTCACCCGGCGCTTAACATAGGCTAAAATAATTTGTAAATATCAAAGTGGGCTGTGCCACTGGCTGGCCTAAATAATATTGATTTCTATAGATTTCAATATAGTTTTAAAATTTGTATAAATCTCTTGGCTATCAATGAAAAAACATCTGTCAAAAAGTGAGCTATGTTAGGCAAGTGAGCGTGCCACGTGCTATATAGATATATGTAAGTATGTCTAGTGGGCGGTTACATTTAAAGCACAAATATAGATTGGTTATCAATAAAACAAATCTTTCAAAAAATGGGCTAAGTTAGAGAAATAGGGGTAGCACCTAACATGCAAAACTAATCAGCCCAATCATGAATAAAAATTACGTGGAAGTGTTTCTCTTCTCCCATTCTTCCTATTATGTATATAAATGCTGCATAAAATTTCTCACTTTTTCCCAAAAAAGCGAGTTTATTAAAAACTGCAAGAAGGAATTTTTTAAGTGTTGCTGAAAGCGAGCTTAACTCCACGAGGCCTCCAAATAATTGTGTTGGTGAATAGAAAACTATTTGTTGTCAATATTATTTAAGACATTTGATTAACGGCGCAAGGGTCTTCGGAATAAGACATAAGTTTGGACAGATAAAAAATATGTACGTCAGAAGGCTGCACAAAACCTACAAATTAAAAGGTAGACAGGAGGTGAAGCACACAAAGAGCAATTATTTTCTCCTACAGAACAAATTGGGAATTAAATCAGCTCAACCACTTGGAAAAGGCCGATGGTCCTACCGGAAAGTCTGTCACAAACTTGCATGTCTAGGCTATTATATATTTTTTTTTTACTAAACTTTAAAATTTACCTTGACTTTAACTTGTTGCACAGATACAACAAAAAAAAAATTAATTCAATATCAATAAGCAAACCAACTTCGGCCGTGATACTAATACGCCTTTAGGGGAATTTGTAATTGGATGATTTTTTCTTAAGAAAAGTTTTTTCCGTATATCCTAGTATTCCATTCCAATTTGTGAAAAATGTTCAGAAGTATCTATTTTTTCATACGAAAAATTTGAGATGTATCAATGTTACTTATCTCGCGAGTTTGCTCAATTTGGCGTTTTTAATCTTTTAAAATGGTTTTGCGTATGTTAACAAAGCCCACATGTATTTTGCTAAAAAGTATTTTTTTAAATAAAAAATTAAATAAAAATTATAGTTAATATGGATGAGAAACTGTTACCAGTTGTGTTATTTATGATTTTCCATTCTCATTTAATATTATGCGCAAACTTTTTTTCATTTGCTTAAAATTCCACGTGAAATATGTGCAGCTTTTTTTATTTCGCAATTGTAAAAAAGAGCTGCCAGAAACATGTCGTAACTTTTTCACAAATTGAAGAGAGGACAACTCTATCAACATAATTTCAAAGAAATTCTGCACAAGTTTTTATGCCCTCCACCACGACTAGTGGTGAATGAGGATATAGTTAGTTTGTCATTCCGAGTGAAACTTTTTTATTATACATCTAAGACCCCATAAAGTATATATATTCTGCTCCTGGAGTAATTCTTAGTCGATTTAGCCACTGTCGAAAAACGCAAAAGACAAGAAAAAACTTGGACTTAAATTGCTTGTAGTTATGCTAAGCAGTTATGATTGAAGCCCAGCAACATCGGCTCAGTAGGATCAGAACTATTAATCAAAATGTGGAACCACCACCCTTAAAATATTTAAAATTTTGATACAAAAACTAACATAATTGGTAGAATAATGCAAGAAATTTTGTACGAATTTGCTTTCTACGATTGCAAATCATACTGCTTAAGAGCGGTCCATAATTGACCATAGGCCCCATATAACCCTACTCGCGGAAAACAATTTAGTAAGCATAAAACCGTAATTAATAATGCTATCATACTAAAATTTGGCACGTCACATTTTTATAAGACCAGCAATCACGTTCTAAAATTTTTTGAAGATCGGTCCATAATTTACAGTAGGTCCCATATAAACCCTACTTCCGGAAAACAGTTTAGTACGCCTAAAACCGTAATAAATAATGCTATCAAAATTAAATTCAGTACGGTATACTTTTGGAGGACTAGAAATCACACTGCTAAATTTCGTGAAGATCAGCCCATAATTAATTCTTGACCACACATAAGCCCTATTTCCGGAAAACATTTTAGTACGCCTAAAACCGTAATAAATAATGCTTACATAATTAAATTCGGTACGGTACAGTTTTGTAGGACTAGAAATCACACTGCTATATTTTGTGAAGGTCGGTCCTTAATTAGCCTTAGAGCCCATATAAGCCGTACTCCCGGATAACTGTTTAGTACGCCTAAAACCGTATTCAATTACGCTATCATACTAAAATTTGGTGCGTCATAGTTTTATAGGACCTTAAATCACACTGTAAAATTTTTTGAAGATCGGTCCATAATTTAAACTAGGCCCCATATAAACCCTACTCCCGGAAAACAGTTTATTGCGCCTAAAACCAAATAAAGCCCACTTTGGGAAAATAATTAAATTCGCCTAAAACCATTACAGATATAGATATTGCTGTAAAATTTCTTGTAACTTCGATTCATATGGCCAGAAAAAATATCATGCATTTTTGTAAAAATCACTGTTAACGCTGAAACTAATTACACTGCTCTATTGAAATTTATTCTAATTTATTTTTTGTAATACCAGAAAACAGTTTTCAGAATTTTGGGATGATTGGTCCATAATTTACCATAGGTCCAATACAAATTACCCTCTTAAAAATCATTTTAGTTCGGCTAAAACTGTGACGAATCGTGATATTTTACTCAAGCCAGCACAAAGTTCAAACAAGAAACGCATAAAACTTTCTTATTGTCGCTCAATAAGTTAATATATGTAGGTATTAACCGCAACCAATTTTAATGCTGAAGTTCGTTTTTGAAGATTAGTTAATAATATATATGTATTTATCATATAGAGCCCACTCCTGTCGGTGGATGGTATCAAAGATTCAGCACATCCGAGTATTTTGTAATTGGGCGGAATGTAGATTTGTATATATGTGTAAACCTTAACAGTAAACATTAACGTTGCCAAGTTTCAAGTCAATACAAACATTTAATAGGAAACTATGGTATTGGCAGCTATTTTCGGGTTTGGTATTTCCATGGGAGCTGTGGTCATATAATAAGTGATGAATTAAATGCTGACCAAAATGATTTCTCAACAAGGTAATTGTTTCACGCGCTGTATGTCTCGTAGCGTTGTCTTGTTGAAACCAGAGATCACCGAGGCCGAGATCTTTACATTATGTACGTTAATTGGTCGAATATATTAGCCAAGCGGCTTATTTAATTGGTGTTGGCAATTGTGGCTTCGGTAGCTCGATTAAGTTTCTCGAATCGCACGAAAAACATTTCTAAGAGAACGCTGACTTTCAAAACACAGCTGAAAAATTTAGAGACGGTGTTGTTGTGTGAGTCTTTCCATGATGACTTGCCAAACAGTAGTGAACAAAATGGCAAAGCAGTTTGATATGAGTCACGCGTGATCTGCAAAAAATCGTATTGAAAATTAAACCACACGATGAATCACCTTTTATATAAAAGTTATTTGTGCCGAATTTGACCGAGATGGCAATTTGAAATTTATAAGTCTCAAACTGGTGATCGCGACTTGCGGTCAATTCTTGTTTATTTATTTATTAATTTAAATTTACACTTAAATAAAATTGACTATAAATTAACATTTGATTACATTACATTAATTTTACTATCAATTAAGAAAAGCAATTTTTAATCTACTTTTTAACTTTGGATGCCATGAAAAATCAAAAAGTCTATATAATTTAGTCAAAGTGTTACACATTCTTCTAAGAGGGTCAGAATCACTATAATTCGCTCTGAAAAGTTTGACAGATAATTGTATGAAATTTCGGGATGAACGTTAAGGAATATTAAATGAAATCTCACTAATCAAAAACCCAGCGCAGATATTACCATTAATAATGTTCAAAATAAACGCCACATTCAGAATTTTTCTACGACTTTTTAAAGTAGAGCCGTGTTTGAAGGCATGGTTAGTGGGTTGATAGGTAATCCACGAAGATAGAAGAGCAGAAATTTTTTTTTTCGCAGTTTCTTTCAAATGGAAATCTGTATCAGTAAATAGATTATGAAAGAGATTCTGAGCCGATCGGAAAACCGAATAATAAACAAATATTTCTAAATGCTACAAACATCAGCACAAACGCTTAATACCCTCCCCAGCTATGGTGGAGTGTAGGGTATAAATAGCAAATTAGATCCGTTATTATATGTTACAACTAAATTTCATTTTATTCTATTTTTAATTTTATTTTTATTTTATTTGTTATTGTGGGTTCAGGAAGGCGGAAGTATGTACAAATGTGGCAAATGTTTACTTGGAAATGTGTATTTTTTCCCATGTCTGTATAAAAGTTGTTGTGTATCTAATTGTAAGTTTTTTTTTTTTTTTGTTATTTCTTGTTCCATTTTATTTGCTTAATTTTTTATATGTATTTAAAAACAGTTTTACCTTAGATACCTTTTTTAACATACATACTTATGTACAACAAATACATTTACAAATGAACATGTAAGTGGGAGGGTAAATATTTTTAATAATGTGTGTTTTTTTTTTAATTTGTCTCTAGATTGAGTTTAACTGCCAGGCCCACAATGTCGACAAGAACATTTCTTTCGCATTTTTATATTGAAAACAATAATAAAAAATTTAAATTTGTTATTGTTTTCAATATAAATATAAGAAAGAACTGTTCTTGTCGACATTGTGGGCCAGGCAGTAAATTAATTTTATTTTTTAATTCGCATTGCCATGTTATCAGTTGGCTATTTTGTGTGCAAATGGTATTTTAGTTCACATAGTTTCTTATTATTGCTGTTGTTATGAGTTTTTAAGTAATTTTTTAATTTTTTTTTACTTTTTTTTTAAATTAACAAACAAATATCCCTGTTGGCTTTCTAAATAATGAAAATTGATGTTTCGAGTTATATTTTTGTAATTTAATTAATTACACGGTGCTACAGTTGAAATATACTTTGAAAGTGACCTAGTGTATGTTGAAGGTATTGTTGAGCAGATCTCAAATCAGTTTTAAAATGCTCGGAAACACCCTTAAATTTCGGAGTTATTCCGATTTTCGGGTAGGTTGGAGTACTTATGAACACGTTACTCAGTTAATTTTAATCCGATTTTCAATTTTTAAACGCTCTGTGGAAGACAAGGAATAGATATTTCTAACCGTGTATATTTTTTGCTATATCAATTAAATATTGGTAGCAATTTTTATATTATCAAAAGTATTTTTTTATTTTTTTTTTATGTTTTTTTTTAACTTTGAGTTCTTTTTTTTATAATTTTTTCTATAAGAGCATATATATTTGTATTAAATTTTTGAAATAGAATTTTATTATTAATAAAATGAGCTTTAGTTTTTTTTAAATCGGATTATATTTGTTAAAGTTATTAAAGTTTTGTTGAAGAGCTTTAAATAGCACTTGATACCCCCAAGCGAGAAAAAATTTAAGTGAGAATAATTTTTTTTTTATACTGAGATTGATTAGATTTTAAAAATAATAAAGCCTTTGTTACTATTTTTTATGCCTTTTTTAAAAGTGTTCGTATGTTTTTAGCAAACAGTATGAACCCGAAGGTGTTTGCATAACCTGCTATATTGCACTTAAATAATGTAATTTTAAAAATTTTATGAGCCAACGTTGACCATTCTCTGCTCCAATGGTTTGGCATCGTTAAATTTTTTATACACCAGAAGATTGTTACTTCTGTCAAACAAACATCGTTGGCTATAATTACAAAAATCGTGTGCGTTTAAATTATGCCAATGTGTTAACAGTATCCAAGCCAGAAATAATCGAACATAATGCAAGTTCAACTGAAGAAGAACATGAATCCGGAGAAGAAAATTCTGCAGACGAAGAATGTGACCAGACATTTTTTGCACAGTCGGTGGAACCACATCTAGTAACAAATGAAGATTTTCATGATCTTGTTCGAGATTTGAAACTATTATGGAGGCAAACAGAGATGTTAGCGCCTCGACTTAAACTGTGGAATATCACGAAAAGTAACTTAAAAGTAACATTTGCAAGAGACAATCCCCAATTACAGTTTGAGCACATTTTTAAAGCTGAAAATAATAACATACTTGTATATAGCTGAGAGTTTTCCATTATCTGAATAACTAACATTAACCGAACGACTTGAAATTATTTTTGGACGGCTCGTGTAAAAGAAAGTAATATATTTTTGTTATTCAAAAACCATTAACAAATGTTTCAGGCTTGAAAGCAGTTTTATTACATAGCGGGAATCAGTTGCCCTGAGTGCCAATAGCAAACGCTACTAACATCAAAGATTCGTACGAAACAATGGTGACGATACTGGACTTAATATGTTCAAGAAATTTTCAATGGCAAACTGTTTCAGATCTAAAAGTTCTGACAATCTTATTCGAAATGCAAGGAGGCTATACTAAATTTACTTGCTATATTTGCGAATATGACAGTCGTGAGAAACATCAATGCCTTATATTGGGACACATGAAGAAGTTCCTGAAACGCCTAAATATGGAAAGCGATGTCTTTTTACACTTAAAATCAGTTTTCCCAAGAATAAGTGAAGCAAAAATGAAAGAAGTTACAAATGTGTATCAATTTATAATCATAATTGTATTATTTTTTTACTTTTACGTATTTTTGTTGGACCTCAAATCCGCAAAATCATGATTGACGAAGAATTAACAATGAAATTAAATGTTGTGGAAAAAGAGCATGAAAAAGTGAAAATTTGTGAAAATTTTTTGAGAAATAAAAAAAGTTAAAATTATATTGATGTAGTAAATGAATTTCTTGAGGCTTATGCAAAAATGGGATGTTCACAAAAGTTAATTTTCTGCATGCACATTTAGAATTTTTTCCAGCAAAGCTAAGACATTCTGGATATCGGAAGACGCTTCGAAAGAAAAAGCCAAGTAAGAATGATTTCAAATTACTGCTGGTCACTTAAGCGAGAAACAGAAGACTTGTACAGGCGTAAGAGATCTAGCAAACACTTTTAATCAAATATTCTAAATTTCTAAATAAAATAATTTGCATACTGTTATTTTAAAATATGTATATCATCATATCATTATAAAACTAAATAAATAAAGTAAATAGAGTAGTTCCTGATCAATATTTGTAAAAGCAAAATTTTTCACTTTGGGAAAACCTTAATAACTTTTATTTTTTACTTGATTTTATTTATTGAAAGATGGTTTAACTCAAAACTAAATTAGCTTTAATAAAATATATACATAAGGGTATATTTCTAAACAATATAATTTAAAAAAACGGCGCCAAAGTTGAAAAAACTATAAAAAATAAAATTTAAGTCAGATATAATTAAGAATATCACCCCAAACATTTTATATATATACCAAAGGATGTATATATTTGGAAAATCACATTTCTCTGCTTTCTGAAAAAATTAATATCGGCTAAAAATCAACTGAGTTACGAGTTCATAAGTACTGTAAATGGTTTATTCGGAATAACTCTGAAATTTTAGGTGTTTCCGAACTTTTTAAAATTGATTTATGATGTAGGTACTCAATAAGGTCTAAGACCTACATTAGGTCCCTTTTCAAGTATATTAAAAAAGTGCTCGTTTGTAGCACCGTGTTATTAATTGATGAGCTTTTTAGTTCCATACCAAGCCTTAAAAATAACAGCCTCAGTTTGGGCTTTATTAAAGAAAATACTGGTATTATTAAAGAAAATACTGGTATTATGTTTTTTTTTTTTCGAAAAAAAAAAATGATCATTAAACGAAATTCTTTCATATTTTACTAGGAAAAATTTTCATAAACGTAATGTGATAGCAAGGGAACAACCCACATACGGGCCTACTGATAATCAAAAAAATCCAGGTGTTATCGGTTTTGGAATGGTTAAAAACATCCTGATGGAAACGATTATTGTAGAAGCCCCCTTGAACTATTTTCTGATCACACACCCCCTGTAGTTACTACAATGAACTTTAAAAATATTGTGTTCCCGACTGAATATCTAGCGACAGTTGGCCAGCTTGTTTAAATAAAAAAGTATATCAGTGCACTAAAAACATTACAAATTGATCTCAATTAAAAATTTTGTGACATTAATTTAAAAATTATTTAAATTTGCACCAATAAAAAAACTATCTAATACTCGTATATGAATATATCGCTATGCATGCCAGAAGATATTGGGGTCTCTATTGCCAATATTGAAAACCTTAAATGATCATAATAACAACGCAAAAAATCAAAATTGAAAACTTTTGAGACCCATTAGTGGCTATTGTAATATATGCTCAAAGACTCGGGAAGGGAGAACTTAAAAAGTCAGTTTCAAGGGCTGATTTTCCGCTGCTGGTGGAGAAGATTGGCCTTCTGGCGGATCTCCTTTGGTGCTGTGGCTATTCAACAGCTGCTGCTTGCTTTACAAGTCAGCGGAGGTTTGATAGCTTCAGCTTCTAAACAAGGGGTTGTTGTTAAATTCTGCCGAGCTATACACTCAAATTTTACTTACTGCATGTGTTCGATACATACATTTATGTATTCCATGCGTTTTGCTGTGTTAGTTGTCACACACAATTACCTACACAAAACTCATAAACGCAAGCATAAAACGGCCAACCCTGCTGGTGCCCATTTACACTTATTTTCTACTACTTGTAGCTTATATTTTAGGCCCAGGTATAGCTATATTAAGTGTTATCCCCAAATTTTTTGAAAAAAAAATGGTGACTAATATTATATCATATCGAGCATCTTCCTTGTTATCTCCAACATTGATTTAGTTAAGGACGTTCGACTTCTACTAATCTTTTAGAATTTACAATTTCGGTGATATACTCAAACTATTCTGGGATGCAAACTGATACCATTTAGATGGATTTTAGTAAAGCTTTGATAAAAATAAATCATGACCTTCTTATGTACCAGTTTGATAAAATCGGACTCTCTCCTATACTTCTTAAATGGATACCCACTTATCTAAAGGGGAGGTATCAGTGCATATTGTTTCGAAGTTGTAATTCTAAGGCTATACCTGTTCCAACTGGAGTCCCTCAAGGTAGTCACTTGGGTCCAGTATTATTCCTATTATTCATTAAAAAATCAGAAGCTATTAAAAAAAATGGCGAAAATACAGGACAGTTTGAATAGATAACGAATAATTGTCGCAGTTATAATGCTTCGAATATGGCAAAAACAGGGTTTTAAAGTTTTAAGATAAAATATAGCGAAATTCTGAGCACAGATTTGGATTCAACGCAACTCAAAGCTGCAGAAAAAGTATACTCTGGTCAGTGGGTTAAAAATTTATGGGCCTGTGCTATTTTTCCGCGCACCTATTTTTGTGCATATACATATATGATTTTTTTATTTTTATTTTTGGAACATTTGCATGCATATTTTTAAGCATATATTTGCATATCTAAACTTTCCCTGCTGTATTCAGCTGTGCGATACTTTTATACCCTACACCGAAAGTTAAAATGTTTCGTAAATAACCTTTTTTGAAGCGTCATTGCTGCTTTTAAACACCAAAGTTCAAGCGAATTTTTTAAGGTGCTTTCGGAAGGTCGCTTTATGTGGAACATATGATAAATCTATATATATAAAATTGTAACGTTACTGACTGACTGACTGACTGACTGACTGACTGACTGAATGACTGATTCATCATCGCACAGCCTAAACGCCTGAAGCTAAAAACTTGAAATTTGGACTAAGGGTTGGTCTCTCCCCAAATCGATCCACTAAGACGGGATTTTTGGAAATTCGAATGTTTAGGGGGTAAAAAAGGGCAAAAACGGGTTAATTCGGTAACCTTATATCTCTAAAACTAAAAGAGATACAAAAAAAATGTAATACTTATCGTTGTTCTTTAGAAAAATAAGCGGACAGGTGTCTGGTACTTTTTGGAAATTCAGCCCTTTAACGGAGTAAACGGGTAAAACCTGTATTTTGGTACTTTTTTGTCACCCCATCTATCTTTTAAACCCATAAACATAGAAATAAGGGTTATATCACATTTGAAACTTATCTAAAAAATCCAAATACGAATTTGGTACTTTTTCGAAATTCGGACGTTTAAGGGATAAAAAGCGTAACTATTTTTGGTACTTTTTTTATAAAACATTTTTTTTTATTTATTGACATAAACGTATTAAATTATGGGCTCCCACTACAATATTGAAATTTTTCATGCTTCAATGGGGAGAAAAAAAGTACCAAAAAGGGGATATACGGAGTTAACGGGTAAAATCTGTATTTTGGTACTTTTTTGTCACCCCATCTATCTTTTAAACTAATAAACATAGAAATATAACCCTTATCACATTTGAAACTTATCTAAAAAATCCAAATACAAATTTGGTACTTTTTCGAAATTCGGACGTTTAGGGGGTAAAAACCGTTACTATTTTTGGTACTTTTTTACAAAACATTTTTTTTTATTCATTGACATATACGTATTATATTATGGGCTCCTACTACAATATTGAAATTTTTTATGCTTCAATGGGGAGAAAAAAGTACCAAAAAGGGGAAACACGGGAAATTTTATTTCTTACTTTAGGTTTTGGTTCCACAACTGACAATTTTTTTAATTATCGTTAATATTGGACCTAGAAACATAAACTTCAACATGCAATGTCCTAAATGGATAAGAACCTCTGAGGGTACTTTTTGGTATTTTTTTGATCTTTAACTGGTACTTTTTTAATTTCCGTTAGTATTAGACCTAGAAATATAAAACTAAACATGCAAAATCCTGAGTGAATAAGAATTTGTAAGAGGGATCTTTTTGGTACTTTTTCATTCTTTAACTGGTACTTTTTTAATTTTCGTTAAAATTAGACCTATTGACATAAAATCAAACATGCAAGGTTCTGAGTGAATGAGAATTCTTTAGAGGGACTTCTTGGTACCTTTTGGTCTTTAACTGGTACTATTTGAAGTTCCGTTAGTATTGGACCTAAAATCATAAAATTCAACATTAAATGTCCACTCAGGACCTATAAGAAGGATCTTCTTGGTACTTTTTCGTTTTTTAGCTGGTACCTTTTTTATTTTCGTTAGTATTGGATCTACAAACATAAAATTAAAAATGCAATGTCCTGAGTGAATGAGAATCTGTAAGAGGGGCGTTTTGGTACTTTTTGTTCTTTACCTGTTACTTTTTGAATTTCCGTTAAGATTGGACCTATAAACATAAAATTAAACATGCAAGTTCCCAAGTGAATGAGAATCTGTAAGAGTGGTTTTTTGGTACTTTTTGGTACTGTATTATTTGCCAACAGGTACTTATTGAATTTTTGTTAGTATTGCAGACACAAATATAAAATTAAACAAGCAATGCGTTGAATGAGCATCTGTAATAGGTAATTTTTGGTACTTTTTTTCGTGCTTTTATTGTTGTTCATTAAATAAAAAAAGAGAACAGGTGTCTGGTACTATTTCGAAATTCGGCTCTTTTAGGGAGTAAAAGTGTAAAACCTGAATATTGGTTCTTTTTTGTCCCCCATCTTCCGTTTAAATCAATGAACATAGAAATAAAAATTATATAAAATTCGTAACTTATCTAAAAAAAAACAAGTGAAAATTTTGTACTTTTTCTGAATTCGAACGTTTAAGGGGTAAAAATCGTACGTAATTTTGTTACTTTTTCCAAGATATTTTTTCTTCATCTATTTATTTTCATCGCACAGCCTAAACGCCTGAGGAGATACAAAAATATTTAATACTTATTGTGGTTCAATAAAAAAGGCGGTAAAAACGGAAATGCGCTAACCTCATATCTGCTTAACTAAAAGGGATACAAAGAAATTTAATACCTATTATTGTTCATTAAACATAACCAGACAGGAGTCTAGCACTTTTTGAAATAAGGAGTAAACGGGTAAAACCTGTATTTTAAAACTTTTTTGCTATGCCATCTATCTTTTAAACATTAAAATAAAAAATATTTCACATTCGTAACTTATCTAAAAAATACAAATACAAATTTGATGCGTTTCGAAATTCAAACGTTAAGGGGTGAAAATCGTACCAAATTCTGTAATTTTTTCAAAACATTTTTCTTCATCTACCTATATAATATAAAATTGTAAAGTTACTGCATGATTCATTATCGCACGACCTAAACGCCTGAACTAAAATGCTGAAATTTGCCCGGGAGGTTGGCCTCTCGCGAAATCGATTACCTATGATGGGAGTTTTGGAAATTTTTATGGTTAGAGGGTAAAAAAGGTTAAAACGGGAAATTCCCTAACCTGATGTTCATTAAAATAATAAGCGTTTAGGCGTCTGGTACATTTTTGAAATTAGACCCTTTTGGGGAGTAAACCTGTATCTTAAAACTTTTTTGCCACGCCATCTATCTATTAAACCAATAAACATTGAAATAAAAAAATATCACATTCGTAACGTATCTAAAAAATGCAAATAATAATTTTCGAAATACGAACGTTTAGAGGTACAAATCGTCCCTTTACGAAGTAGCGGGTTTAAACCTAGAAACACAAACTTTGGCGTAAAAATATGTCCACATAAGAAAAAGGGGCGCTAACGAAGTAGCGGGTTAAATGCTAGTTGTATATAAATTATTTCTAGCCATATAAAGCTAAATCGGATTAAATTTCAGCACAATGCCTGTATTTGTTAGAGGATCAACCCGGCAATTCCCAGTGTCACCTACATATATGTGACGATGATTAGCGATTTTCTCCAGCGTATCTATGAAACTTTTTTAAGCATACGTTTATTACTTGAACAAAGGTAATACCCTTAAGTGCTTGTCATTTTCTTTTGACAACTCTGGAACTACATACACTGTGAGTTTTTTTAACTTTTGTTGTAAAACTGCCAAAAGGGTAAGAACCGGAATAATATTTGTTAATTCATACTGTAAAATACTCAAACTTATAATATGACTGATTACCATCAATACATATCGCTCATTTCGTGCAAGACCGTCACAACTCAAAATTTGGCATTTTCGAGTTAGTAATGCAGAAATGTTCTTCTCTTAAATCTCTACAAATTGATCTAAGAACGGAGAGAATTATCGAAAAAATAACGGTAATACAGATGCTTGTGTCGCTATGACCTCTCGTAACAAACTTGAGCAATTGACATCAACAAGGTCACATTTCAGTTTGTATTTGGCATTCCACTTGTACATGTGGTTTTCTTTGTAGCAAAAAAGAAACATTTGATTTATTAACTGTATTTTAGTGAAAGAGAAGGTAAAAAATAATAGTTTGGAATCTTAAAAAGGCTCTCCTGTAAAGTTTCAAATTTTGAGTTGTGACGGTCTTGCACGAAATGAGCGATATGTAGATTGCCTTTTATTTATTTTATTTATTTATTTAGCACGAATATGCTATAAGACCAGGTCTCTTTAACAGCATTGGGAAAATATTGTTAATTAATTCATACATAGTTCCAAATAAGTAATAAAATAATTAATTAATTATAAGGAATAAATTATACAGTTAATGACAGAAATAGCAAAGTAACAAATCAATATTTAAAATTTGAACTAGTTGTTACAGGCATATTTATCATTTGTTATGTTAAATTTAAAGGGAATTTAAATGTTTGTTTTAACAATTTTATTCCAAAAATTTCAAATTATTAAGATCAAAAATAAAATAGCAACAAAAATAAAAGAAAGTGTTAACAAAGTATAATATTTAAATAAAATTAAATCATATTTGTTACGAAAAATGCTTAAAAATCTGACATTTAAAGTGCTTTGCATTGCTTGTCGTTTGAAAATTATGAGGTAAATGGTTCCAGAGACTAATAGTGTTAATTAAAAAGTGTTTCTTAGATTTCTCATCGCGATGTGGAATACTGTTTATCTTTTTCCCCCTATTTGATCTGAAGAAATTGAGTCTACGATACAGGTAATTTGGCTGCTCTGTGTATATAATTTTGTGTAGTAAAATTAACGAACGGCACATTAACAGGTTATCAAATAATATATTGTATATTTTCTTTGAGTAGCGTGAAATTTTTTCTTACTTAACGAATCGCAGTTTGAATAAAGTTCACAACCATAAATTAGTGTTGGCAGTAGGTACGATTTTGCTAATAACATTTGTATTTTTAAGGGGGTATAATGCTGACTCATCCACAAATTACGTAACATAGCAAATGTTCTACCACAAATTTAGTTTTTTATTGAAGATTATTCCATGATTCTTAGCAGTCTCAACTAGTTCAATTGTTGTATTATTCATTCTTACTGGTGGCACTTAGGATGGAAACCGTTTTGGTTTTCCTATTATCAATACATGAGACTTTCTGGAATTTAAACAAAGACCATTCCTTGTCGCCCATTGGTTAATTCTGTCCAAATCTTCGTCTAACTCACTAATACAGTCGCTGACTCTAGATGGCTCACAGCTATTGTAAAGCTGTACATCGTCTGCATACATTTGGATTCCACAATGCAGTAGTTGGGCATGTAAGTCGTTTGAATACATGGCATATAGAAGAGGTCCAAGTATGGAGCCCTGGGGTACACCTCTAGAAACTACGCAACAATTAGATGTTTAAGAACCATGGCAAACTGACTGCGATCTATTACACAAATACGACGATATAAGGTTTATTGCCGTTGATGAAAATCTAAAAAAGTGTTTGAGTTTTAGGCAAAGAATCGAATGTTCTACGGTGTCAAACGCTTTAGAATGGTCTAGTAGCACTAAAAAAGAAATTTTGTTATCATCCATTTGGCACCTTAACTCCTCTGATACATCAATTAGCGCCGTAAGACAACTGTGTTTAGGTCTAAAACCTGATTGCCGCTCAGTAAGTAAAGAATTTTCATAAAGAAATTTGCTCATTTGTTTGTATAGCAAACGCACAAACCCTTTGACAAAAAATGTAAAATGGCAATTGGACGATAGTCCTTTTCTGATTTTGGTATCGGTACAATCTTGGCATGTTTCCACATAGTCGGGTAACAGGATGTTGTTATTATCGTGTTAAAAACGTAAGTGAGATGTGGTAAGATATACGGCAGTATTAGTTTTAAGAATTTGGGAATGATTCCATCGTGTCCCACAGATTCAGATTTAACTTTCAAAAAGACTCCAGAACATCTTTCTGAGTAAGATGAATGAACTCAAAGCATATTTTGGCGTTAATGTTATCATTACTATTGTTGGTATAGTTATTGGTACTTTCGATAAAGAGATTGTTGTAAAAATTAAAATCTGCTTCAGGCATAGGTATATTTGCGAAAGTGGAGTTAAATTTATCAACGTCAAGAGCGCTCTCTGCGTTATTATTTTTTACAATTCCCATATTCCGAATATCCTTCCATTTATTTTTAGAACAAACAGCGCACTTAAATTTTTCCTCGTAATATTTTGATTTGGAGATCTTAATCTCTGAGTGTACCTTTCTTCTTAATGATTTAAAAATTTGATGCAGCTCAGTTGTTTTGAATCTTTGCCATCTAAAATAGGCCGAATTTCTTACATCAATAAGCGATTTTATTGCATTGGAAAACAATGGTTGCTCACAAAGTATACGTTTTGACTTAAGTGCGACGTATTTGTTGTAAAGCAAATCAAAGTTGTTGTGTAAAAACATAACCTGATTATCCACAGCAGGCATATAGAATATTTGATTCCACGGTATCATGGCCAGCTCAGTCTCCAATGACTGATAATCAATGTTCTTAAAATCACTAAAAGTTATTGTGCGTTATATGAAAAAATTTTCATTGCAAGGTAAAGGGCATTATATAATAACCTTTTAAATGTCTATATTTAAGGTGAATATTTTGCAGTCGAAGGTAAAAAAAAAACTGACAACCCTGCTGCCATATAACAGTCTCTATATCTGAATAAACTGATGACACTGAAATTTTAAGTGAATATGCTTGCATTTTATATCTGTCAAACGCTTTCTGCAAATGAAGTGTTAAAAACTTTTTCATTGTTTACCACCTTCATCCACTACCATGTCTACAGAAGTGGCACATAAAAATTTCGATTGGGCCGACAATCGATAGTTTTGCAGCTTTAAAGTGTTGTGAACATTTAAGTGAAACACAACTCATCACCACTTGTAAGAATTATACCGCTGATTGTAACTTGTAAAGTTGTAGAATTGTAGTGAAAAAGGCCCCTGGACCGATCTTCACAAAATTTAATTTTGTGATTTCTAGTCTTTTTGAAACTATAACAAACCAAATTTATCTGCACGAACATAACTCGTTACCGGTTTAGTCATTCTTAAGTGTTTTGCAAGAGTGGGCTTTATATGTGGCCTATTGTAGATGATTAACCGATTATCTAGAAATTAAGCAGTATGATTTCAAATCAGAAAATAAATCCCTAATCAATAAAAAAAAAAGTTCTAAATATCTAAAAAAAGTATTATTCCCAATTATGACTTCTGTTATTTCCGGAAGATCATACAAATTATCCTTCGCTACCGGGAGTTTCTGGCCTTTTTTTGTAGGGATTAATATGAAAAAGTAAATAAAGTATAATTATTGTAAAAAAAATTATTTTTGGGAATGAAATATTTTATTAATTAATTCATTTATTAATGATGTGCTAATAATCAATTATTGTAATCAGATAAAAATCAAAATTGCTGGGCTCTCTTTCTTTTATTGCGAAATTGATAAACTGGAGTTCAATGTACAATAACAAAAATTTAATTTCGTCATAAAAATTCCGAGAATTTAAAGAATAACAACAGAGATATAAAACTACTTTAATGACAAATAATTTAATATCACTTTGTTACGTTTAAATTGAGGAGGTACTAACACTTCCTATTGCATATTCATATCTTTATATAATTAATTTTAATATTACTTTACATATTTTTCAAGCAGATTTCCAATTTCATATATTTTTTCAAATTTAGAATTAAATGCTTACTGAAAAAAGAACACATTTGATATTTATTATTAACCCTTTGATGGTGTAAAAGTGCAAGAGAAACTCAAAATTTGTAATGTCGAATCTTTAATACAATCTTGGAATTGTGCTTATTTTATTGAACTGTCTATGGGTTTGAATCCAAATTTTGTATTTTTTTAATCAGGCTAAAGTTCATTAAATTTAATTTTCATTAAATTATTTTTATGAAGAAAGGAATTAACAACATGAAGTTAATTACAATTTGTGGATACAATTTCATTCTTGACTGACCGGGGGATCGAACCCACGTTCACAGATAGGGCGAATTAACATGTTTCGATAGTAAGCACATTATCTCGTTAGAAATTTTGGCCGTTTAACACTCACCGCTATTGACGACGGCTGGCAGTCAATAGTCAAACATCAATCTTTAAAGAAAATGGTAGTTTCACCTTTTTGCTGGATCAAAGCATGGCACAATTAGTGGATCTGCGCAAAACTACAACAATTCAACAATAGAAAAATCAACACACTTTTTGTTTGTGTAAATTATGTTAAAGATGTCAACACCCAATGCATTTGTTTGTGTAAAAAATGGATAAGATGTCAAAAACAATTGCTACAAAAACAATTGCACGATAAAAACAAAACTCTACAAAAAATCAGCATGCGAAAAAAAACATTAAAAGCCAAAGAAATGTACTCTGGAAGAAGAATTCTTGACGAAAAGAATGAAGAACGGAATTATGGAAGAATATGTAAATCAATTAATATAGATAATCATTCACAACGAATTTCGGTTCTCCAAAATGTTTAAAATACCATTTGGTTTAAAGATTGATGCTTAACTATTGACTGCCAGCCGTCGCCAATCGCGGTGAGTGCGAAACGGCGAAGATTTCTGACGAGATAGTGTGGTTACTGTCTAAACAGATCAAATCGACCTGTCATGTTGTTCATGTTGTAAAATTCCTTTCATCTTTCTTCTTCTAATTTAATGAAAATTTTATTTTATGAACTGATTAAAAAAATATAAAAACAATTTGGATATAAATAAAATTTATAAATGGCGGCTCAGCGTGAGGATTAATATTCGATATGCTTTTTTGCAGATCACGAGAGATTCATATCAAACTGCTTTGTTATTTTTGTTCAGTATCGTTTGGCAAGTTATCATGGAAAGATCACAGCACAACAGCTTTTCTGAATTTTTCAGCTGTATTACGAAAATCAGCGTTCTGTGAGAAATGTTTTTCGAAAGTTCGAGGAACTTACGGTGCGCATAGTCGACCTACTGAAACCACTTTTGCCAACACCATTCGCAAATTTGAATCCAAGTTTAGATTAGTGGATGATACTCTACCGAATAGACAACATATAGCATCTAGTGAAGTGAATAAGCAGCTGCAGCTGAGAATGTAACCGAAATTTTACCGTCAATGGTAACCATTATCGCACCATGCTAAGGGACTATGTGCTTCCAGAAATTCAGGTGCGTGGTCTCGGTGAGTTAATTCACGTTTTGCTACGGTAACTTGACCACCTAGATCGTGCGATGTCACACTATTGGACTATTTTCTCTGGGTATATGTTAAGTCTGAGGTCTTCAGTAATAAGGCAGCTACAATTGACGCTTTGGAAGCCAACATTACTCGTGTTATTCGCGAGATACCAGTGGCTATGCTCAAACAAGTCGCCCAAAATTGGACCTTGCGAATCGAACATCTCATACTTAGTCATGGCCAACATTAACATGATTAAATTCCAAACAGTAAATGCCATAAATCGTTCTTTTAACCGATAATAAAAATATTAAGTTCACTTTCAATTTATTTGTTTTATTTTACATTATAAATCAAGCCTTACGATGAATCACCCGATATAAGAACTATCAATTAGCCCGGTACTTCGTTAGCGTGTCCCTTTCTGTCATGGGCATATTTATTTGCCAAATATTATGTAACCATGTTTTAACATAAAAGTATTAAATTTTTGTTTGTATCTCTTTTGGTTAAGTAGCTATGAGATTAGCGAATTTCAACGTTTTCACCCATTTTACATCCTTAACATTCCAATTTCTAAAAATCCCGACTTTATTAATCGATTTGACGTGATGCCAACTTCCGGTCAAAATTTTTTTTCATCTTCAGGTGTTTAGGCTATGTGATGATGGGTCAGTCAGTCCGTAACGCTTTAATGATATACACTGTGCGTTCTCAAGTAAGCGCCCCCGCCCCACCCATTTGAGCTTATTATATTGGCTCTTGTTGTTCTTGTTATTAATATATTAATACTTTTTGGTGTTCCATTCCACTCGTCACTGTATGCACTGTATGAATCTGGAAAAGAAAGTATGTGCCGGAAATTTACCGTTACATTATTTTTTCTATTTCATTTATTTTTCGACGAAAAAGCTAACTTAGTTTTTGCGTCCTCAAATAAGCAAATTAATAAAATGAAAAAGTTGTCATGTAAGAAAGAAAAAATTGACGGTTTATTGTTGTGACTTTGTTGAAGCTTTGATATTGTTACATTTAAGACCAGAGTGTTTTAAAATTCTTAATCACTTTATGGTCTTACTTGTATAATATTTTTAGCTTTTCTAAAGTATTTGGAAAAAGTTTCCTGACGAGCTGGCCTAAGCAACCAGCGAAATGCGCATAGGAACTAGCTTTCCCACAACAATAAATTTCAGTGTTTTCATTTAAAAAAATTGGGATTATTAGCACATCATTAATAAATGAATTAATTAATAAAATATTTCATTCCCAAAAATAATTTTTGATAATAAAGTTGTCTATTATTATAAATATGGCTAAAGGAAAATCACTTTTAGTGAAAGCGAAAGCGCAAATTTAAGCTTGCGAAGATTTAAAGCTGTCTATAAGTGAAATATCGCAAAAAAATTAGATTAAATGTTGGTGTTGAAGCAAGCTTTTCAACTATTCAAAGACCGAAAAAAGTTCTCCACACTTAAAAATACTAAAATTAAAGAAAAAATCTCCCCGCCGTTGCCATGTCATTGCCATGTGTTATTTTGCAAAATGAGGTGATTTTGTCTGTAATTTTAGTAAAAAAAAAAAATTATATCGTATCGTTTTAAGCCTATAATTTTACCTTGAATAGGATATCTTTAAAAAATTTGAAATCGGCGAATTTTTTTTGCAACATACCACTAAAAAAAACTTAAAAATAAACGCGTGAAATATATGTTTTTTTTAACAAACTTCAAGAAAATATTTTTTTTGGTAGAACTGCTATCGCCATCGTTTTTAGCGTACAATTTGGAAAGGTAATATAAAGAAATGAAATCAGCCGATTTTTTTTATTACCCACTAAAAACCTTAAAAATAAAAGTTAAGAAAAAGTCAACAAATTGAAAAAAGGAGAAATGATTTGGCAAAGAACAGGAAATGCTTTCATTACAAAATGGAAAGACAAACGCGATGTTTTTCCATAACTACGGCCCATCATCCATGTCTTATAGAAGTATCCAATAGAAGAGGCCAGAAGAAGTTAAAACCGGTAGAAGTTGTTGCTTATAATGAAAATATGGGAGGAATTGATCGATCCATCCAACTATTATCAAATTATTCCACTCCAAGAAAAACCATAATATGGTATAAAAAGGTCCTATTTCATATTTCTTTTTATATTTATACAATCTTTCATCCTAAAACCACATATTTAGACTTTAGAGATGATTTGATATCAAGTTTTTTATTATACCTGCCCATGTAGCTGAAGGCAAGGATCTCGTTAATTACATATCATCTAAAGGACGCCCCCTAAAACCACAAGGAGAATCTTGTTCAATGGACTTGAGCATTCAACACTTCCCAGAAAAATTCCTTTCCCACAACAACATAGCAGCTTAGGTAAAACTAAAAGTCATCAAAAGAAATGCAAGTATTGTACTAAAAATGGAATCAGGAAAGAAACAAGCTTCCAGTGCAAAAATTGTTTTGATAAGCCGGCACTATTCACAGATGGATGTTTTGAAAATTATCATTTAATCTTAGCATAAAATTATCTTTTTAATAAAAAATGAAAGTTTGCTTTTTAAAATAACTTCTTTTTTTCCCCACATTAATGACGTACCGCAATTATATTCTGGGAGCTAAATAAACTCCAAAAAACTATATGACGGGAATTTCCGCCATTTGTTATACAATTTTACATATATAATTGAAAAATTAAATGAGTGAATTCCCGTCATCGCGTAAATACAATTAAATATTAATATATAATAATACTATTAATATAAAAAAAAGAATAAATATGGGGATTTCAGTATTTTGGTCATAACTTTGTCATTTTTCAACCGATTTGATAGATTTATATACCGACGTCTTTAGGAAATTTACCATTTACCCTGGTAATAAAATTTGGACTCGGGAAAATCTTTTGTTCCCAAAAATGGGTATGCTTAAAAAAAAATTTTTTTGGGCATAACTCTTCCATTTCTGGGGAAAAATGTCATTGTTTGCGAGAAGTATATTCTGCTAAATCTGATATTTTGATATATAAAACGTGTCAATATGTCATACTAGAGCCCTAAAATTTCGAATTTTGAGTATTTTCAATATTGTCTTTGTACGGGAAGTACCACGCCCACTTTCCCAATCCCGCCCATATTTTGTGGGATGCTGTGTCTTGATAACCGATATGTTTGTACCTAATTTGGGAATTTTTGCTCGTTTCATTCTCCAGATATACAGAGAGTCGGTGCATTGATAATAAAGATGTTTTTACCAAATTTGAAAGCTCGATTTCTTGCCATTCTCCAGATATACAAAAAAAAAAGAATTTAAAAACAACAACAACATGGGATTTATGGGAAAAATTAGAGGTAGTCGTGGGCTTTTGCTGAGATCATTTATGGACTGATCTTACTGAATTTAAATATCAAAGAATTCCGTACTATATGCGACATAAATGTATAGGAACCTAGCCTCCATCGTATCTAGTTTCTTCGGAAAACCCATTTCAAAGAATGGACAGACGAACAACCGCATTTGAACTTCTCTTCTCATAAGGAGCCAGAATATATACACTTTATAGGGTCTAATCAATATTGTAGAAATTACAAACGGAATGCCAAAGTTATATATACCCTTTTACCTTCGGTGAAGGGTATAAAAAATGCGGTAGCAACAGCTAACCGCACTGAAGGTAAAAGGGTATAAAAATATGTGGTAGCAACAGCTAAATTCAAGTGCGGCCGAGAGGGTTACACTATTTTTAATATTATTCAATGGGGGTTTAAATGAAAAAAGATTGTATGTATAAATGTATATATATATAGTTGTAATTGTAAATCAAACTGCTAACCTGAAGGATTTAATTCATATTGCAACATAAAATATCCCTTTGCGTGAATGAGGGTTAATTTAATTTGTCATTCAGTATGTCATAAAAAAATATTCATCGAATTTCATTAAGTATTCATTTTTTGCATTTTTCAAAGTTCTAAGTCGATTTAGTTATACTCTTTAGTTTATTCAACTGTTTGTGGAATTATTTCGATGTCAAATGGCTTTTAGCAGTTCTAATCCTTTTAGGAAGTAAATTCAGGAATACCGCCTCTAAGCAAAAGAGCTATAAACTAAAAGATGGTCCAATCTTTACACAATAAAATGTTCAGTAGTTTTGAACAATTAAAAAAAATTAAATGGAATTATTGTGATAATTGAATCAATTGAATTTTTTAGTTAAAAAATATAATATTGATTTAATTAAATTTTAGTTGTTTTGAAATAAATTTTAAATTAAAACATTAATTAAATAACAAAAAATCGTAATTGATTTTTACGCTTAAAATCAAATAGTTTAAACTTGTAGGATTGTTTTTGGGAATTGTCAATTTTTTGAAATGGCAAAGTTTTTTGATCCCTTTTTTAATTAAAATTAAAAATATCATTTAGTGAAACAAATAAAAAATTTTAAGTAATCAATATAATCATTTCGGTAATAGGTGCAAAATCAACAAATTGTTTGCTGGATTCTATGATTTTGGTAATAAGACACAATTTTTTATATTTTTCTGTGTAATATATTTATGTATTTATCCCAAATCGGTGTTGTAATGAAATTTGCACAAACCAATTTTGTGCCAAATACCGGCATGTCAGACCGTTCGAAATGGTTTTGATCATTTAAAATAGCAATTCCACATTAAAAATTTGAAGTGGTTTCATTTCAAAAAAATTTTTCGTTTCACAAAGTCTTGACTTTCGTAACTTAAACCACATTCAATTGGAATTTCGTTCTCTGACATGGCTGATATTAACAATAATTATTGCACCAAACTTTGTGCAGATTGATTCATGATTAACAGGGAAACCATAAATATGCATTTTCATGTTTTTTCTTGTGCGACCAATGAAGGCAGAAACAATATATTTATCCATTTTAGAGCTTTTTATGAAATTTGGCTTAGATTTTTTAGTTAGTGCATATTTTACCCTTTACAGCATTTTTTGCATAATTTAGTAAAAAGATCATTTTTGCAGCATTTTTCAAGTTTAGAGCGCATAGTTTTCCTTTTCGACGCATATATTGTAACATGTTAATTTTTTTAGATGCTTAAAAGAGCTTTCGCAGAAAATAAAAAAAAAATTTATTTTTTTCAAAATTCTGGCTTTTGTGTTTTAAATATTTATGTGTATCCATGATGCTTCAATTTTAGTGTCTAAATTTATGTTTTACTCTAAAATTGTAAGCCAAAGCAGGTTGTAATTAAAGGTAAATGTTGTTTTAAACTTTCAAATTTTATATTTATATAAGCAAAATTAAAGGAAAAGGAAATTACATATAAACGTTATTGGCAATGTAAAATATAGAAATCTGGGCAAATGTTTATTAAACCGACCAACTCAGAATCACTTTTTTAAGTGATCTAACGATGTCAATCCTTCCGTCTGGCAGCATGTCTATCCATTTTAACTTTGTGCGCAAAGTTCAAATTGCAATTTTGTAGATAATTTTATCAAGTTTGGTAAAAACATTCAATTTGTACTAAGAAAGAAGTCTATGTAAATGGTGAGAATTGGTCTATAATTTCCCATATTAATCATAACTTCTTTCCAAATTAGACTTTTGTGTCCGTAAGCCATCTGATTATGTCGGTATTTAGACTAAATTCGCAATATTAACAAAAAATTTAGTGGCCGTCCCTGAAATCCCTTTTAGACTCTCATATGAATTTAAGCCTCATATTATAACTCTGTTTTTGTAAGCCCATGACTGCCTTTCGTTATCAAATAAGGTAAATTCTCGAAAATTCGTCTGCAAATACGATAGTGTCTGGGCTTTTCCGATTATAATTTTTGGATTGTTTTTTTTAAATACAAATTTTTTTAAAATTGCTGAATATTTTGTGTTCAAATGAGTAATTTTTGATTTTTTGGGGCATATTTACAATTTGTTAGGCATATTTTCGAGATTAAATTGTATATTTAATGCGCATAATAAAGTTTTTTAGAGCATATTTCCAGTTTCCTTGATGATTAATGAAAGATCTCAAATTATCTTTAAAGCACATAACCAAAAAATGCAAGATAATCAGGGGACCCGTCCTCCCCATTTTTAAATAATTTTTTGACCATAGAACAAAAAAAAAATATATATTTCAAAAACCGTTTAATAATAATTTACTAAAATTAATTAAATAATTTTACTTATTTTATAAAAAATTGTTTGAACCGACTCTTATTCGCTCATACTCTTATATACAAACTTTTAAGAACACGAGTACCCCCTGTTAAGTGTTTGAGTATGTCTCATCTTTGTATGCTTATAAATTTGCTCATAAAAAATATGATTAAACATTTTTTTGTTTTGCAGCTAAAAACATTTAAAATCGCTAGTAGACACACAAGTAATCGGTTACGCAATCTACACTTAAAGCACATATTTCATGAAATTTAGTTTCTTTTAACCAAATTTTATCACAATCGCCTCAAATCTACCATAGGACCCATATAAGGCCTTCTTCCGAAAACGCTTAAATACGCTTAAAATCCCAACGAATGAAAATGTCATAAAATTTGACCAACATGACTAATGGCATAAAAGGATCGGTCCATAATTGACCATATAAAACTGCAATTTTTATACCCACACGATATTGGTAACACCATAAAAAATTGGTCCAAGACCTTTTAGTATGCCGGTCCACTCAGAGTCACTTTTTTATCGTTCTAACGATGTCCTTCCTTCCGTCCGGAATATAGTCTTTGTGCACATAAGCCATTTTATTATATTGATATTTAAATTAAATTCGGTCCAAACTTATTTTGTTGCAATCTAAATAAGTTAACGAAATTTTATTGAAATTGTTCCATATTTGGACATATCACCCATACAAATACTACTCCCGAAAATAGCTTTCAATGCAATAACTTCGCTGTCTAGAAATAAGTTTAATATAATTTTAACATCATAATTAATTATAAAATTTAATAAGAACAATTTGCTTCTAAATAAATATTTTTCAATATTTTTGGTGTATGGTTTTAAAGATTCGGCACAACCGAATTTAGAATTCTTTTTTGTTTTTAATAAAATTTTACATATACATACACATAACGTAAAATGTTAACATTTTGTTTCATAAAAAATATGAGTATTTTTATTTAATTATTTTTTTTTAATTAAGCGCTTTGAAATCAGTAGATTGAAAAACTGACTATAAAAAACTTTTATTTACATTTTAGTATGTAAATTACTAATTTTATTTATTCACTTAGATTTTTTTTATTGAATTAGGTATTTCCATTTCTGTTCAGTTTATTGACAATTTTATTATTTAATTTAAAAAAAAATGTTGCAAATAAGCTTTTGTTTTTTAAGTAAATTAAATATGTCGTATTTTTCTCTTTCTTGTACTTATTTTCATTTGAATTTTTATCTGTCCCGTCAATTGTTTTTTAATCGTTTAAATTTATGTCTTAAATTATTTTTTTCTTTTCCATCGTTTAGTTGTGAGTAAGTTTGTATTTAATTCAGTTTTATTATCGTGTTCTTATTTTCCTGTTCATTTAACATTTATCTTTTAACCACAATCACAATTGCAATTATTCAATAGCGGAAATCCTACACCTCATACTCTGCCATTAAATAAACGAGTAAATATGATTGTTTGCCTCTTAGTTTTAGTATTTCTGTTTCCTAAGTACAGTGGTTATAATTGACACAATATACTCCTTAATAATTATAAGTGCCTATTTCACTCTCATTATTTTCCTGACTTTTTCCATTCGCCAAAGTTTATTAAAAATTTCTTTCATGTTTGAAATTTTTGTAAGAAAAATAACGAAATTATCGGCCATGTTCTAGGAATCGAAATGGAAAGTGGGATTGAAATCGAACCAGATTTTGATCTCAATTATTTACAAAATGACTGTAGTTTTTCCTGTTTTGAACAGGGAGTCTTGTAAAGATAATTGGTACCCAAGTGGGAAGTATATAAAATAAAATATTTTTATGAACAGTCTTTACAGTCTCGTTTTAAAAATTTGTGAGATATTAAAACATGCCTGTATGTTTGATTTTGGTTTTTAATATCATTTTCTAAATGGCTCTATTTCTTCATATCCAGAAATATAAAGCGTGGCGCATAAGTTACGTGGGTGCACATGATGCTCAACAATTATTTTTGAATTTGGTTCGCCATATTTTTCACCATTGAGGTGAAAACGGGCCTTATCGCTCATAGAATAGAATGCAGGTTGTGTCAGAATATTCGAATAAAATAATCAAAATAATAAAAATGAACGCTCTTAGTTCTTTGTTTTGTGATGAGCCTTTTCATCATAAATTTCCCAAGCTTTTCAAAGTTAATTCTGGAAAAAACCAAAAAAAAAATACCTAAATATAAATTTACTGACTGTTTTTTCGAAATATTAAAAAAAAACTTTCGCCTGGGAATTTATATTGAAACAAAAATATAAAAACTCAAATTTGTTTTTGTTTTCAATATAAATTTCTAAACGAACATTTTTATTTTAGTTTGAAAAACACGCAGTAAATCACGTATTAAATAATAACTTTCATCATGCGCCTGCCTGTAGCAGCAACAATTGTGCAGCTAACATTATTTAATAATAATCGCAAGAAATTTAGAAAAACGGTGAACGAAAATTTTCGAATTCTAATGTCAAACATATTTCAAACAAAACCAATCAGTCAGTTTCTTCTGATCCGAAAATTAATTGCCAAAATTTACAAAAAATTTCCGGAAATAAAAGAAAAATTTTATATGAACGTTACCAGGCATGGGAATAGTCCGAAAAATTAGAAATTTTGAGTAAAGCATTCAAATTATTCTTTGAAGGCTAGTTTACACGGTAATACAATGTATTACGACATGCCAAAAAAATGATGTAGAATGAGAAAAATCTTACCATGTAAAAACAATATGTATTGAGTAAGAGAGATTACGGATACAACATTTGAAAAACGGTCGGTAAATGTATGTTTTCTAAACCATTTTAGAAACTTATGTATTCTCATCACGCCAGAGGTGCATTTTAAATGTGTATATGAAGGTGGTAACATTTTTATACAATTACTAAAACAACGAAAATCAACTCAGGAAATTTTCATGTTGTTTTTGTAAATATTGTAAAACTGTGACAATCTGCTTTTTTGTTATAAACTCAGCTGTTTAATATCTTTACTTTGATTTTACTTATACCATCCGTGTAAACATGAAAAATACTTACAACAGAGTTTTTTTTTTATTTTAAACAGGGAGATAATTTCATAATATTTTGATTCTACAAAGTCGTAATACATTGTATTACCGTGTAAACTAGCCTTAAGCAACATTCTCAGGAACTCCGGGAAATTGAAAATTGTCCGGAAATTAGGAACCTTTTTCTAACGCCATTTTCATCCAGAATGATTCCGAGTTTGTAAATTTATTTGCAATCATGTTTCTTTTATGGTTTTACACAAAAAATTTAATTATGGAAAAATTTAATTAAGGAATGCAATTTTTAGTTCTATTAAGAAGATTTATTTAACATAATTAAAAATGTCAGTTCTAAAAAGAAATTCTCCTTGGCGCAAATTGTGTTATATTAATTTTTTTTTTGTTAATTGTACGAGAAGTGCCTGTTAATTTAATGTTGTAAAATTTTTTTTGCCTATTGATTTTTTATTTATTGCTAGTTTGACTGGTTCAGCTGAATGGGCATGGCTGGTTATTTAATTTAAATGCTATCTGACAGAAAAATGGTTTTTGGTTATTACAAGTTAAAATTAACCAAAACAGTGACTGATAAGCTAACAGCAAGTTTATCCTAATGGTAACTTTACTAGTGAACTTTACGAATTTTAGTCAGCCATATTCTCTGCTGAAGATATGGTAACTTCGATGAGAGTTTTATGTCAAAGTTACCATATCTGCACTTGTAAAGTTACCATGAGGATAAACCTGCAGTTAGCTTATCAGTCACTTTTTAGGTCAATGGTACCTTGTAATAACTAAAAACCATTTATTTGTCAGATAGCATCCTAAAAATTACTATTAGTAAGTTGTTAATAAGATGTCGCAAAAACATTTACCATAGCAAGAAGTGCATCTGGCCGACAGAAAAGCATTTGGTGCGCTACACAAAACTCGAGAGCCTTGAAACCCGAGTTTTCAATGCATATGTCAAATAGGCCCTTTTATACGGAAGTAAAATATGAGGGTTCAAAAAAAAACTGCGTCCAGACCACATTTTCCATCTAATTTGACATAAAAATTTGTTATAGAAAGCCGTCGTGAAATAAAAACTATTTTATTTTGAGCATAGTATGCAACTAGTATACCGACTCTTTGACAGGTACATAACTCAAATGTCAGTGGTACCTAACTCATGTTTGTATTAGTAAGATTTTTTTCAAATGTATTGGTGTATAAAACTATTTCCACCACTAAACATAGTTGCATAAAATCGTATAGAATGTGGCAAATTTACAATTTACAGCCAGCAGTATTTATAAACTTTTAAAAACAATGTTTGTAAATTTTTTATTCTGCAATATTGGAAAATATTTAAATAACTAAATATTATTTTCTTACCACAAAATGCTACTCTGCTGGCTTTAATAATATTAACAACAGAAAAACATTTTTGTCTAATAAATTTATTTAAAAATTTTTAGTTTGTGAAAAATAAAAACATTTTGCAAAAGCAAATGAGCAAAATGTATTGGAAAAAATTATTAATTATGTGTTTGTGTTATAAAATTAAGCAAAAAGTTATATATTGTAAACAATTTTAAATAGAAAACTTTCAAATTTTGTTTTGTTTTTGTTGTTTTTATGTGTGTTGAATTCACACAGAACGTATATGTGTAAGGGGTGAACTAAAAAATTGAGAACGCTCTCTCCAGTTGGCATAATAGTTGTATACTATGATTTTGAGAATTGGCTTTAGAATTTTTGCCTGAAGTTGAAGATTGAATTCTGTTTGAATACTAACCTTAAAATAAATCGATCAGATAACGGTTTATAAATAAAAGCCTTCGCAATATTTGTGGCATATTCTTGCCCAACATCATAACCAACGAAAAGCAGTTTGGCAAATGAAAAGCTAATATAAATTCAAATAAATCGCAAGAAGTGGAAATGGATAGGACATATAGTAAGGATGCCAATAGATAATGTAGACAAAGAGGAAGACCAAAAAATAAATGGCGCACTGTAAGAAAGAAACTAACATCAATGCATAAAACGTTGCATGAAACGCCAATAACTGCGAACAATAAATTAAGTTGGAAGTGTCTTGTTGAAGCCATATGTTCCGCCAAGGAATAGTTTTGTCAAAATAAGGACATTTAAAAAAAATTATTCGACATAAAATTATTTTTAAGCGTGAGCCCCAAATTTATTCAGGAAATTTCCTTAAATATCAAATAAAAAAAATTTTTTAGGTTGAGACATAAAATTTGATCAAAAAGAATATGTGAAAAAAGCTTATGTATAGTTTTAGAACTTTAAGATATAAAGGGAGGTTTTACATTTCTAATAGTTTTAAAAATATCCATAAGCCTTTGTATGTATTTTTTTATAAACAATTTTTTTTGTCCCAAACTTAAAAAAAATTGTATGTTAGATACTCCTTTTCTAAATTAAAGTAACGATACAGACTTTTTACTACTGGTGAGAAGGGCAGAAAATTGGTTAAAATATGACCCAGTTTCGTAAAATATTAGTTTTGAAACAGTAGTGCCCATACCATATGACCTCGGAAGACGAAAATTGACTTAGCTATTTTTTATCTTTTATATAAAAAAAGGATCTGCAATGTTCTCTCTATATATGAGAGTTTCAAAAGTTCTCTTACTTATTTATAACTGAGCTACAAAAAAAAAGAGCGGCAAGAGTTGTTTTTATGCCAAACTTCTCATTTTCAAACATTTTATACGAAACAAAACTGAACGTGAATTCATACCACCCGGCTGGAAAATCTTATTTGACAGATAGCTAGGTCGGCTTGTGTTATTGAAAATGTATTGGCAATAGAATTTATTTTCATGTTTAAAAAAACGCCTGACGCTCTTGTTTAAGTAGTTCAGTTAGTCAGTCTACTATATACATACACTCATAATTTTATTACAGTAACTGATTGTGGGCTATTAAATTCGTTTTTCGTACTGTTAAAATTGAATAAAAATAAAGTTATTTTTCGATAAACTTTATTTTTTAACATTAATTAATTCATTTATTAATGACGTGCTAAACTCCCAATTTTTATTTATGATAAAAACACTGAAAACACACATTTATGTTTGTTATTCAAAAAACAAACTACCAAAAAATAAAGTTTTTCCTTACTTATAATGTTATGTCGTTTGATTTTTTGCCGGTTAAATTATATTTTTTTAAACAACAACTGTTAAATTTTACGGAACATGCTGTTAAATAAAAAAAATATATATAAAAAAATGTATGTAAAATTCATTTATTTTAAATGAAATGTAAATGATCCGTTTTTTAAATGAATTTTTAGTTGTTTAAAATGAATTTTCTGTGGAATTTAGCTACATAATATTTTGAGTGTACATATATTATTATTTGTATGATTTTGATTCATTATTTCATGAATTTTGCTAATAATACCACTGTACGTTCTAAGATATTTAGTTCTTCAGTTAATTTTCTTATTTTATCGTTGGTTTGGGAATGAACAAAATAATTTACAATTAAACTCATTAATAAAAGTTCAACACTCGTATTATTAGTTGATAAGTTTATCATTGAGTTTAATGCTTTTCGCAAAATTTTTAGTGCTTTGTGGTTCATTTTACTCGTATTTTACAAGAGTTTATATAAAATCAGAAAACAGATTTGATGTTCAATTGCTCGAGTAATTTTAAGAAGTGTACAGGGTGAAATGGGAATTATAAAACTATTGATTTACAATTAAATAAGTTTTAAAGTGTTATGGTAGATATAAAAATTTTTTAAAAAAAATATATAAAACGCAAATATCATTTATACACTGCGAATCACTTGAATAAGAAATTTAAAATTATTTATTTTTTCTGTTTTACTCAGACAATTTAGAGAACATGGTTTTCTAAATTGTCTAGTGGTTATGGTTCAATGCAACTTTGTAAAATGATAGTACAGAGCCTTTACTTTATACCGAAGTCTAGTTCTTACGAGATTTTTAACAAATTTACTTGTATTTTACTTGATTTTCCAAACAAAACAAAATCTAAAGCGTCACTAGGTTTTTAAACCATATAGGTCATTCTGCGGCACACTGTATACATAAGTAAGTATACACCATAGGTTTACGTTGTGATCGCCAAAAAGAGCTATAGTTGGGCAAGCTGTGTGAGCTGTGGCTCTATATTGTCAATTATTGCCCGGTATTGAATGCCATTTACATTATCCGCAACTTGTTCGACTTTTTCGATACGAATATGGACGAATGGTCTTTTCAGAAGTTATTCCACACCATACTGTGCATGTAAATGAGGGCATTTGATGTTAAAATTTTTTTAGATCTTGGGTACCCCATATTCTGAAATTTTGGTTATTCAAATGAGCAATAAAAATTGCTACGTATAGATCAGCGTAATCTACAAGAAGAAAGAGTTTGGGATCAATTGTTTTGTGCAGGAAGATAAAGAAAATTGTTATCCCAAAATAGATCTCATTTACACGAGAGCCCAATTTTTGGTACTTGAGCAAACCTTTTATTAAATATTTCTTCACATAGGTAGGCAGGTAGATAATTGGAAAGGAGGTGAAATAAATAGCGAAAGCATAAGAAAAGATAAAAATGATAGATAAGAAAAGAAAATATCGGCCCAAACCCGAGAAAAACCCCACTCAACACAAATCCGCCCTATATGCCGCTAGCACCCAGTCTCCTGTCACGTAGCCAGGTCATCCCCATTTCGAATCCTATCAGAATTAAGTCCTTAGCCCTAGGCATCCCCTAATTCGCCTAGGACTCTGCTGTCCAGCCACCTCAGCCGGCTGCCCTATAGCCTAGGACAGTGGCACAGAATGTTCTCAACTGTCTCTAACTCCTTCGTGTCGTCACAGAACCCACACATATCCGACAAGTCGGATCCCATCCTCATCGTCATCCTGCCTATCATGCGTGATTGTTCCTATCATGGTCCTAACGCAGTCCATACTCCTGTCCAGCAGCGACTCCGAGTCGGACTTCCTAAGTACCGGCCACAAAGTCCGTGATACCCGGCAGTCCGTTCCGTTCCCCCAGACCCGATAGGTCGCGCAAAGAATCCACTCTCTAATCCTCCCAAAAAAGAAGCCTATTGGAGGCCTAATCGCCCCCATACAGTTAGGATCCTCCATCCCTGAGCACTGTCTCGCTAAATAATCAACCAGCTCATTGCCGTTTATGTTGCAGTGACCCGGCCCGAAGCGCAATATCAACACATACACTCCTCCGGCCATAAGAGCCGCCAGACTGTCCACGTATATAGTGACCTCCGAGCTCCTTTAAATGTTGTCCCTCATCAGTTCTACGGCCCTCAAGACTTCCAGAACCTCCGCCTGAAAAACACTGCAGTCGTCAGGAGGCCTGTATGTCATTCTGATGTCAATGTAGACCCCCGCACCCGTGCCTCTCATCTTCGAGCCATCAGTGGAAATAGCAAATCCACTAAACAATCTGCTCCTACCTGACCAACTCTCCCCTAGAAGGCATTATTACCTCCGGCAACCGCCCAAAATCAATCTCATCCAGGATCCGCGAGTGACCCTGCAAGAAATTCCCCATCAATCCTAACTCCCTCAGTCTAATAATGCTCCTGGCTGCTATTCCAATCAAATACCGCTCAATGACATCCTGTGCAGCTTGAGGAGTACTTCTCATGGCACCTGTCATGCCCATTGAAGTACACCTCTCTCAATGACTCCCACCAAACACAGCATCCATACTTAAGAATGGGTCTAACCCCCGAAGTGTACGCCATCCCACTACTGATGTCCAGAGTCCTCAGCTCCTACCTATGATCTGCAAGCATAGTCTCGCCTGAGTATTCCTTCCCCATGACATCTTGCTGTCCAGAAAAACTCCTAGATACATAGCGCTATCAGATAATCTAAGCACAATCTAAGTTCAGGCAGCATACAATTCTCTGCCCTGTACCTCCTAGTAAAAAGAACCAACTGTGTCTTCTCCGGATTAACTCCCAGTCCCTTGTCACTTGCCTCTGCTGACAGTTCGCCCAGCGCCCCTTTCATGACTTCGTTAATTGTCGGCAGAAACTTGCACGATACCAATATCACTACATCATTCGCGTAGGCCACTACTTTCTGATCCATTCCTTTCTGACCCATTCTGCCAAAAAGTTCCAGACCGACATTGACAGCTAAGATCCATAATAGGGGAGAGAGAACTCCCCCCTGTGGGCTCTCCATAGTCACCAATTTCTTTAAGCGTTAGTTTCCCCAGTCTGAGTGAATAAGGCTGCTGCTAAGCATCAGAGTTATCTGCTGCTAAGCAACATAGTTATCCATTCGACCAAGAACAGCGGAACCCCTAGATCCACCAGTGCCTGCCTAATAGCCTCTATCTTAAAATTGTTAAAGGCGCCCTCTATATCCAGGAATGCCGCCAAGATGCATTCGTTGCTTCGCAATCCCCGCTCTACATAACCCACTACATTATGAAGCGCACTCTCAACAGATCTACCCTTAAGATAGGCGTGTTGAGCGCCGCTGTTGATGCTGGCGCCAATCTTCGTCCTCAGATGTAGATCAATCAGTCTTTCCAACGTCTTAAGAATAAAAGACGATAAGCTGATTGGTCTAAAATCCTTGGGTTTACAGTGACTGGTTTTTCCCGCCTTGGGTATGAAAACCCAGACCTCCCTCCACCCTCTAGGAATGTGCCCGTTCAGCACAAAGACCCTAAACAGTTCAACCTACACCAGAAGTGATGATCTCCCGATATTCTGTAGAATTGCAGGAAAATTACCATCTGGTCCTGCCGGGTTTTGAGACCCAAAGTTATTAACTGCCCATGTTACTTTATCCAAGGTGATCATGTCCCCCATCGTATCCCTTTTCTCACCGCCTGAGCCCGACCCAGGGAAGGGGTAGCCACATTCAGCCTGTTCCACCGACGCAGGATCCACACAACCCGGAAAGTGAGTCTCCATAAGCAGACCAAGAGATTCAGAGCTAGATTCCTTCCACGAGTTGTCCGGCCTCTGAATTAATCCCGGGACTACCGGGTCCTTGTATAAAATTCTCCTGAACCTAGACATCTAATTTACAGATTCCATTGACTCGATAAACTTGACCCACGACAGTAGACCTTTGAGTCATCAACTCGTCTATCCACCATCTTAGTTGTGTGCGCCTGCCGATCATTGGACAGGATCGCTCATAGCTACTAATCAATACCTCCTTGAAGGTGCTCACCAGTTGCTCTACACCGGTTGGAGTCGACCTCCAGTCGTGTATAACTCTAAGGTTACTTTGCACCAGCCCCTAAAAATAGTCACAATCCGTCCTTCTCGGATTCCTATACGGACACCTTTTCGACCCCTTAAACATTAGATTAAACGACAGGCGACTATGGTCAGAGAAGGAATACCCCAAATCTACCCTCCAATCCACCACTAATTTCCTATAGCTCGTCAATGTCATATCTATCACTGCCTCTCTATCCCTAGTTCTGAACGTTGGTGTATTCCTCCTGTTGCAGATAAAAAGATTGCTGGCAATAATAAAATCAAACATTAACTCACCTCTTTTGTTGATGTCGGCACTTTCCCGCTGGGTATGGTGTGCATTGGCGTCACAACCTAGTACCAGCCTCGAGCCGCTTCTGCCTGAGTACTCCACCAACTCTCGCACTTTTTCACCAGGTGGATCGATAGCCTCGTATGGCCAGTATACCGATGCTAGTACCAGGACCATTTTGTCCTTGGCTTTTCCTGTCACAACCGTGAGGTTCTCATTACTACAAAAATGAGAAATCATAAATTGATGCTCAGTTCTCGCCGTTATACAAGTTCATACCTTCTCATCTGTGTGGGGTACGAGTAATGTATGTATACCCCGTAACCTTTAATCCAACTACCCGGTTTTTGTTAATCCAGGGCTCTTAGAATAGGCCTCGTCCACATTGTTATCGATAAAGTAGATTGCTAATTCGGTTGAGGCTGTTTCACAGTGGTGCAAGTTTATCTGTACCACTTTCAACCTCTTAGGTTTGGGAAACCTAAATCTGATAGACCCAACCCGAATACCGCAACCCCTCCCATCAATTCCAGCTTTTTAAGAGATGCCCGGTCCACTGCAAACCTGAAGTTTCTTCCCTGGTTCTCCTTACAACCCAGTGAAGCTATCAACTTTCACTGGCTTGTAATGAGTCCATTGTTTGGCCAGTACCCCCAGTATGACCTCCACCGGTTTTATAGGTGATGGTATCCAAACCGTAACTACCGGCCTTAGTGGCAACTCAGACGCGTGTATAACGTCCAGACTAGCTTCAGGACAGGAGCTGCCACACCTACCAATTGCGGCCTTTAAAAACTCAAAGGTTTTTTGATTGCCGCAGCTGAGCCCCTTGTCCAGTCAGCCCCTTTAAAAGATACTTCTAAAGATTTTGTCGAGTAGTTTGTTCTGTAGCACCTGCCATCTCCCGACACTGACCCTTCCATCAGGATCCATACGATCAATGACAGCCGCATAAATACCGTTCTTACTCGAAGACTTCTCTAGTTTATTCGTCCCCTTAGTCATCCGCTTAATGATCTCCTTCTGTCGACGGTGATCACCCGATTTTTTTGCAGATATTGACTGGTTTGTCCCGGTTAAAATTCTTTTAGTCACTCCTTTTTGGGAGTAACTGCCGGAAATTTTCAAGACATTTCCAGTCCTCATCGCGCGATTAGTAGTGGGTAATTCGTTCACAGGCCTAGCTCACTTAACTGTAACCATACTGTCACGATTAAGAGGGCCAAGTGTTGAACTTTTACCCTCTTTTCGGTTATCCGCTTTTTTATTAGAGTATTCAACAGCAGAGGGTGCTGAGGATTAGTTGTCTTTACTGACAACAATTAATTCCTTAGTAGGCCTTGCTGTGTATCCCGCAGGAGAGGGAGGCCCTAGGATAGCACCGACAGAACCGTGGATTCGTTCGAATCAAGCAACGTTCTTTCGGTGCTTCCTCAGCAGATGCCTATCCCGCCCATTGTGCAGTGAAGAGTCCTTCTTGGCTATCTTTTCTTGAAAGGCTAAGGAGACTCTCACATCACTCTTGGCTTTTTCATAGCTCGTTCGGCTACCCGATGTGACCTGTTCTGTCGCATCTTGCAGAACAACGAGTTTTGATACACTAGCTTCACATTTTTTTACGTTCTAATTTCATTTAAATAAAGTAATCGAATTGAACTATCCAACCAATGATCTGGTAAAAATCTTTATGTGGGATTGATGTTATAAAATTGATGTAATATTTTTTGATTAATGTAATAAATTGATGTTATAAAAACTGTAATTAATTTTTCGCTGCATCAAGTAAACTGACAATATATTAACGAAATAAGATTTTGAAAAACTGACAAAAAACAAATTTACAAAAAAAAAAAAAAAAAAACAGTATGAGTGCTGGTAATTATAACCACCGGTCGGCTAAAAATGGGTTAATATTTTTATTTGGAAAATTTGAAGAAGTTATTTTCTATCCGATACTGACATTCAATATGCATATACTAGTGGGCTACTTATGAGCTCAAAAAATCTTATGTTCTAAAAATTATGTGCTTATTAATTAGCAATGTATTGACTAGAATAATATATAGATTACTTCATATACCACACATACCTAAAAATGTTGACTGCCCCCATTACTATTTTCAAAATAAGTCTACCTATTAAAAAAAATTTATAATAATATAAAACTTAATTTTGCTTAATTTTTTGGGGGTTGGATCGTAATTGATATAATCATTTTTTTATAATAGGTTTCTTATCCTCTATTAATGGGTCAATACAAATTTTTTTTTCAGAATTTATTTGTTTTATCTTCATATATTAAATATGAACTAACAATAATTAATCAAATATTATCCTAATATTTACTTTATGTCCTGCCATTGCCAGACAAAATGATTTCGTCATCACGGTTTCTGTTCACATATGTAGGTGTTTATCACTCTTCTGCTTGGGTGAGTGCTACAGTGTCTCTTCTCCTTAAGCGAGTGTGGACGCCATAATTTAAAATATTTCGAGCTAATGGATTTGGGTGCAGTTCCAGCCTTTTTAAATATTTTACTGCATATTTCGTTATCATAGTTTTTACTAATGGCATATTGAGATCCTTGGCGATATTTGAGTTTTTGACATATCAGGTAGCGGCTGCGATTATTCGAAGAAGTTTATTAGAAGCCGAGGCAGTGCTTCATAACTGAATACCGTAGCACCAAATTGGCTTTAAGATAGAGTTGTAAAGTAGAAGTATGCAATCGAGACTAAGAACAGAATTTCTTCCAATAAGCCAATTAATTTGAGTTGCTTTTAGTTTCATATGAGTTTATTTTGCTCCTATATGCCATTTCCACGTTAAACGCCGATCTAGATGTATACCGAGGTATTTTACATGCGAGTGTTGGGGTATTATTTGATTATTGATTTTAATAGGGGGCATGTTTCCCGACGCAATGTGAATGTTAAATGTGCGCATTATTGCTAATTGATGTTTATCCTCCATTGTCTTAACCACCTTCACCACTCAGTTCAAATATTTCATCCTGTAAGTAACGAGATGCTTCTTGACATTTTTCGTGTACGCTTAGAAAAGATGTATCGTCCGCAAACGTTGAGGTTTGGGTGTAGCTGTTTGTTGGCATGTCCGAAGTATAAATTAAGAATAATAGAGGGCCCAGGATGCTGCCTTGTGGGACTCCAGCGTTAATTGGCTCAGGCGAACTTAAAAATCCGCTATCTTTGATAATAAATTGACGACCGACTAAGTAGCTTTCTAACAGCATGTGTATGTTTGCTGGTAAGTTTTGCTGCAATTTCAGTAATATTCCTTCATGCCAGCCTTTATCATAAGCTTAAGTCACATCGATGAAGAGTGCTGAGCAATATTTTTTTCCTCCAAATGCTTCTCTTATGACATTTACTATTCGATAAGCTTGTTCAATTGTGCTGTGCTTTCTTATAAAACCGAATTGATGGTTTGGAATACATCTATTTTCATTTAAAATTTTGACACCAGTTGTTTCTCAAATAGCTTTGAAATATTAGATAATAAGCTAATAGGCCAGTATGACTCAACTTTTGATTACTAAGGAAACCTTCCATTATTGAGGGTAGTATTGAAGGCGTAAAATAGCATTAAAAATAATAAGAATAATTTTCTTTGGTAGCTCCAAAATCATTTGATTACTGATCTTATCAATACCGGGTATCTTCTTGGTGTTTTAATCACAAATAGCCATTTTGATTTCTCTAAACTCGAATCTTAGGGGAATAGCTGCTCTAACATTCACAGACGGTAACTTTTCGGCTATATAGTGAGATATATTAAGGGTAAATTCATTTTTTAGATGATTAACAAACAGATTTCCTTTTTTAATATAATTTCTTGCCCAACTTCCATTTAAGTTTCTTAGTGGTGGACTGGTCTATTGAGACTTCTAGCTGCACGCCATAATGAGTCGTGTCATTGTGGAGTTCTATCAAGTTCCTTAAGATATTTTTCCAGGGTAGCCGTTTTCTGAGACTGCAGTAACTTTCTTTACCTTTTTGTGTACTCTTTTAATAAAATAGGGGGATCTGTGCAATTGCCACTCTCTTCGAACTCGCCTTTTTCAGTCAATAGACGCTCGACATACTCGTATGTAGAATATATGTTATTGCTTTTGGTTTTTTTTTGAGGGTTATGCTGGAATGTTGAACAGTTTGAGATAACTGTCGAAATTAACAATAGCGAAATCCACGTTCTCCGGTGTACTAAGCGGAATATTTTGTGTGCCCATCGCATATTTTTTTAATTTTAACCAATTTATTTGTGTGGCTGATGTCGATAAGTAACCAGACGCTTACTGAAAAAAATTTCAATAAACTGTAAAATTTTACTGGTTATTTAGTAAACAGTGAAATTCTACTGATTACTGAAAAAATTGCAGTATTCAGTACATTTTGACTGATTACTGAAATAATGCAGTAATCTGTTAATTTTTACTTATTACTGAAACCAATGCAAAAAAAAATATATTTTGCCTGAAAATTATCTAAAAATCAACTGATTTTATTCAGTAACCAGTAAAAATTAACTGAATACTGTAAATTCTTTAGTAAGCAGTAAAATTTTACTGGTGAAACATGATTTCGGGACCTTTTCTCAAACCAAAAAGAAAAAGATATCGTTATATTTTACATTTTTTATTGGAACTCCGCAAATGATATATTTATATGTATAATACGCTAAGGCCAATACTGAAATATGATTTATGATAAAATACAACCCTAACATTAGTTTGAGAATAACAAACCTCTTTTTAAAGCATTTTTGCTCTGTTCCACTGTGCACTTGACTGCGTAGATGACTCGAAATCACTAATGTTGTAAATTTCAAGATTGATTTTAAGCCAGAAAAAATTTTAAGCTATAATGATGGCTTTTAGTTTATACTATTGCAAAATGTGTATATTAATAAACTTTGATAGGGCAGCGCACACAATTCTACACTTTTTTCATTATATTGCTTTTTATTGAATATCTTTCAGAAAACCATCAATTCGGGAACGTTTTTCTAAGTATTTTAAAATTAACAAAAACAGAACAAAGTACAGTACTTAAGCGTCGTTTAATAACATGGGCTTATTATGAAACTATTTTATATAAACATAAGTAAAAATATTACATGCAAAATCTTCTACATGCAAAATACACCAAAACATTAAAGAAGTTGCTATTATCGTGCATAAGATTTAAGAAATTTCAAAATATTCAAAAGTCTTATAACGAAACTATAAGAAACTATGTCTTTTCTAAAAAAGCTCCATTTACGCGTATTTTATTGAAAAATATGAATGTTCCCGAAAAGGATCAATCGTTCCCAGAATGAGAAAACCGTTACAGCTTGGTGATTTTGAGCCCGATATGTATGAGAGTCCATCCTTTTTGTTTTCCCCATACATATTTCAAAGTTCACTACTGTTTCTCTCAGTGTAGAACTGATACATCTTCTAAAATAGTTTCTATGCGTGCAAGCAAATGAAATTTGTAACTTTTTGTATGGACAATGGTGTGTCTGAGCAATATGAGAAATAATCAATAGCAATAGCTGCAGCCATTGTAGAAGAATTAACAGTTTTTGTTGTTATACTTCCTCAAAAATATAGTTGTAGTAGTTGTTAGTAAAGTTCACAATTGCAAGTTGTAATTACATTTAAATGCATACCAAAATGCTGACATCAGTTCATGAGATACAAATTCACATGTATATTCCCAGCAAACTCATATATAAAAATAATAAATGAAATCGAAAATCATTTGAAACAAACCTATTTTTAAAGCTTTATCATTAGAAATATATTTATCAAATTTGCAACGTGTGACTTATCGTTTAGAAAATACGATTTTGGCTTATGCACTTGTACTCAGGCCAATTTGTTGTATTGTTACTTTTTAGCAGGGCTGTGGAGTCGTCCGAAAAAAGTACTAACTCCGACTCCGACTCCAAACGCTGAAATTTTTTAAGTGCGACTCCGACTCCGACTCACGACTCCGACTCCTACTCTAACCGTGATGCGAAATGAATGAGACGTAAAATTATTTCTCTTTTGTGTAGAAACATCTTTATTAAACGAATTATGGGAATCCCCGCGTAATGTGCATAAGAAAAACATGAGTGTTATGGTAGGATTTAAAGGCAGGCCGATAAAGATGTTTCTACACAAAAGAGAAATAATTTTACGTCACAATTTTTCTAATACATACTAGTATTTATGCGCTATAGCAACACTTATTCTGTACAATGTTGAAAATATTTCAGCATTGATGGATAAAAAATTCAGATATTAAAATTATTGGCAATTCCTGTCATTAACATTTTTAAGCATGAGTAAATTATTTAAAAAATCACACATCTTTTTTCAACTAGATCAATAACTGAGTATAAGTTTTGCTAATGTAATTTAGACTTTTTCCCGCACGTATAAAAAATATACCTAAATATACTTAAATAGTGAAGTACTTGAATCAACTATTTCTCATGAAATAAATTAAAATCTACTTATTCATATTGATCGGAGTCGGAGTCGCGCGTTTTTTTTTTTTGGGTACTGCGACTCCGACTCCGGTACAAAAACCTCAACTCCGACTCTTCAACTCCGACTCCACAGCCCTGCTTTTTAGTATTGCTAAATGTAAAAAACGGAATATGTCAATTCAAGGTGCAGTCAATTCACTTTGAGTAAGTACTACATTGGATAACAGATATAAGAAATTCGCCCATAAGAAAGTATGGTAAAAGCACATGTCTTTTTCAATATTTTTCAATATAAAAAGTTTTCTCTATAATAAAAAACCTTATAAGAAAAAAACTGATACAAAATTATTTGTTATTAGGACTTTTAACACGGTTATCAGTGCTGCCATATTTTTTTACAAAATCCGATTTAATGAAGTTAAGCCTGATTAAAATAAACAAGTTAGAGTGCTGTATTTAGCTGTGCCGAATCTTTGATACCCTCCACCGCCAGAAGCTTCAGCATTAAAATTGGTTGCAGTTTTGACCAATAATAAATTATTGACCGACAATAAGAAACTTTTATGCGTTTCTTGTTAGAACTTTGAACTGGCTTGAGTAAAATATCATGATTCGTAACTGTTTTAGCCGAACTAAAATGATTTTAAGGACGGCAATTTGTTTTGGGCCTATGGTAAATTATGGACCAATAATTCCAAAATTCTGAAGACTGATTTCTGGTATTACAAAAAATAAATTAAAATAAATTTCAATACAGCAGTGTAATTAGTTTAGCGTTAGAAGTGAATTTCACAAAATTACATGATATTTTTCTGGCCATATGAATCTAAGTTGGAAGAAATTTAACCGCAATATCTATATCTGTTATGGTTTTAGGCTAATTTAGTTATTTTCCCAAAGTGGGCTTTATTTGGTTTTAGGGGCAATAAACTGTTTTCCGAGAGTAGGGTTTATATGGGGCCTAGGGTAATTTATGGACCGATCTGCAGGAAATATGACACTGTGATACACCAAGTTTTATTATGATAGCATTATTAACTACGGTTATAGGCGTACTAAACTGATTTCAGGGAGTAGTATATGGGGCCTAGTTAAAATTATGGACCAATCTTCAAAAAATTTTACAGTGTGATTTAAGGTCCTATAAAACTATGACGCAACAAACTTTAGTATGATAGCGATATTGATTACGGTTTTAGGCGTACTAAACCTTTTTCTGGGAGTAGGGTTTATATGGGGTCTAGGGTTAATTATGAACCGATCTTCACGAAATGTAGCAGTATGATTTGCAGTTGTATAAAGCGAATTAGTGCAAAATACCATTCCGTGCATTATTCCACAATTTATGTTCGTTTTTGTATCAAATTTATAAATTTTTTTAAGGTGGTGGTTCCACATTTTTATTCATAGTTCTGATCCTACTGAACCGATGTTGCTGGATTTCAATCCCAAGCTGCTTCGGATAACTACAAGCAATTTAGGACCAAGCTTGTTTTTTCCTTTTGCGTTTCTAGAAAGTGAGCGTGTTTTCAACAGACGGACAGACGGGCTAAATCGACTTAAGGTACGTTCAGATTGATAAAATATTTGGCAGCAAACATCAAATATTTCATTAACGTAGTCTGAACACAAAATATTTTTGATTGTCAAATAAAAAAAAAACAGCTGATTTTGAGCAAATAAAAGTATTTACCGGCAAACAAATACTTGTCCAATATGAACATAGTGGGAACACAAAAAATCAAATATTTTAGTAATTTTTGAGCAAACATTTATTTTTTATTACAAAAAATTGTAAGATCAAACAACGACAAATAATTTTAGCCATTTGCCCGATAGAAGCTATTTTTTCTGATTCTTTACAGCTTTAAAAATGTTTAATAATTTTTTTTTTTTTTTTTTTTTTTTTTTTTTTTTATTATCAAAGTTGTTTGTGGGAATACTATTATTTATTAAAAGATTTTGTTTGTTGTGCTTAATTCCCTTTTTAAATAATTGATAAAAAATACTGAAATTTATTGTTGGAGGATAAGCTGTTCCTATGCGCATTTCACTGGTTGCTTAGGCCAGATCATCAGGAAACGTTCTCCTAAATAATTTTAGAAAAGCCAAAGCTATCAGCAAACAAAACTACAGAGGGAATGAGAATTACCTACAAACACTCAAAAAGTCTTGTTTGCAACGATATCAAAGCTTAAACAAAATACCAAACAATAAATCAGTGTTGAGTTTTTTATCTTTTTTACATTTCCCGCTACAATTAGTTAGAATTCTCCCAACATTAATTGTAGTTGTAAATGGGTAAAGAAAAAACATATTAAACATATTATCAGACTCTGCTATCATGGTGCTATTACTAAATTTTTATCGAGTGTATGCCATTCCTAATATTTTTAAGCACTTTTACTAAATTTTATGGCCTATTTGAAATATTAAAATTTTTCGCGAATTTTCGCTAGTTTCGCAATATTTTTTTTGTTTGCCTTTTTCCGATTTACCGATTTAGGGATTTCAAATAAACTTCAGGGTTTGTTCCCAAGTATGCAATTTTTCGCGAATTTCAGCCATGGTCGTGATAGAAGCTATTTTTTCCTGTGATTCTTTACAGCTTTAAAGATTTTTAATAATTATTAGACTTTGATGTCATGCCGCTATTAGTAAATTTTTGCGAATTTCCGCTAATTTAGAACTTTTTACCGAATTTTTGCCATTCCGTATACATTTAGGGACTTTTAATAAATTTTATGGCTTGTTTGAAATATTAAAAATTTTCGCGAGTTTTTGAAATTTTTGCCAAAAATTTTTTTTTTTATTTTCCGATAATTTGTTTTTTTAACCGATTTCAAATAAATTTTAGGGTTTGTTTCCAAGTTTGCAATTTATCGCAAATTTAAGCCATGTTCTCGATTTTTTTTCCTGTGATTATTTATAGCAAACTTCAGGAACAATTACTACAATTACTTTTAAAATGAATACGAAAAATATATTTGAGTGATCTGTAACGAATCCAATTCCAATTCCGTACCCATTGTCTTCCACTTTTTTCTTTCTTTTACATTCTCCTCTTCTAACGCCATAAGAGTTGCTGATCCACAGCATAATACAAATAACTTATCTTCTGCGCTCATTTTTACTATTTGTAAAATATGTATATTTTTATTTTTATTTTTGAACACTTGCATGAAATAATTATTTGACGCAAATATTTGTTTTAGTCTAAGTGCATGGCAAGCGTGAATAAATTTCTTTTATTTGACACTGTTTGCCAACTGTTTCAACAAACAAAAATTGTCAAATATTTGAGCTTAATTTGAACATTAAACAAAATATTTTTTTGTTTAATAAAATTTGAAGCAAATATTTTTTTAAAATATTTGATTAATCTGAACGTACATTTAGAATTACTCAAGGAGCCAGAATATACATATATACTTTATGGGGTCTTAGATGTATAATAAAAAATTGTCACACGGAATGACAAACTTGGTCTACCCTCATTCACCACTAGTGGCGGTGGAGGGTATAACAAATTTGGATTTAAAGCCTGTTGACTTAAAAAAACTGGTTTTATGCTCCTTAAAAGAAAAAAAAAAAGAAAACTTTGTGTTATAATTATTATTTTTAATAGGAGCAAATAAAAAAAAAACAATTTTTCTATTGTACATACATAAGGGGCGTTCATGTGAAGGGACCCAACTTTTGACGGTTAAAAAAAAATTAATTAATGTCTTGTTGTAAATTCCTTCCTTCAATAAAAATATGAACTAATTTAAATATCAAAAACTTCAAATAAAAACCAACAGTTCAATGAAACACCACAAATTTTGATATCGATGTATTCCGATTTGGATGAAATTTGCACCAAGGGAAGTCCTATTAGATAGTAGCCTAGAAAACTTTTCAACAATATCTGTTAAAAACCCATCCATGTTACTTACTGCGTATTGTTCCATGCAAAATCTGTCCCAAATAGCTAGATATCTATTTCTTCAATCTGCCCAAAAAAATAATTTTTACTTTTTTTTACTTTTTATTGTGATTCTCAAGACACTGGAAATCATATTTTTAGAAACAGCGTTAAAGTTTAGACGTGTGTTATTTACATAACTTGGCTTCACAAAGTCTACCTACAGTCTAGTTTCTCAGCATAAGTTTTAATTTTAAGGTTGAGGAAATGCACACAAATAGGGACAAATTCAAACTAATGCATATGCTAAAAATTAAAAAATCGTTGTTTTGAATTACAAGTCATTATTTTGATAGATATCTCAATCGCATCTTAGCGACCAAAAAACACTTAAAGGAAAAGACCTAAGCTTTATTTTGAGCAAAAATGCCCATTTTTAAAAAATATTTAAAAAAATTTTGTTTTTTGCAAATACGAAGTATAACAAACAATTATTTGTTTTTTAAATTTTTTTAAATTTTTTTTTAAAGATTGATGAAACAATTATCTAAATTACTTGGGACTTAGTTACATGGATTTAATGACAAACCGTCAATAAATTGAGTAGTTGGGATGGACTAAAGACAAAGCGCAAGAAAAGATATTATTATTTTTATTATTGAAGATGCATTTTTCTTTGAGTTTAAAGCTTGAAACCAGATAACGCCGGGTTTAAATAGATTGTATAAAACATATTACAAATTCCGCTGAATTCGTGTTTACTGGGTTGTACGCCATAACACAAAAACTTAGTCAAATGAAGTTTAAAAACTCTAAGGCCCAAATTCACAGTCATTAGTTAGTTAAAAGCAATGGTTTAATAAAATATTATTTCTAGCTTTTTGTTAACCATAAGTTAAACCATAAAATGTTATTGGTTATCTACTAGTTAGACAACAGCACTTCCGTTGAAAATTATTCTATAGATTTTTTTTTTTACAGCTGTGCTACTTTTTTTCTTACTTAGAGAGAAAAATGTCAAAAGTTGCTTGTGTTTTTGACAATCGATCAACGAAAGCAACAAAAAAATACATTGTTGTGTTTTTGGTGTTGTTACTTGTTGTAGTATCGACACCACCGTATACATGAATTCGCCTTGCTCGCTGCCATTCTGTTTCTTTTTGTTTAGAAGTAACACTGCCACTATATTTGTTTTCTATAACTTTTCGGTAGTTTTTCATATTGAGAAATAATAAAAAATGTAATGAAAAACACTGCAACCAACATTGAAATTTGGTATTTTGATACGGTTACCACTTTTTGCTCTTATAAAAATGTTTAGTTAACCAATATACTGTAAATATAAAATGCTAGTTAACTAATAGTTATCTTTTTTGTTTAAGAATAATTGACTAATGGTTGTAAATTTAGGCCTTATTCATACATACAAAAAAATTAAGTATTAGATAAACATATTTACAGATGTTTTGCTACACTATAACACGAGAAAAATAAAGAATTAGATTGTAACGACTGTAAGACTTTAAAAGTCTTTAATTGGTGAATATGTGTATGCACATTAGGGGAATGACTATTAAAATGTTTTTGAAAAAATTAAATTTTTCATAAAAAAATATTAACAAACGCCATGCCATCTCTCTTTTTCGCTGCTTTAAAAAAAGTTCCCGCACCAAACGAGTTGAAATGTGTTCTATATTAAAAAAAACAAGTTAGAGTGCTATATTCGGCTGTGCCGAATCTTTGATACCCTCCACCGACAGGAGTGAGCTCTATATGATAAATACATATATGTTATTAGCTAAGCTTCACAAAAACGAGCGTCAGCATTAAAATTAGTTGCGGTTTAGACATGAATTAAATTATTGACCGACAATAAGAAAATTTTATGCGTTTCTTGTTAGGACTTTGAACATGCTTGAGTAAAATATCATGAATCGTAACAGTTTTAGCCGAACTAAAATGATTTTTAGGAGTGTAGTTTGTATTGGATCTATGGTAAATTATGGACCAATCAGCCCAAAATTCTGAAGACTGATTTCTGGTATTACAAAAAATTAATTAGAATAAATTTCAATACAGCAGTGTAATTAGTTTTAGGTTTACAGGAAATTTCACAAATTTGCATGATATTTTTTCTGGCCATATGAATTTAAGTAAGACATTTTACCGCAATATCTATATCTGTGCTGGTTTAAGGCGAATTTTATTATTTTCCCAAAGTGAGCTTTATTTGGTTTTAGGGTTTATATGTGGCCTAGGGTAAATTATGGACCAACCTTCAAAAAATTTGGCAATGTGATTTCTCGTCCTATAAAAGTGTGACGTACCGAATTTAAGTATGCTAGCGTTATTTATTGCGGCTTTAGCCGTTCTAAACTCTTTTCCGGAAGTAGGGTTTTTATGGGGCCTAGTGTAAATTATGGACCGATCTTCAAAAAATTTTACAGTGTGATTTCTGGTCCTATAAAACTGTGACGTACCAAATTTAAGTATGCTAGCGTTTTTTATTGCGGTTTTAGGCGCACTAAACGGTTTTCCTCGAGATGGGCTTATATGGGGCCTATCGTAAGTTATGGACCGCTCGTCACGAAATTTACCAGTATGATTTGCAGTCGTACAAACCAAATTCGTGCAAAATTTTATGTCATTCCGTGCAATAATAAACCATTTATGTTAGTTTTTGTATCAAAATTATCAATTTTTTCAGGGTGGTGGTTCCACATTTTGATTCATAGTTCTGATCCTACTGAACCGATGTTGCTGGATTTCAATCCCAAACTGCTTAGGATAACTACAAGCAAATTGAGACCAAGGTTGTTCTTTTCTTTTGCGTTTTTCAAAAGTGAGCGTGTTTTCAACAGACGGACAGAAGGGCAGACGGACAGACGGACATGGCTAAATCGACTTAGAATTACTCAAGGAGCCAGAATATATATACTTTATGGGGTCTTAGATGTGTAATAAAAAAGTTTCACATGGAATGACAAACTTAGTATACCCTCATTCACCACAGTGGTGGTGGAGGGTATAATAAACTATTAAATTTAACATTGTCACAATTTTAAACGGCTCGAGTATATCGTAGCTCTTTTTGTTGTTAGATTTAACAGAAGCGCTACGATTTTTTTAATTTGCTCTTTCATTTTTAGAAATTACATTTTATGCGGAAGGGTTTTCGGCCAAAATGATCAGCGAAAACGATTTGTATCACTTATCTAGTATTGTATATCACGCGGTGATAGGTACATACATTTTTAGTGATAAATGTATCATAACCCTACTGCACATGCATGAGCTTCCTAAATATATATTTACATATATATGAATGTACATTTTAAAATTTTGTTTTTGGAAATAAATCCTTAGACATCTTTTGCAATTTTGACCTTAGAAATGGTTAAATTTAAATTTGCCTTAATATTGCCTTAATTTTACAATTCCCAAATGCACTCATACATACAGTGTTTGAGAAACAGGACAAACACATATACATATAAAATTCCGTTTGTTCATGCCAAAACTCATGTTTGTGTATAATAACAATCATATTCATGTAAGTGTTAGGTTTTACTTGTTTTAGATGATAATAGAACGTAAATTAAAATATTTTTTCTTGTCAATTCGTCCCTTTGTCACCATGTTTCTAAATATCTCAATTAACAGTTGCTCACATAATTGCGAATACATATAAATATTTCTAGAATAACTTGTCTAGATGTTTTTTGTCAGTATTTCATTTTTTAAATAAATTTTTATTTAACCTAAAAAATCCTATTAAAGGTACTAAAAAATACTTCCTTAAACTTGTTAAAGATTTTTAATCGAGACTGTATGTTTGCTGTCCTTTTACGTAACATTTAAATGTTTATTTTCATAATGAAAGAGTGCGTATATGAGATTAAGTAAAAGAATTTGCTGGATAAACCCTATGATGGACTTCCAAAGGAAGTTATTACAAGTTTTAATAATATAAATTGTTTAATATTTTACAATTGTTGGGAATAATCACACTATGGGATGGGTATTGCTGCCTTTTTGTATTCTGCAAATATTAAAAAGAAAAACACTGTTACGAAAACACTATAAATTCAAATAATACAAATTCCAAATGATTTTCTATACTACTGGTGCTTGTACAATGTACAAATTTTTTATTGAATGTGTACCAAAGCAGTGTATAATTTCATTCCGCTCGGATTTAAATCAGTTTTATGTAGACGTGAAACATTTTATACCAATACTGCATTTATACAGCTTTTGATTGATAGATAAAATGTCACCTTTGGCATCTTAATATATATGCAGAGACCTATAAAGTTGAAAAAAAAAATGATGAATATGAAAACATTTTATTGAGCTGTTATGTATCTTTCACAGTATATTTAAAAAAATTTTACTTTAAAATTTGACGCGTCAGTTGGTCCTTTTTTTATACCTACACCACAATAGTGGAGATTATTATCGGTATAATAACACAATTAGACATTTTAAAAGTTTTTTTTAGGATGATTCACTACGCAATGTAAATGTAAGGGTGGTCCAAGAAAAACGCACGATGTTAATTGTAAATAATAAAAAAAGTTTTCAGAAGATTATCTTTATATTTTTTATTATGATGGCAGAATCTATGGCAATTATGTGTGAAACAAAATATCGGCGAAATGTTCGCCACGGCTTCGGTGGCATACCTCTGTCTGATGGTCCATATTTTCAATGACTTTTAGACATAATTGAGGTTCAATGTCGTTAATGTATCAAATTATCTCATCCTTAAGCTTTTGAATTGTTCTTAGCTCATTGACGTACACTTTTTCTTTTAAATACTCCAACGGTGTTAAACCACATGATCGTGCCGGTCAGTTAACATCGTCACGACACGATATAGCACGACCATTGAATTTCTCCTACAAAAGAGCCATTGTTTTATTGGCTGTGTGGCACCATCCTGTTTGAACCATATATCGTCCAGTTCCATATCGTCAATTTCTGGCCACAAGAAGTCCGCTATAATCTCGCGATAGCGAACACCACTCACGGCAACTGCTTGGCCCACCTAATTTTCGAAGAAGTACGGCAGGATGACGCCGCCAACCCATAAACCGCATTAAACAGTAACTCTTTGTGGATGCATCGTCTTTTTAACAATCACTCGTGGATTATCATTTGCTCAAATGTGGCAGTTCTGCTTGTAAACGAATCCACTGAGAGTCGATTATGCTGACTAAAAAAAATCACGAAGTGTACGAAATACATTTTGATTTGAACACCCGTTTTCGTAAAAGGCTTCAACAATCTTAACGCGCTGCTCAAAACCTCTCCTTGGTTGAATTTGTCAAACACTGAAATAAAGAAATGTCAAATTAAGTTGGGCAAAACATTTGACGTTAAGGCGTGACTCACAACTGTGCATTATGGTATGTTCAGACCTAACAAATATTTGACGAAAAAATCCAAAAAAGCATTACCAGCAAATTGATCAAACTATAGTTTTATTTAAACAATTTTTACTGACTTCGTTTATTTATTTGTAAGACGATAATTGTATAATTCATTTAAGAAACTGTTTAATGATGTTTGATCCAGCAAACATTTTGCAAGAGCAAACCATTTTTTTAATAAAAATAGTGGTTACGTGTAGGACGTCAAATATTTAATAGTTTCGAATATAGCTTATGTAATTTTCTAACAGTTTAGCTTCAATTTATGTATTAACCTTCATGTCAACCTCTATCGAAACATAAGAAACATCAATGAAAATTACAGAATAACATATTTTTTTCTTCAAAAGCTTCTATGGCCCCAAATGCACTTAAACTCTTAACTCAGTAGGACACTTGTATGGCGGCCAGGTGAAATATCGGACCGATTTGCTTTATTTTCAATATTTAATAACTGTTATATTTAAAAAATTTCAAGCCATATTTGGTCCCCTTTGGTCATATGGTATTAGCTATTATGCTATTACCATTGTTTCGAAACAAAGTAGCTATTTGTATATAACTAGGTCATTAATTCACCGAATTTGTTAATGTTCACCGCCAATATTCTACTAATTTAAATTAAGTTAAGGTTAATAGAGGCAGCCGTGTTTTTATAAACATATCTCAGCCATGTGAGGACCGATCCGACTGAATTTCAGTAGCAAAAATTTAAATAAGACTTATGAAATGAAATAAGACCCCAATATGTGTAATACAATTAATTGTAACGGTTTGCTTATAAGAATCACGCGATATATAGCGCAAGAATTTTCTCCTCTATAGTATAACAAATACCGGCTTCGCTAACTAAAACTTCTCTGCGTAGCCGGCATTCAGACTAGTTTCCACCATATCTATTGTCTTCGAAAACCTATTCAATGGACACACGCACATAAGGACACATATAAATCAAATTCGCTACTTATTAGGACCCACAATATATATTCTTTAAAATTCTGCAGTTAAAACTAGAAAGGAATATTATTATTAAATATTGTTATGAATATATACATACTTAGGATGAGTTACAATCGCAGTGGTGTTTTTTTCCAATAGATTATACAAAGTTTATCCGTAAACTTGTATTCCTGTTGTTTTCTAATTAAAATGTGGGCGGATATTTCATGTGGTAATAATTATTAGAACGTACTTTAAATAAAGTGGAAGAACTTACACACATACTTAGTTTATAAACATTCTCATTATAAAATTCTTTTGAAGTTTTACCATACAAATTTACTTTTCCACCTACTTTTGTTAACTTAATTAGATTTTAACTTATTTTATTTTTAAAAGCATTAACTTTGTAAGAGATAAAGATATTCAAAATATGTGATTAAGCGTTTGCCAATCTGCTTAGTAGTGCATTCATTTGAAATAATTCAAACGAACTCAGTTTGTTAACTAAAAAACAGATTAAAATTATTAAAAATATGGTTTAATTTTGCACAAAACTGAGCAATTATTTCAGTGAATGTAACCCATAGTAATTTTGTGATCTTTCTTTTAAAAATTAAATTGTTTTTTATTTCAAATATTTCCTTTAAAGTTATTTGCCAAGGCTTGCTCAAAATGACCCCAGGAAATATGGCTCCAAAACGAATTTTACATGAGACAACAACGAATTTTACAAAACAACACGCAATTTTGGGCAATTTGTTTTGTTTTCTTGGGGCTCTTTTTAATTTTTTTCGTTGGGGTGTTTTTGCATTTTAAGTAAAATAAAAAATTAGCCCAATATCACGGAATGAAAAATGGCCCCCAATAAATTCAGGGTCTATTTTTCATATACTAAAATATAATGTAAATTTTATGAAATGAAAAATTACCCCAAAAAATTTTATATTAATTTTTTAAAATTTTATATAAAAATTCCTAGGAATAGTATCAAAATCCCGATTTCGTATACCAAAGAGGAGAAAAATCATACCAGATATGCAGAGATGGTTTTGTTAGCCAAGTTGGAGTTTGTTATAACATAGTGGAGAAAATCCTTGCGCCCGGATGAAGGCCAAACCATGCTATCTATCGTGCAATTTTAGAACCAAAATTGTATAATTATTCAGGTTATTAAAAATCACAATTTTGAAATTCTGGATTTTGAAACTTGATTGTAAATTTTAAGTTTCGGGCATTTGAATCCAATCCAAATTTTTCATATATCTTTCTTTGTGTTTTTTTTTAATAGTAACTCTTTTTGGGGTTAAAATGCATTAAAAATTTGTTGGTTATTTTTCTTGAATTTGGGGTCATATTTCATTTTGTTTTTAGGGCTATTCTTAAATTTTTTGGGTTATTTTTCATTACAAAAATGGAGTCATTATGAGAAATTGTACAATATTTGGGGCCAATTTTAATTTTTTCTGTGCCATATTTCGCAGACCCATTTGCCAAATAAATTCATTTATTAACACACATTTACGGAAACGTATCATGTTTATTATTATGGGGTAGTTTAATTTGCACGAGATTTTTATATATTTGAATTTTAAAATACAAATCTATTTAATTCTTTTATGAAATAAATTTTAAGTTTATAAGTTGTGATGATTTGCACAATTTTAATTGCGCACTCTGCTCAGATATATCATTGCTGAATTTTCTGAATAGCTGATGGTTTTTTGACGCCATCTCTGAAAAAATATTTATTTGATTCACTTCGTATTAAAATTTTTAATTATTAAAACACATTTTCTGAAGAGAATTTGCTTTTTCATTGCACACGGCTGGGATACTTCCCCGAGCTAAAAAAATGGGTTTGGATCATTAGGGCGATTATGATCTGTACAAATATCTTCATAAGTGAAAAAGAACAAGAATTTAACTTCGCTTTTGTAAAAAAATTTGATAAAGGAAGTAATTGAGTTTGGCAAGGAAGTTTTTTTTGCAAAAAAAAATTCAGTCTTTCAGACTTTTCTTTATGGGACCAGAAAATGACTTCATAGTATTGATACTTCATTGTACAGAACTTATATTTTTTCCTTTTTGTTTAAAAATTCGGTATTTTACTTTGGATTTTACTCTCTTACACTTTCACTCTCGCTGCGGTTATACATTTGAGCAATGCTTCAACAGTATCCTTAAAAAAACCGGTACGAAAACTTAACAGTTTAGTGCATAATTGCTTGTTTTCTACATATATTTGATGATAAAGTGTTGGAAAAGAAATATTTAACACCAAACATGTTGTTTCTTTTTGTGTTACTTCTTTAAGTTTAACTAATAATATTTTTTCTAAATAAAAGCTTAACGACTATATGTTTGCTATTTTCTTCTTATGGGGATCCTCTAATTTATGAATTTTACTTTTTTTTCTCTGTACACAACGTTGTTACTTTGTTTAAGAACAAAATTGCATTTGAGTCAAATTTTCATTTGCAAAATGTGTTCATTGTTAAGAAAAATTTACTATATGGAATTTCATTATGAGTTGATCAAAATACACTAAAGTTGGAAGGTGAGAGCTGTGTTTTCGAAATTAATTCGTAGTAGAAAGTGCTTCATTGTAAAGGACCTATTATAGAGATGTTCGACTGTATAATGGGTCTGTACACCTTATTAGGCTCTATTCAGCTATGATATGCGATTTTTAATATTTGCAAAAAAAAACATGTCAGAAAGTCGGTCAGCCCGAGCATATAATACCCAACACTACAGTATTTAGAGGAAAAATGTTGGGGTTTGACCCTATTTTGGACCTATGGGCAAGCATGACAGAACACAGTTATGTTATGAGCTTAAGATTATAATAAGAGTTTTTTGTGATAAATACATCCAAAAGAGATTTATTTGTCTTTAAGTGATTTTAGGAAAGGAGTTTAAATTGGACCCATAGTTAATTTTGGACATATCAGTACAATAATTTGTTTTGACATAGAAGCTATCGTAGAAGTTATTTATAAGAATGTTATGGCATTAAAAGCTTTTTTCTGGATTAGTATTTGTATGGAAGCTATGCTCATATATGGACCGATTCTCACCATTTTCAATACTTGTAATACTAAGAACTTACACAGAAAGAAAAACTCTCGGGATAAATTAAGCTTTTTATACATACTTTAAGTACGAGTCGCACTCAAAAATTCAAGTACGAATAACACTAAAACGTTCTCAAAACAATCCTAAATGGGGAAACTTTCGAAAATCAATCCCGGAATTTCTTAAAATAAGTAAGAAATTCCTGACAGTTCATTTGCGGGGGCCTTTAAATCAGGGTAGGAAAAAATTCTACTCGCGAGCACAATTCGAGTCAACTCTCTCATTTTAAAATTTGTGCTCGCGAGTTTTATTTTTAAACTCGCGAGCACAAATTTTTTACGAGTCATAAGATTTTTGTACTCGACTCGTAAGCAGATAACAACTCGTTTTAAAATTTGTGCTTACGAGTTTTATTTTTCAACTCGTAAGTACAAATTTTATGCGAGCAGAAAACGAGCGCATACGAGTTGAAATCGAGCAACTCGTTTAAAAAAATTAATGTTTGCTTGTGCGAAGTAAAAATATACATACATATGAATTTTTAGAAACGAAGGGCAGGCAAATGTGTAGGAAGGGGTTATAAAAACATATGCACACATATGAATGCTGGGCATAACCATGTTGATAAGAATGTTTGTGTGTTTGTATGTATAAATGTTTTCTTGTTTAAAAATATGTAAACCTGCAAAATGTTTAATGATGTGTAATAAAATGTATGCGTTCTTAAATGACTTAAATAAAAGTGTTTGAGATTGGTAACATATTATTTTCATAAAAGCTGCCTTTAATAATTATGAATAAAATAAACATTTGTCAATCGATTTTCATGGTTTATGGCTCATTTTATTCGCAATATATCTGGCTTTCTGATATACATATAATAAAAAAAATTGTTCTAAATTTGTTAATTTAAATTAACCGCTTCAAAATCTTTATATTTTATATGTTTTTATTTAAAGACTTACATTTGTTTTTGAAGACCAGTGTTATAAATGAATTAAGAGTTTTTTAGGGTAGCAAAAGCCATCACATAATTGTCTTGTGACAACCAAATTAATTGATTCTTATAGAAACCATCAGCAGGTAGTAAACAATCACGACTATTTATAGAAAATGTGATCATTGATATGTTTGTTTGATCCCTAGTGAGTGTTTAAATGTCAGCGCAATGGGTCTGAAAAACCTATTATATTAATGTTTATGTTAAAATGGCTGGCAAGACCTGTGGGAAAGGGTTGTAAAAGTAATGTTTATACTAAAAAAAAATGCACACAAGTGAATGCTGCTCATAAACAGGTAGATAAGTGTGTTTTAAAATATATGTGCAATACGTATAAATGTTAAATTTTGAATGATGTGTAATAAAATGTATGCGTTCATTAGTGACTTACACAGAAGTGTTTACGATTCATAGGAAATTAATGAACTGCCTTTTTTATATTTTCGAAACGTAGAACATGATTGCATTCTTTTAAACGAATCCTTTCCTTTGCTATTTCTTCTTCATGGTTAGTTATACTTGTCACAACGTAATATTTGCTGTATCAATAAATACCTTTTCCCACCTTACTTCTGATCCATTTGCTAATGCTGTTCTGTGTTTCGATGAAATATTCATACATACACACATTTAACCACACATACAAACAAATAAACAGGAAAAATATATTTTTAATTAAAAAAAATTCATACGCAAAAATAAAACTCGCGAACAATTCTTTTTAGCTCGACTCGCGAGTTGAGTTTTATTTTTGACTCTTAAAATTTGAATTCTTTTCGCGAGCAATATTTTTCAACTCGCAAAAATAAAACTCGCTCGCGAGTTTTATTTTTTAAACTCGCGAGCAGTAAAGAACAATTCTTTTCAATGTTGAAAATAAAACTCGCTCGAATTGGACTCGCTCGCGAGCGAGTTTAATTCGAGCACTCTCCGTACTCTGCTTTAAATGCAAAGATTGCGAGATTTTTAAGCGATGTCATGAAAACCCCTAATATATTAATATTGTTTGTATTTTATGATCATTATATTATATAACTTTCAAAGGAGGTTAACAGTTTTGGGTTCGTTAAATTCAATTTAAAAAAAAAAACAATAAATTTGTTTTTTTTTATCAATTTTGAACTCTTTCTTTATTGACTCCACGAATAGGAATGACTTCATTTACAAATTTCTTAATCATAAATACAAAGATTGAAAATGTTAAGTTTACAAATTACAAAAATAATTAGTATACAAGTTCTTAGAACAAACAAAGCAAACTGCAGTTATAAATTCTTAAGAAGTATTTCGTAAGATTCTCTATTTTTATGTTTCTAAAAGTTCGTTGACCAAATTAATTATAAAATTTTGGCCAGCTAATCATTCCAAAGAAATGGATATTCTTGTTAAACAATAAAAGAACTTAAATGGTTTATACGAACATTCATATCGAATATATATATACCAAGGGCATATATACGTGTATACATATGTGTTCATATGGATATTTGTTTTAATTTTATGGACCACGTTAATATTTATTTTTAAGCAGAAATGAAAGTAAAGAGGTTTGTATTTTAATTAGTCAATTCACAAGGTATCCTAACATGTCATATTGTCAAAATGTCCTAATATTTCACAATGGTTTAAAAATATTGTTGTCGGTTTGTTAACAAAAAGTGTCTTAAATAAATAGAACGTTGCTTGCTGTGTTTATTGTGCTGTCGTAATTAATCAGAAAAGTCCAGCGCTGAGCGGCTGAGCCGTACAACAATATTTTTAAACCATTGTGAAATATTAGGACATTTTGACAATATGACATGTTAGGATACCTTGTGAATTGACTAAATATGTTTGTACATATGTATATATGTATGTTTGCTTATATTATTATTTTATGTGATAGTACTGTGGATATCGTAACTCCCCCTCCGTTAGATTGAGGCTCTGACGAAGAAACGATGTACGTTCTCTTAATATTTTTTATATAGATTATAATAACGATGCAAATAAAATTATAAAGATTCCTATATTGGTCCCAGTATTTATTGGAGTGTTTGTAAAATTTTTATGGTTTAACGTTTTTATTGTGTTATTGAAGTATATTTAATAAGTTACTTGTAGGTTCTAAGTTTTTCACGATGTTTGTTAAGCAATGATCTTCTATTTTTCTTAGCTTTTTATATTCTAGGGTATTTGGTTCATACATTTTATTTTTGTATATGAGGACCAGTGATGCCAATACAAATTTCAAGAAAATCTCTACGTGTCTATAAAAAATTCCCTCTTTTCCCTACAACCAAAAAAATTATCCCTACACTATTCCCTACGTTATAATTGTATTGTTTTAGCTTCAGGCAAACAAATACATACTCGGTTAACATTTTGTAAATATTATAATTAAAGCATTTATTAACATTTATTATATAAGTATTTGTTAAGAATAAGAAAAAACCAAAATAAATATGTACAATGCTATGCTCAAACATATAAAAATTCAATTAAAAAAAAAACACTGTGTGACAAATTTTATTTATTTCTTTTTGACGGAAACGTCACTATATATCCTTCAAAAGGCAAAACTAAGTCAAACTACGTGTTTGATTTTCATTTCAAGAATACTTATTTTAAATAATTTTTTAATATAAGCATCTAATATTTTTTATAAAACTCGGTACCAAATAAAAGGGAAGGAGCTGTATAATTTAAAAAAAAATTAACTTCAGTTCCCCTAAACAGGAATATAAAAAAATATATCCTTCCGCATCCTTAAAAGTTTTTATTAAATTTTTTTAAAAATTTCAAATTGTATGATTTTATTTCTCTTAGTTTACTTTTTTCTCTGAACAAAATTATTTTCTATATAGAAATTTCATTCACTAAATATTTCCTTTTTATATTCGCACACATTGAAGCGAATGTGAGAACGAATGCAAATAGCAAAATTAAGCGAATAATTCGCAAATGCGAGCCCGAATATTCGACGCCCCAAAATGTATACGTACATGTTTTTGACACTCGTTGAAGATTGCCAGGCTGTTAGGGCTCATAGTATAGGGCTTCGGTTGAAAAATACTACATTTGTACTTAAATGCTGTTGCATATGAAACATTAAAATTTTTAAATGAAAAAAATACGAATATTTAAGTTTTTTTACACAATATATTGAAAATTAGATAATATTTTGAAAATTCCCTACATCTCCATTAAAATAAAAATTCTGTCCTTTTTCCCCTACGCTTTAAATTTTCCGGAAAAATCCCTACAAAAAGGGAAAATTCCCTACTATTGGCATCACTGATGAGGACTGTATTTTCATTAAGGATTATAGTTTTATTTTGGTTGTTGGAAAGTGGCTCAAATAATACCTCCGCATATGTCTCGTTTAACAATTTTGGAATTTTTAATGATTGAATTACTAAGTTTTCTCTATATGCAGCGGATATTTGAGTGTGAATATATGATTCTGTTTTGTTTTTGAGATTGAAATTTTCGGTCGTCAATATGTCTGTTGGAATTCTTCCTAGTCTAGAAGTAAATATAACATGTCCTATTTCGTTTACGTGGTCTATTAGTATATTCACATCATTATTAATTTGGAAAATATTTTCTAAAAGCAAAGTTTCGTCTTCTATGCTTTATTTATTTAAGTTTTATTTTGAATTTCCGTTTTAAGTCTATATACATATCTTTGAATAATTGTCTGCTGGTTGTTGAGAATGGTTATTGTTTCGTTATTACTTTTCTCTAAGATTTGAATTTGGTCAAAAATTTTTTTTTCGTCGTCGCTGTGCATTGTCCCTGCGATATATTTTAGTCCTTTCCCTACTGCATTTATTAGTCCTTGCTCTTGTCTAAAATTGGGTGTTAAGTTTTTTATTTTTGTTTTACATATACAAGTATACATGCTTCTGTTAATACTGTCCAATAGTGGAGTAACGTTCGTATAAGTGTCTGACAGTTTAAGTATATTATTTTGTAAGATGTTTACTGTTTCCAAATATTGAGTTGTGTTGATAATATGTAGAATTTTTATGTAATTTTCAATAATCTCCATGTCTTTTAGTTTTATTGGTAAGTATCCGTGATTGGTTGTCAGGTCATCTACTTCTTAATACTGTGCTCCTGTGTCACGTAGTATTAACACATTAAGTAGTAAGAAGATAATCATCTGAAATTAGATTTTTTCTTGTTAGTTTTCTATAGAAGTTTCTTTTTGAAAATTTTTATTTCTTTTTATATGAGATTTATAATATTTATGACCTCGATCTGTTATGACGTGGTCATCATCTAACTGTGATACTTTTATTTTTCTAAATTTTGAATGATTTTTCCCGCCTCTTTCGTCTTTCAGATAAATAGGTCCGGTTTGTATTTCTACATCTTCACGATTTTTGTTTCGTTTCTCCAAATTCCTTTCTTTCCTTTTTATTGTTTTTTCTCTGGTTGCAGGATATTCTTCTCGACTAATTATTCCGTTTTAAAAATCTATAGGGTTTCTTTGTGTAGTAGAATGAATTGTGTTGTTATAATAACTTATACTTCTACATATTTTTTCTTCAACTGTTTCTAGATCTTTTCTAGAATCATGTTTAAGTAACCTAATATGCTCATTCAGGGTATTATGGAGTCGTTCCACATCTGCGTTTGAAGTATGATTGTTGTTTGATGTGTAGTGGATTTCGATTTCCTGTTCCCGTAAATATTCTAAAAGGGGTATTGCTTTAAAGCCTAGTTCATTATCAATAACTAGTTTTTTTATTTTTCCCATAGACGATAGATACTGAGCCAATGCGATTTTGAATTCTATCCAAGATCTATTTTTTATTCTAATGGCTTGTGCGTATTTGGAGAATTTATCAATAAATGTCAAAAACAATTTTTTTTCTAAGCTATAGTAGATATGTGATGTATAATTTCACCTGGATTCTCTGGGTTTTCAGTTAGCTTGAATTTTTGTTTAATTGGATTCCTTTCATATTTTTCTTTATTACACACGTCACAATTATTAATGAACTGTGTGATTCGTTATTTTAGTTTTGGATGATACACTTCCGTTTTTAATTCTGAAAAATTTTCATTAATGCCTCTATGGTTTTTTTTTTAAGTTCATTTTCATCTAAAACATCTTTTAAAATTTTCTGACTTAAAAGTACTTTAAATCCGTTACTGGATTCGAAGAATTTATTTGCAGTATCTTTGAATTTCTGAAGAATTTTGTTATCACGAATCAAGACTGCATTAGTTTTTTCTGGATCGAAATGATTTTTCAGTATTGTTATTAGTGTCGCTTCATCGAATTCTTTAGCAGAAATTGTTTTTCTTTTATTTTGAAAGATGGTTTCGTTTTTTATTCTCATTGAACCAGAATTACTCTAATTTAAAATTATCTGTCTCCTGTAAAAATTTAAGGGGTTATTTGTTTCTAAAATTACGTTATTTGTTGAAGAATCATCATTTGTAGTAGGGTAGTCTTCCATATTTAAATTTACTTCTATACGGGACAGTGCGTCGGCGTTCCCATTTAAAACACCTTTCTTAAATATGATTTCGTAGTCGAATTCTTGTAATCGCAGTCTCCACCTTACTAGTTAAGAATTTGGCTCTTTTATTGAAAATAGCCAAGTAAGCGGCCTGTGATCGGTTTCAATAATAAAGCGCCTTCCGAAGAGGTATGGTCGCAAGTGTTGTGTGGCCCACACTATTGCCAACAATTCTTTTTCTATGGTACTATAGTTCTGCTCGTGATCATTGAGCGTTCGGCTTGCATAACAGACTGGGTGTCCATCTTGAGATAGTACCGCGCCAATTGCAAAATTACTAGCATCCGTTTGTAAAGTAAATGTTTTGTGGAAATCAGGATATGTTAAAACTGGTGAACTGACAAGTAGTATTTTAAGTTTTTCCAAACTTTCTTTGTACTCTTGGTCATTTAAATTGATTTTACTATCTTTTTTCAAATATTTTCGAATAATCTTTAATAATTGTTCTATAGTAGCCGGCTAGGCCAAGGAATTGTTTTTTTTCTTTCGGAGTAGTGGGAAGTGGGAAATTTTTTACGCATTCTATTTTCTCTGGATTCGGTTTAATACCATCCTTAGTTACGATATGTCCTAAAAAATTAGGGCGGCATGAAATAACCCCCCAAAATATAACGCCCCAAAAAAAATATGAAATAACCCCCCAAAAATTTGTACAGAGAACAACAAAAACGATTTTTGGGGGGTTTTTTCTTTTTTTTGGGGTGTTATTTCATTTTTTCAATTTTTTCAAATTTCATATGAAATAACTCCCCAAAAATCTGAAATGAAATAAGTCCCTAAAAATATTTTGGGGACTTATTTAATTTTTAAATTATATATTTTAAAAGTCATAATGATGACAAATTGTGTTTTGTTATATTCACTGCATACGTTTACCAAACATAAAAAAGGGACTAAGTATCAAAAACTATAATTTCAGAATCCTAAAAAAATTGGGATTATTTTTAAGTCCTGAATTTCAGAAATCGGAATCTCTAAGTCCCGAACTTTATAATTTCGAATTCGAAAATCCCGAATCGCTAATTTAAGCTTTTCTGCCGGGCGCAATGATTTTATCCTCTATGGTATTTCAAACATCGGCTTCGCTTACTAAAGCTTTTCTGTTTAGTCGGCCTTTGGCCGGGCGCAAGAACTTTTTCCTCTATAGTATACAAACACCGGCTTCGCTAACTAATGCCTTGTGCCCGACCGAAGACCGGGTTAGCAGAAAAGCTTTAGTTAGCGAAGCCGGTGTTTGGAATATAATATAGGGGAAAAATCCTTGCGCCCGGCCGAAGGCCGGCTATGCAGAAAAGCTTTAGTTAGCGAAGCCGGTGTTTGGAATACTATAGAGGAGAAAATCCTTGCGACCGGCCGAAGGCCGGCTATGCAGAAAAGCTTTAGTAAGCGAAGCCGGTGTTTGGAATACTATAGAGGAGAAAATCCTTGCGCCCGGCCGAAGGCCGGCTATGCATAAAAGCTTTTGTTAGCGAAGCCGGTGTTTGGAATACTATAGAGGAGAAAATCCTTGCGCCCGGCCGAAGGCCGGCTATGCAGAAAAGCTTTAGTTAGCGAAGCCGGTGTTTGTTATACCATAGAGGAAAAAGTCTTTGCGCCCAACCAAAACTGAACAATATGTATTATATTGGGGTCTTATTTCATTTCTGGAATTGGGGAACTATTTCATATGAAATAAGTCCCTAAATATTGGGAACTTATTTCATTTTGATTTTGGGAGTTATTTCATTTCATTAGGGATTTATTTCATTTTTAGAATTGGGGATTTATTTCATATGAAATAAGTCCCTAAAAATTGGGGATTTATTTCATAATTTTTTTGGGGACTTATTTCCTGGGGAGTTATTTCATGCCGCCAAAAATTAGTTTCTTTTTTAAGAAATTCACTTTTATCTAACTGCACCTTTAGATTTACATCCCTAAGTCTTTGAAATATTTTGGTAAGTGATTCCAAGTGTTCATGGAGTGAAGTAGAAAAAAAATAATGATATCGTCTAGATATACCAAACAGATTTTGTTAATGAAGTCTGCCAATACGTTATTCATTAATCGTTGAAAAGTGGCAGGGGCGGGTTTTAGCCCGAATGGCATGAGAAGAAACTCGTAGTGCCCTCCCTCCACGCTAAATGCAGTTTTAGGTATATCTTTCTCATTTATTTCAATTTGATGGAAGCCTTACGCGAGATCCAATGTTGTAAAATTTTGGCATCTCCCTAACTTTTCCAATATTTCATCTATATTGGGGATTGGATATTTATCATCCACTGTGACGTCGTTTAACTTACGATAGTCAACTACAAGTCTCCATTTCTTCTAACCGCTGGCATCCAGTTTTTTTAGTACTATTCATACTGGAGCCGAATATGGTGAATGGCTATGCCTAATTATTTTACTGTCTAACATTTCCTTAATCTGTTTATTCACTTCTTCTTTGTGAATATATGGGTAACGATATGTTTTTGCAGCAATTGGAATGTTATTTATCGTTCTTATTTCATGCTTTATAGCATTAGTGAAGGTAAGACCTTTATTTTCGGTGTAAAAGATTTTTTTTAATTTATTTTTTATTTGTGTCAATCTTATCTTTTCCCCAGTATTGAGTGCTCAGTGCGTATTTGTTCCGAAAGTGGACTTTGAATGTCTTCGCAAATATTATAAATGCAAAAATTTTCTATATTGACGTTTTCAATTTTAAATGGGCTAAATTTTACTTTCTTTGGGGTGTCTCCGTTAAAGCTTATTGTGGCATTAATTTTAAAATTTTCTGATTCTTACACACCTTCTAATATTTCTTTGTTTTTATCGAATGACAGTGTTGGATTCATATACAAAAACCTTCCTTACATTCAACGGGTAGTTCAACTTCGTATAATCCTTATTTTTCAAAGGAGTATTCTACTTCAGTTTGACCAAATTTTAGTTGTAGTTTTCTTTCCCCGATGATCATTTCATCGTCCTTCAAGTTTATAATTACTCCTTATGGCTTCAAAATATTAGTTCCTATTAGTCCGTCATAGTCTTCGTGAAAATTGCAAACAAAAAATTCGACTAATTCATTTATATTGGCGGCCGGAGACCCCAGCTCCTAACTATCGACGATCTGCAAACTTAGTAGGCATTGAGACCCATCTTTAGTTTCTCCTGAGTATTACTCCTCCAGGACAGATAACGGTCCAGAAAAACTAGATACTTAGCACTATCAAACAGCCTAAGCTCTACTCCCCCTAGTACCGGCAGCCTAAAATTTTTCACCTTGTACCTCCTAGTAAAAGGAACTAACTCTGCCTTCTCCGGATTAACTCCCAAACAATTATCAGTCGCCCATTCTAACAGTTTTTCTAGCGCCCCTTGCATGGCATGGCTAATTGTTGGCAGAAACTTGCCCGATTAGCAGCATCAAAGTTATCCATTTTACCAAGAATAACGAAACCCCTAAATCACTCAGTGTCTGCATTATGGCCTCTCTCCTCACATTGTTGAATGCCCCCTCTATATCCAGGAACGCAGCCAAGGTATACATATTGTTTCGCAATCCCCACCACATCATGAAGTGCTCTCTCAAAAGACCTGCCCTTAAGATAGTCCTGCTGAGCTCCACTGATGGTGCTGGCGTCAATCTTCGTCCTCAGATGTAGATCAAGTAGTCTTTCTAATGTCTTCAAACGAAAGGACGATAGGCTGATAGGTCTAAAATACTTGGGTTTAGAGTGACCGGTTCTACCTGCCTTAGGTATGAAAATAACCCTGACCTCTCTATACCCTCTAGGAATGTAGCCGTTTAGCAGACATACCCTAAAAGTTCCACCAGCAATAGGAGCGATGCTCCCTGGATATTCTGAAGAACAGCCGGAAATATACCATCTGGTACTGCCGATTTTTACGACTCAAAAGTAACCTTATGTAACCTTATCTAAGGTGATAATAACCCCCACCGCCTCCTTCCCTCCTCTCCTGAGTCCGATCTAGAAAGGGGTTATCACACCCCACCTGGTCCTTTCCACACATCCCGGGGAGTGAGTCTCTATAAGCAAACAGGGAGATTCGGAGCTAGATTCCGTCCACGAGTCGTCCGGTAGCTGAATAAATCCCGGGACCACAGGGTCCTTGGATAAAATTCTTTTGAACCTGGACAACTCATTTACAGATTGCACTGTCTTGCTAAATTTAATTCACGAGTCCCTTTTCGCCCTTCTAATATCTTCCTTATTCCTATTATAACTTATCCTAAAGTTACTCCAATCCTCATCGCTACGCGTATGCTTCGCCGTATTGAACAACCTTCTGACAGTGATCCTTTGAGTCTTCAACTCACCTGTCCACCATCTCGGTTGCGAGCGTCTGCCCGGAATATTCAGCGGACAAGATCGTTCATAGCTACTGGTCAACACCTCCGTAAAGGTACCCACCAGGTGCTCCACACTGGCCGAAGTCGAACCCCAATGATGTGTAACTCTAAGGTTACTATTCACCAATCCCACCAATCAAAGGAATCCCAGTTCGTCCTCGTCCTACATGAACACCTTTTTGACTTTTCGAAGTCTAGATTAAAGGATATACGACTATGGTCAGAGAAGGAAAATTCCAAAGACACCCTCCAATTTTCTACTAAGTCTCTAAAGTTTGTCAATGTTACATCTATTACTGCCTTCATATCTCTAGTTCTGAACGTTGGCGTATAACACCTATTACAGATGTTAAGATTGCAAGCAATAATAAAATCAAACATTGACTCACCCCTTTTGTTGATGTCGGGATTTTCTCATTGGTTATGGTGTGCATTGGCGTCGCAACCCTGTACCAGCCTAAAGCCCTTTCTGCTTCAGTGCTCCATTAACTCACGTACAGGCACACCATATGGTAAGTATGCCGATGCTAGTGCCAGGACCGTTCTATACCTAGCTTCACCTGTCACAACCATGGGATCTCCATTGTTGAAAGAATGAGAAAACAGAGGGGTACTAACAGTGTATATCCCGTGGCCTTTAATCCAACTACCCGATTGTTGTTGATCGAGGGCTCTTTGATTAAGGCCATGTCCACGTTGTTATCGATGAGGTGGGTTTCTAATTCGGTTGAGGCTGCTTCACAATGATGCAGGTTTATCTGCACCACTTTCAGCCTCTTAGGGTCTATCATTTTTGGGAGACCTAAATCTGATAGAACCCAACCCAAATATTGCAGCCCCACTCAGCGACTTCAACTTCCTGAGAGACTCTTGGCCTACTGCGAACCTAAAGTCTCTCGCATGGTTCTCTGTACAACACAGTGAAGCTATCAGCTGGCACTGGCTTTTATCGAGTCCCCCTTTCTGATTAGCTAGAAGCCGCAGTATGAACTCATCCGGTTTGAAGTGGAGGTGGAGGTATTCATACAGTGACTACCGGCCTCAGTGGCATCTCAGACGCAAATATAACGTCTGGCTTCAGGGCAAGTGCTGCAACACCTGCCAATGGCGGCCTTCAAAAACTCAAAGGTTTTTTGACTGCCGGAACTGACAGTTTTGGCACCACTTGCCCAGTCAGCCCCTTTGAACGCTACTTCGTCCGGCCTTCCTCTCACACTGAAGATTTCTTACAGAAATTTGTTCTCCAGCACCTGCCATCTCTCGGCACTGGTCCTACCATCAAGGGTTCTTACTAGAATAATATCTGTGATCACCCGATGTCCTTGCAGATGTGGACTGGTTTGCCCCGGTAAAAATTCCTTTAGTGATTCAATTTTTGGGGTCACTGCCATAAATTAATAAGATATTTGCAGTCCTCATCGCACGGCTAGTAGTGAATAATTTGTCCCCAGGCCTAGCTCCCTTAACCGTGACCAAATTGTCACCCTCCTTCCTTCTACCTTCCTTGCAAGAGGATACGCCAGAAGAGTCTGGTGAGGATTCTTTGTCTTAACTGACAATATTTGATTCCTCAGCAGCCTTTGCCGTATATCCCGCAGGATAGGGAAGCCCTAGAATAACACCGACAGAACCGTGGATTCGTTCAAATCTAGCAACGTTCTTCCGGTGCTTCTTCAGCAAATGCCTCTTCCGTCCATAGTGCAGTGAAGAGTTCTTCTAAGCTTTCTTTTATAGAAAGGCTAAAGTGGCTATCGCACCACTCTTGGCTTTTTCGAGATTCGATCGGCTCTCCGATGTGACCTGTTCTGTTACATTCTGCCGAACAATGAGTTTCGATGTACTCGCCAATTTGCTCTCTGTCTCGACTGTGACCACAGAAGTTGATGGTTCATACATCTGGTCATGACCATGAGCCGAAATCTTAGCTATTTCGTGGTCTTCATCAGAGCCCAAGATCAGATCACCGAGTCTTTCCGAGGCCCCAGTACATGCCAGTAAGTCCATATCATTAACTGACTTTCTTGCAGCAGCACATCCGAGTCTGAATCTGATACTCCCTGCACCAACTGCTGTCGTTACGTCCGTTTGTTGTTTCATTTTGAAATTGCCCAGTTTACAATCCCACGAGTATGCACGTATAAAAACGACTATCTCGCGCAGTGACGGCTTGCACGGACTAGGCTAGAATTACAACTGACCTTTGCCATCAGCGTCACAGGGTAGCTGTTCGCGGCTAGTTTCTTAAACTAGTAAGAAGTCATCCAGATCCTCGGCACTGCTATCAACCACCTTGATCTTTAAAGTGAGAGAAGTTGGAAAAAACAAGTTAGAGTGCTATATTCGGCTGTGCCGAATCTTTGATACCCTCCACCGAAAGGAGTGGGCTCTATATGATAAATACATATGGGCAATTCCATACTGTCGTACAGGACAGTCGTACGCATTTAAAGTGGAAAAGAGATCAAAATAAAATAGATTTTTGTTTTGATTATTAGCCTAAGTTATGGCCCCTGATTAGCTCTATTGATGGTGCTAAATTCAATTATAAGCAATTTTTTGATTTAAAGATAATTGAAAAAAAACTAAGACTGTTGTACGAGACAAAAAAAGAAGTAGGCTTAGTAGCAAACAAATAAAATGCTTATTTCAGCGAAACCTGAACCCATAAACTAATGTGACTAATTTTAGGATAAGGGGAGTCAATGTTTCTTAAAATAAGCTAGATTTTACTAAAAAATTATGAATAGATTTTTTCTTATTTAACTTATATATAGTCGTACGGTACATTTTTTTTCCATCATGATGTTCAAATTTTTTCTAATGCTTTTTTGCGAAATAATAAATAAATAATTAAAAAAAATTAAATAAAATAGTATTCAAAGTTTTCAATGTGTTTTTTTTAACATAACGAAGAACTATAAAAAAATACAAAGTGAGATAAAAAGGAAATATATTTCACATAATGTGCAAAATTAAATACAAATAGCACTGGGTACATTAATTATAGTTTTTTTTTCGGAATTTGCCGTTTTAGCTGCTTTCACTTCCTAACCTTTGCAACAGAAGATATGTGTGATATAATTTTTACGTTTTTCCACTTTTCGTCCAAATTATACAACGAAGAATACTTCTCAATATATCGGATGGTATATAATACATTTTAATCCCTTTTATGTTTAGCTGTGGACATTGATAAAAAGAAAATGCATAGGGTAAAATAATGTTTTTTGATTTAGTCATTTGGCAGACTTTCCGTTTGGTAACTGCTCCAACTCCATCAACGGCCCCTTTCCATGTGAGCTAGCGAAAAATTTCATTCTACCCAAGAACTTTCAAATTCTATTTTAAAGTCATTTAGTCTTGACAAAATAAATTTATTTTTAAACTGAGAGCGGCTCTCATAAGAAAAGATAGATATTTTTGAAAAACCTCCGTAAGATTTCTTAATAGCAGTTCAGAGAATCATTAAAAAAATAAAAACGTCATGTTTGTTATGCGTTAACTTATAAGTTATAACCGCAAAGGACTATGTAACTCCTGCCATAGTTAAAATGAGAACTTTGGATTTCATTTTGGGTTGTAAGCCTATAATTTTCGGCAAAATCTATTTGAGTGGCTACCTCAGTACACTTTATATATCGTTTGATATCTTCAAAATACTTTTGCTGGGACCTTATTACAAAAAAATTACTTTAAAAGAGGGTAGTTTTCTTTCCATTTTAACTATTAAGTCAGATAAAGTTGTAACGGTGTTGGTTAGTGCTCTATGACCCTCTATTTTCCGCCATTGCTGCCACATTACTTCGTCTTCCATATTGGCTAAATATTGTAAAGGAATAAATTGATATTTTAAGTCTGTTAAGCACCTATTTCAATTGTTTGTCATGCAATATTTATTAAATGTTGCAGTAAACTGATTTAAGAAAGCTTTCAAAATTTAGAAAATGAAGGAATAATTCTTGCAGAGCTTTCCAACAAGTAGCCGAAATTCGCATGACTCATGCAAACGCACATATTGTGTGGCGTTTTGTTTATTGGTTGCACATGTCTTTGCCGCATCTTAAAAAAGTAGATTTCCCGATAACTTCATTTGCGTTTTCTTTATTTAAAGAGCTCAAATAGCAATTATTTCCCCTTCAAACAAAGTTGTGTCCTTCTTCCCCGAAGATTGCACACTAATGTTATCACTATTATAAAATTCAGTGATGAAACTTACCACACTTTCTAGCAGCGTACTGCTCAGAGCTGCCGTTTTTGGTTATTTCTAACCAAAATTGGTAATTTTTTTTCTCAATGTGAAGATGTGAATATCTTTTCAATTTTGGTTACTTTTTTCTAAAATAAATATAAAATTCGTATCAATATGTTGTTCTTGATACACTTGCAATTTACGGTTTTTAAATTTTTTAATATTTTTATTTACATGGGGGCTATCGTGTATTTCGATTCGAAGGAAATTATTTACGACTTCGAATAATGTGCCCTTTGCACTAAGATTTTCTCATTAACTATTTGTTTCAAATGAACGGAAGTTTTTTATACTTTTTCGAAAACACAAAATTCCTTTCAAAACATTTTTTTTAAGAAAAAAATTTTCAAATGTGATTTTTATATTATAAATGGACATGTTCTAATATTTAAATCGATATAGATGTTCAACTATTTTTTTTAATGAGCGTTGCTTTTTCCTGGTTTTAATAACAGTAAAGATAAGTGGTACTTAAAGTAGAAAGTGCATAATATCACAATTCAGAACATGAATGAAAAAGTACGCAAAAGTAGGTTTAGTGTTTCTAAAAATTTGAATATAAGTCAAATGTTCTAAATTTACATTATTTCCAGTGGTATATTTTGATATATTGAAATACACATAGGAATTTTAAAGTTTTTTTAAAATTAAATTGATTCATGATCTATAATTTTATGAAATTTACTGTAAGAAAATCGCGTGAATTTAAGAAATTTTATATCTTAAATCTTATATAATAAAAATCTTTTTAATGAAAAAGGTCTCAAATAAATAAAAAATTTTAACTAAAGTTTCTCATTGTTTTTTAAATATGTACAAGAATTACTTTTCTTGTGTTTTGTTCTTAATTTGTCATTAATATTTTCATATTGAGTGCAAATAACATTTGTCTTACAATAAACCTTAAAATACATTTTAATGCTTTTGTCAATTAACAGAAGCCATTTCTAATTTGGTTCTACTTTTTCACATTTGGTTAGACCCCTTTCAGACAAGCAAAGTTTACTTTGCAAAGTCTTCAGTTTATAGAAGAGAAGGGAAAAGAGTATAGCGGGGGAGTACATACTTTGCTGTACTCGCAAAGTCGTTTTGTTTTTCGTTCGTAGATTATACCTGAAGTTGGCTGCAACTTTATATTTATATACAGCGTTACCAGAATTTTTGGAATAAAAATTGTCATATGGCGAAAGAAATCATATTTTGAAGAGGAAAATCTTAAATTTTTTTTTCTTAATTTAAATTTTTTAAAACAAGGGCAAAATAGTAAGAATTATTAATTTTTTATAAAACCATACTTCTTATTATTTAAGTTGAAATACATAAAAACATAATTCGTCAGTATATGAAACTTTATAAAAATACATTTTTTCTTTTCACCTATTTCCGATGTACTAAAGAATTATTTACTTCTTAAGGTACGTTCAGACTAATGAAATATTTATCGAAAATATTTGTTCTGATATTTGCTTCAAACTGTGTGAAACAAAAAAATATTTTGTTAATGTTCAAACTAAGCTCAAATATTTGATCATTTTTGTTTGATGTCATGTTTGCCATGCGTTCAGACTAAAAGAAATATTTGCATCAAATAATTATTTAATGAAAGTGTTCAAAAATAAAAATATATTTCTCAAATGGTAAAAATGAGCGCAAAAGCTAATTTTTTATTTTATTCTGTGGATCAGCGTCTTTTTTAGTGTTAGAACAGGAGAATGTAGAAGAAAACATGGAAGCCACTGGGTAACGGGAACATGGCTAAAATTTGCGAAAAATTGCAAACTTGCAAACAAACGCTAAAATATATTTGAAGTCGTTAAATCGGTTAAAAAACAAAATGTCAAGAAAAAAACAAAAAAATGTTGCAAAAATAGCGAAAATTCGCGAAAAATTTAGATATTTTAAACAAGCCATAAAATTTATTAAAGGTGCCTAAAACTATAAGGAATTGCAAAAATTCGGTAAAAATTGCTAAATTAGCGGAAATTCCCAAAAATTTGCTAATAGCGGCATGATACCAAAGTTTAAATTATTAAAAATAGTTAAAGCTGCAAAGAATCACAGAAAGAAATCGCTTCTTTTGCGAACATGGCTAAAATTCGCGAAAAAATGCAAACTTGGAAACAAACCCTAAAATATATTTTAAATTGCTAAATCGGTTAAAAAACAAAATTTAGGGGAAAAACAAAAAAAAATGTTGCAAAAATTGCGAAAATTCGCGAACCATTTTAATATTTCAAACAAGCAATAAAATTTAGTAAAAGTGCCTTAAACTTTAAGGAATGGAATTATAAAAAATCTTTAAAATTGTAAAGAATCCGAAAACTTACAGTAAAAATTGCTTCTATCTGGAACATGGCTAAAATTATTTGTCGTTGTTTGCTCTTTCAATTTTTTAGTAATATCAAATAAATGTTTGCTCAAAAATTACTAAAATATTTGATTTTTTGTGTTCACACTATGTTCACATTGGACAAATATTTGTTTGCCGGCCAATACTTTTATTTGCTCAAAATCAGCTGTTATTTTATTTGATACTCAAAAATATTTTGTGTTCAGACTACGTTAATTAAATAATTGATGTTTGCTTTCAAATATTTCATCAGTCTGAACGTACCTTTAAAACAAAAACAAAGTTTTTAGAATTTGCTTTTGTTTTAAATGTAGTTGTTCGAAATAAGGAATTCTTTCGCACATTGGAAATAGGTTATAATATGCCTTTTTTAATATTTTTATGTCCAGAAATAATGATGCAATTTTGTGTATTCTAGATACTGGGTACAAAAGTGTGCAGCACCAACACACATCAAGCTGATGCAAAACTTCATTGTTTTAAAAATTGACTGTTTAAGTAATCGTGTATTTTCTATAAGCAAAATTAAAGTAAAAATCAGAATTTCTAAAAATAAAAAATCATCATATGAGAAAAAAATCTTTAATCATATTTTTGTTTGAAAAAATAAAAAAAAATATGATAAAATCATCATTCTGGCAACGCTGTTTATATATTATATTCAAACAAGAGAAAACAAAAATTTGTCAAATTAAACTTTGTGTGTCTGAGCACCAAACAAAGTTTAAAAGAGAATTCAACAAACTTTGTCAAAGTAAACTTTGCCTGTCTGAAAGGGGTCTTACTTTTTCAAATATTTTGGTTGTAAAAATTGTATTAGTCGTGGCAGCACTGGTACTGCTGGTGTTTATTTTTTTTGCTTTCAAGTGTTTGTGCTGTTTGGGCTGTTCGTATTTTTTAATCAATGTTTGGAGCACTTTAAATTTTTTATGGTATTCTCTCGGCAACGCTTTCCCAACTTTTCGATGTTTTGATACTGTTTTTGATGCTGTTTTTCAATGTCGTATGGTACATTGAATTAACGGATAATGCAAGGCAAAATTTTATAGTTGTTTTTAATCGTATTGAATCGTATGCATTATTTCCTTACTCTTGATATCCTTACGGAGATCTAACAGAGAAAAACTCAATATATAACGACTAGTATTAAGAATATTTTTCAAAACAAAACTTGCTTTTCAAATTAAAAAAAAAAAAAATTGGAAAAAAGTTTCACTAGCTTCACTTTGGACATGAATATCTCGAAATGAGTTATGAATTAATGCAAAACTTTTGCAGATTTATTAAATTTGATTGTTTTTCTTTCAAAATTTGCAAACAAAATTTTTTTTCAAGAACTTTTAATTTGTTCGTATAGGTAGACCTTCTAAGAGAAATGCCCATATATATTATCAACTAATGCCAGTAATTTCTACAAATAGATATCTAGCTGTGTATAGATATCTATGGTGTAAAGAATTTTAAAACTACTTTTTTGCCTACGGGTTCAAGTGTAGTGTATTTTACACCATCAATTTTCGGTAGTTAATTTACGTGGGCCAATTTAACGTTGAAATTGACAAAATACTTATACCGGATAAGTAAAGATAAATGTTAGGTACGAACCCGACCAGATATCTGTTAGTAGAAATTACGGGCATAAGCCGCACAAAACCGAAAGTCAGCATTAAAATCGGTTGCAGTTTAGACCTACATTAAATTATTGACCGACAATAAGAAAGTTTTATGTGTTCCTGGTGAGAACTTTGAACTGGCTTTAGTAAAATATCATGATGCGTAATATTTTTGGCCGAACTAAAATACATTTTAGGAGGGTAAGTTGTTTTGGGCCTATGGTAATTAATGGACCAATCATCCCAAAATTCTGAAGACTGATTTATGGTATTAAAAAAAATAAATTAGAATAAATTTCAATACAGCAGTGTTATTAGTTTTAGCGTTAACAGCGAATTTCACAAAATTGCATGATATTTTTCTGGCCATATGAATCTAAGTTGGAAGAAATTTAAACGCAATATCCATATTTGTTATGGTTTTAGGCGAATTTAATTATTCGCCCAAAGAGGGCTTTATTTGGTTTTAGGCGCAATAAAACGTTTTCCGAGAGTAGGGTTTATATGGAGCCTAGCGTAAATTATGGACCGAACTTCACGAAATTTCCAGTCTTATAAAACTATGATGTACCAAATTTCATTATGATAGCGTAATTTATTACGGCCCTAGGCGTTCTAAAATATTTTCCGGCAGTAGGGTTTATATGGGGTCTAGGTTTAATTATGGACCGATCTTCATGAAATTTATCAGTGTGATTTCTAGTCCTACAAAACTGTACCGTACCGAATTTAATTATTATAGCGTTTTTTATTTCGGTGTTCGGCCTACTAAAATGTTTTCCGAGAGTAGGGTGTAGCATGCGTAGCATTCATTACTCGCGTTATTGCCGACATGAATATTTTTGGTTGTTTTAATATAAAAGAATATCATATTACACACGATCAGTACAATTTGCATTGTACAGCGACTATGATGATTACAGTAAGCCAAGCTGAGAATACTCAGTCAAACTGACATAACATCCACTGTAGGCATTATTGAACGGTCATCACTCCTGTTGTTGTATTCCGATCGTTGTGTCGCACATAGAAAATCTAACCAAAAGTATTGTGTCTCTTGCTATGTCTCCCACTGTATATAAATTTGCTAATTAGCAATTAAGTACTATAAATAAGGTTCGATTTTAATTAATAAACCTATTCTTTGCTTAACACCACAGAGAGCTTTCCAGCAGCTCTTGTAAAGAAATAATAAATCAAATAAAACAATTTGTTTTATTTACAAGGGTTTTTATGCGAACTAGTGCTATAATTGAAAAGAATAGGATGAAGATGAGGATCTGAGGTATTTTCACATATAGATTGCTCGTGTTATTTTTGTACAGAAGAACCATCACATTTCCATTTGCAAAAGAGAGTAAACTTGCAGTTCCCATATTTTTTTCATATCATCTCCTTTAAGTGATTGTAGTAAACGCTGAGCTGTATGATTAAGTAGACCTTGAAGTTTTATTTCTGCCGAAATTTGTGAGTTTTTAATAGTGTCTCTGGGTGGTAAACAGTCTCCTTCTTAGCAGCAGTTATGTGATGATAAGCAGGATACAGATTTGAACTTTTTCAATAGCACGTACTCTGAGCTGAATATATTGCTCTTTTGTTAACTTCAAATCTAAAAATAATGCTAATGCCTTTTCATTTGAAATTTGTTTTTCATCGCTTTTCTTCTGAACCCGTTTTGTTCTCTTGGGACTAGCGATAAAATTTTTGTCAATAATATCGACTTTTGTGAGTTCTTTTTGTGATCGCAGTTAATATAGCCAAGCTTCTTGAATATTTATATTTCCGATTTCTTCGTTGATATCTTAAGTTTCCATCTTTTACATCTATCGCTACAGTTGCCAAGTGATTCCTTTGGTGTCCCAAGGTCCTTTTCATTTGTACCTTCTGAAGATATCTGGATATTGAGTTCGCCATCTAACCAGTTTGCAAAACTGTTGTAAAATCGAGGTTTACTCCATCCAACTTGTTTGAAGCGCTTTTTTACGTTTTTTTAACTTATTTTATTTTACAATTTGACTTTGATAAGGAATTAATGTAATGAGAAAAGAAGTGCATTAAAATGCATATGTGCCAGGTTCGTTGTAGCAGCTTGTTGTATTATCATTAGATAATTAAGTGTAGACGTCAAAATTAAATGACAAAAAATATATTGTTACGTTATTGCCTTTTCAATAACGTTTTTGGTTTATTTTCTTTATAATAAACCTCCTGAGTTCTTTTATTGCAACTTTAGTAAAATAAATAAATCACTTTATTTATAGCTGTACAATAAACTATTCACAACTCTTTATTTAGAACTCAGTCAATTATATCACTTATACTTGCAATTTACACACTTCAATGTTCGTACTAATACTGATTATCGATGCCCACCTTGACGAGTATTTATACTCTGAGCCCTGACATCTAGGTGGGTCTAAAACATTCGACGTTTTCGAAATGTCTGTAACATTTTCGAAATTTCTGGACCATTCGAGCTTTTATTATCTTAACAGCTAATATTATTATGCATTAACACCATGGCTGAATTTAAATTGAGCTATTATACACCAATAAACTAAAGCATACTATATGGTTTAACAATAATCTTAACACTATTATATTATACAATTATGTATAACCATTATAACATTGCAGTTGTAATAGAAAATTTTGTACTGTGGTTTTTACATTAGAAATATGCGTAACTAATACAATAACAATTTAAACTAATAAAATTACTAGCAAATACAAAATAACTAATAAATTAAACTTATTCTTAACTAAAGTTACTTTCGTAACAATATTAAAAAATTATTCCTTTGCATATATAAAATAAATATCGCACAGTAAATCATAAACAAATGTTAAAAAAAGGAAAATAATGATGGCAGTGACGCAAACGAAATTTTCGTGGTCGATATAGATATGATTTGTGAGCTGGTTTCTAAAAAAACGATTTTTACAAATTTTGAGTTTGGCATGTTTATGTTTTTATGATTTTATAATGTATTGAATCATACATACATACCCTGTATATGTTGTCAATAGTCAAACTATATTGATTCACTATTGGCGTTGTCACCAGCCTACTGTGGACCAGACAATTCTTTGCACTATAGACTTTTAGCATGTTTTATTAAAAATCGACTCCTGACCGTAGAACTATTAACAAGGTTGCTTTTGTGCAAGGTTGTTTGGATTCGGAAATGCATTAGTACATTATAACAGCTCAAGTCTACAATATTGAATATTTTTACTTTAATAACATATATTAATAAAAAGTACTTATGTGGCGTTGCACTGCTTTCCGTATGTCCAGTTGACCAGCTCTCAAAAAATTTTTCTAAAAGTCAGACACTTGAACCTCGGCAACCATACCGTCTTCAATATAGTCTTCGATTTTTGGGCTCTATTTCTGTATTATGAATTTTTAAGCTTAAAAAATAGTGAAAATTATCTTTAGACAACACTTTTTTACATTTTGTCAGCTTCCCAACACATTCTGACAAGTCATTTGTCAGCTGTGATTAATCAGGTGCAAAAAGTCAAAAAATTTTGCATCGAATATTATTTCGCAAATTTAATTTTTTGTAACTATTAAAAAAACAAATTTAGAATTAAGCAATCGACTTCATAATTTTTAATATTTAATGTGAAAAAAATAAAAATATTGTGTTTTTAAATCGAAATATTGAAGACTGTCTTCAGACGGTCTTGCCGGTTTATGTGTACAAAAATGTCCCGCTCTTTTCCATTGTTATTTTTATCTTTTGTTTATAAAAACCCTATTGTTAGTTTATTGTTTTATTATCTACACGCGTTTAATACACTATTGCGTTAAAGATGGATCTTACTAAGCATGCTTATAAAAAAATTATAAATTTGGAGCAAATGTCTAATAAGCAATTTTTCGAGTTCATGGACTCTGTAGAGCGTTTTGTAGACAGCACAGATGAAAGTTTTGATAGCGAAGATAGCTGCAGAACAGGGCATAGAGGAATGCGTTCAAATTATGGTAAAAGCCGAAACCGCAGATGTTTTTGTAGAGTTACAATGGCTGATGTAACTTCCGTTGAAGATGTAGCAATGCTCGAAACCATTGTGACACAAGAACCGTTAACATCAACTGCAAGCACAACAAAAGCATGGTTCAAATGCAAAGAGCCCGATCTCCATTGCCAATAGCTGAAGCTACTGGATCATCAGTTTAACCTAGTCCTAGCGGTTTTGCTAGAGGTCCAATAAGCTCTCCAAACTTTTATGGCGCAAACGCTCGATGTGCTTACATGTGAACGTGGTAGGCTTTCGTGGTAATTTATCACTTCCATTGGCCGTAAAAGAGCACAAAACACCAATGGAATTCTTCAATTACTTTATCACTGATGATATAATTGAATTAATCGTTGTAGAGAGAAATCGTGGGGCTCTGGAAGAAAATATAAACACAACGTTTAGTACAGATTTTACTGAAATAAGACATTAAATCGGCATAATGTTGTACATGTCAGTATACCGCTTTCCTAATTTAGAAACCTGTTGGGAGAAAATGCTTTCTTGCAGACTCAGGTGTGCATGCCATCTAAAAAATTTTTTGCCATCAAGAAAAATTTATCATTTCAAAATGAGTCACAGCGAAAAAAGAAAGGCGAACTTGGCATGATCCACTGTTCCGCAGCCGCAATTTAGCCAACAAAATAAACGACCGATTTGACTTAATCCCAAAAACAGCTAGACTATGTGTTGGCGAACAGAGGTGCACAAAGACAAAATACCACATCCGGCAATACATGCCCATTAAGCCGCATTAGTGGGGGATTAAATTGTTCGTGCTATTTGACAAAAACGGTTTCGCCTACCATTTTGAAAAAATTAAAAACATTATTTGTCACTTACTTGCCTGGATCGCAAAAATGACCTTTTAATCAATGAGACGAATTGGCTTGTAATTTGTTATTGATCTTTCTATCAAATTCGTTGGCGTATTGACAAAGACACTTTTTTTTTAATAAAGCTGTTTTAAACGATTTTTCTTTATAGATTTGCTATTTCTGTTAAGACTTAGAAGCGTGAATATAGAAAAAATCTTGTTTTGAAAACTTTGCTAAATCTTTATAGAGATAAAAAAAACTTTTCTATATCTTTATAGAGATACATAAATTGTATGCCTATTAATGCACTACTTTTGCATTATTATTTAAGCACATCATGAATGGCGTATTATGATTTCATTATCTCTAGAGTAGTGTAAAAATAATAATGCATTACGTTTGCTTTACCATTACAGTTACTGGTAATGCAATAATTTTGCACTAAAATATTAAATGATCAATTTAATGGTTATGCAAAAGTAGTTCAGATCGTCCAGCTCTGGTTCACAACAGTGCTATGTAGCCTTAAATAGTAGTTTAGTAGTTAGCACTTTAGTAAATGTGTCTATTTAAATAAATTTCAAAATATACGAATTATTTCCTTAGTTCATAAGAAGTTATAAAACTTTTCTTAGGAATTTCGTGATGTTATATCACATAATATTTCATACAATGTACGGGGTTTTCGTATATATTTATAGCAGAGTTTTTTTTTTTTTGAAGTACTACGAGTACTTCATATAATTTATATTTACTTCGTTCGGATGGATGGCTCATAAATTTCTACTTGTATTTGCGTATTAAAAAATAAAACGCCAACTGTTGCAAATACTACTGTATTCCTTTAACAACATGACAACAGCAACAAAATATTGCTGCCATGAAAATGATGATTTTGCTGTTAATAATTTTAATAATAAAGTTTTTACGTACCGTACAACATTCGTGTGCTTGTATAGAAATTTATCTAAAATGAATTAAACTTCGTTTCACTTATTCTAACTTTTACTTCAAAGAGATAATATTAAAAATGTCATTGAGTTTCTTTTTTTTTAATTTCGTTTTTGTATAAATCTCTATAAAATGTTTCCACACAACAGATAATTTAAAAAAGAAACACCTCTTTGTGTATATAATTCCATATCCATTTAATATGTAAAAGGAAACCTGCCGAATCATCACTTTTTTCCGAACAACAATTTTAAACCTTAAGCAACTCTTTAGCAAAAGTACGAGCACAGGAGCAGTAGCAGTAGAGGCAGTGACAGTAACAAAAAGTAAATAAATGAAATCTTTATAAAGTTTACTATGCAAATACAATATTTACTTACTAAGCATAAATAAAATCTTAAAGTTACTCCTTTTTTATTCTTCTAAGTTTTAGTACACAGAAAAATAAACAGTCATACACCCTTGCACACGTACACTTCTTATCCCTGCAAGCATTTAAAGATACAAAATATAAAAATTATTTTCACATCACGATTGCATTTATATTAGAACGTAAAGCTGGAGTTCCACAAAGCGCGTTCAATCGGGTGATTCATCGTGAGGTTTGATTCATAATGTAAAATAAAACACATAAATTTGAAAGTAAGCTTAATATTCTTATTAATGGTTAAAAGAACAATTTATGGCATTTCCTGTTTAAAAATTGGTATTATGTAAATGTTGGCCCTGAGCACGTCTGAGGTGGTCCATTCGGAAGGTCAAATTTTGTGAACATTCGACTTGAACTTATTCATATTGAAAGTGAGAGGGAAGACTTCAGCAGGAAGGTTGTTCCACATACGAACAGTCCGGCTAAAAAAACGATTTTTCCCTGTAATGAGTTGTACGATTTACCGGCCAATCGACCATAAAGGGATGGGCTCTGAAGGAAAAATGTGTATTACGAACAAACGTATGGGTTTCGGAAACCAGATCCCTAATTTCGTCAGAACACATCTTATTGTTGTAACGATAAAACAAATACAACCCACATTATGACGGTGCTCAGGGGAGTCAAAAGAACTGGATACCCTATTTTCACCAATTAGAACCTTCGCCCTGTCCTGCACGCGATCGAGAAGCTCCAAAATAGACTTTGAAGCACCGCCCATACATGAGAGTTGTATTCCATTCGCGGTCGGATATAGGTGGTATACATAGTAAGGAGATCAGATGGTGTGGAGCCTATCTTACACCGTTTCAAAAAACCGAGGCACTTGAATGCTTCTTTCGACACCTTAAATATATGTTTTCTCCATCGGACATCACATTGTATCCTAATGCCCAGAACATCAAGAGTCTCATATGAGGCACCTTGATACGTCGCGCTTTTATGCTTCAGCTCGCAACAATGGGTTTTCGGGCATTAAAATTTACCCTATTCGCGCGACCCCATTTCGAGACTTTATCAAGGTCTCGACCAAGCTTATTATTCATGTTCTGTCTCATAGCACCAATATCTGATACGCTTGGTCTTAAATCAAACGAATATGAATGGCAAAGGTCACTGTTATCTGCAAAAGAGAAGATAGGGTTGGAAGTTTGACATAGAAGATCATTTAGAAAAATAAGAAAAAGAGTTGGAGAAAGAACGAAGCATTGTGGCACCTCTGAATGAATCTTGAACTTGTTTGACGAAACCCCATCTATAACAACTCGTATAGAGTGATCTCTGAGAAAGCTCGATATAAAATAAGAGAAATTATCACTTACACCAAAAAATAAGCTTATTTCGTGATCACTCGTATATTCATATAAAATTCGATTTTTATATGGAAAATTAAAAAAAAAATTTTAAACCCTTATATCTTCGTTAATATAGCTTTAAATGGAAAAATAAGCTTATTTCGTGATCACTCGTATTTTCATATAAAATTCGATTTTTATGTGGAAAATTAAACCATTTTGGAAAATTACCTTACTTTCGCCAAAATGGTGAATGGAACGGCACCCTTTTTCTGATAACAGGGCCAGTAACTCTCCAGTAGAGCGACCTCTACGAAAGCCATATTGGCGGTCGCTTAGTAAGTAATTTGACTCTAAACTCGCGAATAACACGATCAATTTTGCCTTTCAAAGCGTCAGTCGTAGCTGGCTTACTCCTAAGACTTTTACATCCCCAGAGAAAACAGTCCAAAGGTGACCAAAGGTGACCAATGATGTTAAAGTGCTCAACAAGGTCATTGTTTTACGCGCTGTATGGCTAGCACCGAGACCATATGCTTGAATTTCGGGTAGCATATAGTCCGTTAACATGGTACGATAACGGTAACCATTGACGGTAACATTCCGATTAACCTCACTTTTGAAAAAGTATGGACCAATGATTCCACCAGCCCATAAACCGCATCATAACGTTGTTTTTAACGGATGTAATGGTAGCTCTGAGTACTCTTCGAGTTGCTTATCCGCCCAAATACGGCAATTTTGCTTATTAAAGTATCCATTGAGGTAGAAATGTTCTTCATCACTGAACAAAATTTCACGATAAAACACCGTGTTTTCATCGAGTTTAAGCTTAACAATTTGAATACGCTGTTGTGATGTGAGTCTTTCCATGATGACTTGCTAAACAATACTGAACAAAAATGTTAAAGCAGTTTTGTATGAGTCACCCGTGATCTGTAAAAAAGCATATTGAAAATCAAGTCTCACGATCGATCACTCTTTACATCTGTCAAAAAAGTAGAATCAGTTGTTTTAGAAAATTATAAAGCACACAAAGCAAATACAAAGAACCCGTGGTGTGGAACTCCAACTTAAGTTAAGTTTTTGACTAACGATCATAAACGCACACGCACAAGGAAATTTTAAAGAAAATGAAATTTAAGTCGACGAAGCTATCGATCGAAATTACAATGCAATATAATTCAAATTCCGATCAATATCGAATGACGGAATTTGATCCCAGAAGATCATTATCGATTTCAATTTCAATTTCAATCGGTTTTCAGAAATTTGCCGATAGGTCTTGCATATATTGTTTTGCAATTCTTGACCAGCCAAAACATAAAATAGTTAATATTGTAAAAGTTATCTTAGCTTAATTTTATATTAATTGATACCAAAATTACTAGTAAAGTTTTGGCACTTAAAGCTTTTTTCGTAACTGATATGTGTATGAGTGCTATGTTCAAAAATCTTGTAGGGCGATTTATGCTGCAATAAAATATTTTCGGGCCAAATTTAATTTGTCATCTATAAGACACATTTTAGCAGCTTTTTATCTAATATTTATATTAACTGCTCATCGAAAGATTTTTATTTGTAATAGAAAGACCTACTGTAAAGAGAATGACGTGTATTTTACCGACCTTTCGCCTAACCAAATGCTTGCAGGGAATAAACAAAATACAAACGCACACTTTTACATAATTTTGTTTGCCACATTATCTAGTTTATGTTTATGGGGAAAAGTTTTTCCTTGAAGATCATTTATCCAACAACAATAAAGAATGATGCACTGTTGAAATGATAAAAATATTATCAATCTTAACACTCAAACAACTTTAAAAAGCAGGCAACATCTGTTACCTAAACATCAGCAGAAAATATGTTTGTATGGCTGTTTGTATGTATACATCTTCCCACACTCGCACATAATACTATCTACAGAAATCTGTCACATTAAGTATGTACATTTTAGATACGCAAGAGATAAATATAATAAATAAAATAATATAAAATTTTAAGGCCACTAGACAAAGTGATAGACATTTTCATTGTTTGTTGCTTTTAAATTAAAGCATTTAAATTTTTATTTTATAGCTCTTTAATATACTTTAAAAAGTAATTTTTAATAAACAAGTGAAATGAAATACGGCCATGGTCAGGAAATCAAAATGGGTTTCCTGATTTCAAAAGTAGTTCTGGTTATGATAAGTGGACCTCAAAGTATAAGGTATATAAAAGGAAATATTTTTAAGGACTCGAACTTGATTTCCAGAACATGGCTCTTTGCTTTGCTTCATATGTGGCATATGGTAAATTATAGACCGATCTTTACAACATTCTACAATGTAATTTGTAGTCCTTTCAGACTGTGACGTACCAAATTGTATTGCAGTAGCATCATTTGTTACGGTTTTAGGCGTACTAAACTGTTTTATATGGGGCCTATGTTAAGTTATGGATCGATCTTCACGAAATTTAACAATATGATTCGAACGAACTTGTGTCAAACCTTTCATCTAATAATACCACAATTGATGTTATTTTTTGTAAAAAAAATTATAAATTTATTAGGGTACTGGTTCCTACTGAACCGATTTTGCTGGAATTCAGCAATTTGAGAGCAACATTGTTCTGTTCTTTTGAGTTTTTCGAAAGTAAGCCTGTTTTCAACATACAGACAGACGGGTGGACGGACAGACAGACGGCCATGGCTAAATCAACTTAGTATTACTCAAGGAGCCAAAATATACATACTGTATGGCGTCTGAGACGAATAATACATAAGTTTCACTAAGAAGAACTTAGAAAACCCTCAAACAGCACTAGTGATGGTGGACGGTACAATATATTTGTTTTTTTCAGTATTTATTTATTGAATCTTCATATTTTAAATATGAACTAACAAAAATTAATCAAATCTTATCCTAATACTTTATTTTATGTCTTGCCAGTGCCAGACAATAAAATTCGTCATCCTGAGTTCTGTTCACATATGTATGTGTTTATCGATCTTCTGTTTGGGTGAGTGCTGCAGTGTCTTTTCTCCTTAAGCGAGTTTGGGCTTCATAATTTAAAATATTTCGAGTTAGTGGATTTGGATATTGCGTCATCATAGTTTTAACAAATGGCACATTGTGATCCTTGCGGATATTTGAGTTTTTAACATACCAGCGAGCGGCTGTGTTTATTTGAAGACGTTTATATTCCCGCCTTTAAATTTTTCCGATATTAGAGGCCGAGGCAGTGCCCCATAACTGAATACCGTAGCACCAAATTTGATTTAAGATAGAGTTTATAATAACAAGTACTTTTTGTATCTAATTAAATTATACCGAACTATTTTAATCATATCCATTATAAGGTTTAAAAAAATGAAACATGAATATAAATCAAGCGTTGCTGGTAGGTTTTTTGTTCTTTTAAATTGTTCTAAATATGTCGTCTACAAGGGTTAATGGAACATATTCTGAAGACGTAACGGCAAACATGGTTAAAATACTGGCTAAACAGAGAACCGGATTAAAAATTTGCCATATTAACGCACAAAGTCTATCTAACAAAATTGATGAATTTAGATATATTTTTGAAAATTCTGGTTTAAATGTAATATGTGTGTCAGAGACTTGGTTTGGTAAATCTATTACAGATACTCTTGTGTCATTGAATGGGTATACTTTATATAGAAATGATAGATCTGATAACTATGGGGGAGTTGCAATTTATGTTAAAAAGGGTTTGGTATGTACAATCAAAGCCAAAAGTGATGAAAATTTATATAAAAACAACAAAGTTGAATATCTTTTTCTTGATGCAAGTAGTGGAGGAAGAAAATTTCTTATTTGTTGTGTATATAGGCCTAGAAGTAATATAGATTTCACTCATTTTTTCACAGTATTGGAGGATATCACACCATTATATAATGACATATTAATAGCTGGGGATTTTAACTCAAACCTGCTAATTGAATCACGTTTAACTATTAATATGAAATCATTTGATCTTGTACCTGCTAATACAAATACGCCAACCCACTTTACATCATCCAATAATACTTTACTTGATTTATTTTTTGTCTCTAACGCAGAAAAGATCTTAACATATGAGGCACGATCTAATATTCATGATTTTTGACATTCCACTTCAAAGTTCTACTAACATTATTCAATTTCGTAATTTTAAACGGATTAATTACATCATTTTGGAACAAGAGTATATGAAAATAGACTGGGGTTGTATTTATTACATGCTATCGGTAAATGATCAGCTGGCCTTCTTGGAACAAAATATAAAAAGCTTGTATAACGTAATAGTACCAATTCAAACGAAGGAAATTAGTAACCGCCAGAAACCGTGGTTCACATCTGAAATAAAGCGCCTTATAGTAGATCGTGACAATGCTTACTCTCGATGGAAACGCTTTAAAACTGATAATCTACACGAAAATTATCGCAATGCTAGAAAAATCGTGACCAAAACCATTAAAAACGCAAAATCTAAATACTACTCTGAAAAATTTATGAATTCGGTTAGTACTAAAAATACTTGGAAAACTATTAGGGAAATTGGAATCTTAAAAAATAAGAATAAGCAGGATAATAGTATATCGGATCCTTATGAATTAAATACAAACTTTGTTAATATACCCATGCCTCAAGCAGATCATACCTATTATATCAATTTTCATGCAACCAATCTCCCATCTAACCCTTTCAATTTTGAATATGTTAGCCAGTTGGATGTTCTCAAAAGCTGCCTTTCCATTAAATCTAAAGCTACAGGAATTGATAGTATACACCCCGCTTTCCTTAAAATTATTCTTCCGTCATTACTACCATTTATCACTCATATTTTCAATAAAATAATTATGGCAGGCACTTATCCACTAAGATGGAAACAGGCAAAAATTATTCCAATACCAAAATCATCCACTGAATATCGGCCTATAGCTATATTACCTTATCTCTCAAAGGCTTTCGAGAAACTTTTACATATACAGATAACCAATTATATAAATGATAGTAAGTTATTGACCGATCAACAATCTGGCTTTCGGGCCAAACATAGCTGTATTACTGCTCTAACTGATGTAGCAGAAGATCTTAGAAAGGAAATTGACGATGGGTGCGTTGCATATTTAGTACTGTTGGATCATTCAAATGCTTTTGACACCGTCGACCACACAATACTTATTCAAAAACTGGAGAAAATGATGAATTTTTCATCAACATCCATTAGATTAATTGATTCATATCTTAAAGATCGTGTCCAGTGTGTTGAAACTAGTCCTTCAACTATCTCAAATTTTCTTCCTGTTGTCAGGGGTGTTCCCCAGGGATCCATTCTAGGTCCTCTCCTTTTCTCCATTTACGCAAACGATCTTCCTGAACAGTTGCTCCATTGCAACATTAGAATGTATGCCGATGACGTACAATTGTACATAAGTACCAAAAAAGGGAACTTAGATGAATGTACTGCAAGACTTAATCAAGACTTACAACGGGTTTCACGTTGGGCTGATGTTAACGGGTTAAGTTTAAATCCTACCAAATCGAAATGCATTGTAATACGCAAAAGAACACAGAAAATCATTGATTATCCCAACATTTTTATTAAAAACCAACGGATTCAAATCGTAGATAAAGCAAAAAATCTTGGTGTAATTTTTAATAACACTCTAACCTGGTCTGATCACGTTATATCTGCCTGTGGTAAAACATATTCGATACTAAGAACCCTATGGCCTACTCAATATTGCACCCCATTGAAAATACGCTTATTACTTGCTAAGACATATTTGATACCAATTTTAACCTACGGATGTGAGATTTTTGCAAGTTGTGATGAAACCAGTAAATCTAAAATGCAAGTCACATATAACAACATTGCAAGGTACGTTTATGGGATCAGAAATTATAACATAAATGATACTTACATTAGTATTACACCTTATTCTAAAAAAATATTCGGGGTACTTTTTGAAGATTTAATGAAAATAAGAACATTAGTATTTCTTCACAAAATTATAGCCACCCGTGAGCCAGGTCATCTTTTTAATCGTTTAAAATTCAGTCGACTCAGAAGAAATAGAAATTTAATTCAAATCAGACATCACACATTAATATCTGAATGCCAATTTTTCATATTTGCAATACGTCTTTGGAATAATATTACTACTCCAACAATAAAAGAAATCAGCAATGCGTTACAATTTAAGAAAGAAATATTTATATATTACTCGTAGTCAACAAGTTTGTTTATAGTTCGGTATAGTTCAATATTTTTCAATATTTTTTGATTTTTTATAAATGTATTTATGTTATTTTGATATGTAGTTTTTCGTTATTTATTTGTTTGGTTTAATTTCAATAATTTTATTTATATCAATTTTGTAATAACCATACCTAGACTTAAGTTTATTATTTTCCATGTTTCCAAAATAACACCATAAGATTTCTACTGTTTAAGGCTGATGTTTTGTTGTAGAAGTAACAACCCAATAAAAAATGGAGCTTCCAACGAAGCAGGTTTGTAAGGGAGAAACGTAAACATGAATTTTATATGGCGAGTTCCCACTTTGAAGCAATACATTTTTGACACAGAAAGCGCTTTCTTCAGCGCATATAAAAATTGTTGAATGTAACGATCAGCTTTGCACACTGAATTTTTTGTTACCGTTAGTATTTTATATGCTCCCTTACGAACCTGCTTCGTAGTAAGGGAATGTCGTGGCTCTTCAAATATTTTTTAAGTTATTAAGAATTCGTTCGCTTACCTTACTGCATCTCTGTATGTCTTATTGCGTAGCGCTTAAATGTGAGCTTACTTTTTGAAATGTACCATTAGTGCTTCGCAAAATAGGAAAATTTTTTATTGGGAATTTTTTTTTTTAAATAAAATAAAATAAAGTAGAAGTTTGCAATCGAGACTAAGAACAGAATTTCTTCCAATAAGCCAATTAATTTTAAATGCTTTTAGTTTCATTTGAGTTTATTTTGCTTCTATATGCCATTTCCACGTTAAACGCCTATCTAAATGTATACCGAGGGGGGCATGTTTCCCGACGCAATGTGAATGTTATGTGTGCGCATTTTTGCTCATTGATCTTTATCCTCCACTGTTTTAACCACCCTTCCAGTTCAAATATATGATCCTGTAAGTAATGCGATGCTTCTTGACAGTTTTCGTGTACGCTAAGAAAAGCTGTGTCGTCCGCAAATGTTGAGGTATGGCTGTAGCTGTTTGTTGTCATGTCCAAGTATAAATTAAGTACAATAGAGGGCCCAGGATGCTGCCTTGTGGGAGTCCAGCGTTAATTGACTGAGGAGAAGTTAAAAAATCTCCTTCTTTAATAATAAATTGACGACCGACTTAGTAGCTTTCTAACAGCATGTGTATGTTTGCTGGTGCGTTTTGCTGCAATTTCAGTTATAATCCTGCATGCCAGCCTTTATCAAAAGCTTGAGACACATCGATGAAGAGTACTGAGCAATATTTTTTTTCTTCAAAGGCTTTTCTTACGACATTTGCTATTCGATGAGTTTGTTCAATTGACACTAGTCAAAATTAAATATCTTTGATATATTAGATAAGAAGCTAATAGGCCTGTATGACTCAACTTTTGTGTGATCCTTTCCTGGCTTTGGTATCATGGTTACTAAGGAAACCTTCTATTCTTGCGGGTAGTATTGAAGGTGTAAAATAGCATTAAAAATAATAAGAATAATTTAATAAGCCCTTTTAAATATTTTACTGCATATTTCGTCATCATAATTTAAACTAATGACATATTGAGATCCTTGTGGATATTTGAGTTTTTATCATACCAGGGAGCGGCTGTGATTATTCGAAGACGTTTATATTCTCGCCGTTAAATTTTTCCGATATTAGAGGCCGAGGCAGTGCCCCATAACTGAATACCGTAGCACCAAATTGGTTTTAAGATAGAGTTGAAAAGTAGAAGTTTTCAATCGAGGCTAAGAATAGCATTTCTTCAATAAGCCAATTAATTTGAATTGCTTTTAGTTAATATGTAAATCATGATAGTTTAGTTCAGAAAATTGTATTAATTATATTACATATCGCACTTGATCATTACGAGTTTATTAGCTCAAATATTCTCAAAAATGTTCACCTTTTCGAAGAAAGCGAGAATTAATATTCATATCTAACCGCTGTATCTAACGTACTTTTTGGTAATGAAACGGTTGTTTTAAAAATTATTTTTCATATGCATTTAATATTAAATTTAAAATTGTTTTGCTTCTACGGAAAATGTTTATATTTTGAGTTAATACCCTTCATAATAAAATTCACTATTATTACCGTTCTGATAATTCCTCTTCTTATCTGGAAAACTTTTAAACCTAATATCTATGTATGAATTTGACCAAAAAAAATTGAAAAATATTTATGTATGTAAGTAAACTTTTTCTTTGATAATTTAAATTCAGATTTACAATTCTCAATATAAATAATACCGAATTGTAAAAGCTTAATTTTTTTTTTTATTTAAAACGAAAAAATCAATTAAGATTATAATTTACTGATTTAATTTTAATAACATGTTATTTTAAAACAATTGAAATATAGAATTCAATATATTGTTACGTTACTGCCTTTTTAATAAAGTTTTTGGTTTATTTTCTATATAATAAACAACTTGAGTTCTTTTCTTGCAACTTTAATAAAATAAAATAAGCACGACACTTAAGTCACTTTTAACCATTCAAAACTTTTTATTTCTACTTACATAGTCACTTTTACAATCTTCATTTACAGCTCTTAGAAACTAACAATTGTGACCTCTATTTGTGATCTGCACACCTGCGCGGTTGTACCAATGCCAGTGATGTAATAGACTTTTTTGAAAAGTTCCTACGCAGTCCAAAAAATATCGCTATTTTTTCCTACGCGCTCAAAATTGTCCCTACAAAAATCCCTACAACTTTTAAATGATAATATATCAACGCAAGAGAAACCATTGGTGTTAATGTATATACATTTTATTAAAAGTTTTAATAAATTCATACATACCATTAAGTCAGTTCTTTTATAAAGAAAAAAATAAACAAAAAATAAAAAAATACAAAAAACACGTGATACTCGCTTTAAAGCACATTTGGTTAAAAACAAGCGAAACAACAAAAATATGTATTATTTTTTTGTTTGGATACTAGATAAATTCATTGTTCGTCCGTATTAGTTTTGACTGGTGATACTAGTATTGTGGTTATTTTGTTGAACTGTTAATGGTTTTTAATCCAAATTTAGATATTTTTTTTTTTTTTTTTTTTTAATTAGGCTTAAGTTCATTGAATTTAATTTTCATTTAATTATTTTTATGAAGACAGGAATTCAACAACATGAAATCAATTAAAATTTTTATTGATAATTTTTCATTCTTGACTGCGCTGAGATTTGAACCCAGGCTTTCACTGGTGATTTCATTACAAACTTGCAGGTGTAAGGATATCTTTTTTGTAATGATTTTCGGCACTTTCGTCTTGTAAAAAAGCGGAAAATTTTATGACTAACGTTACGTTTAGACCTAACAATTATTTATTTAAGAAAACAATTCAAAAAAAAAATATGACCAGTAAATTGTTCAATCTTTAACTTATTTTTTAAAAATTTCTATTTATTTACAAAATTTTATTTGTAAGAAGATAATTGTATAATGTAATTCAGGAAAAAGGCAAATAATTTTTAAATAAAACTTGTGGTTACGTGTAGGACGTCAACTAATTAATATGTGTGAAAAGACCTTTCGCTATCTGTTTTATCAAGTGGAAGCGATAAATCAAAGATAGCTAATTTCGACTAAAGCTGGATTATTAAGTTTTCATTAAAAGTTTTAATTTTGGTGACTTTACTCCAAAAGATTTGCATGCCCGTTCGTTATGTGTTTATTGCTCTGAAAAATTAAATTTTTTTAAAAGAGAGTTTCAAAAATTTACTTTACAATCAAAATTAAATTCAAAATTACGCAAAGAGGTTAACAATTTGTAATGTTGCCGTTAAAACTATTTTATTAGTATTTTATCACAAATTGAAGAAGATTGCCAAATATATTCAGTTGTGTCACATTTTTGAAAAGTCCCTACATTACAATGATTTCAAAATATCTGTCCTTGTCAGTGATGTTATACGTAGGGATTTTCTTCTAAAAATTGGCCGTACGAAAAGAAGGACAGATATCTTGAAATCATTAAAAGGTAGGGACTTTTCAAAAATGTGGCAAAACTTTATATTTTTGGCAATCTTTTTCGATTTGTGACAAAATACTAATAAAATTTTTGATACGGCAACATTGCATATTGTTAAATTTCTTTGGGTGAATGATTGCCCCCATATCAACTTTGATTTTAAGGCAAATCTATAAAAATCTCTTTTACAAGAACTTTTACAAAAAGAGCAATAAATAGATAACTTGTTTAAGATGGGCATCAAAAACATTTAAAATTTTTACAGATAGCGAAACCTCTGTTCACACCTATTAAATATTTTACATCCTACACGTAACCACTAGTCCTATTAAAAAAATATTTGCTTATGCAATACGTTTGTCCAAATCAAACATCATTTACCAGTTTGTAAGTTACATTACAAATAAAGTGTAGTAAATCAATAGAATTTGTTAAAGATTGAGCTAAAATTTTATCAATTTACTGGTCACGCTTTTTTTTTTTTGGATTGTTTCAAACATTTATAAGGTCTAAACATACCTTTGTCATAAATTGTATCTTCAATTTCCATTGTCCGGTCGTTTTTACAAGACGAATATACCTTCCAGTGCAACGAAAATCATTTAAAAATGGTATCCGTATATCTGGTCGATTGTTAGGAAATCACAAGTTAAAACTAATACGGACACACACTTAATTCTTCTAGTATCTAAACAAAATCCAAAAGTACAAAATACATACATTTATTGCTTTATTTCGCTTTTTTAACCAATTAACTAAATATGATTTTATTTTTTGGTTATATATTTTTTAGTTTAACTAACTGATTTAATGGAATGTATTTGTATTGATATATTATCATTGAAAAGTTATTGGGATTTTTGTGGGTAAATATTTTGAGCGCTTAGGGAAAAATAAAAATTTTTTTTTGGCGTTCGTGAGGACTTTTCAAAATAATCTATAACATCACTGAGGCGAATAGTTGGGTTATCGGACTTTCGAATGTGATATAATTCATTTAATTTTCTGTAAAGATTAAACTCATCTTGTAGTTCGTGTAGTTTTTCGATCGTACTGCTTAGGGAGATCGATTATTCGACTTTTATCAATAACCGGTTTTCGAATATTACGAATAGTTGCTATTTTGAAAAACCCGGTTTTCGGTTAAGCATTTTTTAAATAACCGGTTTTAATTCGAATACATAAAAACACAAAAATCAAATAAGTTTTTGTAATAAAACGTTAAATTGAATAAAAACAAAACAAATTACAAAGGTACGGAACTAGCAATATACATAGATATGACTTAGATCACCCCTAACAAGTATTTTACGATAAAATCCAAGAAAAGTGGGACCAGTAAATTGATCAAACTTTAGCTTAATTTTCAGCAATTTCTTATTGATTTACAAAACTTTATTTGTAAGAAGATATTTGTATAATGAAATTTAGAAACTGTTGAACGATATTTGATCTGGACAAACGTTTTGCAAAAGCAAATAAATTATAGGAATTTAATAAAGTTATTATTTGAAATATTCTCCCAAATTTAATTTGAATGAGTTTTAATTTGTTGGTGGTTGAGCATGTCTATATAAATCAACCATATTTTTGAAAAGTTGCAAACAGAACTTCTTAGCCCGGATTATCTATTTCAAATTATTTTGTTTCAGCATTATAGAAACGAATAGTAAAATGATCATGCTTTTTGTGTGAAATATTTGTCAATTCATCGATTACAATTTAAAACCTTCCATAACATTATTTGATTTCTTCAATTTTGTTTTTTAGTTCTTGGTGTTTAATAAATAAATCTGGTAAAAATTTTTCCCATATCGTTAATTCCGCCGGAATGTTATAGTTTTCAGCATGAAGATATGCTAAGAGTTGTTAGTGCCTTAAAGGGCATGTCCTCGGCAACACAATGGCTTAATATTTCACCAATGAGACTAATTAAAGGTGATTAATAAGTCGTGACATGGAAGAGCCTTTGTAACTTATCAGTTTAGGGCACTTCAAGCACCTAACATTGACTTTTTAATCGCGTTCGAAAAATCTATAGAGATAACCTCTATATAAAATTATATTTAATATTTAGAATACTCGCGCACAAATAACTATTTACTTTTTAACTGCACACGTGTTTGTAGTATTTTGAATAGTTTTTGGTTTTTTTAACAAGAACACATGCTTTCATAAGCGATCTGTATTTACAGTGTTCATAATGTTTTTTGATCTTTGTTACATTTTGTTCATTAAAAGTTTAAGTTTGACCAATATTCAATTAGAAAATACTTAAATTACGGGTACATCTGCAAAAGAGTAAGGAAAATGTATATAAATTACACATTATTAAAATAACCGGTTTATTATATCAAAATAACCGGTTTATTCGGTATTCGAAAAATGGGCATTTTAAAATAACCGACTTGGGCAAAGCTAAAATAACCGGTTAAAACCGGTCGAATAATAACCGTTCGATCTCCCTAGTACTGCTCTTAAATCCAGGTAAGTTAAGCTTCGCGGATTTTTGAAAGTATTAATTTATTAATTATATTTACCATGTTAAATGTTTTTGATATTTCTTTTTGATTTATTTGAAATGTTAATGTTTCTTTTAAATATATTAAAATTTTTTAAGTCTGCGCATTTTGGTTCGATTTGCGCTTTATTGAGCACAATTTAAGTTTAATATTTGCCATAAAAAGGATATTGTCTGTTGGTATATCAGTTCAATGTCAATGCTCTCTTTACAGAATACAAGAAACGTTTGTTAATAAAGATATTTTAATTTGATTTCTGACTGTGTAAGCAATTTGCAATTCTAAATTTTTCTTCTTGACAGAAGTCGATTAAGCGGTTGCCCCTTTCATTTCTGTCTCCCAGTCTAAGTCTACCAATAACATCTATAGTTATAACATTGCAAGCTTTTGCGCTAAAATCTCCAATTATAATGTGAATGTTGTTGTTTTCTTGCTTGCAAAACTTCGTTTATTTCTGCATAGACTATGCCAATATTGTTATCACTGCTATCGGCTGTTGGCGCATATACTTGCATAATATTTAAGTCAACTGGCTTGGAATGAAGTCTTATTAGTAAAACTCTATGCACAGAAAAAATAATTAAAATTCTCCAATCACCAAATTTATTCCAAATTCATAATATCAAGCAAACAAATTGTTGATTTTGCACCTATTACCAAAATGATTATATTGATTACTAAAAATTTAAAATTTTGAAAAAATATTTGCAATAAATGATATTTTTAAATTTTATTAAAAAAGTGATCAAAAAACTTTGCTATTACAAACAATGTATTAATTTATTAAAATAAATATTGAAAATTCACAACAACAATTCTACATGTTTAAATTATTTTATTTTTATCGAAAAAAGTCAATTAAGATTTTTTGTTATTTAATTAAAATTTTAATTGAAAATTTATCTCAAAACAACTAAAAAGTTAATTAAATCAAAATTAAATTTTTAATTTTCTTTCAACTTAAAAATTAATTGATTCAATTATCACATTAATTAAATTTAAATACTTTTCTAACAATTTTTATAATTGATAAAACACTTTTTTCTGTGTGGGAATAAGGAATAAATTTAAATATACTGTTGCATAATTTGTGTGATACAATAACCCCAAATCCACGTCTGAATTGAACAATTTGGCGCCATCTAATTGTCTTTGTCTTGAATTTAGCTATCAGGTTTCACTTACACCAAGTTTATCAATTTTCAGCCTTTTAATTTTCTTCGCAGTATTTTCTAGATTACCATCTTCATACAAACTACGCATATTCGTAGTTGCGAATGGCACTCAGAATTTGCTAAGAAAATAGTTCCACCCATGCCCTCTAAGAGTATCTTCTCCATCACGTTGGCTGTCCGCGACTGCTTATATATGTAGCTACACCGCATATCTACGGCACGACCCATTATCCGCACCAATGAGGCGTCCATCGGCTTTGCTTTCTGTATTAATAAAAAGCTGCCAAGGTTTTAATGGAGCTTAAAACTTATTTTCTTGCATATAATCCATCCTGATATGTTTGAGGATCAGACTATTGGTTTGGAAAAGCTGATTTTCCCGCCGCTAAATTAGCCTCATTTCTTAGTATGAGTCACTTTTATTGAGAATTAAGGAAATTTACGAAATGTGTATTTTTATTTAAGCTCTAGGACTTTTTAATATTTATTTTTTTAATTTCAATATTTCGCTAACCTTTGGTTAGCATGTTCAGGAAATTAAATTAAATGAAGATGCTAACCAAAGGTTAGCGAAATATTGAAAATAAAAAATAAATATTAAAAAGACCTAGAGCTTCAATAAAAATAAACATTTATTAAATAAAATAAGGTCAAATAAAAACTAAATATGGAAATTTACGAAATAAGGATGTAAATTGAGCTCAATTTTCCATACAAAAATTTAATAAATTAATTTACAATAAACATGTGATTCCATCACAAATTTAGAAAAATTCGAAATACAACCCTATTTAATTTTCCAAAAACATATTCCAAAATTTCTCAAAGTACCTTCAAGTCGTATGTTGCCCTTATAACATTGCTTCTGTAAAAGTAAGGCGCAAAGTCGCTGTTTTTATAATAAACAAAAATATGTTGTTAGAAATCTATGATGTAAAGAGGCAGGCAGCGACGGTATGCTATTAACGGAAGAATTAACTGACTGAAGATGACGTTTTACATTACCGATATATGTATATTCTATTAACCATTAATAGCAATTAAGTACAAACATATATAAATAATGTTTCACTATTATATCCAAAATTGGTATCCCCTATTTTTAAGAAAAAATCTTGTTGGCGACAGTACGCCATTTCGAAACCGTGCACAACTGTGGTGTTTGCCAAAACTATAAGAAAAAAAGAGTTTATGTAAGAGGTAATTACCATTAACGTGTGTGGTCTAATATTATAAACCTTCTGTAAGACCACGATTTTGACAGACATGGAGAACTACATGTGAGTAGAAAAGTTGACAAGTCAGATATAAAAACATGTCGTGTATGAGGAGTTTAATGATACTGTAGTTGCAAATGTCTGTTAAAATTGATAATTTACAGTCGGTTTAAAATTCACACATACGTTTTAAGTTTAATCTGAGGTAATATATAATCATTCACAACAGCAAATGCTATAAATACTAATTTTTATTTCTATCTACTTTTAATTTTATTTCGGTTAATTAAAATTTTTGAATAAATAAATAGATTTTAAAATATAGAATACGCTCTAATTAAAAATTTTTACACTGTAACTGTAGACTCCCATTTACAGAAGATGTAAAATACATATCGTGTAAAACTACCTTGAGGGGTTTGTTCAGTAAGCAGAAAAAAATTTTTAACAATGGCAAGCCAAAAGTCAAAAAAAAAAAAAAATAAAAGAAAAACAAATTAAGAAAAAATTACAGCTAAGGCGAATTTACTACAGTTGGTGGCAATACTACAACAATCCAAAAATAACAGAAGCAGCAGAGGATTTTTGCTTTACATTGTTAGTGCTTAGTGCCGGTTCACACTGTTCAAGTTTTAGCCGTCAAGTCTTCAGCTTTTAGTAGAGAAGGGAAAAGAGAATGCCATTTCTTTTCCTCTCTCTCCTAAAATTTCAAGACTTGACGGGTAAGACTTGAACAGTGGGAACCAGCCTTTACGGTTCGAAAAAGTCTTTGTAAAACTTAAACAAATTGGTTCGAACTTGCAGAGTAAGCAGGCTTTTTGCCACCACCTGTAGTCAATTCGCCTTGATTACAAGAAACACACATTAGAACAAAAATAAATAAGGCAATCTTTGTTTTTAGCTGGTAAATACTAATTGAGTACGCTAAGCTGATTATGTGTGAACACTAATTAAAATTAAATGGTTACAATTAAGAATACCTGTCTAAACATTGTATCACCACAAAACTTGTCATAACTAATTCAATTTTTATGTGCTTAGAAGTTTTGTAGAGCTAATGCAGTGTTCTATATATGTTTTTGAAACGATCAGACCGATTTTATAAAAAAATTTAGTCTCTTTTAAATAAAAATATTTTCAGATAAACAATTTATAATTTTTCATACTTCAAGCCTAAGAATTCCCTATTATTCATTTAAAAAACAGCTTTACGCAGTGATCGAACACATTGATGGGTATTTCCGTTATTTGTTAACACAAAATAAAAATAAATTTTATAAATAAATAATAAATTTTTTACGAATAGGGCCTCTAAGATGCAATCAATACAGTTTCCTTATTCTACCATCAAAAATATGAATGGATACAAAAACAGCAACCAGAATAGAAACATAATGGAATGTTTCTAATGAAAATTTATTGTATTCATAAGTTAAACTCATACATAAATGAATGACTGTGTGATAATAATTTGACATGAAACATTAATTTTGTTATACCCTATACAACGAGTGGTAAATGAGGGTAAACTAAGTTTTTTCCTTCTGTGTGAAACTTTTTTAATATTCATTTCAGACCCCATAAGGTATACATATTTTGTATCCTTAAGGAATTTAAGTTGATTAAGCCACAGGTTCCATTTAATGCCGTTCTCCGAAAATCACTTTATTACGCAGAAAACGTAACCAAATTATAATATTATAATTGTTAAGAAATTTTGTCCAATTTAGTTCTATAAGACTGAAAATTATACAACTGAATTTTGTGAAGATTGGTCTTTAATTAACTTTAAAAGATTTTTTTATTACGATTAAGACCATAAGGAGCAATAATATAATGGTGAAATTTAGACCAATTTAAATACATAAAACATGAAATTATACTACTACAATTTGTGATGATGGCTTCACAATTTACCAAAGATACCAAATAAAAGCCATTCTCAAGAAACAATTAAATATACCTAATACTTTAACGAATAATAATATTGTGGGGAAATTTAGTTCATTTTAGTCTTATAAGACTTGAAATAATACCAAAAAATTATTGATGATGGGTTCATTATTTACCATATCGTCGGTCACAGGTTGACAACTCTTAACTCACTTTTAAATTTTTTGAAATTGTCAACTCTTTTAATTTTTTTTAATCTGAAATTATTTCAATACCTTTGTTTTCTTTACACCATCTTACAATAAATATCTCCTACTAATTTTGTTTTTTTTTATTTACTTCCAACACGGTTTAGTAACGGAGTAACAACGTTTTTTTTTTGTCTCCTGAAAAGTACAAAAAAACATGTTAAGAGTTGTCAACCTGTAACCGACGATATGTTGCCTATAAAGCCCCCACATGGAAAACACCTAAGTGCGTCGAAATTCCTGAAAAATATTGATGCTGTGGTTAATTTAATCAAATTAAGTTTCGTGAGACAAGAAATCACAATACGAAATTTTGTGGTGATCGGCCCAAACTTTCCCAGAGGCCCCACGTAAAGAAGCCGCACACTAAATATCACTGTTAATCGACTTAAAGGCTTAAATTGAAGCATATCATCGAATATTCATTTTAGTTTCACGTGTCTAGATATAAAAATATTGTATTTTGTGATGATAGGCTCATAAGACTACACTCACAGAAAAATGCATCTTCATATTGATGATGCCCTAACTTCAGAATTGGGTCATCAATGTTATTACAAATGCCATCAAGGAGGCAAAAAGTGACATCAATCCAATGACGAACGTAATCCTAAAATTTTGTCATATTTTATGCGTCATCTACGCTATGACTACAGTGACATCAATTCGCAGCCATATTTTGTGTACACTGATAGAAAAGGCGTCATAACGCTGATGTATTTTGACATCAGTACTGACAAACTGTCATCAGTGCGAGGGTAAGCGAATACAAACTGTCATCAGTGCGATGACATAATGTACCATGTCATCAGTGCGATGGCATAATAAATTATGTCATAAGATATGATTAACATTATTTTTATGTTTAAAAACTAAAATTAGAAGCCAAAATTCCCATATTCTATATTTTTAATGATTTATTTTAATGCATCAAATTTTTTAAGTAGAATTATTACGAAAACCATATCGGGCATGCTGCTGGTGTCTTATAATTGAGACTTCTTCTGTTAATAAAGGGCTGAATACAACAAAAGTGAAACAAACATGTGTAGCGGGAAGTAAATACTGATATTCTCTCACTTTGAAGTAGTTTCAATTACAATGACTCAATTTGATGACAGTTTGTCATCGCGTTGATAACATGCTTTAAAAAACCGACTACGATTCGTCATTTCTGTGATGTCCATTGATCCCATTGATGACAGTATTTAAATGTTTGACCCTGATGACAATTTGGCCAAGCGATGTTAAGGCTGACATCACAGTGATGTAAAGTGTCGTGGGGTCAAAAACGAAGACACTTGCCATAGTACTGATGTCAAAATACATCAGCGTTATGACGCATTTTCTATAAGTGTATGCAACAAAAAAAAATTTAAAAGTGTAAAACTATATGTATTTGAAGTGTTATGGTACCATAACTACCACAGCTGTGGAGTCAGAGTGGTAGAGTCGAAATTGAGGTTTTTGTACTGGAGTCGGAGCCGAAGTGCCCATAAAAACTTGCGAATCCGACTCCAAAGTTTTGCTACATTGTAAATAATTATATTAAAGCTCAAAATGCGGCACTTGCGAAAATTAAATTACCGATTATAATTTTTACAGAATCACTTTCTTACTATATTTAACAATTTAAATGTTACTGCATTGAAAAATAAAAAAGAATTTAAAGTCAAATAAGGATCAGTCTCATACGCACTTTTATGAATGTTAGAGTAGGAGTCAGAGTTAAAGTCGGAGTTGGATACGGATTTGAACTTGAAAAGCTTCAGAACCAATTTTGACGCCCTGTTAACTACAAAAAAAAAAAAAAAAAAATCGAAATTTAAAATTTTATGAATACATTTTTTTTCTAAAATGCCTTTGAACGCTTTTCCACCGACTTTAATCGTAACTTAGGAAGGCGTTTACAAACAATAGTGCTACCGAACCTTAAAGGCAACAAAATTCTAATAATTTAAATAAGTTTTAAACAAAATTGGATAAATTTTTCTCAAGTTATAAACAAAATCTGTGCGGCACTCTATTTAAAATTTAATTTTTGCTCTAATCAAGACATTTCACTTTATTGTGATTACAATCAACATATATCCATCGATTTTTATGAAACAAAGTTTGTTTTATTTCGAACATACGAACTTTAAAGATGATCTTACACAATAAGTAAGTTTTCCGGTTTTCCATTTTTTAAAAGTTCTTCAAAAATAAAATATATCCAATTCAGCAAAAAAAAAAAAAAAAAAAAAAACAAAAAAAAATTTTTTTGTCATAACAAAAGTTAAAATTTGTTGCATAGTGCTATTTACCCAAGGTCCACACAAAATGTGCGCTCGGAATATCTTCAAGCGCATAAAACTGCAACGAATTATTATACTCTGAGGTCAGTTTTTATAAATTTCAGTTTATAATTAAAGATATCATATAAAGACTACTTTTGAAAAAATTAATAATTCTCTGTTGAGGGTATCAGAGATTCGACACAGCTGAGTTTAGCAGTCCTGTTCTCATACCAACACTAACTCACACTCTATAAATACACTTAAAATTAACACATAAATACATATCTATTTATATAACATTTCTCATAAAATGTGTCACTCACAACTGATATTGTACCCATACTTTCGTATATTTTAAATTTAGGGATATGAATGTATAAGAACATGAGTGTGTATAATTGGGTGTCAATGATACAGGTGTTACTGATGATGCGTTTTCATTGCCAGGAAAATAAATGTGTCTTTCATGCCTTATTCCATATCGCCTATGGCATTTCCGTTGGTGTTGTTTCAGATTACGAAGTATTTTTAAATAAGAAGCCCTCTTGAAGTCTTTCTACTAAAAATATATTTTTAATAGACTTAAGTTTAAGAAAGACATAAGAACAAAAACAGCAACAACAACAACTTCATGACATTTTATACATTATTGTTGTCATCGTAAAATTAAAGAAAAAACAATACAATCCTAAAATAAAGTTAAATGGCGTTGAGCGGAGTTGAAATAGCGATGAAGTTGTGGAAGTATTGTGTATGTATTTGCAGTTATAGTGGTAACAAGCTGTATCTAATATAATGGCAAATACACATACTCTTTAGGGTATCAACATCAAGTTCGAGAATACCAAAATCGTCAAAATTTAACTCTCTTGTCTTAAATCGAAATAGTTATAAAATATTTATGATTTCGGTATTTCGTATCGAATTTATTTTGTGCATAAAACCACCATAAGCTGTGATTTTTAACTAATTGAAAAATATGTTTCCGAAGAAATTTTGTTTTTCCATTGAAAATCTTTATACATTTTGTGTGGCGAATAACATATCGCCCTTGATCAACAAGAGGGTATTAACTAAAAATTTGTATTTTTTACTTTTTGGAAAATAAGCGACACGTAATATTCATATCAACCCGCTGTTAAAATATCGTGACATTTTTTGTCTACATTTTGGTAATTGAACGTTTTGTTTAGCGTTATCGTTGTGCGACTTAACTTGCAATTTGCAACCTTTTTGAAGTTCTGAGACTTTTTGTGCGACTTTTTTAAACTCATATAATTTTGCAACCTTTTCCAACTTTGTGCAACTTTTTCTCTTTTTTCATAAACATACACTGCATAATTACACATCTGGTCTCTTAAAAATATCAATGTTGTTTAAAACATTCCCGATTGAGCAGGTGAATATTTTGTATAAAGGCGAATTTAACTACTTAACTCTATTGAATTTCCATGTTAATCTCGGATGATTGTCATTTATATTTTTAGCCTTTTAAATTTTAAATTTTAAAAAAGTTCAACCTGGCTTAGAGGACATTTTATTGCGGAATTTCGGGTTTTTTCAGTTAACTGTTTTGAGTTACGCGATTATATGTTGTACAATCTCCTCCATTTTGGAAATAACGGTCTATCTCGAAAACAAGAGCTCACCTAAAAAAACGGTTATTACCACTGGATTCAGCGTATCCGAATTGTGTTAAAATGCCAGGTCCCCCGCTTGTCTCAAAAAAAGTGTCAAATTCTAGCACAGTGTAATTATTAAAGTTATCAAAGATAAATGATATGTATTTGAATAAATATCGAAATTTCAGTACTTAAAATAATGCAAAATTGAAACCCGATTTTTAAAAAATGTATCGGTATTGTAAACCCTTATATTCACATACATACATAAAAAGTATTACATATACATACTTTATATGTATATTCGAACAATTACACATATAAACACATACGTAAATTCCTAGTAGATAGATTGGTAATAAAAAAAAAACAATAACCGCCATCAGACCCATTATCATTTAAAATCATCTTCACTCGTATAAGAAGAAAAAATAACAACAACAGCAGCAGCCACACAATCACAATCTTCATAGTCATCCACTACGTTGTAATCATCTTAAGAGAAATTAACATTTTGCAAGTCTTCAAAATGGAAAGTGTTTTTATTAAAGAAAATTTTATTTTATGGAAAAATTTGCTTTGTTTGTATAAAATTGAATATTCATACACGTTCCATTGTCAGCCGGTCGGTGTTGTCAATTTGCTATGGTATATAAAATAATTAAGGAATCCTCTTTAGTTATAAGGAATATAATTTTATATTCAATATTCATTTATTAAGTGTATGTTCTGTTATTAAGTTATATGTATTATTAAATTAAGTAGAAATAAAATATTTGTTTTTAAAAAAAAACATTTTTTTGGGACTATATAAATGAGGTGACTTCATTTAACGACTACCATTTGGCATTCTGTAGATGTATGCGACTACAAATAATTTAAAAAAAAAGGAAGAGATTTTTAAGACACCCACATAACTTTAATGAAAGCACTTATAAATATTTATACGTAAAATTATTAAAAGGTGAAATTTACTTTTAGGCTTGCGCCAAACATTTTGCAGTAAAATGAATGATATAGAACTCCCAAATGTAAAAGTCCCGAAAGGAATATAAAACAATTATAAAAGTAAAACCGGTCAAGCCCGACCTTTTGATACCACACTATATAATGACAGATTTTCGATATTATTTGTGACAAATGGCTAATCATGGAGCCAGTAAAACAAAATTAATTTATGAGGGTAAGATTCATATAGGAGTTCGTTGTGCCGATTATTACTTATATCAACATCTACATCTATATCTGAGTTGTTTGTGTAAGAGGGATTTTGGAGAGGGGCTTTATATAATACATATGGTAAATTTTAGACCTACCAGTACCTGCCATGACATAGTAGCTATTATTAAACTTATTTACCATTGCTAAATTGTATAGCAATACCACCAATTATAAAGAAGTCTGGGCACTTAAAGCTAATTCGGGAGTGGTATTTAAACAGGAGATATGGTCAAATATGGATTAAGCTTTACTTAAATGCTAACATAATAAGATAGTTTATTGGCCAAAGACTATTCCGAAAAGAAGTTTGTTTAGTGGTCATGTGAAATTATGGACCAATTCTCACCAGAACGCTTCGTCATTTTAACAATTGCAACGGTTTACCAAATTTCATCAAATTATTTTCGAAGTTGGGATATGTAATTTGCGTACAACGAAACATGGATCGACTCAGAAAGTGATTTTGATTAAAATCTAGTACCATCAGTTAGGAATGAAAAGAGTCATATGTGGACCACCAATCTTAAGGAATTAATATTCTTGTTAGAAAAACTAACATTAATTGGTGGCGGACTAGTTTGAAGTATGATTAAAAAACACATATATTAAGGTCCACGCAATGTCAACAAGCAAACTGTTATTGTTTTCAACATTAGTTTTTCCACGATTAATAAAATTTCGTTTCTTTTTAACAAAAAAGTGTTCACCTCCCTTGAAACTTCGAATATGGTTGAATTTAGCAATGTAATGTTTTATTCAAATAAAACTAAAACTATACACTTAAGGATATTACGGTTACTTTAACCAAATTATTGTCACCGGCAACCATATTATGGATATTTTGTTCCATCCAAACGCCACAACCATATTATGGTTGTGTATAATAACAATAATATGTTTGAAACTATACTATTTTAAATTATTGTATGTTTAATTTTAAATTTAAAATAATAAGTTTAAGACTGTCAGAATTATGGTTGTTTCGCTCTGTACAATAGTTGAATGCTTTTCAGTCACTTAGTTTGCTTGAAATTCTCAATCATTTTATTTTAATTTTGGATTAAAATAAATAAATTTACGTAGAAGTATAGAAAGAATGTTTATTAACCCTTATATATTGCGCGGCAAGGTAGCTGTATACCTATATAAGAAATACGTAGAAAACAAGCGTTTTTAGCCGAAGTACCTAGTTAAAAAGGTGTAAAATATTAATAGACGAGGCAAATGATACTTATTTTTTTTTCCTGAGATTGCTATTTGTCGCGGCCTGCTAAAAAATATTCTCCATGCGCTTCAATCATTTGTACGTTGTCTCCAGTTTGATTCACCAGGGATGTTTTTTTTTTTTTTTTATATTATTCCTACTTTTCAGTCACACAGATTATCAGTTTCAATGAGAAAATTTGAGTGGAAAACGCCAAGGGTACCTTCCTGCGCACATAAGGGTTAAGGTCGTCACAGGCTGGAGACTGAATTAAAGGCGATTGCTTATAAAAGTGGTACATAACACGTAACAGGAATAAAAAAAGAAATATATAATAGTATAACGTAATACTTAATAAGCATTTTGAAAAAATGGCTGAAAAGTAGCCATAATATGGTTAATTTTTACCATATTATTGTTAATTCTGACCATAGTATGGTTACCTATGTCCAAATACTGAACATTTAGACCATATTATGGTTAATTTTGAACAAATTATGTATAATTTTGACCATATTATGGTTGATTTTGGGCGAATTTTTGTTAATTTTAACCATTTTATAGTCGTATTAAACCATAATATGTTTACCTGCACACATAAACATTGTTAAAATCCAACCATAGTATGAAGCTTTTAGAATATGGTTACCATACCATACCACTTAATTTCTACTACTTCATTTCGTGGTGATCGGTCTACAATTTACTATAGGCCCCATTTATAGAGCACACTCTGAGAAATCATTTAAATACGCTTAAACAGTAAAAATGAAAGTATTGTCGAAATTTTGGTTTAATTTAGCTTTATATGGCTAGAAATCACATCATCCAATGTCTTGATAGTTGGTCCATAGTTTACCAAAAAAAAAACAAACAAAAAAAAAAACACTTTGAAGCCAGTGCTGTGGTGTCGGAGTTAATGTTTTTGTACCGGAGTCGGAGTCGTAGTACCTACAAAAACTCCCGACTCCGACGCCAAAATTTTTTGGCATAAACAATTTTGACAAATTTTCTAATGTTTTCCCAAAATAAAAATTCTTCGAAATTGGTGATGCAATATTTCAAATATCGTTTTGAAATTTTGAAAGAATAATTTTCTTGCTATATATAACCATTTAAAAGGTACTGCATTAAAAACAAGTTAGAGTGCTATATTCGGCTATATTCGAATCTGTCATACCCTTTACCGACAGTTTGAATATGTGAGAGATATAAATTATAAATTAATCTTTATAAAAACGGACGTTAGTAAAAATATTGGTTCCGGTTTAAACCAATTAGACGACAATAAGACAGTGTTATCCTTTCATTTCTAGCAATTTGAACTAACTTGAATAAAAAATCATGGTTCGTAACAGTTTATTTCGAACTAAAATGATTTCCGGGGGAATTTATATAAGACCCATGGTAAAATATGGACTGATATTTGTGGAGTGATATATGTTATTAAAAATCTAAATGGAACAAATTTCAATACAGTAGTGAAATTCGCGTTTAAAGTGCTTTTGAGAAGGCCGCTTAATATGGGATCTAAGGTAAAAAAAAAATTTAACAGTGAGCTTAATCTTAATGGCCAATATTATATATATAGAATATATATATTGTAATTTATGGACCGAGCTTCACGAAGTTTAATAGTGTGATTGTTAGTCCTATAAATCTTTGACGAGCGAAATTGCATTACAATGTCATTATATATTACGTTTTTTAACATACTAAACTGTTTTCCGAGTGTAGGGCTTATATGAGTCCTAGCGTAAATTATGCACCGATCTTCGCCAAATTTTGCAGTTTGATTTCTTGTCCTATAAAACAGTGACGTACCAAATGTTATTATTATGATAACGTTATTTATTACGGTTTTAGGTGTACTGATGGGCTATGGTAAATTATGTATCGATCTTTACGAAATTTAACAGTATGATTTCTAGTCCTATGAAACTATGATGTAGCACATTTTTAAAAGCTGGTAACAATATTTATTACGGTTTTAGACGTACAGTATAATTTCTAGTCATATAGAACGAGTTTGTGCAAAATCTTTTATTGTTAGTTTTTTGTACAAAAATTGTAAATTTTTTATGGTGGTGGTTCTACATTTTGATTCATAGCTATGATCCTACTGATCGGACTTTGCTGGATTTTAATTCCAAACTGCTTAGGATAACAAGAAGTAATTTTATACTAACATTGTTCTTATCCTTTGAGTTTTCCAGGGTGAGCGTGTTTTCAACAGACGGACAGACAGACGGACATGGCTAAATCGACTTAGAATTACTCAATAAACCATAATATACATGCTTTATTGGGTCTTAGACGCATATTAAAAAAGTTTCATACGGAATGACAAACTTAGTATACCCTCATTCACCACTAGTACTGGAAGGTATAAAAGAGTTTTAAGCCAAATAAGGACCAGTCTCATATATATTTAGCATCAAAGTTAGAGTAGGAGTGAGTCGGAATCGCACTTAAAAAATTTCAGCGTTTGGAGTCGGAGTAAGTAATTTTTACTCACGACTCCACACCTCTTATTAAAATACATAACCGCTGAAAAAAATTGCACTACTGTATTGAAATTTGGTCCAATTTAGGTTTTCTAATACCAGGACACATTGTCCCGAATTTCGTGATGATTTATTGCCTTTTGTTTAAATCGCCTTTTGGAAATCTTCTTACGCTGAGACGAACCATGATATGTAACTCAAATTAGGCCAAAATAACTTTTATATAACAAGAAATAAAAGCATAAAACTTTCGAATAGGCGGTCCATAATTTATCGTAGGTCGTAAACCGCAACAAATTATAATGCTGTGAGTTAAGTTTTTATTATAATTAGTTGATAACACAAGGGAACAAAATTGAACTTTTTTTGTGCTGATTGGCTGCAATTTTTTTGTACTAATTTGAGGTTGCTGATTACAAATTGAATCTCCGGTTTATATTTTTGACTTTGTTCTAAAAATTAAATATTTAAAAAATCATAACTTTACGCTTCATAAAGTGATTTTTAAAATTTTTCTTTTTTAAAGATGTAAACCGATTTTGAAAATTTTTCTTTTTTAAAGATGTAAACCGATGTTGAAAATTTTTCCTTTTTAAATATGTAAAAGTTAGCAAATTTTTTTATAAAACGATTTTTTTTGTGTTCTATTACTGCAACAACGTATTATTTCAATACTTTGTCTCAATTCTGTAAATATTAATAAATTATTGAAATAATAAGTTTTTGCAGTAATAGAACACAAAAATAGCAATCGTTTGACATGAAAAAGTCAAAACCGTATTTTTTTAAGATACGAGGTTGAGAAAGTAAGGCATCGATATGCCTTACGTTTTTTTACGTTAACAACCATTTCTCAGCCATTTTTTTTTTTTGATTTTCAAAAATTATATTAGATTTTTAAATATCATGAAAAGTCAAAAATTGGAAAGAAAAAGGTTAAAGATCATAAAAATCGATGAACGCATTTCGCATTTATTCACCATTTTTAGGTGAAGGAAAAACGTCCATAAATAGAATAGCGTCGATGGAATGTTAACGATAAAATTCGTTAACAACTGATACGTAAAAACGGAGAAAAATTTCAATTTAGTCAAGCTCATCCGCAACGCAACGTCACGTGTACCTAAGGCCCCGAACAGACAGAGAAACGCAACTGCAACGAAACCTTTTTTAGAAATTATTGTTTTAAAACCAGTGGAAAACGATTGATTCCACACACCCTGTAACTTTAATTGTACCAGAATGTAATGACATTATCACAATCACTTCGGATTTCTTTGAGAACAGATGAAACGCAAACACGAGTTTCCTGCACGGCGGTTTCAATGCAACTGAGTTCCAGTCCGTTTCAAACCGGTCTAAAAATGGTCACATCATGGGATGAGTGGAGCCTATGGTATAAACTAAAATAAAACTCGAAAATAACTAGAAGTTTCAGTTTCGTTGCAATTGCGTTTCACTGTCTGTTCTTGGCTTAAGAGTACCAATTTATTCATAAGCTTGGTAAGGAAATCGGAACAGCTGATCAGCACCGTAGACGGTTACGTAAGAGTAACGAGGCCTTTGGTAGCTTTAACTTATCGTAAAGAACGTTTTGGAATAACTACGCTCTTGTTACATAATTTTACAATATCTAAATGAATTTAAAACAGCTAAATTAGCAGCACTTCGTGTTATCTTTTAAAAAATTATCATTGATTATTTGTTGCTCTTTTTCCATTTTTTTTTTTTTTGTTGGCTCTAGTTATTTTTATTGTCTGATGGAAGAAAACAAAAAGAACATCCTCTTAAACAAACTTAAGTATTTTTTACTTAAGAGTTTATTTTTTATCGATTTAATTTTTTATATTTTTTACTAAAAAACATTTTCAAATTCATGGATGTGTGAGAATTGAATTTTATTTGAATATTTGTTTACCGACAATTTAATGAAAGACTTTAAAGCAGATAAAACATAAATAACAATACACTTACATTTTTATCTACAAATTATACTTAAATTAATTTAATTTATTTTCTCACCTTAATAAGATACTTAACATTTTAATATGTAACAACTTAAAGCCATACAGTGGGCACTCAATGTAAAAAGAAAATAATTAAATTTAAAATGCGATGTAAAATTATAAAAAAAACGTTGAAGTGTAGAATTATGTTATTGAGTGTTCATTTAAATTTTGTATTTTAATTACAAAAGCAAATTACAAAGAAGGGAAATCAGCAAATTAATTAAAGATGAGTATTTATGAATTTATTTAGATGCATAAGTGTTTTACAACACTCTTGCTTTTGAGTTGATTAACCTTGTCTAATTACCATCCACAACATAAGAAATTGCACATTTAATGGTTTGAGTTTCATTATCTGTGTATAAATACGATACAAGTGTATTAGTGTAAACCCTTGCTGTTCGCAGTAAGCTGAAGACACTTCAAATTGAAATGACTTGTTAAACGATAAATTCCAAAGAAAATGAATAAATAAAACAAACATAAAAAAAGGAAAGGAAATCAATTTGCAATGCTCACGTATTAAACTTTAATTGCATTCCAATTCACGCTGTTTATTGTGCAGTATTTAAGTTTAAACGTTTCTTATTGTTTGCAGCAACAAAACTTTGTTATAAATGAGTAATTGTTGTTGCATTTCAGCGTGTTTGTTTACGCAAAACTTTACATAAACAGCATGTAAAAGTACTTACTTACACAAACAGAAAAAGTTATGTCGTTTAAGACTAGGGGCGTTTAAAATAACCATAGAACGGGTAATTATGAGAAAAATGTATATGCAACAATTCGAGTCAACACAATTTTTGAACTTAAATCATGACGACACGTAATAAGGCCCAATGAAAAACCTCCCAATTAGAAAAATGAAATAACCCCCAACGAAAAAATTTCCAAGTAAAAAATTAAATAGCACCCAATTTTAATGAAACAACCTCCAATTAAATATAAAATTATTGGAAAAAGTGGTGTTTAATGTCAAAGATGGACCGATCTTGACGAAATTTAATAGTATGATTTCTGGTCATATACAATACATTTTTGCCAAATTTTGTATCAGGATAAGCATTAAGCCACAATTTAGTCTCTGTAAAAAATTATCAATTTGTTAGGCGTTTTTCTCTTTTCAACTGAACCGATTTTCAAGGATGTTAATCCCAAGCTGCTTAGGAGAACTAGAAACTCTTTGGCCCCAATACTGTTCTTTTCTTTTGACGGATTTGACTTAACCGAATTAGAATTACTCAAGGACCCAGAATATACTATATATTATACTTTTTGGGGTCTTAGAAGAATATTAAAAAAGTTTGACATGGAATGGCAAACTTACAGCCTGTTTGTAGAACGCGACTTGCTTATAATAACCGCTAACTTATTAGCGTGTTTCTTTTTTTTGGGGTTTCAAATCGCAACTCTTTAGGTTTTTTATTAAAAAACGTAGCAGCTGTCAATTAATTTTGGTTGGTATATAAAGATGTGTCTCATCATAAATGCCAAAGTTCGGCGAGTAAAAAACTATACTCGTTTTGGGAAAAAATAAATAAAAATGAAACAAATGGAAAAAATTGAACTTTCTGCAAAGAAGGTAACTAAAATTTTATATTAAAAATTCAATTTTTTGGATTGCATACATTTTTCGCATTAAAATATCTAATATCAAGTAAGTAGATGAGTTACATATTATAAAAAGTTACACCACTTAAATTTATTAAATTAACAAATTTTGTTTTTTAACACTTTTTAAAACAGATATTGGGAATTATTTCTTTTTCATAAGCAACTTTATTATATTCAACATGTTTCCATTTTTCGAATTTATTCTATGAGTTAAATTTCAGTTATGTATTTTATAAAGCTTTTTGTAATAGCTCTATTCCTTAAACTTTGCATAAACAATTTAAATGTAATTGTTGATTGCCAATTACAATATTCCACAAATTTTTTTGATGTGTCTAGTCCTCTAAGTACAAAAACATGAAGAATTTTTATTTTACACTATAAAAAGATTTTGTTTGTTGTGCTTAATTCCCTTTTTAAATAATTGATAAAAAATACTGAAATTTATTGTTGGAGGATAAGCTGTTCCTAAGCGCATTTCACTGGTTGCTTTGGCCAGAAGATAAAAACTCATCACTGATTTATTGTTTGGTATTTTGTTTAAGCTTTGATATCGTTGCAAAAAACTTTTTGAGTGTTTGTAGGTAATTCTCATTCCCTCTGTAGTCTTGTTTGCTGATAGCTTTGGCTTTTCTAAAATTATTTAGGAGAAAGTTTCCTGATGATCTGGCCTAAGCAACCAGTGAAACGCGCATAGGAACAGCTTATCCTCCAACAATAAATTTCAGTATTTTTTATCAATTATTTAAAAAGGGAATTAAGCACAACAAACAAAATCTTTTAATAAATAATAGTATTCCCAAAAACAACTTTGATAATTTTACACTATATTTAAAAAGTTTTATTTTATTTTAAGATTGGGAAGGAGTTGTCAAGTGAAGTAACAGTAAAATGCTTAAATAAATTATCTTAAATCCGTTCTAATTCTCTTCATATACTTTCGGTTTCGGAATTATTCAAGCCGCAATAATTAAAATTTGGAAATAATTCTTAAAAAATATAAAAAAACTGAAAGTAGACACAACTTATTGCAGTAGTATTAAATTACATTTACATATCTCAAATAAATGAAGCTTTTTTTTCGTGAATATAGATGGATAGGTTTTGATTTTATTCACAATAAAGTGATATTACCTGATCTTAGTTAAATATTTGGTTTTTATAATAAATGTTTGTTGAATAATAAAAATTAACCAAATCGATCTATTATTCGAGCCCCTATACTAAAATACATCTGGAGTATTTGTTTTAAGTCACACAACCTATACAGTAATGCGTTAAAGCGATACACAAAAAATTAAGTTCGAGTATTGATTGATTACAGTCTGTTTTGTCTTACTACACGTTCACGCAAATATTTTACGCAAATGTTAAGACCCCTCCATATAAAAAAAATAGAGACTTTATTAAATAATTTAAAAAGCAAAGAATAATTTATAATTATTGACCTTGTTTTTTGCTTTTTCTGTAAAAACACACATTCCGTTTGTACTTAAGTTGACAATATGTAACTTACATCTTGTTAATAACAATGTTTAATCAGTATTAAAAAGGGAATTGAAAAATATTGAAATTTATATTTGTATACCCTTCATCAATAAAAGTGAATGAGGTATACTAAGAATGTCATTCCGTGTGAAACTTTTTAAATAAAGGGTCCGCCAAATAACTTTTTTTTTTTTGAAAATGCTATAAAAAAAACTACTGAATATTTTTTCAAATTTCTTTTTTTATCTGAAAGTACAATCCTTCCGGTTAATAATGGAAAATAATTTCATTCAAATGGCTGCTTCGGCTGGCTATGCAGTAGCCTACACGATCGGTCCAATTTTTGAGCACATTATCGATTGTGTGCTGCTGTATTTCACCAATGGCTTCACGAATATTGTCCTTTAAAGCGTCAATTGTCTCTGGCTTGTTGGCGTGTCAAATCGCAGCTCCGAGGTGGCCAAACGACATCAGCTCTGCGGCTGATAATGCGATCTTCAAAAACAGGGCGCAAAACATCGAGTGTAGCTTCGGCTGTGTGGCACGTAGCATCGTCCTGTTGAAACCAAATGTTGGCAATATCCTCCTCTTCAATTTTTGTGAACAAAAATTCGTTCAACATGGCCCGATAACGATCGTCATTGACTGTAGCGGCCCCTCCTTGCTCATTTTCGAAGAAAAATGGCACAATTATGCCTCTGGACCAAAATCCGCACCAAACAGTGACTCGTTTTGGGTGTATTGGCTTTTCAATGTATGCTTGCGGGTTTTCTGTGCCCCAAATGCGACAATTTTGCTTGTTTACATACCCGCCAAGATCAGAATGAGCTTCATCTGAAAAGATAATTTTTTTTGGCAAAATCGGCAACTTCTGTAAGTCGTTCAGAGGCCCACTTAGCGAAGCGAAAACGCATTGGATGGTCAGTTGGCTTCAACTCCTGAACCAATTGGACTTAGTATGGCGTCTTACCAAGGTCTTTATGAAAAATTCGTCTCAATAATGTCTCCGAAATGTTCAATTGTTGAGAACGACGGTGAATTGATGTTGATGGCGCTTCACGCACACTTTCTGCCACAGCAGCAATATTCTCGCTTTGGCTTATCGATAAGGATACCAGTTTCTTTCACTTTTTTCACAAGATAACGAACATACGGAGCTGACGGTGCTTCTCTTCTTCCAAAATCAGTACGCAGTTTTCGCACATATTCTGCAACATTACCATGATTTTCAAAGTAATGTCGAAATATTTCCCAGCGTTGTTCAAGCGTATACACAACCATATTCGTTCAGCGGAAGGTTAAAACTAATTATCTGTCAAATCAGACATGAGGTAAGTGTTACCACTCACGTAATAAGCACTAGTTGGAAAAAAACGTTAGATGGCCGACCCTTTATTCGTCTAAGACCCCAAAAAGCTCAAGTCATTTCCATCTGTTTAAATTGCGCTCGCTTCAAAGCGACTCAACAAGAAAGCACAATTTTGGTGTCAGATTGTTTCTAGGATTCCCAAACATTGGAATGAAACCAAGTACCGTCGTATCAGTAGGAAAAGTGTCATGACCCCTTAAAAACAAATTTATATTTATGTTACAAAAATTACCATAAATTGGTGGCAAAATGTGCCGATTATATTAAAATTGCGCAACAATTTGATTTGGATGACTAGAAATCATGCCACTAAATTTCAAGAAGATCGGTCTGAAAAACCCAGAAATTCCTTCCTCACAAAACAATTACAGTAAGTATAAAAACGTTAAAGAATGCTAATCTAGTAAAATTAGGTCCAACAATCGGTATATAGTTCAACATAGGTCCTTTAAAAAGCGGCTTCCGAAAAGCTTTTAAAAATCTATAAAACGCTATAAGAAATTGTCTAACTGTATTCAAAGTTGGCTCAGTTTAGTTTTTTTAATACTATATATCACCCCAATAAAAAATGGAGCTTCCAACAAAGCTGGTTTGTAAGGGAGAAACGTAAAAGTTGCGCTTACTTGGAGGCCACACGATCAATTTTTGTCTTTCAATACCTTTCAATTTGCTCTCACTCTCATTTTTTTACTAACACACTCACACTTTTTAAATTGATCACGAGATTTCTCACAATTTTAACTATCCATTTGATTGGCAATTTTCGTTCAATTAAACAGCTGATTAGAAGTTTAGTGAGCAAATTTGACAAACGTAAGTATAAATTGTTTTCTTGATGACATCTTGAAAGTAAATTGCGTACAAATTATGCGCAGCCTACGTCACAGCTTTCAATATATGTAAATTTTGACAAACAGTTTGGGGGGATTCACAAGGTGTGCTATCAAGTCATATCGTCATAATGTCCTTAATAATATTTTACAATTGTTTAAAAAAAAAAAATATTGTTCTGTTTCAAACAACATAAAAAAATATTTTTTTTTTTAAAAATTGTAAAATATTATTTAGGACATTATGACGATATGACTTGTTAGCACACCTTGTGAATCCCCCCTATATGTAAAAAAAAGACTATCAACAAAAAGTTGATCGTGTGGCCGCAGGGTTACGGAAGACATGAATTTTGTAAGGCGAGTTTCCACTTTGGAGCAATAAATTTTTGACACAGAAAACGCTCAGTTTTAAAGATCAGCTTTGCACACTAAGTCTTTTGTTTTGTACATTGTTATTCTTAAGTATGCACTCTTACAAACCCGCTTCGTTGCAAGGGAATGTCGTGGATCTTCAAATTATATGTACATATATAATTTTTTGAATTCATTAAGAATTCGTTCACTTACACGCAAAGAAAAAACATGTTTAAATATGTTCATCTCCAACAAAAATATTTTTAGACAAATTTTTAAGCATATTATGCTTAAATTTAACCAAATTATTGTCACCGATAACCATATTTTTATTTAATTAGTCCTCCATCAAGAAGCCACAACTATATTATGGTTGCCTCTAAACATGTTATGGTTAAATATTTAAATAATTTGTTTTTAAACTTTTTTTTTTTTCTCATTATTTATTTATTGAATCTTCATATATTAAATATGAACTAACAATAATTAATCAAATCTTATACTAAAACTTTATTTTTGTCCTGCCAATGCTAGACGAAAATTTTTCTCTTCACGGTTTCTGTTCTCTTCTTATCTCTTCTCCTTAATCTAGAGTGGCCGCTGTAATTTAAAATATTTCGAGCTAGTGGATTTGGGTGCGACTCAAGTCTTTTTAAATATTTTACTGCATACTTCGTAATAATAGTTTTTACTAACGGCACATTGAGATCCTTGTGAATATTTGAGTTTTTAACATACCAGGGAGCGGCTGTGATTATTCGAAGAAGTTTTTTTTGTCGCCTTTGAATTTTTTCGATATTAGAAGCCGAGGCAGTGCCCCATAACTGAATACCGTAGCACCAAATTGGTTTTAAGTAAGAGTTGTAAAGTAGAAGTTTACAATCGAGACTAAGAACAGAGTTTCTTCCAATAAGCCAATAAATTTGAATTGCTTTTAGTTTCATTTGTGTTAGTTTTGCTTCTATATGGCATTTCCATGTTAAACGCCGATCTAGATGAATTCCGAGATATTTTACATGCGATTGTTGGGGCACTAATTGATTATTGATTTTAATAGGGGGGCATGACTCCCGACGCAAGGTGAATGTTATATGTACGCATTTTTGCTCATTAACCTTTATCCTCCATTGTTTTAACCACTTTTCCAGTTCAAATATATGATCCTGCAAGTAACGAGATGCTTCATGACAGTTTTCGTGTACGCTTAAAAAAGCTGTATCATCAGCAAAAGTTGAAGTAAGGGTGTGGTTGTTTGTTGGCATGTCTGAGGTATATATTAGGTATAACAGTGGGCCCATGATGCTTCCCTGAGGGACTCCAGCGTCAATTGGCTGAGGAGAACTTATAAAAGCACCTTCTTTAATAATAAACTTTCGACCGACTAAGTAGCTTTCTAACAGCTTGTGTGTGTTTACTGGTAAATTTAGCTTCAATTTATGTAATAAGCCTTCATGCCAGACTTTATCAAAAGCTTGAGAAACATCGATGAAGAGGGCGGAACAATATTTTTTTTTTCAAAGGTTTTTCTTATGGCGTTTACTATACGATGAGTTTGTTCAATTGTGCTATGTTCTCTTCTAAAGCCGAATTGATGGTTTTGAATACATCTATTTACATTTAAAATTGGGGTTAATTTTGACACTAACAGCTTCTCAAACAGCTTTGATATATTAGACAATAGGCTTATAGGTCTATATGACTCAACTTTTGTAGGATCCTTTCCTGATTTAGGTATCATGGTAACTAATGATACTTTCCATTCCTGAGGGTAGTATTCAAGGCGTAAAATAGCATTAAAAATAAAGAGAATAATTTTCTTTGCTATGCTGGGTAGCTCCAATTTTTAAATTAACAATAGTATTTTCCTCTTCTCTTAGAGAAACATTCAATGGTTGAAAACCAACCATGCTATTATAAGTGTTTAACATATTTTTGTTATTATTGACCAAAACATGTTCGAAGGCAACCATAATATGGTTGTGCCTTCTTGATGGAGGATACAGTTAACCATAATATGGTTAAATTTAACCATTATGTGTTTACAATTTTCTTTAAAAATATTTTTGTTGGAGGTGACTATATTTAAACATAGTTTTTCTCTGGGTGTACCTTACTGCATATCTGTATGTCTTATTGCGTGGCTCATAAATGTGTGCTTACTTTTTAAAATGTACAATAAGTGCTTCGCAAAATAAGGAAATTTTTTATTGGGACTATACTGAATTATGTGATGATCCGTCCATAATTAACATTCATAAATAAAAAATACACATATGTATATAAAAATGTATTAGTTTAATAGGCCAGATAAATAAAAATTTGTTTACGGGGGCGGCCAAATTTCTCCAACTCCCCTCACTTTTTTCGGATGTCTTGTATTGGCATCGAAGCTATTTGTACTAAATTTGGTTAGTTTTACTGTAACTGATCGATTTTATACAATATATGTTTGGGAGGTGCAACGTCCACTTGTCCAATAAGACCCAATTTTCGGCGGGTTTTGTGTATTGAAAACCCAGCTATTTGTCCAAAATTTGGATAATTTTTCTCCTTCCGCAGATATAAAAAAATTGACTTTGTGTCACGCGAACATCTCCAATACCGCCCACATTTTGTAGGATGTTGTGTTTTGATGACCAAAATTCCATTACCTTATTTTTAAAACTTGGTCTTTCCCGTTCTCCAGATATACAGAAATCTATAATGTCTTAATATGTGTGGTGCCACGCCCTATTCTTCAAACCCATCCATTTTTCAAGAGAGGTTGTGTATTGATAAACCAGCTAGGATTATAAAATTTTTACCATCTTTCTCTTACTGTTGTAGATATAAATAAATATATTTTGTGCCACGCCTACTTCACCATTCTCGCCCATATTTGGTTTCATAACCAAGACGCTTTTATCTCATTTGGAAACTTTGGCTCTTGCCGTTCTCCAGAAATAAAGATATACCCTTTAGATCGCAAAAATATATATAGACTACAGCTCCTTCCAGACCATCAGTAATATACTGTAAATTTCATAAAAATGAACTCGGCGGTTTAGCGGCTATATGCATTTTTCTATTTAAGTGTCAAATCATTAATGTATGTATGTTTGTGGCTGTTATGCATAACAAAAAGGAAAAAGAAATTCAACACACTAAAAAAACAACAATAAGAGATTTTATGGGTAAAAGTAAGAGGCAGTCTTGGGTTTTTGCTTATATAGCCAATCATGAGTCATCATTGGTTAGACCAAGGCGGGATGGTCATACAAGAATCTTGTACGAAGTTGGTCTGCTTGATCATGGTGGTATTCTCGGCGAATACTTGATCATATGATTATGAGCTTAGACTTTGGTATAACACCACAAGTGGAGATCCTGGATAGGCAAGTCCAGGCTTAGATCCTGGCGATCTGGAGGGCAATGAAGGTGATACTGTGTCACATCGTAGGGGCGTCCGTTTGTGACAATTTACGTCGATAGTCAAGCTGCGCTCAGGGTATTGACGAACTATACGACCATGCCTGGTCGAACGGTGAAATAATGCTCTGAGGGAACTCATGGGGGCATTCACGCTGAGGCTGTATTTGGTACCCGGATCTGGATTTGGGGATAAGGGGGGTAATAGGGGAAAGATTCCGTGATGCCTTCAACCGATCCGAGATTGATAGAATGGATTCAAGGGTGGATTAGACGCAGCGGAAAGGGTTCTACTAGGACTGGATAGGAGTGGTCCTAGGACACGAATAGGGTTCTTGACGGGACGTAGTTCTGTTAGGGCTTTAACGAGCATATGGGACAATGCCATACTGGACTACTGCAGATTGTGCGAGGACGCTGAGGAGCTAGAGACAATTGAGCATGTACTATGCCACAGTCCTAGAATGCAGGGTCTCTGGCGGAAATAGCTAGGGGACAGATTTCTCAACGAACTAGGGTGTATCGCTGGAGTTATTCAAGTCGATCTACTGGGGCTTGTCAGGGAAGTGGTATGGCTGTTTCTGATGAGGGGACTGTAGGGGGAGATTTTTGTGCTGTGGATCCTACTGACTATTCTTGACCTCCCTAGCCTTTCTATTAATTCTTTTCTTCCTATTTTCCTGTACTTCTCCTTTTACTCTTCCTCTGTATCGAAGGGATTCACAATGGACCGTATTTGTCTCCGAGTAGAGGTGTGTCCTAGGCGGCATAACCTTCTTAACATAACCTAGCCAATCATGGACTGATCTTGCTGAATTCAACAGCAAATAAATCCGGAGTATATGGAACACAAATATATAACAACTGAGTCCCCATCGTATCTGGGGTCATCGGAAAACTCATTTCAACACACTCACGTTAAATCAACTTGCGATTCACAAATACCCAGAATATATATACTTCATAGGGTCTAAGAGCAATATTATAGGAATTAGAAACGAAATGACAAACTTGTATATCCCCTTTTTATTCGGTGAAGGGTAGAAAAATACCCGTGCATTTTATGTTTATAAGGAAATCCTAGTATACATATATAATGAAGATATACTAACCTAACATAAAAATGTGTACACAAATAATACCAACAAACCAAATTTATTTAGAAAGAACTTGTAGCAAGCTTAGTAACACAAGCCTTAAGCTTAGAAAATATCGTGAATACTATTATAAACGGCTTATTAACAATTGTTTTATAATTGCGATTATATACTGTAATATAATGTATGCCTAGAAGTACTTTAATGGAATAAGCTTACAGAAAAATTCTTTTCGAACTTACAGAAGAATACTTTACGAACACTTTGTTTAAATTCATATGCCATATTTACAAAAAGTTTTTTAATAGTATAACATTTAATTACTTTTTTAAAATTTTCACTGCTTAAAACACTTCACACTTCGAACAATACACAAGACTAAAAACTTTAACTAATAATACAAACCTTAGGCACGCGTCAAATAACTGGACAACATTCCCAAAAACACTTACAAAACTACAGCAAAAATAATTTTTTGCAATCATTTTTGTTATCATGTTGTAGGAAATCTCTAATGATAAGCTTTTTCTACAACCTATTTACCTTTTGCTTGTGGAATGGTCAGATGGGAATATACTAAATACATACATGAACATACATACGAAGATTAGGGTCATAACTTTTTATTACAAAATTTATTCATCCCACCGCGCTATGGGCAATGGTGAATTGATGATAAAAGTCACTTTTTAAGGTCCTTTGATGAAAAAAGTTCCCGCATCCAATGCAAAATTTTTTATTTATTTTTTTAAAAAAAAGAATTTTTCTTATTCGTGTAACCCACCTATATCTATAGGTGTGTATATTACGGTATTCATTCGGTCAAACGTCTCATATACAAAAGGTATGTGTTTAGAAAATATTTGTTAAAAGAAAAGAAGGTCAACAGGTTTTTGTTTCACGTACTTTTTATATGTATCGGGAATGTTTTGAAAATCGAAATTACGTGGAATTGAAATCGAAGTTTCATCAAAGTTCATAAGAATATGTCCGGTTCTATTCTTCTTCTTCTGCTACCTAAACTGCTTTTGAAATCATGACTCCCTAAAATTCAATTGAAAATCTATTTTGATTTAAATTTCACGTGATTTCGATTTTCAGAACATGGCCGATACGGTCATATTTTCTCATATTAATCTTTTAACAAAATTAACCGAAACAATTAAGAACCGAAAGAGTTAAGAATTAAAAAAAATTAAAACAAGACTCTAGTGGCATAATGGAAGATTTTATACGTTTAGAGAAATCCGGGAAAAAGACTGTGTAATTAGGTATTCTGTATTATGCGTTGCTTTCGATTTCTGTTCAAGTCAAGTTTTTTCAAAGTTAAAGAAAAGAAACGCTTAAATCCTAAACATTTTTCTCAAAGATTATTTTTTAAGGTTTCCTTAAACTATAAAAATAACTAATAAAATTATCTTACAGTTAATTTTTTAAATACTATATAATATTTATGTATTAATTAAAAAATATGTATAACATATTAATGAATTATTTTTTTGTTTAGTTTAAGAACTGTTAGGTTTGTTATGTAATTATTTTTTTTACTAATAAACTCCTAATAATAAATAGTTTATGCATTTTTATTATTGAAATTACTTAATTTATAAAAAAAAAAACTTTATTAAGCGGTCAACAGATAGATTACAAAATTAACCGATAATTAACCGATTAAAACAAAACCTCGGTTAAATTATCGAGTGATTAACCGATTAAAGTAAAAGCCCGATTAAATGAATACCCAAGTGTATATATGGTACATTTATATATATATATATATATATATATAAAGCGTGATCCATTTCGAGGTTAACTACTTTTTTAAAGAAAAAAAAAAAAAACACAGAAAATTTAATGGGAAATGTTTATTATCATTTGAAAGAACATTGTTTGGCATTTAGTTTTTGAAGATTATGTCTATCAAATGTTGGCCGTTGCTACGTCGCAGATGGTTCCATCCGTTGAGTCCAATTTTCGATGACTCGTTCGAGCACTTCGACTGGTAACTGGCGAATGACACGCGTGATGTTTTCCTCCAAGGCCTGAATCGAAGCGGGTTTGTCCGCATAAGCTTTAGACTTTACATATCCCCACAAGAAAAAGTCTAACGGTGTGTTATCACACGATCTTGGTGGCCAATTGACCGGCCCAAAACGTGAAATTATGTGCTCACTGAAGTGTTCTCTCAATAAATCCATTGATTGATGCGATGTGTGGGAAGTGGCGCTGTCTTGCTAAAACCAAGTGTCGCCAAGATCACGAGCTTCAATTTCAGGCATCAAATAGTCGGTTATCATGGCACGATGATTCCACCGGCCAACAAACCACACCAAATTGTTGTTTTTTCTGGATGAAGTGGCAGTTCTTGAATCTCTTCAGGTTGCTCTTCGTCCCAAATGCCGCAATTTTGTTTGTTTACATACCCATTGAGCCAGAAAGGGGCTTCATCGTTGAACAAAATTTGCCTCGAAAACGTCGGATCTTCTTGGAACTTTCAAGAGCCCATAGAGCGAAGCGATGTCGCTTTAGAAGGTCGAGCGGCTTCAGTTGTTGCACATGCTTTATTTTGTACGTTTCAATTTAAGATCTCGACCTAAAATGTGCCAAGTCGTTAAATACGTCAGTCCGAGTTGCTGCGAACGGAGCCGAATCGACTCTCCACGAATATTATCCAATAATGAATGCTGGGTCTCAAAATGGGTGATGGTGTGGCGAATAGTACGCTCAGTAGGCCGCTTGTGTTGAACATAAGTTGAGCGAAGTCCACGAAACACATTCCTCACAGAACGTGAATTTTCGCAATAAAGTTGAACGATTTGTAAACGTTGTTCAGGCGTAAGGCTTTCCATTATGAAATGCCAGACAATAATAAACAAAAAAAAAAACATGACAGCATGACACGACTCACACGTGATCTGTCAAAAAAAGGCTATTGAAAAAAGTATCTCTACTTGAATAACCAATCTTTTTTATTGTTGAAAATGGTGCCTTGGGGCCTCGAAAACAATAGTTGTTCTCCGACTTTTTCATATTTGGCCTATCCGAAAATGTACCATTATTTTTCTGTTGTTGAAGAAAATCGCGAATTAGACCCTCAAAATATGACTTGAAAATGTTGTACAATATTGTTTAAAACGGTTGTTTCTTTATTTTTTTTTTTTTTGTAAACCTACCAACCTTGAAGAATTTCAAACAATGGCAATTTGGTATAGTTTTTATTAGGGATATCGAACGGTTATTATACGACCGGTTTTTACCGGTTATTTAAGCTTTGCCCAAGTCGGTTATTTACAAATTCCCATTTTTCGAATATCGAATAAACCGGTTATTTTGGTATAATAAACCGGTTATTTTAGTAATTTTTAATTTATATACATTTTCCTTACTATTGTTGTAGATGCACCCGTAATTTAAGTATTTTCTAATTGAATAGTTGCCAAACTTAAGCTTTTTATGAAGAATGTCAAAACAAAATGTAACAAAGGTCAAAAAACATTATGAACACTGTAAATACAAATCGCTTATAAAAGCGTGTGTTCTTGTAGAAAAAAACCAAAAACTATTCAAAATACTACAAAAACGTGTGCTGTTAATAAGTAAATAGTAATTTGTGCAAGAGTATTCTAAATATTAAATATATTTTTATATAAAGGTTATCTCTAGATATTTTTCGAACGCGATTAAAAAGACAAAGTTAGGTTCTTGAAGTGCCCTAAAATGATAAGTTGCAAAGGCTCTTCCATGTCACGACTTATTAATCACCTTTAATTAGAAAACATGCTTGATATTAATGTGATCCAAATGAAAGTTAACTCCGTGCGAAGTAGTTTTAAGGAGACGACACATCATACTTTACTAAAATACGCTAAAAAAAATGAATCATTGGGTGAAATATTAGCCCGTTGTGTTGCCGAGGACGAAATGCCCGCTAAGGCACTAAAAGTTCTTAAGTAGTTCTAGCATCTCTTCATGCTGAAAACTACAACATTACAGCAGAATCAACGATATGGGAAAAATTTCTGCCAGTTTTATTTATTAAAACACCGAGAACTAAAAAACAAAATTGAAGAAATCAAACAATGTCAGAATGTTTTAAAATGTAGTCGACGAATTGACAAATATTTTACACAAAACCAATGTCACTATACGTTTATATAATGCTGAAACAAAATAATTTGAAATAGACAATCCTGGCTAAGAGGTTTTGTTTGCAACTTTTGAAAAATATGGTTGATTTATATAGATACTCGTAGCTTCACCACCAACAAATAAAAACTCATTCAAAATAAATTTGAGAGAATATTTCAAATAATAACTTTCTAAAATTCCTATAATTCATTTGCTTTTGCAAAACGTTTTTCTAGATCAAATATCATTCAATAGTTTCTAAATAACATTATACAAATATCTTTTTAAAAATAAAGTTTAGTAAATCAATAAAAAATTGTTGAAAATTTAGCTAAAGTTTGATCAATTTAAAGTCCCACTTTTCTTGGATTTATCGTAAAATATTTGTTAGGTCTCATCTAAGTCATATCTATGTATTTTTTTGGTTCCTTACCTTTGCAAATTGTTATGCTTTTATTCAAATTAACGTCTTATTTTAAAAACTTATTTGATTTTTGTGTTTTTAAGTATTCGAATTAAAACCGGTTAACCGGTTATTTAAAAATTGCTGAACCGAAAACCGGGTTTTTTAAAATAGCAACTATTCGTAATATTCGAAAACCGGTTATTAAAAAAAAGTCGAATAATCGATCTCCCTAGTTTTTATAGAAAATACTGGATAAGCGGCATTGCGGTTTAAAACAACTGCGAAAGCAGTTAACAGGATAATTTGACAAACCCTCTAGAAAGGTGTTACTTATGAAAATCAAGTAAAAAATTGGAAACTAGAGGCAAAAGTATATACATAAATAAAGCCTAAAAATCCCATAATAAAAAAACGAAAACACTAGCATTTAAATTTATAAGCATGAATGTATGCATCTATGAATAAACTTGAAGAGTTTTTAAGAGATATTTACGTTTTTTTTTATTATAAGACTTTTAGTTTTTACCGCATTAAAATTTTTGTAATTAAATTTATTATTAGATGCGTAATTTAGTAGCATTTCAAATAAGATATAACTCATTTCAATTAAATCAGCCTCTGACTCTGGATGACGGCTAAAAAGGAAGTATAAAGCGAAAAACATAAATGTACCGTTATCTGATCTATGTGCCGTGTTACATTGGTAATATATAGACCAGCATCTACATATCTGATTAGAAATTATGTTAAAAACTGTTATATCAATATTAAAATCATTTATTTTTGTCATTATTTCATAAATTTCGTTGGACAAGCAAAAAATGTCTTAAGTTTTTTCAAATGGCACAAAACGGCTCGAAATTTATCACAGTTTTCAAGAGGTTCAATATTAAAAATGCTTACAATGCAATGCTTAGTTTCTGAGATATACATAGCGAAATTTCAGAAAAACTAAGAACTTCTCGTTTTTTCGGCGGTTTTTTTTGGATATTTTCAATTTGTATCCAAACAAAACATTCTAGCATCAAGCGGCACGAGGAATTTTAGATATTGAAGTTTTAAAACAGAATCAGTTTGTTTTGCATAAAAGCCTTTAGTCATTTTTGTGCCACTTAAAATAAGAAGTTATGATTTTTTTATTTTAAAAAATTCTTTCGGCAATTTTTTTTTCATGTACTGATACATATTTTTTTTTTATCTTAAACAATAGACTACTATTCTAATTAAGTATCCCAAAATTAAAAACGATTGTTTCTGAATTATTAAAAAACATTTCGGCATCAGTTGAAAAACTAAATTCGCAAATATAATCCTATATTTCACACAACGGATAAATGGGGGCGGCCCTAATGTCCATTTGAGGTAGTCCAAAGTAATCCCCTAATGAATACAATTAAGTTGGTATAAATAACTTTTAGTTTGAAGAAAACGTTTTCTTTTATGAATTGCTAATGTTTTATATATATTTTAATAAAAATCTATAAAACAATGATAAATAACCATGTTTTTGGGTTCAATGAAATAAGTTTCAAGTTTAAAGTCTGAGTTGTTTTACATTACGGAAAAAACCACGCAAAGCACATTTTTAAAGCAAAAACTAATGGATTTAAACCCCGTTTTATCAAAATCTAACAAATTAATTTAATATTTTTTTATATATGATACAATTTTTAATTGTTTATTATTTATTATATCCAAGGCCCGGACTCTTATGCATTTAAAATCGCGTTTTATGCGCATAAAACATGCACTAAAAATATAAAAATATGCGCTAAAAATTTGAAAAATATGCACTAAATTTTTTTTAACACATTTATAAATGATAAAAAAAAACATTAATATAACAAGAAGAAAAACAAAAATAATATAAAAACCTAAAACTTCAGTCTCATAAACACAAAAGTAGTAATTAAAATAAAGTGTAGTTAAAAAATTAAATATAAATCAGTAGTTAAAATATAAAGAAATCCCAAAATAATCATGCAAATGAAGTCACTTGTTAGATAGATATTCGAACCTAAATATAAAATGAATTACGAACAATAAGAACAAATTTTGTTTATATAAATACATACAACTTTTTTAATATTTTCAAATGTAAAGTTAAGGCAGCTTAACCTCAAATAGCTTTTAAACATTGAAAATTATCGTTCAATATGACGAATGTGATCGGTATATGGTTAATTGCTGATATGTAGCTCCTTTGAAGTATAATTATTTTCCACTACGCTGTTTTCATAACAATTTCATTTAAATATGCCAGCAGTTTGTTTTTTTTCTTCTTCTAAAAACCTTGCCAAGCTTGATACTTATTTATTTACAAAAGTTACACTCCAGTGTGTACATTTTATTAATGGCATTATCAATTAATTTAATTTGCTTTCTCAATGGATTAATTAGTTTTCTCTAATTTCACAATGGTCTCATAGCTAACTTCATAATTTAAGAAACATAAACATTATCTGAGCTTTTATATTTGATGAATTTGCTTTTTTTAATGAAACTGCACCACCATCGTTGAAGCCTTTCACCACATTCTTGCATTGGCCAAAATTTTCCGCATAATACATAACTGCTTTCAACAACGTTTCGCCCCTGTTTGTAGAGGAAGAAATAACTCGGGATACTTCACTTAATATGCGTCAAATCGCGAGGTGCTCTGCAAAATATTTTTTACCATAAGAGATCAATAAAGCATTATCATCGAAGTTGCCTCTTATCTCTTCTGCAACACGGTGCATTGCAAAATAAAACAAATAGAAAGTCTTTCTTGTTAAAATATGCAATGTTAGCAAAATATGCAAAAATATGCACTTACAAATCGATGGCATTTTACTTAAAACTTTAGGATTCACAAAATATTCAGTTAATGTTGATCTCAGACTGACGACAACAAATATTCATTTACACAAAATCAGGGCCTTGATTACAACACAAAAATTATGACAAGCTATAAATCAATATACATACATACAGAAGGCAAACAGCTAAAAAATACCACGCAAACATATAACCGGGGTACATTTGTTCCCCTGTAATTTTTACGTTCACAACATAAAAAAAATATCCTTTAATTAAAAATTTAGAAAAAGTAATTAGATAATTTAATATATTTGATTAAAAAGATCTTTAATAGCCTCTTATTTGCTAATTTTTTTATATAAAAATTATTAAGTACACGGGTACCCCGGTTATGTGTTTGCGTAGGTGTTCTTTGGAAGCTTATAATTATGGAACCGCTCAGCCGAATTTCATAAATGGTCAATAAAACGACTCAAAAACACTTGAATTTCCTAGATCCGAAGTTTCAATACTCTATTAGTATTTTTTTTGCAGCTAGAAACGTTTAAAGTTGCTAGTGGAAAGGGGTACCCTGTTATGCGTTCTAAGGTTAAAGGAGAATTAAAATTCAAAACTTCTTCGCATTTGGTGCGGAATATTGATAACGATCGCGAAAAAGAAATATATAATTTTTTAATATTTGTTTATGGTTTTTACGACTATGCGATGAAAAAGTTGATATTTGCTAAAAATTGCAAAAAGTTATTACCCTAATGCACAAACGTATGTATTTTATTTATATGTATATGTAAGTATAACAATTTTGATTTCTTTTTTCGCATAAATATTCCTTACGGCATCTTGAACACTTATTGATGCATTCAAAATGTTGTTGTTTAACTTGCTGCTGTTTTGTATTTTTACATTTTTTTCACATATGGAAAGGGTGTATTATCCCAACCACTTGAAGTTCGCACACTTGTACAAATAAACAATTTCATATCTTTAAGGTCTTGTAATTTCCATAATAGTAAACATTTTTCAAATACCTCTTGATAACCCTCTTTCGTGAAGGGTATATGAGGATATATTTATTTCATCATTCCGTGAGTAACACCAACCCATGTTCATTTAAGTCCGCGTACAGTATACATACATACATTCTGGGTCATAAGTAATTCTTAGTCGATTTATAACTGTCCATCTATCCATCCTTTCCAAAAAAAAAAAAAAAAAAAAAAGAATTGTGCTGTGAAAATGTTTTTAGATTTTCTATGCAGTTTGCGGTTAAAATCAAGCTTATCTCGCAATGCTTGAGGCTTGACTGCAAGAGACCAGTAGGTCCTTAGGTCCCATAAAATGTCGCCGCCTGAAAACCACTTAAATATACCAAAAACGCTCACAAATAATGATACGTATTGTAATTAAATTATCTCAAATTTATTAACATATCGCGACCTTAGGACAAAAAGGTTCTATCTTACATCTAGTTTAGGTGCAAATAGAACATTGTTGTCCTAAGGGTGCGATATGTCTAGAAATTACACTACCGGAATATCAGTCTTTCATTAACAATAGATTTCGATTTTCGCTACCACTTAAAAAAAGACTTTAATGCGCCTTATGCTAGGAACGTAACTGGGACGAACGACGAATTTTTGGCCGCGAATATTCGTCGCCAAAAATAAAACATATTGGTTAATATGAAAATACACACAATAACAGCGTACTAGGTGACCATATTTGGTTTTAGTTTTGAAGTTTTTTAGTAAATAAAGTAACTTTTTACTTTAATAATTGTTTTTCTTTTTATTGTATAATATTTAAAATATATATACAAAGTATTTTGCTATAAAAAATGTTTTTAGTTGTTATTTTGATTGTTTTAAATTTTAAGCATTATTTTTTTAATATGGTCACAGTATTTCTCTCTCTTTGCACAAACAGCAAGCAACTTTCTCAATTATAAAAGCTGCTTGTTATTCGTCGTTATTGTGCTTCATACGACGAATTTACACAGCGAATTTTTACTGGAAAATTCGTCATGTGGGGCGAAATTCGTCGTTCGTCCCAGTTGTGTTCCTATCATTAAATGGCAAAGAATAGTGATATATTTGCGAAATTTCGTTTAGTTAAAATTTTATTTGACTACATAAAACATCAAGTTCTGTAATTATCGATTCACGCTAAAGCCGAATGTCGGAATATATTTTAATGAAATAACTTTCAACGCAAACACTCCCCAAAACAAAATTTAAATAAATCCCCAAACGTTTATTAAGTGCGAGAACGATAATTCGAGATGTTATTATTTTTACCGATTGTTTCACTTTATAATTAAGAGACTTATTTCATTTTATAATGACTATATTTGGTTACTATATTTGGGAAAAATATGAGAAACCCAATAAAATAAAAAAGTTTTTTTTTTGTATATATAAATTAGAGGCCTATACAATTCCATTTGAACAGACATACCAATCATTAAACATTTTTCCAACTCTTTGCTGTAGTGTTGCTGTCCCAAACAAATACTGTGTGCACTTTAAGAACAATTATAAAAAATACTCTCAAAAATTTACAAGGAAACGAAAAAAAAACACAGTGTGTATAAAAAATACACACATTTTTTTAATGTGAGTTTGGGGTATGTGTGTGCGAAATATTTTTTTGTTATAACATTGCAACAACAATTCTTTGCAAAATCAATTCTTTGTATGCGTACGCCACATACGACACGCAAGTAAATATCACAAATTCTCGCAGACTCCACGAGGTAATTTTCAAATACTAATCCTCTTTTGCAAAAAAAATTTAAGTAGCATTGGTTAAGACTAAGCCCAGCAAAAGTGTATATGCTTGGTTTGTTGGTCAACTAATATTGACAGAAAAGAGTACTATCTGGAGTACATGTATTTGAATTCTAGAACCCCCATAACACTATTTAAATTATGCGACGAACAGTTACGCCTAGCATTTGCCATTGTGGTTGTACAGAAACGTTTTGTGCAGCCATTTGATTTTTGTTGTGTGTTTGATTTTCAAAAACATTTATGTCATGAATAAAATTTTTCGTCAGGCTTTAAAAAGATTAGTTCATAATTTATGACAGATCGCATATAAAGTCCAATACCGACAATCGAAATTTTGGCGGAGGGTATTTAAAATTCGACACGACCGAATATTGCATTCTAACTTGTTTGTTTTAAAAAATGTATTAATATTTTTTTTAAGAATTATAAAAAATATTTAATTTTTCAAACTAAAATTATACAAAAAGTTCAACATAACAACTTAGAAATCATTTTTGTAAATTTGCTTTTGAATTATTTATTAATTTAAGAATAAATAATTCACTCGGCATATTCTTATTAGATACAAAAATTGGCAATATTTTTAGTTTGAATTAAATTTATTGGCATAAATCTGTTGTGATGAATCACAACAATTTGGAATTTGTTTTGAAAAGGCACTACAAATTCACCAAAAATTAAAATCTGAAATAAATGCCTACATGACTTATTTTTGAGAAGATAACTAAAAATAATTTTATAAAAATATAATAAATTGATTTTTTATTCTCTCTTTTCTTCTATTTAAGTTTGTATATAGATTTTAAAAACATTATTTGAATAAAACATTTTTCAAATAAAACGACCTTTTTGAAATTAAACGAAACCTTTTTCAGAATAAACGAAACTTTATTCAAATTAAATTTAACTATTTTTAAAATCTTGCAGGGATTTAGTTTTTTTTTTTGCTAAAAAAGGTGATAGAGCTCATGTTGTTTTGCCAACCGTAGGGAGAAGGAACATGACTCTAATTGCTATGACAAATAATACTGGCGTCGTTTGCCATAAAGGGTTTTCTGTTTCCACTGTGAATTTGGCCCGTTTCCAAGTATTTCTTTGGGAGGTCTTAGATAAAATTGAAAGCAACTCAAGATTACAAAATTCATTTTCAATTATGGATAATGACAGAATCCATAAATCCCAAGTTATATGACATATGGTGGATAATAGTGAATGTAATTTAAAATTTTACCAACTTATTCTCCTATGCTGAACCCGATAGGGAATATATTTTAAAAGTTAAAATTTCATGCCCAATCATTATTAAGTTTATTTACCACTAATCATAACATAGTTAGCGTAGCCTAAAGTGGCGAGTAAACAAGCTCTTATTTAATCAGTAATGCAAAGAAATACAAAGTACAATTCCCTAAAACATTTTAAAAATGGTTTAATTTATTTTGAAAAATGTTTAACTGTATTTGAATAAAGTTTCGTTTATTTTGAAAAATGTTTCTGTTATTTAGAATAAAGTTTTGCTTATTTTGAAAAAGGTTTCATTTAATTTTAAAAAGATTTTATTTAAACTGAAAATGCTATATCATAAGTAATGTTTTAATAAAAAAATTAAATTTTTTGGAAATTTCAATAAAGAAGTTTAAGCCGATATCTCACCTAATGTTTTGTCGATATTGTACGACTATTATTTGTTCTTAAAGTACAGTAACTCCAAAATAAGAAAGAATATATGTGAAATCTACTGTTTTTGCTTTGGTAGAGATATTTCTAAGGTCTTGTAAAGGTTGTTTGTTAAATGAATAAATTTCTTTTACTCAATCGACCAAAATCTTCTGTAATCTTCTCTCACTATTAAATAAATGAAAATAATGAACAGTGTTGGAACAGTGAGTATTTTTGCAGCTAAATTTAACATCTACAATTTCTATTAAGCTGCAAAATTTTCATTTAGCACTTGATGTTTTATTTATCATTTTTAGAAAATGTTTTTAGCTTTTTTTAGCATTATTAATTTAAGAAGAAAAAAAATTTGGACGAATATTTTTACTGATCTTACTTAAATTTTTTTATAAATTATAATATAAAACTAAATCAACAGGAGGGTATTAACACAAACTTTTTGTTTTTTTCACTTTTTCGGAAAAATCGGCACGTTATATTCATATCTACCCGCTGTAAAAATCTCATGTTGTTTTGTTTACTTTTTGGTAATGATAATGTTGGTTTTAAAATTGTTTTTCATATGTTTTCAATGTTAAATTAAAAATTGTTTTGCTTCTTCTGAAAATTTTTAAATGTTGAGTTAATACCCTTTTGTTGATTTAGTGCCATATGTAAATGTTGACTTAAATGGTTGTACACAAAATGAAATTTCGTATGAAACATTGTTGCATATTTTTTTAGATTTGAAAACAAACTTTTGGTAAAAAAGATTATTTTCAGTTGTAGGCGGATGATCGTACTTGGAATGTTTGAAGCTCGTCGGAACGGCGAGGGTTCTGGATCAGCCGAAACACCACTTTGCAACACTACAGAAAATTAAATAAATTCATTCCAAGATTTGCCTCCTTTTTATTCTTTTTGGGCTAAATAAGGATATGCTATTAAAATTAATTAATACTATGGCTTAGATACGTCAGTGTTCCATCAAAACGTTCGTTTTGTATCTTCCCATATAAAAATTCAAATCCTGAACCAAACATCCGGCTTATAATACTATTGTCAACATTTCCAAATAATTCTCTTACTCACACTTATCATTTTTGCAATTGCTCCTTTTTTTATTCTATAAAATTTTCTATACATGTATAAACTATGAATATTCGAAATTTCATACAAGTGAGACAATAAAAATAACTATAATTAATCGTTCTTAGGTAAAAGTAAGGAATATTTGTATTTATATGTATTGTTACGAAATTAGATTTGTCTAAGGATTATTAATGGTTTTAGTTATAAGTTATCTTGAAAATTATAGTTTTATGTCATATTAGTTACAATTTTTATGAACGCCACTGTACTAAATTTTCTAGCAATTGTAATTGTAGACTTTAGATTTAGATGTATAACAGTAATTTTAAAATAATTCGATCACAACATTCTAGAATCTACTAGACGGTTCTTGAATCAACAAGGAATAGTTTTAAACTATTAATACAGGCTAACTCATAAAGTTTTGGTTTAATTTTGATTTGCAATTAAAAGAACTCAAAGGTTTATTATAAAGGGAATAAACCTTAACACATTTTATAAAGTAAAAACGTGACAGTATATAATTCAAATGAATACCTTTCTTGCATAAATTCAATATTAATTAAATTGATTGCATGTTTATATAAGAGACTGTATATTACTGCCTTACGGTTTTTTTTTACGTAGTTTTACCCATAATTACATATTTGCTTATTTAGTAAGTTGATATCGACGATTTGAGCTAAATTTCATCCACTTTTACACAATCTATATTTTCTAGGTTTTAATTTAAGTAACTTGAAAAAATGAATGCCGAGATATTTTACATGCGATTGCTGGGGCACTAATTGATTATTGATTTTAATAGGGGGACATGACTCCCGACGCAAGGTGAATGTTATATGTACGCATTTTTCGTGCACGCTTAAAAAAGCTGTATAATCAGCAAATGTTGAAGTAAGGGTGTGGTTGTTTGTTGGCATGTCTGAGGTGTATATAAGGTATAACAGAGCGCCCATGATGCTTCCCTGAGGGACTCCAGCGTCAATTGGCTGAGGAGAACTTATAAAATCACTTATAAAACTTGAATAAATGTTTAAAATTAATTCAAAATATTTTAATAAAATAATAACATTAAATATTGTAAAAGTAATTTACAGATATTTTCTAAAAAAAAAAATGCATGTAAATCCTGACTAAATCTTCTTATCTGTATATCTGTAAATTACCGGTGTAACAATAATAGAGCTTAAATTTCCAGACAATCGAATCAAGAAAATATTTAGCAGAAATAAATTTATTGTTAGAAAAAATAATGTTAACGGTATCCTCATCATTCTGTGAAATACTTATTATTATTTGTTAATATAGCAAACGTACCAATACAACTTTTGATAACCAGTAAAATTATCATTTTGTGATAATTGCATTATGATTTTGTCGATTCAATTTAAGAAATAATATTGAGTGTGATTTATGGAAGCGAAGTCTTGGCATATAAACTATTTTATTTTAATTTTTTTATTAAGAAGTTTTTCTTTTTAAATATCTTTGAGGAAGTGTGAGAAGTTGTATGTTGGAGTCGACTGGTTAAGTAGAATTACGTAAAGTTGAAATACACGTTCGTCTTAATGACCATTTGTTTCAGAACACATAAGGTCTGTCTGGGTACTTTTCCAGTAGCAAATACTCAGTAAATTTTTTTGAGAGAGTAAGACAAATTTTACTGTTTCGGCTGAGAATATCTCAAAAAGTACGTAGACAGTATTCAGTGAAATCTTGCAAGAAAACAGCTGATCGGTGTGTAAAGAATTGAAATAACAAACGTGAGCCAAGATAGCGTTGAAGAAATAGCGTCCAATTTGGGAATTTAAGAACCGGGAAACCAAAATACCCAAATAATGGGTATTTGCAGTATAAACAAAAAGTTAGCGTCGAATTTAGGAATTTAAAATAGGGAAGTACAAATATAGGAACAATTCTAGTTTACCGACGCAGCTCCAAATAAAAAAGAAATACACAGGGTGATGGAAAATGAAAAAATAAGAAGAAAAAATAAAACAAAAAAGTTGGCGCAAACGCTTAGTTTTCGAGTTATGGACGTTTAAAGTTTTCACATAAATATGTGATTTTCCACTACAATTCTAAACGTATATGGCCAATATTGGTATCATTTTAAAGCTCTTGAACAGATTTTTCTGGATATACATAATTTATTTCAAAATATTAAACTCTTTAGATCACATTACAGTTTTTTTCATTTTACGTCGAAATGTTACGCAAGTGCACTAGGAAAGAATGTAGTTTATTTAAATAAAAGTGTAATACAAATTTTATAAAATAACAAACACTAGCATCGCAAAAAAAAATTCTTTGCATAGCCAGCCTTTGGCCAGAAGCAAGGATGTTCTTCTCTATGGTATAACAAACACCGGCTTCGCTTACTAAAGCTTCCTTGCATAGCCGGCCTTCGGCCGGGCGCAAATATTTTCTCCCCTATGGTATAACTTATACTGGCTTCGCTAACTAAAGATTCTCTGCATAGACGGCCTTTGCCCATGGGCAAGGATTCGCTCATCATTAGTATAACATAAACATAAAGAAGGTTTTACTTGTATTTTAATTAAAATTCTTAAATAAATTAGTATGTAGTATATACATACATTAAAGAATTAGAAAAAATTAATAAATTTGTTTTTATGCTTACTAAAAAACTTTTGTATTTTGCAAACTCGTCCCACTTCTTAATAAACTAAAAATATTAATAAAAATTCTGTATGTCCAGAAAGATCTAGTGAAACGCTTTGCAATGATATCAATATTAGCCATATACATTTGGAAATGTACTGCAAAATCACATATTTATATAAAAACTTAAAACGCCCATAACTCGAAAACTAAGCGTTTGCGCCAAACTTTCTTATTTATTTTTTCTTCTTATTTTTCCATTTTCTATCACCCTAGGTACTTTTTTTTTATTTGGAGCTACGTCGGTAAACTAGATTTAAGCCCAAATATATTTATATTTTTTTTACCACAGGCTTTTGCATGGTATAAACTATATATTTTCTGAAAGTAAATAGTTTTCTGGACAAAATGAGCGATGCGTGCAAAAAATCGTTCGGACAGTTTCCGAGAAATCTGGGTTCATCCAAAATGATCAGTAAAAATCTTTACTGATTTATGCAATGAACCACAGGCTTTTGCACGGTATAAACTATATATTTTTTGCACGCATCGCTCATTTTGTCCAGAAAACTATTTAATTTCAGAAAATATACAGTTTATACCGTGCAAAAGCCTGTGGTAAATATTTTTAGTATTTTTATTAAAAATATAAATATATTCTTACTTCCCCTTCTTAAATTCCTAAATTCGACGCTAACTTTATGTTCATATACTGTAAATCCCCATTATTTGGGTATTTTGGTTTCCCGGTTTTTAAATTCCCAAATTCGACGCTATCTTGGCACACGTAAACTCTTTCATTCAAACAGTATATAAAAACAGCTGATCAAACTAGTTGCAAAATCTTACCAGAGGAAATTTCTCCAGTAACATTTTGCAAGTTCTCTAATTTCCAACTGTCAAAAAATTCTCTTTTTGGCTCTCTCGCTGTAAGAGATTTGGAGTACGCAGACAAAATTTTGCAAGATTTTGCGACATTTTGTACAAAATTATGCAAAATATGTGTACGCAGACAGACCTATTCTGATACAGGCCATATAGCTTTTACACTACACTAACGGGCTTTGTTTTAGAGAAATGTTTTCCGAGTAAATGACAATTATTAAAACTCTATAAAAAGTGTATTACTTTGGATAGTTTTTTCTATCTTCGACAACATATCTCCAATAAAAATGCTTACCAGATTAATACTAGGTTTTTCCCCAGTGACTTAATTTTAATTATTTACAATTCTCATTTAATAAGAGATCATTGAATTAAAAAATTTAATTAAAATAAATATTTACGACTTTTGTTTATAGTTACAATCTAATGCCGTAAATGGGACGTAATTAATTGAATCATATGTATATGTTGTGTAATGCTGTAAATGTCTTACAGTCGTGGCAATTAAATTATTTATTATAACATAACATTCATGTCAATAGTACCTGACGTAAGATTTAAAAAAAATATTGTTGGCAATATTTCTATGCTCATTTATGTAATTTATGCTTACTTTATTTCCAATTCCAACATAATGTTTGGAACATCTGGAATTGTAGTAATTTTCTTTATAAATGAAGTTTTAGCCTAAAATTTATTATTTTTTTCTGGAAATGTGTAAATGGAAGAATTTGTTATATATTTTTCTTTCTTGACTAAATTTTTCAAACGCCTATGTAATTGTATCTACAAAAGAATTAAACAAAAATAATTATATAATTAGATTATGTAGATTTTATAAAATATTTCCAAAATTAGTTGAATTTCAACGCATGCATAGAAAATGCAGAAATTAAAATTTTACAATGTCTGACATATCGATACGGCTTCAGATTTCCGTTAAATTAAACAACACGTTACATGTCTTGCTAAAAAAAAATACAATATTCAGTGAATATTAGAAATGGCCTCATCATGTTGATTGTAAATATTATTTGCCCTTTGATTTGACGATATAAAAGTACCAGGAAATTTCACTTTGCATTTAGATAAATCTTTAATAGTGTATATATTTGAAAAATTGATTTGCTCTAAACTTTAGAGTCTTAAGCTTCAACTTTTCTTAAACTTTAATAAATAAAATTATCTAAAAAAATTTTGTATATCCAAGAAATAAATCATTAAAATGTTGCATGTATCAGGGGTTTGCGGGCCCCTAAATTTAAAATGTAATTTTCACTGCCTTTTTTTAAACTAAAATAAAAATTTTCAATTAGAAATTTATTATTGAAAATGAAAACAAATTTGAGTTGTTTTATTGTTGTTTCAATTTCCCAAGCCAATTTTTTTTTATTTTAAAAAACAGGCAGTTAATTTCATAAAAATCTATTAGATAGAGAGGCAGAAATTTCTCCCAAACCGCGTGGTCCTAATTTTGATAAATGTGTAGCGTAAAACAATTTGCACAAAATTGCCTTTCTAATGAAACTGATTTGGAGCACATCAGTTGTATTTATTCAGAGTCTATAGCGGACAAAGGTAGAAACATTTTTTGTGTTTGTGTTTTAAATATGTATTAATATAGATTCAAAGTACTGGCTACTTCCGATGAAAGTCGGCATGTGTTCCCCTGGTCCTAGGTACATCAATCATCTTTTACATTCGTTTTGAAAGTATTCGAAAAAATTGGAGGATATAATTTTAAAAAATTACTTCTTTTGGGGCAATCTAATATATATATTCTGGGTCTTCAATTAATTCCCTAATTAAATTCAAATAAGCAATTTCCGTCATTTTATCCATATGTAGAAGACACGCTTGCTTCCGAAAGACTCAACAAAAAGAACAATTTTGGTGTCATATTGTTGCTAGTTGTCCTAACCAGTTGGAGATCTCTCTCGAAAAACACTTAAGTACGCCTTAAACCGTAATGAATAATGATGTTGTGGTAAAATTTCATAACATTTAGACTGGAAATCACACTACCAAATTTCGTAAAGATCGGACTAAAATATAATATTTAAAGCCCACTTTAGAAAAACACGTTAGGATGCCTTTAACCATTACAAATATTGATATTGTAATGAACTGGGTCCAATTTGGTTTCGTAAGACCAGCAATCACATTAAAAGACTGGCAATGATCGGTCAAGAATTTACCATAGATCGCCTATAGCGGTTGCAATTAAGCTATTCTCAATCTTCTTGATATATAACGGAAAAAATACTCATATTTTTATATTGCATTTCACAATCGTGTCCATTTTTAAGCGTGAAAGGGACTTATAAATTTTTGATATCCAAAGGTACCAAAGAAAAAGACTCATCAAGATAATATTTGAAAAAAATGCTATTTTAAATCAGCGATAGGCAAACTCAGGGCGTCGCCCCTTTTGTTTTCTCTTTTATGGCATTCACCAACATATCGCTACTGTTCAACAATACGGCACTAACTCAAAATTGAAAATTTTTCAGCAAAAGCAAAACAATTTTTAATATTACATTAAACTCATATGAAAAAGAATAGACAAAAAAAAGTAGTCAAAATAGCACGATATCTTTATGGCGGGTAGACGGAGTACGTGTCGATTTTTTCCAAAAAGTAAAAAAAAAATTTTTTGAGTTAATATACAAGTGCGATATGTACAATCGCAAAATGTTGTAGTATGCCTTTTGCTATTTTAAATGCCAGCTTTGAGGCACTTAATTGACAAACTCGGCAAACAAGAAGTAAAATCTTTGATATAAAATTATTTTATCGTTTAATATCAGGCACAATTTTCAGCCATTTTTTAAGGATTTGAATTTAACATTTGGTTTCAAATTGATAATGTTTTGAATATAGAAATTAGAAAAATGTTTTATCAATATTATTCTCAAAGTGATGATATGATTGATATTTTAACATGGCGATTAATATCATTTGTTTTTTTTTTTTAAATTGAAAGAAAATTGTGAAAAATATAAGATAATGTGAGTGATTAAAAAAGAAATTACTGAAAAAAAAAGAAATTGATGATAGAAGAAGGTACAACAGAAAAGTAACTTTGTAATCAAAGTGATAAACAGAACCAAAACACTCCTGAAACTAAAGAGGAGGATGTCCAAGAATTTAAGGGCGGACGAAACACTATTTCATCTTTAAGCAGCAGCGAAAGTGCCGAATGTTTAGCTACAGTTTAAAAGAAATTTGAATTTACAAAACAAAAATTTATTTTTGATCCACATAATTTTTGAATCTACATTTGGAAAACATTTCAGAATAACGTTTGAAAGAAAGTTGAAAATAAATGAATATCTCAATTTGAAAATAATTTCCCCTTTTTGTTAAGAATGTATGTTTTTATACATAGAAAAAGTTAAAAATTGTTTCTAATTACCAAATTCATTGAACCAAGCAAACAATTTGTTGATTACCTATTACCAAAATTATTATATTGATTACTAAAAATAGTAAAAAGTTGGAAATGATCAATAAATGATATTTTTAATTTCAATCAAAAACATGATTACAAAACTTTGCCATTTCAAACAATGTGTTGATTGATTTAACTAAATATGGCTCAGCTTTTGACAAGTGCAATTACAATTTTAATTTAAGCAAAAAAATCAATCAAGATTTTTTGTTATTTATTTAAAAATTTAATTCAAAACAACTAAAGTTTTAATTAAATCAAAATTATATTCTTAATTTTTTTCTTTTCAACTAAAAATGTAATTGATTTAATTATGGCTTTAATTGAATTGAAATACTTTTCAAACAATTTGATAATAAACAAGCTAGAGTGGTATAAACAAATCTTTGATACCATACACCGACAGGAAGGGGGTCTTTATGATAAATACATATGTATTAATAACAAAGCTTCACAAAAACGAACGGCAGCATTAAAATAAGAAAATTTTATGAGTTTCCTTTTAGAACTTTAAACTGGCTTGAGTAAAATATCCTGCTTCGTAAAAGTTTAGCCGAACTAAACTAATTTTTAGGAGGATAATTAATATTGGACCTATGGAAATTATGCACTGGTATTACAAAAAATAAATTTCAATACAGTAGTGTAATTGGTTTTAGCATTAACAGTAAATTTCACAAATTTGCATGATATTTTTTCTGGCCATATGAATTTAAGTATGAAATTTTACCACAATATCTGTATTTGTGATGGCTTTAGGCGAATTTAATTATTTTCGCAAAGTGGGCTTTATTTGGTTTTAGGCACAATAAACTGTTTTCCGAGAGTAGGGTTTTTATGGGGCCTAAGGTATATTATGGACCAATCTTCACGAGATTTCTCATTCTATAAAACGAAGACGTACCGAATTTCAATTTGAGAGCATTATTTATTACGGTTTTAGGCGTACTAAACGGTTTTCAGGGAGTAGGGTTTATATGGGACGCAGTGTAAATTATGGACCGATGTTCAAACAATTTTACAGCGTGATTTCTGGTCCTATAAAACTGTGACGTACCAAATTTTAGTATGCTATCGTTATTTATTGCGGTTTTAGGCGTACTAAGCTGTTTTCCGGGAGCAGGGTTTATATGTAAAATATATAAAAACTACTAAAAATTTTCCGTGAAATGTTTAATGAATATTTGGGATCTTTTTAAAAGAAATTAATACCTTCGTTTCAAAAGAAACGAATCTTTTAGAATACAAAAGTATATTTAAAAATATAATGAAAATAGCTAGAAAAATTAACTTGATCCCGTATACATATAAGTCATACATGGCAATATAATAAAAAGATGCATTTATAATCACAGTAATAAACAAATTTAAAAAATTTGGTTCCTTGAAATTTTTATAGAAAAAATGGCTTTAATACTTTAAGTCCACGTTATATATTATAAACACAAGTTTTGATGATTTATAACTGTTATTTAAGAGCAGTGTGCTAAGAATAGTAAATAAAATTTGCTTAGATAAGATTTTTGACGCTTTCTTATATGTATTTTTGACGTTTAGATATTGGCTTTGAATATTCGCATACATTTTAGCGAATGCGAATACAAATAACAAAAATATTTCAACATACGGACAACCAGATTTGAACTTCTCTTCTCATAAGGACCTAGAATATATATACTTTATAGGGTCTAAGTTCAATATTATAGAAATTAAAAACAGAATGACAAAGTTATACATACCCTTTTACCTGCGGTGCAGGGTATAAAAACAGTACGCAATAAAATGTTCTCATCTTTTTGTTGAGTTGAGAAACTATTAGCGTTTGTGTTTTCCACATATATACCGAACTAAACACTAATTAACCGAATATATAATGTTTATTTTCGAACACTGCTTTAAAGGGTCTAAGATCAATATTGTATAAATTTTAAAAGGGATGACAAACTTATATATATATTTTTTTTACCTTCGGTGAAGGGAATACCAATTGAGCTGACCGTTATTTTGTTGCTTCAAAGCGGGAACTCACCAATAAAATGCTTGCCTTCTATAAGAGAGATGATAAGCGAAACTTTTACATTTTTCCCTTTCAAGCCCGCTACGTTCGAAATTCCGTTTTTATTGGATAGTTATTTGCCCATTGCTCGCTTATTTATGAACCGATTTTGTTAGTTTTTATAACCAGTATCCTACTAAGTTTACTTAAGGTGAAAGTGAAATAATTTAGTTGAGGTTACTGAAAAAAGTAAAGATTACTCATATCTGAGTAAAGTGGAAACCAATCTGGCTGAATTTTAAAGTACACTATATCAGACTATATATTCATATAAATAAAAAGGTATTTGGGGTCTTCGGAAAGTCATTTAAACATACACACGGAAATATTTGAATACATTTTTTGAACATATGAACTCAGAATACGACTATGTCTGAGTTCCAAAATGTCGAATACAAAAATAACTCCCTTTTTTAGAGCATTCTAAAATACAACCGTGTAGAATTTTACAATATAGTTTGTGTCAAAAGGCACCAAATAGCTTTTGATGCGTACCCAATAAGCAAACTGTGCATCGCTAAACTTGATGATACATTTTTGACATTGACTTCACAGAAAAAATTTTGTTTAACCTTGAAAGGTTACTCTTAATTTTAGTACGTTAAAGTAACTCTTCGTCACATCGACGAACTTTTTCAAAAAAATCTAGCAAACGATTTTTAAAGTAAAAAATCACCAAAAAAAAGTTTAATTTTAGCATTTTATTAAACAATTTAATTAAATAAAGCATAAAATATAAAAGTTTGTCTTCTCTTTTATAATTTGATACGAATTTTTGTTTTAAAATTATTATTTTTTTTAAGCTTTCGTCGTCAGCTAAAGTTGGTAAAAAAGAGCATAATTGAATACACATAAAAAAGTTATATACTGAAGTGTAAATGAGCTTCATTGAATTAACGAACAGTATCTATCTAGGGTTAATCATCACAAACAATTTGCTGATTTTGCAAAAATTATATTGACTACTAAAAATTGTAAAAATTAAAAATTAATAATTTTTTTTTTAAATAAGTGATATTCTCAACTTTTATTAAAAAGAAAATAATCAAAAGAATGCAATGTCAAACAATTCGTTAATTGATTCAATTAAAAAAATTTAAATTAAAAACCAAGTAAGAAAGTGAAGTCGGCCAAGCCTCATGATACCCTTCACCATAGTATATAAAAACAAATATTTGAAGGGTACCTATTTGGGACGTAGTTTTAAAAAAATCATAGCTAATGTGGCTATATGAATATATGAAATTTAGAATTTTTTGATATTTTGATTATGCTTAAGTTCATCAAATTTAATTTTCATTACATGATTTTTATTGAAGAAAGGAATTTACAATTAAAATTCTTTAGATAATTCTTGACTGAACAGGGTATTGAACTCGGGTCGAACTTACATGTTTCGAGAATAACCACATTCCCATCATCAGAATTCTTAGCGTTCTACCGTTTGCGCCACTGCCGCCTCTGCAAGTTTACGGTAATTGATTATCAATTTTCAATTCTTAATTTACATGTTATTTCTTATTTCCTGTTTTTTCGTACTTTTTGTCAAAAATTTTGTCTTGAAAACTTAAGTACATTTGTTTTTTTTTATGTTTTCATCTTTTTGTCTTTTTCTAGTTGACATTTCTTTGTACAACTGCAAGGATAAATGTAAACATATAGAGCTTGTGGCATATTTATTTTTATAAGAATTGTGATTTTTCATTGAACTGATGGTTTAATTGAAGGTTTTGTTATTTCGATATTAATGAATTTAAACCTAATTAAAATATCAAAAACTTCAATTAAACCAACAGCTCAATGAAAAATCAAAATTGTTATATGAAATTTTATAAAAAACTGTTAGATAGTTTCGTGGTCCTATTTTTTTAAAAATGCATAGCTTATGTGTCCATAAAAATATGGATCTATCTACATTTTAAATTTCGTTAAAATCGGTTTGATAGTGGGCACAAAGACCCTACTCCGGAGAGCAGCGTCTAGGAGGCTGTACGAAATTATGCATCAATTAGGCCTTGTCCTTGTGCCAATAAGAAACTTTGCACCTAATTTCATCAAATTGTCTTCAAAATTTACGCCTGTACTTATAGCACAAGTTTACTTGGACAGCCAGCCAGCCGGACGGAAATCGTAAGCTCGACTCAGAAAGTGATGACTTCACGGTGGGTCTTGAAACAATATTTTAAGGTGTTACACACATCAGTACATATGCGTAATACCCTATCCACTATTGTGGTGTGGGTATAATAACACTATGCAACAAATGGGAAGTTTTTTTTCCCTTGAATAACCACTATATTTTTTTGATCCGCTAAAGTCACCTAACTGCAACAATCATCATTATTTCAAATTCTAAGGTTAGGTTTTTCTTAAAAAAATTTTTTTCTAAAAATTGAGATTTTGGAAATGGCTGCTCCTTACATCTTATCGTAACTTTGGAACGACGTACCCGATTTTCTTATGCAATACGTCAAAATATTTTAAATTACGCCAGATTTAAGTTTCTCTAATATAATTTTTTAATTTAGCCATTATTTTTGGAGTTATTGAGGCCGAAGTGGCAAAAAAGATATTTTTTTTTTGTTTTTTTTTATAAAACTTTTGAATACAAAAAATTCATAAAAAATTTAAATCAACAAATACTTACCAGTTTTAGTACTTAAGCACAAAGCTGCATGTATTAGAAGTAAAATAAATTTTATTTCATGAAAGTCCATGGATAAAATCCTGTTTTATTCCCGATAAAGTAAAAGTACCTACTTTGACATTTTTTATCGCAAATTTTTGTTGAGCTAAAACTTTTGTGATTTTTAATCGGTTTTACCCTGTTTATTGTACGGTATTTTTTTTTTAATCCTTTATTTTTTTTTTTTTTTATAAAGCTGCCTATATTAGAAAAATAAATTTTTATTCGCGATAAAGTGAAAGTACAAACAAAGTTATCAAGTAGTTATTTTTTAAGCAACAAGATTTACAAAGCATAATCTTAAAATAATTTAGACTTTTGTTTTGTCGCCTATGATTTTCTGTGTTTGATTCTCTTGTAAGAGCCAAATAAAATCTCCCATCATATTTTCATTCCTAGTCCCTGATAACGTTGCTCCATGCATGGTCTTAAGTTGTTGATGAAATCGTTCACCATGTTCGTCGCTTACGGCACCAATGTTTTCCGAAAAAAAGTCCTGATGCGAGTGCAACAAATATATTTTAAGTGACATATTTACACCTTAAATAAGAAATTAGGAAAAATAAACATATATGAATAAGAAAATCCATTTAATATATACCGATTTTTGAATGGTTTTCAAGCAAATCACGGACGGTTTCTTGTAGTTTGGATTCCTGTAATATCCTAGAAAATTTGTCGAAATGAATTCCACGCAGCTTGCTCATCTGCTGATAATAACTCTTCAAAGTTAGAACTTGGAAGCAATTTTCGAATTTGAGGGCCCCCTTCGCCAATTTTTGCATACGAAAGGTTTGGAAATATTGTTTTCAAATGAACAAAGGCTCTACTCTCCTTATCTAGTGCTTTCACAAAATGTTTAACTTGGCGAGCTTTATATGCAGTGGTAGTAAAATTGCAAGTTACATTGTCCTTTTTAATCGACGCAGGGTACCTTACATTATGTAGGCCTAAGGTCCTTATGGCTCTTATTTTGCAATCCTTTTTATATGTAGTGATTTTTGCGATCACGACTATCCTAGAGGCAGAGAAAACAGCAATACTTTGTATTAGAGATGAGCGATATTTCTGTACCTTGTCTTTTGTTATATAAAAATTGGCATATGGCTTATGTCAGTTTCGGTACGCAGTTGACTTGACGTCAATTTCTAAGAAATTTTGCTCTCTTAAGCGTGATGCTAAAAGCTCCCATTTCATAGGCTCACGTTGATTGTAAAGCTTCGGTGTTAGATCACCTGTTGTACTACACATGCTCGAAGATGATGGCTGGGTAGGTAATAAAAGGTTAGTACATGGTATATCACACGGATCTTCAAGAAGTGACTTTTTATCTTGATGTAAAACGGGAAGTGTAAATCCATCTACAGCACTAGTAGGGTAGGACCATTGCATATATTTTCCAAACCGCTTTTACTACTTAAACAAAAATAGCAATCAGATCCATGGCTCGATGTTTCTCTCCACAGCATACGTTGTATAGTTTTCTTGTGTATTCTATAAGTAGGAAAAAGTAACCTTATACACATATTTAAAACTTTGTTTAGAAGTACTTACTGAGAGATCGATGAAGATTGAACTGGGTGTCCAGTATTGGTTATTGTTTTCTACCTTTATTTGAAAATAATCTTCGTATTTCATTTGGCACACAATTGAGAAATTGCATCTTTTGCTCATTTTTTATTTTTATATTTTAAATTAATAATTGTCTTGTCTACAATCACTTGTTGAGTAATGCAGAATGTACAAGGTTTTGCCTTTATACACCTTTTTAAAATAACGAAATTTTTGGCTCTACACAAATTTCCGATTAAAAATTTCACAAGTAGGTACTTTTACTTTGTCGAACATAAAATAATAAATAACCCATCGATATTTATGTAGCTTTAAGAAAAAATAATAAAACTATTAAATATTGTGTAATAAATAGTATTAAACCGTTAACAAATCGCAACACTTTTAGCTCTACATAAATTTGCGATAACAAATGTCAAAAGTAGGTACTTTCCCTTTATCAAGATTAAAATAGGATTTTATCCATGGATTTTCATGAAATAAAATTTATTTTACTTCTTATACATGAATATAATTACATTATAAGTACTAAAACTGGTAAGTATTTGTTGATTTAAATTTTTTATGAATTTTTTGAATTCCAAAATTTTATAAAAAAACACAAAAAAAAATAATTTTTTTTTGCCACTTCGGCCTCAATTACACCAAAAATAATGGCTATATAAAAAAATTATATTAGAGAAACTTAAAATGTTTTGTCGGATTGCATAACAAAAACGTGGTTCCAAAGTTACGATAAGATGTAAGGAGCAGCCTTTTCAAAAATCTCAATTTTTAGAAAAATTTTTTTTTACAAAAAACCTTACCATAGAATTTAAAATAATGATGATTTTTGCAGTTAGGTGGCTATAAGCGGAATTTTTGCTTGTTGCATAGTGTAATTAATAAAGTAATTAAATTGATTAAACTAGTAATCAGGTTTTTTTTTATTAGATTCAAGTAAAATTTTTATTGAATGAATTAAAATGTATTATTAAACTTTAAATTCAAAACTAATTAACATTTTGTCATTGCTTCCAAATAAGGCCAACTCATAGGAAACACGTCTAAAACTAGGAAAAAATAATGATATTGTCTTGAAATTTGGCAAAGTTTAGGTTCGTAAAACTATAAATCACATCAAAAGACTTCTGTGATGATCAGCTTAAGTAGCAATATCTTAGATATAGGAAACAAAAATTAAAATTATTAAATCATCAATTTTACAAGTTCAAAGCCCGTTTTCACAACTTACTGATAGCTAAAGGTAGGATTTTTTCAGCCGTATAAAAAGAGTTCCATTGTTTCAACTTTACATTAACGAAGAGTAAGCGATAAGTTAAAAAAAGGTTCAGCTTAACTGGTAGGTTAAAGTGCAGTTGAAATAAAGGAACATTTTTTATACAGCCGATTAAATATTTGAAATTGAAACCAAAAACCCGATTAAGATTTTTTGTTATTTAATTAATATTTCTATCTACCAAGGTTAAAATACCATTTGGCTTGAAGATTGATGTTTGGCTATTGACTGCTAAGCGTCGTCGAGATTGTGTGGTTACAATCGAAACATGGCAGGGCAACCTGTCCGTGAAAACTTGTGTTCAATCTCAGCTCAGTCAAGAATGAAAAATTATCAATAAATTTTAATTCATTTCATGTTGTAAAATTCCTTTCTTCAAAAAAATAATTTAATGAAAATTATATTCAATATCAAAATTTGGATTAAAACCCATTAACAGTTCAATAAAATAACCACAATACTAATTATTAATATTTAAGTTAAAAATTAATTTTAAAACAACTAAAATTTGGATTAAATCAAAATTATGTCTTTAATTGTTTACAATTAAAAAAATAATTGATTCAATTAACACATTAATTAAATTTAAATATATTTCCAACAATTTTTTTAATTGATAAAAAGCTACAGAAAATATATTCTGACTGCAATGTTTTATGATGCTTTGCAACTCATCCTATTTATTCTTCATTTATATTCATCTTAAGAGCCTTTTGTGGAAATAACGAATTTGATTGACGTTTTGTTTTCTTGGAGGCAAAGTATTACTGGTAGGGTTTAATTTCTTTACACTTTCATAAGGATTTTATTTCCTATTGGGTATTTAGTGTTCATGATACGATTACATTTTTCACATGCATTCAAATTTCTAGGAATTAAGAATAAAATGTTAAAGATTTCCTGCACAAAGAAGAAAAAGTAAGAAAAAATGTCACAAAGTTTTTTCGCTAGAAAGGAACAAATGCTTAAAATAGGGGAAGTAGTAGAAGTGTGTAAATTTCAAAATGTAGTTGTGTATGAAGCGAGGGTCAGAGTAGTTGGAGGAGAGGAAGCAAACGGTGTATGAATTAAATGCTTGAGTGTTTATACAACTAGTTTTCTTGTTATTATATTTTAACTTTTTTAATATTCAATGTTTCGGGTATGACTTTGGCCATTCAAGCGTACTGGAGGTTTTTCGTTTAAATATTTTTCTCAGATTTTTTGGAATAAGGGCTACAATACAACAAAAACACATTTTACACAACGTGACTGTGATGATGGTGTTTAACGGGGCGATACTGTTCAAGCTTGTTCGTTTGCTTCGCATAAAGTTACAAGCCTCAACAAGCTTTTAGTTGTTTTATTTTTCTTTTTTATTTTCCTATTTTTGTTTTGATTGTTGTTTTTTTTACAAAAACCCTTGGGGAAATTATTTTAAAGTAGATGAGGTGTTTTTTCTAATGGGCTACAGCAGCGGTTGTAGTAAGTGTATCGTGAGTGTGTGTGTGTGAAAGTGTACGATTCAGCTAGTAAGTACGAGTTAGTGTGGAGCTTCAAAGAATTGAAGGAAGGAGGTTGTGCACATAATTTTTTTAATATACATTTAGTTTTTGTTTTAAAGAATTTGTTAAAATAACAACAACAGCAAGTAACTTTTGTAAATGTCAAGTGTTCACAAGGCTGTCAGAATGAAGGACATTAAGATTCGCGTTATTGGTGTTTGTTGTAATTGCGCCTCTGCATTTCTTAACTAAGTAGACAGTTGACTAAACACATTTCAAACTTTTTGATACCCTACAGTTTATTCTATAGAATAGTAATTTATATAGACACTTTAGTTGACATTGCATTTTGCTCATTGAAAATTCGAAAATACGAAATTAAATTTCGCTAAAGGCCGTTTTACACCATCACACAAACCTTAAGTATTTGGACGAAAATGCGTCCCTCATAAAAATATTGCTTGAAAATTTTCCGAAAAATTGATAGTCTAAAGTACCCTTAGGAATTATTTGCAGTTTAAGCAATAAACCATCTTATAAGTTAAAATTTAAGCATTATTACATATATTGTAACTCCAATGTGCACAAACTTCTAGAGGTGGCAAAATATTTGTTAGGCAAAAAGTGGACAGTTATCGTTTAACGACACTGGGCGGCATCCAAATGTTAGAAAAACAATGTATACATATTTGAATGGATACATATCAAAACGCCAAATCCAAATGTGCAATTAGAATTTATCTAGCACGTACAATTATTACTTTTTTAAGGCACAGCGCAGAATAAACTCTGGCCAATTAAACCATTATTCAAAAATAAAATCAGTTTTAATTAAATATGTAGTCAAATGAATTAAACATTTACTTATATTTACAACATTACTGCAGAACATATTGTTAATTTCACCAAATTAGGGTGCTATATTCGGCTGTGCCGAATCTTTGATACCCTCCGCCGACATTTCAAATATTTCAGTAGTGGGCGCTATATGATAACTACACCCAGAGAATAAATATGTTTAAATTTGGTCACCTCCAACCAAACTATTTTTAGACAAAATTTTAAACATATTATGTTTAAATTTAACCATACTATTGTCACCGACAAACATATTATTGTTAAGTTAATCCTCCATCAAAAAGGCACAACCATATTTCTTTGCGTGTATATATTATTAATTAATGTAAACGGACGTTTGCGGTTTAGACCCATATTAAATTGTTAACCGACAATCGGAAAGTTTAATGCCTTTCTTTTTAGTAATTAGAATAAGCTTGAGTAAAATATCATGATTCGTAACAGTTTTAGCCGAACTAGAATGATCTTCAGGAGGGGAATTTTTATTGGGCGTATGGTTAATTATGGATCAATCATCCCAAAATTCTGAAGAGTGATTTCTGGTATTAAAAACATAAATTAGAATAAATTTCAATACAGTACTGAAATTAGTTTTAGCACAGTGAATTGCAGAAATTGTGACGTACAATATTTTTATTTAGAACGTAACCTTAGACTTACCAACATCCACCCGGACGACCATTTCGGTTTTATTTCTTTAATAACTTTTTTAAATTTGCTTTAATTAGAAGGATATTTTTATTTACTAAACAAATTGTTTTCTTTAAGAAAACTGAAAAAAAATTGTATGACGAAAACTTCTTTGAAAAAAAAAAAATAAAAAAAAGGAAATTTTATGACGACAACTTGTTCTCATCTCAAGGCGAAATAGGTGTATGCTCCATTCAGAGATAAAAATTTTGTTCATATATATAATAGGTAGCTTCAAAATAATTTTTTGGTTTTTTTGAAGTGCTATCATCTCAAAAGTTTAAAGCAGGTTTAATATAAGCTCTCCCATAAGATCAGATGCATATTTTAAATTTACGCGACGCTCAACGACTTTCTTTTTTTTATGTAAATTACATGTGAATAAATTTTTATTAGAAGCTATTAGAATTTGAATACTAATTATTTTTCCTGTGGTGGGAAACTACTTGTAACAAATAATGTTTTTGTTCCTTATTTTTGCATGTATTGAAGTCTGGTAATTTTTTCCCCATTTAAATTGTGAAAAAAAACATCTTAGAGGTTTTTTGTGGAAAATGTCAGTTCTTCCTTTTGAAGAACTGAAAGTCGCTGAGCGTAGTATAAAATCAAAATATGGTGCTGATCTTGTGGGAGTGCTTTTTTATGCCCACTAGAAACTTTTGAGATGGTAGCACATAAACTTTTTTTTTAAGCACATAATGCATAAGTTGTAGACACACCTTGACGCAATACTAAATAATATGTATGTGTGAGCATCTAGAAAACCTTATGTATCGTTACAAATTGATTGTTTCGGAAAGACATTTGTATTGGGGGTGAAATATGAATTAATTGACCGATTTCGGTCATTTTTATTATTCAATGCTTGAGAACTATCTTAGCCAAACTTTGTTGTCTTATTCCATGGCCGCTTTTCTGTCAAATCCATTATATCAGGGTGATAAAAAAAACTTGCATAAACCTACGTCCTTTATGCATGTTTTGCGGTAAAGTTTGCTATAGATATTTAAATGAAGATATGTACAGACGGTTGTCAGATCTTCAGCAGATTGTAAGAAAACCTATTTATGTATGAATTTTTTTTCTAATATTACTTAAAACTAAAAAACAAATTTTTGGAGCCTCAACCACAAGTACTCATTCGACCTAAACCTTTGTATAAAAAGGTGAGAGCTTCCAGAATCCACTCCAGAGTATTTTTGGCCTCCACCAGTAAACGTGTGAGTTTTGTATGGTTCTTAACCAGTAACGTTGAGTTATTATTGTTTCTTCACCATACAAAAACGTTAAAACATTGAGGTTACGAACGATTGCACAAAGTCAATGTCGACAACCGCAAAAACTGTAACTCGATACAGTTATACAACGCCAATCCATTAACCAATGGAGGTGACAACACAAAACAAACGAAAAGTAGATAAACAAGAATAACCTTAAGAAATAATGCCAACGAGCGCGAGCTGCTTCTCAACTCTGAGCAGTTTTACGAGTGACCTAAGCATGTATTTCATTGGCAGACAATTGCCTGACAATAAATGTATCTGCCAACAAAAATTGTCAGTTCACACAGTTGTCAGATATGTAATTGTATTGCAAAAATTGCCAGATATGTTGTTAGACATTGTAAGAAAATTCAAAACATTTGACAAAAAATATTTATTGTCAATTGTGTGTACAAATATATATCAATTGGACAGGTAAAAAAACCAATAGCAATGATCTTAACTTTTTTTATTTTTTTCAAATAGGTTTCATTAATTTTAATTTAAATTCACTTGAAATTTTTAATGTTGCAAAATACAACTTTTGGTTTTTTATTTTCGCTTATATTGCATAAATTTGCAGCGTTACGTTGTATTGTAAGATATTACTTAGCTGCAATATATTTAGAATGAAAGCGATTTTTAATCTGGCTGAAATTAAATAATAAACGAAACGATAAACTAATACACATACTTTTATACTTTACGGCTTTGGTGTTGGGTATGAGAATAAGGTTTTTGGGCCTAAGAAAGAAGAGTGTTGAAAAAGTTTATGGTTTGGATTTGCCTTTACACAAATGTGTTTGTCAAGAATGGCAATTGATATAATTAATACCGATACAGAAATGACAAATAACTTAATACCGATACTGATACCGAAATGATAAATACGAAATTGACTTATAATCTGTAAACATAAGCAACTCCACAAAATTTATTTCTATAAATGACCATACCACTCATACACGCCCCCAGTCGTAAGAACCGCTTTAACTCTAAAACACATTAGCATGGTGACTAAATGCGACTTAAGTAACTGTTACGTTAATGTAAAAAAAAGTTATAATGCTGAGTATAACTCATATTTTCGAAAATTGCTTTTACCCTACAGTTAGGTTAAAAAACTTACGATGCATTTTGTCTTAACTGTTTTGTTCAACAATAAATGCACAGCATTTTGTTTTTAAACTTTTTATAATAACTTTTATAGGGAAAATTATCTAGTTTGTCCATGCAATGCTATATCGAGTTTGTACTACATATTTCTATGATTCCCTCAACCTTAGTGAAATATTACTCGCGCTAGTCTGACTTTAGTTTGTGGCCAGGGCTTGACTTGGCTTCTTTGTTAAATTAAATATGGAAAATCGACGATTAAATTACAGTGATATTGCTCACTTTTTAAATGAGAATGACATTGATATTTCAGTTTGTAGTATTTGAATAAAAATATGAAATATGAAATCAGTGGAAAAATTCATTTGATTCAAAAAATTAGGAAGATGATGCAGCAGTGTGTGCCGTAGTTGCATTGTATATCGCAAAAAATGGAGTGCAATTGAGCTTATCTCCTCTACATCGTGGCATTCGAACTTTAGCCGACAAAATTATATCCATACAACAGGGCCAGTACGATTTCATTTGCATCTGCTAGAAAACGACGGCTGCTGTAAATCTAAGTGCGATAAGAAGTGTCTTATATTCAGAAAATTTATATGCAAATTATAACGAAAAATAGTTTCCTCATCCTGCCTGTACTGGAAAATTTAATGATTTTTTCATTTCACTTATTCTCTACCTTTTTTTTTTTTTATAAAAATGAATTGATATATATGTACGGACCAAATTTGTCCTAAGCCTAAGATGTGTAATTTTTTTTCTTCCTTTGTATCATAGTTAGTTCAAAATTTCGTAAAAGTAATAAAATATTTAATCACCACATTATATAATATTTTAAGTTGATATGTTGAACTCTTCCGAAGTTTTGGCGAAAATGTAAAAATAAATTGACCAAAATGGTCCAAACCTACTCCAAGGTTAATTAACCCAATATAAATCTCTAACAAAGTTCGACTCGAAAAAATCCCACTTAAATCTTTATAAATTATATTGTTGAAATAAAAATCCGGTTTAATAATTTATAATTGACTGACCAGAATTCCGTAAAAACAAATGAATTTTCCGTTATTTTATAAAATCCAGTAATTTTATATAATACAGGGTTTACTCGAATTTCTAACAAATACCAGACATCTGTCCGCTTGTTTTTTCTAATGAGAGAGAGATAGAGAATATTATTATTTACTTACCCCCGTTATTCATGTTTGTTTTACATTTGTTGTACTTACCACTTTGTTTACAGAAGAAATTTCAATTATAAGACACCATCAGCATGACCGATATGGTATTCGCAATCATTTTCCTTTAAAAATTTGATGTATTTAACTAAATAACTTTATCAAATAGAATATTGGAATTTTCTACACAAAACAAGCAAATCGTTTTTTACTTTTACTTTTACTTTTTGCCACAGATCTATAAAGAGATAACTGAAAATTTATTTTTTGGTAGTTAAATTATATATAATTTTTACGGAATTCGCGGTTGAATTTTTGACAGTAAAAATTAAATGAACTTTTCGTTAAAATAAAATGCAATATAAGTGTAGATCGGTTTTTATGTTTGTTTACAGTTGTCTTAAATTACATTTTCATTTAATTTTTCATACAGAATACTTTAACTTAATCAACAGACAATATTACATGCAACCAAAAATCCGTATTAATGTGCACTTAGTTTTTTGAATAAATGTTAGAATCAGTTAAAAAATAAGTTATCTTGGAATTTTAAATGGTTATTTATTTAAAAATTACTGAATGTAATACTTTTTAAATAACCAACAAAAATGGCCCCAGGAAATATGGCCCCAAAACAAAAATAAAATTCACCCCAAATTTGGGGCTAGTTTTTATAATGCCCAAAAAAAAAAAAAAAAATGAAAAATAGCCCTAAAAAGAAAATGAAATATTTGGGGTAATTCTTCATTATGAAAAATCATCTCAAAATTTTTAATGAATTTTAAAGTTAACATTAAAAACACAAAGAATTTAATATTAAAAACTTGGTTTAGGTTCATATGCCCGAAACTTAAATTCCAAATTTAATATCTCGAATTCCAAAATCTTGATTTTTTATAACATGAATAATTAAACAGTTTTGCTTTTAAAAATCGTACGATAGATAGCATAGTTGGGCCTTCGGCCCACGATTTTTTCCTCAATGATACAACGAACACTAATCTCGCTAACTAAAGCTTCTCTAAATAACTGGCATGAATTTTCTCCCCTTTGGTATAAGAAATCGGGATTTTGACAGACAGTATTCCTATGAATTTGTATATAACATTTTACAAATTGATTTCTTAAATAATATTTTAGTATATGAAAAATAGCTCCAAAGTAAAAATTTTAATTTTATTTGGGGCCATTTTTCCTTCCGTGATATTGGGGTAATTTTTAGTTTCACTTAAAATGCAAAAACAACCCCAAAGAAAATATGCAAAAAAAAAAAAAACAAAAAAATTGCACAAAATTGAATGTTGTTTTGTTGCATGTAAAATTGTGGGGCCATTCTTCATTTTCGTTCTGGGGCCATATTTCCTGGGGTCATTTCAGGCACCGCCAGTTTTTCTACGCAGCACAATTGGTTTGCAAGGTAAAGAGAGATAGACGCAAATGTGAACCAATTACATTTGGGTTCACATAAATGATTCGGCTAAGCCGAATATATCATTCCTATTAATTTGTCCATTTTTAGCTCTGCCTTTTTGTTTTGTAGTGATAATATCCTTGTATAGTTAAATTAGTAAATTCTGAAAAAGGAAAATTTTGTTGTTATTTTATTAGGGATATTAAAAATTCGATATATTCGACTTTGGCATACGAACGGGGTTTATTCTTTTGTTGGTATTTATTTTCCCTTTCCTCATTCAATTTCACTTGTTTCTAGTTGCTTAAGCATTTGAAGTACTTGCTAAAAACAAATAATTGTTAAAGTTTAAAAACATTTAAATTCAGTTTCTCGGCGCCTTCGTAAGTATAAGTGTGTGTGTTAAAAAATAAGTGTGTTACGCCATGTTGAATGCGTCTAATTTGAATTTTAACGTGTTGTTTTATGTTGTAGTTGGTCTTGTTGATGCCACTGTATTATTTTGTTCGTTTCTTGCCGTTGCCTTCTTTTGTTGTCAGTATTAAAAGAAAATTGCGTTGCACGCATTTATTTTTTTGGATCGTTTTTCTCGAGTCCTTTATATAAATAGTAAAAAAAATATCAGAAGTTTTACGTTTTTTCTTCTTTTGTTGTATTTCGCGGTATGAAAATATTCGTTTAAGTTATTGTTGTAGTTGCTTCTTTTAAGTCTTCAGATAGAACATAAATCTTTTACGCTTTGTTTCCTTACTTGTTTGCTTTTTACTTGGACATTGGAATTTTGCTATTGTTATTGTTGTTGTTGATAATACAGCCTGCCAGAATCAACGAGGTACACAATACATCAGTTGCTGTAACTGTTGTTGTTGGTGTGTTTCCAGGCAGTGCCAAAAGAACAGGGTGGATCACAAGTAGCGTTACTATTTATTAAAATTAAGAGCATTTTTGGAAATATACATACGTTTTTACATTAAAGTTTCAATTAGATGTGTTTCAATAACCAAAATGTCTCATGGTAAGTCATCAATAATCAAATACAGGGTTGCCCTGTGTTATGTCACGTATTATTGGATTTTATTGGTTTTCATGATATCGCTTAAAAGTCTTGCAACCTGTGCAAACAGTGCATTTTTACATCCTCGCAAAAACTGTTAAAAATTGTAAAAAAAATCATTTACACAAACTTCGTAAACTCTAAACTTGCGCTGTGCAATTGTGCATTTATACAAACAGACTTTCTTGGACTAATCTGAGAAAATTAGTCTGGAAAATTAGAGGAGGCCTTAAGGCAATTTTAAAAACAAATTTCAGTTTTTAGACTCAAATTTTAAGTATTGTATCGATTTGTTTTTACAAAAGTTAAAAAGGGGCACAATGAAAACAGTCCCGTAAGTTTGCCTATTTGCACAAATGGGAATTTTAAGCAGGTTCCAGCGCTAATGATGAAATAAGCAGGTGGCATTACAACGCCAGATGACGAATTTTTGCTCTAGTATTGTTTGTCTAGTCTTATGTCAAAGTTTTGCTTATGTTTACAAAAAGTTAACATTTTGTGATGTGGTTAGTGTATCTATTGTATTAAAGTTTTAGAGTATTTTAACGAAAAATAAATAAGATTCTGACTATAAAGAAATAAAAATTAGTTGAAAATTTATTTATTTCATCCCGTTCACCGAAATAACTTTTTGTTTAACATAATTTTTGACGTAGATATTCGGAGACAAATTTTCATTTTTGTTTAAATGTTGTATTTTTGCCGTAGCGATGACACCTTTGTTATTTCCCCATGACAGCGCCTTTAATTCTATTTAGAAAGTGGACTGAATGTATTGGATGGTTCTGGGCCATTTGGCATATTTCCATGACCTTAGCCCCAAAAAAAAAAAAATCAAGCCAATAAAAAAACATAAGCTTATTCGGTAAAGTGAAAATAGGCCTGGCCTATTTGAAATGTAAATTTAACAAATTTTTGGCTCTATAGTTTTGAGTCTTTCTAACGTAAATTTCGAAGTTTTCCGAAGTTAATTCTGAAAAAAAGTAAAGGAAAGGTAAACGAAAATTTATTTACTAAATAAATCATAACGTTACTTTGTTACTACTTAAATTATGCGCCACCCTGTGGAAGTAGACTTGGTTATAGTGGCCATAGTATTAGCCGAGTTCTTATAAATTCTTATCAAGAATTATTTGAATTTTAATTTGTCTTTAAAAAATAATATAAATAAAAATAAAACAAAAACAGAAAGCAGCTTTGACATGGGCTACCAAGCAATTTATTCCTGAAAAAAAAAAAACGAATGACTGAATAAATGACGATGAAGAAGAAGTTGGTGAGCGGGTCTGTGAGCAAATTATGGTACAAATGAATGAATGTATTTACATAAAAACTAATTTGTAACTTATCAGTGTAAAGAGTATTTAAGTTTACGGTACGTTGATACTTATCACTGCCAAAGACTGGCAAACAGTAGAAATATAAATAAGAAGTAAATATACAACTGCAAACACGAATAAAAGTGAAAATCACCCAGTAAAAATAGAAGTTTACTTTTTTGTGTTCTATTAGAGTTTTTCTTTTACCGGACTTTTTCATTTCCTGGGATAAAGGGAATGGTTTTTTAATTTCCTGGGAACTCCCGGTCAATAGCAAACGATGCAAAATATTTTTGAATTTAATTTTTTATTTGAACATAAAACAAATAGCATGAGATCTATAAAACATTTTTATAAATGCATTACGTTAGTTAAATAAATATAAAATTTCAGTTCTTAATATAGTAATAATGCATTCATATATTATATGTAAAGGCAATGCCAAACGAAATCCTGTCTACGGATGTTGGCCTTATAGTCAACAGAGCATAACATAATCTCCGGAGATTTTCTCTTTTTTAAAACTTCCTTCAAAAACTTGTAATTCCCATTTTACAGAAAAAGATTTTTAAAAATAGAATGTGGGAATTATTTCTTTTTTTTATAAATTATTTTAATTAAACATTTTTTTCGAATGTGCTTCTATGAGTCAAATTTCCATTTATGAAGCTTTTTTGTAATATACTAATTCCTTCAATACTTCATATATTTTCCTTAAGCCAACCTAAAATGTAATTGCTTAACTGCTAGTTTGACAACAGCTCTACTGTTATTATTAAAATGGTTTTTTTTCCAAAATTCTTATTTTAGCTCGATGTTAAATATAATTTTTGAATGGCTTGTCCAATTTTTCATAATTTATCTCTTAAAGTTTAGGAAATATCCATTTTTGAAAATTAAAACTTGCTATTTTTGACCTACTTAAATTTATCATAATTTTTTTAAAAATATTTTTTTTGCGAATTACCAGAAAATCCAGAAAATATATTTCATTTTGCAAATTGTTCAAAAAATCTCTATTAATGAAGATGTTATAGGCATTTGAAGTAAAAATTCTGAAAAATTAAATTTTTTTTTGAAATATTTATCTATAAAAGTTCTTTTTTATTTATAGAAAAAATTGTTCATCGACATATAAATTATTTATAATTTTTTGAAAGGTTCTTCAAGTATAAAATTGTTTTGCCAAAAATTTTAAAAGTACACCTATTTTTTTTACAAATTTCCAATTTATGACACATTTTCTACAACCGCAAAACATGAATCCAAATTTTTTACAGTTTGTATGACCCAATGCGTTTTTATAATTATATTCTGAGACCCGTGTTGCGTAGCCATTATATTTCCAAAAACAAATTTTTTTTTGCGGATTTTCGGCTGTTTTTGGGGAATTGTAAGTTTAAAAAAGTTTTGGATGGTTTGTATTCAGCATTAAAAAATCTATTTACTTGTAAAATTTTTTAAAATTAGCTAATTAAGATTTTATTACATAAATAAAAATTTCTATTATTGACAAAAACTCATAAACACATTATGCCTACTTTGTAATAACAATATTTATAATTTTATTAGATTCACAAATATTTTTATGTAGATAACACTTTTTTAACAAAAAATAAAAGTGTGTTAGATATTTATGAAAAAAAAAAAAATGGTTTGGGAACTTTTTTTTCTCAAATTTAAATGACAGATGATCCTTCAGATAGTGATCTCGTTTCTATAAAAAACCACATTTTCGAAAAATTGCAGATAGCACCATTTGAATATAAGCCTACGTTAGATTAAACATTTTGAAATTTGAAATTTGACTCATAGACTCATCGATCGAAAAAAATTTTATATACAGAAAATTATTTTCTTTAAAAAAAATTTTAATTCTAGACTTTTGTCATCATCTCTTACATACATAAATATATTGTATATAAAACATTTTTAGAATCTAATCCAAAATTTCTTTTTTGCAGTTGCCATAATTAAATATAAATATCCTGGGAATTCCAGCATAAATTTGCCGGGATTCTTTTTCCCGAAAAGTGTTCGGGATCCTGAAATTTTTTTTTCGGGAAACTCCATAAGAAAAACTCTATTTCTAATGTAAATTTAGCAATGTTAGCCATTTATGTTTGTAACACTCTCTCACACACACACACACACACTTATCCAAACACATTTGTTCTTGTTGTATGTTGCTTTGCCTTTAACTTACGCTCTAGTGTTTAAGCTGAAATACAGAACAATTTCTTGAAGGCCAGCTACTTTTACCGAGTCTTCGGTGATGGTTATAACAAATGACTATTTGCTAAATAATATCTGCTAACTGGGGCATTTTAAGGTTATTTTAGTATTTGTTAGCATTTTAACATTGTATCCGATTTGTTTAATATATTTTTTCTATTTTTGTGAAAATTAGATTGAAAATATTTTTTTTTTTTTATGGAATTGGCCATTTTCGTTACGCTACTTAAAAGCAAAAATTAATCTTAAATAAAATAAACTTTAACTCATTATATTGATTTATTTGGTTAATTAATCGAAAACTTACATGGACTTATATCCCGTTATAATAATTACCAATTGGTCTTCTCATTCTGGTTAGAGTACATTAACAACAATAAATTTTCCGTTCGCTTTAAATAAATTTGCTTTAATTAGCGTTATCTAAGAAAAGTATATGAAAAATTAAATTTATCATTCTGAATATGCTGATATTGTTTATCATTTTTATTGCGATACTTCAGTATAACGAAGGTAAGGTGTCTTTAAATCTGGCAGAATTTCATTCGTTTCAACACGTAGTTGCAATAAAGATTAAAAGCAAAAACAAATTTTAAATATCTAAGCAAAAAACCCAAGGGCAGCCACTAATTTAAATTTTTTTAATTAAATTAAATTAAAAAAACATGTAAAAATGCGATATTTGGCTTTGTCGAATCTTTGATACCGTCCACCAAGAATAAGAATAATTCAGTTATATAAAGAAAAATGATCAGTAATGGACAGGTTACCAAAAAATTCTGTACAGTGATTTGTAACATTAAAAAAATTAATAAAACAAAATTTCAATACATATGGCTAATGGTAAATCATGGACCGGTTTAATGGCATTGTGAAGTTTTTTTTTCAATTAACTTATATGGGTAGAAATAACACTATGGAAATAAACTGAAATATGTCCGAAAAAGTGAAAAAATCTGAGCCAATATGGAAAAGTAGATTTTGTGGAATATTGTAGTTTGTAGATATCCACAGCTTCGTTGAAGTTTTATTCGAGGAGTTTTTTGTTTTGATTCTGTATACAATCGTATTAGTAACAACTTTAATAGATGATAAAAGAAAATGTTTGAAAATAACAGTTTTAGTATATATAAAAGATTTTAAACCTTTTCTAATTGTAATTATTCAATTTTGTCTCATGTCGACTTAAGCTACCTTTCGTTAAATTGAGTTTAGTTAAACTTTTATAATATGAACCAGCCTACGTAAAAGCACTCTAAACCGCTAACAAATGTTATTGCTATATTGCTAAAATGGGACCAAATTATTTTTTTTATACTAAAAATCACTCTAATGAATTTTGTGATAATCGATCCATAATTTATAGTGCAAGCAATATAAAAATCCCTTCTTAAAGTCACTTAAATTCGCCTAAGACTAAATCGAATGATGATATTTTATTGAACTTATAACACAAGGGAAAAAAATTTAACTTCTTTGTGTAGATTGGAAGTTTGATGCAATTTTTTACTAATTTAAGGTCGCTGATTTCAAATATAGTCTATGTTTTTCTCCATCAGATCGCATTTTGTATTTTACAGGTACTAATCGTATTTTTGACTTTTTTCCAAAAATTAAAAGTTAAAAAAAAAATCATACCTTTACTCTTCATTAAGCACTTTACAAAATTTTAAAGATGTCATAGTTAGTTTTGAAATCCTGTAAAATTTTTTAAAAAATGGCTGAGCAATGGTTGATAACGTAAAACACAAATAGAAAGTTTGTACTATTAAAAATCATGCAAAACATGGGAAAAGGTTAAAATCTAATTACTTTCTCGTAAAATCACATAACCTATGAACGAAATGAGATGTAGATCATAAAAATCGATGGACGCGTTTCGCTTTTATTCAAAATTAAGTTAAGGTATCTCATTTTATAGTGAAGGAAAGGACTTCCATAAAGCAAACACACACACATTAAAAAAATTATTTTTGTATGGTTTTTATTTTTATCAATTCAGATTTCTCAGTAAATTGTGAATAAAATCAAAAGTTGTGTACCGATTGCAATGAAATAAAGCTCATTTCATTTCAAATATATTTGATTAAATGTATTATGTAACTAAATTTTAGACCAAAACTTTGACATTTTCGCATTTTTATTTTTATGAATTTTCAAAGAACAATTTTTTTTTTTAAATTGTTCTATTTTTCAAAACTTTAACGATATCTCTGAAACTACTGGACATTTTAAGCCAATGTAAGCACGGCTAAAGGATAAATTGTTGACGAATTTTAACTTTTTTTTAAATGAATATTGCGAACCATTTTCAAGTTATTCCAATATATGTATGTATGTAGCAGAATTGCCTTAACTTTGGATATAACGGTATACGCCGAAAAGTCGAGCTGATAGAAAAAAACTATGTGCAGATTTGGATTCAGCGTCTCATGCAACCTTAAAACCAACATTCAGTTCTTTATCGACAATAAACCTGTTCCCTTGTGTACCTAACCATTATGGTACCAGAAGAAACTCAAATTTGCCGAGAAATATGCTCAATAATATGCAAAAAAAAAATATAAGAACATGGACCGGTTTCACACTATGCGTCATTTCGCACAGAAGTATTTAGTAAAACACTTGCATGGTGAATAATGTTGCAAGATATTTTGAATCAAGCAACAATTTGACATCCTCTTTTTTTATACTCTCCACAACTAGTTGTGATGAGGGTATACTAAGTTTGTCATTTCGTGTGAAACTTTTTTATTATTCATCTAAGACCCCATAAAGTATATATATTCTGTGGCCTTGAGTAATTTGAAGTCGATTTAGCCATGTCCGTTTTTCTGTCCGTCTGTGTGGCAGCGTCTGTGTACAATTTCTAATAGCCGTTTTTCTTACAAAAACCCATTTTAATAATAATTTTCACAAAACAGGTTAACTAGTAGTTAACCAATAACATTTAACGGTTTAACTAATGCCTAACAATATTTGATTGATTAAACCATTGTTATTAGCTAACATTTGTTGAATTGGCTGCCATTTGTTAAGTATGTTTTGACAAATCCTCTTAAACGGATATAGGATTCAATAATTAAAAGTGCTATATTCGGCTGTGCCGAATCTTGGACTAATCCTATTGACTATAGCACACATACAAGTTAAATTTCCGAAAACGGGCAGTTTGAGATCCAGATCATATGAGCCCCAAGGCACAAGAGTATATTGGTGAACGTTATGGTGGATGAGCTTGCTAGACTTGGCATTTTCTACTGGGTAACACTTACTTTAGAAGGCGTTGGGGTACGTCTGTTCTCCTCCAAACTCGAACTTCGGCGATCGACTCTCGATATTGTTCATGGCAGATGGACGTTGGATGCTTGATTGACAGTCGATTGTGGCCCTGCATGCAATACAGGCAAACCATGTCTCTACTATCGATAACCAAATGGTACGTTTCGGTTTTGGTATCTGTTGTTACTGGACACTGACTTATAGATAGGCATGAACAGCATCTGGGAGCTGGACACTATGATTACTGCCGCAGCTGCAATGACAAAAATAAGGAGAAAGACGTAGAACACGTTCTCTGACACTGTCATGCACTGGCAGTAAGGCGACTGGCGTAAATGACGGATGACCTTTGACGGATTATATGATATCTCTGACGTTGAGCTGGAGCGAATTTTAAACTTCGTAAAAAGTTCGGATTGGTGTTACTTTGGGAGTTCTGTTTGAAGGAACTTCATAGTATCACAATGAATCACTAAGTCTTACCCCCATTTTCACAACTTACCGATAGCTAAAAGTAGGATTTTATCTGTCGTAAAAAAAGTTACTTTAACCTACCAAGAAGGATGAACCTTCCTATAACCTATCGCTCACATAAGGTTAAAGTAAAGATGTAATAAGGAAACAGTTTTTATAAGGCCGATAAAATCCTACCTTTTGCTATCGGTAAGTTGTGAAAACGAGCCCAAGTGTGTTAGATGTGTACTGACTGTTATTTCTACCTAAACTATCTTAAAGATAGGTCCAAAATTGTATACAAGGCACATATCGGTCATCTCCCAAAATAAGCTTTTTAACAAATTAAGCGCATACAGATTCCGGTTTGGATTTGGATTTAATGCGGTAAAAATAACTATTATATTTGAAAATCTGAACGTCAAAAATGTTACGCTAGTATTTATATAATAGCCCATTGGTCTCATATAGAGACTAGTCAGTGATGTAGGGTATTATATTATTGGGCTTGCCCGTTTAAAATTTTTCAGAATTTTAAAAATCTGGCGGATTTTTCCTACGCTACTATGTTAATGCAGAAAAAAACTTTATGAAGCGATTATAAAGGCCATTCGAAATTGTTCACAGCTTCGATTTGAATTGCTTTGAAATTTTTGTCGGCATTTCCACAAGCGGCGCCAGTTGAAGAGCTAAATTCCATTAGCTTGACATTTCGTTGCCCATCGAATTAAGAACTCAAAACCCCCCTCTATTGAATGACTAAAACAATGTTGGATTAATGATTAAAAACAATTTTAAAACTATTTATTGGAAGATATAAAGGTTTGTTTCTTTACACATAATTATTATAAGTTAATACACAAAATAATTATTGAAATATTTGTAACTATTTTTACTTGTTAAATTTTCTTATTTATTCATATTATTTTTCCTTCATTCATTCTTTGCTTAACAAAAATACAACATAAAACAAAAAACTTAAATATTTAAATAAAATCAAATGAATTTTCTTACAAAACTTATAACAATTATGCATCTGAAGATCATAATTTAACAATTAACACAATTTTACTTCTTCATCATTATAAACATTTTTATCATCCTGAATCGTTAATAAGAAATTTATGTTCAATATTTAAGTTAAATGAAAAAGAGTTTAAATAAATTTTAAGCCTCCACCACTTTTGTTTTAGAAATATTTTGGAAGACACAAAAAAATAACTTGAAAGTTTGCGATTATATTAAACATTTTTCTTTGGATTGTTAAATGACTTTGTAAATTGTTGGAAAATTTTGTTGGAAATTGTTAAGAAAGAAAAATTCGAACAAAATATTAGTGGTGGTTATTAACTGCCTGTTTGTCGATATCGAACAAAAGTTTCATTCGTTTAACTTACATTTAAAGCAAATTTTAATTTCTGCAAACAGGCCAGAGTTGTCAGAATGAGGCATTTATCCCCAAATTGGGAATTTAATTTTAAAAATGGGGATAAAATTAATTTGGGGATTTCGTATGTATGACAACCTATTTGACAAAACAGATATGTCTTTTTATGTCTAATACCTGTTTCAGACTATGCGAAATGTTCGTGCGACAATATTTGCATTTTCTTTTGGTTTCAGGCGACACGTTTTCTATGGCCAATTACAATCTAGAATTTGACGTTTAAGTCTAAAATCCAAATTAAGCTTTAGAATTTCAAAAATTTTACGTATCCTATTAAAAAAGACCATCAAATAATTACTTGATTTTACATTTTGTGCGACATTCTTTACCCCACAAGCGGCTCTAAAACCTTTGTCAAAATCATCAGTTTCATGAAATATTTCTGGGCGACACGTGACATAGTCCGAATCAGATATAAAAAGTTTACTTCAACAAATTTTAGAACTTATAAAAATTGGACTTATAAAAATTGGAACATCCCAATTCTTTAGCCAGTTCTTTAACAGTCACGATGCAGAAAATTGCCGTTTCTTAAATGGAAGAAAGATTTATTTGACGTACACAAAATTAAAAAATTTGAGCTAATTTTGGGTAGCAGTCTTTATATTATAACAGGATGGCGCTGGATCAAGGCCATTTAAATATTAAGCTACATAAGTAGGTATTAAAACTGCTTTTGTGTAACAACAAAAAAATGTTTGTGTTGAAAGGAGGGTTTCTTGGCAACAATCTTGATTAAAACCAAAGAATAAGAAATTAAATGCATTACAAATTTCTGTAATCGTTATTACCAGGGAAACCGTAAATATGCAGTTGCATGTTTTTCCCCATTAAACCAATGAACGCGGAAACCATATATTTATTCGACTTAGAGCTTTTTATGAATTGTGGCATCAATTTGTTAGAGCATATTCTTGCATATTTTACCATATGCAGTATTATTTTTTTTTTTTTGCATATTTTAGTTTAATTATAATTATTAGTTAAGTTCGTAGCGCATATTTCACCTTTGGAACATAATTGTATACATGTTTTAATTTCTTTAATTCCTACAAGAGCTTTTGAGGCGAAATAAGACAAAAACTTTATTCAATTCTGATTAACAGATGGCTTTTTCGGAATAGAGTCTCTTTGTGCATAAATCTTCTAGAAGTATTCGCCGTAGATTAAGTTCGGCCCAGAGTTATTTTACTGCAAACTCAAATTTATTGAAATCGGTTCACATTTCAATTTTGCTCACATACAAATATCACTACCGAAAATACATTTAAATGCCATAATTAATTATTTAGCAAGCGTCCCTAAAGGCACTTAAGGACGAAAAATGCTCATGTCTAGATTATATTTGGTACAAATAACTCTCGTCTGAATCTAACCCTCCTAACATTATTTTGTTGAAGTGGGTTCATGGGTTCCAAAATGGATACAATTTCCGAAATTTGTCTGTAAATAATGTGGTGCTGCACCAAGCACCGACTAAAATGGACTGATTGGTTTTTGTATGCAAATATTATAAAATAGTTGCATGTTTTGTTTTCAAACAAGCCCAGGGGGCAAATTACGGCGTTCGATATCGTTTCAAATTTCCATTTAAATTGTATTGATCGAAATCGAAAGCTGTAATTTGCCTTCAGTTTTGGTTTTTTGGGGCATATTTTTTAAAAAAATTTAGAGCTTATTTACAAATTTTTTGCTGCATATTTTGTACTCAAAAACTCTTTTTAGAGCATATTTCCAGTATCCCTGAATATTTGTTGCGACACATTTGATCCGTCCCCAGATATGATCAGGCCGTTTAGCTCAAGAAAGATGTACCAACAAATGGAGGAGGATGATAATTTGATTGTGTATTCTTTGACTTCGTAAATCAAATTTACATTAGCTCAATAAATGTTAATTTATTGAACTGATGTAAATGCTAAACGTCAAATAAACAAAAGGTGGAAATGAATGGCAATACAAATACAAAGTTTTATGACACTTTTTATATTATTTTAAATAAGATTTATCTAAAATTTAGTGGGGATTTTTATGAATAAAAAAAAATTTTGAATACAAATATACATTTTAGTGATAAAAGTTGAAAAACATCTGACAACCCTGAAACAGACAGTTTAACTCTATTATTTATTTGTTAAATTTGTGTATCTCTATTTTGGCTTTGCCGTATTATTAATTTGTATTTTTTTTTTATTTTAAATTTATTTAACTTTATTTTTGGTTTCGTATTTGCTAACAACTAAATGTTTTTTTGTTAAGCTGACAAATTAAATTAATTATAAATTACAAAATTATATTTGAGAAACTAAAAATGGTTTAATGAAATTATTCGTTGTTAAACTATTTTGTTTAATTACTTTTCTGTACTTGTGTATTACTAATTAAGTTAATATTTGTTTTATTATCAATCTTCTTATAATTTCTAACTAAATAAAATAATTGTTTATGTCTTACAATAAATTTCGTATTGATTAGCTGCCATAAATGGTAAAAATCAAACTGAAAACTTTTTGATTGTAATAAAACAGAAAACTTGATTTACAATTACATTAAATGAAATTATAAAGTGTATTAATTAAGTCGTATTGTATTAATTATACAGTTGTGGGCACAAAAATAAAGGTGACTCTTAAAAATTACATAAAATTAATACTAAAAAAATTTATTAAATTTGACTATAAATCAGTACATGTGTCTTTATATATTTTTAATACGGCTTAATTTTCTTAAAATTTCTTAATGGGTTTGGCAGAATATTGTACAGTTTATTAATTCTGCAGCACTGCTATAATTATGCTCACAGTTGTACCAGCAGCATGAACTTGGAGTAGTACTTTATGCTATCGTGTCGTGTTGCCCCTTCATGAGTTAAGCACAATGGGATCGAAAAAGTATGTGTGTGTGTGTGTGTGTGTGTGTGTGTGTGGGGGGGTTTTTAGTTAACACAAATACGTACTGGTAGTAAGTGTAGAGTAGTAGCTCTTGTACTGCTAAATTCTTTTTTCAATTTTTCTAAGAGTAGTTGTTGTTGTTAATGTTTTTAATTTCATGTTCATGTTTTTGTTTCTGTTGTTCTTGTATACTTAATTATAAATGTATGTATATACTCTACTTTGTTTGTTTGTATGTTTCTTTATCCTTAATGAGTATTTTGAAAACATTCATTTAAGTATTGTTTTTATCTTAGTTTCAATTGCTCGATGCCTCATTTCAATAGCGGGGTAATGAATTCGGTAAATGTGACGACTCCGTGATTACCGTTAACAAAGCCCCTTGTGAGGCATCCTACAGCTATACGAGATGACCATCAGCATCGGTAAATGCTACTGCAGCACCAGACGCATTAAACGTTGTCAGACTATGGGGATTTGTTGGATCGTATGCTGCACTGGCGGTCATTAATAAATTATTACTAATGCCAGCTGAGTTTGGTATATTTAGTACTTGCAAACTGCCAGGTGGTCCTGACATGGCCAACATACCAGTGTTTATCAGCGTTGGTGGCTGCTGTTGTTGATGCTTACTGCGATTGGGATCCTTTAATATACTTTGTGGCTGTTTGGGTGTCGATTGTGGCACTGACATGAGACTTCCATTGCCCACACTAGATGTGGTTGTTAGTGTTGACGAGGTAGATGATATATTTAGAGGATGTAAATCATGTAATAATTGTACTCCTCCCAAATTAGTTGTTGTATGATGTGTTACATCGGGCGGTGGCACTTGTGAAACTCCTTTCAGTATACCGCGCCTTAAAGTGCCCGCACCCCCATTGCCCATCGGTTGGGCCGACAAAATTGTGCCGCTTATCATAGAGGCTTGCGAGACAGGTTGCAAATGGGCCATCGACATGGGTTGGCTAAAATCGATTTGTGTGGGATAATCCTGAAATTAAATAAAATAAAAAAACAACTTTACTAAAAGTTTCAATTATAAAATATCTTTATTTAAGTATTAACTATTTTAGTATTCTTTTCAAATCTTCTTTATTATCTTTGTCTCTATTTATGCTTCTTAAAAAATATTTTATATTAACCGACATTTTAATGGAAAAAGTTTTGCTTTAGAGTTAAGATTTCCTTATTTTTCCAGCAGAAATAAAGGATAAACCCAAAAGTCGTTGTGAAAAAAATACAAATGCCATATTTTGTTTTCTTTTTAACCTTTAAAGATGTTTTTTTTCTTATGATAAATAAAGTTGTTGGTAAAGATGTGTCCTTTTATTTTAGAAACGTTTTGGAATTTGTCTGGGATTTTTCTACCAAACGGGGATATTAATGTTGAGGTAAGTTGAGATTTATACCACTATTTTGAAAATAAGCTAAAATGCTTAATTCGGACGTTAAAATGAGAATTTTAAACAAATTGAAGTAGACAGTGTTCACCACTAGAATAGCGTTATTCGTTACGGTTTTACGTTAAATAATAAAGTATTTTTCGTGAGTGGGCTTTATATGGGGCATATGGTAAATTATGGTCCGATCTTCCCCAAATTTTGTGGTATGGCATCTAGTCATATAAAACAAATCTGCGCCAAATCTTTTATCAAAATGTGCATTCCGCCACTATTTCTGTTAGTTTTGGTAATAAAATTATCATATTTTTTAGGCTGATAGTTCCACAATTGCAATCGTAACTCTTATCCTACTGAACCGATTTTGCTGGATTTCAATCCCAAGCTGCTTAGGATAACTAGAAAAACTTTGACAACAATATTGTTCTTTTTACTTTTGATTTTCTTGCGAAAACAATAAAACAATTTGTTTTTAATTTTGTTTTATTGGTGTTTTTTTGTTTAAGCTTTGATATCGTTGCAAAAAAGACTTTTTGAGTGTAAGTAATTCTCATTCACTCTGTAGTTTTTTTTTTTCTAAAAAAAATTCTTGAGAAAATGTTTCCTGATAATCCGGCCTAAGCAACTAGTGAAATGTGCAAAGAAACAGTTTATCCAACATAAAAATTTTACTGTATTTATTAAAAATAAAACAAGGGAATTAAGCACAACAAGCAAAATCTTATTAATGAAAAATTATGTATTCCCAACAGGCCTGCCATATTTGCCGGTTTATCGGCATTTTGCCTTAAAATTAGCAAAGTGCCAATTTGCCGATTTTTGCTCCAAAAAATTTTTTGATAAACACTTTAACCACGGTAACTTTCCTTGATAACGTGTAATTTATTAATTCTAGGCAACTTTGGAGCACTTGTCATAACCTATACAACCAAAAAGAAAATCTTTTTTAAACTGTATTAACTAATTTTATAAAAAACGAATAATGATTAGTATTTGTGCTTATTGGCTAATGAGTTACTCTCGAAATCGAAACTCAACAAAAGCGAAATTAACAAAATTGTAAATAACTGTATCTATTTTTATATAGAACTTGCAAATCAAATATTAAATCGTTTTGATTTTGAACAAAAATCTTATAAATCTTTATATATGATAACCCTAACAAAATTATGAAGAAGGAAAATATTTCTTTTATGGAAATTATTAGTACCCCAGCTTTATTTCTGAAAAAGAAAACAAATTTAAGACTCTGAATTTAGAGAGTTTAAATATTTAAATTTTTAAGAAGATTTAGAAGGAATTTTGAAGTAGATTTGCAAACTTTTTGGCAAAAAATTTCAGACTTAAAACGTGGGGATCCTACGCATGCATTTCTAGTGCTGTCAAAGTTTGTACAACAAATTATGGCCCTTCCACATTCTTCCGCAAATGTTAAAAGAATTTGTAGCCAAGAGAACCTTAATAAAACGAAATCCCTGAAAAAATGAATCCTTGCAAGGAATTCTTTTTTTAAGGATTACCTAAAATTTAATAATGCAAACTGTTTTGATATTGATACTAAAATGGATTGAATTAAACTATTTAACTCTCTATAAAATGTTTGTAAAGATAAAATGTTGAAACAAATTTTTCATGTTAAATTATAAATTAAATAATTTTTTCAAGCTCGAGGTCTTTAAATTCTTTATTTTAAAGAAAAAACATACCTCGAGCTTGAAAAAAATATTTAATTTATAAAAAAATTTTCAACTAAAAAACAATTTTAACCTAATGTACAAAATTTTTTTTAAATTAACTATAACTTATTTATAAAAAAATTATTTTTCAATAATTTAAATGTTTTTATATGGTTAGTGCAGAATTATTTTGCCGATTTTTTTTTAAATATGCCTATTTTTATCAAAATTATCTGGCACCCTTGATTCCAATGCTGGGTACACACTATGCAATGCATTTACGCAATCTGGCAAATTGCAGATTGCATCGTTTGTATTCGTGTTTATGATCTCATTTCGGATTGCATTCGAGATTTCATCAACATCAAAATATTTTTCTATTTTGATATTGCATTGATGAAGATTGCACCAGTGATATAATAGAAGGGAATTTTCAGTTTTTGTAGGAATTTTTTTCGGAAATTTTCAAGCGTAGGGAAAACAGTACAGATTTTTTATTTTAAGGCAAATGTAGGGAATTTTCAAAATTTTATCTAATTTTCAATATATTGCGTAAAAATACAAAAATATTCGTATTATGTTCATTTAAAAATTAAAAATTTTCAATAAAAAAGGTGCATTTGGGCAAATGAGAATCCATGAGTGATTGTTAAAAGCCGATGCATCTATAAAGAGTGACTGTTTGGTCAGGGTTATGGGCTGTCGGCGTCATCGGGCCGTACTTTTTCGAAAATTAGTTCGGCCAAGCAGTTACCTTGAACGGAATTCGCTATCGCGAGGTGATAATGCACTTCTTGTGCCCAGAAATTAAGGATATGTACCTGGACGATATGTGGTTACAAGCTAATGAAACAATGGCTCTTTTGCACGAAAAATTCAACGACTGTGTTTTCTCTCGTCGTGGCGATGCAAATTGGACGCCACGATCGCGTGATTTGACACCGTTGGACTTTTTTCTTTGGGGATATTTAAAATAAAAGTATACGACAATAAACCGAGAACAATTTAAAAGCTAAACGATGAGATAATTCGGCACATTAATGACATTGAACCTCAATTATGTCTCAGAGTTATTGAAAATATGAACAATCGGATAGAGGTATACCAAAAAATATGTATAACATATTTATGAATTATTTTTTTGTTTGCTCAGTTTAGTTCAAGAATTGTTATGTAATTGTTTTTTTACTAATAAACTCCAAATAATAAATAATTTATACATTTTTATTATTGAAATTACTTAATTTATAAAAAAAAACTTTATTAATCGGTTAACCGATCAATTACAAAATTACCCGATAATTAACCGATTAAACCAAAACCTCGGTTAATTAATCGAGCGATTAACCGATTAAAGCAAAAGACCTATTAAATGACTACCCTAATGACTATCTTGATTACTAAAAATTTTAACAATTTAAAAATTACTTTTTCTTAATTAATGATTAATTTAATTGAAAATATGATCAAAAAAAAAACAACGTACGATTTCCAACAATGTGTTAATTGATTCAATTAAAAAATAATTAACACAAAATCTATATTTTACTCAATTACCTCAGTTGATTCCAACTTAATAAAAAAAAAACAATTAATGCAGTAATTGAATAGACCAAACTAGTAATTGATTTATTTGTAAGATTCCAGTAATATTTTTATTAAATGAATTAAGATGAAGAATTGAAATTTGAATTCGAAATTAACCCTAGGATTCTCGGTAACTTTTTACCACTAAGTTCTCCTCTTGGTCTGGCCAGACCACAATTTGTACAGCTTAAACCCCCAATTAAATAAAAAGTAAATAAATATATTTTTTATTGAACGTATGCTAATTACTTTAGATTATACAAATTTATTATAAAATTTTATTATTTCATTATTTTATTCCATCTGCAAGTCATCGAAAATGAAGTCTTTAATTTCGCACTTGCTATTTCGCATTTACCACAGCTGAAACGAGTTTGCGTTAGTTTTTTGAAGTTATATTGAAGAAAGCGCATAATGGGCCGTAGTTTTCTGATTTTATTCAAACTTGATTCATTCGATTTAGAACATATCATTTGTAGTATTCATGTATCTGTTTTTTTTTTTAAATTTTGTCCTATTTCAAATTTCTTTCAAGGAAAAAAAAAATTTGGTCTTGCCAGACCAAGAGGGTAATTTCATAGACTTTTACATACAAATGTAATTTAACCCCACTAATTTGTTCCAATCGAATCCAAATTAGTTTCATTCGATTCAGAACATATCATTTATAGAATTCACTTCCATGTTTTTTTGATTTTTTGTTATATGCGAAAAATATTACAAGCAAAACATAAAATTGGTCTGGCCAGACCAAGACAAGGTAATCCTGGGGTTAATAACAAAATCCATTTTTTTAGTAAACTATAAAAATCTTATCTTAACAAAAACACATTTTTATACCCACCACCACTGGTGGTATAAATTACACTTCTTAATTTATTTATTTAATTATTTCTCACATTAAAATGTCTTTCTAATTGTTGGACACGCTTAAAAAGAATTAAACTTTTTTTCTATTGTTTCAATGACAATCAAATAAATATGAAAGACCAATATTGTGTACCCTATCCTCTCAAGGGAGAATGTCATGATTAATTTTGTTTTATAAAAAAGGTAAAACAAAAAATTAAGTTAACGAATTCGGGATTGACTAAATCCCGAAAATCCCGGGATTCGCTTAATCCCAAAAAACCCGGGATTTTCGGGATCGGGATTACGGAATATGCATTCCTAGTCCAAAATTTCTAAGCTCTAAAGGAAATTTTACCTAACAAAAATGTCTAATGGCTAAATTGATTTTTTTCATATCTTAACAATATAAAAACTGGCTAAATCTATCCTCTAAATGGCTTAACTGACATCACTGGTTATGGATACTACTTCAATATTTAAATTTTAATTAAAAATATTTCAAAATAAATAGTTTATTAATGTCTTAAAAACATTTAAATTGAGTAAATGAAGGTAAAGGCTTTTAATTAATTTTTTATATCTGTTTTTTTAAGCGCAATATTCCTTAATTTCAATAAATGTTTTGCAGAATTTTTTACTTTTTTTATTTATTAATAAATGACTTAAGAATGTAATTATTTTCACTGTTAAAAACATTATTATAAAAAAATTTAAACGTGTGCTTATGTTCCTGTGTGTGTGTTTTAAATAGCCATTACAAAAAAAAAATTACTTGGGGCTAAATGCAAGCGCAATTGTTTGCGCGTGAATGGTTTTTATTTATTTCAAAATTTTCATTTTATACAGCCGGTACGGTACAAATGGCCATTGGCAACGATTACGATTTATATAAAACAAATAGTTTTTAAAATAAATAATGAACTTCTGTTATAAAAACTACACTCACAAGAAAATACTTGAAAAAGTTGAGATCAATATTAGTTAAAAACTTTTTAGTAGTTCAACTGAAGAAAAATGTTTTGATTTTGGTTTAAACTCTACTTTTTTATAATGTCTGCAATACTATTAACGTCCACTTGTAAAATTTAGATGGTCTAACCGATTGTTTTCATTGCGACTCCAACTCCTAAAAATTATTCTCTAACTCTTTTTTATACCCAGTTCATTGTAGTGGAGAGCGGTTTTTCTTAAACCGCGTAAGCGCCAATAACTTATTTTTCAGAAAACGAATAAAAACTTAATTAATTGTTAAACATGGGTTTTAAAACAACATTTTTTTTTACAAAACATGGCTTTTTGAAAAAAAAAAAATTTACTTACAGGTACCTGGAGTCAAATTTGTCTCCAACAGAAATTTTGCAAATTAAATTAAATTTTAAGTTTATTTATTATTTTGTCTAAAAAAATTTTTTTTTTATTTAAAAAAAAAAAAAATAAAGTCAAGGACCCCATTTTGTATATCCCCAAGATCATGAATCTAAACTTCAAAAAAATTATGTTTTATGCATCGCACCATGAAAGTTTTTTTGTTCGAAAATTTTAAAAATAACTTATGAGCACAAGTCAAACCCTTCGGGTCCGAAAACAAGTTTCGGCCCAACCCGGTCTTTAGTACTGGCGCTATGTTTAGATATTGAAATAGATCTTTTGCAAATAGGAACAACTTGCATTTTATTAAAATAATGGGACTCGAGGGAATTCGTGGTGTGTTGGATGTACAGTTTTTGAGTTACTCGACGAAAAGTGTTGTTTTTACTGAAGTTACTGACTTTGATGGCCTGCACGCAGAGAAAAAACATGATTAATGAATGGTCACTACGACCATTTTTGTTTATACTTGCCTTATATGTTTACCCTCATAAATTAATTATAGTCTTAATATAACTTAAAAAATTGTTTTTTGTCCTTAACATTTTTAAATTCACTATAATAATATTATATAGTGGCTTACACCTAAAAAGGTACTCTGGTCTAGCTAAACATGTTATATTATTTGATATGTTAGCTACTATAATATATATATTTTAAACTATACAGTTAAAATCATAATATTAGTTGAACACAAAAGGTATGTTTAATACCATCATTTTTGTTTGCTTGAAAACACATTCTCTTAAGATGCAAACATTTATTGTCAAAACAAACAGTGTGTGCTTTAAAATTACATTTTCTCCGTCCGCGAGCGTCAGTTAATCAGGAAACATGAATGATGACAGAATAATTAAAACATTTTTCGGGGAGAAAAATGCCATGCTGCCTTGCAAAACTAACGAAATAAATTATTATACGTTTATTGAAACAGGTAAGTTGTTTAAATATAATTATAAAAATATATAAATATGCAATTATTTTGTCTTTCTTGCAGCCAAAAAAACCTATAACAAATTCAGACACATAATTTTGTCATCAGCCCCGAATTTTTTCAAAAACGGAATTTTTATTTGTTTGGATATATTTGTACCACACAACGTAAATTTATAAATTAAAACAAATACACAGGTATATAAATATGTGTATGTATTTAATTTTATTTTTAGTATATGTATGCTATATTTTATTTATTATATTTGTAATAAAACATAAATTTTTTATATTACATTTTTTATTGTTTTTATTGTAAGAACCAAATAAAATGTTGAAGTAGACATTTTGCATGGTATTGTGAAATATAGAAAAATGGTTTGAAAGATCGTGCGCATTTTTCTTCTGAACATAATAATATGTTTGAGACAACAATTATCTAAAATCATTATAACTGAACATATATTGTTGCTTAAGACGTGTTTGACACAATCATTACCACAAACATTGATGATAGTTTGCGATTGTGATTGTATCAATCATGTTTTTTCTTTGCGTGTGGCGCCGAACCAAAAATGCCCCGATTAGCTTGACAGAAAGAAATTGGTGAGTGGGACTTTAACATTTGCAATAGTATTGCCAAAACTTGGTGACCGAAATTGGCTAAATTAACGAAAAATGGCTTAAAATCTTTTTGTAAACAAAAACACATTAAAATTCAATTACAAAACAAAAATAATTAATTTAAACTTTTTAGAATGAAATTGTAAATTGAGATCAATTTGTAACTTAACAATAAACGAAAACTAAATATTTTTTTAACATTTAAAACTTTAAACCGTCGATGAATTCGATGTCTTGTTCATCTCATAGGAATCACTCGTACCTATTTGTTTAAAATATTTTTAAGGTAAATCATAATCATGAAAACACCCAACCTTTTGAGTCCAAAATCAAAAAAGATAAAAAATATTTGATTGGTTTGGTTAAATTGATAAAATCAAATTAACGGTTGCTAAATGTAAGATATTTCTCAAATTATATAACCTCTCTACTTCAGCATTAGACCATTGAAGTGAGAGCAAAGGAAATTCCTAAATTTTTAAAAAAAATTTGTTGCCACCTGCACACAATACACTGTTGCATTGGTTTGGCAACCCTACTTAAATATTAATATTTACACTGTTTCATTTTGTGAACAATGTTGTTATTTTATAAGCAGGTATTGATGATTTTGCTATATGCTCATGTAGCCTGGGACACGAATTTAAAACTTGTATTAAGAAGTTTAAAATATTAGAAGATAAAAAAAAGAAGAAAGAGCGTGGCTTTATTAACCAACAAAATCAACAAAACAAATGCAGTATAGGCATTTTCACTCATTCGCATATCTTAATTTATTTGATAAATCATAATAATTAAAGTTCTACAGAATATGGAATATTTTGCTGAAAAAAATATTTTGCGATCTTCTACAAACGACAGCTATGACAAAAACAACAACGATTAATAAAAAAGTATTTTCAATGAACATTTGAAATTTGTTCTGTATTAATAAAAAAATTATCTATTAAATTTAACAGTGTCCCAATTTTAAACGGCTAAAGTATATCGTAGCTCTTTTAAGAAATCTATGGGGCAACTTTGTGTATTTTGTTGTTAGATTTAAAAGAAGAGGTACAAGTTTTTATATTTGCACTTTCGGAACTCTGCTAATGTAGTAAAAAAAAAATATGTGTAAATTTTAAGAAATTGCATTTGTTGCGGAAGGTTTTTCTGCCAAAATCACCAGCAAACACGATTATTATCACTAATTAAGTATTGGCTTTCACGTGGTGAGAGGTACATTTTTTTTGCAAAAAATTAGCCATAACTCTAATGTTCATACATAAGTAATTATTTATATATTTTTATGTACAGTTTCTTGATTGTTTTTTGAGTTCCTGAAGAAAAATGATTTAATATATTATTTTATTTAATTTAAAAATCTTCCCGATATGCTGTAAGAATCTAAATATGAATTACCTTCTTATGATTTTTGCAATCGATGTCGCTTAACCATTTTTTCGTTAGGTATACCATTGTGTTATTGATATTTAGCCAGTCATTTGTTAACATTTAGCCAGTATTGGTAAAGGAATTTTGGCATAACTGGTCCATATAAACCCCCTCTTTAAAATAGGTTTACGACGAAAAAATATCATATTAATATAGTGGGTGATTCAAGTAGAGATACTTTTTTCAATAGCGTTTTTTTGACAGAACACGTGTGAGTCGTGTCATGTTATTTTTGTTTAGTATTGTTTGGCATTTCATAATGGAAAGACTTACGCCTGAACAAAGTTTACAAATCGTTCAACTTTATTGCGAAAATTCACGTTCTGTGAGAAATGTGTTTCGTGCACTTCGCTCAACTTATGGTCAACATAATCGGCCTACTGAGCGTACTATTTGCCACACCATCACCCATTTTGAGACCCAGCATTCATTATTGGATAATATTCGTCCAGCACGCTGTGAAGAAAATATAGCGGCCGTAGCTGAGAGTGTACACGAAGACCGTGGAGAGTCGATTCGGCACCGTTCGCAGCAACTCGGACTGACGTATGGAGCGACTTGGCGCATTTTACGTCGAGATCTTAAATTTAATGCGTACATAATACAGCTTGTGCACCAACTGAAGCCGCTCGACCTTCCCAAGCGACATCGCTTCGCTCTATGTGCTCTTGAAAAGTTCCAACAAGATCCGACGTTTTCGAGGCAAATTTTGTTTAGCGATGAGGCCCATTTCTGGCTTAATGGGTATGTAAACAAACAAAACTGCCGCATTTGGGGCTAAGAGCAACCTAAAGAGATTCAAGAACTGCCACTTCATCCAGAAAAAACAGCGGTTGGGTGTGGTTTTTAGGCCGGTGGAATCATCGGTCCATATTTCTTTAAAAATTATGCCGGTGCGAACGTAACCGGCAATGGCGACCGTTATCGTGCCATGATAACCCACTATTTGATGCCTGAAATTGAAGCTCGTGATCTTGGCGACACTTGGTTTCAGCAAGACAGCGCCACTTCCCACACATCTCATAATCAATGGATTTATTGAGAGAACACTTCAGTGAGCACATAATTTCACGTTTTGGGCCGGTCAATTGGCCACCAAGATCGTGTGATAACACACCGTTAGACTTTTTCCTGTGGGGATATGTAAAGTCTAAAGTTTATGCGGACAAGCCCGCTTCGATTCAGGCCTTGGAGGAAAACATCACGCGTGTTATTCAGTTACCAGTCGAAATGCTCGAACGAGCCATCGAAAATTGGACTCAACGGATGGACCATCTGCGACGTAGCAACGGCCAACATTTGATAGACATAATCTTCAAAAAATAAATGCCAAAGAATGTTCTTTCAAATGATAATAAACATTCCCCATTAAATTTGAATTTTCTGTGTTTTTTTTCTTTAAAAAACTAGGGAACCTTGAAATGGGTCACGCTTTATAATCTACATTTATATGATCTGTCTTAATCTCATAACATAAATTTTTTTTACAGGTCCATGAATGCCAATGGATTTCGCAAATATGTCTGTGTATACTGTGATGTAGTTTATGAATTTATCAGGCTTGATCAATCATAGTTTCGTACTTGTATATATTAAAATTCTTCCTCCTCACAGGAACAAGGTATAATGCCAAGAGAAAGTAAGACACAAATCTTTAGAGAACCTTCACCTTTGATTTCAAATATATATGGGCACTTCCACAGAACTTTCACGTTACGCCACCAAGCAATTAATCTTGTTCAAATTCTTCCTCTCTTTCACTAAATTTCGCTTGACATCAAAATACAACAAAATTAAACAATTTATAAATTATTCTTTGAGAAACAATTTAAAATGCTTGGGGGTGTAACGTGGTAAGAAGTAGAATTTCCTGAAAAAATACCAATATTAGGTAGACCATTTCAAGAGAAATTGTCTAGTCATTTTAGGCCCATCACATGCACATTCTTTACAACATGAGTGGTTTTGTTATCAGGATACCGTAAGTTCTGTGAATTATAATGCTGGGTACACACTATGCAATGCATTTACATAATCTTGCAAATTTCATTCATTTTCTTGTAAATTAATTCATTTATAAATTACGTGCTAAACTCCCAATTTTTATTTTTGACAAAAACACAGAAATTTATTGTTCTGGGAAAGCTAGTTTCTATGCGCATTTTAATTCATTCGAGATTTCATCAACATCAAAACATTTTGATATTTTGAGATTGCACTGTCTGTACCCCCAGCATAAAACCTACTGCAATTTTTCATAGTGCATGTTAAATTATTGTCAATTATATATTAAATTTGAAAATATCTTATATAAAACGAGGCAAGTTGATCATACTGAATTTTATCTTGATACTGACATTTTCAAAAGATTTACTTTTGTAGGCCTTATTATCCGTCCTGATAAAAAAAAAGGACCGTAGAACACAAAACTAAGAAAAACATATTACGCAAGCACATCACCAGGGTTACACGGGTACCCCTTTATAATTCTTTTTTTTTAGAAAAATATATTCAATTAAGTTTTAATATATAAAAGAGATATAACAATTTTAATATATATTTTTTTTAACAATCTTAGAAAAACCTAATTTTTTTCTATAACAGCTATAGGGTACATGGGTACTCCGGTTGTGATTGCGTAGGTATCATCTTTGAAAGCTCAAAGCTATGAACCCATTGAACCAAATTTCATAACTGAGACAATAAAACGACATGAAAGTACGTCAATTTTCTCGATCCGTAGTTTCAATACTCAATCAGCATTGGGTTTACTGCTGTAAACGTTTTAAGTCGTTATTGAACACACTGGCATAACGGACTCCAGGGTTATTCGATTGATGTTTTAGTAAAAGACTGATGTATAAATAGCTTTGATTGATCTCAAGCCTGAATTGCTTAATTTGAACATTCAGGACACAATTTTTGTGCTTAAATTCCTTAATTATATTTAAGCCTTAAAAACTTTTTAAAATTTAGTATTTTTTTTAACACAGAAAATTTTAAAATATACTTCTAACAACAAAAAATTTAGTTTTATTTAAGTAAAGATTTTCCTATACGTACTAAACAATGATCCGCGATTTTTGTAAAAATTAATTACATAGTTTTCCTTTGAAACTAACAAAGATTTTCTATAAAAAAGGCAAGCATACCCATTCATCGACTACGGGATAAAAAGTGTCTGAAATATACAAAACCAAAATGTTTTATATTGTTAAACGCAACATAGGTTAACATCATCCAATTACATGCAACTTTTGTAAATCTGTTGCACGAATTTAGAAAAAAATCTGCTGTTGACATTTTTGTCAATTCAATTATATTCGTTTTAAAAACTTGCTACACAAAATGCAGCAGCAACAATATAAATATATGGATGAACTAAATAAATTCCATTTATATTTTTCAACATCAGCCAACAACTAATGAAACGAGACACCTCAAAACCCTTAAAGTATTTATTTGTCAATAGCAATGTTTAATATTGATATGTCGTTGGCTTCCTTTTTCTGTGAGTGTATTTATGAACAAAATTCTGTACTATAGTTGGCTATTACATATATGCACATATATACATCCACTCACACATACACACACAAACATAGGATGTATATGTTTATACTATGCATTCATAGATTTAAACCTGTAATCCTTATGAGCTGGAAAATTTAATGCAGTCAAGAGTAAAGTTTGTGATCCAGCCGCCAACAGGCTTAAAAATAAAAAGTTGATAACAACAGAGGCAACAGCAGCAACAAAAACAACACTTTAGATCTTCCTCTATGTGCTCATTCTTTGCTTTATTTATGCATTTTTCCCATTTTTTACCAATTTTTTTAACTTTATACAAATCCATATTGTCATGTTGCACAAATATATTCCATATGGAATATATTTAGTTTTATAAAATATACTTGTGTGAATTTATTTTAAAATAACTGATAAAAATTATAACAGCAATTCCAGCTGCAATAAAAAAAATGAAGAATAACAAACTGCTCGCAACGACAATCCACTAATCTCGCCAATTAACATCGATTTTATATTTTATTGTTCACATTTTAAAATTCTTGTCACTATACAATTTTGTTCGAAAGATATTTGATAAAAACTAATGAATTCTTTTAACATAAAGGAACGAATAATAACACTGGGCTACAAAAAAAATGTGCGAGGGTTCTCATATAACAAGTCTGTTTTATTTGATTGCATATTTTACGAAAATGCCAATAACTTTTTGTTTAGATAATTTCATTAACTTCTTCTTTTTTTTACTAAAATAAGGGCAACATTAAAGTAACAAATTAATTAATTTTTAAGATTCACAATTTTTATTTTTGATAAAAACTCTGAAATTTATTGTTGAGGGAAAACTAGTTTCTATGCGCACTTCGCTGGTAGATTAGGCCAGCTCGTATTAAGAATACATTTTGTATTCCCGAATATAAATTTTGATAATTAATTTTTATTTGAAATTAAATAGATTTTTAAAATTTTATATTTGAAAATTTTCACTTCCGACTTTCTTTATATACCCTTCAAGGTGGACCCTTCTCAGTAGCGATGTAGTTTAAGCGATGTCCGTATATTCGTGTTTCCGTCGAAATGTGTTTTCCGAAGACCCCAGATATGATGGGAATGAGGAGTTTATATATTTATATTACACATAGTCCGGAATTGTTTGCTACTGATATAAAGCCTGACCGGTCCATAAATGGCGGAGATATATGCAAAAAAAAAAAACACAAATGCTCTAATTTTACCCATAAATTCCTTATTGTTTTTGCATCTTACATTTTTTTTATTGATATTTGGCGAACAACAAGAGCCAAAGTTTTCAAATTAAGTACAAGCATCTGCAGCTACGGTCACACTTATCAAATGTTTTCCCAAATAAGCATAACCACTTCTTTTGGTAATAGTAAGTGAGATTAACCAGGGTGTAAATATCACAAAATAAAACTAATTATACTGCCAGGCACAACAAAAAAATTGTTTTTGTAATATGTAGTATAATAATCAAAATAAATATTGCAATTAAAGGAAATTACATTTTAGTTTGCCTGTTGGTTACGTCTTTTTCAGCAAATATTTTCTAAGTGTGACCGTAGCTTTATTTATCAATACACAGCATCCGACAAAATGTGGGTAGGATTGGATAAGTGGGCATGGCACTCCGAATTTGGAACACATAGCTCGGTTATCAATACACAACCTATTTAAAAAAAATGTGGGATTAAAGAAGTGGGCGAGGCACTATCCCTACAAAAATATTATAGATTTCTGTATATTTGGAGAACAGCAAGACACAAAGTTTTTAGATAACGAATAAGCATCTTGGTTATCAAAACACATCATCCGACAAAATGTGGGCGGTATTGGGTAAGTGGATGTGGTACAAAATACGTTAATTTATATATAAATAACCGTATTTATATAACCTTCTGTTTTCGCGCCATAGTGAATGGTATATAAGATTCGTCATAGCCAAATAGCACATTTACATGTTTAACATGTCTTGGGCTTTCTACTGCTTCTTTTACCAGTCGCTTTTCTTTATAAAAGTGAGAGCATAGCATTTTTTCATTTATCTATCAAATAAAATTATAAAGTTTTTATAATTTTTTGCACTCTAACAAGCAGAGTTGCGATTTAAAAACCACTGAACCTTTTTGCCGATTCCACGACAGTGGCGCGGGTATTTGCGTTTGTGCTGATGAGTGTAACACTAAATAATTTTTAAGTTTGTTTAAGTATCGACTCAGAGTCACTTTTTAAGTGAATCTATATTCACCTCATAACATAATTCTGTTTTGCTAGGGCCATGATTACCCATGGGTATCAGATGGAGTGCACTCTAGAAACTTTGCCTGTACTACCCCAGCGGGAAAACTTAAAGACCTTCTTACTTCAGCCCTTAATAAAGGACTGCTAAAGATGCCTCATTAAAGGCCTCGTCTCTTTTGTATAAAAAATAAGATACACATTTCATATTCCCTTCTATGAGAAGCGATAAGAGAAGTAGTAAAATTTTTTGTTTTATTTTTTTGACAAAGCAAAAAAATATTTTTTTTATTCACTTTTCATTCTTGTGTGACTGCTAAAGAAGCGAGAGCGGAAGGCCTTCTGCGCAATGACAACGTGTGTAAAATAGATATGAGTATGGAATGGAGCGAGCAGGCCTTCTACATCCAAAAGAAGGAGTACAGAGGCCTTCTAGTAGGCATCCGTACTACTTTTTCCCGCAGGGATACTTTCTCACTTGTTTTCCGTGGAACGTAGACTTTATTTTATCAAATATAATTTTTATTTGATCAAAACTTTATTTTTCAAAATTCCAAAATTATGTATTATTTTTTTCAATAATTCGTTAACTACTTTAGACTTTAATTAATTGTTAAGGCTTTCAGTGAAATAAAATTCCATAAATGATTTTTTGCAATTAAATATTTTCGAAAAGTTTCATTAAATCATTTTTAGTGAAGAAAGGATTTTAAACATGAAATGAATTGAAAATTTTTTTTTTTTTTTGATAATTTTTATTCTTGTTTGAACACGGGATTGAACTAGGGTCGAAACAAAGCACGTGTTTAGTCAAGAATAAAAATAATAACAAAAAAAAAAAAAAATGTATTCATTACATGTTGAAAATTCTATCCTTCAGTAAAAAGAATTTTATAAAAATGTAATTCGATGAACTTAAGCTTAATTTAAATAACAAAAACTTAAATTAAAACCAACAGTTTAATAAAAAATCCCAACAGTTATTTTCAAAAACCTAATGTAGCAGTTAAAATTTAACGTTAAATAACAAACAATAATTGTATCCAAGTTTGGATCCAATGATAGATCAAAATTGACATGAAACCTCTGTAAAGGTTCGTGACTTCATTAAAATGTAAGAGGGTAGACTCAAAATTAATGCAGAGTTTAAAGTGTTATCCCCATATGATATAACCCGTATTAACAGATATGAAATTATCATTCATAAATCCTTCTAAAATGTCACTAAAAGAAAAATATCCGATAAATAGGTCTTACACCAACTTAAGATACCAGGAAATTTTCTGAAAATACGTTTATAAGTGAATATAGCTTCTTTACAACCCCATGAACTCCCAGATAGTAGATTTTAGACATATACCTCATAATCATCAAAAATCATTTAAATACAACAACATTGTATACAGCATAATTTATTTGGCCGTGACCGACCACTTTACTTTTTATACCCTCCACTTCCACTAGGGGTGAATGAGTGTATACTACCGGACATATTCATAAAAAGTTCTTATTTTAAGCTTAAAGTATGTAATTACTGTCAAACGTTTTTTGTCTTTTAAGCCTTTTATAAAAATTGGTATTCATAAACGTACATTAACAGCTTTTTAGCTATTATCTGTTTATAGCGATTCTGTGTTTAAGTTTGGCAACTTTATTTACGTTTTGTTGGCTTTTTATTGCTAGTGATGCATGAAACTTCTATTCGGTTCACATGAAATTCTATAATTAATATATATTCCCAGCTCAGTCAAGAGTGAAAAATTATTAATAAATTTTAATTCATTTCATGTTGTAAAATTCCTTTCTTCATAAAAATAATTTAATCAAAAAAATTTTGATTAAACCCATTAACAGTCCAATAAAATAACCACAATATTAATTATTAATATATATTTTTATAATTAAAGACCTTAAAAATTATTTATATAAAATAAAAAAAAAACATAATATTTTATTTTCTGACCAAGATATTGCCGAAAGGTATTAGAAAATGTTTGTTTGAAACTTTTTTTATATATGCGATAAGAAAGTATTCGAATAATAGGTTTGTTTAATTTTTATTTACATCACTTTTATTATGATTTGTTTATTTTATTTTTTCTTATTTTTTTGAACAACAATTCGTTGTTTAAAACCTAAAAAAACCCAATTGCAATAATTTAATAAATAACAAAAAAGAATATCTGCAATTGCCCCTGAACATACATATGTATTCATTGAAATCACATGAATTTTTTTTTTAATATTTAACAATATAACTTTTAATTGATTGTCTAAATTAAAATAGATTTAATTAAATATTATTAATCAATTCATTTATTAATGACGTGCTTATAATCCCAACATATCCATATTTAACGTATTTAACATATCCATATTAATAAATAAGACATTTTCCATTATTTTAAAACATATTGCCCAAAAATAATATAAACAAATGCAAACACTTATCAAAATATCATTTTATTTTTGGTTAAAAGAAGGGTAAATCCAACAATAAATATTCATAATTTATGAATGGTTTATTAAAGTTTTCATAGACTATTTTTCGTTTATGAATACAACTTTAGCACTTTTTGCTAAAGTTTTTATGAATACAGCTGTTAGTTTGTCAATCATTGTGAAACTTTTTTTATTATACATCTAAAGTCTCTAGTACACGGCATGTAAAAAGCCACATGCGCATGTGGTTCTGACGTAATTTTGACGTCATCACACAACACGCAATGCTTATTGTGGCTTTGCATTGACGTCAAAATTACGTCAGAACCACATGCGCATGTGGCTTTTTACATTCCGTGTACTAGAGGCTTAAGACCCCATAAAGTATATGTATATATTCCGGCACCTTGAGTAATTTTAAGTCGATTTAGCCATGCCCGTCTGGCTGTCCATCTGTTGAAAACACGCTCATTTTCGAAAGACCCAAAAGAAAAGAATAAACTTAGTGTCAAATTGCTTGTTGCTACCCTAAGCAGTTTGGTATTTAAATCCAGTACAATCGTTTCTGTATGATCAGAGCTATAAATCAAAATGTGGAACTAAGAAATTTATAATTTTGTTACAAAAACTTGCAAAAAATGATGGAATAATGCACGGAATGATATTAGATTTTGCACAAATTCGTTTAATGATTCGAACACATTGTGTTAAGTTTCATGAAGATCGGTCCATAATTTACCATGGGCCCAATCTAAACCCTGCTCTAGGAAAATAGTTTAATATGCCTAAAACTGAAATAAATAATGCTATCATAATAAAATTAGGTAAATCACGGTTTCAAAGAACTAGAAATCACTCTGTCAAATTTCGTGAAGATCAATCCATAATTTACTATAGGTCCCATGTAAAGCCTACTCTCGTAGCAGATATAGATATTGCGGTAAAATTTGCTGCATTGCAATTTATTCCAATATATTTTTTTTAGCACCAGAAATTTTAGTATGATTGATCCATAATTATTTATGAGTCGAATATAGATTCCCTTCCTGAATATCATTTTAGTTCGGCTAAAGCTGTTACGAATCATGATATTTTACTCAAGCTAATTAAAATTTCTTAAAAAAAGAAACATAAGACTTTCCGATTGTCGGTTAACAATTTAATATAGGTCTATACCGCAAACTTCAGTTTTTATAAAGATTAATTAATAATACAAAGATATCATTTAGAGCCCACTCCTGAAATATTCGAATTGTCGGTGGAGGGTATCAAAAGTCGGCACAGCCGAATATAGCACACTAACTTGTTTTTACTTTATTGGAAGAAATCATAGTATTTATTATGAGTACTAAATTCTCTCTTATAAAATTTAGATTTCGAAGGAAAAGTACCCTTTCCATCAAAATTAAAATTGCCTTAAATGGCAATTACTTTTATTATTGAAATTATTTGGTTTTATTTTCCCAACGATTTTTCTTTATATTGTTTAAAATATTTTAACTTAACCCTTTAACGATCAAAAGCAAAACTGATGCAAGCCGCATTCAATATTATGAGAAGATATACAGTCGGCACTGGATAATTTGAAACGCGTTAATTTAAAACTCTCGATATTCTAGAATAGTTCTACAGTTTCCTTGAAAAATATTTAATAAATTGAAAAAATCATACAAGTTGGTCCCTTCGGTAATTTAAAATTATTTGAATGGCACGCTTTTGAATTTTTTCGGTTCTAGACGCAATTACTTGAATAATTTTTTAAAAACAAAATAATTATAAGTTTAAGTTTTTTTTTCATTGCTTAACACACAGGAATGTCATCTTGCTTGCCACCGTTTTATAACTTGAAGTTTTTTGAACACTCGATAATTTGAACTGATAATGTAAATGAACGTAATGTAAATTGAACGTTTTCTCTGGTCCCCTGAATTGCAAATTGCCAATAGTCGAATTATCTAAATTAAATATTGGCCGAAATGAGCGTAACCACTAGGGATGCCTTTCCCGAAATCCCGATTTAGTCAATCCTGAAATCGTTACCTTAAATTTTTTGATTTAACTTTTTTTATAAAAAAAAAATCATTCATTTAAGAAGAAAGAGAACACAACATTGATCTTTTATATTTGTTTGATTAAATCCGTTAATACTGTCATTGAAAACGAAAGAAGAAAGTTAAACTTTGTTATTCTTTTTAAGCGTGTCCAATAATTATTAAGAAATTTCTACGTGAGAAGGGCTGAAAATAATTAAGGAAGAAAATTAATCAAAGAAATAAATGTCTTTTCAAATGCACAAAACAAAAAGAAAAACCCAAAGTTCCGTGTGGTTTTATTATCTAACTGATTCCACTGGTGCACCAAATGCAAAATTAAGACTTTACTCTTTATAGCTTAGGCTTATTAAAGTATTTTCCGAAAGTGGGCATGAGACCGAAGGTAATTTATGTAGCGATTTCATGAAATTAAGTACTGTAATTTATACACTACATAAGTCCTACCACCAGTGGGTGGGTATAAAAATGTGTTTTTGTTAAAATAAGATTTTTATGGTTAACTAAAAAAATGGATTTTGTTAATTAGTTTCGAATTAAAATTTCAATTATTCATCTTAAATTATTTAATAAAAATTTTAATAGAATCTTACAAATAAATCAATCACTATTTTGCTCTATTCAATTACTATATTCATTACATTTTTTTAAGTTTAAATCAACTAATGTAATTGAATAAAATATAAATTTTATGTTAATTATTTTTTAATTGAATCAATTAACAGATTGTCGGAAATCGTACGTTGTTTTCTTTTTATCACACTTTCAATTAAATTAATCATTAATTAAGGAAAAAATCACAATTTTCAATCTTTACAAATTTAAGTAATCAAACACTTTGTAATATTAAATGAATTATAAAACTCTTGTTTGTAAACTTTTTTTAAAGATTTTTTTAATAACATATTATAAAAAGCATTTATCTTTTGACTTCCAAAAATCCCGAATCCCGAAAAATCCCGATAGCCCGAAAAATCCTTTTAGTCCCAAAAATCGTGTGACCCCGGAATTTGATTTTTTGAAATCCATAATTCCGGGATTTGAGAAAACCCATCCCGATTGGCATCCCTAGTAACCACTACACATTAAAGAGTTCATCACTAGACTACAAATTTATAAGATTTCCTTACAAAACATAATAATTGTCCCAAGATATCCGTTATAAGGTTAAAAGGCAGAGACCTAGAGAGTAAATATGTGTGTTTATAAAAAATTTTAAACTATAATCAATTTGATTACAAGGCAGAATTCACATACATACATACATATTTACAAACTTACACAAACACTTACATACAGGTGTATTTATATATAAGTATTTATACAAAAAAATTGTTTTGGTTTTTGTATTTTTTAAATTTTATTTTACTATTGCTGTATATAATAAGGATAAATGTGTGTCTGCGTGTGCGTGCTTATGTGTTTATGCGCTTGTGTACTTATGGATGTACATATGTGTAAGAGAATGCTTACGGTTAAATGATGCTATATAAACAGGGACCGTAACAGTTACAAATGATATCAAAAAAGTTTTTTATAACAGTTATTTTGTGAATTAGAAACAAAACAAAACTATTTTTTCAACGTAAAAATTCAAGGTCGAATAAAAGGTCAAAGTTAGCCGTCGTTCTATCGTTTAATAAAAAACATTTTATGTAAATTGACACCCAAATGCTGCTACCGGTCATATCATTACTTAACTTGCATTGCAATTAAATAAATCGCCATTGAAAAAGGAAGAAAATAACCAATATGAGTTTAATAATCGAACTTGCGATAAATGTCGTGCCACTTTGATTATTTCACACGAAAATGTTGACATGCATCTCGCGGCGTTGTGCAACTTAACTTTACTTATGAGTAATGTCGGTTTGTGAGTATCCTAGACAATATACTGTTAATTTAGATAACTTTCACTACTTGCTTTGCTTTCTAAAAGAAAAAGGGGTTTGTTCAACTGGCACCATTCGCGTAAGCAGGCCTAAAACAATAATCTAGACATGATATGGATTACGCATTCGACCAAATATAAAATAATGCATTGGTTCGTTGAAGAGACAATGCAGAGGTCACTTTGGCTACGAACAATCCTCATATAAATCCGATAATAAATGTTATGCGATATGATAGAAAACAAAATGAAAAACGGATTCGCCGTTCCCTAAGCCGGCCTTAATGCTTATAACAATACGTATATGGGCGTAGATTACTTACATAATGCTGTCGCTAACTATCGGATTGGAATCAGAGGCAAGAAGTGGTGGAGGCCACTTGGGGTTACCTGCTTGTATAGAGCCAGTATTAATGCATGGGAACTGAATCGTATGATTGGTGAAAAAAATAATAAGATTTAATGAGCAAATTGATTTTAAGAACTCCAAAAACCTGTTATTATCCGCCAAACCCGTTGCAAACACCGAATAAACTTCGTCCAATAAAGAAAACGGAAGGGACCACGACTTCGTGGACCGCCTAACATCATTGCCTAAAACAAAAGGTATGAAATCTCTGTAAGTATCAAGCGCTGCTATCGCCGATGCAGAGTATACGAGAAGAACCCTGCCTTTATATGCACTTATTGCAATGTTAATTTACATTTGGGTAATTTCTTCAAGCTTTCAACAAAAACTTAAAATAAGTTTTTATTCAAAAAATAAAAAATAAATTCCTCGATTTTCTTATTTATGTTTAGCTTTAGTTCCCATATTTACGATATTAAAACACTTATGCAGCCTGGTACAAAATGGGTTAACTGTAAAGTTGAGAGTGGATGTTTTAAGATCACCATAGATTCTTAAAGAGCACTCCAATACGAATCTATTGCCTTATCTACGGTCCCTGTAAACAAATAAACTTTAAATTGTTTGACGGTATCGTTTCTTATAAGCCATACATTAATAAGTGTATCTATGTGTGTTTGTGTATGTGGTCGTATATAAATACTTTTATAGATGTGTGGGTTTATTTGATTTGTATGTAGAGAAAAAAAAGACTGCCATTCAATGGAAGAAAAATCATTCAGTCAGTCGGTTTATTTGTTATTTTGTTGTTATTTAGTCTATTGTATTTTATATAGTGCTTAAATCGACTAGTACTAACGCTCCACAATAGATACGAGTATTTATTTTTCTTTTCTCCTCCGCCCTGTAGCTCCACCACTCGTTTGGCCTTTTTCTATTATTTTTTAATTTTATATGCGAGTATTTTTTCTGTTGATTTTGCTTCTGGTACTCATTGATAACTTACGTTAGTTGTGCGAATAACAACAATGGATTTAAGCTTTAAAGGATTTTCGTTAAAAATAAGTGAGTTTGGATTTTCAGTTCTTGTTTTTGTTTGTCTTATTTTGTTAAAAAAAATAAAAAAAAAATCTCTTTTCTATTATTTTGATTGAGTATAAAGGAAATTAATCCATTAAAAAACGTATTACCGCTTTCTTGATAATATTGATGATAATGAAATAAAGATAATGATGACAATATGGAACTTGAATTTAATAAAAGATCGACTACTCAGCTAAATGAGTATTGAGTATGTGAATATGTTTTTTAAATAATAACGTGGAATTATTTTTGGCTGAGTTTTTAAGTTAAATAAATCTTTTTCACTTTTTAAATGTAACATTATTTTTTAAAGCATTTGTTGTTTTTGGGAAAAAGGCAACTTTTAAACTTGACTTTCATCTAAAACTTTTTTAACCCACAAAACAATATGGTTCATATTTAATCAATAAAAAACACTTGGGTGAGTGTGTCAGTAATTTGTATAGTTTTGGACTTAATATTCTTAGAGTTTTAGGTTTAAACAAAAGAAAAAGAAAAGTTTGTTGATGTTTTTTTGTTTTTATTTTGTACGAGTTAAGAACATTAAACTAACCACTGTTACCAAAGTCTTAAAAGTTTCCTAGGACTATTTGCTATACACTCACACTGCATTTTTCTTTGGTTGGTCTGTTGATACTTCATAAATATGGAAAATTTACGTGTAGGTCTCTATGCCTGGCAGCTTCTACTCTTACACTACCTACATCCTGACACTAATACTGTTTAAAGTATTTACACATACATACATGCATTGAGAGGGACTTTGCAAGAGACATGATAAAACTTTTATAATGCCAAAGGTTCTTTCTTTAAGTTGTTTCTCTATGGCTTCTTTTTTTGCAGTTGTTGCTTAAAGTTTTTGCACTTTTGCTTGCCATGTTGCTTTTTATCTTATTGGTCGAAAAACGGTTCAAGTTTTAAATGGGGACAAACGAAAAGGAGTTGAAAGTTGAGCTATACTTGTAACAAATTATTTTAAAGTCATTTTCCTGCCAGTAGGTATCGTTTAAATTGAACATAAAAATGTTTTGGTTTTGCCAAATGTCATATGTTTCTATTATTTCGTCTTTTCCTGATATCCGACTACAATGGAAAAAAATCGGTTTGTGTGGGCTTGTATGTAAAAATTGGTTTCCTTTTCATCTATGCGTTTATGCATGGGAGTGTGTGTGTCTAACTGCATATAGAGTTTTCATGGTGTAAGTTAAACAGCCACACAACACGAATATGTACATTCTGTATTTTCTGATAGGAAAATGTAATATGGACTTACATTTGAAAAAAGTTTGTTAGTTTATTTAAATTTATCCAACTATTAACAACATTAGAACGCTTCACCTAAAAAAACTGTTTAAGTTCGAAATTTTTTTTTGTTTATTGATCCTGGATTGAAAAAGTTTAATGATAGAGAAAACAATTAAAATAGAGTTTGGAACTAGACAGATTTTTCTTGCAAATTTGAGCGCTATTTTTTTAATTTTAAACCACCATGAGAGTGTTAAGAGTAAATTTACTTACGACTCACTAAACTCTAGTAAGAGAAGTAGCAAAACATGTCAATCTTATTGTGACATCTTAAACAACATTTTTATGCCAGAGGTAGGCGACTTGTAAAAATATATTTCTGCTATAAAATTAATTAAAACAAACATTAATAGCAGAATACAAATTGTATTACTTCGGGATTATTCTTTAATTTAAATTCATTTTTGCACAAGTCATATGAATTTCCCAAAAAACATTTTTCAGTACGATTTTACCTTACCCAAGTAGTAAAGCCAAACTGAAAAAAAGTTATTTATGGCTGTAGGATAAAATTTTCGCTGACAAGCCCTACATAGAAACTATGGACCATTTTAGAACTATGAGTTATCATAATGTCACTATTATCATTAAAATAGGTTTTCTTTTGATTTCTTTTATTTAAATACTCACATCTATGACTGTGGCTGTATATGAAAGTTATTTTTTCTAAGGACTACTTCAGGGATTTTCGGGATTCATTCTAGTGCAAGTGAAATATATTTTTGTATAAGTATTTATGTTAAAATAAGTTTAATTCTATATCAATTTATGTATGACGAAGGATAGTTAATAAAAAACTTTTTGAAATTACCAACGTTTACCTAAATGCCCAATTTATTTGGAAATAATAGAAACATTTCACAATCTGAAGGACTTTCTCAGCGGGGTCACTCAGCCCAATTAATCAATATTTCGATAATTTTAAAAATAGCATGAAGGGAAATGTGCTTTTATAGGTTTTTCGAAAAATTGTATTTTATATTTGAAAAATTGAATTAAAGTCCATGCAAAAGTGCTAACCAAGAAATGACTTATATATTCACGCAATTCAGTGATGCATTGGGAGGTTACAATACCGATACTCAAATAGAAATATCGGCGATACCGATTCTAACACAAATACGCATATTTAATTTTATTACAAGTTAAAGTTAAAAAAATCAAGTTTGGTAATTTCTTTATTTTGCAAAGAAGCAGTTTAATATATTCAGGAATATGATTTAAAACGATTTTGAAAACAAAGCGATTTGAAATCGAGCGCAAGTGGCACGCTTTTTTGAACACCTTTATACTCCTTTCTAAAAGATTCGCTTCGTATGATATCCTGCTACAAAAGTATGCTCTCCGGAAGGTATACATTTCTTTTTAAAAGACCTTTCAATATATTCAGGACCTCTTCGCTACTCCCGTCTTTAAGAAGGGAAAAAGAAAATTGTTCAGTTCTTTTAGTGACCTTCCTTACTTCCTTCTTTGGAAAGTGAACGAATTTGTTTTACAGGAAGTGTAGAAGGGCTTGATCCCAATGACAACCTGTGTAAAAAAAACAAATATGGAATGCGGTGATTCCAGAATTAATTACTCTTAACACAGAACATGTACTAGGATTTCAATAAATTATTTTAATGTATCCTGCGAATGACTTTTAATAATTCTTAAGGGATTTTTATTAAACAAAATATGCAAAATAAAAAACATTTATTACAATAGCATTATTCATAACGGTTTTACTCTTACTAAAGTGTTTTCCCAGAGAAGGCTTTATATGGGGCCTATGTTAAATTATGGATCGAACCTCACGAAATAACAGTGTGATTTCTAGTTACATAAAACTGCGACAGACCAAAATTTATTATATTGTGGTATAATTACTGGTCTTATGGAACGAATTTGTGCCAAACATTATATCAGTATGTTCATTCCGCCACTATTTATGTTAGTTTTTTAAAAAAATTATCAATTTGTTAGGGTGGTTGTTCCAGATTTGGATTCATAGCTCCTTTCTTACTGAAGAGATTTTGCTGGACTTCCATAAAATTTTGCTACCGTTTCACACACACCCTAAGTAAGAACAAATAAATGTTTGAGTCATGACTTTTAAAATATAAGTTACCAGTTTTTACCCGGTTGACAATTTCTTTATTAACTCGTAGCTTTTAATCGACTGAATTATTACATAAGAGATATAGTTAGATACGTCTTAAAAACCTAAGTGTCCTTGTTTGAAAACGAAGTGTCGGATTTGTGACGCAAAGAAGTATTACTTCAAAAAACGACCATCCAAACGTATAGAGTAGAGTTTTAAAATAAAGGATATAAATATATATAATATATATTCAAAAATATATATTAGTTATCTGCCAGAATATGGCTTAAAATGAGGAAAAACTACGAATGTTTAAAATAAATTTTACTGTGAATCTCTATCGATTTCAATTTCACTCGATTTATAGAAAGAAAAAATTGGTTTAAAAAGTTTTTCATTACTGGATGGCACCATTCACAAAAAGTGCTGGGACTAAAAAGTCAAAAATATAATAAAAAAATAAAAGCATAATTTAAGGTAAAAGCCTCTATTCAATACCCGCATTATGTTAAGCAGGCGCGATACAAATGCAAATTTTAAACCGAAAAAATAGTGGTAAACTTAATTGTACTTAACATTAAATTTCATATCGCTTTATAGTTCGTTAAATCGAGGTAGTGTTTCCTTTGTGTATATGTATGTTTGAATGTAGTTTGTTTTAATTTTGTTTCGGTCTTTTTATTGCATACAAAACTGTATTTTTTTCAGTCGGGTATTTGGTATTTTTAGTTTTTTTTTTTTATTTAATTTAAAAGTTTTGAAGTTTTTTGTATACGTAGTACAACTGAATTGTTATCTAATCGTTTATTGTTTAACTACATATTTGTTTTGTTCGTTTATTCTGTTTATTAATTCAATTAAAGTATCAATTCATATAGAGGTGAATGTTTTTCTTATTGGATAAGATTATTTGAATTATTTGGGTAATTGATCGATTAATCGAGCAATTTTAAAATTAAAAAATCGATTAACTCCTTAATCAAACAAAATCAAAAGTCGAATAATTGGATACTCTAGTAGTTAGTTGTTCTTGTTTCAGAAAAAAATAAGTGAAAAAAATGTTACAAATATAAAAACTTAAATATACATTAAGATTGTTCGAAAAAAAGATAAGCCAGTCACTCCCTAGGATTAAAGATCAGTTGAAAAAATCCAGAATTTTTTTTTACCACGCCTCTGGATGTTGCTCTAAAAGTATCTTGTGGATTGCACCGCCATTTGTACTCCGATCATAATATATTGCATATCGTTATTCATGGCTTGCCTAAGACTTAATTTTTGCCTTTGGTGACTTTTTAATCCGATATGAAATTGTGAGCCATCTCGAATTCTACTCCGCTAATGTCCAATTTTTTGCACATGGCAAGAAAGCCCTTCTTAATCAATGTACGTCTAGCTTTTAATATACTCACCTTTACACCACGCCCTACAATTAATTTAATTTTTTATTAACATACATATATACTACATTGCACCGATCAGGTCCGTCTTTATCGTTTCGCATATAATTTTTTATGGCTTCATTTTTGTCTTTATTAATTTTTTAATCCAACATCGAATTCAGGGCGCCATTTTCCAAAATGTACGGCCCAGTTTTGATAGATGCATTCTCGTTTAAAAGCACAAAAAAGTGCAAATTATGAAATGTAATATAATCGATAAATACTAAAATAGATAAATATAATCGTATTTATTTCAATCTAGTCCAATCGTAGCAACTTTAAGTTTATTGTAAGGATATTTCAAATTAAATTTAAGTTTATTTTCTTAAAATTGAATTATAAATTTCGATTATTCTTTTTTTCGGAAATCTTTAATTGAACACCAAAAAGCTAGTTGGATAAAAACACTATTCCTTTGACGACATCTAAACACGCTGAGTAACCGACTTTTACCTTCCTAAAGATAAAGCGATTTGGAAATTTACTGAACTGTTTTAACACATTTAACGATTTATAGCACTTAAATAAGAATCGCTTAATTTTTATTCTATAGGTTCAATACTTTTGCAAAAATTTTTGGTAAAATATTTTCATTTATTTGTCGGTTTTTTTATTATATCCTTTTTTTTTACTTTCACAAACAAAGTGAATGCGTGTGTGAATGCAAGAAATGTTAGTGAAGTTCTTTTTGTGGGTCAACACGTGCGGCATGTTTTACAAGACCACTTTACTAAACCATTAATTATATTTTAAGGTTTTTGGAGTAAAAAAATTCTTTTTTTTAATAAAATTTATATGAAATAGTATAGTAAAATATTTCAGTTGTAAAAGTAGCAATGTTTGATGTTCATATGTATAGGTGTTACCATACAAACATACATACATATATACAAATGTATATATCGCTCATTTCGTGCAAGACCGTCACAACTCAAAATTTGGCATTTTCGAGTTAGTAATGCAGAAATGTTCTTCTCTTAAATCTCTACAAATTGATCTAAGAACGGAGAGAATTATCGAAAAAATAACGGTAATACAGATGCTTTTGACGCTATGACCTCTTGTAACAAACTTGAGCAATTAACATCAACAAGGTCACATTTCAGTTTTTTTGTTGGCATTCCTCTTGTACATGTGGTTTTCTTTGTAGCAAAAAAGAAACATTTGATTTTATAACTGTATATAAAATAAATAATAAAATAAATAATAATAGGTTGGAATCTTAAAAAGGCTCTCCTGTAAAGTTTCAAATTTTGAGTTGTGACGGTCTTGCACGAAATGAGCGATATGTATACCAGAAAATATGTATGCTTATTTAATATACATTTTTGTTTATTTCGGTTTTTTTTTTTTTTTTTGGTAAAATGTTCACTTGACTTTTATGGCTAGAAAATTGACCACAAAAACTAAAAACATACAAACTTAAATTTATGTGTGCATTCATATATAGTATTTCTATATATATACATAGGTATATTATATATACAAATACAATGAAATAAATTATACTCTATGTATGAATTTGTTTTTCCAGCTCTAACTTTATAAAACAAAATATTTTTTAGTAACATTAAAAAAGTGTAAGAGAGCGAAACAAATTTTAAGCATTTATTAGTATTGTTGATATTCTCTTTTTCTCAAACCCCCTTCCAAACCCCAAGGAATAAAGTATAACATTTTGCTAAAAAAATTTCTAAACTCAACATTTTTTAATGAAAAAAAAAAAAAAAAAAGTTAAAATTTTCATTTAATAAAAAAGTTTTAAATTCTAGCAATAAGTTTAAGAATGGTTAGTTACTATGGTATTCATTCGGTTAACCGTTAGCCGATTAATTACTAACCGATTAACTAATCGGTTAATTTAAAATTTCCTTTTTTCGATTAACGATTAAACTGGTTAATTTCAGTCGAATAACCGATTAACTGATGTAACAAAATTTTTAACTTTTTGAAGTATTATAACATATTTTTTGTGCTTTTAATTATTTGTTGCGTCTTATATACAAAAGACTGTGTTTAGAAAACATTTTTTGATACAAACGAAGAAGGTTTTCGGTGATCTACATTTTAAATAAGTGTTTGTTTCACGTACTTTTTATATGTATGCGTTCAGTTATTTGTTAATTTTCTCATATCAATCTCTTAACAGAATTAACCAAAACAATTAGAACTGTTTAACATTTTAAAAAATGAAAAAAGGACTAAGAAATTAGATATTCTGTATTATTCGTTACTTTTGATTTCTTCAACATCTATAATAAATGAAAGTTTTTTCAAAGTCAAGATTTATCCATACTAGAGAAAATAAACGCTTGAATGCTTAACAATTAAACAAAATTATTTGTAGAACAGAGTATTTTAAAAGATCTTCTTAAACTATTGAAATAACTAATAAAATGATGGTACAGTTAATTTTTTAATTAATACATAATTAATTAAAAAATATGTAATACATATTTATGAATTATTTTTTTGTTTGTTCGTTTTAGTTGAAGAATTGTTAAGTTTGTTATGTTATTGGTATTTTTTTTTACTAATAAACTAAAAATAATAAATAATTTATGCATTTTTAAGTATTGAAATTACTTGATTTTTAAAAAAATTTATTAATCGGTTAACCGATCAAAGACAATATTAACCGAGTATTAACCCATTAAATCAAAACCTTGGTTGATTAATCGAGCGATTAACCGATTAAAGCAAAAGCCCGATTAAATGAATACCCTAGTGACTTGAAGTAAAAACAAGTAAGAGCTATATTGGGATATGCCGAATCTTTTTTGACCTTAATAAAAATGCGATAAGAACAGAAAGTTATATGAACATTATTCTTTAGATATAAATATAGCTTTTTTGTGTCACGCCGATTTTTTTACTGCAGCCCACATTTTGTCGGATGATGTGCATTGACAACCAAGATGTTTGTACCGAATTTGGAAGCTTTGGCTCTTGTCGTTCTCTAGACATACATAAAAAATAAAAAACAACAACAACAATAGATTTTTGGGTAGCATTAGAGGTAGTTGTTGGTTTTTGCTCATATCTCAGCCACTTGTAGACCGATTAGGCTGAATTTCAATTGCAAACAGTTCCGGACTATATGCGATATAAATATGTAACTATCTTGTCCCCATCGTATCTGGGTTCTTCAGAAAACATATCTTAACAGACGCACGGACATCGTTTATTCAACTTCACCCCTCATATGGACAATATTCTAAAAATCTTGGCAATTTGTAGACCAATTAGGTTGAATTTCAAAAGTTCCGAGCTATATATGAAATAAATTTATAACTATCTAGTCCATATCGTATCAGAGTTCTTCAGAAATCCCATTTCGAAGAACACGCGGACAAACGGACATTTTTAAATTGACTTCGCCCCTCATAAGGACTCAAAATTTATATACCTTATAGTGTCTAAGATCAATATGGTAAAAATTATATAAAGAATGACAAACTAATGTATCGCATATTTTATTCCAAATCAAAAAAATATTTTACAAAAAAAATTCAAGTTATTTAAGGAAAAGTTAAATACTTGTAAAAAAAAATAAACAAAAGTTTTTTAAGAACACCAAATATTGAATTTTCATTTGTAACCGGTCATTTACTCCCGACAAGATCATGCGTCAGACAAAAGGGTGAAAAAAAGAAACGATTGACTTTAATCCACATACAAGAGAGCATTTATAATAAAGTCAACAATTGATAAAAATGCAAGACAAAAAAAAATCTTTTAAAATTACATGCAACTGCTACAAAAGATGAACCGTGAGCCATGTCACATACTTTATAAGGGAATCGATTTTATCCAATACGTCAACTCACAAACATTTTATATTATATACAAACACTTTTATGTATATACTTCATAAACATTAGGGTGATAGCTTTTGAATTTTTTGTAAATATCAAATACTTCATCGCATAGCCAAATAGACCAAATAAATGTTATACTACTTTTTCTCGGTCGTTGATAAAGTTCACGCACTAAACGCAATGAAATTTTAAAGTTTAATTTTACTTCAAATTTTTTTTATTTTAATCAGGCTTAAGTTCATCAAATTTAACTTTTATTGAAATTAGTTTTGATGAAGAAAGGAATTTACAACATGAAATGAATTAAAATTTATTGAAAATTTTTCATTCTTGACTGAAGCTGGGATTGAACCCACGGACAGGTTGATTTGACATGTTTCAATAGTAACCACAGAATCTTTGCCGATTAACACTCACCGCCATTGGCGACGGCTGGCAGTCAATAGTCAAACATCACCATTTACATGGTGGATCATAATTTGTTGTTGTGAATGATAATCTATTTTAAAATTATTTGCATATTTTCTTCTTTACTTATGTTTTTCATACTTTTCGTCAATTCTTCTTGAAGTTCAAAGTTTAATTTTTCTTTTAAGTATTAAAAATAACATTTATTTGCAAAGTGTTTAGTACTTAAAAAAGAAATTTCAAAAAATACTGATATTATGTTGCTATTATTAGGATATTATATAAAAATATACATGATTTATCGCTTATTTGTACACGGGTTATAAGCGTTTCCCGCTTTGATGCATCCAAACTTGAGCAATTACAGTTTGCTATCTGAAATAGCCGAAATGGTTTCGTGTACAATAGCAAACAGTTCCGGACTATATGCGATATAAATATGCATCTATCTTGTCCCCATCGTATCTGGGTTCTTCAGAAAACATTTTTTAATGGACGCACGGACATCGTTAATTCAACTTCACCCCTCATATGGACAATATAAGTACGTACACCAAGAACTTTAGAAGATTTAAAGAGGCTTCAACAAAATATCATGATATACAAAACATGGAATTATCGTTTTCGTGGAAGATTTAATGCCTTAGCCAAAGATAAAAAATGTAAAGTAAAGATATGTTACAATTACTGAATAATTGTTTGACCTGTGAATTAAGCTTAATATAAAAAATTCAAATGCGTATTAAAAATCAAAAATTTAAAACACTTTATCAAAAATCTAAATTAAAATCTACAACGTCCTATTGGTGATAACTTTAATAAAATATTTGATAAGACTACCGTATCAGACGAACTACAATATAAGCCTGTACTCTTTTTAGATTCAGATTTGCACTGTTTTATAGTTATAGTTTATAGTAATGATAATAATGAAGAGGACATTGATGGAATTTCAAAACCTGTCAAATTGTCCCAAAACCCAGTTACATTAGCGTTACATTCGTTAATAATGTAAACTTGAGAACCGCTAAAAGCAAAAAACATTGCTTTTTCTCGTTATTATATAGCTATTTTTTAATATATTTAAAATATTTAGCATATATAAGTCATAACTAGATGTTCCATACAATAAACTCTTAGGAGAGTTTTAGAATTTGCATTCCTTTCGTGAACTTTTTTCAACAAAATGACAGTGATTTTTTTTTTATTATCAGTACAACATTGTCCATAACGTGGTGCGTTGAAGAAATTTGGTAAAAAAGTTATAACCCTACTGCACATGAAATTCAATGGAATGTACGAAAATTATCAGAACATTAAAATTTTGTTTAAAACTATTGAACAAAAAAATTTTTATCTTGAATTTTTGGCTTTCATTATTAAATTACATAAATAGTAGGGAAGTACTCGTATACAGCTGGTCAGGACTACGGTATCTATTATTTGGTAAATTAAGTTTTAAAATATTCTGTATAATTTTATTATTCTGTATAATTGAAAAAAAGATTGTTTGCCATGACAATGTGTGTATGTAGTATGTACAATCAACCCAGCAAACAAAATTGTCCGACGTATTCAAGATATCTGAGAGAAATGTCGACAAAAAAGTCGGAATCGTATACGAATTCTGTTAGATTTCTGATCCAAAAATGTATAAAGTGGTTGACACAAATTCTGGCAGACATGTGGTGGGAAATTCTGGGTTTTCTGCCGGTATTTCTGATAGATATCTAAAAGAAATCTAATGAAAAAGGAATGGAAAATTCTGATGTGTTAGTCGACATTTTTATTGTTTTCTGACAGATAGCTGCATGAATGGAAAAATAAAAGTACATACATATATAATTAAACATTTTACATGTAAATACATAAGAGCGCACCTGTTTAACAATAGTGTATTAACTCGAAATTTTTTATTTGTTCACTTTTTGGAAAAAATCGATACGTAATATTCATATCCTGCCTCTATAAAAATATCGTGCTTTTTTGTCTACTCTTTGGTAATGAAGCGGTTGGTTTAAAAATTATTTTTCATATGCTTTAAATGTAATATTAAAAATTGTTTAGCTTCTACGGAAAATTTTATAATTTTGAGTTAATACAGTTTTGTTGAACAAGTGCGATATGTACATATGTGAGTACCTTTCTTAAATTTTTTTTTTTAAATTATAAAATAAAATTAAAATTATTTTTAAAAAAATAGTCTCGTTAGACACATCTGTATAAATTCAGTAAGAAATCTGTCAGACATATCAGTACATCAATTTCGCCTGATTTATCCATGCGAAATCGATCAGAAAGCGGTCAGACAGTACGTATGTATATTCAATTTCTAAAAGAAATCTGAACGAAGTCTCTAAGAGTAAAGACAGGCATTTGCAAGAAATTTCTGGTTTAGACAACGTCGGAGTATTTTGCTGGCTGGGAATTTACATCTGACCATATTAGAATAAGTATTGTAATTAGAACTTTTGTTCTCAATTTTAAAACCCATAGTTAAAACGTCAAAGAAAAGAAAATAAGGAAACAATTACGACAAGCGTCAAAAATCAAATAAGTTAATTTGACATAACATGGGTAAATAATGACAACTCTCCCTCATGAACCCACTTTGTACTTATTAGGGAGATCGAACGGTTATTATTCGACCGGTTTTAACCGGTTATTTTAGCTTTGCCCAAGTCGGTTATTTTAAAATGCCCATTTTTCGAATATCGAATAAACCGGTTATTTTGGTATAATAAACCGGTTATTTTAGAACTGTGTAATTAACATACATTTTCCTTACTCTTGTTGTAGATGTACCCGTAATTTAAGTATTTTCTAATTGAATATTGGCCAAACTTAAACTTTTTATGAAGAATGTCAAAACAAAATGTAACAAAGGTCAAAAAACATTATGAACACTGTAAATACAAATCGCTTATAAAAGCGTGTGTTCTTGTAGAAAAAAAAACCAAAAACTATTTAAAATACTACAAAAACGTGTGCAGTTAAAAAGTAAATAGTAATTTGTGCAAGAGTATTCTAAATATTAAATATATTTTTATATAAAAGGTTATCTCTAGATATTTTTCGAACGCGATTAAAAAGACAAAAATGATAAGTTACAAAGGTTCTTCCATGTCATGCTTGACATTAATGTGATCCAAATGAAGCTTAACTCCGTTCGAAGTAGTTCTTAGGAGACGACAAATAATACTTTTCTAAAATACGCTGCAAAAAATTAATCATTGGGTAAAATATTAGCCCGTTGTGTTGCCGAGGACGAAATGCCCATTAAGGCACTAACAACTCTTAAGAAGTTCTAGCATCTCTTCATGCTGAAAACTACAACATTACGGCAGAATCAACGATATGGGAAAAATTTCTTCCAGTTTTATTTATTAAAACATCAAGAACTGAAAAACAAAATTGAAGAAATCAAACAATGTCAAGGAATGTTTTAAATTGTAGTCGACGAATTGACAAATATTTTACACAAAAAGAATGTTCAGTTCACTATCCGTTTCTATAATGCTGAATCAAAATAATTTGAAATAGATAATCCTGGCTAAGAGGTTTTGTTTGCAACTTTTGAAAAATATGGTTGATTTATATAGATAGCTTAACCACTAACAAAATAAAACTCATTCAAAATTAATTTGAGAGAATATTTCAAATAATAACTTTATAAAATTCCTATAATTTACTTGCTTTTGCAAAACGTATGTCTAGATCAAATATCATTCAACAGTTTCGAAATTACATTATACAAATTTTTTCTTCTAAATTTCTTCAAATAAAGCTTAGTAAATCAATAAAAAATTGTTGAAAATTTAGCTAAAGTTTGATCAATTTGCTGGTCCCATTTTTCTTGGACTTTATCGTAAAATATTTGTTAGGTCTGATCTAAGTCATATCTATTTATTTTGTTGGTTCATTACCTTTGCAAATTGTTTTGTTTTTATTCAAATTAACGTTTTATTTTAAAAACTTATTTGATTTTTGTGTTTTTAAGTATTTGAATTAAAACCGGTTAACCGGTTATTTAAAAATTGCTTCACCGAAAACCGGGTTTTTTATAATAGCAACTATTCGTAATATTCGAAAACCGGTTATTGCAAAAAGTCGAATAATCGATCTCCCTAGTACTTATAATACTATGCATCTGAGATGCCATCAAAATTGTGATATCAGACTTATTTTTTATCTACCAATTAAAAAAATTTATAGTGAAGTAAATATATATTTAGTCCTTGAATTCCTGGGTGGGTCATATGTTACAAATGCTTTCAAAAAGTTCCTATCATTTGCCATTATTTTAATTTCACTCCATCATACTACTTTTTGAAGCTCGTTCTCAATCTGGCGTCTCCAGGTGTTGGCAGGTCTGCCGGATCGTTTAGCGCCTTGAGGGTTGTAATCGATGGACTATCTGGTGATATCGTTTGCAGGCTTTCTCATCGTGTACCCCAACCAAAGTGAAGTAAGTTGCAGTATTGAAAGTTTTTAAATATATTTTTAATAAGGTTTACAATTTGAAATAACTTTAATTTCTTGTGAAGCTTAAAAATATTAACTTAATCTTATTTTCTCCTACAAGAGAAACAATTTTCAATCTAAATGGAATGAAATAATTAGTCGGGTGGGTTTATTGTGAAGTCCATTGGACTCAGCAATAAACCCACCCGAGCATTAATTTTAAATTCCCTTCAAAGTCCTCAACAAGAACTTGCTTGCTTTCATGCTATTAATTTTAATTTTTAATTAAGCTTTAAAAATAATTTTAACTTTAACAAACAAATCAAATTATGATCATCAAATTATCCAAATGTCAAAAAGCAAAACAACTTTGGTGATGCCAATTATTCATGTTCTTGCACCTGCGGAATTTATAACTGGAGGTATTTTTTCTTGAGAAAAATATTTTGCTTGGGGATATGTATTCGCATTTGGGCGGAATATATTTATTAAATTAAGACATCTTAAATTTTTCCTGCTTTCGCAAATTAAAATTTAATGTTAGATATTTTTTTAACTAAGTTTACTTGTTTCAGATTAGTCTTCAATTTTAAGAAAGTTGAATCGTCAAAGAATACAACATCATTCAGATAACTTCTTTTACATTAAAATATCAAAAAAAAAAATTAAAGTTACTTTTTACACTATTTTTTTTTACAAAAAATGTATATGCTGATTTTTGTCAAACTTAACAAACATACAAAAAAAATCTACACTTTAGCGATCTTCTGATCAGGACTTGGCGACGACAAAAACCTCACAATCCCTGCATTAAAAACTTTGACTAATAATATTCGTATACCTAAAATCTTGCTGGTACTAAAATAGTATAATATGATATGTACAATGTTTGCCTTGTAGTACTAAATAAAGATGTAATACTTATTCAATATTTGTATAGTGCAATAAAACTTAATCTTTGGGATCGCTATTACCCTAATACTTATATTCTTCACCCACACATTAATATGCCAGGATTTACTGCTGTTACACATATTAACATTTGTCATACTTCACACACATTCCTACGATATTGTTTTCCATTTTTTCTGTTGACTCAGCAACACAATTATGTTGCTGTCGTCCTTTCAGAACAGTTAATTACTACTTCCGTTTGTTGGATCGACCCACCAGCCATCCAACCAACTAACTAACATTACCCATCGTCTTTATGGTTTTCGAACTTTATTTTCATTGTAATGAGAACACTAAAGTCATCTGTATTACTTCGAACTGAAGTACACCCACACACACGTACAAGCTCTTAGGCATGCTTACTTTATTTGATTCGACTCCATTTGACTTTCTCTTCTCCCTCTCAATTGTTGCATTAAAATTGTTCTGATTTCTTTTTCAATTTTTTTTTGTTGTAGTAGTTTTTGCTGTTATTATACTTCAACTCCTCATTTTTTTTAAAGAACAATTTGATTAACGTGTGCTCGTCCAAATCATTGCAATCAGTTTGGAATGAAAAACAAAATGAAAAAATATTTTTGCCCTCATTGTAGTCAAAGTTAAGAACAGGCCTTTTATTGGGTTTAAGTGTGACAAATGAATGACAATTTTTAAAAGCAGAGATTGATGTGCAAGTAGTTGCCATGGTAAGCAAGAACGCACCAAAAAAAAACAGGAATTCTTTCAATAAAAATTGCAGGAAATTAAGACCAAATTCCGTTTAAAATAGGCCCTTTACACAAATACAAGTTGAGTAAATTAAATGCGTTTTTTTTTTGATGATTGCACAAAGTTGTAAAAGTTTATTTAAAACTATTGATATATATTTATAATTATAACAGCTTTTCGTAGTTATTACGAAAATTTTCCATCAAACTGAATTTTTTTAAGTTACAGAATAATTAATATCACGAATTTCATGGAGTGTGTAGCGAAATTTGACGTAGATGTAGGTAAAATATGTACAATAGCAGTAAACATAAAATGTGTATTAAGTACAACAAACTATTTAATTGATTTTTGTTTGGAGGAAAAACAGCAACCTCAATACTCGTAGCACCAACTGTTAAATAATACTGCTCTCTGATTGCTCCATGCAAGCAAAAGTTTCAATTTATATTTTTAAGCAATACTTCTTTTTTCCCCTTCTTCTTTGTTAATAGTTTTGAAATATTTTTTTTCTGATCTCAGCTATAAGAGTTTTTTCTAAAGATTCTTATTAGTTTGCTTTGGAGTTACACCCCAGTTTTTCGCTATTGTAGAGTTTTCTAGAGTAGTTGAACAAAATATTACAATATTAATACCCTGACACCAGCAATATGACAAACATGGGCTTTAAGAAATAAAATGCAACATTTGAAAATAACATACACTGCGGCTTTTGAAGAAATTCAGTTCAACTCAATTGTTTAAACGCTGCAGATGTTCCTTGTTAAACTTTTTTGCACTTAAATATGGTTATGTCTATGTATAAGTGTATGTTTATTTGTATGAGTGTGAAAAAGAATTGAACTAAGTCATACAGATTTATATTGAAAATTATATACACCCAGAATACACACAGAGAAAATACATTTGTCAGTATGGTAAACTTCCACAAAACTTTTTTAAACGAAAATTGTTAAACATACAGCGTGTCACGGAATTTTATTCCGATCGAAAGTGGAAATAGTTCCGTATTTTTCTTTCTTAATTAATAAAAATGTTAATAAAACCAAGTCAAAATAAATGCTTATATAGTATGTTTGATTTACATGGATTTCTCAGCCATTTAGTTAATATTTATACACTATAAAACAAAACAAAAAAACATTGATTTTATGAACAAAATGTTATAATATATAACCAATGAAGGTGGTGGCAACGCAAACGATAAGCAAATACATGTTTTTCATGCACAACTTTGCCATACTTTATTCAAAAGCAGAGATTTTATTATTTTTCGGGAATAATCAAAGTCGTTCGGAATCTGACAAACCTAAAACCAAAATGATCGGAAATGAAAAAACGAAATCAAAACAATTCCTTACGGAATGTGTGGTATGATTAATATTTTGGTTCATTTTCCCATAATATTGACACCGGCAACCATATGTTGGTTAAATAGGTGCTCCATCAAGAAGCCGAACACAATATGGCTAATAACAAAAATACGTTTAACACTTATGGTTGATTTTCGACCATAGCATATTGTTCTTAGAAAAGAGGAAAATTCTCTTGTTAATATGAAACCAAACAGTTATGAGTGGCACACGAATTATTATCATATTTAGTCATATCATGTTTAGAGGCAACAATAATATGTTTGCCGTTGACAATAGTATGGTTAAATTAACTATTGTATGTTCTAAAATTTTTGTATTAAAATAGATTTGTTGGAGTTGACCCTATTATAAAAAGTTTTTACTCTGCGTGTAATACAGTAAAGAGCAAAACTGTCGATTTCTAGAGGAAGTAAATGAAAGGTACAAGAGTTTGTCTTCCGCTTTAAACTTTGATTCCATCCGTCCAATATGAATTCATTATGTGAATTCTATTCTCTTAACGGCTTTTGTGATTAGACCCTTCACAAGCCTTTCTTGTTTGCTTATTAAAAAAGTAACAACTTTTCAGACATCGATGGATTTTTAATACTTAAAGAATTTTTCTTATCGTCCTTTTGGAGTTTAAGATTTTTGAAATATCCAACATCAGTATAAAGGAATCAGTTGTCTCCCAAGACCTTTGGTTTTGAAATAGTTCTGGCAGGGGTTCTTTTGGGATAATATGATCGCCTTTATTTAAACCCAAGTCGCAGGCAGGAAGCCATTCTGAAGTCGTTAGTAGGCGCATCATTGTATTAAATTGTATTCTTTCGAAAGAACGTTTACTGGATCTATATAAATTTTTTTTTAAGGAACCGCAGTATGTTACAGTGATACAAAACTCCGTTAATTTTTGTATTATATTTCTGACATTTCTAATTTACTTCCTGTTAAAACATCCTATCTTATCTATGCTTATATTAGCTGTTTTTCTTAGCTGCATAAGAACTTTTGGTATCGTTAACTTTCTCTGTTGACATTTCTGTTCAGTAAGGTTTTGCAAGTCTTCATGAATCATTTAACGCTAGAACAGCGCTTCCAAATTGTGGAAATTTAGTTTGAAAAAAAAAAAAAAATAAAAAAATTAATGTATTCGCGAAGTTCACAGAGCATTCCATTTTACGAAGCTCATTTCAGGTTAAATGGCTACGGCAGTAAGCAAAATTACCTTATTTGGAGTGAAGACAATCCTCAAGCCGTTAACGAAGCACCATTACATTCATTAAAATTGTCTGTTTGCTGCGGCTTCGGAATGAGCAGGGAGCTGCAGTTACGGTGAATGTCGAGCGCTATCGAGCCATGCTGACTGAATTTTTGTTTTCAAAAATTAATCAGCTAACGACATTTGGTTCCAAAAAAACAAAACGTTAATTTGATGCTAAATTTATTTCCAGGAGTGGTGCTGTTCACTAGCTCCTTGGTTCGTGCGATTTAACACCTCTAGATTTCTTTTGATGGGGCTATGTTAAGTCATTGGCTTATGCCGACAACCTTGAAGCTGGAAGCCAATATGCAAGCCAATAACCTTTGACGGCATACAGAAAAATGCATTGGAAAAAGTAGTAAATAATTGGACTAATCTAATGAACCACGTAACTCGTAGCCCAGGCCGACATATGCCGGAAACCATATTTAAAAAAAAATGCCAGGAAATTATGTACCAGGTTGTTATAAAAAAATTTCATACCAATAATATTTCTGTCTTGCATTATATTTTTAAGTTTTCATACAGCTAAAAAAAACTGCCTATACAATAATTGATATTTATTGAATCTTAATTCTAAAGATGACTAAAAGAGATGGACTTCAAAAAAATATGTCGACTTGATATTGGAAATATTCACAAAATCTTTATTAAATGGTTAAACTAAATGCCATAGTGCAATCTCTATAGCCGATTTCACTGATATCATTACCAAGTGTTAAAGACTGATCACGTTCCTTGTTCTTTAATTAATAGTAATGTAAGTAGTTCAGGATTTAAGATATATTAACCAAGAACTAAACCACACAACACCTTATTAAGACAACAGTTTTTTAAGGCACAATATGTTTGGGTACCCCGTCTATAAGTGCGGGTTCGATTCCCGCCAAAGACTCTGATCTCCTCCAGACAAGCGTTAAGCTTTGCGGGATTAGCATAAGAAAAAAAAAAAAAATTGCGACCTCTACTGTATTCACCTACACAAATAAAAATGACAGTGGATGTGTACACCGGTTTATTGTTTGGTTAAGTTGTTTCTTTTTAGTGTATAACAACAACAGTAAACATGTCATTGAAAGCAGTCGTCTAGGACAATCATACCCATACCCATAAACATACATAAAAAGAGACAGTGAAGTATATACAAATGTATTTTGTTTGCATATACCAACATACAACCGTTCCCTGCACATCATATGCATGTACGTTTGTATGTGAAGCGGTGGTACATACCCCACTCTGAATTTATGTTATTGCAACAAAAACGCAAGGTGCGGTTTTTTTTCGCAAGGAGTTGCAGGCAGACATGACAACAAGAGTGGAAGTAAATAACTCCATGCTTAACAAATGTTGCATAATTTTTCACTTGTTTTCCTTGGTGCATCATCGGGTTCTGATGGTGGTAAAGCATATGCTAATGTTGCTACTATGTACAGCTATTGTAGTAGTTGTTGCTTTTATACTATACTTTGTTTTCTTTTTGCTACTGCCACCAGTCGTGACTGGAATCGTCGATTATTGTCAATGTTGGTTTCATGTTTTTTCCTCTCCTTATTTCTGTTCGTTTGTGATGTCTTTCGTCTTGACTGTTTTGACACTGACTCTATTTGTAACTTTAATACAATTTTTTCCCTGTGTGATCATTTTTAATATTTGACTGTCACCATTTTGTTTCGTCTTACTGTTAAATTTAACGGTACATTTTTTTACGCGACTTTAATAAAAAAAAACAATGAAAAAAAGCACGTTGTACAAGTAAGACAAATAATGCAATTTCTTATGCAAATTTTTTGCGCGTTTCTTGTATTTTATTTCGGATTTCGTTGAAATTTAAAATGTAAGGTAAAGTTCAACTTTTTTCATTTTCTTTTATTTAAAACAAATTAAAAGAAGAATAAATTAATTTGGCGAAAATTTTAATTGTTGAGTGAAACGCTAATACTTGTTAATCGAATATATTGTTACGAAAGTACATTTAGATACGAATAAATTGTATTTATTAGTTATTTTATTAGTTTAAATTGTTATTTTATTAGTTATGCGTAATTTTAGTATAAAAATTGATGTACAAAACCTTCTAGTAAAAAATGTAATGTTATGTTAAAATATTCTTACAGAATATTCTAGATAAAAATAGAATGTTAAAATATACGTTAAATTTAAATAACGGCCTTAAAGTTAGTAATAGGCGCGTTCGATTACTTTTACAGTAAAATGCAGTAAATGAGTAATTACTGAGTAAACTGAAAAATTATTCTCAAAAACAGCAGTTGCCCAAAAAAGTACGCGAACGGAAAATTTGTAAAAAAATCATAAAATACGAGGGAGGATCAATAAGTCCGTGACTTCGAACTCGTAGTTATATGAAATGCAACACTGCTCCCATTAAGTACCACCTATTTATAGACTACTGTCAAGTTTTGAGCAAGTTCCGTCATTTACTTTGCGTTTAACAGCTGTTTAAAACATACAACCTTTTTTTTTTAAAAAAAAAAGAAAAAAGTGAATTTCGAGTGCTCATTAAACATTATTTTTTGCGAAAAAAAAACCGTCAATCAAACCGAGAAAAAGCTTGATAAACACTATTGGGACTCTGCACCATCGATTTCAATGGTAAAAAAGTGGTTAACTGACTTTCGTTGTGGACGCACAAGTACAAATGACGCTGAACGTTCTGGCCGGCCAATTGAAGTCAATACACCCGAAAATGTCGAAAAAAATTACGGGTGCGCGAGATTGTTGATGCCATAGACATTTCATATGGCAGTGTGGTTTCGATTTTAAATGATCAGCTGGCTTTAATAAAACTGTCTGCAGGATGGGTTCCGCGTTTGCTCTTAATTGACCATAAACGTAATCGTGTGACAACTTCAAAGGATTGTTCGGAGTTGTTAAACCGCAATTAGAATGAGTTTTTGCGGCGTTTTGTAACTGATGATGAAACATGGATCCATTACAACACTCCGGAGACCAAGCAGCAGTCTTACCAGTGGGTTTCTTCGGGTGAACCGGCTCCGAAGAAGACCAAGGTCGGCCAATAAGGTGATGGCAACAGTTTTTTGGGATGCAGGCGGGATAATACACATCGATTGCCTTCAAAAGGGAAAAACAATAAACGGCGAATATTATGCCAACTTATTGGACCGATTAATGGGGTAATGGGGTAATTTAAAAAAAATTACCCCATATGGCCAAGAATAAAGTTCTTTTTCATCAAGATAATGCACGGGTGCATACGTGTGCAGTCTCAATGGCAAAATTGCATGAATGGGGCTACGAATTGGTACCTCATCCTCCATATTCTCCGTATGTAACCCCCAGCGACTATTTCCTATTTCCGAACTTAAAGAAATAGATCGGTGGAAAGAGATTTAGCTCCAACGATGAGATTATTTGTGAAACAAATGCCTATTTTATGGACCTCGAAAAATCCTATTTTTTGGAAGGGATACACAAATTGGAGAAACGTTGGACTAAGTGTATTGAGCTAAAAGGAGATTATGTTGAAAAATAAATTTTTTTTCATATAACTACGAGGGAAGTTCGAAAAGTCCCGGACTTATTGATCCGCCCTCGTCGTTTTCTTATCGGTACTTGATTAAATACTATTTGAAACACGAATATTTAAGGAAAATACAAAAAAAAATTTATGTAATCGTTCATGTTTGTTTTTTTATTTTACTAACTTCCGTCTGAATTTATTTATTCAAAAGAACATGAATAATTTTTTAGCTATTGATTACTTAAAAAATAAGTGCAGTTGTAAGAACCCAAATACTTTACACTTTCACAACTCTAAAATATTATCATAACAAAAAAAGTTCTTAGCTATAAATGGTTCATAAACAAGTTTTATTAATTAATATGCATTTATTTCTTGTTTTTATTTAAATTTTTCTTTTATAAAACAATTTTTTAACAATTTGTATTCTTTTTAATTTTGCTTGATTAACTTTTGAAACATATGTTTTTTTGTTTTACTAAATTTTACTGCAAAAATTTCTGCAGTAAAAATTTTTAAATACTCAGTCAAAAACTGTCACTTTACGCTCCCAATTTGGGTTCTCATTTACTGTATTTCGTGTACGCGTACGCAATTTAGTACAATGTTGTAAAGTTTAGTATAAATAAGTAAAATCTTTTGTGTTCTCGAACGCCCCAAGCTAAAGTTGGTAATTCCATAGTGTTAATGCATAATGTAAAATAACATAAAAAAAATGTAGGAGACGTTAAGTTCAAATAGCAAATGCTCGAAAATTCAGGAAATAACTATAAACTTGGGAGTTAGTAGTAGTTCCGTCATTGCAGAGTGGAGATAAAAATCGCAAGCGGTGAATTGTTTTATAGAAGCTGTAAGTAAAGGTTGTGAAAGCGACTAAAGCCCCAGTTGGCTGACAGTAACAGTAAATTTGGAAATTAGCCGCTTCATTTTGTTATATATGTATGAAGCAATTAGAACGATTATAGTTAGCAGTAAGATGTAGCTTAACCGTAACATCTAAGTCTTAGTCTACGTAGAAAATAGATTTTTCTTATTTTTGTACTTAACGGTTACATTATTGTTACTGTCAGCTAACTGAGGCTTAAAGGCAAATAAAGAAGCTTTAAAAAAAGATTGTGAAAGTTAATTTCAATGGTCCATATTCATAGTCAAAAATAGAGTACACTTTAGGAGAACTAAAGGCGACTTTACTTAGAGTCGACTTTAGGTCTTTTATAGACAAGTAAAAGTATACTTTTGACGTTAAAGTCGACTTTATTTAATTAAATATTGACAATTCCCAACAACAAGTTTAAATTTTTTTTAAACGAAAAAGTCAATTAATATTTTTTGAAATTTACTTAATATTTTAATTAAAAATTTATTTAAAAACAACTTCAACATTAATTAAATCAAAATCTACTTTTAATTTTCATTCAACTAAAAAAATGATTGATTCAATCATCACATTATTTACATTTAAATACTTTTAAACCATTTTTTTAATTGATAAAAAACTTTTTTTCTGTGAACTCGTTTTTTAATAAGCCTGTTCCAACATCCTTGCCTTGCAAATTTCTGCATACCCGCAATAGCTGGTTTTCTATATTAGCCCAGTTTGCACCTCTTTCTCTTGATTTCTTAAGTACCAAAATAGACTAAAGTAGATATTAATATTACCATTGCTATTTTTCCGCCACAAACACATTTTCTTCAGTTTTCCCGGTTACTTTTATTGTTTTTGTTTTTTTTTAGCGGTGCCACTTGTTTATATTTTTTTGAATATTGTATGAAAAAATTCTCTACTTTTGAGGTGCCACCCAGTTAAAGTCGGTTCAATTTGAAACCTTCTTTAATTTTGACAATAGTAGCAAAATAAAAAAATAATTGTGTTTAATAAGAACCGACTTTAGCGTTTGACTATGATTATAGGCTATTTGTTGAATTTATTTTGATTTAAAAAAAACTGTTATTTGCAGATATCCGTTAACATTACCCTCTTACACTGTTAAAACATCAAATCACCCAAATGTTTAATGTGGCATACGAAGAGTCAGTCAGTGGGAGAAAGTTATAAGTTACTATGATACAAACGAAATGGTTTTGCAAAGTGGAATAACGTTTAAAAAATCTCTTGCGTAGTGGAATAACGTTTTAACTGACATCGCGATTGTGGATACGAAACGTTTTTCCACTAAAAACACTGTTAACTGTAAATTTGCATGTTATTGAAAATTCAAATTTTTTGATATTTTGCATACAAATATTTATTATCATTATTCTTAATAATCTAAAAAAAATTTTTTTTAATAAAATGTCCTGCCTGTTAGAAAAGTTTTTTTGCTCTCCTAAAAAAAACAATTATTTTGTAACTTAAAACGTTATTGTATTCGCGGCTGTGCTTTAATAAAGGGGCGTTACTAAAAAGGTAGTAAAGCAACAATATTAACACATATCAAGGCAATTATAAAAATGTAATATTTTTAATGCCAACGTTTTTATTTAAATTCAGTTAAATAGAGACCTACAAAACTCGAAGAAGTTAATCATGAAAAATATGTTTTGTATAGCTTTAATACCTAAAACACTATGACTCCTCTATATTTTTAAACTTTCAATTTAAGTTAAACTTTGCAAAATTGTACCAAAAGTGTTTCCACTACCTTTTGCAGTATGAAGTATTCAACAAATTCCGTCTTTTCTACAACATTTCTCTTTTTTCTTTTTTTTAAGTTTCGTCTACAAAAAAGTTTTGGTAATCTTTACGAAATTTTATATAATTAATTATATTTTGTGTCATGACCACTTCTCCAATTCTGCCCACATTTTGTCAGTTGTTATGTATTGATTGGTGTTGCCGTTCTCCAGATGTAAAGAAATCTATAACGTCTTTGTACAGGAGGTAATATGCCCACTTCGTCAATCCCGCGCATTTTCCCGAGATGTTGTGTATTGATTTCCCAGCTATGTTTACCTATTTTGGACTATGTTTCTGCTTCCGGCCACATTTTGTCGTAAGTGGTTTTTTGATAACCAAGATTCTTATACCACATTAGAAACTTTGGCTCTAGCCACTATCCAAAAATACAGAAAAAATAAAATAAACCATAACAGCAAACCTACTACTACAGCGTCGGTATCAGGCTGTATTATGTCGAATGCTACTGAAACCTCGACTAGCAAGGTGGTTGCGCCAGGCTCTGCTAGTCGATTAGCTACTAGTGCGCAAAAACTCACGGCTAAGCCTTCAGGCGGTCGTAAACCAAGCTTGGTACAGGGTTCTTCGAAACCAGGTACCTCCAAGGCTTCCCAGGTCCGGACGGGAGAAAAACCCGTCAAAACCCCTTCCTCGGGTGCTGGCTTGACGGTGCAGACTCAGTCTACCGGAAATCCAGTTTCACATGTGCCGAAACCTGTGCAAAGAGAGCATACGAAGAAAGATTCGATGCCCTCTGATGTACCTCCCCCAGCCTCTACGGCAATTATTAAAAAACCCCAAAGGCACATAAACCCATCCAAACGGGCCTTTATAACCAGGCGCTCCGCCTACAAAATCATCAGCCGACTTGGTGAAAAACCGGTTGGTGAGCTCACGGAGCAGGAGAAAACCTCTCTCCAGTGGGCAAAAACCCATATTGAGGGTTTAAAACGTGCACCTCCCTCTGCAGAGGAAGGCAATCCTGAACGGAAGCCAACCGAAGCAGCGCCTAAACGGCAGCGGTCTGGGGAGGACACGCTTCCTGGGACTAAAAGGTCCAATAACACGCCTCAACGGCCGCAAAACAGGTCGTACAAAGATGTGGCTAAAGACCACCTCATTTGGGTGATCATTGACCGCAACGCTAGTGACGGCACCATTTCGTCCAAAAACTGGAAGCTGGTTGTCGTCGCACTTAGTAGGGCGTTCCTGAGTGTTCTAAGGGGAAACCCTGGACCACCACCACAATGTGAAGATGCCGGTTGGTATCAAGGGCACATTAAATTGATAGCGTGTGCAGATGAGCGTTCAGCGCTGCTGTACAAGGATGCCGTGGAGTCCCTGGGGGAAGTTTGGCAGGGCGCTAAGATTGAGGCAATACCTCTGGCCGATGTACCGCAAAGGCCCAGATCTATTGCCAAGATCCCCGCTGAGCCATCCGACCCCAAGGAGATCCTGGAAATAATACAGCTAAGTAACCCCCAGCTACCCACACAGGACTGGAAAGTAGTGAGGGTTTCTGAATCTGTTGAAGAGTCCAGGAAGGCCACTGTTGTGATAAACAGTGACTCTCTGCCGTCACTTCGGAAGACACAGGGGAAGATTTTCTATGGATTTGGAACTATCTTCCTCCGAGTCTATAAAGGTGACGACAAAGGGAAGCCTCAAGCTCCGGCGACTACCACCACCACAACAACAGCATCAACGGAGCGTATGGAAGACGAATCTGCTACGTCATCGGCCAATGAAGACACCCAATCGGTCAGTGGACTTGTGGGTGACTTCCTTGGTAAGATGGGAGTGGCGGATGATGAGGATATCCTTCTGGAATCCAGAGGATGCCAACGTCACAGTCGTCCATAGTGATGAGCTATGATGAAGGTGACACAAATCAACCTTCATCACTCTAAAGCGGCGTCAGCTGCCCTTCTCCTCCGATTAGCTTCAGGCACGGAGGAGCTTATATGCATCCAAGAACCATTGTTGTATAGAGACAGGGTTTGCGGACTCAAATTAGACGGTTACAGTACTCTGTACGCAGCCGATCAAGGTAAGACCAGAGCTTGTGTTATGGTCAAAAACATCCTTAAAGCTTTCATTCTTTCTGATTTTAGCGATAAGGACACATGCACTGTCGCAGAAGAGTGCAAAACCAGTACAGTCTGGTTTATGAGCTGCTACATGGCACACGACCAGGGTGCTAACCCTCCAAACTCCACAGCCAGGAAGGCGATGTCGCACGCTAAAATTTTTGATTTCAATTTTTCCTTTAGAGTTGATTCAGTTAAACCCTACACGAACAGAAGAAGGACTAACTGGTCTATCTATGCGAGTGTACTCGGGGACAAGCTGCCTATGTGCTCAGTTCTCATAGACAGTGTGTCCATGCTCGACTCCGCAGTGAAGTCATTGACCGGTGCCTTAATGGAGGCAACAAACGAAGCCTGTAAAATAATGGACAGGAGGGGCAAAGCTAAGCCCATATGGTGGAATGCGGAAATTGCTGAAAAACGCAAGGAAAGCAGGAAGCTCTTTAATGAGGCAAAACGTAATGGTGTTTGGAACAATTACAAGTCCTCAGTTAATGAATTCAAGAATCTTATCAGGAAGGCCAAGAGACAGTCATGGAGGAAATTCTGCAGTGACGTGGAAAACTCCTCGGAGACAAGTCGGCTTCGTAAGATTTTATCCTATAATCCAGCTATTCCATCATATATACGGAAGATGGATGGATCCTGGACCACAAACAGTCGGGACACCCTTGAGGTCCTGATGAATACACACTTCCCTGGTTGCACTGATGATGTGCCTAGGGAGGAAACTTTTAGTGGCGCTCGGGATATCTCTAATATTCCGATAACTCGCCATCGTGTGGAATGGGCGGTCAAAAGCTTCCATCCCTTTAAATCTCCAGGCCCGGATGGCATTATCCCAGCGGACCTACAAAATAACCTGGGAATGTTGATGCCATGGCTCTTGGCAATATTTAGAGCCTGCCTGAGTCTCTCACATGTCCCAGCAACGTGGACATCATATAAGATCGTCTTCATCCCCAAGAGTGGGAAGACATCTCACACTATGGCTAAAGACTTTAGACCAATTAGTCTATTCTCCTTTCTACTGAAAACACTGGAGAGGATTTTGGATATTCACATTAGATCATCATTAGGACCCAATTCCCTGTCACCGGCTCAGTACGCCTACACGAAGGGAAGGTCCACTGAAACTGCGCTTCACTCATTGGTGGGCCACATAGAGAGATCCCTGCATTACAAGGAATTTGCTTTAGTGGCATTCCTGGATATTGAGGGCGCTTTCAACAATGTTAAACCTGAATCGGTTATTAACGCTATGAGACATTTGGAGATCGACCCAGCGATCATTCAATTTGTCAGCAGTATCTTGCACTTCAGGCGTATCGAATCCAACTTGGGCGCCTCGAACATTTCAAAGGTTGCGACTAGGGGCACCCCGCAAGGTGGTGTACTGTCACCTTTACTTTGGAATCTGAATATAAATACCCTACTCAGAGCCATGGAAAGGACGTGCTGCAGAACGGTTGCATATGCGGATGACGTTGCAGTTGTGGCTATGGGTAAAGATCCCAGACTTTTGTCTGAACTAATGGAGTCCGCACTGGACGTCCTAACAAAATGGTGCCAGGGATGTGGACTGGATGTAAATCCCGCCAAAACAGAACTGATACTTTTCACAAGGAGATACAAAATTCCCAAATTTAATACCCCGAGGATAAAAGGGGTGTCACTGGAACTGTCTGACAGCGCCAAGTATCTTGGGCTAATATTGGACAGTAAACTGAACTGGAGGATGAACACCAGCTCCAGGACTAATAAAGCGGCTACTGCATTATATTGCTGCAGAAGGGCCATTGGCCTAAACTGGGGAATTAACCCGAGGAATGTATACTGGCTATACGAATGTGTCATTAAACCCATTCTCTTCTACGGGGCAGCTGTTTGGTGGCCGGCGCTCAAGGCGAAGAGTCATCAATCCAGGTTTGAACGTACAATGAGAATGGTGGCGATAGCGGTAACAGGTGCCATTAGAACAACCCCCTCTAAGGCATTGTTTACGATTCTAAACTGGTTACCACCAGACATTTTGGCGAAAAGGTTAGCTGCGAACGCGGCGGTAAGACTAAGGGCCACCGGAGCATGGAGAGATTATAATATCGGACATGCTAACATTCTGAATGATATTAATTGGCACATGGATGTTGATTATGTCACACCCGAGCCAATCTTTGATCCTGGCTTCACGGTAAGCATTGTGGATAACGTGGTCCACTATGATGACCTGCAAATCCCCGCGAATACGATTCGAATCTTCACGGACGGGTCTAAAACACTGTATGGTGTCGGTTCTGGCATATACCAGAACCACTGCAGTGTCATCCAGGCCGAGATAATGGCCATCCACACAGCCGCGAAACGCATCCGGTACGGTGAAATATCTGGAAGGGATATTCACATTATTACCGATAGCAAGGCGGCCATAAGATCCCTGGAGAATGTGTTCATCACATCGAGAATTGTCCGAGAATGCCGGATGTCTCTGGAGGAGATAGCGAGACATTCACTGGTCACCCTTAATTGGGTCCCCGGACACGGGGACATACATGGGAACTGCATGGCGGATTCGTTGGCGCATGCAGGTACCACCTTGAACCGGGACGGTTCCACATATGTAGGTGCTTCACTCCCAAGGTGTAAGCAACTTATAGCGCATAAGTTTGATCTTATCGCCAGTCAGAGGTGGCACGATGAAACCACCTGTGGGGAAACCAGGAAAATCTGGCCCATCATAGATGAAAAATAGACACGGCGGGCATTACAGCTGTCCAGACATCATCTAAGAAACCTAACTGCGGTTATAACTGGCCACTTTCCAATTGGGAGGCACGCCCAGAGGCTGGGGCTCCCTTATAAAGACTTGTGCAGAAGTTGCGGCGATGAGGAGGAGGAAGAGTCAACGGAACATCTTCTCTGTAACTGCCCGGCTTTCGGAGACTTAAGACTCAAAATGTTTGGTCGAAGAACCCTTGGGGACAAAACTTGTCTCTCTGATGTTGACGTAAATAGGATCCACTCTTTTATTGAATCGACCGGTTGGCTGCATGGGAATACTAGCAGCCAGATGTCATAGGACCCATGGGAGACGGCGTGATATGGTAACACAACGGGAACTAAGCAATGGACCCAAGTGAGCTGTGCTTGATCACGGCTGCCAATGGAACCTAACCTAACCTAACCATAACAGCAAAGGATTTATAGGTAAAATAAGGGGCAGTGTAGGTTCGATCAGAATATTAATAAAATATACTTATCATATCCTCAACATTGCTGGGGTCTTCGGAAAAACGATTTCAAAAGAGAGCCGGATACCGTTTAATCAACTTCGCCTCTCATAAGAACCGATAATATATTTACACTTTATAGGGGGTAAGATTAATATTATAGAAATTACAAACGGAATGACAAGCCTTTATACTTTAACCTATACATCAAAATTGGAAAAGTCGATTTTGAATTTTTGGTTAGTAAGGGGTTTTTGCGTTTTAGGTAACGTTATATACCTATAAAAAGACGTTTAATAATTAAAACTTGCCATTACTTGGTAAAGTAGCCGCGTCTAACAATTCAACAGTCAATTTTTATAAAATTAAAACAGAAATGTTTTCTAATATATCCATAATTTTCTGGAAAATTATGATCAATATCGAGTGATAAATAGTGACAGTATTGCGATTTTTGTAAAAAAAATCATTTTCTTAAAAGCATTTTCCGAAATTGGGAATTTGGGGTATTTCTTAATCAAAAATGCGTATGCTTTTTAGTCCATTGTGTTAAGATCTTTTCGGTCTACATAACTTCAAAATTTCATTGTGATATCTCTATCCATGTCAGATTCATGGAATGTCAAACATTAAAATTATTATTATTTACATAGTGTAAATGAATGAAATGGCTTTTAATATGAGTAAAAAAATAATGATTTCAAGGTTAAAGAGGACACTGTCGGCTTCCTAATGTTAGTAAAATATATTTTACACCTTTTGACCCTAACAAGTTCTATTCCACTGAAATTCGAATTTTACTAAATTATAAAGCCTTGGAAAACATTAAATAATACATCATGTATAAATGGTACAGTACAACTACGAACTATTTCTTAAATACTTCTATCCCCCTAATGTAACCAAAACATTTCAACCCGTTAGTGATAAGAGATTACGTGAAATCATAATTAAATTCTGATGAAATTTATAGAAATTAAATTTTTTTTATATGTAAAACGCAACGCAATGCCAAAGAATTACATTTAAAGCAAAAACCATTTCATAAATATTTCGTAATTTTGTTGTTTCTACTGAAATTCATGTACCGTTTTAAAATTTTCAACGGCACAAGCAATGCAGCGTTTGAAATTTAAAAACGCATTGTGAATTTCTGTAGAAAGCAACAACAAAATTACAAAGTATTTATGACATAGTGTTTGCTTTCAATATAATTCTTTGGCATTGCGTGGCGTTTTACATGATTATGGCCAAAATATATTTTATGTCACACCCACAATTACCAATATTTTGATCCAGTTTTTTGGAAGGCTTAGTTCTAGAATGTTTGCTATCGAATGGAAACTTTTGATTCGACTTTTGGCCGATGAAATTTAATTTTCGGCCAATGTGCGGCGTTAATTTTCCTATAAAAAAAAATTTTAAAAAAGTGAGTGTTAAGTCGCAAAGGTCTCTGAAGAGGTAGAGTTACTATCGAAACATGTCAGATCAAACTGGCCGTGAACGTGCGTTTTATTCCAGTTCAATTCAAACTCAAATTTTAATTCATTTCATGTTGTAAAAATCCCGTTTTCACAAAAATAATTTTATGAATTTCAAATTTAATGAACTTTAGCCTGATTAATATATTAACAATTTGTAAAAAAAAAATATGTTTAACAGTTACTTGCTCTTAGAAAAAAGGATAATGTTATTGTAAATTTAAAATAGTAAAAATTTATAAACTGTGATCAACAGGATAAAATGTTTTGCTCCTTTTAACTGGTTTCATTTTCAGCAATTTTGACCTAAATGGTAAGCCCTAAATGAAGTAAGGCATGATATAATAAAAAAATTCATTACTTTGGCACAAACGTTCTCATCACAAGTAAAACTAAAAGCTAATAACAATTGGAATTTCTGCTTTAATAATTACCATTAACCTGTATCTTAAGTCCAATATGCTTAAAACCCCAAATTTTAATTTATAAATTTTATATTTTACCGCAATGAAAGTACAAAGGAATAAATGAAATAGATTTAAACCTACAAGTAATAAATAAAAAGGAATAAATAAAATAAAAACTCATCATTGCAATCCTTTTGTTGTAAATTCTAGAAGAAATAAAAAATGAATTGCTAAAGAAAAAGATGAGTAAATAAAAAATTCAATTTTATTTTTTGGTTTTGTTGTTTTTGGTCAAATCCATTGTGGCTTAGAATACTGAACCTTTTATTATTAAATTCATGTATGTACATATATTTATGTTTTATGAACAAAAAACTGAATGCTCGGACATTTAATGTTAGAACCCACTGATGTACAATAAAACAAAAAAAAAAAAAAAAATTCTACTGGGCGCTTCTTTTCTTGTTTGCAGTATTGGTGTTGGTAATGGTGATGATGAAGTTTTGTTTTCTTAAACACATAAAAAATGGGGAAATGCGGGGGGAGGGGGAGGAAAAATGAAATAAGCCCACATAAACATTGAGCTAAAATTGAATTATTTGATAAACATCATTTGGTGAAAATTACGACAGCCTTTTTCTCAACTTTTTGGTCTTATGGGACAATACCCAGGAGCAGTCCTATTTAAAATGTCATTCGTCTGAGTTTAAACACGTCCGTAAAAAAATATGCTTGTTTGTTCAAATACATACGTGCAGACATCTTTGTTCAAACACCAGCAAGGTCTGTCCTTTTTGTGTATGGTTCTTTGGGTGTTTGTCGGTCGCAGAGTGGTGTGATAAGTAATGGGATGAATGTAAAAGGATTTATTTCTCAATTTTTTATATAATTTAATTTTTATAATTAGTATTGTGGTTATTTTGTTGAACTATTCATGGTTTTTAATCCAAATTTTTACTATTTAATTAGGCTTAAGTTCATTAAATTTAATTTTCATTAAATTATTTTTATGAAGAAAGGAATTTTTACAACATGGAAGATTAATTAAAATTGTTATTGATAATTTTCATTCTTGACTGACCTGGGATTCGAAGCCAGGCTGGCTGGCGTGTGATTCGAACCCAGGCGGCTGGTTAATCTGACATGTTTCGACCTCAACCACTAGGTCTTCTCAAAGGGATTTGCCGTCTTACACTCGCAGCCATCGATGACTGCTGACGTCAGTAGTCAAACATCAATCCTTAAACCAAATTGTATTTTAACCTTTGGTAGATCGAAATTTGCTTATTGAATGATTATCCATTTTTAATTGATCTCACATGTTTTTCCTTTACTTCTGTTTTTTCCGTACTTTTGTCAAGAATTCTTCTTGAAGTCCAAAGTACATTTTTTGTTTATCATGTTTTTTGTCTTTCTTTTTTCTTGTTGACATTTTTCAGCACAACTTGAAGGACAAATGAACACATAGAGCTTGTGCCTTAGCTTTAACAATAATTAGTATTGTGGTTATTTTGTTGAACTATTCATGGTTTTTAATCCAAATTTTTACTATTTAATTAGGCTTAAGTTCATTAAATTTAATTTTCATTAAATTATTTTTATGAAGAAAGGAATTTTTACAACATGGAAGATTAATTAAAATTGTTATTGATAATTTTCATTCTTGACTGACCTGGGATTCGAAGCCAGGCTGGCTGGCGTGTGATTCGAACCCAGGCGGCTGGTTACCCTGACATGTTTCGACCTCAACCACTAGGTCTTCTCAAAGTGATTTGCCGTCTTACACTCGCAGCCATCGATGACTGCTGACGTCAGTAGTCAAACATCAATCCTTAAACCAAATTGTATTTTAACCTTTGGTAGATCGAAATTTGCTTATTGAATGATTATCCATTTTTAATTGATCTCACATGTTTTTCCTTTACTTCTGTTTTTTCCGTACTTTTGTCATCGATGGCTGCGAGTGTAAGACGGCAAATCCCTTTGAGAAGACCTAGTGGTTGAGGTCGAAACATGTCAGGGTAACCAGCCGCCTGGGTTCGAATCACACGCCAGCCAGCCTGGCTTCGAATCCCAGGTCAGTCAAGAATGAAAATTATCAATAACAATTTTAATTAATCTTCCATGTTGTAAAAATTCCTTTCTTCATAAAAATAATTTAATGAAAATTAAATTTAATGAACTTAAGCCTAATTAAATAGTAAAAATTTGGATTAAAAACCATGAATAGTTCAACAAAATAACCACAATACTAATTATTGTTAAAGCTAAGGCACAAGCTCTATGTGTTCATTTGTCCTTCAAGTTGTGCTGAAAAATGTCAACAAGAAAAAAGAAAGACAAAAAACATGATAAACAAAAAATGTACTTTGGACTTCAAGAAGAATTCTTGACAAAAGTACGGAAAAAACAGAAGTAAAGGAAAAACATGTGAGATCAATTAAAAATGGATAATCATTCAATAAGCAAATTTCGATCTACCAAAGGTTAAAATACAATTTGGTTTAAGGATTGATGTTTGACTACTGACGTCAGCAGTCATCGATGGCTGCGAGTGTAAGACGGCAAATCCCTTTGAGAAGACCTAGTGGTTGAGGTCGAAACATGTCAGGGTAACCAGCCGCCTGGGTTCGAATCACACGCCAGCCAGCCTGGCTTCGAATCCCAGGTCAGTCAAGAATGAAAATTATCAATAACAATTTTAATTAATCTTCCATGTTGTAAAAATTCCTTTCTTCATAAAAATAATTTAATGAAAATTAAATTTAATGAACTTAAGCCTAATTAAATAGTAAAAATTTGGATTAAAAACCATGAATAGTTCAACAAAATAACCACAATACTAATTATTGTTAAAGCTAAGGCACAAGCTCTATGTGTTCATTTGTCCTTCAAGTTGTGCTGAAAAATGTCAACAAGAAAAAAGAAAGACAAAAAACATGATAAACAAAAAATGTACTTTGGACTTCAAGAAGAATTCTTGACAAAAGTACGGAAAAAACAGAAGTAAAGGAAAAACATGTGAGATCAATTAAAAATGGATAATCATTCAATAAGCAAATTTCGATCTACCAAAGGTTAAAATACAATTTGGTTTAAGGATTGATGTTTGACTACTGACGTCAGCAGTCATCGATGGCTGCGAGTGTAAGACGGCAAATCCCTTTGAGAAGACCTAGTGGTTGAGGTCGAAACATGTCAGGGTAACCAGCCGCCTGGGTTCGAATCACACGCCAGCCAGCCTGGCTTCGAATCCCAGGTCAGTCAAGAATGAAAATTATCAATAACAATTTTAATTAATCTTCCATGTTGTAAAAATTCCTTTCTTCATAAAAATAATTTAATGAAAATTAAATTTAATGAACTTAAGCCTAATTAAATAGTAAAAATTTGGATTAAAAACCATGAATAGTTCAACAAAATAACCACAATACTAATTATTGTTAAAGCTAAGGCACAAGCTCTATGTGTTCATTTGTCCTTCAAGTTGTGCTGAAAAATGTCAACAAGAAAAAAGAAAGACAAAAAACATGATAAACAAAAAATGTACTTTGGACTTCAAGAAGAATTCTTGACAAAAGTACGGAAAAAACAGAAGTAAAGGAAAAACATGTGAGATCAATTAAAAATGGATAATCATTCAATAAGCAAATTTCGATCTACCAAAGGTTAAAATACAATTTGGTTTAAGGATTGATGTTTGACTACTGACGTCAGCAGTCATCGATGGCTGCGAGTGTAAGACGGCAAATCCCTTTGAGAAGACCTAGTGGTTGAGGTCGAAACATGTCAGGGTAACCAGCCGCCTGGGTTCGAATCACACGCCAGCCAGCCTGGCTTCGAATCCCAGGTCAGTCAAGAATGAAAATTATCAATAACAATTTTAATTTTTATTATTATTCTTTTATACTTCTCTTTGTAGTCAATCATGCAGCAGTGTGATTAGTTGTCTATCTAGCCCATGTTCTCCATTCACATTGGCCAAATTAAAAAAAATTTGTCTTTTAAAATTAAATCAATGTCTACAAAATTAAAAATGTTGAACATACATCACCTTTTTTTTTTTGATTTAATTAAGCCATTTAAAGTCTATCGCAACCATTAAATGGTTGGCCACAATCATTTCTCTTGTTAGCATTTATGAAGAACAACATTTTATTATTTAATAAGCAACAACAAAATTAGTTTTGATTTAAAGTTTTTAATCATTAAATGATTTCCTTACAAACACTATAATATGGTTTCTTGTGACTTTAATATGTTCCGATATTTCACAGTGACCATATGGAATAATATTTTTCTCTGTGTGTAGTGCAAGTTTGTTTTTTGTCTTCTGTTTTATTTGCATTAAATAGATAAAATTGAGATCATATTTAACCTTGAAGTGAGTACGGATTCTAACATTCCGATAGTCGCAAGTTGCGTTGTCACTTTCTAAATAATTGTTCAAAAACTGTTTTCGAATTCCTTTATAATTTTTGAACCGTATAAAGTCAACAAAGGCAGCTTTCGGTTCTTTATAAGTTTTTATACCTCATAACGTATATGTTCTCCTCGTTCATCCGAAGGCCTTTCCCAAGTTTCTCCAGCTGTGTGATGTTAAAGCTGAAATGGCCAAGTCAGTGTGAATTTCGGATAAAGTAAAATCGAGAACCGACTTAGATCATTAACTAAAAAAGTTTGTCAAATTATCTTTAACATGGTGTCATATACACACTTTGATTCAATTTTGCTTGTTATGCACAATATTGGTGCAAAACTATTATTTCATTAAGGTTTCTTATTTCCGGACTTTACGATAGGTACAATTTAGAATTTGGTCTCTTCTTAAATAAAACAAAGTGCGTTGTCAGAAAAAAAGAATAAAGTGGTCTGTGTTGTTTGAGATCTTTTCAAATATTAGGTTCAAACAGGTGTTTCCTAACCTGTGTTAAAAAATTCCGAAAAAACCGTCTCATAAACTTCCGAGAATTTTAAAAATATTATTCCCATCTGTACCAAATATACAGCATGTAATAAATTTAACGGAAAACCTTTCTAAAAATCGCATTGAATGCAAAAAAAAATAAACAGAATTAACGAATGTATGATGGATAAACTTTTTAAATTGGGCCAAATTATAATACCAAATGCGTCTAATTGTTTTATATAGTATTAGGGTTAACATAGACTTGTATTTAAGTTTATAAAATCAAAAATACAGAAATTATTTTTATAAGTCGCACTTTTTATTTTATTTTTTATTAATATCAATAATTGCGACTAACTGGATAACGCTAAAACTTATTGAGCTCGCACAGTCCTCTGAACGTTGCACTCTTGTTGGATATTTGTATGTTAAGTAATTTTTTCACGCTTATTAGAGGCTGAAACTGGTAGATATTTATAAGTTCACGAGCGTAATCTGATGTCGTTAGAAGCGGTTGCGTTCATGAGCTCACAGCTCTGAGATCGTTATTTATGAGGACCATGTAAGTATCTCTTTCAAAAGATATTAGAAGGCGAAGTTTGTCGTGAATGTAGCAAAGAAAGGATTGATTCTGAAACTTATCAAGGGACTACATTTTAATCAATAATATATTATCTAAAAATTATAGTTAGGTATAAACTATAAGCCGTTGGTAGTCCTATTATGCACTGAGTTCCAAAGTAGTTTATTACAAAAAACCTCCGATAATTCGGCCATTGAGTTATTTAGTTAATATAATTTAATTAAGCAAGTATTGTTAATAAACAATTTTTTAAATAGGTTTTTGCTAAATTTTCACCTCCAAATAATTAATGTATATATGAAAATATTAATTTATAAATCATATGGTTAAATATTATTAATTAAGATGAAAAAGATAAAAATCTTAAACTCTGTAAAATGTAATTATGTATGCAAGTGAAACGTAAATTTTAGGATATTCATTTGGTTAACAGTTATTCGGTTAACCGATTAATTACTACCCGATTAACTGATCGGTTAATTTAAAATTGCCTATTTTCGATTAACGATTAAACCCATTAATTTCAGTCGATTAACCGATGTAACAAAAATTGTACCCTTTTTGTAGTATTATTACATATTTTTATGTGTTTTGGATGAATTGTTTTCTCTCATATACAAAAGGAACGTGTTCAGAAAATATCTTTTCATTAGAGTTTTTTATTCCCGCACTTTTTGGATTCCCGGGAAATCGGGAAATAAATATCGAATTCCCGGGTTCCCGGGTTCCCGGGATTCCCGCTCAAATTTTTTTATTTATTTATTTACTTATTTCTCCAATGCAACTAATAGTTCTTACTGGCTATTACGCTTAAAATAATTAAATCTAGTATCTATGATATAACAAAAACGTAAAAAATTTAAGATTAAAGTAATTTTAAGACACTTTAGAGGTTATTTTGATGCCAATAGGATCATAGAAATCAATATACGTATATACATTGTCAAATTCAGAGCTCATTTGCATAATAAGAATGAAAGTATTGAAGTCTTAGTGGAATAACATTTCTGAAAGGGCGATTAGGAACTGAAAGCACAACATTACGAAATAAATTAACAAATTAAGCAGGAAGGAGAAATGTTACTTACTACATATATTTAATAACATATTTTTTACAATGTTATAACCCTTAATCAGCAGTGGTGTATTAGGTATCCTATTTTTAACATTATTGTGAATCCTTCATTAATTCTAAGCCGATTTAGTCATATGGGTGTCAAATTTTTTCTAGATCTTCTATGGTGTTTGAGGGTTGAATTTCAGTAGAATCGCTTGAGTAGGGAAAGAGTTATGCACCCAAATGTGGAACTACCTCCCTAAAAACTCCACAAAAACTAACATAAATACATATGTGGAGGTGCATACCTTTTGTCATTAAATTTCCACAACAAATTCGTTTTATAAAGCACCAAATTTCGTAAATGTCGGTCCATAATTTACCTACGGCTCCATGCTTAGACCAGTTTTGTAAATCATGTAGGTATGGCTAAAAGCGTAACGAATACTGCTTTTGTGGTGCAATTTAGCATATTCTACTTTCATAAGGCTCAAAATTACTTGAAATCGTCGCATATAAAGCACAATCTAGGAAAACATTTTACTTCGCCCTTAGCCGCAAAACCTTATAATATTATTAAAGGTATTCACGTCGAAAATTGTACTCTTGCGAAAAAAGCATAAGTGCAAATGCATAACAACAACCACATAGACAATTATTTAGCCCAAAAGATGCAACATTTTCAGGGTTAAAGTAAGTGCAAGATTATCAGAGCAAAAGCACAAAAATGCTGCAACTTTTTTTGATATTGCCAAGTTGAAAAAATGTTAAAAAGTACTCATAAAATCAATTCTACACCAAACAACAACGCAGGAATTCCATTTTGACGTACGTTTTTTTCTTTGAATTGAAAAATATTATAAATTGTAGTGTTAAAAGATGAACTTTGTAAAAAATATGACAATTAAAAAAATAAAAAGCGTAAAAAAATTGAAGAAGCAGAAATAAAAAAAAAATGAAATACTTATCTGAAAAAATGTTGAGGTAGACAAGTTATAAATTTGACTTGTAAATTAATAAAATTAATGATTTTGTGTGAGCTGAAAACTGAAAGTGCAACCAAAATGGGTTGTTCACGTCAAATAAGTGCAACTATTCTATTTTGCACAGTTGCAAGGGTAACAAATATTGACGTGAATACGTTTATTGTAAAATTTACACTTCAGTGTGCTAAGACAAGAAATAAAATTTCGTGAAGATAGGCCTATAATTATCATAGGCCCTTTATAAAGCCCATTCTTAAAAATGAGCTTAATACGCCTTAAACTGTAGTTAAGTTAAATATTGGGTTGAAATTAAGTTGGATTAAACTATTAAAGACACTAGTCCGACATAGATTTTCTAAAGTTTTAAAAAAAGATTTACTTCAAAATTTCCCGGGATTCCCGAAACTAATTCCCGGGAAAGCGGGAATTGAAAATCCCGGGAACAAACTCTAGTTTTCATACAAACAAAGAAGCTGTTCAGTGATCTTCATTTTAAATACAAAAGTGTTTGCTGTCAACAGCCTCTTGTTTAGGTACTTTTTATATGTATGCGTTTAGTTATTTTTAGTTATTAGAAATAATGCGAAGTGTGAAACATTTACAAAAATTAAAACAGGACAATCCAGGAATAGGACTGAGAAATAAGATATTCTGTATTATAGGTTGCTTTTGGTTTCTCGAACATCTACGATAAATGAAAGAATGTTTTCAAAGTCAAGTTTAATCAAAACTAAAGAAAATAAACCCTGAAATCCTAAACATTTAAGCCAAATTATTTGTATTATTTTACAAGGTATTCTTACACTATTGAAATAACTAATAAAATGATCTTACAGTTCATTGTTTAACTAATACATAATATGTATTAATTAAAATTATTTATTACATATTTATTAATTATTCCTTTGTTGCTCGTTTTAGTTCAAGAATTGTTATGTTTATGGTTTTTTTTACTAATAAGCTCCAAATAACAAATAATTTATGCATTTTTATAAATTGAAATTGCTCAATTTATAAAAAAACTTTATTAATCGGTTAACTGATCAATAACAAAATTAACCGATCATTAACCGATTAAACAAAAACCTCGGTTAATTAATCGAGCGATTAACCGATTAAAGTAAAAGCCCGATTAAATGAATACTCTAGTAAATATTATAAAACAAGCAAATAAATGGAATTGAATTTAATAAAGATTAAACAGGTAATGATTCTAGGATTCAATAGAAAAATTCATTAAAGTATTAAATATTGGTTTAGATTTTTAAACAATTAAGCTAGTTATTTTATTAGTTTTCTGCCTTTTAAATACATTTTTTAATTAAAATTTAACCTTTTACAGCAGTTATATTTTTAGCACGATAATACCGCAAACATCATGGAAAACAAATAAAGTTTAGGAAAACAAATTCAATTAATAGATTTTGTTTCTTAACCATATTCATAAATAAAGGTAAGACTTAGTTAAAAGAAAGATTTTGTAAAAAAATTTATACTTTTTATCAGCATGTACTAATGCAATAAAAAATTATTTATGACTAAATATACTGCATGTATATACATAAGTATTTGTTTCAACAAATTGGAATACATATTGGAATTTAATATATCGCCCCTTTGCTGCAATAGTGTCATAACTCTTTAATTCTCAGTGGGACCTAGGCCGCCTACTAGCTATTAATGTGGAGTTAATCGCCATATCATTTCTTCATATTGTTTACAAATTTCCTACAGATATCTTATATACTCAACTATAGAGAGAAGAATTAAAGTTAAACGTGCCAGAACCCAGTAAAAAAACTTTGTGTTTTTGAAGCACTTAAGAGAAAAAGCGCATAATCGAGAGCTTCACTAAGAGAGATCTTATACAGCAGTAAATGATAACGAATTAAATATACCAAAAACCTGCTGAACATTAATGAATATGTTAATATAGTTAGCCCTTAAAAAGCACCTTAGAAGTGCTTTGTTTGCATTTTTTTTATGTTAAAAGAAGCACTTACTATCAGCAGAAAATAGTCATCCAAACCGGGAATACCCCATACAAAAATCAGGCATCCCATCAACAGGTTTTAAGCGATTTGAGGTATGAATTCATACTAAAAACTTGCTCAAATTTTAACACCTTTCGCGTGACACCTTCCATAGAAAGACAATATAAATTTCATTATATCTCTAAACGGTAGCAGTAAGCATTTTTTAATTTTGGTGCAAATAGAATCAATTTACAATGGCTGTCAACAGTATTCGCCGGAATTACATAAAATTTAGTAAAGACACCCAGTTAAAAATTTAAAGACACCCGTAAAAAATGTGCTCCAAAAGGATCAGGTTTTATGTATGAATTCATACATCAAATCGCTCCAAACCTGCTGATGGGATGCCTAATTCTTGTATGGGGTGTTCCCGGTTTGGAGGACTATTTTCTGCACTCCTAAAGTGCGTTTTAAGGAATAACTATATTAATATATTCATTAATGTTTTGCTTTTAGTTGTTTAAATGTCTCTGTTAGTCATTTTCGTAAACCATAATATATTTTTATTTTTTCCCTTTAAAACCTTTTTCGTTGTCAGCACTAAAATAAAAGCTTTTTGTATATTTAATTCGTTACAATTAACTGATGTATAAGAGCTCTCTTATTATGCGCTTTTTCTCGTAAGTGCTTCAAAAAATACACATTTTTTCACTGAGCATCTTCGTTATTAATACAAATATCGTGACACATGGTGGACTCAGTTAGAGAAGTTGGAGTGAAATCTCCCATGAAAAGATTATATACATTTTGCAATTTCTGGAAAACGCTAACATTAATAGTTTCCAAATACAAAACAAAAAGCTTGGTTATTAGTGCACAATATTGGTAAAAAGTAATCTGGATTCGAAAAGTGGGCGTGGAGCCTCCCATACGAAGACAATGTAGATTTTTGTATCCAATATTAAAAATTGGTACAATTATCAAGAGAACTTCTGTTAAAAAAGTAAACTGGATAGGAGTAGTAGGCGTGGCACTTTAAATACAAAGACGATATGGATTTCTGTATATATTTAAATAGCTGCGTTAAGATTAATCGAGATCTGAGGGCTAATTCTGGCTGTCGCGATCGAATACTTTTTCGATTCGAAAGCAATTTGATTTCTAGTTCTTTCAGTCGATACTGAACGAATCAAAACTATTTTTTCAGTGTTGTGAAAACTCAAATAAAACTTAAATTAAAACTTAAGAAAATGATTTCGATTCGTTCAGTTTCGACTGAAAGAATTAGAAATAATATTGCTTACGTATCGAAAAAAGTATTCGATCGCGACTGCCAGAATTAGCCCCCCGTATTAAAATTTATTTTTTTTATTTCATTCTAATGAGTTAGCGAAGCGCACTAAGTTGACTAAAAGAAATTTTCAAAAATTCCATTTTTAAAGAAACAATTTACGAATAAGTTTTGCGATAATTTGATGTATTAAATGGCATAATTCAATTTTTTTAATAAATTTTGAAAAAAAATCGCCATTTTCGAACAGACTAAATAAACTAAAAACTTTGTGAATTTTATAATGTTGCAAAATGTTTTCCCAACACAACAAACACAGAGGTTAGATTTCAAATTGAAAAAAAATTGAAATTAGTCCTATTCTCAAACCACAAGCTTTTGATAATGACATGATAATCATAGTATTCTCAACAAAAAGCGGAAATTATTTTCAAATTGATAAATTCTTTTAAAACTGGCTTTCAAACGTTATTCTCAAATGTTATTCAAATTCGGATTTTAATGAAATGTGGATTATAAAGGAAAACTATTTATTTTTTTATTAATTTATGTTCGTAATATATTTAAACAAACTGTGAGCTTAACATTCGGCAGAATAGCTAGAAGGTGAAATAGTGTTTTTTCCGTCCTCAAATTCTTTTAAAGACGAAATACTTGGTTCCTTTTTGTTTGTGGCGTATCACCGCGATCGTGCAACGAACTTTTTTTTTCTTTACATTCCCGTTTTTATTTTTATTGCATTCTTATACTTTGTAATTAATTTTTTTTTTCAAAAATAATTTATATTTTTTCACAAGAAATTACGGTTTTCTAAAGGTGAATTTATTTCACGTAATATGCTATTTTTCATAATTGTCCAAAAGATTTAACTATAATCAAGATGTTTATTGTTTACATTTATTTTTCGCTTCAGTCCTACCATGTTTATTTTTGATTTCAGAATAACATTTGAAAACAATTTGATATCAAATTGATAATACATTGTATGTCAAATGTATACATATATTTAAATCATTGCCATAGGTTTGACTTCGTGTTTGTCTTTTTTTCGCATAATATTAACAGAAGGTTACTTTGCTGATCCAAAGTAATACAAGCGGCGTTTAATACGAATGCTATGTATTCTCTTATTAAATTCCTTAACGCAAAGTTAACTACATGAACTGCTGGGATATTTGGGTATGAATGTAGTAGCGTTGGTATGAATACGTATGTTTGGATGTGTATGTTTTTGTATAGACTTTTTATATTCGTTGATGGCAAAAACAATTTTATGTTTCTAATAAATTAAATTTTCAAACGTACATTCCCAGTTTATGATCATGGATGACTGTTTTTCATTTCATTTCAATTTCAGTTTTTTCATTCGTTTATTTGTTTTTATATCCTCCACCGCTAGTGGTGAATGAGGGTATACTAAGTTTGTCATTCCGTGTGAAACTATTTTAATATTCATCTAAGACCTTATAAAGTATGTAAATTTTGGGTCGTTGAGTAATTCTTAGTGGATTCAGCCATGTCGTTCTATCCGTTCATCTCTCCGCCTGCTGAAAACGCTTTTCCTTTCGAAAGACTCTACAGACAATAACTATTTGGATTTAGAATAGTTTCCAGTTATCCTAAGCAGTTTGAGATTAAACTCCAACTTAAGAAAAGAGCTGTGAAACCAAATGTGAAACAACCTCCTAAAAAATTTAATGATTTTGTTTCAATAAGCAGGGCTGTGTAGTCGGAGTTGTATAGTCGAAGTTGAGTTTTTTGTACCGGAGTCGGAGTCGAAGTAGCCAGAAAAACTCGAAACTACGACTGCAAAACTTGTCTACTTCACATAAGCAAATAACTATATTAACCCTTCGTATTACTCATGAGTCTGGCCAGACCTTTCGCAATGCATTTTGAATGGAAAATCAAAACATGTGTAAGGAGGGCAAAAGCACAATGCGGCACGCACACGTAGAGTTAAAACATGTTAAAATATGGTCACATCCACCAAAACTATTTTTACACTAAATTTTTAAACATATTATGTTTAAATTTAACAATATTATTATCACCGTCAACCATATTATGGTTAAATGTGTCCTCCATCAGGAAACCACAACCATATTATGGTTGCCTCTAAACATGTTATGGTTAAATATGACAATAATTGGTTTTTGAATTAACAATAGTATTTTCCTCTTCTCTAAGAGAAACATGCTATGGTTGAAAGCCAACCATGCTATTATAAGTGTTAAACATATTTTAGTTGTTATTGACCAAAAAATGTTTGGAGGGAACCATAATATGGTTGTGCCTTCTTGATGGAGGACACATATTACCATAATATGGTTGTTGGTGATAATAATATGGTTAAATTTAACCATAATATGTTTAAAATTTTCTTTAAAAATAGTTTTGTTGGAGGTGATCATATTTAAACATAGTTTTTTTCTGGGTGCATGTGTTAGAATTAAAATATCGATTTGAAATAACCATTTAAAGTCAAATAAGGACAAGTTTATATTAAGTATATTTAGCATTAAGGTAAGAGTAGGAGTCGGATTTAAAAAATTCCGGTTAGATTCGGAGTTGACGAAGCCACAGCCCTGGAAAAAACTTATATAAATTGATGACAGAATGAACCGATTTTTATTAAATTTCATATAAATTAGGTTTATATGACAGGTAATAATCCTTCTTGAAGAGCGGTCCATAATTTACCATGGGTCTCATATGAAGCCCACTTTCGGAAAACACTTTCATTGGCCTTAAACCGGAACGAATAATAATATATTATATATAAAATTTGGTCTGCCATAATTTAATAAGACTAGAAATCACTTCACCAATATTTGCGAATTTCGGTACATAATTTACCATATGCCTAATTTACTAGTTAAGTAAATTAGGCATAATTCATTAAAACTAGAAATCAAATTTGGTGAAGATCGGTAAATAATTAACAATTAGCCCTAGATAAAGAGTCCTTTAATATGCCTAAAACCCCAATGAACTATAATACTAAGAGGTCAGTTTTTATTTATATTTTAAATATAAAGCCCCATATTCTTATTCTTGGTGAACGGTATCAACGATTCGGTATATATCACATTTACATCTCTGTTTTTTTTTTTTTTTTTTTTTTTTTTTTGTTAAATTGTTGTCATTTGTGAGTTTTAAACATTTAATGGAATTATTTATTCTAGACTTACAATATTCTGTACAAACTCGTATTTCCATTTTTTTCATAGATTTTTTAAATAATTTACAAACGTGCACTCGTATGTCTGTACGGGAATAAAATATAATTAAAAAATGAACGTGTTGGCTGCTACAGGGTCAACATAATAAAAAAAATATATTTTTTAGAGTATTATTTTAAATAAAAGTTTTAATTTGCATATTTTCATGAATATTGAAAATGCAAAAAGAGAGTGATGGTTTGATGTTGGAAAATATATTCAGTTGAAATTAAGAGAACCGCAGATAAAGTTTTTTTTTAAATAGTTAAAAATGTATTATGCGATTGTAGTGATTTTTTTTGGGTTTGTAAATATTAAGGTTGAGTTTTTTATTCAATGGACTATTATGATAGGCTGAAGTAAAAAGAACGGCAGGTGCTATATGCTCAACAACAAAGAAATATGCTGAAAAATATTCCAAATATGCACCAAAAGCTTAATCGAATTATATATGACTGTTAAATGAATTTTTAAAATTCTGACATAAAAATTGTAAATTATCGAACAGATAAATAGAATAGACATATAAAAATAATTACTATATGTTAGTAAAGCAGAAAACTTTTCCAATAATATTTCGACTTAAAGAGATCGTTTCAAGATCCAATTTAAAAAACAATCATAAATGTTATTAAAAATTAAAGAAAAAATCCCATATATTTTGGATTAACTCACTAACAAAACGATAGTACGATTATTGAAAACTTTGGGAGAAGCAATATAATAATTCAATTTTTGATTCGTAAAGAAATTTCAATGGTTCTTTTTTCCTTCAAATCCAAACTTTTTCCAATATTTATTGATAATGGTTTATGTAGATGCCAGAACCTCCAGTTCTAAGGCTGCTTAAAGCGTGTGGCGAAGATAAAAGCAATAATAGCTTGTGCTCTATCAGTGCTGGAAGGTGTCTGAGTGAACGCTTTATTTTCGTTACATAACTTTTTTGTTGTTTTACAAGTGCTTGTGTATGACAGATGGATTCTGACGAACACAGGTATCGGTTCCCATTACTTCAAAACTTTTTTTTATTTAACACAAGTTTGTTTTATTTTGTGTAATTCACAAAGATAGGAATGCCAAAAACCATTTTTATGCATACAAAGGAAAAAAGTTAAGCGATGACAGAAAAACAAAAACAAAAGAAAAGAAACTTCGCTCTCACTCTGAAATCTTTTGAGCATAAACATAACAAAATAAGCATAACCAGTGGTTTCTGACCAGAATTACCAAAATTGCATTATTGTTAATTCATGTTCATTAAGTACATACATATATAAATATATGTACTCCATCCCTGGAAGCCTGGGATCAAATGTCTCCTAATCGCAATTTTTCTCGATTGTTTTGATAAACACTTTTGTCTGCCTTTGACAAAAAAAAAACAAAAAAAAAATAGAAAAATAAATTGAAAAAGAGACATTTGTCTTTCTTTTTATTTTGTGTAGCCCCACCAAAATAGTGGAGAGGGTATTATGCGTTTGTGCTGATGTGTATAACACAAAAAATATTGGTCCTTTTAGTATACCCGGTCGACTCAATATCACTAACTGAGTTTATTTAAAGATGTCCCTTCGCCCGGCTGACTAGCCCATGTAACCTTGTGCGCAAATTAGAGGTTCCAATTTCAAAGGTAATTTCATGAAATGTTGTACATAGGTTTCAATTCATAAGGGCGTATCCTACTGAAAATGGAAAGAAACGGTACTTAATTTCACATGGCCCCCATACAAATTTGTTTCGAAATAGTGTTTGTGCCTATAAATCATATTATTATGTTGGTATTTGGATTAAATTTGGGGTAAACTTTTTTTTGCAATTTTATTGGAATTTGTACATATTTGACTGTAGCTCCCATAGAAATACTATTACCGAAAATATCTGTTAATGCCAAAAATTTACCACAATAACTTTGTCATGACAAAACTGTTGTGCTGGTAGGTCCAAAATTATCCATAGGTCCCATATAAGCCCCCTTTCTAAAATCACTTAAAGGCAAACAAGTTTCATGTAGGCAACGAGTTTCATGTAGAAAAAAGGACTTTTATATGAATCTTAACCCTATAACAAATTATTGTGCTGGCGGGTCCTCGCGAAAATTTTTCTTTATATACTGCGATATAGGGCTTGGGTGATTAACTTTTTTACTTGTTTTGTTTTTACCGAATAAAAAAATGTTATGAATTACTATGTTTTTATTTAATTTCGAAATTTTGGTAAAATGTATGCCAATTTGGCACAATATATCCCTTGAGACGGTACAATTTAAGAATTGTTAGATCTCAACAGTTTCTTATGTTAAAGCTTTCAGTGTCCAGCCTAAGTCTATAATAAGTATTTATTTTTATTATTTAAAAAAAATAATATTCAACATTTTTCATTTTTCGAATTTATTCTATGAGTTAAATTTCAATATAATAGTCTAGTAGTCATTTCTAAAAAAATTTAAGGAATAGAACTATTACAAAAAGCTTTATAAAATACATAACTGAAATTTAACTCATAGAATAAATTCGAAAAATTAAAAATGTTGAATATAATAAAGTTGCTTATGAAAAAGAAATAAATCCCAATATCTATTTTTTAAAAAAAATAATAATATTTTGAAATATTATTTTAGATGCATTTACCATTTTGTCTAGGCAAACTGTTAATTAGCAACAAAAGAGTTTTTTAATATTCAATATTACAAAATTGTTCTACAGTATTAAAAACTCATTGTTCAAAAAAATATTTGTTGAATATTAACAATTTGAATAAACAAATGTATTTTTTATATTTACAAATTTGGTTCTTGATGCCTTTTCAATCTAAAAATTTATTGTATTGACGAACATGTTATTCAATTGATTTGCCGTAATGTATTTCTGTAACATTGAATCATTCTTAATATTCGGCATTGTCACGCAAAGCATTTTAAAAATAATGTAAATTGTTTACCAAATCAGCGGTTATTAATATAAACAGTAATCGAGCTACTTACAGACAGGTGTTGTTGGCGGAAAACTCCCAAAGGCCGGCGATTTTCTAAGTCCTTTGATTTCCTATTTTCCATCCTGACATTCAGCGGGTAAAAATGCGCCAACGCTTGGTGCCCGCTTGCAGGAGCTTTCACTGCACTTCAAAGGGTGGGTGGAATCCATATGCCACTATTTGTTGTTTGATTCGTATACATATTACACTTTTCTAGATAAACAATGACAAGTATCATTTTATCTCGCCCAACTTTACAACAGATATGCATATTGTATTCAATATAGTTTTGAAAGAGTTAAAAGCCCCATTTTAATGTAAATAGTTACACACTTACACTGTCTTTATTGCGCTCTTTTTTGTCTAAAATTTGATCGCTTATTTAAGGGATTTAAAAGTTCTACTGATAACAAAGATTACTAATAGGAAAAACGCAACTCCGATTTTTAACCCGGTCAAGATTATTTATACCAAAATTGTGATCTCGGAAATTAAAGGCTCCAACTGCAAATATTAACTTTTCCTTGATGCTCACAATAAACTTTTAAACTATAAAGATTCATAGAGTTTTCTGTTTGTATGGTTTATGACTTCCCCCAGCGCCTATCCGGCTTATATTTAGTTTAATTATGAACGTTGAAGCTATTCTGATGCCACATCCAGTTTAACAAATTTAAGCTTTAAGAATTTATTTAATAAATGTACAGTACTGGTATCACAATATTTTTAAGCCAGGTATTGCAGACTTACACTCTATTAATGCTTAACAAGTTCCTACTAGTAAATCAATTTAAACCCCGACCTCAATCACGATCGACTGGTAGATCGTGGACAAATCGACAGTCGATCGCAGATTTAATTGATAGGCTTATACCAAACATTTTATTTTAAATTGAGTATTTAAAATTAGAAAAATTGTCAAGCAAAACGTTTGGCTAGATCAAACATCATTTAACAGTTTCTTAATTACATTATACAATTATCTTCTTACAAGTAACGTTTTGTATATAACAAAATTGTTACAAATAAAGCGAAAGTTTGATCAATTTACTGGTCACCCTTTTTTGGATTTTTTTCGTCAAATATTTGTTAGGTCTGAAAATACCTTTAACTTACTGGTAAAAATAATAATGAAATGATTTGTGCTGAACCAGAAAATTCTAATCGAGAACTTGATAGACAATTTTCAATTCTCAATAATCTTCACTTTTTTTTAATTTATTTCCTTTTGAAGTGTTCGATAAAAAGGGTATTTCATCAAATCTAGCTCACACTTTAAGTTGAATTCATCGGATTTAGGTTAAGAAGTTTCAACAATACAATCCGATATAATTCTGAAATCCGGGTAGATGGAAAATTATTTTTGGAATTTGTTACCAGAAGAAAAATATGCATTGTTGAGATCGGAAACACTCAGAATATTTATGACTGAACTTTATAAAAGGTGATTCAATTTTAAGGGCCGATGCTGATTTTGAATAAAACACAAAGTATTTAGGAAATGATTGTCATTTCCTCTTATTACGATGGTATGGTTCAATTATGTATGGAACAAAATATCGACCAAATGGCCGCCACGACCTCGGCGGCACACCTCCATCCGATAGTCCAAATTTTCGATGACGCTGAGGCATAATGGAGTTTCTATGCCGTTAATGTGCTGAATTATCTCATCTTTTAGCTCTTGAATTGTTGCTGGCTTATCGACATACATCTTTTCTTTCAAATAACTCCAAAGAAAGAAGTCTAACGGTGTCAAATCACATGATCTTGGTGGCCAATTGACATCGCGACCACGTGAAATAACATGGCCATTGAATTTTTCTCGCAAAAGAGCCATTGTTTTGTTAGCTGTGTGGCAAGTGGCACCGTCCTGTTGAAACCAGATATCGTCCACATCCATATCTTACAATTCGGGCCATAGAAAGTTCGTAATCATCTCACGATAACGAACACCATTCACAGTAACTGCCTGACCGGCCTCATTTTGAAAAAAATACGGCTCGATGTGCCGCCAGCCCATAAAACCCACCAAACAGTACCTCTTTGTGGGTGCAGTGGTTTTTCGACAATCACTCTTGGATTATCATTCAACCAAATGCGGCAATTCTGCTTATTGACGAATCCACTGAGGTGAAAATTTGCCTCATCACAGAAGATGATTTTCTTAAAAAATATATCGTAAATTGGGCATTTTGATTTTAATGCCCATTTTCACAATAAGCCTGAATAACTTTAACGCGTTGCTCGATTGTGTATCTTTCCATGGTTCAAATTGAGTTAGTCTGAAATTGAGTTAGTCTGAATTGAGAAATGCAGAAAAAAACTTGACGCTTAGGTGTGATTCACATTCAACATCGGAACTTAAAATTTAACCACCCGGTAGAAATTGTTGATGAAATGGAATGTCACGCATCTCGTATCACTTATATCACCAATAAATTATCAACAATATTGGTTAACAAACGACATTGCACAAGAAAGTAATGTATTTAATATGTACATTATTTTCAATAAAAAACTTAATTAAACTTTTATTTGCTTTTAGTTAAATCTTAAATCTAAATCTAAATTTTAAGTCGATCGCGCATAAATAAGAAAAATTAATGTGGATTAGTTTGCCCACCACTGCTCTATTAATTTTTTTAGCGGATGGTCAACGCTAGAACCAAAATATTTTGGGAAACATCATAAAACATATCAACCTTTATTTTCAGAGGGGTAACAAAATCACTTTTTTTTTTGAGTCGCTCTAATGTACATAAATATATGTATGTTTTCTAATAAAAGTGCAACCAAATCATTCAATTTCCTATCCGGCATAACATAAAAATAAGAATTTTCCGTTAGTAAAGTGACATATAAACAGTAGTCTAGTTAATCGCAAATAATTTTTTTTTGCGAATAGGCTACGTATAAACGTAGTACATAAATTGCAAATAGACTCTATAAAATGAATTCTTATAAACAAAATAATATATATTTAGAAAACTATAATAAAAGTAAAAATTTTTGCTTAAAAATGCGTTACAATTCTTTTAAATACGTTGAAGCTTTTGCTACATACATAAATATTTACACATATTTGTGTCTGTCTTTCAATAAAAAAAATGTTTCCTGGGTAGCAAAGCGGATTACAATTAAATTAAATTCCACAAATACCTGTCTATCTTATACTAAGCAAACATTTCTCCATCATGAGAAAACAAATCAACGAAAGCTTTATTATGTTAATTAGAGTTGTTTCGTTTGCTTTTGTTAAAATTTTACTTTTAAAGTTAAGAAACAAAATATTTTAGAAGATACTAAGAAGGCGAGATAATTACATTAAACTATGGCAAGCAAAGTCATTCACTTAAAATTTCAATATAATACGAGTATATAATATTTACTTTAAATAATGATGCTGTTTGCTTAATTTGGTTATGCGGATTTTTATTTAATATACATCTTTTGCAGAAAATATAAAACGAAAAGTTGTGGGAATGTTGACTATAGTACGTTTCGGCTTAGATGTTTTGGGCTACAAAATTAGTTTTGCTGCAAAACTTTTCATGTTCGAAAAACACAAACGAAAACTAATATTGTTCCAAAACATGCCGATAATTGTGAAAGCAACACTGCATTGTTTCTATGATTATGAATACAACTCTGGGTTAGCATACTGTAATGATTGACAAATTCGAAAAAAGTTACATATTCGATTGTCATTTGCCAGAATAACAAGGCCCATTAAAATGGTCTATGTAACTCTCTACAGCTGATTTTTTCCTGGCGTAAAATAATGACATAATGTGTGCTTTTATATACAAAAACAAATATGTCTGACAAGCCAGCAAGACCCATGCTTGAAAAAACACCTTTTTTTAACACAAACTTTGCTAAGTTTTTATACCCTCCGCCACAAGTAGTTGTGAAGAGGGTATACTAAGTTCGTCATTCCGTGTGAAACATTTTTAATATTCAGCTGAGGCCACATAAATTATATATATATTCTGGGTCCTTGAGTAATTTTAAGTCGACTTAGCCATGTAAATCTGTCTGTCCGTCTGTTGAAATTACGCTCACTTTCGAACGACTCAAAAGAAAAGAACAAAATGGGTGTCAAAGTGTTTCTAGTTCTCCTTAGCAGTTTAGAATTGAAATCTAGCAACATCGGTTCAATAGGATAAAAGTTCTGAATCAAAATGAGGAACAACAAAAGTGTAGAACAATAGAACCTATTCACTGTAAAATTTCGTGAAGATTGGACGGTAACATATATAAACCTCACTTTAGGAAAGCCTTTTAGTACGCGTAAAACTGTAAACTTTAGGTCCAATAGAAAGCCCACTCCTGAAATATCAGAGCTTTCGGTGAAGGGTATCAAAGATTCTGCACAGCCGAATATATCAAGTTGCCTTGCTAATAGTGGCAATATATTATAGGTAGGGATTTAACGATACGCCTTTTTACCGATACGATACCGATACTCAAAGAGAAATTCCGCCGATACCGATACCGATACGAATATTAAATTTACCTACAATTTCGATACGAACATTTCTTTAATATATTTATAATGAAAACAAAAACCAATTTTAGTTTTTTATTATTGTTTTCAATATATGTAAATATGCGAAAGAAATGTTTTTGTCGATATTGTGGGCCTGGCAGTAAAATTCATGGTTTTATTAACAAAACTCTAGTAAAGAAATTTCTTTATTATACAAAATTACAGTGTAAGAGCCCTGCGGGAAATTTGTGTCAATTGCTCTAAAAGCACTTATCCCGTGACCAGTGAACAACATTTTATAATTAAAAGGAACGAATTGTGATAGATGAAAACAAGACCTATCACTTTACTGGTGATAATGTGTTTAGAGTGTAGTTGGTCCAGAGGAAAGGTAATTGACACAAAACTATTCATGTGACTGGATTTTGTGCGGGAAGTGGCTGATTCTCTCTAGTTCTATTACTTTATATGAAGGGGATCTATCATATTGACATGGCTCATTTGTGACAATATCTGCGACAGGCATTATTTTAACCGAAATTAGATGTGTCCAATTAAGGTTATTTCAGTGACCTGCTACAAAGTGTCAAAAATGTGCCAATTGACCCCTCGTAGGACATCGCCATGTTAAGTGACTTGTCACGTGACAAGTTTAGTGTTAGTTCCCTTTCCCCTAGGGAGATTATTAATATTTAAAATTGATTTTAATAAGATTTTAAAAGCAACGAAATGAATTTAAATTCATGGTAAAATAATTTATTTTTTAAACAAAAAAAAAAAAAAAAAAAAAATGTAAGAGATTATTAATATTCAAAATTAGTATTAATATGATTTTGATTTTGTTTTAAAAACAAAGTATGCTCAACTTTTGCGGACATAATTTCGCAACTCCATTTGAAGCAGACCTGCAGCAAAAATTCGTCTTTCAGATGAGATTGACAGCTTTCACAACTTAAATATTTCTGCGCCATGTTATGAAATTTTAAGTATAGTATTTAATACCCCAGTAAAGAAACGGATCGTCCACAGCGTAGGGTGGACAGAGGTACAATCTTCTCTACATTTTCTTTTAAGATTTTCACAAATGCTCCAAAGGTCCACTTTCGGAATGTAGAGTCATGTTGAGTAGCTCAATAAGTCATTTTTTTTTTGATCTATTGTCTTTGAAAAAAAAAAGATAAACAATAGATTTCATTATTCTCTAACACTCAAATCGTTAATTCAGAGCTAATGATACGTAAATCGCCAATTTTTATGAATCTGAACTATGCTGCATCTCAGTTTATTCATAATTCGTATTTTCTTATAATTTTCTAAGACTGTTAACTATCTAAATAGTGTCAAAAAATAAAGGAGTTATGGATTTTGTGGTCTCTTTGAAGTAACCCAAAATTTGTAGAGAAATGATTTTTATTTTCACAAAAATCATTAAAACACAAGATTTACCACCATTATGGTGCAAACCAAAACGGCTGATGTTGCAGATCCACCCCAAGCGTTCAGTGCGTTTATGCATCCGTCCAAAAAAATCATAGTGTTGAATTGTACTGACAAGTTATACAGCAAACGTGTTAAATGCATAACAGTATTGAAAACATGAAGTAGAAGGAAAATGCGTGGTGTGGACCGACCTGTTGCTTAAGAATTAAAAGAAACAATTTATAATTCTGCTTAATTTTTTGCTGTTAGGTTTAAGGTAAAAAATAAGCATTGAAAATTAAACTGTTTGTTCAAAAAAACTATAAAAAGTGTATCGGCATATCGGCAGTAAAATATGTCCTATACCGATATATCGGCAAACTTGAAGTATCGCCGATATATCGGAATCGGTATTCGTTACTTCGCTTCTAATAAGGCATCTTAAGGACAAAATAAACTACAGGAGAGCTTTGACAAGAACAAAATTTTGGATTTTCGTACAAATATGCTTAAAAAGTTGTACATAGTTTTGATTAAATCGTTTGGCCCCTAACGTACGCTAACAAGGTAGGTCTTTGTTGGATCGTTATTCACCCACGAAAAAAACTTAACTCAAACGTTCCTGTATACAAAAAAATGTGTTAGGGAAAAAGTAAATTCTGCTGTATTTAAACAAAAACTTTCCCTAGCGAATTTTGCGGACTCTGTGGAATGTGAGTTAAAAGTTTTCTAAAAATTAAAGAAACGGATGTTTCCTTCTATGTAACATATTAACTATTTCCTTCAAATGAAGAAAGAAAAAATGTGTTCAAAAGTTTATATTATTTAAAAAATTTATTCTTTGACAACTCATTTTTAAATGAATAATTTTATTTTCATATTTTTAAGAAACGCCCAATAAATATCTAAATTACTGATTGTTCTTGCTACTTTGCTCTGCGAATTGTATAAAATATAACAACTTAAAGAAATTCTAACCGCGCGCGTTATTAAAGTTGTCATATTTTAATTTAATACATAAAGAAAATATGACTGCAGTTGCTAACGCTTCAGCATCAGTTCTGCTTACGCTCCTAATCCCATTCTAAGTCGCAATAAGAAAATATGTTTTTATTTAATAACGATTCGTAGTGGAAAATTAATAGGAAAGTACGAAATAAAAATATGTCAACATGTTTCATGCAGTTTATTTGAATACTCGTTGTTAAACAAACACATTGATAAAAGCAAAAGAAAACAAACTTTACACTTACACTTATGCAAACACTTCACATACATACACTCAACTACTTCTCTTCCGTGCAAGGAAAAAGGAAAGAAGTATTTTTTCACTTAAATGTTGTTTGTACTTATGGATGTAGTTGTGTTCAGGAGGACACATTACTTCCATTTGCATTTCTCTTCCTCTATTCATTCTTTCTTTCCTTATTTCTTTCTGCTTAATGCTCGTAAATTTTGCAACAATTTTTCTGTGCATATACTTCTTTTCAGTTCTACCAATAATACAGTAAGGGAAGAAACACTAAAGAAACTAGAAAAAAGTTTATAGTGTCAATACTACATGTGTTAGTATGTGTTAGTCTTTGCGTGTTTGTGTGATAGAAGATTTTTATTTTAAAAATTATTTCAATTCACACATCAAAACTATTTGCAACGTTTGTTTGGATCATTGTATGCATATGCAACATAAAATATGTATACCTCAAGAACTGCAAGTGTGTAGATGTGTGGATAAGGAATGAAGGATTAAATGATGTAAAATATATCTGCTAATTCTTTTTATCATTCTGATGCATGCATTCATATATACGAAGGTAAGACATAGGAATGAATTACTGCGGGATGTACAGGAATACAAAATACATGATGCATGTGCTAAGCACATTGTGCTTGTATTTCATAAAGAGTCTAGTACCCAGCAGGTTTTAAAATGCGAATGTATTTCTATATGCTACACAATGCCATAAGGAATACGTTTATTTAAAAATACTAAAAAGAAACTAACTTGCTGGAAACACAAACATTTAAAAGTGCATTTCCAATTATTCATCGCACAGTGGGTTCGATGGTTCCCAATGTGGCGATAAATTCATGGAAGCCGTAGTTTTAAAATAATATATTTTTTTTGATGAGCTATTATGAGCACATAAAAACACATCAATATAAAAAAATCAAGTAAAAAAAATTTTTTTTTTTAAACCCATTATTAGCGCATTATTGTTTTTTTTTTTTTTTTTTTAGTTCACAAATTTTACTGTATTTTTGCAATGAAAAGAGAACAATTTATGAATAAAATTGGAAATTAAAGCATACTTAATGTGGTATTAAAAAATTTAATAATAATTTTATTATATGTATTAATATTAGTATAAATTTAATTTAAAGTCCAATTTTGTTAGTCACAAAATTTTATAAACTATAATCATAACTATAATCATAAATTATTAAAAAGACAACTTTAAAATAATGGAAAAAAGTTTTTTTAACCTGTAAGCCGTTTTTTGTTTTTTTTTTTGGGAAAAACATGATCCACTATTTTCTCTGTAACTTTGAAATCAAAATAAATTTAAAAAATAAGTTAGTAGTATGTAATCCTATTAGTAAACATTTTTATCCAGTTTTTGCTGTCACTAAATTCAGTAAATGTAAAAATTAATCTGAAAAAATAAAAAATTTAAAACTTTGTGGTAAATTTTTGTTTTCGAAAGTTTCTACACAAAAATGAAAATAAAAAAAAGGGCCGCCCATTATCTGGACTTTTTATTTTTTTTTAATATAAGCTGATATCCTATACTTCTCTAAAATCCATAAAACTTATTTCTACTTTTACTAACTTAATACTTGTGGCCCATTAAATGCGGAAATTATACCAAATTTGGACCTCTTTTTAAAAAAATTTTAAAAATAATTATACATAATAAAAAAAAAAAAAAAAATTGTTCTTTATACTTTTATAATTTAAATTTACTTTATACCATTATAAAAGATTTACTTTTAATAGATTTAACACTAATAATAATTTCTTGAATTGTAAAAAATTTCCAATTTTTTCACTCTTTTTAAAAACATCAATAATTTGGTAACTTTGACCGCTCACTGAAAAGAAAGTAAACAACTTAGTTGATTGATTGACAGCTTGTGATGCAGAATTTTATCTGCTTTTACCCTATACCAAAGCTTATCATAAAAACCTTATTTCTAAATTTCAATTAATCGCCACTTTGATACCATTTGAACCCATTGTGCATCGACCCATTACACGCAGAGAAAAAACGTGGTTGAAGTATGGTTAAAAAATATATTATCGTTCCCGCAATGGCAACAAACACACTATTGTAGATTTTAACATAAAATTTTTCACGATTAATAATATTTTGTTTCCATTTAAATAAAGTGTTTACCTCCCTTTAAATTTCAAATATGGTTGAATTTAACTATATAATGTTTAAATCAAATAAGGCAACAAACATACACAAACATATTACGGTTACTTTACCCATATTATTCCCACCGGCAACCATATTATGGTTAAATTTGTCCATCCAAAAGCCATTATCATATTGTCTACAATCATGTTGTGGTTTATAATAACAATAATATTTATAAAACTATAATATTTTAAAACATTATATGTTTAATTTAAAATAATATGCTTAAAAGCAACCAAATTGAGTTGTTTTGCTCTCTACAATAGTTGAATGCTTTTTAGTGGCATACTTGCTTGTTTTGCTTAAAATCCTTAATCGTTTTATTTTAATTATTTTTTGAAATACATAAATTTACGAAGTACTATAAACGAGTAAAATAGAAAGAATGCCAATAAACGACGTCACAGGCTGGAAAATGAGTTAAGTGCAATTTCCTTTACAGGAATAAAAAATGAAATAAAATTATGTATAACTGGACACTTAATAAGCAATATGAAAAAAAATTGCAAAAAAAAAAAAACCATATGGTTACCATTCTTAATTCTGACCATAATATGGTTACTTTTGTCTAAAAGCTAAGAAATGTTGTCCATATTGTGGTTAATTTTGAACATAATATGTTTAAATTGATTATATTTTAAATAAATTATGGTTAGTTTTGACCATATTATAATTGATATCGGGCAAATTATTGTAAATGTTAACCATATTAAAGTCATATTGGAAAAATGCTTATTTTTGCTCATAGAATACGGTTACCTCGAACCATAGTTTTTTCTGCGTGTGTATTCCTGAATTAAGTTTATGTACGACTAAGAGAAGGTAGCAAAGAGGAAAAACAATTTCCTCGTAAACATCATTTACATTTAATTGCCAACTTACAACAACATTTTTTTTCACATAAATAGTTGCCTGCAACAACAATCATTTTAGAATAGTAGATAATGGAACTTTCAAATTGTCCACTGTTCATTTTACTCATTTGAATTTCGATTGACATTATTTCGATTGTGACCATTTAATTGAAATTTTTGACAGTGACTCAAATTGATTGATGGATAGAATAAATGAAGGTATTTAACAAATTTTGAACAGTTAAATAACAATAATTTTTTTTAAAATAAGTAACGAATTGTGTAGATTTAATTTTACGTAAATGTTTTAAACTATTTTAGTATTACATAACATTAATTAACTAAAAACAAATTGAAACTTAGGCTACACAATTTGTGGCCAATATAAAATTGCATCAGTGATGCCGTTTGGTTACATTTGCTGAAGATGTATAATATTGTTATATATGGCCATATTTTCGTAACTTTTGGCGCATGGCATAGAACGAAATAATATTTAAAAAAAGGATTTAGCGAAGATAAAATAGTAAATCCTATCGATCCACAACATTTCAATCAAAAAAAATTACCTGATTTTTTAAAAAGATTTCTAATTTAATTAATTAATTTTGTGGACGAGCGCGCCTTACTACTACGAAACATTGGGGCTGAGTCTCGAACTAAATGCTCATGAGTATTGGGAAAAAGTTTTCAATATAAGAAACACTGCAAATGAACCGTTGTTCAAATATTTAAAAAAACCATTGGGTTATTCACAAGGTGTGCTATGAAGTCTTATCGTCATAGCGTGCTAAATAATATTTTACAATGGTTTCAAAAAATATTGTTGTGTTTCAAACAAAATAAGAATTTTAATGCCGTGTTCATTGATTCTTCCTAACTTTACAATATAAATCTAAATTTTGAGCGGTTGCCCACAGTAGTCATATATTCTTCTTGTAATTATTTTAAGACATATGACTTAATAACTTTATGACTATCTTGTGAATCCCCCAAATATGCTTAGTTTTTTTTTTTACTTCCATTTTCCAATGCATGTGTGGACAGAATATTAAGCCACCTGAAATTTATTAAGACTTACCACCGTAAACGATTGAATATTGATACAATAGCTGCATTAATGATGACTAAATAAATTCAATGATATTTAAATTTACGGTTTAAAACGATTATCTATTTTTATTCTAAGGAATGTTTTTGTAAAATTAATGAATTTGTTGTCTTTTTTGAACACAGAAATATGAAATAAACTTATTTATTTTATCTAAATCACATAAATATTCTTTTTTTTTAAGAAATATTTCAAAATGTAACTCTTGACGAAAAACGTAACTTTTTTGAAAAAGCAGCGTAACTTTTTTGATTCTTCCCCCCGGCATCACTGAAATTGGTGCACATATTTATGGATTGAATTTTAGAAATTGCAATAGATAGATAGATAGTGTCATTTATTTAGTCAAAGGTTTACCATTTACGAATATGATTGGTCTACCAATCTAAGAACGCTTAAAAATAGTTCTAAGTTACTACAAAAATGCGTGACGCACATTTTCAGCATAACGGTGTGCTTATGGTAGACATTATCGACCTACTGTGCAAGGAATTGTCAATATTATAACTAAATTTAAAGAATCTAGAAGCTTTACATATATCAGGCCTGTGTATCATCGCATAGTGCGCACTGCCGAAAATAGCGCTTCCGTTAGGAAAAGTATGGCGCAGTACTCAGCATTGGCTTGTTTTGCCTGCAATTGAAGAGTGTGAACTAAAGGATTTGTGGTTTCGACAAGAAGATGCTACGAGCCACACAACACTTTTTAGTGGGGCTATATCAAAGACCGTGCCTACACGGACAAACCCTTAACGGTGAAGCATTTGAACATTCGTCCAGTTATCACCGAGATACCGCCCGAAATTTGCGAAAAAAGTGTCAAAAACTACCTGATATAGGATAGATAGCCTTCTTTTTAGGAAACAAAAATTAAGTTAGAAAAATACTTAAAAAACATCGGAATTCTCTTTAATAAATACAATTTTTATTCATTATTTAAAAAAAATACAGTTTGCATCGCAATGAAATCTTGCATAAATAAGATTGTGTATCAAAGAAAGTACATATTGGAATTCCCTTGTACAACGGTTCAATAATTAATGAAGCAATTTTCTTATGCAGTTCATTATGTTTTTTTTTTTTTGAAAATGTATAAGTTTTCGTTTTAATTAAAACAATCAACAGCATCAAGGACATGATGATGAAGAAGAGGACAAATAAAAGTACCCAAATTAATTATGAAAATATTTGAATGAAATTTATTTAAATTTCAAAGTTTTCTTTCAAAAGCTGTGGTGAAAAATAAACTACATAAACTTAAATGCCATTAATATACATGCATCAATCTTTATCTTTGAGTTGTTGTTGTAGTAGTAGCTGTTATATAATATTATTAATATCTCTTCATAGAAAATAAACATATTCTCGAACAGTAAAATGTGGATTATTATGAAATAGTTTCAATTTATATGAAAAAAAAACGAAACACTTTAGCTTGCATTGTAAATACATGAACACATACACGGTTAGTTAAATTTGTATAAAGATACATTCTTATATACAGCTACTCAAACAAAAAGTGAGATACTTAGAAAAAGTTATATGCTTCTATTTATTATTGAAACTCATAATAAAAGTCTTAAAGTGTTTTCTTTTCTACAAAAAAATATGAAATTTTATTTATAAAATGCAATTTGGTGATCGTTTCTTAAAAATGTTTTGCTCTCTGAAAGGGTTGCATATTTTATTCTAAAAAATTTACCCTTAGTAATGGCATAAGGCATTACACTTTTAGCCCCGTAGAAATCGACAGGGTTAATAGGGTGGGCCCGGTAAAATGGGTGACCTCGATTTACACAGAAAAGTTTGATTTTAATTATATAATTTGTGATATTTATTAAAAAATTAATTAAATTTGCACTAGTTAACAAATTTATAGTATCAATTAAACGTTTAATTCACTTGATTAAACGTTTAATTCACTTGTTTAAGCGTTTTTAACCGAAAGACCTAGTTAGCAAGGTGTAAAATATTAATAGACTTGGCGAAAGATACTTATTAACTTCCTGATATTGCACAATAATATGCTTTTGGGTTCGGCATGAACTTCGCAACCATATTTTATTTGCATTGATTTTTCTGCAGTTGCAATCAATATCTTTCTTTAATCCTCGTTTATACCCAGACCCCGTTTAGCTGAATCTTTCTCAATCATCTCATATAAAACAGTTACATTTCGAATGTGTCTTTCAATGTTGCAAATATCATCTGGATAAGCGACGAGCATATGACTTTTGTTTTCAGCGTTGCCATTTTTATTTCACTAAAAGGTTAAACAAATTGCAGGATAAGTTGTCCCATTGTCTGAGACTTCTTGTGGTAAATGGTTCGGACACGGCGCACTAATTTTACAGAAATACCGTCATCAGACAATTATTAAGCATTCCATTTATCGTCAAATAGGTACAAACTGCTCGAAAGATCTACACTGTTGGGGTATTCACAAGGTGTGCTATCATGGTTTATTGTCATAATGTTCAAACATTTTACAATGTTTTAAAAATATTGTTGTTGGTTTGTAAACAAAAAGCGTCTTAAATAAATAGAACGTTGCTTGCTATGTTTATTGTGCTGTCGTAATTAATAGCATATTAAATTATGAGGGGTTGCTCACAACAGTCGTATTTTTTCATATTATTATTTTAAGACATATGACTATATGACACCTTGTGAATCCCCCAAATAATTCACAAGGTTTATTGTCATAATGTTCAAACATTTTACAATGGTTTAAAAATATTGTTGTTGGTTTGTAAACAACAAGCGTCTTAAATCGTTGCTTGCTATGTTTATTGTGCTGTCGTAATTAATAGCATATTAAATTATGAGGGGTTGCTCACAACAGCCGTATTTTTTCATGTTATTATTTTAAGACATATGACTATATGACACCTTGTGAATCCCCCATATAATTTAATTTCTTTTGTTCTTATTATTTATTGACTTTTGGTTTTCTTTATTTTTGCGATTCTCTATTTTATAAAATAAATTCACGTTTATATTTTTTATGTGCAGACTATCATTACTTTATGCAGAGCTACTACCAACTTTAATCAATTTGCCTACAATGACCGCATTCCCATATCAAAAACGTACAGGTACCTGGGTACCTTGATGCGCATTTAAGAGTGTTAAGAGTAAATTGGCCTCTCACGCAAATGGCAAAAAAAATTTTAGCTAGACCGTTGCAAATATACAAAATTTTTTCAAAGTTATTAGTTCTCAAGAGAAAATTCAATGAGAAAATTTGTGTTGAAAACGCCAAAGGTACACGTGTACCTTGCTGCGCACATAAGGGTTAAAATCGCTAAATCTGTAAAAAAAAAATATAACAATGTACCGGAAAACATTATAAAATCTATAAAAATGAGCTATAATGATGACGAGCAAACTTTTGGTCAGTTGTTAAAACTGGGCTTTTCACCTTTTCATAACTTCCTCATCAAATAAGAAATAGTATTATTACAGGGTTGGCAAGGAATTTTATACATGCAAATTTTTGCAGAAGGTAATATTTCTTGTTGTAGAAAAGAAAACGCCATCACCTTAATTTAAGAAATTTTATTTTCTATTCGTCAATTTCACCAATTCTATTTAAATATCAATTCATATTTAAATATCGTTTTAAAACAATTTTATTTTTATTTGACATGTAAAACGAATTTTAAACATAAACTGATATTAAAATAAATTGGTGAAATTGGCCATTAGTTTTTATGAATTATATAATTAAATTATCCAAATTTAATTTCTACATACCCGCATAAAATAATTAGTTTATATAATGTGAACTAATTTTTTTATGAGGTGTCTCACATATACTGGGAGTAGCTGTATGCACAAATACATACATATTTTATTACCGTATATTTGTAAGTACGAGTTTGTGTAACCCATCGTACTATCTATCGTCATTTCAAGTTAAAATTAATAAAATTATATGGAAAGAAAACGGAATTTAATTTATGCCAAAAGTTTGCAACAGTTCACCCTCATTACGTGGCACGAATGATGTTGCATCTACGAACAGTTTTAATACAAACAAAAAAAAAATATACATATAGAGTTTGTATTCGTACTGCCACTGTAAGACGAAAACTTTGACAGTACAAAAAACAATTTAAGAGAGAGAGAAACAAAAATTTTAACATTAAAATAAAGAAAAATTTAATGTTTCTATTTCATTTTATATCCTTAAAAAAATGGAAAAGAAAACTTTAAGAAGTATGAACACACACAAATTTAAGTATAAAAAGGATAACGGGAAAAAAATTTACTAATTGCGCAATAAAATCCAAAGCCATGATTAACAATTAAAAAAAATTACATTAAAAGAATAGCAACTAAAATTAAAAATTTATTATCTATTGGAGGAATATGGAAAAGTTAGGAAAGTGGAACAAGTTTATATTTTACCCAAAAATATTTGATAGACATTTGGAGTTTCTATTAAATATTAAAAAAATAACATAAAAGTTTTGCTAAACAACCTCCAAAGCTTTAAAAATAAACATTCCCAGGTGTTCTTTAAAGGTGGATTCACTTATGTGTCAAAAATTTTTGTTATATCTAGTTTGACTTCCCTCTTTTTGCGAGAAAGAACATTTTAGTTACAAACACTGCTTTAATTGGTTTAATGTCATATTTTGTCGGGACAAACTTGAACTGAGCTGCTAATAAATAAATTTTTTGTATGACAAGTTGAATTGAGTTGCCGATCATTCTAAATTTTAATTTTAATTTTCTCTTTGTGAAATTAAATTGTGAGTGATAATATTTGTTCATCCATTGTTAACACTCTTTGGAAGTAATTACATATATACATGTTAACTCATATAATCAGTCGCTGCAGTACTACTTACTATCCTGTAAAACTAGAAGATTTTGTTTACATATTTCCAGCACCATTTTTTCGCAATCAGTAGCCCGATCTGTATTTCTCGCATCGTAAAATTTCCCGCATGAAACGAGTGAATTTCAACAAAAACAGTGTAAAACAAAATAAAAAATGGTAGTTCTTACACAAGTGTTTCTGTATTTAACTTTGCGAGAATTATCAATCATGTAAATAATTTTCGAGAATATTTGGAAGGATGTGAAAATAGTGTTTCCGTAACAAAATTTTGCGAAAAGTCTCTCACAAGAACTATCAAAATAAATCAAATTTCCAATTGGGGAGAGAAAAACTAAATTTCAACCAATACAGATATTTTACACTTAAAATGTGTTCGATAACAATTTTTTTTTCTAGTTTTAATAGAAAATTAAATGATGAAAATAAATAAAACTGAATTGGTATATTTTGTTGTTTTACAATTTTTGAGCATTTTTTTGTTTTAGTTTTATAAATTATTTCTTTTGTTGGAAATATTTCAGTAAAATAGAATCAATGTTGCCTGCTGTCGCATTCAAATACAAAAACACTATTTTCTCATAAATCGAGAAACAATGAAAGTTTTCGTTTCACACTTCATGTGAGAAATTTTACGATGCGGGATATATAAAACTGAGTTACAAAGAACCCTTTATTACTCTTAGTAAAAAAAACTTTGTCCGGGCAACATGGGTGAATTTAGCTTAAGTTGGTTACACAAATGATTGGTTACCAAGTTTCTACCCAATAGTTTTCAAACTTTTTCGACTTTTCAGTTTTGATAATATACTCGTATATTAATAATAACAGTTAATATGAAACATATTTATGCAAAACATAAAAGCAATTCATAATCGGCTGTACCGAAACTTATATACCCATTACCATAAATCGTACCAAAACCTTAAAATCGGGAGTACATTTGTAGGAGGACGGTTTTGGCCGATTTTAAAAATTTAATATTCCTTATATACAAGAAATCTATATGACAAATTTAGTCGCTATTTTAACAAAACCATTATTTCGGACAAAACTGGTAGTTATTTGTCTATGAACCGGGTTTCTAAATTTGACTACAAGTATTCCACTAAATATAATTTAAGTAAAAGTGAAATGTGATGGAAATCAGTTTTGATAACGAAACGATTAAAAACCGATAATATCGTCTACAAACTAATTCTATTATGTTTTCCTATTATTTTCAGTGTTTACTTATTCTTTTAAAAATTTATATAAGAAATGTTAATTCAGAAATGGATTGATTTCAAATTGATTTAAACAATCCATAAATGCAGTCACACACAGAAAAGAAATAAAAATCGATTTCAATTAAAATATTTGTGATTCTAATTAAAAAATTAATTAAATATGCACCAGTAAACAAATTAAAAGCATCCATTGAACGTTTAATTCACTTGATTAAATATGTAATTAAAACTGATTTTTGATTAACGCTTTAATTGGTGAAAAACTTTGGAGTATTTTTTCAAAATAATCACGAGTTTTTTTTTAGCAAAATATGCAGAAATGTACGCAATATCATGATTGATATTGGGGGGATTCACAAGGTGTGCTATCAAGTCATATCGTCATAATGTCCTAAATAATATTTTACAATTGTTTAAAAAAAAATATTGTTGTGTTTCAAACAACATAAAAAAATATTTTTTTTTAAACAATTGTAAAATATTATTTAGGACATTATGACGATACGACTTGATAGCACACCTTGTGAATCCCCCCATTGTATACAAAAAGTTAATAGTTTACCACTTGTGATAGAAATGTGCCGTTATTCTGCTTGTTATTACGCTTTTTTTTGATGATAATAATAACACATCTCATTTCTGCAAGGGTTAAGATAAGGGTATTCATTCGATTAAATGTTAACCCGTTAACCGAATAATTACTACCCGATCAACTGATCGGTTAATTTAAAATTGGCTTTTTTCGATTAACGATTAAACCGGTTAATTTCAGTCGATTAACCGATTAATCGATGTAATAAAAGTCTTAATTTTTTGTAGTTTTATAACTAGAGATGTAACGAATACCGATATATCGGCGATACTTCACATTTGCCGATTTATCGGTATCGGCGATATTTTACTGTCGATACCCCGATACTTTTTTATAGTTTTTTTGAACAAACAATTTAATTTTCAAAGCTTATTTATTGCATAACAACTAATAGCGAAAAATCAAACAGAACAATTGTTTTTTTTAATTCTTAACTGGAGGTTTTTCCTTTTATTGAGACCCATGCTAAAGTATAAAGTAATCCTACTTCATGCTTTCGATACGTTTATGCATTTTACTTGTTTGTTGTGTAACTGGTCAGTACAATTTTACACTACGACTTTTTGTAGTTGTACGTTTTAAAAAATGTCTGCGAATTTTTCATGATTTTTGCGAAAATAAAACAATTTCGCTACAAATTTTAGGTTACTTCAAAGAGACCACAAAATCCATAAGCATTTCGCTAGAAGACTGTTCTAAAATTATTACAATATACGAAATATGCATAAACTGAGATGCAGAACCGTTTAGATGAACAGACAATTCTCTAACTTTAGAAAACAAAGTTTAACTATAAATTTTCAAAGACAGTAGTCCGAAAAAAATCGTCGTATTGAGCTAATCCACATGACTCTACATTCCGAAAGTGTTGAATACACGGTCGCCCGCTCTATAAGAACTGACCATTGGAGCGTTTGTGAAGATCTTAAAAGAAAATTTGGGGAAGAATCATCCCCTCTCCATCCTACGCTGTGGCTTAGCTAAATAAGAAGTCTAGATATACATTAGATCTTCTAATTTTTTTAGAGACGCAGATCAGTTTGTTACTTAAAATTTAAGATGACAGCGCAGAAATACTTAAGTTGTCAAATGAGCTCAGTCACATCAGAGAGACAATTTTTTAGGCCCAGAACAGGCGGTGAAATGCAACTGCAATGAAACCTTTTAGAAATTATCCTTTCGAAACTAGTTTCAATCGTTTTCCGCATACCATACAACCGTAATTGTGCCAGAATGTACAGAAATTATAACAATTATTTCTTTGAGAACAGATGAAACGCAAACACGAGTTTCCTGCACGCCGGTTTCAATACAACAGATTACCAATAATCTCGAAATGGTCGCGTCATGTGTGGTCCCTCAAATAAGTCTATGGCATAAACTCAAATGAACCTCGAAAATACCGATGTTATAATTTCGCTGCTGTTACGTGCCACCGCCTGTTTTTGGCCATACTACAGGTCTGCTTCCAACGGAGTTGCGAAATTATCTCTGCAAAAGTTACTTTATACTTTATTTTTTAATCAAAAATCTTATTAATATTAATTTTTAATATTAATAATTTCTTACACAGTCTCTTTGTTTAAAAAATAAATTAATTATACCATGAATTTAAATTCATTTCGTTGTTTTTACAATCTTTTTAAAATCAATTTTAAATATTAATAATCTCTTACACTGTAATTTTGTATAATAAAGAAATTAGTCTACTTAAGTTTGGTTAATTTTACCTTGAATTTAAATTTAATATTCGTATCGGTATCGGTATCGGTAACAAGGCGTATCGTTACCTCCCTAATTAATACTTAAAATTTAGGTATTAGTTAAAAATATGTATTACATATTTATAAATTATTTTTTTTGTTGGCTTGTTTTAGTTCAAAAACTAATTACTATTGTTTTTTTTACTAATAAACATAATAAATAATTTATGCATTTTTATTTATTAAAATTACTTAATTTATAAAAAAACTTTATTAATTAACGGTTAACCGATCAATTACAATATTAACCAATTATTAACCGATTAAAACAAAACCTCGGTTAATTGATCGAGCGATAAGCCGATTAAATGAATACCCAAGTTAAAATCGTGCGGCTGCAAGTGTAAATGATATATTAAGGCAATTCAGTAAATATACTATTATGTCATATTGGATAATTATTTATAATTTGATGACTCATTAAAACTTCGTTTTATTTTTAAACCCTTCACCAAAGGTAAAAGAGTATATGGGTACTTCCACGGAAGTGTCATGTTACCAAGCAATTAAGCATGTTCTTAGACGCATGTTGTTTACATTTTTTCTCTCTTTCACTAAATTGCGCTTTATGTCAAAAAACAAAAAAATTTTATTATGAGAAACAATTTTAAAATCTTGGTGGCGTAACGTGAAAAATGTAGACTTTCGCGTGGAAATACCAATATATAACTTTGTAATTCCGTTTGTAACGTCTACAATTTTGATCTTAGACCCAATACAGTATATATATTCTGGATCCTTATGACAACAGAAGTTCAAATCCGGTTCAATGTCTGTCCATCTGTCTGCCGGTTAAAATCAAGTATGCGGAGCCCCTGCACAACGCCAACTTATGTTATTTTTTGCTATTTAAAATCAGCCAAACTGGTTAATAAATGGCTAAGAAATGAGCAAAATTGTGGAAAAATAAGCAAAAAAAAAAATCAAAATTACCCATGGATACGTCGGAAATCTATAGCAGAACATATTTTCTGAAAAACTCGGAAATATCGGATCAGATACCAACAATTTATAACCAAAAAATTTTTTTTTTAAATAATAACTTTCGGGAACCATAGATCAGAAATGCAGTACAGATCTTTATAATACGAGCGGTTGGTCACCGTATGTATGCTCATATCACCCATTGTGAAGGGTATATAAGATTCGGCATAGCCGAATATAGAACTCTTACTGGTTGATATTACAATATTATATGTCAATATAAACTATTTACCTCTGTATTTTCCGTGAGCTATTTTTTCCACTGGTTTTTTATTTCAAGTTTAAGTCTTCATTTTTTTTTATTATTTATTTACTCACGTAATTTAAAAAAGAATATCTTTTTGTCATTTAATTTTGACGTTTAAATGTGGTACAAAAGGTTGTTCACAACTGTGCTATTTAGCCTAAATAGTACTTTAGCACTTTTCACTTTAGAACACTTTGTGAATTGGCTTGTTATGTGCAGAGCAATATTTTTGAACTTATACTTTATATCGGTCTACTGAAAAATAGTATTCTTCCACACTTATGAAGTAAATAAGCGATGTATGTAAAGGTATTAGTGCATCTATGTAAATATGAAAGTTTTTTGCAAAAACTTACCATTGGTGGATACGATAAATATCTGTCGCTATTCATGTTATAGTAAGAGCCGTCTGGTGGTGGCGCTGGTGAGGGGGACGGAATATAAACAGCTTTATTAATTAACATTTGATCATCACGTGCTCTATGATCCATTATATTTGCATTATTATTATGACGTGGGTGCGGCAATGTGCGGGCATTAACTGCAAAAAATAAATTTAAAGAGAAATTAGTTTATTGTATACATATATTTGTTTGCAATGAATGCTTGAGCTTTATCTTTAATATTCTTTAAAATTTAATAAGCTTTTAATAAACGTTATTAAACAATCACAGCCAACGGTAATAATTAAAGAATGATACGCCCACAAAACAACCTATGAAACCAGGGGCTATCAAAGCAACTGACTAACATCTTTAATTAAGTAAATACACAGATACGCTCAAATACTATCACATCCCTTCGAAGCAAGACAGAGAAAAAAATAAATGAAAATAAGGCACTCAAGATATAAAAAATATATGAGGCTGGCCATGTTGGTCTCAGTGCAGTTATTGGTGTGTTGTGTGTGTATTCAGTTATAAAATTGCTGCTATTTGCAATTGAGAATCGAAAGTAAATGCATTAATTATAAAACCGCATCATTTTTCCTTTATTTTATAATAAGAATTTTATTTCCACTAGTTTTATATCCATTACATTTAACGATGGTGCAGCAGACTATTTACAGTAAGCAGATTCAGTCTTAAGAAGAGAAAATTACAGTTAGAACGATTATATAACACCAATAGCAACTACAACTGCAGTAGCAGTAGCAGAAATGTAGAAAAAGAGTATGAAAAATAAAATTTAATTCAAAAAGAAAAAAAAAATAAATATAATTATTTTCTTTGGCTCAACGGACGAGTTAATGAAATTTTAGTTTTTCTTTGAAAACACCCTAAGAAAGCAGCAATAGCAACAGCAAAGGAACATTGAACAATTCAACAAGCTTAAATGCGATTGCAAGAACTCATTGAATATCCTTGGCAACATTTAGAAATTCTTACACACCCACATACACAAAAGCAGAAACAAATACCTACAAACAAACAAAGATTTGCTTAGTGCAATCACAAAATTTTCAACTAAATAATTATATGAAAGTGTTGAATGCCTCGCATAGAACTAGAACGGAATAGAGTAGATTCGCGTACAAAGGAGAGAATTCATTGAAAGTGTTGTAGTTGTAGTATGTAGTTGTTGTCATCTGTTTTAAATGCAATTGAATATAATTTCAAAAATGAATATAATTAAATGAATACGAGTGCAAAAAAATTAAGTATAGACAAACGAATGTATTGTACAGAAGCATTTTACTTAATTGAGGATAAAGACTGAAACGAAACGGAAATTTTATTTTAAACTGGCAACCCTAATCAAAGAAAAACAGTCAAGTGCCACAGTTTTAATACAACCACTATAGTCAAGTAAACGCTGTTTCATTATCATCATAACGCAACATTATGGCGGCAAGCAACAATAAAAATAGTGGAAAAATATCAGTTCCAGCAAAAGCGTCATCATCATCAACTTTAATTATATAAATAAATGCGCTTCATTGAATGGTATGATATTTGCCACAACGTGTAAAAACACGTAACTACGTATTGCACCCTCGCGCATGTATGACGTTGTATCTTTTTCTAAGAGCTTATTTTCCCAACAACTTCATTACTAACCCAATACACATTTTAATAGAATTGACGTCAATTATTTAAATAGATTGGAAAATAACATCGCAAAGAAAAATGAATAACTTATTTTATAAAATAAAGAACTTCCGCCTATGCGTTTGCTAAATTATTTTTCAAAAAAGCAACTCTGACCTCTACCATTGTTTGTTATTTCCTCTTTAGTTTGTTTATCACTTGGAAAGCATAAGGTTTGAACATTTTTATTATAGTGTGTAAATTTTTATGTCAAATATCCAAACGCATGTATTAAAAGTAATAGTTATATTCGCTATATCCGGCTATACCGAATCTTTGATATCCTCCAGAAAGTTCTTTGTGCCAAATATTATTTAGATATTTTTATCTTTATGACATTTTTTGACTTTAAGTGCTGTTAAGAAAAGCGTTAATATTTTTTTGAACCAACGAGCATAAATTTTCTCATGCCATCGTAGCTATTGTAAAAGTTATTATCAATTATATTCTTATTAATTCGACCTTTTTTCAATTAAATATTATATTTTCATATATTTTTATCAAGCTTTAGGTCACTTTTTTATAAAAATCAATTAAAATATTATTTATTTTTCAATACTTCGATTTTCGTTGGAAATCTTCTTTAGGAAATCTTTTAAATAATTTAATATTACAAAATTGTTTTTGACAATAAATGGAAAATAAATTTAAAATTTCAATAAACAAGCTTAAAAATCCTCGTCTTAAGTTAGAAATTATTTTTTTTATACATAACCCACTCGCATCCCACTAAGCGACCAGAACAACCTTAAAGTTAGTTCTGGTCAAAAAAAAAAAAAAAAAAACAAAAATAGATTTAAATTTAAAAAAAAATTTAAAAAAAAAAACAAAAAAAATTTATTAAAGGACTTATGTGATTAAGATTCAATTTTTTAGATTATTCATCTTTTTGTTTTTATTATTATTATTTTATATTAATTTGATTATTATTACAAATAAATAAAAAAACTTAATTTGTCAACATCTCTATAGAAAAAGTGATTTTATTCCTGGGATTAACATTTTGTGGGTATTACAGTATCGAGGGAATGAAATGCTAGTTAGGTATGTTATATACCGTCGGAAAGGTTTCTCAGCATAAGTTTTATTTTTAAGATTTTAGAAACACTTACACATAAAAAGGAAAAAATTCAAAATAGTGCATATGCTAAAAATTGAAAAACCCTCGTCTTGAGTTAGAAATTATTTTTTTTTATACATATCCCACTCGCATCCCACTAAGGTACCAAAACTACCTAAAAGGTAAATACATAAGCTTCTATTTTGAGCAAAAAAAAAAAAAAAAAAAAATACCGTTTTCAAAAAAAAAAAATTTAAAATAAGTTTTAAATTTAAAAAAAAAAAAAATTTAAAAAAATACAAAAAAAAATTTTTTCGAAAGCTTGAAGAAATAGCTATCTAATTTGTGTGGGAGAAATTTTGCTAACACCAATAGATAATAAGTTACATGGATGAGAAAGAACACCGGTTTAGCCAAAATGTCAAATTTTGACCCCCTCTAACTCAGAAACTTTTTGACCGATCTTGTTGAAAATTTGTGTCTAAACTACTATCCAATAAGACTAACCTTGGTGCAAATTTCAGCCAAATCGGAAGACATCGATTTCAAAAGTTGGGTCACTTGACATGAAATTCCCCATATATTTTCAGACTGTGCTGTGCCATCTGATCTAAATTTTATAAATAATCAGAGACAAATACCTATTTATTATTTTCTTTTCCATCAACCTATTTATTCAATAATTCAATAAATGTCTATAAATCTGAGCTAATCCCTCAGTATCTTTTTTAAAATTAATCCTTTTCTCAAATGGAACATTATTAATCCGTAACATTTCTAGCATATATCTATGTTTCTTAAGATTTTCTATGTTCAAAATAGATGTGTTTTTAAAATCAGGATAATGATTAAAATCTCTACAATGTGTTGACAATGCCGTTCCATGGGTTGAATTATAATTTCTATATTTTTGGTCATGTTTATGTCATGCTAATCTAGTTTTCAGTTTTGTCCCATTTGTTCTCACATATAATTTCCTACATTGTTCATTAACATTGCCACCACAATGAATTTAATAAACTATAATTAAACATATCCGACTTTTGTAAGTTATCCTTAGGTTTTGTGAATAATCTCCCAACAGTATTATTCACCTTATGTGCCATTATGTATTTTCCTTTCTCATATATTTTTGAGTTTTCTAATCTTTCCGAAAACAAAGATACACAAGTAAATGTTTTATATTTTTTTGGTTCCAAAATTTTAGCAATATGACGAGATCTTCTTATATTATATTGTCTTACTAATTTGAAAATAAGTTTGTTAGGAAAACTTTTATTCCTCAAAATATTTCCAATAATTCCTTCTTTTTCTTTTGGAATCTATTCTACCTGATGAGGTTAGTTTTTGATACACATCAATCAATCTTCTATTATTCTAATTGCCAAATCAACTGGAATACTAGGAAATAATGAAACAACATCAAGTGATATTAGTTTTTCATTATTGTGAGTTGTTACATTTTCCATTTATAAACATGTTACGGCTATTTTCCGAAGTAGTATTTATATGGGAGCTTTATTATATATGTATATGGAGTGATTCCAATAAAATTTTGTAAGTTGCAGTGATGCTAACTCTGCACTTCTAAAACTGGCTAAATTTTTAGTAAAAAGGGCTAAGTAGTGACTTAAAATTTACTAAACTGGATTTTATTACTAAGAATACACCAGTATGAACAAAAACTTGGAAAATTTATTTATTATACTGAAATTGCACATAAGAGATTATTTTGTTCGTATGAATAAATTTTTAGTAACAGTAAAATAAACACATTAATTTTTTATTAAAAATACGAGTAAAATGTTTCTTTTCAGACACTAAAAAGATCACAACTAGGAGCCAAAAAACTAAAGACACAAAATCTTCATTCCTCTCCACGCAACCAAAAGGTAATTTTATATGTTGAATAGCAGCCAACGTTTGCGCCTGCAAATACCGATATTTACCGCTGTCTACATCATATTTGTTGTAATTATACCCTTCACCGAAGGTAAAATGATATATAAGTGTGTCAATCCGTTTGTCATTTCTACAATATTGATGTTAGAACCTATAAAGTATATATATTATGGGCCTTAATAAGTAGCGAAGTTGATTTAGCGATGTCCGTCTGTCCGTTGAATTGGGCTTTCGAAGACCCCAGATATGATGGGGACTTAGTAGTTATATATTTATGTCACTTATGGTAGGGAATCGATCGCTATTGAAATTCAGTCTTATCATTCCACAAATGGCTGAGTTGTGAGCAAAAACCCACGACTGCCTCTAATTTTACCCAATAATCCCTTGTTATTTTTTTAATTTATTTTTTATGTATATCTAGAGAACAGCAGAAGCCAAATTTTCCAAATTAGGTATAATCATCCTGGTTATCAATACACAACATCGGGCAAAATTTGGAAGAGATTGGACAAGTGGGCGTGGCACTTCCCATACAAAGTCATTAAAGATTTCTGTATATCTGGAGAAGGGCCAAAGTTTCCAAATTAGGTACAAGCATTTTGGTTATCAATTCACAACATTCGACAAAATATGGGCGTGGCACAAAATTGAATTTATTCTATTTACAGAACGATATTTATATACACAACTTTTTGTTATTTTCGCACCACGGTGAAGGGTATAAATGTATTCTTTATGAATTTAATCATGACAGTTCAAAAGAGCGGAAAAAACTACCGATCAAAATGAATAATTTTTGTGCTCACAAGTGCGAACAGAAGATGGAATTGGGTTAATAGTGTAAACAAATTAAAAATTTTCCAAACTTAAGCCTAGTACTCGCTTCCAAATTGTTAAAAATGTTCAGCAACATGTAATATTTCACACGAAACACTTGACATGTATCAATGTTACGTATCTCGCGAGTTTGCACAATTTGTCGTTTTTAATCTTTCAAAGTATGCGACATTATTATGCGCATGTAAATAAAACCCACATGTATTTTACTAAAAAGAATTTTTTTAAATGAAAAATTAAATAAAAATTAAAGTAAATATGGATGAAAAACTGTTACCGGTTGTGCTAAATATGTTTTTTCGTTCTCATTTAATATTAAGTGTAAACTTTAATTCATTTGCCAAAAATTTCACTGAAATAAATGCAGCTTTGCCAGACACATTTTGCAACTATTTAACAAATTGAACAGAGTAAAACTTTATCAACATTATTTCATAGAAATTCCGCTCAAGTTTTTTCATATGGGTTTTGACAGGATTTCGCGTGAAATGTCGAACAGAGTACCAGGCTTTACACAAAATATCTCAGGCTTTCACCACAGGGTATATATATAAGTCTGTTATTTTGTAAAATATAGGGTTATCCGGTTTCAAAAGTAAAGTTAAATAAAACACAAATAAAGAACTGGCTTCGATGAAACTTTTATTTTATTATAATACTTCGATCTTGCAATTACGTAATAAAAACAATGTATTTTTAAATAACCAACTCTAGGTTAGTTGTAGTCGATCCTTCTGAGGTCGTTTTTGACCACTTTTTCGAACATTGCGGGCGGAATATTTTCTTAAATGCTCAAACGATAGGGGACACGGTCTTTGGCCAATTACGTCGCTAATACGATAAATTACGTGTTCTGGAAACGTCCCATGGAATAAAGGCGAAATCGGTCGTGTTGTGCGATTCGAGGCTTCACATATCGTCCAGCTTATTTCTCAAAGAGAGTGCCACGTTTAAACCACCACTTTATTGTAGTGAATTTTAACGCATTCTTTGGTTGTTAAACGATTCATATTCGTAAATGGCAAACTGTTGACTGAATTAATGAAACTTCAAATGACAGACATTTAATTGCTAACACCTTTGCGAGAAAAATTTTGACATGACATAGTAGCGGCTATAAAGTTTATCGTCACTTTCTACACATACCAGCATTAAGAAGGAGTTCATGGCTTTAAGACCATAATCGTGTGTGGTTTGAATGGTCAAATATGAACTTATTACAAAAAAAAATGGTAAAATGATTTAGGTAGCCTAGACCAAACCTAATTAAAATACCAACCTGAAAGAGGCCTACCTTAAGGAGGCCTACCTCAAGGATACCATGAAGTTTTTAATTTCTGTTTTACATATTTAAAAAAAACTTATTATTACTTTAGTACGACTCCCTGTAAATGCCGATTATATCGACGTTTTTTTTCCCTATTTTACTCAAGGCGAATCCAAATAAAACAGAAACAAAGATAATAAACTAAATTTTTACATCCAACAATTTCAAGCATTGGTTAAAAATAAATTACCTAAGCATATATGGACGCACTGCATGCTTCATAGAGCAGCTCTTGTATCAAAAAAAATATGAGTGAGAAATTTAATAACATATTTAATATTGTTACTAAAGTTGTAAACTATATCAAAAACAGTCCTATGAAAAGGAGATGATTTGGAAAGTTTTGTGAAGATATGGGAACTGAATATAAGGGTATTCATTCTGTTAACCGATTAATTACTACCCGATTAACTGATCGGTTAATTTAAAATTGGCTATTTCGATTAACGATTAAACCGGTTAATTTCAGTCGATTAACCGATTAACCGGTGTAACAAAAATTGGAATATTGTTTTATTATAAAAAATTTTTTTTTGGTTTTTAATTATTTGTTTCGTCTCATATTCAAAAGGTATGCGTTTATACAATATTTGTTCATTCAACAACTCTTTCAAAGGTGGTGTTCAGTGATCTTCATTTTAAATAAGTGTTTGCTGTCAACAGCTTGTTGTTTCACGTACTTTTTAAATGTTTGTGTTGAGTTATTTGTTTCTTCTCATATTTTCTCATATTAATTTTTTAAAAGAATTAACCGAAGCAATTAGAACTGTTTAAAATTTAAAAAATTTAACAGGACTCTAATGGCATTATGAAAGATTTTATATGTTTAGATAAATTCAGGAAGAGGAGTGAGAAATAAGATATTCTGTATTATGGGTTGCTTTCGATTTCTCACTAAATGAAAGAACTTTTCCCAAGTCTAGTTTTATCAAAACTTATGAAAAGAATCACTTGAATCCAAAACTTTTAAACCAACTTATTTGTCTTAAAGATTAGTTTATAAGATCACCTTTAACTATTGAAATAACTAATAAATTGATAATTTTTTAATTTAATACATAATATTTATTTATTAAAAAAAATATGTATTACATATTTATGAACTATTTTTTTGTTTGCTCGTTTTAGTTCAAGAATTGTTATGTTTGTTATGTTATTGTTGGTTTTTTTTACCAAAAAATTGCAAATAATATATTATTTATGCATTTCTATATATTGAAATTACTTAATTTATAAAAAAAAATTATTAATCGGTTAACCGATCAATAACAAAATTAACTGATTAAACCAAAACATCGGTTAATTAATTGAGCGATTAGCCGATTAAAGAAAAACCCCTAAACGATTAAATGAATACCATACTGAATATACATCACTCCTGTACTATTGTGAAGTACGTAGGCTATCTCGTTCGAAATTTATTCAAAGAGTGTTCTAACTAAAAAACTTAATTGCTATCTTTCTTGCTGAAAATCAGAAAGATGAGACATCTTCCTTTCGCAACGACAACTTTTTTCTTAAACTTGCTTATTTAGAAGACATTTTTAAAAAATTAAACGATTTAAGTAAATCAATGCAAGGTCCACATATGCGTGCTTTGATTCAATAAGACATCTCCATTATAAATGACGCCGGTACCAGAAACAATATTAAAGAAAAAAAAAAAATCTTTTTATAGAACACTTGCGTAACGTTCTAAAACATTTTTCACATTATTTCACCGGTGTTGATTTTACAAAGTTTGCATGGATCCAGAATCCATTTTTGAATAACCAACTTGATGCATTTGAATTGACAATGTTCGAACAAGAACATCTGATTGAAACATCTTGCGATACTTTTGGATGGAACAAAAAAAAGATTATATTACATTGTCGGACAGAGCTATTGCTGATACCATTCGTAACATCATATTTATGCGGAACCGGATTTTCTGCCTTAGCAGCCATGAAATCAAAATATTGAATTCGTTGAGTAATGGAAAAAGAACTTCGGTTGGCTATTTCAACAACAACGCCAAGATTTGAGAAACTTTGTAAATAAATTACTTTTTACAACTTGAAAATGTGCTTAACCCTTCGATGAGTGACAGTTCTAAACTTCACGGCCGTGTGAAAAGGTTCCTACGGACATTTTTTGTAAATCATGTTTTTGTCATATAAAAAATTTTTTTTTGATTTTTTTTTTTGTTTTTATTGTTTATAACTCGACATTAAAAAATAATTTTTTTAATTTTTTTAATTACAATATTCTAATTTTATACTACTAGCAATAAACCAGTTCTTAGAATTTTTTGTTCTTAGTATTTTTGTTCTTAGTATTTTTGTTCTTAGAATTTTTGGTTTTTATCATCATCCCTAATGTCTTTGAGTTTAGGTCTTTGTGTTCAGAACAAGTAAATTATGTGTTGAAACAATAAAAATATTATAATGATGCCCAAAAACATGCATTTATTAGTGAAATATAGTACAAGATCCATACGGACCTATTCACACGTCCGCGTACTATTCTCACTAAAACCTCAATAACTCCTAAAGTAATGATCCGATCGGCTTGATCACTCTTCAAGTCTAAGCCGTCAAGTCTTGAGTTTTTAGGAGAGAAAGGAAAAGATATTGCATTCTCTTTTCTCTTCTCTCCTAAAAGCTCAAGACTTTAGTCTTGGACAGTGTACACCAGCAATAACATTGACATTTCAAGCTTGAAGTATTAAAAGTGTTGCCGAATCACCGCTTTTGTTTTTATATTTCTCATAAAAAGTTGACAACATTTAAAAAAATTAACAATAGCACAACAAAAGAAAAAAAAGAAAAAACTTTGTTTACTCTATTATTCTATCAAATCAACGAATAAAAAACGTAGTGTCATTAGGGCTTAAATAACAATTAACATTGTTACTTTTTCTCTGATTTGACTGATGAAGGACAGTAAATAATTTATTTATAAATAAAATAAAAAACAAAACAAATATAAATGTTTTTTACTTTTGTATACAATAAGGAATAGTATTTTACTTTTCTAGTAACTTTTATGGATTAGGAGCCCTACCCGTTCCACAGAGTTCATATTACGGGCATGTTAGTGGAATCAACTAACATTAGTCATAACGTACAAAAAATAATCTTAAGTATGCAGGGTTAAGATCATGCAAACCCTTGTTTATAAACAACAGTTAAAAATAGTATAAGTTTTTCATAAAGTTCTGACAACTATTAATAAAAAAAAAAAAAAAAAATTTAATTAGGATATGACCGCAATTAACACCGAGTATTTTCTCTTTTAAAGTTGCTTTGAAACTCTTTTCAAATTTATACGTTTACATTTTTTCCAAGCATTTTTTCAATCAAACTTAAACAAAACAACTGTGTTGTCAAATAGGCATTTTGCTATCATTACTAAGCGATTAAAAATTCTTACAAATACGAATAAAAAAATTTGGTAGTCGCCACTTTTTTTACAGTAAACTTTTATAATTATATAAGAACATATGAATGTATGTATATATAATTCAGATTCAAAGCAATCTCTATAATAAATATTTAGTTATAATTAAAAAATATACTTCCTGCATAACGTCCTTTTTTTACATATTTACTCTGTTAAAATTTTTTAATTCTTTAAAAGATATCTCTGAACACACATATTTGCGAATAACCACGCCAATTACAAGAAGCTTAAATTTTTATTTTTTATAAAAAGTACAACATTTTGGTTTGGTTTTTGTAAAATTTAAATTTTTTGTAAATTTTAGAAAAAAAAATGCCTATCCATGCGTCGTCGTGCAACTTTTCCAACACCGTTTTTTCCCTATACCTCTAACTTACGAAATAAATGTTGCATGCATAAGTTGCGGCGTTAATTTCATAACGTAAATATGGTTCTATTATAAAATCAATTCAATTCTAGATAAAACGCCAACAAGCTTCACCATTCAAAATATAGTTTTTCAGACTTTATGTATGTAGATCTTAATATCGTTGAGTTAAATTTCCTTCCAATAATTTGAAGTCCTGACTAAAAATGTATTATTATACGGGATACTATTAATAATTCAATCTTTAAGTTGTATACAAAATTGGGATTAGATTTCACAAAAACACTTACTGGGTTACACAGCAAAACATGGTATAAATTGCTGTTCTATTTTCATTATGCTGATTTTCCGTTTTTTCACTTTAGTTCTTGTAGTGTCTCTTCAACAATAAATACACACACTTAATTGCATTAAAATATGAAATTAATTTAGTGTGAAAAAGTTCTATTTTTCTAAAATAAAAAATAAATTAATAAATCAAGTATAATAAATAGACACTATAAAATGCTACTTTCTTTGTAAAATATGCCAGTATTTTAATTTATTTTACATAAAAAGCTACCACAAATGTTTTTTTTCTCAATTCGTTAAAAAAACCACAGAAGCGTTTTGATATTTTTGCATGATTTACTGTTCATGTGGTTGTGTTTTTAGATTTACTCTTCTACGTTGTTAAATTGTAATTAATTTTTAATAGTTAGCGTAGTTATAATTATTATTTTCACAAACACGCAAGTATTTAATAGATTATGTAAAAAAAAGACACATTTAAAAAATATAAAAGTCCCATAAAGCAACATTTCAAAATGATAAAAAATTGTTGGCTAACCAACGAATTCAAACATAAATAAGTCTGTAACAAACTAGATGGTCAGAATTATATTAAAAATAAAAAATATAATACATTTGTCTGAATTTTTATTTTTATTTTAGATTAAAATAAGTTTTTTTAATGAATATATTTTATTTAAAACAAGCCCGACCATTTGACACACTACAACACAGTATTTAAAGAACAATTTTCGGGAGTGTAACCATATGCAATCTTGGATCTACCGAAACAAAATTATGTTCTAAGTTTAGGATTTATAGATATTATACAAATGAACATAATTAAAGATATAGGATTTTTTACGCCTTACAATGATTTTAGGAAATGGGCTCGTAAAGGACTTATGGTAAATATCGGACATGATTACATTATGTTTTGCCATGACATAGCAGCTAACTTTAAAGCTGTTTTTACTAAAGCCTATATTAAGGAAAACCAGGGAAACCGGAAATATGCTTTTAAAAGGATTTTATTCGCATTAAATATGCTGTAAAAACTTGAAAATATGCTCCAAAAAACTTCACAGATTATGCCGTAAAAACAAAAATTGAATTTTTTGAAAACAAAACATTCAACAATTGAATCACAGCCGCGAATATCGTTGTAAGTTACAAAATAACTATTTTGCAGGAGAGCCTAAAAACGTTTTTAACAGGCAGGATTATTTATTTTGTTTTTTTTTTTTTTGGATGTGCACAAATAATGCACAAAATATCAAGAAATTCGAATTTTAAATTACATACATGAAAAATTACAGTTCATAAATTTTCTTTAAGTGGAAAAACGTTTTATATCCACATTCGCGATGCCAGGTAAAACGTTTTTCACCTACGCAAGCGGATTTTAAAACGTTATTCCCCCTCAGTGATGCCAAAAGTAGGGAATTTTCCCTTTTTGTAGGGATTTTTTCGGAAAATTTAAAATCGTAGGGAAAAAGGGGCAGATTTTTCTTATTTAATGAAAATGTAGGGAATTTCCAAAATATTACCTCATTTTCAATATACATATTGTGTAAAAATTGGTAAATACTCGTATTATTTTCATTTAAAAATTTAAATTTTTCATATACAATAGCATTTAAGTACAAATGTAGTATTTTACTATGAGCCCTAATAGCCTGGCAATCTTCAACAAGTGCCAAAATCATGTACGTGTATATGTATTAGAGGCGCCGAATATTCGGGTTCGCATTTGCGAACTATTCGCTTATTTTTGCTATTCGCATTCGCACTCACATTCGCTAAAATGTATGCGAATATTAAAAGAGAAAACTTAATGAATGAAATTTCTACATAACCGAGATTAACAATCACACATTCTATACTAAGAGAAATAAAATCATACAATTTGGAATTTTTAAAAATATTTAATGAAAACTTTTAAGTATGTGGAAGGATATTTTTTAAAACGAATTTTTTTTTATGTTTTTGTTTAGGCGAACTGAAGTAAATATTTTTTTTTTTAATTCTACAGAGCCTTCCCTTTTATTTGGTACCGAGCTTGCTAAGAAATGTTATATAATTATATTAAAAAAATTAATTAAAATAAATTTTCTTTAAAAAGGCTAAGTCCTTCAAAAAAGGCAAAAGATGAGGAAACCAAACACGCAATTTGATTTGGTTTTGTCTCTAGATTAAAGGATATAACGCACTGTTTCCTTTAAAGAGGGTCAACTCAACATTTTTCCATTTTCATTTTTTGGAAGAGAGTGGCCATATCTACCCACTGTAAAAATTCACATCATTTTCTCTAGTATTTTGTCAAAAAAATGCAATTGTATCCCCCTTTGTGTTATAGGAGTACATATGAAAAGAAAACATGTTTTTGTCTCTACTGAAAATTTGTAAATTTTGAATTGCCGCTCGTTAGAGAAAGCAGTGCAATATAGTGGCGTTTCTTGCAAAAAGAAAAAATTTTAATATGTAACACAGCGTCTTTTTTTAAAATTTAATTATTATATGTGTGAGTATAGCATCGTAAATATTATATTTGTTTTTTTCTTGTTCTTAATAAATGCTATTAAAATAAATGTTAATAAGTCCTTTAATTATAATATTTACAAAATGTTACCAGAGTATGTACTTGTTTGCCTGAAGCTAAAAACACTACATTTTTAACGTTGGAATTGTGAAGTGATAATTATTTTGGTTATAGGGAAAAAGGTGATTTTTTTGACACGTGGGGATTTTTTTGAAATTTCTATTGGCACAGTATTAATTAATGTGTAGAATGTCAGAAGTAAAACTAAAGCCGAGAATTTTACACCTTTTGCTTTAAGAGAACATCATGTTTCCCATCTAAAGATTTAAACATGAAAAACTCATTTGGCAAAATTTTAAAGTAGGCAATATTGCATATAACCGTTGCGACCAGTAAGCATTTTATAAAGCTACGAGTATGTTCACTAGAGTTTGTGGATTTCCCGTCCCGGGAATTCCCGGGATTTTCAATTGTTTTCAATTCCCGCTATCCCGGGAATTAATTGCGGGATTCCCGGGAAATTTTGAAGAAAATCTTTTTTCAAACTTTAGTAACTCTATGTCGGACTAGTGTCTAGACTGTGTTTAATCCAACTTAATTTTATCACAATATTTAAATTTGCTACAGTTTAAGGCTTATTAAGCTAATTTTTGAGAATGGGCCTTATATAGGGCCTATGATAAATTATAGACCAATCTTCCAAAATTTTATTTCTTGTCTTAGCAAACTGAAGTGTAAATTTTACAATAATTTGCGGTTAAGGGCGTAGAAAAGTGTTATCCTAGATCGTGCATAATATGCGGCATTTCAAGTAATTTTGAGTCTTATGAAAGTAGATTATGCTAAATTGCACCACAAAAGCATTATTCTTTACGCTTTTAGCCATTCTTACATGATTTACGAGATTAGTCTAAACATGGAGCCGTAGGTAAATTATGGACCGATATTCACGAAATTTGGTGCCTTATAAAACGAATTTGTTGAAATTTAATGACAAAAGGTGCATTTCGCCACAAATTTATGTAAGTTTTTGTTGAGTTTTTAGGGAGGTAGTTCCACATTTGGGTGGATAACTCTTTTCCTACTGAAGCGATTCTGCTGGAATTAAGCCCCAAACAGCCTAGAAGATCTAGAAACAATTTGACATCATATGGCGAAATCAGCTTAAAATAAACAAGGACCCACAATACAAATACTTTATGGGACCCTAGATGAATAGTAAAAAAAAATTCACATGTAATGGCAGTCTTAGTATACCTTCATACACCACTGCTAATTAAGTGTTATAAAATTGTAAAAAAAATATGTTATTATGTTATAGCAAATAAAATTTCTCTAAAATTCCTACTTAGTAATGTTATGCTTTCAGTTTCTAATCGCCCTTCCAGAAATTTTGTTCCACCAACGGCCAATTTCACCAAGTTCAGTCATAATTAACTACCAGTTATAACTGTCGAAAACATATTGTTAGCTGGAAGTTCAGGTAACAGTTAAGTTTTAACTGAACTTGATGAAATTGGCTGTAAGACTTCAATACTTTCATTCTAATTATGAAAATGAGCTCTGAATTTGACAATGTTTGATTTTTATGATCCTATTGCCATAAAAATAACCTCTTAAGTATCTTAAAATAATTTTAATCTTAAATTTTTTACGTATTTGTTATATAATAGATACTAAACTTAATTATTTTAAGAGTAATAGTCGGTAAGAAATATTAGTTTTATTGGAGAAATAAGTAAAGAAATAAATAAAAAATTTTGGGCGGGTATCCCGTGATCCCGGGAATTTGATTTTTATTTCCCGCTTTCCCGGGAATCCAAAAAGTGCGGGAATAAAAAAACTCTAATGTTCACACATATTAAATATTTGACGTCTTACACGTAACTACTAGTTTTTTAAAAAATTATTTGCTTTTGCAAAACGTTTGGGTAGATCAAACATCATTAAACGCTTTCCAAATTACTTTATAAATACATACAATTATCTTCTTACAAATAATCGTTTAGTTGAGGAGGTTCTTTTCAAAACTTGACTATTCCACTTCTTGTGTTTTTGCACAATTTGAGAAAATAGTTTTTTAGAAATGCAACTATGTAGTTAACCTGAACTTTTGTTGCATTATTAAAGACGGTCAGATAAGTATTTTGAATAAATCCAAAATTTGAAATGGAATAATCTAGTTTTGACGCGGCTAATTGGAATAATCAAGTTTTGATTCAAACCTCTGTGGATTAATATTGTCATGCTGAAACTAATTAGGTGTCAGAAATCTTTATTTGAATTAAAATATGAGGTTCACCTTTACATAAGCTGGATTAATCATATTTTGTTCCAAAAAATATATTTTTAAATGGTTAATGTGATTTTGAAGTGGAATAAGCTACTTTTGTCGAAATCATTCCTTTTATTTATTTTTTCGGGTGCAATTATAGAGTTTCATCCCAATTCAATTTACGCAGAATTTTCATTTCAATGTTACTAAACAAACCAGTGTTTAAAAAACTGCAATAACTTTCATTTCTTTTGATTTGACTTCTGCTTGTGATTCTGAAATCAACAACAGTTTCAGTCAAAGCAAAATCACAAAACGAAAAACAAGCAGTTGAACGAAACTTTTGCCAGCAGTTGTTTTAAAAATTGTGATTTTGATTTTCTTTTCTTTTGAACACACGCAGAGAAAAAACATGATTAATGAATGGTCACTACGACCATTTTTATTCATATTTGCCTAATATGTTTACCCTCATAAATTAATTATAGTCTTAGTATAACTTACAAAATTGTTTTTTGTCCTTAACATTTTTAAATCCGCTATAATAATATTATATGGTGGTTTACACCTAAAAAGTTACTCTGATCTAGCAAAACATATTAAATTACTTGATATGTTAGCTACTATAATATATATATTTTCAACTATACAACTAAAATCATAATATGAGATGAACACAAAAGGTATGTTTAATACCATAATTTTTGTTTGCTTGAAAACACATTCTCTTAAGGAGCAAACATTTATTGTCAAAACAAACAGTGTGTGCTTATAAAAAAAATGACATTTTCTCCGTCCGCGAGCGTCAGTTAATCAGGAAACATGAATGTTGACAGAATAATTAAAACATTTTTCGCGGAGAAAAATGCCATGCTGCCTTGCGAAACTAACGAAATTAATTATTATACGTTTATTGAAACAGGTAAGTTATTTTAATATAATTATAAAAACATATATAAATATGCAATTACTTTGTCTTTCTTGCAGCCGAAAAAAACCTATAACATTGAAACCGGCATATAAATTTTGACACATAGTTTTGTCATTAGCCCCGAATTTTGTTCAAAACCTGTTCAACATTATATTTATATATGACGTAGATTTCATAAAAGAAATAAAAGGTAAGTTTGTGTTTGACTTTTTTAGAAGTCTTAAGTGAACAGATAAAAATATTGAAAAGTGTTATTGCATGCTGAAGTAAAGCTGTATAGAATTTTTATTTTTTTTTATGTATTTTTTATATATGTATTTGTACCACACAACGTAATATAAAATTTATAAATTAAAACACACACACATGTATATTAATATGTGTATTTAATTTAATTTTTGGTCTGTGCTATATTTTATTTATTATATGTATTTGTAATAAAACATAAATTTTTTAATATTAAATTTTTATTTGTTTTATTGTAAGAACCATATAAAATGTTGAAATAGAAATATAGAAAAATGGTTTGAAAGATCGTGAGCATTTTTCTGCTGAACATAATATTATGTTTGAGACAAAAATTATCTAAAAACATTCTGACTGAACATATATTGTTGCTTAAGTCGTGTTTAACACAATCATAACCATAAACATTAATGATAGTTTGCGATTGTGATTGTATCAACCATGTTTTTTCTTTGCGTGCAGTTTCGCAAATAAAGGTAAAATCAGTCTCTTTGCTTTTGTAAGTCGCAAACAGTCGCAGAAGCAAAAAGTTCTTTGTATTTGCAAATTATAAGTCCCAATCAGGGTTGTCAGATTGATTTTGAACTTTTTCACCAAATTCAATGTCAAAAATCGCCAAAATCGCGATAGCATTTATTTTTTAGTTTTTGACAAAAATATTTGTATGTTTAGAATACTTAAAAATATTTTTTTATAAATCCCAAAAAAAATTTGTTCCGTATCGCTAAAATCCGCTTCATTGAATTTTTCTTTGAATGTCATTAAATAGGGCTGAACTTTACAATATATAAATTTACCTAAGCCGTTGTAAAACGTTTACTTTTTATATCTAATGCTGAATTTTTCGATTTTGTTATTTAAAATATGTTTTTTTGTGTTTAAAATAGACATTTTTAATTTGCCGATTTTTTTTTTGTTTTTTTTTTTTTTTTTTTTTTTTGAAAATATGCCGAGTTTTTACCAACACCATCTGGCACCCCTGTGTGTGAGTAAGTATAAATGTAAAAAAAAAACAGAAGAGAAAAGAGAATATTTTTCTTTTAAAAATGTACAAAACTAAAAGACTGCCTGCTTTTAGGACTGCGACTTCTGACAACTTTCAAAAGCAAAGACACTGCTTGTGATTTTGATTTTTTTAACTTATCAAAAGCAGAAGAAAACTTAGCACACGACTGCCGATTGTTTTCATAAGTTTTAACAGAATCAATGTTTGATTTAAAAAAGCAGACAAAAGTAAAAGCATTGAAAAGTTAAAATTTTGCGACTTTTCGACTTTTGACTTAAGTTTTTTAAACATTGAAACAAACAACAAATTAAAAACCATTTCTGTCGAAAGTGGAATAATCAAGTTTTGAAAAGAATTTCCTCAGTTAATCAATAGAAATTAATAAAAATAAAGTTTAAGTTTGACCAATTTTCTGGTCACGCTTCTTTTGTGTTTTCTGTGTCAAATATTGGGTTTGAACATAACTTAAGGAATTTTAAGATATCGACTTTTTATTAAAGCAAGTCTGTCGTTTATAATAAATATATAAAATTGTAACGTAACTGACTCACTGACTCACTCACTGATTCACCATCGCACAGCCTAAACGCCTGAAGCTAACAACTTGAAATTTGGACGAGGGCTTGGTCTCTCCCCAAATCGATCCACTAAGACGGGATTTTTGGAAATTCGAATGTTTAGGGGGTAAAAAAGGGTAAAAAACTAAAAGAGATACAAAAAAAAGTGTATGCTTATATTTGTTCTTTAGAAAAATAAGCGGACAGGTGTCTGGTACTTTTTAGAAATTCAGCCCTTTAACGGAGTAAACGGGTAAAACCTGCATTTTCGTACTTATTTGTCACCCCATCTATCTTTTAAACCAATAAACATAGAAATAAGGGTTATAACACATTTGAAACTAGTCTAAAAAATCCAAATACGAATTTGGTACTTTTTCGAAATTCGGACATTTAAGGGGTAAAAACCGTAACAATTTTTGGTACTTTTTTACAAAACATTTTTTTTTTTTATTCAAAAATTTAGTACTTATTGTTGTTTATTAAAAAAAATAAGCGGACAGGTGCCTGGTACTTTTTTGAAATTCGGCCTTTTTGGGGAGTAAACTGGTAAAACCTGTATTTTAAAACTTTTTTGTTATGTCATCTATCTTTTAAACCAATAAACATTAAAATAAAAAATATATCACATTCATAACTTATCTAAAATATACAAATTTGATCCGTTTCAAAATTCGAATGTTTAAGGGGTGAAATCGTACCTAATTCTGTTATTTTTGTTTCAAAACATTTCTCTTCATCTACCTATATAATATAAAAATGTAAAGACTGATTCATCATCGCACGTCCTAAACGTCTGAGGCTAAAATGTTAAAATTTGACCGGGAGGTTGGCCTCTCGCTAAATCGATTCCCTAGGATGGGATTTTTGAAAATGTTTATGGTGTTAAAAAAGCTAAAAACGGGTAAATTCCCTAACCTCATGTTCATCAAAAAATAAGCGGATAGGTGTCTGGTACTTTTTTGAAATTCGACCCTTTTGGGAAGTAAACGGGTGAAACCTGTATTTTAAAACTTTTTTGCCACGCAATCTTTCTATTAAACCAATAAACATTGAAATAAAAAAATATCACATTCGTAACGTATCTAAAATATACAAATACAAATTTGGTACATTTTCGAAATTCGAACGTTTAAGAGGTGAAAATCGTACCTATTAAAAAGTAGCGCACGCAAAGAAAAAACATGGTTGATACAATCACAATCGCAAACTATCATTTATGTTTGTGGTTATGATTGAGTCAAACACGTCTTCAGTAACAATATATGCTCAGAAATGTTTATAGGTTATTATTGTCTCAAACACATTATTATGTTTAGAAGAAAAGCACAAATGATCTTCCTAACCATGTTTCTATTTTTCCTAAGACCATGCAAAATGTCTATTTGAACAATAAAACCAATAAAAAATATTATTTAAAAAATTTATTGTTTTATTAAAAATACATACATAGACTTTGCAATATACATACATATACAGCTTAGCATATCTTTATTAATAAATAAAGTTAAATACATACATTTATATAGATCTATATATATCGTAACTTACATGTTTCAATAAACGTAAATAATTTATTTCCTTAATTATGCAATCATGCATGGCCTTTTTCTTCCGAAAAACTTTTAAATATTTTGTGGTCATTCTTGTTTCCCGATTAACTGACTCTGGCAGACGGAAAATGACGTGGAAAAAGATTTTGTTTGCTTAATAAACACACACTGTTTGTTTTGTCAATAAATGTTTGCTCATTTAGAGAATGTGTTTTAAAGCGAACAAAAATGATGGTATCAAACATATCTTTTGTGTACAGCTAATATTATGAGTCTAATTGTATAGTTGAAAATATATACATTATAGTAGCAAATATTTCACATAATTTAATATGTTTAGCTAGATCATGGTAACTTTTTAGGTGTAAAAAACCATATAATATTATTATAGTGAATTAAAAAATGGTAAGGAGAAAAAAATATTTTTTCAAGTTAAATAATTATTATAATATAATAATTAAGATAAACATATTAGGCTAATATGAATAAAAATGGTCGTAGTGACCATTCATTAATCATGTTTTTTCTCTGCGTGCGGGTTAAAACCTAGAAACAAACTTTGGCATAAAAATATGTCCACGAAAGAAAAGGAGATGCTAACGAAGTAGCGGGTTAAATGCTAGTACTAAATAAATTTATTTTTTTTTACAAAAATAAACTTTCAATCTTGTATTTTTCATCTTTCACGCCATAAATTACAGTTACTATGCAAAAAAATAATTTTTTTATTAATTATGGAATTCTTGTCACTTCCACTTCACAACACTCCATTAATTTGCTATGTAGAACTTGTAAAGAATAATTATTATAAACCATTAGCATATGACAAAACCAGGACAAACTTCAAAATTATATGTGGTTGTGTAAAACAAGCGAAAAAATCATTTAGATGATACTAAATCTAGCTAGTAGGACATAAATACTGTTACATGTATTTTAGGCTAAAATTAAAATAATTAATGCCTTGGGACCATATTTATTTATTGATATATGTTGTATACAAAAAAATATATAGCACTCAAAGTGTCGGTGCGGAATCCTCCTGATAGGTCCAAGATTTGTTTTAGAAAAGGATTGGTTAAGTGGCTTTAAAACGGCTTTCAAAATAGTTTCTCGGTTAAATTAGGCAGATACGTTAACCTCTTGTTCACAGCAATGCTAGTCATCATAGGAGAAACTGCACCAAACCATGACTGTAGCTGGAAAATAACCCTTTTTGACCCGTGGGATGAGCTTATAAGCTTTTTTTAGATAGCCTTGTATACACCCTATTATTTTTCCTCCAAGGTAAAATTTTTTTTTCAGTAAACAAGATTTTTTTGTGCTACTTCCATATTGTACGTGAGCGGCCTGATCGCCGGAGGTCTTTTATATATCCAGTCTTCTCAGACAATCTGAAACACCAATATTTAAGCACTATAACAGCGATATAGTTCTCGATTCCATGGCGTAATCTGATACAATTTAGAATTACTGTTACAGAATACGCTTTATTGGCAAGTCTTCAAAGCGCATACAGTAATAAAAATGATTAATTATAGTTTTATAATGGGTACGTTTAAAGTTCTAATAGTGCTTATGTCCATAACAGTTATATATCGCACTTAATCAAGAAGAAGGAATTAACTCAAAATTAAAAAATATTCAGAAGTAGCAAAATCATTTTCAATTTAATATTAAAGGCATATGCAAAATAATTTTTGAACAAACCGTTTCATTTCCAAAAAGTAGACAAAATAGCACAATATTTTTACACCGGGTAGATAAATATGTATAAATATAACGTGTCGATTTTTTTTAAAAAAGGGAAAAAATAAAAATTCTGAAATAATACCCTCTTGTTCATCAAGTGCGATCAAGTGCATTTTTATTTTTATTTAATTTTTACAACAAATTTACCAATCATCACGTACTATTCAATACTAAATTAGTTACAAAAATCGTATTTGCTGGTCGTTTTGGCACCCTTCCAAACCAAAAGCAATTTCTAAAAACTCATAGATAATTTTTTTTTCTTACATTTGCGGTAAATTTTATTATAAATTTTTTTTTTTTTCATATAGATCAAATTTTAACTCGTTTAGTGCGGGAACTTTTCTCAAAGCAATGAAAACAGATGGCGATAATTAATATTAATTTATGGCAAACGTTGAGCTCTATACACTTTTTCCAGTGTTGCTCAAATTTTTTTATCCTTCCAAAAATAAAGATTTGTCAGGTCATCAAAATCGGTATTTGTTTAAAATATAATTTATCGTTGGAGTCAATTCTCTTGGCACCGGGTCATTTATTTAGCTTCGGAAATAAGAAAGATTTTTTCAAAAATACAATCTAAATGTCGAAGTTTATAAAAATGTTGACAGCTATCAACTAACAGATGCCATCGATTACTAGAAATGGAATAACCTCAATAAAGTTAGTAAATTGAAATACATAACAGCTTATGTATGTATATAATAAATTAAATTGCATTTGAAACAAAAATCATCTTTGTTTAATATAAATACATATATTCATCTTTACATGGCTACGAAAAACGTAACAATATCAATTTTGTATTCCGAATTTATTCGTTAAGCTTACTTTACACTATCACGCTAGTGTTACGTATTTGGATACAAATACAACTCTGTTATGATAAGTTGTTATCATTTGTTGAAAACTTCCAAACAGTAATTAGAACAGGGAAGCATTTTCGTCAAAATACTTAAGACTTGTATTATAGTGTGAAACTGCCTTTTGCTATGATAAAATTTTTTATTCTCTACCTCTGGTTTTGGTTGCATGGGTGTAAATGTTAGTGTGTGTCCTTGTGTGTGTAAATATGTAGTAGCTAAGAGTATATATTGTTTGTTATGGTCTAAACCCATATAAAAGTATAGTTGTTATAAACAACAATCACCGCTAAAGGTGCTTCGGAGCCAGCATTAATAGCGAGGAAGTCAAGACGAAAAACACACAGCGGAAACGGAAATACTTGCTCAATGACATTTCCTTCCTCTTTATAGTGTATATGAAACTCATACTTCGATTTTTGTAAACGTTTGCTCACTTATATTTCAATAAAAATTTCATAATTGGCTTGCTTGTTTGCAGTTGCTGTTGTTTGTTTTATTGCTTTTACAATAGTTTCACCTGTATTCAAGTGCATCTCACACCCTCTACTCTATTATTGTACATGCAATTTCCACAAACACCCATTTATGTTTTTGCTGTTCAATATTGAATTCGCATTTTAGTATTTGTTGGCCAGTTTTTTATTTCTGTCATTGTTTCTCCTTCCGACTTTTTAAGTGGCAGCAATGGTAACCACAATGTTCCATGCACTGTATTGCACATTCTTTGTTCCGTTTCTTATTGTTTTTTGTCAATTTATTTTACCTGTACTTTATGTATTTTATTCGCTGATTGTCCGTTTAACATTTAAGTAAAATCGGTAGTTTTGATTGGTGTTAATTTTTATGTGTATCTGCATTTTATGGTCTGTTTTTGGCTTTGCTTTCAATTTACTTCAATTATAAGAATGTTAATAATAAATACTAAAATGTCTTTTGTATGCTTTCAATGTCTATATCTATCGAGTAATTTATAGCTGAAACTTTAGTGATTCTTTAAAAATCAAAAGAAAATAAATATAAAAATAGAGAAAATTTTAATGTTGAAGTAACCAACAAAGAAACAAACATAACTCTGAAATATGTAAATTAAATTTGTTATTTATTTCTCAAGCGTATAGAAATGTTGTGTTGAATTGTAAATTTCAGCAGAATAATTCATCATCATATTAAATAATTAAACATAAAACACCTTCATAGATAGAAATACGCGGTTTACCCATAAACATATACAAGCACTCGAGTATACCTTAATACACCTTCACAATAAGATGGTTATATATACAACCAGCCAACCAAAAGTAAGAGGCTGACTGTTATTGCTTATTTGTAGACCTATCAGCAAAAATATTATGGGTTAATTTAGTTTGCCATTCTGTTTGTGACACACTGTAATGGTAAACGAATGCTTTATAAAACTGAAATAGACGACAGGACGTAAAGATGGAGACAATAGATTATAATAATTACCCTTCAATATACATGTTTTAAGTTTTTAGATGCGGCGTTTTTTTGAGCCTTCAAAAAAAAATGATCCCAATAAATTTGTAAACAATGAACAATTGCTCATTATTATACAATTTAATACATTAATTTGAAAGGTCTGAAAGTACAATCAATATTTCAGCCGAGCTAGATCTAATCTAAGAGTGCCAACTCCTTCGTTTACGACTGTAAGATATTACCTGGCAGTGTAATTTTTGACCAACGATTATGTTCAGGCTTATATATATTTATAGAACCTAATAAGACATATGATTATATTTTAAGATTGATTATTGACTCGCAGCGAATTTAAATTGTCAAGAAGACTTAAAAGCTTGGCATTATTTTTAATTCTTCACTTACTTGGTCGGATCATATCAACGCTACGCTATGCCTAAAACATATCTTGTTCCAGCTTTAGTATATGGCAGCGAGTATTTTGCAGGCTGTGACCAAAAAAGCGCTGGAAAATTAACACCTCCATAAAATGTCATTTTGAGATATGTCTTCGACGACGTTTCTCTAATGTTACACCCTATGAAACTAAACTTTATGATGTGCGTTTTTTCGACATGTTAAATATACTGGATAGCCGACATATGTGTTTCAACGTGTTTTTTACGCCGTCAAAAAGAAATAACAATCTGATCCCGTTAAGATTCAGAAAGTTGGTATCTGAATCGCAGTTTTTCGTTTAAAGTAGTCGTCTTCGGAACACACTACCAGCATCCGCACAATTTGCTAGTAGCGCACCGCAGTTTAGTAAATGTATTTTTAATTTTTATTGTCAAACATAAAAATGTGTAATATCTTGTATTTGAAAAGGCTTTTGAATGTCTTTACTTTTAATATTGCTTGATTAATGCCCTTTAAAAATTGTTGTTGTTTATTTAATTCTTTTGTTTTTATGTTTAATGTTAAAATCTTTTATTTATGACGCATATGTAACTGCTACAAATTGTTTATCCTGTTCTGTAAATAAAACTAAAACGATGATATGCTCAAGTTGGCTTAAGCCACTGTAAGAATGCATGTAAATTATATGTGCCAAACCATATTGAACTTAAGGAAACTTTTTGTTAAGTTTTATGAATCTGTCATTTGCTTAAGCAAAGTGCGAAGCTGATCGCACTTTCCGTACGGAATTAAATATTTTTTTATTTTGTTTTTTGAAATGTATTTGATAGTTGGGCCTTAAGACTTAAGGTCCAGTTGTATAGGAATACCCATAAAAAAATAAATAAACTTATACCCAATTTTATGTCCTTCCCTTGTTTGGAAAATTTCATAATAACTACCGGATTTAAAATTTACTTTTGAGATAGCAAAAGATAAAGGCTATTGTTAATATAAGTTTTTGTACTAAATGAAAACCGGTTTATAATTAATATTGAAAATATAAAAAATATGTAAATTTTTATCTTTAAAAGCAATTTTTTTTTTGTAACTTAAGATATATTTCGCATATTAGATTCCTTGCTAAAAATATTGGGAATATGGGCACTTCAGCGAAAAGTCTACTTTTTGTAACGTAACGCCAGTATTTAAATTTCTCAAAAAATTTTGTTTATATAATTAACTTTTTTATATTTTGGTGTAAAGTGCAACTAGCTCTACATTTTGCAACATTTGAACAACATGGGCCTAAAATACAAGCTTAATTGCTTGCTGGCGTTACGTTACAAAAAGTAGAAATGTTAATATACACTGACGACAATAATTCTTAACCCAAGATAAAAACTAAGTAAATATAAATAACGAACTTCGAAAGACGAATGTTAAGTTTGTTTGGGGCGAGCGACAAGAAATTGATTTATAAAATAATAATATGAATGCAGTTCAACTAGTCCATTATGAGGATAAATATCTTATTATTCTTGCTACTGACGCTTCTTAACACGGAAATGGAGCAGGTTTGGAGCTTTGAAAACTTTAAATTCTAGTCAAATAAATTATTCTCAAATAGAAAAAGATGCTCTTTCTATAATTTTAGGTGTAACAAAGTTTCACCAATTTCTATACGGTAGACATTTATAAAAAATGCCAGGAAGAACCAAAAAAAGGAACAGGCCCTTTACAAATATCTGGCAACGTATAGAGTAACACCAAATCCAACTACCGGTAAATCACCTGCAGAGTTACTTCAGTGTCGCCAACCACGAACTATTTTAACAGCAATGTTTCCGGTTAAACACAATAACAATAATCTAAAACACAGCTTAAAATTTGATATTGGGCAAAAAGGATATACAAAAAATGTTTCTGGAAATATGCGTTGGAAACAAGGAGAAGTAAAAGAAAACATTGGTAATTACATGTATTTAATTCAAACTAGACATGGTATAATAAAAAGACACCAAAATCAGATGAAAATTAAAACTCAGGTCGCAAATGAAATTCAACAAACAAATCTTCCATGCTTTAAAAATACAGATATTGGCATTATACTAACAGCAAGTACAATTAAAAAATGAATTACATACCACAGATATCATTATAATAAATCTTTCAAATAATAACTCCGATATTTTATTTAATGAACAACCCCCAGCAGAAAGAGCTTTTGCATTTAAGAGAATCTGCTGCTCTATACGAAAACTTACAGATCCAATCAAATTTACCATCAAATACGCAACCACCTATTCAAGGTCGAGAAATGTTTATTGATAGCCGCAGTCAAAAGCGACAACAACAGTTTACACCAAGACGTTCCGGAAGAATTAGGAAACAACTTCGTGTGTAAATAACTAAGTCTGAGAGAATATGAAAGCAATATCTACCTGTTTTGTATTGTTTCATTGAAATTCTTTTTTTTTTTTTTTTTTTTTTTGTTTTTGCATTTTTCTTTATATCAAAAATATGTTAGATAGAAAATTGTTGTACTACTGAATAAAATAAAATTTGAGTAAATTAATTATAACAATGTGTATATTGCATTTATTTAATTGGTAAACGTATATATTGCGTTGAACATTTCGTCACGGCCGATTATAGCGTTCTAACTTGTTTAACATCAGATTCAAGATGAAAATGTAAATTTGTAAATAGAATGGAACAGAGAAAACGTTTCACCACAAACGCAACATACACTGAGGTGTCTAAATGCAAAAGGGATCGAAGTCAAAGTAAAAAAAAAGACGCAGAAGTAGAAAATTTTAACAGCAGGTGCCTGTAAACCACAGCAACAACGAAGCAGAAAGAAGACAGCGACAAATTGATGTTACAAACAAATTAAATTTCTTCTCTTTTTTTTTTTTGGTTCATCTTTTACAGCTTTCATTTTATTTTATTTACATACACTTGTTTATACACTTATACAAATAAACTGCATATACTCTGCCATACATACAACAATACATACATATATGTATGTACGTATATGTTCTTCTGGTTATATTGTAACAATATTACATTTTTTATATCAACCAACACTTTACTACCAATCAACTCTTTATTTGTAATAGAAGCATCTTAATATACGAAACCATTAAATCTACATACTTCTCGCATGTAACGACTAGTAAATACGTCCCGGGACTTCCCATCTTGAAGCTCACAGGAAATGCGCTCCTTTTTCCCCGTTTTCCCCTGGGATGTTTTTTCCGGAATCCCGGAAATTTACAATGAATTAAACATTTTTTATTTTTATTAAAAAAATAAAATTTTTTGAAGTAATAAATATGAAAGAGTTATAAAGAGGACATAGGCAGTTCTTAAAAAGATTGAAATCTGAAGAAAATTATTTTACCACAAAAATTAAATCGGTTAAAAATATTATCCGCATTGAATTGTTTGCAATTGGTTTGATTAATTTGAATATTTTTTAATTTTGCATGTTACAGTTTTAACTTTTACACTAACATTTTGTTTTTTTTTTTTTAAATTCACTATTCGTAAGTCGTAAAGTTCTTCTGGATTATGTTATTGTATTTTCTACAGCAAATTCACATTATATATTTGAATTATTTGTATATTTGTTAGCATCTTGAATAAAGGTACTATTTGATTTTAGGAATTTTGCCCATAATTTCTACAAAAAGATATCTGTTCTCGTCTTCGTACCTATCAGTTATCTTTACCTAATTCAAAGTTTATGTAGCCTAAGTGTTTTAACCTTAAGTTTTCTTTTAAAATTGGCAGCATTTAATCCATAGATTTCTCTACATAGTTAGTTTTCTATTTTTAGAAATTACGGGCATTTGTCTTCTAAACGGGACTGGCATAGTAATTATAAATCTAGTAATCCCATTATTTTTGGAAAAAGTATTGTGCCTCATACTAAATATTTTTAAGAGCCGGAGAAAGCTTCGTTCGCTGCAGTCTCTTATTAAAAGATTCTGATGTTCAAGGTAGTTAAAAATCGTTTATGCAAATTCTATTATTGCAACCAATCGCTGTATTCAAATGATTTTAAACAATTAGTTACAAGAAAAGTACAACTTCGGAATGACTGGACGCTTAAGTCTGAAAATGACGATTTATATAATTTTAATGAAAAAGTTTGCGGCTCTGTTTCAAAACCAGAGCTGTGAAACTTGTGTCCACCTTACGAGTTAAACTAATTAATTTTTAAGATCCAATATAATTAAACGAATCGTATATACAAAATTTTAACAAATAGATATCTAGCAGTTAAGAAGGTATAGTCGGCAAAGCTCGGCCACAGTATTTTTCCAGAGAATACTCTATTGCGGCCCATTGGCCCCACCAGAACATAATTATGCTATGGTTTAAGATTCGTGCAAAAGCTCATTGTGGATTATATTTGTAAGTGATATAGACCCTTTGCTCAATTCGTGACCTACAATCATAAAAGTTTGACACGCCATAGTAGCAATCGTCAAAGTAACTTTTGCCATGTTACGTGATTTCGAACATTTATAACACCACGTCTTCATGCGCCATCGATTTGAACAAGACATGAACATAACGCTGGCAGAGCAACGGTATTAATTTGTTCATATTATATTATGTGGCGTGTTGATGTTCATGGTCTGATGTATTTAAGTATTCGCTTTGTTTATTTTTTCGGTTGTGTGGTTGTAGACAAAACATGACATTGTAAGGCAAACATCGTGGCGAACAAGGTTGCTAAGACAAATCTATGGACAACGATGGCAGCACATGAGCGAAATATGAAAATGAACAGTCTACACAAATATAATTCATGTGCGACATAAGTTTTGTTCACTGTTCATACAAAATTGATGGAGACGGGTAGTTAGAAAGTAATGGCACCAGAGGTTTTTTGGGTGTGGTATGGAGCTAAATGTGGATAGACTCCAATAAAATTTGCTAAGCTGTTTAAGATTGCAATAAAATAAGTTTGGACTATATATAATCTTAATACCAACATAATAAGATTGTTTATGGGCACAAAGACTATATTCCGAAAAAAAAGCTTGTACATATAAGGGCCTTGTGAACCAATGAACCAATGAACCAATTCTCACCAGGATTGGTTCTTGTGACAATTGCAACCTATGTACTACATTACACCAAATTATCTCCAAAATTGCGACCTGTGCGCAAGGTTAACATGGAGAACCATTCAGCCTGCCATCCGGAAGGACAACTTAAAATCGTTTAAAAAAATCTTAGTCTGGGAATAGCGCCAATATTTTATAATACCCTCTTTGCTATTGTGGTGTGGGTATAAATATGTCAAGGAAATTCTAGTGTTTTAATTCTAAGTCGGGATGCCGAGCAAAACAATATTTTTACCACTTTACTATGGAATAAAAAAACTCAACATTTTGGGATCCCTAGAAAGAAACTTGAGAACTAGTAAATGAATAGACAACAACAACAGTAGCAGGTACAACAACAGCAATACAAAAACTTCGAAGAACAAATCTTTTATGCATCCCCCATCTTCTTTGTAAAATTAATATGTTTCACTTCTTGCACACAAAGGAAAACGTTAAGAACTTTTGGATTTAGTTAAAATGAAAAACAGACATATAAAAAATATACAAAATACTTCGTCTATTTTTGTTCGTGTAGTATTTATGTCTGAATATTATACAAATTTTCATCTTATATCTACTTTGCTATTAAAAATAAAAGAAATAAAACGATACAAAGTACAAAAAAAAACCGGAATCAACACCCTGAGACAAACGATATGCTTGTGATTTATTTACGCAAAGTTTTAAGCTTCGATGTAAGACATGAAGACAATACAGCTATGCAGAGCTACATAAGTACATCATACATATACATAGTCATACACAAATACATAAATAGATATATACATACTTAGGAGTAATCTTTAACACACACACAGTCTTACATACTTTTAATTCTTATGTATTCATGTTAAAGGAGGTAGAAGTGAGGGAATAGAACTCGTAGTATTTGTTTGATATTCGTATGCATAAGTAAAAAATACTTAAACTTAGTTAATGTTTTTGTACATAAACATCCATTTTCTTCTAAATTTTGGTACAATAAGTCCTTATTTCTAACACACACACATACAATATGGATATTACGTTTAAGAATATGCAAAGATATCTTTTGTGTTTGTTTTAAAAAGAAATTAAAAAATTCTCGACTTTTTGTAATGTTAATTTTCATTAAATTATATGCAAGTTTTGTTTAATATAACAGTTCGCTGCATTTTAATTGTCTTTATTAAAAGTTGTGACGAAATTTTTAACAAAATGAAATAATTATACTTTCAATCCTACAGCGATCGTTAAAAATAAATGCCTATTTAAACATTTCAAGTTGCCAGTTATTAATTTACTGGTACCGAGTCTGTATTGGGAAATTGGTAGTCCTAATATTTGACAAAAGCTTACAAAAAATATGTTTCAAGGAAAAAAAGTCCTTAAATAATAAGATTTTATGGACTGTGTTTACTGTTTTGTCAAACTAATCAGTAGCAATCTGATTTGATCGGCAGAAACTAATTTTATCAAGTCGCTGCCGTTGATATGAAGTGTGTAAAAGATGTTTAGTTAAGATCTTGTTGATTTTATAAACGTCCATTACAACGTCCATTATGTAGTTTTTACTTAAACTCGCTTTTACTTCCGTTTTTTTTTTGCTTGTGTAAGTCGTTCTGGTTACAAAAAATTATACATTCGAATAAGGGGGCGACGAGTATTCGGTTTTGCATTCGCATTTGCAAACTGTTCGCTTTTCTTTGCGATTTGTATTCGCATTCTCATTCACTAAAATTAATGCGAACATTTGAAGCAAATGTTTATTAGTGAGATTGTCAATAACATCTGGGACTTTTTTAAGTCAATAAATTACAACAATCTTTTAAAAGAAGAATATACATAGAAGAAATCATAAAAAGCTAATTTAACTTACGATTCTTAATGGACTAGTTTTAAGAGTGATTAAGCATCAAAAATTAAGGCTAAAAAATATAACTTGGCTCAATTAAACTTAAAATTCCTTATTAAATACCGTATGCATAACCAGATATGTGATAAAAATCGGTCAATTTAAAAATTATCGTTTTAAAATGTGTCAACTAACATTTATGATATAAAATTATAAATAATTTGACAAATAGAATATGGGAATTTTTTTCTTTTTCATAAATAATTAAATTTTTTTTTTTTTATTAATTCGAATGTGCTTCTATGAGTGGTATTTCAATTATTAAAGCTTTTTACAATAGTCTTATTCCCTCAATATTTCACATACTTTTAAAGTCATTCCTAAGTACATATCTATAACTTCAATGTTAACCAAAGGCTGGCTTAAGCAAAAATGTATGTGAAATATTGAGAGAATAAGACTACTGTAAAAAGCTTTATAAATTGAAATAAATAAAAGATACCGTGGTTATTACTATCGAAACATGTCAAATCAACCTGACCATGGGTTCAATCCCAGCTTCAGTCAAGAATGGAAAATTATCAATAAATTTTAATTAATTTCATGTTTTAATTCCTTTCTTCATTAAAAATAATTTTATGAAAATTAAATTTGATGAACTTAAGCCTGATTAAAATATAAAAATTTGGATTAAAAAGAGTGCAATAAAATAACCACAATACTAATTATTGTTAAACAGAAGAATTCTGGACAAAAAATAAGAAAAACAGAAGTAAAGGAAAAACATGGAAATAAATTGAAAATGGATAATCATTCACAACAACAAATTTCGATCAACCAAGTAAGATACAATGTGGTTTAAAGATTCATTTTGGACTATTGACTGCCAGCCGTCGTCAATGGTGGTGAGTGTTAAACGGCAAAGAATTCCGAAGAGATTCGGTGGTTACTATCGAAACATGTCAAATCAACCTGTTCGTGGGTTCAATCCCAGCTTCAGTCCAGAATGGAAAATTATCAATAAAGTTTAATTAATTTCATGTTGTAAATTCCTTTCTTCATTAAAAATAATTTAATCACAATTAAATTTGATGGACTTTTAACCTTCCGAATGGACCACCTCAGACGTAGTCAAGGCCAACATTTTCATGATATAATTTTCAAACTGTAAATGCCATAAATTTTTAACCGATAATAAAAATTTCAAGTTAACTTTCAAATTTATGTGCTTTATTTTATATTATAAACTAAACCTCACGATGAATCGCCCGATATAAATATATATACGACTACATACAATAAGTACTATATAATACAGTGTATATAGATAATAAAAAAACGTAAGAACACAAAATACAAAGGTTAAAAAAATTTTATTGAAAAAAATTCAAATCATTCGATTCATTGAAATTTGTAATTTGAAATTATTCTTAAGTGGGCTGCAATAGTACACCAGAATATGAGAAGTTGTTTAGAGCTGGCACATATTTTCCTCTTAAATTATATTTATTAATCGTTTTATTTGGATCTCAGCAAATAACTTTGAATGTACATTAAACCCATTTGTTTTATATGAAACATATTTGTGTTTATTTTGTATTCATAGACTGTGTACCTTAATAACATAAACGATCTAAAGTTTAGGCTGCAAACTAAATCCTCTTACCAAATTTTATAAGAAAATATGACTCCTAAAAATATCACTTAAAGTCATAACTTCCTTTTAAGTGTTGCTATTAATATAAAATTATGCGAATATAACTTTTGTAATGACGTTGGCTGATCCAGAATTGACTTCCTTTTAAGTGTTGCTATTGATATAAAATTATGCGAATATAACTTCTGTAATGACGTTGGCAGATCCGGAATTGACCGTATATCTCATAGAAAACAACTTCCCTTAATTTCTTTATATCGAAATCTTCTCATATAGATGCATATATCCAGATTAAGTTCGACACAAAGAACTTGATTTTAACCTTATGACATAATATAATTTTTTTTCGAGTCCGAGAATTATCATGGGATTTCTCATAGGACCCAAATAAGTTAGACTAATAAAAGCATACCCAGGTATTTTTGTTTGTCAAAATTGCTATATATGAGAAACTAATTATTGGATCTACATATATGAAATTTCATGATATCCTAAACAAAAGGGTTCTATACCATATTTAAGGGTAATGTATTATAGAATGAATCACAACTGATTCACTTTTCTTCTGAACAAAGAAGCTTAATCCAAATATTGTTGATTCCACCACACGTCCTTTTGAAAAACAAATTGTTATTGGCCAAATGTTTGTCGTTCTTTCACTGTACCCAAATCAATAAATAGTTGTCCACCATTTTTGTCATTTTTTTTGGCGTTTTGTCAAATTGTTATGCGCAAATGTTCGTCGTTCTTCCACTGTACCCAAATCGATAAATTGTTGTCCACCATTTTTCGTAATTTTTTTTGGCGGCCGCAAGCAATATTTCGATCATATCCACTGAAAAGATATTAAGTGGGTTTTGATATTGTTTATTAAATAAAACCAGTACAACCACGAAATGCATATGCCTCTTCGTTAGCAGTGACGTAGGATCCTGTCATATATTTGCAACACAGACTATTATTCGGCATAAAAAATATGCCTATATTTGCTGTCACTTTGTCTGTTTGTTTAGGTTTCTGGAGTGTTCTTCCGTCGCAAAATTGTTTAAAGAGGCTAATTGGGCAAAATCGCTCATTACAGCCTGACTGTTTCCACAATGGATAGACCTTGTGTATTTCTTGCGGGTCCAAAGTTTACAGATCGTAATATGTGTGAATAAATAATCTGCAGCTTGTGGCGGTGCATCAGACCTAATTGTTTCTTTCTTCTTGGCTTGTATAGTTTTCTGCACAATCACATGGTAAAAAATAAAATCATCGTCATCAGTTTCATCATACAGGATGTATTCTGGTAACTGACTTACCTTCACATCCGAGTAATCTGGAGTTACACAAGCCTTGTTATCTTCCATAGTCACTTTACAAACTAATAGCTCATCTTCGCTATTTTTTCCCCGAAAAGCTTGCTTTCTCTGACGAATGCCCTTAGCTGCCTTGGGGTAAGTTATTCACCCCCTGCCATTTCTTCACTGTTATATAACTCCAATTTGCTGCCTTATATGCAAATTTTCAGTTTAGAAGTAGCCCCTGCACCAAACTATACTTAAATAAACGCTAGATTTTTAAGTGCAAGGAGTATTTTTTAAGCTTGGTCGAACTTACGAGCAGTTATACTGTTCTATGTTTTTGACATTTATGATCAGTTATTTTAGCAAATCATCATGAATAAATTCAAGCTTGAGCAACGCTTCAAAATGACGCAATTTGACTTTAAAAAGCAATCATCGATTCGTAATTTTATGGCTCACGGCTAATATTTGACTTAATAACCAAATTCCCACACATGAAGAGAGTATAATCCAAAGCTCCAAACGGTTTGGTTAACACGATTCAAAAATGAAGAAAATTGCACATTCAGAAAGCGCTTCGTAAAGAGCCGCTGCAGCGCTCATATGTCCAATTTTCATTTTTTTTTTTAAATATTAAGATAAAAAAGCACTCTTTAGCATCAGGCAAGCAGCCTATTTTGGAGAATAAATGAAATCAAAACTTGCAATAGTTGACGTGAATGTAATCTTAAGATGTAGCAGTTGGTGTTGAATTCTTCTATGAAATCCTTTCAACATGACAGTTGGACAGCCGAGAAAGCGTTGTTCTTACTCAACCTTTTATAGTTAATCATTTTATTTGCATTTATATTTCAAAAGCTGTAGTAAAGTAAGATGAAGATAGTTTTATCTTGTGGGACATGGAAACAATAACTTGTGACAGCCCACAAAAAATTACACTTAACAAATAACTTATAGTTCCTATGAAATTATATTTGTCCGTAGTGGCCAAAGAACTTAATGTGTTAGACACATTATGTTTTGTTTATTAATAGCAAATGTGTTTTGTGAAAAAGTATTTTTATATCAAGAGTATTTAAAATGCTAAATACTCGAGCGACATGTATTTAAAATACATAACACATTTTGGGAAAGTATTTAAAATACAAAACACGTATTTGTAATTAAAATACGTATTTCAAATACACGCATTGGAAATACTTTTCTAATGTTGACTGTGGTGTAGAGTATCACACGATCGATCTGGTGGTATACCTTCACTCTCAATATTCTGTACGTAAAATTAACTGAATTGTAATACAAGTTAAATGAAAATTCAGTTAACAGCTGGTCTACTAATTTTTCATTTAATTTTAACGAAAATTGTTTTAATTTTTACTGCCAATAATTCACCCGCTAATTCCGTGAAAACAAACGAATTATCAGTTATTTTATGTTATTCAGTTATTTTATACAATACAGATTTTACTCGTTTACTCCCCAAAATCCCAGAACTTCTAAAAATACCAGTCACCTGCCCGCTTGTTTTTTTTTTAATGGGAGAGAGAAAGAGAAAATACAGGCGGACTTCTCTATAGTGAACTTCTATACAATGAACTGATTTTAAAAACATTGCTTTTTATTTACATTTTAGTGTAATTTGATCTCCTTATAATGAATTTCCATACCGTGAAGATTTCTTTAGATTGAACAGCTCTTTCAAATATAAATTTTAATCTCATACATATAATAAATAATTTGAAAAAAATTTTGTTAGGCCGCTCGTGTTTAGTGAATGAAAATGGCCTTTTCAAGAGGTAAAACAAAAGAGACTTTTGTAGGTAAGCAGTTTTTTTCCAGCACTTTATCATGTATAATTTTTAAAATGTAGTAACAAGCAATTAATCACAAAAATTTTCAAATTATTGTTTCAAGGATATTTATCAAGCAAGGCTCCAATTGACAACCCACTCATGGTGAAGTATAATCCAAACTAAAATACCAGTTTTTTGTAAACAAAAGTGGAAAAAATAATTTCTAAATAATGAAATTTTTATATAATGAAGTGATTTTCTGTTTCCATGCAGATTCAATAAAAGAAGTTCGACTGTATTATTATTTACTTACCCTGTTACACATGTTTGTTTTACGTTTATTGTACTGTTCCTTTTGTTTAGAAAATAAATCTCAAACTTTAAAAATGTGATGTATTTATCTTAATAATTTAACAAATATAATGTTAATTTTTTACTTTTTTAACATGAAAATCATGTATGTTTTTCATCTTCTCGTGTTGTTGTTGTAGCTATTTAAAACAAGCTAATCTTTTTTAAATGAATTTACATTTATTTTTATTACAACTTCAGTTAATGTTACGTACAGAATACTTTAACGTAATCAACGGACAATATTAAATGCAAACGAAAATCCGTGATTAAACGTGCATGAAAAGTATTCAATTTTTATAAATTTTTCCTATACGTTCAATCACTTGTGTTGTGAAAACAGCACATTCGTTGTTTTATTGTTAGAATCAGTTCAAAATAAATTTGCTTGGAATTTGAATTGTTTATTTGTTTAAAAATTACTGCACGGAATACTTCTTAAATAAACTACAGTCCGTTAACTGTATTAATATTCTGAGTGTTCTTACTTGTTTTTTTACAGTTGGCCCCAAGAGGCAACAAAAATCCTAAGAAATTGTTCTAAATTTATACTAATTATTAAATTATGTAAAATAATTCATTATCTAAATATTGATTTTTATAATTTTATTTTAGTACTCTATACATAAAATAACTATATGCTACAATATATTTATTTCCAAAATTTATTATTTACTTAAGTATTTATTGTAAGACTGACGGCAGTAGTCTCCTGTGTAAAAATCTTAACTTTATTCAGAGTTAAAGTTGTATTTAATTACTTTATTTAATATTTACAATATAAAAACTTTTTTATGTATCACATTCTTTTAGTCAGATTAATTAGGCCATACGTATTTGGTACATTACATAAGTATAAATATGTTTAGTTTCTACCTATTGGTAAATACATATAAGGAGTTCACACATAAAACTTTTTATATACATCCATATGTGTGTTTGTGTTAGTCCTATTGTTCCAGTAAAACATAATGAATACATTCATATACATATGTAAGTACTTATGTCCAAGTGAACATAACAATAAGCAAGTTAAAGTTGAAAAACCAAGAAAGAAAGTAAAATAGTTTGTAGTAGTATTTTAGGAACTCACGTTTTAAATACAAATTTGTTTGCAATGAAGATAATAGAAGACGATATTAAAACGAATTTCAAATTGGATTTTCCTTTTATTTTTGTTTATAAAAAATAACATTCTTATATCATACGCCACTATAAGTGGCACTCATAAAAAGTACCATCCAGAAAAGGATTCATTAATAAGTTTGATTTAGTTGACGAGTTCCTAATAATAGTATTAATAACAGAACATAACTATTAAAAGTCCTTACCCCTGAAATGTTACTCTTCATTTTAGTGTAAACGGTTACTCTTCGTCGAATCGACGAACTTTTAAAAACAAAATTCTAGCGGAACAATTTTTAAAGTAAAATATCAACAAAATTTTCAATGGTTAAGCATTTTATTAAAAAAAATAAAATAAAGCATAAAAATAAAAGTTCTTCTTCTATCTCAAAATTTGATACGAATTTTCTTTTAAATTTATTTTTTTAAGCTTTTGTTCTATCGTTTTTGGAAAAAGAGCATAATTTGAATACACATTAAAAAGTTATAAGATAAAGTGTAAATGATCTTCGTTGATTCGACGAAGAGTAACCTTGCAGGGTTAGAAATTTGTTCAGTTCTAAGCAATGTGTTCTACCATACCTTAAAAGAGAAAAGTAAGGATATAGTATAGGAAATAAGATAATATAAGGTTATTATTTCTATAAAGACAGCTACATCTTCCTAACAAAATAATTGTTTCTAAAAGGCGTTTTTCTAGAGGTATAAAACTTTAAGTTGGCAGCACATTTTTCACTGGTGGCCATTTTGCCAGCTGTTGAGTGAATTATGTAAAGCTTTGCTTGGCATTTCAGCATAAATAGACTGACGCCTGAAAAACTCATCCACAATGTGCAAATTTATTTTGAAAATCACGATTTTGTTCGATATACGAATTTTGTTTAGCGTTAAAGCTCAATTTTGATTGAATGGATACGTCAGTAAACAAAAGTGCCCTATTTGGAGTGATAATAATTCTCAAGTGTATGTTGAGACACCTTTATATCCAGAAAAACTGACTATTTGTTATGCTTTATTGGTCCGCACTTCTTCAAAAACGATGCTGGTTAATTTTTTTAATTTTTAGTTAAGTGCTGACGGGTATTATTGAACAATTGCCTTGCTCACTGACTTTTTCGTTCATCAATTGAACAACTATGATGTGCATGAGCTGTAGTTTCAATAAGACGGCGCAACAAGTCATACAGCTCGTGCCACAATTGGTTTATTGAAGGAAACGTTTGGTTGCCACATAGTTTTACATTTCGGACTCGTGAATTGGTCCCCAAGATTATGCGATTTGACGCCGCTGGCTATTTTCTGAGGGGATATATCAATTCGCTAGTCTACGCCGATAAGCCCAAAACGATTGACGGCTTGGAGGACATCATTCACCGCGTTATTGCCGAAATGCGGACACAAATGTTGAAAAAAGTCATCGAAAATTGGACCTCCAGATTCGACTACATCGGAGCCAGCGGTGGCGGTTATGTGCCAGAAGTCATATATAATTATAATGCCAGAAGGTTATCTTTCGACTAATGTCAAATTTAAATTTCATCTTTGTTTTATTCCCTTTCAAAGTTATATACCTCTATAAAAAGCACCCTTTACTAGGGAAGTGGCAATACGCTTGTTTGCCGTTGCGATACTCAAAATAAAAACATCGCCGATATAGATACCGTGACGCAGATTGAATTTAAATTCATGTTTAAATAACAACACTAAACTAATTAAAAGATTTTATTTGTTGTGCTTAATTCCCTTTTTAAATAATTGATAAATAATACTGAAATTTATTGTTGGAGGATAAGCTGTTCCTATGCGCATTTCACTGGTTGCTTAGGCCAGATCGTCAGGAAACGTTCTCCTAAATAATTTTGGAAAAGCCAAAGCTATCAGCAAACAAAACTACAGAGGGAATGAGAATTACCTACAAACACTCAAAAAGTCTTGTTTGCAACGATATCAAAGCTTAAACAAAATACCAAACAATAAATCAGTGATGAGTTTTATCTTTTCTTACATTTCCCGCTACAATTATTTGGAATTCTCCCAACATTAATTGTAGTTGTAAGTGGGTAAAGTAAAAACATATTAAAAACAAAAACAAAGTGCTTTTATTGATTTCGCAAAAAATCAAAATAAAAACAATTTTCCAGTTCAGTTTGCGAAAACAATAAAAGCACTTTATTTTTGTTTTTAATATGTTTTTTCTTTACCCACTTACAACTACAATTAATGTTGGGAGAATTCCAAATAATTGTAGCGGGAAATGTAAGAAAAGATAAAACTCATCACTGATTTATTGTTTGGTATTTTGTTTAAGCTTTGATATCGTTGCAAAAAAGAATCTTTGAGTGTTTGTAGGTAATTCGAATTCCCTCTGTAGTCTTGTTTGCTGATAGCTTTGGTTTTTCTAAAATTATTTAGGAGAACGTTTCCTGATGATCAGTAGCCCGTTTCTGTATTTCTCGCAAAGTAAAATTTCCCGCATGAAACAAGTGAATTATGACAAAAACAGTGCAATTTGAAACAAAAAATGGTTTTTCTCACATAACTGTTTCTGTATCTTTACTTTGGGAGAATTATCTGTCATTTAAACAATTTTCCAGCATTTATTGGAAGGATGTGAGAAAAAGTGTTTCTGTATCAATATCTTCCTAAAAGTTTCTCACAAGAACTGTCAAAATAAGTCCCATTTGAAATTGATGCGAGAAAAATAAAAATTCAAAAAACGGAGCACAAATTATGTATGTATGTACACAAGAATGTTATTATTTTTTTTATTTGAAGAGATGAGAAGATATTTGAAGAATTTAAATGATGAAAATAAATATGTAAAACACAATTGTTATATTTTGTTAAGCCCTTTATTGTTTTCGTTTTATGCAGGGCTGCCAGATAAATTTGTAAAAAAATCGTTAATTTTTTTAAAAAAAAACGTCTATGTTGTTTTAAAAAATCGGACAATTTAAAATTAATTTTGACAAATTTTGTTCAATTTTTATTAAAACATAATAAAAAAAATAATAAAAAAAAAAATAGTTAAAGTTCATGGGTAAAATACATATTTTATACATATGTACATTAGACCGACTCAAGTTGTATGGAGCCGAAAAAAGTGTTTTAGTTACCCTTCTGAAAATAAGGGTTGATATGTTTTTTGATGATTCCCAAAATATTTTGGTTCTTGCGTTGACCATCCGTGAGCTGGACCATTTTTAAAAAAGGTTTTTTTCAGTTTTTCGAATTTGTTTGTACTTTGCTCCAAGACGATATAAATAAAATTTATTATCATCGCAAAGGGTTTTTGAAGCAGCATCCAACGGTATATAAAACTTTACCACTTGCGACCTACTTATTGAGATATTTAACTAAATACATATTTTCGTTTCGGGTTTTCATACAAATTCTACGTATTTTTTTTTATTAATTTTATATTTTTTTTATTGTATTTTTCACATATTGATAAATTGAAAAATGAAAAAAATTTATACCCATATTGCCTATATATGAAAAAAGATAAAATATATCGCGATTTTCGCATTTTATGTGAATAATTACAAAAAAAATAATAAATTAACATTATTTTAAAACAGATTCAAATTGAAAAGTAGAACATTACTTCCACATACGTAGAATTTGTATGAAAACCCGAAACGAAAATATGTATTTAGTTAAATATCTCAATAAGTAGGTCGGAAGTGGTAAAGCTTTATATACCGTTGGATGCTGCTTCAAAAACCCTTTGCGATGATGCCAAATTTTATTTATGTCGTCTTAGAGCAAAGTACAAAAACATTCGAAAAACTGAAAAAAGACCTTTTTTAAAAATGGTCCAGCTCACGGATTGTCAACGCAAGAACAAAAATATTTTGGGAATCATCATAAAACATATCAACCTTTATTTTCAGAGGGGTAACAAAATCACTTTTTTTTTGAGTCGGTCTAATTTACATACATACTTAATTTTCTTTAATCCGATAACAATTTAAAATTTAAGATTTTGACACGCAAAGGCGTGACAAAATATCATATTGGAATAAAACCAACACTTTTGGTCAAAAAAGGCAAAAATTTCCTATAGTGCATTGACTGAAAAATGGGGTAATAGTTTAATGTTTTTATCACATAAACAAATGTATTAAATAATCTAAGGAAATAAAAACTTAGCAGTTTTCCTTCGAAATTTTGATTTTGCCGATACATTTTTTAAGCTGACTTTTTTAAAGATATCGTTTTTCTGTGGTGCGTAATACACAAACATATAAAACTATTTAAAATTATTTTATTTGGAATACTAAATAATATCGTCACTAGAAAAAATCAGCAAATCGGCACTTTGCCAATATTGGAACAAAAAATCGTCAAAACGACGATAAATCGTCAACTCTGGCAGCCCTATTTTTATTATATCTATTTCTTTCGTTGACGTTTCGCCTGCATTTGACACTTAATTACTGGAAGTATTCCAGTTAAAACAGAATCTGTGTTGGCTGTTTTCGCATTCAAATACAGAAACACTTTTTTCTCACAAATCGAGAAACTATGGAATTTTTGGTTTCATACCTAATGTGAGAAATTTTGCGATGCGAGAAATACAGAAACGAACTACTGGCCTAAGCAACCAGTGAAATGCGCATAGGAACAGCTTATCCTCCAACAATAAATTTCAGTATTTTTTTATCAATTATTTAAAAAGGGAATTAAGCACAACAAACAAAATCTTTTAATAAATAATAGTATTCCCACAAACAACTTTGATAACTAATTGTTTTACTATACAAAATTACAGTGTAATATATTATCAATATTTAAAATTGATATTAATAAGATTTTTGTTTTAAAAACAAAGTTTTCCCAACTTTTTCGGATATAGAGGATTTCGTTAGTACGTTTGACCCAGACCTGTAGTGGAATAAAGTCTCTCCATCCGATGCGATAGAGCTCTTTGGAAAACTTAAGTCTTTCTGGGCTATTTTCTTTAAGTTGGGGTATGACATGTCATTGCGTCCATAAACAATGGGATCTGTGTCTCTAGAAATATTAGGAGCTCTAAGATATCTTTCGACTTCTTCTTTTGCAGAATCACAGCATAGGATGGAAAGAGGATCATTCTCCTCGGATTCTCTTATAATTTTTGCACAAACGCTCCAAAGGCCTGTTCTTGTAGACTTATCAAGACTTTTTCCACCTGTTTCGGAATGTAGAGACATGCAAAGTAGCTCAATAAGACGTTTATTTCGATACGCTTGAAATGTTCGAGCATTGTATCGATGGTCAAGAGCAATAGATACACAATTGGTTTCATTATTTTTCTAAAGCCTCAAATCTTTTATTTATAACTCATGATAAATCAGCCGCTTAATTTTGGGACTCTATACTATTCTCCACCTCCGTTGATTCATTTATTATATGAAACAATTATATTTAATTGCTGGGTACAAATATTTCAATAAATTTTGGCACAAATAACCCATATAGATAGTCAAATCAAAAAACAAAGTTGTATGCTGACAGGACCACAATTCCCCATACATTCCAAAAAAAGGTGTCATTCTCTAAAATGATTCTATCAATGATTTATGTAGCCCGACTTGCACCAAAAAATGCTCTTTAATGGAATTTGCTATAAGTTTAAAACTTTTGATACCCAAGTAACTGTTTAACAGTTTTTTTAACCCTTATTCTGTACCAAAAAATAGAATGCATGTGGTATTTCTGGGCCAATATAAAAAGTGCTTTGATTAATTTTGTTTATTATTTTTGATATTCAATGGATGTTAAGCCATTTTTGGAATGATTTTTACATAAATTTTTCGCATGCTGTACATTTGTTTGAGTACTTTGTATTGACTTAATAATGTTGGACAATTTTGGCCCATGTTTACGAAATGCGTAACAGACATTAAGAAGAAACCTTGGCATCAAATAATTTATATATAACTATTAAACAAAATAATAATTGTAAATTAATTTCAAAAAATTCATTGAATGGTTTTTAAAATTATAATCAATAAAAACTGTTTTATGATTTATAAAAAAAAAAATTTATTATTAAAAGACACACGCGGTAATTGTAGAAAACTACCCAGGAAAAACTTTTTGAATTTTGGTAATAGGTCGTACTTATTTCATACGTTACCTGGTAAGTAGTTGTCATTACAATTGTCATTATTCTGAAAACCTCAATAAGTACTTGCTAGTAATGACCTCAGTAAGTACTTTTCACTACTATTATTTTCAGTTATGAATATTTGCTTACTAATAATCAGCTAAATAACTACTTATGAGTTGTCGTGTTTTCAGTAATGAATATTAACTTACTGGTAACTAGCTCCATAACGACTTATTAGGTCTATTAAGTAGCGCCAATAAAATAAAAACTAGTTATTTTTTGGCTTCTAGTAAGTACATTGTAAGTACTTACAATTCAACTTACTGGTAGTTAAATAATAATTATCCGTTATTTGTCACACAACTGAAAAAATTTTGCAAACGCAATGAGATGCAGAGTTGATGTGTACACAAAAAATGAAATAAAGTAGGCAGGTAGATCATATTTTTTTAAAATCAAACTATCAGCTTTTATATTTGAATGTTATGGGCTTTTAAACTATGCCCGTCTGTAGACGGTCATATGCACTAGAGGGTTAAATAAAAAAAATTTTTTACTAAAAATTGTTATTGGGGATTTTTTGGGATTTCTTATGAAGTTTTTTTTTTTTTTTATAAGAAAAAATTTTAAATTTCTTCTGAAATAACCAAATAAAAATATTAACTTTTTAAGCGTATTTTTTTTATTTGGGATTTTTGGGTATTTATTTTATATTTTTTTGGAACAAGAAAAAAAGACCTGACTTATACGTATAGGCTTGCCAGATTGAAATTCTCATAATTCTTGACATTTACTAAAACGGCACGATTTTTAAAAGAATTCTTTACAATTGAAATCTTCCTTAAATTATCTTTTACAAAAATAACAAAATTCGTACTTGATCAAAGAGGGTATCTTTAGTATTAAGGGTATGAAAAAATTAAAAGTAAAAAATACAAGCAAAACTCACTATATGCTCCAAAAATTTCTCCCAACTTTTGTTTTGAATCTCCTGTTTAACGATTTTAATTAGTAAGCTGAAAAGAAAAGGATTACAAGTGCCAAAACTAACAAAATTGAGTTAGATGCAGCAATCATCATTTACTAAATTTCTCTATTGTTGTTAATTTAATTTCTCAGAAATTAAATTTTGACACTTGTTACCCTTTGCTCTTGGCATAGTCATGTACCAAGTGCGATCGAATCTACAAGAAATGTACAATAAAAAAAAACAACAGTGCCTTTTATTGTTGTTTTGTAATAGAAGCTGTCAAATGTTGTTTATGTTATTATATAGTATGCGTCTGTGTAAATATTATTTGACAGTTTCTATAATAAAACAACAATAGAAAGCACTGAAAAAAGCAAAAAAAAAAAAAACAATCAGCTGGCGCTTCAAACGACCCTGTTGAGAATTATACCATGACTTTACTCTTCAGCCACTCAATTAAATATTAGTATTGAGCGTAGAGAGAAATACATACAAGTGTTGATGCGGATCTCTATTTCAAATTCATATTTTTGAGTGTTGAGGAAACGAAATTTTGAAAGATTTTAAAACAAATACACTAAAAAAACGATTGAAATTTATTGTGCTTTTTACACAGAAAATTTTAAAAAAAATGTGTGTTTTAGTTGGGCTTTACAAAATCTTAACAAAATATATTTATTCTTGATTCTTGATGAACACTGAAAATTCTTGTAAGTCAAGAAAAATGAAAACCGTCTGGTAACCCTTTACGCAAACTAAAAATTTTATGACTACAGTGACTACAGTATGATTTTTTATAACGGCCTCTTTTCTAAAGAGAACAATCTTTTCGATAGACACTGTTCCCTGATTCTAAAGGAAATCATTAAGTTCCTTGAGAGGATTAATTGTTACAGAAACATCGGCGTCCTGCTATGAACGATTCCACTGTATTGAGAAAAAAAGCGCAGGAAAAATGAATGAAATAAAATAAACTGCTAGAAAACTATAATAAAGGCAGAATTTAAGAGTCCATTACAATAAAATCCCATTTACTAAAAGTAGTTAACGAGAAACGTTATAAGATTTCGTGCAAAATTTATACATTAAGTATTTTGCAATGTATTGCACACGAGAACTTTTGCTGCTTGCTTACCCACTTACAATAAATAGTTAGTACTGCACTTTAGACCCGTGAAAAAAAACTAATTTCAATACGGCACCCGCTTAATTCACACAGTGCAGTTAAGGCTTACGGTGGGCAGTTAGATAAAAAAAATAAAAATAAAAAACAAAGACAAGTTTATCGTGAAATCAATTACACCATGATTGATAGTCTAGAGTCCTGAGGTTACACAAGTTGATTATATACTATCTAGTCAAATACATAAAAATAATGATAATGCCCACCACAGCTATCGCTTTAAAAATAATAATATTATTTTTATTACCACATTTTAAATGTTTTTACTCATTCCCATTTTTGAGTGTAGTTTTATAACCGAACATGGCCAGCATTAATGTTCCTTCTAAGGAATAAATAGTTACTTTAAGAATGCAGTAAAAGTACGAAACATAAAAAAAATACAAGGAGAAATATGACACATTTACAACATAAACAGAAAAAGAAAAAAAAATTAAAATATGAAATGTACATTGTTCAATTGTACTACAATATTAAATTCATATATACGATATGGAGGACAAGTGAAATAAAAAAAAACTGTAGGACCTGTGAAAAGAAAATGAAAATATAAACTTTTATTTTTTGCTGTTGTTGCCTTCAAGTTTCCTATTGCTCGATATGATACGAAAATTCTAAAGATGCTTGAAATTTTTGTTATTTTGACTGGGTTGTTATTTCTTTCTTTTGGGGGAATTGGTTTGTCATTCATTCCTTCTCCGGCTTTCTTCAGCTAACAGGCACCTTAGGTTTTACTCCATAAATATTGTAGTTCTTTTTTATTTTAATGTAAGTTATAGCGAGTGAGTGAGTCTGCTAAGAGTGTGTGTATGTTTGTGTTTTATAACAAGGGGTTTCGATTCAGTACTCCTGTAGATAATCTGACAGAACGTACAAATTTGGAAATTGGGCAGAATCGAATTTGTATTCCATTATATAGGATCTTTGCCTTGATTTCAATTAAATTTTTGAAACTCTTAAAATGAAAATTAAGAAAGAGAAATCTAGAGTTTCCAAATAAATATCTAGAGCACAAGTTTTTTTTTCAGTATTCATTTATTGAATCTTCATATATTAAATATAAATTAGCAATAATTAATCAAATCTTATCCTAATATTTGCTTTATGTCCTGCCACTGCCAGACGAAAACGATTTCGTCATCACGGTTTCTACTCACATATGTAGGTGTTTATCGCTCATCTGATTGGGTGAGTGCTGAAGTGTCTCTTCTTCTTAAGCGAGTGTGGCCGCCATAATTTAAAATATTTCGAGCTAAGGGATTTGGGTGCAGTTCCAGCCTTCTTAAATATTTTACTGCATATTTCGTTATCATAGTTTTTACTAATGGCATATTGAGATCCTTGTGGATATTTGAGTTTTTGACGTACCAGGGAGCGGCTGTGATTATTCGAAGAAGTTTATTTTGGCGCCTTTGAATTTTTTCGATGTTAGAAGCCGAGGCAGTGCCCCATAACTGAATACCGTAGCACCAAATTGGCTTTAAGATAGAGTTGTAAAGTAGAAGTTTGCAATCGAGACTAAGAACAGAATTTCTTCCAATAAGCCAATTAATTTGAATTGCTTTTAGTTTCATTTGAGTTTATTTAGCTTCTATATGCCATTTCCACGTTAAACGCCGATCTAGGTGTATACCGAGGTATTTTACATGCGAGTGTTGGGGTATTATTTGATTATTTATTTTAATAGGGGGGGCATGTTTCCCGACGCAATGTGAATGTTATATGTGCGCATTTTTGCTCATTGATCTTTATCCTCCATTTTTTTCAACCACCTTTCCAGTTCAATTATATGATCCTGGAAGTAACGAGATGCTTCTTGACAGTTTGCGTGTACGCTTAGAAAAGCTGTGTCGTCCGCAAATGTTGAGGTATGGCTCTAGCTGTTTGTTGGCATGTCCGAAGTATAAATTAAGGATAATAGAGGGCCCAGGAGAACTTAAAAAATCACCTTCTTTAATAATAAATTGACGACAGACTAAGTCTTTCGAACAGCTTGTGTATGTTTGCTGGTAAGTTTTGCTGCAATTTCAGGAGTAATCCTTCATGCCAGACTTTATCAAAAGCTGGAGACACATCGATGAAGAGTGCTGAGCAATATTTTTTTTCTTTAAAAGCTTTTCTTATGACATTTACTATTCGATGAGTTTGTTCAATTGTGCTGTGCTTTCTTATAGAACCGAATTTATGGTTTGGAATACATCTATTTTCATTTAAATTTTGACACTAGTAGTTTCTCAAATAGCTTTGAGATATTAGATAATAAGCTAATAGGCCTTTATGACTCAATTTTTGTGTGGTCCTTTCCTGGCTTTGGTATCATGGTTACTAAGGAAACCTTACATTCTTGAGGGTAGTATAAAAGGCGTAAAATAGCATTAAAAATAATAAGAATAATTTTCTTTGCTATACTTGGTAGCTCCAGAGCACAAGTGTAGTCTATTTTGTGGCTTGACAGAGTCAGAGAATGTGGAGTGTTTCTCTATATTAGGCTATTTAACTAAGAATATCGAAGATGTTCTAGAAATCGTAATGAAGTGAAATCCAACGAGACTTAATTTCAATTATTTAGAATATGTCTGTAGTTTTTTTTCCATGGTAGAATAAGTACCAGGTATAGTTATTAACAAGTTTGTTCTCAATTTGTTAACCTATAACAACGTCAAAGAAAAGAAAATAAGAAAAATAAATAAAACAAGCGTCAAAAATCAAATAAATTAATTTGGCCATTACATGGGTAAATAATGACAGCTCTGCCTAATGAACGTACCTAGTATTTAATATACTATGGTTTTTCTATTTTTATTTAGTTGTTCTTGTAAAGATTGTTGGTTCTCAAAGTACGAAGTATGTATATAAAAAGGAATATTTTTATATACTTTCTTCACAGGCTCGTTTTCAAAATTTGTTCGATTTTAAGTCCACTTCATGTCGATCTATAGCACATTCTCATTATGATTGTGCTTCAAAATAATTTTCGCATTAACTAACTATATAATTGTCCGAATTACAAACTCCATCCTATTTTGTTTAAAATCTTGTGAACAGACCTATTTGTTGTATAGTCACTTTATCGTTGTGCCAAATGTCAAAAATGGAACACATCAATTCAATGTACATATTCAATTCACTTTGAGTAAACTTTTTAAAAAGTTTAAAAAATTTCTTCTTACTTAATTATAAAAAGTATATGAAAACTTAAAATTAAACAGGAAACTCCCAGCAGGAAAATCTAATCAATAGAACTCATAACTCTTAACACAGAACATGTGCTAGGATTGTAATACATTATTTTAATGTAAACGGCGATTGAATTAAACAATTCATAACGGATTTTTATTAAGAAAATATATAAACGAAAAATGCGAATAATTGCCACGAACAGATGAAAAACAAATGTGGGAATATACGTGGTAATCAGTGCATAACTATTATGTCAATAAAATTACCTTCTCGATTCCAATGAATACATTATCATTCTTTCGAAAATAATACATTATGTTATTTCCAATTCCTATTTATTCAAGCTTACGGTCCAGTTTTTATTTTATAAAAAAATTAATCTTTATTTTTCTATCGAATTTTCGTAACTCCGTTGTGTTACGTCTTCAGGATTGAAAATTTTTTAAAAACAATTACATAAAAAAAAAATTAGCAAAATTTCTTAAAATAAAAATATTGACAACATTTGAAAAAATTCTTATGCTAACAAAATATTTAAACATAATCTATTCCAGTTTAAACATTTTTATTTAGTTTCCGTTTCTATGTTTATTAACTAAATGTCTATAACTATGGGCTACACTATCTGTATCTGTCTTATAATTTATTCTCAACAAATTTGGAACCTTTATTATTTGAAGCATTTCTTACATATAACGTCTCTTGTAATTACTCTCTGTGTTTAAAATTTTTACATTCTCAAAATCTGGATAATTATTTAAATTAGCACAGTGGGTTGCTAATCCATTATGTTTTTTTTAGTTATTTATGTAATTAATTCCATATTTTCCGCTGGGTAATACATTTTAGTAGTAATTTTTTACTTCACTCTCAATTTGTATTTATTTCTTCTTCTTTAATATTTGACAATTACATTATTCGATACCTTGAAATTAAAACCAGATATGGGAGATTTAATTTCAGTTGAAAAGTTAATAAATATTGGTTTATGAGAAATTTTAAATGAATGAAACATATATTAATCATTCAGAAGAATTATATATGAGGTTTTTGCTTTTACATCCTAAAATGATTTTTACAAATTCGCCAAACAAATCAAACATTTCCAGGCCTGGTAGATATACAAAATTTTTTAAAACATATAAAAATCAATCGTATCACATTTTTGTATGAAAACTACCAAAAACAAAAGTACAACATTGTATCATTAGACAAATTTACAACAAATACGACGAAAATGCGAGTTTGTGAATTGGACAAATATAAGATTTAGAAGAGTACAGACAGGGAATAATAGCAAAATGTATTAGAAATCCAAATTTTTGTATTAAACCGTTGTTTCTTTTCAAAATCGGTTTTAATCACAATGCACTAATGGACATGTTATGATTATACTAATTTTTAGATTTTTATGACTTGCTTTTGTGCATTTTCTTGCTAGTCCCTTAATCCCTTAGTCCCTTAGTCCCTTAAAACAATTTTAATTTGATAATCATAAATATAAACAAAAAAAAAATTGTTCCAAAATAAAATCCCCTTCGAAATATTCAAGAATTAGTATACGATTTTTAAATTGGCAACCATTTAACAATTTACATGTCCTCCTCTCAGTCCTCCCAAAGTGCCGCTACTGAGTATATCTTCTACAATTACACCCCCGATTACACTTTCACGCATTAAATTTATATCAATTTTTCTTTAATAATCTTATTAAAAGCCATTTTATTTGCTTAAGATATAATTCATGATAATTTTATAGTTTTAATTTCAAACTGAAAGCCAATTTATTAAAACCACGATAAAACTATAATCGAATTTAGCGGAAAACTTAGAATCGTTATTTTACAAAATAAACCGAATTTGAACTTTGCAAGAAGCTGCAAATTGATTACCCTTTTTGCTTGCCCCGGTATACACTGGGACATAACGGTAATCTAGCGGCGTAAAAATAAGAAAAATATTAATATTAAAAATATTTTAACGCAGCTTAAAAGCGGACAAATCAGTGTATTTAAAAATTTAATTTATTTATCACCAATTTACCTGATTCGAAAAGTATGGATTTTTTTTTTTACTAAGAACAAATTGGGTTGTAATTTTTGATTGATTTTTATAAAAAATTTGTTGGCATATTGAATCAGTAATGCTAGGCAAGGTAACTTTTTTCTGAGAAAGTGTTATATCAGTTGTTTTTTCTTATATATTTGCTATTTCAGTTAATGCAGAAGAAATCCTGTTTTGAAAACTATTCTAAATCTTTATTGAGATACAAAAAAGTATACCCGAGTAACGCTGAGATTTTTGTGGAACCTTAATATAGAATTATTGACTAATATTGTTCCAAAAATTAGCAACGGAGACTTGAGAAGCGACTTTTTTTTTATCGAAAAATTGGTCTTATATAACAGCACATAGCGCCTTCTATATAAAAAAAAAAGCTGCATTATATTTTACCGAGCTTATAGACTACATCCATGAATATGATTCGTCTATACATGTTTTTGGATTAGGCTATTAGTTTGGAAGATATGAGTTTTCCACCGGTAAAAGTGTTCTTATATTACAACAGATATCGACCAGTGTTTCAAACAGCTGTCTAATTTTCTACGGAGCTTAGCCTACATCCTTGCCTATAATTCATCCATTTTTTTATTGTAGATCAGATTATAAGTTTAAAGTATATGATTTTCCGCAGGTAAATTGGCCTTATTTCCCAATGTCCGGTAGTCTAGTTCCCGTAGTTAAATTCCCGCCAGAGACTCTGGTCTGTTACACAACAATGAGCTGAAGGTATATATTGCTATTGCTAGAATGGAACTTGCTATTGTAATTGTAATATTTTTATAAATTAATAAAAAAAAGTAAATTTCCCATTTTTGCTACTTCGGCTAAATTATATTTGCAATTAATCCTGCAGAGTCTTAAAATGAGACAACACTTTTGAAAAAAATTACCTCCTTTCTTAAATATCTGCTCTAAGAAATTTTTTAGAGAATAAAATGTCCTCTTCATGTACCTTTTCAAACAATAAAAAGGAGTAATTTTTACAAATAATACACTTTTTATTATCAGGAAAAAGGTTAACGTACATTAAAATCATTTTTTATATGCATACTTTTGTTTAAAAAGTTTTTTAAACTGAACGACTAACTAGCCGACCCTTTTTGTTTTAAAAAGTTGATAAGACTTGCCAATAATCTTTAAATATCTATAATTCTTATCCTATAATTTTTTCCCACTCAAGGTCCCCGAAATATCCCCCAAAACGCTCTATTCGAATCTTGTAAAAACAATTTGCTGTTGTTTCTATTACTGCGTCTTCTAAATGTGGTCTTTGTAACTGTTGGCATTAGCTGATGCTGAAGTTGTTCCTATTTTTCTACAACATGTATTTTTTATAAAAATATTTTTTTTTTGTTTTCTTCAATGAACATAAGCAAAATATATAGAGATATTTTTATATGAATGTTGTTCTCATTGCTGTGAATGTTTGAACATCTTTCTGTCATCATTTTTCTGTTGCTTCTTAGATTTTTCTACTTATTTTTTTCGTTCAATTTCTTTTTTTTCTTTCTGTTGTTGCACAACAACATTAATGTAAAAAGTATCCTTAGGGTAGTGGATGACAAGATGACAACTCCCGTTGAGTACTTAAAATGTGTGTGTGTATTTTATATGCAAGTGTGTGTGTGTGCTTGTATGTTAGTTTATGAATGTATTTTAAAAATAATTTTACTGATTGTGTGTTTCAAGGAAATCAACAATATTTTCTTAAACACAATTATCTCTAAAAATGTTACAAAGAAAACGATGGAATTCAAAAACAAAGAAACTGAGAAAAAATTACTTTGATAGATTCAAACTGACATTGTTAGTTAAGCAAATGTAAGGAATTGCTCACAACAACCATAATATTTTGTATTAAAAAAAAAAAAAACAATTTAACGAATGACAAAATAAAAATGGACTTTGAATCATTAAAATCGTAAAAAAAAACAAAATAGGGCTGCTATAAACATTATAAATGTATTTGTTTTACTAACAAATGAAATAATTTCTCTTCTACTGTATAAATAGTTGAGTCCAGAGCATGTAACGTATGTTTTATATACACATGAGATGTTCCTGGAAATTTTTTTTTTGAAATTTAATATTATTAATATCTTTATTGAAAAAAAATATTTTTTTAATGACGTGATATTTTTCTTTATTTCTTATATCACGGAAATGTTTCAAATGCAGATATTTTGAAATTTTACATGAAAAAATCCTTCGCTATCATTTTCTTAACCCGACATACGTTAAAGATAATCATAAGTAAAACTTACGCATGATTTTAACCTGCTATATTATTGTATTTTTATTATTTATTATGAACAAACTAATGTGGATTGTATTTCTACATACATACATACATATTTATTAAATTAAAATACCGGAAATTAAAATATGTTTATAAATATTTATTATGAGAATTAAAAAACAATAGCGCTTTTTCAGTCATCAACAAAACTTAGGAATTTATCGTATTTCTTTTAAAACTTTTCACTAATTAGGGGTAATTTTGACCGAGAGACATGTTATATTTCGAAATTGGCAATACCTACCGCACCGACGTGTGCCTCACAAAAGGTTTACGCAACGACTGAGATGCCTAAAATGCACAGCGATGGATGCGTGCTTATAATCTGGTCTTTATTTTAGGCTAGTTTACACTACTATGCTTTGTATAAATAATAGGGAAGTAACGAATGCCAATACCGATATATCGGCGATACCTCACGTTTGCCGATATATCATTATCGACGATGTTTTAATGTCATACGCCGATACTTTTTTACAGTTTTTTTGAACAAACAATTTAATTTTCAATGCTTATTTTAGCATAACAAAAAAAAACATAATAGTAAATTGATCCTTTCAATTCTTAAGCTGGAGTCCACACCACGCGTCTTAGGCATATGTTTATTTTTTGACATTTTTCGAGACGCATGCTAAAGTAGAAAGAAACCCTCCCTACTTCATGCTTTTCATACGAATATGCGTTTTACACTGTGTAACTTGTTAACACAATTTTACACTACGACTTTTTGGACTGATGCATAAACAAATTGCAGGCTTGGTTTGAAACTGCACCTAAATTATCTACTAACTTTTAATGATTTTTGTGAAAATAAAAATCACTTCTCTACAACTTTTGGGTTACTTCGAAGATACTGCAAAATCAAAAGACACTGCTACCTTTTTTGACGCTATTTCGCTTGTTAACAGTCTTCGAACATTATTAGAAAATACGATTAATGTATAAACTGAGATGCCGAATAATTTAGAGTCCCAAAATTATCTCTGAATAAAAGAATTGAGTGTTTAGAGAATAATGGAATCTATTGTTAATCTACAATTATTTACCTTCGATCAAAGCTAGAAAACTTCCCAGAAAATAGATCGAAAAAACGTCTTATTGAGCTACTCAACATGATTCCACATTCCGAAAGTGTTGACGACACGGTCACCCCTACACCTAGTAAATGTTCTAATAAGTCTAAAAAAATTGACCTTTGGAGGGTTTGTTCAAATTTTAAAAGAAATTTTGGAGAAAGATGATCCTCTGTCGATCCTACGCTCTGGCCCAGCTAAAGAAGAAGTCTAGATTTACCTAAGATTTTCTAATTTTTCTAGATACGCAGATACGCTTGTTTACTGGCGCAATTAAATGTTATATTTAAAATTTAATACCATGGCGCAGAATACTTCAGTTGTCAAATGAGTTCAGGCACATCTGAGAGATGATTTTTTACTGCAGGTCTGCTTGTAACGCAGTTGCGAAATTATCTCCGCAAAAGTTGAGAATACTTTGTTTTTTTAAACAGAAATTTTATTGATATAACCTTTGAATACTTAAAAACTTTTACACTTTTTATTTTTTGTTTAAAAATAAATTAATTTTACCATGAATTTAAATTCATTTCGATGTTTTTAAAATCTTAAATATTGATAAACTGTTCGTTCTTACACTATAATTTTGAATAATAAAAAAAAATTACTCGACTTGAGTTTTGTTAATTTAACCTTAAATTTACATTTTATATTGTTTCGGTATCGGCGATATTTCTTGAGTATCGGTATCGGCGATATTTCTTGAGTCTCGGTATCGGTATCATATCGGCAAAAAGCCGTATCGTTACTCCCTTATAAATACATGTCAAAAACTCAAGTAAATATGTACAAGTGTGACAGTTTGAATGCAATGTGTTATGAAATTGGCAATTATTACGAAACAAAATTTGACATCCTCTACGACTTCATCGTTTTTTGAAATTTTTTAAAACAGTTATACTTTTCATTTAGTCAGGGTTGCGTTTCAACAAATGCATTTTCATAAGGCATATAAATTTTTACAATTTCTACAAATAGTAAAATTGGCATAGCATAGTCGAATAGAGCATAAAAATGTATGAAGATCCATTATATTTTTTTTTTTCAAATTGCATTAAAGCTTCCACACATAACGCAATTTTACTTTTTTATATAAGATCATATAGCCATTTCCTTTATCATTAAATTTACAATTTTGAATAAATATTATTTGTGTAAAAATGTTTTAAAAATGGACACAAGTGTGACATGCAGTACCTCTGCGCAGAACGTTCAATTAAATTGTGCAAGACATTTTGCTATTGCGTAAATCATGATATACTTTAAACTTAAAACTTATTTCATATAACAATTAAAAACTGAATTTGTGTTTAAAAATAAAAATCTGTGGTAGTGTGAACACAAACTCTAATGTTATGTTGGATTTTACAACAGTCGCACCAAATTCATTAGATTTCTAACTCACAAAGTATTATGGAATATGCAAGACTTCTGTGATAGTGTAAACTAGCCTTAAGCGTTAACACATGCCACAGGCAGTTCGAAATACTCAAGACTCTCAAGATTTTTTACTAATGCAATCACATTTTTCGCAATGGCAGCTCCAGTGGCAGCAAATTTAGCATGTGAGTGATAGTTTGGCAAATGCATGCCTTAACCCTAGTTAGATAAGGTACGTCTGCGGGACGTACGCTTTTTCAATTTTGTGCTCCTACTCTCACATTTGTTAACATACAACTTTCTTGCGCTCAATTATCTCAGTCGTTTGCATCAGCTTGTTGGTGGTGGCTTTTTTGTGCGTTAAGTTATGTTTTCTTTGAGAAATAAGCACAAATAAACACAACATACGTCTGAGAGACGTATCGTTATCTTTAGTGTAACTTTTGTAGCAAAAATAACTTTTTGTTTTGGTTGAATTTTAAGGTATTTGTTATTTAAATTAGCTGTAAAAATGTCTTGTAAGCGCGGCTTAGACGACGCAGAAGTTGCTGCTCTTGAAAAGCGTGTTGGACGACTCAGATTCACTGGAAAATTTGAGCAAATCGGAAGATGAATAAAAGTGATGTATAAGACAAGCTTGTTGACATCCTTGATGCTGATGAGAATATACCACCGACTAAGGAAAATCCTCAAGAACCTGATAATTTTACTACTTCTGCCGATAGCCAATTATTACGGTACTATAAGACGTAAAAGTAAGCACTGCTGAACTACATCAAAGGGTCAAACCGCTGGCCGAATTTCTTCAATGAATATAGTTCGAACGGCAAAAGGACTAATTTGGGAATGTAAATAACTGTACAACCCAATTTCATGCTTCGGCATTTTTGTTACTACCGAAATAATTTCCGAAATTTTTCAATGCACCAAACAAAAGGCTAAAAATTCCTACTTTATCGAAAACTTTGCACGGTAACATTAAAAAAGATTTACCAGATGATGTAAACAATAATTGCAGTTGCAGTGGAGAACAGCCTGAATAACAAAAAGAGAAAATACTGTGGTTTCTGTCCATCAAAACTTCGACGTACGTCCAAAATAGTATGTTTAAAATGCAATGCACCTATATGTGGCAACCACAAATATTTAGTTTATAAATCTTGCATATAATGCTATTTGAATTTATTATTTTTTTTTTGGTACAGATATTATTATCTAAGCAAAGTACAACAAAAGGATCTATTTTAGTTTTTAGAGCCGAACTGAAGTCCTTTATAAATAACTCTTTAAATTGTGATATTTTTTAAGACTTATTGCATTTTATTTTTAATTTCATTTTTGTTATTGTTTTCTGTTTAAAATTTTCTTTATTTTAAAAGAATTTTAATAAATAAATGATTTTAACAAAAAAATTTATCAATATTACTTTCGGTGTTGCCCTTTAAAGGATATAAACTAGCACACGTCTTTCAGGCGTAACGTTATCTTTTCAGTACAAAAAAATAACGTTATCTATCTAGGGTTAAAGGTAAAAACGATAAACAATGTTACCCTGTTAACAATTTAATGCATATTTACTGGATTATCGTCAAATTTAAATTAAAGTTTTGACGTGTTGTGTTATTAAAAAACAATATTTGTGTCAAATTTTTTCTAGTTAACCGAAGCAGTTTGAGATTGAAATTCAGCAAAAGTGTGAATCCAAAGGTGGAACACCACCCTAGAAACAGATAATTATGTTGCAAAAATAAGATTTTGCCCAAATTTGTTATATATGACTAGAAATCATACTTCTTAATTTCGGGAACAGGTGGCCATAACTTACCAAAGAAAGGCTACTCTCAAAAAACAATTGGTAATGAATTTTGGTCTGTCAGAATTTAACAAGACTTAAAATAACTGTGGCAAATTTTGTGCAGGTCTGTCTATAATTTACTATATTCGCACTCTCGGAAAATACTTAAGTACGCCTATAACTGTACCGAACAATCGTTATGTAATAAAATTTTATCTAACACAGTTTTGGAAGACTAGAATTCACTGCACGTAATTTCGTGACTCATATAAGGCCCACTATCGGAAAACATTTTAGTAAGTCTAAACCCGTAACGAATAATGCTATTGTATCATTTTTTTGGTCTGTCATAGTTTTATAAGAAACAAAATTATACTGTCAAATTTTGTGAAGATTGATCGATAACTTATCATAGGTACCATATAATGCCCACCCTGAGAAATCATTTAAAGATGCATAAAACCATGTAAAATTAAATATTCAGCCATGTTCTGTATTTTTTTTATTAAGATATAATGTAAATACAATTCTTGAGTAGATTTTCAGCTATTTTTGCTTCCCAGTTGTACAGTTTAAATAATAGAAAATGTATTTCCTTATGCTGCAGACTTGAAAAACAGCTTAAAACATATTGGAACGAACACAAGCGTTTACAAGGTCTCTACTTTAATTGTGGCAGACTGTAAAGAGTGGTAACCTGAATATCGACCCTCATAAACGTGCAACGATTCACATACACATCCTAACACACAAGCCCTTGCCTAATAATATTTGATCAACAATAAAGTTGAAGTGCATGCAAGCGTATTTTAATAGAACATTTTTTATTCTTTTAGTTTTCATCACATGCGATACGTGTATCAAAACAATTTCAATTTATTACTTGTCATTGCATTCATGCAAATTTTTATGTAAAAGTATAGGTATGTATTAGAGCGACTAAAGTTGTATGGAAGCCAAATTCGTGCAAGCTGTAACCCCCTCAAAATGAACCTTGGACTTTTTTAAGAAGACATTTAAAATATTTCGGCTCCAGCTTTAACATCTCGTGAGCTGGACCATTTTGCAACAGGGTCTATTTTTGCATGTTTTGTTAATTTGAGAATCTGTTTCCTTACTAACATAAGGAGATAATACATGTCCTTTTTTTAAGGATATTCTGTAAAAAAGAACGGTTTTTGAATTTTTTGTTTGGGGTTGTTGGTAATAAAAAAGCCAAATTAACATATTTTAATCTTTAGTCGATTTAATTAAATACGGGTCTCAGCTTTTTTTGAAATACGTGCTAGTTTGCGTTTTGACAAAAAAGTGAAGGGGTGGTAATCCTTCGTTTTAAATAGGGCAATATGGGTATCAATTTTTTTCTTTTGCCAAGTACATCACCTTTGTATGTAAATAATTTGATGTATGAAAAATGTCATGCACTCAAATTGTATATACAGCTGGACGCGCCTTAAAAAACCTTTCTAATGATACACATATTGTATATGTTGGTAAGGAAACTGGAGCCGAAATATTTTAAATGTCATCTTAAAAAGTCCAAGGTTCATTTTTAGGAGGGTACATCGAGCACTTTTTTTTTGTTAGTCGCACTATTGTACATACATTTGTGTGTGTGTGTAAGAAATCATGTAAAGGCACATGTATGACTGCTCCACAACATTAACTTAACAACTCCAAAAAGAATGACAAAGAATAAAAATTTATTCAACGGCAAAAACTATAAGACATTTTTGTTGATGTGCGAATAATATGAAACAAATTGCAATACCTCGTACTGACATTATTTCCCGATGCTCGCTTATTTAGGCTGCCACATCATGTGTTCCTCTTTTATTTGAGTTCCATTGTTATTTCTAATAAACATAAACAGTTACTGTACGTCTATGCAAGTGTGTGTGCGTTTCCTTGCTCCTGCAGTTTCTCGTAATAGACGTTTTGGTTGTTAATTTTGTCTTCTCTATAATTCTATAAAGATTCTATAAGGAATACATCTTATAATAGAAAATAGAAAATTAAAAAAGATTTTTATCAAAATGTTACCATCTATATGAACACATACATACATACATATTCGTAAGAGTGTAATCATTCATGCTGATATCCCTGTATCCGCTATCTCTTTTTGTCGCCATATTAACGTTCTGGTGTTTATTGGAATTATGAAAATTTGTGCTACCCTATTTCATTAAATAATCCTATTTTTCTGTTTTTGTTTATTAATGCAAGTGTAAAAAAAATTTTATATCAATTTACATAACATTGAAAAATATGTATTTAAAAACGCTTAAAAATTTTTCTGTGAAATTTGTTAATAAAAAAATAAATGAATTACAAATATTATGAAGTTCGTTATTTTGTAAAAACAACATTTATCTGTTTTGGTGTAGAAGAGTTTGTGCTTTTATGTGTAACACGTACAAATATGGGTTCTATACCCAATTTTAGTATTACAATCAACTTATGGCCGGCTGTCCATGTAAATTATGTGCGCAAAGTTATAACGTACATAGTACGCAATTAAGGAGATCGTTTAATGAAATTTGATATATATACAGTGGCTCACAGCTTATTTTATGCAGTGCATTTTTTCAGTTTTAAAGCTCTGTACAAACAAAACTAAAATGAACTATAAGAACTTGGAATCATTTTAAAGACAAAACGCTATTCTTTAACAAACAAAAATCATTTATTGCAAAAATTTACGTTTTAACCATTTTAAACTAAAAAAACAAAAAATTGTCCTTATTTTTATCTCACAGCTTGATTTATGCAGTTACTTTCTACTGTAACGGTACCTGAATGCAACTTCGGTGTTTTTTCTGTCATTATTTTTTTAATTCTAGAAATGTTTTTCGTTGAATTGTTAGTCTGATTTTGTTACTTGAAGCGCCAGTTACCAAAAATTCAAATGAGTCTGCGGACAACGGTAGAGCAGCGAGAATTGGTTTTAAACCATTTTAAAAATGGCCACTCACAGCGAAAAATAGCAGAAATTGTTAATATTAATGCTTCCACAGTGCAAAAAATCATAGAGCGCTTCATCCGTGAAAATCGGGTTCATAACAAAGGCAGAAAAGCACCAAATAAAATTTGTACTGATCATGACGAGCGACATATTTTGCGCAAAATAAGGGCAAACCCAAAGCTCTCAGCTCCGAAACCGAGGTCCGAAGTTAACGCTGACTTGGGCAAACAATGTTGCGTGGAAACTGTTCGTCATGGCACCAACATGATTTTAATGACCGTGTTGCACACAAGAAACCGTTTATTAACCCGAAAAATTGGCTATGGAGGCTAAATTTTGCCAAGGAACACGTTTCAAAGGAATCTGCATTTTGGAAATTGGTCATCTTTGCCGATGAATCTAAGTTTAACCTATTTGGTTCATATGGTATGTATGTATGGCGGAAACCTAATACAGAACTAAACAAAGAAAACCTTAATGCAACAGTGAAGCATGGAGGTGGCAGTGTCATGGTTTGGGCCTGTATGTCGCCTGCTGGTACTGGAAATTTAACTTTTATAGAAACAACCGTGGACAAATTTAAGTACCTCCAGATACTTAAGGACAACTTGTTGGAGAGTGCTGAGAAGCTGGGAATAAAATCAGATTTTCGATATTACCAGGACAGCGATCCAAAGCACAAATCGGGTATTGTGCAAACTTGGCTGATATATAACTGCCCACATTTGATAACACCGCCAGCACAGTCGCCAGACCTTAATGTTATAGAAAATTTATGGTCGTTATAGAAAATAACATAAGGAAACACAAAATTTTAAGCAAAAATGATTTAAAAGAAGCCCTTTTGACGGAGTAGGCAAATATTTCGCCAGATATTACACAAAAACTGGTCGCTTCTATGCCAAATCGTCTTAAATCTGTCATAGATAATAAAGGGTATCAAACGAAATATTAAATTGGGTTATTTCCAGTTTTTGCTTTGAGCTTCTGAAAAACATACGTGCCTGCATACAATAAGCTGTGAGATGAAAAAATTTAGCGTTTTTGGTTTTTTTTTAGTTGTAATATATTGAAATGTACATTTTTATAATAAGTGAAATTTTTTTGATAAATAATAGGGTAGGCCTTTTTAATGATACGAACTTCTTTTTTCAGTTCCTCTTAGCTTTTGTTTTACAGAGCTTTAAAAATAAAAAATGCAGTGCATAAAATAAGCTGTGAGCCACTGTATGTACATATACGTTTAATTGTAACAAAGACTAAGCCTATTGATTATTATCGCAATCGGTCCATAATTTTAAAGAGACTTAATACAAGCTTCAGAATGAGCCATAGGTCGCATAGAAACCCCCTTCATTAAATCGATTTAAGACAACAAATCGTATATGCACATGTAGATGTGTAAATAATATTCGTTACAAAGAACTCAAAAATATATATGTAAATCTAAAATGAATTTGTTTCGACCGATCCATGATTGCCCATCAATCCCCAATACAGTACACTTATGAAGCTTTGTCTGATCATATCGAGCCCCATTTGCGATTATATCGTAAGCGACAGGAGAAGAGTTTTTCTTATTTTTTTTTCTTAAGCAGTGAAATACTTAATTTGAATTTAGATGCGCTTTTCCTCCGCAACGATACAAATTCAAAGTCTATGACTTTGTTCGTTATTGTAACGAGTACCTTTTTGCAAAAAAAACTAAATTTCGGTAAATTGTCGATATGATATTATATGGTCGGGCTTGATCGAGTATAAATTTAAAATTTAATTACTAATTTCCAAACAATAGTGGGGTATAAGTTTGGTGGTCGGTATTAAATGAATAATTTAACACAATTGAACTATAATCCAAATAAAATATTTGTAATACTAATAACACATTTTAACTAATAATTTCCAAAAGAAATTTATTGTCTTTTTTTATCTGTGGCAACGCTTTTTTTTTAATGTTTATAAAAAACAAAATTCTAATAATTCCGATAAACTTAAAAGAAAAATATTTTGAGAGAAAAGTGAAACTACCTTCTGTATTTTTATCATGCCTGTAGCTACGAGTATTTTCTAAAAAAAAAAAAAAAAAAAAAAAAATAGCCCATTTAGCAATAGTTAATCGAATTCTAATCGATGTAGTAACATCACTCGGTGTGCATCTAAGGTAACATCTACACAACAGGCATATTCTAAAAAGTTTATATTTTTGTGACGAGTTAGAACGTTTTGGCACTTAATATAAATTAAGACCATTAATATCGCATTTGCCACTAAAAACGAAGTCCTCTTACATTTTATTAAACATACAAATGTGATAGTCAGGCTCTAAAAAAATTGATTAAAGCTCATTCAATATGCAGTAAAAACTGGAAAATATGGCCCGAAAGTTCTTAACCTTTATGTGCTCGGGATCGAAAACTTACGTGGGCGGTCGGAAGACTACATTTGTAGTAACATTATTTTTGTACTACTTTATCCTTATAAACAAGAATAAAATGGTTATATTTATTTTATTGTATTTATATTTTATTTATGTAGGAACATGTAGATATAGAAAAGCTTGAACAAAACAATTTTAAACATTTAAGTTTTATTTATAGAGCAGCATTTTCCAAAAACGTAAGTTGTGGAATGTGCATCGCACACCGGTTTCTTACACCAACTGCATATCTTTCGTGTGTTTTTGCGATTTCCTATTTCACATACCTGACATCGTACAGGATGTTTTGGCAGCTTATCCTCAGATGTATCGGGAAATTAATTAGTAGCTGAAGCGGAAGAAGTTGAATTTGGCGAGAGCCATAGCGCCATTTCGATAGCGAGGAGTGTTGGAGTGTAGCCTATTACCCTTGGAATTTTTGACCGTTCTATAATTGCTGGCATAAACATCTGTTTTGCCAAACTTCTCAAGAACTTTCTGCGTTTATCTGTTTGCTGAATATGGCTATTATTTTCTATATAGATGATATAAGTAGCTAAGGTAGATATATCTAGAAAGTTGAAAAACATTGCCAATGGCCATCGCAATGTTTTGCGTTTTGTAGAATATGCTGACAGCATTTTGTCCATTGCATCGACGCCTCCTTTGCTAACTGCGGCTTATTTTTTTTCTCTGCCACAATATCATTATTCAAAGTTGTACTTGACAATATAACAACTGCCTTTCCCTTTTTTGGCACATAAGATGATAGTGCAAACTTTGAGTCCAAAAAACCAAAAACTGATGAATATTCTGCACGTTTACGGTTAGCTTTCATTTCGTTGGGTACAAAGGTTTTATTTTGGCGATCTGTACCAAGAATTGCAAGGCCTTTGGACAATGATGCAACAAGTGATGCAAAGAATGCTTTTTTTTAGCAAAAATAAAAGAAAAAAACGTGTGCAAATGAAATAAGCAACAAATAAAGCTTATTTGCATACAAATCACATAGTTACTACAAATGTAGACTACCGGCCACGAGATGATCATTTTAAAAATTATCCCTTTAGCACCTACGAAATAATTTTTTTTACATCATTAACGTTTAAATCTGCTTAAAACAAGATTTTAGGAAGCTACCAAAAACCTTAAATTGTTTTACTGACGTTTTTAATTTTTATTCGCTAATATATTCAAAATTACTACAAATGTAGACTTCCGAGCACATAAAGGTTAAAAATATGCCTTAAAAAAGCCAAAAATTGCTTATTTTAAAACAAACTATGCAACAGCTTAATAATATGTGTATTAAAAAAAAAAAAACAATGAATCAGTTAATCCCATACTCCGTAGTATTTTCACGTGAATTTTTGATATTGCACCCTAATTGGAACCGATTAGCAGTCATGAGCCTGGCCCACACAGTTTTGTTATAAACATTTTTGAAAAGTCCCTACGTAGCCCCAATAAATCTTTATTTTTTTCTAAGAGATAAAACAACTTTTAAATGATAATATATCAATGCGAATAAAACCATTTTATAAATACTATTAAATACACACTACTAAATCAGTTCTTTTTATAAAATAAAAACTAAAAAAGCGAAAAATGAAAAAAACCTAAAAATCGATATTCACTTTAAATCACCTTAACCCACTAAAAACAAAATAGTGTGTTGAGTAATTAGATAAAAGCAAAAGACCCACCTACTTACAATTCCACTGAAAGAAGCAATGAATTTTACAAGGGATGTCGCATAATGAATGTATTTACATTTAACTAAATAGTTCTTGAATAGCAATTCATTATTTTTATACTGACATACATCCGAAAAGTAAGCAAAAAAAAAAAAAAAAACCAAAAATAAGTCGTTACACATTAAATTCCAAAAAGGTAAAATGTGTTAAGTACAATTTAACTATAAAGCTTTTAAAGGGCTTCCAATCTTGACTGGTTTTTCAGAATCCCGGGATTCGAGATCGAAGAAAATATTTCGGGATCCCGGGATTTTCGGGATTCAAGGGATTTTTAAAATGTTTTCTGGATATTTTTTAATTATTTTTTTTTATTTATACTTAATATATAAACCTATTTGAAAAACCACTTAATTTTCCAGTAAAAATACATATTTTATGAACTTTGTATATTAAAAAAATATAATAAAAACAAACTTAAACTATTAATTGATCACAATTCATTAAGATCATGTATAAAAAACCTATCAAAAAATATAAGAATCTTATTTTTATCCATATTTGATTGTTGATATAAAAAAATTACACCATTTCCAATTGTATTTTAAAATTTCTAAATTTTTTTTTTAAATTTTCCAAATGAATTTTAAAATTGTCCAAATAAATTTTTAAGTTTTCTAAATGTATTTTGAAATTATCCAAATATATTTTAAAAATACAAGTGGGCATTTCCAACAAAAAAAATTTTAAACTCCAATTGGGCAAATTTGAACATATACATTTAAATAATATTAAAATACATATGAACGATTGTACCATACATTTGAAAATTCTCTAAAAACATTTGGAAATTATGTATTACATACATTTAAAAGGTGCGTACTTAATACTCGTACTAAGTTTAATTAGTTTCTGAAGAATATTAAAGCAGCCAATGTTGTATCTGCTAAGCACGAACGAATTTTGTTGTAAAGATATGATGCAGTTGAAAAACATCTGTAGCACTCAACACTCGTTAATAGAAATGTTTGAAAGTATTTAAAATTTATATATAAATACGCATACAAAAAAATATTTATACAAATTATTGAAAAAAAATTTAAAAATAATAAAAAATTTAAACAAAATCGGGGTCCGAAAATCCCGGGATTAAAAATCAGAAATCTCGGGAATCGGGATTCACCTAATCCCGGGATTGGGATTGCCGGATTGGAAGCCCTAGTAACTTACCAAAGCTCTCATCATAAGTAGAAAAAATATACCAAAAAGCCAAATATATACATATGGTTGTAAAAAAGGGAAAATTAATAAAAAATTATGTAATCTTGCCAAAAATAATTTTCATTAAAAAAACACAAATATTTCTTTTTTGGAATCATATTTGAAATTCAATACGAAATTGGTGGGTTGGTTAACGTGGTAGCACGCACCCAGCTAGGCCTGCTGCAAGTAGTGTCGACAGTGACTCCATTTTGAACCCTAACAACTCGTCAAGAGTAGGAATCCCGATTTAAAGCTTGACCCAGGGCAATACTGAGGCAGCTAGCTAGCCAGTTACGTTGAGATATTTTACCAAATTACCGAGTTTCCCCTGCGACATCTCAGAGAGTCCTTGTAGAAGGTAATTCCCAAATAATCCATGTCGTGTCGAATTAAACACTGAGCAATCACATAAGAGAGTCATCTTGTTTCCTCCATTTATCATTACCCATATCCAGATAGTGTCTGAAAATTTCGTTTCTGACAGTTCCCAGGGGTTTTGCGACTGTCACACTCTGCGAAATGTCAAAAGCAGCTCCAGTCTTGGCCAGCAAGTCCGCCTGTTCATTGCCATGATGGTCCCTATGCGCAGGGATCCGAATTAAGGTAATGCCCAGTCTGGATAGCTCTTCCTCATTACGATGTAAGTTATTATTTTATTCATTATAACAATGGCCTTTATAAGGCAAATAGGAGCGAAGAGAGCTTTTCGAAGTTTTTACTGGGTAATTTATTGGTTAAAAACGCGAAACAAACAAGATATGTATTTTGAAATTCCTAATTTCAATTTCTTGTTGTCTGTATTAGTTTTGACTGGTGATTTCCTAACAAGCGTTCAAATAATTTTCCGTGCACTGGATGGTACTTTCATCTTGCAAAAAAGATCAAATAATTCAAATTGAAGATATAATTTTATGACTAAGCTTATTTATTTTCTAAGTGCGAACATTAATGACTTTCGGTATCTGTATCTGTATTGTCATGCGCGCATTGATAAATCAATGACAACTTATTTCATTACTGTTTTTCATTTTGGTGACTTTACTCCAAAAGTTTTTTATGTCACTCCTTAACTAGTTATCTTTTTATTGCTAAGAAAATTTAAGTTCTTGTTAAAGAGAAACTCTCTGTTACATGTTTACCTAAACAGCAAAGTTGCAATGGCGGCAAGCGATCGCACAAAGAAATATAATTATTTGTTATGTTAACGTTTAAAAAATTTCATTAGATTACCAAATATATCGTTACCTAAAACAGAGTCATAATAAAATTTTTTTTTCTATTTATTCAAAATATATGATTAAAATCGCAATGATTTGAAAACGTGTTATATTTATCCGAATAATAATTAATCAAATTCTGGGCCCTTATGAGTAGCGAATTTTGTTTTGCGATGTTGTTCTGTCCGTCGAAATGGGATTTCCGAAGGCCCCAGTTATAAATAAAATTAAATTAAATATAAAAATTAATTAAATTTGCACTAGTAAACAAATTAATTGTATCAATTAAATATTTTTTGATATTAACAACATTTTTGGCAGTAAGGCTGTTAATAAAAGTAAACAACCACGACGGACTCTAATTTAACTCACAAATACTCAATTTTTATTTATTTATTAATATATAACCTCTCTAAAAAGGGCGGGATTTGGGAAGGGGACACTTCTAATACCATTTTCCTAACAATAGGAAAATTTTACAGAAGATGCATAAAACTATTTAAAATGATAAATTTCCTTAAACAGCTTATACGTTATTTGTCTTCCACATATCTTGTAAGACCTACGCTAAAAATATTATGTAGCTAAATTCAAGAGAAAATTAATTTTTAACAACAGCAAATTTGTTTAAAAACGGATAATTTAAATTTTATTTAAAATAAATGAATTTTACATTAATTTTATAATTTTTATTTATTAAACAGCATATTCCGTAAAATCTAACAGTTGTTGCCTTAACAAATATACATATTTTAACCGACAAAAAAATCAAACTACACTACAATATTAATCTACGGTCACACTAGTCAAATATTTGACGAAAAAACGGGACCAACAGGCCAACTAAAATATAATTTCTCTCTCCAATATTTCAACTCCAATATTTATTTTGTTTTTAATACCACATCTTACATAACACATTTTTGCTATGTCTAGCAGTATAATTAGTTTTATTTTGTGATATATATATACATATATATATATACATATATACATATTAATAGGCAAGTGGATTTTTTAGGATCCCTTTTACGCCTTAACTATATATTGTATTTTAACAAATGATATATCATTCGAAAGATATTTTTTGGGAGATTATGTTAATTTAAATTTTGTTAAAATCGGTTCTGTATTTTACGAGTTCTACACGTTAGAAAGTAGCACTAATACATTGAAACAATTCACATACGCGTGAGCAAAAACAATGTAAACACATAATAGAAGCAGTATGCTTTGTTTTTGTGTTTACATAGTAAAAAGAACAACAACATGCAGAGTTTTCTGCTATGCATTAAATTGGAGAACAGTAGAGATTAAGAAATAAAAAAGAGAAAACAATTTTAAATATTTTGTTTTCTTTTTGGGAGAGTTGTTGTTTTTAAATGTTACCGTTGATTTCTTAAATTTTTGCGCTTATGAATAATTTTAATATTATTGTTACATTATTAATATGGTTACATTGTAAATAATGTGTTTATTGCATTTTTTTTTTAAATAAAGTGCGATCTTTTGATGGGCGGTGATTTAATATAAAAGACACTACCGATCATGGTCATTTAATATATGATAATCATGTAGGTATTTACAAAAAATATATATGTATATAGAGAGGTTATAACAACATAATTCATCAACGAAATAAATATAAATGGAAAATATATAAAAGGCTTTGTTATAAACATTGAGATTAGGGAACTTATGTTATATATAAATTTTTAGAAAAATTGTCACTAAATTTCATATGCCTAAAAGAAATATGCCTCATAAAATTAAAAATTGTGCTGCTCTACTGAGAATTATTACATTTTGAGTTACTACTCTGTTTATAATCAAGTGCGATATGTTTTTTACATTAAATAAATATATTTCTACATATGTATATTAGACCGACTCAAGTTGTATGGAGCCGAAAAAAGTGTTTTAGTTACCCCTCTGAAAATAAAGGTTGATATGTTTTATGATGATTCCCAAAATATTTTGGTTCTAGCGTTGACCATCCGTGAGCTGGACCATTTTTAAAATGGTAGAATTTGTATGAAAACCCCAAACGAAAATATGTATTTAGTTAAATATCTCAATAAGTAGGTCGGAAGTGATAAAGTTTTATATACCATTGGATGCTGCTTCAAAAATCCTTTTCGATGATAACAAACTTTATTTATGTCGTCTTGGAGCAAACTACAAAAAAATTCGAAAAACTGAAAAAAGACCTTTTTTAAAAATGGTCTAGCTCACGGATGGTCAACGCTAGAATCAAAATATTTTGGGAATCATCATAAAACATATCAACCTTTATTTTCAGAGGGGTAGCTAAAACACTTTTTTTTGAGTCGCTCTAATGTAAATACATATTTAGAAAAGTTTTATATTAAATAAATATTAGAAATAACGGTACAAATAAGTTATTTCTAGATTGCAGTCGATTGTGTCGACTGCTGGCCCATACTAGTTAGTTTTATTTTGTGATATGAAGACCAAGCTAAAGCTCACTAACTATTTACAAATTTAGGGGTTAAAATTATTTGGTCAAATTATTAATAGCTTAAGTATAGAAAAACATTATTTTATAGAGACTTGTTTTTTGAATAACAAACATAAATGTTTAAAATAAAGGTATTCGTAATATAACTATATATTGTTATTAAATTTTAACACTACAAAAAACGAATTTAATAACCCGTTTGTGTTTTGTTAATAAAATCGCTAATTTTGGTCGAAAGATTCCAACATTTTTGCAGACATTTGTGTTGATGCAATACATCAGAATCAATGAAAAGTTCGGTTTTTGATTATTGGTTAGTTAGGGCCTTTTGTGTTAGAAGTATCGACATACAGTTTTGCCACATTTTTGAAAAGTGCCTACATTTAAATGCTTTAAAAACATCTGTCCTTCTTTTCCCTACGGCCATTTAAAAAAAAATCACTACTAAATGGGGATTTTTGCCTACGTATAACATCACTGAGCTCACCAAAAGAATTTTCTCTTACGAGGCTAAAATTGATATATGTATATGTAAGTTTCATGAAAGTTTTTGCCTTTAAAGGATTTTTGGGATGGTCGTTAAATTTTATATTAATATTCATATTAAAAAGGAAGTATATACGGATCGGAGCTATTGTCATAAGTCAACCAAATCCAAAAGAGAATTTAATTTGCAGTAACATATTTTTAGGGCCAATTCAATCTAAATACGAACAAAATCAAATGGTTTATGGACACAAAGAGTTTATTTCGGAGAGAAGTTTGTATGGGGACCATGTAAAATTATAGACTGGTTCTCACCATTTGCAAAGGCTTTCGTCCATAGTACAATTTAAGCGGACTCACCAAACTTTCTACAAAATTGCAACTTGTACTTTGCGCACAGGTTTACAAGCACAGACAAGCCGTACGCACGAATAGAATCGTAAGATCACTTTAGGTGTTTCTGAATTGATCGGTATACTAAAAGATGGGCCCATATTTCTATGTATTATACATATCAGCACAAACATAGATTATTGCTTTTACAATACTTTTTGCTTATGTATGAAATTTGGCAGACATCCCATTCTTTGGCTTACAATTGTAGAGTGGAAATTAAATGTAGTTAGCGAAATTGGGCAAAGAGGTATTTATTTAAAACAGTAATATTTGTCAACCAGCATTTCAAACATTTTTTATTTAATTCGCTGCGAAAGCACTTTTAGGCATTTAAAAAAATTTAACACGCATCAAAAAAGTCTTCCAAATATGCGCCACAAACTTGAAAAATACTGCAATACGCATTTTAAGCGATGAATAATCTGAAAGTAAATAAATCTAATCCTACGTATTTTTTTGTTGTATAATTCTGCAAAATCTTCTTTATAACTGCAAGATGTGATGAAGTCGTGGGAGGGAACTGAATAATTGTCATGTACATTTTCAAATATTTTCTAAAAAGCAGAGGGCAGTAAAAATGTTTTTATCATAGTATAATAAGCACTAGGTACTCGTATGTTGCTACCCAGGAAAAACTTTTTGAATTTTGGTAATAGGTCGTAGTTATTTCATACGTTACCTGGTAAGTAGTTATCATTACAATTGTCATTATTCTGAAAACCTCAATAAGTACTTGCTAGTAATGACCTCAGTAAGTACTTTTCACTACTATTATTTTCAGTAATGAATATTTGCTTACTAATAATCAGCTAAGTAACTACCTTTTAGTTGTCTTGTTTTCATATTGAATATTTAAGTACTGGTAACTAGCTCCATAACTACTTATTAGGTCTATTTACTAGCGCCAATTAAATAAAAACTAGTTATTTTTTGGCTTCTAGTAAGTATATTGTAAGTACTTACAATTCAACTTACTGGTAGTTAAATAATAACTAGATATTTTGTGACTTCTAGTAAGTGTATTGTAACTACTGAATTCTGTGGACAACTCGAACAAAAATAAGTAGTTATTCAGCCGAAAAATAAGTAGTGTTTATATTTCTCCAATGTTATTTGCTAACTTACCAGGTAAGTAAAGTTTTTGCTGGGTATGGGAGACTTGTCATTATTTAACCATTAAATCTCAAATTTATTTAGTTGATTTTTGACGCTTGTTTTAATATTTTAGTTATTTTCTTTTGTTTGACGTTATATTGGTTTTAAAATTGAATATAAAATATCTTATGACCTTGCTCTTATTCTACTAGGATTTTTACTACAATTTTCAAAATACTTTTTTTTTTTTTTTTTCTTTCATTATTTATTTATTGAATCTTCATATATTAAATATGAACTAACAATAATTAATCAAATCTTATCCTAATATTTGCTTTATGTCCTGCCAGTGCCAAACACAAAAGATTTAGTCATCACGGTTTCTGTTTACATATATAGGTGTTTATCGCTCATCTGATTGGGTGAGTGCTGCAGTGTCTCTTCTTCTTAAGCGAGTGTGGCCGCCATAATTTAAAATATTTCTAGCTAATGGATTTGGGTGCAGTTCCAGCCTTTTTAAATATTTTACTGCATATTTCGTTATCATAGTTTTTACTAATGACACATTGAGATCCTTGTGGATATTTGAGTTTTTGACGTACCAGGGAGCGGCTGTGATTATTCGAAGAAGTTTATTTTGGCGCCTTTGAATTTTTTCGATGTTAGAAGCCGAGGCAGTGCCCCATAACTGAATACCGTAGCACCAAATTGGCTTTAAGATAGAGTTGTAGAGTAGAAGTTTGCAATCGAGACTAAGAACAGAATTTCTTCCAATGAGCCAATTAATTTGAATTGCTTTTAGTTTCATTTGAGTTAATTTCGCTTCTATATGCCATTTCCACGTTAAACGCCGATCTAGATGTATACCGAGGTATTTTACATGCGAGTGTTGGGGTATTATTTGATTATTTATTTTAATAGGGGGGCATGTTTCCCGACGCAATGTGAATGTTATATGTGCGCATTTTTGCTCATTGATCTTTATCCTCCATTTTTTTAACCACCTTTCTAGTTCAAATATATGATCCTGTAGATAACGAGATGCTTCTTGACAGTTTGCGTGTACGCTTAGAAAAGCTGTGTCGTCCGCAAATGTTGAGGTATGGGTGTAGCTGTTTGTTGGCAAGTCCGAAGTATAAATTAAGTATAATAGAGGGCCCAGGATGCTGCCTTGTGGGACTTCAGCGCTAATTGGCTGTGGAGGACTTAAAAATTCGCCTTCTTTTATAATAAATTGACGACCGACTAAGTAGCTTTGTAACAGCTTGTGTATATTTGCTGGTAAGTTTTGCTGCAATTTCAGTAGTAAACCTTCATGCCAGACTTTATCAAAAGCTTGAGACACATCGATGAAGAGTGCTGAGCAATATTTTTTTTCTTCAAAGGCTTTTCTTATGACATTTACTATTCGATGAGTTTGTTCAATTGTGCTGTGTTTTCTTCTAAAACCGAATTGATGATTGGGAATACATCTGTTACCATTTAAAATCGGCGTTAATTTAGACACTAGAAGTTTCTCAAAAAGCTTTGATAAATTAGACAATAAGCTTATAGGTCTATATGACTCAACTTTTGTGGGATCCTTTCCTGGTTTAGGTATCATGGTAACTAAGGATACTTTCCACTCTTGTGGGTAGTATTCAAGGCGTAAAATAGCATTAAAAATTAGTAGAATAATTTTCTTTGCTATGCTGGGTAGCTCCAAAAGCATTTTGTTACTGATCTTATCAAAACCAGGGGCTTTCTTGGGGTTTAAATCATGAATAGCCTTCTCGATTTCTCTTACTTCAAACCTTAGTGGAACAGCTGATCTAACAGCAACAGGTGGTAACTCGACCGCAGTATCGAAAGATGTATGAGGGGTAAATACGGTTTTCAAATGATTAACGAAAATATTACCTTTTTCTATGTCATTTCGTGCCCAACGTCCATTTAAGTTTCTTAATGGTGGTTTAGTGATAACTGGTCTTTTAAGATTTCTAGCTGCACGCCATAATGAGTAATCAGATTGAGGAGTTGCATCAAGTTCCTTAAGATATTTTTCCAGAGAAGCCGTTTTTTGAGACTGCAGTAAGTTTCTTAGCCTTTTTGTGCACTCTTTTAGTAAATTTTTAAGTTGAGGGGATCTGTGCAATTGCCACTCTCTTCGAACTCTCCTTTTTTCAGTCAAGAGACGCTCGACATCAGTAGAATATATTTTACTATTTTTGATATTTTTGCGGGCTATGCTAGAATGTTGAACAGCTAGTTTGAGATAATTGTCAAAATTTACAATAGAAAGATTCACATTCTCCGGTGTTCTAAGCGGAATATTTTCAGTGCAGTGGGTACTGAGATATTTTTTATATTTTAACCAATTTATTTGTGTGGCTGACGTCACTAAGTAACCAGACGGAGATACAATTCTATAAGGGTTTGATATGGTAAGAATTGTAGGTGTGTGATCAGAAGATAATTCTAAAGAAGCTTCAACGTGAATCGTTTCTGCGGGGATGTTTTTAACCACGCCAAAATCGATGACATCTGGAATTTTTTGCTGATCAGTAGGCCAATAAGTTGGTTGTCCACTCGCGACCACATTTAAATCCATTTTAGACATTGTATTATACAAAACACGACCCTTTGGTGTAATGAGCCGTGAACCCCAGAAGGTATGTTTAGCGTTGTAATCGCCAGCGGCTAGGAAACAGGGTCCTAATGATTTAAAATATTTATAATATTGGCTTTCTGATATTGAAAATCTAGGTGGAGAGTATAAAGATGAAAGTACAACGTTTCGATTTAGCTCTTCAACACAAATATTCGTTGCTTGCAGATAATCTTCACGATGATCACACATTAAGTAGTGTTTGATCCGGGTTTTTATCAAAATAGCAGAACCTCCACAAGCTCTATCTCGAGGGTCCTTGGTATCATATAATAAATAACCATTAATTTTAAACGTATTTCTTGAGGTCAAATGAGTTTCAGAAACCATCATTACATCAATTTGTTTACTTTTAAGAAAATATTCTAGTTCATTTTTATGTTGGCGAATGCCGTTTGCGTTCCAAAAACAAATTTTTAAACAATTCATGGCTTGTTAAGTACAGCTTGCAATAACATCGATTGCATTCTTAACATTTCCTGCATCATATTACCCATTGTATTCGTAAAGTTTGTTACTATTTGTACTAGTGTTTCCATGGTTTTTTCTAGACGACTTAAATTAGAAACTGGGGTCTCATCATTATTTGGCAAATCACCTTGCATTGGCATATGGTTTGATTTTAGGACGTTAGCGTAGGATGTTCTGTTATTACTAGGCTGCGGTACATGAATGTCATTAGTATTATTTTGATGTGTTTCCTGAATTTGAGGTGGATTAGGTTTCGGTCCAACCGAGCGCTTGACGATAGAGTATACAGGGCATCCTCTATAGTTGGCAGTGTGATTACCACCACAGTTGCTGCATTTTTTTACATTGGGGTCGTTTTTAGACTTATCGCAGAGAGCTGTGCCATGCAATTCTCCACATACAACGCAAACAGGTGTTAAATGGCAGTATGCCTTAGTGTGACCAAATTCTTGGCAGTTTAAACATTGCACGGGACCGTTCCTTTTATGCGGCTCCTCTATCGTTATTTTCCTATACAGGATATATCTCAGACTGTAAATGGGATGAGTTTCATTTTTTTTAAGCTTAACGTCGCCGGGTTCTAACTCCACACGAAATAGTGGCTGGGGATTTTTTTCTCTATTTTTAATATTAACTACATTTTTAATTTTAAAGCCCTTCTCTTCTAAAAACGTTTTTATTTCACCTGGGTCTACGCATGAATCAATGCCCTTTATCACTACCTGAAGACCTTTACTGCTCTTCAGTTGGTATGTATAAAAGTTTTTTTTTAGTGCTTCTAATTTAGTTATTACTTTACGAAAATCATCTTCACGATTAACTTGTATTTTAGTTTCATTTATACTACCACGTTTTATTGCAGCTACATAAAAAGAATTTTCACCTATTACCGAGATCAAATTCTTTATTAAATCACTTGAGTTTTGCTCTCTAAGATATATCGGGGGTGGCTTAGAAGATTTTGTAACGTTTTGTGCTTCCGAGGATTCCTCTTCCAAAATTGCAAACCGATTTTGAGAACTTATTCTATCAGCTGTACCCTCTTTTAAAACTTTTGGGACAGAAGCAACTGCAGAAGAAGTTGGGCTGCGACCCCGTTTTAGCACTGTTATGTACCTATCCATTCCAACTTGTACTTGAGGCTTTTGACCGCTTTTCACCTGTGATACTGAGTTTTCCATCATGCCTGATTTGGGGGTAATCTTTTCATCACTTGTTAAAATCGTTTCTGCCGCTGAGGCACCGCTTGCAGGTTTTATATTTTTTATTGTATTCGAATCAACCGTATTATTAGACACCGAAGGTGATACAGAGTTTTCTATTGTGCCTGATTGAGGGTTAATATTTTTATCACTTATTAAAATTGTTTTTGCCGTTGAGGCAATGCTTGAAGGTTTTATATTTGTTAGTGTATCAACCGTATTATTAAAAACAGATGGTGAGAGGGATCGCGTACGAGTAATAGGTTTAGCCGTTAGGTATTTGCTATCATCGACTCTTTTTTTTATTTCTGCATTTGTTTCGTTAACACTCACTGTGATATATCGATGCCTTACTTTCTCAACCTCGTATCTTAAAAAAATACGGTTTTGACCTTTTCATATAAAACGATTGATATTTTTGTGTTCTATTAATGAAACAACTTATTATTTCAATACTTTGTCTCAATACTGTAAATAATAATAAATTATTGAAATAATAAGTTGTTTCATTAATAGAACACAAAAATATCAATCGTTTTATATGAAAAGGTCAAAACCGTATTTTTTTAAGATACGAGGTTGAGAAAGTAAGGCATCGATATGCATTTCTATCATTATGCTTAATTGTTTTTGCACTGTTTGCACTCATAAGAGTTTTTTTTTTTTTTACTGTTTACAGTTGTGCTCTTCTTATTTGTTATTGTTTATCAACACCGAGAATAAAAAATGTGTATGTTTATGTATGTATGTACATACATGTATTTTTTTCTTTTCTTTTATTTACTTTTTTTTTATACTTTATTTGTTCACGTAAAAAAATAAACCGTATGCCGAGCTTATAAAACACGTCTATCTTCAACGAGCGCGACAGACAGAATGATCAAAATACTTAAAAATGATTGCTTCCAAATTAGGTTTTGCACTCAGAATTTATCTATGAAATTATTTGAATTGAAAATAATGGATTTTAGTTGCTTTTTCATGTTTTAAAATTATTGTTTCATGTGCATATAATTGATAGCTGTTTAAAATGTTCCTGCTTATCTCTTCTATAGATACTACTAAACATCGATATTGCCTTTTGTGTTGGCAGCTTTCAAAATAATATACAAAATTATACCCAAGTGTATAATTTTGTATCTCTCTCATATGGTTTTGAATTAATTTCGTTTTGACATACATACATACATTCTTAATGTAAAAGGAATGTTTGTCTATATTTGACATAAAAAAAAATTAGAAACAAAACATTTTTGCATAACATCCGTAATTGTTTGGTGGGACTGAATTGAAAACTTTTTCAAGAAAGTTAAAGACATTTAAGGCAGTTTTAAGAAATTTTTGAAGACAATAGAAAACTTAAAAAATGTATTATAAATAGAAGATATGAATGTACTACACACAGAGAAATAATATTTCTTTTTTTTAATACTTAAATGTAGTCATTTAAGTATGACATTTTTAATGGAAATGCAGCAATTATATTATGATTAAATCTATCATATGTATTTCAAAAAAATAATTGTATGGTTAATTTTTGCTTAAAAACAGAAATATGTTTTTAATTAATTATAATTGTAAGAATACCATAACGACGTACATACTGTAGCTCGTTTCTGTATTTCTCGCATCGTAAAATTTCTCACATGAAGTGTGTGTTTCTTGATTTGTGGGAAAAAAGTGTTTCTGTATTTAAATGTGAGAACAGACGAAACTGATTCTGTTTTAACTGCAATACTTCCAGTAATTAATTGTCAAATGCAAGCGAAGCGTCAACGAAAGAAATAGATTTAATAAAAATAGGGCTGCCAGATTTAACGATTTATCGTTATTTTGACAATTTTTTGTTCGGAAGTTGGCAAAGTGCCGATTTGCTGATTTTTTCTAGTGACGATATTATTCAGTTATACAACCATTTTAAATATTTTTATATGTTTGCGTATTAGGCACCACAGAAAAAATATATATTTATAAAAAAGGCAGCTTAAATTTTTATATATATCTATATTGTGAAAATCGTCCTCGAAATTGTTTGTCCGTTCCCTAAAAAATGTATCGGCAAAAGAAAAATTTCGAGGGAAAACTGTTTAATTTCTATTTCCTTGGATTATTTAATACATTTGTTTATGTGTTCAAAACATTTTCCATTCAATGCACTATAGGAAATGTTTGCCGATTTTTGGCCAAAAGTGTTATCTGACGAGCTGGCCTAAGCAACCAGCGAAATGCGCATATAAACTAGCTTTCCCACAACAATAAATTTCAGTGTTTTCATTCAAAAATTGGGATTATTAGCACATTATTAATAAATGTGTTATTTTTAGTTCAATATTTTGTCACGCCTTTGTGTGACTTCTTCAGGATAAAATAACAATCAGAAATTTTAAATGGTTATCGGATTAAAGAAAAAATAAAATAAATAATTTTATCAAAATATACCTCAAAACCTTATGTATGTATAAAATATGTATAAAATGACCATGAACTTTAACTACGTTTTTTTTTTTTGGTTATGTTTTAATAATAATCCAACAAAATTAATTATAAATGGTTCGATTTTTTAAAATATAAACGACGATTTTTTGTTGCGAAGCACTTTTAATAAATTTTAAAAAGCAAGCGCACATTTAAAATTTAAAGAAAATTATAACATTTGAAAAACCACTAACTACTAATAAGATTTGTACGGTAAAAACAAAAAATTCAGTGTGTAAAGCTGAGCGTTACATTCTCCAATTTTTATATGCGCTGAATAAAGTACTTTCTGTTTCCAAACTGTATTGCCTCAAAGTGGGAACTTCCCATATAAAGTTCATGTATTCTGTAATCGATATGCTAAGCGAAACTTTTACGTTTCTCCCAAAAAGCCTGCTTCGGTGGAAGCTCCATTTTTTATTGGGTATCGAAACATATTTGACGAAAAAAAATTTTAAATAAATTTTCAAGCAAGAATTATTATAGTTTCGCATGAAATACGATAGACTGTAGCTCGTGTCTGTATTTCTCGCATCGTAACATTTCCCGCATGAAACAAGTGAACTACGACAAAAACAGTGCAATATGAAACAAAAAATGGTTTTTCTCATATAAGTGTTTCTGTATCTTTACTTTGGGAGAATTATCTGTCATTTAAATAATGTTCCAGCATTTATTGGAAGGATGTGAGAAAAAGTGTTTCTGTATCAATACTTTGCTAAAAGTTTCTCACAAGAACTGTCAAAATAAGTCACATTTGAAATTGATGCGAGAAAACAAAATTTCAAAAAATGGAGCACAAATTATTTATGTACACAAGAATGTGTATTAATTTTTTTTTATTTGAAGAGAAAGAATTTCAATGATGAAAATAAATAAAACACAATTGTTATATTTTGCTATTTTAATTTTCTTAAGCCCTTTATTGTTTTCGTTTTATGCAGGGCTGCCAGATAAATTTGTGAAAAAATCGGTAATTTTCTCAAAAAAGTTGTCTATTTTGTTTTAAAAAATCGGACAATTTAAAATTAATTTTGACAAATTTTGTTCGATTTTTACTAAAACAATAAAAATAAAATAGTTAAAAATAATTGGTAAAATAAATATTTTACACATACATACAACCTTAAGCTTGACTTCTATTTAAATACAATTACTTATTTTATTTTTTCTTTAATCCGATAACAATTTAAAATATCAGATTGTTTTTTTTCCTAAAATAAATCACGCAAAGGGGTGACAAATATCATATTGGAATAAAACTAACACTTTTGGCCAAAAAATGGCAAAAATTTCATATAGTGCATTGACTGAAAAATGGGGTAATAGTTTAATGTTTTTTTTATCACATAAACAAATGTATTAAATAATCTAAGGAAATAAAAATTAAGCCGTTTTCCTTCGAAATTTTGATTTTGCCGATAAATTGTTTAAGTTGTCTTTTTTTAAAGATATCGTTTTTCTGTGGTGGCTAATACACAAACATATAAAACTATTTAAAATTATTTTATTTCGAAGAAAAAATCAGCAAATCGGCACTTTGCCAATTTTGGAACAAAAAATCGTCAAAACGACGATAAATCATCAAGTCTGGCAGCCCTATTTTTATTATATCTATTTCTTTCGTTGACGTTTCGCTTGCATTTGACACTTAATTACTGGAAGTATTCCAATTAAAACAGAATATGTGTTGCCTGTTCTCGCATTGAAATACAGAAACACTTTTTTCTCACAAACTGGGAAACGATGGAATTTTTTGTTTCACACTTAATGTGAGAAATTTTGCGATGCGAGAAATACAGAAACGAGCTACTGCTTAAGGAAAGCTTTTACAACACACACAAAAAAAAAAAAAAATGCATTTTATTTTAAAAAATTTCTTAACGAAACGTTTGACGAATGTCATGGAGTTGATGTAGCTTTTAGTTGGACAATTTGAATCCTCTCAGCCTATTAAGGCCCTTTTAGGTAATCATTCTGATCGGTTTTACTTTGTTTTTAAGTTACGTTGAACAGCAAAGCCACATTTGAACATAAAATATTCATAATGTCATCACGCCAGATAAGCCTCTGTAATGTATATGCATACCACTGTACTTCACTAGCGGAGAAATGAAAGAAACAATTTGATTGATAGACAATCAGTATGACAAATTTCATAGTTTTACTATAACAGTTATAAAATGAGTATATAAGAAAGAATTTAAGAAACAATTAAACAGACTGAATCTTAACTGTAAAACAGCTCTTTAGATGTAAGCTTTGTTTATTCCTTCTCAAAGTTGCGGCTCTTTAGCCAAAAAATATTTGGTGTTGTTCCCTTTCATAATAAGCGAAAATAGACTCAAAAATCGTTTTCTTCACACTTCTACACTACACGGCGATCTTTCGACGCTACACCTCCTCCATAAGATATGGCCTGCCTACATCTCCTATGAAGGCAAAGTTCTATGCGTCGTTCCCATATCTGGATGTGACATATCTGGATGTGACATTGACTTAGCCTTTTTAAACTTCGTACAGTAGTTACATTTACTTTAGCTAAGAAAAACACGCCTCCCGCACATAATCCAAAAAGTAAAAAGATGGACAAACGGACAGACAGATATCGTAATAAACTTTGGTGCTCATAAAAATTACGAATATATATATTCTTTATAGTGTCTAAGATAAATTTAGTAGAAATTCGAACGAAGTGACACACTTATATAACAAAAAATAAGTTGGAGTGCTATATTCGGCTGTGCCGAATCTTTGATACGCTCCACCGGCAGGAATGGGCTCTATATGATAAATACATATATATTATTAACTAAGCTTCACAAAAACGAACGTCAGCATTAAAATTGGTTGCGGTTTAGACCTGAATTAAATTATTGACCGACAATAAGAAAATTTTATGCGTTTCTTGTTAGAACTTTGAACTGGCTTGAGTAAAATATCATGATTCGTAAAAGTTTTAGCCGAACTAAAATAATTTTTAGAAGCGTTATTTGTATTGGACCTATGGTAAATTAAGGACCAAATATCCCAAAATTCTGAGGACTGATTTCTGGTATTACAAAAAATAAATTAGAATAAATTTAAATACAGCAGTGTAATTAGTTTTAGCGTTAACAGTAAATTTCACAAATTTGCATGATATTTTTTCTGGACATATGAATTTAAGTAAAAAATTTCACCACAATATCTATCGGCCATGTGCTGAAAATCGCATGATTTGAAAATCACATGCGATCTGAAAATCGCCAATTTTATTTAAGCATGTGCTAGAGTTCACGCGTTTTGTTTTTTTTTTCGAAGTAGTGGTCGAAAAATAAAACATGTTTTAGCTGTCAAATTTGAACAAAAAAAAAAAATAATTATTTGCATGAAAAATGCCGGCAGCTTTTATATTACGTGTTATTTCATTAAAAAAAACTGTATTTTAAAAAAGAACGTATCAGAAAACGTCATCTAAGGGATTATTACAACCCAAGAGATATCCCTGAACTGTAAAAAGTAAAATTCTCAAGTTCATTTACACGTCTGAATGTCTGGCACCATATTTTTTTCGAAGTTAAATAGAAACAGCTGCTCACAATCAAAACGCAAATTTAAAAGAAATTGTTAAACAACAATCAGTATTAAAACAATGTTGTTTTTTAATTTTATATTTTCTATGAAAATTTTCTCAAAAGATTATGAGTTTTTAAAATAAATGGAAAAGAAAAACATTAAATTTCCTTTTTATATGCTATTTATTGATGTTGAAAATTAATTTTAAAGGAAATTTACAAGTTCACATGTGGATCACATTACTGTAGGCTTGTGATTTAAAATCGCCAAATTTAAGGCGATTACGAACTCCAGCACACCTTCTTTGCGATTTCAAATCGTAATCACAACTTTCTTGCGATTTGCGATTTCTAGCACATAGGCGTATATCTGTGATGGTTTTAGGTGAATTTAATTATTTTCCCAAAGTGGGATTTATATGGTTTTAGGCGCAATAAACTGTTTTCCGAGAGTAGGGTTTATATGGGGCCTATGGTAAATTATGGACCAATCTTCCCGAAATTTGGCAATGGGATTTCTCGTCCTATACAACTGTGACGTACCGAACTTCAATTTAATAGCATTATTTATTACGGGTTTAGGCGTACTAAACTGTTTTCCGGGAGTAGTGAGCGTGTTTTCAACAGACGGACATGGCTAAATCGACTTAGAATTACTCAAGGAGTCAGAATATATATACTTTATGGGGTCTTAGATGTATTTTAAAAAAAGTTTCACACGGAATGACAAACTTAGTATACCCTCATTCACCCCCAATTGGTGGTGGTGGAGGGTATGAAAACGAACTTGTTAATATAAACCCTTTCCACATGTTGTGAAAGGTTCGAAAATAAAAAGGATCTGAGGTTAAAAAGAATCTGACTTTGGATAACTTTTCCAACTAGTCCTACACGCAGAAAAATGTTAGGCATGGTTACGGCAACAACAGTATGTTTATTGTAACAATATATTGTTGTAGTACACAAAATATTGTAATTTTTATTTAATATCATCAATATTATAGTTACTGTAAACATATCATTGTTTATCGCAATTATAAATTTAAGTATAGTTCACTGAAAAATAATCATTTTTATAACAATTAAATAAAGATAACATTGAAAACATATTATATTCCTCACAACCATAACCATAACATGATAACTTTCCATACGTGTTCTCATAATATGTTTAAGATGAAAATAAAATATCTTTACTCTAATAATATTTTGTAATCGCTATTTGGAAAATAATTTTTTGTTATTCAGTGGTTAAACAATTTAAAAAAAAAACCCATTAAAAAAACCAAGCTAAACAGATTGTCGGTAAATTAAAAGAAAATTGTAAAGTGTCAAAAAATAAAATATCAATGCTAAAAAATTTTAATATTGTTCGAAAATGGTGCAAAAATATTGACCATTGTTTTGTGTTATTTTAGAGAAAAAGAATGAAAATTCTATAAAATAATTTTTAAATAATTGCGACCTACGACAAAAATAGATTAAAAATATTGGCCCATATTCATAGTCAAAAATAAAGTATACTTTTTAGAACTAAAGTCGACTTTACTTAAAAGTCGACTTTAGGTCTTTCATAGACAAGTTAAAGTATACTTTTGACGTTTAAGTCGACTTTAAATATAAAACTAGCTGATGTTATTTTTAACTCATTTAACACAACAATATCAGCTGTTGTTTGCCAAATAAAAAAGTTGGTGCTAAAAGTTAAAAATGTTTATGTTACAAGATATTGGCCCATATTTTGTAATTATTAATGATTTGGATGAATACTTTTATGAAAAGAAACACAAAATACATATAGGCCCTAATTGTGTAAAACGCAACGGCAAAAATTATATTGAAAGCAAACACAAAGTCAAAAATATTTCGTAATTTGTCGTTACTTTCTACAGAAATCCATATTGCGTTTTAAAAATTGCCACTTGCTTATCTTTTGTGTATGTTGTTTGAAAAATGTTCTACATTTGAGGTGGTTAAAGTTGGTTAAACTCAAAACATACTTTAAATTCGAAAATAATCGCAAAATAATTAAAAGTATTTTTTTTAAGTTGTTTTTAAAAAGAACCGACTTTAGCGTTTGACTATGATTATGGGCCATTATGTCTAAAGTTGCATTATATTATGATGTGAAATATCTGTTTCAGTTTTAAGTTAAGGTTGCCAGTAAGTAAATAAGCATAAATATATATATTTTTTCGGTTTTAGATTTAATCTACATATTATTATGATTAACATGATAATAATATGAATATAGTAAATTATAATATTATGTAATAAAAACAAATTAGGATTAAGGGAAAAATATTATGATTTAATTAATTAATTCATTTATTAATGATGTGCTAATAATCCCAATTTTTGAATGAAAACACTGAAATTTATTGTTGTGGGAAAGCTAGTTTCTATGCGCATTTCGCTGGTTGCTTAGGCCAGCTCGTCAGGAAACTTTTTCCAAATACTTTAGAAAAGTCATAATATGATTCAATAAAAATCGTAATATGTTGACTACAATCATGAATCTTATCATAATATGTTGCTCTTAGAATATGTTTACAACAACCATGTTTTTTTGCGTGTAATTGAATATTTTTAATTTTTTAATATATTTTTTTGTTGTCTCAAGCCATTTACAATTAGACATTATTTAGGCATAATTAAAATTAAAACATTTTTTAAGTTTTTTGGACAAAGTTAACTCTCATTTTTTCATTATTTGATAGAACATATCTGTGACAATAAAAAATAATGGCTTAAGTTGATATAAGTGTTTTTTCATTTTGTTACATATTTTTATTTTATTCCTCAGGATCTATCACTCAGCGAAATTTCTAGTATAAAATATCATAATTATTAAAACTATACGCACTTATAGTTTTACTTACCCAGCATAACATAAAATTTATTTTAGACAAAACCCTTAATATCTCAAAACACGAAATTTCGACTTAAACCATTACTATTTGTTGCCACAGATATTAATTATATATTTTCAAAACAGCAATGAAAAAATAACTTTAAATGTTTTATCGAAATAAGTTCGTTTTTTAAGCAGTAAAAAATAAAAAAAATAATTTAAAACTTTTTATACTATTTTATTTACAATATTATAAAAAACCAAACTTCTCAAAATTTCTTAAATAAATACTGCCGTATTCATAAAAAATAAAATAAGTTTAAAATGTATTTTAAGACAAAATTTTCATATAAATTTTTCTTAAAATACAACTCAAATCCATTTTAATTTTTTATGAATACGGCAGATAGAGTTTTTACAGCTATTTTTCTGAGGAACCTAAAATCCAATATTTTACATGGTATAAAAAATATATGGAAGCAACCAAAAAAAAAAAAAAACAGTATTCTCTTAGCCAGATAATAAGCTCTAAAAACATACGTATTTTATTAAAATCTGTGATGAATGATTTATTACGTTTTGGGCATGGGACAAAAAGCATCCAAAATCAGCTTCTTACAATTATTACTAGCTTCTTACAATTATTTTGGTTGATTCTCCACCACATTGCAAAAAGTTAGGTTAACGATTGGAAATCCCCTTTTTTTGCACTTTTTCCACAGAAAAAATTATTAAATTTCTCCAATCACCAAATTTATTCCAACTTCATAATATCAAGGAAACAAATTGTTGATTTTACAATTTTGTTATACATATTAATTACTTAAAAATTTTAAAATTTTGAAAAAATATTTTCAATAAATGATATTTTTAAAATTAGTGATCAAAAAACTTTGCCATTTCAAACAATGTGTTAATTTATTTAAATAAGTATTGACAATTCCCAACAACAATTCTACATGTTTAAATTATTTTATTTTAAACGAAAAAAGTCAATTAAGGTTTTTTGTTATTTAATTAAAATATTAATTGAAAATTTGTTTCAAAATAACTAAAATGTTAATTAAAATTAAATTTTTAATTTTCTTTCAACTACAAAAATAATTGATTCAATTATCACATTTATTAAATTTATATACTTTTTAAATGATAAAACACTATTTTCTGTGTCTAATCAATAAGATTTTTTATTTTATGAGAGCTGCATTTTTATAAAAGCACAAGAAAAAAATAAAGATAGAATATTGAAATTTTGTTCACAAATTTTCATTATCCCATTTCATTATTTCATTATTCATTATTGTTAGCTTCTGACTTTTGTTTCATTGTTAATATTTCTTAAAGTCACTGCAAGTTGTAAAATGTGCTCAAAATAAATAGATAAAAATGTTTAATGCTGGACAGCAGTTTTATATTTTACAAAGATTAATCTATTTATTTAAAGTGTGCTAGTGTAGACGTACAAAAAAAATTTCCATTTGATTTTTCAAAAATCAGACCAAGACTGATTGGATTTTGTAAAAGCAAAAATCTTAGGACTTGTGGAATAGTGTGAAGGGGGATTTCAAAATATCTGTCCATTTGAAGGTGATAGAAAGGCGAAATTTTAGAAAAAAATATGTATATAATTCTCTTTATGTAAAAAATGATATGCATGGCGATAGTCGGTTCTTTGTTTTACACTAAAGCTGTCATACAAAAGTTTGTGTTTATAGGGGTAAAATAAACTTAACTTTTAACGAATTCCTTAAAAAAAGGAAAGCAAAATTTTGCTGTAAAATACAACTTGTATGTATTTGATATAAGGTTAACAAAATTTTATTGTTTTTGACTACAAGCATACATATACTATACATACATAGTTTTATTTTCTGTATTTTAAAGTTAAAACAAGTTGATATTTAAAGTTTTCCTTTGAAATCTTTATTTATATTTATGGTAATCTCGTATTTAGCCCGTAAAAGTTGCCAAAGCTACGACAGTAAAACTTTCCATTCAGTTTTTTTAATTCTAAATGATTAAATTTGCTTTTATTCTGTAGAAGTTTCTTAATAAAGTACTGGTGTGTGATTATAATCTCAAATAAGACCAGCAAAAAAGATTTTTTCTAGAGCCGAGAAAAAAAAGCAAAACACAAAAAACTTTGACCACACGTGATTAACCAAACCAAGTTTCTTTTTCATTTGTTTTCCTTTTCCTTAAATTATAATCATTAGTATTATATAGACATCGCCTTGAGAATACTTAAAAAGATAGTTGGTAAATTGTATACATTGGCACTCTCACACACGACTCTAAAATGAGGATTATACATGCATACGAGAGAAGAAACGAAAAAAACCAATTTAATAAAAACGACTGAAGAAAAATGTTCAATTACAAAAAGCATGGAGAATATATGGTCGAATTACAATCGAAAATGGTTTTAAATAGACATGTCGACATAAGTATGACATTTTTCATTTACTCTTGACATTTATCCCACTGTCTCTTTCATTATTTAACTTTTTTAGAAAACAGTTTATTAAGTCTATTAGTTTTGTTTGTAGACAAAAACGACAAAATAGCAGGTTTTTAAGGGAAACCTCCAATAGTCAAATGAACTTTTGTGAAAAAAAAACAATGAGCAAAAGAGAAGCACAAGAAAAATAAAAATCAGAAAGTCACAATTTCGTTAACCTTTTAAAGTAATCAAATTCAATGCAATTAAACATTCAATCGTATTGAAAAATTGCATTTAAACTGCAATCAAGTGTAAAAAGTGTTCTTCATCGTGCCTTTTGCTCAATTGAGAAACTGCATCTCGTTGCAGACACACAACAGGCATAAGTAAATTAAAACGTAAAAAAAAATTCTTTCCTTATCGCAAAAGAGATTTCTGAGAAATAAAAAAAAAAAATTAAGTCGAAACTTCAAAGTTAATTAGCGTAAATGGGATCTGGGCTTCAATTTTGAGTAGGAGTTCCTGGTGTTTGGCTTGTAGCAATAGTTTTGTTTTTTTTTTTAGTTGCCTTCTAGAAAATAAAAGATATTTCCACTTCACTTGTTATGAAATGTTTGGGTCCTTTATTATTCAGCAATATTTTAAAAATGAAAGAAGACCAAAAATAAATTTGTTTCATCTTCTTAGAACTTTTTTCGACTAAATAATACTTAGTGATAGCTTAACAATGCATATCAGTTTTCGAAAATAAACAGAACATCACACACCCAGAAACGAAATATATTTGTCTCTATTGTTTGTGTATAAATACACAGGCCTTTTATACCGCTCATAACTATTTTCAAGAAAGTAACGAACATTAAATAGTGTTCTGTTCTTCGTTATAAAACAAAACAATTGTAGTGGTTCTGTAGACATACTTTAGATTTTAATGTTCTATAATTTTTTTTTTACATTGATAAAGAAATGAGCAAACAAAAATTTAAGCAACGCTTTTCACTAGTATTGTTGTTGTAACTTGGCAATTTGCACTACCAAATCACGAATTGTATGTATGTGTATTGTGTACATTGTTTTCTTTACCATCCAGAACGAACGAACATTAATGTGCTGAACCGAACACAACAAAGGTTGTGGTAAAAAGAAAACAGAACGCAATAAAATGTTCTTACCTTTTTGTTCAGCTGGATAAGTACAGTATCCACATATCTACCGCTCCGAACACTAAACAACAATATATAATGTTTATTTATGAACACTGACGTATAATCTAGAGGTCTGCTTGTTTGCCTTGACTCAAAGTGCACAACATACACTAAAATATTAAACACTCAAAAAGATAAGGAGAGAGTAAGCCATATGCAAAAATAAGAGTGAATGAATTGAAAAAAAACTTGTTAACTGTAAATGAATTTGCGATGCATTTATAAATAAGAAAACATTCAAATAATTTTGGAATTATTGAATTATATTTAAATATTTAACTCATTTGATTTGAGTTGACTGAATTGCATGAGTTTTTGTTGGTTTTGCCTTTGGTTATTCTTTCATTTGCCTCGTTATTATTTGAAGCTTGACAAATTGTAGTTAAAAAAACAAATGAGTGTGTTGAAATAGCCTTTTATTGATTTTTGCGACCTCTTGTATATACTTGGCTTTTTTCCTTAAGTGCACGTAGCGTATACATAATAGTGTATTCTTAGTAATCATACGTGATAATGAATACGATATTGTGTGTGAGATCTTATTGTATTCACAAAATTTTTATTTTCAAATATCAAAACAAGAAATTTTTTTTTTTTTATAAAAAACTGAGGATCGACTTAAACTGAAAATATGAAAATATTGCTTTTTGGTGCCCATTTGAAACATTCTACTTTTCAGGATATAAAAATATCTCTATTACATGTATGGCATTCCTTTAATTGTTTTTATTTAAATTTGTTACCTTGGGCATAAAAAGTTCCAGATCATTTTTAAATGATAGCCAAAGCAAATCGGTATTTTCTTTACCAATACTGCATAAAAATGTCCCGACGAAAAAAGACCAGCAGTCAAAAAAGATGATTTATGGTAACCAAAATTAGGAAAAAATGTTTTATATTGATAATTTTGAGTAAGTTGATATAGATCCAATCATTTTGTCATTATTGAAGAATTGAACATTATTGAACAATTGAACTAGTTATTGCGAAGCGGGCAAAGTCTATACAAAAATTATCAGATCGAATTTGGATTTCAGTTATCTCTATAATGACTGTGTTTTTTTTTTAATAAAAAATTAATAATACGAAATCTAGAAAATGCTTTTGTTTAACATGTTCGCTTCTTTTAGTTCCATATAATTTTTTTTTAGAAACAAGCACATCTTTGTTCTTCCTAAAAAAATTAAGTTTCTTGAATTCATGACCTTTTTGTAATGACTGGTACAATTCTTAGTAAATTTCGCCTGTTGAAATCACGCTCACTCACTTTCAAAAGACTTAAAAGAAAAGAACAAATAAAGTGTTAAATTGTTCTAAGTATTACAAACAATTATGAATTGAAAAAGTCCAAAATATCGAAAATCACCCCAAACATTTTTATTTATCTTGAAAGAGCTAATATAAATATGTGATGGTGGAATGCACTAATTGTTAAAAAAAATTTCACAAATTAGTTTTATGTGACTGGTAATCGTATTACCATATTTCATAATGACCACTCTATAATTTGCCAACTTTCGAAAAACACTTTAATACGCCTAAAGCCATAAAAATTAATTCTATTGTAGTAAAATTTAAAATTTTTAGAAATCATATTTCTTAAAGATATATATATATATATATATATATATATATATATATGCACAGCTGATACTTTGCATACACGTTATATATGCACCTCATACTATGAGGACTTTTGCATACTATGAAGCCTGTCCTCAAAATTTTATATTCCTTGCGGCTAATGTAAGGACATCGTAGATTGAGGACATTTTTAACGGAGATTTTTTTTTTTGGTTGAATTTATTCCGCTGTGCATATATATTGATCTAATATGATAAAAAGTTCGATATATGCGCTTTAAATGTATTAGTTTAACATTTTTATCTAAATTTAGATCTGTATTGTTGCCATCGTTCTTTACAAAAATGTTATTTTTTGAAGCTGTGAAATCTTTGTACATGTGCGACTTTGAAGTTAGCAGTTTGGCTTCATATTATACAGTATATTGATACTGCCTATGCTTCTTGCAAGAGTGAAAGAATCAAATATATTATTATACTCGTGCATGTCCAAAACAAATTTATATTAGGTGGCAGCGAATTTGACAGTTCAAACCGATAGTATGTCTTGGTTTTACAATGCTTTATTAGAAATGTTTGACATTTCAAACAGTAGGCGCTAACAATCCAATACAAAAAAACTGTTGTTTTTGTTGTAGTATTTTCTGCCTACATGTGTATAAACACATCTTGAATACGACATTTGCAATTTGATTTAATTTTTTGTTTGTTTAATGAAACTTAGTATTAATGTTTTTAAAAATTATACTTTTGAAGCCGTATTTATAAAAAATATTTCTGGTTTATAAAACGAATTCTGAATGAAAATTTGTTTAATTAAACTCTTATAAATTATAAATATTTTTGGAATAAAAAAAAGTTGCATTTTACCAGCGTTGCCATTATGAAAAACTTTTCCTTTTTTTGGCAGGTTAATTTAAGAAGTTTTAAAATAATATAAAGTTTTTATAAATGTACTGCCGTATTCATAAAAATTACAGTGGATTTGAGTTATATTGTAAGAAAGATTTGTATGAAAATTTTGCCTTAAAACACATTTCATATTATTTTATTTTTTACGAATATGTAATTTAATTTGCTGTATATTAGATGAAAATATTAAGTGTTGATTTTTTGCTACTAACAGATCTTTGTTATTGCAAGGTTGTTTAATTTTGTGTACCCCTTTAATACTACATACCTTATTTGAGGGTTACACGATCAGGTTTTGTGTTTCAAGTGTTAATACACTCACACTGGTTTACCTTTTTAAAAATTGACCCGAACTTGCTTTTAAAATTCTATTTCAAGTTGAGTGTTTCAATTTACATTCAAGAACACAGCTGATTACAAGTTTAGTGAGCAAATTTATCGTGTGTCTCTATAAATTGTTTTTTGGATGGCATCCTGAAGGTAAATTTCTTTCAATTTTTGTAAATTTTATTAAAGTATCTGAAGATGGTGAATTGGACTTTAGAGTTAATTGTTCAAAGTTTTATGCTGCATTTTTTAATGTTCTGTAAAATGTTCGATTTTAATAACGAGCTTCTAAAACCCATTGAAGCTTTTGCACCTTTTACGGCCTTTTTCACAATCTATGATCAAATGTTAATTGAAACATTTTGAATTGAATTGAAATATATTTTTTTATTTCATTTTCTTATATCCTTTATGTGATTTTTTTGACCGCTTAAAATTGGAAAACGTCTAGGCCAAATTGGATTTTTTTTTGTGTGGTTGTTTCTAATAGCTACGCAAAGGCTTAGGAATAAAGAAAAGTCGACAAAACTGGGTAAAATATCCAACTTTTGGATACTTTCTGTAAGCACGTTTTTTTCAAAACACTTTTGCTTAAAATTTAAACGTATATTCTTTACGATTAAGGCAGCAAACAAATAAGCACAGATTACCCACAGATATGTCACGAGACGGAAGATTTGTTGTCTCTTACTTAGAAAGCTGCCCTTTTTCATTTCTTTTTGAGCCATAATTTATGCCGCAATACAATGAACAAAAATTTATTTAGTTGAGATTTATTTGCAAAACTGTTCTAAAAATTAACTTTTAAGCATATCGCAACACTAGTTAATAATATTTAAGTAAGTAAATAACATTATAAAACAAAAAAATAATACTAAATACATTTTTTGGCACAAAATATAACATTTGTTGAACTAATGCTTTTGTTAAACGTGGTTTGTGTTTTGTTATTTTTGTTTTGGTCGAGCAATTTGTGTTGATTTTAGCGGCCTGTTTTTACACATTGCCACTTCACTACAAAAAAACGCTTTTTGTCTGTTTCTTCGAAAGCTGCCATCGCACCTGATTTATGCCTTTTTCACACGTCACTTTTTACATATACATATGTGTGTAATCTGTGCAAATAAGTACGTCGTAAGAACGTAGGATGTACGAGCGTACATTTCTTAAAACGCAATCTATTTACTCACAATTCCGTCGAAAAACGTGCTTAGTTTTCTTTTGAAAATAATCTTAGAAAAATCCAAATTTATTAAAATTTTTGTTTAATTTTTCCTTAATTTATTTTGTTTTTTTTAGTTTGAAAACACAAAAATAATGTAATTTAAATTTTAAATTTTTCTTTTTCTACGGCAATTCGGTCGCAACCGTCGTATTAAGTAGAATAAAGGCCTCATTACTCTTACGTAAAAGTTGCGGATACGTAAATGTTGCGGACGACTTCAAAGGTTGGTAGTTATTAAAAATACATAAACGTGTCATATGGTGTTGAAGTGTGTTCAAAATAACAAATAATATAGTAATGATGATAGTTATTTAATAGAAATTCCTTTTTTTGCAACAAAAAGATAATTTTTTCTTCATCCATGTATATATGTATGTAAATTGTAAATTCTTTTTGTTCTGAGTATGCACTTAGTATTGCTTGTTGCAAACGTTCTTGTATGAAAGCGCCAATACGTAAAGATATCGGCGCTCTAGTAAAAAAAAGTAGAAGACATTATACATGTATATAAATATACAGCATTAAAAAGTGCTTTGAAAATAAAAATTTTTGATATCGTTTTTTTGCGCCCAAGGATCTAGTTTAGGAGTTATGGACCTTAAAATGTTTTAAGTCTTTATGCATATATATTTAAGTACAAACTTGATACAAATATGTGTATCAGTAAAAACGCTTCTAAATACCGCATTTATCTATTAGGGTGAGTCGAATATTCGGATTCTCATTTGCGACCTATTTGCATTTGCTAAAATGTTTGCGAATATTTAAGCCGAATATCTAATGATTTAATGAGTTTAGCTGCCATTCGGATTTTATGGCCTATTGAAAATTTTAGCTAAAACTTGATTTTTTCGAAGAACGTGCAACTTTTTCAGAAACCAATTACAGGTTAGTTCTCATAATTACTGCTATAGACTAGGAGCAAAAAGTGTGTAACAAGCAAACGCGAAAAAACTGCAGCAAATGCCATAAAATTGCTAAAATGTCGAAAAATTTTAATTTGAATTAATATTTTTTTTTCAACATTTTTGGGCCACAGCAGCCAAACTATGGACAACTAATAGAAGTAAATCAGAAAAAATAATCTTTCCATATTTTTTTTTTATCTTTTTTAGCTGCATTAACATCGAAGATTCAAAATATTTGTGAAAAATTAATATTAATAAATTTACGCTTTTACGTTTTGCTACATATGTATTTCATAAATTTCCGATATAAAATACAGCTGGAAAATGTGGAAAATGCATTCCGCAGTAGTTATATATAATCTGAGGAATTGTGTATTAGATTAAAATCATATTTTTTTTCTGAATATTACTTGACTGAATTTCCCACGATTTGGCAGCTACGGGCCAAAAATGGTGCAAAAAGATAAAAAATTTAAGTTTTTCGACCTTTTAGCAATGTGTGGCATTAAATGCATTTTGTTGTACTTTTTTTCTAATAATCTATAGCTACAATTGTGGCTTCACGAGATATAGACATGAACAAAATAACATAAAAACTAGCAAAACTCAGAGAGGGTTTCATACTTCGAGAAATTCCACACGAGAAAGAGATTGAACTCGATGACTCAAAAAATTTGAGCTATGAGCCAAAAATGGTGAAAAATGTTTAAAAATTTAATATTTGAGCAATTTTAATGCACTAAACGCAGTTTTTCGGGTTAGTTTGTTTTAAGCTTTCCGTCATCCAGTTTATAGCTTAGATTGTGGCGAAGACAAGAAAACAATATTCTTATTGGTTTCCGAGATGAAGAATATGTAAGGAGTGTATAAGAAAACCCTTGATACTTTTTTTATTAATAATAAAATATAAGAAGAATAAAGAAGAAAAAGTGCTTAAAATAGTAAAAAGTAAAATTAAACAACGTTGCAATAATAAAGGACAGATACAATATAAGATCGCATTATTATATAAATACATCACTAAATGTTTTTATCCAATATACTTAAAATTTTGGATTATATATTTATAAAAATCTTTATAAAAATTGTAAACATTTTAAAATCTTTCAAAAATATGGAAAATATGACAAATGGTAACGCTGACAAGTGTAACTCTGTGTGTTTCTTTCTACACTGCTGCCAATTTAGCTATTTTCTCGTTCAATCCTGCGATTTTTGATCAAATTTTGCAAATAAAACTTTTTAGCGTTTTATCGCTAAAGTTTTTAATAGATCAAAAGTTTTATTTCTAAATAGGTCATTTTTACCGATTTATCGCTAAATTTGCTTATTATTTAAAAATAATAATTTGTTTATTAAATATTATATTGTATTTTATTCGACCTTTATAATATATAAATAAGAGAACTTATCTTGAGCTCGAAGTCTTTTTAATTATTATTATTTATACGGGCTAATAAAATGGTACGCATTATCAACCCGCATGGCTTATAAAAAGTATATTATTTATTCGCTCCTTTTATATAAAATAATTAGTGGTGCGGCGAATATTCGGATTCGTATTTGCGAACTACTCGCTGATTATTGCTGTTTGCATTATATTCGCTAAAATGTATGCGAGAATTTCAAACGGATATATAAGGATGACAATATCAATAACATCTCAAAACTTTTTAATAAAATAAATTGTAACAAACGTCAAAAATACATATCAAAAAGATTTATCAAGCTGATTTTGTGCATTTGTCTTAACTACTCTTATATCCCAGTCCATATTATGAAGCATTTGCTGCAAAACATTTGAGTTTGATGATAAAAGGAGAAAGACGAATGGAAAAGTGTACTTTATTTCATGAACAAGCAATTTTTGTGAGTTTGTTATAAATTTTAATATTTTTTTGTGCATCCTTTCAGCCAGTATTGTGAAAGAGCTAAGTTAAATTTTATGTAATTCATCCTGAAGAGATATTAACCCCATTGCAAATTTGTAAAGTTATATCGACAGGAAAATGCCCACCACACTATAAATTGCAATGAGCACAAAAAAAAAGCTCTTCAGGAAGAATTACATAAAATGTAACCTAGCTTTTGCAAAATACTGGTTAAAAGTATGCCGAATATATTGAAAATAGTAAAAATATAAAGGGAAAAACAAAAAATATTGATATATATAAAAGGCAAAAAAATTCTTTAAACTTTAAAGTAGTCACGGAGTTTGACTTTGGCCTTGAAATACGCATTATTTTATGTTTTTGTTTTATAGCCATCTTAATAGAACTAATATTTTACAGAATTTTCCATAATTTCTTTTTCTCAATCGGTTTTGTTTAATATTATTTTAAAAATTTACTTACGGTGTTAAGGTGTTAGTTTGCTGCGCTATAACTATCCCCCACAAGTCTTTCAGAAAATAAACTACATCGATATCGATTCAGATTTTTATGCCCTATCGATTGCCACTAGCTAGAAATATGCACGCGGAACAGTTTCCAGTTATTAGTGAAAAACTAAATTATATTTGTGCATAGTGAAAATTTAAAAAGTTTGATGCGCTATTACTTTCCTCCCAAGTCTTTGAGAAAATCAGCTATATTGATATCGGTTGAGATTTGTATGCCCTATCAATTGACACTAGCCAGATTTTTGCGAGCGGAATCGTATTCGAAATATTAGTGGAACACTTAATTTACATATGTGCATAGTTTGAAAATTGACAAATTAACTCAATCGACAACAAATATTTTCAAATAGAAAATCAGGCCAAAAAAATGTTTAATTTTATCAAATTCACTTATTTTGCATACTGGGACCTAATTCTGGCAGTCATGATCGAGCACTTTCTCGTTACGAAAGTAATTTAATATCTTATTCTTTCATTCAATACTCAACGAATCGAAATTATTTTTTCAGTTGTAAAGCATATAATTGAGTTTCACAACACTGAAAAAATAATTTCGATTCGTTTAGTATCGACTGAAAGAATTAGAAATAAAATTGCTTTCGAATCGAGAAAGTCCTCAGCATGACTGTCAGAACAAGGCCCCTGGTTTAAATTAAATTTAAGAAGAATTCAATTAACTGAACTTACAAATCCTTAGTTTTAATGTATTTATTTTAAAACGTTGAAAATACTGCAATTCAAACACGCTACTAGAATACGGCTAAATATAGACAATTTTAATAAAGGTAAAATTACTCTTGTATACTTTTTTATATAAATACGAGTACATAGTAGTTATTTCGCAAATTTGTTTTACCAAAAGTTTTAAAAAATAAAATTTTAACATTTTTGGCGATTTTCGATACACTATTTTGCGATGAAGATTAAGAAAAATCTGATAGCCCTGATCCTATGTAGTTACGCTTATATAGTTGGTCACTTACACTAATTTATATCACTTGACCTTAATAGCTTTAAGTAAATATTAAGTGTTGTAAAAGTAAGAGTGAAAGAAGCAAATATATTCTTATACTCGTGCATGTCCAAAACAAATTTATATTAGGTGGCAGCGAATTTGACAGTTCAAACCGATAGTATGTCTTGGTTTTACAATGCTTTATTAGAAATGTTTGACATTTCAAACAGTAGGCGCTAACAATCCAATACAAAAAAACTGTTGTTTTTGTTGTAGTATTTTCTGCCTACATGTGTATAAACACATCTTGAATACGACATTTGCAATTTGATTTAATTTTTTGTTTGTTTAATGAAACTTAGTATTAATGTTTTTAAAAGTTATACTTTTGAAGCCGTATTTATAAAAAATATTTCTGGTTTATAAAACGAATTCTAAATGAAAATTTGTTTAATTAAACTCTTATAAATTAAAAATATTTTGGAATAAAAAAAGTTGCATTTTACCAGCGTTGCCATTATGAAAAACTTTTCCTTTCTTTGGCAGGTTAATTTAAGAAGTTTTAAAATAATATAAAGTTTTTATAAATGTACTGCCGTATTCATAAAAATTACAGTGGATTTGAGTTATATTGTAAGAAAGATTTGTATGAAAATTTTGCCTTAAAACACATTTCATATTATTTTATTTTTTACGAATATGTAATTTAATTTGCTGTATATTAGATGAAAATATTAAGTGTTGATTTTTTGCTACTAACAGATCTTTGTTATTGCAAGGTTGTTTAATTTTGTGTACCCCTTTAATACTACATACCTTATTTGAGGGTTACACGATCAGGTTTTGTGTTTCAAGTGTTAATACACTCACACTGGTTTACCTTTTTAAAAATTGACCCGAACTTGCTTTTAAAATTCTATTTCAAGTTGAGTGTTTCATTACATTCAAGAAAACAGCTGATTACAAGTTTAGTGAGCAAATTTATTGTGTGTCTTTCTAAATTGTTTGCCATCTTGAAAGTAAATTTCTTAAAAATTGTGTCCAGCCTACGTCAATTTTTGTAAATTTTGACAAACAGTAATGTAAGAAACTATCAAGAAAATCTTGAACGTGTTAAAGATCCCCAATATATTTTATTTAGGTGCTAAAGTATATGAAGATGCTGAATTGGGCTTTAGAGTTAATTGTTCAAAGTTTTATGCTGCATTTTTTAATGTTCTGTAAAAATGTTCGATTTTAATAACGAGCTTCTAAAACCTATTGAAGCTTTAACACCTTTTCACAATCTATGATCAAATATTAATTGAAACATTAACCGTAAGTTAGCAAAATTTGCTTTTCACTAGTTAACGAAAAAGTTGTTAAATATAACCGAAGAAAATATCCCGGCTAAGTTTTTGTTAAAATAAAAATCAAAAGAAAATAGAAAAATAGCAATACAAATTTTCATTTAAACAAAATTTTTTAGGTAGTGTAAAAACGAGAATTAAAAATGTTCTTAAAAATTGGAACTCTTATTATTTCTCGGTATATCTTGAAAAATATTAAAAAGCTTGTGAAATTATTGTATGTTTAACGCAAGTATTTGTTGCCAATATGTACCTTTTATTTCGGACATGATTCGTTTCAAAAACACACACAAATATGACCATTGATCCAAAAATCATTAAGCTATGTAATTATTATTACTCCTTATAATAATTAAGAATTAAAGGTCCTTATAATGAAATAAGATCAAATTTGTATCATTATTATTTTCTTTTACAAAAAATGTTGGGCTATTGAATTTTTCCACAGACGTACATACATACATATCAATACATATCTTTTGATCAAATATGTTCATATGTTCGCTTTTATTGCGTAGAGTAAAGCTCCTTTATCTGAAAACAAAAACTTTTTTTATGATATTAAAATTTATAAAAAAACATATACAATTGAAAATCAATTTTTTTGTTTTTCATAACACGATTTTTCGTAAACAAGCGGTGATGGTATTGCCACACATGCTATCTAAAGTTTTTATTATGTAACCGAAAGGTGGTGAAACCGAAACTCTTAACCGTTTGTTAAGAAGTGTTTGTTAACCTAACGTACATCTTGTTAAATAAATATAATTATATATTGTGAAAAGGGCCGTTAGTATAGCAAAGTAATCCAGCTCAGTGTTTCTCAATTATGTGATATTGTGCCGAATTAAGTAGATTTGAAGAATATTCAAGAAGTAAATAATGAGTGGATTGACCTACGCCCTTAACATTTTTAGGAACATAAATTTAAACAGAAATAATGTTAGAAAAAAACTCAAAATTTCAACTTTCTGCGGTATTTTAAAAACAAAATTCTTTTAAAAACAAAAAATGGGTCTGTAGATACAAAGTTCAAGCAATTCAAAGAATAATAAGATAATGTACAAAAAGTAAATAAAAGAAAATGTATAATATCACGATATTTTTACAGATGGTAGATTATATTTTTATATTTATAGTTTTGCCAAAAAGTGAAAAGATAAAAATTTGGGATTAAAGATCGGCTAATATGAATTTTATTTTACGTTTTTATTTTTTAAATAAATAGTTTCTTATAAACTAATTTTTTTTTTAAGAAAATATATTTTTTTATTTCATTTTCTTATATCCTTTTATGTGATTTTTTTGACCGCTTAAAATTGGAAAACGTCTAGGCCAAATTGGATAATTTTCTCTGTGTGGTTGTTTGTAATAGCTACGCAAAGGCTTAGGAATAAAGAAAAGTCGACAAAACTGGGTAAAATATCCAACTTTTGGATACTTTCTGTAAACACGTTTTTTTCAAAACAATTTTGCTTAAAATTTACACGTATGTTCTTTACGATAAAGACAGCAAAGAAATAAGTACGTCGTAAGAACCTAGGATGTACGAGCGTACATTTCTTAAAACGCAATCTATTTACTCACAATTCCGTCGTAAACGTGCTTAATTTTCTTTTGTAAATATTCTTAGAAAAATCTTAATTTATTAAAATTTTTGTTTATTTTTTCCTTAAATATTCAATTTGAAAACACAAAAATGATGTAATTTAAATTTTTGCTTTTTCTATGGCCATACGGTCGCAACCGTCGTATAAAATAGAATGAAGGCCTTATTACTCTTATGTTTCGGATACGTAAATGTTGCGGTCGACTTCAAAGGCTGGTAGTTGTAAAAAATACATAAACGTGTCATATGGTGTTGAAGTAAAAATAAACCCAAAATAATCCATTGCCATTCCAACTTCTTTCCATGCAGTTTTCTTCTTTTCCGGCTTCTTAGAGTCATGATGATAGTTATTTAATAGAAAGAAATTTCTTTTTTTTTTTGCAACAAAGAGATAATTTTTTCTTCATTCATGTATATATGTATGTAAATTGTAAATTCTTTTTGTTCTGAGTATGCACTTAGTATTGCTTGTTGCAAACGTTCTTGTATGAAAGCGCCAATACGTAAAGATATCGGCGCTCTAGTAAAAAAAAGTAGAAGACATTATACATGTATATAAATATACAGCATTAAAAAGTGCTTTGAAAATAAACATTTTTGAAATCGTTTTTTTGCGCCCAAGGATCTACTTTAGGAGTTATGGACCTTAAAATGTTTTAAGTCTTTATGCATATATATTTAAGTACACACTTGATACAAATATGTGTATCAGTAAAAAGCGCTTCTAAATACCGCATATATATATTAGGGTGAGTCGAATATTCGGATTCTCATTTGCGACCTATGCGTTGATTTTTTCTATTTGCATTCGCTAAAATGTTTGCGAATATTTAAACCGAATATCTAATGATATAATGAGTTTAGCTGCCGTTCGGATTTTATGGCCTATTGAAAATTTTAGCTAAAACTCGATTTTTTCGAAGAACATGCAACTTTTTCAGAAACCAATTACAGGTTAGTTCTCATAATTACTGCTATAGCCTAGGAGCAAAAAGTGTGTAACAAGCAAACGCGAAAAAACTGCAGCAAATGCCATAAAATTGCTAAAATATCGAAAAATTTTAATTTGAATTAATATATTTTTTCAACATTTTTGGCCCACAGTAGCCAAACTATGGACAGCAATATTCAGAAAAAATAATCCAAATTTTGTTTACCTTTTTCAGCTGCATTAACATCGAAAATTCAAAATATGTGTGAAAAATTAATATTAATTAATATACGCTTTTACCTTTTGCTACATATTTATTTCATAAATTTCCGATATAAAATACAGCTAGAATATGAGAAAAAATGCATTTCGCAGTGGTTATATATAATCTGAGGAATTATGAATTAGATTAAGATCATATATATTTTTTCTGAATATTACTTGACTGAATTTCCCACGATTTGGCAGCTACGGGCCAAAAATGGTGCAAAAAGATAAGAAATTAAAGTTTTTCGACATTTTAGCAATGTGTGGCATTATATGCATTTTGTTCTGATTAATTTGTTCTACTTTTTTTCTAATAGTCTATAGCTACAATTGCGGCGAAGATAATTGCTTCCCGAGATATAGACATAAACAAAATAACATAAAAACTAGCAAATCGCAGAAAGGGTTTCATACTTCGAGAAATTCCATACGAGAAAGAGTTTGAACTCGATGACTCAAAAAATTTGAGCTATGAGCCAAAAAGGTTGAAAAATTTATAAAAGTTAAATACTTTGGCAATTTTAATGCACTTAACGCAGTTTTTTCCTTTATCCAGTTTATAGCTTAGATTGTGGTGAAGACAGGAAAACAATATTCTTATTGGTTTCCGAGATTAAGAGTATGTAAGAGGGTGCCCCGGTAGGCTAGCTGGTAGTGAGCTAGTCTATCAGTACCAGGTTGTGGGTTCGATTCCCGCCAGAGACTCTGGTATCCTGCAGACAAGCAAAAAAACCTTCGCGGGATTTAGTATAGGAATAATAATAATAATAAATAATAAGTGTATAAGAAACCCCTTGATACATATTTTATTATTAATAAAATATAAGCAGAAGAAAAAGTGCTTAAAATATTAAAAAGTTAAACTGCAACGTGTTTCAGAAGGTCCTTATCAAAATCGAACTTTTAAACAGAACATTACATAGTTCAACATGAAACTTTGAACAGTGAACTCTGTTGATTTCATAATCTTCATATACTTCAGCACATCAAATCATATATTTTGGACGTTGCAATAATAAAGGACAGATACAATATAAGATCGCTTTATTATATAAATACATCACTAAATGTTTTCATCCAATATACTTAAAATTTTAGATTATATATCTATAAAAATTGTAAACATTTTCACATCTTTCAAAAAATGGAAAACATGACAATGGTAACGCTGACAAGTGTAACTCTGTGTTTCTTTCAACACTGCTGCCAATTTAGCTATTTTCTCGTTCAATTCCGCGATTTTTAATCAAATTTTACAAATAAAACTTTTCAGCGTTTTATCGCTAAAGTTTTTAATAGATCAATAATTTTATCTCAAAATAGGTTGTTTTTACTGATTTATCGCTAAATTTGTTTATTATTTAAAATTAACAATTTGTTTATTATTTAAAAAATTTAGCTATTTTTATTTTGTTTCAGTGATATTCTTTGCAACAAAGTTGGTAGACATGAAATAAATCAAATACATTTTGTCAAAAATTATTTAAAAAACGTGTTTACAAAAAGTCCCAATAGTAAGAATTATTACCCTCTTTCGCTTCTTAAATGTACGTCATTGCTTTCATACCTTCCTATTAATGAATATGGGTTTAAAGTTTATGCACAGTTTTCTAAAACAAATCGTATGAATGAAAAGAACCAAAAGATATAGTTTTTACCCAGTTTTGCTACTTACTACGTGTACATTATTTTTTTGCTGCCTTTACTAATTAAAAACATGTTTAAAGTTTGCAAAACAAAAATGTCTAATATATAACCTATTTGATAAAAAGTGATAAACGTACGAATTTTTATCTTGTTGCCTGCCATTATGTTATGGAACATACATAGTTTTCAAGTTTGTGTAGAATTATTTTAAAAGAAGCGTGTTAATAAAATGGTACGCATTATCAACCCGCATGGCTTATAAAAATTATATTATTTATTCGCTCCTTTTGTATAAAATAGTAAGTGGTGCGGCGAATATTCGGATTCGTATTTGCGAGCTATTCGCTGAATATTGTTGTTTGCATTACATTCGCTAAAATGTATGCGAGAATTTCAAACGGATATATAAGGATGACAATATCAATAACATCTGAAAACTTTTTAATAAAATAAATTGTAACAAAAATCAAAAATACATATCAAAAAGATTACTTAAGCTGATTTTGTGTACTATTCTTAACTACTCTTATATCCCATTCCACATTGTGAAGCATTTGCTGCAAAACATCTGAGTTTGATGATGAAAGGAGAAAGACGAATGGAAAAGTGTACTTTGTTTCGTTTACAATAAATTTTTGTGAGTTTGTTATTAAAAGAAAGAGAGAAGGCATAGAAAATGAATGAATATCTTAAAATAATAATTATATTATATTCAACATTTTTCATTTTTTCGAATTTATTCTATGAGTTAAATTTCAGTTATGTATTTTATAAAGCTTTTTGTAATAGCTCTATTCCTTAAATTTTTTTAGAAATTACTTTATACACTACCAGACTATTATATTGTATTTTCTTGTTACATTTTACCTTAGCTTTCCGTTGGATAGCAATGAAGTATATTTATGTACAGAAAAATTTACAATTATTAGACACCAGCAGAATGTAATGCATTTTCTAGCCCGCTACGGCCTTCGTCAGCATTCTTTGTGTCACACTGGATAGTGATACTTTATAAATTGAATGTATTTAACTCAACTATTTTAACAAATAGATATTGGGAATTATTTCTTTTTCATAAGCAACTTTATTATATTCAACATTTTTCATTTTTTCGAATTTATTCTATGAGTTAAATTTCAGTTATGTATTTTATAAAGCTTTTTGTAATAGCTCTATTCCTTAAATTTTTTTAGAAATTACTTTATACACTACCAATAATAATAATTATATTGTATGGACACGAATGCAGTTTCAAAAGAGAACTGAAGAAAGTTTCTGCAGCAAGTGTTTCATAAAAGGATGAGGACTACTAGCTTTTACCCGCAACTTCGTTCACGTGAAAATTAATGCAACATTTAAAGAAAGTGTTTTATCCAAAAAAAAAAAAAAAAATTAATACAGACATTTGATTTAGTTTTCTATACTTATTTTATCTTAAAATATTTCTATAAACAAAAACTGTCTCAAAAGTGCGCACGTTCGCCCTATTTTGACCTCAAATTTACTTTATTTGCTTTCCACCTTTATGTTTAAGAACAAATGTCTCCAGTTCAAAAAAATATATTTCAGAATGAACGTTTAAGCAAAAAGTACCAAAATTATGAATTTTTACCAAGTTCTGCCCTGGAATATACTTTATTTGTTTACTGTCTTTATAGTTAAGAACATAGGTTTTAATTTTAAGCAATATTATTTTGCAAAAGATGTGTTTAAAAAAAGTACCCAAGGGTACGACTTTTTACCCTATTTTGTGGATTTTTCTTTTTTTCAAAAGCTTCGCGTAGCAATTGCAAACAAACCCGCAGAATGAAGTATCCCATTTATCCAATCGTTTTCAAATTTCAAACTGTCGAACAAACCACGATTTTTTTCTATATAGGTATATAGAAAACTTGGGCTTTAAGAATGCACAAAAATATTTTTTACTTATAACATAATTATCCATGGAACCGAATTTTTATTCCAGAGTCTTTTATAAAAACTATTATAGACCCTCATTTATTAAATGGTATATTGTAAATGCAGTTTTTTTTTATTTTGCCTTGTGTGTTAATGAAATTTCATTATTAAATTTATAAAATTTTATTCCCGAAATGATATTTTTTATTCAATCAAAGAAAAAATTTATATGAAATTGATTCAGACACCTGTCGTTTTTTGTTTTTAATGACCAACGATAAGTATTAATTTTTTTATCTCTTTTAGTTTATTAGATATGATGAGGTAAGCGAATTTACATGTTTTTACCTTTTTTATCCCGTTAACATTCGAATTTCGAAAAATGTCGTCTTAGTGGATCAATTTGGCGAGAGAACAACGTCCGTTCCAAATTTGATGTTTTGAGCTTCAGTCGATTAGGTTGTGCAATAATGAATCATTCAGTTAGTCAATAACGTTTCAGTTTTATATGTATAGATATATCGAAATAATTAAACGTTACTATTAAAAAGCAATAAAAAAAAAATTAGCTTTATTTTTGGCTTTATTATTATTTATTATAAATTTTTTGATCTCTTTTTAAAAATTTTAAACAAATTTCTCCTTAAATTTTCTCTTATAAAGGAAAGTGAGGAGTAATAGGAGGCAGCTCTGAAAAGAAGGCAGTGTGTTTAATTTTCGAGTTTCTCCTAGAATTTGCGCAAACTTAGAAAAATGAGAAGTGGAAGGAGGTAAAATATAAAATTTTTAACGTTTTCCTTAAAATTAGCTTATACTTAGAAAAAATGTAAAGAGAATAGTATGCAATACATTAAATAGTCCGATTTTACGTGTTTTACTAGGTATTTTTCTTTTCTCCTGTAAATTTCGAATCGATTGAAAAAAAAATCGGCCATATCGTTCCAGCCGTTCTCAGGTGATGCATAGATATGAAAATAATAAACATCTGATAGAAAATACAATTTTAAAATAAAAAAAGAATAAACACTGAACTATTATTATTTTTGTATCCTTACTATTAATTTTTGGTATCTTTTTGAAAAGTTTTGTATAGAATTTATGAAATAAAAAAAAAATGTATTATCTGGTATATATGAATACAAACAAATTTGCTTAGTTGTTTTACTTTTGTTATGTTTAATTCTTTTTTTTTTTCTAAAAACAATTAACTTAAAAACACTTATTTTATATTTTAAATATAAAAATATTATACGTTTTAAGCAAAATTTATTCAATCAACATTTTAAATAAAAAAGAAAGTCTAAACTTGGTGCGTTTTTACTCCATTTTGGTGCGTATTGAAATTTGAACGTTGACAACGCTGTTCAATATATTCTGGTAGTGTTGCCAATGATTGCTTTAATATACACGTCTGGTGTGATGAGAATACATAAAGTCCGTGTCAAATAAAACTTTTACTTCGCGTTGCGTTACAGATTCGCTTTGACATCTAAGATGAAATAAACATACATATACGAAACATGTAATATAAAGAACTTCTAACGCAGCGTTAAGCGAAAAGTTAGGCTACTGTCATCTTTTTGCACGCTTTGACAATTAGCTAGTATAATTTTCGTTTATTTTTATTTATTTTTCGTCCAATTTGATTCCAATAAATCGTCCAATAACATTCTTAACTTTTATTTTTATAACAGGTAAAAAAAAAACAATGCGTGAGTGTTTTCAAAGTCTTTATTGTGTCATACAAATTTTGCATTGCGCTTTTCTTATTGATCTTATTGCTAATTTACAGACGAAAGAGAGAGACAGCGAATCGTTTCTTTCCTCGTCTCTCTCGCCTTTAAAGTAGCAAGCTGATCAATAATACTTGCAACGTGTGGATTGGGCATTAGAAACGTCACGCAAAGCGACGAAGTTGTATCGGACACGGCCTTAAGTTTCTAAACGCACAAGAACAAAACAAACTTTTTGTTTTTTGGCAAACTATTTCCAGAGTTGATAATAAAGTAGTACTTAGTATCACTTGCGTTTTGTTTTGCATAAATAATATAAATGCATAGGTTTGCGCTTATAAAATAAAAACGAATAAGCATACTCATATATAGGTGGTATCAATAGGGCATAAAAACCTGAATCGATATCCATATAGCTTATTTTCTTAAAGACTTGGGGGGGTGGGGAGTTAGAGCGCATCAAACTTTTTAAATGTTCAAACTATGCACACATGTAAATTTAGGTTTTTACTAATAACCCAGAAACAGAATATTTAAGCCAAATATTTTTATGAATACGGCAGCTGTTGCTTGAGACAAGATAGTTTTTATTTAATATTTTTCTATCGTTAGGCAAAAAGCTCTCCTTTCAAAAAAAAAAAAATTTTAAGTTTTTGATTTGTAAATTTGTTTTGTAAACCTTTATTAAATTAAAAAACATTTTTATTAACACAGGCATAATTTTTTTAAATGTATTCTTTTGCGTTAAGAATTTTTAGAGTTGCTTTAATGATATAATTTTTATGTGATTTGAGTATTTCTTTTGTTTACTTAAAATTTACTGCCTGTTTCTGATGTGTGAAAGAATTATTAATTTTGTTTTTATTTTAAATGTAGTTGTGCGAAGGAAAAAGTTCTTTCGCTTAGCAGAAATAAGATATTAATTTTGAATATTACTTATAATGAAATTTATCTATTTTAAATAGTAACAAACTACATATATATTTATGGATTTTTTTAATTTTAAACTTTTTTGGGTATAAACGGTTAATTTCTCGAAAGTGACAACATCATATTCCGATTCCTACAATATTTCTATATAGGAGATCATGTTCCAATAATTGTCACCATGATGTTTCTATCATGATGCTCTATCGATTGGTACTACCTACATGAACGCACGCGAAATCGTTTCTATTTTATGAACAACAAAACTAAATAATTTTTTTTTTTTTTTGGAAATTTAACAAGTTTGATCACTTATATCGGCAAGTCTACGTTTTTATAGTATGTATAATCAATTATAGTCGGTTAATTTTTTTTTAAAAATTATTGTGTATCTTATAAATAACTTAATTTTACTAATGTTAAGTTCTTGGTTTGTTTTTTAACTTCAAGTTTTTATCACTTTCGTTAAAAAATAATGTCTTAAAAATATTTTGCAAAAATCCCTAGATATCCCACTAATAGAAAAAAAACTTTTATTTTAATCGCTGGATTTGACAGCATATTAATAGATTAGCAACCCTGCTTGAATTGTACATTTTTTGTTTACAAAGTTTATTGGACAGACAAATATTATAAATATATATGCATACGTTTATAATTAAAAATTTCTAACGCTATAACTTTTCCCCTCTAGTCTTTTATATATAAATAAACTGTAACGATATCAGATTTTTATGCTCTATCGATTGATACTAGCTAGATACTATGTGCACGCGGAATAGTTTTCGAGTTATTAGTATAAACCCAGATTTATTAGTGAAAAACTTAATTTTTATACAGTTACTCCAAGCGAAACTCGTATACTTTTAGTACATTTTTTTCGGTCTTATAATATTTAATAAAAATGCGATTGAGAAGAAGAAATTACAAACAAAACAAAATTTTTAGTTCTATTAAGATTGATATAAAACAAAAACATAAAATAATGCGAATTTCAACGCTAAAGTCAAACTCCTGCACTACTTCAAAGTTTAAAGAATGTTTAAACTTTTATAAATTTTAATATTTTTTGTGCATCCTTCATTGCAAATTTGTAAAGTTATATCGACAGGAAAATGCCCACCTATGTAAAAACGACGATGTAAAAAAGCTCTTCAGGAGGAATTACATAAAATTTAACCTAGCTTTTGGAAAATACTGGTTAAAAGTATGCCGAATATATTGAAAATAGTTAAAAAAGGGAACCGAAATTTATATATATGCATAGATTGACAATTTAAAAAGTGTGCTGCGCTATAACTTTTCCCCCAAGTCTTTCAGAAAATCAACTATAGCGACGTCGATTCAGATTATTATGCCCTATCGATTGACACTAGCTTGATTTGTGCGCGCGGAATCGTTTCCGGGGTATTAGTGGAAAGCTAAATTTTCATATGTGCATAGTTTGAAAATTTAAAAATTAACTAAATCGAAAAAATATTACAAAATATCCACTTATTTTCAAATAGAAAATCAGGCCAAAAAAATTTTTTTTTATCAAATTCACTTATTTTGCATACTGGGACCTAATTCTGGCAGTCGTGATCGAGTACTTTCTCGACTCGAAAGCAATTTTATATCTAATTCTTTCAATCAATACTTAGCGAATCGAAATTATTTTTTCAGTTGTAAAGCATATAATTGAGTTTCACAACACTAAAAAAATAATTTCGATTCGTACAGTATCGACTGAAAGAATTAGAAATAAAATTGCTTTCGAATCGAGAAAGTCCTCAGCATGACTGTCAGAACAAGGCCTCTGGTTTCCATTAAATTTTTGAAGAATTCAATTTACTGAACTTACAAATCCTTAGTTTTAATATATTTATTTTAAAACGTCAAAAATACTACAATTTAAACAATCTACTAGAATACGGCTAAATTTAGACAATTTTAATAAAGGTAAAATTACTCTTGTATACTTTTTTATATAAATACGAGTACATAGTAGTTATTTGACAAATATTTTTTACCAAAAGTTTTAAAAAATTTAATTTTGGACATTTTTGACGATTTTCGATACACTATTTTGCGATGAAGATTAAAAAAATCTGACAACCCTAATCATATGTAGTAGTTACGTTTATATAGTTGGTCACTCACACTAATGGTTTTTGATATCACTTGACCTTAATAGCTTTAAGTAAATATTAAGTGTCGTAAAAGTTTACAATTAAGAATTGTTTTAGCGTGTTTTCTTGCAAAAAATCACTATAATGTTCAAAGTTAGCGTTGAAATAAGGGATTTTTTGCGTTGGTAACACTAATAAAATAATATGCGAACTTCAAAGTTGGTGGCAAAAAAAAACAGAACGGCGTATTAATATTCTAAAATATATGTAAGACATGGCAACAATAATTGTCTTATACGCAGCATGTACTATGAGTACATGGGCTAAAACATTACGCTACGTATATAGCTGTCCTCAATTGTTGCGATATATACTTAATTGGACATTTGTGGCTTTTAACCCGGCCATGTTACATACTATGATTTTAGACAGTAAAAGTATTCCGGAATTGATCAAAAAAAGGTATAAAAACCTTGATTTTTTCGTGTCCTTATATAATCCGCTGTGCATATATATATATATATATATATATATATATATATATATATGTCTTAAGCCGAAACTAATTATGCTATTCTGGTGTATTTGCACAATGAAATTTTGTGATAATCGGTCCTTAACTCACCAAAGTTAATAACTAAAGCGTCCTTTTTGAAAAGAACTTTAAAAACGCATAAACGCTTAAAATTGTTGCATTATTTAATGTATATAATTAAGTGACCATCAATCTGTAATCTATTATAGGTCAAATATAAATCCCCTTCCGGAAAATCACTTTACACCTAAATCCGAAACGACTGATAGTATTTTATTTAAATTAGGTTAAACTAACTTTTATTTAATGCTCGGGCCATATACAGCGAACATTTGCAATTTGCCTTAGACGGCAACGATTCACTGACCTCGTAGAACATATACAAGGTCACTTTTTTTATAAATATTGGTTCATAAGATCCCATATAAAGCCTATTCCTGAAATGATATAACTCTCGGTAGAGGGTTTAAAGCATTCGGCACAGTCGAGTATAAAATTTTAACTTATTGTGTCGTTCGTTGTGCGTACAATTAGGTCATATTTAAGAAATGGTGAATACATAGTATTATTTACTTTCGCATTACAAGTACCCACCCGGTTGACCATATCTGTTTTTTTTTTCTTTAATAGCCGACTTTAATTTGCTTCAGTTAAAAGTAAATTTTGTTTTTTTTTTATTTTAATTAAAAACAAAGATCAAAAAACTTTGCCATTTCCCACAATGTGTTAATTTATTTAACTAAGTATAGCTCAGGTATTGACAATTCCCAACAACATTTCTACAATTTTAAATTATTTTATTTTAAGCGAAAAAATCAATTAAGATTTTCTGTTATTTAATTAATATTTTTTTTATTAAAAATTTATTTGGAAATATCTAAAATGTTAATAAAATAAGAATAATATATAAAATTTTTTGTCAACGAAAAAACAATTGATTCAATTATCACATTAATTAAATTCAAAAACTTTTAACATAATTTTTTTTTTTTATTGATAAAAAACTAATGGAAATTTTTTCTGTGTGAACAAATTTTTAAGTTCTTAAAACAAACAGAAAAACAAACAAAAAATTTATTTGAAAAACAATTTTTTATCGGCTATAATCATATGTAAAGTACCACCTGGGTGGCTATTGGCAAGCGACATACACAAATGTCCTTGATAAGGCGAAGTTTAAGGAAGTGGCATTAAATAAAAAATCTATGATCATGATCAGTTCATTAATTGGGATAATCAATTCGCTCTAAAATTGTTTTTAATATGCCTTCAATGTTAAATTAAAAATTGTTTTGCTGAAAATTTTGAGCTCTTATTGTTCTTTTTATTTTTCAAACAACAAATGAACTTGAGTTTTTAAAAAAAAAATTACAAACTGGCCCACAATATCGGCAAGAACATTCTTTTCGTATTATTTAGTTAATCTACTTCTACTTTAGCAATAATTTCTATGAAATTGTGAATGATTGATATGTATTCAATGCAAATTTAATTTAACCAATATGTTTTTTGTTAGTTTTAGAATTTCATTTTTTTTTTTAATTTACCTATGCTAATCCCGCGAAGCTATACGCTTGTCTGCAGGAGACTAGAGTCTCTGGCGGGAATCGAATCCACAACCCCGGCGCTGATATACTAGCTCACTACCAGCTAGCCTACCGGGGCACCCTCCGTGTGAAGGACAAAACTTCAAAATGTTTTTTTCAACTGAAAACTTATGTGTGTTTAAAAACAAATTTTGGTTTAATTGTGAACACCCAGTAAAAATATTGCTTTTATTTTGCATCTGGCTTAATCATTCATTATGTATTGTTTAATCAGAAATTTTACAATTCTAAATTTTGCATATTTGTTTTATTAGTTTCTTTAACAACATGATTATCATGGTGAGCACAGGGGCACGTTCTAACATTGGATTTTGATGGCTTTGCGTTTTCTAAAAGGAATATAAAATAATCTTATACACCACAACAGTTCAACTTTGTGAATTTTTACTACTTTTCCAAATAAATTTTTTTTTTTTTTGGAATAAATTATTCAAACATGATTAAGCAAAATTTTAACGGCCTTGTATTTTTTGTATTTTTTATAACTTAGGCCGTAAGTATTTAATTAATTAGAAGTCTGAGTCATCACTTATGTTTTTCAAACAGCATTCTGAATTATAAAAACTTTGAATAACCAAAAAGTTTCTGATATCCGTAAATAATCATTTCGAAAATGATTTTCACTTGTAGTATAAATAAGTTTGAATTATTTTCTTTATTAATGCACCGAAGTTAATTTAAATCAACAAACAATTTCAACCTTTGAAATTTCTTAAAAGTTTTAATGGTACTGATTACAATTTTGTTCAGCTTTAATTTGACAAAACAAGCAGCTCTTAAAAGAAAACCACATAATAAACTATAAGGCATACTAAGGCAAAAATATTTTCAAATTAAAACAAAAAAATCGGTTATATTGAAGTTTTAGGTAACTTTAATATTAATAAGTTAAACTATTCTATTGATTTTTATTAGTAAAATTAAATTAATTTCTAATTTATTGAAACATCATTGAACATTTTTTTTATAGCTTTTTATATACCGCCCATATTTAACAATACTGTATTAACTCAATATATAAAAGTTTTCAGTAGAAGAGCAAAACTATTTTTAATTTCACATTAAAGGCAAATGAAAAAGAATTTTTGAACCAACATTTTTATTACTAAAATTTGACCAAAGAGCAGAATATTTTTACAGCGGCTAGATATAAAATTTACCTGTCGATTTTTTCCAAAAAGTATAAAAATTAAAAATGTTGAAATAATACACTATTGTTGAACAAGTGCGATAAGTAAAATTTAATTATGATTCTAGGTCTTAATTCTCTAGTTGCAGTTTGACAATGCAATTTTTCAAATGTTTTAATGTTCCTTCCATCTCAATTATATTGAAGCTATAGATGTTATTGGCAGAGAAAAATCTTTTTTCTTTGTTCAGATGAAATTTAATTGAAATTTGTTGCAAGAATCACAAGTCATACATCTACAAAGGTAATGTATCTTGTGAAGGAATACAAGAACAACTTTTGAGAAAAAATTTAATGAATAGCAGAGTTGATTATTGTTTGTCTTGTATTTTTTTTTTTTTTTTTTTTTTGGTACTCGTTATCCAAAAAGAATGTTTATTGAACACTTTTGTAACAGAAAAAAAAAAACACAAAGAAGTTCGAAGAAAAAAGGAATTATCAACATGATAAGTTGGCTGGTCGGCCGGCCTGTTAATTTTTTTTTTTTTCAAATAGAAGAAATATGAAAATTCCAAACAATAGAGATGTGTGTGTAGTTTTGTGTATCTACGTGCTTTATGTTTGTAAGTGTATTCAAGTTGTTAGATTGTAAATTTAGGACAATAAACTATTGCAATAACTCTTTAAGTTGGAGACCCAAAAATGGCCTCAAAATTACACCACAAATATGCATTCAGACAATGAATGAATGAATGAATGTTTGCCAATGTGTTTTTGCTTTAATAATACTAAAAAGAATAGAACAACAAAAACAACAGGGACTATTTACACTAACAATAATTACATACAAACATACAGTTATAGTTGGCTAGATAGTTGGTTGGCAACGTACTCACAAGCACACATACATTTCTATACACATATATGTATGCAAACAATGATACTTCATTGAGTTCTTTTATATGTACACATGCCCATGTATGTGTATTGGAGATTTAGTACACTTTCGAAGTTTTCTCTTAATACCTAAAGATGAAAACAAGGTAAAGAGTTACTTGCGGCACAGTTATTGTAGCATTCATGTTACACAAATCTAACTTCTATACTACAGTAAGACCTTGATTTACTTTGCCGCGATTTACACCAGCAAATTTTCTTTACCAAAATTTAGGTATATAAACGATTTGATAACCTCATTAGTGAGAAATAAATGTAAAAAATTAAATATATGTACAAAAAAATTTTATAGTACGCTTTTTTTAAATTGAAAACTTTTTTTTTAAACAAAATTATAAGGGTTTCTGTACCACTCAATCATCCAAATCGGGGATGCACCAGTGTTTCGGAAATTAAAATTAAATTTTATATAAATAAAGCATCAAAATTGTCCAAAATTATGTAAATTACACAAAACAAATATTTTATATGCAGGGTAGGGCAAAATAACCTATTTAATTTTAATTGTCGATAACTTTTTTTCAGCAAATTCTTTTTAATATTATTTCTTAATAAAGTTGGGAAACCTTGTTGTTGAGGCAAAATTATACAAAAATTCCGCAAACATTTTATGATACAAAAATAGTCCAAGAAAAAAAGTTATTTTATGCCATTTTGGATAATTACACAGCTGGGATTCACAATTTGAAGAACTTCTTCTGGTTTTTTTTTTAATACAGATGATCTTATTGTTCCGTATTTCTGTAATCAAAAAATCTTTTAATTCTGACAAAATATCGGATTTTGACAAATTTGAATTTAATTTAAAACGCACTATTTCACTGATCATCTATCTGTTACTTTCCTTTTTTCAGTAAACTCAACATTTTCATCACGGTAATTTCACGAACGAACAACGTATGAAAATTATAAATGCGCCAAGATGATGAATTTAATCGCAAAATCATATTCAGTGACGAAGCTCATTTTTGGCTATAAGTAAAATATGCGTTATTCGTTTGGTGAAAATCCACATGTGCTTCATGAATCACCACTTGATCCACAAAAAAAAATAACTGTTTGGTGCGGTTGGCATTCATGGCGGCGTCATTGGCCCATATTTTTTCGGCGACAATAACGATCGTCACGTTACTGTGAATGGCGATCGTTATCGCACCATTATTACCGATTATTTTTGGCCCGAATTGGAAAACTTAGACGAAATGTGGTTTCAACAGGACGGTGCCACAAGCCACAGAGCACACGTTACAATCGATTTATTGAAGAGTAAGTTTGGTGAGCGTATTATCTAGAGTATCCACTCAAATAATCGCTGTTCGATTAATCGAAGAAAATTTTCGCCATTATTTGGTCGAATAATCAAAATAGCCAATTTCAAATAACGAATAACTCGAACAATTTATGTCAATTAATCGATTAAAATTAATTTCTTAGAAAATTCTACTTTTTTAATATAAAAATATTTTTTTTTTTAGATTTCTAACTAATAAAATACATAACAACTAAATAACATGTTGTTTTATTCAGTATATATTCTGAAAATATTTAAGTCCCTTTTTAGATGTGGGTGTATATGAGACAAATCATGTAATTAACGATTAACTACTAATTCCATTCGCTTTTCATATTGACTTTGACGTTTATTGTAAAAAATTCATCAGCATTTATTAATATGAGCTGTCAGATTATGCGGTATCTGTTTTTACCCGACTTTCAATTTCTATTTTTCCTCTTACCATCCAAACGGCTAGATGATTTTGAGATTTTGGGTATTTTTAGATTCGTCTTAATAACCAAAGTGTCATTAGATAGGTAATTGAAAGCAAAATCACGGATTGTTTGCGCAAAATAGTAAAACGTTAAAAAAAAAAAAAATACCCAAGCCTATGGAATAGAGCTATAAAATGAAGAAAAATAAAGTTATCAGCCATGTTCGGTAAATGGAATACATATGAGTAAACTTGAAATTGAACAAACTTTGAAAACGATCCAGCTTAAAAGTTTCTTCATACTTTCATTTCTTAACTTAACCATAACTTCTCTTGAAATCAAGAAATATACGGTCATTTAAAAAAAGTTTCAATTGATTTAAATTTTACTAGATTTTCAGGAATAATATATTAATTAAATTGAATTATGAATATTAATTTTTTTTAAATAGGCTGGACATCTCATAAAAATACCGCGATAAAAACCTCTAAAATAAAAAAATTTGAGAGATAGTTTATAAAAATATGAGATGAACGTCTATGTTTAGCAGACGGGACATAATTGCAAATTATACACTGAAATAAAATTAATGGACCCCGATTGCTGCTGAACCTAATGCGTCTATTAAGATATGGCCTTCATACCATTTTAGAGTCTGTGCAACCGAAGTAGTGTTTACTTTGTTTTATTGTTTATAGTTTACTTTTATTTTATTTCCTTAATCTTGTTTCGATCTTAGCGTCTTAAAAACTGAATGTTTTGCAGCAGGGTTTTTGATTTTTTAGTTATTTATTTTATTTAAAAGTTTTAAAACTGTATATGTGGTATAATTGAATTGTTATTTTATTGTTTTCTTCTGTTTATTAATATAATAAAAGTAAAAAAGTAAGTAGACATGTATGTTTTTTCCATTGGATAAAATTATTTGAATTATTCGAGTTATTCGAACACATTAAAACTTTTATTCGATTAATCGAGCAAAATTAAAATTTAAAAATCAATTAATTCCATACTCGTTATCTCAAGAAATGGACCAGTAAATTGGCTGCCTCGTTCGTGCGATTAAACGCCTCTAGACTTTTTTCTTTTCTCATTGGTCTATGCCAACAAGCCGACGACGTTGGAGGAACTCAGAGCCCACATTGAACGCGAAAAAGCGGCCGTTACGGCCGAAATGTTTGACCGAGTCATCGAAAATTGGGTCCAACGAATCGACCGCTGCCGACGTGCCAGCGGTGGCCATATAAACGAAGTCGAGTTCCATTCATTAATGTTTTGATTGTATTTCAAGTCGAGCATAAAGTTCTGGAAATATCTCAAATCGTATCGTTTTCTGTTACGAAAAATTTGGCAAGTCCTTACTGGAAAACCCTATATAAAGATGTTTCACCTGATAAGGTGAAAGGGGACAAACATCTTTAGAGCGAAAACGGTGTTTTGGACCACGTTTATATACATTCTTACTATACATTATTCGTAGTGTTTAAGTATAATCTACATTTTAGCACTAGAAAGAACATTTAACATTCAATTTATGTTCTGATTGACGTTGCCATTTTACGACAGGAATAGCGACGTACAGCTAGGGCGTACTGTATACTATACGATTACGGTTATTTGTGTGCGTCAATATGAATATGAGTTGGTATTAGAGAGTTCTTACTTACCCATATTATTTGGATAGAGTGCTGGCATAGTGCCATCTTGGTGGTAACGGGGTGGCGGTAAATCCGTATTGTCTACCAGATATGTTGAGGCTGCCTTTTTACGAGCTTCATCCTGTATAGAGAAAAATGAAAGAAGGCCAAGGAAAAAGAAAAAATATTATTTTCAAATATTAGCTTTTGGTATTCACAATAAAAATAATAATGATAGTAAAAAAAGAAAAAACGAAAAATAAGTTTTTCTACTTCTTTGAAATCTCGTTAAATTAGTTTCTTCTATGGAGTCTTATAAATATTAAAGTAAATATGAAAAGTTTCTTATCCGTTCTATCTCTACTCTAGTATGTGTGTAATTTTAATATTAAGCCAAAGTATGTTTGTAACATAAATCCTTAGCAAATGCTAAATTTTTTTTCCAACATTTATTTACTAACATCTAATATCTTAATCAAACAGTTGCTTTGCAACACTATAAACAGACTTAAGTTTTTTTATCGAGCTTTAGAACCTTTGAAATAATTTTTTTCTTTATTTTTGAAACATGCCAAATGATTAATTAAAAACATTTGTTTGGTCATTTTAGTGGTTTTGTAGACATTTCATTTCGCTGAACTCTAAAGTTTTTCACTGGGTTGTTTTTTTTTTTTGCATTATTTGTTGTGGTATTTATCTCAAAGCATTATCCTTTCTATCTGACCGTTATTTACATTTAAAAGTTTTTTTTTAATTTAGATGTTGACGTCTTTTCAAGTCTTTTTCATCGGAATGTTTTCCCTTTTTTTTATTATGGCAGTTAATTTTTCATTTCGTTTTAATTTTCTGCCTTTTTATTAAGGGAATGAGTTGGTATTGCTTAAAATTTTTAGTCGCCATCTTTGTCATAATGTTGGTGCAACATTTTGAATTTTTCACTTCATCCCAGATCAGTTGTCTAATAGAGTTGTCAAACATTAAAAAAAATTAATTCCTTAAACAAATGAAATGTTAAAATACAAATTTTGATTGTGAAGGCAACAGGGGGTTTTTTAATATTTAAATATGGTCATTTGTAAATAAATAATAAGGGCATAGATTAACTTGAAAGACTTAAGTCGTTATTTGAGTAGTTGGTTGGTTGGTTATCGTGGTAGCAAGAACAGAACTAGGCGCGCAGCATGTATAGTCGACAGTGATTTCGTTTTGACACCACACAACTCGTCAAGAATGGGAATCCCCAACTTGACCCAGGGGCAATACTGAGGTGGCTAGAGCCAGCCCGTTGCGTTGATATTTTTCAGCAAGTTGCTGAGTTAAACCCGCGATATCTCCGAGAGGCCTTGTGTGAGATAATTCCCAAATAATCAATGTCGTATTGAATTAAGCGCTGGGCAGTCGTTGAGTAACTTGTTAAGACTTTCATTTGTACTTTTAAAATTAAGTGAAAAATAAATTAATCTAAACTTTAAATGTTTCATAGTTATTTGGTCCTAATGTGGAGCAAAAAAATTCTGTAATTAGTTTAAAAAGCAATGGACTAATAACTTACAAGCTTGATGAATGTTATAAATTTACAATTCTGATAACTACGCTCTGTTCTGGATATTTTTTTTTGGGATCAGTGTCTAAACTTCTAATTGATAATTTTTCATCAAAATTAGCTTTTTGCTTTTGGCGATGGTAAAAAAAGATAATTTTAATATTGTCGTGATACCAAAAAATATAATGAATTACGATAAATTTAGAATCGATAACTCCAAAATATCTCAAATTTTTCATTTCAACCTTCAGCGTAGGGCTTCCAGCTTTAAGGACTTGTAAAATTTTTTTTTCGTAAAATAGAATATGAATAATTTTATAAAATTTACGATGTTGTTGATGACAATAAGCATAGAGTGAGAGAGTTTACACGGCATCTTTTCAGGCATGTCTAACAAAAACGTTGGTTTTGTTTGTCGGCCATCGTGTTAGAGAAGAAAGAGGGGTTGCCAAACTAACTTGAAACGATTTTGCATGTTTGATTTTTTGAACTAACATGTTTTTTAATTTATACATACATATGTATATGGAAGGACATCGTGAAAAGACAATAGGTTTATGGGGTATGTTCAAAAGAGAATGAATAAAACAGACATGTCTAAAAAGACACCGTGTAAATGCCCCATAGTTGTGTGTACTTTTTGTAATTTTTTCAGGCATTTAAGCTCTAAAGAATTCGATTGCCAATCCTTTTATTCTAAACGGCTTCAAATCTTTAAAATTTTGGAAAAAAATCGTAAAATCTATTATTTGGTGGAATTGAGAATATTCATAATAAAAAAAATTTTAAACAACATTTCGAAATGATGGCCGCTATTGTTTTATTTGTTAAATCAAAATTTTTAGATATAGTCGTTAATACTGTGCCAAGATTAAATATAATTTCCTCCTGTTTATATCCTACATTACAGGAGGAAACATTGTCAATCCGCTTTCTACAATATTGGTCTAAGATCTTATGCAGTATGTTCGTTATGCGTAGAATTGTAAAAGTATTGAGTATTTTAGTACTTAAAAGTAGTTATTCAATACTTTTAAGAGTTGTAAATTTTAGTAATATGTAAAAAATTGCATCCATGTTTTTTACACATTATAAAGTCATTGCAGGAAAAATTTAGGTGAAAAAATAAGAGTGCTTTATTAGGCGATATTATATACCCTTCATCATGGTGCGATGATAACAGAAAAAAGTTATATAAATGAATGCCGCCAACTTTTTTTTTGTATGTCTTGTACAGGTATCGAAGTTTTTTTTAATAAATTTGTTAATTTTAACTGTGACTGATCTATTTTGTAGTTGTATGTGAGGTAATACGCCCACGTATCCAATGATAGATCTAAAAAAATTGCTTTTATGCAAAGCCCACTTTTCCCATCCAGTCAACATTTTTTTTTTGACGTTGCTTATTGAGAACTCAGATGCTTGCATCTTATTTGCAAACTTTGGCTGTTGCCATTCCCCAGATATATAAAAATATATAATGTCTTTGTATGGGAAGCGCCACAGCCACGAATTCCTCTAATTTTTTATAAAGCTTGTATATTGATAATATGGAAACTTTACCTCTTGCCATTGTCCTGATATACAGTAGTATATGAGACATTTATATATAACAACCTAATTCCCATCGGTATTCGGGAAACCCATTTCAGACAGACATCGTTAAATCAACTTCGCTACTCATAAGGACTCAGAATATATATATACTTAATAGAGTCTAAGATCTATATTGTAGAAATCTTAAATGAAACGACAAAGTTATATAAACCTTTTCGCCCTGTGGTGAAGGGTATACAAAATTAAGTCTCTCTTTGTACTATTTTCACACATTTTAAATTGTATGAAAGTATGCATTTATTTTTTGAAAGCTTTCCTATGCAATTATAATTTTTCTTATTCCATTAATTTAAAAATTAAATATAATATACACGAAAAAATAAGTTTTTCTACTTCTTTGAAATCTCGTTAAATTAGTTTCTGCTATGGAGTCTTATAAATATATAAGTAAATATGAAAAGTTTCTTATTCGTTTTACCTCTAGTCTAGAATGTGTGTAATTTTTATATTAAACCAAAGTATGTTTGTAAAATAAAATTACTGAATTGTTATTATTTTACGAGAAAATAATTTTTGTCTTATTTTTGCAAATGAACCCAGCAAAAACTAGGTAATGACTTGCAATTACATAGAAGTAGACTCTATAAAGTATATATAATGATTGACATTTAATCTAATACATAAGCACTTGTTTATGAGTTGAATAACGAAATTTATGATTAATTCTAATACAAATTGATTTTAAATACAAATTAAATTAAAGACACAATTTGTTTAACAAATTCAGTTTTGTCTATTTTAAGCAAACGTGGTAATGACTTATTTAACTCCCTATATGTTAGCGAGGGTGGTAAGTACTTGCCTCAAATGACATCACCGTGTTAAAATAATGAGTTAAAATGTAGTGAAGAGTAGTTATATTAGCTTTTTAAACCATTACTTTGCAATGTAAGATTTTGCTGGGAAAAGAAATTTGAAGTGTCCTCTTATATTATTCTTTAATTCAAAAACTTTAAAGTTTTGATTAAAATTGCGTCAATACTGCAAAAGTATCGAGTATTCAAAAGTATTAAAATTTTACAACACTAATTATGAATCCTTATGAGTTGCAAAGATGACTGAATGATGTCCAGCTGTCCGTGTGTCTGTTAACATCCGAAGATCGCATATATGATGGATACTAGATTGTTTTTTTTTTATCTTTCATGTAAAATTGTTTGCTATTAAAACTCAGCCATATCGATCAACTAAAGGCTGAGATATCAACAAACACCACGATGTTTTGGCATAAATCTATTATTTTTACCAATAAACCTGTACTTTATGAAGTATAATAATAATAATATTCTTGATTATTTAATTTCTACTTTGAGTCAACTTCGTAGAATAGTACCAGCGAAAATTAACAAAGTCGGTGTATAAATGATGGGGTTAAAGATAAATAAACCCTTTTTCTTCCTACAATATATGGTTTTGGCATAAAAGCGGTCATACCAACACAAATTTGGGGACAAGATATTACTTAAAAATAAGAAGTACGCCAAAAGCGTACTTTATTTTTTTATGGCCCCATACAAGTATCCACCCGAATTAACTATTTTGGTACTATACGAATCTTACACAACAAACTCTGATAATTCAATTGATCTGAATATTCTTTACATATATGAGAATTGTCTGGTTTTAAAAATCAGTAAAATTAATCTATTATTTTAGCTAGCACTAATACAAGTTGCTCCTGGAAAGGATTTTGACAAGATTCTTTTTTTTTTGTTTATTTATTGAATTTAAATGTTATTAATATGACCTTTCAATATCACATTTTACTATGAGTCTTAAATGCCCCAAATGTCGGGTGAAAAGTTTCCATTCACATAGATGTTAAGCGCTCTTCTGACAAGTTCTCCTTCAGCGGGATTGGCAGCCATCATTTTTAATTTGGGTGAAATGCAAGCCTTTTTAAATATTTAATTGAAAACTTTGAAATCAAAGTTTTTACTGATGGGACATTGAGGTCTTTGTAAATTTTCCTTTTTTTTTACATACAAAGGAGATACATAATATTGGAGACCAAGGCCGAGGCCAAGGCAGAGCCCCATAACTGACTTCGATAGCACTAGCTTGGCTTTAAGGTAAAGTTGTAAAGTAAGAGTTTACAATCTAGACTCAGGGCAGACTTTCTTTCAATCAGCTAATTTATTTAAATTGCATTTAATTATATTTGATTTAATTTTGCCTTCATACGCAGTAAAAACTTCGCCTACAAAATAATGTGTAGAGAATCAGGAAAAAGTAAAAAGACTGCTTACAATTCCACTGGAAGAACCAACGAAGTTTACAGGTGATGTCCCAAAATTAACGCATACAAAAGTTAGTCATTATTTTTTACCTACATACATCTGGAAAATAAGTAGTTAAAGAAGTAGTTGTAGCTGTAGTTATAGAAGAAAGTTACTAAATAATGGGTGAATTAAGTTATTCATTTTGAAAAAGTAAGCGAAGTTTTTACTGGACATGACATATGAGCTTGGAAGAAATTGACTATTCAATATTACTGTGAACGGTAAATAAGATTCTGCACAGCAGAATACAGCATTTCAGAATAAGTTTTCGAAATATAAAAACTAGAAACTTGTACTTTTAAATATAACAAAATAAGACAAGGGACTGCAGAATAATATCCTTTATTTTTCGTCTTTAATAATCTGACAATTTTAACCCTTCCCGAATAGGAAACCATTTCCATCGTTTTAGAAGGTATTATTTTTCGAATATTAAAAATTTGAAAATTTTACTAAAAAATTGTTTAAAAGAAAACATTTTTATTGAGTGATTTCCAACTCATGTGAAGTCAGGTCAAGTCATAGTTATTTTAAAATAAAAAAACATTTCACTTTCAATAGTAAATTTATTCTTTTACTGTCCTGTATTTATTCAAATACGTACAAACAATGGCAAAGGAAGCATAACTGTCAATGGCTATTATTGACACAAATGTACAAAAAAATGTTTTTTCCTTTTTCTGTTAATTCAAACATTAAAATATGGAGTTGTTAAAGCATGAATGAACATTTGAAGATAATTAGTAAAAAATAAAATATACACGAAAACATAACAAAAAGATATTTTTATATGATAAAATTTGTGGACAGATCAAAAATCTTCATTAATTTTTCACAAAGGATCACAAAAACGTTCATAAAATCTTATTAAAAATATTTGAACATTATCAATCAGTCATTTTTAATAATATTTAAGCACAAAATCATAGAATATAAATAAATAAAATTAAATATAATAGACAACATTAACATCATAACGAAATAAAAAGACGTAGCAGAACAATGAGAATATTTTATGATTAAAAGTAGTCGAACATACAGAAATCATAAATATTTGCTTTAAGTTGTTTGATAAACCATGTGAATTTTGGAAGAGTTTCTTAACTGTCGATGGTATTTTTGAAAGTACGTATCGAAACTTTAATTCTTAATGGACTATCGATAGTTTTTTTCAAGGCTGCCATCCCAATAACCCAAAGCAATGTGTTAAAAATCGCCCATCGTAAATATATTACATATGGAAATTTTATCTAAAAATGGTGGAAAAAGGACCAAAAATATTTACTAATTCTTACAAAGTAGTTTCCAACATGCAGTCTTATTTATGTTGGGGTCGAGCATGGATCTTAACATCCCGACTTTCCAAATTCCGAATCTCTAACTAGGCCTTCTGTCGGACGCAAGGACTTTCTCCTCATTTTTATAACAAACAAAAGCTTATCAGCAAAGTCAGTCTTCGGCCGGGAGCAACGCTTTTACCTTCTTTGCATAGCCGGACTTCTGCCGGACTCAAGGACTTTATATTCTATGGTATATGGCACCGTCTTCGCTAGCTTAAGTGCTTAATATCAGTAAATGCAAAATAGTCCCGAAGTAAAAATTGCAGATTTAATTGGGCCACTTTTCACATATATTGCAAAAACACCCCCACCGAAAGTATTCAAAAAACCAAAAAAATAGAATACCCTAAGATACATGTTGTTGTGCTGCATATAAAGTCTTGGGACCATTTCTTATTTAGTACTTTGGGGTCATATTTTCTGGGATCACATATCGCAGCGCGGGTATGAAAACCCGAAACAAAAATATGTATTTAGTTAAATATCTCAGTAAGTAGTATACCATTGGATGCTGCTTCAAAACCCCTTTTCGATGGTACCAAATGTTATTTATGTCGTCTGGGAACAAAGTACAAAAAAATTCGAAAAACTGAAAAAATACCTTTTTTAAAAATGGTCCAGCTCACGGATGGTCAACGCTAGAACAAAAATAGTTTGGGAATCATCATAAAACATATCAATCTTTATACTATTTTTCCACTATGAGCAAAACAACTTGTTTTGAGCAAAACTTGTCAAAGTGTTTCCATTATGTTAAAGTCGTTTTGATTTTCGAATTTTCGAAATTAATCTGACATTTATGTTGTAAACAAACATAAAAGCGAAACAAATATGTGTTGAACAAAAATATTTTTTTTTAGCTTAGAATTTCCTTGTTTGTTTTTAATACACAGATATACATAGACATTGTACGTATATAAAGCACATCATTTACTACCTTTTTATTAGATTATTTCATCTTTTTACGATGCAATATCAAAAATCAGCTGGAAAGTTGCATTAACCTTTTTAAAAAGACTGTTTATTTTGGTAAATATGTCACTTTTTCGAATTTGTCAATCATCAATAATGGATAACTCAGAGTTGTATTCATGATTTTCTAAAATTTTCGATATGTTTTGGAGCAAAACTAGTTTTTGTTTGGGTTTTTCGAACGTGAAAAATTTATGGGAAAACAAGTAGCAAAACACTTGTTTTGCGGCCCAAAACATGTAAGTGGAAACGTACTATTATTTTCAGAGGGGTAACAAAATCACTTTTTTTTTGAGTCGCTCTAATATATATTAAAAACAAAAATGATAAAATTTATGTTTTTTCAGTCTTGCTAAAGTAGTAGTTAATTAGGTTATTGAAAGCTCCGACAGAAAATAAGGTCTTTCCATGTGTTGTGTAATTTGTAGCAAAGAATCAGCTTTAAATCGTCGTTTAATGTCCTTTGGATATAGTTCATCTTGCATTAAGATTAACTTTGTCAAATTTTATTTCAGTGCTTTTGAACGAATCTGTCGGTTGTGCTACTTCAAATAATTCTGCAAGTTTTTTCTTGTATTGGACATATTTCTTTGTCGAGTAAAAATTACTCTTATCCTTGAGCCTCAACCTTGTATTGCCAAGCAAACTCTGCGAACTTTTTAATTAAATATTTGTCAAAAGAGGAGGTGGCCTGTGATTTAGTGAGTCGAAACAAATGCAGGATTTCTAAGAAGTTGCCTCGAAGTAAGGTTAGTTTTTTGGGCGAGGATTTTTTTGCAGCTAAATCTATCGCGGTCTATTGTAGTTCTTTATGAGTCATATTCAAGATGGTCATTTGTGTGATGATGCTTATATTGTGTTATAACAAACTATCGAAAATATTGAATGGAACGTCTGTCGGGAGTTATGTAGCTTTAATGTTTGCTTTATGTTTTTATGATCATATATGAGAACGAAAACATTGCGATTGTATGATAAACTTGATACTTTAGATAAGATAATAACTTGGATACTTAAGATAATTGTCTTTTATAAGCAAAACCATCAATATAAAAGTATAAAATTGGATACCAATTAAAGTTATTAAGTTTCATATTTGCCCCTCAATATGTTGTTTATATATTCTTTAAAACATGTGTTCATAATTCGAAACTTATACTTGGCAACCACTTGGTTCGGGCATGTGTATCTTGAAATGAAGTAGAACGTTGGATTTAAGCTTGAACATAACTACAACTTCACTCCACTGGCCTGCAATTCTAGACTATTTTCTAATTTCTTTTTAACCCTTATGTGTGTGGAAAAAAAACACCTTCTATAGGGTGGATAGGTACCTGGGTACCTTCATGCAAATTGTATGAGAAATCTAATTTTTTGTCTTGTATTGTACAAAAAATCGATGGTTAATGATATAATATTAGAATTTTACTCTGGTTTTCCCCTTTTCATATATTTTTTAAAATCCTACACCCAAAAAAAAAAATTTATAATATCAGCAACTTTTTTCTGGGAGGATCTTTGCAGAAAAAGTTGCTAACATTAGCAAAAAAAATTGCTAAACTCAGCAAGTTTTTTGCTGAATTTAACAACTTTTGCTGAATTTCGCAACTTTTTCTGCTAGATTATCACACGTTAATAAAGCAACTAATTAATTTTTTTCATGTGCCTCCATATAAAACGTATACAGGTACCCAGGTACCTATTCACCCTATTAAGGGTGCAAAAAGCAAATTGATATGCCACGCCCCCCCCCAACTGATATTGTATATAAACACCTATGAAAATATAATAATAACAAAAAGTTAGGAGTTCTCATGAAATTGTAGAATTGTAGACTAAAATCTTATATAAAAAATTTCGATTTGAAAACGCAATAGGTACACAGGTACCTGTCCACACACATAAGGGTTAAGGGTGAATTCACAACTTATCACAAGGTTTTTTCTTATTCAATTTTCCCAAATATATACATTTTTGCTACCAGAATATTTTGATATTCGGAAGAAATATTTCTTGAACCATGCCTAAAACGCCTATCTAAAGAAAAGCCCTATCTAATATTTTGAATATTTTGCAGGAGGAGCAAAATGATAAATTGCATTTAACTATTTGTAATTAATTTTTCTTATCAAACCTACCAGATGTTTTGACAGTTGACATTATCCAATATTAAGGCGAGAGATTCTGTCTAAGCTACTTTTATAGTTTTTATCTACATAATTGCACATTGCTACTATTTCTAAGCTTAAGAAAAAAATATATTTACCAAGGCATATTTACAATAGGTGGCAGCGAAAAAGTCTGCTGACTTTGCCTGCTCGAGCCGATTTGTTTTGAGTTAACAATATTTTGTTTAGAAATGGCTTACAAATGTTAGCAATCTCTGTTTATTTATTTTTTTGCATTACTGTAGTATTGCTGACACCGTGTATATAAATTCGCCTTGTTATGTTCATATTTTTATTACTAATTGTGGTATTTATCATGGTAGAATAAGTACAATGTATAGTCATTAGAAAGTTTGTTTTTAGACCCATGTTATGTCAAACAAAAGAAAATAACGAAAACATTTTAAAAAGCGTCAAAACTCAAATAAATTAATTAAGGGGTTTATTTTCTAAAACACTTCACCGCACTTAAAAAATATTTTCATACAAATTCTTAAAAATTCCAAAAAATTTTATATGAAAAATTTCTCAACGCAAGGAGAAGTGGTTTAGAAAATAAGCCCTTGGATTTTTTCATAAATGTCTTAATATAAAAATTTTGTAATACCAAATTTTAAACAAAAATTAATTTCAAATAGACAATTCGGTTATTCCCAGAATGCTGGAACAACAACAAGATACATTTATTAAAAATTTTTTTTAAATATATTTTGTTGCTGTTCGTATAATAAAAAGTGCAAAATATGTAGAAATTTAAATATTTGCAGTTGAGCAATGTTTCATTATTGGTACTTATTATACTATGGTATTTATTTATTTTACACATTTTTAAAAAATTTGTTCTATTACCAAAAATATGTAAAACGCAACTGTTTTTGTCTTGCAAACTTTATGAGTATGTGAACACTTGATCGTCTACGATACAAACGACATGGCAAACACAAACAAACCGTTTGAAAATAAATTTTACAAATATACAATTAATTATTAATAATTTAAAAAATTTAATTTAATTCAACATTTTTTTATTTTTCGAATTTATTCTTTAAGCTAAATTTCAGTTATGTATTCTATAAAGCTTTTTTTAATATTTCCATTTCTTAAATTTTTAGGAATGATTATTATCTTGTATCTTCCTGTAACAGCTGAAATTAAGCTCATAGAATAAATTCGAAAAATAAAAAATGTTGAATATAATAAAGTAGCTTATTAAAAGAAATAATTCCCAGATTCTATTAATAAATTTTAATTTTATTATTTTTTTTTTCTTAAAGGTTTTAAAAATATTTAACATGTTCAAGGCTAATTCATTACAATCATTGTGCAATGTGAAAAACAGAAACCAAACAAAGACAAAGATAATAAACAAAATTTTGACATCCAGCAATTATAAAGGTAAAGAAAAAAAGCTATCAGCAGGGCTTTAAAGATCACCTGTAATGAATTCACTTTGAACTTGTTTATACGAAATATAAAAATTTTTGATTTTTCGACAAACATGCTTTAAACGTTTTCCAAACTTAAAAAGTTTCCGATTTTCAACGTAAAAAGTTTGTTCAAATGTAAAATGTTGACTTGCTATTTAGCTTTTTACTAGTAACATTTAATTCAAATTAGCAACAGTGTGCAGTTACTGAACAGACCGATTATCCAAACAGGTTTTGTATTTTTCTTTTTTGACATTTTTTTAACAAAATTTAGTAGTCATATAAAATTAGTTTTTAATAATTTTGTACATAAGGCATATATTTAACATTTACCAGATTTATTATTTTAACCATTTCATAAGACTTCAGATAATCATTAAAAATGAATTAAATATATTGTCAGGCACAAATATACACACACACTTACACACAACACAAAATAATTTTAAGGCTCAATTTTTATTTTAATGAACAGAATTTGTTACTTAATCCTGTGCTTAAGCATTGAATTAAATATACAGTATATTGAATACGAATATTAATGAGTTTATGATACAAATAATATCGAAATGTTCGGGGCTACAAAATTATAAGAATTAAGGAGCAACAAAAATAAAACCATAAAATTTATTCATTTGTCATTTGTACGAAACATAAACTAGTTTCGACTGGAATGAAATATTTGTCATCTTTTATTTGTTTCTTTCTTTATTTTTCGTTTCATAGAATTTTTAAAATGTAGTTTTTTATAATAAATAAAACTACCCTTAAACTTCATATTTAAAACTCATATTCTTACACAAGTTTGATTGTTGTAATGCGAAAGATGTCTTTAAAAGGAAATTTTCTCTGAGTTTAAGATCTGAAATAAGCTGTAATTGTTTTTTTTTTTTTTTTATTTTAGTTGAAGGTAATAAAATGTGAATAGTACTTAGCCTGAAAAGTTGTTTTACTTAAGAAAGACAATAAAAACAATTCATTGGAATTTATACCCTCCTAATATTTACATTCTTTAAAAAACACATTGAATTCTTTTGCTTTAATAAATGAAAGTTTGATTAAAATACTTTTGCATTTTTTTCTTTTTTTTTTGTCCATGTCAAGATGAAGACTATGGCAGTTTTGGTGTTCCAACCAAAAGAGAAAAAAATCTTAGTCAATTACAAAACAATGTCTTGAAGGGATGGATGATAAGATGAATGAATGAATGAATATATGAAAAAATGACTAAATGAATGGAGTAGAAAGTATCATTAAAATGATGTAATCAACGATGCAGTAGTCAGCAGCTACTCATCAACATTTTAAAAGATAAATTCCAACCGAAAAATAACCAAAACCAAGACTGAGAGAAAAAACTGATTCTTTAGATACAAACACACACACACACAAACACACACGCACAAACACATATATATTTATATAAAAGCACAGAAATTTACTTGTCTGTTCATGAAGTTGAAGAAAACAAAAACAAGTAAAACAAAACAATACAGAGATTGGTGTAGTATTTCATATTTTATCTAGCCCATACGTATTCCTAAAGTTCACAGACGCTCACATTTAGAGAACAAACAAACAATATTTTGCCAAATAAGCAATTATACTCACTAAGGCCTTGAAAAGAATTGATTCTTTTGAAAAAAAGTTATAAAAAAATGTTACAGAAAATGCTACAGAAAATCTGAAATTGTTTTTAAATAAATAACAAAAAATAGCCGCACGCAGAGAAAAAATATTTTCCAATATGGTCAGCTCCATTCATTTAATCATAATATTGTTGCCGGCAACCATATTATGGTTAAACTAATCCTCCATTAAGAAGCCACAACCATGATTGTCTCTAAACATGTTATGGTTAAATATGACAATAATATGCTGGCCATTATTGCACCGTTTAAAATATTTTTGTTGGAGATTCAGATATTTTGGAACATAGACAGTACAGAGATTTACGCCAAATGTTTGACGCCAACTGGCATTTGACTAAAAACATGTTATTGGTAAGAATGGAAATGTAACTAAGTATTATAGTCCTGATGAATCTTAAAGGCTCTTAAATGTTGTCAGTTACTGCTATTTTCGGGCGTAATTAATCTCTTAAAATAAAATATTTAACCTGTATCTAAGTTTCAATAATTGCAATTTGTTTAAGTATTTTGAAAAATAAAGTCTTATTTCGATCAAACAAAAATCAGAGTAGAATAAAAATGAAAAAATATTCAAAAACATAGATTTTCTTAGCTCTTTAACAGAATTATGTTAATATTTTATGCAAATCAATATCAAATTTTTAGCAAATATAAGATATATTTTTTTTAAATTCTGAACTTTATGTTTTCCAACTCAAATATAGTTTTCTATCATACTGCTGCCTCTACAATTTCGAACTTTGACGTTAGTATAAAATTTGTTATGGGAAATATTTATAAAACAAATTTTTATAGAAAATCGGCTTCATTTACATACTTTTTATGAACCTGTTTTAATTTTTATAAATTTTCATTCCTTTTGGAATTCCTGCAATATTGATCTAAGACCCTGTAAGGTATATATATTTTGGGTCCTTATGTGTAACGAAGTTGAATTAACGAAGTCCGTCTGACCATTTGTTAATGTGTAAATACTGTTTCCAAAAACGCAAAATATTGTGGGGCGGGACTATGTTGTTATATCGCACTGGTTACTCTAAAGCGGGTTAACTCAAAATTTATAAATTTTCAGTTGAGACAAAAAATCGTTTTCTTTTTATATGTACTACAAAATAGTAGAATAGTCATGTGCACAATTTTGGTATAAAAAGATATTTTAATCAACGATAAAATCGAGTTTCTTTTATGACAATAATCATGGGCATAAACGAATTTAGTAAAATTCTGAATTACATATAAGAAGCTTAAAGCACAAGGGGTTTAAGTGCTTTAAAAAAAAAAAATGGAGATGTAGTGCTCATATACTCCGTGTGATCCCAGCGAAACAGATTATTTAATGACAACTGCTAGAAATATTCGCCATATCTCTCTACCGGATGAGCATTCCACATTCACCTCTTGTGTTCTGAACTTCTCCGAACTTAGCCTATTAATTCCATATGTAATCTCAATTTTTTTTTTTTAAAAAGCACTTAAACAGCATTTATTACAATTTTGGTCAAAAATCTCTAAGAACATGCAATAAAATTTGCTTAATAAAAATGGCTGCCAGCAAAATGACCCTAAGAAAAACCGTCCAAATCAATATATGAAAAATTTTTCACAGTTTTCGGTGATTTTGCATTCGAAATATTTTTCTTTTTTTTTGGGAGATTTTTCGTTTATTTGGGGTAATAATTCAATTATACTCTAGTTAAGAAACATTTTTATGCGCTTTTTCGTTTTCTTGTTTTGACGATTTCTTAAATGAGATAGCAAAAAGGAGCTGCTGTAAAATATAGTAAAATAAGTTTTATTTTCCATCAAAAATTATTTTCGGGAATGAAATATTTTATTAATTAATTCATTTATTAATGATGTGCTAATAATCCCAATTTTTGAATGAAAACACTGAAATTTATTGTTGTGGGAAAGCAGTTTATATGCGCATTTCGCTGGTTGCTTAGGCCAGCTCGTCAGGAAACTTTTTCCAACTACTTTAGAAAAGCTATTTTCATTAATTGTTTATTTTTCCAATAAAATTCCGAATTCAAGAATCTCGATTTTGAAATCCCGAATACTTAAATCCTGAATTTAAAAATCTCGAATCGGTAACCAAAGTTTGTCTGCTTAGCCTTCGGCCGGGAACAAGGATTTTCTCCTCTATGAATAATTCAATTCGATGATTAAATTAAAAGTCCGGGTTGAGCCCCTTTGACCGGGCGGACTATGCAGGCAAACTTAGTTAGAGACGCCGGTATTATACCAAAGAGGAGAAAGTCCTTGCGGCCGGATGTAGGCCGGTTATGCAGAGAAGTGTTAGTTAGCCATTCTTCATTTTGAAGTTTGGGATTTTTGAATCCGAGATTTTAAATTGCGGATATGTGACCACAACCCAAATAAATATTTATGCTTAAAGTTGCTTGTAAGATTTATTGAATATAAACTTATTATAAAAATTTTCATTACTTTTTTGGCCTTTTTTCACCAGTTTTGGGTATACATTCAATTATTTTTTTTTTTTTTGACCATTTGTCGTTTTCATTAGGCGATTTATCGTGTGCTCGAATTTTCACAAATTGCTTTGAGCAGTTTTGCTTAGGGTCATTTTGCTGCCAAAACTTAATATGTAGGATTAACTTTTTTATATTTTGATGTAAAGCACAACTAGCTCTATATTTACCCTAGAGGGAAGCGAACTGACACTAAGAAGCCCCGTGATAGGTGCTTTGGCAGAGACAGGTCCTAGTTCCAACTCTTTATATCAATGGGACCTATCACTTTTACATGGGATTGTCATTGGAGGGGCTTGTTAGATTGACACCGAACAGCCAACAAATGGCCAGTAACACATCTATTTTCAATTAACGTGTTAAGTGTTAGTTACTAAAATGCTAGTCCTTGGCATTTTTCCAATAAGAAAGTCCTAGAATTAATTTTAAGATCAAATTTGTAAATAGTCCCAAAGAAGTGTATCAAACCACCGGTGAATACTGATCCAGTTACAAAAACGATTCTTATATAAAAAATTATTAAAACAAAATTAAAAAATCTACCTTTTTTAAAAGTTAAGTGATTAGTTCTCCTTTCACATGTCATTAGTTATTTCTTTTGGTTCTTATTCTATTTTCTTAAATACAAGATTGCTGGAGTTATGTTACAAAAAGTTGGCTTTTCGCTGGAAATGCCCATATGCTGATAACACGACTCTAAAAGCAGACAATCTGCATGATCTACATGCAGTCCTTGATTCTTTTAGTCTTCACAGTAGGATATTTGAGCTATGCATTAATGTTGCCAAAAACGAGCTCATGATCGCAAAAAAACTATTCGATCTTAGCTCTATTCTGATGATCAACAACATGCTAAAAGAACGAGTTTCAGATTTTAAATATGTGGGCTGCTGGATAAATGTGAACATGGAATATGACAAGGAAATTAACCGTAGAATAAATATCAATTTCAAACTTGGATTTGTAAAATGATATGTTCGGTCCATTCTTTTATACGGTTCGGAAGCTTGAACCTTAAAATTCTTAAATAAGGAAAGTGTACTCTTCTCGATAACTAAGCGTATAGAAACAGCATATCTAGGGCATATACTAAGACGAGAAAAATATGACCTTATAACTCGAAGAAGAATAGATCGAAAAATAGGTCTTGCCAGAAGGAAGTTATCCTGGCTTAGACATATTAGCCATTGGACAGGTCTGACGTCCATTGGCGACCTTATTCACTCTGCTAGATACCGTGAAATATTTAATAATAAAGTGTGTTATATTTTGTTAAAACGAACTGTATGTTATCACTACCATCCAGTAAAGGAAATGCAAATAAAGATGAAAAAGAGGAATGGCAAGAGAGAATGGCATAAACAAGCCAATAAATGGCTAAATCGGCAGCACTGCTTTCACATAATTAAACATAAACATAAATTAGAGTACTGGTAGAAAAAATTAATAATCATAGACAAATAACTATATTTTTCTTTCCAATAAAAGTGGGTTTGGTACAATAATGACCACACAATATGGAAACAATTAGCTTTTCAATACTATGGTGAAGGGTAAAATTTTGACTTGTTAAAAATAAATAATTATAGCCAGTAAATATTTTATAATAGAAAACTTGTTTCAGGCTCCGAATGCCTACTTAAAATTTAAATTGCGTAAAGTCCCTTAAATCTGAAGTGCTGGCCAAAAAAGCCTTTTATTCAATTCATTCTCAGCAACGTCTGCTTATAATTTATGTCTTTGATTTAGTGGTTAGTAAATTAAGAAAAAAAAAACATTCAAGGAGACCAAAATTATTCTTTAGGAAAGGAAAGAGTACAATAATAATAAGAATACGAAAGGAACTTTTACAAAGTTTTCAACGAAAAAAAAAAACGCAGAAATGTTAAAACGGAACTACCGAACGAAGAAACGAACAAACGATATACATAAATAAATGTATGAAAAGAAAAAGCAAAGAAATGAAACAAATGAACATTTCAACGTCACTTGTAATTAATCACACGCCAGCATTTATCCAACATGATTTAGAACTAGCAAATCGTTTCAAATTATTACAATTATTTATTATTTTAATCTTGAAATTCATGTGTATGTGTGTGTCAGACAGATTTTGGGTTTATGTACTTGCCATTTCTTGGTATTGGTGTACTGTTTTTTATATTGAGTATTATCAAGTTTTCTGTTGATATATTGAATGCAAGTGTACATATTTAAGAAGGCAGACATCTTGAAATCATTCAAATTCTTCAGACTAAACAGCTCAGACAACAACAGGCATTTGCAAAAATAATTCAACGCTTTTGTTTTGTTTCAGAAGATGTGAATAATGTTAAATAGCAACATAAAATATAGTATCTCGTAAAGTACAACAAGTATTTATTTATTTATTATTTTTTTCTTTTAACTTTTATTTACATTAAAAATGTAGCAACTCTACTTAGCTCAACACAACATCATTGTAGATATAAATGAGTGTATATGTCTGTTATCGAATTGAAATATATTTGCATTATTTATGCTTTATAGGCTTTATATCAATCTTGATGTAAAATTTTTGTTTAAGCCGAACCAAAAAAAAAAACTAATCAAATAAGAATTACGAAGAAAAAAAAAACATCTTTATAAAGCTGTGTAATTCAAGTTTAATATAAAGATTTTCTTTTTGGTTTTAAGATCTGTTAGTCAAAAAGTTGTTCGAAATGGAAAAAGCATCCCTTTATATGGGATTCAAACTATACATATCAAAATTTTGGATGATAATCAATGTAAGTTTGTTGATTTATTACGCCGGCTTACATTTATATAGACTACTTTCATACAACAAAACTAGCACATGTTTGTTGTTACGCATTACATCGAGTCTGCAGAAGAAAATAGACAGATTGTTTATTTGTTCCTTCAGTGTTCTTGCTACATACATTCGTTTCAAACTTTTTTAAGGCTGTTATCCAAAAAAACAAAAAGAAAAAAGGAAACGTACTGACAAAAGTTATGACACGCAATTAACTTACTACAATCGGATTTCTTTACTTGTTGTTTTTGAGTTATCGTTAATTGTATTGTGATTTACTGTATATTTTAGTTGAAGTACAAATTAATTGGCAGAATAGTTTTGTGTAGTCGCTGTATGTGGGAAGCTAAGCAGTTAGAATTGTAATTATACTTACACAAAACTTTATTTAAAAAAAAAAACAATAATTATTTTCAGTTAATTTTATCTAAATGTCATTGGTTACTTGTTCAACTACGTGTCGTATAAGCTTTGATTTGATATTTAAAATATTACGTATACGCACTGCAGTTGGTTCGCTACTGAATGTAAAACAAAGATGTTATGCACTTAATTTTTTCTAAATTATTTGTAAAAAGGGTGCAACGGAAATGAGCATATTTTGTGGAAGCGTATGACCAACAAGTTCTCTCTGACATCGCTAGACGGCACACCAAACATTATGGTTTATTTTTGGGATGTCAGGTCTGAAACACCAAAATGCTATTTTAAAAATAACAAAAAAGATTTCTTTGATCAGGTCAGTATTGCCACAAGAAAGCATTATAGATTATGAGTTTGCTAAAGATAGAGCGGAGAATACAGATGAGGAATTTGGCAATTTGGGATAGAGGTTTATATAAAACACTTATAGACCCTGCATAAATACTTATTAAAAGCGGTAAGACAGCAAATTTGATTGCCACATATAAAAAAACTAGCACAATTCGAACAACGAGTTAAAATAATGATAATGCTTCTTTAAAAGTACAAAAAAAGTTTTTTTTTTGATCAGGTCCGTATTGCCACAAGAAGGCAGAAATCACTTCATAAGGGTTGTTTCTTGCTAAATTCCCAATTTTTATTTTTGATAAATAAACTGAAATTTATTGTTGAGGAAAGCTGGTTGCTTAGGCCACCAGCAAAGCGAACAAGAATTGTAAACACTCATGTTTTACTTGAAACAATATCCAAGCTTAAAAAACAACAAGAACAATAAACAGTGAATTTATCTTTTCTTACATTTCCCTACAATTGGCTCGGTTTCTTACGACTCGAATGGTTAAAAAAAACAAAATTAAAAAACAAATTGCCTAATAATTTATCTTTTTGAAAATTTTTGTGTCTGCGCCATATTATTCCTTAAGAAGCTTAAGTTCTTTTAAAAACAATTTGAATCTAAAAAACAGATCTTTGGGAAAAATTAAGTTTGATGATCAGTAAAATTAATTTTCAAGTATCTTTGGAAAAAGTTAAATTTCAGTGTTAAAAAGTAAAGATACTTTTTAAGTTTTTTTTGCTGTAAATAGGAAAAAACTATTTATACAGAAAAATCGGATGTTGTAGAATTTTCGAGCAAATACTGCATCTAACAGTTTTAAGAGAATTTTGCAAAAATTTAAATTTTAAACTTCAACACTTGTTTAATATCTTTTGCAACAGAGAATTGCCAAACTAATTTAATTAAAATAAGCAATTCAAGTTCAACAATTAGAATATTACAAAAAAATAATGGCATTTTACAATGTATAGACCTGCAAGAGTGTATCATAAAGTATTGTCAAAACAGATACACCAGATATGTTTCTGTTGCTATTGATATAAATGAGAGAATGAGTGTAACTGATATTATATGGTATGATTTTGCACACTCACCATATCTTAAAAACAAAAGCAGTTGCTTATGTTATTTTTTTTTTTTTTTTTTGTTTGCTGACATATCGCACTTGGTCAACAAGAGGGTATTAACACAAAATTTTTATTTTTTCACTTTTTGAAAAAAATCGACACGTAATATTCATATCTATCCGCTGCAAAAATTTCGTGCTACTTTGTCTATTATATGGTAATGAAACGGTTGGTTTATAAATTCTTTTTCATATGCCTTTAATGTAAAATTAAAAATAGTTTTGCTTCTATTGAAAAATTTTTAATTTTGAAATAATACCCTCTTTGTGATCAAGTGCGATATATGTGTTGTCACCATACGTATTTTAACAATATCTGTTGTTATCTGTTGTAATTTTAAATATTGTTGATGATTTGATGTAAATAACAGAGTTAAGAAAAATTAAAATACGATCTCAGCCAGGGGTGCCAGATGATTTTGATAATAAATGGGCGTATTTTCAAAAACAAATCGGTAATTTAGTTAAGTTTAATTTAATGATTCGTATTAAAGGGCTCTGTAAAGTACGGACACTTTATCACCAAAAATTAAGTCAAAAAAAAAAAAAAAAAAAATAAAGAAAACAAATATAACAGAAAGCAAACGCAAAAGAATTAAATGAAAAACGAGCATTGAATATTGAGCAAAAAAAAAAACAAATAAATAAATATGAGAACTGAACTAATTTCAAATTTACCAACTATATCAAACAAATAAAATTTAAGTAATAAGATATTTTCTAAGTATGTTAAAAATTGTATAATAGTAAAGTTAGAGTATGTTAACAAAAATTGTATAAAGAGTAAAATTAATGGCAAATAAAGGCAGAATCATTCTGGCAATTGAAGACAGCTTTTGATTCTCAGATTCAGTCTCCCAGTAAATCACTGGCAGCAGCCTACCAAATAGCTCAGAATACACTTGAGCTATAAATAAACTAAAGTGCTATAGGGAAAACATCCTCTACACCAAAACACCTTATACAACCCTTACAGCTCTTTCAAAATCTATGGTAACGTGAAAAAACGATGAAAACTCCATAGTCAACTGCCTGTCTTAATTTTTTAAAAACAGGAAGTAATAGCCTATTTCCGATGTGCGAAAGAGTTCTTTCTTTCGTATAACTACATTGAAAACAAAAACAAATTCTTAGACTTTGTTTTTGTTTTTAATGTAGTTATGCGAACGAAAGAATTCTTTCGCACATTGGAAATAGGCTATAAGACTCATTTTTTAACGAAAAAAGGTTCGGATAAAAGCCTAATAGAGTGAGTTTCATTTCGGTGTCTTAAAATAAAACTCTTTTGAGGTGTTTATTTGTTGCGCCTAAAATAAAAGTCACTTCCCCTACAACAAATAAAACTCTTTGAATTTTTATTTTTACGTCTCAAATAACACTCATTTTGTTTTTCTTCTTTTTTAATGACGATTAATTTAATTGCAGGCTGAAGATAACTCTGTTTTGCAAATTGTAGTGATCTGAATAGCGACAAGCTTTGGATATCAATTTACATAAAATGATGCTTATTAATTAGTTTAAAATAAGTTTTTTTAATAAGAATCAAATAAGTTTTTATTTTTGACGGCTGAATAAAACTCTCTTTTAAAGAGTTGTATTCGATCTTTTATTCCTCAACTAAGTTTGAACTTATGACGGCTTAATAAAACTCTTTTTAAGAGTGCAATTTTACCTTTTATTTTTTCGTTGAAAATTAATTGTTTTAAATACACATTTTTGTTTTTAATTCACAAAATAATTAAGGGATAGAAAATAATAATAATTATTATTATTTTTTTTAAAAGGTTGCGATAAAAATTCCTTTATTATCAATTGGGAATTTTAAGCCATTATCGCTACATATATTTTATTTTGGTTATCGTAACCAATTAAAATAAAAATACTTTTTTTTTTGTTATTGGTAACCATTATTTAACCAAAAAATTGTTTTGTTTGCAACTATCTATTGTAAAACAGTATTTGCAATTGTTCCTTAAGGTTTAAAAATTCGAGATTGTATTAGTGCAGCTTTTAAGCCTTGAAAGATAACCATATCATCATATCCGTTTAAGAAAATCATGTCTAAAACTGACGCATTATTTTAAGTTGCTATATTGTTGTATTATTTGATTTATTAAGCAAACTTTTGTGGATTTTATTATTACACATAAGTAACCCAAATCTTCAGTAATCAACGCATCGACGTGTATCCCTCACAACGGGTCTACGTAACGACTGGGATGTCTGAAGTGCACAACCACGGATTCATGCTCAAAAGAAATCGCAATATTTCGAAAGTGCATGCGTAGGTTTGAAAACTTTAGTATGTGTAATTTTAGTTTTGTAGAACAAAAAGCAGTGTTTTTACAAATCTTAGTTCTTACAATTCATTTAAAGATCGCGGATCATTCCAGGGTAACGCTGGCATGGTTACCAGGGCACAGTAGATGCCCGTGCAACCAAACTGCAGACGGTCTGGCTAAACCGGGCTGTCTCTTAGACGACAAGTTCGTCGGCGGTCTGATCGGCATTGGAATTGCTCGCTGCAATACTTGGAGTAGAAGACGGTGTTTTACTTTCTCTGCCAGTGGCCCAGTCTCGCGGATATTAGGTTTAGGCATTTTGGGAGACCGGAATTGCCATGTCTAGGCGATATGTCTAATACGGGACCGAAATCGATCTCTCTGTTCTGCAGGGAGTCGGGGTGGTATGAGGCTGCAGTGACTTCTGTGGAATAGTCTGGTGAATACTGGCTGACTCTTGTCACTTGGTAAGGGTATCACAAAGGGAACGTTATAAGGGCCCAAGTGAGCCGTCCTCGTTGAACCAATCCAGAAATAGGGTCTTAAAAACCTAAAAAATTGAACAATGTGACTCTTTATCATAGTAAGTGGCAGACGTGACAATTTTGCTTAACGTTTTTCAGTCATTTACAATTGAAATTTAAAGCAAAAATCAGAAACTCATTAACGGTTCTGAATCTGCATTTATCGCAATTTTGGAATTTTCCCACTCGTGCCTTTCTTTCTTAGGTTTTATATTTTGAAACATGTACAAAGATTTAATTAATAAATAAAAATTTTAATCAATCTCGCTTTAATGTCAAGCAATTGTTGTTACTTTTTAACGTGATGTAGAGTGTAAAATATACGAAGTTACATAAAAAATTTACAGATTTTTTCACTACTTTTTGCGAATGGATTTCGTTTAAAAAAATGCTTTTATAATATTGTTTTTTAATCAAGAAAAAAAAAAAAACACTCAATATCCTTTTAAAGTCATTATTGACACATGAAATGTGTGTAAAAAAATATTTACATTATAAAAACAAAAATATGCTAAAATAACAAAATGTACACAAGTTAATACTTACACATACATACATACATATAAATAATTTCTTTATTTTATACTTACAATATAATCTCCTTGACTGCCATCATTCGAATAGGATTCACTTTTTTCGGAAACACTTGACAGGGTTTCACCGGTAACGGTGTCATTGTATGAACTCGGTGCATACATTTCGATAGTTGCTGTTTTACCAGGTTGATTTGCTGTTTCGGCTGTTTTTTCACATTTTTATTTTTGGTAAGCAAATAAATAGACAGAGTCATACGTTACGTACAGTACAGTCACAAATAAAAATAAATGCATACAAATAACCAACAACCGTAAGAATTTTATGTCAAAACACGTACACATACCAATGTGGGATGTATGTGTTTGAGAGTGTGTTTTATAAATACGTGAGCGTGAGGGTGAGTGTGTGTACAAGCCAAACGAGAAAGATGGCACGAAGTTCAAATATTGAAAAGGTTGTAATTGCAAATGACATCACAAGTAACGAGTATTGATTTGTAATGTATTATTTTCATCCATTTTTTATTGTTGTTATTGCATTTGTGATAGAAATAAACGAATTAACGATAAATGAAACGACAGAAAAATGCATTGTATGTTTTTGTAGAGCGTTTTAAATTCAAAAATTCAGGGCATTAAATTTGTAATACCGTATTTTTTAACAGATGTGTTTATTGTAGCAAGTGTATTATTTTTACAAACGACGTCAGAAAGACACAATTTTTAAAAGGTGGATTATTACAACAAACATGGAACATTGCAACAGACGCACACGAACAGAGTGTGAGCGTGTCATTTACGTGAAAAGAAAAGAAACGCCAAAAGTTAAATTCAGCGCATTTATTTGTTTACAAAAGACGTAAAAAATATCACACACACATACAAAAAAATTAAATGCCCCAGGTGCAGAAAAAAGTATATAATTTCGTTTATATATTCGCATTTAATTATTTAAAAATTTCACAATTCAATATAAATATTATATAGAGAAATGTATTTAAGTTATTGTCGTTTTTAGCCATGGGGCAAAATTAAGAGCAACCAAAACAAAATTTATAAAAAAAAATGGAGTAAAATAAAGAGAAAACAAAAAGAGGGAGATAGGGATAAAAAGGAAGAAATTCCGCGGTGGTGGTCGCCCAGGTATTTGGTTATTTGTACATAAAAAACAACGAAAAAAATGTCATAAATAAAAATGCAACGTCCAAGTTATTTTATTTTTTTCCCATGTTATAGTGACCATTGTACAAATACAAGAGTAAGCGGTTAACAGTGCATTTGTGTGAGTGAGAGAGTGTATGAGTTTTTTAAATTTATGCCATTTCAACCATTTCCCATGGCGAAAATTTAAATTCCGGTTGGTAGTTTCAAGTAATTTGTCATTTTTCATTTGATGTTAATATTATTGTCATTTTATTGAAGTGTATGTATGAATGTATTTGTGTATAGTATTTGTGTGTAATAGTGAGTTTTTTATGTATATAAAAGTCCCGTTAAATAATACAACAAACAAATAAAAACAGGCATGAATATATTTTGAGCCACATACAGGACCAATTAAGCATAACCGAGCCATAGTTGTTGTATATATATATATATATATATATATATATATATATATATATGTGTGTGTGTGTGTGTGTATGTGTGAATGATTTGGTAAGAGAACAAGAGATTATGAGTGCATGTGTAATAGTGTTTGTGTTTTTATATTATTAATATAAAAGCATTAACACATGGTGATAGTGTTGATAATGATGAGGATATGTATGATGATGAGATAGAGCCAAAAGTATTCGTTTTTTTTGATTTTTAATTTTTTATATTTTGATATAAAATAAAAAAAATAAGAGAAGCACAAAAAAATGAGAAACCAACACATGCCACATGGTTAAGCCACAAATCGTTTTGCATCATAAAGTTGTGATGTTTTATTACAATCACAACAAACGTGATGATGTTGCAAGCCATTATGGTGATAATGATATTGAAGACGATGTTGATAATGATATTAATGGCGATAATGAAGAAATTGATGATAATGCATATCATTGTCCGACATATTGAATGTTGTGGTGATCATTAACAGTTGTCATCATAATGATACAGTATTTTTTTTTTATTCAGCCATTTTTATTTTTGCATGTTTTTTTTTGTATTGCAGCATCCACATTTAAACCGTGTTGAAAAAAAAATATATGAAAAGAAGAAAATAGAAAGAAAAATACATTTTGTAAGTAAAATATTTCTTCATTAAAACGTTGTTTCTATAACTTAAATTATATGCAAATATAATAATTATAATTATAAATACAGACACTTTTTATATGGTTAATATGTACGTATCATGATACTTAAATGAACTATCTTAATAAGAGCGGCAATCGTTTCTTGTTTTAACTGAAAACTTCGCATTTCCACACAGTTTATACGAAACAAACCTTTAGAATGCGAATTGTTTTATTGAAAATGTAATGACATAAGAATTTTCATGTGTTAAGAACAACCCTGGCCGCTCTTGTTGAGGTAGCCCAGTCAATTTACATTCCTGTTTGCAGAAAACAAAGAAAGACCGAAGACTATCATTACTCTTGTTAACTCGAACTATAATACACAATTAAATAAAACTTTAAATATTAACAAAATTTATCTAAAATTGTAAAAAAGGTGTAGTCCATTTCAACTTCATAAACAGTTAGTACCAAATTGTAAATGACGTATATAATAATTAAGACTTAAATGAATACTTTAACAATATATTTCGCGTTCCGAAAAATTTTTGCGGTCACTGACTGCATATGTTTTACAGATTTTAATGTGCAATTAGAATTTTTTATCATCCAGTTTTTGCGTTATATCAAAATTAATGACTCTAGCAGGACGTATGTATATAAGAATACCTTGAAAAGGCTTTGCTGTATTCAGTTAAATACAAAATTCGTAATTCAACTAAATTATATTAAAGACGCCCAAACACTATTTCTTCTGGACAGCACTTGCAGAGATATTGTTAAAGGTTAAGCAAAAACAAAAAATAATTTTTTATAAAAAATACAACAACGAGCTAGTTTTCTGTCTAGTAGTATGTAGCTTGATTTTTTCCAAAGGCCCCTTTTATTGACGCCTTTGTTATTGAAATTAGTGGCGACGAGAATGTTGATAAACTCAACTATGATTTGAGAAAAATCCATCAATGGGCAACGGCAAACAGGGCTCTGCATGAATCCACAAATGTCAAAGTGCATGATTATTCATAAAAGGGCAAAAGGTCCAGTTATCGATCATGATATTCTTATAGACAAACAGAAAATTTCAATTGTTTCATTAGCTGAAAATCTGGGAATAACATTTAACAGCAAGTTAACATGGTCAGCTCATGTTAAAAATATTGTCGCCCGGACGCGTCTAGACGCAGTGTTGCCAGAACTTAGTAAAGGAAAAATGCTAGATTTTTATGAAAAACGTGTTGAAAAATGCCAAAAAAAATACTTAAAAAAGTGCTAAAAAAATTTTATATAAAAATAAAAATGATTAAATTTAACAAAACAAAATAAAAATATGGATAAAATTATATGAGTTACGGCCAATTTAACCAAGTTCAGTTAACTCAAACTATTACTTTAACTTTAAGTTAACAATATGTTTTCGATTGTTATAATGGATAGTTAATTATAACTGAAGTTGGTGATATTGGGCGTTAGTATTTTTTTAATCTATTACAATTTAAATGGGAAATAAAATATAAATGAGTCCTGTATTCGGCTATGCCGTATCTTTAATACCCTTCACCGAGAGTGCGAACAGTTCAGGAGTGGGCTTTATATGGGATCTAGAAATTATAAGTCAGTCTTCATAAAACCTGATGTCACAGTAGTATAATTCGATGCCTAAGTTAAATAAGTTATCCTGATTTGTTTTAGAAATTTCATCAGGCACATTAAAGGGATTTTATGTTGGACCGATCGGTAATTAAGGCTCGCTCATCAAAAATATTATAAAACTTTAACTAAACCGAATCTCAATACAGTAATAAATTTTATTAGAATTTAATGCTTTTTTAACACTGATGTTAGATTAAGCCCATTTGGTCCAATTTTTTAAGTGTTTCCTTTTTAATTTTTCAACGGTGATACGAGTATATACTGACTTAGTTTTTTAGCTCACGTAGTCTTTTTATAAAACAATGTTATATACAAATATTCAAGGTTCTAACTAAAATATGACTGAGACAAATAAACAATTACGAATCTTAGGTTAAGGGACCATTTGTTCGATAGTATACTTTCTTTGGTTTTCTTTGATTTTTACATATATTTAAAAAAAAAGTATTTAATAGTTTGTTTAACAATAATTGTCATTGCATGATGAGCAAAATGTTTTTCGGCTGGTTTTGAAAATAAACTTGCTGCAAATGGAGCATTTTATTTCTTCTAGCCCCTGAATAAGAACTATTATTATTTGAAGACCACTGGAAGAATGCATGTGATCGTATTTCAGTCAATAATTGTGCTGAGCACTCTTGTTGAAAGTGTAAGTTGCCGCAAAAACACTGGTCTCCTGCGATTCTGATCAGCTAGAGCACATGAAACTAAAATTTCAAAAAATAGTATGTACGAATTCAAAGCGGATATATCAAGTATGTTTGCAAATACAATGTTGGGCCATCGATTTGTGCTGTATGCACCAACCATTTGATCACAAGTTTCTACAAACTAAACCCTGACGTATCTTTTGGAGGCGTAAAAAACAACAAATAACTAACAGCATGTCGGTGCATCTGGACACGGCAAATCGAGTTGGTCCTGGTTTTGTTGAGAAAATATTTTCAGCCGGAACTATAATACTATTAGGTAATGTAGTGTCACTCCAAACCATTTAGTTTTGAGCAATATAAAGCGGATCAACAGAGCTAGCTGCACCTCGGACGGGTATGTATATATAATCAATTTCCGAATCTGATATATCGCACTCACTTTCTGCATTGAACATTTTTCGTATATCATCTTCGCTCTCTTGCCATGTCGTAACTAAGACACGTCTGAACTTATGAAAACAACACACAAATTGAACCAAGCAGTGCAAATATTTGTGCTTCTTTATAATAAAAATCAAGAAAGGAGGATCCCACAATTGTCTTTTACATATTTAATCTCTGTTGATTAAAAAAAGTGGGAATGCCACACTTGTTTTCTACTCAAGCTGTTTATATGTACCAAATGGTCCATTAACCTAACATTTGCAGATTTGTCTAACCTAACAGCTGGGTTAAATGGTTTAAGGATGCTTAACATGGGTAAATTATGAACACGCCTTCATAAAATTTTAGTGCGATTTCTAGTCATATAAAACGAATTTGTCCAAAATTTAATGAGAATCGGTACATTCTGTCACCATTTTTATTTTTTGGAACAAAAGTATACACACATTTGGGTTCATAGCTCTTTCTTCTAAGCCGATTATGCTGGACTTCATTCCCAAACTGCTTAGGCGAACTATAAATAATTTTACATCAATATTGTTATATTCTGTTGAGTCTTTCGAAAGTAAACGTGTTATTAACAGGTGGACAGGCTGGTGGACATGCCTAAATCGACATAGGTCTTAAATGAACAATAAAAAGGTTTCACATAGAATGACAAACTAAGCATACTCTCACCCTTCACCACTAGTGGTACTTTTATTAAATCAGTTTTTAAAATTAAAAATAAATCAAAATAGATGCAAATATTTATCTTTAGATAAAAAAGCCTTAAAATAGTTATATTGAATCACATTTTAATTCAACCTGGCTAAAACAATGCGCTATAGGTAATTTGACCCGAAATCTTGGTCAAAAATAATTTTTTGCACTAACAATAATAATGTTTTTGCTAATGACGTTCGATTAAAAACATATTAAAACAAATAACTGCATATTTGGTTTTTACAAAAAAGCAAATATTAGCTGATTTACGGGCAGTCGAATTTGACATTTGCAAGGAACGTTCATAGGGCAGCATTAAAAGTGTAATTTGGATATAAATTGAAACGCTTTTTATTAGTTATTAAAAAAAAGGTGTAAATCGCGCATAATGTGGTGAAGAGAGGAGATAGTAAGTAATAAAAACAAAATATGTTGGTGGGGCATTATTGCTTTTGTTAACAAAACGAGTAATTCTAACTTAACCTTAAATAAATGACTTTTTCCATAAATATAAACTTCGCATAAGCTTTTGATAATGTTGGCCGTGGACTGCCGTATTTTCATTAATGATAATTGTTAAGAAAATAATTATGAATTTATTATTTTTATTTTACGTTGCGACTTTTTGCGAACTTTCTAATGGTTTTTGAGAAAAAAATAAAAAGAAAAAACTGATGGTGTTTACAATTTTATTATCAGTGAAATTAATTTTAATAATGTATCAGAACAAGATTTGGTAAAAGCAAAAGGTGAACTTTTTTAAAAATGTATCGTTAAAGTGGCACAAGGCTATTGAAAAAATTAACGACTTTTTTAAGCAAAGCCAAGACTAATGGGTCGATAACGGATGACAACAGAACTGAAATCGAGTTGCCAGCTGCGAAATCAGGCAACGACGCTCATGTAAAAATATTTTAACATGAGCGTCGATGCCTAATTTAACTGCTGGCAACTCAACTTCAGTTCAGTTTTCATCCGTTATCATCGACTAAATTTGTCTGTATGGCTTATACGCCATTTTGTTAGCCTCTTGCGTTTTTTCATCGTGACGAATTTCAAAAAAATTATCCGTTAATTTACGAGATATTCAGTTTTTTTTACTTTTTTTACTTAATTTTTTTTTACTGGCAGCCCAAAAAATTTATGTATTCCAAAAATCAAAAACCACAGCGCGCCTGCCCATGAAAAACTCTTAAATTCTTAATTTCATCCATATTGGTCCAAAACTTTTGCTAAAATTAATTTTGGCCTAAAAAGTGGGTAAAATTACCAAGTGTGAAATGGCTAAAATTAAGTTCATAATTTATTTTATGCTAGAAGCGTTTTTTTCATGCTAAACGGGTTAAAAATGCTAAATTGGCAACAGTGCCCAGACGTATGTTATTCGGTCATTTACACCACTGAGGATAAGATTGCTACTGGCCAGGACTTATATATTTCCAGTTATGATATATGGATGTGAACTTTTTGCTTAATATGGCGTGAACAGCACACGCCGTCTTAATGTGGCATACAACAACTGTAAGATATATAGTTTACAGTTTTTTATACATCGCACTTGTTCAATAATACTGTATTAACTCAAACTTTAAAAATATTCAGTAGAAGCATAACAATTTTTAATTTTACATTAAAGGCATATGAAAAAAAATTTCAAGCCCACCGTTTCATTACCAAAAAGTAGACATAATATAATAAGATATGAATAGTACGTGCCGATATTTTCCAATACTGAAAAAATATTTTTTTTTTTAATTTCCAAGGCCAATTTTCTTTAACTTGTTTGAAATCTGTTTAATTATTATTTAAACTTATATGTACGTAACTTTAACTTTTTTTTTGCTGCAAATACTCTTTTTACCTTTGTTTAGTATATTTAAATGGAGTATAAAAACTTTAATATTTTTACAATTGTTTGATATTTTGTTTACAAATAAAGTTCTTCTACATTCTAATTATGGAATTTAAAACTTTGTATCTATAAGAATCTAGTTATTTCTAGATGGATTGAATATGGTTATCTTTAATTGTAAATTACGGAGATTGATAAAAAGGAAAAAGGACCATGAACGTTGATTAACATCTTAATTTTTAATAAAATCTTCAACTTAAATGCATTTAATATATTTACTTCATTATACATAATTAATAGTTTGAGGATTTTAAAGGCTGTATCTAAGTTTTACTTTTTGCAAAAGATTAACATCTATCAGACCTGTTGCACATTCCGATAGAAATGATTCTAGTTCTGTAGTTGCAACTCCGATCGAACTTGTTTTGGCCTCTTTAAATTAAATTTCGTATATGGAAAATGAAATTAAAATATTACTTCCACTTTCGACTGGAATCGACATCTGTGATAGGTATCTGAGAACGGCTTGTTAAAATAGGCAGCATAAGTTTCTAAGAGTAGATCATAAGATATTTATGGACCCTTAAAAAGTAGTCTTATAAGACAAAGTTATACCAAATTTCACAACAATATCCTCATTTGTAAGGGGTTTAATCGTATTAAAGAACTTCTTACCCAAGAGGAGAAACAAATACTAACTGTGGGATAGAAAGAGGAACGTTACTGTTAAGGGCTGAAAAAGGTTAAGAATTTTGAATCGGATTTGCAAAGATTTAAAAAAAAAACTTAAAAATGTATCCTTTAAAAAAACTGACCAGTTAACGAATGGATAACGGTCGGCGCTATATTATTAAAATATGAAGAGCTAGTTACACTTTACACAACATATAAAAAAGTAAATTATACATATACAATTTTTGATAAACGACTTAAATAATTTCTGGCGTTACGTTACAAAAAGGAGACTTTTCGCTGGAGCTTTCCATATATATGTATTTGTTTGGTAATTTGTTTCTTCGCATATTTTCTCATATCAATCTTTTAACACAATTAACAACAAATAATACTTAACTAAAATACGCTGCCCGTTGTGTTGCCGAGGACGAAATGCCCGTTAAGGCACTAAAAACTTTTAAGTAGTTTTAGCATCTCTTCATGCTGAAAACTACAACATTACGGAGGAATCAGTCTTATTTATTACAACACCAAGAACTAAAAAACAAAATTGAAGAAATCAAACAATGTCATGGAATGTTTTAAATTGTAGTCGACGAATTGACAAATGTTTTACACAGAAAGAATGTTCAGTTCACTATTCGTTTCTATAATGCTGAAACAAAATAATTTGAAATAGAAAATCCTGGCTAAGAGGTTTTGTTTGCAACTTTTGAAAAATATGGTTGATTTATATATTTAGCCTAATCACCAACAAATTAAAACTCATTCAAAATAAATTTGAGAGAATATTTCAAATAATAACTTTATAAAATTCCCATAATTTATTTGCTTTTGCAAAACGTTTCTCTAGATCGAATATCATTCTTCAGTTTCTAAATTACATTATATAAAAATCTTCTTACAAATAAAGAGTTGTAAATCAATAAAAAATTGTTGAAAATATAGCTAAAGTTTGATCAATTTTCTGGTCCCACTTTTCTTCGATTTTATCGTAAAATATCCTAACAAATATGTCAATAACAAATATATAATCTGATCTAAGTCATATCTTCATATGTATTTTGTTGGTTCCTTACCTTTGCAAATTGTTTTGTTTTTATTCAAATTAACGTTTTATTAAAAAACTTATTTGATTTTTGTGTTTTTAGGTATTCGAATTAAAACCGTTTAACCGGTTATTTAAAAATTGCTTAACCGTAAACCGGGTTTTTTAAAATAGCAGCTATTCGTAATATTCGAAAACCGGTTATTGAAAAAGTCGAATAATCGATCTCCCTAGACATAATGGAAGGTTTTGTACGCTAAGAGAAATCCAGGAAAAGGACAGAGAAATTATATATTCTGCATTATGGATTGCGTTCGATTTCACCAACATTAACGATAAGTGAAAGAAATTTTTCCTAGTCAAGATTTATCAAAACTAAAGAAAATAATAGCTTACATCCCAAACATTTTTCCAAAATATAATTTGTAAGGTCTCCCTAAGCTATTGAAATAACTAATAAAATTATCTAACAGCTTATTTTTTAATTACTACATAATATTTATGTATTAATTAAAAAATATGTATTACATATTTATGAATTATTTTTTGCTTGCTCGTGTTAGTTCAATAATTGTTATGTTTTTGCCTTTTTTTTAAATAAACTCCAAATAATAAATAATTTATGCGTTCTATGTATTGAAATGACGTAATTAATAAAAAAAACTTTATTAATTGGTTAACTGATCAATTACAAAATTAACCGATTAAGCCAAAACCTCAAGCGATTAACCGACTAAATCAAAAGCCAGATTAAATGAATACCCTACTATATAGTCCTTAAGTTCTGTTGAAATATAGGGCCACCCTCTTCACATGATTTACATAAGTATTATATTTTGTGTCAAATAAAATAATACAGTTTTTAAATGGCCTAAAACCTAAAATATTTTTAATGTAATTTATTTTCTTCTTTTTTTTTTCATAAATATAAATACATTTACCTGTAAATTATAAACGGCAAATATGTATTTTAGTATATTCCTATTATATATTACTTTACATTTTGAAATTAAAAATAAACCGAAATATTTACTTACAGTAAATATTATCTATAAAAAATAATTTTTAAAGTGAGAGATAATTGTATATTCACATAAAATGAATTCTTAAAAGTTTTTTGTATCTGCTGATCAAAATATTTATTACATTTGCTATGGGTTTTTATTTTTATTTTTCTACGAAAAAAAAGGAAATAATAAAAAAAATTGTAGTTCTTGTTGCTGTCTTTTTATATTTTCAATAAACATCCATCACATTATTGTGTATATGAAAACACTTGGAAAATGTTCTTTTATCCGAAAATTGTAAAAAAAGGAAAATCAATCAATTTAAAATTGTTAAAAACGAAGGAAAAAAGGCATGTTCAACTTTATTTTTAGTTTTTTTGCTTTTTAAATTGAATTTATAACTACAAAAAACAAATAAAACATACTTTTTTGTAAAAAATCATCATTCTTTTTGAGTAAATTTATCAAAAATAAACAAATTTACATTTGTCTAATTATATTTTGCAGAAGATAGAAAGAATTGTTTAGAAAGAAATTTAGTTTTTATCTGTTGCTTAACCAAACAAAAAAAGAAAAAAAAAATTACAGTCGGTCAATACCCTACTCTATTTGGAACCCATCTTAAGCCCGCCAGAGGTTAAGATTGACTTGAAAGAGCTTTCAACCGAATTTTAATAAGTTATCTTCAAATATTTGGTATTTTTTATTTTTAAGAGATTCTAGGGAGGGGGTGTTCAAAGTCCGCGAAGCTCTACGCGTGTCTGCTGAGAAGAAACCAGAGTCTCTTGCGGGAATCTAGCCCGCAACCCAGGCGCTGATAGACTAGCTCACTACCCACTAGCCTACCGGGGCACCCTAACCACCAACACAACATTTACATGACATTGAAGCTTTTTTCGGGAGAAGTATTTGTATAGGAGATATAATATGGATTCTCACCATTTTTAACAGGCTTATTGTGATCATTAGAACCAATATACCAAATTTCATCAAATTATCTCCAAAATTGTGTCCTTTGCTTGGCGCACAAGGTTTTCGCGATCAGCCAGCCAGATGGACCTACATCGTTAGATTGATTCAAACGGTTTACTAAAAATTCGTTCAAAGGACCAGTATTTGAAGGTGTTATAAACATCAGGACAAACGCATTATATCCTCTCCATTTTGTGGTGTGTGTGTGTATAAAAAAACATTAACAGGATGTGAAATTATGAAAAAAATTAAATGGTTTGATGGTGTTCATGGAATTTTTTATTTTCAAGATTTATTACCAGCAATATATTAAGAAAATAAAATTCTTTATTTAAATGACTGTGAATTTAATAAAACTTTTTTAAGTTCTGTAAAGTTTTTTTGAGAATAATAAATCCGCATAATGATATTAAGCAGATTTAATTTTTCTCAAACACTACTAATCTTTTATTTCAGTAAATGCGTAAATGCTGTAAAGTGTGGCACGTTTGTTAGTGCAAAATGTAAAACAAGTTCACACAGTGCAACAAACTAAAATACATAATTTGTTTTGCAATTACGTACTTATTTGACATTAGGATAATAAAACTATTTCACTGAGATTATGTACAATATATATAAATTAAATAAACAATACCAGCATGTAGTCGAATTGAATCACATACAAGTGGTAACTACATGTGTTCAGATGTTTTTATATAAATCTACATCAGCCGCAATGTAACCATTAATGTTTTAATAATATTTAAATTAAAATAATTTTCCATTGTTTTGTTTACTTTACATTTCATTTAGCTGTTTTTAACAATAATACGAGTATAAATTGTCAAATAATAAATTATGGTTTCGGCCTACAAAAAAAAAAAAAAAAAAAAAAAATTGTAGTTATAAAAAATAAAAAATGTTTTTGTTTTGCACAACACTAATACAATATTAATTGCTTATAAGCATTTTATAATTCGCAAGTTTTCTAAACGAGATATGTATATTAAAAACTCGCTTATTTGCATATATTGTGCTTTAAAAAAGGTATTTTGCTTCCATCAAAAGTGCATGAATACATTTAAAATTCGATTAAAATTTAGCAAATTTATGGGTCAATTACAGATGACAATTGAACTGAAGTTGTGTGGCCAGCAGGGAATCAGGCAACGATGTTAAAATATAAAATAAAAGAAAATGTATATTAAATAGATATTGGGAATTATTTCTTTTTCATAAGCAATTTTATTATATTCAACATTTTTCATTTTTCGAATTTATTCTATGAGTTAAATTTCAGTTATGTATTTTATAAAGCTTTTTGTAATAGATCTATTCCTTAAATTTTTAGAAATGACTTTATAAAATACATAACTGAAATTTAACTCATAGAATAAATTCGAAAAATGAAAAATGTTGAAAATGTATATTTTTATATTTTAACATGAGCGGCGTTGCCTAATTTCTAGGGAGATTGATTTTTCCACTTTTTTCAAAATCCAGCTTTCAAATATTTCGAATTGTTGCTATTTTAAAAAAACCGGCTTCAAGTTCAGAATTTTCAAAATAACCGGTTAACCGGTTTCAATTCGAATACATAAAAGCTCAAATATCAAAAAAGTTTTTGTAATAAAACGTTAATTTGAATAAAAACAAAACATTTAACAAAGGAAATGAACCAACAAAATACATGGATATGACTTAAGGGATGTTCAGACCTTTTAAATATTTGACGATAAAATCCAAGAAAAGTGTAATTAAGAAACTGTTAAATGATGTTTGATCTAGACAGACGTTTTGCAAAAGCAAATAAAAAAGTATAGGAATTTAATAAATTTATTTTTTGAGATATTCTCCCAAATTTATTTAAAATGTGTTAAATTTATTGGTGGCTAAGCAAGACTATATAAATCAGTGGACTTCAACCATATTTCTGAAAAGTTGCAAACAAAACCTCTTAGCCAGGATTGTATATTTCAAATTATCTTCTTTCAGCATTGTAGAAACGAATAGTAATATGAACATGCTTTTTGAATGAAATATTTGTCAATTCGTCGACCACAATTTTTAACCTTCCATGACATTGTTTGATTTCTTCAATTTTGCCTTTTAGTTCTTGGTGGTTTAATAAATAAAACTGATGAATCAACGATATGGAGTTAATTCCGCCGGAATGTTGTAGTTTTAAGTATGAAGAGTTTTTAGTGCCGTAACGGGCATTCCGTCCTCGGCAACACAACGGGTTAATATTTCACTTAATGATTTATTTTTGGCAGCGTATTTAAGTAGAGTATTATTTGTCATCTCTTTAGAACTATTTCGAACGGAGTTAAGTTTTATAGGGAGCACATTAATGTCAAGCATGTGGACTTATTAAAGGTGATTAGTTAGTCGTGACGGCACCTCACTTTGTCTTTTTAATCCCGTTCGAAATATCTCCAGACATAACAACTATATAAAAATACATTAACTGCCGTATTCATAAAAAACTAAATATGATTTGAAATATGTTTTAAGAAAAATTTGTATGGAAATTTAGTTTTAAAATACATTTGAAATATATTTTATTTTTTATGAATACGGCATTTAATATTTAGAATTACATTACATTGTTCATAATGTTTTTTGACTTTTGTTACATTTTGTTTTGGCATGATTCATAAAAAGTTTAATGTTGCTCAATATTACAAAAAGAAAAATAATTAAATGGGTATGTTAACAACAAAAGGAAGGAAAACGTAAGTAAATTACACACTATTAAAATAACCGGTTTATTATCCCAAAAATAACCGGTTTATTCTGTATTCGAAAAATAGACATTTTAAAATAACCGGCATGGGCAACACTAAAATAGGCGGATAAAACCAGTAGAATAATAATCGTTCGATCCACCTACTAATTTCGCTGCTGGCAACACAACTTCACTTCAGTTGCCAATCGTAATCGACCCATTAGTTTTGATGAAATTATTAACGCGCGTATTTTATTGTATTTTACTCAAGTAAGAAACGATGATTATATAAGAGTTTTTTTTTTAATGCAATTTGTAATTTTTAAATAAATAAACATTTAAAATTTCAAGCAAATTTATTTTTAACTGATTCTGACATTTATCAAAAATACTAATGGCACATTAATACGGATTTTCGGTTGCATTTAGTATTGTTTGCTGATTAAGTAAAAGTATTCAGTATGTAAAATTCAATGCAAATTTAATTTAAAACAACTGCAAATTTACTTAAAACCCTATCTACTTATTTTGCATTTAATTTTAACGAAAAGATCTTTTAATTGTCAAAATTTCACCCGCGCATTCCGTAAAAAATTAACCATAAATTCCGTAAAACTAAATGAATTTTTTAGTTATTTTATATAATTTAGCTGCCAAAAAATTAATTTTAATTTATCTATTTATATATCTGTAAAAAACGATTTACTTGTTTTTACGGAATTCGCAAAATAATTAAATATATAACTTTTTAAGAGCTACGACATTCCCTTACTGCGAAGTACATGGGAGAATTTTAAGAATAACGACAACAAAGAACAATTCAGTGGCTAAAGCTGATCGTTACGTTAACCATGTTGTATGTGCGCTCTATAAACTCCCCATTTAAAATTCATGTCTTTAATGTTTCTCCCTTACAAACCTGCTACTTTGAAAGCTTCATTGCTTATTGGGTAGTAGGTATAATTAGTACACGTACTACACCATATGGAGGTTAAGTCATCGTCCAGACATGCAACTTTTGGTGCAGCAATTCTTGAGTTTATTGGTTAGAGGGGTGAGAATATTGGGGAGGGGTACTTAGTTTAATGTACTCTGCAATTCCGTTTTGCCTTGTAATTCTCAGACTTTTTAACTTGAAGTTGGCTGTAGGTGTAATTGTATTTATATATAAAATATAAAAAGAAGAGGAGGACAAACAAGATGAAAATAAAAAATGAAAAAACAATAATTTCATAATCTGGACACTTATGCAACTTCAAATCAGAACAAAAATTGCAAGTCTAGACGATGACTCACCCTTAAAGCTTTTAGTATAATACTTATTTTTTGCTTAGTGGTCAATTGATAAAAAGATAGCGTTGAAAAAGATATATTTTGCTAAAACTGTTTTTTTTTGCATATTACCTTAAACATAACTCTCTTACATTGCTAAAATACCAAATCAACCACAATTATGCACCTAATAGCCTTAAAAATTCAATTAAAAAGACTCAGTCAGGAGAAGTACGTTGCAAGTTGCCAACAAAATGGTACAAACGAAATTCTCAGAAGTAACATCGTCGGAGGTACAAAAATAACTGCCCGTTCGCCGATATCGAACGTTAACGTTCGTATAGTAAATAACATTTAAAACAAAAACAAAATTTCAAAAATTGTTTTTGTTTTCAATATAATGTTACATGCGAACGTTAGCGTTCGATATCGGCGAACGGCCAGTAAAAGTTTATGTGGAATATCGAAAAGACAACGAAAATAAAAGGTTGAGAAATAGCACATAATATTACTGCATTAAACGGTTCAGAGCAGGTATTGTGGAAAAAAAGTTTTAAGTACATACTTTTTGTTTTATTTATTCGATTACAACACTTTTCGCTGCGGCTTTGCTTCAGTTATCGAACTTATATTGAGAATGCTTTGCTAGCGAGTTAACCTTGATCGTAAAAATATGATACTGTGTAAAACCAAATCAATGTCAGAAGTCGTTATAAGATCTTTGTATGTATAACAATAACAGTCAGCATAAGAGTTTGACAAGCAACTGGTAGTCAATATTTTTAAATAAGTAAATTAAACATACTAATTCTACACGATGACATGCTTTGTCGAAAAATAGAGGTTGGTATACTGGCGTTCCTCAGGGGTGTGTGATGTCTCCACTGTTGTATAGTGTCATGCACCAGGCAATAATGCGAAACTGAGGGATCGTATGAAGGCTGAACGAAAAGCTGGAGGACCTTGAATATGAAGACGATATATGCCTTCTCTCTCATAGCTATATACTGATATGGCCGCACAAATAGGGCGGCTCAGCTATATACCAGAGAAAGTCGGATGGAAAATCAATATAAAAAAGACCAAAGTTATGCGAAAAAATTCTGGAAACTTGAATCCCTTTCTAATAAATAATGATATATTAGAAGAAGTTGAATTATTCTGCTACCTCGGAGCTGTTATAAGTTGAACTGCTGAATCTAGTTAAGATATTGAAAATCGAATAGAAAAAGCCACACAATATTTTGGCCAGCTTAGAGAACCATGGAAATCGTCCTCAATAACACGCCGTGTTAAAATCAACATTTTTAACACCAGTGTTAAATCAACCCTGCTATATGGATTTGAAACTTGGAATGCTGCCTCCTGAGATATCAACACTTTGGAAGTTTTCATAAATAAATGCCTGCGAAGAATTCTACGAATCTTGTGGCTACGAACCATATCAAACAGCAATCTGTGGGCTGAAACACATCAAATAACGTTGTGTGTAAATATACAGAGAGAAAAGTTGACCTGAATTGGATACATACTCCATAAGCCACTGCCAGGAATGCTGTCGAATGGAACCCATAATGAAGCATCAGAAGAGGCCGAACAGCACTTACATGTCACAGGCAAATTGATAGCGAGGCTAGAAAAATGCATAAAAGCTGGATTGACGTAAAAACTATTGCGATGAACAGACCTGCAATTACGGCGAAGGAGTTCTCACCTTCACGTAAAAATTATAAATTTTTTGATATTTTCACTTCCAACAAAACTATTTTTTTTTTAACTTATAATGGCTACTTAAACCAAAATATGTTATCGGCCACCATATTATTGTTAATTTAGCCCTCCATCACAAAGTCATAACCAAATGATAGTTGCCCCCGAACATGTAATGGTTAATAATAACAAAAATTTGTTTACAATGAGATTTTCTTCTATTGCAAGAACAACATGTCATGGCTGAAAAATAACCATAACATTATTATTATTGGTAAACATATTATTGTAATTATTAACAATAACATAATCATGGGAAACCATAATATGGTTGTGGCTTCTTGATGAAGAACTAATTTAACCATTATATGGTTGCAAGAGGGAATTATATGGTTGAAGTAACCATAATATGTTGTAAAATTTTTTGTTAATAATGGTTTTGTTGGACAGGCGATATAGAAAAATGTGTTTTCTGTTACGATGATAGAATTCGTAAATCTTCTTTGGGCTGGGAAGTATTTTGTGTGTTATTGTCATTATCTTAACCCTCCGATGTTGTAGGTCTTAGATTTCTAAATGTGTGTATCTCTTTTTTAAAAACTAGCTGACCTGCCTTAGACTTTGACTTCCTAAGGTATGGTGCGTTTAACGCTGTGAAAAAGTGATAACTACTTCTTGAATATATTTGTTGGAAAAAAATCGATTTTAAACTACTTTCATTAATAAAGCACAAATGGGTCTGTGCATATTCAACGAGCATTCCATTCAATTACGTAGATGTAAGTTCTTTGTAAATTGTATAAAAATAGTTAAATAACCCACAAATGCATATTAAAAGAATTTAATTAATAAATAAAACGGTTTCTAAAACATTATTTCTAACGTTATTTTTATGGATCTTGTCATACTTTTAGAATGCACTCACATTCGGAGGGTTAAAAAGGCAATAAGGCCGTTAAAAAATTGTAGCAGATTGAAAAACTAAATTCAATTCCAACTGCCATTTTGCATTTGACGTTTGTTATACATATATGGCGTACCCAAAAAACTCACTTTTTGAATCCAAATAAGAGTGTGACTTTGAAGTATTCGGTATTCTGGACTATAGTTTAGGACGTTCGACAGCTTGAGAAAGATGCTTATTAGGCTTATGCCGCAGTTTTTGATTTATTTATAGTTTGTAGTTTGTGATTTACTTCGCGGCTAAATAATGCCTCGCCAGTGGCTTTGCTGTTGAAGGTGTTAACTTTAAAACAAACCAAAACCAAATTATAAAATAGGTTCCATTGTGTCTTATAAAAACTATTTTTGATTTCAAAGTGGCGTGTACAAGTAATTCGCATTCCCATGCAATTTCCGTGTCTTTGCGACTTTTTCAAATGTACTTTAAGCTTAATCAGCTTAAATTCCAGTTTCTTTTTCTCTATTGTGGTTGGTCTAATATTATTTTGTGCTGACATAAACATGTGAATAATTATACCAGTTCTTGTTTACAAATAATTAAATTATTTCAATATGTAGAGGTATTTATGCATTTATTGCTGTTTAAATTTGTTTTAATTTAAAGTGTGTTAAAAAATGCATATGAATATTTATGAAATCAGCAAAAACAGAAAAAAAACTAAATAAAAAATAGTTTAAAGAATTATAAATCATTATTTACAGCAAATGCAAATACATATTTAAATACATAAATAATATGCAAATAAACACAAAAATTTGCATATTGACAATTGTTGTTGTATTAGTGCATGAGATATTCAAATAAAACAAAGATGCAATTGGCAAGTTTTGTGTGAAATAAATTACCATTTTAGAAGCAGGGAGATTGACGAGAATCAGTAAATAGCTATAGTAGAATACCTTCCAAAAGTTTTTTTACCTGGCCGCTAGTGGACATTCAAATATGTTTGTTTTTCTAAGGTCGAGCTTTTGAGATGTGGCTTAAGTTTAAACTTAGTTTAACGTACTCTGAAAATCGGATTAATCCGGCAAAATGTGATTTTTTTGTTTATTATTTCACTAAAGACCAACATTTTAAGCAAAATTAAACTCTTCCGTCAAAATGTTGTATACAAGCTTGGTAGTGGCGTAACAATCTGTTTTAAGAATAAATAAATTAAGTTTAAGTCAGCTCTCAAAACCCCAGCCTTAGTATTTCCTAAACTAACATTGGCTGTTTAAACTGGATTTTTGATACTGTTTCTTATACCTCTGCTAATACTTTAACAACTTATTTTCATTTGACCAGCCTTTTTCTGCACCCAGAGAAAAAACATTTTTCAATATGGTCACCTCCAACAAAACTCTTCTTAATGTAAATTTTTAAACATGTTATTATTAATTTACCCATATTATTATCATTGGCAACCATATTATGGCTACATTTGTCCTCCATCAAGAAGGTAGAACCATATTATTTTTGCGTCCAAACATGTTATGGTTAATTATAACAAAAATGTGTTTAACACTTATAAAAGCATGGTTGTTTTTCATTCATAGTATATTTCTCTTATAAGAGAGGAAAATACTATTGTTAATTTAAAAACAAATTATTGTCATAGTTAACCATAATATGTTTAGAGGCAACCATAATATGGTTGTGGCTTAGTGATGGAGGACTAATTTAACCATAATATGGTTGCCAGTAACAATAATATGGTTAAATTAACCACATGTTTAAAAATTGTCGTTAAACATAGTTTTGTTGGAGGTGACCATATTGAAAAATATTTTTTCTCTGCTTGTGCGCTAACGATTAAAAATCACCGTGATAATCAAAAACAAAAAATTGGGCCAAAATGTAAATTGTGTAAAAGAAGTGTTTTGTATTAAAAGTCGACCGACTATTGATTTCTTGCGAAAACAATAAACGCACTTTGTTTTTGTTTTTAATATGTTTTTTCTTTACCCACTTACAACTACAATTAATGTTGGGAGAATTCCAAATAATTGTAGCGGGAAATGTAAGAAAAGATAAAACTCATCACTGATTTATTGTTTGGTATTTTGTTTAAGCTTTGATATCGTTGCAAACAAGACTTTCTGAGTGTATGTAGGTAATTCTCATTCCCTCTGTAGTTTTGTTTGCTGATAGCTTTGGCTTTTCTAAAATTATTTAGGAGAACGTTTCCTGATGATCTGGCCTAAGCAACCAGTTGAATGCGCATAGGAACAGCTTATCCTCCAACAATAAATTTCAGTATTTTTTATCAATTATTTAAAAAGGGAATTAAGCAAAACAAAATCTTTTAATAAATAATAGTATTCCCACAAACAACTTTGATAAAAATTTTAATTAAATAATAATTATTTTAATTTTTTATTTAACCCACATTTAACAGCTATGCAAAATAAAAGCTTATCTCTTGTTATTTGCGTTTTTTATTTTAAAGCGGTTTACAGCCACACCTAAACAAGAGAGTTCTCTCTCGCTTAGCTTTTACGCTGATTTGCCATACATGAAGAAAAGCGTCAACATTGTGTCACGAACAGTAGTTTAAACTTTTTTGTAGAACAAAATTCACATAATAGAAATACAAAATGGAGCTAGAACCGCTATATATCGCAGCAGAAAAGCTAGATTTCCATTATTAATTAATAATAATGGCCAAATTCATTATTAAATGCGCTGCCAAAATCGGAATTTTCCATTACAAAGCTTTGAAGCCGCGCCATTTAGGGATGGTTCAAGCAAATTGTATGGACATGCCAATTTTTTACAACTTGAAAATGCGTGCCGCTTTTGCTTTTCTATCAGCTGAGCTTTTCGCAATAGTCCGTTATGTCCAAAATTAAGGCACTTCCGCTACATATATTGGAATAACTTAGAAAATGCTCACCATATTCAGTTAAGAAAATCAAAATTCTTCAACAATATTAACCCATACTCAGAGGCAAAAAATTTATACTTTGAACTATAACCGGATTTAAATGTATGTGAACGCCATTTTCTAAAGTATACTTTAGAAAAAGTCGACTTTGTTTTTGAGGGTGTGTGTGAAACGGTAGCAAAGTTATAAGGTGAAATAAAATTTTTCTGTGTAAAAAAAATTTATGTTTGTGCTGTGTGAAATTATAAAATTTTTGACAACGTAAAATTTGGTCATAAAGAAAAGAACAATTGTTTGCTGACATTTCTTAACAGAAGTATAAGACGGCGGCGGTTCAGCAAAAAGTAGCCGGTAGTGGATCATCTGACAAAAGAATTAGTTATTCAAAATGAAAAAATTATGTATTATAATTTGTTATAATTTTAAATATAAGTGTTTGTTATTATTATAAATATATTTTAAACCAACTTCAAAAAAAGAAGAAGGTTATCAATTCGGCTGCACGTTGCTTTTTTTAATGTTTGTTAACGCATAACTCCGTCATTTGTGATCCGATTCTTTTGCCTTTTTATAGGACGTGTCAACAGACAATTTGCCTGTCCGAAAATTTTATTTTCGAGCTACTTCATAATTTATAAGCCAATTTTCAGAATTCGCGCTTGCTTTTATAGGACTTGCTAGCAGGTTGTAACTGTGGAAAATTTTTGAGGAAATTTTGGGGGTTGCACATTTGGCTTTTTCAACATTACTTTATTTATTTTTAATTTTTGACGTTTACTGCTATTTTTTATTCTTACTGGTTGGAACCCATAAACAAATATTTTATGCTTTTATATACTTTTAGTAATTTTCGCATTTTTATTAATTTCTTTTTCATCTTCGCGAACTGCGCTTTTTAAGAGGTAACCCAAATCCTAATAAACTGATTATGGGATTAATGAACTAACAAACATTATTTATCCTGTTTTTTTATTTAGACTACCTCTCAATCGAATATATTTCCATGTTATTGTGATTAGTTTCTTCCAATTACACTTACATAAGATTGTTTTTGCCATTACTGAATTTTAAATTAATTTTTTTTAAAGCTATTTTACTTTCATTAGACACTGACGTCAACATGCACAAATTCGATAACAAAAAACGTTTTTAATAAAACGTTATTAATATTTTTGATCTTATAATAGCTTGAATAAATCTGCAATACGGCTAAAAAGAAAAGTTTGACTAAAAAAATTAGTGTAAATATGCCTTTCAACTGAAAATTTAAAAGCGGCGGCGGCTTGGAGGCGACTTTGAGTGCACGAACTAGGAGTGTGTCTATGATAATTGTGTAGTTGTCAAAAATTTCTACGCTAATGTCAAAATATATACTAGCCCGCTGGGCTAGTGAAATTTTATTCACCTCAACAGTATTAAAATTTTACTTTCATGAGTACTTTGCTACCGTTTCACACACACCCTGACCATGATTATGATACATTATTTTTAAGCCGTGCTTAAATTTGTTTTATATTGGCCCAGTTGTTTCTGAGATATCGTTGAAGTTTTGAAAAAAAAAATTAAAATTGTTTGTCCTTTAAAAATTCATACATAGTAATAATGCGACAAAAATTTCAGTTTTGGTCTAAAAAATTTAGTTAAATATATTTCGAACGAAATGAGATTTATTTCATTGTAATTGGTGCACAACTTATAATTTTATACGCAATTTACTGAGAAAACTGAATGGATAAAAATCGCGATTTCCATACAAAAAATGTGTTTGCTGCTGTTCTATTAATGACGTTTTTTCCTTCACTTAAAAATAAGGTAACTTCACTTAATTGTGAAAATCGTACATCTATTTATATGATATGTGTCTCATTTTATTCATAGGTTATGTGACTTTACGTGAAAGTAAAAAAACTTAAACTTTTTCCCGTTTTGGATTTTTCATGGTTTTTAGAAATGCAAAATTTGTAAGTTTCTTTTTACGTAAACAACCATTACTCAGTCATTTTTTTTTTTTTTTTTTTTGTGATTTTAAAGAATTTTTCTTTTTTTTCAAAGCTAACAATTACATCTTAAAAAATATAATAATTTAGAAATTCGCTTAATGAAGAGTAATGTTATGATTTTTGTACTATTATTTTTTGGAAAAAAGCCAAAAATACGATTAGTACCTGTAACTTTAAAATGGGGGAAAAAACGGAGATTAGCTTTGTCATCACCGACCTTAAATTAGTAATAAAAAAAAAGTAAAATTTTCTTTCCTTGGGTAATTATTTAATATGAATTATATATTTTAACGCAATAATATCTTTGTAATAAAAATTTTATTTTAGAATAAAAAAAAACTATTTTCTCTATAATTCTATGCAGCACATAATCACATATTTATTTTAAATTTCTGGTTTTTTGTTAATATGGATGGATTTGATATACAAAAGAAAACTTGAGTATTTATAGAGACCGAATGTTATTAAAAAACGAGAGGTTGCTGTAAATGTAAAGGCGGTATAGAGGATTATACAAAAATCCCACCACTACTTCAACCAGCATTTACATACGTAAAATTTAATAGTTCAAAATGACTCTGTATTTCTTTTTTTTGGCATTTTAGTTGGGTACGAACACTTATTAAAAGGACAATATAGAAAGAATAAAGAACGACAGAATGAACCTTTCAATAAACGTAATTTGTGGCAAAAAAAAAAAAATGTTGAAACGTTACCTTAAGCATTAGGAGACCCCAAATTAGAATGAAGGGACAAACATTTTAGTTGTAGCACAAATATAAATACACTTATTATGTAAGCATGTATTTATCTATGAAAAAGCCAATATTACCGAAATGCTAGAGAAGGTTGGCTATTTTTGTCTAAAGTTTGTGCGTGTGTTTATAAATTGGATATAAATAATGATGATGACAATGATAATGATGAATACGCACAAAAGATATACACAGCTTTTTTTTTTTTTTTGGTATTCTCCATTTACCCTAAAAAGCTCTAGTTGTTTTTGCTTTTATTATTTTTTGCTTTCTAACTAAAAGGATATTAAAGCATATGACATTTAAATTTAAACACACATACATATACATATTCATATGTATGTCTTTATGGTATGCGTACTCGTATGTATTTTAAAAAAAATAAAAAATTTATTTTTCTTGTTATTTGTTCTATTTTTCTTCTTTCTATGGGTCTCTTCACATAAAATGCTTAACAAAAGGGTCTCAAACAAAAAATCGTATAAATATATTTTAAAAATAAATATATTAACATCTAAATATGTGAGTATGTACACATGTGTTTGCTTTATATGTACAATCATATGACGGTAGTTGTGCTCATGCAGTGAAAATAAACATCGACCTTTTTAGATTTGTCCTATAAATGTTATTAAGGCGGCCTTTTTAGGCATTTTCTTTCCCTTAATAATTTGCATATGACAAAACTCACAATAGACTAAATATATTTATACACGCACTATTTAAATAGATATAAAAGTACTAAATTTTGGTAAAACTGCTGGCAAAAAAAAAAATTCAACTAAATTGAACCTGGCTACCACTTAAATCGTATGTATTAGAAAGCCCAAATTTTATTTAATATATTCAAAGTCGGGTTGTTGACTTAATGCAAAGAGAAAAAAACAACACAGTTTCTTTTAAAAAGCTAAAAATAATGTGTAAGCCCCTTTAAGGCTGTTGCTGCAAAAGGAATTAAAGTTGCTTACTTCTTACCTAAGTATGTCTCTTAGGAGAATACATTTGCCCAAAATTGTATGACTATGGCAACTTGTTTACGATGTTGATGCTATTTCATAGTAAAATGTTTTTCAATGAACGGTTATAAATTAAGTTTCATATGTGAGATGTTTGGGGACGATCTCGTTTAATGGCAAAGATAATATTTGGATCGATTTCTATACTACTTAGCTAATTTTTGTAAAACAGTCTTGTAAAACTTATGCAATTTCAGATGGCATATTTATGTACATGGTAGTAATGAAGGATGTTAAGTTTGATATCCACAATTATGACTACTATTTTAGGTTTTCTAAATTCTCTAATTGTTAGGTTAGGTTCCATAGGCAGCCGTTATCAAGTACAGCTTACGTGGGCCCATTTTTCATTGCGTTACCATACTGTCTCCCAGGGGTCCCGATGGTACCTGGCTGCCGAAATTTCCACTCAGCTTGCCGGTTGATTCAATGAGGGGATGGGACCTATTCAAACCAATGTTAGAGAGATAAGTTTTATTATTTAGGGTTTTTGATCAAGCAGTTCAAGTCCGGATGACGGGCAACAGAGAAGGGGTTCCGTTGGCTCACCTTCATCCTCATCGTTTTAACTTCCACACGCACTTAGAGACTAAAGAACCCTAGTCTCTGAGTGTGCTTCCCAATAGGCCGATTGCCAGTTATAACCGCAATTAGTGTCCTGAGGTGAAGCTAAAGTTATTAATTGTAATTACATTATACGGCATTAAATTGGAATCAAATAATACGGCATTTGCCTCAAGGATCTGCTAAAAATGCGTTTCTTAATTTTCTGTACAAAATCATCTACATGAAACAGCCTGAACACCAACAGTCACTCAATAAAGCTTTGACACCTTTACACCTGCTTAGATATTTTACAATGTTTCTGATACTAGTACAGGGCCTCTGTTCACTGACACCAATTTCGCAATATTTTTAGCAAAACATGTTTAGAGGCAACCATAATATGGTTGTGGCTTCTTGATGAAGGACTAGTTTAACAATAATATGATTGTCGGTGACAATAATATGGTTAAATTTAAACATAATATGTTTAAAATTTTGTCTAAAAATAGTTTTGTTGGAGGTGACCATATGTAAACATGTTTTTTCTCTGCGTGTGCATTTTCAGTATTGTGGATATTCAAATGAATGCTAAATAATTTCGATTCGTTCAGTGTCACCTGAAAGAATATGAACTTAAATTGCCTTCGAATCGAAAAAGTATTCGATCACGACTGCCAGAATTAGCCCCTGTTTTTCGCATATAATTGATTACTAATAATTATTATTTTAGCAAATAGTATCAGGGAATTTTTCCTTTTCCATAAGTTACTTTATTATATTTAACTTTTTTTATTTTTCGAATTTATTCTATGAGCTAAATTTCAGAAGATACAATATAACAGTCTGGTAGTGTATAAAGTCATTCCTAAAAATTTAAGGAATATAACTATTACAAAAAGCTTTATAAAAATACTTAACTGAAATTTAGCTCATAGAATAAATTCGAAAAATAAAAATGTTGAATATAATTATTATTTTATTTTGATAAAAGTAAAAACTTTTGTGATTATTGTTTCAATTTATTTCTTTTTTTATTTATTTCTTAATTATATCGCTCTGGCTCAACAATAGTGTACTAACTAAAAATTTTTATTTTAATTTTTTGTAATAATCGACACGTCATATTCATATCTACCCGCTGTTAAAATATCGTGCTATTTTGTCTACTTTTTGGTAATGAAACGGTCGGTTTAAAATTTATTTTTCATATTCTTTTACGTAAAATTAAAAATTGTTTTGCTTGTTTTGTATTGTTAAACCAGTGCGATATATAAATTATTGATTATTGTAACTTGTTTTAAGATTTAACATTACAACATTTTGCTAATACTTAGTTCTGTACTGCAATATGAAACTCTTAGTCTTGTATATGGAACGTTTTTAAAGGGTAGTCATAGATTAAGATCGTAGGTTTATCATAATAAACGATTTATTTTGTGTTAGAACGATATTTTTAATATTTTTTAAGTTTTAATAATTTTTATTAAAAAAAATACGGTTTTACTGTAAAATTTTTTTTTATTTTAGTTCTGCTTCTGTGATACTTAGGTTAATACAATTTAATTATACTGTGATATTTTTATTTTTATTTATATTTTTGCATTTGTTTTGTTTAGCCCTTAGAGTACGAAGCCTAATTTTTGACATAAAGTACGGAGTGGGGTCACTAGGGTCCCCCACAGAAAAATGGGATTATATAGTATAAAGGTTTGCATATTTGTATAGAAAAGATTATTATAAAAGTAAAAAAGGGTTATTTTATTAATTTTTATTCATTTATTTTTAAAAATCGCATCAAAAAGTATTATTCTCAAATAATTTTCATATTCAAATATTTTATGTTTTGACCTAAAATAAACTTAAAATTATTATTAACAAACACCAACTAAGGAATTCAATTCTTTTCTCAACAATAAAAAAATACAAAATAAAATAAATATAATAATTCAACACCTATAACATAAATATAATTATCTCTTGCATCAGACTTATATCACTAGAATTGATAATATGTTTTTGACAAACGATTTTCTTTTCTTCAGGTCTATGTTCGTTGCAAGCTCTTTTGGCTTCTTCGTTAGTATGAAGATATATTTTTTTTCAATATCGCTTGCAGCTCGCAAATAACTAGTTACTCCTGGAGTAACATTTACAATATTACATGCTGACCGACGTGTTTGTGGAAATTCCTTCGGCCCGGCCAGAATTAGCGGGGAAACATTCTGTGTTCGAAGAAAAAGCAATACCATCTTTACTTATATCAATATCAGGGAGAATGTCTTCCGCTTGCTCTTCTACTTCTTCAATCTCGTCTTCTGTTTCGCTACCTCCACTTGCATAAATATTAGGTACAAAATTAGAGTTGTCACTGTCGCAATCTGCATCTGCATCAATAGGACCCTCTTCACTGTCACTTAAATAATGTTCTATCTGCCGTGGGGTAAATTGGATCCCCCAAGCGAATAACTTACCTTCTAATTACGAACTGATTAATATTTTTATGCCACTTATAAGTTTTTGTATACTATTCAAAATAAAACTCGACTACGAAAAACGAAAAAGATAGAAAGAAATTATTTTCGAAGTTATTAAAGAAAAAGTAGCATTGGGGTACCTAAAGTCCCCCACTCCGTACTCTAAGGGTTAATTAAATTTATGTTTTATGTTGTGTTTATGTAAAACGAAATGTGTGTTAAATATTCAAAATGCAAAACTATTGACGAAAGATTATATATCTAATAAAATATGCCTGATCATGTTGGGAATCTCCAACGAAACGTCGGAAAAAATTATGAAATAATCTTTTATATGCATAGAATACATGACCTTAATAAGCCCTATTTAGAATTTTCTAAACAAATCAATAATAGAAATTTTTTAATTACGGCACTATTGAAGTACATGAGCGATATGTACATACATATATTATAGCTTAGTATCTTTATGGACAGGATATAAAACAATTTCAAGAGAGTTCCACAAAACTATTCTAAGACAGGAATTTTATTAAAAAAAAAAATAATAATTAAGTTATGCTGCCCCTTTATTAACAAAATTCTGAGAAGAACTATGAAAAACATAATATTTATTGGAGAAGAAATAAATTTATTTTTAAATTTTATTTAAATTCTCATACTTAAGTATTAAGGCTATGCTAATAATTTTTTATTAAATTCAATTTACCGTGAAGGAGGTACCTAAAAAACTTTTCAGAAATTTTATTAGTTTGGTTAGAAAAACTCAGTTGTTAATTAAATTGTTGATACAATACCAACAGAATATAAAAATATTGTCAATCAAACTTTTGGTAAACATAACAACGATAACACTTCTCCTTTTTTCCTGAAAAGTTTTCGCATTTTAAAAATGGCTTGCAATAACATTGTCTTAATATCAAAATAACATTAATAATTTTTTCATCTTTTTTGTTATAAATTATAAATTTAGTTTTTTACGCATGCTTCAGTTTTTGAAATTCTTATAAATAATTTAAAAGAAAAACTTATAAACACCATACCAATCAAAACCGGACAGACCTACCGACAGACAAAACCATGCAAGGACATAAGGCGATAAAGAAATAAATAGAAGGATAAATAGGAAAATAACATCAAAAAGTTGAAAGCACAAAAATAAAACAACAAGTATTTTCAGGGACAAATATTCGAGAAGAAACAGGCAAAATAAACTGCCATAGAAATAACACTCAGAAAACAACAATGAATGTTGTATAGAAGAAGTGAGAAAAACGGAAAAAGCTCCCTAAAGCAGCTTTAAATATCGAACATGATGAAGAAACTGAAGAAAGACAGTCAAATTTTGACGCAGAAGAAATCGTGAACGCAAGAAACGAAATGTCTTAAATAGCAAACAAAAAGACCGAAATTGATTTCTTCGAGAGTACAACAGGAAAAGGATGTACGAGGCTGTTGTGGATGTGGTGTGTGTTTTGGCAGCGATAGTACGTACCACTGTCAAAAGCTGCAAACAACAGCAGTAGCATTAGCATTAGTGGTTGTGGTAGTAGCAAGATGTTACTTTTCAAATAGCATCATTATCATTCGTATAATGTGCCATGAATAAAATATTAAATATTTTTCTCTTGAATTCTATTTTTTGCTTAAATGGTTTTTTGTTAGATATTATTACAATAAATATTGTTCAGTGGTCAATTATAAAAGGTCAGATCGAATTATTGTTATTCTTTATTCTATTTTATGTTTATTTTTTATTTATTTAAAGCCTATTGAAAATGTTGACAATATAGTGTCTTCTGCTTAAATGTAGTAATTTATTATTGCATTTAACGAAAAGGGCAACAATATAAACATACATATACATATATAAGTAGAGAGCTAAAATACATTCACATTTTGTCTGGTAAAAAATGTAGAAAGTAAATGGAAACATTTTTAAATTAATACAGTTTGACAATATAGTAATTTGTAGGACTGGTTGAATATACAATAATGCAATTTTGAAATCTGAATTTCGTATACAAAAAAAAAATTTTGATTCAGTCACGTTTCGTACGACTTTTAGTTTAACCGTAGAACCCATAACCGGGTACTCGTGTGTCCACTAACAAATTTAAACGTTTCTAACTGCAAAACTAAAAATATTATGTAGGTAAATCTTACTGAAATTTCATTTAAAACAACTAAAAATTTATTTAAAAAACGAATTATTTTTACATTTCATTTAAAATAAATGAATTTTACATAAATTTTTTTATATATATTTTTTTTTAAAGAATATTCCGTAAAATTTAACAGTCATAGCTTTAAAAAAATATAATTTAACTGACCAGAAATCAACTACATAACAATATTAGTACGGAAAAACAGTTTTTTTTGGTAGTTTGTTTTTGAATATCAAACAAATAAATTGATTCGTAAAATGACTATATTTTCATTAAATTTTAACAGTACGGAAAACGAATTTAATAACCTACAATCAGTTACTGTAATAATGTTTATAGTATACTAATAGAGTATTGAAGCTTCGAATCTATGAAGTTCAAGCCTTTTTGAGTCGTTTTGTTGACCACTTATGAAATTCAGCTTAGCGGTTCCGTAACTATAAGCTTCCAAAGATGACACCCACATAGCCTGGGTACCCGTGTACCCAATATGAAAGGTTTTTAAATGACGGTAAAAACTACAATGGTGTACTTATGTACCCCGGTTATATGTTGGCTTGGTATTTTTGGTTGTTTGCCTACTGTATGTATCTTGATTTATAGCTTGGAATCCTTTTTTTTGTTATAATAATTAATAAGCAATTAAAAATTGTATCATATATAAAAAAAATATTAAATTAATTTGTTATTAAATTAATTTGATTTCGACTAAACGGGTTTAAGATCAAATAGTTTTTGCTGCGAAGCTGAAAATGATAAAAAATTATAATGGTGTAACTTCGAGTATTGTGGAACTCCTATCTTGGTTTTGTTAATCTTCAAAAAAGGATAAGCAAACCCTTCATCGGACATGGAATGTGTTTCTAAATCGATTACAAATGCTATATTTTCTTAATACTAAAAAAAATTATAAACGAAAACTCTGAGGTACCTCAAAAACAGTGATATGAAAAATTGGAGGGAAATGAGGAACTTCCCTGGGGGGTAATATGGAATACTATTACATACGACCAGAAACAAAATAGTAATATAAAAACAAATTCAATTAAGCATATCATTTTTTTATTCTAATTAATTTAAAACATAAGACTTCGTGGTTATTAGTGGAATATTGTTCCACAATACCCGCCATTAGTTATTCCACATAAGCCAATTGGCAAATTTTTTAAAACAGATCTTATAAATATTACAAAACTTATTCAATTGTCACACTTACCAATTAAAAGTATTATTTAGTTAACAGTTTGTTTAACTTTGTAAATAAACACAAATATAATATCAATACTTGAAGCAAAATAGCGGTTAAAATATGCGCACAAAAAAAGTCTACAGCACCTTTTTTCACATACAGACTAACAGAAAACTAAACGTGCGACCGTTTGCATAGCTAAAGCCGTAATGATAACATTTAGTTTGAGTAATAAAGGGGGATCCACATTAGCCGCCTATTCCACAATACCGAAGTTACCCTACCCTGGTTATGTGTTTGCGTTCTTATTTTTTTGGTTATGTATTCTATGGTTAGGGATGGTTTTCGGAACTAGAAGAGCTTTCTTAAGATATGTACAAGCTAAATGCTTTTCAGTGGAACGAACTTTCTATCACCATATACATTTAATATTTTTGTAACATATTAATTACAAAAATTTTTTTTTTTTTTGTAATGCTTTATTGTGAGACATTATTATTATGGTTTTTTTTTTTTTATTTTGATTTCTTGCGAAAACAATAAAAGCACTTTGTTTTTGTTTTTAATATGTTTTTTCTTTTATTCAATTAATGTTAGGAGAATTCCAAATAATTGTAGCGAGAAATGTAAGAAAAGATAAACTCATCACTGATTTATTGTTTGGTATTGTGTAAGCTTTGATATCGTTGCAAAAAAGAATCTTTGAGTGTTTGTAGGTAATTCGAATTCCCTCTGTAGTCTTGTTTGCTGATAGCTTTGGTTTTTCTAAAATTATTTAGGTGAACGTTTCCTGATGATCTGGCCTAAGCAACCAGTGAAATGCGCATATGAACAGCTTATCCTCCAACAATAAATTTCAGTATTTGTTATCAATTATTAAAAAAGGGAATTAAGCACAACAAACAAAATCTTTTAATATTAAAATTTTTTGTTTTTTTAATTTGGGAAATTATAGTAAATATAATATTTTTTTACTTTTTTAATGACAATGCTTTTTGTTTACTTTCGAAAAACAATGTTTTATATTGCAACTAATAAAAATCGTTAAGTTTTAAAAAATCGCGAGATAGAAATAATCAATGTTGATCAAAATTTTTTGCAAGTTTGAACAGAGTTCTAGGCTTTAGTTTGAAAAACAGGCAGGTAATTCCTTTATTTAAATAATTAATATAATATTAGTAATAGCAGTTCTTAAATATATACAATTCAAATTTCAGTACAGGAACAGTTTTTATGAAGTTTTTCTTCTTTTTCTACCACACACTTTATGCAGTAAGGCGAACGTTGCTGTACCGTACCTGTTCTGTATCAAACAGCTGCTCGCTTTTTGGTATATGAAAAGCAATGCAAAAGCTTACCGAAATGTAATGTACCGTAGTTGTAACGTTTAATTCTGTATAAAATAGAATTTCATACCGTTGTTACGTGACATTTGTAAAACAGTGATGGGTTGATTTTATGTTAAGTTGAATTCGGGTATTTCGCCCATTTTTGTGGTACTTTTTTCAGTATATCTATGGACTTTCGACAATACTTCTTTGAATACAACATATTTCCATATATACAAATATACATATGCTTAGACGTACAAAATAAATAAATTCATATGCAATGGTTACAAAACATTGTTTTGTCTATGCACATGTACAGAATAATACATGTAAATGTATTATTGTAAATCTAAAATATAATTATCAAATATTAAATTTTTAATGTTTTTTTTACATACACTAAATATTGTTTTAATACCATTTAAATCACTTGGTACTTTTTCGGCACAACGGTCACATTTAAACATTTTGTTTTCCCATCACTGTGTGTGTTGTTTTGTGTATACTATTGCTTTTTTGTTTATGTATGTGATAAACACATGATACGTGTTTAGATGTTTTATAAGTGCACCAACGTGCTAGCAGTCCGTTACAGTACGTTACGGGTACAGCAACGTTCGCCTAACTCAGCCTTTAGAGGGTAACCCATAAAGCTTCTGCGCAGAGCCCCAGCAGGAAAATGTAATCAATAGGAATCGAGAATGTAAAACATATCATCTTTAATATTTGATTCCAGAACTCACAACTCTTTACACAGACCATGTCCTAGGATTGCAATAAATTATTTTAATGTATACTGCGAATGAATTAAACAATTTATAACGGATTTTTGTTAAGAAAATATACAAAAAAAAAAATACGAATAATTGTCACGAACAGAAAAAAAACACGAATTATTATTACGCGCAGAAACAATACATTCCTTTATTGTGCCAATAAAATTACAGTTTTGTTTACAATGAATGCATTCTTTCGAAAATATTACATTATTTTTTTTAGTTATTTATGTAACCAATTCCACATTTTTCCGCTGGGGTTCTTCGTACAATCAGAAGTGTTTACACTAAATTCTATACTACTTTCTGTACTGTACTGTATCATGTACATTGTACAATATGGAGTAAGAAAAAAACTATGTGCTACTTTTTGGCTTACAATGCTGAGTACTCGGAATACTAGTACACAGAAAAAATTATTGAATTTCTCCAATCATCAAATTTGTTCTAAATTCATAATATCAAGCAAACAAGTTGTTGATTTGGCACCTATTACAAAAATGATTATATTGATTACTAAAAATTTTAACAGTTTGAAAAAATATTTTCAATAAATGATATTTTTAATTAAAAAAGTAATCAAAAAACTTTGCCATTTCAAATAATGTGTTAATTTATTTAAATAAATATTGACAATTCCCAACAACAATTCTACATGTTTAAATTATTTTATTTTAAACGAAAAAAGTCAATTAAGAATTTTTTGTTATTTAATTAAAATTTTAATTGAAAATTTATTTTAAAACAACTAAAATGTTAACTAAATAAAAATTAAATTTTTAAGTTTCTTTCAACTAAAAAAATAATTAATTCAATTATCACATTAATTAAATTTAAATACTTTTTAAGCCATTTTTTAATTGATAAAACACTTTTTTCTGTGTAGAATTAATACTATTACTTTTCCGAAATTGACTCCTATATGCTTTTTTATTTTAGAATTTCAAAATAACTGTTAATTTCAGTCCTTGGTTTTTAATCTTACTTTTTTTGTCCAACAACAATTCAATAAGCTCTTAGTAAAATTCCATCATACTTAATGCAAGAACGCGTAAAAATTGTTTAATTTTATTATGTTTCATCAAATCACTATTAAATTATTTTGAACTTGTTGGATTAAGACTACAATACAACACAAAATTGTTGAAACTTTTAAAGGATATCTAATTTTATATATTTAATAGATTTTCGTGTTTATAAAAATCATTTTTTATAAATTTTAAAATATTTTAAGTTTAATTTTTTCACGACCTTAAAATTGAAAACAAAAAATTTGTTACAAAAGTCCTTATAAATACTTTTAATAACTTAATTTCATTCTTTGCCTGGGTTTGGGTTGTTGGTTTTTATTGAAATTGTAGTTACAGATGAGAAGTAACTAGACAGATATTGAATTGCATGGACTTATCTGGCATTATCTGCACGTTTGGCACAGAAATCAGTATGTATTTTTGCACCCAGGAGCATATTTGCTTTACTTTTTTCTGCATTCATTTTATCCCGGGAAAATAGAAGAATTGAAATAAATTTAAATTATGTCGTACATGTGAAATTCTAGCATCAAAAAAATGTTCTACACTTGTATATATGTATGTGCAAAATACATAGATACTTTCGTACACTTACAATATGTATGTATGTATGTACGTTTGGATAGATTTTATTGTATTTGTAGTTTCTTAAAATTCAATTCAAGCACGAAATAAGGACGTGTTTTCTTCAAAATTTCAACGATAACCACAACTACAATTACGAATGTTTGCATACGAGTATTGTATATTAAAAGTAGTTCTGTTCCCATTACACACATTACAAACACACATAAATGTATATACATGTACATTATAATAGATACACGTTTGTACGAACATTCATTTCTAACATACATTAGAATAACACCTAATTGCTTGTTGCGTTTTCATTTAGCGAGAAAAATAAAGAAAAAATGCTGAAGAAGCTTGAAATGCTTTAAGCTGATGAAATTCAAATTTTGGGTATGAAAAGTCTGAAATTTTCTTCTAATGAATTTTAATTTGCTGAAATAGGATTGGAGACAGTAAAGAAAATGGTTTTTGAAAAATTATCATCGTAAAATCAAAATAGTTCTATTCTATATTAAGAAATAATAAAAGAAACAAAGCGATTTATTTGCTTCGCGAAATAATAAAGACGAAACTACTTACTGTAAATTTCAAAAGTTGTTTCACTTGCAAATCGCATTACAGTGGGCTTGTGATTTAAAATAGCCAAACTTAAGGCGATTACGAACTCCATCCATGAAGCAAAAAGCAGTAAAAGGTGGTGAGGATACTTACGTCCGTTATGCGTGAAAGGGTTAAGGTATAATTCATTGAAAATAGTTAAAATTTCTAAAAGTTAACTAAGGAATCGCTTAAAATAATAATTAATTAATAAATAATTTTGACCAGCTATATTAGCAGAATACCCGTATGTGCGATATTTTGATCTTTAACTAAAGGTCATTAAAATAAACAATCTATAAACGTTCGCAAAAAAAAAAGATTCTGAAAAATCTCTCGAAAAAACTGAAATAGCCTCAATTTAATTCGATTTGACTTCACTAATGTCTGTCGAATTACTATTGCTTTTTTAAACCTTAAAATATCATTGATTAGGGCACAAGATTTTGTTGATTAAGAACTGAATGTTGTTTTTAAGGTTATTTGGGACGCTAAATAAAAATCTGCACTTAGTTTTTTTCTATCAGCTAGACTTTTTGCGATATACCGTTATGTCCAAAATTATGGCACTCCCGCTACATATATTGAAATAACTTAAAAATTATTCACCATAGTCAGTTAAAAAAATTTTAGTTCGTCAACAATATTATCTTTAAGCAGTACTTATATTCGTTTAAAGCTTGCCCAGTAGCTTTTAACATAACCTTGAAGTTTAAAAAAAAAATTTTTTTAAATAAAATAAAAAAATAAAATTTTAAGAAACGCTTTTCTTTACCTTAAAATATTGATCAGTTGTGAACACAAAATGAATATAAATACTTAAAAAATCGACTAAAAGTCAAAAAATAAGAACATTTCAAACAACATAAGCTTTTAAATCAAAGTGGAAAAAATCTCACACATCCCTTAAAGAAAAGTAATTTCCATGCTAAATAAAAAAAATTTTTTACATGTTTTGTATTTTATATTCATATAATAAAAAAAAATTATATTCATATAATAAAACTTTACACTTGTGGATTAGTATTTACTGTTATGATAAATTTCGCAGTCTCTCCATCTCTTCCAATGCTTTAATATTGCACGGTTTAGACAATGTTAATTTTTCACATTGTAGTGCTTCGATTCGTAATCCGTCCAATGATCGTACACGGCTCAATGCAACGTAAGCCTGTCCTTATGCAAATATTTTTGGTCCCAAATCAATAACAGCATGAGCAACAGTCGAACCTTGCATTTTGTGTATAGTTGAAGCCCATGACAGAACTAAGGGTAGCATCCGTCTTTCTGCCGTTCCAAGACTCCGTTTTGCTGGAAACTGAACTGAAATCGGCCGTATCAAGTGTTCGCCATTTTGATCGAACTTCACTTTTACAGACGTAATATATTAACGTTACAAGATTTGATGCTCCGAAGTTAAGCTAAAGAAAAGCATTTTCCAAAAAAAAAAGTTTGCCCCCCCCCCCCCCCCCTAGATTACATCTTGTTACGCCCATGTATTCGTGTATTGTCATCGGGAGTATGAATGCCTGCAAAGTTTCATACATTTGCATTGAGTAAAAGGCGGTTAAAAAAACCATTTTACAACAAAACAAAAAAATTCTGCGCCCCCCTACATTTCATCCTGGCTACGCCCATGTATTCGTGTATTGCCATCGGGAGTATGAATGCCTGCAAAGTTTTATCTATTTGCATTGAGTAGAAGGCAGTCAAAAAATCATTTTACCAAAAAAAAAAAAAAATTTTGCCCCCATTTTCTATGAGTAAAAGGCGGTTAAATTAACGTTACAAGATTTGATTTTTCGAAGTGAAGCAAAAGAAAAGCATTTAAATTAAATTAAAAAAAGTTAAATTTTTGTTTTTAAAAATTCATAAAAAATAAAAGTTTGCCAAAAATCACAGTTTTTGTCTAAAACTATTTAGTTAAATATACATAAATATTTCGAATGAAATGTGTTTTATTTCACTATAATCGGTGCACAACTTTTATTTTATTTTATTCACAATTTACTGAGAAAACTGAAATGATAAAAATAAAAATTTTCAATGTGTGTGTGTTTGCTGCTGTTCTATTTCTGGACGTGTTTTCCTTCACTTAAAATTTATTGGGAATAAAAGCGAAACGCGTTCTTAGATTTTCGTCATCTTTGTCTTATTTTGGTTATAGGTTATGTGACTTTACGTGAAAGTAATAAGACTTTAACATTTTCCCATTTAGTATTTTTCATGATTTTTAAAAATACATTATTCAGTCATTTTGCTGCTGATTAAGAAAAAAATTACTGATTTTAAAAATTCTGAAAATCACTTAATAAAGAGTAAAGTTTTAATTTTTTCCACCTTTAGTTTTTGGAAAAAAGTCAAAAATACGATTAGATATCAGCGACCTCAAATTTGTAAAAAAAAATTGCATTAAACTTCCAATCAACACAAAAAAAAGTTCAATTTTGTTCCCTTGTGTTAATGTACACATTTTGCACAGACTTACAAACAAAGTTGTAAATATTTTCACACTTTGAAAAGCAAGCAATGTGTTCTTAAAGTGGCAAATGTATATAATTTAATTACACAGAATTTTTATTAGTTGAAGTGGACTAAATTAAGTGTAGTGTCAATATTAAATTCATTAAATTTAAACTTAGAAATTTAGAGAGCAAATATTTAAATAAGAAATTTTCTTCTAAGAGTATTGTCCTATCAATAATTATTTTTTTAAATTCAGATTTATTTACACATACTAGAACAGTCGAAGTCAACACCTTGATTTGAAATTTTTTAGCATGTAAATATGTATGTATGAATATATGTGTGCTAATAGTATGCAATGAATAATGTCCTTAAATTATATTACTCATGTATGTATTTATTTGTAATAAGGCTTATATTTGTCATATTCAGCATGTAATTTAAGACGTCATATATATTGATATTTCCCTTAACGGAGTCCTTCCTTTAGGACACGCCCCCTTTCGTCGGACAATGTACCCTGGTCCCTATAGCGTTCTAAAGGAAAGCATCGAATTCTTTTGACAGGATATTCGGTCACATTTTAATGTTCCCTACGCTTACCGCTTATGAAAGACTCCACTGTTATGCAAATTCAAAGTAGAAGCGACAAAATATTATTAAATGTTATGCTTTTTGTAAATTTAATATTTTAAATAAAAAGGAAAAAATTTCGACATTACAAATGAAAAGAAACGATTTATGTTGAAGCTTCCTTAGAATTATCTTCTGATAACACAGCTACAATTCTTACTATAACAACCCCTAATAGCATTGTATCTCCGTCTGGTTACTTAGTGACGTCGGCAACACAAATAAATTGGTTAAAATATAAAAAATATCTCAGTACCCACTGCACTGAAAATATTCCGCTTAGTACACCGGAGGATGTGAATCTTTCTATTGTTAATTTTGACAGTTATCTAAAACTAGCTGTTCAACATTCTAGTATTACCCTCAAAAAAACCAAAAATAGTAAAATATATTCTGCAGATGTTGAGCGTCTCTTGACTGAAAAAAGGAGAGCTCGAAGAGAATGGCAATTGCATAGATCCCCTCAACTTAAAAATTTACTTAAAGAGTGCTCAAAAAGGCTAAGAAAGTTACTGCAGTCTCAGAAAACGGCCTCCCTGGAAAAATATCTTAAGGAACTTGATGCAACTTCTCAATCAGACTACTCATTATGGCGTGCAGCTAGAAATCTTAATAGACCAGTTATCACTAAACCACCATTAAGAAACTTAAATGGCAGTTGGGCACGAAATGATGAAGGAAAAGGAAATCTTTTTGTTAATCATTTGAAAACCGTATTTACCCCGCATACATATCCCGATATTGCAGTCGAGTTGCCACCTGTTGCTGTTAGAGCTGCTGTTCCACTTAGATTTGAGATAAAAGAAATCGAAAAGGCTATTCATGATTTAAACCCCAAGAAAGCCCCTGGTTTTGATAAGATCAGCAACAAAACACTTTTAGAGCTACCCAGCATAGCAAAGAAAATTATTCTCTCGATTTTTAATGCTATTTTACGCCTTGAATACTACCCACAAGAATGGAAAGTATCCTTAGTTACAATGATACCTAAGCCAGGAAAGGATCCTACAAAAGTTGAGTCATATAGACCTATTAGCTTATTGTCTAATATATCAAAGCTATTTGAGAAGCTGTTAGTGTTAAAATTGGCCCCAATTTTAAATATAAATAGATGTATTCCTAACCATCAATTCGGCTTTAGAAGAGAACATAGCACAATTGAACAACCCCATCGTATAGTATATATATATTGTTCTGCCCTCTTCATCGATGTTTCTCAAGCTTTTGATAAAGTCTGGCATGAAGGCTTATTACATAAATTGAAGTTAAAGTTACCAGTAAACACACACAAGCTGTTAGAAACCTACTTAGTCGGTCGAAGGTTTCTTATTAAAGAATGTGATTTTATAAGTTCTCCTCAGCCAATTGACGCTGGAGTACCTCAAGGAATCATCATGGGCCCACTGTTATACCTTATATATACCTCAGACATGCCAACAAACAACCACAGCCTTACTTCAAGCTGATGATACAGCTTTTTTAAGCGTGCACGAAAACTGTCATAAAGCATCCAGTTACTTGCAGGATCATACATTTGAACTGGAAAAGTGGTTAAAACAATGGAGGATAAAGGTCAATGAGCAAAAATGCGTACATATAACTTTCACCTTGCGCCGGGAGTCATGTCCCCCTATTTAAATCAATAATCAATTAGTGCCCCAATAACCGCATGTAAAATGTCTCTGTATTCATCTAGATCGACGTTTAACATGGAAATACCATATAAAAGCAAAACTAACACAAATGAAACTAAAAGCCATTCAAATTTAAAGAAAATCTGTTCTTAGCCTCGATTGCAAACTTCTACTTTACAACTCTATATTAAAGCCAATCTGGTGCTACGGTATTCAGCTATGGGGCACTGCCTCGGCCGCAAATATCGAAAAAATTCAAAGGCGCCAAAACAAACTTCTTCGAATAATCACAGTCGCTCCCTGGTATGTTAAAAACTCTAATATTCACAAGGATCTCAATGTGCCATTAGTAAAAACTATTATTACGAAGTACGCAGCAAAATATTTAAAAAGGCTTGAGTCGCACCCAAATCCACAATTTCGAAATATTTTAAATGACAGTGGCCACTCTAGATTAAGGAGAAGAGATACTGCAGGACTCATCCGACGAGAAGACCGCTAAACATCTACATATGTGAACAGAAACCGTGTGGAGAAAAATTTTCGTCTAGCATTGGCAGTACAAAAATAGAGAATTAGTATAAGATTCGATTAATTATTGTTAGTTCATATTTAATATATAAAGATTCAATAAATAAATAATGAAGAAAAAAAAAATGAAAAGAAAGCCACACATACTTTCTTACTCTAAGTTTTATCATGTTCCAAAATTTTTCTTAATCTTCAAAATTTAAGGTAAAACTTTGTTTACAAATAGTGATTATTTATAGAAATAATTTTTCATGTTGTAATTTTTTTTTTTTTAAGAAATAAAACCATATTATAGAACCCATAATCATACAAAATATGGAAACATGGAACATTTCATGACGTTTGTGGTTTGAATTTAAATAAAAAAATCTTTAGTACTAAAGAAACTAAACTTTGAACGCATATTATCTTTTTTTAACTAAATAATGCGTGTGTGTGTGTGATTAGTGGTTGCAAATGGATTTTTATAAGGTCCTTTGTATAATATTTCCTGTTGAACATCCTTACGCATACATTGAAACACATTTATATAGAATTTAACTCAGGAACAGTATATATACGTATTCACATATGTATGAATACGGTATGTATGTGTGTATTTGTGTATAAATTTGTACTTCTATAAATGTAAGTTTACGATGAAGAACCCGGAAAACATTTCGCATATTTTTATGTTGTAACTGTTACTGTGAACCAAGAAGAAATTTTCTATTATTCTGGAATATTAGATGAATATCTAAACATATATGTATACATCTGACCGACTCTCAGACGGACGCACAGTGGAAGATTTCAAAAAAATTTTAAAAATCGGTAATTTTTAAACGGATAGTCTGGATTTCTTTATATGTATCGTAACTTCTTGTAAGACTTGGAAACGACTATATGGAAAGTTGTGAAATTTTGCTAGGCGAATTCATTACCGGTGAACTTAACAGCCCTGATAAAAACTTTTCTTAGCTTTAAAATTGTTGGATGTCAAAATTTTTTTATTAACTTTGTTTCTGTTTTGTGTTCTATCTGTCTTTGACATTGTACAATAATTTTACAAAAACATATTGCATTTGGTTCTTGTAGGATTTTTACAATTTTAAAACTTATTAAGTTCAGACGTCTGTCGAAATTAAAGTATGTAAATAAGTTTTAAATTGTGATTTTATGTAAAATTGCTTGTTGTTGGATTTCTTTCAAATTTTATAATTTTGTAAACATTTTTTTTTTTTTAAAAAAAGTTTTTGAAATTTCCAATAATTGGAGATTTAAGTTTCTGACTTCCCTACCACACAAGACTGTAAACTACAAAGAACCTTCGCAGAATAATCAGTCATGTATAAAAATATATAAAACAGGTTTCAACATTGAACATTGAATTGAAAATTATATAAAAAATCCGAAGTTGTTGTCAGGCTCCCTATATCTTACGAAATAAAAATTTTAAAAGAAATTGCTCTCTAAAGTGTTCTTTGAAGAGTTGTCTGTTGAAGAAATACTCGTATAAATAAAATATAACATGTTCAACAAATTTTATTTATAATTAAAAAAAGTTGTATGCTCAAAAAAAGCCTAAGGCTCAAATTTGACGTGACATAATCATATAAAACAGCAGTTCGAACCAACCTAATGGGCAACAGCGTATTTGATTAAAGGGGACTTGCTATAACGACATAACCTTAACCATAAAATCCAATTTAAATTCGGTTTCTTTGTTCGTCGTGCCGGCTAAGTCATTATATTTGAAAAAAAAAACATTGCAGTGGGTAGAACTCAAAGATCTTCTGACGATAGAATGTGGTGATTCTTGAAACATGTAAAGATCAACCCGGGTTCGAATCCCACGTCAGCCAAGAAAAATGATCAATAAATTTTAATAAAAATTCCAAGTTGTAAAATTCCTTCCTCAGTAAAAATAATTTAATGAAAATTAAATTTGATGAACTCGAGCCTAATTAAATAATATCAAAGAATTAAAAAAAAAACATTTTTCAATTTTTAGTTTCATCTGTTTATACATTTTTGGAGTTGAATTTTTAAGAATTATTTTCTTAAAAGAACTTAAATTTTTTTTTTAACGTTAAGAAAATTGTTAGCCATATCGGTCAAAAAATTCAAATTTTAAATTAATAAGAATTTTTGGTTCATTTTACGTCTACGAGGAGCATAGGGCCGTAACAAGTTGATTCCAATATTGTCGATAATTTTCTTGGTGTTTTATATCATTTCAGTGAAGGTGTAGTTGGAATATTTAAATTATTATTTGGCGTTTCCAAGTGTGCGATCGTCGTTCTATGCGCCGACTGCCTTGAAAATTTCAGTCAAAGGCTGTTTGGCAATATCGTCTGATGATTAACGCAGAATATGCCCGATCCAGCACCATTTACGTAGGCGCGTTTCGTATTCGACCTGCTGCTGATTTCTTTTCACCAGTGAGTGTTCGATACTTTTGAGGGCCAATATACACGTAGTGTCTTTTGAAGCACATGCTTGAATACTTGAATGGAATGCATATATATTGTTGCAGGATTACACATCTCATAACCGTCTATCAGCAAAATTGCCCCAAGCAAAATCTATCAAAGCAATATTTAAGCTATTCTCCTCTTTGTTATAACAAAAACAGGCTTTGCTAGCTAAAGCTTCTCTACATAGCCGACCTTCGGCCTTCGCTACACGAACTTCGAAAATTTAGTTTACTAAAAGATCTGCCCCAGCAGGTATACTACTTTAGAGCCTTAAAGGCCCGGTTCTGTTACACATAAAGGTTCTAAGTTCAAAATTTCCACTCGTCTTTATCTCTTTGCCATCAATCTAAGAAATGTTATCCAAATCGCACTCTCCGTTCAGAAACAACAGATTTTGTTTCCTTTTTTTTAGTATCCATCCACTGTAGGACGTATTTGTGTGTATATGTTTGTAGTTGTAAGTCTAGAAATGCAGTTTTATAAAATGGAATCTTTTCAATGTTGTCGTCATTGTTAAATGAAAACATTTAGTTTTATTTTTGCTTCTTGCTTTCATATTATTTTTTTCATTCTTGGAAATAATAAAAGAAAGTACAACAAACAAAAGCAAATACATAAATATTTAATATTCTTACAAAGACACAAAAAAACTATACCTCACTCATACATTATCATAAGGCAATAAATAGAGAAATGTATACAAATACTAATCAGATATCTAAAGGTTTATTTTCTTGAATGAGAAAATTATTAATTTTATTTCTAATAAAACAACGATTGAGTAAAAATATTTATAAATAAATAAAAAATATTTTCCTGTCGCATGCTGAAAACTTAAGATACAACTTTTGCATATGTGCAGCAAGTTTTGCAACTACCAACAATGATAAAATGAATGGAGTAACATTGTCATTAAGAATCTATCAATGGCCTTTAGGACTATAGACACTCTTTAAAATGAGCCAAATCTCATATAGTGCAAGGGAAATTAACGGAGTTATTAGGTTTAGTATGTTTATATAGAAAGAAACATGAAGAATGATTAAAAACAAACATATTATGATCCTCGCAATGACCATCAGCACACTTTTATTGTTTTGAACTTTACCATTGTGTGATAGAATTTTTTTCTATTTAACCATATAATGTTTACCTCCCTTGAAACCGCAAATATGGTTGAACTTAATATTAAAACGTTTTCTTTAAATTTACCTACAACCATAAGCATTAAAAAATACAAGACAACTATAATATTTTTAAACATTGAATGTTTAGTTTTAAAAATAATCAGCCATGTTCTAGAAATCGAATTCGAGTGGAATATAAATCGAACAAACTTTCAAAACGATCCTGCTTTAAAGCTTCATAAAAATATTCCGTTTTTCACAGTCATACTTTGAGTATCACTTTATTATTAGAATTTAACTCTTAAAATTATGAAAACTACTGTAATTAAAAAAAAAATTAACTGAAAATTTCCTCCGACTTAAACTTTAGTCAAACGATTTCCAATCACTTGATTGGTATGCTTAAAATTCTCACATACTTTTTCTTTTAATTATTAATGTAAATACATAAAATTTACGAAGTAATAAAAATTAGTATAATGGCGGTAATGCTGATGAAGGTCGTCGCGAGGTGGAAAATGATTTAAGTACATGCAATACTTCACATGCCAATTTAAGGATTAGCTAATAAGAGGGGATCATTAACATTTTAAAGTAAAAATGTCGGCCAAATTGTGGTTAATTCTTCGCATTTACCCATAACATCCTGTTACCAGCAAACATCAAAATTTTTATAATTCCAGCTACAATATGTTGCTCTGAGAATATGGTAATTTCCAACCATATTTTTTGCGTAAATATGTATACGTAACACGAACATAGTACAAACATGAAATAAATGCATTATTAATTACTTAATTGTGATTCAGTTTGGCCAAGGTATGCTGCATAGCAGAAAAAGGGAGGGGTAGTTGTGAATAGGGTATATTAAGTTTGCCATTCTGCGTGAAACGTTTTTAATATTCATCTCAGACCCCATGTAGTATATATATTCTGAGTCCTTGAGCTATTCTATGTCATTTCATGTCCCTCTGTCTGTCCGTCTGTTGAAATCACGCTCACCTACGAACAACTCGAAAGAAATTAACAATAATGGTATCAAATTATTTCAAGTGCTCCTAAACATTTGGGGACTTAAATCCAGCAGAATTGTCTCAGTGGGATAAGAAACTAGCACAAATAGTAGCGGCATGCACAAATTGATATGAGATTTTGCACAAATTTGTTTTATATAATAACAAATCCTAGCACAAAATTTTGTGAAGAGCAGGTCATAACTTACCCATATAATCCCTACTCTCGGTAAACGGCTTAGTACGCGTAACGAATAATGATTTTGTAATAAAATTCAGTCTGTCATAGTTTTATAAGACAAAAAAGAAACTGGTAAATTTCGTGAAGTTCTGGCCATAATTAACAGTAGGGCCACTTTAAAGACCCCTCTCGAAAACCCATTTAAAACGCCTAAGACCGTAAAAAATAATGCTATTGCAACAAATTTCTGGTCTGATCCGTCTATAATTTACCAAAGATCCGATATAAAGCCCACACCTGAAATATTCTAACTGTCGGTGGAAGGTATCACAGATTCGGCATTGCCGAATATAGCGCTGTAACTTGTTTTTAAACTCTGCATTTTATGTGTTGCCACGCTAAGCAGACCTATTCACAAACAGTTTTCAAGTCGAGCTAAACATCTATATCCGTCCACCCACCTGCTTTGTTAGTTGTCTTCGACAATACATTGCTGTCGAAGTATGTAGTTTTTGCTAGTTATAAGTTTTAAAAATAAAGTTTTAAGCTTGTGATCATAAGTTCTTCAATTGTGAGTATAAGTTGTAAGAATGTGTTTATAGGTTTTGAAAGTAGATTTGACTCAAATGTATATTTTTCAAAGTAGAAACTTGCCAATAAAACTTGTGTCCTCCGTAATCGAGATGATACCTTCTTAAAATTCCCTTAAAAACCTTCAATGTTTGAAGCTTAATTTTGTTTTCCTGCACCGTAACTTTCTGTATACGTTTCTGCTATACTGAGAATTTATGAAGCACTGGTTTTAGTATATAAGTTTATCTTTGGATGTATGTACTAAGTAATTGATTTACATCTAAAAATTTATGTTTTCTAAAATTGTTCATTCACTTGTGGGATGAACTTAAAGATTTTTTTCTTTTATACTCTGTAAGCCTATTTTTTAATATGCGTACTACATTAGACAGCTTTCGACCAAATGCCGGACGTTTGAAATGAAAGATTTAGATGTTAAAAAAAGAATGAATTTTAAATAAAAGCAGCAAAGAAAGAAAGGGAAAAAGGAAAGAAATACTGGTAGCATTGTTGCTTTTAACTTTTAAGAAGTTCATAATAATTTTAAACTAAATCTCGAGTTTGACTATGAAGCTTGTTAATATCCTAATAAAATATAAGTTTTAATAAGGGTACTCGTCTTAATTACTAACATAATCAACCTTTAAATTGTTAGCACTATACAACAAAGTTAAACGCACCGCGTAAAATACAGTGAAATGTATTTTTTTTCATTTCGTTATAAGATTTTTTGCAAGCAAGTTTTAATAAAGATCACTAAAATAAGAAAAAAAAGCAAAAACTTCTTATGTTAAGAATTTAATTTAAAAGTTTTCAGCTTTTTTCCTAAAACCATATGTTAAAAGTTTTAACTTGTTACTATTTTTATATGAAATGCGTTAAACACAAAAATAAAAATAGATTATGGTAGCCAGGTTTATTCTGTCACGTATGCTAAGCAGGCAATTTACGAGCCAAACTTGCCACCTTTTATAACAATTAAAAAAACATATATTTTAAGCAGAGTTCAGAAATAAATCGAACATTATTTAGCGTACGGTACGAAGCGATATCTATTTTTTAGTGCTTGTAGATTAACCCCCATATTCATAAAAAATATTTTAGGTTTATAGCAGGTTTATGAAACGAATTTTCTATGAAAATTTGTTTAATAAACCTTTTATTAATTAGAAATATTTTTTTATGAATATGGGGGTAAAACTATAATATAAGATTGTATGTAACTATTCTCAACGAATATAACATACATTATGTAGTGTTCTGGTTTTCGTTATATAACAGAACAATTGTAGTGATTCATTAGACATATATTTTGTTTAATGTTCTGAAGTGTTTTTTACATTGATGAAGGAATTAGCAAACAACCAATTTTAGCAACGCCTATGTGTGTATTATATACATGCTTTGTTTTTGTAAAATTTTTGTTGTTGTGTTTACCAGCCAAAAGGTCGCTGAGCGCAATTGAAGCGAACTAAATTAACGTGCTGAATAGAGTTTTTTCCCGGGATTTCATGTCTCGCGATTTCCCGGAAATTTTGTAAGAAATCTTGTTTTAAAACTATAGTAAATCTATGTGGGACTAGTGTCTTCAGTTGTTTTAACCACCACATTTCACTACAATATTTAAATTTGCTGCAGCATAATAATAGGCTGCTGCAGGTTAAGCCTTATTACGCTGATTTTTAAGAACGGGCGTTATATAAGGCCTTTGATATATTATAGACATATCTCCAGGAAATTTTATTTCTTGTCTAAACATACTGTAGTGGGCTAAAGTTTACAACAATATAATTAAGTTTTCCGGTTAAGGGCGTAGTAAAGTGTTTTCCGAGATTGGGGTTTCTATGTGGCATTTCGATTGACTTCGGGTCTTATGGAAGTAGATAATGCTAAATTGCATCACTAAAGCCTTATTCGTTGTTATCACATTTATATTTAAAATCGTTTTAAATACCAAAATTCTATTCTTCACTAAACACTTAAATTAAACTTTATTCGCCTAGCTGGTACATTTAAATTCAATTTAGGTCTCCATTGTGTATAACTTAGCAAGGTTAACGCAATATCACAACAATACAACAACAACAGGCAAAGCAATAACAGCCAGTTATTTTTCAGACAACAAATAAATACACTTTTTAATAATTTTTTTTTTTTTTTTTGGATTTAGCAATGCTATCATACTTTTATCTAATTATATAATTATATAATACCACTGAAAAAATCAAATTGTATTTAAGAACGGTTAAGTTGATATGGAAATTTACACATTATAGATTCAAATATAATGTCGTAAAATAGCTTAAATCTTAATTTTTTTGTTTTTGTTATATAATAGATACTTTATTTTATTATTTAAGTCATACTAGCCAGTAAGAAATATTAGTTTCATTGGTGAAATAAGTAAATAAATTAATAAATAATTTTGAGCTGATATCCCGGGATCCCGGGAAAATGGTTGTTATTTCCCGCTTTACCGGGAATCCAAAAAGTTCGAAAGTGCTGAAGTGAAAACAACGAATTTTGTGATATTTTACGAATAATCGAACGCAATGAAATGTTCTCATCTTTATGTTAAGTTGCATTACTACAGTACTTTTGTTGTGTAAGAAGATGACAAACAGAGAAACGTCTTATTTTAAGGCATTTACTGCACAAACACCATAAGGGTTTATATATGCATTTGTGCTGATGTTTTTTACAACTTAAACTATTCGTCCTAGGCCCAATTTTAAGTATACGAATTAGTTTCTGAGTCGATTCTATAAACTCAGTATACCGTTCAGCACAGAATAGATCGGAATTTTGGAGATAAATTGGTGAAATTTGGTACATAGGTCCTAAATGGCACAAGGACCAAGCCTATTGATCGGTCTATAATTTGGTCCATACAACTTTTTATCCGGAATAGGGTCTTTGTACCTACAGATAATCTTACTATGTTGGCATTAAGATTAAATTTGGTCCAAACTTATTAAATTGCAATCTAACTCATCTAAGCATATAGCTCCAAAACAAATACTACTTCCGAAAATAGCTTTTAGTGCCATAACTTTCTTAGAAATGTTAGTATTAACATACAAATTGCCGATAAAAACATGACTTTTTCGAAAGCTACTATGTATGCTGTCCTTGTGGGATCAAAAGTTACCCTTGGACCCATAAAATCTGATATACTAGATGAAGATATCTTAAAATATTCGGCACAAACAAATTTTACATAATTCTTAACATCATTTTGTTTAGGCGTGTCCATGATCCATATGGGGTATACTTATAAAACTTGTTGTTATAAACTGTGGTGTAGGGTATCATATGGCCGGGCATGACCGACAATACTTTCTTTCTTTCTTTTAATTTAGTAACAGGGTTTTTATCTTTCCAAAGATCATAAAGCACGTCATCAAAGAATTGTTGTTAGTGATTAAGCTCATTTTTGACTATATGGCTACGTCAATAAGCAAAATTGCCGTATTTGGAGCGAAGACAATCCTCAAGCCGTTAACAAATCACTATCACATCCTTATATATTTTGAGTTGTGCAAAGAGCTACCGTTACGGAGAATGGCGAGTGTTATCGAGCCATTCAGACCGAAATTTTTTTTTAAATTAATCAGCTAAACACTAACGACATTTGGTTCCAACAAGACGGCTTTACAACCGCAGTGGTCCTGTTTACTGGCCCCCTCGTCCGTGCCATTTAAGCCAACATTGCCATCATACGGCCAGATTTATTGAAAAAATAAGTAAAAAAATTAGAGTGATCGAATGAACAATATAGCTCGTACATACAGTGGACGTACGCCGGAAATTTTATTTTAAAAAATGATGCCAAGAAATCATCTACTAGAATATAATAAAAAAAAATTTTATTCAATCAATATGTCTGGCTTGTTTTATCATTTTAAGTTCTAATGCAGCTAGAAAAACACCCTTTACATATTATGTACATACATATGTACATTTGTTTGAACCAAAACTGTATTACAACAATTGAAATATATTTGGAGAATTTTACCAACTCCCCCCTATATTTTTAATAAGTAATACTGAGTATGGCCCTATGCTCTGCATTGGAACAATGCGAATACATATTTATACTCAGTATGACTTTGATACTGAATGTGCACAGACATTTTACACATGTATGCACATGTCTGTGTTTTTTTTTTTTTTAATTTGTATTATATTACAATGATAATAATTCTTATGAAATATTGAAGTAAATCACTATCATGGACAGCTGCACGCGCAATATTCTGTCAAAACTAAGATGAATAAAAAAACATTTAGAAATAATGTCGAATTGAATTATGAATCACAAGCAGATTAGAAATTCATTCATAAAAGAGTTTTTCTACACATACAGATATGTATGTATGTGAACGTATAGACAAATCACAATGGAGAAAAATACAAAAAGAGAATGAATACCCACATAAAAAGAAGATGACGGACATAAAGAAGAAGGACAAAAATAAAAATCGGATGCATGGACAATGCTGAAAGTTAGTGGTTAAATGGCGGATGTTAGTGTGAGGTTTTTGTGGTAGGTTGGCAGTACGTTGTCACTTACAGCCCAAAATAAGTTATTGATGATTTACTATTATGTAGTACGTACCACCAACTTTCCAAGCGACCACATGAACACAACAACCTACATACACATGCCTAATACAAACCAATTCAATAGATATAAGAGCATTATATTTAACGCCTACAAATGTAACAAAGGATACCAACCATTGACTAAACTCATTTCAAATATACATTCACATACACATGCGTAGCAATGCATAGGCAAACACTTTCCCTCCAAGCAATTGGTAGAGTGTTTTTCGATTATCTACGAATTTTAACTACATCGTCACATTTGGTAGTTAAACAGTAGATTTTTCGGAATTTAGCAACAACAAAATACGTTAGAATCAAATTATGAGATCTTAAATTATACTTTTTCGTCACTTTAATGAGTTGTTCAGATAAATTTAACAGTTACACAAATGCAACAATGACACAATTGAACATTTCACATATTATATTGACTTCTTCGCAACGATTTGCTGTTTAATAGTGAATATTACAAAAGCAAAATGCGTAAAAGAGCACAGTTTGTATATAAGTTGCCATGTGATCGGTGCTACGTGCGTGTAAAATAATATAAATTTATAAAATTATGTAAAATAAAGTGAAATTTTTTATATTTGAAAAATGAAATAGTTATAGTATTGTGTTCTAGTTTACGAAAGTTGTATAAATGAGTACACAAAACAGCCCAAACTTAATCTTCGGTTAGATTGGTTAAATGTTTAATAATTTCTCATGCATAATTTTTTAGAGCAAATGAAAATTAAATTAAAAATAATAATTTGATAATAATCTTTTTTTAAAGGATATTAGTGATTTGTTTTAACTGTTTGTTTATTTAATGACTTTAAAAATTTTTGTGTAAAAATTTGTGTATTTGTTAAATTTTTCTGGTGAAGATCAACGTTATTAGTGAAGAAAATTTGTTAAATAAGTTTTGTAAATCAATAAAAAGAAATGCTAATTATAATATGATGAAAGTTTACAAAGTTAGTGTTTCAACATATTTGTGATTTTGTGTAATTTCCTTTAACAAAATTTGTCCACATTAGGTTTTAAACTTTAAAACATTACTAGCTATTTTGATTAAATGTACTGTAGATTTTTAATACTTGTTTACTTAGATTTCCCTTACAAAATCAAACAAAGATAAACAGTAAAATGGTCTATTTTTTATTATAAAGAGCAATAAGAAAAAATGTAACTTCAAAAGAGTGCTTTTTGGAGCCAAAAGCGATACTACTAAATTTAATTGATATTAAACTTCCAAAGCACTCTAATTCGTCATAAAATATAGTCACTAAGTGGATTCTTAAAGTAAATATTACCATAGTGGGACACTTCTTCCCGAACGATGTAACTACATCAATAAGAATTGAATAGCAAAAGCGATAGGTTTTTGCTAAATGGGGAAACTATTTAGATTATTTTTCGATCGAAATTGTTTGCAGGGTTACAACTTGATAGAGCACAATGTATGTGTGTATGCGAGTTTCAGTGTGTTTTATTTGGAGCGGTTATCAATTTATTGTCTGAAATTGATTGAGAGCATATTTTTCTTGAACAGTCATACATACATATTTGACTTAGCTCATTGTTTGTTTGCAAGAATCTTCTACTCTGTTCATTGTTTGTTTGTAACAATCCACTATTTGCTATAAACACACAAACGATCACACACAAACTCACATCCTCATAAAAGACAGATTCATAATAGAAACAGTGTTTTGTTCCAAATTTAAAATTCCCAGTTTTTATCATTTAAAATTATTTTATATAGAAACTCGTATGAAATGGTGATACTGCTTATTCAATGAACCATATAAATTGTATAGAGAGGACAAATGGTGGCAGCATATGTGTTCAAGTGTTAACTATTTGACTATTCTATCTCAATATCCTATTGTCCAATTCATTCAAGGTATATTTGACCATATCCTTCCACATCAAAATGAATGCAACTTCCTTCTCAGCTTGTAATATTACTTTTCCTTTTCACTTCGTTTGTTTTCTGATCAGCTTCTCCTGTTTCCCATCATTTGTTGTTGTTACAAAGTCATCATTACAATTCTATATGATTTCCTTAATTCAACTGAGATTTCCTTGCAAGAAATTGAAATAAATAAAAATGAAAGAAGAAAAAAAGACAGAAAAATAAAAGCAGCCAGAAGAATGGTCAAAATATTGCTATAAAAAATTTCTTATGCAGCTTTCTAATATCCTTGAAATAAAATAAATAACGAAAGTATATTAAATGCCAACAGTTAGATAATATAAAAATTATATAAACAAAAATTAATAACATATTTGTTGAATAAAAATCTTTCATTGTCAAAGTGTTTGCGAAATAATTTCATTTGGAGAAAACAATGATATACAATAAAAAATTATTTTTAAAGAAATGAGACACATTGTTTGGTAAGATTTTCATTTTGCATTTTTAATAAATTAATGATGTCAGTACCTCATGAGCAAATGAAAAATTAAGTTCCAAGCACTAGGATTACACCTTTAAATATATATATATATATGTTACCGAAAATCATATAAGGAGCATAGAGCCCCAAAAATACTTAGATAATAAGAAATAATTCACAGCCACAAAATGAGGAAAAATGTATGTTCCTGTTTAGCCCTGCAGTAGTCGCGTGGACTACATATGAAGTCCACTGATAAAAAACAGTTTTATTTCGTAAACGGCAAGCGTTAGTTTCTTGTGCCGCTAGGAATTTTCAAAAAACTAATCGCGAAACGAACTCAGTTCATCGCGAGCGACGGTCACGCACGAGCGCATTATTAGTAGTCTCGCAAAGTTCCTGGACTACACACGTAGTCCGCGCGAACAATTACCATGATTATTATACTTTGATGATTATTACACCGGAGTTGATGACACAATGTGATCTTAGACAATTTCTCAAAACAGAGGAAGAACCCGTAACCATAATATAGTATTTGTTCCTCCTGGTCCAAAAGGAAAAGCCAAAAAAAAGTCTGCATATCATTTTCGTTGATGATCAGATAATTGTACGAAAGCTGATTTTTTTTTGTGTCCATGTGGAAAATTATTTTTGTTTGTGTTTAAAAGTTACTAAAAGAATTTAAAACTAGGTTTTGCTGATTTTAGATAGTTATGTATACTGTACTGATTATATTTCCATAAGTAAAATAATGAAGTTATATAAAAAACAAAAGTTATTGCAATTCGGTCGGTCGTGCTCGTTGAAAATAGATGTGTTTTTTTAACTCCGCATACGATTTTTTTTTTTTAACATAAATTTTTTTTTAATAATATCATTTAACAAGCGAATTGGACGCTTAGCTCAAATAGAGTAATTTTTAAAGTAATACAAAAGTGAACTGTTATTAAAAAAACACAGAAAAAGAAAAAATATATATATGGGGGATTTCATGTCAACTTTTGAAATCGATGTCTTCCGATTTGGATGAAATTTGCACCAAGGTTAGTCCTATTGGATAGTAGCTTAGACACAAGATCGGTAAAAAAGTTTTTGAGTTAAAGGGGGTCAAAATTTGACATTTTGGCCAAACAGGTAGTCTTTCTCATCCATGTAACTTATTATCTATTGATTTAAGCAAAATTTTCCTATTTGTGTGTAAGTGTTTCTTAAATCTTAAAAATAAAACATATGATGAGAAACTAGACAAATTAACCTTTGCGACGGTATATAAAATACCTAACAAGCATTTCACACCCTCGATACTTTAATGCCCACAATATGTTAATCCCAGGAATAAAATCACTTTTTTTCTATAGAGATGTTGACACATGAAATTTTTTTTTTATTTGTAATAAAAATTAAATTAAAGTAAATTAATAATTATAAAAAACAAAAAGATACATAATCTAAAAAAATTAAACTTAATCACATAAGGTCCTTTAATAATTTTTTTTTTGTTATTTTTTAAATTTTAAAAATTTTTTTTTTTTTAAATTTATAACTATTTTTGTATTTTTTTTGAAGCGGGTTTTTTTTTTTTTTTTTTTTTTTGCTCAAAAGAAAGCTTAGGTCTTTTCCTTGAAGGTAGTTCTGGTCGCTTTTTGGGCGACGAGTGGGTTTCATCCAAATCAGAAGACATCGATTTCAAAAGATGGGTCACTTGACATGAAATCCCCCCATATGTATGTACGTACACACATACATACAATCTGCGCATAAATTTATTTATTTTTTTATTTAGGTTTTACAACATCATAATAAATAATTAGAAGAGTACAGTAAACAGTAAAGTAAATGAATAATGAAAAGACAATTAAGCAAAACGAAGAAAATGCATATGTAACAATGAATGTTAGTAATGCAGAAATAAATAGAAAACTTGGTGATAGTGATACACTAAGAAATCTACTACCTGCAATCGTTCCCGCACCGGAAAAACAATTTTAATAGATGATGATACGGTTAACCTAAAAACTGCAATGGAAAATTCAGTAACGCCAGTAAAAAATACTCAAAAGGATCAAGTACAAGTTGGTTTTAATATGTATATAACAGTACTTAAACAGGGTCGCAGTTCTATCTCTTCGGCGGTTGCTTCGGCCCCAAAAGTATTAAAGAAAGGTGCACTTGATAGAGTAATTTCCCAAAATCGTATTTCAATTCTGGATGAAGAATCCTCTGAACGACCATATGTCATCAAATCGCCTTAGCCACCCCCGATATATCTTAGAGAGCAGAACTCAAATGAGTCAATAAAGCGAGGTAGAATAAACGAGACAAAAATACAGGTGAATCATGAGGATTATTTTCGCAAAGTAGTTACTTATTTTGAAGCACTTAAAAAACTTTTATACATACTAACTGAAGAGCAGTAAAGGTCTTCAGTTAGTGATTAAGGGCATTGAATCATGCGTAGACCCATACGAAATAAAAATATTTTTAGAATAAAAAATAGGGGGAAAAAATCCCCATCCACTATTTCGAGTGGAGTTAGAACCAGGCGACGTTAAGCTGAATAAAACGAAACGCATCCCATCTACAATTTGAAATACATTCTGTACAGAAGAATCACCATTCAACCCCTGTTTGTGTTGTATGTGGTGAATTACATCGTACAGTTCTGTGAGACAAGTCTAAAAACGTAATAAAATGTAGTAACTTTGGCGGTAGTCACACTGCCAACTATAGAGGATGCCCTGTATACTCTATCATCAAGCATTCGGTTGGCCCGTAACCTAATCCCCCTCAAACGCAGGTAACAAACCATGTAATCACTAATGACATTCAGGCACCACAGCCTAGTAATAACAGAACATCCTACGCTAACGTCCTAAAATCAAACGAATGCAAGGTGATTTGCCAAATAATGATGAAACTCCAGTTTCTTATTTAAGTCATCTAGAAAAAACAATGGAAACACTAGTGCAAAAAGTAAATAATTTTAGGAACACAATGGGTAAAATGATGCAGGAAATTCTAAGAATGCAATCGATATTATTGCATGCTGTTCTTAACAAGCCACGAACTGTTTACAAATATATTTTTGGAAAGCAAACGACATCCGCCAACATAAAAATGAGCAAGAATACTTTCCTTAAAATAAACAATTGATGTTATGATGGTTTCTGAAACTCATCTGACCTCTAGAAATGCGTTTAAAATTAATGGTTATATAGTTTATGATAACAAGGACCCTCGAGATAAAGCTTGTGAAGGTTCTGCCATTTTGAAAAAGCCCGAATCGAACACTACCTAATGTGTGATCATTGTGAAGACTATCTGCAAGCAACGAACATTTATGTTGAAGAGCTAAATCGAAACAAAGTAATTTCATCTTTATACTCTCCACCTAAATATTCAATATAAGAAAGCCAATATTATAAATATTATAAATCATTAGGACCATGCTTCCTGGCCGCCGGCGGTTGCAATGCTAAACACACTTTCTGGGGGTCACGACTTATAACACCAAAGGGTCGTGTTTTGTTTAACACAATCTCTAAAATGGATTTAAATGTGGTCGCGAGCGGACAACCAACATATTGGCCTTCTGAACTGCAAAAAATTCCAGATGTCATCGATTTTGGCGTGGTTAAAAACATCCCTATAGAAACGATTCATGTTGAAGCTTCCTTAAAATTTTCTTCCAATCCCACACCTTTAAATTTTACAATAACAAACCCTAAAACAATTGTATCTCCGTCTGGCTACTTAGTGACGTCAGCCACACAAATAAATTGGTTAAAATATAAAAAATATCTCAGTACCCACTGCACTGAAAACATTCCACTTAGTACACCGGAGAATGTGAATCGGTTCTATTGTAAGTTCTGACAGTTATCTAAAACTAGCTGTTCAACATTTTAGCATAACCCTCAAACAATTCAAAAATAGTAAAATATATTCTACAGATGTTGAACGTCTCTTGACTGAAAAAGGAGAGCCCGAATAGAGTAGCAATTGCATAGAACCCCACAAGTTAAGAATTTACTACAATAGTGCATAAAAAACTAAGAACGCTATTGCAGTCCCAGAAAACAGCTTCCCTGGAAAAATATCTGAGAGAACACGATGCAACTCAACAATCAGACTACTGATTATGGCGTGCAGCTAGAAATCTTAATAGACCAGTTATCTCTATGCCACCATTAAGAAACCGGAGTGGAAGCTGGGGAAGAAATGATATTGAAAAAGGAAATATGTATCTTTATTAATCATTTGAAAAACGTATTTACCCCAAATATACCTCAAGATATAGCAGTTGAGCTACCGCCTGTTAATTTTAGAGCAGATATTCCCCTAAGATTAGAGTTAAAAGAAATCGAAAAGGCTATTTGTGACTTAAACACCAAGAAGGCACTTTGTATTGATAAGGTCAGTAACAAAATGCTTTTGGAGCTACCTCGCATAGCAAAGAAAATAATTCTTTTTATTTTTCATGCTATTTTACGCCTTGAATACTACCTTCAAGAAAGGAAGGTTTCCTTAGTAACCATGATGCCAAAGCCAGGAAAGGATCACACAAAACCTGTATGACTCACTTATTATCTAATATCTCAAAGCTATTTGAAAAACTTCTAGTGCCAAAATTAACGCCGATTTTAAATGAAAATAGATGTATTCCAAGCCATTGAAACTCATCGAATAGTTAATGTCATAAGAAAAGCCTTTGAAGAAAAAAATATTACTCTGCACTCTTAATCGATGTCTCGCAAGCTTTTGATAAAGTCTATCATAAAGGCTTGAATCAAAACTTACCGGCAAACACACACAAACTATTAGAAAGATACTTAGTCGGTCGTAAATCTATTATCAAAGAAGGCGATTTTCTAAGTTCTCCTCAGCCAATTGGTGCTGGAGTCCCACAAGGCAGCATCCTGGGCCCTCTATTATACTTTATTTATACTTCGGAAATGCCAACAATCATCTACACCCAAACTTCAACATTTGCAGATGATACAGCTTTTCTAAGCGTACACGAAAACTGTCATGAAGCATCTCGTTACTTGCAGGATCATATATTTGAACTGGAAAAGTGGTAAAAACAATGGAGGATAAAGGTCAACGAGCAAAAATGCGTACATATAACATTCACATTGCGTCGGGAAACATGACCCCCTATTAAAATCAATAATCAAATAATACCCCAACACTCGCATGTAAAATACGTGGATATACATCAACATCGGGCAAAACTTACTCAAATAAAACTAAAAGCAATTCAAATTAATTGGCTTATCGGAAGGAAGACTGTTCTTATTCTCGATTGAAAACTCCTATTTTACAACTCGATTTTAAAGCCAATCGATATTAGCCCCGGCCTCTAGTATCGAAAAATTCAGAGGCGCCAAAATGAACTTCTCCGAATAATCACAGATGCTCCCTGGTATGCTAAAAACTCAAATATTCACAACGATCTCAAAGCGCCATTTATTAAAACTATGTTGAGGAAATATGCAGTATAATATTTAAAAAGATTGAACTGCACCCAAGTCCACTAGCTTGAAATATTTTTCAATTATGGCGGCCATACTCGCTTAAGGAGAGAGACACCGCAGCGCTCACCTAATCAGAAGAGCGATAAACACATTCATATGTGAACAGAAACCGTGATGACGAAATTTTTTTGTCTGGCACTGGCAGGACATAAAGCAAATATTAAGATAAGATTTGATTAATTATTGTTAGTTCATATTTAATATATGAAGATTTAATAAATTTATATGGAAAAAAATTATTTTAATTTGAAAATTGACTACGTATGTAGTCCGCGCGACCACTGTTGTCTCGTTTAGATGCGCGTCCACTGCAGTTAAGGTGGCTATTAATTGTATAAACATGTGAATCACTTAGTTTAAAACAAAGTAAAATATTGAATTGTAAATTAAGCCAAAACGGATTTACGGAATTTCAAAGATTAAATGGATAGATTTTTTTAATTTTTTTTGTTAAGCAATAAAAACTTAAATATAGCCATTTTTAAGATGTTTAGGGTAATATCCTTAAAGTTCTTAAAAATTATGACTGTCAGGGAGGGTAACAATTCTTACTTCTACATACAACCATATATAAAAATTAAATAACGTTTGCTTGCTTTCTAGATACGAAACAAGCAATAAAAACAATTAATATTTAAATTTTAAAAAATTGTAAAAGATTCCTTTTAAAACAGTGTGTGTTGCTTTCAAGTTGGACACATGAAGGTAATTGGTTCCAAAGACGCGACGAATAAATAAAAAATTCCCTTTCAGACATAAGCCTTTTAATTTTTTGTAAAGAAAATTTGTTCCCTTAGATTTGGCATACGCTATTTTCAAGTAAAGATATTTAGGTTCTTTTAAATATAGTATTTTATGAATAATTACCAGGCTTTTGTTGGTACGACTTTGTTGATATGCTATGGCAATGTTATTGTAAGTGACCTTAAGTTTTTCGAAATCATCCCTACCACAGTTCGCCAATATCTCACATCCATACATTAGAACAGGCATGGCATATGTTGTGGCTAGCAGCATACGTATTTCAAATTGAGTTGACGATTGGATGGCCCAAAAATTTCTCAACATCCCTTTTTGTAGTTTTTCAGCTATAATATTTATATAATTTGTCCAAGAAAGTTGTGTGTAAAAAATTGTCGCCAAATTTGGTGGCGTTTGAACAATATCAATTTTATTATTATTTATTTGTAAATAAGCACTACTGTCTAAGCTCTTCTTATTATTTTTCGATATAAATAGGCATTTAGATTTCGTAGGATTTAGACAGAGGCCATTAACGCTCTCCCAATTATGAATTTTATTTAAATCGTCATTAATATCATCTATACAATTTTAAACATCTCCCAAATGTGTACTTATATATAACTGTACATCATCGGCATACATTTGAACACTACTGTGCACAGGAATCTCTGAAAGATCATTTACGTATGAACAGAACAGCAATAGCCCAAGAATGGAACCTTGCGGTACTCCCCTATAAATTTTAAGGGCACTAGAAGTAGCAACTCCCAACGTAACTACCTGTTTTTTAGGTAGGATGCGATTAGTTTGATTGCGTAGTTAGAAAATTTCAAATGCTTTACTGTGATCTAACAACACAAGAAACAACACCATATTTTCATCCAATTTAGATCGAGGTAGTTCAATCACGTCAATCAACACTGTAATTCAGCCTCGACCCTGCCTAAATCCAGACTGCATTTCCGATAATAAGCCGAATATTTTAATATATATAAATTGATTTTCTCATGCATAAGCTTTTCTAGTACTTTTGATAAAAAAATGTAGTATTGCGATTGGTCGGAATTCGCTATTTTGACCGCTTTTAGTAATGGGAATTATTTTGGCTTCCTTCCATGTTTCCGGAAAACTCGACTTTGTGAGAATATTAATGAAAATATATGTAAAACTAGCTGACCCGGTCCGCGTTGCTGGCCCCGAAATTTACGGCCCTTAAATAAAAATCCATGAAACCGCATTCTCTGGCAAAATTTCATGTCAAACTGCATGTAAAACATCGTTCATCCCCAGTTCTGTTTCATCATTATTATATTATAAATTAAAATGTTGTTCATATACATATGTTTGATTTACATTTGATTTGAAAATACATATGGTTGTATGTATATATATGCTGTGAATCTTACGAAAAAAGTGAGCGTAAAAGTGGGCGGGCCAAAATGTTCTTTCCGTAAAAACCTAAGTTAGACCATGGCGATCATTTTAAAGAAAAAATCGTCCAAATCGGTCAAGCCGTTCTCCAGCTATGCGCTTAATAGAAAAAGTGGGCGTAAAAGTAGGCGTGGTAAATTTTTCTTTCGATGAAAACTTAAAGTTGATTAATACGAACATTTGAAAGAAAAATTAGTCAACTCGATGGAGCCGTTTTCTGATTTTAGGTAAATCGAAAAAAGTGGGCGTAAAAGTGGGCGGGGCAAAATTTTCTTTCCGTAAAAACCTAAGTTGGACCATGGCGATAATTTCAAAGAAAAAATCGTTCAAATCGGTCAAGCCGTTCTCAAGTTATGGATTTTGCCACGCCCCTCCGCCCCCAGGCCATTAATTTAAATAATAACTATCCTATCATCTAAGTTGGACCAAATTACATATATATGCCAATTTTCATGAATATCAGTTGACTCGTTTTTGAGTTTATTCGAAACATACACAGTGACACGGATTTTTTATATATTAAGAGATAGAGAAGAAGTTTCGAAATAATCCCCCAGCATTTGACTTAATAGATAATAAGCTTTCAAGTACTTCAGATTGCTCAAAACATCTATAAGAAAAGCTGGTTTCACTGGGCACTATATGCATATTTTCATATACATTTTAGTTAGTCTATCCACAGGACAAGTGTTGTTAAGGCTGACATCTCAGTTATATAAAGTGGAATGGGTTCAAAAATGAACACACTTGTCATAGAACTGATGTCAAAATACATCAGCGTTATGACGCTTTTTCTATCAGTGTACAGTAAAAATGGAACACAGAAATAGGAAACATAAAAAAACATAATTGCGAAAATAAATTAAACAAATGAAAAAATATTGTATATAAATAATAATAAAAAATAAGCATACAATTTAAGATTTAAGGAACGATAAGAGTTTGAAATTGAAATAGTAATGGCAATATAAATGATTGGAAAAACTAATTTAGTTGATCAGGCATCTCAATACTAATAGGCACATCAAGCTTTTTTACAAACAAAATTCAAAGCTGAGTAAAATCAGCTGCTAGCGTTTTATCCTTTTTCAGATTAAGAGCAGTTTTTAGTATTTTGTGATTGTGAGGTGTTAAATTTTCATTAATAAAAAATTTTACATCACTTTCGAAACTAGCTTGATGTAAGCGTAGGCATGTTTTTTGCTCTTTGCGAAAAGCTGCTGAGCTTTTAGCACAAAATTCTTTTCATATGGTGACTTTAGCCTTAAGACAATGGGAGGATCATCAACGTGACGAACATGTTTGAAGTTTTTTTCAAGAAAAGTCGAATGAAAAAAGGAGTTGTAATCTCAAGAGTTTCACAAATTTTGTCAAATATAACGTGAAGATTTTCATCCTTATAACAGGTTATGCCAGTTATGCGTAAGTCTGAATCAACGGAATCAATCAATTAAAGTTGTAAAACTTCATGATTGAAAGTTTCAGGCTCTGATACTCTTTTATTAAGTTCACATATTTCTCTTCGCACATCATGTATAATTTAATTATTCACTTCATTTTTCAAATCATAGCCGACGAATAGTCTGCAAAAAAAATCAAAAAATAATAGATAATTATTTCTGAAAAAAATTCAAGAACATAAAAAGGCCTATATAACTTTTTCAAAATTTTACAGGAGAAGCAAGAAACTATTTGAAATGATAAATTGATAAATTGCCTTAAATGGTTTATAATAAATTTTCTTGTAAAACCTACCAGCTGTTTTAATAATTGAAAACGTTGTATATTTAAGCGTTTATCATATTATCTTCTGTAGTTAGGACCGTAAGATTCCAAATTTTTTTTGTGAACATTTGAAAAAGTAAATTTGTAGTTTTTGATTAGTTAGGGCCTTTTGCGTTTTAGATAACGATATCATTTAAAAAAATATAGTTGACAATGATCAAAATGGTATGTGGCTTGGTTCTCCGATATTTTTTTGTATTTCTTTCCAAATTCAATTAGCAATTGCGAAATTCAATTTCATTGAAAATCATTTTTGGGCATTTTCTCTCAATTTTTTCTAGCCTACCAGGACACCCAAGCATATTTTGTCATATAATTCAAGCTTAAAGGAAAAGTTGAAAACGCCTTCTTAGGGTATGCAAGTCGAGATTCGTCACTGTATTTCATGGCTTCGCGAAAAATAGAGCTCAAAAAGTACTCTTGTTGCGGTTTTAAACCTGGTCTTTTTAACATTTAGATGTAAACAACAATAAATTTCAGTTTTTTAATCATAAATAAAGATTAGGAGTTTAGCACGTCATTAATAAATGAATAAATTAATAATACATTTTGCATTCCCGAAAATAAATTTTGATTTTTTTTTCATTGTTAAAGTCAATTTTAATTAAAAAGTGTTAACTTTTTACAAAGTAACAACAAAAAAAAAAAAAAAATAATAATAATAATAAAATCTACATAATGAAGCTTTTTTAACGCCTTGAAATCTCAAATTATCGTTATAAATATAATTTTTATCGTATTAGTTCTTCGCGAATATAAATTAAGTAAAATTCGCTTTACCACAACCATAGAAACTTTTGTAACACTGTTTAATCTACAAACTTGATTATATTAAATAATATTTTTGACACATAAAATGCTATCGAACTAGCTAAACGCGATATATATGGCTAAGTCTAGAAACCAAACGGCTAATCTGGCAACACTGTTCGAAATTAACAGTCGGAGTTAACATGATCGTCTTGGAATTACAAAATAAATAGTGCAGAATGTACACAAGAATATTTTACACCCTCATTCATCTTTTCGGTGAAGGATATTCAATCAATAATTTTCACAAATAAGAAACTCTCACACTTTTAATTGTGTGTTCGTTATTTTTTTTTTTTTTTCGATTAATAAAAATTTCAAGGTTTTATTCAAAAACAAGTTTAAGTAACCTTGGTATAGCTAAAAGAATATTTAAATTATACGTTTTTAAAACTTTCTTTAACAAAATCGTTTTTTGATTTTGAATTCCATTAAACTTGAACTAAAAAACCCTCGAATTCTAATCTCTTTATATATTTGTGTGATAGTTACCAACCATTTATAAAAATTTAGCTAGAAATTTTTGTTGATAGAGGGGGCGAAAACTACTGAGTGAAACTAAAATGCCAATAGGTTTGTGATAAAGTGACAAAGTCAACACTTTTACAGTTTTTTTTTATATAATACACACATACATTCACTTATGTGTGTTAGCATACATACAAGTTTTTGTGTACACACACACACCAAAACATAGACACCCAAATTAATTTTTTTTTTTTGCATTTCGCTCTTGTCTAACTATGCTTTCACTTCAGTAAACTTTCCAATCAAATTGCTTTTCTAGTGAGGTTTCATCACAGCCTCTAAAATACTTGAATGTCACTGTGGTTTGTATAAAATTCTATTATTTTCTTGCTTTTTTCTCTTTAGTGTTTTTTAGTTTCTATGGTTTTATTCTCATGTTGAAAAAATGTTTGAGCACTTTTTTAATATGATTCCGTAATGTTTCTAGATTCATAAAATAAATAAATAAAAATTTATAAAGAGAATTTTAAATTAATTAAATTTAAAAACCAAATTTTGTGCACTCTTTTAATAATAATTATCACCATGGCAACTGAAAATATGCAATAAAAAATTATTTTATACTATTTGCATATAACAAACAAGTGATAAAGTATAGTCGGTCAAGTCTACGCCACAGTATTTACAGACAAATTTTCAAGTGTTCACATTAGACAAAAAAAAAATATATATATATAACATGTATCAAAAAACGCTTTAAAACTACGCTTTTAAGACTACTAGCTTTTACCCGTGACTTCGTTCACGTAAAAATCAGAGCAAAATTTAAAGGAAAGGGTTTATCCTTTTATTTGGTTTTCTACATCTATATTTATCTTATGTAAAAATATTTCCTTAAACAACATTATAAAATTACTTATTTTCCACTATACGTACTTATAAGTTTTGAGTACTAAATTCTCTTGAACAACCGACATTCAGCTTTCCTTGTGAAAAGCAAGGGGTGTCTAGATCTGTAAATTTCGGCCAAATATGCAATCTGCATACCAAATGTATCAAAAAAAAAAAAGGATCAAGAGTAACAATTTTTCCCCGTTTTTACCTCTTAAAAAATATCCTATATGTTAATCTATGACATATGATTTCTCTATACCAAATTTATCAAAAAGAGAAAAAATAACACAGGTAAAAGGGTAGCAGATGTTAAAGAGTATCAAAAATACCAGATTTTACTCGTTTTTCGGCGTCAGAAAGTACATCGTATGCTAATGTAGTCTTTGGCTGTGTGGATACAAAATTTATAAAAAAGCGTTTCTATCTCTAAAAAAGTAAGCAGTATTTGAATATGGACGATATGCTTTCCGTCTACCCAGCTTTATGCAAATCCATTAAGCGGTTATCGCGTGACATTCAACCTTTCATATGTTTTATCTTACTAGAATGGATTTAAAAATATGCTCTTTTGCCTAATTTATGCAAAAAAATGCTTCAAATCGTAAAATATGCAAAAATATGCACTTACAAATCGATGTCAAAATTTATTAAAAGTTCTAAAAAGGATAAATAAATTGTTTTAACTTGCTTGTTCGCACAAGAAAAAACTTGTAATTACATGTTTTCGGTTGCCCTGATTATTACAAACCTATTTTCTTATTTCAAAGTTATTCTATAAATTATGAGCTTAATTTAAAATACAAACTTTCTTAAATATATCAAAATGTAGAGTAGGTGTCGCAATATAAAATCTATTTTATTTTGAGAACGTTTTTTCTAATTCTCTCACCAGTGTGGCCAGGTCTAAATAATTTTTAAAGCTAAATCTGGCTTTAGACATGGTCAAAAAATGCTAAAAATTATTTTTTAAAATTGCTAAAATAATGCTACAATTTTTTAACGATTTTTGTTTAAAATTTATTACCAGTATAAAATTTGATTCGAAATAAAATACATTTCAGTGACTAATTTTGTAACGAAATTTAAATTAATTATTATATTAAAGTAAGTGGCTAGATTTTGGTAAAGTGTCTAGATTTTTCGTAAAACATACATATAAATATGTAGCACATGTAGTTGAGACTACATTTTAAATTTATGTGGCCTGAAAACCTCTGATATATGCAATATTTAAACGCTTTATTCTTTAAATATGATTTTTGATTCTTTAAATAATTATTTTTTCAGCAGTTTAGAGCAGTTAATTTTTTCAAACATTTACACAATTGAAGTTTTAGCTAAATTCAACGTGAAATTTCCTTGAACTTTTATATCGTATACGAAAGGGCAAATAATATTTACAATCGACATGATAAGAGCATTTCTAATATTCCCTGAATATTCTATATTTTTTTTTTTAGCAATACTGGTTTCTTAACATAAGAATTGTCCATTTTCATACGAAATTTCATTTTGGGTACAACTATTTCTATTATAATTTATAAATTTTTTTTAGATATTGGGAATTATTTCTTTTTTAAGCAATATACAATATAATTGTCTGGTAGTGTATAAAGTCATTTCTAAAAATTTTAGGAATATAACTATTACAAAAAGCTTTATAAGATACATAACTAAAATTTAACTCATAGAATAAATTCGAAAAATAAAAAATGTTGAATAAATTTTTTTTTTGTAAAATCAATAAAACTATCCGAACAAATTTTTAAAATAAATAATGCTAAAAAACTTAAAACATTTTCTAAAAATGCTAAATAAAATGTCAAGTGCTAAATTAAAATTTTGCAGCTAAATAGAAATTGTTAATGCTAAATTAAGCTGCAAAAATCCCAAAATAGCCACACTGTCTCTCATTTATAGACACTTACTCACCTAACAATGCTACCATACTTTATTAAATTCCATACATTTTGTAAACAATAAAAAATTTTAACAGAAGAAAAAAGAAGAGCTGAGAGAGACTTTGAAGTTACTGCCGACGATTTAATTGTGGGCTCTATGATTTTTTCCTGAAGTTGAAGACTCAGTTCTGTTTGAACGCCATATTTGTAATTTTATATGCAATTTTATGCGAAATTCTTTATATTGCTTAATTTTACACAAGTAAAAGTATGTGAAGTTTATTGTTATAATAAAAACCTAAAAGAATGCCATTTTCCTATTGTTCAAGCACCATTTCATTTTATCACACAGTCATAAATGGAAATATGATTTTGTCACATGTTTGTTTTATAAAAAGGTTTTAGTAAAACACAATAATTCATTTCTTCAATATGATTTATTTCCCAGCTATAAATGCTCTTTATGTCCGCATATAAAATTCCACAATAAGGTGTGATATGTGTTATGTATTTGGGACAAAACACTTGAACTAAGATTTATAGCAGCATTAATTTTACCAGATAGCAATTGCATTGTTATACGGCTTCTATCAAAAAGAGAAAATTTCTTAAAGCGTTTCTAATCGATCTAAACATATATGCTCCACAAATATTTTAAATCTTTTATTGATTTTGTTAGTTTTTTGATTTTTCTCTAATCAACTCTTTGTATTAAACAGAAAGTAACTAAAACTTTCTATATCAGTTATGGCAAAAAAAAAAAAATAAACAATTACAAACATGTTTAAAAAAGTTTATAACAACTTTAAATATTTGCAAGAAAACTTTCTCTACAATGAATTAAAAGAAAATTAAAAAAAAAAAAATTTAGGAAAACTTTAAAAACAGTATTCTTGTGTAGCAACAAATATGCATCATGATTACATGGCAAATTTTCGAAGAATATTCTAAGAATTGAGATAAAAGTCCATTTCTTTCAATACGTTTCATTTTTTTCTAGATTTTTTTATTTTGTTGCAAAAGTCAAAAGTTAATCAACTCATAAGTCAAACGTTTTTATACATCAATTTTGTGTGTAAGTTCTGCATGCAAACAACAAAATATAAACATTACAATTTTTTACACAAATATACATATACACTTGTAGAAATCATACTCATTACGACTTTATTTAAGGAAAATTATTGTTTTTGTAAAAATATTTAAAATTTTTAATTTTTAATCGTAGGAAAACAATTGCACTGTTTAAACGTAGAATGATGTCAATTAAAACGTGTAACTTTTATACAAACGTAAAATCTTAGCCACGTTTTGCACTGTGGGCCATATTTTGATAAGGGGGCCAAAAAAATTTGTTGAAAGTTATGTCACTCATTTAAAAAAAAAATACCAGTGAACATCAGCCAAAAATGACAGATCTATCCAAACTATATCACAGCGAACAGGGTGATAAAAGATGGACTTTCTCAGTATTTTCCTAAAATTAAAATTTCTTAGTAAATTTTATTTTCTTATTTTCATATAAAATCCGTTTCATAAACCCTTTATAAATCTGTTTTTTTTTTATTTTTTTTTTATAAGGCCTTTAATGTATAAAACCTTCATGCAAAAAAGAAGTTAAAGTACACATTAGTGAATACAAAAGTTTTTCAAAAAAATTGATATTTTGTGTGGGAGTTCTGGAGATAGCGGATAGCGGTATGTTTAGAACAAATATTGGGGATGAAAAATAAAGTTGGGTCGCTTCTACATAATTTCCTTTTTGGGTGAACTATCTGGCAGCTATTGATATTTTTTTTTTGTATTTTGCTTGGTATAACTTGTAAAAGCAGCTGATAAAATAGTACACTGCATTAAAAAACCCTTTATTTTTATCATGTCTCAACACTTCATGGTTATACTTAAATTCAAAATATTAAGCTCCTCCATAAATCTTTTTCTTATCCGTCGATTTTTACGCTTAATAGCAAAATTAAATGCCAAAGTCGCACATACAAAACAGAAAAAACCCGCGTTCCAATTCTATCAAAAGTTATAAAAATGGTGCACTGTGTATCGCATGTCGACTTAGGTCTACTTTTATTTTAAACACCTTTTGCGACCGTTGTCATAAAAAAAAAATTTGAAATATAAAATTAGTTTATGTCAAGGCGAGTTTATAGAATTCATAAGTGACCGCATCATGAGAGAGTTATTTTAAATGACTAACTCCCTACAAATGCATCATGCGGTCTGATGCGTTCAACTGTATAAATTCGCTTTGGTTTGTGTTTGTAAAAAAATTAAAATAAAAACAAAATTAACAACAATTTGAATAAATATGTAATATTTTAATATTTTAAAAAAATCTAAGAAAAGTGCTATTTGGTGGCTGTGCCGAATTTTTGATATCTTTCACACAGGCTAAGAATATTTTGGGATTTGGCTTTATATAATTTATAATTAAAACTCTCCTCACAGTATTTGAAATCGATGCGGTTTTAGGCGTATGAAAGTCTATTTCAAAAGTACGCCATAGATGGGATCTATGGTAAGTTATGGACTAATCGATATGAATTGGTAGCAAGATGCCTAGTCGTCCAAAACTCTGACAATTTTTACTGCAATAGACTTATTCGGAACGGTTTTCTGTGTTTCTGAGATTGGGCTATATATGGGGCCTATGGTAAATTATGGCAAAACCTTTACGAAATTAAGTAGTACGATTTCTAGACATATAAACTAATCTGTGCAAAATTTAATGAGAATCGGGGCCAATTTATGTTAGTAACGAAAATATTGATGTTTTTGAGATTTTTCCCCCTTTGGCATTATTATTCTTTAACTGCCAATTAAGCAGCATTTCAATCTCAAACTGCTCAGGAGAACTCCAAAATTATTCTTTTCTATTGAGCATTTTAAAAGGCAGTGAATTTTCAGCAGACGGGCAGAGGCACGTAGAAAATAAACCCTTTATGAGGTCTTAAATAAATATTTAAGAAATTTTACAACAACTTGCGGAGGGTACAACAAATTACGTTTCCAACTTATGCCTTTATTGTGTTCCTTACGTTACGGTGTAACAAAAAAACTAAGTATAGACGTAACACATGCTGATATTAATATTGATGAGAAATTGATTTGATTTAAGTTTGTTTTAAAGAAATATTTTAAAAGGACTTATATAACAAAAAAAAAATATATATATTTTAATAAAAATTTTGGTACAATTTTCAGGAACAAGATACAACTACGAGTATCATGAGCGTTTTATCGAAATTATAAAGGTTTTTTTTTAGTTTCTTTTGATCGAATTTTTTGCAGTGTAAAGTATTTATGAATGTAGGGTAGTTGTTTGAATACACATTAGCATATTTGATGCAATATTCACACCAGAGTTGCCATACGGAGGGTTTCCCTCTAGATTAAAAGGTTTGTTTTTCATTAGGGTGTAGGACAGTGATGCCATTAGGATACGAAATATACATTTTTCGTATCTTTTGATGACTACACGTACCATGTATAATCCTTAAATTTTTTCGTATCTTTTTAATCTGTACACAAAATGTACAGAAATAAAATTCTAAACTTTCCGTCTTTGACAAAGCTTTTTAAAGTTATCATTTCGTTATGAAGTCTTAAAAACAATGACAACTAAGTAGAAAAATAGCATGTATTTTGTTGTTAAGGTACCAAGACGATGCAACATTTGTCGAAACTCGTGTTACTACTTATGTTTCAGTTTTTACCACAGACGATGGCACTAAAAACGAAACATTAGTATTGCGTGTTTTGTGAAGGTACTACTACAAAACAAAAAAAATTTTTATTTATATTTTATTCTCAGAGAGTTGGAAAAGCACCTCACACAACAACTGCTCTCAACAAAATGGGAAAGAAAAAAACAGTCAATATCACCACACACGATGAAACATTGTGTTTGTAAACATAAAATATCAAAAATTTTAATATTTTAGAAACCAAAAAGGTAACAAGAATTTCAACCAGAAACATTCCCACACACGTAGCAACATTTAGTGAAACATGCCCATGTTTCGTGTCTGTGGGTAACTTTAGGTTTTCTTAGTTCTTTTGTCGTCTGCAAGGCGAATTCATTTTTCAGGTGGCGTTGAAAGCACAGCTGTGTTACTTTTTTTTCTTATTAAGAGAAATAAATGTTAAAAGTTGAATGCGCCTTGATCGTCTGCTTATTCTTGTGTATGTGTTTTAAGATGAAATTTTAGAAGAAACATCGCCTTAACTCGTATATTCATTTTTACAAAAATTAATTTGTTTTAATAACATCCAAATATAGTTACATATAATTTATTTTAAAGTTTGCTTACTGTATTTTTAAAAATTGCATAGCTAATATTTATGACTGAAATTAATGTAAAAATTAATTTATATGATATCATTTTCTTTACAATATTCATTAAATATGAAATAAAAATGTGATGTTAATAAATGCTAAACGTTAAAAATGGATTTTCAAATTTTTTTTCAAAATATACCTTTTTGGGAAAAAGTGTATCTTTTTGGAAACTAAGATGTATCTTTCTCGAAATTTCACTGGCAACACTTAGGTAAGAATCCTTGGTCCGAACTTCGGAGATACGAAAATTTTTTTTGGAGGACTTACAAGTCGGTTGCTTAGCCAGTACATAACTTCACAACTAAGTTATTCGAAGATTCAAATTGCTAACACTTTTCCAAATCAACGGCATGTAAGAAGCTAACGAAAAATTATTAAGAATTTATTGATATTCTTAGAAAAACTTTAATCCAATGCAAGCAATTAGTTCTTTAATACATATGTAAATTTAAACAAATAAACATGTTTATTTTTATAAAAAAATTTTATTTAATTTCAAAGAAAAAAAAAATATGTACACGTATTTACAAAATGTGTGTTGGCTCAGCGCCACTTGAATATTGTTGAGGCGTATTCCTAATGGCTTATTGATTTGCATATCTCGCTTTCACTGGGTACAGGCATTGAGAAAGCTAATCTTTTTAAAATAATATATTTGCCAACATTTTTAGATTTAAGGGGATTTCTTTTAATATATGTCGATTTAAGGGAGTTTTTAAATTCTTTTAGAAGGAGATTACATAAATTACATAACAAAACCGATTTATGCATACAAATGAATACGTTGTTGTATGCTATTGTTGAAAATTGTACTTCGACGATTATTTCTGACAAATCCTTGTATATAAATGAAATAAGTTATCCCAGAAATTGTTTTAAAACATTAAATGCCATGAAGTTTATGAGCTAATAAAGCCAACATTTTGGTCATGCCATTGAATTCTCTGTGATTAATTTTTAAAAGAATTCTATTTTTCTTAAAAAACCTCCCATTATTTATTTATTTTATTTTTACAACACACTATCTTTTACATTTTTATTATTATCAATTTAAATATCTGGCATCACTGTCTTCTAAACTTAACTTATGACCACAACCATTATTTACATGCAATTTTTTACTTTTAAAGGAAGTGTAAATGTAGTTGAATGTACTGCAAAATATCTACATACACACACATGAATGTATGCTTATAGAACGTGTTAGGAGTACCAACTCTCCTCAACACATTTAAATGTACCAACAGACATTTAAACGAACATCTGTGAATAAGTTTTTACAAAATATGAATGTACATAAAAATTTATTAGCTAGAAAAACTTCTGTGCTTAGATTTGTTATGTTGGTTTAGCAATACATCCTCACAGTCCACCACCTTCCTGCCGACACTTTTCCCAATATTCCATATATTAAGTTTTCTATTTTAGTCTTTTTTTATTTAACTGATTTTCTGCAATGTACTTTTAGAATGAAATATTTCAATATTAAGATGAGATGAAAAATAAGAATATATTGAAAACAGTTTTACTGTGGATGTAAAGAAAAGTAAGTTGAATTAGAAACAGGATAAACAATGTTGATTATGTGTAAGTGTTGAAAGCTTTAATGTCCGATAATGTCAAACTAAATGTAAAATATCAAATCAATTTGTTTCAAATTTGTAGTGTTAGTTGAGTTTATGTAGAAATAAAAATAAAAATGGATATATTCGGTTATGCAGAATCTCATATAAAGTAAGCGAAGTTTTTACTGGGTATTTTATAGCGAAATTTTGTTACAATTTATGCCAATTTGGTACAATTTGCATGTGAGACCGTACAATTTAAGAATTGGTAGATCCCAACAGAGACTTATAACTGTTTAGTATGGTTTGATTTGAGACATTAAAATAGAAAAAAAAGTTTAAAACTTATTATTAATTGAAATAAACTTGGTTATGTTTAATAAGTGTATGTATTTATTTTAATTTTTAATTAAAAGAACTCAAAGGTTTATTATGAAAAAAATAAACCGAAACTCCTTTTTTAAAGCTAAAACGTAATAATAAAAAGAATGCTTATAGACAAAATGATTTCGCCCATTTTAAACTTCAAACGCAATTGCAAAAGTTAAGATGCATTTAAGCATTAAGTGCTTATAACCAGTGTGTAGATAAGCGATAAATAGTGTAACTAATATTAAAAATAGTTCTTGTTTTGATGAACCATTAAGCAAATGCTATTTGGGGCAAATTTTGATTTATTATTATGTTGTTAAGAATAGATCAGAGGCTATTGTTGTACTTAGTGAAGGTGATTTTTTTAATAACGAAAGTTTTCTTATATATATTTTTTTTTTTTTTTTTTGGAGAGTACTTAGAAGTCGTTTCGGAATTGTAGAGCTTTGCAGCAATAAGACATTCAGGTACACCCAGAGAAAAACTATGTTTAAATATGGTCACCTCCAAAAAAACTATTTTTAAAGAAAATTGTAAACATATTATTCTTAAATTTAAACATATTATTATCACCGACAACCATATTATGGTTAAGTGTGTCCTCCATCAAGAAGGCACAACCATATTATGGTTGCCTCCGAACATGCTTTGATCAATAATAACTAAAATATGTTTAACGCTTGTAATAGCATGGTTGGTTTTCAACCATAGCTTGTTGCTCTTGGAGAAGAGGAAAATACTATTGTTAATCTAAAAACAAATTATTGTCATATTTAACCATAATATGTTTAGAGGCAACCATAATATGGTTGTAGCTTCTTGATGGAGATCACATTTAACCATAATATTGTTGTAGGTGATAATAATATGGTTAAATTTAAACATAATATGTTTAAAATTCTTTTTAAAAATTGTTTTGTTGGAGGTGACCATATTTAAACATGTTTTTTTTCTACGTGTAGAGAAATATCGTTTTGCAAAAAAGATCTGAGAGATTTGTTTGCAAGTTTATATGGTTTGCATACAAATTAGGGCTCACTGTGTCACATATTTCGCATCAGTTTTTAGTTATGAGTATAAGAAATGATTTAACCCTCCGGAATTGTCTTAATTTTCAGCTATCTTAATATAGTTGACTGTACGAATTGTTCGAACCCATACATTATTTTTTTCGAATCGAAATACGCGGTAACCCCACTGGGTTGACATCTAAGACAACGAACTTTGCCACATACTGGAATTAAACGAAGATAAATAGTTCTAAGAATTAATTTTTACACCATTCAAAATATACTTTAAAAACAAATATATATATAATTTAATTTTCGAGTGTAAAAACTTGTACGTACCCCAAATATTGAAATTAAACAAGTACATACAAAACTTGAAAAGTTGTATTTGTCTTTCGATATTATCTTATATTTAGATTATTCAAAACATTATGAATCTCTTATAAAATATATAAATTATAACTTTTTGTTTGCCATATATGGAACATTTTACTAGATTAACATAACTTATTTATACATTTTAGAATGATATTTCTTATCATAAAATTTTCTTTAAAGTTTATGAAAATAAAAAATTTACAAAAGTTCTACCAGAACAGTGAATATAATGAAAAACAGATATTTATGTAAGTATAAATGTGAATAATTTTAAATAACTTTTTATTACAAAGTATGTATATAAACATTATTTACATACATATATACATATGTATGTTTAGTTAAATATGAAGTACATACAATTTGTATGTTTTGTCTATATAAAAAACAAATATCAAGTTTATCAAATACCAAATTGTTTGGAATTTTGACTCCCTTATAACGGATAGAAAAACTCCATATATGTTTAAAAACAGCAAGTTGAAAAATGCAAAAAAAAAACTTTATAAAATGTCATGTTGAATGGCGGCAGCAAAAAATGTGTGAAGATTTTCTATACAAATGTTCAAGAATGTAAGCCAAAGATAACTTCTAAGAAAAAAAATAACTATCCACATATCGTTACCTTAATATAAAAAGGCCCCAACTCATTATTTTTGGAAATCCGTTTTTTTATTGATTATTGTAGAATGGTTGCTAATACACATTCTATTAAAATTTCAAGCAAATTAGATTAAAAATAAAGAAGTTATAAGCAGAATACAAAAAGCCCTAACTCATACACACAATTTTTCTAAAGAAAAAAAGGCCTAACTCATACACACAATTTTTCGAAAGAAATACATATTATGAATTTCAATCTGAATTCCTCGTTTAATTTTAATAAAGATGTTTTTTGACAATGGTTGTGTAGCTATATTATTTCAGCTTTTATTAAGTTTTTTCCTTCTCCTGTAAAAAGTGTTTTTGATGAGTTGGGGCCTTTTTATATTAAGGTAACGATATACACTTTTTAGAAAAAAAAAACAAACAAAAAAGTACAAGTAACAAATTTACAAAACTCAGAGCAGCAAAAACACAGGAAAAAAATTTGTAATAAGTATTTGAGTATGTGTAATGATGCAACGATAGACTTTTGACCTTAAAATAAAAAAAATAAAAATTATAAAAAACAGACTAAAGAGGGGAAAAACTTAAACTATTTTGGAACTGACCGGAAATCTCTACTATTTAAAAAGTTAAATAAACTTAAACGTTCGTAGATACATACATTCACATTTAAGTATGTACCTAAAAGTAAACATGTTGCAAAGCCATCACAGAGATACGCTACACTTAATGAACATCATCAACACAGCCCTCTTACATGGGAGTAGAACCGCATAGTTGTGCAAGTATTGCAGTCACCTCTTCCACCTTCATTTTACGAGCAACATGAGCAAGTTGTTTATTTTTATACACTCCTTTAAAAGGGAAAAATGTTTTTATGGTTGTTTGAATGGGCTTGTGTATCACATCATACATACATACATATGTACATTCATATATACAGATATGCCATATAATGTTTAAAAGAAAAGTGCAATACAAGACAGAAGAATTTTCAAACTTTTTCTTCGAGACATATGCATGTTATTTTGCAAAGTTTTATATTTATGTCACTTTATTTGAAAAGTATATCGTTGACTTTTTTGCCAAAAGAAATAATGATTTTATTTCACACTTGTATAAGTTTTTTTGTTTGCGATACAAATATCCTACATACATTCACATATATACGTACAGTGGATACTCATATAAAGGCAGTATTTGATAAAACCCTGTTGGAAATGTCACTGGTGAATATGTACTAATGTACTTTTGACACAGTCACCAGTACTAGTGACTTACTATTAGTCAATTCACAAGGTATCCTAACATGTCATATTGTCAAAATGTCCTAATATTTCACAATGTTTAAAAATATTGTTGTACGGCTCAGCCGCTCAGCGCTGGACTTTTCTGATTAATTACGACAGCACAATAAACACAGCAAGCAACGTTCTATTTATTTAAGACACTTTTGGTAACAAACCAACAACAATATTTTTAAACCATTGTGAAATATTAGGACATTTTGACAATATGACATGTTAGGATACCTTGTGAATTGACTATATATCTCAGATAATGTTATTTACTACAGACATTTAACAAGTGCGTGTCATTGGAAATCTACTACTGACGTTGGTACTATTGACTAGGTATGTAGTTTTTTTAGGACCATGCGAAGACATTCTACTCATATAATCACTATTACATTTTAGTAAATCTAGTCTGCAATTTTGGAAGTTTTTAAAATGGATGTCGAATTAAAAATTGCATATTTTCCAGCATTTAAGTATTTTGTTAAAAAAAAAAAACAAAGTTTTTTTTCATATTACAGGCAAATATAAAAGTGTTGACAGTTCGTTGGAAATGTCGCCAAAAAATCACCAAAATAGTCGACAAATCTGTTGCCTTTGAGACAGTTGTACCCAGGATTCCTTTGGAGAAAACAGTATAATAGAAATATGTGTACATAAGTATATAAGTTGAATTGTAATATTCAAAAATAATGTAATTTAAATATATTTTAACGACTTAGGTGCTTTTTCTCCACAGCATTAGCAGGACGCTAAGCCTATCATTAATTTTCTGAACTTTAAGATATCGATGAAAAATTAATCGAAACACAGAACTCTCAAGGTCCTAGGAGCTTTTTGCTGACTCTGGAAAATGTATATGAACCTAATGCCCGATGAAATTGACAGAATTTACTCGCCATCGGACTTAACTTGGTGTAAAAAAAGCTTAACTCGCGTTGTGCTGCTTCTCGCAGTTGACTTAAAAAACTTTTTTAAAATAATTATGTTAACAAATTCAACATTTTAAATGTCTGCTTAAGTTGATACTTTAAAGTGCTGATCATTAAACTCTGTATGTGCAGAAAGTTGTTTTCTTTTTATTTGTTTAAATGAAATTACATTTTATTTGACATTTTGAATTGTTATATAAAATTCTGCTAAGAACACAATAAGAAAAAGCTTAGAAAACAAACATCTACTCAATTCGAAAAGTTTTCCTATTATTTAGCAATACGATGCGATACAAATGTCATTGAGTTTTTCTTGCTTTGCTTTTTTAATAGCACTAGAAAAAAACAATATTCTAGTGACAATATTTGAAGCTTTAAGTAACCAAAAAATTGTATCTTCCAGATGTTATTATGTTTATTCGGCTGATTTTTAAATTTTTTTTGTCTAAACTTACTTATAAAAAAACGACATCTTTTAGATATATTTGTTTTTTAAGTTTTTTTCCAAAACCCTTTACGTTTTTAAAGACTCAATAAAAAATAATTTTTTGCTAGAACTGTGTATGTGTGGGTTTTGCAAAAGTCATACGATGAAATACCAAGGTACTCAATTTTACTTATGTGTGTACATCTTTTCACACATTTACCCCATTTTCATTCAACCCCAATTATTCGTACATATGAAATCAAAGGATAACTAAAATGTAGGTATGATTGTATGTGTACTTGAGTTTCATGATTGGATTTCTTTCATTAAAAAGTAAATGTGTGTATGTGTAAATTCTCTGTGTTTAAAGAAGATTCTTAATTAAAATTTTACAATGCTGAATAGTGTTTGTCTTTTAAGTTAAACTGACCACAGTCTTAAATGGCAGAAAATTAAAAAAAAGTGCAAACTACGAAAAAATAAGCTATTGGACCACTGATAATATCTTCTGATTTTATTGAGGTTATGTGGTTATTTCAGTTGCTTTTAGAAATTTTTTCAATAAAACTAAAAAATAATTTTTTTTTATATAAATATTTTGTTTTAAAAGGGTAAGAAATCGTTTATAAACTTCATATACTTTATTATAAATTTATAAATTTATAATTTATTAAATCTTATAATATATATATATTTATAAATTATAAGGCAAACTATTCAGTTTGGCTATTAATCTCTTTACCTTCATAAGAATTCGGAATACTCATTTTAAGTACATTTTAAGTGTTTGAAAATACAGTGTTTTTCGTTTATAGTCACTACCGTTTTTAGTCACATTACCGATATAGTTTATCTTATGTTTTTTCTCTGCCGTTATGAGTTAATTTAATAGAAAGTATTAACGTTATAGTCCATTTAGCGATACAAGCACATTTGCCATATATTCCATCTATCAGCGGCTATAAAAGGCAAAAGTAAAGCAAATTATTATCGTTAACGTGACATTTGCAGCATGAACCAAGTTCCTTTTAGTTTTCGAAGGCACAAACCTTATAAGAGAACTAACTTTAAATTGTTTAATTTTTGTCATCAACTCTCAACTCGTAAAAAATTAGGTTTTGCCTTATTATCATTTTTTATACACCATGCAACTCTGTTGCAAATCCATAAGTCTGCTTGCTGGGGGTGTAATAAAAACAAATTTTTTATTTTCTATATTCCCATAAATTGTTTATATTCCGATTCGGTCATATGCCATATAGTGGTATATATGAGAATTAGGCTTATAGTCACATTAGCGAAATAGTCCACGATTTGGCTGCAACTAAAGGATGGGACTATAAGCGTAAAGTACTGTAATAATATTGTGCTCCATTTTTGAGACGATTTCCTTTGCATTTTCCAATTTACCTATTCTAATTTATCTATTATTGTCTGACCGATATAAATGCCTATTGGTTAAAAATCAGCTTAATCGTTTTTGTAATGATCTGTTCAAATACGAGAAAACACATTTTGCATTAAAAAAATTGTATAATCAAGCTTGTCACAGAATTTGTACGAAAAAGAAAATTTTCACATTTTTCAATTCGTACCGTTTTTGGTTTCCTTCTCCAGCTTCCGTAAGTTTTCATAAATCAAAAAAAATTTAAACTTAATCTTTTTTACTCAAAAAAAAAAATAATATAATTTTTAATCAGTATCTCTGTAAACATAACAAATAGAAATGACTGTGGGTACTTCGAAAATAAATTAAAAAACTTGTTAACAACTTAATTTTATCATAAGTGTGATGACATAATATATCACGTCATAATATATTCTTAAAATTATTTTCATGTTTAAAAAGTAAAATTAGAAGCAAAAATTCCCATATTAAATTTTTTTAATTACTTATTTAAATACATAAAATTTTTAAAGTAGAATTATTACGAAAACCATATCGGACACGCTGGTGGTTCCTTATAATTGAGAGTTCTTCAGTTAACAAAGGGCAGAATACAACAAAAGTTAAACATACATGTTCAACGGGTAAGAAAATAATGATATTCTCTTAACTTGACTTAAGTTCAATTATAATGACTAAATTTGATGACAGTTGGTCATCGCATTGATGACATGCTTCATAAAACCGAATATCGGCACAATTTAATAAATTATTAAAAAATAAGAATAACAAAAAAAGGACCTCGAGCTCAAAAAAGTTATGTTATTAATATTTCTAGAAATTTTTAAATTTTTTTCTTTTTGCAAATACAGCTGCATTACGAACACAACTTTATACTAAAAACACGCTTTATATACAAAAATATATAAATTTTTTTAAGGTTGTGAGATTAAATATTTAATTCAATTAAAAATAAAAATATTTCTGGCAGAAAATAGTAAAAGTTGAATGAAATCGTTAAAATAGTTCTCTATTTCTTGTTGATCAATCTTACTTGTGTGTTTGTTGTTTAAAAAATATATAAAAAAAAAAAAAAAAAAATAATACACCATGTAAAAGTTGTCTGTATTTTTTATTGCTTTTTACTAGAGTCGTTGTTTTATAGTTTAAGTGGTAGTTGTTATTTGCTTGTTTTTTATTGTTGTAACTCAGAATAAACTTTAGTTTATTTGTAGTTTTATATTGCACTTTTAGGCCATGGCTCACTCTTGTTAGTGTTAGAATCATAACTAGCCCTACAACCAATAACCACAACTGACATTAAGGCAGACAGGCCAGCCACAGTACTACTACTGGCAGTTTTATTATTTGAATATTATTCAAAGAACAAACAAAAAACACACAACTCTTCTTTATTTTATTCCTGCTCTTTCCCACACTTTAGGCGAACATTATGGCTTAAGTTAGTTTTTATTATTTTCATTTCAATTAAAGAATTCCAAACTAAACCTCTCTGAATAATATTTTTTTTTATTCGTTTTTGTAGAACAACGAATGCAGCAGCTATTCGTAGAAACAAACGCCAAATTTATGAGATAATAGTAGAGGCAGAAAAAAATTCTAATAAAATATTGTTAAGGAAGTTTGAAAACTCTCATAAAAACCGGATAAAAAAGCGTATAAATCGTATGTTTCTAAAGAAGAGAGAAGGAACATGTGTCAATGTGTGTTTGTTTGCACTTATACTTTATGCACAGATAAGAGATGAAACGCATTCTTTCCTTTTCCGTTTTATATTCCTATATGCTTCAGTGTGTGTGTGTGTGTGTGTGTGAATCTTTATAAGTCCCAGTCAGCATTTGTTTTAATTTATTGATCATATTCGAGTCTTTTTTGACACCTCTGCCTGATTAAAATAATTAAAATTACTGTTCATTCCGGAGAAAATGACTCGCGTTCCTAATCAATTACGAGTCATTTTCGAGACATCTTGTGCGAGTACTTACAAGCAAGTGAGAAACGTTTTCGAGTCATTTTTCAGCCACTCGCGACTTTTCTGAAAAACTCTTTTATGACTTGCGTTTCTTTTCAATTACGAGACAGTTTGTGCTATAACTTTGACATTACGTTTTTTACTTAACATTCTTATATTAAATTACTCACAAATCAAATTAAATATTATATTACAGCTCTGGCTTACTGACATAAATAAGCATAAATTAACAAAACAAACTTGCTTCAAAATCTGAAATAGAAGCATTTTTTCATCGTTAGGCTACGCTAGACATGACTGCAAAATAATGCCTAAAACAGTTACACTCCGATCATCTGCATGATCAATTTGTGAATGCGCACATTGTGTATATTTTGTTTTTGTGTTAGTAATTAAAAAATTTATTAAATTTGCACTAGTAAACAAAAATAGTATCAAATAGTATTAATTTAACGTTTGATTCACGTGATTAAACGTTTAATGCACTTGTTTAAACGTTAAATTCACTTGATTAAATTTTTAATAAAAACTGATTTAATTTTTGATTAATGCTTTAATTGGTGAACAATTTTGGAGAATTTTTTCTGTGCATCTAAGGTAGTCTTAAAAGACTAAGTTTGGTGACTGCATCTGCCATTTGCTGACTGGGATACGACCAACGATAGTTACATTGAATGAATAGTTATTACAATATTTAATACAAAAGTTTGTATGTGTGCTCAGAAAACAACTTGAAAAACGGAAATTGTTGAACAATTTTCAATTGATTTTATTGAATTCAAAGTTTCACTCATATTCACGTGTGTGTATGTGAATGCGCTTTTATTACATTTACAGCAATTATACGCATACGTCTCCATCATAATCATTATTATTATCATCCTGCACTTTCGACATGATTATGATTTGAGTTTATAAACAACTTTTGATAAAGTTTTAGTCAAAAGTCTTTCCCTTAAAATTGAGCAACGATTGACTTGACTTAAAACTGACATATTCTTTATTTGTTTTTATTATCCGTTTACAGATGAATAAAAACCATATTGCAAAAGGTTAATAAAAAACTTTAAATGAAATACAATTCCGAGTATAAGCTCAGGATCTTTTATTTTTATTTTTTATATTTTTCTTTATTTCTGTGTATTTATATTCATTTACAATTGTATCACTTGGATATTTCGTTTTTATTTCTAAGTGTTGTTAAAACTTTTTATTTTTATTTTTATTTCTATTTTTTTTTTTTTTTTTATTTATATGATAGTTTCTATTGAATATGATTGACAGATAGAACATAACTTTGGTCTAAGTTTATTATTATTATTTTTTTTTTTTTTTTTGGGACACCAAACAGGCATACGCATCGTTCCAGGTGATAGTTTTTTTTATTTTTATAATTTATGAATGGAAATCGCAATATTCTCAATAAAATCATTCGAGATTCCATAAAATAAGATTTTTAGGTTTCGTCATTTCTTAAAATTGAAAACGAACAGGTCAAAATAAAAATGACAAGTGTACAATTTTTTCAAAAATTGTATAATGTGTTTTGCTTTTAACAACTTTAAATTTGTATTACGGTAAGCAAAGTCTAAACATTTTATTTTTTGTGCTATTACTATTCGTCCTTCAAAGTTAATATGGATTAATTAAGTACAATTACAAAACTTATTTTAAGGACTGTTCTTTCTTTATACGGCAAATTATACTGCGGTAACTGGAGTAACGAATAAATACTATCCAGTAAAAATCGTGCTCCAAAAGGAGCAGGTTTTATGTATGAATTCATACCTCAAATCGCTTCAAAGCTGCTGATGGGATGACTGATTTTTATATGGGGTGTTCCCGGTTTGGAGCACTAATTTCTGCTGACAATAAGCGCTTCTTTTAACATAATAAAACAAGCATATAAAGCACTCCTCAAGTGCTTTTTTAAAGGCTAACTAAATTAACATATTCATTCATGTTTTTCTTTTACTGGTTTAAATGACTTTAATCAAGCATTTTCGTAAACCAAAATATATTTTTATTTTGTTATTGCTTTAAAACCTTCTTCGTTATCAGCACTAAAATAGCAGCTTTTTTGTATATATTATTCGTTATCGTTTACTGCTTTATAAGAGCCCTATTATCGAAGCGCTCGATTATGCGCTTTTTTTCTTAAGTGCTTCAAAAATCACAAATTTTTTTACTGGGTATAATAATGTGCAGAAGGTATGTAGCTTAAGTTACTGTAAAAAACTAACGAAAAGTATATCAAATGCATAACAAATTTTAAACGAGTTTTAGGTTGCCTTAAGACTTAACTTAGGATATATAAAATAACTGTGCAATATTTTTTTTTGCAAGTCCTTAAAATTCAGAAGTACCAAAAATTACAGCCCTGTATTTGCTTATTCAATGTTTATTTTCATTTGCAAAAGCCAAAAATTGGTGACTGTTATACTAATTAATAAAAAAATGGATACTTAATTAAAATATCTAAAATTAATTCAACATTCTCTAGAAGCATTGTGTATAATAAAAACAATTGGTTAAATAAAAGGTAAAAGAAAGCGGTCATGCTCAGTTATAGCCATTAATACAGTCACTTATTTTTTCAACATTTTTCAATTAAATTAAAAATAAAATCTGATTCTTCTTCTTTTTTTTACCCATTTCAGCTGATTCCGTACACTGTAAAAATAATAATTGAATTTGATTAAAAAAATTGTGATATTGATTAAAAAATTAATTAAATTTGCACCAGTAAGTAAATTAATAGTACCAATTAAGCGTTTAATTCAACCAGTAAGTAAATTAATAGTACCAATTAAGCGTTTAATTCACTTGATGAAATTTTTAATTAAAACTGATTTTATTTTTGATTAAAGCTTTAATTGGTTTACAATTTTGGGGAACTTTTTTCTGTGTACGGAATGGAATGTTTAAGCAGAAACAAATGACATTTGACGAAATATTTCATTAAGTACAATATATTTTTTTTTATATGTATTCACACAGTTGCTTAAGTTGACTCAAGCGACCTCATGCAAATTATGGTTGGGCCTTATCAGTCTATCATCGTGAGTAATACAAAACTATTAATACTCAACCCCTTAATGGATAATAAGCTGTACTTCAAGGCGAATGTCCTGAAGTGCCACTGTTACGACGGATGCGATAGTATGTAGGAAATGTTAGGAAAGACGATAAAGTCATACACAGTTATACTCGTAGGTACAAATACATTTTAAGGGCAACCTTACCTTAGTAATGACTGGATCCATGTAGCATTTTTTAAGCAATGTTTTTTGCGATCCAGGATAACATCATTAAATGTGTTATGGGATTAACATCATTAAATGTGTTATGGCAAAACTAAATTAAACAAATTGAAGCAAGTGTGAATAACTTCAAAACTCTATTTGCCACCACCAAAAGTGAAAGGGTATATATAAGTTTGACATTGAGCTTTTAATTTATACAATATTAATCTTATACACTATAAAGCATGTATATACTGGGTCCTTAAAAGGAGCGAAGTTGATATAACAATGTCCGTGTGTTCGTTTAAATAGGGTTTCCGAAGACCGCAGATACGATGGGGACTAGGTAGTTATTTATTAATATCACACATACATAGTCCGCAATTGTTTGCTTTTGAAATTCAGCTTGATCGGTCCACAAATGGCTGAGTTATGAGCAAAAATAAAAATAAAATAAAACTACTGTCTCTAATTTTACCCATAAATCCCTTGTTGTAGTTTTTTGGTATGTCTGGACGGCAGTATCCAAATTTGGTACACATAGCTGGGTTATCGATACAGAACCACTCTTAAAAGATGGGCGTGGCACCTCACATGCAAAGAAGTTATAGATATCTGAATACCTGGAGAACGACAAGAGCCAAAGTTTCCAAATCAGGTACAAGTATCTTGGTTACTCCACATCCGACAAAATGTGGGCTGAATTGGAGTAGTGTCCGTGGTACAAAAAATATTTTTTCTTCTCGCACCAGGGTGAAGGGCATATAATATTCGGCATATCCGACTATAGCATTCTAACTTCTTTTATTATGTGTTTTGATGTACTCTATTTCTTTTCTTATCATTTGTTGTATGGTTTATTTTTTATTTTATGTGGTCCTTATTGCTGCTGTAGATTTTTATCAGCTTAAATTCAAACAAAAGGCTAAAAGTATGTACAAAGTAGTAATGGTTCAACAAAAAAAAATAAGAAACTAGCACTAAACCCAAATTGAAAAAAATACAGAATGAATAAAAAGAGGAAACTAAATTCTTCTGTAATGTGCATGAACTAGAGATTACGTATTAGCTCTTGTTGTTGTTGTTTATACAATTTTTTTTTTAACAATTTTTTATAGGTGGTGTTTCTGTATGCAGAAAAGTACACAAGACATAGCAACAACATTTACTGCAACATCTGGTATCCTTTCCCTTTTTACTCTCTTTCCGCGTTACAAGCTTAAATGCTTTCTAAAAATAATTTTTTTTTTCTCTGAGATTTTCGTCATCATATTTTAAAAAAAATAAAAAAAAACAAGCGCAATATGTAAACTGAATAGAGCGTGTATTAGAGAAAGGAGATTAAATTCCTTAGCATTAAAAAACAGAATAAAGTATGTACGAGTATTTATATATGTATGTGTGTACTTATGTTACGATGATGACAGAAGTGAAAAATGATAATCTTGCCACAACAACATGGCCAACAAATAAGCGCAAAAATAAATGAATGAATGAGTGAGTGAGTGAACCAACGAATGAGTGTTAAGCGGTAAGCAACATACAGCTGTAGTAAGCATTACCAACACCACTGCCACTACTATCATCACCACCATCGTCACCAATAAGCCACATTCAATGCCAGCCGTAATAAAGCAGAATTTTCTATGGAACCACAAAAAGGCTGCTTGGTTGCCTCACTGACAGGAATAATGGCTGGTGGGAAAAACTAGTAGTTGGTTCGCAACCTGCCTACAGGGATTAAAATAAAAAAATAAAAAAAACAAGAGAGGAATCTCAACCAGCGACGCGGACTTCATGGGGAGTAAATTCTATGTTGTGGTAAGCTTTACAAAACCTGCTGCATAGCTACTCGTACATGTTTCTTTGGCTTTACAACTTTAAGTTTGTTTCTTTGTTTCCCTTTAAATTTTACTACTTTTACAACAGAGAATGTCCAAATTTATATGAAGGGTTTATTTTTTTTATCGACAATCTACTAATGAAATCGGACAGATTGCAACACGTTTTTGTATAAGCAAAAATTTTAAAAGCAGATTTTGACTCTTAGACCAAAGTTTTCGTGATGAATAAATTTTGTTACACCACAACTTTCTCTCTTTTAGTACAAACTTTAATCCACTTAGGATCGCTACATTGAGTGTTACACCCAATTTTCACGGTGCATCGCGATAATTTAAAAGCCATGTCTTTTATGTATTTCTTTTTTTAAAGGAACTATCAAAAAATTGCTAAATTTTCACCATGTTTCTTTTTTTCAGTCAGAATTGATTTTTTCTGATTTCCTTAGTTCCATATTCGTATAAAAATGTTTAAAATTTCGTTATTTCACATAATTTTGATATGTTTTGAATTTTTGTAATTAATGTGTTGTTTCCAGGTGACAGACAACTGATTGTGTAGGAAAATTTAAATGAAAAGCACTCAAAAAACTGAGTGGTTTTCATATAAATTTTACTACACAATCCATTGCCTGTCACCTGGAAACTGCAATAAGAATAAAAGCAAGGCGAATTTACTTCAGGTGGCAGCGAGACAACAACAAGTCAACAACACAAAAAACAACATGGTATTTTGTTTTTATTTTTCGGTCATGTAATTTCAAAAACAAGGCGAATTAAAATATAAATCATTTCGCTTTACATAAACCAGTTGACTAAAGCAGGGATACCAGATTTGGGGTTGTAATCTCATATTAGATACAAAAAATTAATTTCGGGTTTATGTTGAGGATGTAAAATAAAACTTTTTCCTTTTTGGGTAAATTATTTGAAGTTTTATTTCTTTTACTAGCTAACCTATATAAAATCTGGAAGTTTTTTTAAGTGAAGAACAAATTTTAATAAAAATATATTAAACAAATAATTACGCAAATTCAATATCGGACGGCTGAAAAATCTGATTTTACTAATCGCTGTATAAATTTTTTATCCAAAATGTAGCTGCAGCATAATTTTATGTATCTAAAAACCCATGGTCCAATGAGTAGGTCTGCGCAAAACTACAACAATGCACCAATAGGGAAAACAACACTCATTTCGTTTGTGTAAAACATGATAAAGATGTCCAAAACAATTGCTACAAAAACGATTGCACGAAAAAAAACATGACTGCAAAAAAATCAGCAGGCGTTTCGCGCAGACCTGCTAATTGGACCATGTAAAAAACGTTTACATCTTTTATTTAGGTCGACCTGTTAACATTTTAAGAAGTAAAATTACTTTTAAACGTATGTCCACAAATTTAATGGCTAAGCCAATTGATATTTCACGTGAAAAAATGAATGGGCTTGTGGGGTCCCTTTTATAACTCTTATTCTCCACATTTTAAATGTTCACAGCTTCAAAAGTTCATAACCATAAAATGGTTAAACATGGATTTTTTAGGCTGAAACAATTAATGCTAAAGGTATGACTTACGCTTAAATAATTAGATTTAAGCCAGCAGTCATATAAGAAATTTAAAAAACATATATTAATAATATTTTGGATAAACTGAATGATCAAAATTTCCCTTTTCCGTTATAACGTATATATTTGGTCAGAAATTGAAAGATAATTACCAAATTGTAAAATTGGTTGAAACACACTATTGCTTTAGTGTGATTATCTATGCTAATGTGAATTTAAAATATAAATTTATAAGATACAAATAATCCCCACTGATTAATAATATCAAAACTCAATAATTTATTTAAAAAAAATTCATATGGGGGCTTTTTTTATTTTTAGAGGATATCTTAAGAAATTTTGATTTTACATTTGGGATTGAAGAACAAATGTATTTGGCAGCCCTAGACTAAAATTAACAAGAACCTTCGAGTGAAAAAAATAAAGAAAAAATTAAATTATTTTTAGAATTAAGAAAATAACAGTTTTTATAACATAAACTTGAGCAATTTTTGCGAGCACTAAATTGCAAATACATACGCTTTAAATGACTGTTGTATTGAAAATAATTCAAATCGTTTCTTTTCTGTGTTCAGTTTATGCATTTAAAGGTAAAAATCGTTCATAAACATAAAAATACCTTTAAGATATAGTGATAATGGTAAAAATGAGTTAATTTTCCGCTTTTTCATTAATGAGTTGCAAACTAAAATTTAATTTAAAAAGCACGTGTAAACAAAACTTTTGACAATTCTGGCGTGAGTAAAAAAAATAACCGGCTCTCTCTTCGCCGCCACCTGAAGTAAATTCGCCTCGAATAAAACATAAATTAAAAAAACACAAATAAGTTCAAATAGGAATGTCAAAAAAGAAACACAGAAAATACGATTCATGTCTTTTTTTCTACCCTGGGGTCTAATCACCGCATACGATATCGAGCCAAATTGATCGAAATTTTTTTTTTTTTGGTATCATGACACTCAATATCGCATGAAATGTTTCGTAATTTGAGATGATAGCATTCCATATCGAGTAACCAAAGACATTACATCTCTCGAGTTTTCATTTAATGCGTCAGTGTCTATCGTATGCAGAAAAATACGGTAGTTTACTCGAAACGATAGTTTACTCGATATCGAATGCGGTGATTAGACCCCTGCTTTCTTTTCTACCCCACTCGCTATCAAACGAAGAAAGACATTATTTGAAAATTTTTAGAATTTGTTTTGAAATTTTTCGAATATTAAAATTTTAGCGAGTGTTTTTGTTTTATGGAAAATTACGTAAGAACCTTACGCATTGAGCTGTATTCATAAAGTCTTTTTTATCTCAACATTGTGTTGGACTTTATTCTCTGTGTATGCAAATATTGTAATAACTATTGTGTCATAAGGCACTGTTGTGTGGTAAACCTTTCTGCCATTATATTTTTTATTTTTTCTCTTACATTTGTACTTTTTTAGGAACTACACATGTATTTTCCTTTTCCATTTCTGACATAAAGCTGTTTTTCTTTTAATCCCGTTGAAGTTAAATCAACACTATGGCCAATAAGACAGCATCATAGTACAGTGGGTGCAGAAAAAGAATTGGCATTATCAGTAGGAAATAATTAAGGATGGCAGCAGCCTGGTAATTTTATGAAATAATTTTAGTTTTTGATTTCTTACTCTTTATGCCATAAAGATGACAAATCCAACAAAGTTGATCAAGTATTTTATATTATTTCACACCATACACATATTTCATATCATACACCACACAAATGTCAACAAATCTTCCAACGAAGGTGCTTGTGTAAAATCTTATGATTGGTGAGATACGTTAACTTCTTCGGATACATACAAACGAGTAGACCATGTTAACCAAGACTGTAGTTAGAGAGAGCTTGCAGTACATATGTGTAAAGGGCGATTCATTGTGAGGTTTGATTTTCAATATGCTTTTTTTTATGTGACACATGTCAAACTGCTTTGTTATTTTTGTTCACTATCATTTGGCAAGGCGCCATGGAAAGACTCACACCACAGCACCGTCTCCAAATTGTTCAGCTATATTACGAAAATTAGCGTTCTGTGACAAATAGTTTTCGTGCGATTTAAGGAACATATCGTATGCATAATCGAGCTATTGAAACAACTATTGCCAGCACCATTAGCAAATTTGAGTTCCAGTTTACATATGTGGATAATACCCTGCGGGAAATTTGTCTCAATTATTCCAACAGACTGGTTGTGGGATTTGTGAAAATAGAACAAGTACAAAAAGAACGAACTCATGACCAATGAAAGGAGAACCAATCATTTAACTGGTATATGAAGATAAAGTAATGTATTACAGCACAGTATTCACCGATGGTGTGACGCATTTTTTTGGGACTTTCTAAAATTTGGTTCTAAGTTTAGGTCTAGGACTTGTTTTATTGAAATAATACCCCATTGTAGAAACTAACACCTAACACGTTTATTGAGAATAGATGTGTGACCTTTCAAATGGTAGCTGTTAAATGTCAATTAACCCTCCAATGAGAACCCCATGTAAAAGTGATAGGTCCCATTCATGTAAAGTGTAAAGAACTAGAACCGGTCTCTACCACCGAAGACCTATCACAGGACTACTTTAGAGTCAGTTGCCTTCCCTCTCGTCGTCGTTTTCAGAAGCTTGGGTTGTCGTATTCGATAACTTGGCGTAAGGATCTCTGCCTTAAACGTACAAAATCCAACTTGTTTCAACAAGAAGGCACTACGAGTCATACAGCGCGTGAAACAATGACGTTGTTTATAATTAATTTTGGTGTGCACTGAATTTCACCTAGAACGTGCGATATCACACCTTTGGACTATTTTCCCTGGGAATATGTAAAGTCTAAGGACTTCAGGAATAAGTCAGCTACAATTAACGCTTTGTAAGCCAAAATTACTCGTTCTTTTCGCAAGATACCAGTCGCTATGATCCAACGAGTCGCCCAAAATTGGACCTTCTAAATGAATTACCTAATACGTGGTCATGGCCAACATTTACATGATATCATTTCCAAACAATAAGAGTCATAAATTGTTTTTTAAAACGATAATAAAAATGTTAAGTTCACTTTCAAATTTATGTGTTTAATTTACATTGTCAGTTCAACCTCATGATTATTTACCCGATATATGGAAGGTTGCAATATCAATTTTATATGTAACACGTTACCAAACAGAATCAAGTCAACAGAAGGGGAACGAATGAAATGTGTTCTGTTAATTATACCCACTTAATGGATTAATTTAAAACACTGACAATAACAACAATTGTGTACTGAGTAAAGATAAAAGAAAACGATCCATGGGCAATCATGGACCCGGCAGAACAAAATTATATTATGAGGTTAAGATTCGATGATTTATTCCCATCAATTTTTATGGCATTACTGAATTTTTTTTGGAAGTTAGGGTAATAAAATCTATTTTTGGGAATAGTATTTGTGTGGAAGCTAAAGTCCCATAACAAACTTTATCTTAATACCAACACTACAAAATGGCTTATGGGCACAAATACACTATTCCGGAAATAAGCTTGTATGGAGATATGTGATATTATGGATCGATTCCCACTGTTTTCAACAGGCTTAGTTTTTGTGACCGATGTACCAAAATCCAACATATTATGTCAAAAATTTCGAACTGTGTTTTGCGCACAAACGCACAATACCCTGCCCAATATTTGGTTTAGGTAAAAATGCGTGGTTCGCATGAGATATGTCGAGTTTAATAATGGCTTAATTAAAAACACTGACAATAAAAACAATTGCATAATGAGCAAATATAAAATAAAGAACATGGTTTGATTAAGCAGACAATATAGATATAAAAAATTAAAAAATCTAGATTTGAAAATTATTTAAAACTATTGTGCGAAAATTAAAAAAAATATCAGTGACGACTTACTTAAGAAAAACAACACTCTCTTGCTGCTTATGTGGCACAAAATGAATGGTAAAATTATAATAGAAATAAAGAAACATGTTTGAGTGAAAATATGTGATAAATTAACTGTTAAATCCTGTTTCAGCTGGCAAACTTTATGCAAAATTAAACAAATGTTTAATAAAAATAGTTGTTACGTGAAGGTCGTCAATTGATTTTTAAGTCTGACCAAAGCTTATGAAACTTAAGTGTAAAATGTTTTGAGCATTACTTGAATGTTTTGTTATGCTAAACATTTTGTAATTTTTATGCTTTCGAACACTGACTTTAATGTGCTGTTTCCAGGTGACTGGCAATTCATTATGTAGTAAAATGTATATTAAAATCACTCAGTTTTTTGAGTGGTTTTCATATGAATTTTCCTACACAATCAGTTGTCTGTCACCTGGAAAAAACACATTAGAAAATACCTCTTCGCTCATAATTTTTTTAATCTAGTATTAAAATCAAGGATATAATTTAAATTTGTCTCAAAGTATATCCCCAAATTCGAGATAAATTACGAAAATCTCAAAAAAAAAAAAAAAGGTATTTTTATATCATGGGAGTACTGTGGTATTTTTATGTCTTCCACAACTATAGAGAAGAAGTAAAAAGCGGAATGGTAAACTGATATATTTCCTTTCTACCTGTAGTAAAGGGTATAATTAAAAAACATTTCTTTCTATATTTTTTAAGATTAATTTTTGCTTTGTTTTATGTTATTTAGCATTTAAGCCTACTGTGGCTGGTATTGCGGTTAAGTCCGAAAGATAAAACTATTTACTATTGTAAATATCAACATCTAGCTAAGAAAACTGAAATAAGACAAACAAACACATGGGCACAGTTCCCCTCAAAGGTATATACTCAGAGACATATTCAAAAACAAACGTTGTTTATAACGTTAGACTCCAACGGTTAGAGGCACTAAAATACACGAATATACAACCGACCACTGACATGGTGGATGAAATCCTATTCGTAGTATGGTAATTTAGTTGTTTTTGTTCAGTTCGTATTACTAAAAAAACAAGGACTTGTTTGTTATAAAGATAGTTTATTTTTATTTTTACTTCTACTTAAGTATAGCACTTGTATATAAAACACCCTGTAGCAAGTGTTCATAGTAAAACTGTACTGATTCACTATTGACTTCGTCACCAGTACTGGTGACTAACTGTAGACCAGACAATGCTTTATTTGTTTTTAAAAATGTTTTTTTCATTAAAAATCTACTACTGATCATAAAACTATTGACTTAATGCTCCTTGTGGGGCCATGTGAAGACATGTTAACAAGATTTTTACCATTATATTTCAATAGTTCTAGTCTAATTTTTTAAAATATTTTTACTAGATTTTTATACTATATTGATCAGTGCATAACTCAAATGCATGCATATATTTTGTTTAAATTATATATTTAATTAAAAAAAACACTTGTAATTATTTCATAAAAAAAATCGGAATTTCACTATAAGCCAGCGTTTGACTGCGTTATTGGCCAAAAAAACTGTTGCTTTTACTTCTAATTTATTAAATGTAAATAGTTGCTGTCAAACCAACTCAAAAATCGAAAAGTTGTACAGAAATTTTCGTTTTTTCTTCGAAAGTCTATGGTTTCGACTACAGTTTTTTAAACCCTGCTATAAACTGTTGCACACTTTTCTATAACTCTAGCTTTTTAGCTGTTAAAAAATGTATCTGTTTTTCTCAACGGCAGACAAAAGTGTAGACGCTTTGTTGACAGTGTCACCAAAATAATCGACAAAAATTGTAACTTGGACCAACTTGATCCTTGGTTTCCTGCAGGGAACTTACGTATTTTACAAACATATTTGCACTACTACAAACTTACTGGCACTAACAAACGAGAACAAACTAAATACAGTATATTTTATTTTTATTTTCTTAGTTGAACTTGAAGTCAGGTGTTGTTGTTGTATGTTATATATGGGCATTTCCGCAGAAAGGTCCACCCAGACCGAATTATTAAAAGTTAACCAATAGTTTCTTCTCTCTTGCGTTATTAAAGATAAATTTTTTTAATTTTAATAGAATTCAAGTTTTCAAGGCAACCTCGAAGGCAACCTTCGTTGCGATGGCGACGCACAGTGCTCTATCCCATAGGCAAAACTAAAGATTAATAAAGTGCTTAGAACATTTATGTAATATATATTGTTGTAAAGCCAACAAGGTACCTTAAATAGAATTGTAAATATAATAATTTTCCCTTTTTATTTACAGTGGAGGGCACCAAAGTCAAACAATTTTTGAGCTAAACTGTTAAATAAAAAAAACGACTTTTACCTGTTGTATTAAAAAAAATTGCCAAAAATGCATTTCTTAATATATTCTTTTCAAACTTGGTAGTTTTGTTTACTAGACGCATAAAACATGGAAACTATTATTGGTTTACAATATTGCTGAGATCAATTTTTGTATTATCGTAAACTTTCGGATTTTTTTATTGAAACTCCCCGAAATTGGTAGAGTATAATCAAGTATTTTTTTAGAGTACCTAAATTATTATTTAAGACTTTATTATGTTCAGCTCATGAGTCATATTTCCGAAGTGACAAGAAAAATTATAAGGACGTAACTTTATGGCACAGCCAAAATTGGTATATAAAAAGTTATAAATCTTCTTTTCTTCGCTACTTTAAAAAATTCACTCAATTTTTATGTACTAAGTATATTAAAAAAAAAACAGGGAAAATAATGAAAAATTTTAAAGTAATTAATTTTTTTTTGGCTACCCTAATATTTTACAAAGTTTGACGGTACTGAATATATATATATAAACATATATATATAAAGAAAAAATGAGTGATTTTTTATTTTTGATCTAGATACAACATAAGGAGGTCTATTGCCCGTTAAGAAAAAAATTTCAGATTTTCTGCCGGAAAATGGAAATGTGGTTTACACTCTCAGGAAACAGATTAATTACACAGGACTGCGATGAAAGTTTTTTATATAATTTCTTATAAAACATGTAGATGTTGGTCTATATATTGCTTCGTTACGCGTTACTTCGTTTAAATATACCACGTCATTTATATCACATAACGGTACATATGTGTTTTTCGATTTATACTTCTCTTTCAGCCGCCATCCAGTTAAGTTAGTTCAATTAAAATTTATTATACCTTGTTTTGAAGGATGCTAAATTACGCGTTGAAAAGTTTACAAGCGGATAAAAAATACCTGAGTTATGCACTATAATTTAGATCCATGGATCAAACCTAAGATTTTATGAAAATGTTATTGTATATTACCAATTATTATCAATTCGGAAGATGTTTTGTACCACAGTAAATAACAAAATCCATAGTTTTATAATTATATTGTATAGTCCATTTGATTACCATTTTGGACTGAAATGGGATAAAAGCCAAAAATTCTATAATAAGAAAACAAAAGCAAAAGCATTTGACTTCAATTTTAATTAGTACTCCCATCATATTTTCGCATTTAAAATGTATGCACCGAATGGAACAAAATCTACAACAGATCTATAACGCATTATTTTAGACTCACTTATTAATTTTTAGTGCATTTCAATCATAAATGCACCTAAAACATACTTCAAAAAAGGATATATGGGAGGTAGGCATGTCCTTCCACCGAATGCAACAAAACAAACAAACAACGCTAGAACGTGAAATTTTACAGACAGATAATTATTTTTGCTACTTTCTGATATAAATTGTAGCTAAAAATCAAATTTCTTTAATTCAGCATGTATGGGAGGTAGACATATCCTTGCAGCGATTTTTCTCAAACTTCAAATTTTTCTTAACTTAGACATTAAGTATAAGTTAACTTAATCTTGTGATTCTGCGATAAGAACTCTAGTTTTGTCGATTCACTATATGAGGACAGAGCACTGTGCAACGGGCTATAAAGTTAAAGTTTTTGTCATTTTTGTATTATTTCTAAGGACATCTTCTCTTCAAAATTAACATTTCTAATAGTAGTTGTGGAACCGCACTCTTACCGCAAAACCAAAGCTACAGTAACAGATAACGTCTCGTCAGACAAACAAACATTTATTCTCATCATCTCTATGCTGACGATCACATGTGCGTGAGATTTTATATTATAACAAAGGATAATAAGTAAACTAATTTAATAAAATTCGATTAAACAAAAAGTTAAGCTTATATTAATTTTTATAATATGTAATGTTACGTCAAATTGTGAGTAATTTTCATACATGATGTTGTGTTTATTTAAAATTTACAGTCAATTGTGTTTTTTGCAAATGGAATCTTTGATTGAAAGTAAAACATAATGTTGTGTTATAAAATAATATATACTTTATATGTCAAATGAAATGCAAAAGGGCATTTTATCATTTTTAATCCCTTTTCAAGAACGTTAAAAACTAAATGAAACAAATTGTTTTTTAAGGACAGTGTTACATTATTAATTTTACTAGTTTGAAAAAATGTCTTTAATATTAGCAAAATAGTTAGCCTTTTATTAAGTTTTTATCTTTCCAGCAAATGTTTAAAAAATGCTGATAGGCTATTTTTCATTTTTCTGTAGCGATATATATATTTATAATAAATAGAACTATATAACAAACTTATTAATATTTTATATATTTTTTTCTTATTATTTAAGCAAAAAATATCAAATAAAAATTTAAGTTAGTGATCTGATATAACGTTACGACGTGTCAGATAATAAAGGCTTAGAAATAAATCTTTATTAGTCCAAATACTACGAAAAAAGATTTTTCAAAAAGCGTCGCCCAATTGACAGAGTTACACAATGTTGTAAAGCAAGTCCAGCACTTTTTTTGCATTTTACAAATATGACTTTTTAATTTTTTTTTTTTTTTAATTTTTGTCCTACAGATCTCAAGTCACGTCACAATGGAAATGCCCATATTGTAAGTGTAGTAAGAAATCAATAGAATGGTCATTTTACTGAACACAGATTTACACATGAATACATATATATACAATGTATATATATGTATATTATACATACATATAAGTCAATAAGTGCAAGTATACAAAGAATGGAAAACTGATTCTGAATAAACACATTTGTGTGTGTAAATATTTAAGCTTCTTTAAAACCCCATCATGGGTGCGGTGCGTGTTACACGCTTGTGCTGTTCTTTGTAATGTTCTTAAAAAATTAAAACACAAACAAAAATCGTTCTAATGAAAGTGTTAAGTTCATAGAAAACCATGGCTGCTATATAATCCCTAATTCTGAATTACTCTTTCTGTCATAATTCTTAAAACAGTGTTTAAGTTAGTTTAAGATTTAGCAGAAATAACTCATTTGCAACCCAAAACTAGTTCCACAATTCATTACAGATCCCATGTCTTGGAAGATGTACAACTGATAATGGTTTTTCTTTAACTACTGTGGGATATATATGGGGGATTTCATGTCAAGTGACCCAACTTTTGAAATCGATGTCTTCCGATTTGGATGTCTTATTGGATAGTAGTTTAGACACAAATTTTCAACAAGAGGGGGTCAAAATTTGACATTTTGGCCAAACCGGTATTCTTTCTCGTCCATGTAGCTTATTATCTATTGGTGTTAGCAAAATTTGTCCCAAACAAATTAGGTAGCTATTTCTTCAAGCTATCGAAAAAAATGCTAAAAAAAATAAAAATCCTCGTCTTGAGTTAGAAATTATTTTTTTTATACATATCCCACTCGCATCCCACTAAGCGACCAAAACTACCTTAAAGGAAAAGACCTAAGCTTTTTTTTCGATAGCTTGAAGAAATAGCTATCTAATTTGTGTCTAAACTACTATCCAATAAGACTAACCTTGGTGCAAATTTCATCCAAATCGGAAGACATCGATTTCAAAAGTTGGGTCACTTGACTTGAAATCCCCCATATATTAATTTTTTTTTTTTACTTGAGCTTATAGTTGTGTAGGTTATCATACGGTCAAATTTGCTGTTTCTTAGAGTCTTAATTGTTTTTTAAAGCCTTCACTAAAGGTAAAGTGCATCAAGTATTATGGTTATAACTTCACAACATCCTGAAAAATGTGGGCAGTATTAGAGATTTCAGTATATCTGGATAGTTTTCAAGTTGGGTTATGACTTCACAACCTTCTGCAAAATGTGTGCGGGATAAGAGAAGTGGTTCCGGCACATAATAAATTTATTTATTTTTAAGGAACGGTATTTATATAACTTTCTGTTCTAAGCGCACCCTGCTGAAGGGTATATAAGATTCGGCGTAGCCGAATATAGCACTCTTACTCCTTTTTTATAATTTAATATTTTGCTTAGTATTTCTGTTGTTAATATGTAAAGTTTATGAAGGATATTTAATTTCCGAATCATAGCATTTGCAAAAAAAAATTTTTTTGTTAACTTAAACTTTATACACACACACACGCCTTAGTTTTTTTTTATTCTTAGGTTGTTTTTTTATTTTATCAACTATCAAAATTTCACAAGAAATGCAAGTTAAACTTTTTTGTCTTAAATCTGAAATGCACAACAAATGTATAATGAAATGACAATATTTCAAATAAAGATTTGAAAAAGAGAGAGAGACCAGTAGGAGATTGTATTTTTGTGTGATAAGCAGTGTGGCCAGGTCTAAAAAAATTTTTCAGCTAAGTCTGGCATTAGATATGGCCAAAAAATGCCAAAAATTATTTTAAAAAAGTGCTTAAATAATGCTATTTTTTTTAGGATTTTTGCTAAAAATTTATTACCAGTATAAAATTTTATTTGAAACTAAATACATTTCAGTGATTAATTTTGTAACGAAATTTAAATAAATTTACTAAAAATTTTAATTAGAGGCAAAAGCTTCGATGAGTGGCAACAAAAAAAAAAAAAAAAAAAAAATACGTACACGTGCAATGGAGCCGCAAAACTTTCGATTGTTATTTCATTCGGTAGCTTGTGATTAACTTATCGATTTTAAGAATTTTTTGTTAAGCATTTTTATTAATACCCAGCAAAAGATTATCACACCATGTAACGTATCTACGTTAATATACTTAAAAGATTTTAATCGCACTTACTTCTCTTCGTCCGTATAATTTTATTTACTGTTAAAAAATATTTTTCACATACAATCATAAATTTAAAAATTTAAAAAAAAAAAATTTTACACCTCAAATTGGGACTTGAACTTAATTCTTTCTCTATTTGTTGATCTTAGTTTTTTTTAATTCGGAATTATGAGAAAGTAACTATTGTATAAATAAATTGATCCTAATCCTACTTTTTTTTTTTTTTTTTTTTTTTTACAACGTTTATTTATTTACATTTTTGATCAATATTAAACTACATAAACAATAGTTAACAATATAAATTCAAATTATACAATGTACCATAGAAGAGCTCTCTAGTATAAATAATATTAATAAGAATTACTTTTGTAGGTATATATTATATTTTATGTACTTCAATGAAGAATATATTATTTTATTTATTTGTAATGAAAAATTTAAAAAACATTACATTTTTTTAGAGTTGATTTAAGTTGATCCTAAACCTACAAATAGCGACACAGATTATACAGACGCGACACGAACACAAACTTATTTAATTGAGATTTATCTGCAAAATTGTTGTAAAAATTAACTTTTAAGTTTAATAACATTACAAAAAAAAAAAAAAAAAAAAAAAAAAAAAAAAAAAAACAAAACAATATTACTAACTAAATAAATTTTTTGCACAAAACAAAACGTTTGTTGAACTTAACCTTTAACTGTTGAGGTGGTGGTAAATTTTACCCTCTCCTTACATTTTTTCAAAATACTCTGTTCCATTGCGCTCTATAAATTTAATTTTCTTAGTATCTTCTCATATCGTGATCGTCGTTATTCACTTGTGTTTTGGCTGAGCTCGACTTAGCACGAGCGGAGCTATGGACATGCTGGTGTAAAAATTACCACACGTCATCATTTACGTAATATTTTCTTTGAAAATATTTAACCACCACGTCAGCGTTAGCGTAAGTATTTAGTAGAAAAAAATTTACCCCACATCAAAATAAACATATTATTTTCATGGAATTATTTTTACCACTCGTTCGTTTTCTTGTTAGTAAAAAATATTTTATATGATATAAGCTCATTAACTCAGTGCGCTTTGCTACCCTAATTAAAAAAAAGAAATACATTTTATTAAAAACAGGTCTCGTGCATTGTTTAGGAAGCTGTGTGTATCAAGTTTGAATACTGTTACTATTACCATTCTCCAGTTATACAGAAATCTATAATCTCTGTGTATAAGAGGTGCCACACCCACTTCCCGCCCATTTTTGTAGAGTGGTTGCTTATTGATAACCCAGCTGTGTGTACCAAATGTGAACAATTTTCTTCTTACCGTTCATTAGATACAAAAAAATTTATTTTGTGCCACGCCCAATTCTCTAATCCCACCCACATTTTGTCGGATGTTGTGTATTGCTAACAAAGATGACTGTACTTCATTGCGAAACTTTGACTCTTATTCATTTATATAGAAATCTATAAGGTCTTTGTATGAAAGGTGCCACGCTCACTTCTACAGCCCAGATTTTGTCAGATGTTGTGTATTGGTAACCAAGATATTACAACCAAAATTTGAAGCTTTAGCTCTTACCGATTTGCCTGCAATGTAGTAAGCCAATGTGTATGGGATGCTGATTTTTATGAGTAAAATACCTCCAAAATGTTGACCTGTAGTTTCTACACCTAATTATTTTTTTCAAGATCTCTTTTATATCTTAAAGTATATACATTTGGCTTTGAAAAAATGCCCTTTAAGTTTTTGTTTTTTTTTTAATTCATATTTTTTTTAATAAGTTTTTGATATATCGTTTTTTCATATTAAAAAAAAGGTTTGTGAAGTAAAGTACGTTTTTCGTTTAAACAAATAAAATAATTTTTGGTTTCTTTATTTTTTGTGATTAAACATGTGGTACCTTATTTTTCAAGAACAAATAATTATAAAAAAATATTTTTATGTAAATATTTTTTAGTAAGATTAAGAGGGGTAAAATTTACCACCACGTCATTAACTATATCCCAAAATTTCACCTCGACAGTTAAAGGTTAACTTTGGTTCAATTTGGTTTATTTTTTGTTTTGTTTTTCGTTTCGATCACGATATTTGTGTTGAATGTTTTTACTCATTGCCACTTCACTACCCAAAAAAAACCCATTGTATCTCTTTTTTCAAAGCTGCCATCGCAACTGATTTCGGCACTTTTTTACCTCTGTATACTCTGTGGTAACGATCAGGTAACATATATAATGCGTTTGAGAATTTGGTTCATAAGTAGTTGTTGTTAAAATGTATGTCTAGTATTTGCTGGGTGGGATCATTTTTATACTTTACGCCTCAATATGAGGTACTGATGAATCAAACGACAATCTAGAACTCATTTATACTTAAAATTTCATCGTGAAAGTTGCTATCAAGAAATCACAAATATACCCCCATTCGCAAACCTCATAAAAATATGGATAACGACGTAAAAATCGTTGTAAGCAGCTTTTACAATTTTTAACCTATTGTTTCCCAATGTTTATCGTTATGAGAACCCTTTGAAAGATCCTGATATTCTAGGGGAGTCCAACTTGTTTCTCCTTTAAGCAAAAGTCTAAATTAATAGTGTAAGGATGTAGTTTGGTCTGTTATAGTTTTATAATATTTGAAATCGCACTTATATTGTCTTATTATTTATAAATATAAGGTCCAATACTGGAATAATATTACTCTGGATTGACGGCGTCGAAGATTCGGCACAGCGTCATATAGCATTATAACTTGTTTGTTGTACCCACACAACAATAGTGGAGAAGATATTATGCATTTGTGCTGATGTGTGGAGCACCTTAAAATATTGGTCTTACACCCACCTTAAAGAATACTGATCGAATCAGAATTACTTTCTACTAACAATGTCCGTCCGGTTGGCTGGCTGTTTGGCTGGCTTGTGCGCAAAGTACTTGGTGCATATGTTCTAATTGGCACAAGGATTAAGTCTATCGAAATAGGGCGAATCGGTTCATAATTTTACATAGCCCCTGTACTACCTGCTTTCCAGAACAGGGTCTTTGTGCCCAATATCAAACCAATTTTAGTGAAATTTAAAACATAGATAGATCCATTATTATATAGACACATAAACTTTGCATTTAAAAAAAAGGACCACGATTGGAGATAGGGGGCAGAAGCCTCTCCGAAACTATCAATCCGATTTTAATGAAATTGAAAATGTAGAGAGATGCATATTAATATAGACACATTAGCTATGCATTTTTTGAAACTAGGTCCCAAATAGGTTCACCTGCAATAATTTTTTCTTATTAACTGTGGTGTAGGATATCATATGGTCGGGTTTGCCCGACTATACTTTCTTACTTGCTTAATTTGTATAATATTGTCAATGCTCTAATTTAAATTATGATGAAATTTTCACGAATTAAATTTTGTGTAATTTATTTTCATAATAAATATTTATTGACATGAATTAAATATGAATTTGCCTTAAAGCGAAACTGATAAATTCCACTAATTTTTAATTAGTACTTAATTTCTAAGAATTGTTTTAGTATTTTTTTATAAATGATTTTCATTTCAAAATCTCATAGATAATTAACTGACCTCAATGCAGCAGCAAAACTACAAACTGAATTATAAATTGTAAATATATATCATAAACAACTAAATATTATAATAATAAATGTTTAAAAAAAATAAAAAAAAAAAATATATAAATTAAATAAATAAATAAAAAATCACCACAAACCTTTTTTTCGCCTTTGATGAACAAAAAACCATGCCACCAAAGCGGCATTAACCAATAGAAAACCAAAAGCTGCCAGTGAAATGCCAATTATAACTAGATTTGGTGTAGTTGAATGTTCAGTTAATTCAGCTGGTAGCAATTCTAGACCTTCTTCAGGGATTTCCGTGTGAAACGTAAAACACGCATACACACACACAAACACCCACACCGGCACATTTAATCAAATAAACGCACGTAGATAAATGAATGAATGCGGCACCAAGCAGATTCAGAAGAAGAACACAAATGGTTGAAAATGAAATAAATTTATGAAAAAATACATGAAAAAAAGAGAAAATATAAAAAATTAACGTTACAAAATAAAATAAATTTTAGTAAAGAGCACAGTTTTTCCTGTGTAGAAGCGAAGGTTGTTTAATAAATTACTAAAATTTAAATGTTATTTTTTTTTTTTTTGTTAGAGAATGACAACTGAGTGAGCAAACTTAGAATTTAGAATTTTTTTTTTTGCAGTTTACTTAAGATTATTAAACAACCCTCGTATATTTAAAATGAGAAATAATAAAATGAAAACAGCAGAAACAGTCAACAAAACAAACAGCTGATTGAAGGAATAAAAGATGAAAATAATAAAGCACAAGTGCACAAAACCAGATTAGCAACCCAAGGGAACTAAAAACAAAAACAAAAAAAATCAAAGTTCTACCATTTTTTTTTGCCTTGAAGCTGCTGAACTTGATCATCCCGGCAACCAAGTCTAGAACATTGATGATGAGCTGATGGTGGTGTCGGTGGTGCCATTTAAAAAGAGAAACAACAACGATAGTTTTGGTGTCGACGATGCTAAAGATGTTGAATATGTACCAAAAGCTAAAAATATGCTCCAAATACCAATAAAATTGAATATAAAGGAAAACAAACACAAAATTAAACAAACATACAAACATAAGTACAGCCCATAAAGCGCATCTCGTGTCGAGGTGATTATGAGCCCCCTTTTACCCCTTTGCTCGTATTTGCTTTTTTTTGCAGATTTAGTTTTCTTTTTTCACCATCAGGGAGTGAAAAAAATGAAACGCAACACAATATTCTGCCATAATATCAGACGAAATTAGCTGAACAAAATAATGAGCCATGTAAAAAAGACGTATACACTAAAAAAGCAAATGAACTGAGCAGATCAAAAGCTGAAAGGACGGTACAGGGTGTAGGGAATAACACACACATACACATACAAATAAAATACGGTTGTGTTGTAAATTAAAAATAACCCCTTTTTTGTAAAAGGAAATTCATGTTCATGTTAAAAGTTTCCTTGCTGGTTTTTGTATTTTTAACATTCTGCTGTGCATTCTGTTTTAAGCTTCCCATCGAATGAATTATTTAAAATTTAGTAATAAATTGAATGTTAAAAAAACAAAACAAAAAAAAAAAACCCCCCAGAAATTACTTGATACGAAGTCAAACAGAATACAACACATACAAAAACATTTTAAGTAACTGAAAGATGGAGAGGACAAAAATAAACTACAGCAGATAGAAGTAAGCGGAAGTATGGCAGACATTTTTTTATTTTTTAAATAAATGCAACTACATTTGTTTTTTTTTTATTTAATTTTTTTTTTTTTTTGTTAGATTTTACTTCAAATAGGTACTTGTTTGAGCAAATATAATAAACATTTAACAATATATATTTTAAGGTATAAAAATATTTTGTTAAAGAAATAACTACAAGATGGTATTTTCAAAATATACAGAGACTTTTACTTCTTTTTTTTCCTGCTTACTTTAAATTTAGTCCAACTATTCCTCAGACTCTATCATATGGAATATATAAAAATATCAGATTATGTAGAGATGTATGAAATTTTACACCACTTGGATAGCTTTTCTTCTTAATACCATTTAAAACAAAAAACAAACAATTTTTATTACAACGCAGAAAAAAATGTTTGCCAAAAATTTTTCAATAACTAATTGGTGTGCATTAATTTTTTCAATAAATTTTTTATTTGCTGCAATTAATTTTTTTTAATCAAAAAACATAAATTTAAATGTTTGTGTTTATGCTGGTATTTTTTATTTTATGTAATGATGTTGATGTTCCTTTTTAATATGATTTATAAAAGTTTTTGAAATTGAATTTAAGAATTAAACATCAAATTGTAGCTTGTGGCTAAACACCAAAAAAAAAAAAAAAAAAAAATACGAATATTATTGCAGAGTTATGTCGCATGGTCCAAAACAGGTAAAAAACAGCACACGATTAAAACGATGAATCTTCTTGAAGAAGCAGTATTTTTTTGTACGAAAAAAAAAAACAAACATATTATAATACTAAAGCCAAACTTTACAAGGCTTTTGGATATTAATACTATACAAATAATTAAATTGGAAAATAAATTGTTACTTTAACTATTGACAAGCATAAAAAACTTTAGAATTATGGGATTTGGCAAAATAGAAATGACTTAAAATTGTTTAACAGGATGTTTCATTAAAATATATACATATACAAATTAGTGAAGTAAACATTTATCTAAAAGTATATCTATAAGTTATTAAGGGAAGTCGTAGACTTTTTTGTATCTTATTGTTGATAAATATTGATGAAACTTATCTGCTTTAAAAGATATTTTTGTGTAGATATGCACAATATAAATTTGCGTTTAAAATTTGCTTCAAAAGCAACAACAAAATGTGTTTTGTTTCTGTCTTGCTCTTGCAAATACACTAAAGCGTACCACCTTACAACAAAAAAACAAGTGCGCCGTACATTTCCTAATATAAAGTATTTTTGCAAAGCGGATTTTAAAAAAATTTCTGTTGTGTGCCGAAAGTAGATAAACACAGAAAAATTGTTTGCAAAGAACTGTTCAATTAAATAATTAATTAATTGGTGTACATTTATTTTTTGTTTGCTGCAATTAATTTTTTAAATCAAGAACCTTGAATTGAAATGTTTGTGTATATATTGTGTATTTTATAGTTTATGCAATTAATTTTTTAATTGACTAAATTTGTGTGACATGACTCGAAACTACAAATCCGTTAATTGATATGATCAATTCTTTTCAGGGGCAAAATTAGTAAAAAAAGTTTCTATTTTTCTGTGTACTTTGAGATCGGACTATAAATGCCAAAGATATAAAAAAAAATTTAAAAACGCGACACTGTGTATGGCAAAAAAAAAAATAATGTACACATATCGAGCCTTTGCTGCAATAGAATCATAACTCAAAAAATAATTATTTTTGAGCTAATGTATATAATTCTTTAATTCTCAGCGGAACTAAGGGCCGCCTACTAGCTTATAATGCGGAGTTAACCGCCACATCGTTTCTTTATATTGTGGACAAATTTCATACAGATATTTTATATAGTCAACTCTAGGGAGAAGAGCTACTAGAAAATTCAAATTTGAGTTATGACTCTATACGTAAAAACGTTCAAAACTTGTATTACTGGATAGTAGAAAGAGACCAAGTGCTTTTTGTTGTTATATTTAAATGTGTTTAGCTGCGTTACACTGTAGTCATCATCTTATTTAAAATAAAATTTTTTATGATTTTTAAGTAAAAAAGAGTAACGAATAGAAGGATATATCAAGGGCACTCGGATTTGTTTTTCTCAAATTCAGTAGCCCTATTTTGGAGAAGGAAACACATAGATTTATTTTAACTGTAAATATAAGTGGTCAAAAATCGACCAACTGTCAATCGTAGTGCTTATAAAATTCGTACTAGTATTAAATCAATAACTCTATTCAACAAGTTGTTTTCCGAGAGTCTGGCGCAAAGATCACAAATTTGTAAACCAAAAGACTCGGTTTGTGCTTTTCATGTCGTTGTTTTATATTTATCTTTAAACTTCTACTTCCTACGTTTTATTCTTTTTTTACTTTGAAGTGGGTTTATAATACAGTGAGACCGTGATTATTAATTCTAGATTATCCATTTATATGTGTTTTTTTATTTTATGTATATATAGGTATTATGTAAACATTTAAATAATATAAAAAGTTATTTTAATAGAGGTAATCGTTGCAAAAAAATGTTAATTAATGCCAACAAATTCCTTTCATTTTCCGGTTACTTGATGCTGCCGGTTAGTCAAATTACGGATAATCAAGGCCCAACAGTAAATAAAAAAAGACATGCAACGAAAAATAATCGTTTAAACGCAAAGGATTTTGGAAGTTGCTTCAAAAGGGAATGAAGAAAAAACGAAGTCGTAACCACTACTTTTGTAAATAATTAGTGTGATTTAACACGGTCTTAATATCACAAAAAAATAAACGGATTATACTACTAGACATAGCAAAATAATATTTTTTTTGTTAGATACGGTACCATAATTAAAATAAATACTGAAATTATATTGAAGTTTACCTGTTGGTCATGTTTCTTTGGTCAAATATTTGCTAAGTGTGATCGTAGCCTAAGTATAACCACATGTCAAAGATTCAAATAAATTCAAAATGTATAATAGTTATGAGATTTCAAAAATTACGAAAATAAATTTGACAGTTGCACGGCTCTCACCATTATTTGAAAATTTTCTAGTCCATTAGATTTTTCATAAAATAACAAAAATTTCCACATATTGCAACGAAGAGTGATTCCGGCTCATATTATGTTCACCACAATTCTTCTTATGAATCTTGGCCATAGCTGCCAGATTGGACGATTTATCGTCATTATGACGATTTTTAGGTATAAGAGTAGTCTATTGACGATAGGACGATTTTTCAAATGACAAGGTTTGTTAAAATTTACATATGTTTTAAATATAATTTCACATATTATTTTAGCTTCTTAGATAATTTGATTTATTTGCTTTATTTGATTGGCAGTAATTTTGGTATCTGAAGGGCCAAATTGACGGTGGTCAGATTTTACAATATTGGTAAGCAGCGTTGCTGAAATTGAATTAAAATTGACTAAAACTGTCTTGCAACTGTGTGAACAGACGTGTAAAATTAATCCATATGAAAATGCCACCATTGCCAGAGAAATATTTTTATTGGCAACGTCTGCTTACAATATTGTAAGATCTAACCACTGTCTTTTTGGCCATTTAGCGTTTCTTCATATTAAATACGAGTTTTTTTTAAAACGATGCATATTTTTAAGAGTTCTATTTGATCAGTTAGTACTGCTTTATTACAGGCATTTTACAACTGCTCTCTGCGTTCACATTATGGAACTTTTATTTCAGAAAGTCTAATTTTATTGGTGTTTAACAGATTTAAGTTCTTAAGCAGAATTTTCGACATGAAAAATAGGTGTTTGATATTTCTTGGTTTAGTTTATTTTCTTACTTTTCTTATGAATGAAAATACTTTTGAAAAATGTTTGGTTGTGTTACTTCAATAATAAATTTCTAAACGAATATTTTTTTATTTAATTTCAAAAACAGACAAAATATGTTAAAAATTCATTAGCAACGGAAACTAAAAATAACACCAAATTTTAAAAACTTATTAAAAGGTGGTGGTCTTTTACAATAAAGATTTATGTGCCGATTTAGCTTAGTAAATTTGCTGATTTTGACGATTTTTCCCTCAAAATTTTAAAATTTTCGTCCAATTTTATCTGGAAGCTAAAAGCTCTTGGTACCAGTACTAATTTAAAATTCTTCCTAGCAATACTTTTTTTCGGATGTTGAAAACCGGAGACTAACTTATTTCTTTTTTTTTAGTAATTTCTACAAAATAATGATTTTAACATGTAATACATCGACTTTTTATTATAAAGCAATTTCATGGTGTGGTTGGGGTCTTTTTCTAAAAATTTTGGATTGGTATAAATTTAAAGTAACGTGTCTGTATTTTGGTATTATCTATAGAAATATTAATAATAAATATATGTAATATAAATACAGTACCTCGTTTAAGACGCTTTTGGTTACGTTTGTGCAGACAGCAACCTATGATGAGGATATTTAAAGCCACTATCGTTATGCCAGATGCCACACCAACCAACAACAGTAGACCTGATGTACCACCCAATGGAGTGGCACTTGTTGTGGGTGGTCCACCCAGGGACGAGGCTGGTTGTGAGGGTGGCGGTGCTTCTGTTGTGCATTATTAAAAACATTGTATCCATAAAAGAGTAGAAAAATAAATGCAGCATAAAAGACAAAAATTAATAATAAAAAAAGAGGAAAAAGAGAACGAAAAAAACATACATACAATGAAGTAAGTATTTATGTATGTACTAAACAGTGTATTATAATTCATGTACATATAAATGAAAACATACAAATTAAACGTTAGAGATATACATGTGTATATACTTATGCATGTATACTTTTAAATATATAGACATTTTATAAAATAAAATCAAATGGTTTCATCGTTTTTTTCTTAGTAACTCTATAAAGTAGTAGATACTCCTGCCTCACTCAACGACTGAAAGAGTACGAAGTTCTGGCCAATTGCTGTTCCATATTGTGGCGGCTTTATTTTTTTAGTAATTGCTGTCATTGCAGTTACGCTGAGCGTGGGTGCTGGTACCTTAGTTAGAATGGGGCAGCTCATAAAATGCAGATGACGCGACCAATAAATCAATGTCTTTTTCAGCTTGTTTTTACCCTCGTTGCTATTTGGTTCTCCAACCCAGTTTTTATAGACGTGGCTAATTTGTGCACTTTGCTTTAATGCATAATACATTAAGCATACACACACACTCTTACACTTACTCATACTATAATGCATAGAAATGTATGTTCATGTAAGTGCATTAGTGTATGTGTTGATTGTACTCCTGCTGTATTAGCTAATTGAGTTTTGACTTTGTATCTTGTATTTTTTTTTTAATTTTATGGTGAAATGAATGAGAATGAATGGACTTACCTTTGGTATGGGCTTTTTGTAGGTCAGGCAAGTATTTGCTCTCACCTAAATCATTATATGCCATTACCGAAAATAGATACAATGTGTTCATTCTTAGGCCAGTTATGGTCAGTTTATGACTATTTGGCAGACCATCGATATATTTGTATTGTTCACGATTTGCCTCTCTAATAGAAGAAACAGGAAAAAAGAAAAAGGCATAATGAAAAATGATAGATAGTATTTATTAAAAAAAACCAAACCATTAGTTATTGTTACAGTAAAATTGTTATCTTAAAAATGAAATACATTTAGCTTACCTAAAACGAACCCTGTAGGAAGCTTTAAGACCACCATCGAAACCGGGTGTCCAAGCTACTGTCACTGAGTCGTGTGTAACATTTAAGATGTTTAAACTTAAGGGTGTGTCAGGTTGGGATGTTATATCCAAACGAACTGTTTCAATAGCTTGACCAAGTTCATTTTTTGAGACGCACTCGTAGTCACCATAATCGGCGGGAGCCACCTTTTCCACAATCAATATTGACTCATACGTCAGGGAGTCAATCGTCTTTTCTTCTACTTCATATTTATAGGAACGATTAACAGGCAAATCTTTTCCCTCTTGGCGCCATAGAAATTTGGGTTTGGGTGAAGCTTGAGCACGACAAGGCAAACGGCCACGTTCGCCTGTTCCACTGGCAGCTCGCAATAGGGTGGGTGATTTATCAATTTCCGGTGCAACTGTGGCAGCCAACAAAAAAATAAAGAAGTTATTATTAAATGCATACATTTTAATATTTATGTACATTTCACGTGTTTTTATCTTTTCCTATTTCACTTACACTTAACTATCAGCAAAACATCACGACTAGTAGGATTGGCAACACGATTATCGGCAATGCAACGGAAATTGCCAACATCTTCACGTTGAGCGTCTTTAATATGTAAATACGAGGTGCCGTTGGCAAATGTTGAGGAGGTTTTTATGGTCATATCATAGCCTAAACGTTCCCACTTGACATGATCCTCTGTCAAGGGTTTGCCCTCTACCGTACAGGACAGCATGGCATCTTCACCGGGATTGACAATGACATTTTCTGAAACTGATTTGATAGTGGTGCCATCTACAAACAAACACGAAAATTTTGATAATGATAAACCATACAAGATGTTAATGAAGCATGTCCTTACATTCCACTACAACGGTGACATTAATGCGAGCGGTGCCCTGAGAATTGCGTGCCTCACACACATACAGACCAGCATCGCTGCGAATCAGTTTTGTAAAATTCAACTTGGCGTCTTCGGCATAGATACGTGGCTCAGCCCCATTAACAGCGCTGGGTAGTGTCTGTCCATCTTTTGACCAAGAGTAAGTAATTGACATGGGATTGGCATTGGCCTGCAAGGCAACCAGCAGTGATTCGCCCTCCACACCGACTGCTGTCGACGAGGGTGGTGGTACAAATTTTGGACGATCTGAACATTTGCAAGCCAATGCAACAGCAACAGCACAATATGGCAAGACAAGACAAGAATTAAATAAAATTTATACAATTCCTTCAAATTCACTTTTGGTGCTGCTGCTGCTGCCATGCTGTACACACATTACAGTACAACAAAGCGGCAACAACAAAATCCTACATTTTTTGTAGGAAAATATCAGAGCAGAAAAATACTTACACAGCACATCCAAGCTTATGGCTTCATGAACACTACGCTGTAGTGCCTCGTTGGCACTTTGACATGTGTAAACTATGCCGTTCATTTCCTGTGTAATGTTTACTTTAAACTCTAGCGTTGAGACGGTACCACCCCACAGACCAGGCTTAGACGAATTATTTATACCTAAGGAAATGAATGACAAAACAAAATAACACAACAACAAAAAAAAGAGGGAAAAGTGAGTGTGTGAAAGAAGCAGAGATCGGGCAATGGGAGTAAAATGTGTAAAAAGAATGTTGACTGTGATTGCCACATGAAAATTGGGCAGACAACAAGGCTTGTTGTACAAATACTGTGCAATTACCCAACGAACACAAGGTCAAACGTTTCGTTTATGGTTTTTAAGTCCCTTGTCATAAAATATAAATGGGGAATTTCTTTAAAGCCTAAAAATTGTTTCTATAAGTTTAAAGAGATTAAATTTCTCATTATGTGTACAACACACTGAACTAATTTCTTATATAAAATATAGGGCTGTCTCTGAGTTTGTAAAAATCAAGCAATGACTGTGAATACGCAAGAGATGAACTCTGGCTTTAATATCCCTTCTATGACAGATATTAAAATGGAGTTATTCTTGTTTCTTTCATAAAAGGCGGCTTGATACTAGGGGTTCCAAACAAGGGCTTTTAAAGGTATGGAGTTTGGTATAAATATTTTTTATTAACAATGGTTAAAAAGGATCCAAAAAATTAGGCAAATTGCTTAGAAATGATTTACCTTGACGAGCATTTGGCGATATAGGACCTACTTCAAACGATCCAGTACAAAGGAATTTTAGTGGAATATTTCACTGTAAATAAAATGCTAGGGTATTAAAACGGTTGCTAAACTACCCCTTAACGTGGGGCAGAAACAAATATATATAAAAATATAATGAAACTATATTGTTTGCTGGGTACAAATGTATATGTATCAAGATGAATGTTTATTTGTGTAAAGGCAAAATACTGGAGATAAAGTTAGAAGACCGGAAGTTTGCGTAAGTACATATTTTAAATTTTTGTGCTTTTGAAATATACAGCAGCAAACATCCGCTTTGGAAACGCTTTAAATTTTTGTATTTAATGTTGCTGTGCATTATTAAAGGAGAGTAAGTGGAGTTGTGAAACGTGAAAATACACAACACATTTAGGTTTACGCCTGCCTTTACCAACCGAGCAAAAGCCAGGACAGGACAGGCAGGCATTAAGTCAGTCAAACATTTAGCCAACCTACGAGTTTGGCCGGCGCCACTTCATGCTACCATTTTAAACCAAATTTTACGTAAACTTGTATTTATGTGGCATGTGGCCACACCACTGGTTTATTCTACTTTTTTTTTGTTCCATAGTTAGTTTGGTTTTTTTCCATTTGACAACAATGACAATCCTTTGAACAACCAAATAATTTGGGCACTCTTCCAGCTTAACAACAACCATTGCTTTTTGCATCTTTAACAAATTTGTTGGCTTCAGACAACACAACCAAAAACACGCTTTCTTACTCTCTCACACTCACGCCCATAACAGGATACACAGCGAAGATAAAGTAAAAAACCTTGGGATGTAAAGTGGCATTTAAAACTTACCCTCAATTGGTATGCCATCCTTCCACCAGGATAATTTAGCAGGTGGATTGCTAGAACTGGAATCACATATAATAGTCGCCTCTATGCCTGGTTTCAATTCTTCCGGTTCAATGCGTATCTTTACTGTTTCGGGGGCAACTGCAATTATAATATTTTTGTATATGTTTTTTTTTTACATAATTCATTGTTGTTGTCTTTTTATTATTCTCTTCGATCTGAGCAGTATTAAATTGATATGTAAATAATATGCTAGTGAATTTGAACAATAGCAAAACGTTCTTGTAATATTTTGTACTTACAGTGCACACTGAGTGTAGTTGATTCAAATAGTGGTATTTCGGTGGCACTATTCGAAGCTTCACAACGATATTGAGCTTGATTGTCGGTAACGTTTGCCAGAATTGTTATTTCAGCAGAAACCGACTTGTCGGCAGTGCGTATAATTGAATTTATCTGCAAATTAGAAAGGAAACAGTTAAAAGTTAAATTCATTTTTAATAAATGAAGTATAAAAACAATTTTTACGATTTTACAGATCAATACTTGATGATTGTGTTATGGCTAATAAGTCACTGAGTGTTTAAACGCTGGTTTAGTTGAACTAAACTTAAACTTATATGTAGCTTAAACTCAACAGTTTTAAATCAGTGTCCCATGTATTATAAGTAGTTTAAAAAGTAACATGAGGCAGCACTACGATAAATATTGACAAATTCATATGGATTGTATTGGTAGTTTAAATGTTTTCTGATTTATAGATTTGTTGGCTTAAACACATTTTAAACCAAAAAGAGAGTTTAACTTGCTCGGATTCATTAGCCCTGAGTTGATAAAATAATGATTTCAAAATTATTTATGTATTTGTTTACATACAAGAAAACTAATTTTACGTATTGTATGTAAATAATTTGAAATAAATTTAATTAATTCAATTGTTTGAGAAAATTCATTACTCAAAGGTTAAAATATATTATTTATTCATTAAGTGATGAGTAAATCAATGCATTTGCATAATTTACTTTAATAGGACAAATTGCTATACCAGATAAGTAATTAAAAATGAATAGAAATTAATAAGTAGATTCAGTTGTAATTGAATGCCTTCGATACGTACAGTAGGCCACGTAGATAATATTGCAAGCATCACTTAACCCCTACAATCTTGTGTTCTGTATAAATAGGAAATACATAACTATTCAATTGATCATTTTATTTAAAAAACAACAAGTTTGAAATTATACAGAATTTACGGATAATTTTCGAGAGCATTCCATATATGGGAGCCATGGGCAATAGTCCGCCAGAATAAAACATACATATAAAAGTTCTCTGCTCCAAATATTTTTAAGAAATGGGGTTTTACAGGACTTATGTTCAATACCGATTATACCAATATAATATTTTGGCACGACATAGGGAAGTTATGTCATTAAAAGCTTTTTTCGGGTGTAATATTTGTATGGTCCTGTTCTAGTAAGATTAGGTTAGATGATTTATATTTTTTTTTTCATTATTTATTTATTGATTCTTCATATATTAAATATGAACTAACAATAATTAATCATATTGATACTAATTCTCTATTTTTGTACTGCCAATGCTAGACGAAAATTTTTCTCCTCACGGTAGTGGATTTGGGTGCGACTCAAGCCTTTTTAAATATTTTACTGAGTACTTCGTAATAATAGTTTTTACTAATAGCACATTGAGATCCTTGTTAATATTTGAGTTTTTAACATACCAGGGAGCGACTGTGATTATTCGAAGAAGTTTATTTTGGCGCCTTTGAATTTTTTCGATATTTGAGGCCGAGGCAGTGCCCCATAGCTGAACACCGTAGCACCAGATTGGCTTTAATATAGAGTTGTAAAGTAGAAGTTTGCAGTCGAGGCTAAGAACAGAATTTCGTCCAATAAGCCAATAAATTTGAATTGCTTTTAGTTTCATTTGTGTGAGTTTTGCTTCTATATGGTATTTCCCTATTAAACGTCGATCTAGATGAATACAGAGATATTTTACATGCGATTGTTGGGGCACTAATTGATTATTGATTTTAATAGAGGGACATGACTCCCGACGCGAGGTGAATGTTATATGTACGCATTTTTGAAATATTTTTTAAAATAAACGTTATATCTTCTTTTGGCCAATGTTTATTTATATTAATACAAATTCCGAAAAGACAAGGAAAAAGGAAATTTTTATATTTTTTGTGTTTTTACATATTAAAAAAAAATTGACTAGGAACATTTTTCATGCCCATATACGAGACATTTATAAAACGCTGCGTAATACAAAATATATGTATGTGTTCAAATTTATCGTTTTCCTTTATTTTATAATAATTCAAACAAAATATTTAGAAGATTAAGAATAATCAAACTTGTACTAAATTATCAATTACAAGTTTTAACTACTAAATTACGGCCCTAGTGCATGAGTAAAGGCATCATCAAGTATTTAACACAGACCAAAGCAGAAATAAGTTTGCAATTGCTCATATTAAATAGGTCTTATAAATAGGGTGTCCCAAAATTAATTCAAGATTTTAATGTGCCATTATTTGTACAGTTAAGTGCTGGTTACCGCAAAAAAAAACGTCTTGAGAACTCCCGAGTTACAGTTTTTGACGTTTTCAACATTTACCATACTTTTTAACTTCACTTTTGTAACCTGTGCCCATGTTCTGTAACTCTCGCTTCGAGAAAAGTTGAAAAAAAAACTGTTTTTCTCACTTAACTGCGCCTGTAACATTTGTAGCGATTAATAATTGTCGCGGTAGGAAGTTACTCGCCAATTTACAGAAAAAGTGCGCGTGTAAAATTTTTGTGAGAAAATTCCCGCTTTGAACTGTCAAATAAACTCACGCATAAAAACGGGGTGAGAAAAAAATATTACCACTAAAATATATACGCAAAATGCAATAAATAATAAGTATTTTGTGTTTGACTGATTTAAAACTCAGGTTGATTATTGGTTGCTGCAAGATATTCTAGAATAGAATATCTCGCCTTCCTATACGTATGTTAAGGGCGATCGGTGACTTTTGGAGGAGGCTCTAAACATGTGTGTGATACGGGTATGTTTAAATGAGGTTTTTAATTTTGTACCAACTTCCAAAAAATAGTTACTTTTTGGACCTCATGGTACCATTTTTTGTTTTTGGTTTTTTTTTTTAATTTATTAAAACAACAAAAAAAAGTTCATAAAAATTCAATTGTACAGAAAAAAAGAACAAAAAACGAATAATGACGAACATTGAAAACAATGAAAAATGGAGAAATTTTATGAATGGATTTAAAAATTTTACAGAATTATGGGACGTTATATGTAAAAGTTATAAAAAAAGCAGGATATGAAAAATTTCTTTCGCATATATTTGTTAAGTTAAGTAGTACTTCTAGATTAAAAAAAAAAACACAATTCTGATGTTTTGCTTTTAGTGTCATCGTCTGTGGTAAAAAGGAAACAAAAGTAGTAACACAGGTATTGACTAATGTTGCCTCGTCTGTGGGTACCATAAGTCCCCTTTTACAATCTGGCAAGTAAAAGGTAGGCAGACGAACTTTGTAGGCGACAGACAAAAAAAGTAAAGTGTGTCACGCATACAGCGTCGCCCCTTATCCACAAACTTCGTCTGTCTGCCTTTAACTTGCCACATTGTAAAAGGGGACTAAGCGCTCTGTACACACAATTCTTGTCGCATATTTAAGCGCCCATTACATTAACGATTTTTTCTCCAACATAAATGCAATGAAAAAGATTCAATAATTTGTTTGCTACACTAAAAATTCAAAAAGGGGGAATTATGACAAATTTTTAAATTGTAAAAAATGAGTCACGGTAGTACCACGGTACTTTAGTAAGCCAAAATGTATCAAAAAAAGAACAATTGTACCAGCTTTAACATTCCTGGTCTGATACACAGTTATTAAATAAGTACGGCACATTTTTTATCTCTTCGTTCACATATTTTTATGGAACATATATGCTTTAAAAAGTATTTTTGTGTATATATGTACAATGCGATAGTCGCATTACAGCGTCACAAGGGCGCATTGCAGTGAAATCTCCAAGGTAGTGGACGTCATGGTCGTCCAACAAAATAACAGATGAAGAACAGCAGTCTTATAAAAACTGCAACAATAATTTAATATTCTTTTTGACATAATAGAATCAGATACGATTCTCTTGTGGAAGCCCAGTGTTCCCAAGTGGAATAAAATATAGGAAGGAAAAAAATTCATATAATAAATATTCCTCCAATTTCTTGAATTGGTAAATTTCCGTTCTAAATTTTGTTACACAGAAGAAATTATCAGTTGTTTTTTATCATTTAAGAAAATTTCAATTTAATAAATGTGATAATTGAATCAATTATTTTTTTTTTTTGAAAGAAAACTAAAAATATCAATTATTGAAAAAAAATATATATAAAATATATTAAATTTTTTCAGTTTTTAGTAATCAATATAATCATTTTTGTAACAGGTGAAAAATCAACAAATTGTTTGCTTGTTTCTTTGAATTTGGTATAAATTTGGTGATTAGGGAAAATTTTAAATTTTTATTTGTAAATTTTCATATTAATTCGAATGTGTATTCTAAGACAAATTACAATTTATAAAGCTTCCATACTTTAATAGTCTTATTACTGCAATATTTTCCAGGAAAATTTTTTATGCACTATCAGAATTTTCTGAATTTCAGAATTTTCTATATAAATTAAAATTAAGCCAAAAAATAGAACTCTGGCTACAACCAAAACAAAATAGAAAATGAAGGAGTAAACAAAAAACAAACAGTAAACAAAAAATATAGAACATAATTTTAAAAATATTTTAAAAAGCAAATAATTTTAAAAGTGGTGGTGTTTTAAAAATATATAATAATAAAAATTATTTAGTGTTTGTGCGTTAAGAAAATTTCGATAAATATTTTAACAAAAAGCCTACATATGTCGACAACTTCAACACAAGTGACTGATTATGACATTTGTGGTCGTATAATATTTCTTAGTGGGCCCCAAATTTGTATGAAAACTGTTACGTTATTGTCGATCGACTTGTCGTTCTGAAAATTAGCTGTTTAGCAAATTAGCTGTTTGTTGATAGCGATCGAAATCGGGGGCCAGGCTGTAAATATCGTTCTTTAGTGTTCGATTCGGTAGATTTGTGGAAAACATAAACGCTAATAGAGTCTGAGTAGTAAATCATTAAAAAATAACGATTTTTTATTAGTGATCTTCGATCACATAAATAATACAGTACTTATACAACCCAACAAAAGGATAGGAATATTTAATTGCGTTCTGTTTTTTTTAACCACAAACTTCGTTGTGTTCTGTTCAGCACATTAATGTCCGTTTGTTTTGGTTAAGCTTATCACTCTTTCGGCTTGTAAATAAAACCAAAAATTTTTTTTACAAAAACAATTTACATATACGAAAAAAAAAGCAAAAAGTCAGCAAAAAAAATTGTTCACAGACAAAACTATAAACACAATACGCACACAAGCTTATCGTACTGTGGTCGTTGCTAAAGTTTGTTGTTTACTCATTCCTTTATTAATGCAAAAAAAATCACTAAAGAACATTAACATATAACGTTTGTCTGTCTACAGAACCACTACAATTATTGTGTTTTATAACGAAAAACAGAACACTATATAATGGTTGTTACTGTCTTGAAAATAGTTACGAACAGTATTAAGAGTTGTGTTCTAATACATAAACAATAAAAAAAATTTAGTTTATGGGTGTGTGAGCCGAGCCTTACGCTACATAATGTTCTTTTTATTTTCGAACTCTAATTTTAACTGTAACTGCAGGCCAAAGTGCGATCTAACCCACAAATAGTTAGCCAACAATTTTAATTTATTATTAAAAAAAAAAAAATTTGCTGCAAATACAACCCGTGAAACAATTCGATGATTGGGACATTTCTTGGTCGAGTTTTGTTTTGTTTTGATGATACCAATTTTCAATGTAGTTTAATATAATTTATTTTTTTACCATACTGAAGAAAACTAAACGCTTTATCAATGAAATTCAGGCCTATTTCATTAAAATGGTCATAACAATATTGACAAAAAAGTGCTAGACCTTAACGTTAATTTTAAAATACCCTTTATTTAGTTATACATAGATTAATTTAATAGACTCACGTAGAATAAATTTTAGCAAATACTTATAAGAGTAACTAGCACACAAACTAATTTTGCTGATTTACTCATGTCACATGGAAATGTCAAAGCAATTACAGCAACAATATTTTATTTAAGTTTAATTAGTAACTGAGTCAGAAGCCAGTATCAGTTCTTTGAGGGGGGTCTATGTGGGGATTATAATTACTAATGACCAGCATTTTTCATGCTCTCCCAATATTGATGTTTATCTAAGTTCAACTGGAATGCAAGTATTTAATTGTATTAAATACATTGTTTACTTAAGTGTACCAGTATGGGCAATAGTTACGATTTTCCTTTAATATGAATCTTACATGTTCATACTAGGGATGCTAATCGGGATTGATTTTTATAAATCCCCGTATTCGAGATTGTGGAAGTCACGATCCTTAAATCCCGGGATTTTCGAGATTTCGGGATCTTACGAGATCCCGGAATTTTCTGATATTTTTGGGATATCGGGGTCAATGTGTTACTTAAATATAATTTTTTTTTTACAACACTTTTTTTATTTACTTTTAAAGAATACATATTAAAATAAATAATTTGTTATTATAAGTTAATAAATGATAAAAATGTTACTCACATCAACCTTAATTTAAAATGATAAAATTATATTTCTGTTTGAAATTTTTATTGCAGGCTTCTGTTAAAAAATGTTATATATTGATTTTAATCCAAGTATTTTTTGTTTTGTTTGCAAAACAGGAGGTTATTTTACATACACACAGTCATTAAAGCAAGGCTAAAATATCAATAACTCGGAGGTTCTGCATTTAGTTGTGATGCCATAAATGCTCGGTTAAGTGTATTCCTGCATCGATCACGATAGCTGTGTTAAAACCTGACATAGCGCAGTATACCTCCGTGGTACTGATATACAATATACTGCGATTTTTATGAAAATTAATTTAACTACGTTTGGAATGTATTTCAAATGATTTTTTTTTATGAATATGCAGATAGTGTTTATTTATAGCAATTAAGGGGCTTAAAGCGCAAAGGTTTTAAGTGCCTTTTTGAAAAATGCCCCCCTATTAAAATCAATAATCAAATAATACCCCAACACTCGCATGTAAAATACTTCGGTATACATCTAGATCAGCGTTTAACGTGGAAATGGCATATAGAAGCTAAATTAACTCAAATGAAACTAAAAGCAATTCAAATTAATTGGCTTATTGGAAGAAATTCTGTTCTTAGTCTCGATTGCAAACTTCTACTCTACAACTCTATCTCAAAGCCAATTTGGTGTTACGGTATTCAGTTATGGGGCACTGCCTCGCCTTCTAACATCGAAAAAATTCAAAGGCGCCAAAATAAACTTCTTCGAATAATCACAGCCGTCCCCTGGTACGTCAAAAACTCAAATATCTACAAGGATCTCATTGTGCCATTAGTAAAAACTATGATAACGAAATATGCAGTAAAATATTTAAAAAGGCTGGAACTGCACCCAAATCCATTAGCTAGAAATATTTTAAATTATGGCGGCCACACTCGCTTAAGAAGAAGAGACACTGCAGCACTCACCCAATCAGATGAGCGATAAACACCTACACATGTGAACAGAAACCGTGATGACTAAATCTTTTTTGTCTAGCACTGGCAAGACATAAAGTTAATATTAGGATGGCGGATTAATTTAACAATAATATGGTTGTCGGTGACAATAAAATAGTTTAATTAAACCATTATATGTTTACAATTTTCTTTAAAAATAGTTTTGTTGGAGGTGACCATATTTAAACATGTTTTTTCTCTACATGTATATGAACATACATAAAAAGACATCGGCATTTAAAAATTTTGAATTACCTTTTATTTATAATCAACTTCAATAAATTTATCAATATTATTTGACTTTTGCTTTCTTTTTACAATTTTCACAAAATTTTTTAATTAGTTTACAGTTTAAACAAGCTGCTTTTATGGTTTTTGTTTGGATTTTTATTAATATGTAATTTTTTTCTTGGTAGTGAAGATTTTTTTTAATGCTATCTGGAAAAAACATACACAAACACTAAGTACTATTATATTTTGAGTAGATTTCGTCAAAATCTATTCGCGGAGTAGATTTGGTTTTGTATGGAAAATCTAGTCGAAAACAACTAGATTTAGCTCGAAATCTCGTAAGTACTAGATATCGTTGTAGTGTGAATTGTAAAGTGTAAATTATTAAACTTCAATAAAAACAAACATTTTTTTGTACTTAAAAGTTAATAAATTGAAAATCCCGAAAAATCCTGAGATTCATGAAAACAACTTCGTCAATCCCGAAAATTTCCTGGATTTGGGATTCAACGATTGGCATCCCTAGTTCATACACATGCAACTCATATTAACGTAAATTGTATACATAGGAATTTTACAAACTGTATATTAGATTTTGTTGTTGTTGTTGTCGTGATGTTGCTTGTTGATATAAATAACAAGGATAAGGAATTTTAATAAAACTTCAATATGAATAAATGTTATGAAAACTAAAATTCCACTAAGCAGGTAACTAATGCGAGTGCGTGTAATAAAATTATGTTACATGAACAATTATTTACAAAAAAAATTTAAATGATGTCAACAAACACACATGCACACTTAAGTTTTCTAACTCATACCCACCGGGAAAACTTAGAAGACCCTCTTATCTAACAGCTAAAGGATCCCTTATAGAAGGCCTCGGCTCTTTAGTATAAAAGATAAGTTACACCTTCCACACTCGCTTCTATGAGAAGAGTGAAGAGAAGGAGTAGCATTTTTTGTTTTGTTTTTGTCAAAGTAAATGAATTATTTTTTTTATCCAGTTGCCTTTCTTATGTACCTGCCAAAAAAGCGAGAGTGGAAGAACCTTCCCCGTAATGATAACGTATGTGAAAAAGATATGAGTATAGAATGGAGCGTGTAGGGCTTTTATATCCAAAAAAGGAGTCAGAGGCTTTCTAGAAGGCATCCGTACTCTTCTTTTTCCCGCTGGGTATACTCGTGCTGTCTAATGTTTGCATGTGTATCAATAAGATGTAAGTGTGCATTTGTATTTGATGTAGAGAATTAATTTTTGGTCTCCTGACTGAACATGATGATTCTCTTCACCTCTTCTAATCCGTAAAATCCTTGTCTACTGTCATAACATTAGTAATTTAATGTTTCAATGTGTGAGTGTGCATGTGCACGTGGCTCTGTGTTAAATTAAAAGAAAACTATCTGAAGTATGATAAAATTAAGTTAGGTTTCTTAGTAAGAATGTTTATACAAAGCTTTAAAATGTTTAGAAACATCGGTAAGTACATAGCAAAACTTAATAAATACATTATATTTATATATTCATACATCCCTAATCAAACATACACACTAGGGTATTCAGTTAATCGGACTTTTGCTTTAATCGGTTAATCGCTCGATTAATTAACCGAGGTTTTGGTTTAATCGGTTAATAATCGGGTAATTTTGTAATAGATTGATTAACCGATTAATACATTTTTTTATATATTAAGTAATTTCAATAAATAAAAATGCATAAATTATTTATAATATGGAGTTTATTAATAAAAAACAATAACATAAGAAACACAACAATTCTTGAACTAAAACGAGCAAAAAAAAAGAATAATTTAAAAATATGTAATACATATTTTTTTAATATAAAAAATAAACTGTGAGATCATTTTATTAGTTATTTCAATAGTTTAAGAAAATCTTATAAAATAATCTTTTAATTTGGTTTTAATATTAAAGATTTAACCGATTCTTTTCTTTAGTTTTGATAAAACTTGTTTTTGAAACAATTCTTTCATTTATCGTAGATGTCTGAGAAATCAAAAGCAGCTCACAATGGAGAATATCTAACTTCTCAGTCCTATTCCTGGATGTTTCTTAACATATAAACTCTTCCATTATGTAATTAGAGTCGTGTGTTAATTTTTTAAATTGTTTACCACTTCTAATTGTTTCGGTTAATTCTGTTAAAAGATTGATTTGAGAAGATATAAGAAGAAACAACTAACTAAATGCATACATATAAAAAGTACGTGAAACAAAAAGCTTTGTATGAAAAATATTTTCTAAACACAAAGACGAAACAAATAACTATAAACCCAAATAAAATGTTATAATACTACAAAAAATTCAAAATTTTTTAACATCGGTTAATCGACTGAAATTAACCGGTTTAATCGTTAATCGAAAATAGGCAATTTTGTATTAACCGATCAGTTAATCGGATAGTAAAACATACGAATGAATACCCTAATACACACCTAAACACGAATATATTAGCAAATGTAAATTTACTCAGATGATTAGATATTAAGGTATTTGTGTCAGTGTTGCCATGGGAAGAATAAAACCTTGAGCTTTTCTTTCATTAATAAGTAAAAATTAACAGATTACTGTTACAGTAAACAGTAAGATTAGCTGGTTACTGAAAAAATTTTCATACAAAATGAGTTAAATTAAAAAATCTGTTTAACCCTTTTGTGTGCAACAAGGTATCTGGGTACCTTTGGCATTTTCAACCCAAATTTTCACATTGAAATTGATAATCTGCATATCTAAAACTTCTTGAGAATTAATATCTTAAAAAAAATTTGTATTTTTGCAGCCGTCTAGCTTATTTTTTTGTTTTTTGTAATTTGCGTGATAGACAAATTTCCTCTTAACACCCTTAAATGCCCACAAAGGTATCCGTGTACCTGGAGGAGTTTTATATGGGAATGCGGTCATTGCAAATAAATTTTTAGATGTTGTTAGTAGCTTTGCATGAACTTATAATAGTCTACATATATAAATAAAATACCAATGTAAACAATTTATTTTATTAAATAAAGAAAACAAAAATGTAATAAGTACTAAACAAAACATAAATAACATATTACTGCAGATCTTTCGTGAAGTTTGTACACATGCATTCAACGATTATTTAAATGCTATAATATTCATATGTATCTGTTGTCTGATCTCGGTATTACTGAAAAATAAGAGAACATTTTTAAGAAGTGAGAATCAGAACTGTCATCTTCTTGCAAATTTTACCACCTTTTAAATAAAATTTTTAAAAGGTGGAAAATATAATTTTGAGGTAGAAGAAAAATTTACATATCCTGGATCCGCTGTAAATAAGGAAAATCGGATCAGCCTTGAAGTTAAAAGAAGGATAGTGCTTGCAAACGGTAAAAAAAAAGGAAAGCCATCTCCAGGAAAACGAAAACCACTTGTGATATCCGTGCCGAAACGTGGGTACTTGGAAAAATAATTCGTAAAATTTATGGGCCCATATGCGTTGATGAAGGGACGAAGAGCTGTAAAAAATGCACACCACGGTGAACATAAAAACATAAAGATTCCGCAGGCTTAAACACGTCGGAAAGATGAACGCGGTTACTCTAAAATGATGATACTCTTAAATCTATATGAAAGAAAGTGGAAGCGTGGAAGGCCTAACAGTCCCTGATGGATTAAACTGTTAACAGTGTACAAAAGATCAAGGCGCATGGAGAACATTTTTTAAGCAGGCCGAGCAAAACAACAGGTTGAAACGCCATCTAAGTAAGCAATTAAGTGTCGGCTGCCAAGTACATTAATATTTTACAGCGCTTTAACTAAATATTTAGTGCCAGGGACCGAAAATAACAGTTATTTTGAAATTTTAAAACAAAAAAAGCATATAGAAGTAAATGCTGGCAAACTGATTCAAATATAACATATTGATCCTTATGAACTTTTCTTTGATAAAATATAATGATTTTTAAAGTTTTGATTTTTATTATTTTGAACAAAAATAACAGTTATTTTTTTATTTTTATTTTTTTGAACAAAAATAACAGTTATTGTTTGATTTTTATTTTTTTGAACAAAAATAACAGTTATTTTTTGATTTTTATTTTTTCGATCAAAAATAACAGTTATTTTATGATTTTTATTTTTTTGAACAAAAATAACAATTATTTTTTGATTTTTATTTTTTCGAGCAAAAATTAAAATTATTCTTTAAAGAAATGTACGTGTTATAATTATTGAGTTGTTATTTAAATGTGTGATCATCATTGGGATATCTTATGCCCATTAAAAAAAAATATTTAAAGTCAACTAAATAATTATAACACGTATATTTCTTTAAAGAATAATTTTTATTTTTATTTGCCGCGCAATTAAACCTGCTTGTTTTGAAGCACGCATAAGGGTTAATAAATCAATTAAATCTTTTAAATTGAAAGATTGGGCTTCGATAGGATTTACTATCTTACCATTTTAAAAATCTGAAACTTTTTTGTTCAAAAATTTCAATAAAAAATTATTGACAATCCTTGTCTTAAACCTAGAAGCTACGTTTGAGCTAAGACTCCAAGAAAGATACTTTATCGACAAACTTAAAAAAAAACTCTAGCGGACCGATTTTTATAGAAAAAATGCACAAATTTTTTTTAATTAGGTATATTATCAAAAAATAAAATTAAATTAAGTAAAGCATTAAAAATAAAAGTTGTTCTTCGCTCTCAAAATTTGATACGAATTTTAACAAAGTTTTATATTTAAAAATATTATTTTTTTCCAAGCTTTCGCCATCAGCTAACGTTGTTGAAAAAAGAGCTTAATTTGAATACATATAAAAAAGTTTTAAAGGGTTAATGAGCTTCGTCCATTCGACGAACAGAGTTAAAGAATCAAGACCTTGTTTTAAAAATATAACTTCGTTTTGTGCCTTCTACCAAAAGTTACGACAATTTTGCTATATAATACATGTTACGTCGGGCTTTCAAAAGTTACGAAAAATTTAAAAAATGTAACAAAACGGCATCACTGATTTGTGTATTCATGTGTTTCTACAGAAAATAAACAGTGTGTGTAAGTTTGTGTATGAATTAAGCGTATATAAGTAGAGCAAGGCGTAAGACATTTTAAGTAGAGGCCAATTATTTACACTCTACATTAAGTGAAATGTGTAAGCGCAAGTAAGTATAACTCTGTCATATTCAATGTTCGAAAGTTTGCACCCTTATTAATTTGTTTCTCATTGAAACTTCAGATTAAAAAACTTTTCCAGTCTTAAAAACATATTTGTCCAATTCATAAGCTTGTCATTATCGTCGTATTCATTCTCTAAACGTCTAATTATACAATATTGTATTTTTGTTGTTGGTAATTGTCATACAAGTGTTGTCTCACTTTAAGAATGTTTTTGTAGCGTTTTTCACTTTTTGTAGTAAAGTAACCTTGTAGATTATACCAATCTTGTTAATATAATTAAAGCACTAACATTTACCAAAAGCTGTAGTAAACACGTGTGTTAAATTTTCCAGAATAAAACAGTGACCGAAACACTCTCTCTCTCTCTCTCTCTCTCTCAGCAGATTCCTCAATTTACAATACATATGAAAAATGGCACTCACGCTTTGTAGTATAAAATCGTAAAAAATATAACCAATTTGTTAACTTAGAACAAAAGGTGAAAACCGCTTATGTATTTTGAAAAATGTTGTAGGTATGAGGGGCGTGGATATGTTCGATTTTGTTGGTGAATTTGTAAAAAGCTTTTTAGAATGTGATAACTAACTCAACAAATTAAATTTTTCTGCATGATTTCAATAAACCCCCAAATAATTTTCTGAATTGTACGTTGAGTTTTTGCTTTGTTTCTATACAACGCGATGGCCAGTTCGGATATAACACTACTAAGCTCATAGGAGCGACGGCAGCATGTTCGAATAGTTGAGATACGCCTTTTTGCTGATAAGATACCAATCCTCAACAAGAATTATCGGCAATACCAATACGCAAATTAATTTTGAATTATAGTTATAATAAGCAAAACTCAAATCAAGTAATTTTTTTATTATGTATAAATAAACAGCGTAAGATTTTCAGGTATGTGATGTAAAACGATTTTAAAAACAAAACGATTTTCAGTACCTCTAAAAATAGATTTCTAATACAAAAGATGAACTTTCTAGATTCTTTTAAATTTTATAATGTATATGTTAATTGAATTGTAGTTTGAACAAAAAATTAGGACTATAATCCAGAAATAGATTTGAAAATCGCTCCAAACATCTGCTAAAAACGGTCGTTTTAAAATCGATGGATTTCCTTCACATGATTATTTGTTTATAATATTTATATAAAATTGCCTCTTTTTCGACGTTTACAGATTTGTATTTATCTTTTTAATTAAAAAATTTTTTTATGATATTGTTGGTTTTTATATTATCAAAGTTAAAACTCAACTCACAAATTTATTATTTAATTTTTCATACAATAAAAATTAAAACTTAACAAACTAAAAAATGAGCTATTGATTATTTTTAAACAAATTTTCAAAGTAGAAATATATATAAGTGTTTTATCCCCACATTACTCCTCCTACAGTGATAACGCCAGATATTAATTCTAACAGTTTTTCCAGATCGAAGTACTCTAGTTTGTGTTTCAGAATGTGAAGCATATGATGTTTTTGCAGGCCCATTTGCATTAAGGTATACTTAAAACTATAGCAGGTTTTAATCGGTCAATTGTTTTTTCATTCTATGAAACGACTTAGAACGGTCGTTTATAAGGAGGTTGAAGTGCAGGACGCTAAGCGTCATCCCAAATAAAAATAAATGATGATTGATTTAATTCTTCGGGTACATATATCTGCGTATCCCCATATCTTACTACCGTTTTGGCCTTAACATTTTCCATGTTCTCTTTCAGTTGTTTAACCCATTCAGAGTTAATGTTCTTTTATTTGAAATCAGTAAAAAATTCTCCTGGCAACGCCAACTCCTTACCATACACTCATCCAGCAGGTGATACGTTAAGATCATGATTGATAGATCCCCTTAAACCCAATTAAACTATTGGTAAAACATCTAACCAATGTGAATGTGTATGGCACATAATCGCTGATTTAAGCGTCCGATGCCAACGTTCAATTTGTCCATTCGCCTGTGGATGGCAGGGTGTGGTATGTGTTATACGTATTCCGAAAAGTTTACAAAATTCCCTGAATAACGAGGATACAAATTGCCGTCCTTGGTCAGTAATAAGTTGGTTAGGTTAACCAAATCCTGATACCCATCCATTGAGGAAAGCTTTGGCAACCGATTCTGCCGTGATATCACTCAATGGTATTGCCTCAGGCCAGCGTGTAAATCTATCAATGAACGTCAGGCAATACTTCTATTCACCTGACAGGGGTAGGGGTAAAATTATGTTAATGCTAACAACCTTAAATCTTTCATCTGAAATAGGAAATTCTCCAAGAACGCTTTTAGTATGACGTTGCACTTTACATTGTTGGCATTTGATGCAAGATTTTGACAAAATTTAAATATCCTTACGCATAGCATGCCATACAAATCTATCATAAATAAGCTTGATTGAAGATTTAGAGCCAGGATTTTGCGAAATTTTTTTATGATAAATGGTCTAATTTTTCCTGTCGATATATCACAAATAACATCAATATTAGTATTTGAAATTTCAAACGATTTAAGAACCAAACATGGTGTTGATGTTTTTTTTACAAATATTTAAGCTCGGAATCTGTCTTCTGGTCCTTAGCTAAAAGGGCATAATCTATAGCAGATATCATTGAAATTACATCTAGTCGCGATAAAGCATCAGCGGGTATATTATCCTTTCCGGAACATGCCGAATCTCAACTGTGTGAGTTGAGTTGCCGCAATTGTCTTGGTGATGCTTTCTCTGTGTTAATACAAAACTGACGTCCTTCAAGAAATGCTAAAAGTATTTAAGACCAAAGTAAACAGCAAGAAGTTCACGATCATATGCACTATACCACTTTTGTGTGTCTGAAAGTTTTTTGGAATCCTAAGGGCTTCCATGAGCCATATATACGTTGTTGGAGCACAGCATCCATTCCAACATCGGATGCGTCTAACCATTAAGAAGTTTCTGCATAATCAATAGGATATCCGAGAAGAGCAGCATTCTCCAAAGGATGAACGAAGTTCTGGGGTCCATTAAATTATTCTTTTATCGTTTTTCTCTTGACGTCCGTAATATTGAGCTGCTCTGTATCAGATATTAAATACACACTTTATTATTGTAAAAACAAATAATCTGGAGAATCCGACTAATTATGAAATCGCTAAGATAACATGTACCAATAAGTACTTGATTCAATGTATGAGTAGGTGGGTTGCAAAACTCGTTCGTCCAAAAATTAAATCTATTATTTTATAGTTCATTTGGTTTAAATATTTAAACTGTTGAGTTATTTAATACGAATGGCATACCCTTTCAGAATAAAGAAAACAAAACAACTAATTTGGTCCATTTAATCGGGCTATATGTTATTTGCATCTCACCTACTCAAGGACGGTAATATCGGTCATTACGGGTCACGGGTGAAAGGAACTCAAGCGGGGAGAATGGGTCTTGATTATAATGACTACTGTAGAAGTTGTCAAGATGAGAAGGAGGAGGAGACGGTGTTTCACTTTTTCTGCGAATGCCCCGATTATTAGACTTAGGCATTTTGGCATACCGGATTGTCATGTCTGGCTGATATGTCTAAAATGGGACTGAAACCGATTTGTCTATTCTGCAGGGAATCGGGGTGGTTATAGGCTGCAGTGACTTCTATAGAATAGTCTGGCGAATACTGGCTGACTCTTGTCACTGGCTAAGGGTGTCACAAAGAGACTGCCATAAGGAACCAAGTGAGCCGTCCTTGTGACGGCTACCCATTGAACCTAACCTAAGCTAACTTCATATATATAATTGAGGGTTCACAAGGTAGTCATACAGTTGTAAACTCATATGTCCTAAAATAATTACAAGAAATATATATGACTGCTGTGGGCAACCGCTTATAATTAAGATTTCTACTGTGCTGTTATGACGATTGCTTTTTTTAAGCAATTGTAAAATATCATTAAGGACATAATGACGATATGACTTGATATCACACCTTGTGATTCACCCAAATATATTAAATTACAACCTATAAATAAAAACTTATCTGGTAGTGTTTTATACCTAAATAACGTACATTTCACTTTTTCCGAATTAAAGTCTCGAAACAAGACTCAAGGTGAATAACGAACGTGTATTCAAAATCAGTTTTATTTTCGCTTATGAAATAATCCTCAGTGTTTTGCAGATAATTATAGAATTGTTGTGTGCGTGCATGTGCGTGGGTTTATAAATAGTTTGTAATTTAACATAGTTATTACAGATAAGTATGGAGGAGTAGACTTTAATATTTTCTTAGTAAATGTATAACGAAAAGTGCGTTGCATATTTGTATGTAGATCCTTTGGTTTGCACCCTTGTCGATTGGTCGATTTAATGTTTAGCCCTTTAGTCTGAGTACCGTTGTTTGGTGTCAAGTGTGCTTGAACTTAATTGTCATTTCAATTCTTCTCCAGTAGTTTCATTAAACCTGTCTTGTCTAGTTGAGGTTGTTTGATGGGTTGTTCTCTACAACTCACAGTCATTGGTACGAATGCAAACATGCAACGAAATTTTACTACATACATACAACATGCAGATGACACATTTATGCATTTTGATAGTTTCACATAAAAAAAGTGTATAAATTTTGGTTATAAAAATTCAAAAGTAACATCCTTTTGCGAAGAACAGGTATACTAAGTATTTGCAAGGACACAAATTCAACACATACAAACATGTTTTAGAACGTGTGTATGCAGGCGGTGGGAGTGCGTTATAGTTTTATTGTACACTAGACAACAGCAACTGTAAAATTGAAAATAAAACTTTACAAATTGTTTTGGTAATATTGTTGTTTTTGTTACTTTTTTGGGTATCAAGTACCGTAATAGCTGTTTAAAGTTTATGTATTCTTTTTTTTTATCACTTTATCATACAAAACAAAAAGCATTTTAATTGTGCAGTTAAAAAATCATTACGTTCTTATTATTTTAAGTAAATGCCAGGTGTAAATGTGTGACATAAGTAGAGAACATCGGGTCCGAGGAGGATGAATTGCTGTTGGAGGAAAAAGGAACCACAGGTTAACTACAGGTGTTGTGACCAAGCTTTTTCATTAAAAACTTTATGTCCATACATAAAATACATCACTACACACTTGTGTTCGCACACACACGCTTTTACATCTACATATAAAAAATATCATAAAAAAACAGAAAATACGAGAAAAACTTTAACCTCCCAACCATATAAATGAGCACATAAATTCCTTTCCTTATGTAATCTAAAAGCATTTCTGAAAAACACACACACACACATTTAAATGCGAAAAAAGAAAGTGGCAAGCTCTGTGTGGTTTTGTGGATGGGTAAGCATCCTTGAAAGAGTAGTTGTACTCATGGTATCATTATTTATTTTCATTTCAACTGAAAACAATTTCACATGAGATCTTTTTTTAAATAGAAAAATTTAAAATTTTTTATTCGTTTCATTGTTTGGGAATGGCACTTTCATTAACATAAAAAAAAATTGATGCAACTGCTACAGAAATATATTTTATATATTTTGTTTGCGCTTTCTGTTCAGTCCAGTCAATGGAGAGGAAAACAGACCAAAAATTTGCATTTTGTCATGTGTGTCCAAATTTAAAAATATACAGGTTTTTTAGTTTATTCTGTTTCCGAATAAAAAAAATTCCTTATGCTATCATATTTATCTCTTCAATGGGAAAAAAAATAAATATTTATTATTTTTATTGAATATTCTAGTGAGGGGAAAGTCACTGTTGACATCATTCCTCAAACTGTAGCTGATAAGTACTCCAATTCAGATTTAGTTTGTTTTTGTGAATTTTAAATAATAACTTAAATAGTGAAAACAATTTATCTCAGTGATTTAAAAAATAAATGATTTTCTAATCATCTAAGTATAAATAATATTTTATCATTTAAGGTTTTTGAACAAATTCTTTAGATCTATTTCACAAAGTATCGTTTTGTAGTCTGCTTTATTGATGCTTTTAGTTGACTTCAATTTTTAACAGCAAAAAGTTAGTTTGCAAATGAAGAGAATTTATAAATTTCAAGTCAATTTCCTTCAGTTTTACAAATAGCATTTGAATGTGAGAATTTCATCACTATGGACAACACAAGGCGAATTTAGAAATAAAATTCAGGAGAAAATTTTGTAAACAAATGTTCTGTCAGATCAATAACTTTTGCCCGAAATGAACTGGATAAAACTATTGTAATTTAAGTTTTAATTGGTATATCATATTAACATTACACTCACAAAAAAGACAATGGCTTAGTATGATTAAAAACCAGGGACCGTAAATAACAGTTATCCTGAGAATTTAAACTTAAAAACTCTTCATGTAAGAGTGAGGGGAGACTGTCATATATATACTGTCATATACCAATATATTCGTATTGACGAGCTCTTTCAGAATAAATGGCGACCGCAACTCCACAGTTAAGAGTTGTTTTCGAATGTCAAAATATAAGGTCGAATAAAACTTTCAAAAAGAGCGAATTACTTTTTCCGTTCTTAATTAAACTCAGTTGAGGAGTTTTAATTTCTCCGTTACAAAATCAGTAAAGCAACAAAGATTCGGATCATCCACAGTGTTACTAGCGTACTTTTCTACGGTTGTACTAGCTGGAGATTAGCCCAAGAAAGCCTTAGAAAACTACAAGCTTTTACTAATCGATATCTACACCAAATACTACGAATCCTCTGGCCTTATTGGGTCACAGCTGCTTGAAATAGCAAACCTCAACAAAATTAAAGGCGAAATAAAAATGAAAAAATGGAAGTGGATTGGTCATACGCGCAGAAAGCCCATGCATTATATATCACGAACAGCAATCGAGTGGCATCCCCAAGGACAACGAGGACACGGTCGACCACGTCTTACCAGGATCCGAAATGTAAAATGCGAATACAAAGGTCATGAAATGAAACGGAACCAAGTAAAAGCATTAGCTAATAATCGTCGTAGATGGAAAGAGTTCGTTGGTGCCCTTAGTTCAAATTGAACGTTTTATTTAATTTTTACTTTTTTTTTTTTTTTTTTTTTTTTTGTTTTTTATTCCTACACTAAATCCCGCGAAGCTTTTTGCTTGTCTGCAGAAGACCAGAGTCTCTGGCGGGAATGGAACCCGCAACCCCGGTACTGATAGGCTAACTCACTACCAGCGAGCCTACCGGCTAAAAAAAAAACAACAAAAATCCGTCTAATATAAAACTCATTTAAGGAGTTTTATTTTTTCCGTCTTAAATAAAACTAATTTTGTCGTCATAAAATTAAACTCTTTTGAATAATTTATGTTGATTATAACATAACATAATGCACAAAAAGAAGCAAAAATTGCCAAATTCTATTTGTTAAAATTGTTGAGTTAAATACATCCAATTTTCAAAGTAAATAATGACGAAAAACATATCGGACCATTCTGCTGGTGGCTGCTAATTGAAAATGTATTTCTTTGTAAAAATTTTTCAATATCAATAAAAAATTTTACTAATTTTCACAATTATTTGTTGAGAGAACATAAAATTTGATTCTGACAAAAAAAAAATAAAACTGAAATTTGTTTTATATTCTGACGAAAAAAATAAAACACCTCAAATTAGTTTTATTTTATGAAGGTAAAAAAAAATTCCTCAAATGAGTTTTTTTTTATGAAGGTGAAATAACACTCTTTTTTTAAAGTTTGTTTCGACCTTTTATTTTTACGTTGATAAATTACCCAGTAAAAAATGTGCTCCAAAATGCTAAATTGCACCACAAAAGCAGTATTCGTTACGCTTTTAGCCAAACTTATATGATTTTTTGAATTTTTGTTAGTTTTTGTGGAGTTTTTAGGGTAGTAGTTCCACATTTGGGTGCATAACTTTTTCCCTACTGTAGCGATTCTGCTGGAATTCACTCCCAAACAGGCTAGAAGATCTAGAAACAATTTGACACCCATATGACTAAATCGGCTTGGAATTAATGAAGGATTCACAATAATATTAAAAAAACGATTCACATTGAATGACAAACTTAGTATACCTTCATACACCACTGCTAAAGAAAATTTCTCCTTCCTGCAGAATTTGTTAAACGGTAAAATTGTTTTAGAATTCCTATTTCGTAATGTTGTGCTTTCAGTTCCTAATCGCCCTTTCAGAAATTTTTTTCGACTAAGACTTTAATACTTTCATTCTAATTATGCAAATGAGCCCTGAATTTGACAATGTATATAATGTATATATTGACAATCTATAATCCTATTGGCATTAAAATAACCTCTTAAGTATCTTAAAATTACTTTAATCTTAAATTTTTTACGTTTTTGTTATATAATAGATACTAGATTTAATTATTTTAAGCGTAATAGCCAGTAAGAAATATTAGTTTCACTGGAGAAATAAGTAAATAAATAAATAAAAAAATTTGGGCGGGAATCCCGGGATCCCGGGAATTTGATATTTATTTCCCACTTTCCCGGGAATCCAAAAAGTGCGGGAATAAAAAAACTCTAGTATGAATTCATACCTCAATTCGCTTCAAACCTGCTGATGGAATGCCTGATTTTTGCATGGGGTGTTCCCGGTTTGGAAGACTATTTTCTGCTGGCAATATGCGCTTCTTTTAACTTAATTAAATATGCAAATAAAGCACTCCTAGAGTGCTTTTTAAGGGCTAACTATATTAACATATTTATGAATGTTTTGCATTTACTGGTTTAAATGCCATTTTTCTAGCATTTTCATAATATTTTGTTTGATCATTACATCTTATTATTTTATTCGTTATCATTTACTGTTTTATAAGATCTCTCTTATTGAAGCACTTAATTAACCGATTTTTCCCTTAAGTGCTTAAAAAAAACACAAATTTATTTAACAGGGTACTGTTTTAGATGGAATTTTGTTTTTTAATTCACAAAATAACTGTTATAAAATAACTTTTTTGATATCACGTATAACCGGTACGGTCCCTGATACGACCCATATTATGATCTCCACAAAGACCACAAACAAACAAATGATGTTTTTACACCCTCCACCAGTAGTGGTGAATGATCGTGTACTAAATATTTCTGTGCGACACTTTTTTAATTTTCATCTAAGACCCCATTAAGTGTATATATTCTGCGATCCTTTAAAAAAAAGAACAGTATTAGTGTCATAGTGTCCATGGACACTGCGACACTTTTGAAAGTGTCATAACGTCCATGGACACTATGACACTTTGCAAATGGACATTATGACACTTTCAAAAGTGTCATTAGGTCCATAATTACTAAAGAAGTTAAATACAAAAAAATGATCTGCATACACGCAGAGAAAAACATGTTTCATTATGGTCCCAACCAACAAAACTATTTTTAAAGAAACTAATTTAACCATAATATGGTTGTCGGTGACAATGATTTGGTTAAATGAAACATAATGTGGTAAAAAAAAAATTTTTAAATGGTTTTGCTGCTTTTTCTATGGGTGTTTATATTAAATATATAACGAAAACACTTTTGGGCGCAAGGATTTTCTCCTCTATGGTATAACAAATACCGCGGACGCTACGACATTTCTTTGATGGACGTTATGACACTTTTGAAAGTGTCATAATGTCCATGGACACTACGACATTTTTAAAAGTGTCATAACGTCCATGGACACTATGACACTGGACGTTATGACATGCCACCTCTGGAATTCACACCACATAATTTCGTGAATATCAGTCTATAATTTACCATAGGCCCCGTATAGAGTCCACTGGAATACGCCTAAAGTCGCAATGAACTTAACGTTTTGATTAAGATTTTTTTATACCTTAATGATTCCAAGTAAATCTCACTTTTGAAATATTTTAACTGCTGGTGGAGGTTATCAAGAATCGGCACAGCCGAATATAGAACTATTACTTGATTAATAACATGATTATCATCACAATTAAAAAAATTAAAACAACAACATTTTTTTACTGCCTTAAACTTTAAATATGGTTGGATTTAACAGTATAAAGTTAGCTACAATCACAATTAGAATAAAACAACAATGTAATATTCTTAAACATTGTATGGTTAATATTAGCAATTATATGCTCGAAGAGAACAAAGTTATGGTCGTTTTGTTCTCTTCTGTAGTTAAATGATTTTCAACCACTTGCTTGGTTTGCTTAAATTTTTTTTTTAATTACACTATGCACGACATTGAATACAAACTCCTTCTTGTGTGGAATTTCTCGAAGTACTTAACGCAAGTAACAAAACTCTATTTGGGTTTTGCTAGTTTAGCTGCCGTTCAGATTTTATGGTCAATGAAATTTTTTGCTAAAACTTCATTTTTTCGAAGAACATGCAATTTTTCACGGAAACCAATTAATATTTCGTTTTCCTGTCTTCGGCACAATTGCAGCTATAGACTAGGAGAAAAAAGTGTGTAATAAAATAACGCGAGAAAAATGCATGTAAAATTAAAATTACTATGTTATAAGGAGCTTTGAATTATAATGATTATTCTTTCTGAAAACTTTTTGACTAAACTTATTACAGTTTAGGTATACAAATTTAAAAATTTTCGACATTTTAGCAGTTTTTTCACGTTAGTTTGCTTTACACTTTCTCTTCATAGTTTTTAGCTACAATAAACAAAATTCTAATTGGTTTCCGGTATAAAGGCATGAGAAAAATTACATATTCTCATGGAAATCAAGTTTGAGCCAAAATATTCATGAGGCAATTAAATCCGAACGCTATATTGGCAAAACCTAAACAGGATTGTGTTTAGTCAGAATGCTAAAAAGTTTTCCTCAAAATAACATTATGTCCTCTTCTTTGGCATTCGCATCATATTTATCTATATTCCACATACAAGAACTACTCCCAAAAAATAATGCAAACGCTGAAATTCCTCCATTTGTATATAGTATAGAAGCAGGTGGTTTTTTAGTATACTTAGGCACTGCCATGGGTTAAAAAAGTTTAAAATAGCTTTGAGTATATCCATATTTTGTATGTGCTTAAAGCATTGAAATTTGAATTCAGTGTCTCATTGTAATAAAATACATATCGCACTTGTTCATCAATACTGTATTAACTCAAAATTTAAAATGTTGCGGTAGAAGCAAAACAATTTTTAATTTTAGATTAAAGGCATATGAATAAGAATGTTTAAACCAACCGTTTCATTACCAAAAGTAAGACACATTAGCACGATATTTTTAGCCAAACGGCAGGACCAAATTACATGATTTTTTTGATTCGATCTTTGGAACTCTCCCTTCCTCTTAAGGCCCATACATTTTTTTTCACGCACTGTCACGGGGGAAAAGTTGGTCCCGCTTTCTCAAACTCTCTCACGGAAAAAATTTTTATATTATCACACACGCGTGCTCATTCTTGAAAAAAATTGGTCACACGCGCTCACGTGCGAAAGTTTTAAAACACTTTTATTAAAACCATTACTTTTTTGTGTTCTCACATAAAATAAACTTTTTGGTTTCCTAGTTCTAAATTATTAATTAAATTAAAAAACATGATTCTCAATTTCTTCATATTCTCTCTTAGAATATAGATCGTCTTCCTGTTGGCAGTTCTCAACGCCTCTTACGCCATATTTAACTGAGATTTTAACAAAATACTCGCAACAACTCTTATAAATGTTGCTTAAAATGTCCGGAACACCTGCTTCTAACAAAGAGCTTTGCAAGTATTTGCAGCTAAAGTTAGAAATTTATGGAAGACTTTTTATTGGCCTAGAGAAAAAATTAAGTTTTATAACTTCCAATTGCAATCATTTTTCTTATGTGCCAAGTGAAATTCCAATTAATAGTTCTATTTATTAATTTTCAATCCACTTTAATCTCTCCGATAAAATCGTACTAATATCAAAATTCCCCAATATTTCAAAACATATAAAAAAATATTCACTTTCGACATTAGTTCTCATTTTTATTTTCTTGTAATCATAAGATATTTGTATCAAAACTTTTATTTAAAAATCACTTGTATTTTACTGCACTCATTCATTGATTTTTACTCGGTAACAAATCAAAAATATTTGTATCTATAAAGTAACTGTAAATCCACATTTTAGAAAAAAATACACACAGCTGCATATTTTGGTATGTTTTAAGTGTACTAAATTAAAAAAATATATAAAAATTTAAATTTTTTTTTTTACTTTTGCGCAACAAAAGGTAAAAGTTTCCTATAGTGCATCGGGTAGATATGAATAATATATCGTGTCGATTTTTTCCAAAAAGTGGAAAAATAAAAATTTTGAGTTCATACACTATTGTTGAATAAGTGCGATATGAAAAATACTTTTTGTAATTATATTAAAACTTACTCTTTTATCGTTTTTGTACCATGTCAATGTGGCTAAGGGGTTCCCTCCCGATGAAACACACAATAGTTTTTGCACCGAACCGGCTGGTATTATTTGTCCTTCCATGTATCCCGAAATTAAAGGTGGAGAAGGAGGATCTAAAAAAATTTTTTTTGATATTAGTTTTTATGCAAGCAACTAGATAAAAATACATATTCATTTTAAAATAGTTAAAATATCTTCAATAAAAAATTAAATGTCTAGATAAATATGTATATTAGGGTGGGCCGATATGTAAGGCCAATAATTTGTCGATATTGTGCCATTTCCATAGCTTTTGGCATGAGGATAAAAAGTTGTAGTACGACATATCAATAAAATCATTTTCGAGGCGCCCAAATTTTAATTTTCTGACTTTTTCTCAACTTTTATTTTTAAGGTTGTTTTAGTAGGTAATAAAAAAAAAGTCGGCTGATTTAATTTTTTTTAAATATTTTCTTTCCAAGGGGAAATTGTATGCTAAAAAAAACTTCTTGAAGTTTTGGACGAGTTTTTGCCGAAAATTGTTTTATGTTTACACGTTAATTTTTAAGGTTTTTTTTAGTACATATTCTATCCAAGCTTAAATTGTACGCTTAAAACGATATAATTTTTTTTTTATTGTAATGGATATGTATGTGTGTATGTACTTATATCTCAAATAATCCTTAATTTTACTATGTGATTGGTTTTAAGTGATTACAGTTATCTTTCCGAATAGACCAACTTAATTTTTTATAGCCTGAACATAATTTTCTTCACCAAAAAGATAAAACAGGAAAATAAAATATAATTTTTAAAATAACATTTTATGAGCTCATCACCAAAAAGAAATCACACAAGACACATACATAAATAGAGAGAGAGAGAGAGAGAGAGAAGAGGGAGTGAGAGAGGAAGGAAAAGAGAAAATGATGGAAAAAGCAGGGTTATCAAATAATATTAAAAATATTCCCAAAAAATCCCCAAACAAATATTTTTTTCATCCCCAAAAACCTTCACTAAATACTCTCTAATTTTCCAAGAAAATATTTTATTTGTATTGGATTAAATTTGTACATTTTGGTTAATTTAATATTTAAATTGTAATCTACAAGACAGTTATTTAGTTGAAAACAACATAATCAACATAACATAATCAAAAAGTTCAACATTTTTGGAGATGGTTCAAACGTGCCTCAACAATTATTTTTAAGGTGAGTATTGAATATCGACAAATTGTAAATTTTTATCCCCAAAAAATTACTTTTTTCATCCCCCACTACATACTCCTAAATTTTGTCATAAAATATATTATTTGTATTGCATTTCATTTAAACATTTTGTTTTATTTGACATTTCAATAATACATTAACTCAATAAATTTTAATTTTAATCAAGAGTCCAAAAGTTAACAATCAAGATATTCATCCTGCTCAATGTGAAGGTGGAGAGTTTAATACAAGAATTGCATGTTGGTACCACTGATGCCAATATAAATTTCAAAAAAATCCCTACGTATCTAAAAAAAATCCCTTTTTTCCCTACAACCCAAATAAATTATCCCTTCACTTTTAGCAAAAGGCACACAAATATATACTTTGTTAACATTTTGTAAATATTATAATTAAAGCATATACATATTAACATTTATTATAAAAGTATTTATTAACAACAAGAAAACATCAAAATAGATATGTAAATGCACTCGCACATACATATAAAAATTCAATTAAAAAAAAACCCTGTGGCAACTTAAAATTTGTTCTTTTTTGGCAGAAACGCCAAACTATATAACCATCAATCTAGAGTCAAAAATAAGTCAAACTGAGTGTTTGATTTTCATTTCTTCATCTTTTGTCCTTTTTTAAGGTCTAAACCTTTTTTTATTTTGTTGCTTATTTTAAATAATTTTTTTCATATAAGTAGGAATCCAATATTTTTTAGCAAACTCTTTACCAAATAAAAGGGAAGACTCTGTAGAATTTTAAGAAAATATTAACTTCAGTTTCCCTTAACAAAAATATAAAAAAAATTTCCGATATTATTAGTATTGTGGTTATTTTTTTTATTGAATTGTTAAAAAAAAAAAAAAAAATTTTAATTAATTTCATGTTGTAAAATTCCTGTCTTCACAAAAATAATTTAATGAAAATTTAATTAAAAATATCTTAATTTGGATTAAAAAAATATATCCTTCCATATCCTTAGAAGTTTTCATTAAATTTTTTTTTTAAATTCCAAATTGTATGATTTCATTTCTCTTAGTTTAGAAGGTGTGACTGTTTTTTCTCAACTATGTAGAAATTTCATTCAATAAATATTCCCTTATAATATTCGCATACATTTTAGCGAATGTGAGTGCGAATGCAAGTAGCAAAAATTATAGTTCGCAAAAGCGAACCTGAATATTCGGCGCCCCAAAATATAAACTTAGATGGTTTTGGTACTTTTAAGACTGCTAGGCTGTTAGGGCTCATAGTATAGGGTTTCTTTTGAAAAATACTACATTTATACTAAATACTATTGTATATGAAAAATTTAAATCTTTAAGTGATAATAATACGAATATTTACTTTTGTTTACACAATATATTGAAAATGAGATAATATTTTGACAATTCCCTACATTTGCCTTAAAATAAAAAATCTGTCATTTTTCCCTACGCTTTACATATTCCGAAAAAAGTCTATACAAAAAGGGAAAATTCCATACTATTGGCATCACTGGTTGGTACACAAAACAGTGTTCCTACCAACTTGGCTTAATCTTCTTATGGATGTGATCCAGCGGCATCTTGATAGTAATAAGCTTCTGTCCAAAATGTGCTTAAGGTTTTTAATTTGTGTACATGAAATAAAAATTTCCATTTAACAGACGGCAGCTTTCTGCATTGTAATTCATAAATGTCTGTTGAAACCTTGATATTTAAAGCCGCTTGAATTATTTTAATAATTAACCCATTTTTCGCCGACCGGTGATTATTGTCAGTATATATGCATTAGGGCGGGTCGATTTGTAGGGACGCAAAAAAGTCGCACAAGTGACAAGGAAAATCGTATTCTAAAGACCAAAATAAGAAACTTTGCCCAAGGAACCTGTAAAGATGACAATTTTCAATAAACACTTATCTGAAACAATTGATTCAAATTTGGGAAAAAATTTTAAAAAACAATTTTCATTTTGAATTGGGGAAAAGTGTAGTGAATTCTGAGAAGTTAATATTTTTTTTAGTTAATATTTATTTAATTTATTTAATATTTGGGCCAAGAGAACGGAAATCGTCAAGGGTAACATTTTTTTTTCTTTTTTATGGGATAGGGAGTTGTTGTTAATTAGTGCATGCTTTTAAGGTGATAAATTCTGCCTGAATTTAGAAGATAGTACAAATCTTTCAATTCAATATTTAATTTCTCAAACAACAGTTGAAAAGCACGGAAACATTTAAATTAAGAGTCTGGCTATTGTTTATTAGAGCGAGAGGCAGGGGAAAGGAAGAGAGTGGTGTTTTATAATCAGTGCCGGCCAATAGGTAATCCTGTTATCCGGTATATCCAAAGAAAAATTTTGTTCTCATTTGAATAAAGGGTGTCTAACTACCTCTAGAGCTAATGCGTTAGTTAGATTTAAAAAAAATTTAATTTCGTGGTGCGTAAATCACACCAAATTATTGGATAATACTCATTTAGGGTGACCACACCATATACGTTTATATTACTGAATTGCACTTTCGCAGATTTTGTGGTGGCCTCTTAACAAAATGTCGTTATACCATGTTTGATTAATTCATCATATTTAAAGTTTTTTTTCTTAATTTCACAAGCATAAGCCACAATCTCAAATGTAGCTAATTCTACACATACACTCTTTGCTAAAAATAAACTTTCGTCGTTAAATCTGCTGCGCAACATAACTCTGTCATCCGGCGCCTGCTGACTACGTGGGAACATGCATAAGTAAGTTAAACCTTATTTTTGCGTACCTATATTGTTTTCTCTTGTTATTTGTAATATAAAAATATTTGTGTAGCAACATTTTTCTTTTATTTTTTTTTTTTTTTTTTTTTGGAACCTATACATAATTTGTTAAGCACATATCTATAAATTTAAATACATATCTATATCTATGAAAAAAAATATTTCATGAGTTGCTAATATTGCAACATTATTATTTAACACATCACTATAAGATAATAGTCTGGTAGTGTATAAAGTCATTTCTAAAAATTTAAGGAATATAACTATTACAGAAAGGTTTATAAAATACATAACTGAAATTTAACTCATAGAATAAATTCGAAAAAATAAAAAAAATGTAAATGAAATTTAATTTTTTTTTAAGAAAGGTGAAGTAGTCCACTAAAATTGTCTTTTATACAAAAAGTGAAATTTTTTTTTTTACTAAAAGTGACTATTTCCTAAAAAAAAGTAACTTTTTTCAAGAAAGTTAGAGTAATTATAAAAATCAATATTTTTTTTACAAAAAGTCACTCTATTCTACAACAAGCCAAGCGTTTTAGAAAAAAGCCCAATTTTGCATGACGTTCTTCAGAAAATGCCCTACTTTTACAAAAAGTCTTATATTTTCGCTTATTGCTTTTTTAAAAGTTTGATTTTTTAGTTGTACCACATGGCGTATGCATGTTAATCAATTTCAATTTAATAATACTCATACGTAGCCAACAAACACAGACAGATGTTTTCCTTGCAGGGTCGATTTAAAAATCGGGTCGGCATACATTTAGGCTCGATTGGGGCAGTTTAAATGGGTCAAAGTGGGATTCTGATTTCCTTGCAGGGTCGATTTAAAAATCGCCCAATTGACAAGGGTGGGTCGGCCCTCCAAAGTTAGTGGGTCGGCATACATTTATACTCAATTGGGGCACTTTAAATGAGTCAATGTGGGTCAAAGTGGGATTCTGATGCTCCTTTTTTGACCCAAAAGGTAATTTTAGAGGTATGGTTCCTTGGGAAAAGTTTCTTATTTCGATCCCTAGAATACGATTTTCTTCGTCACTTGGGCGTTTTTAAATCTTATTTAGTTATTATATTGTCAGTTTACTTGGTGCGGCGAAAAATGGGTTAAGTTGAAATTGGGCTGTCCTTTTATATTTGGAGCAAAATATTTGCAAGTCTTAAAAAAAATTTAGATTTTCTTCTAATGACAACACTTAATTCATCGATTTTATTTCTTCTTCAAAATTGTAGCCCAAGTCTATTAAGTCTAATGTAAAATAGGATGAATCTGTTTCTATCGCCTCAATTATTTTTGTGATAAGTCTTCACTTAATTCACTTCACATGGGAAATGTCATTATTTAGTGAAAGACTTGCAAGTCAGTAATTACTATTTTAAAGATTGATTTTGTATCTTAAAAAAGAATGTAAATAAAATACTATAAGCAAAAAATCCCCAATATTATAAAAGTATTCCCAATCCCCAAATCAAATTTGTTATCCCCGTTTTAAAAATAAAATCCCTAACTTGTGGATAAATCCCCTAATCTCACATCACTGGGAAAAAGACCAGAAAAATTAATAAAAAAAAAAAAATAATAAGAAAAATGCCGCAAGTTACTATTAAACCACAAGTACAGACATGCAAAATATGCCAGATGTAAAATATCAAAAAGTCTTAAAGCGATTAAGAAGGATTTACTCTTTTATCTGTTATACGAAAAACACACATTATTACACGTATATAATAACCTAGTTTATATGAAAATTTCTGTCCAAAATTAGTGGGGGTTATTATGTTTTATGATTTAAATACATGGAACCCATAGTAAAATATAGACTCATAGTAATGGGTAAAAAAAAGTTTAACGTATGAAATTGTATTTCCATATTAACATTTGTACAGGATTTACTCGAGTTAAGGTCATTTTCGGAGCAAGGTCTGTATATACGGATGCTATTATCACACCAAAACTTAATGCCTGAAAAATTTTATGTTAGACTTGAGTTTACATCACAGTAAAGAGTGACAGAGATGGTGGGTAAAAACATAAAAATTTTCGAAAATTTTGCGAATGAAAAAATGTGTAATTAAAATAAGCTAAAAAATTTTATGTTTTAATGCAATTGTATGTTTTATGTGATATGTATATTCATTACATAATTAATTTAACAAAATATTATATGGGAGGAATACAGCTGAAAAATTAAATACATACTGTGCCGCACAATTAGCACACCTTAAGTTACTTATTTCTAAATACATGTTTACATGGTAATAATATTATATTGAATGAAAAAATCTTATCATTCACAAGCAAAATATATTGAGTAAGAGAGTATACGGATACAAAATTTGACAAGGGATAGGTCCATTAACTAGTTCCCGTTGCGTTACCATGTCTCCGAAGGGTCCTAATATTCTCACTCAGCCACCTAGTCGACTTAATAAAGGAGTGGATCCTGTTTAAATCAGGTTTTGCGACCAAACATTTTAAGTGTCAGATCTCCGAAAGCCGGACAATGACACAAAAGATATTCCGTCGACTTTTCCTCCTCCTCGGCACCGCAACTTTTACATATGTCATTGTGAGGGAGCTCTAGTCTTTGGGCGTGCCTCCCAATGGACCTGTAGCCAGTTATAACCTCAATAAGGTTTCTAAGGTGACGCCTGGGCAACTGTAATGCTTCCTAGTAGTTTGTTAATCTATAATGGGCCAAATTTTCCTCGTTTCCCCACAAGTGGTTTCATCAAGACATTTCGACTTGTGTGCAATATGTTGCTTACACCTTGGAAGCGAAACGCCTATATCATATGTTGAATCGTTTAGATTCAAAGTGGTGCCTGTATGCACAAACGAGTTCGCCATACAGTTTCCATGTATGTTCCTGTGCCCGGGGACCCAATTAAGGGTAACCACTGAATGTTTCGCTATCTCCTCCAGAGACATCCGACATGGAGAATGACAAGAATACATTCCCCAGGGTTCTTAAGGCCGCCTTGCTATCGGTAATAATGTGAATATCCCTGCCAGATATTTCACTGTACCGAATGTGTCTCGTGGCTGTGTAGATGGCCATTTACAAGGGATAGCTAAATGTTTATTTTCTACACCAGCATCTTGTGTATTCTCAACACACCAGATGTGAATTTTAAATTAAACATTGGCAGCTGTAGAGGTATATATTGAAGCAAAACGACAAAAATCAACCCAGTAAATTTTCATGTTGATTTGTAAACAATGTAGAACACGAAGAGAATTTCATAATATTTTGATTTTACAAAGACGTAATACTTTGTATTACAATGTAAAAATGCCAAACCCGGCAATTCCCAGTGTCAGCTATAGGCGCTGAAGATTAGCGGTAGTGATAATGGCAATTCTAGAGGCTCTTGTGGATGGGAAGTTAACCGATGGAGAGGTAGATACAAAAATTAAGTTACCTTCGATCAATTTCTTAGTCGAATGTAAAAAATGTGTAGCAAATGGTGGCAATTGTCAGCTGTAAGTGACACCCCTATAAAATCGGAATTAGCAATATTTTTTTTATTATTAGATTTTTTACTTATATTATTTGAAAGGAAAATCAGTTTTGTTTTCATTACTGAAGGTATGGGAATTTCCGGGTTAAGCATGCAATTCTTTAAACTCATGTAATAATGAGTAATAAGTAATAAAAAGCACCATTATTTTGCTAAGATAATTAAATTTTCTTTAGTATTCGTTGCCATTATATTTAATGAAAAAAATTATATCTGAGCCAATAGATTTTATTAAAACTTTTTTGATAAGCAAAATGAAAATCATACTCTTTGTTCTTTTGTTTGCACCACTTGTTAATTTTGTTTTTATGCAATTCAACATTTTATAATTAAAAAATATATATATGTAACGGTTGGTTGTGTAGATTTGTTCATGTAAAAGTCGCCAATCTAAATTATCATAGTTTTGAATACTTTATTATATATTTTGTACTATGGAATTGTCAGTTTGTATATAACTGTTGACCATTGAATTTGTGTCCAATCCTTATAGAGTCTCTATTTATAATTATATACTTTTCTATATTGAGAAGACGCCTTACATAATCGACATATAGATATTTACAATAGAATCGGAATGGCTAGACACATTGTCCTATCAAAATATCTAAGAAAGCGGTCTGAAAAGATTACTTTATGCAATAAAAGCCTTTTTTAATATGCTAAATTATAACCGATAAAAATGTTAACCTGATGAGTGTTAAACTTTATATTTTATAAACTTTACAACATGAAATATTTTTAATAAATAAGGAGGCTACTAGATTATTATACTTTCCATTTTAAAACAAGAAATTATTTTTACGAATCCCATAAAAATTGTAATTAACTTTTATTTAGATAAAAAGATTTCTCGAAATGCAAAAACCGAAAAAAAAATTTTTTTGTTTAATATTAACTCCTGCCTTTCTTTACAGCTTATATCCGCACACACATACATCGACACACGTCACTTGCAGACAAATACCTTTGCGCATTTAGAAATAATTAAAACCCATACCTTTACAATTGCATAGACAAAATTTGATTACATTTTAAACAAAAGAGTAGAAGAGTATACCCAGCAGACCATCCCTCAAGCAAAATGTAAATGAGTTCGAGAATAAGGTTATCATAAGAGATTTCCTACAACATAAGAATAAATATGATTGCAAATTACTTATTCTCGCTATAGTTTTGTAGGTGTTTTTGAGATTGTCGTTATTTGACGAGTGCCTGAATTTTGTATAATTAGTTAAACTTTTCAGTCTTTGTGTTTTGTTCGAAGATTGACTGTTTTAAAGTGTTTTAAACAGTGCGCAATATAAAAAAATATAAATTTGAACAGATTAGAAAATTATTTTTCTGCAAGAAATAGAATCTGGGAATTTTAGTTCTCATGTTGAGTTACGTTTTTATTATAAATTTTCATATTAATTCAAATGTGTATTCTAAGTCAAATTAAAATTTATAAAGCCTTCAAGCTTAAATACTAGGGTATTCTTTTAATCACGATTTTGCTTTAATCGGTTAATCGCTCGATTAATTAAGCGAGGTTTTGGTTTATTCGGTCAAGTTTGTAATTGATCGGTTAACCGATTAATAAAGTTTTTTATAAATTAAGTAATTTCAATAAATAAAAATACATAAATTATTTATTATTTGGACTTTATAAGTAAAAAAAAGCAATTACATAACAAACATAACAATTATTGAACTAAAACGAGCACACAAAATAATAGTTTATAAATTTGTAATACATATTTTTTAATTAATTAAAAAATAAACTGTAAGATCATTTCATTAGTTATTTCAATAGTTTAAGGAGATCTTATATAATAATTTTTTAGAAAAATAATTAGAATTAATTGTTTAGGATTTAAGCGATTCTTTTCTTTAGTTTTGATAAAACTTGACTTGGAAAAGACTCTTTAATTTATCGTAGATTTTGGAGAAATCAAAAGCAACCCGTTATACAGATTATTAAATTACGCAGTCCTTTCCCTGGATTTCTCTAAAAATATAAAATCTTCTATTATGCCATTAGAGTCCTTTTTTATTTTTTTTAAATTTTTTACACTTCTAATTGTTTCGGTTAATTCTAAAATAAAATAACCGGTTAAAACCGGTCGAATAAAAACCGTTCGATCTCCCTATTTCTTAGCTTACATTATATTTTAGACAAGTAATATTACCGCAAGAGTTCAGTTTTCATTATTTAACAATTTTTCATAAGCCTTTTATAATAGTAATCACAACACTTTTCTAGGCTTATGGCTAATGTAACTAAGCCTGCTGCAAGTTCTTTCTGAATTGTTTTGGGTTGTTGGGTAATACCAAAACAATATTCATATCTAAAATTGGCAAAATTATAATATTAATTAGTGCGCTCTTGTAGCATTAACCGCTCAACAGAGGAAAAAATATTGTATGTGTGTATGTCAATATAAATATTTTTTTTGGCTTCATGTAATGCACAGTGGGACTTTTCGAACTTTTAGGTGGGCAAAAGTAAAAAAAACAGTTCTCCAATCTTATCGGGTTTTAATGCCTGATAGCCAGGAGTACAGGTGATTAAAAAATATGCTGATAAGAAGTAGAAAAGGAATGGTAAAAATATAGCGATTACCAAATATTCAGTATCAATATTAGCTAAAAAATTGTTTTTGTGATTTTGGTATTGTTGTAAAAGCTTATGTATGCGTATTATCATTTATAACTAAATTTTTCTTTAAATCGGGTCCATTTTTAAAAGTACACAGAAAAAAATAAAAATTTATTTCAATTAAAAAATTTTTGCTACTAATTACAAAATTAGTTAAATTTGCACTAGTTAACAAATTTATGGTATCAGTAAAATATAACACTAAACTTTTAATTATTAAAATAAATCTTAATTAAATAATTATCTTAGCAATTAAATATTGAATTGATATATTATTCTTATTTATGCTAAAGACAATTAATTTTCTATTTTGTATCGTAGTTTTGAGTAAACACATCTTAAAAAAATATTGAATGCTAATGCAAAAACAGTACATATTAGCTATTTGGCGAGAAAAGTCACGGATTTCTTTGCTTTTTCTTAAAACCTGCCATTTAGTGACATTATTATAAATTTTTCTGTGTATTGGTTGGTTTTTTTTTGTACTTTTATATATAATATAGCGAAAAACTTTATGTAATCATAATACATTAAAAGTAGCGAAGCAAAAATATATATATATATATATAATATTAATTGGAATAGAGCTAAATTATTTCATCAAGTTTCAATTTCATACTGCACCTGAATATTAAGTGAAGTCTCTAGTTAAAATATAAAAAGTAGTCTGACCACACCTTTATTTACATACCACTTTCTTTCTAATGTACGGGGCTAAGAATAAAATTGGCCGACCACGCCCATTGTTTTTACAACGCTTTTCTTATGTGTATAGGGTTGCCAGTCGTACGGTTCTTATCAGTACATGTACTGTTTTTTATTAAAAGTACTGATTTATGCATAACAAGCAAATCAATACGCAAATGTACTGATTTTTTCATTAAAGTACTGTTTTTGTAGTGCTATTATATTTCATATTGTTAAATTGCTTGTGACAAAAATATTAATTAAATGTTCTTTTCGATGAGTTCTAAACATTAAAGGCTTTTGCCGATTCAGTGTGAAAAGAGAAGACAGTAGAAGAAAAAGGGAAAGAGTTTCTAAATGGTGGTGCGTTTATGAACTTGAGAAAATCTGTAATTTTATTTCTTCCATTCCACATTCAAACGCTTTTAAAGAACGAATCTTTAGTTTTCAAAATGGAGAAAACAGGAAAACAGGCTCTTAATATAAAACCTAGAAAGTAAGTGTCTGATGAAGACAAACTTTGGTTATAGTCAGGGCTGCCTGAGAAAAAATAAAAAATTCGTCTTTTTCTGTTTAAAAAATCGTCAAAACACGTCGACAAAGTTTGTTCGATTTTTATTTAAAAACAAGCAAACAAAACATATTATATACATATATAAGCCCCCCCCCCCTTATGTTTATGAAATTGGTTAAATTTAACAAACGTTTGTATAGGAAAATTTTCATAAAAAATTTGTTTTGTAATCCTTTAGTTACTAAATTATAATAGTCTAAGGTTTTTTCATAGTCTTGAGAATAAAAGATACTTTCTATCGGGTACTTTTCTTAAAAATTTAAAATTCACCACAGCGGGTATATATATAAGTTCGTTTTTTTATAAGTTTGTCATTCCTTTTGTAATTGCTACAATATTAATGTTAGGCCCTATAAAGTATATATGTATGTTCTGAGTCGTTATGAATAGCAAAGTTGGTTTAACGATGTCAATATGAACATGTGTTTGTTGAAATGGGACTTCCGAAGACTCGTATAAAAACATTGCTATACATTTATATTCGATATAGTACCACGACTGCTTGTAATTTATACCCATAAATCTCTAATTTTGACCTGTCAACCTTAACTTCTTTAAATTCTTCTTTTTTACCTGAAATAATCTTTCTTCACGAAATTATAGTTTTTGGCACCATGGCACCCTTATATGCTAGGAAGATAAAATTTGGCTTTCATATACGAGTATATGGCGTATAAAATATTAAAAATTAATCAAATCAGTCCATAACTTCACCTGCTCCGCACAGGAGTGAACTCTCAATCACAAAATCAAGGTTTCGGTACGAATTTTTACTTAAATTGACTTGACTCAAAAATTTCTATTATAATTTTATTTAAAATAGGGATGAATATTGTTTAAAAAAAAATGTGTTTTTCTGTGCTGCCTAATAACAAAAATCAAAAGATTTAAAATTGTCTTATTTTGAAGACTGAATAAAATCGTCTCTTTTTAGAAAACAAACAGCAAATCGGCACTTTGCTAATTTCGAAACCAAAAGTCATCAAAATGACGATAAATCGTCGAATCTGGCAGCCCTGGTTATAGTTGTAATGAGTTTAACAATTTATTGAAGATTGAAAACAGGAAAGAAATAAGAGACAATATACAAAAAAAAAATTAATAAAAAAAAATTTTAATAAAATATAAAATTTATTTCTAACTTGTTTATTTATTGTACTAGAGTTACCCTGTCCGCGTTGCTGGATAATACAATAACATACGTTTACGTCTTTGTATTAAAAATTAAATATTAAAAAAGTTAAAAATTAAAAAATTACCCGAGCAAGCAAAGCCTTAAACCGATAAAATGTAATTCTCATAAATAAAAATATACATTTTATATAGAGAAAACATACCATCATAAAAGTGCGCGTATAATGCATATTCGTAGAAATTTTTCGATGGTTTTTTTATAAACCATTAGTGAAAGTAGACCTTTCCAACGCATGTACTCGTTTGAAAATCGGTTGAGTGGTTCTCGAGTTATAAAATTACGAACAAAGGACAACTTATTTTTATATATATAGATTTAAATATTTATGTTCATACATATTTCACTTGTTCAGCAATACTGTATTAACTCAAATTTTAAGTCTTATACCGATTTCGGGTGAAATTTCACATATTTTATGTTTCAAAATGGAATATTTCTTAAACATTTTGCTGGATCTTAATGAGACTTTTTTCTAATTTTTTAAATTCAAATTTTGCATTAATAACGGTAAGTTTTCTCTTTGTATATCTAAATGTTACAAAATTATTTGAAGAATTACGAAAAAGAGGCTCGGGTGAAATTTTACCCATTTAGAAAAACTTGTACACACAGAAAAAATTCAATGTAAAATCGTCGAAAACAAGGCTAATTTAACAATTTTCGGTAGTGATTTGGCTTCATAGTTGCTTCATGTTAATTTGACATGACTTAACAATAACAATAACAAAATTTTTTTCCTTTAAAATAACTAAAATTCATGTTAATTTAGCCCTCTAGTAAAGTTAGAGCATAAATACATTGATATTGAAAAACCACTACGATTCACGTTGAATGAAAGTTATTTCGAGTTGAAATGACATGAAATGGAAATTGATTCTACATGAAATCAAATTGGCTTAAGTGTGAGATAACAGTGAGAAGAAGGTATAGAGATATGTATTTATTTACCCGCGGAACCAGAAGAGAGAGAGAGAGAGAATATTTTTATTTATTTGTTTCTATTGTTTTGTATTCCCCTTTATATACAGAAGCACTCACAATTTAAAGAAACCAGAAGAATGGCCCAATAAGGCTTTCGTCATATATCTACTATGAGAATTGTATGTATTTAACTAAATAATTTTATCAAAAAGAATATGGGAATTTTTCTTCTTTTTATAAATTATTTTAAGCAAGAAAATAAAAAAATAATATATGTTTTTCTTCTTGAAGAGTTGTTGTTGTTGTTTCTATACAAAACAAGTAAAACAGGATTTTTTTTAATATATATCATATAAAATTAATATGAAACCAAAGATTATGCTCTTGCAGAAATTTTACACGATTTTCAATTACCATTGCGCCATGGTGATTTCACACTCATTTTTTTGTGTAGGTATAACCTTCATCCGATTAAATTTTATAGATGAGCTTAGTTTATTGTTTATTGTTTTCATATTAAATATTATTTTGTCTAACAAAGAAAATAAAAACACCTTCAATAAAGGAAAAGACCCCGGTATATTTTCATTAACGAAGAACTTCCCTGCAAGTTATTTTGAAGAACGTATGAGGGTTAAAAATTTTCGGTAGAAGCAAAACAATTTTAAATTTTACATTAATGGCATACTAAAAAGAAATTTAAGCCAACTATTTATTACCAGAAAGTAGACGAAAAATCACAATATTTTTACAGCGGTTAGATATGAATATTACGTGTAAATTTTTCCAAAAAGTGAACAATAAAAATTTTGATTTAATACACTATTATTGTGCAAGTGCGATATCGTTGTCTAGCCTTGCAAGAAGTACTACTGTTGTTATTACATCTGTGGCTTGGTGCTAAAACGGCCAATGAGAAAATTTAAATAAAAATTTTTTTTATAGAAGAGTTCTTAGTAAAATTGGCACCTTATTGACACGTAATGCAGCGATTAAACTGAAAACAGCAAAATATTGATATTGGCCCCTTTAATATCAAGCCACAGACATAATGAATTTTTATTATATATATAGTTTAGCTTTTCATAATATTAATGTTTGTTTGTAAAATACTAAACCAAGTAGCAAACAAAAAATTAGAAATCAAAGTTTTATGTTTCAGATTTTTCGTTGTTCACGGCATTGAATTATTGCTTTCGAAAAAATCATGGGAATAATCTGGCAGTCGTGATCGAATACTTTTTCGATTTTAGAGCAATTTTATTTCTAGTTCTTTCAGTCGATACTGGGAGAATTGAAATTATTTTTTGAGTATTGTAAAGCATTTATGTGAGTTTTCGCAACGCTCGATTCGTTCAGTATTAGCTGAAAGAATTAGAAATAAAATTGGTTTTGAATCGAAAAAGTATTCTAACGCGAGTGCCAGTATTAGCCCCCAGTTTTATTATTTATAGAATTATAGAATGAATTCAAGTTTTGTTTTAAAAAAAGATAAAAAAGCTTTTTATATTATTAAAATATTATTATATATTAAAAGAGTATGTGTAAAGTTTTTTGCAGTTGTATTGCTTTTTTTCTCTTACGTACAGATTTCTCTGATATAACAACTGGCAACCCTATATGTATATACATAATCAATATCAAATTTCACTTCGATATCTGCTCCGAAATGGCAGTAATTAATTTTGGCCATCTAAAATTGCAAAAAGTCACTGTGGAATTTCTATGGTCTATTTTAGCGTCTCATATTCAAGGTAACAAAACCTATATTTTAAACATGATAAGCAAGGCAACGCCTAAGATGAAAAATCTTTTATAATGGCATGTTGAAATTAAAAGGATTTTTTTTTTTCTTAAGACGATAACATAGAATTTTAAGTCAACCATGAATCAAAATACTTTAACGAAAAGTTTTTAACTCAAATTTCAAGGGTCAGTCGGTGATACATTTGTAGCGTTGAAATGTCAATTGAAATCTAAGAAATCTATTTAGTTCACAAATGACATCCAATTAACAATGTATGAAGTACATGTGGAAGAAAAAAGCCGACATTGTAAAAACGATCACCTTCGTCAAAGTCAATGACACTGTTGGCGTAAAACTTTAGTTTGTAATCTACGACCGACTAGCCAACACTTTAACAGCAAAAGATATTAAATAATAGATGAGTTAATATGTATGTTTGTGTATGTTAGTGAGTATGTGTTAGTGTATAAATATGAATGAATACCGTTACAAGTCAAAGTCATCGTGTTACATGTTCAAAATTTTGCTACAAATGAAGAGTGACATGAAACAGGATAATTCAGTTAAACGCGTTTACGGTTAACAACTCATTGTACGAGCGAGGACTACATTTGTACGGTTGCAAACACACACATGTACATTTTAATACTATACATATCTGCAGTAGTTGTAGTAGTTTTGTATTGTGTATCTGTTTCTGTCTCTGCTACTTTTGTATGGAACAGTGTGTGAATGAAGGTAATTTATGCATGTTACATGGAATAGTTGGTATTATAGAGCTTATGTACTCTTATCCTCTATAGTACATTAGCAAATATTAAGACAATCAACCACAAACAGTCATACAATTTGAAAACGCATCCTAGAAAAATAAATGTATTCACTTTACAGACACATATACACTTTTCAGATACGATTGGAAGAATAAAAACCCACAGTTGGCTTATTCTATTTTTCATCATTCTATATCCATTTTTATTAAAAACTTTCACATACACTGTCACAAATGCATTTATGTACATATAACCAAATTGTATAGAAAAGTTGTGACATTTACAGTAGAGTTTCAGTTTTCAATTTATGCATAGATACGTCCGTACTCGTAGCTCAATGACCTGTCAACAATTGAATGCACTTTAATTCTATCCGTATCTTTTTTGAAAAAGTAAGTAAAATTTAAAACAAAAAATTTAAAGAGCGTTTATCCAGAGGTTTTAAAGAAAACTGGATAAATGCAAATCGTTAAAGAAATATGCGTATAAATAGAAATTATTAACTTTAGGCCCTAATCATGTAAAACGCAATGCAATGCCAAAGAATTACATTGAAAGCACACACAATGCCATAAATATTTTGTAATTTTGTGGTTGCTTTCTACAAAAATTCACATTAAAACGGCACGTGAATTTCTGTAGAAAGCAACAATAAAATTAGAAAATATTTATGACAATGCTTATGCTTTGAATGTAATTATTTGGCGTTGCGTTGCGTTTTACATGATTAGAGCCTTAATTTCGAATTAAATCAAAATTTCAAAATCTGAGGTCAAACTTCCATTCTCAAATATTTCTTTTTTTTAAATATTATTTTTCAGTAAAAAAAAAATAATAATTTACAATTTTTGATAACCTGTTTTTTGCACATTACCGTTAACATTACTCTCTTACATATTGCACAAACCCCAAATCACCCAAAATTACGCCGTAAAAATGCAATAACATAGAGTCAGCTAGTAGCTGACTATTTAACTCGAGTAAACGAGAACACGTAACGTTTACACTCCGGAGAGAAAATTGTCCACCTGTCACACTTAATAATGTTACAATGCCCCAGCCTGATTTTGTTACATACCTTCGTATAAATTTGGATGACGGATGACTTGGCGTCGACCTAGTCAGCCACTTAAAGTCAACAGCCTCTAGACTTCACTCGTTCACTTGGCCTAGAATACAAAGTCATTCTGTATATCGATTTAACAAATCATGGGGAATGGCCAGTGAAGCTATACAGAGTGCATAATTAAATATTTTTTGAATCAAGAACGGAGCGCTGCACAAAACAATTATGGGTTCTCATAAAAAGTCACATTTTACGCTAGAAAAAATCTAATGAAGTTGCGTGTAACATCTTTTCACTGCTAACATCTTAATAACAGTTTTATTGAAATACAGCGCCGTTTTATTTTATTAAACCAAAAATTATTTTGATTGAATATGTAGTTTAGTTGATATGTACGAATTAAAAATGGTCTATAATATTCAGAATTTAAAGTTTTCCTTGGAAAAAGGAATAAGTTGGCTGCGTCTACTTATGTCCTCTTACTTCAACCAAATGGAGGATGATGGTAAAATCCATGGAAATTTTCCGATCGTTGAACAAACTTATACATTTTCAGATGAACGTCACGAATTTTGCAGTGCTGGTTTTGTGATCTGTTCCATAAATTTAGGCTCAAACTTTTTAATGATATTGCAATTAAAATTACAACAACATTTTGTTAGTACACTGGAGCCCCGATTTGCGTCGTCAATGGTGACCGGGGAAATGAGACGCAAACCAACACGACACCCACTGGATCACTTTATTCAATATATATGCGTTAATTTTTTAAAGATTGGGTCAAAATTTTAAATATTCAGCAAAAAATTCTATTTTTGATAAAAAAAAAAGTCATATGGTTACGTTTTATTTTATTTATTTCAGCAAATGGGTTTAATTAATATAAAGAAAGAAGAATAAAAATAAATAAAGATAAGGAATTATAAGAAAAAATATATTTTCATTCATTCATTTAGGGTGCCCCGGTGCGCTAGTTGTGAAAAAATTAATTTAATTCATTTATCCATATTCACATAAACATTTGAGATTAACTCGAGCTGTCTTCATCTGATTATTTTTTAATGCTGTCTCTATAGCAAACTGTTGGTGCTTAACCAAGAGTTTTTCCAGAATAACTTACCAAACAGAATAAATTCGGAATTCCTCTTTTGACACGCAAGTAGAGAAATTATTCGCATGTGAATATGACTTCAGTAAAAAATCTAATCGTATGTAGCGACGCAAATCTGAACCAAAACGACGCAAAGCGGATATACTCAAATTTTAAAAAGCGACGCAACATTTTAATTGTAAATCAAATTGGAGAAATAAAACTTAGAGGCAAATTTTCAAACATAATTATTAAAATTATTTCATTTTCTGTGCCATAAGCCTGGTACTCTGTTTGACGTTTCACGTGAAATGCTATCAAAACTTATACGAAAAAAAACTTGGAATTTGTATGAAATTATTTTGATAGATTTGTACTCTGTTCGCTTTGTGAAAAAGTTACGTAATATTTGTGGAATTTTAATCAAATAAAGGTTTAAACTTCGAGGAATTGACAGTTGCTGTCTGTTTTTAGAACTAAAATATAAATTTTCGTTTAGAAATTTATATTGAAAACAAAAACAAATTTGAGTTTTTTTATAGTTGTTTTAATATAAATTTCTAAACGAAAATTTTTATTTCAGTTTGAAAAACAGGCAGTTAGTTTTTAGAAATATACGTATTAGTTTTGTTTGCATACGCAAAACAATGTCGCATACTTTGAAAGATTAAAAACGTCAAGTTGTGCAAACTCGTGAGATAGGTTACATTGATACATGTAGAGAACATACGAATTGAGAGTTATTGAACGATTTTATAAAGCAAAAAGCTCTTTGCTTATGATTAATGAAATCGAGATAGCGAGAAAAGGAATTCAGAAGCAATTTCTTAGTCACTTTTATAAAGGCTGGGCGGCATCGAAAAAAAAAATCGTATTTCTTTAAGAAAAATAATGCTTGGCTCGTGTTTTCCATCGTTTGCTGACATCATCTGATCCGCCTATTAATGAGTAGCATAAGCCGTCAACGTCATAAACATCATTTTGAACTATATGATGTAGTTAAAGGACTAATAGTTGAGTTGACCGGTGGACGTGGCTGATGTTAATGAAACTGGGCATGCATTTTTTTGAAGACTTTCTTGAAATGGAAAAAGTTATTTGAATTGTATGGACGTGGCCGATGTTGATGATATTCCTTTCTTTTCTTAATTTAGTCAATATAAAAATCGATGCCAACTTTCAATTCATGACTTTTTGCACAAAAATCACACTTCCATACGTCATAGATAAAACATATATAAATAATAGTATATATAAAATAAATATTATTAAACTGGAATACTATCCAAACCCGCTTGGAAGAAATTTTTCTTCTTCAAAAGAGAACAAGCCTTCGTAGAGCCGATCTTCCACTTCCGAAGTCGATGACCGTCAACACATTAATGTTCTACTAGAATGGGACTAATTTTAAATGTATATATTTTAACTTATTACTGTTAGGCCTACATAACCCTGCGGCCACACGATCAACTTTCTATTGATAGCTTTTTACATATACTGTTTGTCAAAATTGACATAAATTTAAAGCTGTGACGTAGGCTGCACGCAATTTTTAAGCAATTTACTTTCAAGATGTCATCAAGAAAACAACTTATACTGACAAACGAAAAATTTGCTCACTAAACTTCTAATCAGCTGTTAAATTGAACGTAAAATTTCCAAACAAATGGATAGTTAAAATTGAGAGCAATCTCTTCATCAATTTAAAAAGTGTGAGTGTGTTAGTAAAAAAAATTAGAGTGAGAGTAAATTGAAAGGAATTGAAAGACGAAAATTGATCGTGTGGCCTCCATGTAAGGGACAGAATTACGATAAAAAAAATAAAAGTCCATGTGGAAAATTGAAACGAATCTGGTTTTAAAAAACTTTTTGTGCTTTAACAACGATTTCCAGAAATTTGTTTCAATTGATTTAAATACATATTTGGCTTTTAAGGCGTATAGTTTCGGAATAATTACGGTTTTTTTAAAATAAGAAGAAAAACCCACGATGGGTCACATAAGTTTTGCATATTTGTAAAAGATTCTAAGATATAACACTAAATGAGATTTCGTTAAAACAGTGATGTCAAAAGGTTAAAGGTTGTTAACTTTGTGATTTTCTATCTTCAACACAGGTACATATTTTCAAAACTCGTTCAAAAATATATGAAAAATCCATGAAGCAACAAACACAGATGGCCCAATCCTCTTTACATAAATATGTTCTACGAGATACGCATGAAGTCTAAATGAAGTAACAAACAAAATACAATGCAATAAGGCACAATTGCTTGTATTGGTTTTTATGTTTATTTCGAATATGAGTTTCTTATATCTTACCCTAGGGGAAAGGGAACTAACACAAACCTTGTCACGTGATAGTTCTAAAGTAAATGAGATGGAGGGGTTAAACTTTTTAACACTTTGTAACAGGTCACAGAAATAACCTAAATGAAAAACATTCAATTTCGCTTAATAAAATTATTCAATAACTATGATAACAATTTCATAATTTTTCAATGAATTGAAAACGAATTTAATAAAAATAATTTTACAGCCTGGCCCACAATGTCGACAAGAACATTTCTTTCTTATATTTATATTGAAAACAAAAACAAATTTATTATTGTTTTCAATATAAAAATGCGAAAGAAATGTTCTTGTCGATATTGTGGGCCTGGCAATTAATTTTTGGTGATCATTTTTATATTATCCAAGACAGGACAGGTTCGTTTGCCTTCACTATGTGACCCATCACAAGGAGCAAAAAATATATCAGTTAACCACCTCCTAGGCCAAAACCATGTTAACATGATTGATCCCCTCCATATAAAGTAATATAAGCAGAAAGAATCAGCCACAACCCTCACAAAATCCAGTCACATGAATATTTATTTGCCAATACTTTCCTCTGGACTAACTATAGTTTAAACACATTATCACCAGTTCAGTGATATATTTTGTTTTTACCTATCATAATAAGTTCCTTTTTATTATAATATTGGGAACAGTGGTCACGGGATTAATGCTTTGAGACCAATAGACACAATTTTCTCTCAGGGTATAATTTAAAGTATAAGAATCAGACAAGTTACATAATTTGATTAATACATCGTAAAAAAAAAAAAAAATTTATATAAAAATAACGTTAAGAATAAATATAAATATATAATATAAAAATAAAAATGAAATAAAAATATATATAACATCTAGTAATAAGATTTTTTTTTTGGATTGTGTTAAAAACTTAAAAGATTGAAAAAGTTGCAGTATATAACCAATTGTAAGAATAATTTTTTAAATTTAGTTGCGTTGCTAGTATTTTGCAAATTAGCTGGGAGTTAGGTCTAGAGGCGAATTGTTAATATAAAAAAATGCTTCTCAGATGCCGTATCATTATGTCGAAATTGGATAATGCAGTCTCTCATCGTTGATCTAGTGAACTGTAAGCAGTCAAAAAGGTATTTCGGCATTTTTGTCATTCATTATGACAAAAATTAAACATTGGTCAAAAGAATTTTCTGATCCATATGTCACTAAACACCTATATACGTCTCTGGTTCGCCCTATACTGGAATATGGATCAATTGTATGGGATCCATACTTTAATATACAGCATTGAATCTGTACAGAAACAGTTCCTTTTATTTTGTTTAAGAGGTCTTGGATGGAATTCGCTTGCACTACCTTCATATGAAAGCAGACTTGGTCTTTTTAAGTTACCGACGTTAAAAAGCCGAAGAACAATGCTCAGTATTTCGTTTTTAATGGGTCTAATACGCGGTGATGTCGATTCCGATTACTTGTTAAGTAATCCATACCTACATACATACATGGATACATACATACATGCATACATACACACATACATACATACAAACCTACATACATACATACTGTTGGACTGGGTACCTCCTTAGTCCAAACAGACAATTATTTCTTCCAAGGAAATAGAACACACGGTACAGTTCAGCTTGAACTTAAAGCAATAATTTATTTTGGCCTCTTGTCTTTTTCAGTTATTATACAGAACTGATTTACAACTAACTTATGCTAACAAGGTAGAGACCGTAAGTGCCGTAAGAAATATTTCGTTATTTTTGTCACAGAACAAGAGTTTTTAAATAGTTATTAACTGTTATATTACAAGGGAAATACTGAAATATTTGTTAATGCCGTAAATGTAGCCTACGATGTTATTAAAAGTCGTTTTGAGTTTGAATGTTTTCTTTGAATTACAACCATAAAAAAGATCAGATGAATTTTCTAGGTCACACAAACCATCAGAAACTTTGTTTATTTGATTGATGTTATATATCTAATTGTCATCGATTTTCATGTCCCAAGTTTTAAGATGAATGAAGATCAGTCCGTTATTTACTGTAGGCCCACATTAAGCCCACTCTCGAAAAGTACTTTAGTACGTTTTAAAACATAACAAGTATCATTTCAAAGTAAAATTTGGTCTGTCATAGTTCCAAAGAACTAAAAAATAAGTTGCAAAAATTTATGCAGATCGTTCCATCATTCACCTAAATAAAATCTAATAATAAAAGCCCCCGTCCTTAATATCACTTTAATTCGCCTTTAACTGAAATGAATCTTAATATTTTATTTAAATTAGTTCAAACTAAGTCTAAAATGGCTTGAAGCAAATTATTGTAGTGCTCCGCCCATGATTGACCATAGGGCGGTCTCATATAAAGGATACTTTTAGAAAAGTCTTTAATATTCTTATGCATGAAAAAGTGTGAAAAACAAGTCTTGTTATTAAAAGGAAGAATGGAGGCATTTAAATTTATTTAAATATAAGATACACGATATTTTGAAAGACTTCATCTCAATAAAAGGAATATTGAAAAAGTGCTCATTTCACTCGAATGAATCCTTGTGAATACAAAAATTTCAAATCGAAACACTTTGTGGTCAATTTAAAAGGAAAAAGAAAAGACGTATCGCACAAATATATACAGTTTTAAAGTTACAATTCACATTATCTCGTAAACTAAAAAATTGTGAAGAAAACACATTCGTTATCTACTCTTTTCTTTTCTCAAAACATAAACATTTAGAGTTTTAACTGAAAGTAAGTAAGAAAATTAAAAACACTCCCCTTAAAATGAGTAAAGACGATTTAAAATTCATCATATGTGCTGTAGCACTTAACTGACATTAAAATGAAATTTTTAAATTTTTATTATTATAAAATTCTTAGATTTGTTAACAAGTAAACAGTAAATATGCACTAAAAAAGTGTTTTATGTGCACTAAATATGAAGTAAAAAGTTTAAAATATGCCTTAAAATTTTTTAAAGATATACCCTTAAAAACCAAAAATTATTTATTTGAAAAAAAGACATTCGACAATTAAATAATATTTGCACATAAAAAACCAGTAAAAAAATTACAGTCGTTTGAGCTCAACCATATACCACAGTAGTGACAGACGAATTTTTAAGATTTAACCCTATGTGAAATCCATGGACAGTTAAAGACCCTCGACAACAAAATGAGCTATAAGGTTATAAGGTATAAGAGCTTCTTGTGCCAAATATTTTCTAGATACCACCATCTATACGAAATTTGTTTCTTCTTAACGTAATTTTAGGGAGCGACCTTAATTGTTTACATTCTAATATTTTTATGCTGAATTTTATTTAAATATAAACATAATTAGGTGGTTTGTCACTACAAAGTATATGTTTCGAATATAAGTTTATTTGGAGCCGATTATAGACGGAACGATTTAGACATTGATTCCGAGCCGATCAGTATCCTAACTTGCTCTAGATTTGAATTTAATACACATATAAGCACAAATGCATTTAATTGCATTTTAACGAATTTTCTGTTATCAAATGCGGTCCAACTTATGATCATTTTCAGGCCTGTTCTAAAAATCACTTTAATTCAAAACAGGTGATTTCGAATCACATGTGCTTTTAAGAATCACGCGTGTGATATTTTGGTGTTGAGGTCTTGTGTGTTTCGGTGTGATTTTCATTTTCCGAAAGCACCCCGAGAAAAACAAAACCCGAATGTATTTCAGAACCGCACAAAATCACACGTGTGATTTTAAAATCACTAGATTTGAAATTACGTAATTATTAGAACAGGCCTGTAAAGTAAACTACAAATATGTCTTGCCCGAGACTGCCTCCGCTGAACAATTTTTCTAAAATATTGATAGCACACCATCTTTTGGATTGACTAATATTTTGCCCGAACTAAAGTGGTCAAGCAAATACATTTCATCAGAACTTGAGAATTATTTCTCCGATTTTGATCAGAATTCTAGAATAATATTATATATGCAATTTTCTCTAAGTCATAAAAAAATTATAAGGACGTAGGTCATATAAATCGGTAGAAAATTGTTTATTTATTCATTATTCATTCTTATGGGCGTGTCTAATATTTTCCGTAAACAACCGATAAAGTTAATATTATTTATTAATTCAGCAATGATTCAAAATAAAATTTCCGTTGATACCTTAAACATTTTGTATTGCTATATATATAGTTGCAAATATTCCGAAATTAGTGACGTTGATTTTTGTTCAATACAAAATTAATGCTTGCTGTTTTCAAAAATGCATAAAAAAATTATTGGAAAAAATATTATCAAAGTTTTTTTTGGCAATACATAATACTTTGATATAAATATAATCATATATATACTTAGAATATTGATATACTAATCAAGAATAGTAATTAAAATAAGGAATTAAGCACAACAAACAGAATCTTTTAATTGGGAAATATATTTTAATTTATTTTATTTATCAGAAAGTCAGTTATATTGACAATGAAATAAGCCAAACATCACAAAAATCGATGGACAAACGCTAATTTATTTACGATTAATTGAAGACCCCTTAATGATTAATACATAACTTGATCGCTTAAAATGAAACGCAATGTTTGCTAATAAATTTTACATGCATACGAAGGGTGTTTTTTTTAGAGGTATAAATCTTTAGGTTGGCAGCACTTCTTTAACTTGCGGCCATTTTGCCAGCTGTCAAGTGATATAAGTTTGATTTGATGTGGCATTTTAACTTGAATATACAGTATCACCTAGTAGGGCGTAGATTCGGTGAATGGGCCCAAAGCCGTAAAGGTTCGCGTTTCGCACGCGTGAATTGGCCTTCAAGATCGTGCGATTTAACACCGCTTGACTATTTTCTGTGTGGATGTGTGAAGTTGCTAGTCTACGCCGAAAAGCCTGAGGACAACATTATCTACGTTATTGCCGATATACGGACACAAATGTTGGAAAAAGTCATCGAAAATTGGACCGCCAGATTACACTATGTCTAAAACAACCATGGCGGCTATATACCAGAAGTCATATTTTAATTATAATGCCAGAAGATTATCTTTCGAATAAAACTCATTTCATGTCAATTTAACAAATTCATCTTTGTTTTATTTTATTTCAGAGTTATTTACCTCTATAAAAAACATCCTTTACTAGATACCTGGTTTTAATTCTGAATGAAATCAATATTTATCAACCGATTTTCATTTTTTGAACTAAACATTTTTTCCTTTAACATTTTTTTTCTAAATTAACAAAAAAATTACATTCATTTGCAATAAAAAAATTTTTAACGCCACTAATTTCTGAATATCTCAACAACTGTTGAAAATATAAAAAAATATTGTAAAGATGACTTTAAGAGAATTTTATTCCAAATCATTTGCTGGTAACTTGATAATAAATGGACAAATAGTTTTCAAGTTATGATGAAATTTATTAGCTTAATTGCCTTAATAGTCGTGGCAATAATATAAAATCTCTTCCCAATAGAAAAAAAACATTAAAACGAATTTAGCTGAGCCCTCTGTATAGTCCATATGCTTTTATTTAGAGGCTCGAACATGTTCAGTTGTTTTGTAAGTGAGAGTCTGATAGTGAAAATAAAACTCATTTGAGTACTAGTAGTTTTTTTATTTTGCTGCACTCATCTATTCTTTTCTTTTAAAAATAAAGTTGAACTAAATGAAAATTAAATATTTTTTTAGCATTTAAAAACTAAATCATCGATAAATTCGATGCCGTTATTGTTCATCTCATAGGAATCACTTGCGTCTATTAGTTTAAAATATTTTTAAAGTAAATCATAATCTTGACAACATTAACCCAACCTTTTGAGTCAAAATCTCAAAAAAATAGAAAATATTTTATTGTTATTATATATATTATTACCTTATTTGTAAAATCGAATTAACGGTACTAAGCGTAACCTATTTCTCAAATTACTTTTACTTAGCTAAATACCCTCTCTACATCAGCATTTGACCATGGAAGTGAGCGCAACTTTAAAGGATACTCCGAAATTTCTAAAAATTTCATGTTGGCAACTGCACACAGTACATTGTTCCATTTTTTGACGCTAAGAGATGTTGCTTTTTTTTTGTGAAAACTGATCGTTTATAGCGATTTTCCAACTTTGTAAAAATTATGATTTAAATTAAATTGGTTTTAGTTGTTAAAAATGTTTATTTTACTTTTAGCAATTTTATAAATTTTTATAAGAAAATAAAAATTGTTATTTTCAAAGAAAAAGCGGCAAAAATTGTTATGGCTAAACAAGTTTGAAAATGGCTAATGGCTAAACTCATTTTTAAATGACTAAATATGGTTAAAAATGGCTAAATGTAGCCATTGCAACACTGGTAATTATAGGTCCTGAAGATGAACTGTACGTTCGAAATATATTGATCATAAGACACACACAACAACGTTTGTTTTTTCAACGGGTCCAAGAAAAAGGCAAAACAAAAGAACACAGAAAAAAAATGATTTCAATTATAAAATTTGTGACATTAAAAAATTAAAAAAATTTTCACCAGTAAACAAATTAAGAGTATCAACAAAATTTTTTTGATATTAACAACAGTTTCTGCAGTAATGTTGTTGTTGATATACAAAGGTAGACGTTTAATTCACTTGATTACATTTTTAATTAAAACTGATTTTATTTTTGATTAAAGATTTAATTAAAAAAAAATTCCTGTGAATAACGCCATATTATACTAATCTACAAATATCAATCCAAAATAATTTGGTTACTTATTTTCGCTTTTGGTTCCTTTTTTTACATTTTGGTTACAAATTTGTTGGTCATGGCAATGCTGTCTGTGGGTTTCATATAACAGTCCTCCCCACAGACTTCACATAACAGTCACACTCTCCCTCCACAGACCGAAAACAAAAAAATCTGTCTTCGTCACCAGAAAAATTTACTTATGTGTGCTTGCTATGTCATCAATGGCTTGAGAAAGTTATGAAAGGAGAAAAGGTCATACACCCGGACATACTAAAAGAGTATATAATATATAATTAAATTATTAATTAATATTCACATTTAGATTTAATAACTGGAATTTATTGATTTCATAAATTCTTTTATATCTCATAATATGCAAAAATTTTCTAGAACTTATTCTAATGTTCTTTAGTGTAACGTCACGCACACATTCATATGTCTGTACATGTTTACAAACAACAGCTGAACTGCAACAAATAAACAAACAAACAAAAATGAAGTCAAATGTAAACATTTCATTCCATTAAAGCTTAAACCACATACATTTTATGCAAACATTGAAAACTCTTACAAACACACTTGCACTTACACATACACCAACACATTTGCATTTTGTAAATATATGTTTCTAGGTAAGCTAAAGCGAAAGAGTATTTATTGAATGGATGTGTATGAGAGTGTCTAAAAAAAACTAAAGGTGTAATTGTATTTAGTGTTTCTAGTTTCATTTTTCCTTCTTCTAATATTTCCAAGTAAAAATATGTTTTTTGGGGCTTCAGGAAAACAAACATATAACATACAAACAACCACACACACACCCACACATTTACAGACTCAGACGCGTACATCAGCAACAAGAAGTAAAAACAATTTTTGAATGAATGTCCTTTCACTATTTCGTATGGATTTTTTTATTGCCAAAAATTGCATAGACGGGTTTGGTTATTTGTTTGGTATTTGGCCAGTCGTCAGTTCGTTTGTCGGTCAGTCGTTCGCTCATACGTGGGGTCGGTTTCTTTATGTGCTTGGATTTCCGTCTGTCCGTCTTTTCAACTCCTGTTTTATGAGTAAGTATCTGTGTAAATGTGTCTATGACTACGTCTATGAGTGTGTGTGGGTGTGTAAGAGAGTCTTTATTGTACGTTGTTGTGTTCTACTGTAAGTTCTACTAGAACTATGTTACAGTTGAAACCATTGATGATGTTGATGTAGTGGCAAGTTTCTCTTTATTTTTTTTTACAGTTACTTTTTAATAAAAACTTTTTTCAAATGTGAAATTGAAAATGTGAACAAATAACTGCGCTTCTATACAATTTCTACATTTGTTAGTTTATTTCAGCTTGGGGTTTGTTTTTATCCTAAATTTTTTCTCCATTTAGCTCAACCAAAAGCTTTATATGTTTATGTTATTTGTTGATAATTTCGTTGTTGTTACTTTTTCCACCTCCTCTTTTAACCTCTTAAGTAAAAGGTGTTTTCGAGATTTTAACCTTTTTTGATTAAAATAAAATAAGGATTATTTATTGATTTTTTTGTTAGAATTTTAATCGCTTATATATGAAGAGTTTTTTTAACCAAAAAAAATTTTTTTTTAAAAATAAATTGGAAACTTGAATTTGTTGGTTTGAAAACTACGAGGGTGGGTAAATAAGACCGTAAGTTGGTTAACTCAACACAGGTTTTTAAATCAAAAAACATTTAATCATTCAAAGTATTCTTCTTTGAACTCTATACGCTTTTTCCAACGTTTCTCCAATATTTTTATCCCTCCAAAAAACAAGATTTTTCGGGTCAATAAACTACGTATTTTTTGGTGAGATAATTTTATCGTTGCTGTAAATTTCCTTTTATAGAGCCATTATTTCAGTTTTGGAAACAAGAAATGTTCACTCGGTGGTAAATCCAAAGATTAGATTCGTAGCCTTATTTATGAATTTTCCCATGGAATTCCTAATAAGAACACGAGTTTTACTTTTTTTCTATTTTTTTTCTCAAATGACGAGTTAGTCTGCTATCGATGACTGCCAAGCACAAACTTAATCAGCCAGCTTATTAATTTTTTACATGTGAGATTTTTTGTGACTGAGACAATCACAAAAATGTGAGTTTGATGATCCGACTTGATATGTAGCCATGCTGCTTTAGACATTTGAATATAATTTAAAAAAAGTTTACTATTTTCGTTTTCTGTAAGACGGACATATCCCGTTTTTGTTGAATATACTAAAAAGTGGCAACTCCCTCATTATTTCAGTATATTCACGATTACTCATTACTCTGTGTTAAGTGTTGCTAGTGCGTTAAAATTCAGTTTGCCTGTGGGACCATCTTATAGTTAAATACACAATTTTTTTCAGGTTAGTTGGTCTTGTTCAATAAAAAATTGTATAATGAAAATGCACCGTAAGCCTCCAGTGTGTATTGTTTTACAAAGGAACTGTGCGTAAAATTTGTTTTTTTTTGTATTTTCTTAAATGTTTTTTAGATATGGGTGACGTAGAGAAAAAGACTTACGTGTCATATTTAAAGGTTAATAAAAAAACATTTTTTATTATTAATTTTTTTCTTTTTGATTTATTTAAGTGTCTTGACTAATTTTAAAATCAAAACATAAAAATAAAAAAAAAATAATATTTTTTGCTGTTTTTTGTGAATGCATTCTTTTATTTTTACGTTTGGTCTATGATAAAAAGTTTCTAAATGTTGTGAAGAAAAATTGGATTTTGCAATAGATACTTGACAACTTTGTATTTAATTTGTGAACGCAATATGTCACTGATCATCTAACTTTTACCTTTCTTGTATCCAACGAATTGGACGCTGCCGACGTGCCCGCGGTGGCCAAATGAACGAAGTCAAGTTCCATTCATAAATGTTTTGATTGTATTTTAAGTCGATCATAAAGTTTTAGAAATATCTCAAATGGTTTGCCTTTTATTAAAAAAAAAGTTGTCAAGTCCTTATTGGAAAACCCTATATAAACTGAAGCTGGTAGCTGGAAAAAAGTTTGATGTTGTTTTTTCTTTGCTTTAGTTATTCCAGTCTATTGTGTTAAATATGGCCCCTTCGCAGTTTTTGAATGTCTTATGAATCGTACCCCCTAGAACTAAAGTTTAAAATCGGTCTGAGACACTGACAAATGTAAATGTGTCTCACAAAAACGAAAATAGTCAGGAAACTATCACGAATGTACATAAAATTAATATTAGAAAAATCTCAATAAATACAATTAAACATAAAATTTCTACTTTTGAATAATTACACCGTTTTTACAATGAAAGCAAAAAATTGTTTACAAACAATTTTTTCACCGAGCAATGTAACGTGTGTTTATGTTATTAGTTTCAAAACTCATTATTAAAATTTGCATTAAACCTTTTTGAAATTATCACAAACGTCAATTAAAATTTCATATAATGGTTCAGAAACAGAACATTTTTGATTATTTTAAAAATTTTGTTACTATTAAGTGTGAACACAATTGTGAACACAATCAAAAGTTGTGCACCGATTGCAATGAAATAAAGCTCATTTCATTCGAAATATGTTGAACTAAATGCTTTTAGACCCAAACTGTGACTTTTGTTGCACATTTATTTTTTATGAATTTTTAAAGAACAAAAAAAATTTTTTTTTCTTAAATTTTTATTTGTTTTTTTAAAAACTTCAACGATATCTCTGAAATTACTGGCCAAATTTAAAACAATGTTAGTACGTCTTAAAGATAATATTGTTAGCGAATTTCGGTTTTTTTTCTTAAGGGAATATGATGCACCATTTTCATGTTATTTCAATATATGTGCTGAAAGTGCCTTAATTTTGGACATAACGGTATATCTCTAAAACTGGAGCGGATAGAGAAAAATGAAGGTTAGATTTGGAATCAGCGACCTCAAATTAGTAAAACAATTACACAAAGTTCCAGGCCGCAAAATGGCTGTTCCGCAGTGTTATTATTATTTCTTTATCCAAGAACTTGCTATAGTGAAATTGTTGCTTTAGGTTATGGACCTCCTTAACTAATACAACATAAAATTTTACAAGAACAAGGTCAGGAAATAGAAAAAAAAATTATTAGAAAACAATTTTTAAAGATTCTGATACTGTTTTGTTTTAAACATCAATATCTATCACTACCGCATTTTCCGAAATTTGTTGTTTTAGGAGATACAATTTATTTCTTTTATTTCCCTTTTAATTTAGAAGTTAAATGTCATGTTTTAGTAAATTATTTATATGCTGGCCTGAGGATATCAAAAGTGAATTTCGGAAAGTTTATGAAAAAAAAATCAATAATAAACTTTTATTCCTGCCAAAAAAAAAATTATTTAGTTAATTATTTTTGAAAAAACCCAAAAATAACAATTGAAGGGCTTATTGTAAAGATTAGCGATGTAACGAATACTGATACCGATATATCAACGATACTTCAGGTTTGCCGATATATCGGTATCGGCGATATTTTACGGTCGATAAGCCAATAGTTTCTTAGGTTTTTTGAAAAAACAATTTAATATTTAATGCTTTTTTTTACATAATAAATTGAAATAACACATCTACAAGCAGAACACATAATCAAAACAGAATAATAAATTCTTTCTTTTGATTCTTTAGCAGGAGGTTCGCACCACCCGTTCTATGCGTTTGATACTTTCTTGAATTTTTTCAAAACGCATGCAAATGAGGAAAGTAATTCCACTTAAGGCTTTCTATACATAAATGCATTATACGCGTTTGCTGAGTAACTTGCACATAACATTTTATAATGATTCTACTTTTTTGACAGATGCTTTAACGCATCAATGAACACGTATTGCGGACCATAGTAGTGAATTGTTCTCTCACTGCTAATTAATTTATATATTTTCAGTACAAAAAACGTAAAAAATTGGTAAATTCTTATATTTGTATGCTTATTTTTAATGAGATGTTTGTGAGAATAAATATTATTCTGTTCAAAATTTTGGGTTCCTTTTAAGAGGCTACAAAATCCATAAGCAAGGCCAATGCTACATTGACTGACGTTATTCCGCAAGTTAGCAATCTTCCGATATTATTAGAATATATAATTAATGAATAAACTAGGATAGAGAATAGTTCAGAAGCCCAAAAATTGGCGACTTAGCATTAGTTAGTTACTCCCGACGTTTTAATTATGGGCTTTAGGAATTTTGCCTGAAGTTGAAGTCTCAATTCTGTTCGAACACGTACACTATTCTTTTCTATCAAAACAATATTTATTTTTTGTTAATATTACCATAAAATCAAATTCGTTTTTTTTAAATCACATTAATATCAATTTTAAATATTAATCATTTCTTACACTATAATTTTGTATAATAAAAAATTATTCAACTTGAGTTTTGGCAATTTAACCTTGAACTCCAGTTTAATATTCGTATTGGTATCGGTATCGCCGATATTTGTATCGGAAAAAAGGAGTATAATTACATCCCTAGTAAAAATATTTTACTTAAGCCCGCCGATTTGAAAACCTGGTTCTATGTATTTTTTTCTATACAAGAAAGTATAATTCCAAAAATAACTTGAACCGTACGCGCTCTCATTTTTGTATAAAAAAATTTTTTACTTTTGGCAGCTCATTTATTAGCGAATTAAAGAAAATAGATTTTTATTCATTTGCTACGATCGATTACAGCGTTTGCAATTATTTTTCTAAATCTTCATATACATTTTTATTATGTGGCATTCCTTTATGTTTCTCATCGCACAGTCCTATAAAAATCTAAACATAAATTTGGGTTTCGTGTGATTAATATAATAGTCGTAAAAATAGAAAAGTTCTTGATTCTGAAGTTTAGTTGTCTGTTCAACAATATTGGAAATAATTCTGAATATATTTTAAAACCCTTCACATAAATATTTTATTTTCTATTTTACAACTTTTTTATGGGTTAAATAAAAAGGACTATTATCTTGACAACAAAAATAAAAATATAATTATTTATGTGTAAAATATTAAATATGCAAGTCTGAAATATAAAATCTAAAGGAGAATATCTCAAATCCACTAAAGTGGAATATTGATTTTTGTGACAGATAATGGCAAAAAAAAAACCGAAACAATTTGATGTTTCAATTTTTTTTAACTCTCTAACCGGTAAGACGGTCACTTTGATTTTCTATGCTTTCCAAACGAAATATTTTATTGTTATTTAATTAACAAACAATTGTTTAGGAAAAACGTCAATTGAAGGCAAATTTCTTAGCATTTGTTCATCAGACATTTGCTTGGAATTGTTTTTTTAGAGCGTTTAGATACATTCTTAATCGAATTTGAAGAGTTCTGTAAAGAGTACAAAATAAAGTGTTGATAAAGGATGCATTACAGGCCATAGCAGAAGCGATTAAAAATTTGGGTATAAATTTGTAGAGGCAATAAATTGTGCAATTGTGCACAATAAACGAAATGAACAAAAATCAGAGCGGATTTTGTGTAGAATACATGACCGTTATTAATGCAGTTGAAATAAATATTGTTTTATGGAAGGATAACAAATTTTTTCGCTTGGCATCGATATAATGTATGTCGGTATTGAATGCTTTATAAGGACCAGCTCTGATGAACAAGAATTAAATGGTTTTAAATATAAAAGAAAGCATAAGAAATTTTTTAAAACCTACTGCCACCAAATTATCCAAGTTGATACTTTTTGCGAGCTAAGGCCCTTAATATAATGATTAGGGTGTTTTACGATTTTGCGGATATGTCATCTTCAAATGCATTAATTTTTTAAAATCATGGGTATATTAGCCAAATATCAGCTAAAAATCTTGATAAGCATTAACACCACAGACTGGTATATGAGGTGTTGGAAAATAGAATTGTTCATCAAGTTACTGATGTTCTGTTCAATCGTGTCAATAATTTTCTTGTTTTCGGAGGATGATAAAGGCAAAAATTGCAAGGAATCTATCCTCTAAGAGGTTTGTTACCAATTTCATCTGCATTTATGCGGTCAAATCGACAAAAATTGTGATGGGACCTAAATTTTTTCAACTCATTTGTCTAAACAATTTATATTATTATCCCAGGAGACCAGAGTCTCTGGCGGAAATCGAACCCGCAACCCCGGTACTGATAGACTAGATCACTACAAGCTAGCCTACTAATGCTAATTACATGTAGACCGACAGAACCATTTCCAGGCGGTCTTTGGTATTTTTACGCAGTGATTGTCCAGAATATTCTTTTTCCTGAAAATAAAACTAAAGGTTCTTTCGACTAACGGGTTTAACGGTTTGAGGGTTAACTTTTATGCTTAACATTTTTGAATAGTTTTTAGATTTGCCGTGGCTTCTTTTTGCTTATTTTACATACATTTTTTGTTGTTCTTCTTCTTTCCTGGCCAACCAATAACGGGTAATGGGCTTTTTATGTCCTTAAAATGAAATGTTTTCATTTTAAATATCGACAGGGAGTGTCCAATTTTTTTTTTTGAAATTTTAATAAGTTTTTTGTTCTATTTATAAATACAAATTATATGTAATCATTAAAATGAGAAATATCTACTTTATTTAATGCTTTTTTGAAAAAAATTCCTTTGCGTTTTTGCATTTTTCTTTATTTCAATTGAATTTATTCTAAGAAAAATATTTTTATAGATTAAACTAAAATTGTATTTCATGTATATAGATGGAGTATTTATTTTTGTTGTTGGTTGTTTTCTACTTAAGCTTCTAGTCTTCAATAATGCTTTTAAAACAGAACAAACGAGCTGTTTTTCTTACGTTTTCGAGGAAAATCCGAATAGAAAAAAATTAGAAAGAAAATAGTCTAAGAAATAAATACAAAATCTGAAGTGCAAGCAACAGATTTACTCGTCGTACTATTATATTTTCAATGCTGCTGTAGTTGTTATTGTTGTTGATTTGTTTGTCTTAAGACAAGCAATAAGCAACAACAACAACTAAGTATGTATTAGAACATTAACAAAAACTACAACAACATAAAAACATCATTACACATTCTGCATTACGTTGTTGTTTTTGTTTCTTTAGGATTTAAGTTGGTTTTTGTCATTGTTGTTGTTGTTGTTGCTTATCTCAAAAGTACACCATTTATTGCTAAAGGATTTCTTAACATTTTGTAGCATACATTACGGTATTCTTGTTTTGCTGTTAATGTTCAGCTGTTGTTTGTCTTTTTTCTCAATCTCATTCTCTGCACTCATTTTTTATTCGTTGTTTTTCTGTTTTTTCTTTACAATTTGTCATTTTCAATATTTTTTGTTTGTTTTTCTGTTTATTTTAAACAGGATTAAATACTAAACACAACTCATGCATACAACAGCAACAATAGCAACAATTTTACATTAAAAATGCACATTTATAATAACACCAACAACAACAAAATATTTTGTTTATTATTCTTTAAAGTATGTTTTATATTGAAATGCTAATATTCTGGGCTTCAAATGATTGCTAGAAGATAAAATTTTTATTACAACTTCTGGAAATCGGGCACCTCTTTAAATTTTATGACGAGGTCTTGTGTAAAAGTGGTTTCTTACGTACATTTTAGCTGTTTGATCTTATGAAGGAGTTATGCGTAATTATGGACTCACTGCCTGAAATAAATTTTAAGGTTATTCAAATGTTTCTTATAGAATCTCAACTAATTTTTCTATATACATATGTACAGTAAAGGACAAAACTATTCGTACATCGCATAAATTGCATATATTCATAAAACAATATATAAAATTATTATCCCATTTTGAAATAATAAAAATATAAGACAAATTCAACATATTAAAAAAAAGCATTTCTACATTTTGTATACACATATAAGACTTTCATTTTTTTCTTGAAGTCAGTGCTTAGTTTAACCTCCGTTTGCAACAATCAAGCCTGCAGTCTTCTTCACTAAAAACAAATGCTTTGAAAAAGCTTTACAAATAAAAAAAACCAATTTCGCAACCTTTTTACAGTGAATACGGTTATCATACAATAATGAACTCAGGGAATTGTCTACAGAAAAGTTGTGGAGTATATAGTAAAAAATATAAAGCTAATTAATAATAAGTAGTTATAACATGATAAAGATTATCCTAGAAGTAAATAGTAATCTTATCAATTCGCTTGATGTTGAGTTTGAGCAACAATAAATTTTCTACATGCTCTGAACTTAAATTCCTTCTATTTTTGGTCATAATAATTGGCAAAGCACTGAAAGCTGTCTCCACAGATACCTGTGTTGCGGGTACAGCTAATGCAACAGCATCTAGTTTTGATAATTAAGAATCTTTAAAGATTTTTTGCAATTGCAAATTTAAACACAATTTTATATTTTAATTTTAATTAAAATTCATAATTTTAACTTCAAATTGAGTTTTTATTGTTAGTTTCTAAAAACAAAAAAAAAAAAATATTTTTCTCAAACAGGTTTTTTTTAAGAATTTTATTATTTTGAACTTTGAAGAACAAATAAAACAAAATAATTTTTATTTTAATTGACTCTTATTCGACCACCTTTAACAATTTTTAATTAATCCTCTTATTTAAGCTTGACATAAGTCAGATCAAAAATATAGGAATATTTCATCACAAAAAACAGCTTTATTAACCCATTGTGCAAGTTTAAACCGTTATCCTGATTTTGAAAATATATCAGTTTTAAACACGGAAAATAATTATAAGCGTAGATTTATGTAAGAAATGTTGCAAATTTTAAAGATTCCAACAATATCCAGAATTAATTTTAAGTCAGATACTGAAAATGTAGGCCAAAATTATAGACATTTAATTTATAGAAATAGAAACGGAAATTAATAATTTATTTAAACTGTAATAGATTAGGTTTAAATTGAGGAGCCGCAGAACAAAACGTACTTTTTCGCATTTTTTTACAAATTGGTTTTTTGATGTTTTTATAATATTTGGTTTGAAATCTTTAAGAAAAAATCTAGTTAGCATATTTTTTTTTTTTTTTTACCAAGAAAATGGGTTCTAAAAAAATTGATGCATAACAAAACGTACATTTTTCTTTTTTATTTTTCAAAACGTCCTTTTTTCATTGTTTTTGCCATTTCTTCGAGTAGTTGTTTTAATAACATAACATTTCTTAATATTCTTAATTTGTTTGACGTTTATTTATGTCATTTAATTTTCGTTAATATTAACTGTTGAAAAAGTGAAAATTTTCATTAAAACAAAAATAAAGTTTAAGAAATTTTTTTTTCTTTATCATACAATTTACCGTTTTTTAAAAAGAGAGAAACGCGTCAAAATTCTCATGTATATATATTTAATTTAGAAATGTTTAACAAACAAAAACTATTTTTTAAACTTTGCTTTTGTTTTAATGTAAATTTTTATTTCTTCGACGCGTTTTCAGGAATATCCACCAATAATTGCAACAATTTAACTATTGTTTGGTGAATGAGTGTTATGAAAAAAAAAATTAATACAATAGTATAATTAAAACATGAAAGAATTACAAGAATCTGTAGAAAATTTAAATATGAGAATACGTAAAAAACAAAAATTTAAAAATGCTAAAAAAGTAAATATTGCGAGTTTTATTTCAACATTTTGAAAACGACGTTGGGAAAAAAGTATTATACTTAAAAAGTATTATACTTAATAACTTTAAAATCTATAACTTAATGATTATAAAAAAGAATTGTTTAGTTTTCTATTTAATTTGAAATAAAATAATAAAGTTTTCATTTTATTTATTTTTTATTTATTTTTTACTTTAATGGTTCAGGTAAAAAACATTCAGTCAAATTATTATCGTCTAAAAAAACGCACACCAAAACGTTCCTTTTTCTATATTTTTTAACAAAACGTACTTTTTTTATTTTTTTTTAACAAAACGTACTTTTTTCGATATAAAATTAATTTGATATTAAACATCCTTGACATTTAATGTGTTGACTTAAGGCAGTTTGATTCATCTTTTGGTAAGCAAAAAACTTGTTTCCATTTCCAGGCTCATGCAGTTTTTTAAGGGGTCGAAATAAATAATCCTCAATTTCCCAAAAATTTTAAATGTGTGAAAAAGTACGTTTTGTTCTGCGGCTCCTCAATTGGAAAACCTTATTGTATTTTATTGAAAATATGACATTTTGTTGAATTTGTTAAATTTGTTAAATTTATTAAAAATTGTTAATTTTTTGTCAAATATTAAAGAAAAAATCCCTGAAGAAGGCACACAACGGAGTGCCGAAATATTGGATTAAATAAATTTAATATTTTTTTATAAAAAAAAGAAATAAGACCTCAAGCTTAAATAAGAGGATTAATTAATAATTTTTATTTTTTGTACAGTTGGAAACATGTTTTGAACACCAATGATAAATATTTTTTAAAAAAAATAATAAAAAAACGTTTATGTGTATTTTTCAAATTTTTGTTTCTTTTCATGTACAAAACACATATTGGACTTTAAAAATAAATCTTTTTTGTGTTTCCTATTTTTTTTTTAACTGATAGAAAAAAAAAATTTTGTTAAATTTTAAGTTTTCGGTTCTTAATTTCTGATGCCTTCAAATATGTATGCATGTACATTAGGGCAATTACCAAATTTCTCGCATAGTACCACGAGGTGGACAATGTTGTTTTATTTACCAAAAACATTATCTTGGGTTCTTTTGCAAAAAAAAAAAAAAAACTTCACACACCAAATTCATTTTCTAAATCAATAAAAACAAGTTTCTTACAGTTATGCACTATAGTTTTTGTTTTCCATGCAACTTTTACAATTCGACTTGTATTTGAAACTTGCAACATATATATGTATTTTATTTAAATAAATTGCAGCTCCATCTCATTGCACACAAGATGGTGCGTGAACTTTTTTAACGCCAGCGAAAAATTTAAAACGTATTTCTTCATAGTTTTTAATGGCCTATTCGACTTTTCTATTATATTACGACCTTACTATTATTATTATTATACGTACCCTATTCGCAAATAATTTTTACTACTGTTTCTATATTAATTTTCTTATAGAAAATTATTATTTTTATGTGATGCCGGATCGAAAATGTAATCATTTGGTAGCACTGTATGTATAAAACCTTTTTATTTTTTTAAAGGAAAAATTAAATAAAAATCTAAAATTATTGTATATTTGTACATTTTATATGCACAATTTTTAGTTAATTTAATTTTTGTTGTCATATGGCTGTGCCTCTAAATAAAAACTTCAAACGGTTTAAAGTGTAGCAATGTTTTAAATCTTTTTTGCAAATAGTGTCGTTAATCAGGAATTCTTTTCGTGAGTTAGCTCTGCGAAAATAAAAATTTAAGTCACTGTTTATTCGGCAATTTTCTCTACTTTTAATATATTTATTTGAGAATTAGTCGTGCGTATAAACGGTATATATGCCAAATATCATATTTGCAAAAATTGTTAATAAGTTATAGCCCTTAAACATAAAAAAATTTATGTTTTCACAATAATATTCAGGAAAGTTTATTCATAAGAGTTTCGGCAATAGGGACAACACTGCGGTGCCAAATTATAAACGGATGTGGTTTTCTAGAGAAAACCTGCTTAAGCAATCCAAAAGAGCATTAGCAAACATTTATAGAAGCAACTTTATCTTTAACAATTTCGGGTCAAAACTCTATCATGACACAAAAGAATTAAAGGCATGATTTCATTAAAATTAAATTATTTCATTTCAAATTTAAAAACTATTTTCTCAAATTGTAAGACAAACACAAAAAGTGGATTAGTCAAGTTTTGAAAAGAACACCCTCAATTATAAACGCAGTTCTGAAAATTATATTTTCATCCAACGTTTGATTTTATTTTTTGTTTCTTTTTGTTTTTACTAAACATAACCTGCTTTTTACCAGGGAGACCATAATCTGTATTTGCAAGTCCCTTTTTCGACCAGTAATTAACTTTTTCATTGATTTGATAGTGCCTATTAAAGCAACCAAAGTTGGCTTTATATCGCCTCTTATGTGGACCATGGTAATCGATGAGCTATTAGATATCCTTAATGACCTGGGCTTCCGAACTTATGGCTAAACTGACGATCTTGTTATATCTAGGCCTGGATTTGATCAAACTATGGGCTAGGTATTGAACTTTTTCGGAATTGATGTTTCTTACGTAATGACCAATTTCAAAAAGTTCAATACCTAGGCCATAGTTTGATCTGGGATGTTTTTCCGCTCTCCTGAAATATTTGATTTTAAGACATATGCGTTTACTTGAAAAGTTAACAAATCAGATGGAAAAAACATGTCGTGTACAGGTTACTTTGCGACATAGAAGTTTATATATCAACAAACTATAATTTGTACAAAATTTTATGATAATAAAATTGTTTATTAGGATTTTATGAAAATTCGAACTTGGTAACAATTCAGGTTTTTGTTAAGATTTTTTAGCAGTCTTTCCAAGATTTTTTTGTTAAAGGACTTTTCACTAGAGCTTTGGTCAATGATGGGAAGCCATTTTGATTATAATTTGAATATCCATATCCGCTCTAGCCAATTGGAGGTCACATCTTGGTACTCTTTAGATATTTAGCAGCGCATAATTATTTTACAGGAATGGGTTTTATTATAAAACTATGAGTTATTTAAAGTCACATGCAATATATTTGTGTCAAATTTATTTACAATCGGTCATGTTCTGTAAATCGAAATCGAGTGAGATTTTTAATTAAACTTTTTTAAGAATTAACGGGGCTTTTCCTGATTTCAAGAGTAGTACAGTTAAAGATAAGTGGTCCTCATAGTATGAGAAAATATTTTTATGAACTTTGAATAGTTTCTTCAATTGGTTCGATTTCATTTTCACTTGAATTCGATTTCAGAATGTAGCGGAATATTTTTATTCGTTGCGATTTTAGCCATTTTAAGGTGTGTGTTTTTTAGGAGTAGGCCTTATACTGGAACAAGAGAAAGTTTTGTATCTGAAAAGAAATAAAAATAATTTGAAACAAAAATCTCTTTTGTTTGTTGAGTCTATCGTAAGTAAGTGTGTTTGACACAATCATAAATGTAGGTGAATAAGCTGATCGCTTCTGAAAAGCTATGAAAATGTTGAAGTGGCCAAAATTTCACTTAGTTAAGCGAGCCTAGAATGTATCAAGCAACCAGAATTAAATGAATGTTTCATACAGAATACTTAACTTTATATACTCGTTCCTTGATTCACCGCAAGTGTAGGGGAAGAGTTAAAAAAAAGAATAACTTAATTATGTTATCTTTAACACTATTGCAGCCAATATAAATATTAAATATTAAATAATGAACATATATATAAAGATTTTTGGTCTGATTGTCAAAAAAATGTCAGTGTACACTATCACACTTCAAGTAAATAAAAAGCTCTATGCAGAATATAAACAGCTGTTCAGCATAATAAATACTTTTATTCATGTATAATTAAATTTTCAAGCTTGAGGTCTTATGTTTACACAAAGTTTTTAATTTATTGTAACTTATATTTCAATAAAAGTACCAACAATATCGAGAATTAATTTTAAATCAGATACTGAAAATGTAGGCCAAAATTATAGGCTTTTAATTTATAAAAATAGAAACGGAAGTTAAAAATTTATTTATATTGTAATAGATCAAGTTTGATTTAAAAAATATTTTTGTTTTTAATTAAAAATTATTTTAATTTGACATCTTAATATTGCATATTGTTAAATTTGTCACAAATATTATGTTAAATTTTCTAAAATAATTAAGAAGAACACTGAAGAAGGCACAAAAAGGAGTGCTAATAATTTAATTAATTAATTTAGAATAAAAATAAGACCTGAATATTTAATTATACATCAAAAGAATTAAGGTCGAATAAAATACACTATTAAATACTTTTACTTTTATTTTAAGTACGTTTCGGCAGGGTCCTGTACTTAATTATTTTATTTAATATTACAAAAGCACTAAAAATTTAAATTTTTCGTTTCGTTTTACACAATTAGGGCCTATATGTATTTTGTGTTTCTTTCCATAAAAGTTTTCCTCCATATCATTAATAATTTACAAAATATCGGCCAATATCTTGTAACATAAGCATTTTTATCTTTTTGCACCAACTTTTTTACTTGGCGAAGAACAGCTGATGCTGTTGCTAAATGAGTTAAAAACAGCATCAGTTAGTTTTATATTTTAAGTCGACTTTAACGTCAAAAGTATACTTTAACTTGTCTATGAGGGACCTAAAGTCGACTAAGTAAAGTCGACTTTAGTTCTATTAAATTATACTTTAGTCTCGACTGACTATGAAGATGGGCCAATAATATGTTTGAAAAATCTCCATTTGAAATAATTTTGTTAGCGGTAATAATTCGAAAAAAATATGTTATAATTTATACATAATGCAGTTTTTTAAAAATTAAGCAAAAAATTTATTTTAAAACAATTTTTTTATAACAATTATGTAACATCTTCTTTGTCTTCTTTGTAGTTTCTGGATGTCTGTCTTTTGATTGTGCCATTTTTGTTAGCTCGGTCTTGTTTTCAATTTTAAGGCATTATTTCTTTAATCATTTCTTTATATACGCAATAAAAAAAACTATATTTTTGTCGTATAATTTTAACATGTACACTAGGCTGTCCCGTCCTTGAATGAGAAAAATGTTTTTTCGAGCTACACTTTCGCAAGAGGTAGCGAAATTTGCGTAATTTTACACAGATTACAGTAAAAGTAATAAAAATCGAAGTATATGCGATGGCATGAAGGATCTACTTTTTAAAACGTTTTTACAAACCTAAACCGTATGCTTAAAAGAATAAAAAGAAACGAGATACATATTTATTTTATTAATATAATTTAAGCTTGCAATTAATGTATGTACAAGAAAATAAAACATAGAATAAATGACTAAAGCTTAAAATTTAAGCATCTTTCCACATATTGTATGTGACAAGGAAAGTCAACAATTTTCAAGCTGTTTTCTTTTGCCATGATTCGAAGTTCTCCATTAGAAATATGCCGAAGAACCGGTGGTGCTGTAACCCTACAATCGTGCCATATAATAATTTCGGTGTAATCTCCAGCAGAGAAGTTAACTGTTGGTGGTTTAAATATTCTGCCTTTAGTGCAACTTTCACCTTCTCTAGCTTTGATTATTCTTTGCAATTCAAGCACCCGAATGTGATCTCTATCATCAAACCGCATACTGACAAGTAGATTTTCCGGGTGAGCAAAAAAGCATTTCTTTCGATAACAGAATCTACAACAGTTCTCATATTTTCGGGTAAAAAACGAGAGTACATAATCTGATGAAAAATATGTTTGGCTCCTTCTTTAAAAGACATTTTTTGTTTGAATAGGAACCAAATCAGAGCGTATACTTTAACAATGTAATTGACAAGCAATTTCAAATTTTCTGATGGATTAAGGGTACTTACGTAAACTCTGAGTAGACGATTAGCAGAGGTAAGCCATCTCGAGTGCGCAATTGTCCCTGGATTGCGGTTTGCCAGCTCAGAACTACAATAATCAGTTTGTACAGCTTTACATATCTCATAAAGATTTTTTTGATCCGTACTTAGTTGATCGACCACATTTTTCGGCAAGTCAGGCAAATTACCAGCCACCGCACAAAAATACACCATTGTTTCATTATCACAAGTAGCTAATTGTTTTTCAATAAGTCCACAATATTCTCAAGGTCCCGAAGTGTAACCATCTAAAGTCAAGAATAAATGACGAATAAGTGACTCATTGGCATAGAGCATACAAACACACCATTGTAGCGGTCTCTTCAAATACTCCTCTAAATATTAAATAACGCCACCCTTCCGACCGGTATTAGTTGCAGTTCCGTCACATCCAATGCAATTCACGTCGTGTAAATTCCAACATTTATCTTCTAATAAAGTTTGGATCGAAGTTAGAATGCCCTTTGCAGTGCCACGACTTGGTGTTTGTGACCCAAATAAATTGATTCAGGTTTTGCTAAAATTGAGATGTGTTCTTCTAAAATTTCTTTGCGATGGTAACGATCTCCTATTTTCTCACTTATCAGCATCTTGTCTTTTCGTCCATCAAAGTAAATGCTTTTAATAACAATACCTCCAATATCTTTTGAATTTTCTTTCCGGACTTTAGATACAGCTCTGTGTATTTTGTTTTTATCGATTACCAGAGTTAAATTTTCGGAAGAAATTAGGCCGAATTCAGTCAAAACCGCAGAAGCAACAGCAGCAGCAGAACGAGTCGATAAACCTTATCTATCGCAGACCTTAGCAACTGTTGGCAACGGCAATGTAATTTGATTCGTCGTTGAAGTCGAAGGTGTATCTGTCGCAAGTGTGTTAGTGGGAGATGCCTCCTTTATTAGATACGTTTCTAGGGCATGAAACAAAGAAAACAAGATAGCGCATTGCCCAGGTCCGTTAACTTTTTACTCTCATTTTGACGTCATTTTTACGCCACTGTAGTAAGGAGCATTAAATGTAAACAAACATCCAGCATGCCACAAACATGTGTTTGTGTGATCATGTTTGTGCTCATTTACTACTATGACGTACATGCGCAGAAAAATAATGTTTTTTAAATTTAAATGCACTATCTTGGTTTCTTTGTTTCATCTTTCTAGGGTAGATTTACACAGTGAAACTTCATCACAATTTTCTGGGATAGAATCGGTTTCTTGAGTAGAACGCTCGACGTTCGTCAGTGCAAGAAATAGAAGTACAACTTTCGTAGAGTTCGCGTTGCACAACGTACGAGGGCGGATCAATAAGTCCGTGACTTTTTGAATGAAACATCATTTTTTTTACAAAAAAAAAAATTATTTTTCAACATAATCTCCTTTTAGCTCAATACACTTAGTCCAACGTTTCTCTAATTTGTGTATCCTTCCAAAAAAATAGGATTTTTCGAGGTCCATAAAATAGGCAAATGTTCGACCAATAATTTCATCGTTAGACCTAAATCTCTTTCCACCAAGCCATTTCTTTAGGTTCGGGAATAGAAAATAGTCACTGGGTGCTAAATCCGGAGAATATGGCGGATGAGGTACCAATTCGTAGCCCAATTCATGTTATTTTGCCATTGAGACTGCACACGTGTGCAAACGTGCATTATCTTGATGAAAAAGAACTTTTTTCTTGGCCATATGCGATTTTTTTTAAATCCTCGTTAAATTGGTCCAATAAGTTGGCATAATATTCGCCGTTTATTGTTTTTCCCTTTTGAAGGTAATCGATGTGGATTATCCCGCGTGCATCCCAAAAAACTGTTGCCATCACCTTATTGGCCGACAATCTTACCTTGGCCTTCTTCGGAGCCAGTTCACCCGGAGAAACCCATTGGTAAGACAGCTGCTTGGTCTCCGGAGTGTTGTAATAAATCCATGTTTCATCATCAGTTACAAAACGCGGCAAAAACTCATTCGAATTGCGGTTTATCGACTCCAAACAATCCTTTGAAGTTGTCACACGATTACGTTTAATGTTAATTAAGAGCAAACGCGGCACCCATCTTGCAGACAGTTTTATTAAACCCAGCTGATCATGTAAAATCGAAACCATACTTCCATATGAAATGCCTATGGCATCAACAATCTCACGCACTTTTACTCTTCGATCGGCCAACACCATATCGTGAATTTTTTCGACATTTTCGGGTGTATTGACTTCAATTGGCCGTCCATAACGTTCAGCGCCATTTGTACGTGTTCGACCACAACGAAATTCAGTAAACCACTTTTTTACCATTGAAATCGATGGTGCAGACTCCCCATAGTATTTATAATGTTTAATGATTACTCGAAATTCACTCTTTTCCATTTTTAAAAAAATCCACGAGGTTGTATGTTTTGAACAGCTGTAAATAACGGAACTTGCTCCAAATTTGACAGTAGTCTATTAACAGGTGGTACTTGGTGGGAGCAGTGTTTCATTTCATATAACTACGAAGTTCGAAAAGTCACGGACTTATTGAACCGCCTTCGTATTTCGGTCTACGCAATGATTGTGAGTATTTTCATATACGAACCCAATATTTTCTTTTTCTGACGACGAACATTCGCTACGAATAATTCGTCGTTCGTCCCTGTTGTGTTTCTAGCATTATTTGTACTTATGTAAATAAACTTAATAATTAATTTAAATAAACCTTTCAATTCATAAAAACTGCATCCAATAATCGGATTAAATAGTGTTAAATATCAAAACGCCCAGCATGAGAAATGTGTTTTCCACTTTTATCTCTTTGCCATTTTAAAGTGCGTTTAATTTGTTTGTCAAAGGGAAAAGTGCACAAATACTCATCTCTTCTCATCACAGCACTCACACTTTACATTCAGTTCCACAAAAGGACATGCACCGCCATACAAAAACAACACAAAGCAAAGTTATAAAGATGAACAGGAGGACATTGCAGATGATGAGGGAAAATTTAATTACAACATTATTTTATGGCATACCAGTTTAAATGTGATTATAAGACTAGATAGATGAAAGTATGAGTGGGTGTGGGTTCGAGTGAGTATGGCAAGAGTAAAAGCGTTTAAGTAAACAAAGTGAACTTTAAAAGTAATTGAAATAATTCCATATTAAATTTTTGAGGAGTGCTTAAATAGAAATTCTAATAACATTTAATCTATTAAGAAATTTGTTTGATCCATTAATAAGGATTTCATTTAAATTTTAATTTAGCTAGTTGAACTGCTATTGGATTAAGACGTCATCTGTTTTTCTACAGTCGGGTTTATGTGAGGTCAATTGCAGGCCATGGATCGTTATTAACGTAGTGAGCTTTTTAGCCTTACGAAACATGACAGACCAAATTTTACTTCAGTAGCATTATTCGTTATGGTCTAAGAAATACTAAAGAGTTTTCGAGAGTAGGCTTCATATTGAGTCTATGGTAAAATAAGGACCGATCTTAGAGCAATTAAGTGGTATATTTTTGAACTAATAAATGAAAAATGATATCGGACAGGCGTTTGTAGCGACCACTTATACTGAAGACTGTATCACATTTTGACAAAATGGCGGGTCTATTTCGATCATCACGCCACGTTTTAAGTTAAGCCTGCTATCGATTCGACTAACTCTATTTACTACTCTCTTTGTGATATAAAGTAAAAATACCCACCGGATAAACCCTTAGCATATTTCAGTTAAATCCTGCGGGGAAAAAGATGCAGCCGATATCTGGTATTCAGCAGAAGCGAAAATGACAGGGATTCTTTCTTATCCGGTGCCACAGAAATAATTTACTCCGGAACTTCGGTCCTGGGCTAGTTAGGTTGGTAATGCTCCTTCAGCAGCGGAGTTTAGATCTCCTGCTCATCAGTAAGTGGCGAGTTTATTGGACTGGTTCTTACGTAAATTCAACCTGAATTAATTTCCCACAAAAAATAGTGGTTTTAAATTGTATGATCAGGATGACCAATTAACAGCTGAATATAACTACAGTAAAATTATGCAATCGGGAATAAAATAGTTGTGTTATTAGCTGCGCAACAACCCAGTAAGCAAATCTGCCGTCGACCACATTGTCGTCCACGATTTATGCACGATATACCCTCACTTAAGATTTCTGGAAGACAATTTTGGGAAAATGTCGTGGATGACAAAATGTCACAAACGTACATGTAATTTGCTTCTGACATTGTCTATGTTTTTTCTCTGTAGCTATGGAATAAACCAAAGTAGTTCTTGGTTTCAAAATAGCGTGTTGCCGCCACAAAAATTTTTATTTGCGCCGTAAAAAAGTTCAGCCATCTAAACATTTTTTTTCTTTAAATTCGAATATACCAATTTAGGATATTATAATGATGCGTTTTTATTTATATATGTACATAATTTCTATTCAATGGTGAAATGATTATACATATATCGGTATTGTAAAATATTAATTTAAGCCGGCTAATGATTCCGTCAACAATGCACCGCCGCTGCGGGTTTCTTTCCGGCATAGATTTCTGACACAGCTGATTCAGATGGTTTGTCAGAAGAAAATAGAGCACGCTCTAATTGAAATTTTGTCAGATGACTTTGCGTCTGACTTGTACATATGCAATGTGTTAAAGGTAACACACGACATGTATGTATTTTGCAGTGGGAAATTTGACAAGTCAGATGTAAAAAACATGTCGTGTACATTAGTGTGTCCCATTAAAAAAAAAATTTTGGGGATCATTCTTAATTTGAATACTCATAAGGCTAAGAATTTTTGAGATTTTTTTCCGATTTTTCGGAGGTGGTTTAGAGGTCGCGCAAATTGATTTTGTACCAAAAATCGACCTTTTTGGGTTTTTTTTAATTTCGGTTGAAAATTGGTAAACAAATAGATATTTCTTCAGCTTCTGAGTCAATATTCTTAAAGAAAATTTTCCGATCTTTAATTATATGTGCATAAATAATAAGTTTCGTCAGGGATTTTCCACATTTTGATACATTATATAACAGTTTTTCGTAAATTTTCAGCAAATATGAAAAAAAATGCTTTATAACTTTTAAAATTTGTATTAAGACTAAAAAAACTAATGATGCAGTTTAAAAGATTATGAAGTTTTAAATAAATTAGCAAAAAAAAATGAATTTTCTCTCACCGTTCTCGAGTTATACCCTTTTAAAGCTTTGTACACATTGTATGAAATGTATAATACTATAAGGTGTGAACTAGGTTTGCATTGCTTTAAACTTTAAATAATTGGATTTAGAAAATGTTTTACAAATAAAATAATAGTTACTTACCAGTCATACATAACAATAACATATGTAATTATTACAAGAAGTCCCGTCTTTTTAATTAAAATATTTTGTTAATCTGAAGTTTTATTGCTCCGGTAAGTTGAAATTATCATAAAGTAGTCCAAGAAATATTGGGTAATATTTTTTTAAAATAGATATGCCTTTGTCGAATACAAGGAATGTGTGGTGTGTGGGCAAAATGATTGATGACCTTGATACTGCCAAACCGCCGACAAAAAACCAAATACTGCAAAGATTTTTCGCAAAATAATAATATTGCACTCGAAGTGGGCAAAGTTATGTAAGGGTAAGTCTAGAAAAACCAAACTCGAAATTAAAAAAAAAAAAACTTCAGATTAACAAAATATTTTAATTAAAAAGACGGGACTTCTTGTAATAATTACATATGTTATTGTTATGTATGACTGGTCAGTAACTATTATTTTATTTGTAAAACATTTTCTAAATCCAATTATTTAAAGTTTAAAGCAATGCAAACCTAGTTCACACCTTATAGTATTATACATTTCATACAATGTGTACAAAGCTTTAAAAGGGTATAACTCGAGAACGGTGAGAGAAAATTCATTTTTTTTTGCTAATTTATTTAAAACTTCATAATCTTTTAAACTGCATCATTAGTTTTTTTAGTCTTAATACAAATTTTAAAAGTTATAAAGCATTTTTTTTCATATTTGCTGAAAATTTACGAAAAACTGTTATATAATGTATCAAAATGTGGAAAATCCCTGACGAAAATTATTATTTATGCACATAAAATTAAAGATCGGAAAATTTTCTTTAAGAATATTTACTCAGAAGCCGAAAAAATACCGATTTTTTAGCAATTTTCAATAATAATTCAATAAAAGTCAAAAACGCTAGATTTTTGGTACAAAATCAGTTTGCGCGACCTCTAAAGCACTTCTGAAAAATCTGATAAAATTCTCAAAAATACTTTACCTTATGAGTATCCAAATTAGGAAAGATCTTCCGAGAAAATCCAAATTTTTATTTTTTTTGGGACAACCTAGTGTACATGCAACTTAAGCTGTCTTTTAAACAAACAAAAATAATATGTTCCGAATAAAAAAGAAAACTAGCTGTAAAATAACGATTTGAATAAGAAACAATCAAAGCAAAGTAAAGAAAATTAGTCAGTCAAGTCGAAGAAGTCAAAGACTCAGCCATTTTTAGACATCTGTACCCATGTTCTGTGACTTTGGTGAGAACTTCTCGCATCGAAAAGATATGAAACAAAATATTCCATCGTTTCTCGAAAAGTGAGAAAAAAGTGCGTCTGTAATTCAAGTCGAAAACTACCCAAAGAGGTTACGTCGTTACGTTAAAAAGTTCAAAGCAGGAACTTTCTCACAAAAATTTTACAGACACAGTTAAGTGAGAAAAACAGTTGTTTGTTTCAATTTGTGGCATTTTTGTTTCATTTCTTGCATTTCAATCGAAAAGTTTCTCGAAGCGAGAGTTACAGAACATGAGCACAGTATGATTTTTAAAATGTGTGCGGTTGTATATTTTTATTTATTTCTAAAGGTTTATAGGCGACATCGTCGTGTAAGCTGTCTTCGACGACAAAGTGAATGCCAATGACTTGCACACGATCATCAACGACAACTATTCGCAGTCGTTGACGACAAAGAAGAGTCCATTGTCGTCTATATAGTAATCAAATATAATATGGACGATAATGTAATATGGTCATCAAAGACAGTATGGACGACAATGTCGTTCATATGGTCATCGACGATAATATGGGCGACAATATCGTGCACACATTTATTGACGAGAAAGCTTACGATATTGTCCTCCATGTAGTCGTTCTTTGTGTGTACGACAGGCTGAGCAACATTGTCTTTCTTTCGACACTTGTTTGAAAATGTCGTCGACGATTTGCATTAGCTGTCCCTTACGTGTCGTGCAGTAATTAATATTGTCGTGAACGAATCACTGATGATTCGTGCTGAATCTTATATACCCTTTACCATAGTAATGAATAGTCCTCATATGATCCTCATAGGTGAAAAAATAGGTTGGATTGGGTAATTTTTAGAACCAAACAAATCTGATTTAAAGAGCATATTTGAGCTCAATTTTATTAACATAGCTGGTTTTTTTTACCAAAACTCTTTATTCTGGAGAAAACTTGCATGAGGGCCAGGTGCGATAATGGACGGTTTTGATTTATTTTCAACCTTTAATTCCCTTGCAATTGAAAAAAATATGTGATCCAAACTCGGTCCTCCTGGCTCAAGGATATGGGCGGGGTTGATATTTCACCTTTCACGGGGGTTGATATTTCACCTTCAAAATTAAGGGATCTTTACGATCCCGTGATCTGTAAATAATCGAGTCGATTGCATAACGTGCTGACATAACAATTAAAAATATCGTAGCCCAGAGCCACATAGTTGAAGAAGATCAGAATTTCTTAATTATTTGAAGTTCTAACCAACTAGAGCTTCACACACCGGCATATTATTGATCACAAACGTACCATAAAACGGTTCAGCCTTTAGCACATTTTATAACGTTTAAGAAAAATATGTTTTATGTACATTAGAGCGACTCACCAAAAAACTTTTTGATGTACCCTCATAAAAATGAACCTTGGACTTTTTTAAGATGATATTTAAAATATTTCGGCTCCAGGTTTGACCTCTCGTGAGCTGGACCATTTTGAAAAAAGGGTATATTTTTGCATGTTTTGTTAATTTGAGACTCTGTTTTCTTACCAACATATACAATATGGGTAACATCAGATAGGGTTTTATAAGGCGCGTCCAACTGTATATACAATTTGTGCAAGGACGATCATCCATGTCCTTTTTTTAAGGATATTCTGTAAAAATAACGGTTTTTGAATTTTTTGTTCGGGTTTGATTGTAATAAAAAAAGCAAATTAACATATTTAATCTTTAATAATAAATTCTTAAAATTGTTTTGGGCATAATTTGCAATCGTCTGCTTAATGGAAAATTTGTGTGGTTGTGAAAAAAATTGTTGCTCTATTATGAACACCAGTGAAAATGTTGCTGCCTATTGTGTACGAGGCTTAATGTCTGCATTTATAAAAATATTTAAAATTTAATAAAAGTTTCTAAAGTAAATTTTCTATGAAAAATTTCCTTAACAAACGTTTGTTTAATTTTTCAGTTTGAATATGTAGTTGCAAAATTTTAAAAATACATTTTATTTCACAACCGATCATATTACAAGTTAATTACTAATTAAACAGCTTGTAATTGCGAAGAAAGAACTTTTGTGTGGGAAATATTCAATAATGCTATTGTTGTTATTATAACAATTATCCAGACAATTTTAAAATGTGACAAAAAGTATAATTCCAAAAAATTATAGTCCGATTTTTACGTGTTTATTTTTGTTGTAACCGTTAGAAAAATCTTCTGTATAACTGGCAAATGTATCGAAGTAGAGACATTTTTGTAGAGTATTAAAGAACACTTTACGAAATGCTTGCAGGGTATAGTATTTGCAAGTTGGCTTAGGCCGATGTTTTTTTTTTAACAATATTGTACATACATATGTAAGTATTTTGTAGGTGATTCTTTAACCCTCAGAGGTATAAGGTTTTTTTGTCGCTAAATGGTATAACCAGGTCTGTGCAGACCTACATGGGATTTGTATGGAAATGCATAGTCAGGTGTCCTAAAAGTATCTATAAATGCATTTTATGCTTGGAAAACCACATAATGAACAATAATAACGCATTTTTATACATTTTTATTATCTATTTACGGTATTTTATTAATAATATGTAAAGAAATACATTTTAAATACGGCATTCAATGCAGGAGTATCTGGCACGTGAATGTTGTTGGCATACCGGCTTTTTGCAATGCATGCAATGAAAGCGTGTTTTTCGCTGTTTTTTATCAAACTTAAAACACAGCGAGCACGAGGGTCTGCTGGCAGAGGATGCGGCATAAGCTGGTTGGTCATCTATGGGCGGGCCTGCAGCTACCTGCAAAAAAACAAAGTTGATAATGGATTTAGAATTTGAATTCAATGAATGAATAAATGAAATACTTACCTCTACACCGAACAACGCCATGGACTGTTTCACATGTTGGAAGCCTCTTACAATAGGGTTTGTTGCTCTTTGTTCCATGTAAGGGATCACCAGCTGTTCGGACAATTCCATAAGAAACATACGTCTTCTGTCTGTTCTGTTTACATGCCCCAACTTATCATGAATGACAAATGCAGCCAATGCCGCAACGTCCAGCATATTGAAAAATAGGGCCAACGGCCATCGGGTTGTGCCCCTTTTGCAGGTGTAACCACCAAGCATCTGGTCCATGGTGTCCACTCCTGCTTTATATTTATTGTAATCCAATATTTGAAACGGCTTCTGTGCTGGTTTCGATGAGTCGACGGTGGAATTATAGTGTTCCGTGGAGATGAGAACCACTGCTTTCTTTTTTTTTTGGCACATATGAGCATAGTGCGACATTATTGTTGTGGTAACCGAATAATGTGCTGTAAACCTCTCTTTTAGGGTCCAACATCTCCTTCGGTATGCAGGCCTTGTTTTTTCTAATGGTTCCTACATAAGCCAACCGTTTTGTCATCAAAACCGTGGCCAAATCATATGATGAAAAAAAATTGTCTGCATATATTGTTCGACCAGAACCACTATACTTTTCCACCAATTTGAGAACAACGTTCTCGCCAAGGTTTACCGCACGTGCTTCATTTTGTTGTTTTCCAACATAAATAATTCCTTTTATTGGATAATTTGAGTTCGAATCACACACCCACCATATTTTTATACCATATCTGGCTGGTTTCGATGGTATATATTGGGTAAAGCGCGTGCGGCCTCGGTACGGAAACAATTGCTCATCCACAGTTATTTGGGCACCTGGAACATATCGACGCTCTAAGTTGTTCATGAGCATGTTCCAAATGTCGTCGATGGCGGCCGATTTGCTTTCTACAAGTCGAGCGGGTCGCGTTATACCATTATCAAATCGAATATATTTTAGAATATGTTTATATCGTATAGCAGACATCGTCGCCCTGTAGATAGGGTTTCCATTGTGTCCCCACAACTCATGACTAGGCTGAACGTTTGAACCAAATATGCCGGCAAACAAGGTAAGGCCAAAAAAAGCGTACATTTCTATTTCGGTTACAGGTTTCATCCACTCTCGTGGTGTCTGGTCAGGATTCAGCTCAGACCATTTACGGCACATCTCCTGGGCCTTACGGTTTGTTTCACGAACAATTATGCTGACGATCTCGGGTGTTAGAAGAGATTTAAATATGGAAATCGGGTTTCGCATAGTGCCTGTAACCGGGCCTTCACGACCCACAGTAACGCAGTTATGTGCACGAGTTCTACCAGATGCCGGCGGAGTGCTTGACCAAATCTTACCATCCTTTGACATATACGATGTAGACGAGCTCAACGAAGATGGCTCCTCGTTCATACCGACGGCTTCAAGTGCTTCGGGTAAAGCTGCAGTGCCTTCATACAAATTTTGCAGTTCCTCATCATCGTCATATAGACTCTCCGTTTCAATAGACATATCTGCTTCAGCATCGGAAGCCGCATCATCTAACAACGGCACATAATCTAGATCCGTATTATCGTCGCCTTCGAAAGGAGTACTGTCGTCGGGCTGTTCATCATCGCCGGCCATCCACAATGCAAAATTTTCTTGCATTTCACTTCTCTGTTCTTCTGGTAAACTTAAAAATCTTGAGGTGCGGTTCACCACGTCCATCATATCATCAATAGTAAATGCCGATGCCATTTTTTTTATCTTTACACTTCAAAATATGTTAGTATACTAACTCCTTTTTGTTTATTTTTCTTATATATTATATATTATATATAAAATCCCACTCAATAACGGTTTTAATCTGCTGTCCACCATTCATACCATACAAATTACATGTAGGTCTGCACAGACCTGGTTATACCATTTGAACCAAAATATTTGTAAACCCGGATTAACCCGAACCCGGATCCACAATCGCTCTAATTTTTTGCTCATTGTGTTCTGAGATTGTTGCTCCAGGAAGTCATGGAAGGATTTATCTCTAACATGAAAACCAAAAAAGTTATACACACTTTTATAGGCAAAAAGTCTGCACAGACCTGGTTATACCTCCAAGGGTTAAGAAAGTGATACACTTTGTTTCTCAATAAAAGGAAAAGAAATAAAAAAGATGTAAATATGCCAAATTAAATTATTTTTTTCACTTTTTATATTTTACTGCTTTAGAAATGTGATAAACACTCTCCCATTTAGACTCTTGTCTAAGTAGCTTCGTAAAAGGCTGTGTGTGTGTTTGTTTTTATGTATTTTTTTTGTTCTCCTGGTGTCTAATACCCTTTTAAATATGTTAAGCAATTTGAACATTTATTGTTTGTATTTATTTACATGTAAATTTACAGTTAATTTTACATATACTTTTCCACACCATCATACTTTCCCATTCTAACTCCAACTTTCTCTTATCTGCCATTAGTTTTTGCACTGTGTACGAGCGATAAGATAAACCGAAAATCGGAAATGAAAAGTAACAAAAAACCATAAACCAAAAGTTAAAAAACATAAATAATGAAATGGTAACTACAACAATACGATGCGAGCAGTGCTGCCACAACTAGTAAAAGTTTTACAACCAAAATTTTTGAAAAATTTACCAAATGTGAAATATGTAACCAAATTAGATATGCTGAGAATGACATTAAAATTTATTTTAAGATGCATGGTAAAACAAAGAGCATTTGCATTTAATTGAAAAATATTAACAACAAATGTAATTCTTGTACATATAAAGAAATAACAAGAAACATAAATTTTAAGTTTTATTTATTTGAGACCTTCTTCATAAAAAACATTTTTATTTTATAAGAGTTAGGCCCGTCAAATTTCTATACAAAATTCAGTATATTGAAAGTTAATAAATTAAATTTTTTTTGAATATGTCGTTTACAATAAACGAAATCTGTACTCACAGTTACTTATTTTATTTCTTCAATTACATAATCGAGCCCTCAGGGCCTTTTATGGCTAATAAAAGCTACTAACTACAATAAACTTCAGTTAATAATAAAAAATATAATAAGCAAGATAAAAAAATAACATACATATTTATAAAATTTAACTTAGCTATGTACACGTATCTTACCAACTATAAATACATTGTTTCCATATTACGCAGCACGAGACAGAAAATTCGAACATATTGACCAATATTCATATTAGTGACTTGACAAGTTATTTAGCTCTGCAAAAATCATCAGCTACGATTTAAATTAGAGCAGCGAGTAATAACATTTTCTAAGATCTCTCGGCAAAGTATTGAAAAATTTTTAAAACCCTAATCTAATACGATACATATCTAAGTGTCCAAACGTCTAATAGGCAAAATAATTTGAGGATTCCTTGTTGACCGAGAGAAATAAAAATTAAATTGTTTTCTGACTTTTAACTGTCAGGGGCAGGACTGTGAAATGTGGCGATTTGTTAATCCTTTTGGCGATGAAAATTTACATTTGGCGATATGGCGATTGTTTTGGCGAAATTGGAAACTGCTGGCGATATGCGAAATACGTTTCTTGTGAATATTTTCTAATTTACATAATTCAAAAATTTTATAAAAATGGATATAACTTATTTCTCTTGTTTGTAAATTGTATTTTAATTTTATAACTGTTATTGTGAATCTTTGTATAATATTTTGGCGAATATAAACAAATTCGTATTTCACAACGTAAATTCAATGGCAAATATAGTATATGACGGAAAATCAAAGGTTTTTTTAACTACTGGAAATAATATAAATTTATAACATTTTACTTTAATTCCAGTTTTTACAAACATTAAAAATACTTTTGTTCAGTTTTTTAGTCATGTTCTGAAATCGATTCCGCATTATGCATTTCCTACTTTAAGTACCACTTATTTTTATTACTATTAAAATCGGCAAAAAACTATGCTCCTTTAAAAAAATTAATTGAAAATCTGCATCGATAAAACTTCACTTGGTTTCAATTTCAGAACATGCCCGTTTCTAATATAAAAATCGTACTAGACAATTTGTTTCTGTACAAAAATCTTAAAAAAACTATCTAGCAGCTGTTTTGAAAGGGATTTTTTATTTTCGATAAAGTATAAAAAACTTTCGTTCATTTGAAACAAATAATGAGAAAATCATAGTGCAAAGTACACATTATTTTAATCGTAAATAGTTTCCTTCGAATCGAAATACGCGATAACATACACATATGAAATAAAAACGTAAAAAAATTAAAGAAACGTAAATTGCAATTCAATCAAGAACAACATATTCATCGGTATTTTATAAATTAGAAAATATAACCAAAAGAAAAAAGAAATATTCACATCTCCACATGGAGAAAAAAAAGTAACCAATTTTGGTTAGAAATAACCAAAAACGGCAGCTCTGGATGCGAGGAATAGGCAGAACCTAAACAAACACATCAAATTATGAACAAGTTTGTTTGTCTGTTGGTTTGTATGTGTATCTGCGTGCTTTAAGTTTTTTAACATAAAAAATAAACAAACAAACGAAAAAATGCCCAAATTGCCATTTATTTCTTATTAACAAAAGATTTTTTATTAAAAAATCTGTAAATTTACTTTTGAATAACCATAAACTCTCTTATATTCTTGTTGAAATTTAAACGTATTTTTAAAAAAAATTATTTCATATCTTGGGAATAAAAGTGAGCAATATAGAAAATTGTTTAATTTTTAAGGAAATAAAATTATTTTGTGATTGTTTCCGTATATTAAATAAAATGTAAATGGATCGTATTTGTGCATTAATTAATTGGGTAAAAAGTGTATCCTTATCCTGTACTAAAAAATAAAACGCAAGGGGTATTTTTGAGTAAATTTTATCCCAAAAAAGAAAGTTCACTATACATTTTAAAATTCTGTTTAACTTTCATTCAATACATGTAATGCAAGTTCAGAAATTATTTTTACACAAATATATTACATGCTGTATATTGTATGAATATTTTATATTGACTTAATAGTGTGGGGCAATTTTGACCAGTAATTACAAAATGCGCAACTTCAGACATTACAAAAAAGCCTTGAAATTAAATATTTTATATATATAAAAAATTCAATGCGAAAAGTGGCACATAAATTTCAAAAAATTCATTGCCTTGTTTTGAAAATAACAAGCAATAAAAACTATTTGGGCTTTTTTGACCAATGCATAGAGGATATGGCTTAATAAAGGTTAATACGGAGGAAGAACATTATCATTTCAATATTTCTTAAGTTCCCAAAGATGTCAAATGTATTTGTTTAAGAAAAAAGTGCTTAAAAATTTGTTTAATACATCCGATTGCAAAAGTATCTACTTCGATATTTTTTTAGAGTAGGAAAATTTTTAGTATTATTTGGCATATGTTGTCTAGAGGCTGATTTATACGATTATTTAACCCTCGTCGGGTGGTATAATTTTACAACGTCAGCAGGCGTTTGGGTATAATTGTACCTGCATAGAAAAATGCAGTTATCTGTCTATAAATTTTATGCTTCAATTTATAATTGCTACAACAGCAGGTAAAAATCTTGACGAATTTAAGTTTTTATTTATTTTATAGGGCATATATTCAATGCCTATTTGAATGCTTTAAATTGAAATGTAGAAATTAAACGTTACTATTACCGAATAAGCAAAGCATTTATGTTTTGATGGATACTTAACGAGGATTACAAATCGTCGGCTGATAATTTAATTGTCGTATGTGGATTCCGATAGTTTCGAGTAAATTGAGATTGAACACATTGAATTTAAAAACTGCTTCAGCAAATACCACATACGACAAACTCAACACGCCATATCTCGAAAACCGTATGACTGATTACGCCAAATGAAAGATCAGGTCGAAAAACCTAAGGAATCGATCTTAACTCAAACCAGCAAAAAATCCACATACGACATTTAAATTATCAACCGTCGAAACTCTCAAGTAATACAATAATTATTTTTATTGTTATACACTATAATATTTTTTTTTCACATAAAATATGCGAAGGTACAATTGTATCCATACATCATCTTAAGGGTTTTAAATTAACCGGGTCCCATTTTTAGGGGAAAGCCCCATGATATATTTTTTAAAATTTCAAGAAAAGTGCTTTGAAAGTATGGAGATGAAACAGAATTTAAGGCATCTGATAATAATGGAAAAGGTACAATTGTACCCGTTTCGCTCGACGAAGGTTAATCCTTAAATGCCTGAAGTTTTAAATTTGATACCGAACTTTAAATCGAATAGTGAACTTACAATTATTAAATTTTTTAATATAATCAAAATAAGAAAATATTAATAGTATAAAAATTGATAATTCCTTAATTTTTGCAATTTAATGTATAAAAAATTAATTTAAATTTTTTTAATATTTTTCCTTTTATCTGGTGAATAAAATTAAATTTGGAAAATCAGGCTACTAAGGGTTAAGAACTCATTTGCGAATTACATTTTAAAAAGCATCATTAAGCTGAAAAATAACAGTAAAAAATATTAATTTTACTTTAAAGCTTGAGATAAGGTAAAAAAAAATAAAAAGAAACAAAAACAACAATTAGAGGCAGTCTGTATCTTTGCTCATACCTCAGCCATTTGCGGACCGATCAGACCGATCAATAGCCAACAATTGCGGATTATATGTAGCATAAATATATAACTGCCGAGTCCCCATCTTATCTAGGATCTTCGGAAACCGCATTTTAACGATCAGACGGACATCGCGATTTGAACTTTTATTCTCAAAAGCATCGATAATTTATATACGTTATAGGGCCAAGGATTAAATATTGTAGAAACTACAAAGTACCCATTTACCTTAGGTGAAGGGTATAAAAATGTGGCATCACGTAGTTTTCTTTAAAATAATTTTGTTCCACATAAAAGCCGAATCAATTTTAATGATCTGCAAAAAGAATAATGTTGTTTTGTTATACGGTATATCGAAAAAATTGGTGAAAGTAAAAGGGAAAATTTCTAAAATATATAGAAATCAGCTGTTTCAATTAATCGTTGTTCGATTAATCGAAGAAAATTTTCGCCATTATTTGGTCGAATAATCAAAATAGCCAATTTCAAATAACGAATAACTCGAAAAATGTATGTCAATTAATCGATTAAAATTAATTTCTTATAAAATTCTACTTTTTTATTATAAAAATATTTTTGTTTTAGATTTCTAACTAATAAAGTACATAACACCTAAATAACATGTGGTTGTTGTCTGTATATATTCTGAACACATTTTAGTCCCTTTTTAGATGTGGGTGTGTGTGAGACAAATCATGTAATAAACGATTCATAAGTGTGAATTTTTGTACTAAAATAGCGCTTTTCATATTGAGTTTGACGTTTATTGGAAAAAATTCATCAGAATTTATAAATATGCGCTGTCAGATTTTGGGTAATCTGTTTTTACCCGACTTTCAATTCCTTTTTAAAATCTTACCATCCAAACGGCTAGATGAATTTGGACGTTTTAGGTATTTTTAGATTCATCTTAATAACCAGATATATAGGCAATTGAAAACACAATCAGCGGAAAATAGTAGTACGTTAAGAAATAAATTACCCAAGCCTATAGAGTAGAGCTATAAAATGAAGAAAAATAAAGTTATCAGCCATGTTCGGTAAATCGAATACATATGAGTAAACTTAAAATCGAACAAACTTTGAAAACGAACCAGTTTAAAAAGTTTCTTCATACTTTGAGCTCTTATCTTAACCATAACTTTTCTTTAAATCAGGAAATCTACGGTGATTTAAAAAAAGTCTCAATTGATTTCAATTTTACTTGATTTGCAGGTATAATATATAAGTTTATTTGAATTATGAATAATAAATTTTTTTAAATAGAGGTCTACTCTCATAAAAATATCCTGACAAAAACTTCTAAAATAAAATAAATACTTAAAAGATAATTTATAAAAATTCCCCTATATTTATAAGAATTCCCCTATTAAGTTAAGCAGGCTGGACATAATTGCAAATTATACACTGAAACAAAATAAATGCACCCCGACCAAACTTTGGCTTTCAGACCGTTTTATAGTCTGTTCAACCAAAGTAGTGTTTACTTTGTTTATAGTTTACTTTTTTTTATTTCCTTAATCTTGTTTCGGTCTCTTTAGCACCTTAAAAACTGAATATTTTTCAGCAGGGGTTTTTTTTATTTAAAAGTTTCAAAACTGTATACGTGGTATAAATGAATTGTTATTTTATTGTTTATTGTATAACTATATTTTAATTTTATTGCTTTTTTCTTTACTCCAACAAAACCAAAAGTCAAATAATTTGATACTCTAGCCACCACCACTAGTGGATGAAGAGGGCATACTAAGTTTGCCATCGCTTGTGAAACTTTTTTAATATTCTTCACAGACTTCATAAAGTATATATTGGGACCTCTAATAATTCTAAGGGCCATTATTACAACTTGCCATTAGTTGAAGGTAGGATTTTGTCGGCCGTATAACAAGATATTTATTATATCAACTTAGCTTAAGCCTACTCGGTAGGATAATTCTGGCTTCAACATATTGCTCACTTTACTTTAAAGCAATGCTGTAATAGTGAAAAAGTTTTTATACGTAAGAGAAAATCTTACCTTTTACTATGGCTTGATTGGCCCTTAGTCAATCAAGCCATGCTCGTCTGTCTGTCGAAAGCATGCTCAATTCTAAACGACTCAACAGAAAAGAGTTATGGAACCAAATGTGACCCGACCTTCTAAAATATTGATATTTATGTAACAAATACTAACATTAATTGATGGTGAAATGCACTGAGTGCAATTAAATAAATTTCGCACTTAAAAACGTTTTAACTGTGACAATAATGAAATATGGTTAAATTTTTTTTCACACTAAAAGAATTTTGTTATAATCGGTCAAAAATCTTCCATATAAAACTTAAGTTTTATGCGACTAAGGCTGGGGTTTTGGGAAGTGGATTGAATTTAAACTTAGTTTAACGTACTCTAAAACTCGGATTTTCGTGTCGAAATGTGATATTTTTTTATAGCTGTTCCGTCAAACTGTTGTATTCAAACTTGGTAATGACGTAACAAATCTGTTTTCAGATTAACTATACCTTGTTTAACTGAGATTTCAAAAACCCGGCCCTAAAATAAAATCAAAAAATGTTTTGCTAATCCCCCCAATATTTAACATGTTCATAGATCCCAAATGAAGTCCATAATTTTTCAAAACATTTACAGTTTTAAAAAATCTTAAAAAACAAACTATAACTTTTTATTAATTGAAAATAGGTGTGGTTGCGAAAAAATTTTTGCTCTATTATGAACACCAAGTGAGAAAGTTTCTGCCATTATGAACGAAGCTTAAATGTTTACAACAAAATGAAATTATAAAAAAACATTAAAAGAGAAAATAGAGTAAATATGTATGTATATAATAGCAAAAGAATTTTTTCGACAATATAAAGTAGTGATCAGAAAAATTATTGGTCTTATGTGGACTACAGATGACACTAACCATGACGAAATTGCCAGTGTATTGGTAGTCAAGACACATACAGCATCCTCCCGATATCAGCTAAAAAGAAAACCTGCCTCGAAGAAAATTAATCGAAGTATCGCAGCTGCATCGTAATGATTAAGCAGTCTTAAACGCCCTGGACACTATCAAATAACCACATCAATCAATAGGTGTGTGCGTACAGACGTTCTTTTTCGGCTACATATATGGAAATCAAAAAGTTTAATTCTTTTATTTGATGGCTGATTATTTGATAGTCTCATGTTGTGATAGACAAAAAAAATCTTTGTGTTTATTGTCATGAAAAATATATGTAAATATTTTGTTTTTTTACAAAATACAATTGTTGATTGCCGTATTTATTTGTACGTCTCCGAAAAGGCCCTAAATAAACGACGCTTACACATACACACAAAAAATTATTAAATTTTTTCCAATCACCAAATTTATTCCAAATTCATAATATCAAGCAAACAATTTGTTAATTTTGCACCTATTACCAAAATGATTATATTGATTACTAAAAATTTTGAAATTTTTGAAAAAATATTTTCAATAAATGATATTTTTAATTTTAATTTAAAAAGTGATCAAAAAACTTTGCCATTTCAAACAATGTGTTAATTTATTTAAATAAATATTGAAAATTCCCAATAACAATTCTACAAGTTAAAATTATTTTATTTTAAACGAAAAAAGTCAATTAAGATTTTTGTAATTTAATTAAAATTTAAATTAAAAATTTATTTCAAAACAACTAAAATGTTAATTAAATCAAAATTAAATTTTTTATTTTCTTTCAACTAAAAAAATGATTGATTCAATTATCACATTAATAAAATTTAAATACTTTTTAAACCAATTTTTTAATTGATAAAACACTTTTTTCTGTGATGGGCTTATGTAATAGTCTCCAGGGCCCTTTAGTTCTTGATGGGCAATTGCCAGGATTTTCTTTAATTCATCGAAAGAAAATCTTAGCCTAAGAACAAAATATCTTGGACTTCTTCTAGTTTGATTTTAAAAAAATCTCTAATTTTGGATAAAAGTTTCAAAATTCCATCGCTGGTTGATAGTCTGGTCACAGCTTCAATGTTGATATACAATAAGAAAGTTTTTTATACGATAGCAAATAATCAAATGTTTTATATACATAACTAGCGGGCCCGTTGCCTGCTTCGTACGGCAAAACAAAATAAGAAAAGAAACACACTTGTTTTTAATAAAGTTGGTTTTGTTCCCTATTATTCAACTTTTAATTCTAGTTTCTTACAATATTAGACTATGTATCACTTAAACTATCTTAGAGCTCTTTCGAAGACAACATTTTTGGTTTTGCCATGAGTTGTTGTGTAGATAAAGAGAACTGAAGGCTTGCCAACACGTGAGCACGAAACAAACGAAAATTAATTTATTTTTATCAAAATACTCACCAAAAAATGCGAAGAAATTAATATTTTCAAAAATCGATTATGATAAGATCAATCACCAATGACGTCCAAAGAGAAAAGAGAAATGATAACAAATTGCTATTTGCATCACTCCGTGTAATGCTCTCCAATACACAAACGACCAAAATGTATTCAATACTAATGAATGCTGTATGCGGTACAAAAAATGCCTGGGGCAAAAACACACTCACTTCACATACGCACCGCACACACACAAACTTCATATAAACTATATATGGGCCCCTGCCTACGTAGTGTATAAGTTTGGTTGAAATCGCACGACGCGTTTATGATTAGTTCGGCGACGTACATATACGGACTTATTTTTATATATAAAGATTTATTCTTAATTTTAGCACAAATCTGATATTTTCATTAAAATAGTTTTGTGTGTTTTTTTTTATAAATTGAAAATTAAATTTTGCAATTTAAAATGTACAATAAAATTTTTTTTCAGTAAATAAAAAAACTAAATTTTCTTTTGCTTAATAAATTTATAAAAAAAAATTAATAAAGAGTTCTGCCGTAAAATAAGACAATAAAAAAAAACTGAAATTTGTTTCTCCCATTAAAAACCCCGTTAGTTGTGAATTGGCATAATTTTTCGTTTTATTTAATAAAAAAAAATCAACTCAGGAAAAAACGTGCATTTAAGTTTAAATAAAATAAAAACAACTAAAAATCGCAAATATAAAGGATCTTTAATAAAAATGGCTGGAAATAAACGAATGAATAAAGTAGAAAAAAATAAAATAAATGAAATGTTGTTTGTTTTCCAACATCCGTTTGTTCATTCATTTGTTTTTGTTGTTGTTGGCTCATTTGTGTGTATAAATTTATTTCGGACGCTTTTATTTCAGTCCGTATTTTTTGTATTCTTCTCTTATTTTTCTCTTTAAAATAAAGACTACGGAGATGATGAGTTAAGGAGTATTGAATGAATTCCATAGTGTATCCTTGAGGTCAAGTATCTTATTATTTTTTAAAAAATCATTTACATAAATTCGTTTGTAGTAGTGTGTGTTTGTATATTTCTACGTATGTATGAGTGTATATTGTAAGTGGGTGAGAGCAAGTGTTTTCTTTTGAGCAGTTAAACTGTTTTATTTTTTCTTCTTGTTTATTTTTCCCATTTTTATATTTTTCCACCAATTTATGCAATTGCATAAGTAAACGGTTAAAGGTCGCATTTTAATGAAGCAATAAATATATGAATTTAAATATAAACTGGGTTATAAAAATTATGTAAAAAAAAAAAAAATACTTTCACTCACTCACTCATAGTGGTGCTCTTGTAAGACTTATTCAGTTTATTTCCTTCCATTTAATCAACAGATTACTCATCATTTCTCAACAACAATCCAGTAAATGTAATATTTTGAAGATGAGTATCTTTCAAGTGCATCTGAATTATGCATTTTTTCATGCAAAAGTAAAAATTATTATTTCATTATGCATATACATATATTAAAAATATTTTATATTAATATTTAATTTAAATTACATGTAGGTTTATTAAGGTGATTGACAACCTGCCATTCGAGTAAATAAAAATAAATTTGAAATGGTGGTCGACGCTGATCTCTTCTCTGAAATTGTTTAATATTGCAAATTATTTAATACAGTTCCATTGGTCTGCAAGTGTCGCCCAATACACATGCAACACTTTTACTTAGTGGTAATAATTTTTTTCTATTTAATTTTGAAATATTAAAAAGGTTCGACTTTTACATGGTACAATTCATCTGCAAGTCATTAAACAACAAGATATGATTTCAGCACACTTAATTTTACATACTTATCATATTTTTGTTTAACAGAGGAACGTTATAGTCCTTAATTCAAAACAAAATTCTATGCCATATATAAAAGAAAAGCTTTATGTTTTGTTATAAAACGCTTAGCTATAATTTAGAAATGTACAGTTTAAAAATTATAATCATAATTAAGAAAATTTGTAAATGTATTTCAAAGACTTGCAATTAGATCATACGCCAACACAGAAAAGGGTATCATGTGTTTTTGTTGGTGTTGGTCAAGATATAGTGGTTGTGGACCAGTAGTGGGCAACTTTTATAAGTATATAACAACATTTGTACATTTATTTGTTCATATTTGTACTTGTTAATTTATTAGGAGGAAAGCATTTTGTATAAGTAACGTAATTATACACTTCCCAATATTTTTCAGTGGTATATAAAATGTTATCTTTGTAATATACGTTTGTAATTAATACAATATGTAAATAAATATACTTATATACATATGTATATATATTCTTTGTTCTTCATGTAGGCCAAGTTATCTTGCTATTGACATTTAGCCAGATCGGCCGACAAGTTGCTATGATAAAGCAAAAACAACGATTGCTACTAGTTTTTTTTACCATTTTTTACTCTGAGTAAACTTAGTAGAATACCAGTAGTAAAAAATAACCAAATCGGTTTATAAATACTGGGTCATTTAGACAAATTATTACATTTTACTTATCAATATAATGGTTTTGGCACAACAGCGCCCATAACAAATGAGAAAGGAGGACCAAATTAAGCGAAGATATTACTTAAATAAAAAGTTTTAAGAAGTGAAAATTAGCCATATCAGACTAATGTCTAATAAAAGACTAATAAACCCGAATTAAGAGTTGTGATACGATATTAAATTGAGCTAAAACATCCTCCATTTTTTATTATTTTTTTCCTTCATATACTCATCCCGCGAAGCTCTTCGGTTGTCTGCAGGAAAGAAACCAAACTCTCCCCAAAAATCGAACCCGTAACCCCGGCGCCGATAGACAAGCTCACTACCAACTAGCCTACCGAAGCACCCATTTATGACATTTGTTTGGTTGTGAAAATTATCCAACCACAGATATTTCTTCACCTAGCGGTCTTAAAAATGCGCCCGGAATAAAGATTTTGACTTGACCGCGTCCAAACTATATGAGCTTTAAAAAACATCTTTTGAATACTATAGTGCATGATATATAAGATTTGGCACTTTTACTTGTTTTTACATTAAAATTACTTTTCGCACATAAAATGTCGGTCGTCAGGTTTTACGATTCTAACTTTTTTTTTTTGGTCTTTCTAAAAACTAAAACGGTTTCTGATATCTATGTAAGTTTTATTGTTAGGGTATCATAAAGTTTTTTATGGAGCCTCCTCTGCAAGTCGTCGGTCGACATAGACCTTCGTATATGAAGGTGAAAAGCTTCCAGAATCCGCTCCAGAGTATATTGATCTCTACCAGTAAAACGTCTTGAGTTTTATATTTCACTCTTGAGTTTATTCCTTGGTTCTCTAAAGGTGGGTTTTTAACATGGCGATCAGAGATTTAGTCATCTTTAATCTGGACTTGTAGTTTTTAAGATGAGGATTAATTACTTGTATTTGCGAGTTTAAGCGGCCAATGTTGGTGGTTTAAACTTAATCAACAAATGTCAACACATACACATATTTGTATGTATAAAAAAGAAGCTGATTAAATATAAACAAAAAAAAAAAATATACATACACAAAAGAAAAGATTTTTATATAAAACAGAAAAATGGTTCATTCTTGTGAATAAGAAGACTTTATTGATTCTGAAACAATAAAACAATATAACGTCGCACAGTGGCGCCATTTGAGTTTTTTCGTTGCAAAAATCATATCTTTTGAACCGAATAAGATAATTGAACAGTTTAAACAGCATATGATAGATAACTGTTCAGCCTATGAAATGAGCGTTTGGAAAGGGTGCTACGCTTTGTAGGGGCCTACTTATGGGTTATCAAAGTTAAAATTAGTAGAAAAATCAATTTTATGGTAACTAAAAAAAATTATTTTTACATTTTTAGATTGTTTTTATTTTTTTTCTTAAGGGTTTTATGTTTTAAATTATTACCCAACAAATTAAAAAAAAAAATTATTTTTTTTTTTAAATTTATTTTTTCAATTTTCTGTAAAATATTCATCACAATTCGTAAGAGAAGGTATATCTAAAAGACTAACCATTTCTAAACTATAATTATTTTGTAACTCTATTCGTGACTTCACATGCCGCAGGGAAGAAATAAGTGGATCGGAAGATGCTGCCAACATGTTGAAGAGGTCCTCATTTTGCCTCACCCTTGATGCTTTGAATGTGTTCTGCAATCTATATTTTTTATAAAATTTGTTAAGAGACTCCTGTGCTTCTTCAGAAAGCTCTCCAATTGGCAAAGACTGGTACTCAATTATATCTTTGCCATGCGCCAATATTTTATGGACGGTCGGGGTCTACTTCTTCTGTGGATACATTTCTGCTAAAAGAGATGCAGTTTTCGACGCATATTCTCCATATTTTGTAGAATTGACATTTTCTTTGCAGTTTAAAACATCCAAGATCGTTCCCAATCTTTTCACGATTTGATTGTCAATTCCAATGATTCTAGTTACTGCCTCATCATTTTCAAAAAATCTCCTAGAAGTGTTTCCATCGTTAGAGTTACCGTATCCGTGCTTGGGACAGTCTACTTTTAGTCCAACTTGTTTCAAAAAAACCATCCTGTATTTGCTTCTTTCTGATCTTTTCCTTATCCTTTATTGATGTATTTTCATCGAAGTTTTCCTCCTCTTGTGGTAGGGTATATGCCAGTTTTAGCAAGAATTCCATACACCTTATCCTTGCGTGCAATGGTGACATTCCATATTCGTAATTCTCCTCATTTGTAGAATCGTTTAAATTACCAAAGTTCTTCTGACAAATAATAATATAAAATCGATAAAAAAAATATAAAAATAATACGAAAAAAGGGGTTTAGATAGGTTTTTGCTAAATTTTTACCTCCAATATAATTCTGTCTATGATAACTAATTGAAATATATTATAATTAAGCAGAAAAAGATACTAATCTTAAACTCTTTACAACTAATTATATAAAATTGAGATGTAACATATTATATATGAAATAAATTGAATTGAATTGAAAAAAGTTCTTCTGACTCTTTTTGCAAATCGGGCATGACATTGTTGAGGTTGTTCCTGTCAGTTCGTTTACGACTTTTCCGTCAACCATGGTCAGGTGGAACTCGTAATTGCATTCAATATATTTTCCTTCTCCAATTTGCAGCTTTGTAGGCTTAATCTTGCTTATTTGTTCTTCAATGTCCTTCACCGTAGTCCTTATGAGTTCTGCCGATTCCCTTGCAAACTGAAACATTATTGGTCGGCAATAATGCACTGATGACGGACGTGGATTTTTCCAGTGTAGGGAATCATCCGATTTTAGCCGCAAAGGAACAACAGATGCCATAAACATATTTCCGTCCGATATTGTAGCGTCATCGAAAGATATCCTTTGCTTATAAACGCTTTGTCCGGATGATCCATCGCAGCCCCATTTGCTGATCAATGTCAACTTCTCAGGAAGAATTTTCACTTCCGTGAAAAACTTTGGTGTGGTTGACTTTCTAAACAGTTCAAATAATTTTAAATTGTTCAACGCCATGTTTTCAGTACTTAAATTGTTTAATGGTTTCAGTAATTGTTGCGCCAACTTTCAGGCGTAGACTAATCCAGGCATTATGCTTATTTTGCAATATATAGGCTTATGCTACCATGCCTAAAAATTTACCTGTTCCCTGCATACATATGGATTTAGGCTAAATAATGCAATTTTGATATTATGCACGTGTCCAAATAAGATTTGTTCCTACCTGTAGGGACCATAAGTCAATATTGTTCCTGACCATTTGTACGCCAAAGTATTGTTTATGTGAGGTACGTACCTGCTAATTTCAATGAGTAGTTTTTTTCAAACTATTAGATCAAACTACTGTCAGTCAAAACATATAAGGGATGGACGCCATACAATTTCTGCAACCATGTCTTTTTGAACTTTTTTCCCTCTAGAAGCCAAACGGGCACGTACGGGCAGATAAAACCTTTTGAATTATGTAAAGAAATAATCAAAGAACAGGCAAATATAGAAAAATATAGTTTTTTTTTATTTTCCGTCAAAGTTGAAAAATAGTGAAAAAACGGATAGTTTTTAAATAGTGATTTACCAGGAGAAACACAAAGCAAACAGTTAATTTTTTTTTTATCATTATACATTTAATAAATACATCAATCAATACAAATAAAAAATAAGGCGATTCGTTACCTATTTTTCGTGATATTACACCTGAAATCGCAACAAATTGACTAAAAATTGTGTGTTTTTTTGAAAACCGAAAGTCGGTCAACTTTGAACGGTTATATCTTCTAAACTAAAAATGTGATATTATTAAGAGTGGCATATTTGAAATCGTTGAAAAGTTTCCTATAACATGGGTTTATTCAAAACTTCGTCGGCACTCATGAAAATTTTGATTTTTGCAACCTCGCTTGCTCTACGGGCGCCACTGTGCGTCGGTCACAGGTTGACAACTCTTAACTCACTTTTAAATTTTTTGAAATTGTCAACTCGTATTATTTATTTTAATTTTTTTTTTTAATCTGAAATTATTTCAATACCTTTGTTTTCTTTACACCATCTTACAAAAAATATCTCCTACTAATTTTGTTTTTTTTTTATTTACTTCCAACACGGTTTAGTAACGGAGTAATAACGTTCTTTTTTTTTTTTTGTCTCCTGAAAAGTACAAAAAAACATGTTAAGATTTGTCAACCTGTGACCGACGATAAATAAAACAATTATATGAAGAAAATTTTCTTTTTATAAGAACTAAGAGGTTGGATTGTCTTCTTCTTCTCTATAAGATGCAAAGTGCATTGATAAAACGTTGCCATTTTAAAATACGTTGTTGCCATTTTTGTTATTCAGTATGCCAATTCTGCGAGGTTTAAGCTTCCACTTAAAAACGGCAAACACAATAAGTACACAATTAAATTTATTCTCAGATTAATTAACTATAGTTTGCTGCGAAGATTAAACTCGATGTTAAAAACCCACTCTAAAAGGTAAAACATGTGTTATAATTTCTAGCCAATGCGAGGTGAAACGAAAAACGCACGAAAAAAACAAACAAACACGACCAAACACTTCCGCTGAAAGCAGTTCTACAATTAACGTTTCTAACATATGCCAAGTCCCAGCTACCTGACAGTAACGTTGCAATTCAGCTGCTTCATTTTGTTGTATGTAAATCAATTAGAACGTTTCTAGTTACCAGTAAGATCAAACTTAACCGTAACGTCGAAATCTGTAGGAAATAGATTTTTCTTACTTCTTTACTGTACGGTTACATTACTGTTACGGTTAATCTGGGGCTTAATCCATTTATTAATTGTCAAATGACCAGTGTTGCCACTTTGTGGGTAATTACCAGAATTTCGTGTAATTTTTACTCTCGTGTTTAGAGCGTGGGTAATTTCTTTTAGGTTTAGATCAGGTGTTATTTAAAATTCTTTTATTTTAAGACAAATAATATAAGGATTTAATTTTAGTAATAAAATTTATACCATTTAGAATATTTTTAATCTAAAAAATTTGCAGTATATTCAACCAAAGTCACTGTTTATTTAAAAAAAGATCTCTATAGTTTATCAACCAAAAGATTAATAGTGATTGGCGCCTGATGGACAATTAGACTTCGATAAATATGAGTTTCAAAGTGATTTAAAACCCGAAAAATAAAGTATTTATACTAAAAAAAACCCCTGGAGAAAGTTGTTTCCAATATTACAAAAAGTAATGAAATTTGTGTTTGCTAAAACATTTAAAATGCTTAAATTGAGAAATATTTAGCGCCCTTCACATTTGTTAAATTGATTTGAGAAACTGATTGTCATTTCAAATCATTACAGAAATTTTATTTACTCAATAAAGTATACAAATAATGAGTATGAACATTTTTTCACCTTCCCTAGATAAATTGAAGTAGAACTTATAATTTTAAGTTTTAGCTTAAGTTTTATTAATTTACTTGAGGTTTTTAATGCTATTTTTGTTTAATAATTCGGATCTACTATATAAATCTTAAGAGTATGCCTAATATTGATCTTATTTAAACGAAGTGGGTATTATGAGTTTATGCGGATGTATGACACACATACCAATAATTGTTGTATTACACGGATCGACTTAGAATCAGTATCTCAGTCGTCCGTCCTGCTGGCTGGTTGTCTTCCCATGTAGACCTTCTGCACAAAGTACAGGCCTCAATTGATAATATAATTTAATGATTTATTAAATTTAGTTTTTTCCTAAAAGAGTCTTTGTGCCCATAAACCATCTTATTATGTTGGTATATGGACAAAATATGGCCCAAATATATTTAATTTAAACCTTAATATCTTATGAAATTTTGGAAATACCACTCACGAAGATAGCTTGTAATGCCGCAACTGACTTATAAATATAAAAAATAGCTTCTATGTAATGGCAAAATTTGTGCTGTTAGTTTTAGGAACCCCCTGGCTTTAAGACGAAAAAAACTCAAATAGATGTAGTTATGAGTACTTGATAGTATTCGGCGTTAAGAATTCTTATATTATTAGTCTTAACTTCATAGCATAATTTTATTTTAACGGGTCCATAATTGAATATGCGACATAACAAGGGCACACTGTTAAAAATTTGTTTGTAAATACTCTGTAATTTGCTCTTTTTTGTAAGTTTTTTTTTATTGTAATTAAACGTTAATTTGATATCAGGTGTAATTTCATTAAATTGGTTAATTTGCGTCATTTCAAGTCTAGTTTTAATTTGCTGTTGGTAACACTGCTGATGGCTTTACAGCCACGTCAACTATTCCACTAATTAAACGCTAGTTTGAAAATATAAATCGGCAAAATATTATATTAAACCATACAAATGCAGCACTGTGCAATTTGATTTGCTACAAATGACAATAAAGTATGAAACAAAAATATCTGTTTTCAACAATAGAATTTTGAGAAAACCATTTTTTAAAGCAAGTCAACTAATAAGTGTTGTTTAAAAAAAGTTCATTATAAAAAAATATTGTTGTGATTTCAAGTAATATTAAAGAAATAGTTTTGTTTAATACTAGAACAAAATGGCGCCGGCGACAACCACAATACAAGTGACTGATTCTAATATTGGTGGTCGCATTTTATTTCATATTGGGGCGAAATTTTTTATAAAAACTGTCGTTGTTGCTCACGATAATCAGCTGTTTGTGAATAAAACTTCAAGCGAGCGATAGCGGTCGAAACTATGGATCAGGCTAAGTTATTTATATCAACTTGGAGCATCCATCCATATAATTCTATTTTATCTGACATTTCTCTTAACTGCATACAAACTTGTAAAATATTTTAACAATAACTTTTAAATATGTAAATTATTTGACTTTTGGCCTTATTTATGCTGAAGAGCACTCTAAGGTTTGAAAAGACTTTATTTAAAAGTTACGAAATAATATGAATTACTTTTAAAATTTGTGAAAAAAAACCCCTATGATTTTTGAATTCCAAGAAATTTTTTGGGAAGAGTTGTGAAATGTTGAATTCTAATTTTCGATGTCGTTGTTTTTTTGTGCTTGAAATCCGAGACTAGAAATAGAATTGTCAATGCCGAAAACTTTAAACTGTAATTTTGGATATAAAACGGGTAAATTTGGAGAATAAAATTAGTTGCCTCATAACGCAGACATTTTTTTTTTACCAATTTAGACGTAACGGTTAAGTTACATCTTACTGCTAACTGTAATCGTAATAATTGCTCGACATGCAATAAAATGAAGCAGCTGATTTGCAACTTTATATATGACCTAATCGCATTAATCAAAAATAAAATCAGTTTAAAATTAAAATTTAACCAAGTGAATTAAATGTTTAGTCAAGTGAATTAAACGGTTTATCAGGTGAATTGAACGTTTAATTTACTTGAATTATTTTTTATCAAAACTGATTTTATTTTTGATTAATGCTTTAATTGGTGAATTTCTGTGAACCGCATTGGGTAATTGACAAGGTGCACTATCAAGTCATATCGTCATAATATCCTAAATAATACAAATGTTTAAAAAAATATTTTTGTGTTTTAAACAAAATAAAAATGTTAATGATGTGTTCATTGATTCGTCGTATATATATCTTGTAATTAGTTTAAGACATATGACTTTACAGCTTTATTCCCAATAAAAAAAAATGGAAGATTATAAAAAAATTTAAATATGCATACTATATACAATCAAATCGATTAATTAGTTTTTATTTTTATGACTATCTGGCACTTGACATAGGCCATAAATATTTGTAAAATGGGCATGGCACCTACAAACAAAAATAATATTGATTTCTGCATATATCAGGAGAGCGGTAACAGTACTAGTATCAAACTTAAGTACAAATAGCATGGATATCAATACAAAATATCTGTAATAAAGTGAGCTGGATTGGGAAAGTGGGCGTGGCACTTAATTTGCAAAGATAATATATACAGTTACAGAAAAAACTTTCAAAATTAATACCCACAGTTTGGTTACCAATAAAAAGCTTGACAGGTGTTGTGGGCTGGATTAAAGAAATAACCGTGGCACCTTCAATTCAAAGACAATATCGTTTTTTTTTATTTGGAGACTGGTAACAGAAAAGATTTCAAAGTTTGGTAGAAGTATCTTCGTTATCAAAAAAAGAAAAACAGTACCTGACGAAGAAATTCTATTTTGATCTCCTGCTAAAGTGATATGGATTTGAAGATTCTGAAAGTTGCTTTATCCCAAGTACTAAGAGCGAAGAGATCAAGAGAGATAATTTTTTGGAAAAAAATAATTGAATTGATGTGGAGCCCGAACAATATAATATTTACTGCAAATATTGGATGAGCAATCGGTAAATTTGTATAGTCTGCAGATACTAGGAAATAAATTGGATTTTGTTCATATCATTGTTTCTAAATTTGGAATTGATTTTATTGTCTTCATATATCCATAAATTTACATTTTCTTAGATTTTTGTTTTATTTATAAAAATCAAACCATTTAGTGACTCATATAAGTGACACTAATTTTAAATAAAACTCAAGTGACTTATAAGTCACGTTCACGTACGTGACACCAATTTTCCTTAAAACGCATGTCACTTATAAGTGACTTTGAATTGTATCATAAATATGTGACACACAGTTTCCGTTAAGAAAATATTTTGCAAAATTCATGTCACATATGTGTGACATATTTTTTTTTTGTTCAGAAGACCTTAAAAATTGCAGAGTGCCGAACTTGTTAAAAAAAATATTTTTTTTTGGAATCACTTCTGTAAATCATTACAAGTAAGTGATTATTTCATTTATTATAATAATGACCTACAGATATAATCCGTTATGTAATTGCTGTTACGAAGCTATTAAATAATAAGTGAAAGAAGCTATTCATTTTAAAAAAGTTAACGAAGTTTTTACTAAGTACACACATACATAATAAGAAAGTTGTGCTTTGTATTTTAATATTAAAAATATGATTATCGTATCTTTAACAAAACAAAATTTCTCTGATTCGAGCTAAAAGATTTTGTTCAGTGCTGATACAAATTTATTAAGCTAAATTTATTGAAAAGTAGAGAAAGTAAAAGTTAAATGGGAATTTTTGAGAGATATTTAATCGTGCTTATCACGTGACATTGAGAACGTGCCGTGTCGTAGACCAACCTTTTAAAGGTTATGAGTCGATTGTATATAAGCAAGTTTGCCCGTCTCTGTTTTCACTAATCATTTAATCGGGATTTTGCTTTAATCGGTTAATAATTGGTTAATTTTGTAATTATTCGGTTAACCGATTAATAAAGTTTTTTTTTCAAAATTAAGTAATTCCAATAAATAAAACTGTATAAAATATTTACTGCCGTATTCATAAAAAACTAAATTGGATATGAAATCTATTTTAAGGAAAATTTGTGTGGAAATTTAGTTTTAAAATACGTTTGAAATCTATTTTATTTTTTATGAATACGCCTATTATTATTTGGAGTTTATTAGTGAAAAAAACAGTAACACTCCAAACATAACAATTCTTAAATTAAAACGAGCAAACAAAAAAATTGTAAAACATATTTTTTAATTAATACATATAATTTATTAACTAAAAATAGTTTAAGGAGATCTTATAAAATCATCTTTTAGACAAATAATTTGGCTTAAATGTTCAAGATCTAATTGATTATTTTTATTAGTTTTGATGAGTATAACTTGCCTTGGGAAAAATTCTTTCATTTATATTAGATGTTGGAGAAATCGAAAGCAACATAATACAGAATATCTACAGCCGTATTCATAACAAAAAGTTAGCCAAAGTTTGTACACTACGTACAACGAGCTGCTAACTAGAATGCCGATTAAGCTAAGCAGCTTGTTAGCACAGAGTTTATTCATAACAAATTTTATCCGTCTGCTAACTTTTAATAAATCAATTATGAATATTAAAGATGCCACATTATATTACTCAAAAATGCAACACGTTTTGCATTAATCATCGCTGGTTTTGTCATTTCATTTTATTTATATTTTTTTTTATTTTCCCTCTTAAAATTGCATAAATTATTTGTTATTTGGAGTTTATTGGTAAAAAAAATAAGATAAAAAATATTACAATTCTTGAACTAAAACGAGTAAACAAAAATATAATGCATAAATATGTTATACATATGTTTTAATTAATACATAAATATTAAGAAAGAAATATGCGAGATTAGAAAAATAATCTTTTAGAAAAATAATTTGAGTTAAATGTTTAGGACTTAAGCGATTATTTTCTTTAGTATTGATAAAGCTTGACTTGGAAAAAATTCTTGCACTTATCGTTGATGTTGGAGAAATCGAACGCAACCCGTTATACAGAATATCTTATTTCTCAGTCCATTTCCTGGATTTCTCTAACCGTATAGAATCTTCCATTATTCCATTAGAGTCCTGTTTTAATTTTTGTAAAATTTTAATCTTCTAATTATTTCGCTAAATTCTGTTAAATATCAATCAGAACAAATGAGAAGAAACCAATAACTAAACCCATCCATATAAAAAGTACGTGAAACGAAAAGCTGTTGGCAGAAAACACTTATTTAAAATGAAGATCACTGAACACCTTCTTTGTTGAAAAAATAATTTCTTAACACATACCTTTTGTATATGAGACTTAACAAATAATTCAAAACTCCAAAAAATATGTTATAATCAGGGCTGTGGAGTCGGAGTCGGAGTCGGAGTTGAAGACTCGGAGTTGAGGTTTTTGTACCGGAGTCGGAGTCGCAGTACCCAAAAAAACGCGCGACTCCGACTCCAAAATTTTTCGGCATAAAAAATTTAAAAAAATTTCTAATATTTTCCAATATAAAAATTCTTCGAAATTGGTGATGCGATATTTTGCAGATCAATATGAATAAGTAGATTTTAATTTATTTTATGAGAAATAGTTGATTCAAGTACTTTACTATTTAAGTATATTTAGGTATATTTTTTATACGTGCGGGAAAAAGTCTAAATTACATTAGCAAAACTTATACTCAGTTATTGATCTAGTTGAAAAAGATGTGTGATTTTTTAAATAATTTACTCATGCTAAAAAATGTTAATGACAGGAATTGCCAATAATTTTAATATCAGAATTTTTTAAGCATCAACGCTGAAATATTTTCAACATTGTACAGAATAAGTGTTGCTATAGCGCATAAATACTAGTATGTATTAGAAAAATTGTGACGTAAAATTATTTCTCTTTTGTGTAGAAACATCTTTATCGGCCTTTAATTCCTACCATAACACTCATGTTTTTCTTATGCACATTACGCGGGGATTCCCATAATTCGTTTAATAAAGATGTTTCTACACAAAAGAGAAATAATTTTACGTCTCATTCATTTCGCATCACGGTTAGAGTAGGAGTCGGAGTCGTGAGTCGTGAGTCGGAGTCGGAGTCGGAGTCGCACTTAAAAAATTTCAGCGTTTGGAGTCGGAGTCGGAGTTAGTACTTTTTTCGGCCGACTCCACAGCCCTGGTTATAATACTACAAAAAATTAGAAATATTGTTACATCGGTTAATCAACTTAAATTAACCGGATTAATCGTTTATCGAAAATAGCCAATTTTAATTTGGGTAGTAATTAATCGGTTAATCGATTAGCGGGTAACCGAATGAATACCCTAGTATTCACGTTAAAAAATTGCAATCAAGTTACATATTGCAATCTCATGGCCCTATTAATAGGTCTGCGCACAACTACAACAATGCAACAATAGAAAAAAACACGCGTTTTGTTTGTGTATACAAATGGTAAAAACACCAAAAACTTGTCACCTGTTAAGAAAAATTTTTTTTGTTTTGATCATGTATTTATTTTGTTTAATGAAAATTTTTAACCTGAATTTTGGCGTACAATGCTTGCTGGATGGGGCCAAATTCATGCCACAAGGCTTTTCAAATTGGTGAAAATCGGTTGCCCCTACAAGTAAGGCATGTCAACGCACCGAATTTGATACTGAGGGCTTTAATTGGATAGAGAATAATTCCACGCTGGAAAAAAGAAAGAAAAATAAATAACAAACAAGCAAAAAGCTGCAGCAGTATAAAGATAGATGCCAAACCTAAAAGCTAAAGTAAAACCAAACGGCGAATTTTAATATTTTTGTAATGGCTTGTCATAATTGCAGCGTTATCAGACAAAACCCCCCTACCATCCCTATCAAATCCACCAACTAAACAAAAATTGTTTTCTTTTTGTGTTCCAGTTTACGAGCATAGTCAAGCTAAAGCTAATTGCTGGCATGTCTATCAAAATGTCTGTATATGAGACAAGCGCTTTTATTGAGCCTCGTTTTTCGCCCGTCCAATCACCTCCATCAGATGTATAAACACTTCTTCTCATCGTAACACTTTTTACTACCATCCTAAAGCTGCCCCCGTTCGACATAAATAAAATCATTAAAACAATATCTACCCCTTTTTGCCGGCTGTTTACAAACGCACACAATCACTTTCATTTATAAACATATATTTTTAAATGCCTTCATTATAATATAAAATATATATATTTTTTATTTTTTTCTCGTTTTTTTTTTAAATGTTTTGCCTTTTTTATTGTTATTTTTCCTAAAGAATTTAGTTCTCCTCACTGGTTTGCGAGGACGGGACGAAATGAAGTTCCAATGTTGATTAGGCGTAAACACATACTCATCGACACTGCATACAATGAAAGACACTATGCCACACTACCACTACAACAACAACAACAACAACTGTATTATAGTACTTCAACTTTTGTAATAAAAGGTTAAAATTCTTAACAATAAAAGCTTTTAGCATAAAGGGTTGAGTTTCCTTAATAAAACATTTACTTTTGTTGTTGTTGTTGTTGTTGTTGTTATTTCTGTAATTTCATAGTTAGTTCTGCTGCTACTTTCGTTTTTGGTGCTAGGAAAATTCTTTGGTAATTTGTTCCTTTTTTATGCTTTCGTTGTTGGTTGTTGCTGTTGGTTTTACATTATTTACTTACTAAGCATACACATACACACAAACTCTGTATTTCTGGGCTACATAAATTAATGTATTCTAGTGTTTGTTCGTATACGAATGTGTGTATGGAAAGTCAGTCAACCAGCCAGTGGTGTGAGTGAGTGAGTGTCAAAGTAAATGAATAGAAAAATCCAGTAATAAAACAACAGCAAATTATCGCAGCAGGATCTCGGGTAGTAATAAGTAGTATTTGTAGCATAAATGGCACAGTTGTCATAATATTGGTAACAATGTTGCCATTTCTTTTTTTTTTTGCCGCTTTTTTTTACTTTTAATTTTTATTTTACTGTTTTGAACAAATTAAACGCTGATGTTGTTTCTACTTGTATACGTGTATGTGTGAACATAATTTTGTTTACATATTTATAACATTTGTGAAAGTATGTCACAGTTTGAATTGTTTGTTTTGTTACATTGTAGTACTTTTGCTGATGTTGCTGCAGCTGCTGATAATAATAGTGTTTAGCAAACATATAATTTTTCTCATTGAATGTGTTTGTATACATATTATTTGTCCAAAGTTTAATTGTTGCAATTGTTACACATTGACGGAAGTTAGTTTCATTTCAAACATAAAAAAGATTTTTTTATTTGATTAGAGTTAAATTGTTGTTCTGCCTAAAGCCTGTAGTTTTCATACTTCGTCATAGATAGATAGAATTCTCATATTGTACATATGCACACTTTTTAATTAAGTATTAAAACCATATGTAAAATAATTTTTAAGTCAATCGTTTCATTTCAAAAAGTACACAAAATAGCACGATATTTTTTCTGCGAGAAGACATGATATGATATTTTTTTTTCAAAAAGTTAATACTGAGCAAGTTGGACATGTGCTTTATATATATGTCTATGTTTTTCATTTTGTTTATGAATCCTACTATATTTGTCTATTGTCACGGTGTCCATATTAAAAAACAAAGGTAAAGAAAGTATCAAACGCATAGAATGCGTGGTGCCACTGCCATACTTAATTTGAGCAGCAGAGATTTTATAATTTTTGGAAATAAACAAAATCATTTTAAATAACTTATTTTTAACTCATTATAAATAATCAAAGAAAACCACATTTATGTTTTTTTATAAAACCTCACACTTGTCTGTTTATTTGCAGCATTATCATTCTTTCAAGAATGAAATTATAACAATTACCAATAAAATTAATTGTGATAGCTAAAGGATGTAATTATTTCAGTGCAAAAGTAATAACCATAGAAATCATCATCATCTAGTAAAAATTGAGTGTCTAAAAATTGTTGTTTAAGTAAGTACTTAATTATCAGCAGGCTTACGCGGACAATATTCCACACAATTTAATGAGCAAATCAGGGTTGAACTCCACTCTAAGGGTCTATTTCACCAGCTCGATTTAAATATCAATCTATATTTAAAATTCGTTTTTCATGTCAAATTAATATAAAATAACATTAACAACTTTATTTAAATATGCATGATATTTGAATAGAATTGGTGAACTAGAATAGATTAAAGTTATTGTTTCGCTTGCATGTAACGGACTTTACATATTTTATAATCTCATGTAAACGAACTTGCCCACTGACATACATTGGCGTTGTCTGCAAAATGTGCTGGATGTGGGTATTTTGTTGTGTATTTGTTTTTAACGAAGGAGGATTGTGTAGATCTATATATAAATCGGCAAAGGTGAAACAGTTAAGAACACTTTCCTCCTCTGTTTGTCAACCGATTTGAAACAAAATACTTACGGAAGTGCATACTATATATTTTATTAATATGGTAAAAAGGGTAAAAACTGGTAAAATGGGTAAATTCGGTAGCCTCATATCTCTAAAATTAAAAGAGATACAAAAAACTTTGAAACTTATCGTTTTATATTAGAAAAATAATAAATATTTTTTGGAACTTCTTTGTAACCCCATCTACCTTTTAAACCAATAAACATAGAAATAATGATAAAACCAAATTCGTAACAAATTTGAATTCAGTCCTTTTTCGAAACTCGAATACTTAAGGGGCAAAAACGCACCTTTGTTGGTACTTTTTTTCAAATAATTTTTCTCCATGTATTCTCCATGAAGTATCAATTTCAATGGGGAGAACAAAATTAAAGAAATTAAATTTCTTTCTTTTTCTTCTGTGGTAGTTTTAGAATTTTCTATAATATCGACTTTAGAAACAATAAATTATAGGTGCAGGATCCTGTGAGAGTTAGAACCTCTAAGACTGGTACTTATTGAATTTTCGTTAATATTGGGACTAGAAATATAAAATTAAACATTTATGTTATGAGAATCTGTAAGAGGGATCCTTTTGAAACTTTTTCGTTCTTCAACTGGTACATTTGGAATTTTTATTTATACTGAAACTAGAAACATACAATTCATCGTCCATTTAAGTTGTTGCAAATTTGAAATAATATCTACAAAAATTTCAAACGACTACGACTTTGATTAGGACAACGACTCTCGTCATAAGGCTGAAAGAGGGGTTTATATAGGATCTAGGGGTCAGTTTTAGACCTTCCAGCACCTGATTGACAAAGAAGCTACCCAGTAAAAATATTGTGTTTTTTGAAGCACTTAAGAGAAAAAACACATAATCGAGCGCTTCAATAAGACCGCTCTTATACAGCAATAAATGATAACGAATTAAATATACAAAAAGCTGCTATTTTAGTGCTGACAACGAAGAAGGTTTTAAAGCGAAAAAAAATTTAAATATTTTATGGTGTACGAAATTGATTGAAAAAAGGCTTTTAACAAGAAAAAGCAAAACATTATTGAACATGTTAATATAGTTAGCCCTTAAAAAAGCACCTTAGGAGTACTTTGTTTGCACTTATTGTAAGCAGAAAATAGTCATCCAAACCGGGTACACCTCATACAAGAAACAGGCACCCCATCAGTAGATTTGAAGCGATTTGAGTTATAAATTCATACTAAAACCGGCTCCTTTTGGAGCAGAGTTTTTAGTGGGCATTCTAAAAGTTATTGTCGCCAAATTGTATATTAATAGCAATATTTATAAGGAATTTATAGAATTAAAAGCGAAAGTGGTATTTTTATGAAACCTCTGGTCAAATATGGACCGATTTGCATAAAATTTGGTAAGATGATTTCAGTTGCAATAAGATGTTTTTGAACCGAATTTATTCTATTATACCCTTATAATAAAGAATGTTATGAACACAGAGACTTTACGCTTGTCTGCTAGAGTCTATGGCGGGAATCGAACCCGCAACCCCCGCGCAGATAGAGTAACGCACTACCAACTAGCCTACCGGCTATCATTATATCACCACAAACGCGAAATACTACTGTGGTATGGGAATAATGAATTTTACAGCCTGTTTTTGTAAAACACAAGTGTTCTCACTTAAAGTTTTCGTATAAAAACAATAACATTTAAAAGCTTTCGTCTATTCGTGTTTGACATAAATAGAGGATTTTTCTATCGTTAAATGCGTTTATTTTCATGCTTTTTGCATATAAGGATTTTGCGTTCAAAGGTAACCCTGGCTTTTGTTTACAAAAATAAATTATAAATTTAAAAAACAAAAACCATGGCCCAATTAGTAGGTCTGCTCGAAACGACTGCTGAATTTTTGTAGAGTTGGGCTTTAAATCATAATACATAGGCATAAATAGGCAAAATGTCAAAAGTTGTTTAAATTTTTAATTATATTTTTTTAATATTCTTTTTGATTTCAATAAATCGATTTTCTTATTAATAAAATAATAACATTAAAATGCGTTATTGTGCAGTGTGTAAAACACATTTTAAAAGTGGATGCGGTAAGTTATTTTCAGTGCCAAAGACCCAGTGGAAAGTTCAAAATGGGCTGAAATTTGTGGCAGGAATTTGGCCCAATAACATGGAATTTGCGCAGACCATTTTTCGGAAGCAAGCATTGTACGCCAAAATTCAGGTTGAACATTTTCATTAAACAAAATAAATACATGATAAATACAAAACACATTTTTCTTAACAGGTGACAAGTTTTTGACATTTTTACCATTTGTATATACAAGCAAAACGCGTGTTGTTTTTTCTATTGTTGCATTGTTGTAGTTGTGTGCAGACCTACTAATTGAGCCATGACAAAAACTACTATAAAAAAATGTTAGTAAATTGGTGAAAACTAAAAATGTTAAATTAAAATATTTACAAAAATTGCAAAAAATGAACGCAATATATGAAGGCGATTTTTTGCTACATATCAACATATAGAAATGGTGAAGGTATTTACGTGATAGCACTAAAATTTTAAAACATACGGAAGAACTTACATACACACATACTTATGTACATACTTGTTTCTTGAATTTTTTGAACCTGTAAATACATATTTATGTAATTACAAGCATTTAACCCGCTACTTTGTCCGTTTATAGTTCTGCTACTAACATTTTTTTATCTTATAGGATGATAATCACTCAGGACCTTGCAGCTTAATTTCGAGTCTCTTACTTCAATATTATAACAAATTCAAAAAGTACCATACGCACAACACAAAAGTAAAAGAAATACATTTAATTTCTCGTATTATCCTGTTTGATACTTTTTCTCCCCGTTAAACTATTAACAATTTCAATATCGTAGTGGGAATGGAGAAACATTTTTTTTAAAAAAAGTACCAAAAAATTAATTACGATTTTCGCCCCTTAAACGTTTGAATTTCGAAAAAGTACAAAATTTGACTTTGCATTTTTTAGATAAGTTTTGAATGTGATATAACTTTTATTTCTATGTTTATTGGCTAAAAGAAAGGTGGGATGACAAAAAAAGTACCAAAATACTCCCTGAAAGAGGAGAATTTCAAAAAAGTACCAGACACTCGTTTACTTATTGTTTTAAAGACAACGATAAGTATTAAATTTCATTGTATCTCTCTAAGTTTTGGAAATATAAGGTTACCGGATTTTATCATTGTTACCCCCTAAACATTCGTCTTTCCAAAAATTCCGTTTTAGTGCATCTATTTGGGAAGAGTCCAGCCACCGGTACAAATTTCAAGTTTTTAGCTTCAGGCGTTTAGGCTGTGCGATCATGAATCAATCCGTCAATAATGTTAAAATTCTATATATATATATATCCTTTTTATTTTTTTTTTTTTCTTCTTTATTTAATTAAACGACTGCCTTTTACTTATCGTCTTATTTTGGCATTTGTGTTAATTTATTACGAAGATGTTCATTTTATAAGAATCAAACGTATGTGGAAAAAATTAAAGTTTTTTCAGTCACTCACCTAAAATGTGTTTTAATTTTATGAGAACCTAAATAAGTTTTCGTTCGTTTTTTTTTACGAACGAACAAATATTTTCATTTTCTAAAAACAGGCTGTTATTAATTAAAACAAATTTTGAAAAAATATTGGTACTGAACTAAAATGCGCCACAAATAATGTTAAGCAAATTCTTTGCTAAAATGCTTTACTTGTGTTGTAGTAGATGCTGGAGATGAGAGATATTTCTGTACTTGTGATTAAAATACTGTTACTGAAAATTTACGAATCAGAGCTGTGACCAAATTCGTCAAATTAGTTACTTGTTACATTTACTTGCTAAGTCGTTATTTTCTTTTATGTTCCAAACACAAATTTATGATATATCACTGTTTGTGTGGGTAGTAGCGTTTTTTGATTGGAAAAACTAATAATTTTGCTATTTTTTTTTTGATTTACAGTAATAAAATCACAATTTTTTTGTTGTAGAGATATACCATGTTAAAAGAACTTTATTTGTAAACATATATTTATGTGTTACTGAATATTTTGTTGATTGTTGATAAGTTCTAAATCTATTCACATGAATCGTGTAATAAAAAATTTTAAATGTCCTAGAAGATATAGACAGTTGTTTTATTTTATGATAACTAGACCTCGGATTTTGCATATTTGCATATTTTTGAAGGGTTAAGATATGTAAATTCCGATGATATCAAGTTTCGTTTCATTGAAAATATAGTTAAAAGCGATATGTATATTTAATTTTTTTCATATTTGCATGTGCATAATATACACCAAAATATGCAAAATATGCAAAAATGTCTCATGTTAAACAATTTATATAAATAATAATATAAAAGTGACTATAAAAGAGGTGGTATACATATTGAAATTTTATTAATTGTTGTCAGATATAAAAATAGAGCAAATGATACGATATTGTACATACGATAATAAATCCATCACAACAGCTCCAGTTATGTTGTAAACAATATTTCTAGCTTCCTTAAATAATTGCATTGACTTTGCTAATGACAGACCCTGCGATTCTAAGGAAGTTATGATTTCGGCAACTCTCTCGAAATTCGTCTTAATATATATAAAATTACAATATGGTATGGGAATTTTTATCAGCTCTTTTGCCAGCTTTATAGATTCAGCATTTCATGCGTCCAGTGTTTCAAGAACCTAAAATGCAAATTTAGAATTTTTTTCTTTACCAAACTAAAGTAATTGCATAACCCAAAAATATTGGATTATTTTGCAGGAGAGCCATAAGTGAGCCATGCACCATATTATGTGCCAGAAAAAGCATTTTTAGATGTTTGGTTTTAAAAATTAAGCATCAACATCATTTTTAAAATTAGGATTTTTTGTTGGGAAAGCCCATATCGATTTTTGTTTTAAATTCCAGTTATACATTGAAAACAACTTTTTCGGAGGAATAGTTCTAGAATAAGAGAGATTTCTATTATAGAATAAAAAAAATTTAAATTTACCGATGACCCACTTTTTTGACAACGATGCCATATATTTATAATGTTGTTTGTTGATAAAAGTTATCTAACCTCTCTTAATCCCTGCATATTATCTGCATAAAATGATGCCGCCTTCAACCATGCATCCCATCTGATTATGATCGGTTCTGGAGGTAGCTCCTTATTTAGTGTTTGCTTGTAGCCTTGTTCTCTTAGCACTTAGTTTTTATCTGGTACATATCCCGTGAGTAAGTGACAGGAAACGATGTTCTAACGTTTTGAGCTATTAAATTTAAGCCGATTTCCAAACAAGTAATGGGTATGAGATTCGGACTAAAGACATTTAAAATTTTACCAGCTTTGATCATATATGCCGCAGCGTCCGTTAAAAGCAACAACACTTTTGGCTCGTTCCCGCTCATAAATACGAATGCGGTCGTTCACAAATCGAGAAAACAAACAAAATTCAACTTTTCGATAACATTAGTTTGCATATACTGCATATATTTTACTTATGTTTGGCATATTTTCTGCATATATTTTACATATTTTTAATATGCACTAAAATTTGTTATATGTGAACGATAAAACGTCTATATACAAATTTTGGTACCAATCTGATGAAAAGTAAAAACATATGCAATATCCTAAGGTCTAATGATAACTATAATGTCCTGATTATTGACAAACAGGGATCACAATTACAGTTTTAAGGAACAGTGATTTATAAATCACGTTCACTAATCTCGATGTTCCTTAAAATCACGGGATCGCTCATCTCTAGTAGGTACAGAAGAGTAAAAAAATCCTTTTTTCGCTTTTACATCGAGCAGAAAATTGTAAACGGTTAATAAGATAAAAAATCTTAAAGAAAATATCTATGGCAATTTTACAAAACATCTAAAGCCAAATTTAAAACAATGAAAAAAATGTTGTTAATCACACGATTTTTCATTAAAAAAATAATTTTGTTGACGTTTTTAAAATTTTGTATTATAAACGACATTTTTCTTTAATATTGGTTTATTATATAATTTTATAAAAATTAGTTTTTCAACGGGTTTTTCGTAAAAACTGTTTTGCTTTCTTATCGCGACTTAGGATGTTTTCTTAAACACCAGTTCCGGATTATGGGTTTTCGGTATTTTAAATTCGAATTTAGTGTAAAATTGATTTTATTTTATGGGCGAAGCGAAACATGGTATAACTTCCACTTTCATTCGGAAGTGATAACTGTCACAGGTCTGTTAATAATGTTTTACATTTTTGATAATAAAGGGTGATTAATCGTGAGGTTTGATTTTCAATATGCTTTTTTAAAGATCAAGCGTGGCTCATAAAAAACTGCTTTGTCATTTTTGCTCAGCATCGTTTGGCAAGTCATCCTGGAAACTTTCACACCACAACAGCATCTCCAAATTGTTGTGAATTGACTTTAGAAAAACTGAATGAAAATTCAATGTCTTATCGTGAAATTTTTTCAGTGATGAAGCACATTTCAGTGGATATGTCGATAAACAAAACTGCCGTATTTGGGCTGATGAGCAGCCACAAGAGTACCAAGAGCTACCATTTTATCCATTAAACACAACGATATGGTGTTGTTTATAGGCTGGTGGAATCATTAGTCTATACTACTTCAAAGATGAGGAAAATCAGAATGTTGCCGTCAATGGTAACCGTTATCCCACCATTTTAACGGACTATGTGCTTCCTGAAATTTAAGCGCATGGTATCTGTGAGCTCTGGTTTCAACAAGACGGCACTACGAGCTATACAGCGCGTGAAACTATGACCATATTGAGAAATCATTTTGGTGAGCACAGAATTTCACGTTTTGCTTTAGTAAATTGGCCACCTAGATAGGGCGATATCGCACCTTTAGACTGTTTTCTCTGGGGATATATAAAATCTGAGGTCTTCAGGAATAAGCCAGCTACGATTGATGCTTGAAAGTCACCATTAGTCGTGTTATTCGCAAGATACCACTCGCTATGCTCGCACGAATCTCCCAAAGTTGGACTTTCCGAATTTACCACCTCAGACTTAGTCATGGTCAACATTTATTGTGCTTTTAGCCGATCATAAAAATTTCAAGTTGACTTTCAAATTTATATGTTTAATTTTACATTTTAAATCGAACCTCACGATGAATCACCCTATTAAAACAATGATGGCACCTTTTATATCTTAGAGAGCGTTGAAATGCTTAGCATAAAAAGTATGAATTGAACCATTTTGTTGTACTGTTTTTTTTGTGCCAAATTTGCAGCAAAATTAAAAAATACGGAACAGAACATAACAATTGAATTCTTAATTTCATTTTAACTTAATTGTAACGCTAATGCTATTTTCTAAACTTTTTAAGTTAAAGTCATTAAATTAGCTTTTTTAGATTAGATTTTATAAAAACGGAACAGTGTTCCATAGTATTCTCGAATACATCTCATTCCTCTGCGGCGGCAACTTCCAAAGTTTAACTTGCAGACAGACAAGTATTTAAATTCTTTATAAGTTTTTTATAATATTTTGCACATTTAATTCACTAATTTTTTACATTAACTTAATGATAAATATGTATAAATATTATTATTTTATGTCTACTTACATAACACATTAACTGTATGGGTGGAGACAACATTCTCCGTTAACTGCATGTTGAGTCCATGACAGATGACAACTAACGAACGCTTGTTGGGCTCAATGACAGCCGTTATATTTGAAATTGTAATCCAACCACCTAAAAAAAAGAAGAAAAACCAAACAAAAAAAACAAGAAATTACAACAATTCGTATTAAAAAAAACCCCCACACTCTCAAACACAGTTTGTGTGAATGGCATAGAATTAAGAACTGAATAAAATAGAAATATAAATAAAAAGGAGATTAAGGAAGAATTTATATCTAGAACTTATTCATAATATACATAAGTATGTGTATTTATGTACGGAAACGAGCAGGGAAAGACAATTTGCGTAATTATAAAATATTTTAATCAAATATGCACACATTCGTTTGTCGTGTGACAAACGATGGCACAAGTACGAATGTCACCGAGAGTACTTGGGGACAACTTTAAGAATGTGTTTTTTTCCTGTTACTCACCTTCGGGACTGACGGTGGTGCGTGATGTCGCATTTCGTATTTGACGACCACCAACCATCCATTTTATTTCAGCTGGTGGATTAGAGGCGGCTGTGGTACAAGTAAGTGGCACTACATCGCCCACTCGTGCCTCCGTTGTTCCCGATATTGAAACATGTGTTGGGGCAACTGTAATTGAAAATAAAAATTAAAAAGAAAATAAAATATGTAGGAACACGTTAAGGAAGATGTAAAACAAAAAGGAAGTAGACAAATTTATATATTTTTAAATAAGTATTCGTTGGTAGTTGTGAGTGTGTGTGTGTCTGCAACTATAAGATATACAAATATAAAAAATATTATAACACGTTATAAATATGTTTTTGTGTGTGTGTACTTTTATTTATTTAATTTATACGCCATAAATTCATTAATATTTTAACAGCATAATAAACTTGGCCAGATGTCTGTTTGCCAAGTTCGCCTTCCTTTCTGAATGTTGTCTGCTTGACAGTGTCAGCCACCCTGTATCATTATCCACAATCTTCTTTATTTAGAATTCAAACACGTTCATCTTAACTCAGCTACAAAGTGGGTGGTTAAATAAAAGGCAGCAAATTAAGAGATAAAAAGATTTCTATAGTGATAATATCATTTTCAGTTGAAGCGATATTATTTTTCTAATGCCACTGATTTTAAAAGATAAGATTCTTATTTTAATTAAATTGACAACAAGATGCTCCCCCAAGCACACATACCGAGATACTTATTTAAATTAGTACCTGCTTACACTTAATAGATATTGTAACAAATATTAACTTAATTTAACTTCGAAGACCTTGAGCTATTTTTAATTTACCAGATTTTAAACTACAATATTTTCTGAAGATGAATTCACAAGAAGGGCGGAAATGAATAAACATGTTAATTAATTAAAATGTTTTGTAAATCGCTTCAAATTTCAGGAAATTTTCAAAATAGAAATGATGTTATTAATGCAACTATAATGGAAATTTTTAATTGAAATAAGACTGCATTATTCAATGTTTTTAATAGAAAATGTTTGATATCGGTAGCTTATAGCGACTGTTTAAATTGTGTTTAAAATTGTTTAATGATGTAAAAAAGTTATTTTTAGATGGAGGCTTCGTCCAAAGTTTTAAGAACGGACCAGCTGATTCTTCTGCTATTTCACATTAACATGTAAAACTGTTGGTCTGGTCGCTTGTATGCGGACCTTTGTCAAATAATCAAAATCTTAAGAACTCTCAATCAAACTTTTAAATATTATTTGAATTATTTTCTATACAACAAAAATAAAAAAAAATAAATAAACACTTCGTACGATCATTTTTTAGAACGATTATTTTGAAATCTTACATTGTTCCTAGGCACAAAGTAAGATTTTTTCCTTTTCGTAATAATCCCTAACTGTGCGACCTATTAACGATCATTTTGTTATCAACTTATGTGAACTAATTTTAATTTATAATATAAATTTTGTTGTAAAGTTATATAATAAAATTATGTTAGTGTAAAAACGCTTTCCGGAACTGCTTAGAATCTCTCTTACCCCAACATAAGTGCGCTGCTGGGCATTTACGCAGTCCAAATCTTTGTTTTTAATTATGTGGCTACTTAAACAAATTGTGAAAAATATGTCTTATGTTATATTAGGTTATTTAAGATTAGGTCGAAGGAGGATGAGCATTAAAGATGCAACCTCATATCTGTTACGATATACACCAAGGCTGCTAGCCTGCCTGTTGTGCGCTCCTTAAGAGAAAAAAATGGGGGATTAAGGTGGATAATGGTACTACATATATGGTTTTCCGGAAGTCATTCCTTAAGGTTTTCCAGTCAATGTTCCTCAGGGATCCCAAGTCCAACATGACATCGCTTCCGAAAAGTTTGGATCTTAATTCGGCGAAGGCCTGACAGTAGCAGTGAAAGTGTTCCAGCCTGTCCTTGCTCTCCTTGCCACACGCCTTATACTCGTCAGATTCTGCCCATCCAATTAGGTGTAGTTTTGCCCATAGCCCCGCATGATCAGCCAGGATACGCACCATCATACTACCTTATGACTTACTCCCGTTGAGGAGGCTTCTTGTCCTCCTCTCGTCTGGGTTAAACCATAAAATCTTAGCGGTCCTACCCACTATTCTAAGTCGGCGTGTGGGTTTCCTTAGCCCATGCCTTCAATTCAATTCAGGTTAACTGCTTCGAGTTCGCTTCCCCCGATGGCGAGTATATTGGCCGAGTGACCCGGTACCGATATGACCGAGAAAAACTCGGTAATGGCCCTCCTACAGTCTAATAAGGACCTGGACGTAACCCTACTAATTGATAACGCCCTAATTGGTATTTGGCTGTCGGTAAATATGTAAGCGCCCACCTGCCTCATATTTAATTCAATCCATCTTACACATACCGTAATCACACGAACTTCCGCCTGCAAGATTGTGTTGTGATCCGGAACACTGTATAATATCTCAATTTCCGGGTTTTCAACATAGACCCGTTCTATTCCCCAGTTTGGAGCCGTCTATGTATCAGCATATCTCCACATACGTTTGCCCCAGAGTACCACTCAACCATGATCCCCTATATGGGATCATATTCTCGCAGTTTCCGACAATTTTCATTTCTGATATTTTTTCGGGCGTGCCCAGTGAACGTGTATATCCAATCAATGTATCCAATATACATTGATGACGTGCTCTGTAGTCACCTATATTAATTCGCCGAGAGTAATGTAATATTAATATTATTGTTTCAAAAGATGGCGGGAATGGGATCTAAATTATACTTTTATAAAAGACCAACTACAAAAATTCGCCTTCACTAAATATGACTTAAGATATATATATTCAGGCCTAACAAATATTTGAAGAAAAAAATCCAAAAAATGGGTGACCAGTAAATCGATCAAAATTTAGCTTTATTTTTACAATTTGTTTTGATTAACTAAACTTTATTTGTAAGAAGATAATCGTGTAATATAATTAAGAAACTGATAAACAATGTTTAATCTAGCCAAACGTTTTGCAAGAGCAAATATTTTTTTAATAAAACTAGTGGTTACGTTTGGGACGTTAAGTATTTTATAGGTGTGATGGCAATGCATGTACTAATACATACAAAGAAAATATATTTTATCACTTCCCATTGTTTTACCATGTTGTAGTAGGAGACGTCTTACCAAAAACTAAGCTTGTTTAGCAGTGTGATTACACCGTGAAAAAAAAACGAAAAGGAAATAATAAGCAGATTTTTTTGCACAGTCACTTTTTCCTTGTGAAGACTCGGCAATGATTAGCTATCAGTCTTCAGCAATCATAAGTTTGTTGTTTATAAACTGATTTAAAAAATTTTATATATGTTTGAAATACATACAGTGAAGGACTAAAGTCTACATGCAACCTACTTTTTTACGATTTTTGGGAATTGGTAACGAAATTGAGAAAAACTTGTGTACCAATATTTAAGGCATTAATAAATACTTTTATTAATGACATAAAAATATAATTCAAAAACATAGCAAAAGCATAATAACAAAAATACTAAAAATTTCAAAGGAGAAAAGTGTACACACAGTAAAAAAGGAACAATAGAATTAAAAATTACATTAAAAAAATTTAAATATTTTAAAACTTAATGTTTAGATGGTTCGCCCTGAGCATCGTTCACAGCTTGCAAATGTCGAGGCATGGAGTTTACTTAATTTTCTGTGATTTCAGCAGTTATTTCTGCCCAAGTTCGGTTTAAAGCAATTTTCAGCCATTCACTGCTGCTTATTTTATATTTTCTGACTGTTTTTTTTTTCTCTAAAACATCCCAGATATGTTTTTTATGATCAAAATACGGTGGTCGTGCTGGGGAATTGAGTTGTCTGGGAGCATAATATAGAAGCTATTGACGAACAATGTGCGCCGTTTGCTTGGGATCATTGTCTTGCTGAAAAATCCAGTTATTTTCAATACCTAAGTTCTAAACCGATGGTTTCAAATTATGTTCTAATATGTTCTTATATAGATATTGGTCCATTGTGCCTTCAACTTAAACCTAATTGCCACATACAGATGATGCCATGGTTCGCTAAGCCATACACTGTAACCTCCATGTTTGACTGTGGGTATAATATTCTTTAGATCTATGACTGTGTTGGATTTTCTCCAAACTCTGGAACGGCTATCTCTTTCAAAAATATTGTATTTAATCTCGGCAATAACTAAGATTCATTTCGTATCTTATTAATGTGTTTTAGCAAATTAAAGATAGAGTTTTTGCTTTTTGGCAGATATAAATGGGTTTTCGCGTTTAACTCTGCTTGTAAAGCGACTCTCATGCAAAGGTCGTTGCTTAGTTTTTGGGTGGACACTATTTCTGGAACATTTTTCAATATGTTCCGCCAATTTTGGGGGTCTTATTTTCCGGTCCGCATTTACTTCTTTAAGAAAACTGCTAACATTGCGTCGTGGCAGATTTTTTACGGTCATATCTTGAATGATTTTCAGCACTTCCATTTTTTTTTAATATAGTTTCTAGTAATTGTTGTACTGTTAACCGACAGATTTTACAGTTTTTGCAATTTCTCCATAATAATTTTACTCTTTACGACGATTTCTTATAAAATTTCTTACTGAAATAGATATTTTTTGGCTATTCCGCATTAAAAAGACCAATAATTTTTGGGAATTGATAACGAAAAATTGTTATGGTAAGTTAAATTCAATATCAGTTAAAATAATGGGATTTCCCATGTCTCGTTTTGTGTTTTTCAGGTTTTCCTAGAAGTAGTCACGTTGTATGTAGACTTTAGTCCTTCTTAAGATTTTGCTAAACGCTTGAAATTTCCATGTTAAGCTTTCCTTTTTATTTTTTTTTTTTTTTAATAATGTTTAATAGTGTCTTAATTGGTTGTATAATAACATTTTTCATTTTCGTTACCAATTCCCAAAAATCGTAAAAAAGTAGGTTGCATGTAGACTTTAGTCCTTCACTGTAAGTTAACAACTTTTTAAGATAAGTTAAAAAGTGGATGTGTTACGTCGAATGTGTTACGAGGATCATTTGAATAAATTTTTAAAAGTTCTTAGTCGCGATCACGATCAAAAACTTTTCCGTTAATCGCAAATATCGATTAACCGCACTTTAAATGATTTTGCATTTTCATTTGAAACAATTAAAAGTTCTAACTCGCCTGTGGGTTTTAATGGCATGGATTTTAATGGAATCTATACATAATAAAATAATTTTTTTAAAACCTGAAGACATAGTATTATAATTTGTTGCGGTTTTAGAAGTATTGAAGTATCTATTCCGAGAGTACGCTTTATAAGTGACCAATGTGAAATTCTGGCCAGATCATCACAAAAAACATTTGGTTTAATTTTTGGTTCTTCAAAACTTAATTTTAGAACAACATTATTAAATAAATTATATACAGACCTCGAGCCTGATTATTTATATAATTTATTTAAAAGCTTAAAGGTCAAAAGAAAAACATATTTAGTACAACATTATTAGTTATTACAGTTAAAGACATATTAAGATATTTCCCGAGAATAGGCTTTAATGGTAAGACATTTATAACACAGGGTGTGTGTGAAACAGTAGCAAAGCACTCATGGATGTTAAATGTTGAAACTGTTGAGGTGAATCAAATTTCCATAGCCCTGGGGCTAGTATAAATTTTGACATTAGCGTAGACATTTTTAACAATTTGAATTCACCATAGAACTTTCCTACCGTTTCACACACGTGCACAGTGTAAATTTTAGTCTTACCAAACTGTGATAGACCAAGGTTTACAACAATAGCATTGTTAGTTTCTGCTTTAGTTGAACTTTACAGTTTTCAGGGAGTGAGCGTTATATTGAGTCTAAGATAAAGTCGATCTAAATGAAATGTGGTAGTATTATTTCTGGTCCTGTGCAAAATTTTATGACAATCGGTGAATTACGGCACTACTTTAATTTAGTTTTGGTAACAGAACTAAATCAATCTCATACAACTTTAGAGTAGTAAAAACAATTTGACACCAAAGTTGTCCTTTTCCCTTGAGCCTTTCGAAAGTAGGCTTTATTTTAATTTCAACGCCTTATAATTACTAAAGGACACAGAATATATCTACACAGAGAGAAAAAACATGTTGATATATGGTCACCTCCAACAAAATTATTTTAAAATAAAAAAATTAAACAGATTATTTTTAATTAAACCATATTATTGTCACCGACAACCATATTATTATTGTTAAATTGGTTCTCCATCAAGAAGCCACAACCATATTATGGTTGCCTCCAAACATGTTTTGGTTAATAATAACTGAAATATGCTTAACACTTACAATAGCATGGTTGGTTTACAACGATAGCATGTTGCTCTTGGAAAAGAGGGAAATACTATTGTTAATTTATAAACAAATTATTAACATATTTAACCAAAACATGTTTAAAGACAACCATAATATTGTTGTGGCTTCTTGATGGAGGACCAGTTTAACAAAAATAATATGGTTGTCGGTGACAATAATATGGTTAAATTAAACACAATATCCTTAAAAATTTTCTTTAAAAATAGTTTTGTTGGAGGTGACCATTTTTAAACATGTTTTTTCTCTGCGTCTACTTTATAGGGCCTTTGATTAATATTATAAAAATTATAGAGGGGAATGACAAACTTAGTATACTCTCATTTATACTAGTTAAAGAGGCTATAATTATAAAACTAGTTTTAATACAAATTTTTACATATTCCTTGTATAAATATATTTCTGGAATATAATTTTGGCGCATGTAGTAGCTACTATATCATGAACACATATAAACCTTTTCCCTAAAATCAATCAACAACAAAATTCATACAGACTAAAATTTGCAAAATAACTTTTTTATAAGTCTTCACTTTATAACATAATTCGGTTTTGGAAGGTGAATGATTGCCCATTAGACCGTCTCACTTTTCATTTTTTTTCAAAATTCCTTCATGAACATCGATTTTCTATATCTACTATAAAAACCAAGAATTTTGGTGTATAACACTTAAATATTGATGAATGGGAAGTGGTCTCTCAAATCGTTTTTTCATTTTTTTAGGCAAAATACCTTTTTTTAAAAAAATGGAAAAATCTTGATTTAGTAATTTGCCTCAAACTCAAGCAGTTCTGAATGGATTTGAACATCATTTCATGCATTAGAAAGCTTATTAAATTTCCTAAATGTTCCTTAAAGCAACATTGCCATTTTGTTCGATGGTTTTTTATTCATAGCACTACAAATTCAGATTTTCAAATACAAACTTAACATTTTTTTTTAATTTTTGCTTACCTTTTCATATATAAAAATTGAACGAGGCAAAACTTTTATATTCTGTAAATGCAGTATGGTAGGAAATTTTAAAATAAAGATTTTGGTGTAAATAACAGTCGTATTCTGTTAAGAAAAACTGCAGTTTTAGTTGAAATGTGTAAAGTTGTTTATTTCTAAATATAAAAAAAAAAATAATATTTTGGTAATAACTTTTTTGTATCTGAACCGATTTTTCCGAGTTTTTCAGCAAATATGTTTTACTAAAGATTTCCGATCTTTTGATATATTAGACGTATCCATATGTCATATAACAGCTCTAAAATTTTAGTTTTTATAAAAATGTTGATGCTTTTTAGCCCATTTTTGGAGTATTTTGCTAATAACTTAACTATTGCTTAACCGATTTGGCAGATTTATATACCCACGTCTTAAGGAAGAAATTTACCATTTACTTAGGTTATAACGCTTGGACTCGGAAAGATCTATTGTTTCCGAAAATGGGTATGTTTAAATAAAAAATTTTATTTTGGGTATTACTCTTCCATTTTTGGGAAAAAACTTGCAGGGTTTTCGGGAAATGTATGCTGCTAAAAATATTTTGATATATAAAACGTGTTCATATGTCATACTAGAGCCCTAAAATTTAAAATTTTGAGTATTTTCAATAATATCTTTGTACGGGAGGTACCATGCCCACTTTTCCAATCCCGCCTATATTTTGAGGGATGCTGTGTATTGATAACCGATATGTTTGTACCTAATTTGGGAACTTTAGCTCGCTTCGTTCTCCAGATATACAGAAATGTATAACGTCTTTGTATGGGAAGTGCCACACCCAAAATGATTTAATTCAATTCATCGAGAATTTTCACAAAACGCATCCAAACTCCAACAAAAGCATAATTTTACCAAATTTGAAAAAATAAAAAAACCAATATGTTCTTACTTTATAATGTATTTATGCAATAGAAGCAAATTTAGAAATAAACAACTTTACACATTTCAACTAAAACTGCAGTTTTTCTTAACAGAATACGACTGTTATTTACACCAAAATCTTTATTTTAAAATTTCCTACCATACTGCATTTACAGAATATAAAAGTTTTGCCTCGTTCAATTTTTATATATGAAAAGGTAAGCAAAAATTAAAAAAAAATGTTAAGTTTGTATTTGAAAATCTGAATTTGTAGTGCTATGAATAAAAAACCATCGAACAAAATGGCAATGTTGCTTTAAGGAACATTTAGGAAATTTAATAAGCTTTCTAATGCATGAAATGATGTTCAAATCCATTCAGAACTGCTTGAGTTTGAGGCAAATTACTAAATCAAGATTTTTCCATTTTTTTAAAAAAAGGTATTTTGCCTAAAAAAATGAAAAAACGATTTGAGAGACCACTTCCCATTCATCAATATTTAAGTGTTATACACCAAAATTCTTGGTTTTTATAGTAGATATAGAAAATCGATGTTCATGAAGGAATTTCGAAAAAAGTATAAAAAGTGAGACGGTCTATTGCCCATGTGTCTAAAATAGGGTACACTCTCGAAAGTTTGTCTGTAAATACAGTGGTATAGATTATTTTATAGCCGGGATTGACTGACTGTAATAATAACTTTTTTAACATCAAGCTTTCTAACTTGGCAATTATACCCACATTTATCGTTGACAAATTCGTCACAAAAAAAAAAACTATTAATTAAATTTTCATTAACTTTTCATCATTTTTAAATAGATTTATAGATAAAATTTTTTTGCAATTATATTATCCACTGTAATAGAAGGCTTATCGTTTATACTTTTAAAACAAAGAAACAATATCCGCCATAAAAGCAATTTAATGTGAATGATACCTTTTCAATATATTAGAATTAATGTCGTTCATCTATCTATCTATCTATCTATCTATCTATATATATAAAAATTAATTATGTATGTTTGTATGTTTGTTTGTCGCTTTATAGACTCCGAAACTACAGAACCGATTTTCCTGAAATTTTTACAGTAACATCACGTGAGCCCTAAAAATAAAATAGGCTACTTATTTTTTCGATAGGGGCAGGGGAATTGGTACCCCCCATAGGATGCCAATATTAATTATCGAACCGATTTTCCTGAAATTTTTACAGTAACATCACGTGAGCCCTAAAAATAAAATAGGCTACTTATTTTTTCGATAGGGGCAGGAGAATTGGTACCCCCCATAGGATGCCAATATTAATTATCGAACCGATTTTCCTGAAATTTTTACAGTAACATCACATGAGCCCTAAAAATAAAATAGGCTACTTATTTTTTCGATAGGGGCAGGGGAATTGGTACCCCCCATAGGATGCCAATATTAATTATCGCATATCTTAAGAGCCGCTGCACGCATTTTGCTGAACTTTTTGTAGTAGGATCTTCTGAGCCCCGGAATTGAAATAAAATAGCAGCGGGGGTATAGGAATACCCCATAGGACGCCAATGTTTAACATCGCATATCTTAAGAACTGTAATAGTGAGAATGTTCAAACTTTCTAAAAGTCACTCTTATGGTATACTACACTTTTGAAAATAAAAATAAAGCGGGTGGGCGCAGGGGGGGAAATACCTCCCATAGGATGCATACATTAAATATCGCTCAACTGAAGAACTATTAAAGGGAGAGTCTTCAAACGTGGTTAAAGCTACTATTATAGTAAACTATAAATTTCAATATAAAAATGTGCGGGGTCAGTGTAGCGAAGCGCACCGGGTTAAGCTAGTATACAAATAAAATTAAAAGGAAACACTAATGTGTGCATATAAACTTAAAAAATATAAGACCAACAAACAAACAATAATAATAAATGTTTGAACATGAAATAGCGTAAAATAATTCTGTTTTCAAATTTTGAAAGATGTGGAACTGAGTTGATCATTTCAACTTTTTCAAATTTTTCCTTTAAGCAAAAAATTATTTCATATCCTTTTGAATTTCATAACACACTTACATACATACAAGTATGTTTGCTGTGTAAACCATGGAAATATTTTAAAATTTATTCAAATTTAAGTAGAAAGATACGAGAACGTGATAAGCAAGGCAAGTTTTTCAAACTTTTGCTTTTCGTACTTTTTGCATAAATATTTAAAATTTTTTTTGCATACAAAAACCGGCTCTAGTAATATATATTCAGATACATACATACATAGAACAAGTGCCTGAGTTTTCATAAGTTAGTGTGTACTTCCGACTATATTCACTCGTAATTATACAAACAACTTAAAGTCAATTCTTAAGTCAATGAATTTTCTAATTTAGTTCCTTTGTAGATAAAAAATTTAAAATAAAGTTTGGTGCCGATTATATAAAGAAAAGTCGAGAAAATAGTTGAGTCAACTTTTATTTTAATAGTTATATAATTTATCAATTTTTTTATATTATCAATTTAATGATATATTCAAAATTTCCAAAAAAAATTAACATGATTGTATCTTCATTTCCATTTATTACCATCTAGAGTAAAACTAGAAAGAGTAAACTAAAAAAGTTATTTTTTCGCCTCGTATTCACTATTAAAATTTTCAATCGATTTTCACCTCGACTTTTCTTCATCCAATCGGCACTAAACTTCATTTTAAATGTGTTTATATACAAAGAAACAAAATAAGACCATTCATTGACTTTAGTATTCACTGTGAAAATTTTATTTATGTACATACCTCTAATGTACATAAATACATACACATATTATATTTAGAGTACGCTTGTATATTATCCTTTTCAATATTATAATAACTTGTGAGTAAATCAAAAGATCAGCAAAGCGAACAAATTAAACAGCAACACCAACAAACTAAAAAGCAATATCCCAGCGTTAAAAATCAATAAACAGGCCTAATAGAAGGTCTCATTTAGCAGGCTCAATCACTCCTCCCAGCATTCCATACGAATTAATTTTTTACACAGGTTGTCATTGGAGCAAGCCCCATCACACTCCCTTCTGCTTACTGGAGGCTTTCAGATGGAGGAGTTACAAAAAATACGTTAAAATGCGTGAAAAGGAAAGCAGACACTTTGTCAAAATTTATATAATTAATAAATTTTAGCTTTTGTTATTTGTGAGTTTTGTATAAATATATAAAAAAACGAAGTTGGAATGTTCGTTTTATCAATATACATTATCAAATAAAAAATTCTCTCACATCTGATGCGTAAAAACGGAGAAAATTTTTAATATGATCAGGTTCATACGCAACGCAATGGCACGTTTTGCGTAAAAGTACCTATTTATACATAAGCTTAGTAAGGAAAACGGAGCAGCTGATTCTATTTTGGATTCTATTTGAAGGTCTATTTTGGAAGGTCTTTTAAAAAAAAATTATACCTTTTGAAAGGCAAATTTCTAAAGTCAGGGTATCATAAGAAACGAATCTTTTGGAAAGGAGTTAATTGGCCTTCAAAAGGCCCTGCCAATTACGGTCATTGTTTACGGCTATGATGTACCGTATAATACACACCCACACACACAGAGATCTACTTATCCACACATATTAAGTTTCAGTTGTAGTATTAATATTAAAAAAATTAAATATAAACAAAAACACCAATCTCAAGAAACAAGCACATGTGCATTAGGGTGGTACCAAATAAATACCATTTGTGACCTACATTTTAATGTACTTAGACAAACTTTAACAACGTACTGTCGTGAGAACACGGTTTCGTTTAAAATCTGGTTAACGAATGTTAACGAATTATTTTAAAATTTGTAATCTATAAAATCTTTAAATTTGGTTAAGATCATAACAATCAGATTTCCTTTAATTTTTTTAGGCAAGATGAAAAAGCACCCGCTGAAGGTTTTTTTGTGAACCACTCTAATGTACACGAATACAAACACACATATTCACTGGAAATAGGTAGAATATATATTTTATGATGGATAAGTGATAATACTGCATACAAGAATTGAAGTCTCAGTTGTATTAGAGGGTGTAACTCCTTGTTAATGGTGTTTTTGTTATTGTTGTTTTTATTTATGTTGTTGTTTTTCTTTTGTCATTGTTTATACAAGAAAATAAGGTCTTAAATTTATAATAACTTATATCTATGTACATACTGATATGCATATGTAGTAAACAAATATGGCCACCATACTGTGACACTTGTCACAAATTTTCACAGTGAGTGATAAAAATATAAGACTAATTTATTTTACCAACTCCCAAAAGGTGTGCACATATTAACCATCATGATTTAAAGAATACAAGTTAAAGAAAAAAATGTCTATAAAATTTCTCCAATTTCTCCAAAAGGCAAAGTGCTTATTAAATAAAATTCATAAAGCTTTTTCTCCAGTCCTATTTCTTAAATATTTTTCATATTTAAGCTTTGGTCAACCATTAATTAGCAATAAATACGTAACAGAACTTAAAAAATATTGAAAAAATGTTATATCTGTTATGATTTAAAAAAAAATTTTATTCTATTATTGTGGAAAAGATTTATATGATCCCCTGCCTTAGGGCCCGGTATCCATATATTATTTGGTGAGCGCAAACAACACACCTATTACACATTCGCCCCTTGTTAAGGAGCTGGTGCTATCTAACCTTCGCTGTTTTTGAAAATATGCTAGGAGAAGCTCTTAAGTAGCGCCTGAACCAAGGGGTGATGTCCCCTCAGTCCTGACTCTCCAACAAATGGTGAACAATCAGCCATTTAGTGGAATTTTCAGGATTTTCCTGCCCGGGACTTTGGTCTTCAATCACATCTACCGCGTTATCCTCAAAAGTATCACTTCTTAAAAAAAAATATCTATCCGTTGCACCCCATTTGTGAAAGCCATCAGACAAAAGTGAAACATTCGAAGTACTTACTATCGCAAAGACAATCTTCCTGAAAGACAGCAAGCATTTCCCGCAAGAAGAAAACTCGTGGAAGCATCAAGCAATAATAATCACTCGTGTGCCATGCTACTAGGGGCTACTGACTCCGGTGGTACCAGAAAGGATATCTGGTCAGCCGCGATTGCAAAAGATCGTAAAGATCTCTGGAGATCTGTGAATCTCAGGTATTGCCGGCACAAGCAAAATTAATGTTATCATTAAATTAGTGATGGAAAATTATCGATGTCAATATTAATTAAATCTATAGTAAAGAAATATCGAATGTCATTTAAAAAAATTATTAACCCTTACATGAGCAACAAGGTACCCGGATACCTCTTGCGATTTCAACCAAAATTTTCTTATTGAAATTTATAACATCTTGAGAACTAATAACTTAAATTTTTTTTATATTCAACTTTTTATATATTTCGAATATATTCTATAAGCTAAATTTCAGTTATGTATTTTATAAAGCTTTTTGTAATAGTTCTATTCCTTAAATTTTTAGGAATGATTTTATACGCTACCAGACTATTATCTTGTATCTTCTTATTACATTTCACCTTAGCTATCCTTTGGATAGCAATGAAGTATATTGTACAAAAAAACTTACAATTATTAGACACCAGCAGAATGACAGAAAATGCGTTAAATTTTTTGGGGACTTATTTCGTGGCACCGTTTCAAAGATATCGTACAAATTTAAGCAAAAAAACAGTAATATTTTATCATTTTTATTTTTAAAATTAACAAACAATTGTACTACAACGAGACAGTTTTTTGTCCAGTAGCATGTGTCTAAATATAATTCAGAGGAATTGAGCCCTTTTTCATTGAAAATTGTGCTCAATTTTTGAATTTCGTTGCAATTTAGTGAAAGAACAAAACTGATAGAAACTAAAATTTCCTTACAACAGTACCACATCCAAACACCAATTCAAAAGCTTAACACTATTTCTTCAAAGTTTTTAGTTGTTACTTAGTACATGTGTATAACAGTGCGAAACACCACATTCCATTGCTTCTTGATGTGCGTTCGTAAAGAACTTTTCTCATATTTGTGTTCCAGAAACACTTTTACTCAAATATTTCCAATAATTACTGGAAAAGTGACAGATAAGTAACATTTTCTTATATCTACTTTTTAGCATATGTTGTATGACTTACGTTAGAAAAGCTTTAAAGCGAAGTTTTTAATAAACTCAATAATCAATTTAAATTTTTTAATAAATATTAGTTGTTTAATAAAAACATGTTTTTTAATTCTCTGACTAAATAGTAACTCAAATCAAAAGCTGTGCACCAATTTTAATGAATGAATGCTCATAACCTTTGGAATACATTTAGCTTCAAGGTACTAGGCCGAAAGTAAGCTCGTTGTTTGGTTTTTTTAAGAATTCTTAAAAAAATGTATTAACAATTTTTAATAATCTTTTTTTTTTTTTCGTGTTATTTCAGACACAACTGAGCAAACAATCGTATTCAGCGTTCCGAGAAACTAAAGAAACGACTTTAAATTTTATCAAACGGAAAAGTTTATCAAAAGTTGTAAACATGTGTAGTTATTGTTTGCTTATATTTAAATAAATATGTGCAATGTATTCAATTAAAAAAAGGAATTTAAGATGTTGGCTGATTTTTCAAAATACCTTCTTTTTAATTTAACGGGTCTGTAAAGAAATTTAAAGCCGGTTTGATGTGTGGACCAATTTTGTGGAGATGCATTGATTAGACACAATTTTATTGTAATAAATAAGTATATTTTCTAGCTTAAAACGTGTTTTCCAGCGCAAATAATAAACCTGTTTAAAATAAAATACCTTATAATAATGTTATCAAGGTGGTTCTTTGACTTGATACTGACCCCAAAATGTTTAAGTAAGATATGACTTACAGTCTTGGCCGATTAATGTACTGTTTTTACAATACAAGTGATAAAATGTGTAGTAAAATTTAGATGAAAAGCACTCAGTGTTTTAAGTGTTTTCATATAAATTTTACTACACGTCCCTTCACTTATGTAGAATAAACAGCACATAAGTATTTTAATTGGCATGGTAATCAGTTCCTCAAATTATGCACTATTGTGATTAGTAACATGTTCCTCAAAGGGGAAATTAATAGAATAAAACAGGATTGGGTTGTACCGATAGGATAGTTGGTAGTGCATCAATGTTAAAATGAATATCAATGCTATCAATGTTATAAAAGTCTAGCTTAAGAACTTTATGTTAGGAACACAACTAAACATATTTTGTACACATGAATGACGTCGGCTTAAACTCGTCATATGCATTAGATTTATGTATTTTTTTTAAAGGCCAACCTCAATCAGCGCGTAAAGCGTTTTCTAACTGTCAAAAACTCTCATGCTCATACAAAATATATTAAGTTAGCGCGGCGTCAACGCTTTGCAATTAGAAAATCCGATTTTGGCAGCGCGTTAAGTAGTGAAGCTGGGTGCTATGCAAAAAAGTAATGGCAATTTAGTTATTTTTTGGTGAATCACCGCTGATTTAGGTTGGTCTGTTACGCCGGCGTGAACAAAAAACTTGTGTTTTAGTAAATAAAGTTTCTTTCTATTTTTATATTTGTTATAGTTTTCTTTTATAGCATTTAATATAAAATACTGTTTGCCCACTGGTCCAAATTCGACCATAATTATTTATGCGAATATGAAGAAATCATACATATAAGTAAAAATGAATTTACATTTTTTTAGCATTTGTTTTTTATTCGTCTTAGTGGATCGCTTTGGCGAGGGACCAGTTTCCAGTCTTTATGTTCTCTTCCACTAACATAACAATTATATAAAGAGAAAATAGAAATTACCAGTTAAAAAACCAAAACGGACAAAATAGTCTTCCCTAAGAAAACGTTTCTCATTCACTCTGCATGTTTAATTTTATGTTTCTAGGTCAATTTTTAATGAAAATACAAAAAGTGTCTGTTGAGGAGCAAAAAAGTGCCAACATTTGTCTTCTTGTAGGTTCTCATACACTCCTATAATTTTTTGTTTCTACGTTCAATGTTATAGAAAATTCAAAAATTACCACATGCAGCACGGAAAAGTAAAAGAAAATTATATCCCGTATTTTCCCTTTTTGATGATTTTTTTTCTCCGTATAAAAGTACCAAAAAGTTCAATATTGTAGTGGGACTCCATAATTTATTACGAATGCGTCAATACATAAAGAATATATGGTGTAAAAAAGTGCCAAAAATTGGTACGATTTTCACACCTAAAACGTTCAAATTTCGGAAAAGTACCAAATTCATATTTATATTTTTAGATAAGTTCCGAATTTGGTATAATCTTTATTTCTATGTTTGTTGGTTTAACAGTTAAATGGGGGGACAAAAAGCTGCAAAATATCGGTTATACCCGTTTAGTAACCAAAAGGGCCAAATTTTAAAAAAGTCCTCTTATTTTTCTAAAGCACAACGATAAGTATTACAGTCTGTACCTCGATTTCGAACGTTAACGTTCGCATAGAAAATTACATTTAAAATAAAAAAAAAATTTTAAATTTTGTTTTTGTTTTAAATATAATTTTCTATGCGAACATTGATGTTCGAAATCGTTTTTTGATCACTTATTTTTACCCTTTTTGCCCCGCATATTTTAATGAAATATATATTGTGCACTTCTATAAGTAAACACCTTTCATATGGTGTACTTTTTGTTCAAATAGGTTGGCAAACAGACTGCCAATGTGTTCTTAATTGATTTGCCTTTGCCGATTTATATATAGATAAGCAAAATGGTCAACTTTAAAAATGATTTTTTGTTGTATATTTTTATTTGAAAATTATTTTTTTTTAATATGGTCACACAACCACTGTCGCCAGAATCGCAGATTTATCTGCATTTTGAATTATTATGCCTCTGAAATATAAATATGTAGTTTTAAAGATTTTTGACTGCAAAATGCAGATATTTAAAATAATAATAAAATTATCTAAACACTACATATAAAATGTATTTATCTTTTTTCAAGTACATTCTGGGTATAATTAATAATATAAATAGAATGTTTCAAATTGAAACAACTGAGATCCACAATCTATATATCCAAATTTAACAATAAATAGTCACTCTAATTCAATTTTCAATATTGCAAAATATTTATCAAATTTGTTTTCAGAAGATGAAGAAACATGATCCGGCTTCTGAGTTTCGAGAACGAAACCGGTCTAACTTAAGCAATATCTTAAATAAGGAAGGAATAACTTTAATATGTTTTTAGAAACAAGTCTAAAATCAAACGTGCTGGATCCGATTATGACGTTCCTACTTTAACTAAATTTGTTCAGAATATCCTAATTTTGCCACATTCATCAGCAAACGTTGGGAGAATATTTAGTCAGGTGAATCTAAATAAAACAAAAGTCCGAAACCGTTTGGAAAATTGCTCCCAAATTATTTAAAACTTTAAAAGTCACACTGTCTTGACACTTTAATAACTCCAGTTTTACTTGAATCGAGTTCAACTGATATACATAAACATATGTCTAAAAATAAATACTTATTTAAAAATATATACATATCGCTCACTAAATCATAAAGAGCAACAATTTAAAATTTAATAAACCAGTTCACAAATCAAATCTATAACAACAACGAATATTTCGTTTGCTTCACTACCTTGTTTAACTTTCTTCTTCAACATTTGTGAAACGCAATTTGATTAAAAAATCCGCAAACATTTTTAAATTGCGTCTCCAAAACATTTTTAAATTTTGTGTTGTGCCTGTTTATGATTAAGTGTTCTTCTATTTGTAGATCAAAATGTTTTTGAACCCTGATCTCTTGAAGTAACGAAAATCACGTAATTAATTTTATTAATAAATACGTAAATTATACTTATTAAAACACATATAATATTACTTCTTTTATATTCGGTTAAATTTAGGCAATAAAAATAATAAAACTGAATTCATTTGTCTTGAATATTTCTTTGTTTTGTTTCTATGAGAAATCTCTTCTACGTAAAAATGCGATTTTCTGTTAGAACTTTTTGTTATATCTTAATATTTTTTAATTAAATATAAAAAAAAATTAGAAAGTGTCTTGTTGAATTTTGGAAGATTTTGTCAAATGAAATGAGGATTGTTCAGTAAAAAATCATCCATTACAGCTGATTTTGCTCTTAATGTTCTGGCAGCACTGTACCCAACTTCTACCTCTCTCTCAATATCTGTTTGCATAAACAGCTAAAATATTTCTCAATCATAACAGCTGTTATTTTTCCGTAAATACTGTGCTTCATACGATGAATTCACACATCTAACTTTTACCGAAAAATTCATAGTTCTTGGCGAAATTCGTCTTGCGTCCCAGTTGTGTACCTAGCTAACATTAAGTGCTAATTAAAAAAAATGCATATTATATAAAAATTTATTTATTTAACAAACAAAATATAATTTCAAAATAATTTTATAAATTTTCATATATAATTCAATATACCATACGCTTTCCTTTTCTCTCTTTCTCTTTACACAACAATTTTTAAATGAAGTTTGATGTTTTGAATTTTAGTTGTGGCTTTTCAAAGAAAAACAAAATATAACCACCACGTACGTTAATATAATTAAGCATTTTCATTAGTGGCCTCTGCGTTTTAATGGTTTCAATATGACTCAAAAAGCGCAATAAGACATTTTTAAAAGGCATAAATTATATTTATGAAAACCAACTGACATTTAGTAAATACTTGAAATAATTGTTTAAATTATTTTTATAAGTTTTAAACTTATTAAAAACATTTACGTTGACACTGTATAAACAGAAATATCGCTTGTGTCTTAAGAGCATATAAGCTGAGTGAAAATTTCATACACCCACACACATTAAAATGTATGTATGAGTGCTGTTTTCAAAATATTTATTTATTATTTTTTTAATATTTATTTCATTTTCTAATATTTTTTTATATTTTTCATGTTTGTTATACTGGAGCGTAGACACGCTTATGAATGCATATGTATGTGTATGCATATATATTCCAATTTTTTTTTAGCTAATATTCATATATTTGCCATTATTATGTTTTTCTACTGGAAATGTAAAAGTAAGTGAAGACAAATTTTACTTACATAGAATACATATGAATCTATTCATTTTTTTTTTACTAAATACGAGGTCAAACTGAAAATTGAATTCAAAATAAGTACAAAATTACTAACTTTTGTCGAAAACAAGTGGAAAGTTTAAATCAATTTACTTACTATCCAGCAGTTCCATCTAACTGGCAGTGATTTGTTTTCTTACATTAACTGGGAAAAATAAAATGTATTACTTTCAAAGTAAATAGAAAATTTTTAATAAATTATGAAAAAATTTGAGGTAAAAATTATTAACAAATAACATACCTCACATATAAATAAGGAGAAATTGTAAAAATGTCTATTTTGGAAATTTATTCTTGTAATGAAAATTTTTAAAAAACATTTTTTATATTTCGAATTTATTCTATGAGCTAAATTTCAGTTATGTATTTTATAAAGCTTTTTGTAATAGTTCTTTTCCTTAAATTTTTAGGAATGACTTTATACACTACAAAAAATAAAAAATAAAAAATGTTGATTATAATAAAGTGCCTTATGAAATGGAATAATTCCCTGATTCTATTTTTAAAAAACTTTTATATTCAAATCTTTATCGAATCATGATAGGGATTTTATTAAAAAGAAAACAAGCAATGAGTTTATATTATTCAAGACTAAATTATTCTTAATAAATTTTATTATTATTATTTAGTTTTTAATAAAAATGGTTGTGTGTAATCAGCGTATATGCAATAAATTAAATGAATATTGATCATACGTTACCGTATAAGGAGCGAGTTTGAGAGATTTCTATATGTGCGATATTTGTAATAAAGTGCGTATGGTTTTTAAGTTAAAACAATTGTTTTCTTTTGTAATAACAATAATTGTGAGGGTAAAAATTCTGAGTCAAACGGAACAATGAACAAATGAGTTATTTTAATATGAACTCATTTTTAAAATAAAATAACAATATATTACAAAAGCAAAATAAAGGTAACGTTTTATAGAAAAACAATCTCATTTTCGAATATACATATTACAATTGATCATAAAGAGAGTATTAACTCAAAGGTTTTACACTTTCACTCTTTGGGAAAAATCGACATGTAATATTCACATCTACGCGCTGTACAAACATCGCTCTATTTTGTTTGCTTTTTGGCAATTAAACGGTTGGGTTAAACATTTTTCATACATTTTTAATGTTAAATTAAAAATTATATTTAAATTTAAAGTTAATACCTTTATGATCAAGTGCAATATCTGATTCATAATCGTCATCATCGGGCCACAGAACGGTTTTATTAAACTACACAGATATATTAAGAGATTGACTTGAATTAATTTGTAGGTGACCACTTGAAGTCAATTTGTATTTGCAACAACAAAAGCGAGTAGTTTCTTGTTTTAGACCGTATTTGATATGCATTAATGAATTGGCTGAGCTGAAAGAAAAGAAATTTCTTATCTTTGGTTTAAAAAAAACGAATTAATTGAGCCAAATTTTTTTCGACTTCGGCATTTACTGAAGTTTTATTTCTTATGCTAATCCCGCTAAGCTCTATGCTCGACTGCAGGAGATCAGAGTCTCTGGCGGGAATTGAACACACAACCCCTGCACTGATAGACCAGCTCACTACCAACTAGCCTACCGGGGTAATTAAGCGACATCTGACGAATATTAAAGTTAGCTATTTCTTTGCTACCAAATAATTTTCGCAATTGCAGACTTTAATCAAAAATTTATATATTCTTTCCTTATTATTCCGTCTTTGCAATGTTATATTCTGTAGTGAAATTTCTATATTATTTGTCAGAGAAGAATCATTAATAAAAGTTATATGAAATCAATAATATCTGCTTTGTTTTTGTTTTTAATATTTTTAAAACTGAATAGTGATATTTTTTGTAGAAATTTAAAATTAAATGGAAGTTTACCTCTAAGTTCGAGTACGAGGTTATTGCAAAAAAGCACCTAAAATGCAAAAAACCAACAGCACATGATTGTTACCAAAATCCCTAAAAGCACCACAATAAAGAGTAGATAAAATGCATATTCGCAAAGTTAAATGGGAAACTAGACTAAAAAACCATCATAAAATAACCGAAAAGCTTCAAAATGGCTAATGATAGAAGACCGATAACATGGAAGCAGTAACAGCATGTGAGGAAGGAGACGGGCTACACAACAGTACAACAAAACTGGTGGTGAGTGTATAAGCTCACCACTATCGATGCGACAGCAGTTTATGCAGCTGATGAACAGTATACATGGGGCAGAAATACATCAATAAGATTACCTTTTTCTTTGTGAAGGCGATCTGGTAAGAAGCGCGGACAGTCGGTTAGGCAAGGTGAAATAAAAAATACAGTTCTAGGGAATAAGGAGGGTTAGTAGACTAATCATAACAAAGTGATAGGGAAAAGCAAGGCGGATTACATCCATCTTGACTCAGCGGGATAACATCTAGCTGGATAGGTGTTTTAGAGAACAATAGGAGAGACTACGTCCTTCTGAAAAGAGACTAGAGCATATATCAAGATGAATAACATCCATCTTGACTCAGTGTAGGAGTAGCTAGGGCACTAACTTAGGGATCAAACGGTAGAGTTCGCTGTGGTTTACACTCAGGAAAGCAGGGTACTTGGTAGAGCCTAGACAGCATCTGGCACTTGGGAGGATAATCCAAAAGCACCGGTCCGTCCAACGGTGCAAATCTAAGTGATTAGCTATACAATTGGACAAAAATAATAATATAAAACTGAAGAAGATACAGTTAAAATTATAAAACGAAAGGAATTGTTGTTATTTAAATTTTCGTAAGAGCCTTGGCAAGCTGCGCATGGTCCAGTAGCAAACCCGGATAAAAGGAGGTTCGTTACATAATATTGAATCACTTTCTGAGTTAATACAACGATATCCATCTATACGTACGGCTTGCTGGCTCTTTGTAAATGTACACTAACGTTATGCCACATTTTTTTACAAAAAATGTTCCTATCACCACGTGATAGCCAATACTAAATAAGTGATTCAAATCGCCTTTGCTGAAAACTCTTCCGCACCAAATGCAATTTCTAAGCATTCACACAAATTTTTTATTAATACATTAGCGGACTTCTTAATGAGCATATTTAAAATCGTAACTCTACTGTTAAATCAAATTTTAAATTTTTGGCGTTGCGTTTTACACAATTAGCTCCTAAATTGTGCATGCTATTACCAAAATATCCTTAAAGAGAGTATTAACAAACGCCATCTCTTTTTCGCTGCTTTAAAAAAGTTCCCGCACCAAACGAGTTGAAATTTGTTCTATATTACAAAAATAAACTATTAAATTAAACATTAGCACACTTTTAAATGTCTGAAGTATATCGTAGCACTTTTAAGAAATCTAACGGCAACTTTTTGTATTTTATTGTTTGATTTAACAGTAGAGCTACGATTTTTTAAATTTGCTCATTAAGAAGTGTTTTATACAATTAGGCCTTTAATATTTGCAAAAAAAAATTTTAAAAGTAATAACCCTAATGTACACTTCGTGCGGAAAGTTCGACCGCAATGTTAAGTTTGCTAAAAGTACATACATACTCACGAACATTTAGATTATCAAGAAATCTCATATGAATCTTAACCTCATAACTAAATTTTGTTTTGTCAGATCCATAATAGCCAATGGGCCCCAGATAAGCTACACTCTTCGAAATTTGTCTTTATATACTGTGGTCTATAGTTTCTTACCTGTTTTAAAAACTTCTTTTTTCATGCAATCATTCGAGTTTTTTTAATAAAAGAAAATTAGGGCATCCATGAATAGCAGGCGTGACACCGGATCAGCGATAACAACTAAACTTATTTAAACTAAAGAAACTAAAACCGAGTCACCTGAAAATCCAAGTGACAATTGACCCCGTTAAAATTAATTCAATTGATACGATACTTCAATTCTCCAATATAACAAATCTCGTATTCAAGGCGCTGTTCTAGAAAACAATTATTTTGTAATTTTGTTGTTGCTTCCTACAGAAATTCACATTGCATTTCAAAATTTCAAACGCTCCATTGCTTGTGTCGTTGAAAATTTTAAAACGGTACATGAATTTCTGTTATTTTTGACATTGTTTGTGCTTTCAATGTTACTCTTTGCCGTGCGCTGCGTTTTACATGATTAGGGCCTAAAACTTTAGAAAAACTTGGCTTAAATTCCATTTACTTCGTACAAGAATTTGACTGGATTTAATTTTGCCATTACAGAAGGGTAAAATATATCTGCCATTTGGCATATTAAATAAGAAGGTAAAGTTGCTTGGGGTCAATACTTGTCAAGTGCAGCAATTTAAAATTCTTAATTATAACAACGAAGACTTAATTATATCGTTTTTTTTTCATATTTAACAAAAGATGAGGAATTAAAAAATCAAGTTTTATAAAATTTAAAAAATTCCAAATTCTTAAAAAACAAAAAGTTACTTTTCTGCCAGTCCACGTGTAAAAGTGTGATAATGATATTTGTTTTTTTATGCACATGTACGTGTTCTCTAAACATGTTCATGGATACAAAATTAGTGAATTTTGCGTGAGAGAGAGAGAGAGAGAGAAGAGTTTGTGTGTATATAAATTTGTAGCATATGTATATGTACATACAACCACACTCATGCGAACGTGTTAGTTTGTTTATTTATTATTTGTTTGTGTGCGATTATCAAGCCAACAAATACATTTGCGCTTCATCAAAAATAAACATCATCATAAAATATGTAAACGTAATTTTTGTTTTTCAGCTTTGTTCTTGTTTTTCTGGTACTGTTGTCTCTTGTTTTATATTGTTTTTGTTGAAGTTTTTTTTTTATTTTGGCAACAAGCAACAGGAAATTCGTTTCGTAAAAACTACGCTTTTACAATTCACACATACTTACACACGCACACAAACAATGAAACATACAACTTGCACAAACACTGGCTGCAATGTCGCACACAGTATGTACATGTGTATGTGTTTTCAACTTCATCTTATACATATTAAAATCATAAAGTTTCTTTTTACAAAGTGTTAAGAGTTTCTATTTTTTATAATATAAAAAAAAATTAAAAGTAAATAATAAAATAAAATTTATAAAAAACTCTATTGCTTATGTGTGTTTAAATGAAATGTATAAAATGTCTTGGAAAAAAAACATTTGTTTGTGTAAGGCTGGCTTTTTGAGATTTCAGTTAAACCGAGTTTAGTTATTAGTCTGAAAAGAAATCTGTGTTGCCATTACCAAGTTTGTATACAGAATGTTGACAGAACGGTTTAGTTTTGCTTAAAATATTGGTATTTACTGAAATAATAAAAAAATCTTATTTCAGAGTTCGTTGAACAAAGTTTAAACTAAATCCGCATCACAAAAACCCGGCCTAAGAAAAATATTATAAAGCTAATATGACTTTTAAATTTTCGTTTTGTTTTAGATGTGTCTGTATTCTAAATTTAATTTAAAACACAATTTATTCAGTCTTATATTTTATCACAAATATAAACAAGTATGATGGTGATTTTCTTTTTTTACATTTTTGTTTTCTGTCTTTTGCAAATCCCATTAAATATCCTTTTTTTCAAGCTAATTTTTTTCTTTTAGACATATTTTCTCATGTTTATAGTATATTTTCTTGGGAAAAGATTTTATTGCTAGTAAAGTTTTATATTAAATCTATGATATACATAAAATTTGAGGAGGATAAGTTGTCAAATGAATTTGATTTTTGCATAAATTATTTTTAGAGCAAATTTTATGATTTATTAATGTGCGTTTGAAAGTGCGTTCTTAAGGGATAGCAGGGGGGCTACCGCGCAATTCGATTCGAAAGAAGTAATTTACGAGTTCGCACCATTTTTACTGTGTATTACGATTTTCGTATTATTTGTTTGGAATAAACGAAAGTCGTTTATTCCCTATGGAAAACAAAAAGTCCCTTTCGAAGCGGCAACTCTCTATTACAAAAAATAAAAATCCCTTTCGAAATTACAACTCTGTAGTACGAAGACAAGCGTAAGAAAATTGTTCGAAAGCTATTTTGTTGGTGACAGAGTGAAAGAAAAAAAACAAACAAAAAATTTAAGTATTTAAATCTGTCAAGATAAATAAAAGTGTAAAACCAACAATTAAACCAAATAATGTTAGAATTGATGAAAATAAATGATTACTAATGGTTTTTTTATAAATATTATCATATTTGTGGTCTTGAAATTTCCAAAAAATTAAAAAAAAAATTACATGTTCAAATAAAAAGCAGTATAAAGAAATGGTCAACTATTTCTTTGGACTCTTCAAACCACATGCAAATACAATCAATTTTAATTAATAAAATACACAATTATAATATTTTTCACACATTGAATAGTATTTAATATTTCTTTTGTTTTGGGATATTTTCGTCCATTTTGGTATGATAGCAGTGCTACCAACTTTTAATCAAATTTCCCATTTGTATACAAATACAACTCTGTCATCGTTTAGAACGAATGACGAAGTACTGTTTAACTTTCGAATCGGAAATTTCTTTCGAAAAATTCTACTTTTCGAATCGAAAGCCGCAAAATCAAGGAACGTCAAAAACAAATGCCTTACAAGTCTTTACATTATGTTACGCATTCTATACATAAATGCTTTACAAAAAAGACTATTCTCGTTCTTTTAACTTAAGTTTAAAACAAAAACAAATTTGAAATGTTTTTAAAATGGAAATTTTATTTCTTGTTTTTAATATTTTGGATTTCAAGCAAATCAACAACGATGTGAACTAGAAGTTAGAAAAGTATCAAGAAGAGATTTGCAAAAAAGAAAACTAACGATCTAAGAACAAGATATTTACAAACAAGCAAAAGTGCTATATTTGGCTTAGCCGAATCATTTATACCCTTCAACATCTTAACAACAAAACAGTTAACAACACTTTCCACCTGTGTTTGTCAACCGATATAAACCATTCCAACAGTATTTTTTACAGAAGTGCACAAAATATATTTTGTTAAAATCTGAGGGGGTAAAAAAGATTAAAAATTGGTAAATTTGGTAACCGCATATCTTTAAAGCAAAAAGATATCAACAAAATGTATTAAATGTATCGCAGTTGAGATGATAGCATTCCAAAGTAACCAAAGTCATTTCATCTCTCGAAATATCATTCGATACGTCAGTGTCTATCGTATGCAAAAAATACGATAGTTTTCTCGAAACGATTGTTTACTCCATATTGAATGCGATAATAAGACCCCTGGAGTGTTTCTTAGAATACATTAAGTTATCTCATTAACACTGTTTACTCCTGAACATTTTTGAGAACGAATCAAAAATTTTCCAAGTTTCTTGTAATAAAAAAAAGTCAGATAAATTGGGATCATATTTTGTTTTTGCTATGTAATACAGTACACCCAGAGAAAAAACATGTTTAAATATGGTCTCCTCCAACAAAACTATTTTAAAAAGAAATTGTAAATAGCTTGTTTTACCATATCATATTTGATTGTCAACTCTGTTAGTTTCATTATGTTTATAATGTTCGGTAATAACACAAGTGAACAAAATTGAACTTTTTTTGTGTTGATTTAAAGTTTGATGCAATTTTTTTTAATAATTTGAGGTATCTGATTTCCAATCTAATCACCGTTTTCCCCATCAGCTCCTATTTTTGACTTTTTCCAAAAATTAAAAGTCCAAAAAATCTTAACTTTGCCCTTCATTAATCGATTTTCAAAATTTTGAGAAAATTTTTTGAAAAAATGGCTGAGTAATGGATGTTAAGATAAATAAAAATATTTATTACTTTCACATAAAATCACACAACCTGTGAACAAAATGAGTTTCGCTTTTTTTCATAACTTAGTGAAGGTAAAAAGGAAAAAAACGTCCATAAATATAATAGCAGAAAACACACACATTAAAAACTATTATTTTTGTATGGAAATGGCGATTTTTATCAATTCAGTTTTTCAGTAATTTGTGAATTAAATCAAAAGTTGTGCACCGATTACAATGAAAAAAAAAGCTTGTTACTGCGACTGCCTAACCACTATTGTGAATAATGTTTTTTCTACGTATTTTACGTTTTTGTTTATGCTTATTTACATGTCAAATTATTTATAAACTTTTTGTAAATTCCACGCGGAAAATAAGATAAATAAGTCAATAGCCATCTTTTTATTATGTCAAAATTTTAACTTTAATAGATAACCAAGATCGATACATTTAAGTCTTAGTGCTAATCCAGCTCAATCTTGTTAAGAAGCTTGATCGGTTTTCATACCAAAAAAGTCTGTATTTTATAATGTTTTAATTAATAATGTTTACTTATATAAATTAAGCCATTCAATATAAACCAACAAATTGCTATTATAAATTGTTTGTACATGGTGTTTACAATCTTATTGGAAACCGTGGGCTTGGACAGCTTCACCCAATCAAGCTCATCTCATTCGAAATATATTTAGCTAAATGTTTTTAGACCAAATTTCATCTTTTTTTAATTGTTCTTCTTTCCAAAACTTTAACGTTATCTCAGAAACACAGCTTAAAGACAATATTGTTGATGAATTTTGAATTTTTTTTAGCTAATTATGGTGAACCGTTTTCAAGTAATTCGAAAAATGTATGTAGCGGAAGTGCTTTAACTTTGGACATAACGATATGGCGCGAAATTTCAAGCTGATAGAAAACAACTAAGGGCAGATTTTTATTAAGCGTCCTGAATTACCGAAAAAACAACATTCAGATCTTAGTCAACAAAAACATTGTTCCCTTGTGTAATAGCTATATACAGTTATCTACACTCTCCACCACACAAAAAATAACAATGTTCTGGCAACTGATTCTTGTAGAGGGCACTTAGGGGAGGACTTGAAGATAATTTGATGATATTTGGTACATAGGTTCTAATTGGCACAGCGACCAAGCCTATTGAAAATGTTCATAATTTCATGTAGCCCCCATGCAAGCCGCTTTCCGAAATAGGTTCTTTATGCTCACTATTAAAATCAATTTTAATGAAATTTGAAACATAGATAGATCCATATTTATAGGGAAACATAAGCTATACATATTTTTTAAAAAATGGTCCAATGAGGGAAGAAAGGGGGTAATTTCTGCCTCTCCGAAACTATCAATCCGATTTTAATGAATTTTAAAACATATAGCCACATGAGCTATTTTTTTTAATTCCTTTATTTATAAAAATTTCATTACCTTTGTAAAGAAAAATTAAATATAACGTTCAATTTGAACTTAGGGCGCAGAAGAACTCTTTCCATCTACGACGATTAGTAGCTAATGCTTTAACTTGGTTCCATGTCATTCCATGACCTTTGTATGCGCCTTTTCCATTTCTGATCCAGGAAAGACGTGGTCGACCGGGTCCTCGTTGTCCTTGGGGATGCCACTCCATTGCTGCTCGTGATATATCATGCATGGGCTTTCTGAGCGAATGCCCAATCCACTTCCATTTTCGTATTTGTATTTCGCTTTTTTGTTGAGGATTGATATTTCAGGCATCTATTCGATAGTAACCCCAATAAGGCGGATCTATCTAAAATAGAACTAAGATTGCTTCTTCTCTTCATAAGGGAGACGAACTGGCTAAACTCTGCAGTGACGCCATCTGAGTAGCTGCTCTTTGGGATGGGCATTGGCACTGGGTATCACAAAGGGACCGCTGAAGGACCCGAGTGAGCTGTCTCTCGATGGCTGCCCATGGAACCTAACCTAACCTAACCCAATCAGGCCAGAAGATTCGTTATATTTGGCGCATACACCGATTAGTAAAAGCTTGTAGTTTTCTTAGGCTTTTTTGAGTTAATCTCCAGGTGGTACAACCGTAGAGAAGTACGCTATTAACACTACTGTTGAAGATCCGAAACTTTGTTGCTTTACTGATATCGTTTGATCGCCATTAGCTATGCATTTTTTAAAACTAGTCCCAAATAGTCACACTTGCAAAAATTTGATCGTTTATACAGTGGTGTAGGCTATAATATGATCGGGGTTGACCGCCTGTACTTTCTTACTTCTTATTATTGTATTGGTCAAATGTAAACCTTATTATTATCATTGTTTATTACTACTTATTCTAATTTATTATTAATTATTATTTTTTTATTTATTATATTATTATTTTTTATTATTTTGTTAAGTTGAATTGTATATCTTATTATTGCTTAATATCCTATCTGTCCTATCTGACTCTTATACCATAATTCACAAGATATCATATCTTGTTGTTTTAGAAAGTCAACTACATTGTGATAAATAAAATAAATTTAATAGCTGCGTGATTTTTACCAAAACTATATTTTCAAAAATTCTTATCCAATTATGTGGTTTTCTCATTCATGTTTTACTTATTTAGCTAGAGTTTATTGTCTCCTTTGTAATTTTCATTCACTGTATGTTTAAGAAAGTGTGTCATCAACATTTCTCAACTTTTCTGTAAAGAGGATTTTGTATCACACACTTCCGTTTCCTAATGATACCTTCTTCTTTCCATGCATACATTCATTTTCCTTTTTTATCGTATTTTTACAGAGCTGTTGAACTTTTCCGTTGTAATTGTTTATTTTGCAGGGTTTTTAACTTGTATGAGTGTGTGTATATGTATGTGCGTTTGCTAATATAAATTTGCTGAGCGTCAAGCTTAACAAGCTTAACACAAACAAAAGAAACCGTCAAACAAAGAAACTATGAATACTAGCATGAACAAAATGTAGACAACTAACACAACAATAGTTGATTTGGTGCTTCATACGCATAAATCTAAATTACAAATAGTTGCAAAGAAAAACGAAAAGAAAACTAAAAAGTAGTTTAATTTTCTCAACACTTTTATCAAGCGGAAATACACTTGCTTATATTTGTTCTCTCCCTCCTTCCCACTCTTTAAAAATTACACGTATGTATATAGAAAATGTAAATATACTTAGCACAAGTCTTATTTTCAGCTGTAGATGTTAACTTTTTACTTAATGAACATAATAAATATCTACGTGAAACTTACACAAACATACATGCATATGCATCAAATATGAATTATGGGTTTTTATCGTTACCTCAAATGCATATTGCCTTTAAAAAAAATATTTAACACTTTATATACTGAGCAAGAAAGCCGAAATCAAAGTTATAAATAAGTGTAAACACAATAGTTGACTTCACCCCTTCACCCGGTAAATGTTTACTTGTTAAATTAGCTAACCTTCAAAGCAATTTGATGTTTTAAAATTACAAGGTTAAACTTTTAGCGGGTAAATTTTTAGACAAGAATTTTTTTATTTTTCGTTAATTTTAAAATTATAAAAATTTTAAATTTAGCACTGGGACCAAATCGCAGCCTCCGTGATCGAATAAGGTTTCGTATCGAAGAACATTTCGTAAGTTATCGAAACGTAGATTGTGGCATTCGATAACATTCCAAACGAAATTTTTTCAAAATCTAATAGATTTTTTGCTTTGTTGTAGAATGAAAACATATCGAGTCATTACCGCAAAAAAGCTGAAGCGACATAAACAACATTTTACAGGATAATGTTTTTTTTATTTTATTTGATAAAAACTTTGTATGAAAATTGGCGCTTAACTAAAATTGTTTTTGCTATAAAATCGTAACAGAACCTTCTGTGACCATGAGATTTAGATTTAAAAGATGATGCAAGTGTTGCCAATAAATTCAATTATTAAAAAAAAAACGAAAATTACAAATGATGTCGTTTAAGCTTTTTTTGCGTTATGCCCCGAAAATATAAAAAATATAAACAAGAAAATATAAAATTATAATATAAAGATATATTGAGTTAATAATTTACTAGTTGATATGTACGTAAATGTTTATGTTTTAAAAATTAATTAAGTTGTCAACCTTAAGAGTTTTACTACGTATTATCATAACTCTACAATATAAGCCGCATTTCAACAGCAGTGCCACCAAAACTTCTGGTAGCAGATTCACTGTCACTTTCATCCGGTGGCAGTTTAAAGCTCAACGTTGAAAATTAATATTCGGTAGGCATGTGTTAATGTTATTTATGTTAGAAGATTAACTGATGTTCAAAAGAATTAGAGGCAAAACTGTGCTCAGCATTTATTAAGATGTAAACCGACAAACTCATATTAATATATGAATACATTTCTGGGAAAATAAAGGATTCTTATAAATCACAATAAAGCAATATTTAAATTTTGTGTTTTTACTAAAAAGCATTTTAGTATGTTTAAGGCTGATCGTTAACTATCGAATAAAACTTCGAAAGAAGGTATTCGATCGACTACTCCATATCGAATGCAATTACGAAATATTTCGATAAAAGCTATTCAATATCGAGCACGACATTCTCATAACACAGAAATAATTAAAAATTGTCTCTAATAACTTTCGAATCAAACAAACAATTTGTTAATTTTGCATCTTTTATCAAAATGATTTTTGATGATATTACCAAAAGTTCAAAATTGTGAATGTTTTTTTTTTTTCAATAAATGACATTTTTAATTGTAATTAAAAAAACTATAAAAAGAACGTTGGCATTGCAAACAGTGTGTAAGTTGATTTAATTACATAGAGCTTAGGTTTTCACAATTCCCAATAACAATTCCACAAGCTAAAATTATTATATTTGAGCGAAAAATTCAATTAAGAGTTTTTGTTATTTAATTAATATCTTAATTAAAAATTCATTTCAAAGCAACTAAAATGTAAATTAAGTTAAAATAATTTTTTTCAAATAAAAAAAAAATTTATTAAATAATTGATTAATTTATAAACAACTAATGATAATTTTTTCTGTTAAATTAAGAATTCGATCAAAGTCGTTCGATCACAAATGCGACGATTTTTTCGTGTCCTTTTTTTAATTTGTGATATTTTTTATATTAAAAACCCAAATCAGCCGTTGATTTAGCCGATTTGCATAAATAAATAAAAACGTGGAAGACCTTAATTGTAACAAGCTTAAACAATAAATGCGAAATTTCTACCGAGCTGTTTTATTTTCAGGTTTCAAAAAATTTATTTTTATTTAAAAATATTTAAAAAAAAATATCCTTAAAAATGGCACAGTTTGTTTGTTTATTAGTTAATTTTGATTCCAAAATGCTAAGTTCTGTTAATATTTTTTACAGGCTATTTCTTTTAAAGGCAAATAGTAAAGAAAAACGATAATTCTTCTTCTTATTTCAAAAATACTTAAATCCAAAAACGGCCATAAAAAAATAAAAAAAATTGACATCATGAATTTGAAATTTACAAAAATTGATATACGCGATTTTTGGAAAAACAGATATTTACAAAAGGAATTAAAATTCTGTTTTTCAATTTGAAGGCTCTTTCTCTATTGTGGAGGCACAACAACTCAAAGAAATACACTCCACACAGTAGTTCTTTCTTTCAAAACCTCTCAATGCAGGAAGAAAATTTTTGCCTATACTCGGTGTACTTATAAATTATCTCATGCATAATGCGAGAATTTTTGATGTTTACTTATGTGTCGTATGTAGGGACGCATACAAGGAATTTTTTCTGTTTTTTTGTGTAACGTATGTTACGTACGCATACGAAGAATTGTTGCTGCAATATTATCGACGAAATTGGCATACAAAATATTTCGTACACAGAAATCCCAAACTCACATCAAAAAATTAGGAATGCGTCTATTTTTTTCGCACTCTCACTGCTGCAAGTATCTTTCATTCCCTTGTTAACTTAAGAGAGCAATTTTTATAACCGCACTCTGATTTGTTTTCTGCTTCTAAACGTTTTCCCACTTACGTTAATTGGCCATCTACAATTCTCTTCAGCATTTGTTTGGGACAGCGACAGTACTGTAAAGAGTCTTAAAATATTTCATTGATGTGATCAAATGGAATATGAACTAACAATAATTAATCAATTCTTCTCCTAAAACTTTGTTTTATGTCTTGCCAGTGCCAGAAAAAAATTTCGTCATCACTCATCTGATTGGGTAAGTGCTGCATGCAGTGTCTTTTCTTCTTAAGCGATTGTGGACGCCATAATTTAAAGTATTTCGAGCTAGTGGATTTGGGTGCAGTTCTAGCATTTTTAAATAGTTTACTGCATATTTCGTAATAATAGTTTTTGCTAATGGCACATAGAGATCCTTGTTACTATTCGAGTTTTTAACATACCAGGGAGTAGCTGTGATCATTCGAAGAAGTTTATTTTAGCGCCTTTAAATTTTTTCGATAATAGAGTCAGAGGAAAAATATGATTTTTAAGTTAAGGATGTTAATGAAAATCTAATCTTGTCCTGACTTTAAGACTAATTTTCGTTCAGATAAGTAGTTACTCAAGTATGAAACAGGGCCATCTTTTATCTCGAACAAAAACTAAGAAAGTCCAATAATCTTGAATTTCACTTATAACCCAGGTATCCTTCTTAGGATGCAGCTTCTAAATCCGAAACTTATATTTACTTGATATCACAGTTTTATCCAGAGAGATTATTTATTTTTTTTTGTTTAATTCCCCACTGTGGCTATATTATAGAAAACTTTAACTTGTGAATTGGTTAAGTTTTCTTATCTTTAAGATTTCGAGTTGTTTCTCTTAGCAGTTAAGCTCATTCTTGTCTCAAGTAACGCTATTATTTACACACACACACACACTAAGCTAAATAATGCACACTCGCACTATATTTTTACACTAAACAATAAAACGGAAAAAAGAAGAATACAACATCAGGATCAGTAGCACGTTACAATTAATGCAAAGTGTTGTTTTAGTAAAACTGTACGAGTGTTTGTAAGTGTATGTGTGTTTACCCAGTAAGCAATATTTGACGATATTTTAATTTCACACAAAGGGTGAGTGCGAAACGGTTGCAAAGTTTTATGGTGAATTATCAAAAATTTCTAAGCTAATGTCAAAATTTACACTAGCCCCAAGGGCCGGTGCAATTTTATTCACCTCAACAGTGTCAAAATTGTTCTTTCATGAGTTCTTTGCTACCATTTCACACACACCCATAGTTTAAAATTTAATCAGAAAATAAACAGAAATGTCGAAATATGCTTTAGATGTCCAACAGAATTGTCCTAAAAATTATATTATTCAAAATATATTTTAAAAACAGTATCGTTTTCTGTCAGACTTCTCCACATTTTCCAAATAGGCAACCTTGATTTCTTATTTTAGTAGAATTTTTTTTTTTTTTTTTTTTTTGTAGACAACTTCAAAACAATTATAAAAAAACAGCAACAACAAAAATTTATGTTTAAAGCAACAGTATTTTAAATGTTCTTCTAAAAAAAAATACACAACAAAATAAAATTTTTTTCGTTGGAACACAGAAAAAATTAAAGATTCTCTCTTATCACCAAATTCATGGAATCAAACTAACAATTTGTTGATTTTGCACCTATTACCAAATATAGCTCAGGTTTTGACTCCTTCCAACAACAATTTTGAAATTTAAAATTATTTTATTTTAAACGAAAAATGTTAATTGAGATTTTTTGATATTTAATTAATATTTTAATTAAAAATTTATTTCAAAACAACTAAAATGTTAACTTAATGAAAATTAAATTTTTAATTTTCTTTCAACTAAAAAAATTATTGATTCAATTACCACATTAATTAAATTGAAATACTTTTTAAATAATTTTTTTAATTGACAAAAAATACCGATAATTTTTTCTGTGAATGATTAAAACCCCATTTGACTAATTAAAAAAACCAATTTAATTAAACTAAATTAAAAATGCTTTTTGATGACATGTCAAAGTTTTTCTCGATATTGGGTTGGAGTTTTATCCAACCAAGATACGACTAGTCTTCAATGTTTCTACTTTTTTTTAAATTAAATTTTTGTCCTGCAACAATTTTAGAGCTTCCTTGTAATTCTTTGTTAGAACTTTTTTTAAATTATATCTGAACATATTACCAAATTTTCTCAGAAGAAGAGTTTCGACTTCTTTTCTACGTTTTCGTTCCGACAAGGGCGGCTAAATCGGCAATCGTTACAAGTTCTGCAAAATCGCTACGAAATGTTCACGGATTTTGTTCGCTTGTTCGGTTGTGTTTGTGCTAATATTTGTTTATATGTTTTTGAGTAGATGTTGTTCGTAAATTTTTTAATTTTAAAACACTACAACAAATATTTAACAACAAATTTTATACCCTTAAAGTTGTTAAACATAAGTTTGCTTATTTTCCTTTATTCTTGTTCTCTTTTGTTGTTATTTTGATAGTTTTTGTTGATGTTTTTATTATTTTTTTATTTTTCATTTCAGTTGTCATTGTTGTTGCAAGACATAGTTTTGTTCATGATGTTTGTAAGTATGTATGTGTGTGTTTCATTATTCGTTTAGTTTGTTAGTTAGTTTATCTAGTTTTACAGTAAAATTGCGCTATATTTTTTTTTCGTTCACTGTTTTAGGATGTAGATATAATGTTATAGTTAACTCGTATTGTTGTTGTTCTTAACTTACATAAAACTGTGAGATCAACTTCAGCCTTAAGTGGTGTCTGTGACATGACGTTGCTGGCTTCACACCTAAATCTAGCCTTGTTGTCGCTGGCCTCCGCAGTGAACGTGTAAATGTTCTCCGACAAACGTCCCGACGTTCTATAAAACATGAAATAAAAATGTAACAAATGAGAATAGTAGAAAAGTTTTGACATAAAATATTTTTGGCTGATGATGATGGCGATTTCTTTTGTGTAACCGCAACGTGAGAAAAATATTTAACAAATTTAAATTAGTAAAACTAAATTTTTTAGGTCTTTGAATTAAATTTTGTTTTTGTTTTTTTTTTTTTGAAGAAAAAATTTATTAAAATTAAATTTTCCTACCTATAAGCCATACGAATTTGTGAGCCATTTTTGTACCATATTAATTGAGCTGGTGGATTGCCTCCTCTACTGCGACAAATTAATTCCACATTTTGTCCTCTTCTTAAAGTTTCACCTTGGGTATAACCCTCAATATATGGTGGTCCTGGAGGATCTGAAACGTAAAACAATTATAGAATAAGAAATGTGAATATTAATATTTTATTTCTGAGAAATTGAAAACCCAACAGAAAACATGTAATTTTTATATTTAATATTGTAAATCTTCAAAAGTTTTCAAAATATTTTTTTAAATGTTTAACAAATAAAATTATATCCTAAAATTTATTTAAAAGGACATCTAATACAAATATTTTTTGTCTACTTATTTTATATTCCTTTAGAAATTTTACACTTTCACTATTTAACCATTCAGTTTTCTAGTATAAAAGAAGGGAACGTTGAGGGCTACTCTATACAATAGCCGATTAAAAACATATATGTCAAAAATTAATTAACTAATTTAAGTTGTATAAAAAATAGCTTTTTCGTTGCTATAAAATAAGCTCAAATTAGCGTTTAATTAGGTTTAATCTATTTTAGTAGGAGACATACACACATTATTACATGTTTTTACAGAACTCTATCATACACACGTATCCTTATATTCACAAACATATAAAGGATTATAAATGCATATACCCAGCTGGCATTTGTAAGATAATTTTCTGAAAAAAACTGAATTGAGTCTTCTTAGGGAATTTTTGATGAAGTTAAACTGATTGATAAAAAAAAAATATCAAAAACTTCTTGGTTACGCATGCAAATCTGGTGATTCATAATCAAATTGATTGCTGTTATTTTGGTTTTTAATTAAAAACATCACAAAATATATTAAACGTAATTAACCAGAGAATGAAAATAGTTTTACCCGTTGTTGGCCGCACCAAGTAAACTGACAATATATATAACGAAATAAGATTTTAAGTAATTAACAGAATAAAAACATTGCAAAAAAAAAAAGAGTATGAGTGCTGGTGATAATAATCACCGGTCGGCGAAAAATGGGTTAAACAAATTATGGTTACACTGCCCATATTATTCCCACGACAACCATATTATGGTTTAACTAGGCCTCCACCAACAAGCCACAAATATGTTGCTGTTGCAGCCGAAAATGTTATAGATAATAAGAACATAAATATGTTTACCACTTTAGTTAGTATGGTAGCTTTTTAACCATAACATGTGGCTCTTGGAAAATGAAAACTGTTTTTTTTTTTAAATTACAAACCATACGCATATAAGTGGTAAACAAATTATTTTTATTATTAACCAGAACATGTTCGGAGGCAACCAAAATGTAGTTGTGGCTTCTTGACGAAAGCCCAATTTAACCATAATATAATTGCCAGTGACAATAATATCAGGGCACCAAAAAAATCATAATAAAGTAAGTGTCGGAATACTGATTCAAGTATACCGTATTGATCCTTATGCGTAAGTGTATGATATAATATATTGTATTTATATTTTTATTTATATTATATACATCTTTTAATTATAATATGGAACTAGAAGAGGTTATAGTAATACAATTTAATACAACTTTGGAAGTAGTATGAAACATTTTAAAAATCAAAATTATTTTTTTGTATTAATGTTCAAATGTTTTGTTATTTCGGTTTTAAAAGTGTTTTCGTTGCTGTTTGCTTGTGCTTTATTCAAAAGTCTGTTCCATAGACGGATTGCGTTATAAAAAAATTGCCATTCCGTTATCTTACTGCTGTGTTTTTAGAGCAAAAATAACTGTTATTTGTTTGGATTTTTTTCGTGCAAAAATAATCAAGTTGAATTTGAATATTTATCTTAATGCGCATAAAAGGTCCCCATGATGATTACACATTGAAATAAATGTTTAAAGTCAACTAAACGTACCTTTTTTTTATAATCGGACCTGTTCTGAAAATCACGTGATTTCAAGCCACGTGTGTTCTGAAAATCACACCGTTTTTGTGTTTCTTGGTTTGCTTTCGGCAATTGAAAATCATACCGAAACACACAAAAACGGAACACCAAAATATCACATGTGAGATGTTAAAAGGCACCTGTGATTTGAAACTGCATGATTTGAATTAAAGTGATTTTCAGAACAGGCCTGCAAACTTTTTTTGAACAAATAAAATTTCAGCAATATCTGTTATTTTTGCTCGAAAAAATAAAAATAAAACAATAACTGTTATTGTTGTTAGATAAAATAAAAATATGACTGAATCGCTAAGTGCAGACAGGGAACTACTTTAAAATAATCGTTTTATGATTATCAATTAAAACCGTGTAGTTAATTAAGGATAAGATCGAATGCAAGTGTTATTTTCTGATCTCGTAGAGTGTCAACAGGTGACACTTTATGCACTAAACATTTTCCAGTTGTAATTCAGAAAGCGTCAATAATAAGTCAATTGTAATTGAGAAAGCATTATTTGTAATTCAGATTAGTCAGTTGCAATTCAGAAAGCGGCAGTTGTAATTCACAAAGCGTCAATTATAAAACACAAAGTGTCAATTGTTATTCAGAAAGCGTCAATTGTTATTCAGAATATAATTAATGTAAAAAAAAAAAATCACATAAAATTAAAAAATTATTTTAAAAATAAATGTAAAAAATAAAAATCACTAATATTTATTTGATTTCTGAATAACAATTGACACTTTCTGATATACAATTGACGCTTTCGGAATACAATTGACTTATCTGAATTATAATTTACGCTATCTGAATTACAATTGAATAATCTGAGTTACAATTTACGATTTCTGAATTACAACTGACTAATCTGAATTACAATTGACGCTCTCTGAATTATTACTGACGCTTTCTAAATAACAATACTCAAATACACGCAGTACACGCAGTAAACCCCTCTCTGCATTTAATAGCAATAAAATCAAATAACACGATATATTAATACAAATTTCTTTTATTACATTAGCGAATTGGTAATTTTGTTATTCATAGACACTTTAATAATAAAAATCATGAAATATTGGGTTTTTGATTAGAATTATCTTAAATAAGAATGATCCCCTTATACTTCAATAATATATTGTTTAATTTTATTTACATCTTTGATATTATTTTCGGTAATAACTATTTTATCTGTGTAAATGCCATTGCAATTAAACGTTTGTTTAATGATAACGATAACTGTGTTGATACCCGGGTATGACGGTTGAGAGTAGAAGGTGTAAAATCCGGTTATTTACAAAACGGCTTATGTATATTATTTTGTATAATGAGATAAATAAATATAATACATTTTATTCAGCGATATACGAAACTGAACAGTATATGAAATTAAAAACATTTTCGACTAAATGCAGAACGAGGTCTACTGCTGAAGATTGTTCCCTTTTGCACTTAATGGAAATTTGTAAACATTTAAAATTATTTTTATTTAATTCATTTTCTCAGTGCACTCGTTAAATAGAGCGAATTCGAATCTATGTGAACACATTATTAATTCGTTTCGACCAAAAATGTCAGTAGTTCCCTTTCTGCACCAAGCGATTTAACTGTTACCATCTGATTTTTATGAAAAAAAGAAATAATTATTACTGTCCCTGAACAATATGGCTTAAGTAACCAAAATATGATTATACTTATTTTGTAAAAAATAGAAACGAAGTTTCTAGCCAGACGATCAAAAACAAGTTGTATAACCGAACAATGTTTTGCTAAGTTTTGAAAAAATTAGCCAACGGATGCCAGTTTTGCGAATGAAGAGACGTTAAAATAACAATATGTTAACGAATGGGTTAAATTATTTTAAGTAAAAAATTAAACAAATTAAATAAAAAACAAGTAAGAGTGCAATATTCGGCTATGGCGAATCTTTGATACCCTCCACCGACTGTTACAATATTTCAGGCGTGAGCCCTATATGTGACCTTTTCCGAGAAAAGGGACCTAGTGTGTGAAAATTAAGTTTTGATACAAACGCATTTAAAGTAGTTTCAAATTTGAATGTTTTTCTCATTTTTAGCGATTTTCTCAAGTTCGTTTTGTACGTTCTTATGGGGTAAATAAATTTTTATCAGAAATCTAACTCATTTCATCTTATTCTACAACCTTTTAGGTACCAGAATCCACTATTAAGTCCAACACCGTTTTTTGACACACTAAGTAAGTCCCTTTTCATATGTGATCTATAAATTGTTAAACAATCTTTATAAAAACGGTATTAAAATTAATTGCGGTATCGACCTATGTAACATAATTGGCCAACAACCCGAAAGTTTCCTGCTTTTATTTCTAGTCATATAAAACTTAGGATAGGTAAGGTAAGGCCGGAAGGAGGAGGAAGCATCTAGGATTCAACCCGATATCAGTACGATATGCACCTAGGCCTCTACCGGGCCTGTTTTGTACTACTTAAGATATATATATAAAATTTTATTTAATCCAATTTGCGTGAAATACCTATACCTACTACGGTTTTAGGCTTATTAATATAATTTCCCAGAATGGGCGATATAAATTATGGACCGAACAGTTTGATTTGTAGTCATATAGAACTAATTTGTTCAAAATCTTATTTCAATCCGTGGTTTATATACCACCATTTTTGTTAGTTTTTGTAACAATACATTTTTTTATGGTGGCGGGTTCCACAATTGGAATCATAACTCTTGTCATAATGAACCCATGTTGCTGGATTGCAATCCCAAACTGCTCAGGATAACTACAAGCAATTTGACACCAAGTTTGCTATTTTTTTTTTGAGTTTTTCGAAAGTGAGTGTGTTTTGAACAGACTGACAGAAGGACATACAGATGGACATGGCTAAATTGACTAAGAATTACTCAAGGAGCTAGATATAAAATTTATGGGGTCTGCGATGAATACTAAAAAAGGTTCACACGTAATGACAAACTAAGTATACCCTCATTAGTGGTGGAGGGTATAGCAAGTAATGTAAAGCATTAAAAAACAATTAAAAAATTAATTAAAATGAAAACAAATACGATTTACTTACAAACGAATGCAAAAGAGACTTAACATTTACTCGTAAATCAATAATAAAAAAATTGTACGCAGGGTAAGGAACAGAAAATAATTATTTTCATCATACAGAAGAGCCGACAAAGACTCTTATATGATGATTACTATTTTCCTAAAACGCTTACTGGGTATGCACACATGGTAAATTCATTATTTTTATGGTCACACACACATAACATTTAAATGCCCAGTTGGGGATTCTCAATGTGATCGAACGATAACACTGTTTTAAAATGCATTTAAATTCAGGAACCAAATAAATAAAAAAATTTACACACAAATACACATCTGCTTCATTACACAAATCCTATTTTAATATTCATCTACACATTTATATACATGTGTATATGTAATTGGTTGTAATAATTACTTTTACAGCACCAATTCGCAGAGGGCTTCTTCTGTTATCTATCTGAATGGTTTTGTCGGTATTTGTGTAACTGTTATAATTGCGAAAATATTTCGTTAGAATAATTTTCCACCTTACTTGTTAATAGGAAAATGCTGATCAAACAGAGAAAGATTTAGTCGGGTGTGATTTTAAGTAGTACGTAGCTATTTCTCATTATTTATTTACACTGTATAGAGAAAACAAAACTTAAATATCCACAGTGAAATAATGACATCCTAATGTGCACAATTCTAATGACATTGGGATAGAGTTAAGGCATGTTAACACTTAACAAATATTCGACAAAAAAAAAAGCTTTTACCTTTCTTTAGCCAATATCAAACGAATTAAATTAGTGGTAACGTAAGGGGCATCAAACAGTTTATAAATGTAACCATATCTTTAGATTTGAATAGTGCTGCAAACTTCTGACGAACAAAATTTGCCAACTTTTGAGCAAAAAATAACAGACAATCAAAAAATATAATTTATGCAAATAAAAGTGCTATATTCGGTTATGCCGAATTTCTGATACGCTCCACCGAATATTTCAGGAGTGGGCTTTATATGGGTCTGTTAATTATGAACCAAGTTTTACAAAAACGGTCCTCACTTGTATTTATTTAGGCATATCAATGTCTATTCCAAAAGTCATCAAATCTTCATTTTACCTAATTTAAATAAAAAGTCATGATTTGTTTTATTTTTAGGCGTATTAAAGTGATTTTCCGCAGGGGATTTTATCGAAATTGAAAATATCGATTTGAAAGTTTTACAAAATCAAACAAGTAAGAGGGCTATATTCTTCTGTGCCGAATCTTTTACACCCTTCACCGACAGTAAGAGTATATGAGAGCTATACATTACACTGTGCTAGTTGAAAAAGCAGACAAGCCGACCACCTGACGTTTTAACCATAATCGGGCACGCTGAATCCAGTGGTGCTTAGCCTATGCATCCATTGCTAAAAAATTAGAAATATCAATAGGCTGGAAGAAAAATATGTTTGAAAAATTCATAAGAAGAGTCAAATTTAAATGGTTCTGAAATGGTTCTATTTAGCGTTTCTATTTTCGTTCAATGGGTTGAAAAAACTTGGCTGCAAAAAAGGCCTTTGATCTCAAAGTCTAATAAAAAAAGAATTCGTCAAAAAAAAATATGTTGACGAACCAAAATCATTTTTTGACAATATAATTTGGTCTGATAAATTGATAAATCTAAATTTATATATAAAATTAAAATATACATAACTGTTTGCATTAATTTGAATTTGCTTGTTTTTATTTTTCTTTTATTTTGTTAATTTCATATTCATTTATTTATCGATAATTAAATATTCATTTCATATGAAATGCAAGTTGTTTTTGTGGCCATTCCAATTTTTTTTGTTGCATTTGTATTCGCTCGCTTTTATCGAAAAGTTGAAAGTTTTACGAAAATGACCACAAAACATAAATTTCACAAATATTTTGTTTATTCGAGTTAAAATTAATTTAATGTTTTTCATTAAAATATTTACTTTTTTCGTTTGCCTATATATTTCTCCATTTTACACCATCAAATTCACGTCTAAGCTCCCTGTTATCATACTATTCTCACAACTTTTACACAAATATGTTGCAGCAATTAAAACAACTTTATATAACTTTTTAAATTTATTAAATTTTTTAATTTATATTTAACATAAAAATAAATATGGCTATAATTTCAAAAGGTAATATTCCACATGTTTGAGTACAGAATAAAAACAATGAGTTTTACTTTTTTCTAAAGCTGCAACATGTATTTAGTAGGTATTAAAAAAAGTAACAATTATTATTTTAAAATTTCAATTCAATTAGGCAAACATACAAAAAAAAAAATTTTAAAAGAGATGAGTTGCATATAATTATGATCTTTTTTAAAACCATCTGATACATAAATAAATATGCACAAGCGCAGGTACATGCACACACACAAGTGGCCACATATATTTGAGTATCCGAGGGTTAGAAACTAAGGCCTTATAATTCTATTCTTCCTCCTAATGAAGGCCTGATCAAGTTTTTCCATTCCTTCCTAATCTACTACTTCATAAGGCCTCGAAACTATTCACTATCCTACGTCGTCGTACGATTCATTTACATGCATCGAATTGAATAGAATACAACCCATTAGATCTTTTGCTTCCCAGCTCAAAAAAAGTTCAAGCACTTTCACTTTTCATTCCTTTAATGGAGATTTTAAATTAAATATTTTTAAAAAAGAACACAGCTTTTCCTGTTTTCAAAAGGAGTTTTGGTAGAGGTATGTGGTCCTCAAAGTATGACGTATATAAAAGGATATATTTTTATCAACTTTAAACACAGAATATAATTTAAAATTTGTTCGATTTCAATTTCACGTGATTTCATTTTCCAGAACATGGCCGTATCTCATTTGTACGTTAAGCATTTTGAATGACTATGCCATATACAACCACATCATTGTCATAACTAATTTTAATCGAAGGCTGTCAAAAAACATGTGATATATTCGATACTCTCCACTTTTATACCCTCCACCGACAGTTAGAATATATCCGGAGCAAGTTTATATGGGACCTATGGTAAATTTTAACGAAATTTTATAGTGTGATTCTTAGTCTTACAAAACTGTGGTATACCAAATTTTATTTCAATAGCGTTATACGTTACGGTATTGCGCGTACTCAGTAGGATTTACATGGCGCGAATAGTTAATTACGGACCGATCTTCACGAAACTTGACAGTGTGATTTCTATAGTTAAAAACTTTGACATACAAAATTTTATTACAATAGCGTTATTTGTTTTTCGAGAGTAGGCTTTATATGGGGCCTTTTAAAAATTTTGGACCGCTCGTCACGAAACTCGATAGTGTGATTTTTATTCATATAAAACGAATTTGTTTAATCCGTGCATTATGCCACCTTTAAGGTTATTTTTTGTAACAAAATTATAATTTTTTTAGGGTGGTGGTTCCATATTTCGATTCTTAGCTCTTATCCTAATAAACCATTTTGCTGGCTTTAAATTCCAAACTGCTTACAATAACTATTTGACACCAACATTGTTAAATCGACTTAGAATTACGCAAAGATTGAGATGAATAATAAAAATGATTCACACGGCATGACAAACTTAGTATACACTCTTTCATCACTAGTGGTGGAAACAAATATGAAAGCAAACATAGACTTGTAAAAAAGAGGTTGTTTGTTGTGAAATTTAAAACAACAAATAATTAAACAAAATAAGAGTTGAAAAAATAATCAGACATTTCAAATTGTTGTTTGATTTTGTATTTATTTTCAAGGACAAAAAATATTCATTAATGTAAGAAGAAGAGTTGTTGAATTATGAATACGCCATGCGAACCGCGTAATTCGCATTCGTAGTACCAATAGCGATCAACGTAATTGAAAATGCCATGTGAACACAGCAAAAGAAGGTCTATAAACGCATTCCTAATAAACATTTAATCATTCCACTCTGCCTACTTTGAAAAGGTCTTTTAGAATGACTTTTTATTAATTATTCTACAAATTCAAATTTCGTTTCTAGAAAAAGACTTGTAAGAATCGTCCGCTTAAAAGTAATCTGAGAAATGTGTAAAAAATACTTCTCAAATTTTTTAAAACATCTTTAAAATCAACAGTGATTAATTTACTTAAAATTATGCTAAGGTAAAGCTCAATTCTAACTTTTTTTAAAGCCTTCTAGAAGACTTCAAATTAGATGAGAAGGCAAGGCTAGGTCTCCAATGACATGCCGAGTATATAAGAAATTAAGTTGGCATGTGTCTGGGAGAACTTGTGTCTGCAAAAAAGCTTTTATAGAGCATCCATACTCATTGTTTTTCCGGTTGGGTTACCAATCTAACTTATACTAACCCTAGACCATTAATGTAAGTCGATTCGACTAACAGTGTTTATATTTCCATATGCAATTTTTTTTTTTTTTTTTTTTGATTGCGCGAGCACTTTGAAATATTATTTATTCTCAGTTCATATTTTTTCAGTATTGTTTTTTTAAGTCATAGATATCGTGTTAGTCAAATCGACAAATGATTAGTGTTTATGTAACTTTTAGTGTAATGGTTTTAATAGTTATTGTTTTTTGTAGAACAAAAATTAGTTTTAAAAAAGGCTTAACTAATGATTATAACGAAGTTGTTAGAATTGTAAGGTGAAAGGGATAATAAAGAGGCTAATGCTGAACTTGAAGCACAGAAAGGCAAAGTCAATATGTGCGGAATGTGTTTAGGTCGTATGTGATCGGAAAAAGATAGAATTGTGCAACAAATTTTGTTAAAATAGAAATATGTGGGATTTCATGTCAAGTGACCTAAATTTTTAAATCGATGTCTTCTGATTTGGACGAAATTTTCGCTAAGGTTAGTCCTATTGGATAGTAGTTTAGACACAAGTTTTCAACAAGATCGGTAAAAAAGTTTCTGTGTTAGAGGGGTAAAAATTAGACCACCTCTAAAAAATTAAAAAGATAAATATTTTAATAAAATTTAACTTTAATCAGTTTAGATTCTGATGATAATTATTCTATTTTTTTTAGTAGAAGGTATACGTTCAAAGAATGAGTGTCAAAATAAATATCATAAGGATGTAATAGAAGTTCTTGAACAAATAAAAAAGAAATACAAAACGTCACAGAGTAGAGCTGACTTCTTTCTTGCTCAATCGACATGGAGTAGTGCAAATATAATCAAAAGCATGTGATGGCATTAGAGCAAACCTCGGGAGAAATGCAGCGAAATATAGCCTCCAGTGCTCTCATCAAAATCGCATTTTAGATGCGACTGCTTTATTCCATTGGGCAAAGAAATTTTGAAAGGAAACAGAAATAGTTTTAGTAGCAGTACCAATCGATGGCACCGCTCAAAATCATGCTTTTATACCGCTTGTCAATGGAATACTCAAAAGAGTTTTATGCCTCTACTCAATGCGATTTCTTTCCAAAGCCAAAAAATACACCAGCAGCGAAATCAACAGCAGAACCTAGTAACTTCAAGAAAGGTCTGGAAAAAATAGCAGAAAATAAAGGCGATAAAAAGGGAGGATGAAAGACATTGTATTTGAAAATTTGCAAGACTTAAACACTTCATCAGCTACAATAAATTAAGTGTAAAAATAGTTATGATGTAAAAGGATCTAATATGATTAAGATTAAATTTTATTTAATTATTTATCTTTTTATTTTTATTATATATTAATTAATTTATTTTTTCAAATAAATAAAAAATATTTAATTTGTCAACATTTCTATAGAAAAAAAGTTATTTTATTCCTGGGATTAACATATTGTGGATATCATAGTATCGAAGGTATAAACTGCTATTTAGGTCTGTTACACACCGTCGGAAAGGTTAATTTGTCTAGTTTCTCAGCATAAGTTTTATTTGTAAGTTTTTAGAAACACTTACACTTCAAAATAGTGCATATGCTAAAAATTGAAAAACTCTCGTCTTGAATTAGAAATTATTTTTTTTATACATATCCCACTCGCAGCCCCCTAAGCGACCAAAAAAAAAAAAAAAACCAAAAATGTACCCGCTTAAAAAAAAATTTTAAATTAAAAAGGCAAACATTTTTTTAAAAATGGAAAAATTCTTTTTAGAAAGATTGAAGAAATAACTATCTAATTTTTTTGGGACAAATTTTGCTAACACCAATAGGCCATAAGTTACATCAATGAGAAAGAACACCTGTTTGGCCACAATGTAAAATTTTGACCCCCACTAACTCAGAAACATTTTGACCGATCTTGTAGAAAAATTGTGCTTAAAAGTTGGGTCACTTGACATGAAATCCCCCATATAAATATATATATGTTATTCGTTTCGACTAATGATTAGTGTTTTTGCGTATACAAAATAACGTAAGTGCTCTTAGGTTAATTAAAATGCCTTCGTATATTTCGGCTCTACAAGATTTTGTGCTGCAACAAAAATTTTGCAAGACAATATACAGGATCCAAAACTTTAAATACCGTAAAAACAGATCGGAAAAGGTAAGACCTCGGTTTAGTGGCATGCCGTGTAAAATAAAAGTATGTTTTGAATGGGACTCAAGCATACCGGGAAGGTCTTGTGATGGCAAAGTAAGGCCTACAAGAAGGCCTCTTTCCTGTTTTCCGCTGGATATTTATAATTTAACCATATTTAATGTGGAGATTTGTGCAACATTGCTTGCAAAAGTTACTGCTGCATGTACATACATGTGTATGGTTGAGTGTGACTTACCACAAAACTGCCACAATTAGAGAATTTCCGACTATTTGCGAATAAAAAAAATTATTAAAATTTTATAATTTTTTTCCGTCGTTGTGGTTTAGTAGTGGCTGTGGCATGAATGTTTGTAAGAGTTTTAATATATAAATACACATGCAAATGTATAGTATAATATTTTTTGTGTTTTTGCTGTATCTTTCCTCAAATGTATAAATGCAATTTTATTACGGCATATCTTTGTGTTTGTGCATGAATATTATTTTATCAGTTTAATTTTTTTCCCGAGTATTTGGAAAAAAGAGCCCACGGTCAGGTGTTCATGCAGCAAATAAAATATGTATGTTTGTATGAATATATTTGTGTAAGTTTTATGGCTTGCAGAACGTTTTTCGGAGTTTGGGAATGGTATAAATTTATTATAATTGAATTTATCTGTCGCATGCTGCCTATTAGTTGCCGCCATTTTAAATTGAATTTGTTGCATATTCATAAGGTCATTTTTTATACATGTTTAAAAGTTATGCTACACACAATCGTTTGTGTGTATGTGTATGCGTATTTGCGTTTGATCAAAATTATATTAGTGGCTACCGTATTTAGCCTACAACATGGCCACTACAATCATTTTCAAATCCGCTAAAAATTTGTGTGTTTTTAATTTAAAACAACTAAATTTTTGTTCACCTTTTAGCCCCAGGGCTAAAATTCTTGTAGTAGCTTTTAATTTAATTCAGCGAATATGGATAAAAACAATTTTCACCATTATTCGCCTGCAAGGTTTGACAAATGGCCAAGTAGGTTGTATAAACAGTTTCTGTTAGAGGTTAGCAAAACATCAGCTAAAAAGTTCACAGGAACTTATCAAAACAAAATTTGCAATTTTTTTTTTTTTTTTTTTTTTTTTTTTGTGAGTTAATGAATACAAGCTTTTACACAAGGGAATAAGGATTAATAAAAAATTTAAAATTTAGAAAATTATTGACACGATGAATGAAATCCGATAAAAAAAAACACTAAAGCCAAAGCGAAAGGTGTTTATATTTAGTGTACGGCAAATTTATTTTCTCTCATGGGTATGCTGGAAATAGAAATCGTAAGACGCAAGAATTTTAAAAGTAATTTTTTAATAAGATTTCTGTAATAAGAGAATTTTATGACAAATATTATAAACAATATTTCTTTATTAAACAGGATTTTATAGCAAAAATTATAAAAAATGGATTAAAAGTGTATTAAAAAGAACTTCTAAATTCTTGCGTTTTACGTTTTTTCCAGCAATCTAGTAAATACAAATGGTTAAAGTTTATAGGTTTCATATTTATTTCAAGCATTAAAAAAAAATTTAGATTAGTTTGCACATTTTAAAATTCTTATCGTTACTTTAATTTAGTAAAGGCGAATCAAGCATATACAATTTTTTTAAGCTTGAAATATAAATCTTTAAAAAAAAAGAATATATAAAAAAATCTGAGAATCTGTTTTAGAACTATAAGAGATGTAGAAAATGTCCTGAGAAAGAAGTTCTTATAGCTCTATATTTTATTTTAACATTTCTTTAATACAATTTCTTTTTCTGTTGCTTTCCTCAGTTTGGGACATCAAATACCTCTTGAAAAGAGTTTGACTGCTTCTTCAAATAAAACATTGTATTAAGCATTTTTAGATTCCTTCAAAAAAGTATGAATACTTTCAATATTTCGATTTGCAGTAGCCAATTAAACTATATCTTCATCGTTAGCATGAAATAACCCCTAAAAAAAAATTTTACGAAATAAGGGCATAATATTTTTGTTGGCCGATTATTTCATTTTAATAAATTTATAACGAAAATTTGTTTAGATGGCCTCGCTAAGTGAAGCTGCTCTGCATACAAGGCCTTCGGCCCATCTATACCATAGACGAGAAAGTCCTTGCGCTCTGCAGACAAGTTTTAGTTAGCGAAGCCGGTGTTTGGTATAGCATAGATGAGTAAATCCTTCCGCCCGGCCAAAGTCCCAACCTTGCTATCTATCGCGCGATTCCTTAAACCAAAACTATGTAATTAATTATATTACACATATTAGGGTCTTATTTCATTTCAGAAAGTGGGATCTTATTTCATATGAAATAAGCTCCCAAAAATTAGGGTTGGTGGTTTAATTCATTGCCAAAATTGAGGTTTTATTGCATATGAAATAAGACCCCATACTTTGGGGGGTTTTTTCATGACGCCTTGACAACAAGTATCGATTTCAGAATGTTATTTATCAACTGACAGCCTATTCACTTTCTACGGACGTTGCCCAATTTTTATCAATTTAAGTTCAGGTAAAGAACTGTGTTTTGTATATTAAATGGCTTTTAAACACAACAGATATTTATGTCATCTTTTTAGAACTTTTTATTACCACTTTTAAGAAATTGCTTAAACTTTTTGAGAAATAATTTATTTGAAAATAATTTATTATCCTTTTTAGCAGATTTATAAACAACAGGCCGTTTAACGTTTTTAAGTTATCTAGGTTTTCTGACTTTCCAATTTAGAAAAGCGGAAACGTGTGGGATTCAGATGCGTTTCAAATGGCATGGAGATAAATCTATCTTTTGAGATTTTTCTACCTGTAGCCGAGTTATCGCCCCTGTGAGCACTTGTTGTAGTGGGAAGTGCTAAAAAAAGAACGGTTGTCCGGGCTACTTAGAAAACATTTCTAAGCTATCCGAAAGGTTGTACAGCCTTTAACAATTTTCACAACACCAGCCTCGCTAACTTAAGCGTATCTGCTTTATTTAGCGGAGCCGGTGTTTGTTTACCATAGAGGAGAACATCATTGCGCCCGGCCGAAGTCCTAACCATGCTATCTATCGCGAGATTCTTAGAACCAAAAATGTATTTTAAATTATATTATACATATTGGGGTCTTATTTCTCTTTAGAAATTGAAAATTTAGGGTATTGTGTCATTTCTGTTTGGGGCGTTATTTCTTTTCATTGGAGTTTTTTTATTTTCAAAACTAGGCTCTTATTGCATATTTAAAAAAAGGTCCCAAGCTTTGGGGGTTACAATTTTTCTTATTTTTAATCAACACCTTTAGATAACAATTATTGTTTTCAACAATTATAAAAAAAGTTCTTAAGACGGTTACACACTATTTCAATTACTTGTAAATCCTCGTCCATATTATGAATATCTTTAATTCTCTTTAAAACTTTATTTGTGTCCATGAAATAAAAATTGTGTTTTGCAGCATTTAAATTATTTTGATGCATTTTCTCTTTCTTCTTCTTCATCTTAATAATAATCTCACACAAAGTGCTTGTATGTGAAACAGAGTACACTTCTCCATTCGCCTTTCCCCTTTTACCATCAAACTAAAATATTTCGCTGCAAATGTTTTATAGTATGGACGAGGACTAATGCTTTTTTGTGAAGTATAACCATTTTTACTAAAATTTTACAACTTATAATATAATCTATAGTGACATGTAGCTCATAGAAGTATGTTGCATGTAGTTGTGGATATTATTAATCGAAACGTAGATGTTATTTATAAAACTAAGTGTATTTGTATGTGTCTATGTGTGTAAACGCCCATATAACACAGAGATACTATAATTAATTACAAAACCTGTTAGACTAGGAACTGCTGATTCTAATATTATTTACGATATTTTTGCTGACCGCCACCAAAGTATTTTATTAAAAAACAAAATACGACGACAACACAAATTTGAATATTTAACAGCCATTTAAGGTGAATGTTTCAATGATTTGTTTACCATAATAGATGCAAAATTTAAAATAGATTTTTGTATGCAAAGATACATACATATACGGCTATTGCTGTAATTAGAGCAAACAATATTTTTTTTTTTAGGATGTTCGTACTACAACGAGTGTACCAAATAACGTAATAAGTCGTTATATGTATATATATCCAGCTGTACAATGTATATCATTTTAAAATTATCACGTAACATCCGAAAATATTTTCTTTTTCCATGTGCATAAAATTATGTTTAATACGATTTATGTTCTTACCCAGTACTTACCACTGTCCTTATTTTGGGACGCATTAAAAAAAGTCTGTTTTAATATTTTTACTCTGTTGTTACGGACGTTTTGTTTAACGTGTCCCAAGACAAGGACACTGACCGGTAACGTGTTTTGTTTTTCTACTAGAAAAAGTACTTATTTTGTTCGCGATGTCCAAAAAGTAATCGTTTATTATTTGGCCAATTACAACGTAAACCTAATACCTTTCTCTTATACTTAATACTTATATAAAAATATGTAGTTACAAAAATAGATAAAAAAAATAAGCAGTAGTTACAAATTAACTTTCAAATATGTTAAAACACACTAATTAAAACTGCTCTTATATGCATGTTAAATCTTATGGATTTATTGTTGAAAAAGTGTACACAATAATAAATTTTTCGAAATGTAGGAAAACATTAAATCAAAATCACTACTAGTGTTCTAACAACAAAAATATATCGTGCGAGAAATTTTGGAACAAATTTATGTATATATTTTCATACATTTTGTTGATTTTTAGATTTCCCATGGATTTCACATCGAAATTAATCTGAAAATTTTATAGTATTACCAGATATCTAACAAATAATAATGGAATATATTGCAAATTGATTTAAATTATTATTTAAAATCATATAATAATGACTTATTTAAATCATTATATTAAATTATTTTTTTGTAATTTATAATTATGACCTAATTAATATATGTATAATAACACTGTACAACAAAATCAAATTTTTTTCCAAAATTACGAGGTCCGGCATATAACTTTTGATAGAGGAGACCAAAAAATAACGACACGTGTATCGGCGTTTTGAAAGTTTAAATCTGAATTTCATTTGAGAGGGGGTTAAAGTTTCCCAGAACTGGAACATTCTTATTGTTAATCGGCATAAGAAACCATTTGACCCTTACATTTTAGGTATAAAATGTGTTTAGCAAATTTATGTAGAATGTTACGAAGAACATTTTTGTAGAATATGTTAACCCTCTAACTTCTCAAGGTATGGGTCTTTTTGTCTTTCTTTTAAAAAAGAGCAAAAACACCATTAAGACAGGGATTTAAGGGGTTAAAATGTTCCGCAAAAATATTATCCGTGAAATTTTACTATAAGTCCCTGAATACACCAAAACGGAAAATTCATCCAGAAAGTCAGAAATAAGACACAACAAAAGAGAGCTTAGGGTTAATTTCGCATTTATTAAGATTTTTATTTTAAAGTACCCCAAAAATTTTGCATGAAAAAATAGTTCAAGTTTAACTAAAAATCAATAACATCTCTATTATTTTACCTTCGATAGCAAATTTGGATAGGAAGTATTCATTAATTACATCTTTGTTTAGCTCTAGGTAATTCCACTTCATTATCATACAATGTCCAGCATATTTCAGCGATAAGAGAATGAATGCTCTTATTTAATATGTAACTAATAATGCGAATGAAGCTACAAAATACTGAATTCAGGAAGTCATTAAAATAAGAATTATAAGTAAAGTTTTTGCTGGGTAATTGCAGAAATAAATCACTTTTTTGTTCCTAAGCGATCTCGAACAAAATGTACTTATTATCCTGGGTTATCCAAAAATTAAAGCTTTTTTAATATTCATCTAAGAATATTCATCTTGGAATATACATTTGTTTCAATCAAGCTTTCTTTCGAACGACTCAAAAGAAAATATAAAAGTTTTGGCATTAAAGCCAAGCACAATAACCTCTTTAAGAAAAGAGTTATGAACCCAAATTTGGAACAACCATCCAAAAAATATATTTTTTTTACAAAAATTAACACAAATTTTGGAGAAATGCACTGAATTTTGCAAGAATCCTCTTCATATGAGTAAAAAACATATAACCAAATTTCGTACAACGCAGTCCATAATTTAGCAGATACCCGATATGACGATCACTCTCGGAAAACAATTTCGTACGCCTAAAATCGTAGCAAATAATACATTGTAGTATAATTTTCCAGTCATAGCTTATAGGATTAGAAATTATACTAACTACTAAATCTCGGAAAATGCTTTGACATACTAGGGCGCGTCGATTCTTATTATTATAATTTTTTGGTTTTTTTTTTTGGATTTTTGTAAAAGGGGGGGGTCCCCGTTTAGAATTAATAGACTGTTCAGATAAATGAAAATTAAATAAACCTCCAATTATCAGAAACAAAAAAGTTTAATGAAAAGTCAACGCAAGTTCCAAAATGGCCATGACATCGACAGTGCATAGTGAGACGTGTAAAAAGTAAGAGAGACTTCTAGGTGTTTACTTTGATTAGCACTCAAACATTGCTTTTCATTTTGAGGTACATGGGAAAAATAATCCTAAATTAGTATCTTCTTTAAGCCCTCTATCGCATCAATATTTTGAAAACGATATCAAATCGATGGATTTGCAACACAACGTTTTTTTACCTCTAAAGCGTGCCCTTATCCGAACACTTCATAAGATTCCTATGAATGTAGAGCGCACTGCCATATATGAATTAGGCTGGGTTTTTGAGATCTCAGTTAAACTGGGATTAGTTAATCTGAAAGCAGATTTGTGCCGCGATTACCAAGTTTGTATACAAAATTTTGAACGAACAGCTTAGTTCCGTCAAAAAAAGTCATAATTTGCCTGAAAAATCTGAGTTTCAGAGTACGTTAAACTAAGTTTAAACTTAACCGACGTCTCAAAACCCCGGCCTAAGTGTGTCTTCCAATACGTATCGAGTCTTGTAGTAGTAATATATCAGAGTAGATCATTAAGTATATATCTAGATATTTCATCCAGGTTGGATAGTGTGCAGTTTCCCAGGAATCTGTTTCTTCTGATGAAATGTGATTACCTTTCGATCAAAATTCAGACAATTTTGCACACTGTGTTAAAGTTCTTTTTTTAGGGATTTATATAAATTTTAAGAGAAGTAAAGCATACAAATTAACCTTTAATTTCTGTATTTTCCGAATAAAAAATTTCTTCTCTTGGGAAGCACTTATAGTTAATACTAAAAAATTAGCGAACCTTTATTCGCTACACAATAAGACATACAGAGATGCAGTAAGGTAACTGCATCTCTTACTACAAGTCAGATTTATAAGGGAGTGTATTAAAGAATAACGGTAGCAATAAAAAATACAGTGTATAAAGCTAATCGTTACATTCAATCATTTTAATGTGCGCTGAAAAAAAAAGCTTTCTGAACAAAAAATGTATTGTTTCAAAGTGGACTCTCGCCATATAAAATTCATGTCTTCCGTAAACGAAACTTTTATGTTTCTCCTTAAAAGCCTGCTACGTTGAAAGCTCCATTGTTTATGGGTTTAAGATGAACACCTACACCTTAAAAAACCTTTAGAATTTTTCAAATATTACTAAATTGTTTTAGAGCTGCAGTTTTTAGGGTACCGGGATATTCAAAACTATTTTTTGCTTTCCCGGGAAGTGGAAAAGTTGAGGATTAAACAAGCCTGATAGAAAAATAAGCTTGGCATTTTAGAGAATGCCCACTACTGATCCAAAAGCTTAACAAGTTGTTTTCGTTAAATTCTTGTCATAACACTTCGACACTTTTCTTAAATATAATTATTATATTCACTGTCATAAAGCAGAAAGACCCTACCAGAATGTGTATAACCTGGCTTAAGCAACTGTGCGAATATACGTTAGTCATATGCGTAAAGCCATATTGAACTTAAGGAATTTTTTTTAAAAGTTTAATGAAATCAGATGTTTTCGAGGCATTTGGTTAATTTTAACAGTATCTTAAGTTTGCTCATGCATGTTAAAATTGGGCCTTAAAACTTTTTCATTAACGTTCTATTTTATGTTTTCATATTATCAAAACAACATAAAATAATCATTAATGAAGATTAAAAAAAAACAGTAATGCCGTTTCAATAAAATCGAAAAACAATTAATTTATTATTCGTATTTTTTAAAAAACTTCTTAATATCTGATTGCAATTATAAGTATGTGTATGAAATTTTATGTAATTAATCTTTCACAGCGGCGATTATGTGTATGTGTGTGTGTATGTGATTTTAGTGGACATTAATATTAACAAATACAAACTATTACACTATACATGATTTGAAATGGGAAAGATTTAGGGCATGAAGTGAAAACTGGGGGGTTTCATTAGAAAAACTGTACCTCATTGTCATTACTTCTTAAAGGCAGTATGGGCGTATCGGCTTGGCGTCGCATAACTCTACCGCGTTACAGTATTTTGGAGTTTGACATTAACCAAATCGTTGTTAACCCAATGTTTTGTAACGTAACGCTCATTTTGAAATCTTCGCCTTTCCTTTCACGCTTGTAACTCCCACACAAAATCCATCCCTGTCTAAAAATTTACATATTGTATGGAAGCCCCCTTAAGGAATTGAGATAGCGGGTAGGTCTGTTAGAAACAAGTTTAGGGGATAAAAAATGGGCTGGGTCATACATCATGGGCGCTGCTGAGGGCCAACTACCAACAAAATCTCATTGTTATAATTATAAGGAGCTCATTTTGAAGACTTCGTCATCGGTAGCTTGTGGAGCAGCCTTATCAGGCGTAATGCCGTAATTTGTGATGGCCTTCTGAATATTTCGTGGCCAAATAATTCTTCTTCAGTGGCTTTTCTGTTAAAGGGGTAACTGAAAAATCAGGTATTAATTCAAAATTTAATCATTTTCAGTAGCAGCAAACACTTTTTAATTTAATTTAATATAATAAACATGATTTTTAAACCAACCGTCAAAAAGATAACACCGCGACCTAGACATAATCTCAGAATGGGGTCGTGCGAATAGGGTCGAATTTAATGCCCGAAAGACCCAATGTTGCGTACTGACGCATAAACCCGCGACGAATCAAGGTGCCTCATCTGTATATTTGGGTGGTATAATTATTGAGGAAACAGAATCTCTTAATGTTCTGGGCATGAGGATACAATGTGATGTCCAATGGACAGAACACATATTTGAGGTGTCGAAAGAAGCATTCAAGTGCCTAGGTTTTTTGAAACGGTGTAAGATATACTTCACTCCATCTGATCTCCTTACTTTTTATAGCACCTATATCCGACCGCGAATGGAATGCAACCCTCATGTGTGGGCCGGTGCTTCAAAGTATATTTTGGAGCTTCTCGACCGCGTGCACGAGAGGGCGAAGGTTCTCATTGGCGACAGTAGGGTATCCAATTCTATTGAGTCCCTTGAGCACCGTCGCAATGAAGTTGTGTTTGCCTATTTAATCGATACTACAACGGGATGTGTTCTGATGAAATAAGGGATTTGATTCCCGAAGCCCATAGCTTTGTTCGTAATACACGTTTTTCCTCAAGAGCCCAACCTTTTGTGGTCGATTGGCCAGTGAATCGTACAATGCATTACAGGGAAAATTCGTTTTTTGGCCGGACTGTTCGTATGTGGAATGACCTTCCTGCTGAAGTCTTCCCTCTCACTTTCAACATGAATAAATTCAAGTCGAATGGTCACAAGCACTACTCCCTCTTTCCTCCTTACCATAACCTATTTTCCTAGTTCCAACACAATGCAACGCATTAGTAGGGGTCATCCCTGAGTGCTGGTCCTAGCCAAAAAAAAAATAATAAAAAATATAACAAAATTGCACCATATATTTACAGCGGGTAGATATAATTATAATACCTGTCGAGTTTTTTCCAAAAAGTAAAAGAAATAAAAATTTTGAGTTAACATGTGCGAAACAAAAACGAAACATTTTGATAACCTGTCTTCTCCGCAGGCAGAAAGGGTATGACTAGAAAAGTTTTACATAAGCATCTGCCGTGTTGGCCAAGTTCCATGGCGGTCTTACATGCTAGATGAAAAACAGTTCGTTTACCAACAGCTCTTGTGTGTGAGTGCAACCAGCACTTGCAGGTAGCAATTTGAATGTATAACTCTGCAGAATTATACACTATTCTCTTGTTTAGACGCTGGAGCTACCTAACATCTGCTGTTTTTGGAATATGCCAGCAGGCCGAACTTTCCACATGTAGTAAAAAATCAGCCCTTGCAGATGATTTCCATTCTGGCGACTTTGGGTCCGAACCACAGATACAACGCGACTTCTGTGGTAACAGATAAGATCTCCGGTTAACCCGATCTCAAGAGATCTGTAAATTTTTAAACCTACCGAATTTCAGGTATGAACTACACCTGCTTTCCCCAGGGAATGTTACACCAAAAGTTGTAATATCCTTTAAATGTTTCCCTACATAACCATGGGGGAGGGGGAAGGGGCTCATGTTCTGAAATAAACTTAGGAGAATACCAGTATTAAAATTAAAAGTCCCATAAATGACCAAGTTGACAATAACTACTTTTTTCCCAAAATAATGGTACAGGTACATCAAAACCCCTACCATATGAGATAGGAGTACCAAATTAGTCTCAGATATATCGTATATATAAAGGGAGTATTTAAATTAGAATGCGCCAAATAGGTTCATTATTTCACCTGGTCCTATACCGGTGTTCTCCCGAATCCAGGGTTTTTGTATGATGCGGTCAATACAAAACAATCTCGGTTGATAAAATTCTTTATAGAATATTTAAGCTGAGATAGACTAAGGTCTGTATTTTGAAAACTAATAAAGACAAAGCTACGAATTTTCGAACTAGGTATTAGCATAACGCATCTACTAGATATAAGTATAGCGCATCTTTTTTGAAAATTCGGGCGTAATCGGACAACTGTGACGGCCACCCCCATATAACGATAAGAAAAAATATGAACAGGATGCGTCACATTTCATCTGTTGTCTCTCGCACTAAGTTTAAACTTCAAAACAAAAAAAAAAACATAAAAAAAATTTCAGTTTACTCCCCCTAATTAACTTAATATGACACTGTGCGATAAAGGATTTGATGAAGGGTATATGAAATTCGGTACAACCGAGTTGAGAACTTTTACTCGTTTTTTAATTTAGTCGCTTAAGAATATTTATAAATACCATGAAAGAGTTTTTTTCTAAAATGTAAATCTTTGTTTCCCTTCTCGAATTATTTCGCATAATTGCCCATGATACACCTTTTAAAACACACACTTACATACATTTTTGCATATGTATGTATGTATGTTTGTAAGAAGGTATGCGCGTGTGGCTAAAGATAGTGGTTTGTTTTAAAAACTGCATAAATATCTAGCTTTCATTCATGAATGAAGACCAATTAAACTGGATTAACATTAAATTTATACAAACACATACACATGTACATGTACATAAATATTAAAGGGAATACATTGTCACACATACAATGTACAGGGTGGCACATAAGCAACATTATGATATAATTAGTGAGCTCTTTTGTTTACGTATTTTATTTTTTTTCCGTTTAATTTGAAAAGCTTGGAAAATTTAACATGGAAAGTGACAGCACAGAACAAAGAACCAATATTGCTTAATTTCATTCATTATTCCACTGATCGTGCAAACACAAAGATAATAATGGAACTTTGTTCAGGTTCGCAATCAACCAATAGCTTTAACAGTTTACTGATTAATTAAGGATAGCAAGGGGCTGCCGAAGGTGTTCTGCGTGCTGGTATATCCCGTACAGTTTTCAAATGGCAACGTTCTTAACAGTTGGTGATACTTAGTAGGTTTTTGCAGTGGCTTATACAAAACGAAGTATAAAAAAAGGGAGCAAAAAGAAAGGTGTATGTTTATTTTTAGTCATTATTTTGACTTTTTAATAAAAATGCGATAATTTTTTAGAGTACCTAATAGGATATTCATTCAGTTAACCGTTAATCGGTTAACCGATTAATTACTACCCGATTAACTGATCGGTAATTGGCTATTTTCGATTAACGAGTAAACCGGTTAATTTCAGTCGATTAACCGACGTAACAAAATTTTTAATTTTTTTTAGTATTATAAAATTTTTTGGTGTTTTTAATTATTTGTTTCGTCTTATGAGCAAAACGTAGGCGTTTATGGGCATTTCCATTGTGACGCGACGTGATATTTGTGCGACAAATGTAAAAAAATTAAAAAAAATTTGTAAAAAGTTTCTTATATTACAAAGTAACAAAGCAGCACTGTATTCAGAAAAAGATTTACAACAATTAACTCTAAGGATTTGAAGATATAAGCAAAAATATGAGCAGGCGTGACGTTACAAAACCAGAAGTGGATTTTGACTTGCACTACAAAACTGCAGAAGTCTGCGAATTGAGCAAGACCCTTTGTATAAAACCTTTTTTAATAAACTTTGGACTTATAACGAGTTATTTCCCAAGCTATCAAATTTATAAATCTTTGCTCGTTTTAGGTACATATGGGAATTTCCAGCGAAAAGTCTACTTTTTGCAATGTAACGCCAAAAAGCAAATAAAATGTAAAAATAAATGGTCACCTGGTACTGATTTGTTCGTCATTCGCCGGCGTATGAAATAGAAATAAATCTATTGCAAAGTCGCCGCGTATGACGAATTTCGGCCGACGCTATTGTTGTGTGTATTTTCATATACACCAATATATTTTATTTTTGACGACGAATAATCGCGGCCAAAAATTCGTCGTTCCTCCCAATTGTGTTCCTAGCAAAATGTAAAAGCTGATATTAGACAAAAGATCATTAAACACATTCATACATACATATGAGAATTTTCAGCGAAAAGTCTACTTTTTGTAATGTAACGAAAGAAAGCAAATAAGCTTGTATTTTAGGACCATGTTGTTCAAAAGTTATCCCTTTTGTAACTTAATGTAGAGCTAGTTGCGCTTTACACAACATATAAAAAAGTAAATTTTACATATGCAATTTATGATAAACGATTTAAATTACTTCTGGCGTTACGTTACAAAAAGGAACTTCCGCTGGAACTTCCCATATGTATGTATGTGTTTAGTTATTGGTTTCTTCTCATATCTTCTCATATCAATCTTTTAACAGAATAATTAGAAAAAGATTTGAACATTTAAAAAAATTAAAAACAGGACTCTAATGACATAATGGCAGATTTAATACGTTTTGAGAAATCCAGGAAAAGGATTTAGATATTCTGTATTAGGGATTGAGTTCGATTTCTCCAACATCAAAGATAAGTAAAAGAAAATTTTTCAAGTCAAGATTTAGCAAAACTAAAGAAAAGAATCGCTTAAATCCTAAACATTTTTCTAAAAGATTATTTTTAGGGTATCCTTAAACTATTGAAATAACTAATAAAATTATCAAACAGTTTATTTTTTAATTACTACATAATATTTATGTATTAATTAAAAATATGTATTACATATTTATGAACTATTGTTTTGTTTGCTCGTGTTACTTCAAGAAATGTTATGTTTGTGATGTTATTGCTTTTTTTTTAAGCAATAAACTCCAACTAATAAATAGTGTATGCATTTTTATATATTGAAATTACTTAATTTTTAAAAAAAAACTTTATTAATCGGTTAACCGATCAATTACAAAATTAACCGATTATTTACCGATTAAGCCAAAACCTCGGTTAATTAATCGAGCGATTAACCGATTAAAGCAAAAGCCCGATTAAATGAATACCCTAGTACCAAAATTTGTATTTAAGATTTTAATAATTTTTTAAGTGCTTTAACAGAATCTGCAAAGAAGTGTTGGAATTTTGTCGGATATATAAAAACTGCGTTCATTTCTTGAGTCAAATTTCCTAAGTGACAAAAACAATTATAAAGAGGTTAATTAATGGTACAGCCAAAGTTTGGAATATAGTAAGTTATAAATCTTTTCTTTCTTCGTTACTTAAAAAAATTAACTCATGTTTTATGTTCTAAGTATATTTTTTTTATAAAAAAACAAGGGAAAAAATTAAAAGATTGAAAGTAATCAATATTTTTTTTTTTTGGGTCCACTTTAGTATTTTACAAAGTTTGAACTGAATATATATATTCATATATAAATAAAAAAATGAGTGATTTCTTATTTTCTATCTAGATACAATGTTAGGAGGTCTATCGGCCGTTTAGAAAAATATTTTAGATTTTCTGCCGGAAAATGTAAATTTTGGGGGTTTTTTCTAAAACACTTCACATCCCTTGAAACATATTTTCATACAAATTTTTAAAAATTCAAAAAAGTTTTATATGAAAAATTTCTCAACGCTAGATGAAGTCATTTAGAAAATAAGCCCCTTTGTATTTGTTTCACTCTCAAAAAACAGATTAATTACACAGGACTGCGAGGAAAAAGTAGATATAGATGTTGGTCTATATATTGCAAATAAAAACTTTGTTTAAATATACCACGTCACATACACATATCACATTACGGTTCATTTGTGTTTTTCAAATCATAATTCTCTTTCAGCTTCCATCCACAGTCAAATGCTGGTTTAATTAAAATAAATTATATCTTATTTTGAAGGACGCTTAATAACGCGTCGAAAATTGTCTAATTGGGTAAAAAAATACCGAGTTATAGTGGATTAAAGCTAAGATTTTATGAAAATTGTATTGTCTATAACAAATTATTATTACTTTGTATAGTCCATTTAAAGCCATATTGGAGTGAAATCGGATGAAAGCTAAAAGTTATACAATACGAAAACAAAAGCAATAACATGTAACTAAAATTTTACTTAGTACCATCATATATTTTCGGATTTTTATAGATTTGTATGCACCAAATGCAACCAAATTTTCAACAGATCTATAACGCATTATTCTAGAATAACCTATTATTTTTTAGTGCATTCCAATCATAAATGCAGCTAAAACATAGATTTTTAGAAAAATTATATACGCGAGGTTCGCATGTCCTGCTTCCGAATGCAACAAAATTAGCAAAAATGCTAAAATGTGATATTTTACATACAGATACCAGTTTTTGCTATATTCTTAGAAAAATTGTGGCTAAAAATCATATTTTTTAATTCAGGATCTATGGGAGGTATGCATATCCTTGCAGCGACTTTTCACAAACTTGAAATTTTTCTTAACTTAAATATTAAGTACTAGTACACTTAATTTTGTCGTTCTGGGATAAGAATTCTAGTTTTGCCGATTCACTTTATGGGGACAGAGCACTGTCCGCAGTAGCGCAAGCGGTAGAACGGCAAACATTTTGACGACGGGAAATTCGTCCCGAGTTCAATTCCGGGTTCAGTCCTTCACTTAAAATAGTTTAATGAAAATTAAATTAGATGAACTTTAGCTTTATTTAAAAAATATTTACTTAAGCATTTCACTAATATAAAACATAAAAGTTCTTCTTCTCTCTCACAATTTGATACGAATTGGAACTCTTTCTTGTGTTTTCAAATGAATTATTTTTTTTAAAGCTGTCGTCATCGACTAAAGTTGTTGCAAAAAGAGCGTTATTTGAATACACACAAAGACTTATAACATAAAGTGTAAATGAGATTCGTCGATTCGACGAATAGTAACCATCCAGGGTTACATTTTAAAGGCCTGTAACTCAATACATTTTTATCTGATCAGTACAGTTGTTAAAGTGGCTGAAAGTATAGAGGATATCTTTTGAACAATGTAAGACTTATTTTATTTATATGAACCGTTGTCAAAGTATTTGCCAATACAAAAAACTTTAATAAGCGAAAAAAGCTTATTTTTCGCAAACATCCCCAAAAGGATCATGTAAATGAATTTCATATTCGCGTTCAGCAATCCCATCTTAGTATAGAAAATGTTTTTTTATTTAAGATATGACAAAAACTTAGGAACTCAAAAGTTGGCCTCGAATCTGAACTTTAATTTAAAAAACAAAAAGTTGATATTTTGAGTGGAATGAGTTACGGCAACTATAAAACATTTTAAATGTTGCATCATATGATGTTTCAGAAATTGACATTTCTAATCTAATTTTAATTTTATGAGTGCTGCGGTAGAAGGCTTAAAGTAGGTCATAATTTTTTTTTATTACATATTATTAATATTTTTTCCTTTATGATTGTTACTTAGAGAAATTGTGTTCCTTGTCTGACTACATTAAGACATTAGAATGTTCGATATCTGCGGAAAAGGAAAAGTAATACTGGTCCTATGTGACTACAAGTAACATTTTTGAAACGTTTACATTGTTTCCGGTATATCAGGTATGATTTTATCCATTGAAGACTATTATAAGTATTTGAAATTTTGTTTAGGTAATTCGAGTAGCAAGATTCACTAGGCGTATTATATGCAGCACGAACGACGGAATATATATCCTTAATCAATATTTGATCCAGGCTCCTTCGATGAAAACTTTTTTCTGATATCAGCTGCGGTCCATCTTCTGATTTTTTAAAAGAAACAAAAAAAATATTATTCCACGAAACTTCCTCCGCTCACTAGTTTTTCCAAACTGTTGACACACTATCGTTTGACCTGACTTATACATTTCATTAGTACTTTAGAACGATTTGCCTGATTTTGGTCACAAAATTATTGGAAAAGCAATTTTCTTAAAGTCTTCAAAATATTTTTTTTTTATTTTAAACTGTTTTAGAGTTATCCAGAAATTAGTGGTGCTTAATTTTTTTGCGAGAAAAAAAGTAGTGCAATTTTTGTTTCCAAAAATTAATAAAAAAAAAATTAAGAGGAGACAAATTTTACATTTTTTATTATTTATCAATCAGGTATATTGCGAATAAAAAAAGCCATAAGTGATGAAAATTTAAATTTGTAACGAAAGTCCTAAATAGAACTAAAGATAATATCGAAACGTACTATTGTTAAGAAGACAAGGAACTTGTTCAATGAACTCAGACCTAAAGCAGCAGACAGATAGACATAGAGATTAAAGGTTCACAGCTTATGTTTCTGATGGAATTTGCTTAATAGTATGACTTTACTTATACACAATTTTTTTTTTCAATACAACCTTGAATAAAGTTAGAAATATATATAAAAAAAAAACGTTTCTTTCAACTTAAAGATATTTATACCAAATTACTTCTATTCATTGGGGGATCCATTCAATTACCTCAAATGGACATTTGGGTGGCCCTCATTTATCAGTTGTGTGCCGTAGTTTTTAATAATTAAAAAACAATGGTTTTTAATTTTGAGGTACTTAGTAAGAATCTTCGTTCTTTCGTTTAAGATAAAAAAAATTTATTAGTACACGAAAAAAAAAATTACTGAAAGAATTTTGTGAAAATGGAAGATCCTAACTTCTAATTTCAAATGGCAGAAAAATGACTAAAGGCTTTTATGCAAAACAAATTGGTTCTGGCTTAGAACTTCAATATCTAAAATACCTCCTTACCGCTTGACGATAGAATGTTTTGTTCGTACACAAATCTGAAAGAACCCGAAAAGATGCAAAACTCCAAGTTGTTTTGACATTTCGCTCTGTATATCTCAGAAACTAAGCATTGCATTTTTAAGCGGCACGGAAGAACTTTAGATAGTGAAGCTCTAAGTTTGCAAAGTTTCGAGCAAAACTATTTAGCCGTTTTTGTGCCATTTAAAAAACAAATGAACAAACTTAAGCCATTTGTTTGCTTTTCCAAAGAAATTTATGATAAAATGACAAAAATAAATTATTTTAATATTGAAATAACACATTGTTGATATTGAAAAAGTGTTTTTTGCTTTAGGAGTGCTTTATTTGCATTTTTTACTATGTTAAAAGAAGCGCTTATTGTCAGCAGAAAATAGTCCTCCAAACCGGGAAGACTCCATACAAAAATCAGGAATCCCATCAGCAGGTTTGAATCGATTTGAGGTACGAAGTCATACGTTAAACCTGCTCCTTTTGGAGCACATTTTGTACTGGGTAAATTACCAATGGAACACGTCACATAGATATATCAGATAACGGCACATTTATGTTTTCGCTGTATACTTCCTTACATCTTATTTGGAAGGTTACAAAATTACGCGTCTAATAGTGACTAATTGGCTTCGATCAGATAAAAAATGCCTGCGTTATAGTGGAGCAAAACTAATATCTTATGAAAATATTAAATAATATTCAATTTGTGCCACAAATAATACTAAAATCTAAAAAAAGTTTTTTAATTCTATTTTATAGTCAATTTGATTGCAAAAATGTTAACCCATAATGCACCAAAATCGGGTAAAACTAAAAGTCTTATAATAGAAAAACGAAAATATCTTTCTTTCAAATTTTATCAGACATACAAACATACTTGCACGTACGCAATTAAATTTAAAGGCTAGTGTTTTCGTTTCTTTTTTTTTTATTATGAGACTAGCTGACCCGGTCCGCATTGCTGGCCCTAAGCAAACATTAGTGTTGTATTACCAGACGATTTAAATTGATCTTTAAACGAAATTTACGGCCTTTAAATAAAAATCTATGAAATACCTAACATAAAGTTTTTCTTACAAAAAAAGTGTGCGTAACAGTGGGCGGGGCAACATTTTCTTTCCGCAAAACCTAAGTTAGACCATGGCGATCATTTTAAAGAAAAAATCGTCCAAATCGGTCAAGCCGTTCTCCAGTTATGCGCTTAATAAAAAAAGTGGGCGTAAAAGTAGGCGTGGTAAATTTTTCTTTTGATGAAAACTTAAAGTTGATTAATACGAACATTTGAAAGAAAAATTAGTCAACTCGATGGAGCCGTTTTCAGATTTTAGGTAAATCGAAAAAAGTGGGCGTAAAAGTGGGCGGGGCAAAATTTTCTTTCCGCTAAAACCTAAGTTGGACCATGGCGATAATTTTCAAGAAAAAATCGTTCAAATCGGTCTAGCCGTTCTCAAGTTATGGACTTTGCCACGCCCCTCCGCCATCAGACCGAAAATCAGAAATCAGACTTCACAGTGTCACCCGCCTGAATATTCTGAAGATTCCCTGAAAATTTCATCAAAATCGGCCCAGCTGTTTTGGAGTCCATACGTTACATACATACACACATCCTATTTTATATATATAGATTTTTAGGTTTTACTTTTGCCTCTAGTTACCAATTTTGTTACCCGATTTTCATAAGTAAAACCATTCTGTCAACTGCTTTAGCAGTTGTTTTAAAACGTCATGGCCCTTATGCAGTATTTGCTACAAAAACTGTACCAATTTGCCGTTGTTTGAAATTATTCGAGGCTGGTATGTTTATAAAAAAAATAAAGAAACAACCGTTTTAAGCAAAATTGTAGAACATTGTAAAGTCATATTTCAAGGCTTGGAGGTACTAATTGGCGATTTCTCTTTAGCAATAGAAAAATAATGGTAAATTTTCGGATAGGCCAAATATGAAAAAGTCGTAGAACAACTATTTTTTCGAGGCCCAGGGAACCATTTTTAACAATAAAAAAGTTCTTTTTCGCGATAAGTCGATTTTGATATGTTGCTAAATAACGTATAACTTATTTACATTTATTTATTATATTTATTAATCATAGCGTTACTTATACGCCACCCTGTACATGTTCTTGAGATCATTGTAATGAAATGGAATTAAACGCATTTTAAAAATATATTTATATGTACATAAAACACGGTATGTGTGTGTATTTGCGTAAGTATGCGTAATTGTATGGCTGTAAATTTACATACATAAGTATTTTTGTATTTTTAAAAAAGAGAGAGCAAAAAAATACAAGGATGAGGAATAATGATACAAATTACAAAAAGATAAGTTGTGTAGAGTGGGTAGTTGTTAGGGGCGTTGTCGGTGATACAATCAAAATCGGATGTATAATAAATAAAAAATATGAATATAAAAGAGAAAGTTCCAAACATATTTAGCCAAAGTACACACAGTGCAAATTATGTAAAATTATTTTTAATGAGCTACAATTGAAATGCATATTTTACATTTAATGATAATCTAAATCACCATTTCTTTTTTTTATTTCCTAAACCCAGGAACAGTATCAGTGAAAATATATACATTTTGCTAAACATTTAGTTACATACGGCCAACAGTAAGTTTGGACAGTAAAAATTAAATTTTTTAAATATGCAAATTATGAAAATGTTCATTTAACGCTAAATCCTCTTTAAATACTGTAAATAACTTATGACCACAATTTCATCCAAGCACTTGTACTTTCCTCTCCTCCTTAACTTGCACGTACCCATAATAATAAAAAATAATTTTTGTTACATTATTATTACATTTTTTTTTCTTTTTATTCCATAATGCACAAACTTAATGTTAAATTAAAATTCACTTACACAAAACGGACAGTTGTACAGTGGATCGCATGGGCATATCGGGCGCCAAAGCTTTATGCTTCGCTTGGCATGTGTACTCCGTGTAATCATCATCGGCAGTGGGCTTCAATTTCAAACTAGAGGTGGTGGTAAAACGTTTTGGTGTAGTTTCCTCAACTTTATCGTTGCGATTTTCTGTAAATACAAAAAAAAAGAGAAACAAAAACAAAAAATGATTTATATGCAGTAATAATCAACACTTTGGTGTAAAATATAATTTTTTTTTTTTGGGAATTTAGAATTTATGAAAATATAATAAACTCGAAAGCAATTGCGTGCTCAAAATTTATTTAAAGTAAAAGTTTAGACAAAGAGACATATGAAACTAGGCCAGCCATTATTGTTCTCTAGCAACACATACAGTTGGTGTCAGCTAAAAAGCAATAATGGCAAATCTACAATAGTTTTTATTACGGCTGGATTTAAATTCCTATTAACGAAAAAATAGGGCTACAGTTTGTCTAATAAAAAAAATTTAAGTTGATTGGTAACAAAGTAAGGTCCAAATTTTCTCGTGGTGGACACTTTATAAGAGAGACAGCATAAGAGAAAAGGACAAACAGAAAACAGGAGATAAAAATTTTTAAAATATTTTCAATTATAACGTTTTTAAAATTAGCGATATTTTGTTTTTATAACCAAACTGAAAGTTTTGACTAAAAATCCTTTGTGTAACACAGATGCATACATAAATATACATATTCATATAAAGGAAAGGGATTTTTTAAATTTGCATAACCTTTTTTTAAAATAAATTAAAATTATGTTATCATGATTATTTATTTTTTATTAATCTATTATAATAAAATGGAATTTTACTATTTTCTTAACTTTTTTAATTTAAATTCTTTGTTTTTATTTTTAGAAGCCACCACTTTTGTGTTCGTTTTCTTAAACCCTTTACCAAATGTAAAAGGGCATATAAAGGTTTGTCATTCCGTTTCTAAAGCTACGGTCACAGTTGGCAGATATTTGACGGAAAAAATACGACCAACAGGCAAACTAAAATATAATTTCCTTTAGTTGCAATATTTATTTTGATTCTAATACCACATCTTAAAAAATCTGTTTTTGGCTTTGTCTAGCAGTGGTATTATGTAGTATTTTTTGTGATATTGAGATCATGTTAGAACTCACTAACCAATCCCAAAAGTAGTGGTTATGATTATTTGGTCAAATATTTAATAAGTGTGACCGTAGCTTAATTTCTACAATATTGATGTTAGACTCTATAAAGTGTCTGGATCCTAATGATTAGTCAAGTTGATTAAACGATATCCGGCTGTTCATGTGTATGTTAAAAGGGGCTTGCCGAAGACCCCAGAAATGATAGGGGCTAGGTTTTTATATCTTAATGTCACACATACTAAAAGCTAAAGTTTGCTGTTGAATTTCATCCAGATCAGTCGACAAATGAAAAAAGGAACCAAGGAGAATTTATTATACAAAATTACAGTATAAGAAGTTGGGTATAATATGTCGTTGGTTGCACTATTAAATAAGCGAACAATCATTTCTAAAGATATTTGAAAAGTTAAACTTCTTCTTAAGCAGATGCATAGCTTAGGATGAATAGAGGCTAAACCTGCTCGGATTCTAGGTAAAGTGGCGACCGCGGCTTGAACACTCTCAGAATGCAGTCATGTTAAGTAGCTCAATAAGGCATTTTATCGAGTCGGTTTTCTTTGAAATATTCGAGCTTTGTATCGAGGGCAAAGAATTGTAGATACACAATTAAGTTTTATTAATCTCTAGGCCCTCAAGTCATTCATTCACAGCTAATGCATAGTAAGTCACAAATTATTGGTTTCTGAACTATTCTTTATCTCCGTTGACTCTTTTATAATCATCATCATCATATATATGAATAGGCAAGTGGATTTCTTAGGATCCCTTTTACGCCTTAACTATATATTGTATTTTAACAAGTGATATATCTATCATTCGAAAGACATAACAGAAGCAGTATGCTTTGTTTTTGTGTTTACATAGTAAGAAGAACAACAACATGCTAAATTTTCTGTTATGTATAAATTGGAGAACAGTAGAGATTAACAGCCGTACCTAAACAAGAGCGGAAGGCGGAACGTTTTCTTCAGCGTAGCTTTTACGCTGATATGCCATACCTAAATAAGAGCGTCAGCGTTGTGCCATAAACAGTAGTGTTAACTTTCGTGCCGACTAAAACCCTCATAAAAAACATAAGAAATCTAATTAAAACCGCTAGTTTGACCTAAAAATAGCTAATTTGCCATTATTTATTATCAAAAAATAAAAACAGGGTTGTCAAAACAACAAATATAGCAGCCCTGTTTATTTTAACGCGCTGTCAAAATCGGATTTTCCAATTGCAAAGCGCTACCGTTGCGTTGCCGTCGCGTTGTTTCGGTATGCTACATACAAATTGTATGGGCATGAGGATTTTTGACAGCTAGAAAACGCGTTCCGCTCTTGTTTAGGTATGGCTGTAAGAAATCAAAAAAGAGAAAGACAATTTTAAATATTTTGTTTTCTTTTTGGGAGAGTTGTTGTATTTAAATGTTACCGTTGATTTCTTAAATTTTTGCTTTTATGAATAATTTTAATGTTATTGTTACATTATTCATATGGTTACATTGTAAAGAATGTGTTTATTGCATTTTTTTTTAAATTAAAGTGAGATCTTTTGATGGGCTGCGATTTTATATAACAGACACTACCGATCATGGTCATTTGTTATATGCTAATCATGTATTTACAAAATATATATATGTATATAGAGAGGTTATAAGAACATAATTCATAAACGAAATAAATATATGTAAATGGAAAATATATAAAAGGCTTTGTTATAAACATTGAGATAAGGGAACTTATGTTATATATACATTTTTAGAAAAATTGTCACTAAATTTCATATGCCTAAAAGAAATATGCCTCATAAAATTAAAAATTGTTCTGCTCTACTGAGAATTTTTACATTTTGAGTTACTTCTCTGTTTATAATCAAGTGCGATTCAATTATTTTTTTTGCAGTGACTTAGAATTTATCCACCTTTTAAACTGAATCATTGGTTTTTTAACTTCAATATAAATTTTAAAAGTTACAGAACATTATTTTTCAAGTTTATGGTAAATTTTCCAAAAAAAATGTGATTAAGGGGACCCAAATGAGCAAAAAAATAACCGAAACTTTTAATATCTGCACAGAGAAGTAAAGTTTGAGAAGTTTTCTTTAAAAAAATTTACTTAGTAACAAAGGAAATCGTGCCAATGGGCCGAATAATCAGCAAAATTCAAAAAAGTCGAGAAAACCCGATTTTCGGGTTAAATTCGATTTTAGCGACCTCTAAACCTCTTCCGAAAAATCTGAAAAAAATCACAAAAATACTTTACCCTATAAGCTTTCAAAAAAAGGTGGGGCATAAAATAATATATTTTTTTGGGACACACTAATGTATATACATATTTAATAAAGTTTTAGATTAAATAAATATTAGAAATAACGGTACAAATAAGTTATTTATAGATTGCAGTCGATTGTTGCTGGCCCATACTAGTTTTCTTATAATAAGCCAAAGACTATTTACTAGCGCAATAGCGTCAGACAGTGTAGCAGTGGCTTTGCTTATGGAAACATATCATATATCAATAGATAGGAAAATTTGTATACTTCTATATTCTATCTTTATTTGAGTCCGGCAGCAAAAAATAATAAAGGGTTTTATTGAGAAGACTTGAAAAATTGGTTTTCATTGTTTTTCATAAATTTTTTTAGTTTTTGGATTTTAAAGTTCATAAAAAAATATCAGCTCATGATATCGTAACTAACAATGCTTAAAATTTTAATAGACTATTATTTATTTAATTAATTATGGAACAAATAATTTAAAAAGAGTAATTTTTAATTTAATTTGTATGAAAATGAATGAAATAGTATTGAAAATTTTAGTTTTTTACAAAATCGGCAGGCGTCAGAAGAATAAATTCGTTTGAAATGTGAATTTTCGGGCGAATATTAAATAACCCTTGGACTGACCGCGTTTCGTATGAAGAAGTGCTGAGACGTATGAATGTCAGACATGATATAATAAGAAATCTCAAAACACGGAAGACATCTTCATTGGGTTACATAATGCGAATTGGAAAATATAGAAATACCCAAACTATTTAACAGGACTAAATTTAAGAAAGATGCCTGAGAGGAAAGAAAGGAATAATATGGTTGAAAAATATTTAAGAATGGACAGGCCACCAAGGCAAAAAAATTCTCCTTAGGGGAGCCAAAAATAGACAACTCCCTATAAATGATATGAAAATCATTGTTACTTTATAATAATTGTATGATCGCAATACGGATTGGCTTATAAAGAAGAAGACGGTTTAATGTTTGTTTTTTCAAACAAATTAATATTAAAAAAGTGTATTTTTGGAAACTAAAGCTGTTTTCTTTTCTAAAAAAAAATTTCGCCTTGTTGAAAGGTGCAAATATAAAATGTCTTGCCAACCCTGTAATAATGCTATTTGTTATTTGACGAGAACTAAACAGAAGCTATCAAAAAGTGGAATGACTTGTTTTAACAGCTGGCAAAAAGATTTTTCTTCAAAATTAAAAAAAAAATAATTTCAAATTTGTTTATTGCATCAACAACAAAATGAATGACGAAATTCCAGTTTGCTCGCAAACAGTTCATTGTGAGTAAAAATTAAACTTTAAATAACGTTGGCAAAACTAGTGGACGCTTAGGTGAAAATTTAAATATAATTAATATTTATTCCTCATCAGAGGATGAGGATGATTCCAATAATTAATTTATTGTCATTTCTGCACATATAATGGATGCGGTAATATCCATTTTTTAACTTATACTAACTTATGATTAGGAAACCCGTAAATATGCAATTGCATATTTTTTTCTTGTGCGAAATATGAAGGCAGAAACCATATATCTATTTGTTTTATAGGTTTTTACCAATTTTGGCATCGATTTGGTAGTGACTAATATGTAATTTTAGCCATTGCTGCATTTTTGATGTATACTTTTTTTGTTACAAGATAATTTTTAAAGTTTGTAGCGCATATTTCACGTTTTTGACGCATATTTTAATACATGTTAATGTTCAGCTAATAAAAAAAAAATTCCTGAAATTCTGGATAACAGATGAATTTTGTGTAGCTTTAATTTCGCCAACTAAATTTCATTTTCACTCTACAATTAGAAGCCAAAGCAAAATTTGTTGAAGATGAATAAATGTTATTTCCAAATGTAAGATTTTATTATTATGCAAAATTAAAAAAAAAATAGCGGTGATACAAATTTGTTCTAATGTGTGTTATACAAGGTAGTCTTAACGCATTTTTTACTATACCGATCGACTCAGAAACACTTTTTAAAGTGATCTTTTGATGTCCGTTTATCCATCTGGCTTGTTGTCTGTCCATGTAAACTTTGCGCGCAAAGTAAAAGTTGAAATTTTTAGATAATTTAAAAAAATCTATGCCAGATATGAGAATCGGTCTAAATTTTATAATGTTCGTATTAGGATTAAATTTGGGCCAAAACATTTTACTGCAAATGAAATTTTGTTGAATCGGTTCACATTTAAACATACATATTTAAGCTATTTTATCCTTTTAAATTTTATCCGACATATCGAATATTTCAGGAGTGGGCTCTATATGAAATATATCTATTATAAATTAATATTTCCAAAAACGGACGTTGACCTATATTAAATCGTTAACCGACAATCGAAAAGTTTTATGCAGTTGTTTTTAGAAATTTGAACTAGCTTGAGTAAAATATCATGATTCGTAAAAGTTTTTCCCGAAATAAAATGTTTTACAGGAAAGGAATTTATATTGGACCCCAAGGTTAATTATGGACCAATTATACCAAAATTCTGTAGAATAAATTTCAATACGGCAGCGAAATTAATTTCAGCGCTTACAGTGAATTTAAGAAGGTAAACTATGGACCGTTTATCACAAAATTGTATGCAATTTTTATGGCCATATGAAGTTAAATTGAAACAAATTTTACCGCAGTAAAACTGTGATGTACTTCACTTTATTGTGATAACATTATTTATTAAGGTTTTAGGCGTACAAAACTGTTTTCCGGGAGTAGGGTTATATGGGGCCTAGGGTAGATTATAGATCGATCTTCATGAAATTCGACAGTGCGATTTCTAGTCTTATAAAACAAATTTTTAAAAAAAATTATATCACTCAGTGCATTATTCCACCATTTATGTTAGTTTTTGTTACAAAATTATCAATTTTTTTTGGATGGTGGTTCCACATTTTGATTCATAGCTCTGAGCCTACTAAACCTATGTTGCTGGATTTCAATCCCAAACTGCTTAGGATAACTACAAGTAATTTGAGACCAAGTTTGTACTTTTCTTTTGAGTCTTTCGAAAGTGAGCGTGTTTTCCACAGACGGACATGGCTTAATCGACTTAGAATTACTCAAGGAGGAGCCAGAATTTATATACTTTGTGGGGTCTTAGATGTATAATAGAAAAGTTTCACATAGAACGCCAAACTTAGTCTAAACTCCATATAGATAAACGACATTCCCTTAAATCCTTTTAAAACAAAATATCTAATATGCATATATGGTATATCTAGTTAATATTCGGCACAAATAACTCTTATATGAATCTTAAACTCATAACATAACATTATTCTGGTGAGCCAATTAGAGCTCATCGATTGCAATTAGGGAACATTCTCGAAAATTCGTCTGCAGATACTCTGGTGTACCGACTTAATTTTTTTTTTCTTGTTTTCTTTTAATGCAAATATTAAATTGTTGAATATTTTGCTTTAAAATAAGCCATATTTTTTAAAACTTTTTGTTCATATTTTCAAGTTTTGAATGCATATTTAATGCTCATAAAACACTTTTTTTAGATCATATTTTCGGTGTACCTGCTTATTATTAACATGTAAACTTGGTTGCACTACTTGCTGTGTTGTTTTCAAAAGGTACTGAGGCAATTACGCGAATGATATTAAGGTGAGATTTTTTTTTTGGAGTTTTTTTTTTTGGAGGCAAATAGCCGAATTGGGTAATTAAGCATATGGCAATTAAATGTAGACTTTTGTTTAAAAAATGGATTTTAAACTCAAGGTAAATAAGCGTGAAATGAAGCGTGGGGTAATTAAGCGGATTATACTGTAGATTTTATTTAACTGACAATCTACCATTGACAATGTAATGCTTTATTATGCCTTTCGATAAAATAATAGAAAAAATAATTTTAAAATGGGAGCAACAATTTCGTTTTTTCTTCTATCTTATTTCTTCAAAAAAAGTTTTATATATTTTCCTTTCATTTTTCGAACAAAAATGTAACTAAAGTTTTTTTTAAAAAGTTGAGTCTGCTTCTACTTCAGCAACAATTTGTATGAAAATGTATATGACGTTTATAATAATTGTATTTAATTTTGAATGAAAATTTTAACAAATAATAATAAATACGTAATTTTGTTCTGGGCAAAATTTGCAAACTGTTACCTAATGGAAAATGTGTGTGAAAAAATTTTTTGCTTTATTGTGAACACCAGCAAAAATGTTGCTGTCATTGTGAACGAAGCTTTAATATCAAAAAAAAGTAAAGTATTCATCCTGACGGATTTAAGGCAAAACCATAGTATGTGTCAATCCATATTGAACTTAAAAATACTTTTCGTAAAAGTTTATGAAACTGTATTTCTTTAACCAAAGGGCGAAACTGATCGCACTTTCCGGAAGGAATCAGATGTTTCTTGATTATGTTTATTAAAAATCATTGACAATAGCTTAAGCAAGCTAATGCGTGTTATGGTTGAACCTTTTGTTATTCGTACGTTTCTTCATAGTGGGCATTTGGGCGAATCTTATCTGTATTTTATGTATTTTAAAAACGGATGTTTGGTAAACTTTTTGTGGGCTATTTGAAACATTAAATTTATGCAAAAAATTTATTAAGTTTGTTTGAAGTTCTTTTAAATTTTCATTTTTTTTATTACAAACGCATTTAGTTAAATTTACTTCCTAACTAAAATCTCCTTAACTTTTGAGTCGTCAAAAAACTTCCTGTCGATCAAAATGGAGTCAATTCTACTGGACTTCGACTTTAAATCATGGAAGAAAATGTCACGTGACTCTCAATAGTAATCGATTGTTGTCCATAATTACTAGGAATATAAATTTATTGTTCCCTTGTGGTCGAATTATGTTGACTTCGACTTACCTAACAGGAGTGATTTATTATAATGACAGCTATTAAATTACCGAGCACTTTATGTTTGTATCGCTGGAAGCGGCTATTCTAATTTTTCTTGTTAGAACCTAAAGATTTTCTGTATTACTACTCAGCAATTATTAACTGTTTTATCTTTCTTTTTTGACAGTAAAAAAAAATTTTTATACCCTGCTTAATTTTCTGTTCATAAATTAAAAATTATGAGATAAAATTCGGCAGTCAAGTGGTGTTGAGAAAAATTACTAAGACAATCTAGTAAAATTTCATTCAAGTCCGAACAACAAAACTCTTGTAAAAATATAATTTAATAACAAAAAAGATTCATTGTGTGTTATGAAAAAGAATAAAAGCAACTAAAGGAACAATTTGCGTGACTTTTTATTAGCTAAAGTGTAATTTTCCATATAGAACATGATGTAATGAAAAATTAGACAAAAGTATCTTTTAAACTTGAAAACAACCTTCAAAGCAAATTTCCTAAGGCCCTCTCACTCTTAATCAACCAAACAGCAGACGGTGGCGTTGTTGTTAAACTTCTTTGTCTCTAGCATTAATAATTCAAATTCGTCAACATTTTTCTGAACAGACAACAAAAACAAGGACATTTAATAATACTTGTTAAACAAAAAGCTATTTAGATTTTTCTTGTCTAATACGAGTATTCTTTTTTAAATAATCACTATTCTGGCCTGCTAAATTTTTATTTATATTTTTTCTTAAACGTAGAAACAGTCAGCTTTATAAGTTTTCCACATATAAATTGTTTATTTGTTGAACATAATGGAAATTGTTTTGACAAATGAAAAAATATATAACAAAAAAACTTTAAAGTCAAGTAATACCACTGCGTATGAGTGTTTTTAATAGCCACACATGGCAGAACACACATACGTTCTGACATACTAGATACAGATTTCCTAAATTACCAACTTCTTGTGGAAGAGTAGAAGCGATTCAGATATTTTTGCTTTTCGGTCATTTGCTTTTAATATTGATTTAATTTATTAAAAAACTTTTAACACATTTTATTTACCTCACGTTTGGAAACACGAAACGCACGATTTTGACTTTATTTTTTCCTCTTCCCAATTTTATACCTTTTGTTTTTTTTTTTTTGTACTTTTCAAAGTTATTTTTTAAAGAAAATAGAAAATAAGAAAACTAGAAAACAAAATGAAAAAATAACAAGTTAAAAGTTTATGTCTAGAACAGTTGAGTATGGAATTGAAGATGTTGGTAAGATGCATGAGACGACTGCTGAAGTAAAACTTTTTTTAGCAAAAGTTCAGTGCAAGGTTGCACGGCTCGTGCCACGTTTTGCAGCTGGAGATAAATGAGATAAATTTGCGTCAAAACTACGACAAGTTAACATGAGAATACAGTAAAGAAAAAACACGGGACAATTCTTTAAAAAAATCTTGGACACTTTTTTGTTTCTTAGAAAACTTAAGTATAAAAAAGTAAAAAAGTATTAAAAATATTATTATAAATATTTGTTAAAGTACACGTAAACTAATGAGAAGGAAAGAATTTTTCCTAAAGTTGCAAATTTTTAATGGATTTAAAGAAAGCTGCTGTTATAAAGAAAATAGAGAAATCTGCAGAAATTGTAGTCAGACTAATAATGTGCAAAATATCGGGTTTAGTCCTTCTCAATAAATTTTTCAAGCTCAAGGTAAATTCTATAAAAAATATTTATTTATTATCCATTATTTTGCTATCTCAGTGCATAGCAAATAAAATATTTTTTTTTAATTTAAAAATTGACCTTGAGCTTGAAAAATTTATTGAGCAGCACTATCATTTAAAAGGTCGAAGAAATTAAACTTAATAATATCGGTTTATGATAATTTAATTAATGCTATTGGATTTTTTTTTTTTTGCCCTCCTTAGCCCTAGGCCTACCATCTTGGTCTGGCCAGACCAAATTTGGTTTTTGCTTGCAATATTTTTCAAGCGGAATAAAAACTCAAAAATACAGAAGCGTGAAATTATAGATGGTATGTCCTAAATCGAACGAATTAAGTTTGGAATCTACTCAAAAATTTACCGCCCATTATGCGCTTAGTGCAATTTAAATACAAAACCAGCACGCAATGTGCCTGCTTCATGGTAAAGATATTTGCCCTTATTCCATTCAACATCGTCGTCATCGTCAACAACTGAATATCAACATGAATTTTTATCGACGTCGTCATCAATTCGATACAAAACTTGTAGTTTGCAACAGCAATATAACGATGTCGATTGTTTATGGTTTTTTAAAGCACATCTCTAATAATTTAGACAGTTGGTTTGTTTTGTTTTCAGTTTTTAATAAAAAAATACACGATACATACGAACATCAAATCGTTTCTTAAAAATCTTGTGCTCTCTAAAAGGGTAGCTTGATTTATTCTAAAAAATTCAGCCTTACTTATGACAAATCGCATTTGGCTTTTCGCCCCGTATAAATCGACTGTGATAATAGTGTCCAGTCAGTAAATTTATAACGGCGACAATTGCCGAAAAAGGCAACCAAGCTACTCGAAAATTGAAAAATAGCGAAAATTCGTGCAAATTTTTAATATTTCAAACAAGCCAAAAAATTTATTAAAATTTCCTAAAACCATAAGGAATGGCAAAAACTCTATTAAATGGGCTAAATTAGCGGAAATTCAATAAAATTTGCTAATATCGGCATGATAGAAAAGTTTAATATTTATTAAAAATCGTTAAATCTGTATGTCAAAAAATGTAAGGGAAAAATTGCTTTTATCGCGAACATGACTAAATTTCGCGAATTTCCGCCATTAAGATGGAGATTTTGTCATTCAGCTTTAGGGACTTTTAATCAATTTTATGGCTTGTTTGAAATATTAAAAATGTTTGCTAATTTTCGCTATTTTTGCAAATTTTTGCAATTTTAGCGAGCTTTGTTGCTCTTTTCCATTTTTTTTTAAATTCAACATTAATATTATTGAAAAATTAAAAAGGGATAAAACGGTCTTGACACCAATTACACTGACGCCAAAATCAGAGTCAATTAATATCCATGCAGACGTTAACGTTGCTTACGGCATACCAAAAATACACCGACGTTTATCGATAAAATTTGATATTGACAATGGGCATACCATTTACAACAATCGACTGGAAACGACATCGTTTCTTATTGATGGCGCTAAATGGAATAAGGGTGATGAAATATACATTTCCGTTGATTATTATGTAGAATAAAATGATAAAATTATATAATAAAAAATAAATTGATTTACTTTTTATTCAACTGGGTTTTAAAGGTATTCTAGTTGTGGGTTTGTCAGACCAAGAGGAAAAATTGTTGGTAAAAAGTTATCGACAAATCTATGGTTAAAGATTAGATAAGGTAAAAATAGCAGACGGTACTCTTCTGACACTCCCTTTCTACTAAACAGAGCCGCCACCGCAAAACTAGCCCGAACTTGTAACAAAGTTAAAAAAAAAGCTCTTGTTCCACTCCAGAGATATTTTATAAGCGAACACAGTAACATTCATGAAGCACGTCAATACTTATATGGCCATATATTTCAAGATTGAAAATCAAATCCTTAACTAAATAATACATCTTAATCAACGTCTATAGTACGATGTTAATTACTCAACTTCTTTGACAATAGACTTTATACTATCCTTGAACTAGTTGAATGCTTCATTCGGTGTCATTTACGACAAAAACATAGAATACAGAAATCACATGATATCAGCAGCTAACGAAGTAACTGGTGTCGTGGGATTTATAAAACGCACTTTGGTTTAATCGATTCTTAGATATGGATCTGTTTTATGATACCCACAGTACTCTGTTCTCTCAAAAATAATCAATGCAATTTTTATTATTCTGACTTTGTGTTTTGGGTTGGAAACGTCACGCTTCACACTTATAAAATTTTTAACTTAAAAAAGTATTCGCTGCGGCAAATGTTAAATTCTGCTTTTTCTGTCAAAGCTGCTCTTTCCGGGAGAACTAAATTCAATATACTTCTTCGTTTCTCAAAGCATTATAACTTCCTGAGTATTAAATATTTTAGCGCAAACTGTGCTAACTTTGATTCATTTCGCAGAGTCCGTGGTGATTTTAATAATTTTTATCCTTATATCGACATTAACAAAGTCAGTAGAATCTCTAAAATTTAATAGCAGGCCTGTTCTTAATATCACGTGATTTCAAGTCACACGTGTCATTTAAGGTCGTTATACACTATCCCAAAAAGTCTTAAGTATTTTTCGAAAATGCTTCGCTGATCTAATTATTGTTTGAAAATTTTCAAAAAACAATAACAACTTATTATGATAGGTTTGTATTTTTTTCAAAATACGTAAAACTTGTACTATAGTGTAAAGCACCTATTAGTGGTATTCTGAAAATCACACCGAAAAACATAAAATCGGAACACCACAATATTAAACGTGTGATTTTTAAAGCACATGTGATTTTTGAAATCACTTTGTTTGAAATCAAGTTATTTTCATAACAGGCCTGAGAATTTCATTCTTAAATTCATTTGACAAATAAAATTATATAAATAACTCTTATATTAATGAAAAGTAATACTATATAAAAACTTATATCTGTAAGGATCTACTTTTAAAATATATGAAAAAAATTTATAGATGGAAATACGTCAGGAATAATCTAAATAGTAGAACCCGGTTTAATACCTTTTTGTCTTGCAGTGAACTTAAATATTTAAATAAAATTTTAGAAATATTGTCGGAAACAACAACCTAAAGTAGAGGAATACAATGAGGAATCAACCAACAACAAGTAGATCTAGACTATGCTGCCAAACTAGTACTACTGCCGACAAAAAAAGAAGATATGCGGAGGAAAATAAATGATTAAGTGTCAATGGCATGGGAATATGGCATAAAAATTAATTTAGACAAAGCGAAATGCAACGACCCAGTTGAGAATGTCACCAACTTTTGCTTTTTAGGATGCATAACATCTCCAGACGCCCGTACGCACGACGACTTTAATTATCACATACTTAAAGCACAAAGCACAAAGAAAAAACTATCAGTAGTTTTTTAGAAATTAAAAAAATTGCCTCAAAAGTATTTCAATTTAATGAATGTGATAATTGAATCGATTATTTTTTATTTGAAAGAAAATTAAATCTTTAATTTTGATTTAATTATCATTTTCGTTGTTTTGAAATAAATCTTTAATTAAAATTATAATAAAATAAAAAAAATCTTAATTGATTATTTTCGTTTAAAAAAAAATAATTTAAGCTTTTAGAATTGCTGTTGGGAATTGTCAAAGCCTGAGCTATATTTAGTTAAATCATCTAACACATTGTTTGAAATTGCAAAGTTTTTTCATAATTTTTTTTAATTAAAATTAAAAATATCGTTTATTGAAAAAAAATTAATATAATAATTTTAGTAATAGGTGCAAAAACAACAAATTGTTTGCTTAATTCTATGAATTTAGTATAAATTTGGTAATTAGAGAAAATTTTTAATTTTTTCTGTGCAACGAGCTTTGAAACTTTTGGAAATCTAAGACCATCACACCTTAAACTAAAATAAACAGTTCTGCTATACGGATCGAAAACCTGAATTGTAAAAGCATCAAACTCGAAATGCACATGTCCAGCAATGGATGCCTACAAAACATTCTGAAAATCTCATGGCGAAAAACTAATTGAATTTGTTGTTCAATATATAAATAGATAAAGAAGAAAAATGTAACTGGTGCGCGCCAGTACTGAAATACTCTTCGGAAGCCATACAATGAAATCTGTTCTTGAAAAGATTGAATGGAAGGCACAGAGTTCGACAAGAAAGGACAGACCGAAAACAATATTGAGGCGTACAGTTTTAAATGCGCCTGGAAAATTCTTTAATGAACTACGTTGTATTGCAGCGGACAGACACAACTGGAGATTCTACTTACACGCCCAAGTTCCAAATGGAATTTGCTGAAAATATTTTTGGAATTAAGACTAAGATTCGACTTATTATATTGTTGTCAAATTTTTTTATTATTTTTTTTTTCTTTTAAGAGGATTAAGTAAAAGATATGTATTAAAATTAATGCTGAATTTTCGGAAACTTTAAAGAATTTATATATTGAAATAATACGCTTCTTTTTTCTTTGGTTTGCCACAATTAAGATAAAAATCCTTAAAAACGGGGAGTTCATTCAAAGTAAAAATATCCCCCTAATTAATGTTAGCAAGCAAACGATAAATATATTATTACATATTTTTTCTCGTATGATAAATTAAGACACACACAATATATATTTATCTGCTTGATTTTTGATCGATTTGTTAATGCATGCTTTTGCATTTCTTACCCTTTGCAAAATTGTTTGCATATTTTAGTTTTTAAAGCATTTTAAAGCTTATAGCGCATATTTCACCTATTTGAAGCATATTTTGGTACATGTTGCCTTTTTTTTAGATGTCAACATGTGCTTCCATAGCGAATAAAAAACTATTAGAAATTCTGGTTAACAGATAAATGTTCCGTTTTAAATATTAATCTGTATTTATAAAAATCTGACCCATCTTTTGGCATACCGATCTACTTAGAATCACTTTTTAGAGTAATCAAACGATTTCCATATGTCTGGCTGACTGTCTGATTATAACATTTAATAAATAAATTTAAATTGTGCTTAGGACGAAGCCTATGTAAATGGTAAAAATCAGTCTAGAATAGTCCCAATGCAAACTTTTTCCGAAATAGACTCTTGTATCCATTAACCTTAAAAATAGTTTACTGCAAATTAAATTCTTTGTGGAATCGGTTCACATTTCATTTGACCTTCGTTCATATCCGTTAAGTTGGTTTTAGACGACATGTATTAAGCAGTGTGCTTGTCAAATTTCCCACTTCAAAATGCATACATGTCGTGTAAAAGCTTCTGTAAATGTCAACTCGAATTCGCAGTATAAAATTTTTCAATTAGAACTTGTTCTGTTTCGAATAACTTGTTTGTGACGGCAAATAACCCTAGAACTTCATACTTCGTCAAATAGACGACGCATGTTCATATTTCGTATGTCTTGTTCTGTATTTGATATTTTTTAAGCAAATTTTTCCCAAAGCCGTTAATATACTCTTGATGTGTACGAATGTAGGGCTGTCTACGCATTGGGTAAATATGTTTTTCCTACATTTGCGTCGTCGAAAGGGCAAAGTATAACGTTTGTTGAATTTTACTGTAAATTTCCAGAGTATATTTTTTCAGCTAGTCTTTCTGTTTTTTTATATAATACTAAACCGAGCAGGTTTGACCGATAAAGAAATTAGAGATATGCGTATTATGTCCTCCATTTAAACGACGAAGTGCAAAATTAGTGTGCCTAAAATGCAAAAAAGCCTATGCGCAAAGTACAAAATAGAACTTTGTGGCTATTGCGCCATATAATAACTAAACCAACTGAATACCTTTCGTTTTTTTAATCAATATGTTAGTCCTTCGATGCTAACAAATTTGATGGTTATATATTATTAAGTTAACGGTCTTATTTAGAAAAAATAAACAGGTTTATAAAAGGTTTATGTTATGGATTTTCTATAAAAATTTTATTAAAAAGTCCTTTATAAACCTGTTTTATTTTATATAAATAAGGGGCTATGCATATATTTTGTTTTATGTTTTGAAAAATAATCCCAACGAAGTAGTTGCCCGAATGAAACCTTCACAGAAAAAATTATTAAATTTCTCCAATCACCAAATGTATACCAAATTCATAATATCAAGCAACTAATTTGTTGATTTTGCACCTATTACCAAAATGATTATATTGATTACTAAACATTATGAAATTGTGAATATTTTTTTTTTTAACAAATGATATTTTTAATTTTAATAAAAAAAAATGATCAAAAAATTTTGCCATTTCAAACAATGTGTTAATTAATTTAAATAAATATTGACAATTCCCAACAACAATTCTACATGTTTAAATTATTAAAAAAGTCAATTAAGATTTTTTGTTATTTAATTAAAATTTTAATTGAAAATTTATTTAAAAACAACTAAAATGTTCGTTAAATCAATATTAAATTTTTAATTTTCTTTCAACTAAAAAAATAATTGATTCAATAATCACATTAATTAAATTTAAATACTTTTTAAACCTTTTTTTTAATTGATAAAACACTTTTTTCTGTGTTTGGCTTTAATTCAATAATATTAAAGTAAAAGTATTTATTTAGTTAATTTCATTAATATCAATAACAAATGATTGAACAAGACAAAATGCAATTACATTTTGTACGTATTTCATCATTTATACTCTTGTAAATGTCACGTCGTCGATTCGGTGAAGTACTAAGACGTTTACGTTATTACGTAAACTTATTCTACGGTTAAAAGGAACAATATTTTTAATTAACTGAAATAAAATTAAAAGCGGATATAAACATAAATCAGTATATAATTTGCTGTTGTTAACGAAATTAGGTTATGTCAGATGAAACCAAAAATGAACATGGGGAAGCAAAAATTATAAAACTTCTGTACTTCTTAATTTTGACAGACATGTGCAACTACATATGGATTTTACATCGCACAAAACCACTGCAAAATATATGTCGCCTTAAAGTAACTTTAATAGCTTCAACTTTCATTTAAATGTTAATATTAATAAAAAAAAAATTTAGCGACCGTCCCTAAAATCACTTTTAGGCAAAATATCTCATACGGAGGGTGTATCTAGATAGTCATGTTTATCGTAATAAACAGTTTACGGAAATGACAATGTAAAACACACAAGCTTGTCGTATTTGTGCCGTTAAGGGAAATAATAATACTAATTTCTAAAAAAAAAATGGTTTTCGAACATGCCAAAGCCACTCGTAATAATGCCTAATGTTCGGACAAATAATTCTTATATGACTTTTAAGCTCAAAACACAATTTTTTTTTTTGGTGAGCGCAGACTGCCCATCGCTTCGAAAAAGGGTAAAATCTCAAAAATACTCGTATGTCTGTAAACACTGTGGTGTATGGGCTTTGCCAATTGTTATTTTTAATGCTAGTATCATTAAATTGTTTTCAAGTATTTTTTGGTTTTGGGGCTTATTTTTAACAAATTTTAGGGCATATTTTCAAAAAAAATTTTTTAAAGCATTTTTGCGGGTTTCCTGGTCATAGCAATTCAAACTTATTCAAAAAAGCTGTTTTTACAAAAGGAGGTCGTTTAATCATTTTGGGGCCCAATTGTGTAGAACGCAACGCAACGCCAAAAATTTCATTGCAAGCAAAAACAAATTCAAAAATATTTTTTTATTATGTTTTCTACAGGAATTTATATTGAATTTTAAAATTTAAAACACTTCATATTTTGTGGCGTTGAAAATTTTAAGAAACAGTATGATTTTCTGTAGAAAGCAACAATAAAATCAAAAAATATTTTTGAATTATTTTTTGCTTTCACTGAAATTTTTGGCGTTACACAATTAGGCCCTTAATATATACAATTGTATATAACAGTGAAAGCAGGAACTCAGTTGAAAGAAACTTTAAAATTTTGATTCTTAAATTTTTCTTGCCCAGTAACTTTCAATAATCTTTGATTGACAAACAACATCAATACAACCTGCCATTTTCATTTAAATGTTCTATGACGCACTCTAATTGGCATGATAGCTGTAATCTCTATTTCGCCAAACAGTTACCAGTGATAGTAAATGTTACTAATTGAAATATTCAGCGTTAGCAAAGCCATTTTTTATACAAAAGTGTATGTAAGTATGTTTAATTTGTACAATCTACGAGTGCCTATATACGTATGTACTATTTGTGTATTGTACATGAATTTTTCCATGTCCATTAGTTGGTAGATAGGTAAATTTCTAGGTTTCTCTTGTGGTGCTTCGTGCTTGTGCCATAATCACAACTCATCATATCTCTAGAGTTGTTGTTGTTTTGTCATTTAAATATCCTCTTCAACTTTGCATATTATCTCAAATACAACCACACACTGTACGTAGACGCACATACATACATACGTACAATTTTTAAAACATTTTTGTTGTTATTTTTCATTAAGTACTTGTATGTACCACTGCTTGTCACTTCTTCATTGTTCCATATCGCGCCAGCTGAGTCTAAATGGATTCGTTATCCGCACAAATGACAGAAAACATTGTTACATTTATCCTGATGCCAAAATACCACAAGAGAGATACCAAAAAGATGAGAGGGAGTTTAATGCGTAGATCAGGGATGTTAAAGTTGTTACAATTGTACTTTTTTTGATACAGGTTGACCTTCTAAAGGACCGTGGTACTACCGTGACTCATGTCGTACAATTTAAAAATATGTCACAGCTCCCCCTTTTTGAATTTTTACAATGTAGCAAGGGAAAGGCAGACAGACAAAGTTTGTTGGTAAGGGCTACACTCTTAGTGTGGCACACTTTACTTTTTTCCTCTCTCGCCTACAAACTTCGTCTGTCTGCCTTTCACTTGCCACATTGTAAAAGGAGACTTATGGTACCCACAGACGAGGCAACATTAGTGAAAACCGAAATTTATTCCGTAACAGAAGTGGCTTTATATATTTCTACAAATAATATCAATATTGATATTTTAAAGAAATGAAAGGAAATGCAAGACAATTTTATAAAAAAATTGGCGAAGTTTTGAGAACCAAAGTCAACTTTAAGAACGAAGTTTTAATTTACTCCTGAAAATTTTATTTCAGGTAAAACAAGTTGTATTGTACCTCTTCTAGTAAAAATGTTCCCTAATAAAATTGCCAATTTTGATTCAACCAATAATCAATTTAGAGCTTTAGCTGGTGTCGAGCAACTGCAGTCGTTAAAAACGAAAAACATTTGTAGTTTTTAGTCGACAGTAGCTAATTTATAAAATGTCGTTGCTGGAATTTAATAAATTCCACATTCGTCTGCAAATGTGGAAAGAGTTTTTTCTTTTCAAAATATAATAAAAACTAGGAAAAGAAACAGACTACATGTGCCAACTTTATCAAGTCTCATATAAACAAAGGATTGGTTAAGATCGACAAATTTATGCTGCTTTGATGTAAAAATTCCAAATAGTTTATTAACTAAGCAAATAAGTGCCTGATTTTGATCACATATATAAGACTTTTATGTACCTTATTTTATTCATACATATAATGTTTGTTAATGTTAAGTTTTTTTTTTTTGTGTACAATTGAAATTTGATGTACTTTTTTGTTGTTTTAATAAATTTAAAAAACGGTACCGTGAAGGCCCAAAAAATAAATTTATTTTTGGAAGTTGGTACAACTTTTAAAACGCCATTTAACATCCCTGGCGTAGATAGAACTGCAGAGCAAACAAATAAAAAAAAAGAGAGTTAAATGAGTTGGTAAGAAGTGTTATGATATGATGGCGATGATGACGACGACAATGGCGTTAAAGATGATGATTATGGTGGCCACAAAATATGTACGTACATATAGTTACCTAAAACGCAAAAGGCCCAAATTAACCAATAATAAAAATCGACTTTTTCATCGATTTTTCATTTCATTGAAATTTAAGAATCGTTTGACCAAATCTAGCGATCTTTTTAACAAAAAACAAACGGCCCTATCTACAGAAGATAATATATTAAAAGCTAAAAGACCTTACTAAAAGTTTGCATTTTATGCAACATTGTCAATTCTCAAAACAACCAGTAGGTTTCCGAAGAAAAATAGAGGACAAATAAATTATAAACAGTTTATCCATTTGAATAGTCTTTTGCTTCTCCTGTAAAATTTTCAAAATGTAAGATAGGTCCTTTTGCGTTGTTGTTAACGATATCAACACATGTATCCCATGTATGTTTTTATGTACGTTTGTATGTCTGTCTGTGTTGTTTCCTACATTTGTATTTCTTTAAAAAAAAAAAAAGGAAATGATTTCAGCCAACAGCTAACAGAAGGAATTCTTAAAAATAAATTTACGTCGCATGACAAGCTGAATTATTTTCCATAAAAATCATGATTATCATTTTTAAAAATAATTTTTTATATTTGATGTCATCAGCCTATATGTTTATACGTATGTATGTAAGTATGTATAGATAAAAATCATTTTTTCCACTTTAGCTAAAATGTTAAATGTTGTTGCTATTGCAGTAGATGGGGCAAGCATTGTGTTATCCATCTAACGTTGAAAAACCGAAAATAAGGAGACGAAAATGGTGGCTGGATGAAATAATCTTGGTGATGGCCTTCATTGACATTAACATTTTTCATTAATAGCAATACAGTTTAAGACACACACAGAAGCATATATTGTAATAAACATAAGGTTTAATTCATGTTTTTTTTTTTTTTTTGCAAAATGTCCAAAAAATCATCATTTAAGCACCGTCATCAAATGCGATCCTTGAACATTTTACTCTTACGTATGAGTAAGATTAAGACAACACAGACACTCACATCTATGGTTTTACGTTTACAACGTAAAACGGAACACACCCGTATACATTAATTCTTATGTCACATATACAGACGTACATTTAACCATTTTATTCATCAAGCAAATATTTATGATCTGCTTTTAACATTAAACTTTGTAAATTTGACTTACATTTTATATCCAGTTTTGCTAAAGTGTGGAAGCGTGTGTTTGTATGTGTGTTACTGTGCCTGGGTGGATTCTGTTTGTTTGTATATTTTTTATTACTCTGAATTGTATATAATCTTGTATTTTTCTCACTAATGTGCTGTCCTTGTTTTGCAATTTAGGTGGCCTCTGCTTCAGTGTACCATTGAGTGTGTGGTCTTCTCTCGATTATAATCTGTCGCCGCTTGTTGCCACCAAAAAAAAAATAATAAAAAATAATAATATTTTTGATGAGTTTCGAGGACATTTACGTTATTAATAACGAGGTCCGCCAGCAGGCCAGAATTGTTTTTCTTGTTTGTGGTCTGTTTCTTTTTGTTCTATTTTCTATTTTGTGTTGTTTTTGTTGGGATCCGAAAAGAGTGTTTAAAGTTGGGTATAAAATAAGTTAAGGTTTATTTGTATATATCTCCTTTCGTGTTTTTTTCTTATGTTAGTTATTTGTATGTTATTGAGTGTTTCCTCTCATGTAATCGCAGCTGCCAGATTGGACGATTTATCATTATCTTAGCGATTTTTGCATTGAGATAAGCCTTTTGAAGTTTTCTGGCCTAGATTTGGCGATTTTTCAAATGATAATTTCACTCTTATATTGAGATGCTCTATACCCTCCTCCTCTAGTGGTGATTTAGAGTTTTCTAACTGCATGTTTGTAGAACGCGAGTGCAAAAGTGACTCGCTTAAATTTAAGTTAAACAAGTCACTTTTAGTAAGTTGGAAATTTCGTGTGGAACTCTTTCAATATTCTGCTAAGAATGCATAAAGTTCATATATTTTGAATCCTTGTGTAATTCTTAGTCGGTTAAGCATCACTTTCGGAAGATCCAAATTAAAAAGACAATTTTCGGTTTAAATAATACTAGTTATCATAAGAGATTTTGGATAAAAATCCAGCGTGGTTGTTTCAGTTCGAAAAAAGTTACGAACCCAAACGTAAAACGACCAGCTTTAAAAATTTATATAGCTGTTAAAAAAACTAACAAAGTGGTCGCAAAATACACCGATTGTCGCTTAATTTCGCAGAGACCCTACATATATGACTAGAAATCATACTACGGAAATGCAGTTCCTGTGACGTCATTTGTGAATTTTTATTATTATTTATCGGTATATAATTCTAGTCCCCATATAAATTCCAGTCTCGGAAAACGCTTTAATTCATCTAATGCTTTAGTAAAGATATTTTGTATAATTTAGTTTAATAAGAATATATAATTTAATTTAATAGGATGAGTGATGATCGGCCCATATTTTACCACAGGTTGAATATAAAATTCCTTCTGAAAATTACCCAGACTAACAATGTAATTTTATAAACAGTTAAGTTTAATATGCACAGAAAAAAATAAATATTTTTTCTAATCACCAAATTTATACAAAATTCATAATAATTAAGCAAACAATGATTACTAAAAATTGTAAAATTGTAAAAATTTTTTTTTTTAATAAATGATATTTTTCATTTTAATATAAAAAATTATCAAAAAATGTTGCCATTTCAAACAATGTGTCAATTTAATTAATTAAATTAAATTAATTTATTTTAAGCGAGAAAGTCAATTAATATTTTAATTAAACATTAATTTCAAAACAACTTAAATATTAATTAAATCAAACTTATATTTTTAATTTTCTTTTAAATAATTAATTGATTTAATTATCACATTCATTAATTTTAAATACTTTTTAAACAATTTTTTAATGGATAAGAAACATTTTTCTGTGGGACAAGAAATTAAATCATTTAACTTTGTGAGAATCGGCCCACAGTTTGGCATAGAACTCAAGTACAATTAATTCTCATAATTTTATTTAATACGACTTAAACCACAACTTAATCTACTATTGGTGTTGATAATTTTTCATAGATCCCAGGTAAGCCTCCTGACATATTCGAACTCTCGTTGGATGGTGTTAAAGAATCGCCATAGCCGAATATGTTACTCTAACTAATGATTGCTAATTTTCTTTTTTCATACAGAATACCAGATCTTTTATTTAAATAATATTTAGAAGATATTGTCGATATTCAGTATAAGGCTTGCAAAAGAGCAAATGCAAAATATCGTAGCCCCTTAAGGAAATCTAACGGAAACTCTGTGTATTTTGTTGTTGGATTTAACAAAAGTTCTACGATATTTGGCGTTTGTTCTTTTGCAAGCCTGAAAAAAAATTAATTAGGAGCTGAAAAAAATTTAATTTGGAGAAATGTTTTTTGAAAGGTATTTGTTAAATTTTACATTATAGTTTGAAAATATGTTCAAATTATGTTTTAAAGATAATATCTTTCAAATGGTGCCCATTGTGTATTTCGACCTGATGCGTCATGGCGTCATGATGTGATGTCGTGCATTTTTCAGAGCATTTCACATAATTTTTCTTAGAAATTCCGGTCCCAGTGCCCTGATTTAAGCTGTGGGATGGCTCTTGGCTTATTGTCATACGCCTTACCTTTTAGATAACAGCAAAAAAAATCGGGAGCCGCTAAATCGGGTAATCGCGGAGGCCAGTTAAATTTAAAAAAAAGCGATATTATTCAATCGCCAAAATTTCGCACAGGAGAGCCATAGTTGGAAGAGCTGTTGGAACCACAATTCAAAATTGTTCTCTATTTTGGGCTTTAAAAAATATTAAATTTTTGCCCGGTATTGAATGTCATTCTAATAAACCGCAACTTGTTCGTAATTAAAAACAAATGGCAAAACGGATGCATTTGCTGTTCAACAATTATTCTTGGATTCTGCAATTTGGTTTATCCACGTGACCATGGAGGCGAAACTGGGCTTCATCGCTCTTTATTCGATATGATCTTTGGACCTGAATAACCGAATGCTGATTTTCAACATAAAAATGAACAACTTTGGTTCTTTGTTCTGTGTTGAGTCTTTCCAGCAGAAATTCCTAAGTTTTTCAAAGATAATTCTAAAAAAAAAAAAAAAAAGCAAAAATGTATCTTATGCGTCACCCTGTATAAGTATTTTTAATAATTTTTTTATATTAATTAATGTAAACTTTTATAAGTTTGACACTACTTATTTTTGTATTGAGGATTGGGATTTTGGACCTGAATCTGAGAACGCATAATTTGCCAGCAGCTTTTAATGTACTAAAGAAATGAAATAGATATTAAATGAACCCAACTCGAGAAATTTTTACCGGCTTTAAGAAATGTTCAAGAACTTTATCATATAAAGATAAATATCAAATTGAAAACACTTTTTTTACATTTGCGACTTACATTAACAAATAAGGGATTTTAGCGATACTTCTTTGCATAGTTTTGACGATTTTATGGTAAGTTTATCTGGCAACTATGACTATAATGATGTTTGGGTAATACTTTCTCTTAAAATTTTGTGTGTTTACTTGAACAACCGTCAGTAACATGAGTTATGATGACTTGCTGTCAGCCACAATAGCAACAAACACAGCTGCAATAACACCATACAGAAACTTTTTTAAAAAACTTGTTCATTTAACAATAAGTTGACTTACGATAAGATAAAGGTGAACTTTTTTGTGCGAACATTTTAGTTAATGGTTTTTAATAATGATGATAATTTGTATATTTCGGTGTTTCTTTTTTTGTTGGATGTTTTTTCGTTTTTTTTTTTTATTTGCGGCCATAAAAAATTACTTAACTGATACAACATTAAAATGTTTACAACAACAATAATCTGTGGTCACAAGGGTTTCTATTCGGAAAACAATTTAGAGGGATTATCCCAGAAAAGAATTTTTCATATTCACGAACATTTTTGGACGGGAAATTTCGGGAATTTACTATCAAAATTTTTAACAATTGTTATTTTACATTGAACTGTTGGCTTTTAATTGCAGTTTTTCATATTTTAATTAGGCTTACGTTCATCAAATTTAGTTTTCATAAAATTATTTTTGGGAATTTACAACATGAAATGTGTTCAAGCGTGAATTTAATGGTATTTGGATGTCCATCCTTGGTATTGTTTAATGAAAACGGTTTTATCTCGGGCTTAGAATAAATTGCATCTGGAGGCGCCACCGTCAGCAAATATTTTCGATAAGCTAGTTTTAGTACTTAGTCGTAAAATGAAGTTTAATTTTTATGTATCATTTTGGAGTCAGTCATTCTTTGACCTTTGAACTTATCACTACCATTTATAATTGCACAAATTTAAAGCCTGGATTTAATTGAAATAAAATTATATTTAAGTTGAAAATTTAATTTCTAAAGCCTACAAAAAGGAAGCCTCAGTAGTTTTATTTTTTGCTAATCAAAAACTGCACGTGACGACACCCAATTGGACTGGACGGGATCCACTGGAACTAGGGCCAAGTTGTACAAAATGAATTAAAAAAAAATTTTTTTTTCTTTTGATAATTCTTGACTAAACACGGGATTGAACTCGGGTCGAGTTTACATGTTTCGAGAATAACCACATTGTCATCATCAGAATTCCTTGCCGTTCTATCGTTTGCGCCAGTTTGTCAGTTTGTTAATGCAAGATTCATTTCTTAATACCAGGCCTTGTTTTCAACATTATTTCAAAAATGTTCACCCTCGTATTCGTAAACGATTATTAAATTTAACAAAAATTTATTAAGGAAAATTTTCATAGAAAATTTGTTTTGTAAACTTTTATGCAATATATCGCACTGGTTCCTCTAAATGGGGTTATCAAAATTTATAAACTTTCAGTAGAGAGAAAAAACTGTTTTCTTTTTATATATGTATACTCTTATATCACAAAAGGGGGATACAATTGCATTTTTTTGACAAAATTCTAGAGAAAATTATGTAAGTCCAGTAAGTAGAAATTACCACTGTTCATCGATTTCTTGCATAAAGTGAAAATTGAAAGATTTTGAGTTGACTCTCTTTAGAGGAACCAGTGTGTATGTACTTATATAAAACTAAAGAAAAGAAAACGTATCATATTGAAAATATATATGTAAAAATTATTTTAATGATTTTAGAACGACAACATAATGTCCGACTTATTGTGCGACAAAATTATTTTGATTCCCGTTAACTCGCAATTTCTTTACTTAAACCTTCTTTACTACAATATCTGAAATGTGGTCTTAACAATACAAGCGATTACATTTTTACAAATTAAGCACGTTAAATTGTTTTTACTTGTCACTAATGTCACATCATTTGAAACAATAGCAACAAAATTTGTTTGGAATAGTTCAGAAAAATCCTTAAAAATTATGCATTAACAAAAAAAGTTTTATTTGACAATTTCTCGAAAAAGATTAAATAATTCCTCGAATTTATTTTATGAGCTAAATTTCAGTTATGTATTTTATAAAGCTTTTTGTAATAGTTAAATTTTAAGGAATAGAACTTAAATTAAATTTTAAGGAATAAAACTATTGCAAAAAACTTTATAAAATACATAACTGAAATTTAGGTCATAGAATAAATTCGAAAATTAAAAAATGTTGAATATAATAAAGTGACTTATGAAAAGGAATAATTCCCAGATTCTATTAAATAATTCCGTTAGTCATTATTCATTGTATTTCCAATTCAATTCAAATGAGCCTACACCTGTTATTTAAGAAAATCTCAACTAATTATCATTAATTGTTATTTTACATTAACTTTAATAGTGTCATAACTCAAAAAGCATGATTTTTAGCTTAGTATGTGAAAATAGACCGTTATAACGAGTGTTTTTTTTTTAAATAAAACATATTTTTGATCAAAAACTTTATGCTGCACCTTTGAAAAATGGCTATTTTTTAAATTAATGCATTTTTGAAGTGGACGAACGATATTTAATTGTAATTCTTATATAAGAAGCTGATTTAATCAATTTACAACTGTTACAATAATCTATATATATAAAAATGAAATTATGTGTGTTTGTATGTTTGTATGTTTGTATGTTTGTATGTTTGTCGCTTTATAGACTCCGAAACTACTGAACCGATTTTCCTGAAATTTTTACAGTAACATCACGTGAGCCCTAAAAATAAAATAGGCTACTTATTTTTTCGATAGGGGCAGGGGAATTGGTACCCCCCATAGGATGCCAATATTATACTGAACCGATTTTCATGAAATGTTTACAGTAACATCACGTGAGCCCTAAAAATAAAATAGGCTACTTATTTTTTCGATAGGGGCAGGGGAATTGGTACCCCCCATAGGATGCCAATATTATACTGAACCGATTTTCCTGAAATTTTTACAGTTACATCACGTGAGCCCTAAAAATAAAATAGGCTACTTACTTTTTCGATAGGGGCAGGGGAATTGGTACCCCCCATAGGATGCCAATATTATACTGAACGGATTTTCCTGAAATTTTTACAGTAATATCACGTGAGCCCTAAAAATAAAATAGGCTACTTATTTTTTCGATAGGGGCAGGGGAATTGGTACCCCCCATAGGATGCCAATATTAATTATCGCATATCTTAAGAGCCGCTGCACGCATTTTGCTGAACTTTTTGTAGTAGAATCTTCTGAGCCCCGGAATTGAAATAAAATAGCAGCGGGGGTATAGGAATACCCCATAGGACGCCAATGTTTAACATCGCATATCTTAAGAACTGTAATAGTGAGAATGTTCAAACTTTCTAAAAGTCACTCTTATGGTATACTACACTTTTGAAAATAAAAATAAAGCGGGTAGGCGCAGGGGGGGAAATACCTCCCATAGGATGCCAGTGTAGCGAAGCGCACCGGGTTAAGCTAGTAAAATAATAAAAATGATAATGAGATGGTTATAATTTTTTCATATTCTATAGTCCTCGAATTATTTTTTTAATGACAAACTAGATCTCAAAGCGATATTCAGGCTTTAAATTATTGAAAATTGCGCAAAACTCAATAATTATGTGTTTATCGATCTTTAAAACTTTGGTAAAATAAACAATCAATTGCACAGCACTATAAAATGAAGCTTTTTAATTTTCTGAAGTATATACATATAGCTGATCCTATTGCATTTTCATCGGCTAATGACGATATCGTAAGTAGTTTTCCACTAGGAGCTCTAGTTTTAAAGATAAAGTGAAATTTATTTATTCAATAATTTCCACCATTTTGTGTATTATTTGGACATTATTTTGCGAACGGTCCTTCAAATCTCAAAATAATTTCTGAATTACTAATGTAATAAAAACTCTTTCAGCAGAGTCTGGTCACATTATTGAATATATCAGGATATTTAAATGGTATTGCAAGGATGTTGAAATTCTTGTGTTTTTGGTTTAGCCCTTAAAACTTTTTTTATGTAAATTTTCAGAAATCAAAATAACTGATTCTTGTGTATTTTTGTAAAGGGTGTTTTTTATCGAGGTAGAGTAACTTCGGGCACCGTTTTGTATTTTCCAAATTTTTTCCACAATATATATGGATGTTATAATAGTTGTGTGCAAATAAATTAGCAAATGTATTCTATAATTGTTTTTATTGTGGAAAATTTTTACGTCAAAGGAGAAAAATTTTGAGTGAAAATATTGTAAGGAATCCAAAAACCAGGATTACAAAAATTGGAGGGTAATGTGGACTAGTATGTGCGGGGAATGTGGAATACAAGAATCTAGAGTCCACATTACCCGAAAGCCATTAACCAAACAAAACAATTTTTAATAAATAAATAACATTTTAAATCAATGCTTTCATTAATGCAAACTAGAACGAGTCCTTTGTTCTTGGCATAAAAAAGTAACATAAGAAATTCAGAAAATAGACTGATTTAAGCGGTCCACATTAGACGAACTTATGTTACGGTGGTAAAAAGTTATTTTTACCAATTATTCTAAATGTGCTTTAATATTTATCAATTAAATGCAAAACTACGTGTCCACTTTGACTGTATTAAATAACTAAACATTCAAATTTACCATGCAACTGTACGAACAATTTTTTGTAACTTGTGCCGAAAAAAGTTGACCAGGCGCATTGACTTTCCACATAGACTAAAAAGCCCAGATATCAAAAAAAGCACATGTGCAATTGTCGTTTCAAGCAAACGGTAAAATATACGCAGTATTACCAATTTTTTTATAGTTCCACATTGCACGCATAGTCCACAATACCCGAAGTTACTCTATAAAACTTTAAGTTGACAGCTCTTTTTAACTGGCGGCCATTTTGTCAGCTGTCAAGTGACTTATGTTTTGTTTCAACATGAATAGACTGAAGCCTGAACAACAAGTCGTAGACACAAGATTGCCGTTGCTCCCGATTTTCATAAGCGAATTTTGTTTAGCGATGAATCTCTATTTTGTTTGAATGGATACGTCAATAAACAAAACTGCCATATTTGGAATGATGATAATCCTTAAGTGTATGCTTAGACATCGTAACATCCAGAAAAACTGACTTTTTGTTGTGCTTTATGGGTTGGTGGAATCATTGGTCCGTACTTCTTTAAAAACGGTGTTGGTCAGAACGTTACAGTAAATGGTGACCGCTAGAGCCATGATTACTGACTTATTCGTTCATCAGTTGAATAGCCATGATGTGTAGAGGCTGTGGTTTCAACAAGGTGGCGCAACATGTCACACAGCTCGTGTCACAATTGATTTATTGAAGGAAACGTTTGGTAACCGCAGAGTTTAAGGTTTCGGACCCGTTAATTGGCCTCCTAGATCGTGTAATTTAACGTTGCTAGACTATTTTCTGTGGGGATATGTGAAGTCGCTAGTCTACGCCGATAAGCTCGAAACGATTGACCACTGGAAGGACAACATTCGACGCGTTATTGCCAATATACGGCCACAAATGTTGGAAAAAGTTATCGAAAATTGAACTACAGATTAGGCCACGTTCGTGCCAGCCGTGGCGGTCATTTGCCAGAAGTCATATTTAAATTGTAATGCCAGAAGTTTAACTTTCGAATAAAGTAAATTTCATGTCAATTTAAAAAATCGGTCTGTGCCTTATTTCATTTCAAAGTTCTATAACTCTATAAAAAAACACCCTTTAAACCATTTTTTACAACGTCTTCTTTTAGAGGTAATATGCATAATTTTAAAAAAAAAATTTAACTTCACCCAAAACAATTTGGCTCTTATGTCAAATTAAACATTAATAACATAATGGCTACGAAGACAAGCTGTACAAATAATACAGAGAGCCTTTTGCTACAATGTTTTGCATATGTACTTTCGGAAACTCGTTCGCATCAAACACTGAACTCCGCTATTTAAAAGTTTTTTGTTGGGAAAAAAGGTAATTGCTTAATGAGAATACGGCCATTAGACTTTAAGGGCATCATACACTATCAAAAAACTCATCAAGCGCTATGGTAGTATTAGTGGAAATGTGTTTGTATGCGTGACACCAACAACGCTTGATGAAATATCGAAAAATTTTGATTCTTAGCACGCTTGATGTCACATATTGATGAGTGTTATGAGTTGTTTTCCCATTAAGCACGTAAGCATTTCCAAAAATGTTTCAAGGCGTGAGATTGAGGTCGAGTGAACAGAAGATATATAACTTTTTTTATAACATTTGTATTACTTTAATTTTCTCCTTTTTCTAAACATGCTGTCATTCTTGCAATAAAAGTCGCGTCTGATATTAACATATTTAAGTAGACTTTTAGCACAAAGTAGAAATTAAATTGAATTCCCCCTGTTTATGTTTACAGCACAAATTACAACCAAATGCATACTTGACGGGTCATCCAGCAAACCATTAAATACACGTATACGAACTTGGCATCAATCATTTTGATAGTGGATAATAGTACCCTTGAAAATTAATATAACCAGCAAGAGAAATAATAGGTTCTAAATATTGTATGCCTGTACGGCAATAATCAACTGGGACAGAGCCACTCTTCAATTTGCGACACCAATGATCCGGCGGGAGCCCCGTAATCATTACGACGATTGTTGTGGTTGGTACTATTCAAAACATATAGACAATTAGACAAAATGTGCAGTTGTTTTCTAAACATTTCAGGGACCTTTTAAGGGATTTAAAATTATTTTATTTAAAATAGTTCGTTTGAATGTTTGTGCATCCATTGAAAAACTGTGGGAAAAATTGGATTTTTCAAAGTTCTACGGACTAACCTAAAAATACATAAGTTTGATTATCTGTGCAATACAGGTTAAATATCCTGATATACTCACCAGTGTGACTCTACTCAAATGAAAAAGGTTTTTGTGTTGATTAATAATCCAGAAAATATTTTAACATTTGTAGGGAATACGTAAATTAAACAAATGGTATAAATTATGCAAATATTGAATGCAAATATATCTTCAAAATTAAAACTGCTAAAAAAATTTATTAATCAGCACTCTCAACTAACCCAAAATCAGTAAACAGAAGTCAGGCAGCTTTTGGTGTGTTGCCCTGTGTAGTTTGTCTGTTTTCCAGCTATAATAAAAACCATTTATTTGTAATTGATTAGTTGGATTAGTGTCGCATAACCAAACCGAGCAATATATTTTCATACTTAAAATTTACATAAGCAAACTCTTAAACAAAATTAATATTAACATACCTGGCTTATACTCTACATTGCCTCTATACCAGACAATTTGTGAGGCAGGCTTTGAATTCGAAACGATGCACTTTAAGGTCAAGTCTTGATTTTCTCGCACCTCCACTTTGGCATTGTTCGTATAACCCTTTATTTCAATAGATGAAGGTGGGGCTGAAATTAAGAGAAAAAATCAATTCAAAAGTTAATTAGATTATTAAAACCGATTAATTATTTTAATTAAAAAAATAACAAAATGTTTGTTTTGCCAATTAATTTCGAATAATACCTTTAATAAACAGTTTTTAATTAATGGTTTATCGTAATAACGTTGTTTTTAGAAAAGAAACTAATATTAAAGATAAGCGCTGTTCTATCTTTTCTATAAAAGTTTATGTTTATTCACTTGTAGCTTCTTAAAAAATATTGTCTCTTTAGCAGATTTTAATCTCTAGTAATTGTTGAGGATTTTGTTATCATTTATTTCAATTTACAGCAAACGACAGTGCTAAACAGTACACCAACAATCTAACACCAATAAACATGCATGTTGTATATAGTGGTATGGCAGCTACAAGCACGCACTCACACCAACGAACACAACACATTGTCAAAATTTTATCCTCACACTAACACTTTAAGGCAACAGTTTAGCTTCACTTAAATACACCTGTACTGAAAAGTTTTCTCGTCTTCGACTTGTTTTTCTCCATTTTTCCAACACAAAATTTGTAAAGTTTTGTGTTAATTTCTTTTGTTTTGTTGTCGGTTGCTATTCTTTTGTTTTTTACTCGACATGAATATCAAAAAAAAAAACGAGAAACAAAAAAAAAAAAAGTTGCACAAAAACATACATACAACGTTAGTTTTGAAGAAAACTTCAAGTTTCGAGCAAAAACACACGATAATAAACAATCAACACTTATTGTTCGACAAAACAACAATTCAAAAAAAGCAAGAAACAAAAATATAAGCAACTGCAACAACTACAGTAAAACGAAAAACAATAGGAAAAACAACATATAATTTTTTACCCAACAAGGTAAATACCAAAGAGTCTATTCTTCCGTCATTAACAACAGCAGCAACACAAAAAAAGTAATGAAACCCAAATAAAAAAGTTAACAAATTGACAGGAGTCGTGGTTGAATTTAAGAGAGCGAGAGAGAGCCCTGCAAGCATTTAGAAGATGTTTAAAGCAGTGATGCCGTTTGGATACGAAAGATACATTTTTCGTATCTTTTGATGACTTCATGTATAATCCTGATATTTGTCGTATCTTCCGAATCTGTACGCAAAATGTACAGAAATAAAATATTAAACTTTCCGTATCTGACAAAGTTTTCTAAAGTTATCATTTCGCTATGAATACGAAAAAAAAAAACAGTGACAACTAAATAAGCTTCGTACAGACGGTGGTCAGATCTTACAATATTGATAAACAGCGTTGGTTAAATTGCATTCAAATTGACTAAAAATGTCTTGCTACTGTGTGAACATTGTAAGCTCATTTGTATTTGGCAGACGTGTAAAATTAATGCACCATTGTCAGGAAAATTTTTCTATTGGCTACACCTGCTTACAATATTGTATGATCTGACCACCGTCTGTACGAAGCTATACAAAAATAACATGTATTTTCATGTGAGGTTTTCTAAGTTCCTCTGTCGTCTGCTTATCTTGTGTATGTGTGTTAAGATGAAATTTTAGAAGAACAATTTATGTGAACTTTTTCATATAATCGCCTTAGTATTAACGCCTTAGGTCGTATATTATTTTTTACAAAAATGAATTTGTTTTGATAACTTCCAAAGACATATAATTAATTTAAAAGTTTGCTTACTGTATTTTTAAAAATTACATAGCTAATAGATAGTTATGATTTAATTAAATATAAAAATGAATTTATATGATATCATTTTGTTTGCAATATTCATTAAATATGAAATACAAATGTTATGTTAATAAATGTTAAACGTTAAAATGGATTTTTTTCAAAATGTATCTTTTTGGGAAAAAGTGTATCTTTTTGGAAACTAAAATGTATCTTTCTCGAAATTTCACTGGCAACACTGGTTTAAAGATGCAAGTGATTTTAGAAGATTGTCCACTTATGGCTAGTAACATTTTACAAAAACAACAAACATTGCCATCGTATATTAATCTGCGGACTGTTGTTTTCCTTCTCACTTCTAGACGATATTGCGTCAACGACAGCGCTTATTTTATAAAAACAAAATAAATTTTCTATTGCCATTTCACCTTCCGAATATGAACTGAGAATTTTGTAATTTTTGTTACACAGAACAAAGTTTTTTATCCATTCAAAAAAAAAAAAGGGTTTAAAAAGTATTTAAATTTAATTAATGTGATAATTAAATCAATTATTTTTTTAGTTGAAAGAAAATTACAAATATAATTTTGATTTAATTAATAGTTAAGTTAATTTGAAATAAATTTTTAATTAAAACATTAATTAAATATCAAAAAATATTAATTGACTTCTTCGTTTAAAATAAAATAATTTAAACTTGTATAATTGATGTTGGAAATTGTCAATATTTAATTAAAGAAACTAGCACATCGTTTTTTGATAATTTTTTTAATTAAGATTAAAAATATCATTTATTGAAAAAAAAAAATATTCACAAGTTGAAAATTTTTAGTAATAAATATTATCGTTTTGGTATGGTCTTGTTTGCTTGATATTATGAATTTTGTATACATTTGGAGATTATAGACAATTTTTAATTTGTTCTGTGAATAAAAACAATTATGAGCATAACAAGCAAAAAGTGGCGTATTCGGCTGTGCCGAATCTTTTTAGCTCATCACAATAGTACAGAAAATCCATTTATTTTCTATCTTGTGTAATATGAGCGCTAGGTAACAGAATTGGTTGATATCGCAGGGTTTTAAAACCAAACAAATCATTTGTTTCGAGAATATTTCAGCTCAGTTTTATCAACTTAGATGGTTTTTGTGGGCCCTAATCGTTCCAAAACCCTTAAATCAGAAGGACACTAGTATGGGCGTCAGGTGATATAACGCACCGAATAGGCTCATTTTCAATATTAATTACTCTAAATCTAAAAGAAATATCTGAGCCAGATCCCTAAGTCATATCGTATGGACGTTATTTTGCCATGTCATTATTTCAGAAAGAAAGAGCGAGTTACAAATTTGTGCATAATTCGGTCATTTATAAATCGATTTTGCAGATTTTTCCTTGTGGTGAATATTATATAAAAGGAAAATGAGATAAATGTTATAAATTAGTTTAAACTTTTATTGGAAGGCCCAGAACATAAGGCCCAGTTAAACGCAATTGCAACGAAACTGCAACTTCTGGTTATTTTCGAGTTTCACTTTAGTTTATGCCATAGACTCTTTTGAGAGACCACACATGACGCGACCATTTTGAGACAGGCTTAATATACATTGGAAATCAGTTGCATTGGAACCGACGTACAAGAAACTCGGGTTTGCGTTTCATCTGTTCTCAAAGAAAACCGAAATGATTGCGATAATTTCATTACACTCTGGTATAATTAATGTTGCAGAGTGTGTGGAAAATGATTGAAACTGGTTTAAAAACAATAATTTCTAAAGGATTTCGTTGTAGTTGCGTTTCACCGTCTGTTCTCGACCTTCCCTGCGAGAAATTTGTGTCAATTGCTCTTAAAGCACTTATCTCGTGACCAGTGAATAAAATTTTATAATTAAAAGGAACGAATTGTGATAGGTGAAAGCAAGACCTATCACTTAACTGGTGATAATGTGTTAAGAGTGCAATTGGTCCAGAGGAACGGTAATTGGCACAAAACTATTTATGTGACTGGATTTAGTGCGGGTAGTGGCTGATTCTCTCTAGTTCTATTACTTTATTAGGGGATCTATCATATTGACATGGTTCATTTGTGACAATATCTGCGACAGGCCTTATTTTAATCGAAATTGGATGTGTCCATTAAGGTTATTTCAGTGAACTGTTACAAAGTGTCAAAAAAGTGCCAATTAACCCCCCGTAGGATATCACCATGTTAAAGTGACTTATCACGTGACATTTTTAGTGTTAGTTCCCTTTCTCCTGGAGTTACAATACAAGTTTAAACTGATTTATTAACCTGTTGTATTTATATTTATTTATTTTTTTTTTTTTTTTTTGAATAAGGTGTGTAGATTTTGTTATTAAATTAAAAATTAAAATTAAAAATTTAGGAGGCTCGCAGGACTTTGCTCCGGCCTAAAAAATTATATAAAAAAAATTTTGTAACCATTTTATACAGAGTTTGAAAAAAGTTGGAGTTTAGAAATTATTATTTTTTCAGGACTTTATAGCAAAATTTCTTTAACAATTATGATTTTTTTTTTTACTTTTGAACTGTTCGCCTTCAATTAAATTTTTTGATATTAAAATTAGGCTTAAGCTCATCAAATTTAATTATCATTAAATTATTTTATTCCGGCAATTCCTATACCTTCAGTAATGAAAATACAACAGATTTTTTTCTTTCAAATTATTTAAGTAAATAATCAAATCAAAAACAAATATCACTGATTCCGATGCCACTAATTCCGGTGGCACTTACAGGTGACACTGGCCGTAATTTACTACACATTTTTAACATTCGGCTAAGGAACTTAGCTTCATGTTGTCTCTACCTCGACAACGGTTACCTACCCCTTTCACAAGAGGTACAGTGTGATATATCCAGGGTAATCTCCAGCCTCTAGTATTTCCATTATCGCTATCGTTAATCTTCGTCACCTATAGGTGACACTGGGAATTGCCGGGTTAAGTGAACGAAGGAATTTACAACATGAAATTAATTAAAATATTTGATCATTTTATTGTTGACTCAACACGTATTGAACACGGGCCGAATTTACATGTTTCGAAAATTACCACATTCTCATCATCAGAATTCTTTGCCTTTCTACCGTTTCCGGCACTGCGGCATCTGCCAGTCTATAGTCAAATATCAGTCTTTAACCAATGGGATTGGTTAATCGAAATTTGCTGCATTTGATTATCAATTTTCAACTTATTTACATGTTTCTTTCTAACTTCTGTTTTTCGTCCTTTTTTTAAGACTTTGTCTTGAAAACCTAAGAAGATTTGTTTTTTTATATTTTTTTTTCTTCGTTGACCTTTCTCTGTACAACTTGAAGTACAAATTGAAACATAAAGCGCTGGTGCCATAGCTATTTGATAGCAATTGTTATAACGTATATTTCTTAGTATTTACAATGATTATCTGTTAGAGAACACAGATTAATTTCCCTTTTTAACCCTTTCGCTATATTGTATCCATATGAAGGCATCTTACAATCTCCAAGTCAAAGAATTGATTAAGATATCGACTTATTATTGTGTTTTAAGATCTTATGAATCATTTTCAATAAAAAACTTTTGAATTTTTAAAAAACTGAGAAAAATAGAGCATTTAAAAAAAATGTTTTTAATTTTTTTTTTGAAAAAAGCTTTTTTTATTTTACAAAAAACATATATATGTGAGCATGTTTTTTTATAAAAACATATCCAACATGATGAATAGTGTTTATTTTAACTTTTTGCACCTATAGTTTTTGGTTTTAAATAAAAACAAAGCTGTGTAGATTTTTAAAACATTGTATGTATCCATATGGATACAAACGCAAGTTATGGTTGTTAATGATATACACACAATACATATAAAATCATCTTACGTTTGATGCATCTATAATACAGACGTTGTTTTTTTTACCTCTGATACCATTTAAATTAATTTATAAGAAAAATAAAGGAGTCTGAAATTGAAAAAGTTTTAACAAATTTTGTCGATGCCGATGTTTCTGACTTGGAAGAATCTCTAGTTTTAAAAAACTTATTTGATGCTTTCGATAACAATAACAGTTTTTCATTAGAAGAACTTTCTAAAGAAGGTTCATATGAAATCAACATACAATATATTGATGTTGATAATAATGATAAAGGTGATATGGTTATTGATTTAGTAGAGAGTAACACAGTTGATGAAACAGTTTAAAAAAGTCCAACAATTTTTCAAACTCCACAAGATCCATTAAAGAAGACCTGGACAATTTCAGAGTCTTCTTTTTCTGAAGCATACCCAAAGACAAAACTTCCTGTAGATCATTTTTTCCTCCAAAGTAGAACGGGTTCTGAGGGAACCGGTTCTAGAACCAGTTTTAATACCAGCTCTGCTTCAAAAACGCTTCCGTTGTTGGATCACAGCAACCAGCTCCAGAACCGGTTCTATGTTACTGGTGATAGTAGAACCGGCTTCAGAAAAGGTTTCAGTAGAACTGATTTTGGAAAATTTTCCTTGGGTATATGTTATTTTTTGTCTTTGCTTATTGTAATTATATGCATTTTAGTTTTATAATTTAAGTTGGTTTATGTTAATATTTGTAGTGTTTCCTTTTATTGTAAAAATAAACTTATTATTATGTGTTGGAACTGCTGAATTTAATATAAATAATCCATAATTTACTAGCATTTTTCTTTACCATAAACGAAATATGTATCCACATGGATGCAGTCCAAAAAACACATTTAGGGTAATTTTTTTTAAAATCGGGTATTGATTGTTATTGTTAGGGCCAATTATAGTTATAATCCAAAATAATTGGATTTTTTTAGAAACCCAGTAACAACTTGTAGCGAAAGGGTTAACTTTCACTGTGTATCGATATAAAGAAATAATTACGTTTATCTTAACCAATTTTCTTGTTTTTCTTATTTCAGAATCCGCATTAAAGTATATTTAAGTGAAGTTCTAAGCCACTGCCAAATAAACTTTTTTTAGGTGGAAAGTTTATAATTCCGGTTATAATTTCTACAATATTGATCTAGGGCCCTATAAAGTATGTATATATATTCTGTCTCCTTATTAGTAGCGAAGTTGATTCAACGTTGTCGTTTGGTTTAATTTTTATATTTTTTTTTTTTTTAAACAAAATGAATACATGTGCTTGTTAAAAAAAGATGATTTTCTTTTTCAGAAATAGTGACACTTTTGTTTGAAGGTAGATGTCAAATGTAAACATTGTAAACGAGTGTTTCACATTTTCTACATCTTCAACGTGTTTCACCGAGATGTTGATCAGTCGTAACGTTATTCCATGTTCACACGGAGTGCAATATTCGTGTTTCGGTTTCCCATTCCTGTTTCGGGCCCTAAACATGGTTGAAACAACATGTATGCAATACAAAATTTTGAGAGCGAAACAGGTCGTTTCATTCTTAAATATTCTGCGAAACAGGAAAATGTACTATCATCTCCAATTTTGATAACGAGTATCGTTAGTTTATCTGAACTAGCTCTCAAAAACAATTAAAAAAAAAGAAAAAAACAAAATAAAAGTTCATGTTAAATAAGACAAAGCGATAATTATTAAATAATAATATTATTAAAGTATTAAATAATATATTTTTAATTTTTACTTACATTTTAATCTATTTTAACCCCAGGATTACCGTCTTGGTCTGGCCAGACCAATTTTGTGTTTTGCTTGTAATATTTTTTGCATATAACAAAAAATCAAAAAAACAGGGACGTGAATTCTATAAATGATATGTTCTGAATCGAATGAAACTAATTTGGATTCGATTGCAGCAAATAAGTGGGGTTAAATTCCATTTGTATGTAAAAGTCTATGAAATGACCCTCTTGGTCTAGCCAGACCAAATCTTTTTCCTTGAAAGATATTTTAAATAGGACAAAATATTAAAAAAACAGATACGTGAATTCTAATTTGTTCTAAATGGAATGAATCAAGTTTGAATCAAATCAGAGAACTACGGCCCATTATGCGCTTAGTTCAATATAACTACAAAAACCTTACGCAAAACTCGTTTCAGCTGTGGTAGATGCGAAATAGAAATAATGTGCGAAATTCAAGACTACATTTTCGATGACTTGCATTTGGAATCAAATAATGAAATAATAAAATTATATTATAAACTTGTATAATCTAAAGTAATTATCATACGTTCAATAAAAAATATATTTAGACCAAAAGTAGAAATACGTTGTAAGAAGTTACCGCGAATCCTAGTGTTCAATAAAATCACACTAACAACACACAAAAAATGTCAAAATGGAACAAGAATGAATCGTATGAACAGTATGTTTGGCAATCTAGTTTCAGAGAGCGAAACGAGAAGGGTCTTAAATATTCCGCACAGTCGAATAGAGCCCTCTTACTTGTTTTTATTTAAAACTTTTCTTTTTTGATTAGCAATTCCCCTGCGTATATTTTATGAGATCGTTTTTAACAACTCATAAATATTATTTTCATACAATTTTATTTGATTTTACATAAAAAATAGTAGCTGATGAATTAATCGAATGTGACTTCCTGTATTCCTAGAACACAGCAAATATTTATTCCTGTGTATTAGAAAGACGGGTTTATACAAAATAATAATAATACTACCTCACACGATATACAGGGATTTTTAAATGTACATGAAACTAGTGATACTCTTAAACATACATCATCAGCATTTTAGAAAATAATAACTATTCAAACATGAATTCTTTATGATGTTGTTAATGTTGTTGTTGTTTTACTGTAATACTCCTATAAAATACCTCAGGATGCATAAAAGATTTTTGCGCTACAAGCCATACAAGAACAATAATAATAAATATGGATATGTTTGAATGTTAATGTAGGTATCCTTGTATGAGAAATATGGACGACAATGTATACAACATTGTACAACAAAGTTTTTTCAAACAAATCCACTATAAGAATACTTGCTTCTGTAAAGTAACAAAAAAAAAAAAAGAAAGAAAAACAAACAGGTTGAATGTCCTTTGGCGTAATATTTCAGTGTGTGAGAATAGATGTGTATGTATGATACATCTACATAAACTTAATAAGTCGTTGTTAAAATAACGGGTATAATATTATACAATTGTAGCTGAAAAACAATCAGCATATGTGCCAACATCATACTCGTACAGTATGCAGCAGCAACATCAACATGAACTAAAACAATAATAACAAATGCAGCCGCATTTGTCTTTACAATTTCAACATTTTCATATGCTTACAGTTTCTCTAAGTAAATACGAACACATACAAACACACATGTGAGCATACAAGTGCATATTTTATAAATATGCATGTGACTACGCCAAACAAACGAACGTTCACTCAAACACACTGTGTAAAATTGTAAAAGTAGTAAAAAAACAAACAAGAAAACCATACAAATTTATCAAAAAGCAACCAAAAAGGAATTAAGAAGTATGTTGCATGCAACACACAAACACTTTTCACGTACTTATTTTGCTTAGTGTTCTTCACTCATACTCACACTCTCTCTGAATATAATGCATATATTTATATATATGCATGTGTGTTTTTGCATTTGTATGAAATCGTTAAATACAAATACACTTGAATAAAACGCTACGATAAAGTGAAGTACACGTGCATTATTTTAATGCTACCTGAAGGAGGTTCTCTTAAGATTTTTCCCCCAATTCTCAACATCAGCGTTGTTTTATCCCTCCAACCATCTTAAATTTCAAGCTCTCAATATACTTTTTTTACATTTTTGTTATTCGTTTTTATTTCAAATTCCTTTTCTTATTTCTTATTTATGCTCCTGTTTGTTGTTTAACTTCATTTTGGTTTCTTCTGTTTTTGCTTAATTTTTTTGTTTTATTGTTGAATTGAATGAAAATGCATTTAAGCAACGAAGATGAAATGTAAATTAAAAGTAGAAGAATTATTGCTCAAAATGTTTTCGAAATAAACTGGAGGGTAAAAACTGAATTGCGAATGTAATATAAATATTCATTTGTAGTTAATAATATTAAAGAACAAACTCCACTGGCCATAAGTTATTTAGTCTACTTTTAAATTTGATCAGACAAATAAGAGTTATTCAAAAGAGTACACCTAAAGCAATGGCCTTTACATAATGCTGATGTAATGCTTATAAGTGTTAAAATCTGATCTGGATTCAATAAATATACTTAGTATAAAGGGGTATGTATGTACACGGTCAAGAATTTCTCAGTGGGAAAACTCAGAAGACCTTCTTACTTCAGGCCTTATTAAAGTTTTACTTAAAATGTTTTTGACTTAATTACTATTCTTATCTAATTGCTAAAGAATACCTCATAGGAAACACGGCTCTTTCGTATAAAAGATAAGATACACAGTCCACACTCCCTTCTATGAGAAGGGAGAAGAGACGGAGTAGCATTTTTTGTTTTGTTTTTTGCCAAAGAAAAAGTAAAAGAATTATTATTTTTTATTCCTTTGCCATTCTTATGTACCTGCCAAAAAAAAGAGTGGAAGGCCTACCCCGCAATGACAACGTGTGTAATAAAGATATAAGTATGGAATGGAGCGAGCAGGCCTTGTACCTACAAAGGAAGGTGTAGAGAGGCCCTCTGTGTTTGTATGTGTGACACCGACGAAGATGGATGGAAAATCTAAATATTTAGATATGACGGCGAATATTACGCCCAGCACACTTATACGAGTGAATTGGCTGCATGACAAGAATTATGAATGTGTACATACCCCTTTAAAACTTCATTGAATTAGTTAAAAATACGAATTTATCATTGAATTCTTTAAAAATATGAATTTATCTAAAATTAATGATTCAACTATGAAACATATAATCACCTTTATTATATATGAGAGGCTTAAGGCACAAGGGGCTTAAGAAAGTTGTATCGATGATGACTAATTTTCGAAAATCTGACAAAAAAAAATTTCTAATTAATTGTTTCTTTTGACGTTTATTGTTTTTATTTTTAAATAAATTTATATTAAAATAAATTAACTTTAAAGCCTCGTACACAATGCTAGCAACAATTTGGTTTTTTTTTCCATCTTATTTCTTCCCAAAGTATTTCATATATTTTCCCTTCATTTTTCAAACAAATATGGAACAAAATTTTTTTAAAAAGTTGAGTATACTTTTACTTCAGCCGTGGTGCAATTCCTAGAAAGTGGCAGCACTACGGCATCTGGCTATTTTTTGCTTGAACTGTGGTGAGAACTACAGTCTGTCATTTTGCTTTGTTTATGTTTACTTTCTTGAGAAAAATTATTGTGCTTTAAAAAAATAATCATTTTTGTGCGGTTTTTAAATGAAAATTGTGTTTAAAAGTTAAAATAGTTGCAAAAAATAAATCGTAATTGGGTTTTAAATGTGCGTCTTTAGTTGTGCTAATGTATTTTCTTTTATATAATAAATAAAAACAAAAATAATTTTGTCTGTGAACACGTTGTACGTTTTAAAAATCTGTTAATGTTTGATATGCACTTGTACGCCTGTTTCTTTAAACCTCCAAAGGACTTGCAGTGAAGAAAAAGTGGAAAAATAATTGGTTTTAATTCATGTAACATTAAAATTTTAATTATGAATTTTTTAGTATTTTTTTCATAATATTTTTGTTTTATTTGTTGCAGATCAGCGTTGCCATTGAAAATTTACTATTTGACCAAACTTTTTTACCAAAATCCTTCGGAACCGAACAATTTTATTATCTTATAAATATTTAAAAATAAATATGTCGTGCCTGTTCAACAATAGTGTATTAACTCAAAATTTAAATTTTTTCACTATTTGGAAAAAATCAACATGCAATCTTAATATCTACTCGCTGTAAAAATATATGAAGTGGCTATTTTGACTACTTTTCGGTAATGAAACCGTAGTTGATATGCCTTTAATGTAAAATTAAAAATTGTTTTGCTTCCACTAAAAATTTTGAGTTAATACAGTATTGTTGAACAAGTGCGAAATGTAATAAATAACAGAAATAAAACTGTAACTTAAACAAACACTTTTAAAGGAGTCGATATCTGTAATATTTTAATGTATTTACGTTTAAAGAAAAGTCTTGATTTTGCTTGTTTAAGAAGATCAATACAAAATTTCAATAAATGTATCTTTTGAAACTTCTAAAACGTCGTGTGAATTAGAATTTTTCATATAAGTACATCTTACATATAATAATATTACTCACAATAAGGCCTTAAATTTGAATGCAAAATTTGGCCTGTTTCACAAACTTGCTGGCTTTTTCGTTAAATCACAAACTTTATAAAAATATTTTAATGTCTTATTTATTTTGAATTTTCCCTTAATACTAACATATCACAAATTTATATCACAAAGTATGCTAACCGTTCAATATTTATCATGTTATCCGCGATCAGGATCATGGATCGCATAAAATTAGGCTATTCTGCAATATGGATCGCGGTCCATCAATACTGCATTACGTCCAAAAAAATCGCGGCACTGGATTGAATTCATATACATATGTGTATATTAAACATGTAACAGTTCCCCGTAAGGTTTGGCCGCAAAAGACAAACCATGGCAACGTTGTTGTTCATAATTTTTGACAGCATTGGGTTCTTTACACAAACAAATTTGCCTGTTTTTGTTGTATTGTTGTACAACAACACGTAGTGCTGCCACCTTCTAGTAATTTCACCATGACTTCAGCAAAAATTTTATGAAAATGTACATATATGTCGTTTATAATAATTTTATTTAGTTTTGAATGAAAATTTCAACTAAATGTTTTAATAAATAATAATAAATACGTAATATTGTTGTGGGCAAAATTTGCAATCGGTTTCTTACTGGAAAATGTGTGCGGTTATGAAGAAAATTGTTGCTCTACTATGAACACCAGTGAAAATGTTGCTGCCTATTGTGTACGAGGCTTAAAGGTGTATTTTTGGAAAACTCAATTAGTCAATTCACAAGGTATCCTAACATGTCATATTGTCAAAATGTCCTAATATTTCACAATGGTTTAAAAATATTGTTGTTGGTTTGTTAACAAAAAGTGTCTTAAATAAATAGAACGTTGCTTGCTGTGTTTATTGTGTTGTCGTAATTAATCAGAAAAGTCCAGCGCTGAGCGGCTGAGCCGTACAACAATATTTTTAAACCATTGTGAAATATTAGGACATTTTGACAATATGACATGTTAGGATACCTTGTGAATTGACTAAATGTAAAAAAAATACTAAAAGTAAAGAATTCGTCCTGATAGATTTAGTTATTCAAGTTTGCTCCATAGCAACGTTGCCGTTTGTCTAGTTTTTCTTTTTTTTTTTAAGAGATACAAAAAAAGTTGTAAAATTATATAGAGGTTTTTTAAGTTTTTTATAAATAAATACTTTAAAATCAACTGTATATTGGATGAAAACAGTACGTGATGTTTTTATATAATTAAATAATATTATATTTCCTTTGTCCTTTATTATTCCTACCTTAGGGATCGCAAATATATTTTTTTATTTGTTGAAGTATCTTTAGCACAAGATTCATATGAGTTATCTGACGAAAGTGAAATGGACATATTACTTTACTGTTCAAATCTTTATGTTAACCTTTTTGTTAAAAAGCTCGATTTTGATAAAGACCTTCTAAAACACGGTGGAGTTTTAGCAACTTTAAGTCTAATAAAAGTTAACCAATTAAGTATTTCTAAATTTTGTGCTACTGTGCCAAATATAGTAAATTTAATTATTCACGGAGGTGATATTAAGACTTGAGGGCAATCAAGAGAACTTGCTTTTTTTTGTTTTTTTTAAGGTATTTCCTTGCAGATAATTTATTGGTCAAAAGAAATTTTTTTTTTTAATAATGTTTTTATGTCACAAGTTGTGTGTATTTTATATTTCCTCGGTAATGTAAAGAGTATTTTATGTTATACTCACTTCTCATTTAACTTCCAATGTGATAAAGAGTTTTTTTGGTTCTACACGTTCACGCAGTATTTATTTGTGACAGCGACACTTCTGCATAGTTTGAAAAATGCTCAATGATTTCAATGTATATAAAACACAGGTTTTCGGACTAATTTCAGCATAAAGTTTTAACAATTATATATAAAGTTAGAATTCATAAATTCTTTAAATTTAGCATTTTTTTATTTTGCACGTATTTAATAAATATATTTTCGTGCTAACTGAATTTTCTTTAATTTTCATTTGAGTAGTCTCAAAATTTTCTTAAAGCAAAGAAAATTCTACTCAACGTCGACTTAAAATCGGCGTGACTGTCAGTTGTAATAGACCTTACCCATAAAGGCCAAGGAAATACAATTGTTCCGTTGCCGTCGACTTGTGTCGGTGTCGACTTTCATAATAGGGATTTAACTTGAATTGGTACCTTAACCATTCGTCTTACTCATGAGCCTGGCCAGACCATTTTCAATGCATTTTATATAAAAATTAAAATAAGTGTAAGACGAAGGGTTAAAGTAGGTCATATTCCCAGCAAAACTTCTCTTAGCTAGTAATCCAGTATAAAGCATTGTAAAAACCTCTCCACTCCTTTTTTTTGGGTGAAAATCTCATGATCAGTTTCTTGAAAAGTTAATAAATTCATGGCGCTCTCTCTCTCTTTCAGATGTGCGTACTGAAATAGTGCAAATAAAGTGTTGTCTGCTTTCGTATGATGGGAAGAACATTTGTAGTGGGAGTTACGGTACAATTTCGCAAATATAAAAATAAGGCGCACCCTAATGTACATAATGGAAATACGGTCCAACCCCACTCGTAACTACTACACGTTATTTTGTAAGCAGTTATTAGGGTATACATTTAATCGGACTTTTGTTTTAATCGGAAAATCACTCGATTAGTTCACCGAGGTTTTGGCTTTACCGGTTGATTTTGTTATTGATCGGTTAACCGGTTATTAAAGTTTTTTTTATATAAATTAATTAATTTCAAAAAATAATAATGCATAAATCATTTATTATTTGGAGTTCATTACTAAAAAAAAACAAAACCATAACAAACATATGAACTAAAACGAGCAAACAGAAATATAAATTATACAAAACACGAAATCACTTCCAATTTCGATCGGAATTGATTTCTGTGATAGGCCTGTTTAATATGTAAAACATATTTTTTAATAAATGCATATTATGTTTTAATTAAAAAATCAAGTGTAACAGCATCTTATTGGTTATTTCAATAGTTTAAGGAGATCTTGTAAAATAATCTTTTAACAAATAATTAATAATTTTAAATTAACCGAACAGTTAATCGGGTAGTAATTAATATTTTTACCGATTAACGGTTAACCGAATGAATACCCCAGCAGTTGTAATGTGTGATTCAAATAGAGATACTTTTTTCAATAGCCTTCTTTGACAGATCACGTGAGAGTCGTGTCATGCTGTCGTGTTATTTTTGTTTAGTATTGTTTGGCATTTCATAATGGAAAGACTTACGCCTGAACAACGTTTACAACTCGTTCAACTTTATTACGAAAATTCACGTTCTGTGAGGAATGTGTTTCGTGCACTTCGCTCAATCGGCCTACTGGGCGTACTATTCGCAACACTATCACCCATTTTGAGACCCAGCATTCATTATTGGATAATATTCGACCGAATAGACCACGTCCAGCACGCTGTGAAGAAAATTTAGCGGCCGTAGCTGAGAGTGTACACGAAGACCGTGGAGAGTCGATTCGGCGCCGTTCGCAGCAACTCGGACCGTTATCGTCCCATGATAACCGACTATTTGATGCCTGAAATTGAAGCTCGTGATTTCGGCGAAATTTGATTTCAGCAAGAATGCGCCACTTCCAACACATCGCATCAATCATTGGATTTATTGAGAGAACACTTCGGTGAACACATAATTTCACGTTGTGGGCCGGTCGATTGGCACACCGTTAGACTTTTTCCTTTGGGGATATGTAAAGTCTAAATTTTAAGCGGACAAACCCGCTTCGATTCAGGCCTTGGAGGAAAACATCACGCGTGTCATTCGCCAGTTACCAGTCGAAATGCTTGAACGAGTCATCGAAAATTGGACTCAATGGATGGACCATCTGCGACGTAGCAACGGCCAACATTTGATAGATATAATCTTCAAAAAAAAAAATGCCAAAGAATGTTCTTTCAAATGATAATAAACATTTACCATTAAATTTGAATTTTCTGTATTTTTTTTTTTTTTTCTTTAAAAAAGTAGGGAACCTCGAAATGGATCACGCTTTACAAACATCGGCGACCTATTCCCATTATTGAAACACATTTCTGGGTTTCTACGTAAAAATAATCTAAATATTTTTCAAAAAAAGTTTTGAAACACATTTTGATTATAAATATATTTTGTTTTTGAACAATAAGTTTGAATAATTAAAATTTATAAATAAAATACTGGAAAATCAGATGAGAGAAACATAAAAATAAATAATTGTTTTTTTAAATTATACATATTTATAGAAAACATTTGTTGCCTTTGAAATACCAAAACTGTATTTTTATAGAAAACAATTTTTATGCAAAACTTAAGGCAACATAACAGGACGAATGAAATAAGAAAAGTGCTTCCTTAGCCTTTAATAACGATTTTATAGACCTAATGAAAGGCCGATCTATGAGCGTAAATAGCACAGGTAGACATTTTAGCACTTTTTAAAAGTTTTTTAACTATTCCAACTGATTCTTATGTTTTTGGGAATGCTGCAGCCGAATATAAACTCAGCCATCACGTCACATTTATCAGATCCATTCCATTGTGTTTCGTTCTGCCGTAAACCAAAGTTAAGTGGTGGTTCAATTCAAGTAATATCTTGCTTTAAAACCACTTAATTAAACGTCGAAAAGTGGCTAATTGGCTTTGATCGGAAAAAAATTCTTAAGTTATTGTGGATTAAATCCAAGATTTTATAAAAATGTTAACGTTTTACCAATTATTCTCTCTTCGGAAGATTTTTTCACCACAACTAATAACAATATCCATAGTTTTATATTTTCATTCTGTAGTCAATTTGATTACAAATCTTTTAAGCCAAAATGACCAGCAATTGGATAAAAACTAAAGATCCCATAATAAAAAAAACTCTGGATGGTCGCTGAAAGAGACGTATACAGCGAAAAACACAAATGGACCGTTATCTGATAAATGTGACGTGATGCGAGAAAACTGAGTTCATATTCGGCTTCAGCATTCCCAAAATCATAAGAATTAGCTGAAATGGTTAAAAAAAACTTTTTCAATGTCGACCTGTGTAATGACACAAAATATCGCAACTTCCTATGACGGTGTAGACCGCAAACATTTCGCTCTCTACACTACTAAAATTTGTCACTTTTGCACATTTAATTTCGGCTCTGACTAAAAGTTTTACTCTTTCAAATCTTTAGAAAAATAAAATTCAAAATATTTTCTCTACAACGATCTAATAAATATTTGTATATTTTATTTACTTAAATAATTTATTTCTATTGAAATATAAAATAATGAAAATAAAACAGAAAATGGCAAATATAAATTTAGTAAATGTCATTGTTTGTCATGTATTGTTTATACATAAAATGTACAGACAGAAGATCAAAAAAACATCATTTTAATTCGTGTAAAAATTAATTTAATATGTACACTACTTGTACCCGTTGCGCTTTGCAAATCTCTATTTTAACAAAAATGGTAAAATTTGTGTAAAACAGGTCTTGGGTATTAATAACGAAGCAATTAGTTACAAAATTTCAAATCTCTTCTATTATCTCTCTTCAGATATTTAGACAATTATATTAACCTTGTACACTCATAGAAAAATGCATCTTCATATTGATGATGCCCTTACATCAGAATTGTGACATCAATGTTATTACAAATGGCATCAATTAGGCAAAAAGGGTCATCAATCCAATGACGAACGTTATCTTAAAATGTTGTCATATTTGATGCGTCATCTATAACTACATTGACATCAATCCAATGCCACATTTTGTGTATTATTAACATTATTTTCATGTTTAAAAAGTAAAATGAAAAGCAAAAATTCCCATATTCTATTTTTTAACATTATTTATTAAACACATAAAATTTTCAAAGTAGAATGACTACGAAAACCACATCGGGCATGCTTACAAAGGGCGGAATACAACAAAAGTGAAACAAACATGTGTAACGCGTAAGTAAATAATAATACTCTCTCACTTTGACTTAAGTCAAACCCAATGCACTGTGGTCAAATCAGGCCATTTCATTTCTTTAAGAAAATTTCTTTAATTTGGTATCCAACCAAATAGCATATTTTAGCCCTCGCTAAAATTTTGGACTTGTACATACAGGTGTTGGCCAAATTAGCATTGACGAGCCAAAAGTATTAAACAAAATTAAAAAAACGGGTATTGACCAACTGTGTAAAAAATATATTTTTTCATATAATGGTTAAAATATAATATATAAACATATGCGATTATATACATACATATATGTATATACTAGGCTATTCATTTAATCGGGCCTTTGCTTCAATCGGTTAATCGCTCGATTTAGTAATCGAGGTTTCAGTTTAATCGGTTAATAATCGATTAATTTTGTTATTGATCGATTAACCGATTAATAAAGTTTTTTTTTGTAAGTAATTTCCATATACAAAAATGCATAAATTATTTGTTATTTGGAGCATATTACTGAAAAAAACCAAAAGCAAAACAAACAGTATATAGACCTAAAGTATTCACTCAATTAATAGTTGTTCGATTAATCGAAGAAAATTTTCGCCATTATTTAATCGAACAATTAAAATAGCCAATTTCAAATAACGAATAACTCGAACAATTTATGTCAGTTAATCGATTAAAATTAATTTCTTAGAAAATTCTACTTTTTTAATATAAAAATATTTTTTTAAGATTTCTAACTAATAAAATACACAACAAATAAATAACATTGTTATATTCTGTATCTATTTTGACCATATTTAAGTCCCTTTTTAGATGTGGGTGCGTGTGAGACAAATCGTGTAATAAGCGATTGAATACTAATTCCATTCGTAACAACTTTCGTACTAAAATAGCTAACCGAAGTGAGATGGGTAGTTGAAAACAAGACCACGGATTGTTGGCAACAAAGTAATACGCTTAAGAAATAAATTACCGAAACCTATAGACTAGAGCTTTAAAATGAAGTAAAATAAAGTTATCAGTTCGGTTAATCGAATGTATATGAGTAAAATTTAAATCGAACAAACTTTGAAAACGATCCAGTTAAAAAGTTTCTTTATACTTTAAGTTCTTATCTTAATCATAACTCTAGAAAAATACGGTTATTTAAAAAAAATCTCAATTGATTTCAATTTAACTTGATTTTCAGGAATAATATATAAATTTAATTGAATTATGAATAATACATTTTTTTAAATAGGCTGGACCTCTCATAAAAATACCGCGACAAGAACGTCTAAAACAAAATAAATATTTTGAAGATAATTTATAAAAATGCGAGATGACCGCCTATGTTGAATTTACGTATTAAGTTTAGCATGCGGGACTAATTGCAAATTATACACTGAAATAAACTTAATGGACCCGATTGCTGCTGAACCTACTGCATGTATTAAACTTTGGCTTTCTGATCATTCTATGGTCTGTTCAATCGAAGTAGTGGTTACTTTGCTTATAGTTAATTTTTATTTTATTTCTTTAATATTGTTTCGGTCTCTTTAGCGCCTTAAAAACTGTATGTTTTGCAGCAGGGTTTATTGATTTTGCACCTATTACCAAAACGATAATATTTATTACTAAAAATTGTAATATTATGAATATTTTTTTCTCAATATTCAATAAATTATATTTTTAATTTTAATTAAAAAAATGATCAAACAACTTTGCCATTTCAAACAATGTGTTAATTTATTTAATTAAATATTGACAATTCCCAACAACAATTCTACAAGTTTTAATTATTTTATTTTAAACGAAAAAATCAAATAATATTTTTTGATATTTAATTAATAGTTTAATTAAAAATGTATTTCAAAACAACTAAAATGTTAATTAAATCAAAATTATATTCTTAATTAGCTTTCAGATAAATAAATAATCGATTAAGTTATCACATTTATTAAATTTAAATACTTTTTAAACCATTTTTTTAATTGATAAAAAAAACTTTTTTCTGTGTTTTTATTTTGCTTAAAAGGTTTAAAACTGTATACGTGTTATAAATGAATTGTTATTTTATTGTTTATTGTTTAACTACATTTTAATTTTATTGTTTATTAATTAAATAAAAGTATCAAATCAAATATACATGTATGTTTTATCCATTGGATACAATTATTTGAATTATTCGAGTTATTCGAACATATTAAAACTGTTATTCGATTAATCGAGCAAAATTAAAACTTAAAAATCGATTAATTCCTTACTCGAACAAAACCAAAAGTCAAATAATTGGATACTCTATATAGACCCTAAATTCAAAACTTAACCTCGTATACATGTCTGTTTATAAAATCTAGTTAACAAATACAGAACTATTTCTATTTGTTTCAAATACTCCCACTGTGCTTCGGGTAGCCAGGAACTGACTGTAAAAATTCCAAAAACATCGGTTCAATATTTAAGGAACCAACACACAAACTAACGCGTTTTCATTTTTATATATTTGGAAGATGGAAGATAAGTATGTAAGCAACGGGTGTTGTTTTTAAATCGACTGGACGATTTAATCTTTTTTTTTTTGACTATATTGTCGAAACGATCAAGAATCATAATCGCAAGATTTAAATTAAATTAAAAACAAAATTTTTAAAATATTAAAGCGTAAACACCCTGTTAAGGACATCAAAATGGCACTAATAGCATTATTTCAAATCACAAATAACTGAATTGATAAAAATGCAACTGGCAAAATTTTGGCTGGTAACATTCACAGATGGAAAAAGTGTACCCGAATAAGGGTAAGAGAGAGAGTACAAACTAATAGTATAACGTGCGGTGGCAGTGTCAACAAATCCAATTTTATGAACATTTGTTGAGGACAAATATTAGTGATGAGTGCTCGGAGCGTGATATAACTATGATGACATATAAACACACATAAACACTCACTCATACACATACATGCATGCATAAATATAGAAGTATGTGTGTAGTGATATAAAATGTTATAGCAGCATGCATTATTATTGTCGTTGTCCTTGAGCAAACAGTAGAAACAAATTTAAAAAAAAAACTAGTACAGAATTAATTGCCAAAAAGATTTTATTACATAGAAGAAATAACAAAAATAAATACATACATTGAAAAATACATATAAATTAAAAAAAAGAAAGTCTACAACCAGTGGGTATGTGTGCGCGCAACAACTGATATGTGCATTTGAGAGTGCCTGTTTAAAGAAAAATGAACATTTCTAACAAGCGTTTAAAATATACGAATACATTCATAGTTACTCCAGCACAATGGATGTAATTGTATGAATGACGGTTCAAATGCATTTTATACTACATTCACACAAACACTCACATACACTTATATATATGTTTGTACAATAATCACACAAGATTGTTCATAAAAATCTTTAATGTCGAAAATGTATGTATGTATGTTGTTAATGCATATACATACATACAAAGATAACAATACTATATGAGTAAAGTAGGGAGAACCAGTAACAGGCGTAGCTAATGAGATTATCTACTAACCCCAAGTCTTAATTGAAAACTTATTTGTTCCGAAATTTATATTAAATTCAATCGTAACACTTAACACTTAATTCATGGCACCTCAAGTTGCCTCTTATGGGCCTAGACTTCACTTATTATTACGGTGACCATATTTTTGACAAATTTTTACCCAATATTTCTCTGTGTTACATACATCAGCACAAACGCATAATATTCTTCCCACTTAAGGTAGTCTATGATATACAAAACGTAAAAGAGAGCCAAATAGAAAACTTAAAAAAAGATCTAGACAGAGATGTGCTCAGATCTAACTGGATAAGCAGGGCCCTTAAAATTTTTGAACTATGGACGAGGCGAAGGATTTCTCAGTAATGAAACAAGTAAGATTTCAAGATGTAAGCATTTTTAAATCGGCTTTTGTTTTCAATAAAAGTAATTTTTTAGACACAGAATATATTATTCTTTTGTTCTAGACAGTTTCAAACGATATCCAAAAGATTCGCAAAAGTAAACGCGATTCCTTTTCTAACAAAATATGAAAATATTTTGAACAAACTGATGACAGACACCCTTTGTTACATGTCCATGTTTGTGAAAAAGAATTAATTACATATACAAAGTTTGTACTAAAAACTGCAACCTACAGCAACTTGCTTCTTGTTTTTTTTTTGTAATTTTACTTTATTTTGTTGGAATTATTTTCATGTTGTGTTATTTTTATAATATTTTATGTTTCTAACAAACATAACTTAAAAGCTAAAGGCAAACAGCACAAACAAGTTTAACAAAACTTTTGCAAATATTAATATTATACATACAAGTGTACACACACATACACACACACCCATACATATATATATATATATATATATATATATATAAAGAAACTGTGGAATGATTCTATTAAAGCGAGTGGACTTACATCTTAGTCACTTCTGAGTGATAGTTAACAAAATTTGAAGTGAGTGTTCATGTTCTAAATATAAGTGGATGTAAAACAAGAACGAGTGCTATTTGCAGCATTAACGAATCTTAAATACCAAACTTTAGCATAGTGTAGGGTATTAAAAGTTTAAGTTTAAAACTACTTATTATCACTTTTGTTATTTTTAAGGATTTCCCTTTTTCGAAATGGATATTTTTTAAATGTTTAAACGTTTAACTCAAAAGCTCTTCTGAAAAACACTGTTAAATTGTTGATATGTTGTTTTGCAATTTAAAAAAATTATAACTTTTAGGTATTTTTCTTCTTAAATTTTGAAAAACTTTTTTTTTATAACTTTTTTTAATTTTTTTAAGAAAAGAAATGCATTTTCCATCCATAGACAATGTTAGTATACTACACAAAATCGGTATTTCGGAAAGGCATTTGTATTGAAGCTAAGTATGCTATATATGGCATACTTAGCTTCAATACTATATATATAATAGTATTGAATTCAATGCTATATGAATAATATATGAGCTTTTTTTCTGATCGTTTTCGTTAAAAACCATTATTCCAGGAAGGACATTTGAATGGGGACTAACAGAAGCTTTCGCTCTATTCGGCTCATTTTCAACACAAAAAAGCTTTCATACAAACTCTCTATTCTATTACATACAACGAATTTATCAATTCGGGTTACTTGTCGATAACTTTTCTGGTTTTAAACAATTATCCATTATAATTTTATTATAATTTCAATAGTAAATCAATTAAACGAATAAAGTAAAATTAATTAATGGGTCGATTTTGTTTAACAACCTAAGTTTAGTATAGTTGCCGAAACAATAAAACAGATGACAACTGGTGTCAATTTCGGTGGCCAAATAATAAATACATATTTATGCATAGATTTTCGATAAAGCTTTAGTCAGTTAGCCGCCCCCCTATAGCTGAGATCCTGCAGACGAAAGGGAACCTTTTTATCTAGTTTCTCTATGTAAAAACTTCTTGCCAACTCAATTTCCGTGTGGTTGTTGACCAATGTTTTCTGATGCCCTCAGATACGCTTGGTACAACAATGTAATATACTTTTATCACAAAAAGTTCCAAGGATTTTTTTTAAATGGTTTACAGTTTACCAAAAATAAACACGATATTTTCAAATTCTAACACAAAAAAGATACGTGTCGAGTGGGTTTGGCAATCGAACTTTATTTGCGTTAAAATTTTAAATAAGTTTATAATGCAAGGACACTTTTGTCAGTTGCAATTTTGACAGAACGGTCACCAAAAAAATTTAAGCAATTATTGCAAACAATTGAAAACAACTCAATATAATGAAAAACCAAGAAATATGATAAGATCTGTGCATTTATTTATTTTTTGTCCTGAAGGCGAAAATCTCGGATATAAGGCAGGCGTTCACGTATCGAAGGATGTATGTATATTACTGATGTCGTAAGCTTCCTAACGGGAGTTTTTCGTTTCTTTATTTGATGATTTCTTTAATGAGATAATAAAAAAATAAGTTCTAGTAAACCGACTTTTGTTTTCAGTAATTGATATATTATTATTTATTAAAATTCCGAATTCGAAAATTTCGAATCGCTCCCAAAGCTTCTCTATATAGCGTCTATGGTATAGCCAACACCGGCTTCGCTAACTAAAGCTTTTCTGCATAACCGGCCTTTGGCCGGGCGCGAGGACTTCCTCCTCTATGGTATAACAAACTACACCTTTGCTAAATAATGCTTCTAAGTGCGGACGATTTTTATATTCTGGACATATGATCCTAGACCCAGATACATGAGTATGTATTATAAAAAAAACTTTTTAAGAATTATTAAATTAACATTTGAAAATAAAAATTGGTGGATTTTTCATTATTTTTTGGGACCATATTTTACCATTTTTGGATACAATTTCAGCCCACTGTAAGTGTTCAAACAGAACTGCGTCGAGACCACATTTTTCATACAGTTTTACATAAAAATTTGCCGTAGAAAGTCTATTTTATATTGAGAACGTTTTTTCTAAAGCTATCACATATAGACACTTATTTCCGTAATTATTCTACCATAGTTTTGAATCCACCTGCTCCGTATTCAGGGCATTGTAACCTGGCTATGATGGCCGGAGGAAATTCTCTCTACACGCAGAGAAAAAATATGTTTAGATATGGTCACCTCCAACAAAACTATTTTTAGACAAAATGTTAAACATATTATGTTTAAATTTAACCATATTATTGTCACCGACAAACATATAATTGTTAAATTAGTCCTCAATCAAGAAGCCACAACCATATTATCGTTGCCTCTAAACATGTTATGGTTAAATATGACAATAATTTGTTTTAAAATTAACAATAGTATTTTTCTCTTTTCTAAGAGCAACATGCTTTGGTTGAAAATCAACCATGCTATTATAAATGTTAAACATATTTAAGTTATTACTAACCAACAGATGTTCGGAGGCAACCATAATATGGTTGTGCGTTCTTGATGGAGGACTAATTTAACAATAATATGTTTGTCGGTGACAATAGTATGGTTAAATTTAAACAGGAAACTTACATCACCGCACAGAAAGACGGACAAACAGACATCGTTAAATCAACTCCTCTACTCATTAGTATCCAGAATACATAGTATATATTATAAACGGGACGACCAACTTATGTAAACGCTTTCTATTTGTAGTAAAGGTTATAAATAAGCGCTCTACCAATTCTAATGTGTAAATAATCTTACTATAGTTTTAGACCAATCGAGACTAAGGACATAATTTCTTCCAATAAGCCAATGAATTCGAATGGCTTTTAGTTTCATTTGGGTTAATTTTGCCTCTATATGACATTTCCACGTTAATCGCCGATCTAGATGTTTACCGAGATATTTTGCATGGGAATGTTCAAGTATAATGTGATTATTGATTTTAATAGGAGGGCATGATTTTCGGTGCAAGTGAATGTTGTATATATTGCCCATTATCCTCCATTGTTTTAACCATATTAGTTGAAATATATGATCCTGTAAGTAACGAAATGCTATATGACGGTTTTATGCACGCTTACACAAGCTGCATCGTCCGCTAATGTTGAAGTTTTGGTGTAGTTGTTGGTTGGCACATCCGAAGTATATATTAGGTATAATAGAGGGCCCAGGAGGCTGCCTTGAGGGACTCCATTGCAAATTGGCTGAGGAGAACTTAAAACATCACCTTCCGCAATAATAACTTTTCGACCAACTAATTTAATATATGAAATTATTTCTTCATAACTTTATTTAACTTTTGCAAAATGAAATGTTTGCAGGGGATAATATGTACACGTGTGTATATATACGCAAACATGTTTGTATGTACGTTAAAGAAAAAATATATAAAAATACCAAAAAACTTAGTATTCAAAATTTTCATTAAATTTATCAAAAACATAACAAAAAAAAATTACTTTTTAAAAATTACACACATGTATAAAAAAATGTTTAGCAAATCAAATGTGTAGTAAAATGTTACAGACAAAGTTCCTTAAATACCAACAACAAAAATTGTTGACTCAACTTTATGCACATATGAATATGTGATGAATGTGTGTGCTTATATTAAATATCCACACCCAACAGTTCATGAATGCAGAGGAAATTGCATGACGCTAGAAACTCAAACTGAAGGAATATATTTTTCAATGGTTTGCTACTTGAAAGGGCATTAAAAAGCGAATAATGACTGCAAAGGACATTAGTCAAATATTTAACTTTTATTCACCTGGCTGTTTTATTGCTACGAGTATCATTTGCAGTAACAGAGTACATAATACAATAGCTAAACAATTGATATCCAGCTACCTTACTTTAGATGGAATGGAATAAGTGATCATTTTGATTTGTCCTATATAAAAAAGAGGCACTAGAGTGCTGAATTGGTAACATATCTTATAATATATCAGTAAGTGATAATTTCAGAGCTACTGGGTATATCTAAACTCAGCCACAATCTTTTTAATTTTCGTAGCATGAATATTTCCAATCTAAACATTGTATTTCTTTAGAAATTTTATAAAATTTTATTTATTTCTGGTACAGAAGTTCTTGAAATTCATAATTTATTCACTGATTTGATTCCCCTTTACTATTCCCTTATTTTTTTTTTTTTCAAAACACAAATAGAAGATAATTTTGTAAATGAGTTTTAAAAGAATTCTTTGTTAAGTTTATTTATTGTAACAAAACAGTTTTTTTTTTATTATTCAAGTAAAAATAATATAATTAAATTGTTGACGAATCTGTGACAATAAGGAAAAATTGCCTCCACCTGTAATTTTTCTGGTTTTGCAGGAAAGCAATTTAAAATTTTGAGTTAAAATATTTTTTCTTATTCTAAAAAAAAGCGATCACTTCCCTTCATCCAGCTTTTTACTTCGAAATAGCGTCAGCTTATTATTGGTTTGGCGCACATGCCAAGAACTCGCATTAGTGCAAAATGACAAATAAGAAACACGAAAACACCAAAACGGACTTAAACAAAATTTGTATGTATATAAATTAGGGTGGTCCTAATTTTTAAACTTTTTTGTTTGGATCTAACTCCCCATGGGAATGTTCGTTATAGTATAAATATACGGTGAGCAAAAAATTATCCTGATTGGTCGAGGTAAAAACAAGGCGCATTGCTCTTGAAATTTGGTCCATAAATATTAAAAATAAAATTTTGTTGGTTGTAAAAAATAAATATGACTGTAGCTAGAATACAAAAAAAAATTATGTGTATGTAATATATACACACATATATATAGACATAATTCTTAAGAATATAAATGAAAATCAATTTAAAAAAAACCACAAAAAAGATAGAAAATGCTTCGCTTTTGGAAATTCGCTACAATTTGCACTATCAATTGCTTCTCTGCTCAATTTTGGATATCGCTAAATTAAAAATTTCATCAGCTTAACTGCTCGTTCTTCCGGGTCGTCAGGATGATTAACTCACTCCTTTGGAGTCCGCTGGAATTATAGTTGCCAGATAACACTGGTTGAAAATCGTGAAATCTTGCGGAAAAAATCGTCAAGCTGACTTACCCTTATCGTCACAAAAATCGTTATTACGATCGAAAATAGTATTCTCGTTAGCAACGTTATGAGCATGAAAATCGTTTAGCAATCCCAAACCATAGGGGCTTCCGCTGCAACCGGTTATTGTATCCAGTTTTTCAATGCACCCTTACAATAAAGATGCAAATGTCTCGAATAAAATTTATCCCTAATTGTGTCATTTTAAATTCGTTTTCAAATTAATATAATTTAAGACGATTAATAGTCTTCAATATCCAACGGGCGCGACGAAATTCTCCAGGCTTTTTGAATGTAAATACCGAAAGTTCACCGCTACGAAATACTATTATTAATTGAAGAAGTTCTTAAAAATCATCATTCGGTTGCTTTACTTCAAAATTTTGACCTAAAAATTTTTAATCACGGATACACTCCCAACTGCATCGTTAACTTTCTTATCTTCAAATTCACTCATAAAATTTTTTGCTTCAATTTTTTGTACATTAAGTCCAGATGATTTTTGTATTTATTTTTTTTTTTTTATCAGAAACACTTCTTAGAATTATTTCATAGATGTGATGAAGGCATGGTAAGATTTGTTATGATCGCTTGTTCTTAAGGAACACAAGCGCCTTGAAGTCGGCTTAAGTTAGAAGACGCTGGGGTTACGCAGCATAAGACTTCTACTTTTTTAATAAGGCTATATTTATTAGGCATACACTACTTCCTATTGATGATTTCCCATTTCAGATGATTTTGCTAGAATTCTAAGTATTTGTTCCTTGCCATTGTATATATGACTACTGGAATCCGATTAATAGACTTTTTTCCTATTAATGATGGCAATATTAAAAAAAAGTCTCACAGTACTCTCATTCAGCACTAGTGATGAAGGGTATACAAATTGGTAAAAAAAAGTAAAATAAAAAAATCTATGCTTGTAAACTTTTATCAGGATATGTTATAATTAAGTTGCTTCCGCAATATTTAAAATTTAATAATTTCAATTAAAGTTTTATAATAAAATTCTTGTTACAATTCGTGGAAATTACTGCAAAATTTAATAAAATTATATATAAATAAATATAAAAAATTATACTTCCTTTTACTTTATCAACAGGGAGCTCCTTGCAGTGGGGCCAATGAAAAATTCGGAAATTACACACGACTGTGTGCCGAATTACACATTTGAAGAAAAATTACAGATAATTTTTTTTTTCATTTTATTTTTTACAAAAAGCATATCAACTAAATTGGATATGAAGTCTTTTTAAGATTAAAATTATTACTGTCGAAAATAGCAATTTCTTGTTTTTTTTAAATTTCGGATATTAATCAAAAAAACCCCCGCAAAAAATTTGGTAATGGCATGCAATTACTGAACAACTTACGTTTTAATGACTACTTCATACCATCTGCATTACATAGAAGTAGTTTAGTAATGGTTAACACATAATCCGATACATAAGCGTTACTTCATAATAAAACGCATATAAGGTTATATTTTTTCAGATCTAAAACAACTTGATTTTAAATACATATTTGTTCTTACAATTTGTTGTTTTTTTTTTTATAAATAAAGAACAATTTGTAATAGATTTAATAACGAAAATTTAAATACTTAATTGATTTTGATATCTATATTAAAATTAAAAATATGAATAAAAAACTACACTACCCAATCAATCAAACAATAATATAACGAATCGTCTAGGTAATATACATTATAATACATGATACCGATTTTGTATCATAAACGATAGTATTTAAATTGCACCGTTCCTTATAATATCGTTTTTCCATGAAAATATCATATCGTTTTTGCAATCATATCGTTCTCTGGCTTATTGGGTATGAATATGTCCTTAATGCAGGGAAGTCAAATTTTGCATTAGAAAGTAAATTAAATTAAAAACACAATTTGTTTGAAAAATTCAGTTTTGTTGATACCAATTTGAAGTACCTCTTTGTAAGCGAACTTGGTAATGACTTATTTAACTCCCCATATGTTAGTGAAGGTGACTTGACTCCAATGACATCACCGTGTTAAAATAATGTGTTAAAATGACAGTGTATAAGTAGTGAAGAGTAGTTGTATTAGCTTTTTAACTCATTACTTTGCAATGTAAGTTTTTGCTGGGACCATAAGAACTCGAAGTTAGAAATGGTCGATAATCGAAAAAGAATATTAAGAATCTTAGAACGAGATAAAAAAATATAATGTTCAATGGGTTCTATTTTGAAATTATGGTAAAAAAATTCTTGGAAATTAAGCACCTAAATTCTTATATTTTTTTTTTCGCTGGTGTCGAAAAAAGTGTTTATGAGGCTGTGGTGCTCCTTAAATAAGTATAAAGAAATATTTTTTACACTTAAAAAGTTATTCCTTTAAGGCCTAATAAATCAAAGCATGTTTAACTCTGTTTTTGGTTTAAAGTGTGTTTAAACCAAAATAACTATAAATAAGTAAATATAAATGGTCTGCCAAATAACTATTTTTTTTTTTGAAAATGCTATAAAAAAAAACTACTGAATTTTTTCTCAAATTTCTTTTTTTATTTGAAAGTACAATCCTTTCGGTTAATAATGGAAAATAATTTCATTCAAATGGCGTCATACCAAGGTCTTTATGCAAAATTCGTCTCAATGATGTCTCCGAAATGTTCAATTGTTGAGAACGACGGTGAATTGACTTTCTGCCACAGCAGCAATATTCTCGGGTGTACGCACTGTTTTTGTCTTTTCACGCTTTGGTTTAGCGATGAGGATGACAGTTTCTTTCACTTTTTTCACAAGATAACGAACATACGGAGCTGACGGTGCTTCTCTTCTTCCAAAATCCGTACGCAATTTTCGCACACATTCTGAAACATTACCATGATTTTCAAAGTAATGTCGCAATATTTCCTAGCGTTGTTCAAGCGTATACACAACCATATTCGTTCAGCGGAAGGATATAACAAATTATCTGTCAAATCAGACATGAGCTAAGGGTTACCATTCACGAAATAAGCACTAGTTGAAAAAAAACGTTAGATGGCGGACCCAAAAAAAAAAAACGTTAGATGGCGGACCCTTTATAAACCATCTTTACATGCATGTTACTTTTTAAATTACATATAATACATGGAACTTTGATTTAAAACTGTTGAGTTTAAACTTCATATAAATTTAAGTTTAGTTCAACTAAACCAGCGTTTAAACACACTGATTTATTAGCCATTAACTTAACATTTAAAAAATTTTGATCATAGACCTAAACGTAATAATATAAAATGCATCTAAAGTAGACAAAAAACTTAAATTAATTAAAAGAAAGAAGCTATAAAAAAGTGATTTCATAAATCTTAAAATATGTACAGATATGCCTCATTTCGAGATAAGTGTTTTTCATATCTGTAATATTAAAAAAAGCAGGGACCGTAACGGTTTTAAGTGATATCAAAAAAGTTATTTAATATCAGTTATTTTATTTTATTTTTTTCTTTTTCTCAGTATTTATTTATTGAACCTTCGTATATTAAATATGAACTAACAATAATTAATCAAATCTTATCCTATCCTATATTTACTTTATGTCCTGCCAGTGCCAGACAAAAAAAAATCAGTCATCACGGTTTCTGTTCACATATGTAGGTGTTTAACGCTCATCTGGTTGGGTGAGTGCTGCAGTGTCTCTTCTCCTTAAGCGAGTGTTGCCACCATAATTTAAAATATTTCGAGCTAATGGATTTGGGTGCAGTTAAAGCCTTTTTAAATATTTTACTGGATATTTCGTAATCATTGTTTTTACTAATGGCACATCGAAATCCTTGTGAATATTTGAGTTTTAAGGATACCAGGGAGCAGCTGCGAATATTCGAAGAATTTTTTTTGTTGGGGATTTTTTTTTCTCTATTTTTAAAATTTAATACGTTTTTTATTTTGAAGCCCTTCTCTCCTAAAAACGTTTTTATTTCAAAGAAATAAATTTTCCATTATCAGACACTAGCAGAATGATCCGATATGTTTTTCTACATCATTGAATTTGAATATTTTTAATTAAACAATTTTAGCAAATAGAATTCGGGAAGTTTTGTTTCTTTTTGTGAATAATGTTATGTTTAAATCAACATAAAATTGTCAAAAGAGTTTAATTGTATGACGGCGAGATAAGTTTTATTTAAGACGGAAAAAGTTAAATTCCGTCAATGGATTTTATTTTAGCCGAAAAAAAATAAATCTGCTCAAATGAGTTTTATTTAAAACGGAAAAACTAAAACTCCTTAAACTCTTTGTAAAGAATTTTATTCGCCATTTTATTTTTAAGTTGAAAAACAACTCTTAATTGTGGAGTTGAGATCGTTGTTTTAATATTGTCATAGATTCTGATAGAACTCGTCAATACGAATAAAATTGGTATATGACAGTTAAGTTTTTAAGTTTAAGTTGTCGAGATAGCTGTTATTTACGGTCCCTGAAAAAAGAAAAAAAATAAAGAAATCACATAAAAAATAAATGTTGAGCACAATTCCTTCGTTAAACAATACAAGCTGGCCGTTTACGGTGAATTTTCATTGTACAATTTTTATTTGACAAGACGCACTTACCTGAAAAAAAATTTTACACTTAACTATAAATTGGTCTCAGGCACAAACTGACAAACAGCCAGCACAGATAGGAACTTTTAATTTAAATGTACTTGCTAGTTACAAGTTATTACACTAAACGCTGAGTAATGAGTAATCGCAAAGATACTGAAAGAACGAGGGAGCGGCCACGTTTGGTTTTAATTAGAGTGCAACGAATACCGGTACCGATATATCGACGATAGTTCAAGTTTACCGATATATCGCTATCGGCGATATTTTACTGTCGGTTTTTTTTATTTTTTTTATTTTGGACAAACAATTTAATTTTCAATGCTTATTTTTTCATAACAACTAAGAGCAATAACTCACTCATTCAACTGCAGAGCATAAAATCAAACAGGATAATAAATTATCTTGTTATTCTTAAGCTGGAGGTCGGACTGCACCACGCGGTCCGACGTATGTTTTTTTTACCTATTAGAAATTAATCCTACTTAATGCTTACGACATGTATATGCATTCTACGCGTTTGCTGTGTAACTTGTCAATACAATTTTACACTACTACTTTTTAGACTGGTACATAAACTCATTGAACGCCTGGGTGGACCTGCAGCTTTAGCCGTTTTACTTTGCATCATAGCAGTGAAATGTTCTTTAATCGATAAATCTTGTGTCTATTTGTACGTTTCATGATTTTTCTACTTGGGGGAATAAAAATAATTTCACTTCAAATTTTGAGTTACTTCGAACAACAAAATCCATAAGCAAAGTCACTTCGAACATTTTTAGAAACAAAACTCACAATATTCTGTACGTACAATTACCTGCGATTATAATATACAATAAATAAATATTCCGTAAAAAACCGGTCAACTTATTTTTCATTTATTTTTAACGAAAAATTAATTTTTTTACTGTCAAAAATTAAACCGCGAATTCCGTAAAACAAATGAATTTATAGTTGTTTTACAAAATGTAACTATCAAAAGTAGTCTCAAAACACATCATCATTTACAATAAAGTAAGTGTAAAAATAGTTATGATGTAGAAGGATCTACTGTGATTAAGATTAAATTTTATTAAATTATTTATCTTTTTCTTTTTATTATTATTATTAGATATTATAATTATATATTAATTTAATTATTATTCAAATAAATAACAAATAATTTAATTTGTCAACATTTCTACAGAAAAAAAGTAATTTTATTTCTGGTATTAACATATTGTGGGTATTACAGTATCGAAGGTATAAAATGCTATTTAGGTATGTTACATACCGTCGGAAAGGTTAATTTGTCTAGTTTCTCAGCATAAGTTTTATTTTTAAGCCCTTAAAAGCACTTACACACCTTTAAAGAAAAAGACATAAGCTTTCTTTTGAGCAAAAAAAAAAAAACAAAAAAAAAGTGCAAGCTTAAAAAAATTAATATATAAAAAAAAAAATTAAAAACTTTTTTTTAGAAAGATTGAAGAAATAGCCACCTTATTTGTTTGGGACAAATTTTGGTAACACCAATAGGTAATAAGTGACATCAATGAGAAGGAGCACCTGTTTGGTCAAAATGTCAAATTATGACCCCTTCTAACTCAGAAACTTTTTGACCGATCTTGATGAAAATGTCTGTCTAAACTACTATCTAATAGGACTAACCTTGCACATCGATCAAAAGTTGGGTCACTTGACATGAAACCACTCTAATATCAATTTTATACAGTAAAAATGTCTTACATTGTACTTTTGTATAATTAAAAAAATTACTCTACTTGAATTTTGCTAATCTTACCTTGAACTTAAATTTAATTTGTCTTCGTATCGTTATCGCCGTTATTTCTTTTTGGTATCGGTATAATACCGATAAAAAAAGCGTATCGTTACATTTCTAGTTTTAATGTAATCAACAAAAAAGTGATGCGTCGGTCTCACGGATAACGAAAATAGTCAGGGAGGCTAAAAAATTTCTCACGAAATTAAACTTTTTTAATATTCTTACACTCCACTGGTGGTGGAGAGTATAACTAAAAATAAATTTTAAAGTTCTTAAAATAAATTGTGGAATGACCTGTAAATTGTCTTTATATCAAAATGAATTACTCTTTATTTTGAGGAAAGTATGATTTTATGTTTACATGTAAATCCATCTACATATACATTCATTAAGATGATATATAGTTTGCTTACACACATACGTACATAAGAAATATTATGTTAACATACATATGTTTTTGTCCTTACATATGTAAGTTGTGTACGCTCTAAGAGCCGTAGGATAATTAGAGTAAATACAGAAACATAAACAAAATATTACGCAAATTATGCACATGTTGATGAACGTAAAGACACATACAAACACAAGCGAACATTTACATACACATATTTTTATACAGTTAGCACTTGCAAAGAAAGTTACCTTATGAATTATTCCTTCAAAGAAAATTACGAAAAATATAAAAAGTAAATTTTGAGGTAACACAACAACTGAGCGAGAAGATGAAACAGAAATGCCAAGGAAAAATAAATTGCCATCTGATTTAATGTCATAAATGATGTTTTTTTTGTCTCTTCTTCTGTTTTTTGTAACACTTGTTGTTAAACTTAAGCACGTACATTTTTTATAAAAAAAATTAAATCACACACAAACAAACACAGTATGCTTAAGTATGTGACAACCAGGGTTCTCATATATGGCGGTTTCTCAACGCTTCTTTTGTAATGGAAACTTGTATTTGGCGATATTTGAAATGTATTTTTCAGAATTATTTTTTTATTTAAATGTTAAATTTTATGAAATCGGGTCAACTTTTTTTTTAAATTTTTCTTTAATATTTAGTACGATTTTTCATCAAAGTAATCTGGCAGCCCTGACCCCAACATAAATAAAGAAATACAAAAGCCAAAATGAGGAGGTGTGCCATCAGAAACATCAAAAAAAAACAAATAAGTGTGTTGTTTATGCTGCCGGGAGCCATTTGTGAAATAATCTCTTTAACAGCCTTTTTTCAACGGAAGATGAGAAAAGCCAATTTAAACAAATAGATTGTTACAAAATTGTGTGTTGTTAAATGTTTGGCCAATGGATAATCACTTAAATATTTGCTAATATCGAATATTTTTTTTAATTTGTATTTTTAAATTTCTAAAAAAAAAGTTTCTGCAGCGGATTTTGAGAAAAATTATACATAAACGATTGGTTTTAGAAAATCAAGCTCAATAATGGAAAATAAAATATGTATTATGTTGGTCAATACGGGCATTCATAAGACCAGTTAATTTTCTGGATAGTGCATAGATTACAAATATATCGACAGTTAAGAAGCCTTAACAACACAATTTGGCCACCTGTCGACCCAATCGACCGCAATATAGAAATAAAGGATTGGGTTAGTCTATGCCAGCCATACAAACGGACATCGTTAGATCGATTCAGAAAGTGGTTCCGAGTCGATCGGTTAGTTAAAAGGTGGGTCTGGAATCAATATTTTTATTTCTTACACACAACAATAAAATTATAGAAAACGTTTTAATAAATTAAAATATTTAGTCCTTTTGAAAAAGTTCTGGTTTTATACTCATACTATTAAAGGTGGAGAGGGTATTATGCGTTTGTACTGGATTTAAATGGTGCGTATTAAAATTGTGAGAATTGGTACATTAGTCTCTTTCTAAAATCGATTGAAGACATATAAATCTCATATAACGGATTTTTTTTAGAGGCATAACATTTTTTTTTAACAATAAAACACAACAAATTTAATGGAATGAATTTTAGCTTAATTTGCTCACAAATTTCTTAGCATTTTATGGTGAAAAATAAATTCTGGTCTATGACCTATCACGAATCATTTTCCTGTAGCGTTCCCAATTCACGGTTATGTGGGTACCGGTTTTCGATTTAGAGACAAATGGGCCCAAGAAGCCTTTGACATGCAAAACCGCGCTAAATAGTGATTTTTCGGGATATAATGTAACTAAGAAATGGAGGCTTTAGCGTATTATGAGGATTGTGCTCTCTTCAAAAACGACATTTCTGCTTTTTTACATACACGTAAAAATGTTTGCCATTTTCTTCAATTAAACCACTAATCAAAAATAAAATCGGTCTAAATAAAATAATGTAATCAAGTGAATTAAGCGTTTACTTATATCAACAACATTCCTGCAGAAAATTTTATGAATATCAAAAAATATATAATTGATACTATTAACTTGTTTACTGGCGTAAGTTAATTAAATATCACAAATTTTTAAATTGAAATATATTTTTATTATTTTCTAAGTACTCGTAAGCCAAAAATAAGCCTCATAGCATAATTTTGTTTTTGTGAGTTTATGATTGACCATGGGTTGCAAAATGGAGACACTCTCAAGACTTTATGTATTATATAGTTCACATTGACCCACTTCACTTTCTTACTTGTTTAATAAAATGTTTATTTTTTTAAACTCTTCAGTTATATGAGAAATTTCGGTATATTGTTGTCATTCTTGCTTTGTATAAAACAGTTTTGCTTTTGTTTGTTCACATTATTTTTGCTCATACGTATGTGAATTGTTTCTATGTATTAGTAAAAATAATAATGCCCAGAACTCCTGAAATACTGAACCGATTTTTATAAATTGTAAATTGTGCACTTTTCCGAAAAAATATCTTTCGAATGATGCATGTATGATGCTAAAATTAGACGTATACTGTGGACGTAAAAGGATCTAAACTATATGTTCGAAAGAAAACCCATTTATTTATATTATTGATGATAGAAGTTTTGGATATTTTAATTAGGCTTAAGTTTATAAGATTTATTCTTCATTAAATTATTTTTATTGAAGGAAGGAATATGCAACATGAAGTGAATTAAATTTTTTTTGATAATTCTTGACTGAACACGAGATTGAACTCGGGTCGAATTTACATGTGTCGAGAATAACCACATTCCCATCATCAGAATTTGTTGCGTTCTACCGTTTGCGCCACTGCCGCAACTGCCAGTCTATAGCCAAAAAACAATATTTAACCAATGGTCTTAAGCCTAATTAAAATTTGAAAAACTTCAGCTAAAAACCAACAGTTCTATCAAAAATCACAATTATTATTGATTATCTTTAATGCTGAGTTTAAGGAGAAACTGACAATATTTACATCTGGTATAATTTATTGGCTGTATGCTTTAAATGTACATATTATAGCGGAACTGCATGAAACTAAGAACAAACTTGGCCCGTTTTCAACTTCAGACAATTCTCATAGCGTAAGTCAGATATTCTTAACAAATTCCAGGCTTGGTAAAATCGCAACATAATTTGCCTCATTTAAAGAAATTACAGCAGATGCAAACAAATTTTTTTAATACAAACAAAACAACAAGTGCTATAAATTATAGCCTATAATATACATGAATATATGTATGTGTGTATATGAATCTGACAATTCCATTAGCAATCATCTTCATCAAAATAAGCATCGTCAATGATATCAATATAAACACCATGAGCAGTGAACATCAGTGACAGTCATTTGGAGCCTGATATTAATATGCCAGTTCGTGACACAAAAAAGCCAATTTCTAGGCGCATATAATGCGACGAGCGACAGCCAACGCAAATAAAACGAACCGAATGGAATGAAAGCAACATAAAAAACGGGGGAAGAAATAAAAACTATATTTTTAAACGATTGAAAAAAATGTAAACACGTTAACAATTTCACGCATTTGTTTGTTTCAAGTGTGTATTTTTGTTTGCGAATTTGAAAGTATTTGTATATGTGTGAGTGCTACAAAAATAACCCACTTGTTTACGGTGTGACATTGAGTGTTGCATGAATTAGAACATTTTTTTCTTTATGTTTTTGTTTTTAGGGCATACAGCTCCTTTGAGCCATACTATTACAGATTGTGTGAGTATTTGAAAAAGTGTTGTTGTATGAGTGCGTGTGTGTGTGTGTTTCTGTATTAAATTGAGCTTGAGCCACATGTAGCACATAACGCGTAGTGATGCTGCTTTAAAATCAGCAATGATTTCAATGGTTTGTTATTTGAATGACTGTTTGTTGTTGTTGATGATATTGGAATTTTTTCCCTTTCCTTGAAGTATTTTGTGGGTCTCAATTGTGACTCCAAAATAATCAAAATGTCACGAAGTAAGTCTTATAAAGTGCTAATGTTCACTTGTGTTCTGCATATTGTGCATTACTAAAATTTTAAATGTGTGTCTGTGTGCAGAATTCTCTATGTATTTGTGGTTCAATCAACATAGCATGATTATTGTCCTGAAAGCAATAATTTTTTTTAATTTTGAGAAATTTATTGGGTTAAAATATTACTCGAAGTGACATAGAAGTAAGAGTTTTTGTAGATTTTACTTTAGTTTTTTTTCTTATCAGCACAATTATCTTTGTATTTAAAGTTTTGGCGAAAATTACAATATACTAGTTCGAATTTCCAACAAAAACAGAAGAACAGACAACTGCCCGTCTGGAAGTATACAAATTATGGTGAACCCGTTCAGGTTTCTACCTACACTGAACCAAAAAGTGTTCATAATATTAACGAACGTTTATTAAAATTTTTTTCGTTGGCTCAATGAGTTATTCGTTAATATAATGAAAAATAAAATCATTCTGATATTTCCATTTACGTACCATTGGTTGACTCAATGAACCTGCATTTATCAAATATTTCTTTAATAAAGTACAATTTGTTGTAATAATGAATGTTCTTAAAAATTAATAAGTCTTTCATTTGGCAAAAGACTATTTCAATGTCGCCTCGATTGAAATGTACGTAAAAGTTGATAAAATGTTCGTTGACCTAATGAAACATAAATTAAGTCATATTAACACAAAATCGCGTTGTCCCGTGGAACTCGTACGTTAACATTAAGAAAGTGTTCGTTGAGCTAAAATTTACTATTTGTTCGTTGGCTTCACGAATTAGTACGTTGAAGTCAAAAAAAATCTCATTAAAGCGTGGCTTAAATTGGCAATTAACTTTTCAACAATTATAAATAAACTACGCAAATACTTTGATGTAAATATCATCATTAATATACTTTAGTAAATTTGCAAAATTTTTGTCAAAAATATGTACATTTCAATTATGAGTTTTTTAATTTTATATGGGGTTACAGAAGTGAATTGTGAGGGGGCGGGCAGGTGGTATAATGTTGCGAGAGGAAATTTAAAAATAAATGATTCATTAAGACAATGCACTGTGTTCGTTGAATGAACAAATTTGAAACACAAAATTTTTCGATGAATTAATGTAAAGGTTGACTAAATTAACGAAAACGTTCATTGGATTAAAATATTCTTTCATTAAATTATTAACTTGCAGAAAATAATATAGACGATCTTTGTTCGTTAAATTAATAAAAAATGTCTTCTATTATCATGTCTTTTTAAGAACGGTCATTCATTGTCACAAAGAACAAATTCATTGGACGAAAATTAATACATTTTTCGTTTGCTCAACGTAAATTTTAATGTACAACATACACAAATTATATTTTTGATACCAAGATAACAATTCTTCACATTATTTTATGTTTCAGTGGCTTAATGTACATCGACATTATGACATACTTAAAAGTGTCGTAAGAAACATGGACATTATGACACTTTTAAACTTGTCATAATATCCAGTTACAATCAATTATTTGTTGATTTCATTACTACCAAGCTCTGGGACGAAAGACTTAACAAAATCCCAAATTTTTTTTAATCTCAATTTTCAAGATACTGAATCTCGACATCCTGATCTTTATTACCTTAAATTTTGAAACACTAAATTTAAAAATCCCGAATTTAGGAACTCTAGTAAGCGAAGCCGGTTTTTTATAGCAAACACCGGCTTTGCTTACTTAAGGTTTCCTCCATAGCCAATCACATGTATGAAATCAATTTTTCTGAAATTTTGAAATTAATATGTTTTAAATATAAATAGTGAAAATTAAATACTAAAACAACGAGGTTGTATTTCTAAACTTTTCGACACTGGTATGGATTTTTTTGCTTTACTCAATGCAAATGCCGATGCAGAGAAACCACCAAAAAGCGAAACAAATTGAGCCACACAACTTTAAGTTTAATTTGTTTTATAAGATCATTTTTACAAAATAGTGGAAGAGGCTGTATTAATTTCGAATGCACTAATAGTCACTTTAGAAAATTCAGCTCAAAAGATTTTTATAAAAGAAGTTTTGTTGCTCAGATACAAAACCTGAATTAAATTAAAATCATCATTTATAGATTTAGTTCAAAAGAGCTACTCATATTTATTTTTAAAAAACCTCCTGTTTTTTTCATTGAATTTAATCAAAAGTACATACAATTTGTTTTAGTTTTATTACTTATTTTTGTTACAAAAGCTCACTTTCTAAGTCGATCTTTGGAAACCAGGCCGCGATATTTAAAGTGGGGCGAAATGGTCTATAAATTCACATAGTCCTCACACAAACTTCTTTTCGGAATAGGGTATTTGTGCCCACAAACCATCTTATGTTGATGTTTAGATTGAATTTGGTTCCAACTTATTTTATTGCATTCAAAATTATCCTACAAAATCAACTGAAATCGGTCCATATATGACCATAGCTCTCATACAAATAGCACTCCTGAAAATTGCTTTTAATGCCATAACTTCCTTATAACTGTTACTATTTACTAGGGCATTCATTTAATCTGGGTTTTTCTTTAATCGGTTAATCGCTCGATTAATTAGCCGAGGTTTTGATTTAATCGGTTAATTTTGAAGATGGGTTTTTTATAAATAAAGTAATTTTAATAAATAAAAGTTAATAAATTATTTATTATTTGGCGTTTATTTGAAAAAAAAAACAATAACAAAACAAACACAACAATTCTTGGACTAAAACTAGCAAACAAAAAATATGTAATACATATTTTTTTAATTAATACATATTTTGTATTTAATAAAAAACAGACTGCGAGATCAATTTATTAGTTATTTCAATAGTTTAAGGAGATCTTATAAAATAATATTTTAAGCAAATAATTTGGTTTAAATGCTTAGGATTTAAGCGATTCCTTTCTTTAGTTTTGATAAAACTTGACTTGGAAAAAATTCTTTCATTTATCGTAGATGTTGAAGAAATCGAATGCAACCCATAATACAAAATATCTAAATCTCAGTCCTTTTCATGGATTTCTCTAAAAGTGTAAAATCTTCCATAATGTCATAAGAGTCCTGTTTTAATTTTTTAAAATTTTTAACACTTCAAATTCTTTCGGTTTATTCTGTTAAAAAAATTGATATGAGAAGATATGACAAGAAACAAATAATAATCACATTCATATTAAAAGTAAGTGCTGTTGACAGCAAACACTTATTCAAAATGAAGATCACTAAACACCTTCTTTGTTCGTATGAAAAAATATTTTCTAAACAGATACCTTTTCTATATGTGACGAAAGAAACAATTAAAAACACAAACAAATGTGTCATAATACTACAACAAAATTAAAATTTTGTTACATCGGTTAATCGACTAAATTTAACCGGTTTAATCATTAATAGAAAATAGACAATTTTAAATTAACCGATCAGTTAATCGGGTAGCAATGAATCGGCAAACCAATTAACGGTTAACCAAATAAATACCCAAGTAACTACACTCTTAACACATTATCACCAGTTAAGTGATATGTCTCGTTTTCACCTATTACAATTTGTTCCTTTTTTATTATAATTCACTGGTCACGCGATAAGTGCTTTAAGAACGATTGACACAAATTTCCCGCAGGGTATATGGTAAATTCTAGACCGATCATGAAATTTAGAGGAGTTATGGTTAGTCTTATGAAACAAACTATGACGAAATTTCACCAATAAATTAATACTCGTTGCAGGTACATGTAAAAACGGTTCAAATGGCTTATTAGCTGCATAAGAACTATCGATATCGAAAATTATGGTTTGACAGCTAAGAACGTCCAACTGTGATCACATCTCTGTTCAGTAATGTTGGGCAGGTTTAACGCTAGAATAACGCTTCCAAATTGTGGAAATTTACTTTGAAAAAAAATCTGTTCGCGAACCTCATGGAGCACTTCGTCCACTTAACGAAGCTCTTTTCTAGTTAAATGGGTACGTGATAGGGTATTCATTCGGATAACCGTTAACCGGTTAACCTATTAATTGCCACCCGATTAACCGATTGGTTAATTTAAAATTGGCTATTTTCCATTAACGATTAAACCGGTTAACTTATGTCGATTAACCGATATAACAAAATTTTTCATTTTTTGTGGTATTATAAAATTTTTTTTTTTTGTGTTTAAATTATTTGTTTCGTCTCATATACAACACGTATGGGTTAGGAAAATATTTTTTGATACAAACAAAGAAGGTGTTCAGTGATCTTCATTTTAAACACATAAGTGTTTGCTGACAATAGCTTTTTGTTTTACGTACTGTATTATGGATTGCTTCCGATTTCTCCAACATCTGCGATAAGTGAAAGAATTTTTTCCAAGATATTTTTCTAAAAGAATATTTTATAAGATATCCTTAAACTGTGGAAATAACTAATAAAATTATTCCACAGCTTATTTTTAATAAATACATAATACTTATGCACAGAAAAAATTAAAAATTGTCTCTAATTAATAAATTCATAGAATCAAGCAAACAATTTATTGATTTTTCACCTATTAACAAAATGATTATATTTATTGATTATTAAAAATTAAAAATTAGGAATTTTTCTTTTTCAATATATGATATTTTTAATTTTAATTATAAAAACTCTCAAAAAACTTTGTCATTTCAAGCAATGTGTTAATTGATTTAATTAAATATAGCTGAGATTTTCACAATTCCCAACAACAATTCTACAAGTTTAAATTATTTTATTTTAAGCGAAAAAATCAATCAAGATTTTTTGTAATTTAATTAATATTTTAGTTAAAAATTAATTTTAAAACAACTTAAACGTTAATTAAATCAAACTTATATTATTTTTTTTTACATCTAAAAAAATAATTGATTCAATTATCACATTGATAAGATTGAAATACTTTTAAACAATTTTTTTTTAATTGATCAAAATCTACTGAAAATATTTTCTGTGTGTATTAATTAAAAATTATGTATAACATATTTATGATTCCTTGCTTATTTTAGTTCAAGAATCGTTATGTTTGTTATGTTATTGTTTTTTTTTTACTAATAAGCTTCAAATAGTAAATAGTTTATTAATTTTTATGTATGGAAATTACTTAATTTATAAACAAAACTTTTTTAATCGGTTAACCGGTCAATTAAAAGATAAACCGATTGTTAACCGATTAAACCAAAACCTCGGTTAATTAATCGAGCGATTACCCGATTAAAACAAAAGCCCGATGAAATAAATACCCTAGTATGTGAATAAGAAAAACCGCTGTATTTGGAACGAAGAAAATCCTCTAACAGTTAATGAATCACCATTACATTAGATTACATCAATTAAAAATTACTGTTTGGTGCGGTTTCCTCGCTTCTTCAAACTTAATAAGGAGTTTCCGTTACGGTGAATGGTGAGCGGTATTGAGCCTTGCTGACTGAATTTTTGTTAACAAAAATTAATCAGCTAAACATCAACGACATTTGGTTCGAACAAGACGGCTGATCTTTCCATATAGCGAGCTTAACACTCGATTTATTGCAAAATCAGTTTGGTGCCAACTTTATTTTTAGAGGTGGTCCTGTTCACTGGCCTTCACGTTTGTGCGATTTAACGCCTCTTGATAGCCTTTAATGGGACTATGTTATGTCATTGGCTTATGCCGACAAAGCAGCAACTTTTGAAGCATTGGAAGCCAAGATTCAAGCCACCATCGAATGGACCATGTAACTGGAAGCCGCAGCGGACATATGCCGAAAATCATATTAAAAAAAAAATGCCATGAAATTATCTACCAAATTATAATAATCAAATTTCATTTTAACAATGTTTGTGTCTTGTAATATCATTTTAAATTCTCATGCAGCTGAAACAAAACACTCCAATCTCGTTATTTGTTGTGCTTTTAGGTGTACTAAAGTGTTTTCCGGAAGTGGGCTTTATATGGCGCCAATGGTAGTTTATAGACCTATCTTCACAAAATTTGGTATTATAAAGCTAAATTTAAATTATATCAAGTTTCACTACCAGAAGAGGGTGGATTGATCTTCACGAAATTTCGTGGCATGATTTCTAATCATATAAACAGAGTTTTTGCAAAATTTAACGACTAAAGACGCTTTCTGCCACCAATTTATTTTATTTTTTTAACAGAACTATTAATTTTTTTAGGGTGGTTGTTTCTAATTTTGGTCCAGAACTCTTTTCCTACTGAACAGATTGTGCTGGACTTAAAACGCGAATCGCTTAGGAGAACTCGAAATAATTTGAGCATGACTTTAACATACGGACAGGCAGAAGGCACTGGCTAAATTGACTCAGAGTTACTTAAAGGTAACTTTCCTTCCTCAGTTCTCTTTTTCTTCTTCCTCTTTATTAAAGGGATTCACAATGGACCGCATTGGTCTCCGAGTGGAAGTGTTCTCTTGGACGCACAACCCTTCTTACTCAAAGGTTTACTTGTATGTATATTAAAAACTGAATGATAAATTTACTATACTTTCATTAACTACTGCACAGAAAGAAAAAACTCGTACTAAATATTAGCTTTTTCTACTTAATTTAGTACGAGTCGTTCTTAAAAATTTAAGTACGAATAGCAATAAAAAGTACCTACAACAATCCAAAATGGGATAACTTTCAAAAACCAATATGCGTGCACACGCATGTGCTTGCAAAAGTTCGTTGTAGAAACAACAACAGCACTACAAGAAAAAAATTCAGATTATTTTCATGTTTAAAAAGTTAAAAAAGAAGCAATAATTCCTACATTCTATTTTTTTAAATTATGAAGTCAAATACATAAAATTTTTAAAGTAGAATAATTACGAAACCCATATCGGACTTGTTGCAGGTGTCTTGTAGTTGAGCGTTCTTCTGTAAACAAAGGGCGGAACAAAAGTGGAACAAACCTGTATAATTAACTTAAAAATTCTTCAATCAAGCACAGATTGAGTTTAATTTTCATATCACTTTTAATTAAGTCAATTCGGTGTTCGGATTATTTAAAGTACGAATCAGGGATTAAGTATTTGGCACTTGAATAATCCGTACTTGAATCAAGCACTATCTACTTGATGTAAGGAAATATGTACTTACCGTACAATTAGTCTGATACGGCTTTATTTAAGTATGGATGGATTGTTCTATCTTTTCAGTGTAGGGTTGAAGGGTATAAAGCTATTTCTCATACAATGATTCTAAATATCAAACTTAAATATAATTCTTTTATAACCGAAGAACACGTATCCAAAAAAAACCACGCAAACACATAACCAGGGTACATTCGTACTCCATTATAATGTTTAATCATTTTCAGCTTCACAGCAAAAACTATTTGATTTAAAGCCCGTTTAACCAAAATCTAACAAATTAATTAAATATTTTTTTATATTTTCTACAATTCCTAGTTGTTTATTAATTATTATTACAAAAAAATTATGCCAAGCTATAAATAAATATACATACCAGTGATGGAAAATTCAGTACTATGGTACTTTTTTCAGTACTTTTTCATTTCAAAAATACCACGGTACCCCCACGTCAGTTTTAGTACTCTTTTCTTGTTATGCTTCTTTGTTGAGAAATTTTGCGTTTCTATTTCTTAAACATTGACAACATTGCCTACACAAAATTTATTGTTCTTTTTTTCGTTCATGTTAAGCAAAATTAAGAACGAAATGGACGAACTTTTGTTTCCTGATAATACACGTGCTGCTATTGGAATTTTGTCAATACTCCATTTATCAGCAGCAGTTAAGCGCACGTTTTCAGTGCAAGTTGCTATAAAAACGAAAAAAAGGAAATGGTTTGCAAGTACAAACTCTTTCAAATTTAATTAAAACTAAAGATCTATTAATGTCAAATGATTCTTGTTGTTACAATTATAATATTACTAATGATATCATTAAGTAAAATAAACAAATTACCTAACAGCCTTAGACATCTAAACGTGTGTACCTTATATTAAATCACAAGCAGATACATATGTATGCAATAAAAAATGTTTGTAAAAAGTACCAAAATGTTGAAAAAAGTACTCTTGCTTGATGGTTAGTACCATCTCAATTTTTAAGTTTTCCATCACTGATACATACAGTAGGAAAACAACCAGAAAATATAACCGGGTACATATAAAAATATTGGTACACGGGTACCCGGGTTATGTGTTTGCGAAGGTGTCATCTTTGGAAACTTATAGTTTTGAAACTGCTGAACTGAATTTCAGAAATTTGTAATAAAGCGTCTCAAAAAAGACTTGAATTTTCTCGAACCGATGTTTAAATTCTCTATTAGTTTTGCAGCTAGAAACGTCTAAAGTTGATAGCGGATACACGGGGACCCGGTTATGCGTTCTACGATTAATCCCATAAACATTTTTATTAATTCATATTAGATTTACTTAAAACATTCTTTTTTACCGCAACCGTATTGGGATTAATTCCTATTAGTACTTTTCAATACGAAAATTAGAGAAACACTTCTTCCGAATTTCACTTAAAATTATCAAAATTGCTCTTTATTGAAATTGTCAGTACTCTCTCCATTAATTAAAATAATATATTTTAAAACTTTATGAATATTTAAATGATCTTCAATTAAATTCTTTTAATTTTGTCCACGCGGAGGCAAAATTTAACTGTTTTTGCCTCAATACCGAAGAAAACAAATGAAAAAGGAAAAAAATCAAATAAAAATTGTACGTAGAGAATGAGCAAAAGAAAAGAAGGAAAAGGTAAATATTAGCACACAAACATTTGCACTCGAAATGCATTTTCTTACATATGCATATGTATGCATGCATAATTGAAAATTTACATGGCTCAAACAATACATTTCCCTTAACTGAATAAAAAGCCTTTACACAGTGATACCCAAAACACACATCCACACCAACAGCTACATACACACACACACTTATAAAGTTGTTTTCAGCTCTTTTGCATCTTTGATTTCCTTATTGTTTATTTGTTTGCTCGATCATTTGTACATTGTGTGGTCCTTCGTCCTTTCATTTGTTCAAGCGCTCGTCTCTTTTTTCTTTATTTATTTGTCTGTTTATTTTGCTGTTTCGCTTGCTGCCTCGTTCTTTTTGTTTTACGAAAATGGTCAAATTTCCCTTAGTAAACAACAACAGGAAATTGACCCAAAAAAGAAGCTAAAATAACAACAACAATAGCAAAGGAGGCCAGAATATATAAAAAGGAGCATATTTTTACACTACTTTGTTGTTATTGCTTTAAAAAATAAATGGCAAAAACAATAATAAAACGGTATAAACGAATATTTAACGAAAAAACAAGCAGAGCGGAGCGGAGCAGAGCAGAGTACCACGGAACAAATGCAATAAATGTTAAAGCAATAAAAGTATAAATATGACTTTAGGGTAACATTTTAACGAGTACCCTAGAGCCCGTCAACTTTAATCGTTTTCTTTTTTTTCATTTTAACTTATTCTGCTTCTTGTTTTTCATTTTTCTTTATTTCCTCACCAAATATAAATAAAGGTTCTTTTTATTATTTTACAACAACAAAAAAGGGAAAACTGAAATAAGAACAAGATGCTGGTTACGTTTTCGGTTGGTTTTATTTTCTGTTTAAGGTTTTTTCCGATTACAAAATTAGATTGAAATTAATTTTCAAAGAAGATTTGAAAATCTAATTTAAAATATGCCTTATCGACCTAATTTTTCAATGTTTCAATGGGAAATTGTAAAATTAGAAAATTAATCCTATTTGTTTGCTATAATTATATAACCAAAAAGGTATGCACGTTTTCGCTTTGAACAGTTTTTGTAGGCGTATTACTCGTAGCATGGTTGGTTTTCAACCATAGCATGTTGCTCTTGGAAAAGAGTAAAATACTATTGGTAATTTAAAATCAAATTATTGTCATATTTAACTCTAAAGTGTTTAGCGGCAACCATAATATGGCTGTGGCTTCTTGGGGGGCAACTAATTTATCCAGGATATGGTTGTAGGTGACAATAATATGGTTATATTAAACATAATATGTTAACAGATTTTTTTAAAAATAGTTTTGTTGGAGATGACCATATTTAAACATGATTTTTCTCTGCATGAGAAATATTAGTATACAGTTTAACACCTGTGAACGCAACCCTCCATAAACGCAACTCCTCGACAACCGCAATACCCAAATTCTTAATAACGCATTTTTTCCAAAATGATGCCGGTCAGGCAGTTAGTGTGAATGTTGTTCGCTATCGTGAGATGATAACGAACTTTTTATGGCCCGAATTGGAATATATGGATGTGGACGATATTTGGTTTCAACAGGACGGTGCCACTTACCACACAGCTAACGAAACAATGGCTCTTTAGCGCGACAAACTCAATGGCCGTGTAATCTCACGTGGTGACGATGTAAATTGGCCACCAAGATCATGTGATTTGACGCCTTTGGACTACTTTTTTTGGGGTTATTTGATAAGTACGTCGATAAGCCAGCAACATTTCAAGAGCTTAATGATGAGATAATTCGGCACATTAACAGCACAGAACCATAATTATGCCTCAGCGTCATCAAAAATTTGGACCATCGGATGGAGGTGTGCCGCCGACATCGCGGCGGCAATTTGGCCGATATTTTGTTCGATACATAATTGAACCATACCAATATTATTATAATTAAAAGAAATGACAATAATTTCCTAAATAATTTGTGTTTTATTCAAAATCAACATCGGCCCTTAAGATTTAACCACCCTTTATTAGTGACTCTGTTAAAGCAACATTTGCAAAAACAAAACCTCAATTAACGGAACTTTACAAAACAAAGTTTTGTTTTTTTTTCTCTTTCAGTTTTTTCTTACTTATGTATTTAACGTGCACGTGGGGTATTTACTTGCCAATGTGACTTCGATATATTTACATGCAGTAAAATGTTTTAGATACAATACCTTAAGAATGTTATGGCAGAATGCTATCGGTAGCTTGAACATTGTCTTTAATGGGCAAATTAGAACACTAGCTCTTTTGATCATCATGTTGGTCTTGAAAAAAAATTGATAAACTGCAGGTCAAAGAAATTTTTCATGTAAAACCGCGATCAAAAATTTTACAATTTTTCGTTATAAACATCCCAATAAAAAATTTTCCTATTTTGCGAAGCACTAATGGTACATTTAAAGCACACATTTATGCGCTACGTAATAAGACATACAAAGATGCAGTAAGGTAAGTGAACAAATTCTTAATAAATTAAAAAAATTTGAAGAGCCACGACATTCCCTTATCTCGAAGCAGGTTCGTAAGGGAGCATATAAAAGAGTAACGGTAACAAAAAATTCAGTGTGCAAAGCTGATCGTTAAACTTATCAATTTTTATATGTGCTGAATAAAGCGCTTCTGGGTCAAAACCATATTGCTTCAAAGTGGGAACTCGCCATATAAACATTTACGTGTCTCCTTTACAACCCTGTTTTGTTGGAAGCACCATTTTTTATTGGGATGAGTCTCTAACTTGACTTAAACTATCATTACAAATTAGCGATCATTAGAACTTGTATTTTTAATTTAATTATAATACTTCTATCTTAATCAAAATAAATACATTTATTTTAAAAGCTAACAGTGTTTATTTTGGATATACCATTTACTTGGTTTGACATAAGCTCTTTAATCTAAAAATAGTCATATAAATTATCGGTAAAAAAGGAGTAAAGAGCACAAATTGTAGCTGAGCAGTTTAAAAATATGTTGGTTAATACTTTTTTTTTTTTTTTATTATTCCTACACTATATCCCGCGAAGCTTTTTGCTTGTCTGCAGGTGACCAGAGTCTCTGGCGGGAATCGAACCGGCAACCCCGGTACTGATAGACTAGCTCACTACCAGCTAGCCAACCGAGGCACCCGTAGGCTATTTGTCCAAGGTTTGAAAAAGTATATAAAGCCTGTATGTTTTATTGTATGTTGATCGATCTGCATATGTTTTAAATTTCATTAAAATCGCTGAGATAGTTTCTGATAGGCAGAAATTGCCCATCTGTCCCTTCGTATTCCTAGATTTGAAAAAAATAGAAACCCCATGTGTTTTATTTACGCTGATCTATCTATGACTCAAATTTCATTAAAAAAATAATTAGTTAGATATTTTCAGAGCGGCAGTAATTCTCCCTATGCCCCCCTTATGGTCCTAGTTTAAAAAATAGAAAGCCTATATTTTCAATTTCATCGGTTCAGCTATTTAGCCGATAAAGCGTAGCAAACGCAAAAGTAACTTTTGCATTCGGTCAGGGGACGATCGAGCGGACAGATACACAGAAAAAAAATAAAAAATAATTGCTGTTAAACCAGTTCGTTATATTAATTAAAAATTTAATTTTGCACCAGTAAACAAATTAATGGTATCAATTAAACGTTTAATTCACTTGATAAACATTTAAAATACTTGAATTAAATTTTAATTAAAACTGATTTAATTTTTGATTAATGCTTTAATTGGTAAAAAATGTTGGATAATTTGTTCTGTGTAGCCTGGATACGGAATAAAGGGTGAACAGCGTACTCACGTTAAATTGACTTTTATTTTCTTTTGAGTACGGAAACTATTGCTTTAATAGAACTCTTCTAAATTGATAATTAATATTTTCTGAGTATAGGCTGTTTAGCGACCCTGGTTTAGCAACATATAAACAAAGAAACATACAAACTTTTCAGCTTTATAATTTTAGTATAGAATAAAATACACAATGTAGTCATTCTAAAAAGTTTAAAGCCTTTAAGCACTAAACGCAAAAGAATTTAAGCCTAATAGTTTAAGAATTTAATTTAAGAAATGTGTTTGAGAGAAAGGGGGGGGGGGATGTTCAACATACACGAGCAATTTTTAGCAGTAACAAAACACAATTAATAATGTTTAAATACCTCACTTTAATTCTCTTATCTTTAAGGATTCGGTTATTTTTTCCTCTTCAAATAAATTGTTACGAGCAACTGAATACATATCATTTTTGCTAATCTTTTTAGCTCCTCATAATATAATATAGACTTAATATAGACCTAACGATCTCCTTTTGACCAAAGAGGTGCTTCGTTAAGTTGGTTAGTTTGAACAATACGGTCGACTTCTATAGGGTAAGAAATAAAAACGCCGATTACGACCTATCGTGGTCCGGATGAAACGCCCATACCTATTTTGGGGAATGGGCTGTATTAATGGGTGGATTTCTGTTACAGCTCCAGATTATTCGCAAATGATCCAAATACCTTGCTGATATTCAACGAAAGAACGCCGATTGCGTTCCCCAGGTTATAGATTGCATGGGGTGGCTTTGGGATTTTGCGCAAAAATATCACCCAATTATCCAAACAACTTGGTGATATTTTTAAGGCTAGAAAAATAGGTAAAAAAGGCACAAATATTTAAACGAAAAGCACTTCTAGCATATAAAAATACTTTCCTGTTTTTCCGAAAACGTAATAAAATATCCATTTATTTGTTATTTGGTATAAAAGTAACTATTAAATATTTACTTTCAAAACAATTTAACCAATTTTAGTTAAAACGCGAACACAAAAACACAGCCCTCCAATACGGCTTTTATACAACGATTCGACTTATGGCAATTTCTTTTCTGAGAAATATATTGCATTAATGTTACATGTTCTACATTTTTGTGTTCTTTTGTACAAAAACTACAACTGTGGGGAACATTTTCATGATATTTTGTGAATATTTTTTATAAACTTATTCACAAAATAACATTCAAAACATGTTGAATATGTTACCCTTACTTTCACCTAAGATGTTCATACTACTCTGCTTTACAACTTTGTTTGTACAACCACTGTTTTATTTTGTTTGTCATAAAGTATACCGCTCATAATTTTGTGAAAATATTGTTTTAGAATAAAACATTAGGATTTTCAATATTAAAATGAAAAAAAGTTTATGCATATTTTTAATGGTTTATTTTTTCCATGTTATCGGTGATGTCAATATTTGTTTTTAACCAGCAATAGCGTACAGAAACCGCTCAAATAGCTTCAAAAATCACTCATGAAGTACATTAATTACAAAAGTATAATAGTTGTAAATAATAAGCAGCTTATTTTGTTCTACTGAAGTTGCACATCATGTAACACTTCGATTAATTATATGTCACATGAGAAAGTGTTACATGAATATAATGCAACATATTTTTCTCAGAAAAGAAATCGCTATTACAAAAATTTATAAATTACAAGCAAAAACAAACTTATCGAACATACATAAAATTTAGAATAAACTTAAAATGTACTACTTAAGGATGGTGGCTCCTCAAGTTGTCAATTCACTTTAGCTCACAATTGACACCAGGGCTGGGAAAACCGCTGCCTTCTGATCAGACGTGAACATATAATATGTGGCTTAAACTCAATGCTTAAATGGATAACAGCTACACGTAGAAAAATGTAATCCAAACTAAAGCACTTGATTGTTTTAAATAAAGTGGAAAAAGTTAAATTTCTGCATAATGAAGTTTCAATTTAATGAAGTGATTTTATGAAGTTTCATTATATAGATAAGTTTGGCTGTATTGCAAGAAGGTAAGTGGAGAGTTTTATCTCATCCGATTTATTGCCCAGGGATTTCCAGTCCGACTTCTATTTGTTTTGTCCATTCAAAACAACATGCTTGAAATACACTTGAATTCCTTCAGGATAACAAATTCGTAGGCTAAACTTTCGGCAAGAAACTATTAAGTTTTGAAAATATTATGCAATATGTCGCACGAACCTGAATTTTAATAATCCACCTTAATAATTAAAAAAAAAACTTTTACAAGAAAATACACTTTGTATTCAAAGTTAACAAAAAATATATTGTTACATTATATTTACAATTCCCATCAAAATGCTTAAGGATATCCTAGAAAAGGCAGCTTACGCGAAATGCTGAAAGCTGAATGGTTTTTGAGAAAAGTGACGAACAAAAAAACTTAGTACTAAAGAATTATTGATGAAGTTACACAAATTTATTGATAATATTTCCACCCATTCGAAAGGATAGATATATATATACACACACACACACACACTCACACACACACAGACAAATTGGACTAACAATCCTTTTAATGCACACGTAATAACTGCAAATAAATAAATACATGCAACAATAGTGTAACAAGAAGATTTGTGGATAAAGAAATGCAAGCATACATGTACTTATTCCATTTGCTTGAATGTCTTTTGTGGTATTGGTGATTTATACACACACATACGCGCATGCAGCTACACAAACCTTTAAAAATGCACAAAAATTGCGAGTTGTCACTAACAATAAAATATAATAAAAAATTTAATACCATTGTTATGTGGCACTTCCTAGAATGCAAGCAAAAATGATTTCAATAAAAGAAAATACAAAATTTTAAATGCTTTTTTGCAAATATAAAAATGTATGTATGGATGTGCAAATGTCTGTCAGTTTGAAAGTGGGTATGTGTTTGTGGGAGTATTGTAGAATAAAGGTTTGTACCATTTCGATATCAGTTCAATATCAATGACAACTATCCATTCCACGGCCCCTGCCACAAATACCAATAACACCATCAGCCCCCAGCACCACCATTACCTCAACAGCTTCTCAATAAAGTTCCTTTTTAGTCGTTAAGCGTTGAGGCAACCAACAATTGACAGCAGCAGACTTTTTTTTAATGTTTACTGCTTTTTTTTAAGGCATTCATTCACTCGTTCATTTATTCGTTCATTCAGTATCGTTGCATTCGCTAGTTTTCGTTCTATTCTTTTTCATTTTTTTTGTAAGACTGTGTGATTGTGTGCTTAAACATAAATGCACCATGAGTGGCATTTGGAGCTGATTTTCAAAAATGTTTTTTTTATTGTTGCAAGTCATGAAAAGTAAAAATAAAACTATTCGTAAACAAAATGAAATGAAGAAGAATGTTCAACTGCAAAAGAACTCAAGCTAATACATTTTTTTATTATTTCATTTTGCGATTTGAGTTCTCTGTTGAAGCGTATGAAACTTTAATGAGACAGTAGATGTTGTTAGTTGGTTTTGGCTTTGGACTGGATTGAATTGGGTTGGTTTTAGTTTAGTTTGGTTTAATATGTCTCGGTTTTTAATAGTGACTGTTTGGCGGGTGTTGCTACGACATTAGTTGGTTTACAAGTTGCCAATCGGAGACCTATTGGCTAAAAATATTGATTCCAGTATATTCATATATAAATGCAATTTTGCAAACAGGGTATAAAAACATTTACATATGCCTTGCGATTTCTTCTTAACCTATTAATGCCCACTTGTGATCCAGACAACTCAAATCAATGAAATTTTAAAAAGCGGGTAATTTAAGAAATGTAAATGAACCCTTTTCAATAAAAAAAAATTTTTATATCTCATCTAGTATAGGTTTTAGGGGCTGTTACGTATACGTCACAGTGAGCAGTACCTCACATATTTTATAACCAAAACTTAACAAAAATTTACAGTTGTTGCATAAAACGTATCAGAAAACGATTTTTTCGCACATAACAACTATTAAACACATACAGTATTTCATCAATATTTCCTTCGCGATAGAAGCGATTTTTTCTTATTAGCTTTTCATTCATTACAGCTTTTACGATATTTAATAAATACTTCACTTTGCTATTATGTCGCTGTTCGACAATTTTTGCGAACTTCCGATAATTTAGTGAATAGTTTTATTATAATATCTTTAGAGATTTTTATTCAGTTTTATGGCTTGTTCGAAATATTTAAAACTTTCGAGAATTTTCGATATTTTTGCTAACTTTTCCGAATTTTGCAATTTTCGCGTAGCAATCGTCGCCGTTATCAAAAAAGACCCATATATAAACCGTAGTCACCTTTTCTACAGGGCACTGTCAACACTGTCTATTTATACGTGGCGTGCCATTATTAAGGGTCAATTTTTTAGAATAAAACATGTTACCCTCTTAGAGAGCAAAACATTTTTAAGAATCGAACACCAAATTGCATTTTTTAAATAAAATTTCACTTTTTTGTTGAAAAGAAAACAGCATTAGTTTGTTGGAAAATAATGATATTTTTCAAAGCATTCAAGGCACACAGGGCTGTGGAGTCGAACTCAGAGTCATAGTTGAGGAGTCGAAGTTACGGTTTTTTCACTGGATTCGGAGCTAGAGTCGGAGTTGCTACAAAAACCTTGCGACTCCGACTTCAAAATTTCTCGGTGTTTCACGTTCATAAATAATTCAAAGAATTTTAAAAATTTTCCAAAATAAAAATTCTTCGAAATTTGCAACGTAATATTTTAGAGTTCACTATGAATAAGTAGATTTTAATTTATTATATGAGAGTTATTCAATTCAAGCACTTAAATTATTAAATTGAAATAATTTTTTTGTATTGTATTTATTATTATATGCAATAGCAGAACCTAAATTCGGTTATTGATCTAGTTGAAAAAAAGAGGATTGGGCCATTGCGTTTTATGGCCCTTTGCTTCCTAATAAATCTTACTACTAAAAGCCGCTTAGTAAATTTTTCCACGGCATTTTCTTACTGTTTTTAAACTTCATTTATTTATAACATTGTATTGTTGTTTAATGGCCAAATAAGCCACAGAATCGGTTTGATCAAAGACAGGAAACAAACATGTTTGTAAGAAAATCAAAAATGTTTAATATTCATAAGAACTTCTTACCTTTACTCCAATATTTCGCTTTGCGTCGCTAATTGGGACTGAAAAATTTTGACTTGATAACGGATAATTTTCTTTTAGATCTTCAAATAAAGGTAAAATTTTCTTTGAAATTATCATTTTCCTTAAGGGAAATTTCGCTAATTTTGATCTTAATTTAATCTTAAAGTGGCTTAATTTTTTCAGTAAAAGACTTTTTATTTTTGTACACGGCTTATGTTGTAACGATGTTGCAGTTTAAAAATTTTTTTTAACTTTATCAGCGCCTCTTTTGTGAAGGGGCCAGTCCAAGGTTTCTTCCAATATCAATAGCGTTTTCCCTGAATTAGAACGTTTTTGTTCTTAACCTATTTGCTTTCTTTTTTGTCTTATTGTTGCAAAATATTTAGATTTAACTTTTCCTCAGCAAATGTAATTTAAAACTATGAACGACCTTCAACTTGCAACCACCATACAACCTGCACATACATATTTGTATTACACTTAAACACAGAAAAATTATTAATTTTTTCAAATCACCAAATTTATACCAAATTCATAATATCAAGCACACGATTTGTTGATTTTGCACCTATTTTTTGCACCGAAATGATTATATTGATTACTTAAAATAGGATCTGGGAATTATTTCTTATAATTGTAAATTTTTCTGTACATACAATATACTTCATTGCTATCCAACGGATAGCTAAGGTAATATATAACAGGAAGATACAAAATTATAGTCTGGTAGTGTATAAAGTCATTCCTAAAAATTTAAGGAATAGAACTATTACAAAAAGCTTTATAAAATACATAACTGAAAATTTACCTCATAGAAAAAATTCGAAAAATCAAAAATGTTGATTACTAAAAATTTTAAAATTTTTAAAAAAAATTTTCAATAAATGAAATTTTTAATTAAAAAAGTGATCAAAAAACTTTGCAATTTCAAACAATGTGTTAATTTATTTAATTATATATTGACAATTCCCAACAACAATTCTACATGTTTAAATTATTTTATTTTAAACGAAAAAAGTCAATTAAGATTTTTTGTTTTTTAATTAAAATTTTAATTGAAAATTTATTTGAAAACAACTAAAATGTTATTTAAATAAAACTAATTTTAAATTTTCTTTCAACTAAAAAATAATTGATTCAATTATCACATTAATTAAATTTAAATGCTTTTTAAACCATTTTTTAATTGATAAAACCTTTTTGTCTGTGAATGGAAAATCCCCTTTTTCTGTTTTAGCCTTGTACAAAGATTAACGACGCAACTTCGAGGCCATGCGATGCAAAGTCAAACGAAAAGGACACAAAAATTTTAAAAAGATGCAACTTCAAAGCGCCAAATTTATTTTTCTTCCAATTACTCCGTTTTATAACTTAGATTATTGTTAAAAGTTTCAATAATAACAATATAAATATTTCACTGTTTTAAAAAACAACGAGATGAAAACTTAATAAAAAATCGTTTCAAGGAAAGGTTTGTCATAACTAATATCAACGATATTAAAACGAGATATTTCTAAATTATTACCAAGCGATAAATTTAATATTTATTATTTTGAAATTCTGTTTAATACTTTTTTTAGAAATCGAATATTTCAGTATTTTTTTGCAAATTTGAAAATAAATCTTTTCATTGCTTTAGTGGCACCAATAGTGAACTTCAGCTTGCAACCAATTTGGCAATAAATACGATCCTTTACTCCTTTCCAACTTATTAATTACTTTAAGAAATTAAAAAACAATAAAATGCTTTCATCTTTTCAGTAATTAGAAAAGTCAGATAAGTTGGGAATGTTAAATTAAATTTTATTCCTTTTTTTTAGTTGGGAACGCATTTTTTAATCTATTCTAATAACTATAGTACAAATATAGAATATTTAATAAAATAAATAACAACTTAATGTTTCCAAAGCGTCAATCGTAGCCGGCTTATTCCTGAAGACCTCAGAATTTATATATACCCAGAGAAAATAGTTCAAAGGTATGATATCACCCGATCTAGATGGCCAATTTACTGTAGCTTAACGTAAAATTAAGTGCTCACCAAAATTATTTCTCAACAAGTTCGTAGCGCCGTCTTGTTTAAACCACAGCTCACCGAAACCATACGCATGTTGTTGCACAGAAGAAATATTCCAAAATGTTTCACCAATTTAAGCATAAGTCAACAATGAAATCAGTCTTAATTACAAATTTAATCAAGTGATTTTAACATTTAATCAAGGGGATTAAACTTTTAATCAAGACAATTCAACATTTAATTGATACTATTAATTTGTTTACTGGTGTAGATTTAATTGATTTTTTAATTGATATTACAAATGCTTTTTGTTTCTGTGTGAAGATGACAAGCCATGATATTGAGAACTACGACGATTGATTCACGGTCTTCGCGTACACAATCAGCTACAGCTGATGATTATGGTCTAACCAGCCAAGTGTCATCCACTAAGGTAAACTGGGACTCAAACTTGCAAATGATGTTGGCAATAGTGGTTTTGGTAGGTCGATTATGGGCCCGTTAGTTCCTCGAATCGCACCAAAAAACATTTCTAACGGAACGCTGATTTTCGTTTAACAGGTGAACGTTTTGGAGACGCTCTTGTTGTGTGAGTCTTTCCATGCTGACTTGCGAAACGATGCTGAACAAAAATCACTAAGGAGTTTGATATGAGGCACGCGTGATTGGTAAAAAATGATTTTGAAAATCAAACCTCACGATAAAGTGCCCGTTAAGATTGGCTCTGTATATGTGAACACAAACTTACTAATTAAATATATCCCAAAATTTTTTAGGCCCTATCAAAGGCTTACTGGACCTTTTAAATATCCAATTAGGCCCAATGAAAAAAATGCTTCACTTGTCTGTTGTTAATTTAACACGCTCGGCGGAATAACGGGAATTGCAGTCATTTACTTGTTCTTAACGAAGTTAATGACAGGAATTCCCACTTATTTAAAAATCAAATTTTTTAATCGCCAACACTGAAACGTGTTTAACATCGTATGGAATTAGTGTTGCTGTTCTTATATCCATGGAATTATTCCTGATAGAAGTCTCCGTAAAACGATTATTTTCTGTACTTTTCTGCACTGCAATCCATATATTCGATTTGAGAGCATCAATGAATCCATACATTATGTCTCAAAGTGAGGCAAAAATAATTTAGTTCTAATAATGATTTTAAGAAATTCGTAGCTTATCTGTGATTATTTTTTAAATACCTACAACTATTAATGTGGGTGAAGATAAATATAAATAATCGTATTTGTTAAATTTTTTATGAAATTTGAAAGAACTTGAAAATTGTATTACAAATACAATATGTGGACAAACTGAAAGACCTTATAGGATGGGACATACCTCATTTTAAAGCTAATTACGCCTTTACAAACCTACTTAGTTGGAAGCTTAATTTTTTATTGGGTAAGTACGCCCATATTTGTAATGTATTTTGCTTTTGGAGAAAAAAAACCTCTGGGCTATTTTTAAAATTCTTTTTAATTTCTCAGATGTACTAGTAGTGATGCTCTGAGGAATTTTTGAAAATTTTGGTTGAACTGGAAGACCTTACAGGATGGGAAAATGAGGTAGGTTTCTTTTCCAAAAGCAAAATAGATTACAAATGTGGGCGTACTTACCCAATAAAAAATGAAGCTTCCAACGAAGTAGGATTGTAAAGGAGAAACGTAAAAGTTTCGCATTCCATACCGTTTACGAAAGACATGAATTTTATATGGCGAGTTACCACTTTGAAGCAATACATTTTTGACACAAAAAGCGTTTTATTTAGCGCATATAAAAATTGGCGAATGTAACGATCAACTTTGTACACTGAATTTTCTGTTACCGTTGCTCTTTTATATGCTCCCTTACAAACCTGCTTCCTAGTAAGGGAATGTTGTGGCTCTTCGAATAATATATATATGTTTTTTTTAATTCAGTAAACATTCGTTCACTTGCCTTACTGTATTTGTGTATGTCTTATTGCGTAGCGCATACATGTGTGCTTACTTTTTAAAATGTACCATTAGTGCTTCTCAAAATAGGAAAACATTTTATTGGGATAAAAGCCCGAAAAATGAAAATTTTTTTGAGTTGAGTCACTTTTGGACGAGGTGTGCAATATGTGCCTTTTACTCCTCGTTCACTACAGATGTTTTTAATCTTAAAAACCTGCTTCTAGACAATTCTTAGAAATAATTCATCACTTCCTTTTAGCCATTGTGAACTTATAAATCCGATACCTTAACAAAGCGAACTAAAAAATAAATTTTGCTATCAACAATTTTCATACCATCAACATTCCACCAACATTAACATAAAATTTATGTTACTTTCTTAATTTCTTGTTGTTTCCTCATCCTTTCAAGTGCTTTAGAGTAAGAGTATAATAAAAAATCAATATTCAGTTGCTTTTATTGTCTTCAATTTGAAGTTTTATTCAACTTTTTATATTGCAACATAACAACTCTCAACACTATCATTCGTTTTTATTTGAAGACATTAATTTGAAAACTTTCTTTTGCATAGTTTTGATCATTTTGCAAGGAAGTTTTTCTGTTGTATATATTTCGACACTATTAATTTTAATTTAGAGAATTCATTGGAAAAAAAATTCTTGATGCCTCAGAGACGAACAATTAAACTGTTTTTTACTTAAAAAGTTTTTTTCTATTCATCCATAAAAGGCGTAAGAAATAAAACAAATACTTCAGCAAAAAAGGATGATTAAATGAAATATTTTTCCCTTAAAAAATTAATAGTGAGACCAGTTTTATTGGGTAATAAAAGAAAAAACAAAAAAATTCCTTGCAAATGTTTATTATGTGAGTTAGGTGAAATTGATTTTGAAAAACTTTTAGGTAATTTTTTTAACATATGTACTTATAAAAGTGGGTGCTTCTAGGCAAATAGATCCTTAGATCAAAACCAATTTTAAGACAATTATAATTAGAAATATATTATCGGAGACTTTCTAAGGTGTTAGTTGCTAGCAATCTACAAATTTTTTAAAATTACATACCAAGGCGAATTAATGCAAAGTGTTCTTTTTTTGAAAACGGATAGAACACAGTAAACTATTTTAATATTGTGTTAAAATAACATAACACATTCAAACCAACATTTCATTTTGTTTTTAATTTTATGTTGTTGGCTTTGAAATGTCGTAATTTAAAAACGTTTTAAATTTCATTATTCTAAGTGAAAATTATAGAATTTATGAAAGATTCTACAGAACCAGCAGAACCGCATACCATTTTGACATATGTTTAGTTGTCAGCTGTTGCTTACGTTGCAAGCTAAGATCACCTGGTGTGAAATCGCCTTGTTACATACATACATATTTCTACAGTTATATAATGCCACCCTAGCACATAGGGGTATTTTACCAATCTAGCCGCACATTACTTTTTGTTTTAGCTTATATTGCTTCTCAAAAGTTACTAAGAGCCCGTAAATCGATGAAACTTGGCAGAAATATGTGTTACGGTCATAGGCAGGCAAAGCTAAAAAAATAAAAAAATCGGAGCTAAGAGGTAAAAGTTCCCCCTAGAAGAACTAATCCAACCTCTGAAAATACATTTTCTTAAGTTTTCCCATACTTTTGTTTCGTTTAACGTCGGCGAAAGTTAAAAAACCTAAAATTGAACCATTTTGTGGGCGGTTACATAAAATATTTTTTAAAAAAATTTAAATATTAAAAGAAATTGTACAGGCAGGGGGAGGTATCCCTCAAAATTTTAATTTTTAAGCTTTTATGTGACATTTATGTATTTCATAATATTTAATTTATCTGAAATTAGTTAATTTATTCGTAATTATAATTATTTATAATAGTAACAATAAATTTTATTTAAAATAATAACAACTAATTTATTTAAAACAACTTCTCTTTTGCACTAAACTGATGATGAGTGCCATGGTTCTTCTTCGTCCTAATAGTCGTCTTCAGAATCTGAATTCTCTTCAGAGCCAAGTACAGGTGGAAGCATAAAAGAAATTGCTTCTTTCGTTATGGGAAATGACTGTTTTTTAGAGTTGGTCTTATGCTAATGATCAGTGGGTCAGGACTGAGCGAAAGTCTATTTATAATATCTTTGTCACACTGAACCCTTTTTTAATTTTTTTCCTCTCTTAAACAATAGTTTTGTTCTCATCCGATCTTAATTGCATCTTATTCACTTTGAGTTTATACGACAGGTATTATATGCTCTCATTGCTTAAAAATATTGAGCGGTTACTAGACCTGTACATCACTGACAACTTTCAAATTTGTGCGTTTATTGACTTAGAGGGTGCCTTTAATAACACAACCTACGACTCTATCATGGATGCTTTGGCGCGAAAATGGATAGATGAGTGCACGATCAATTGGATTGGGGCCATGCTGAGGCAGAGGAGAATTACCGCCTCTTGGGATGACGCTAGTGTTAGCATTAGTGCTGTCAAAGGTTGTCCACAAGGTGCTGTACTATCTCCTTTGAAATGGTGCCTTGTAATTGATGACCTGCTCGTCATGCTTGAGGGATATGGCCTGCGGGCCATTGGCTATGCGGACGACCTGGCCATGTTTATGACCGGGAAATTCGAGAGAACAATCACTGAGGTGATGCAAGGTGCTCTCGACAAAGTTCTCAAATGGTGCCATGAAAGGGGTCTGAACATCAACCCCCAAAAAACGGTCGTGGTTCCGTTCACGAGAAGGTTTATTTACAGGCTGGGTAGGCTGTCAGTAAATGGGATGGTAATCGAGTACTCCAATGACCGATAATTATCTATGGATCCTTGGTATGGTGGCCAAAGATCCAGCAGAGAATGGTATGTGTAGCCCTGACGGGTGTGATGCGCACATATCCAACGGCGGCACTTTAGACTATCTTTGGCATTTTGCCAGATGGTGTCTACGGACACGCTGGTCTGATGATATGTGCTCCTGGTCTATCAGTCTGCACAAGGGCGCACATTAAGACGATCATCCCTAACGGGGGAGCCTGGGACAGTGGAAAGCCCTGTGATGGTAACCAGGTGCTTCACTGGTATTCTGATGGATCCAAATCGGAGCATGGGGAGGGTGCTGGTGTATTTGGGAAGATCACCTAGTGTGTTCCAGGCCAAGATCCACGTTATTAATGCATGCTGTATCAACATTCTTAGGGGAATGGATGTAAACTGCATTGTGATATTCACTGATAGCCAACAGAAAATGACAACAAGTACCCATAAGAATAATATACAGAGGTACTTACCCACGATTTACGTTATTGTGTATATCCATACTTATAACACAAATAATAACAACAGCTATGGTTGTGCGTTGCAGAAAATAAGTGTGTATTACTTATACTTAAGCACGGCAATATTTGACGCAACCACATTCAGTAAACTTAAATACATGAATGTTATGCAGATATCATTCAATGCCCATGAAAAATGTGCTTTGATCACTAGCCAGGTATGGGACTATGTACATATTTGTTTTGATACATAAAATAAATTTTTTTGTAACATCAGCAGTGCCAATGTATGTCTACATATATAAAAATAATATTATAAACATACAATGTCCTGAGCGGATTAGAATCTATAAGAGAAGACTTTTTGATACAATTTTGTTTTTCAATTGATATTTTCTGATATTTTTTATATTGAACTTACAAAATAGATTAACTCACGTGGAAGATAAAATATGAACCGGAGGTTGGTCCTTCGCCAAATCGATCATCTAAGACGGAACAAATAAATGCTCAAAACATGTAAATTCATATATATTTAGATGTACTATGTTTTCTTCATATTTACATAAAAATTTATGGTCGATTTTTGACCATTAGGCAAACGCTAGTATATATAAAACGTTTAATATTTATATCCTAAATTGGTATCTTCGAAATTTAAGAAAAAAAAATTAAAGATGGGTTAACTCTTACGGCACAAATTAAAATTTTTGAGGCGGCAGTACGCTATTTTTAAACCGAGAACTACTTTGGTTTCTGCAAAAACTATGCGAAGATAAACATAAAATTAAATGTTTGAATTATAAATCGTTACAGAACGGCGTCTAAATGTATTGAGTGGCGGTTACACTCTTTCTTATTAGCACAACCATGGCCCAATTAGTAGGTCTGCTCGAAACGCCTGCTAAAATTTTGTGGAGTTGCGTTTTTGTCGTGCAATTGTTATTGTAGCAATTGCTTTTGACATCTTGTCCATTTTTTACACAAACAAATGCATTGAGTTTTGACATCATTAACATAATTTACACAAACAAAATGTGTGTTGTTTTTTCTATTGTTGCATTGTTGTAGTTTTGCGCAGAATACTAGTTGGGCCATGAGCACAACATACAAATCAATACTTACATACATAAAAAACAATATCTTCCGTCTCGTGTCACCTCTCTATGCTATGTGCCTGTGTCAGCGACAAGTGTAAAAAAATTATGCGAATGCGTAAAGGTTTTTTACATGGAAAAATAAATAATTTTTTTGCACGGAAGATAATGTTTTTTATTTATGTAAGTATTGATTTGTATGTTGTGCTAATAAGAAAAAGTGTAACCGCCACTCAATACATTTATATATGTATTTTTAGTGTTTGCTTAGACGGCGTTCAGCAACGATTTATAATTCAAACATTTCATTTTAATACGGGTAGTCAAAGTTGTATAAGAACCCAAAATTGAATTTCTGCCTAATTCCAAAATTTTTTAAATTGCATTTGCCATCTCTGCGACGGTATACATACTCTGTGTATACTTACGTTATACATACGTAAATACACATACTTATTTATTCTTATGGGTATTGCAGATAGCCAATACAAGTTTTATTTATATCTGCATGTACTTTCTAAAGGAAGAATGAATATACAAATACACATTGCCGCGTATGCCTATGCATATTTAACTTCAACTTGTTATGGGTAACGGTATGTATGTGTATGGTTTTGTTCTTTACCCATACATGTGTTCTCACTAATACTAAAAGAGTACTTAAGATAATACTTTTGTCATTCTCTGATAGCCAAGCGGCCATTAAAGCACTCTCTTCCTGGAAATTGTCCTCGAAGTTGGTGGCGGTATTCCTAGGAAAGCAACAGGAGCTGGGCTCAAGGAACAGAGTGATACTCTGTTGGGTGCCGGGACACTCAGGCGTCCCGGGGTACGATAGGGCCGATGAGCTGGCTAGGGCTGGAGCAAACGCCCAAATGGTGGGCCCCGAGCCCTTATGTGGGTTTATTTGGGCCACTACCAAGTATCACTTCAGGGAATGCGTTAGGCAAAGGAACGGATATTTCTCGGGAGTACAGGGGCTCGAGGGCTCTCAATAGACGGGAACTACGACTGTTGGTGGCTTATCTGACAGGTCACCACACGGTCAAGTACCACCTGTTTCGGATGGGCCTGGCAGAGGACCAGGAATGCAGGCCGTGTCGTGACGAGGACGAGACCACAGCACATACACTGTGTGACTGCCCGGCACTGGCATGAGAAAGAAGGGGACACTTGGGGCACAGCGCGATAGGCGCGTCCCCAGTCGGTGCAACATCGGCAAAAGACCTTCTTGGATTCCTCTGGGAGGCAGAGGGTCTTTTGGCCAGCTAAAAAGGGGTGGGTACAATAGACCTCTCTTGGTCGCGGTACCATCTCCGTTGGTAGGAATCTCCCCGCTCTCTCTTTAAAAAAAATATTCTCTCAAATAGACGAATTCTGGCGTGCAAGGTAGATAATATGAAAGCAAGTGCATCTACGTCTATATCTCTTTTGATGTTCAAATTGTTAATTTCTTTTGGAGAAGCCCCACAAATATAGCACTTCATTGTGGAAGTGGCCTGTGTTGTGGCATTACATACTTTTACATTTATCATTCTAAATACCATTGTATGTTTTATGGAATATAACTTTCCTTCCATTAAAAAATTTTTATTTTGTAATGTACTAATATTATCTTGTACATAGTTAATATCTTCTTAGATTACATCCGCAGTTTCTATAACAAATCTGATGCGAATAGGTCGACAATATTGCGGTGATAAAGCAGTTGGATTTTGCCATAATATTTTCTCCTTTTTTGTACCATATATTAGTCGAAGTGGGACAAAACTGCTCTGAAATATATGAGAATCAGAAGCATCATTTCATTTCGTTTGCTTAAATTGTGCCTGGTCTGAACCATCGCAGCCTCATTGGCTTATTAGTTCGCAGGAGTTGAATGCTTCTATTCATGAGCCACATAAAATATATTTTAAATATGTAAGTTATCTACTTTAGGCAAATATTGAAGATTTATTTGAGCACAGGTTGCCGTTAATTCAAATGATTTTTTTAGAGGATGGCATTCACTTTTTTCTCTCTCCAGAATATTGTAGCTAGGATAAAAAAATCTTATCAGCACCTCGGATTATTTCATATTGTTTTCGAGAAAGATCAGCTGCTACAAATACAGGAAGACCCTTTAGAGGAGTTAGCTGTTTTAATTTATACTCTTGTGCAGCTTTGTATGCTTTTTTTTAATTTTGTAGATCTTGTTGGAGAAGACACAATTTCATTAAGCAGACCTGAGGCATCTTTTTCCCCGTTTTGTAGTCGTTTTGAAGGCGAACTCGTAAATATATGCAGATATTGTCAGTGCTCCTTACAGCTATTTGGCATGCATGCTTGAAAATATTTGAAATTCTTTGAGCACTGACATTTTGAAATTTCGCACAAAAAATTGTAGTTTCTCTTCAACGAGTTTAGCATTACATTCTTGTACTAATTGGAATAACTCTAATTTCGTATACACTTTTTCCATTTTACTCTCGAAGCTTCAAAATGATTCTGATAACAATTTTATGCAATAGCCACAACATGTAGTAAAAAAAACTAAGTACCTGTAGCCCAGATTTGATTTTTTATATATTATTTTTGTTGTTAATCATTTTAAAATTAATAAAAAACAGATACATTTATTATGCTAATAAAATAATGTCATGTAGCATGACATGTAGCAATTTCACCAAGTTCAGTTATAATCAAATATCAGTTGTAACTGTCAAAAGCATATTGGGAGTTAAAGTAATAGTTAGTTTTAACTGAACTTGGTGAAATTGGCCATTAGAAGTAATAATTTTAATAAAAAACATCTACGTACAACCAAAACATTTTTTTAATGACGAGCCTATGCAAGATGAGCAAAAACAGAAAAAAGGTGACATTTTCAGAAAATCCCAAAAAGGCACAAAACCTCGTTTTTTTAATTTAAAAGAAGAGATTTCAAATTTTATCGTGATGTATAACATGTTTATAGTCGCCACTAGCTTCACTTTCAAAAACCTTTTAAAGTTTTTTTACTGAAAAGTGAACAACAAAATCATTTTTTTAATTTCGAATGAATTTTTTTTATCATAAAAATGTAAAATAAAATTTTTTGAAGGACATTATAAAATATTCAATACACATTCGCTACACTTTTCTTTAGAAGGGAGAAAGGAAGTTGCTTAGATTAATTTTTTTAAGTGGCCTTCCTTACTCCCTTTTTGGGAAAGGAACGAATCTGTTTTTATAAGAAGTGTAGAAGGGTTTGCTCCCAATGAAAACCTGTGTAAAAAAATATGCGGCGAGGAGGGCTTGTGTCTGCTAAATAAGGCCTTCTATTAAGCCTCTTTAATCATTCTTTTTACTGCTGGGTATTGTTCCGTATGTATGTAGTAGCGTACGACCTCGATACATTGTCAAAGTTAAACGTATAATATTTAATACAAAGGCATATAGTATCTGCTTCGTACCGCGACTTTGATCTTATCAAGGTACATTCATAAGGTTCATTCATCAGAGAGACTAATGCTGGCTGCCAATTTTTTTTATATTGGATATTGTACGTTATGTCCTACTTTCTTACAAGAAACAACCCAATTGTGTTCGTTCCTAGCATAAGTCTATTTCATACGGCCGAAGCGCAGGGTATAAATTAAATTGGGCGCGCCTATTACGACCGTATGTGAAAAAAAATAAATGTAACAAATTAATTTTTGAGTCTTCGAATTCAATATTTGAAAAAAAGGGGGAAAACAAAATAAAAATAAATTTAAAATTTTCTAGCATTATTTTCAAAAGAAATAAGTTACATACAGGGAGCACATACATACTTTAACGACGAAGCGAAGCGTGTTAGTAGAAATTTACGTCCTAACGTCCCACGTTATTACGACGTACAACCCAATTGTAATTCTTGCAATAAATACATAGACCATTTATACTTATACATACATATTTCCACACATACATACGTAATTTTTTACATTTGTAGAAAGTACTTCGAATCTGTGTTCTACCATTACGCTTTGAGTAAGTGGAGTTTTTACAGAAAACCCCTTTGAACTTGTTTGTACTTTTATACAACTTTTTTTATGAGCCGTGAATATTAATAACTATGTAAATATTTTCATATATAATATGTTCATATGATTTAGTCATATGAACATTTTGATATAAAGTATGCAATACAAGCTTCTTAATATGTTGATACTGTCACGCCCTTTTCAATCCTGTTTCCCACTCGAAGCCAATTAAATAAAAATTTTAAAATCTTATATATAATGAAAAAACAACAAAATTAAGTTTATCATTACTAAATATTGCTATCTCCGCTATTGACAATTTTACATTTGCATTTATTGTAATATAGTGAAGACATCCCTAAGAACAAAGAGAAATTGAGGGTCATGATAAAGACTTTACACAAGCAAATGTTTGGTAACTGCGTTGTGAAGTGGTACAATAGAAGTTCCTAAAGAAAAATGATATGTTTATTTTTATTTTATAGCTACATTTAAATATTTTGGCATAAGAACTGATTTTTGAAAGAAAACCTACCATTTTAAGAATTTAAAAAAATCTGTCAGGTTTTTCGTGCGCTATTATTTTAGAGAAGAAAAACCCCTTCACCTAGCAACTTTTTCTACTCATATGTCATATGTAAATATGGATAGTTTAACAACCGAAGAACTCGTAAAAATAGTAGAAACTTCTTGGTTAAAACGTAGATAATTTTCGAGCATTACGGTATGATAATAGTCATAATAATCGACCTTCTATGCAAGAAATTGGCAATATTTAAAGAAATTTTGAGAGATGGGGAGCGTTACAGATGTGCGCACTACCAAAAATATCGCTTCTGTTTGGCGGAAAATCTGATTTTGTCAATTTCGCAGCGTTCTTAGCAATTTGGCTTTTTTAAGCGTTATTATGTCGTATTTTGCATTAAGATTTGCACCTTTATCCGTATTAAGTCTAACTCACTGAACAATTGAAGCCGGCTGATCATTCAAAGTGCCGTAGATATGCTGATTGGTAGCTAGAGCTACAGGTTTTCAATGCTGATTTTTTGAACAAAATTTTCTTCAGCGATGAAACTCATTACTCAATCTGTGGTTACATCAACAACCAAAAGTGTCGCACAAGGGGCTCGGATAAATGACCTGGCGGTGTCATTGGCCCGTATTTGTTCGAATATTTAGCTGGATGAACTAAAACCATCAATTCAGAGCGCCAAGGCCGTATGATAACGGAATTTTTTTCCTCGAAATAAATATTATAAACTGGACGATAAGTGGTTACAGCAAGACGGTGCCAGGAGCCACACAACACAACCTACTTCGTCTTAATTGCATGGGAAGTTTTCAGAACGCGTTATTTTAAATCAATTGGCCCACAAGAGCATGTGATATGACGCCTCTAGACTTTTTCTATGGGACTAAGTCAAAGACCGTGCTTACGCGGATAACGCCCAAACGTTGAGGCATTTAAAAACCAACATTCTTCAAGATATCGCCGAGATACCGCCAGAAATGTGAAAAAAAATTGCCGAAACCAATCTGAAAACGATCGACTGCTGCAATCAATCTAAAGTCTGTCATGTAAATTACATTGTATTTTGTAGGCAAAATGACAAAATCCAGGCATTTAATGAAATAAAAGTTTGAAAGCAAAAAATGGATAACCCGTAACATACATAACGAGCCCTTACACCAAAAAGAGCTTAAGCGACATAATATTAAATTTTGGTTTTTTTTTAATAAATTAATTTATTGACAACACTTGTAGCATCTTCTAAAATGTCATGGTTACATTATTATCAAAGTTGTATTTGGGAATACAATTATTTATTAAAATATTGTGTTTGTTGTGCTTAATTCCCTTTGTTAATAATTGATAAAAAATACTGAAATTTATTGTTGGAGGATAAGCTTTTTCTATGCGCATTTCACTGGTTTGCTGATAGCTTTGGCTTTTCTAAAATTATTAAGGATAACGTTTCCTGCTGATCTGACCTAAGCAACCAGTGAAATGCGCATAGGAACAGCTTATCCTCCAACAATAAATTTACGTATTTTTTTATCAATTTTTAAAAAAAGGGAATTAAGCACAACAAACAAAATCGTTAAATAAAAAATTATTTTAGCCTAAGCGCCAACCTTCTTACAAAATTTTTATGAAATATAAATACTTTCAAAGAAATATTTCTAACTGAGCTACCTAAACAAGGGCGGCAAGCGTTTTTTTAATCATGAATATTCTATTTCAAATACATTTTCAATAAGAAAAATCGACATAGCGATTTGTCAAGTAGAATTTTCCAGCCGGGTGGTGTCGAATTCGCGTTTTAAAGGTTTTTTTTCGTATACACTTTATGCAAATGAAAAGTTTGGACATAAAATATTTGAGTCATATCGGCATTGACAACAGATTTTGGAAATTATATTGCTGTCGGGCAGATTTCTTACAGCTTCTCATGTAAATAATTTCTACGATTGTGTGGAATAGTGAATACTGGTGTAATGTAAACGTGTTGTAACGGCCTTTTGAATTTAAGGTGACGATATTCTCCAAAAAAGACAGTTAATAAAAATTAAAGCTAAAACGAAAAATGTTTTACATAATAAAAAGATAGTATATAAATGATAAAAAGAAAGTATAAAATGAAGTCATTCAATTAAATCGATTGCTTTTTTATTTTAAGTGAAATTAAAGCATAAATTTAGGCAAAATTTAAATATGGTGATTAACAGGGAAACCAGAAATATGCTCTAAAAAACGTATCTTATGCGCATTAAATGTGCCATAAAATGCCCTGAAAATTGGTAACAATATGCCCCAAAAAAATCTAAAATTGCTCACAAACAAAATATCCAAAAGAGTTTTGGTCCATATAAGAGTTTTGGTCTTAAAGAATTTCAGGGACGGTCGCTAAATTGTTTATTAATGTTAATATTTAAAAGGATGCTAAAGCTGTTTATTGATGGGAGTTTTGGGCAAATGTGAACCGATTCGAAAAGAATTTAATATGCACTTAATATATTTTTGCGGCGAAATTAATCTAAATACCAACATAATTAGATGGTTTCGGACACAAAAAGTCTAATTTGGAAAGAAGTTTTTATGGGTAATATGCCAGTAAAAACTTCGCCTACAAAATAATGTGTTGAGTATTCAGGAAGAAGTAAAAAGCCTACTTACAATTCTACTGAAAGAAGCAATGAATTCTACAACGGACGTCCTAAAATGAACGCATTCAAAAGTGAGTCATTACTTTTACCTACGCACATCTGAAAAAGAAGTAGTAAAAGAAGTAGTGGAAGCTGTAGTTATAGAAGAAAGCTACTAAATAATGAGTGAAGAACGCTGATAATTTTGAAAAATTAAGCGAAGTTTTTAATGGGATATGAATAAATAGACCGATTTTCAGCATTTATATAAAAAGACTTCGTCCATACTACAAATTAAATGTATTTGCCAAATTTGATAAAAATTATCTACAAAATTGCAACTTGTACTTTGCACACAAATTTAACATCGACAGCCAACCAGCCAGACGGATGGACATCGCTAGATCCCTTTAAAAAGTGATTCTGTGTCGGTCGGTTTACGACGAAATTGAAGCAACACGTTGGGTATACAGATAGATATTTTAAGCAGAAAAACCATAATTTTGAAAAGAACTATTTTTTTATTTGCTGCGAAAGCGCTTGTAAGCATCTAGAAAATTTAACAAGTATCAAAATATGCCTCGAAAAGGCAAGTTATCCGCTATTTACTTAAAAAATTCAGCAATAATGCTCTTTTAACTTAATTATGCAAAAAAAAATATGCTGTGAAGAGTGAACACCGCAAAAATATGCACTAACAAATCGATGCCAAAATTCATAAAAAGCTCTAAACGGATAAATATATTGTTTCTGCCTTCATCGATCGCACAAGTAAAAACATATAATTGCATATTTATGGTTTCCCTTAAAGATGAATAAAATAAAACCAGATTCCGCACAGCAGTACAAAAATATTTTCTACTGCGCATCTACGTCAAAATTGAATGCAAATTAGTGTTTCTTGTACAAAATATAAGACATACACAAATACAGATACATAAATGCTATTTCTACGTCACACAACAAAATAACGAACCTACGCAATGCGCAATTTTTTTTTTTTTTTTTTTATTCATGGTGATAATAGTGAAATTATATAGAAATATATACAGCCTTTGACACTTGTTCATGTGATTGATAATAAAAAAGTTAAGCCGCAAAAAAGTATCTTGTTTTTTTTATATTTATGATACTTTGGTACATTAACTTTTTAATTGCATTAATTTTATCTCCTTTCTCATTATTGTGAAGAAGAACAACAAGTTCAATAGAAAATTCGTTTCTAATTAAGATGAAAAAAATGATTTTTTACTTACATATAACGGTGAGTTTGGCATTGGCTCGAATGGCCGAATTCAAGCGGGCTGGGCCCACTTGACATTGATATTCTGCATCGTCAGTAATAGAGGCATTTGATATTCTTAAATTGTAGGCACCCTGTTTCCGATCTCCCAATACCGAGTAACGGGGAAATCCCGGTATTACCGCCGAAAACCCAAGCGCAAAACCATCTTTTGTCCATTGCACAGCACCCGCTAAATTTGTGACTTCACAGCGCAACATGGCCTCGGCACCCTCCAGCACTTGTAAATCATGCGGTGTCACACGGAATTTTTGCTGTTGACCACAACAATATCCCGGCAGATGTGCAGCTAATAAGGATGTTATCACTGAAAAAAACACAAACAGGAAAATATAATAAAATTTGTTAAATTAATTAAAAAATGCTTTTGTTAATGTATTTGTATAAATTCACATAAAATATTCATGTGTATTGTGAAAACCATATAATAAATGCAATGGTATGTAAATGTGTGATAGTGTGTGTGTTTTTTTTTAATTTTAGACATTTATTTTCTATCTGATTTATCACAAATATATCAATGCAAAAAAAAACAATAAAATAAAATTAAAATGTAATAAATAATTTGCTTTTTTTAGAGTTTCTGTGTGTGTTTGTGGTATTAACTGGCTTGAAAGGTAATATAAATATTTTATTTAATTTATCTTCAAATTTATGTTTAAAAAAACCACACATATATTTAAAATAACAACTACTATTAAAAAAAACCAACAGGAACCAACATAAATACATATGGGGGATTTCATGTCAAGTGACACAACTTTTGAAATCGAAGTCTTTCGATTTGGATGAAATTTACACCAAGGCTAGTCTTATTGGATAGTAGCTTAGGCACAAATTTTCAACAAGATCGGTCAAAAAATTTCTGAGTTAGAGGGTCAAGTCAAGACGTCATATGCTAAAAATTGAAAAACCCTCGTCTTGAGTTAGAAATTATTTTTTTTATACATATCCCACTCGCATCCCACTAAGCGACCAAAACTTTCTTTTGAGCAAAAAAAAAAAAAAATAAAAAATACCGTTTTCAAAAAAAATAAAATATAAGTTTTAAATTTAAAAAAAAAAAATTTTAAAAAATTTTAAAATATACAAAAAAAATTTTTTTCGAAAGCTTGAAGAAATAGCTATCTAATTTGTTTGGGACAAATATTGCTAACACTAATAACAATAATAAGTTACATGGATGAGAAAGAACACCGGTTTGGCTAAAATGTCAAATTTTGACCCCCTCTAACTCAGAAACTTTTTGACCGATCTTGTTGAAAATTTGTGTCTAAACTACTATCCAACAAGACTAGCCTTGGTGTAAATTTCATCGAAATTGGAAGACATCGATTTCAAAAGTTGGGTCACTTGACATGAAATCCCCCATATATATTCATAGTAATATGTATGTATTTGTGTATGTATATTTTTTACACCTAATTTCAAAACGATTGCGATTTACGTTTCAAATGATAACTTAATTAATTTTCACGTCAACGGCCAACGTGTAAAGCCTACACATAAGAACAAATGGAATTTAAAAAACAAATGGCATTTAATTTACACATACATACATACACGTAATAGATGTATTTGGTATTGGAATTGTAATTAAATTTAAAATCATTTTTATAAAATTTTAAGCCGATTCTATTCCAATAAGCATCAATTTAATTTAATATCATAAATAAAAGGAAATGATTTATAGGATACCGGAATTTTTCCATCCTCGGGAGCGAAGATTTTTTTTTTTTTTTTTTTTGTTTTCGGAAAAAATTTTGTGAAGAGTTATACAAAAAGGTTTGTTAGCTGCAATTAATTATTAGCAATCAATGTAAATTTTTTACAATAAGACCTGCTTAATTAGCAAAACCTGAATGGTTGCTACTATTTGGAAGACGTTTCTGGTACTTGGTTTTGCAAGAAGTCTCCAACTTGCCTTTTCTTTCAAAATGCTTGACACAGTCTTCAAACCTTTAAGCCTCACAAAAGATTTCAGAAAACAAATCGTGACACAAATAACTTAAATTCATATTGCAAAACATTCGAGCTGTAATCTTCTAGAATTTGCTTGAAATCCAAAGATTTGACATTCGTAGTGTTAGACATTTACAAAAGTTTCGGTTGGACAATTAGTCAAACTGCATGTATGCCCTCTCCCCAAATCCGTTGGAATTTTGATATTTTTTTTAAATTTTACGTAAATTATTCTCAATACAAATTGCTTATTAACTTCTTTAACTTAAAAAATTTCTAAAAAAAAAAGTTTGAAACTACTCCTGTCTTAACAAATGAACGCAAAGTTAAGCTCCACAATCTGCGGAAAGATGCATTATCATTTTCTCTAAACGAATAAGGTTCTTTCATTTCTTTTTTCAATTTTTACACTTTGTAGCATTTTTACTTACAAATCTATTCCTATAACTATATCTGCTGCTTACAGAAATATTATGTGGCAGTAGCAATAGTATTGCAATTTTTTGTACTTTTCTAACAGCCATCACTTTTGCTAAATTCAGAAGCTGAAAAATCAAATCATTTGCTACTTCTTCATTTTAAGTTTATTTCTCAATTTCTCCTTCTTCAATTAAGGCTGATATAACATTTAAGAAATTATTATGGCTTAATATTGCTGTTGTCGCATCTAACGACCGTAAATAATTGTGTTTCCCAATTTAATTAAGAATTAAATTAAGATGTTTTTATTTGTATGTTGTGCACCAATTCTCATGCACAAAAAAAAGTTTTTTATCAATTAAAAAAATGGTTTAAAAAGTATTTTAATTTCATAAATGTGATAATTAAATCAATTATTGTTTTAGTTGAAAGAAAATTACAAATATAATTTTGATTTAATTAACATTTTAGTTGTTTTGAAATAAATTTTTAATTAAAATATTAATTAAATATCAAAAAATATTAATTGATTTTTTTCGTTTAAAATAAAATAATTTTAACTTGTAGAACTGTTATTGGGAATTGTCAATATTAAATAAATTAACACATTGTTTGAAATAGCAAAGTTTTTTGATAATATTTTTAATTAAAATGAAAAATATAATTTTTTAAAAAAAAAATATTCATAATTTTACAATTTTTAGTTATCAATATATTTGGTAATTTGGTGCAAATTAACAACTTGTTAGCTTGATATTATGAATTTTGTATAAATTTGGTGATTAGAGAAAATTTTTAATTTTTTCTGTGTATAAAAACAATTATGAGCAGAACAAACAAATAGTGGCGTGTTCGGCGGTGCCGAATCTTGCAACCTTGTCACAATAGTACAGAAAATCCATTCGTTTTCTATCTTGTGTAATATGGGCATTAGCATAAAACGATTTAGTACTCCTAAAACGGTAACGAATAATTCTTTTGCGATAATATTTGGTCTTATTTAATTTCATATGGCTAGAGCTACTACTATCCAGTTTTCTTACAAATTACCCTTAATTAAGCATAGATGCCATGCAAGGCCTTCTCTCGGGATACATTTAAATATGTTTTATACTGTGGGAAATAATAAAAACCGCTTAAAATTGCTATTTGTGCAAATGTGCAAGCTTGCGAGACTTGTTGCATGAAGCCTATTATTAACTTGTGAGCAATTTTAAACAATTAATGTAAAAAAATAAAAAAAATGAATAAAATAATATTTAAAAGTTGTGTCTAATAAGTTAAGGTTGTTTTTAAAAATGCCTTAAGAATGGCAAAAGATATACGGTCTAAGTTATAAAAAATAAAACAGGTTTATAAAACAAATTTTCATAGAACATCTGTCTCATAAAGCTTTTATAAACCTGTTTTATTTTTATAACTTATAGGGTAATTTTCTCAGACTATTCAAACAATTTGCTGTTTCTGATAGGCTAACACTTGAATTTTTCGCTTAAAACGACGGTGAACATAGAAAAAAATCTGCTTGTGAAATGCACAATTGAACAGCGCACAGTGGCTGAAAATCGTTTTTCATTGGCCAAAAATCTGTAACTTTTGATCCGAAGGAGACAGTTTAGTGAAATTTTTTTTAATCGACTAATAGATTTTTTAACTTTTCTCCGCTTTCAATTTCACTAAAATCGGTTGAGTTGTTATTGGGGAATTTAAGGGCAAAGTGGAACTTTAGATTTTTTTAACTTTAGCATGAAATATGGTTTTTTTTATTTTTTTGAATTATTTAAAAATGTCATATTTGGATTTAAATAATAATCATTAACATTTTTTGTAATAATGGTACACTCAAAAAAATTTAATGTTTACACTAAAAAAAATTTTAACATTAAAAAAAAAATAGTAAAACCAACTGGAAATTTTGCTATTATTATTGAAAAATTAACAATTTTTTGCTGTCAAATTTGTTTACACTTAAAAAAACTTTAGAAATATTATCTAAAATCTTGCTATTAGTGCAAAGAATCTATTATTTTTTGCTGTAAAATTAGTTAATTTTAGCAAAATAAATCCGCTGAATTCAGATTTTTTTTTAAATTTTGATACGAAAATATATGTTTTTATTTTTTGAATATTTCTTATTTATTAAAACATTTCATACATATGTGGATAAAAAAAGCTTTTAAAAATAAAAGCAGCAATATATTTTAATAGCTTTTGTAACACCGTGAGGTTCTGTTTATTATTATTATTTACTAATACAATGTCTGTCTTAGATCTAATGAATCATAATTATTGTTCATTTAATTGAAAGATTGATTGCAAATATTCCATATTCTGTTCTGTGTTATTTCCGTTCGTTAGTAGTTTTTTGACATCTTCTTCTAAATCCTGATGTTCCACTTTTCATTGATTTCGAAAACTTGAGATGAACAGATCTGACATTGCAAATAATATATTAAATAGATCTTCATTTGTGGAATTTCGTGAAATTTTTCTTGTATTGTGCTCTCTATAAAATCTGTAATCCTTATTCCTTTTTTCCTGAGCTTCCTCTGATAAATCTCAAAGTGGCACCAACTGATATTTAATGATATCTTCTCCATGATAAAGGATTTTGTGAACTGTAGCAGACATATTTCTCCTTGGGTACTTGGTTGTATATATTTTCGCAGTTTCCTTAGCAACATTTCCAAGTTTTCTAGAGTCAATTTCTTCATTGCACGCAAGTATTTCTAGGATTATTTTAAATCTAGAAATGAGGTTAAAATGAACACCTGTTATTTCAGATGCTGTTTCTAGATCTGAAAAGAATCTTCTTGCGGTATTGCCACCATTTGTATTGCCTGACCCTTGTTTTGGCTGATCTATAATCAATCCAAATTTGCGATATTCATCTTGAACATGTTTCCTTTTTGAACTTCTTAACTCTTTATTGGTTTTATTGCTTCTTATTAATCCTGAAGATCCAAAATCCAAATCATAATTGATTTTTAGTATGTGTTCCATAAGTCGTATTCTTGCATGTAGTGGTGATAATCCAAATTCATATGCATCAGTATTATCTAATGATTTTGTTGGGACTTGGTTTAATTGGCTTGATGTTGCATGGCATATGATGCGGCCTTCGTGTTAGTCAAAGCCTGGCCAACTTTACCATATATCATTGTTAGCACTAATTGGTGGCTAACTTCAATTTTCTGCCCATCTCAATCTAATTGTAATAACTGTAGTGTTGCAATTTAGGCCTTGATATCACTAACTTCTTTGTTAATGGCATCATGAGATTCCTTTTTGAATTCAAATTTGATAGGCCTGCAGTATTTCGTAGAAGATGGTGTCTCATTTTTCCAAATATCCTTTGTTTGCGTTGTACTAGTCGAAGGCTCTGAAGTTTCCAAAATCTTTTTAAATCGCAATGGTACAAATGATACCATGAACATGGAATAAAAAGGATTGAAAATTTTAAAATCACAAACACAAATTTAACAACGCATTGCATAGTTATAGGGTCATATAATATTATTAGAGTCATAAAAACGGATAAAGATAAATCAGGGCAGATATACGTTTTTCTGATTGTGTAACTATAATAAAATTTTTTATATGTATTACCTGTATTCTGTTCGATCACGATCAATATTCCCTATATCATAAAATTTTTTTGAAGTGAATAGCACATGATTTCTTTTACTTCTGCAAACATTTTTGCAGAATAAAAAAATTGTGAAAAAAAATTTTTGGGAGTAAATTTATTAAAATTAAAAAAGTGTTTAACAGACGGGTCCAAACGGGTACAAGAGTATATACAGGGTTAAAGAAAACACTTTCACCTTTCCCTCAGTGGTTTTACCTTCTTAATCCCTTTTAATCCGCAAAAGTTCTATTCTACTAAAGTTGAAATTTGACAAAAATATAGTAGTTTAGAAAATATTTCTTAACATCTCAAATATAAACAACACAATAGACGCACATATTACTTTTTTAAAGATAACAAGACTACCAACCTAGCAAAAAAGCTAGCAGGTCATTATCGATGATAGTTTTTGAGCAATGATAATTTCTTTCGGATTATATATAAAAAAAATCACTTTTTCTGAATTTAAAAAAAAGTTGTGTTTAACAACATGGCACGACCACAATTACCAATATTTTGACCTAATTTTTTGGCTACCTTAGTTTTAATATGTTTACTTTTAAATAAAATTAAAATTTTGGAAAAATCGGTGACAAACAAAAATTGGACTTTTGGCCAATGAAATAACATTTTCAGCAACAGTGCAACGCAAAATTTGGAGACAAAATTGTTAGGAAAATTTAGAAAGTTTGTGAAAAAGAATTCTCATACAGTTTTTGACAGTTCATTTGCCAGGACGTTAAAATGCACAGTTTGCACAGATTGCGGGACTTTAAAGCGATATCATGAAGCCTATTAATGATATTTTAGTGACATGTGGTAAAATGTAGTTCTGAGAGGCTAAAAAATTACATTAAAAGAATTTTTTTATGATCCGTCCATAAGTCGAATATAAAATCCCCTCCTCAAAATTACTCTAAAACGCCTAAGCCGTAACGTATCATGATATTTTATCGAAACTGTAGTGCGATTCACTAACTTTTAACGATCCGACAATCGTAATTTTTGTCGACATATTTAATCGCTTGCAGTAACGATAGTGTGATTCTGTAACTTATTTTTAACGATAGTTAACAGCTGTATTTTTGTGTTCATTTATTTTAATAAAACGTGGCAGCTCTGTCTACAAAATGTCAAAATAAGCGAAAAGCACAAAAGGAAATAAAAAAATAAATCAACTTGTGCTGGTTTTTTTTAGAAATTTTAAAAAAGTAAGAAATAAATTGTTTTTTTTTTATTTTTATGATTAATTTATTTTATTTATGTATGTATGTATATAGGTGACTAATTCTGTTCCCAAAAGAAGTCGGGCCTCAGCTGAACAACTGAATCATTTCGTGGATTTCATGGCAGAAAATCCGGGAGTGGCAGCAGGCAAATTCCAAAAAATGCATGGGAAAGTGGAGTTTGATAAAAAGTGGAGCCAATTGATGGAAATGCTGAGCAGTCTAGGGGGAACAGTGAAGACAGTCGAGCAATGGCAGACGGTAAGATAAAACAACAATGTTAAGTAGTTAATGCTATAATTATATTATTATACAAAACTGGTTTGGAGGGACTTGAAAAGCCGTACTAGTATAAAAGTTCGGGAGCGGAAAAAGCAGCAGGCTTTGACCGGAAATAGGCCTATATACCAAGATGTTGTATCGGAGATTGAGCGTAGAACAATAGGCATTATTGGGAGCCATTACATCGAGGGTCACGAGTGTGTAGCTGAAAATGTGCCAATGGAAGAGGCAATTGTAAGAAAACAATTGTAAAATGCGCTGTTGAAAGTTATTTTTATTGTTAGGAGCTCCAAGTTTGTCTGGAAGATGGTGTTGGAATCACCCTTGAAATGCCGTCAACTTCTACACACTCAACGGACTTGGTACAAGAAACTCCCAGCACTCCCGCCAAAAGAACTCCGAGGGCTTCGAAGAGAAAGCGTGAAGACGGCGAAAACGGCATGCAGTCGAAATTTTTAGAAATTGCTGGCAAACAAGCAGATGCTTTGAAGGTAAGTAAATAAAGTTTTTACTACAAACTTATAAGTATATAATTGAATGTTTTATTTTTTGTACCACAGTTGTTAGCTGATTGCAACGCAGCCAGTGTGCGAGGAAATGAAATAATGGCGGAAGCAATAAAGGGCATCGGAGAAGGCTTAAAAGCTAATGCCGATGCAATGAATAATTTGGCATCTGCTGTAAATAGTTTTCTAGCCACTGGTTAGCAACGCAGGTCTGGAAATTTTGGATAAGTTAAAACCCTGGACTAGAGTATACTATTATAAAGGTTTGGTTTGTGCTGAATCTGAATATACACTCAGGAATTATCCATCACATCTAGTTTTCCAGATAGTTTAGCTTAAATTGAAAACAACACTATATTTCGCTATATTGGAGACGTTATAACGCGGGAATACATCTTTATTTACAAAACCTAATATGTCGTCAGAAAGTCCTACCAATTACCTGAAGTTTAACAAATCCGTGTTTTTGCTATCTTAATGGTATTTTCGTTTTTAATTTTTCTTTTTTTAGTGATTTTTTTTTAAAGGTAATTTTGACTTAATTTTTGTATTTTTATCTTGAGATTTATGTTATTTTTTTGATTTGCGTAATTTTGAATATTTTCCTAACTTCAGGTTAATTTTTCTCAGAGAGCGAACAATATAACACAAAAATTAAACATTTACTTCAAAGGTACTTTTAGTACTTTCAGACGAGACTGATATGTATGCGCGCAATTTAAACGTCTCGAATATAGTGAACATTTGTTTTATGTTTTATTGTATGAGAAATTCTAAATGCAGATTCGGATTCAGCACAAACCAAACCCACAGAACCTTTCTGTGATATAATTGCCTTTAACTTTAGTACAAACCACTTTTTATAATGATAAATATTATTATTATTTTTTCCCCTTGTACTGAATTTGAGTTTTGTTTTAGTTTCAATATACATACATAAATAACTATTAATTTTTCTTTAAGACTGAATTTGATATTTTCTTTAGTTTTTAATATAACTATTAATTTTTATTTTTGTTAATTTTTTAATAAATATTAATGTAAGATTTCAATAATAGCTCATAAGTAATTTTTTTTATAAGATTAAATTTTACTTTTGTTATATACATATTTATGTACATACATATCGCTCATTTCGTGCAAGACCGTCACAACTCAAAATTTGAAACTTTACAGGAGAGCCTTTTTAAGATTCTAACCTATTATTTTTCACCTTCGTTTTCACTAAAATACAGTTATAAAATCAAATGTTTCTTTTTTGCTACAAAGAAAACCACATGTACAAGAGGAATGCCAAACACAAACTGAAATGTGACCTTGTTGATGTTAATTGCTCAAGTTTGTTACGAGAGGTCATAGCGTCACAAGCATCTGTATTACCGTTATTTTTTCGATAATTCTCTCCGTTCTTAGATCAATTTGTAGAGATTTAAGAGAAGAACATTTCTGCATTACTAACTCGAAAATGCCAAATTTTGAGTTGTGACGGTCTTGCACGAAATGAGCGATATGTATTTTTTATTTCTATTAATTTTTTGTTTTGTTTTAAAGATTGAATTTAGTTGTTTGTTTTAATATATGTATGTACATAAATATTATTTTTTTGTTTTTTTTTATATAAGGCAGTTTAGTTTTAGTTGCCTTTAACTCGATAGCAAATTTAATCGTTTTTTTATGCATATTTAATTTTTATATTTGTGCTTTAATAAGAGCAGAAAAAAAAATTTTTTTGTTTCCCTATGAATTTAATGCTTTTAATAAAATTTTTACATAATAAAAAAAACATTGTATTTTATTTAGACTCTTTTTTTATGTAAAACAATTTGCTACAATTCGGTCTTGAACCCGTTTCGCGGTTGAAGAAGGTGTACCTTGGATAACAAGTTATCATCAGTCTGAGGCACTAAGAATTCATCTTGGGTCAAGTTTCTTTCATCACAAACATTTATGTTGGTGTTGTGTAATACTGCGCATGCATTGACTACTTTTCCAGCAAACCTAGGGTCGTACAAAAGTGTTCTTTGCTGCGATAAGCACCGCCAAGTTGCTTTGAGTACACCAAAAAGCCTTGATACAGGATTTCGAGCCTTGCAAAGGGCCTCTTTGTAGCGGAACTTCGGGCTTCCCTCCGGCTGATTTGTTAGAGGAGTCATCAGCCATGGCTCCAATGGATATCCAGAATCACCTTTAATTTGTTTATGTTTAATTTGGAATGAAATGATTAATTTTAAATATTTGAATATAAAGTAAATACAAATCAAGAACATGTTGTGGTTTCCATTTTCAAAACTACGTTGCATAACCCTTCGCACAGCAGAGGAACTCCAAATATAGGCATCGTGCCGTGCTCCTGGATATTTAGCATTTACGTTTAAAATTTTCAGAAATGGATCACATATCTAAAATGAAAGCAGACGTTTTTTATTTGATTTTTTATGAAAATTTGCTTATACCATTTGAACGTTGATTGAGTGTTAGCCATGGTGGTTTACATAGCCTGCTCAAGAACCTTCGGAGCTAAAATCGAAACGTGTGTGCAGTCAATAGCCCCGATAGTTCCAGCTACAAAAGGTGAAGACGACGAAGAAAAAATTTTTTTCGCTGCCTGTCGCTCCACCTGGGTCATGGGAAACCTAACGTTTGCGAAAAACATAGTTCTGTTAATGGCATCTGTTACACGATGGATGCAACGGCTAATAGATGATTGCATCATGGATATTCCCCATTGTTCTCCTACGGGTCGCTGTTAACATCCAGTTGCATAGAAACGCAAAGACGAAAGAACCTAGTGAAAAAATTGTTCAAATTCCATTGTGCTTTGAAGTTGCACGTCTTACCTGCTCCTCTGTCGATATAGCTGTTATTCTAGATCCTCTTAATTGATCATCTTGCTGAATAATTAGGCTATCAACCAAATCCGGAGTTAAGCGGTATAGTTTTTGAAATGCTTTCGCTGTCAACTCAAAAGGATTGTCCAAATCCCTAAGAACACGACGATCAACTGCTGGGGCTTCTAAACTTAGCTTATAACTTCCTAAATCATATGCCAAATACTCAAAAGCCATGTTCAAAATTAAATACACTTTATCGATTAAATAAACACAACTTAATTTTTTGTCGTTAAAATATCGAAAAAAAAACTACTTAAAGTAATAGCTGACTTCAACTGACAGCGAATATCGTTAAAAAAAAGTTACTGAATCGCAAATTCGATAAATTTTCGTTATATTTTTTTTTAACGATACGATTATCGTTATAAAAGTTAGTGAAACGCACTACTGGGCCAATTTAGTTTTATAGATATAACTAAAAATAAAGGTAAAAAATTGTTTACAATGATCGGCCCATATAATGCCAAAAAGGCCAAAAAAAAGCATACTCTCTGATCTAGAGATCTAGATCTAGATTGTTTTTATGGATGGTGTGAAGCAAACCTAATGGAGCTAAATTTAAAGAAGTGTAAACTAATGCGTTTTTTCAAGAAATAATCCAGCTACAGTAAATTACTTCCTAGGAAGTATTCAAATTGATACAGTGGATAACTTCCTTGATCTTGGAATACTACTTGACCCTAAACTGAGCCTTAATTCGCATATAACGTTTATGATAAATAAAGCTAGAGGCACACTTGGCTATATAAAACGCTGCGCAAAAGAGTTTGATGATGCGCATGTTACAAAAACCTTATATATCGTCGGTCACAGGTTGACAACTCTTAACTCACTTTTAAATTTCTTGAAATTGTCAATTCGTATTATTTATTTTAATTTTTTTTTAATCTGAAATTATTTCAATACCTTTGTTTTCTTTACACCATCTTACAATAAATATCTCCTACTAATTTTGGTTTTTTTTTTATTCACTTCCAACACGGTTTAGTAACGGAGTAATAACGTGCTTTTTTTTGTCTCCTGAAAAGTACAAAAAAAACATGTTAAGAGTTGTCAACCTGTGACCGACAATATGTCACTTGTTAGGCCGATTCTTGAGTATGGATCAATTATATGGGACCCCATTTACCAAACGTATTCTAATTCAATCGAATCGGTACAGAAACAATTCCTGCTTTTCTGTCTTCGTGGATTACATTTCAACCCACTAACTATGCCTTCATACTCAGCTCGATTGGCTCTGATAAAACTCCCTACTTTAAAAAGTCGTAGAACAATGCTGAATGTGATGTTTATTTTAAACGTTATTAATGGTGATATCTGCGCTGGTTTTTTAACGTTCATCTCGAAATTTAATCACCTTATCTGTCAAATTTTTCAGAGCGAATTATGGCGATGCTGACCCTCTTAGAAGAATGTGTAACAACTTCAATCAATTATATAGATTTTTAGATTTTTCATTGGAACCAAAGTCAATAAGTAGATTAATAATTAAAATAAATGTAATCTAATCAAATGTTAGTTCATAGTCTATTTTATTAAAATGCAAATTTAAATTTGTAAAATGTCTGTAAGGAAAAATCCATAGACATTTAATAAATAAATAAATAAATAAATGCTTTAACACGCTTTCAACTGCAACGAATTTTTAAACAGGTCGTTAAGGTCATGAATTAAAAAAGAAAATGAAAAAGGATTACGCATTGCGCAGTAGGGGTATAACCAATTTTTTGGCCTAGTACAATTAGGTCAACCATGTCCTAGTAACCACAAAAATCATAATTTTTGTAATTTTTCTCAAAAAAGTTCACGCACCAATTGGTTTTTCTAAACAGGTGTATAAAAGATTATTAAAAATTTTAAATTATTTATTTAAAATTATTTCGAGCCCTTCTTAATATTGAATATTAATAATTTAATACGGTGTTTTTTTTTTAATATTTAATTTTTTTTTTCGTTAAAGAAGGTTAAAGATACGTTTTGGTTTCGTTAAAAATCTCTTAGCATCTCTAAATATTAATGAAATTTCATACTTGAACTATTTCTTGTTTTAAATAAACATATTTGGGGTATTCACAAGGTGTGCTATCATGGTTTATTGTCATAATGTTCTAACATTTTACAATGGTTTAAAAATATTGTTGTTGGTTTGTAAACAAAATGTGTCTTAAATAAATAGAACGTTGCTTGCTATGTTTATTGTGCTGCCGTAATTAATCAGAAAAGTCCAGCGCTGAGCGGCGTTAATTTTTGTAGCCGTTGCCGTTGATGGTATAGTTTTATCCGGGTAACATCTGTATTTAACCTGCGGCTAGCAATTTTTGCGACAAATTAGATCGGCTTAGGACTCTGCTGTTTGTTAAACAAACAAAATAAAGTTTATTTGTAATTTGCAACAAAACCGAAAAATGGAAAATACTTGAGTTTGCCATTACAACATCTTAAATGTATTTTTCACACAAACTGGCTATTATTTTAGTTTTTTCACTTATTTTTGGCATTGTGGAAAATTTTTATATATTTTTTTAATCAGCTGACTTAAATTCAAAATAGCACATTAAATTATGAGGGGTTGCTCACAACAGTCGTATTTTTTCATGTTATTATTTTAAGACATATGACTTTATGACACCTTGTGAATCCCCCAATTATAAAATTTTCTTAACCAAAAAGAAAATTAAACATTTTCAAAACTTCATCGGGTGTGTGAACTTTTTTGGCCTAAGCGAAAAAATAAATATACGTTCCCTTATATTTTTTTATGCTCTATAGGGCTGTGCTATGCCAATTTTGATATTTCAAAAAAATTGTTGAAAAGATATATCCCTATTGCGAAGGTCCGATATTTTTTTGTGTGACAAAAAAATTTTATTGGTTTATGTGCATTTGTGTATGTCTTATATTTTTTACAACAAACACTTATTCTATGCTGAAGTAGATGCGCAGTAAAGATTTTTTTTTGTGCGGCTGAGTGCGCAATCTTGTTTTTTGATTCATGAAGTATGGTTTTATAAAGACTGGCTCATTGTTTATAACACAGAGCAACATTTTTAGAGTCATTGAGTGCAAACTCCTTCTCGTGCGGAATTTCTCGAAGTGCTTATCGAAATATCCAAAGTCCAATTACGGGTTTACTAGTTTTAGCTGCTGTTCAGATATGGCTTAAACTTAATTTTTTCCGAAGAACATGCAATTATTCTTAGGGCAATATATCGAAAATCAATTGGAATATTGTTAACCTGTTTTGTGCACAATTGTAACTATGGACTTGGAGAAAAAAGTGCAAAACAAAATAACCCGAAAGAACTGTGCCTCAAAATTGCTAAAATGTCGAATAAAATGTGTATATATTTTTTTCACAATTTTGGGCCCCTCGCTGCCAAACTGTAGGACATTTAACAAAGTAACCCAAAGAAAATATTCCTTATAATAAAGTTCACAATTCTTCAGAACATTTAAATACTGGAAAATAATTTTTTCACGCTTTTCAGCTGTAATTTACACCGAAAATTCTAGAAATGAATGAAAAATGAAGCAAAAAATTTCACAGAACAGCGCGTTTGTCATAGATCCAATATGAAGACTACTCTTGATATGTTCTTACTCACGGCACAGCCGAATGAATTTCGTTTACTTGATTGTTTATTTATCTTATAAGTCTAGAACAGTGGTGGCCAAAGCAAACACTCTGCTAATTTGCTTTAATGGAAACAAGTTGATATTTCTGCACTTTTTTGGCAGAAACCAAAAAAATATGTTTATTATTTTCGTGCTTAGAAATCGTTAGTTTTCGTTTTTAAGTTCCATTCCAATCTCAACGCCTGATTTCCGAAACAGCAAAAAAAAAAAAAACAAAGTGAACCTGGCTGACATTCGCGTTCAATGTAGACACATTTTATAAATTGAAAATCTATTCTAGAGATTAGATACTCTTTAGCTAGTGAAAAAATGCTGCAAGGAAAAAAAAGGAATAACTAAAACGTAAATGCTGTTTCAGCTTGTTCAACACCAGGTCACTGATAAATCTTCTTCTGGAGCAGTATGCATTTTTGCAAGACTGCAATTTAATTAACAATTTTTGAAAAAAAAACAAATCAAAATGAATTGCAAAAAAAAAAACAAAAATTCAAAACGAAAAGAAAAATTTAAGAAAATCAAAGCAACCCACGTTAATTTAAACATGTGTATTTATGCAACAAATACATACAAAGTTACAAAACTTTTATCTAAATGTTAAAAAATAAAACAAAAACATGTTTTTTAATTAAAAATATATTTCTTTTTTTTAGCTTTAATTCCATTTTAATATTTTTCTTCTTTCTTTTTTTTGCAAAATTTTACATGCCGGCCATTAGCACCGAAAGGACGATGACCATTATTAGTGAAGTTGCACTGTCGTTCAGTTAGATGGGGGACGACAGGATAGAAAAGAATGTGGCTCGTAAAATATTAAACAATACACAATAGAAATTCGACAGTAAAATTTTGGAAAAAAAATTGGAAATATTTCGAAAGGCAAAGTAAACGAGAGAAACAAGAAAAACTGTTGAAATAATATTTTAGATAGCGAACGTTTTTAGACTTACAAATAACATAAATTCACTCTCTATCACACATTCAAACAGACTGGAGTGACAGGATTTTTTTGTTTAATGTCCTTATATTTTTTAGTGATAATATAATAAAAGCAAACGTTTTAATGAAAAGTAAACAGACCATGAACAGCCTTCAGAGTAAACTCATCTAACAAACAAAACCCAAATATGGATTTAATTCTCATGTAGACACAAACTTACTAGATGGACACTGTGCCAAGCACAGGCCAGTCATTGTACTTGTATATTGAATGATATTTAAAGGCAAATACAAAAAATCCGAAAATACTATCTCAACGCCACCGTCTGATGCTGGTGCAAGAACTGCTGTTCCTGTTCTTCGCTTTATTACACAAAACACCTCTTCACATCATGTGGATGACTAGAAAGCTGTGATAGCTGCTGTGCAACACAACTGGCCGTAATGAGAAGTGAGAATGAGTTTTGTTAGATTTTTTTCTTTATATGCATTTTAATGGGAAGCAAACAGTATTTTTTATATAAATGTTTGTTATGAATTCCTTTCGATTGTATATCTGCAGCTTTTTTTCAACAGTTTTACTGCTTTTCTCTTTACTTTTGATAAGCATCATATTTCAATGACTGTCTGCTTGAGTGTCTGTATGTCTGTCGGTCTGTTCTTAAAACTGTTCGTTTGCTGTTTTACTGCAGCTGAATCTCATTGTTCTAATTTTCAAAAATACATAAACACTTACAAATACATAAACATAATACATAGATTTCTTTGTACATATATATATGTAAGTAAATATCTTGAGTATAAAACACTTTCAGATATTTGCCTAAATACAGTCTTATTATACCTTTTATAACTTATTTTTCTAGCAAGCGTAACGTAGACCCTCTGTAGTGAAACAGACCAAAGTCTCTGGCAAGAATCGAACCCGAAGTAACCCACTAGCCAACCAGCGCACTCTTAAATAAATTTATTCCTTAAGAAATAAATTGTTTCAGAACAAGCCCTACCGCATTCAAATTATTTTACAATACTGTAATTTGTACAACATTTAGCACAATTTTCGTGTGTGTGTGTGTGTATGTGTGCATGTATTTAAATGTTTGCTGTACGATAATGGACGTTAGTTCTTGCAACCCGCATTTCCTTCTCATTTTATTTGATTATTATTTTGCTGCTACTACTGCTGCTGTTGTTTTTGTTATTTGATTCTCATTTTTTCCCCACTGTATTTATTCTTCTTTTTTTTATCATTTAGCAATTTCAATACACTGTGTAAAAACTTTAATTGTGTTTGGAATTGTGAGAATCAGTGCAAAGCAATCAAGCAAAGAACTTCTCTCTATAGAAGTCCTTTTTTGAATGTGATTCCCTTTCCTTTCTCTTTTCGTTTTTGTTCTGTTTTTATAATCATGCTTAATTGCATTAGGGGGTATTACACACATACGAAAACATAGATTGTGGAAGTTCGTGTGAATGTGTTTTTATTGTTAGGGTTTCTTTTTTAGGTCTTCATATTTATATTTTTATATCCTTCACCACAGGGCTTATACATGTTAAAAAAGTTTGTCATTCCGTTGGTAATTTCTACAATATTGATATAAAGTATAATTATAATGGATCTTTATAATCAGCGGAGTTTAATCAACGCTGTCCGTCAGTAAGTTTGTATATGTTGAAATGGGTGTGACGAAGACCCCAAATATGATGGGAACTTGGTTATTATATGTTAATATCACATGTATTCCGGAATAGTTTGCTACTGAAATTCAGCAAGAGATATGAGCAACATTTCCACTGATAAACCTTTACTCATTGCAGTAAAACTTTATTTAGTATAATGCTAGTAGTGAAAACTATTAAAATTGGTTGATAAATGACTTGGTTATAAACAAAAAACGATATTTTCCTTTCCGAAATAATGGTTTTTATACAATAGTAGGCATGCCATATATGGAAGACGAAATTTTGATAAATTTTTTCGTCTAGCGAGCCAAATATGTCCATTATTGCACTCGGCTCACATACCAGTTCACTCTCGAATCGTAAGTTTTATTCCAATTTGTATACTATGGCGAAGGGTATATAATATTCGGCGTAGCCTTACTTATTTGATAAAAAGTTTTATAATATATTTCTATAAAAAAAACTTTTGTTTGTAGAAATAATAGAATTCCCAATACTTTAGAAAAATTACAAAAGTGTTTTTGTTTTTTCTAAATTATTTGCTATAATTCCCATTAGGAAAGGGTGGCGGCAATTAGGCGGACATCGTACAGGGAATTAGAAATTGATTCAAAATTGATTGCTTTAAAGCCTTCTGGCAAAGAACCTCTCTGTTAAATATCACTTATTTTAGAAAGAGCGAAAAGTAAATAACAACGCAGTAATTAATTATAATTTACTTTAAATTTGACACAAGATGAAAACAAATAACGAAAAGAGCGAATATCTTTTGTTAAACGAATATGTTTAAAATCAAAACCCCTAAATATACACAAAACATTCCCGTGCCATACTCCTTCAATGTAACCGAATGAAGTGGTGTTTTAGAACATATGTTCTATATTTGCACATTAATGCTACAAACATTTGTACATTCATTCATTCACTACATACTCATAAGTGCTTACTAAAACACATGCATATGTACGTACTATATGAAACTTACCCAGTGGTAAAAAGAAAGAGGCCTCTCCTAATAGAAGGCCTTATTTAGCAGAAAAACCATTCCTCGCCGCTTTCCATTTATATTTATTTTTTACACAGGTTGTTATTGGAAACCAGCCTTTCCGCATTCCCTTCTTTTTACAGGCATTTCTAAAGGCTTTCAGATTAATGACTTAAAAAAGGGAATATGAAGAATTTCATTTAGATTGAGTTGTTGTGCTTTTTGTATAAAAATGTTAAAATAATAGCCTATTTCCAATGTGCGAAAGAATTCTTTCGTTCGCATAACTACATTGAAAACAAAAACAAAGTCTAAAAATTTGTTTTTGTTTTCAATGTAGTTATACGAAAGAAAGAATTCTTTCGCACATCGGAAATAGGCTATAAATGTTCGCTCTATCAAAAAACATAAACAAACACAAAATTATTTAACATTTGATATTTAAAAACGGAGAAAAATGTTAATTTTATCAAGTTCATCCGCAACGCAACGTCGCGTGGATGTAAGAGTTCCTATTTATACATAAGTTTGGTAAGCAAAACGGAACAGCTGATCCGCAACGTATACGTTCAAGTAAGAGTAACGAGACCAAAAAAAAGAAAAAGAATTTACAACTGTTTTTCGTTCACAAAGAAGGGAGTAAGGAATGCCACTAAAAAAATAAAACTTAACAGCTTCGTTTCTCGCTTCATAAAGAATAGAGCGAATTTGTTCTGAATATATTCTAAAAGAAATTCATAACTTCTAGAATGCAGGATATCAATGGAAACGAATCCTTTATAAAGGAGTATATAAGAGTCCTTCAAAAAGGCCTGCCACTTGCTATTCTTTAAATATTTACCGCTGGGCAAGTTTAAACGAGAAATGTATAAGCAATAATTTATTTTATGTTGATGGTGGAGCATTTATCAGCATGTTTGCATACAAATGGCCCGATTCTGACTTAAATTACGTAATGAATTAAATCAGATTAAACTAAATTAAAGAACAAATTATACTAAACAATCGATATTAATTTTGCAAATAATTCTGTTTAATTTTTTGCTGAACAGCATGTCGTTTAACTTAATTAGAAAGAATTCAGGGGAAACAAATCTCATCGTTTTCTATTCTTATTTTAATTAAATTTCATATTTTTTTAGAATTCATGTTTTTCAATTTATTTGCCCGCAAAAAAATAAGAAATACAGACAAAAAAGAACTGGAAAATTTTATTTTTTTATAATTATTTTTATACTTTTTTTGTTCTTTCAACTCCTCAATTCCAGTAATGAGTTAAATGCTATAGACAGTCTGATAAGACAGACGGGCCAACAAACGGACAGCAAAAGAAACACCGACGCACAAAAAAAAATGTGAGAATTTTTTAGCATTTGGTTGGAAATTAATGCTGTAGAAAATTATGCAGAAAATGACTGTTGTTGCAACTTGCGTTGCAAATTGTGGTTGATGTGGTAAGTGTATGAGTATCTAGGTATGTATCCAGAGTCGTCTGCTGTTTTTGATTTGTTGGTTGTGATGTGTCTGGCCATTTTTCAAAGGCTTGTTTCAGCAGCTGACGAATAATTGATATTTAAAATAATAAAACACACAAAATCAGTAAAACACAATTACACTACCGTTCACATAAACATTCATACATACATACCTATATAGAATATCATAATAAACTATGTAAATTAAATAAAATTTATTTATTTATATAGAGAAAATATTTGCAGAAAATAAAATAAAAATTTATTAAATAAACTAAGTGTAAAAAAATAAAATCAAATAACTGAATATTTAGTATGCGTCACAATTAATTAACTGCTACTGTTGCTTAATTGAAATTCAATTAAAGCGCAAAATATCTTAATTATGAAATTCCGAACTGAATGCAAATGCTAGCCTGGTTAAGAAAGAATAATAATAAATTTTAAAACGAAAACCAATCAGTTTGTAGTTAAAAGCAATACTCGTATATTAAAAACAAGTAAAGCCGCTGATGGGATTTGAGGTAAAATTGTACTAAATTTGGTACAATCGTAAATTTATTGGTACACTAGAACAATTCATCCATTTTTGGTACAATTTAAAAAAAATTCCCACGAAGTTTTATAATTAATTTTTTTTTTTTTTTTTTTTTGAGGTGGACTTTGAGTTGAGACTTTTATTTTCAATAATACAATTTCTAATTACATATCTCCAGCCCTGACCAGAACTTCCAAACATTGCATCATTGTTAATTTATGTTCATGATGTTATACTAACATATTATGTACATATATACATAAGTATATGTACTCGTATCCTTGTAGGAAACCTGGGATCAAGTGTTTTCAAATCGCCCCTTTTTTCGATTGTTTTGGTGACACTGTCAATCAAGAGTCTACATTTTTGTCTGCCTTTGAGAAAAAAGAGAAATATACACATTTTTGCTTCTAATTTTTTATACCCACACCACAATTGTGGAGAGGGAGCTATATTTTTGTGCTGATATGTGTAGCACTTAAATATATAAATAGTATACCGATCGACTTAGAATCACTTTCTGCGTCGCTTAAACGATGTCCCTCCGTCCGGCTGGCTGGCTGATTGTCTGGCCATGTAACCTTGTGCGCAAAGTACAGGTCGCAATTTTCAATTCATACGGACAATGTCTACTTAAAACGGTGAGAATCGGTCCATCATTTAAAATGGCCCCCAAACAAACTTCTTTTCGGAAAAGTGTTTGTGCCTATAAACCATCTAAGTACGTTGGTGTTAAGACTAAGTTTGGGCCAGACTTCTTTTATTGCAATTTAAATCATCTTACCAAATTTTATTGTAATGGGCCCATATTTGACGACAGATATCCATACAATTAATACTACCTCCGTTTTCACGACTTACCGATAGCTAACGGTAGGATTTTATCGGCGGTATAAAAAGTGTTCCCTTATTAAAACTTTACTTTAGCCTATCAGGTAGGATGAACCTTCCTTTAACTAATCGCTCACTTTAGATTAAAGTAAAGTTGGAATAATGGAACACTTGTTATACGGCCGATAAAATCCTACCTTTAGCTATCGGTAAGTCGTGAAAACGGGCCTTAGTGTCATAGCTTTCTTATAAATGTTGGTTGATAAAAATTTTTGACAATAACTTAAAACAAAATATTGTGCTGGTAGGCCCAAAACTAACCATAGGGGTCATACAAGTTCCCTTCCCTTAATACGTTAAGGGAAAACCATGATTGCCCATTGGTCGCAAATATGCTCGGGCTTGCCCGACTATATTATTATTATTATTATTATTTATTAATAGATTTAATATGTACATATTAAATTCATTTACAATATTATTAATACTTAATCTATAATATATATTTGTTGTAAGCCAGATTGGCACAATTTTAGGCAACTTTTGATTTGATATAATTTTTACTATAAAATATAAGACAGTTGAAAGGTATATATTTTCTTGGGAAATTAAAAATCAAATTGATCTAAAATAAATTTTCTATATGTTAAACAAACTTCTAGGTATTTATACAGGGAGTAAAAGTATGCATATAACATCATTAAAATGTTAATATATGGTGTTTTTACCAACGTATCTAATTCGAAATTAGACAAACACCGATGAAACGAAATGTGTTTTCCGTAGCTTCTTAATTGCAAATTTTACAAATACAAACACTTTTTTTTCTAAACAATCTTGCATTCAAGTCTAATAAGCCACCTTTAGCCCTTATTATTAAACTGACTAAACGTGGAAAAAAATTTGAAGTATATAACATTCAAACATTGTAATCTAGTTTTGCATATACTTAGATTGTGAAATTGTGAATTAGTAGCACTTTGTATGAAATCATTACGCTCTTTAATATTTACTTGGTCTAATATAGATTTCCACTGTCTGCTAAGTGGTAATACTGAGTCATTAGGGGTTAAATTGTAAATTCTGACAGATATTTTCCCACGCCTTAGCCCAGTATATGCTTAGTTCCAAAATAATAATGCTAAAAAGGGATCCATATCCAACACTTTATTAATGTAGCAGAGGTGCAGTCTAAAGGTCGAAACATATAGTGTCCCTAGGTTTGTCGCTAAATACAGCATGTAATTAGGTGTCGTGCCTGGTAGGTAGAGCATTTTTTTATAAAAAATATCAAAAGTTTTTCAATCTCCTCATATTTAACATAGCCCCGTACCTACGCTGAATATAACATAATGGACCTGGAGGCTGCTTGGAATATTTTAGGCTTATTGCTCTGTGATATCAGCGATTTGGCAATATATTTTGACCAAGTAGAGTTGATCGCCAATTTTGATGCAACTAATTTGTTGTTGAAGTGTTTCTTAAGGGACAGATTGTATGTGATGTCAACAACTTAACCGACTATACTTTCTTACTTGTTTTGTTTTTGTTTTTATTGAATAAAAAAGTGCTACGTATTCTTACTATGTATGCTTTTTTTATTTTATAGCAATTAATTAAAATGCATGCCAATTTGGTACAATTTCGCCATTGAGATGGTACAATTGAAGAATTGTCAGATCCAAACAGTGAGTCACGTTGGAGTACCATATTCGGCTGTGCCGAATCTTTTATGCCCTCCACTGACAGCTAGGATATTTCAGAAGTTGGCTTTTTATCTGACCTGTGGTAAATTATGAACTGACCTTCACAAAAGTTGACAGCATGATTCCCAATCATATAAAACTGCGACAGACCAACATTTATTACAATAGCATTATTCATTACATCTTAGGCGGGGCGTGAATGGTAAATTATGGGCTGATGTTCACAAAATTTTGTGTATGATTTCTAGTCATATAGAACGAATTTGTTCTATTTCCCATTTTGATTCCTAACTCTTATCCTACTGAGATGTTGCTGGATTTCAACCCCAAACTGATTAGGAAACTAGAAACTATTTGACACCAATATTAATCTCTTTTTTGAGTCTTTCGAAAGTTAGCATGATTTCAACAGATAGACGACCCAGAATATATACACTTTATGGGGTCTTAGATTATTTGTGATGTAGTGAGCTTCTGGAAGGAAAAATTAAAAATTTTTTCTTATCACCAAATTCATAGAATCAAGCAAACAATTTGCTGTTTTTGCACCTATTACCAAAACGATTATATGTAGTAATTACTAAAAATTGAAAATAATTAATTTGGTTTTCTATAAGTGATATTTTTAATTTTAAATAAAAAAAAATTATCAAAAAACTTTGCCATTTCAACAATGTGTTAATTCATTTAATTATATATTTAAAGCGAAAAAAATCAATTAAGTTTTTTGTCAAACAATTTTCAAAAAACATTTTTTTATTGCTAAAAAAAACTACTGAAATTTTTTTCTGTAAGTAGTAACGAAAATTTACAAAAAAAAAATCTAGTTAATTAATATAAAAACACTTAGAGCAATATTCTTCCTTCTATCACTGCTTTCTAACTTTACATTTTCCTTCCAATAGTAGAGTTATCGTAACAAAAAACTATAATTTTAATGGCCATTTTCTCAATGTATCGACAACCTGCCTGTTACTTAATGTCGTCAAAAGTTTATTAGACCGATAAGCTAATCATTAACGATTTTGGTTTTCTGAATATACCGACAAAAAACATTGTTTTCAGTTGGCAATACCCCTCAAGATACATGTAAAAAGTTGGGAGTCAGCTGATTGAATTTATCTGTACGGCAAATAAATAATTGTCAGATGAGTGCCGGTTAGCTTTGCAACAGAATAGAAGCAAATCAGACATTGAGATAATAAAATTTCTTTAATCTGCAGTTTTTCGTTGGGAAAGAAGATAATCGGCTAACGAGAAAACGGCCATAAGAGTAGCAGAGATTTTAAATTTAGAAAGCAGTAATAAAGGAAACAGTCTAAAAATAAAAGCATAGAACTAATAGAAAAAGCAGTTGATATAGTAAAATATTTAACCAGGGCTGTGGAGTCGTCAAAAATAGTTCTAACCCCGACTCCTCCTCTAACTCCGACTCCGACTCCAACTTTAAACTTAATGCGCAGTGTATACGAGACTGGTCATTATTTGACTATAAAAAATTTTTTTAATGCAGTGCCTTTTAAATGATTAAATATAACAAGAAAATTATATAGCAATAATGATTCTGCAAAAATTTCAAATCGATATTTTAATTCTAACACATGCCACAATGAGCTTTAATATAGTTGTATTCATACATACATATGTAAAGTAGACTGGTCCTGACTTCAAAATTAGTAAACCCTCTTAAAATGTTATTGTTACTATATAAATAATGACGTTATTAAACTCATGTGCCAGTGTTGCAAAATGTGGCACAATTGTGCCATTTGTGGCACTTTTGATTGTTAGATGGCCCGGTGAAAATCTAGTTTGGCCCTTTCAGGTCAAAATTTAAATAACTACATTTAATCGTTCTATACATTTTTTAATGTTATTTTTTCACTGTTTCGAACATACTTTTATTTACGAAGTTCTTTTGATTGTTCAGAGCCAAATAAAATACACAAGCGGTTTGATGTATGATATAAAAAACATCTAAAGCATGTTTGTATAAAATCGACGTTTCTTGCAGATATCTTGAAGACATCAGATTGTTTTGCTGGCTTGGTCAAAATGAAACCAAAGTGGACAAAAATACTTTAAAACAATTAAGAGGGCTATATTCGGCTGTGCCGAATCTTTGATATACTCCAACGACAGTTAGAATACTTTAGGAGTGACATTTATATGGGGCCTATGGTAAATAAAGCAGCTTTCTTCAAAAATTTTACAGTGCGATTTCTAGTCATATATAAGCGTGGCAGGCCAAAATTTATAACAATAGCATTTATCGTAACGGTTTTAGGCGAACTATAGTGTTTTCCGAGAGTGGTCTTTATAAGGGCCTATTGTAAATTATGGACCGGTCTTCACGAAATTTTGTGGTATATGTTTGAACGAATTGTACAAAATCTTATATCAATATGTGTATTCCTCCACGACTTATGCTGGTTTTTGTAAAAAAAAAAAATTATCAGATAGTTTTTGTGAAAAAATTATCAGACTCTTTTACTACTGAACCGATTTGGCTGGATTTCAATCCAAAACTGCTTACGAGAACTAGAGACCATTTGGTATCAATATTGTTCTTTTCTTTTAAGTTGTTCGAAAATGAGCGTGATTTCAATAGACGGACTGACAGACGAACATTGTGAAGCCATGTTGTGGTCGAGAGTATAACAATTAGAATTTTTGGTTTTGTTGTTAATAAAATTATTAGTGTCCGACCGAACGTTCGGCTTCGGAGTTCGGCCAAAAAAGCGATGATCGGCCAAGTTCTGTGTTCGGCCAATTCTTGGCCGAACACGGCCGAACAACCGAACTTTTTAATGATTATTTAATAAACAAATACAAATAATATACAACTGTGGTTATATTGCTAATCGATCATACTAAAGAAAATAGTTCTAAAAAATACAACGTTGTCAATCATATATTAAATTATGTACAGAAAAAACAACGATATTACAATTAGTCAATTCACAAGGTATCCTAACATGTCATATTGTCAAAATGTCCTAATATTTCACAATGGTTTAAAAATATTGTTGTACGGCTCAGCCGCTCAGCGCTGTACTTTTCTGATTAATTACGACAGCACAATAAACACAGCAAGCAACGTTCTATTTATTTAAGACACTTTTTGTTAACAAACCAACAACAATATTTTTAAACCATTGTGAAATATTAGGACATTTTGACAATATGACATGTTAGGATACCTTGTGAATTGACTAAATATAAATATATATGTGTGTGTGATAAAATTTTAAGAAGAATCCATCAAATTTTGAAAAGAAAATTCCAGAAACACATTCAAACGGTTAATAAAAGTTAATGCCAAATTATTTTATGATAATATACGTATGCTTTTTTTTACAATAAATTTTTATTGGTCAGTGGTTATTCCTATATACGAAATGCTGAAGTCAAAGTTAACTGGCGATGAGCCAGAATCAGGTTTTAAATTATCTTTAATGGAAAATTTAAAGAAAAGATTTCAGTGTATTGAAACAAAGACCTTTTTAAGTGTTGCAACATTATTGGACCCACGTTTTAAAAAGAAGTATTTTACTGATGAACAGTTTAAAAAATCAAAAGAGGAAATACAAACCTTTTTGAAAGAAAATTCTGTTATTGAGACTTCTGATGTTGAAGAGATTTCTAAACAAACTGATAATTCCAAGAGATCGAAAAAAGAGCATAAAAGGTTCATCAATATGGGATTGACACGATGCAAAACCACACATTGAAGTGTCAGAACCAAATGGAAATATTCTGGAAAAGGAAATTAAAATGTTTATTACTGAACCTTTAAGTCCCAGAAATATAAACATATTTGAGTATTGGAATTCGAGTACATTTGCAAACTTAAAGGCAGTAGCCATAAAATATTTACCAGCCCCACCAACTAGTGTAGCTAGCGAACAGCTGTTTAGCGCTGCTGGACGGCTGTATTCTGATAGACGAAGCAATTTACATGGTGTAAATGCAGAAAAATGGCTCTTCTGTCATTACAATATCAAACTATTTAATTTTAAATACTAAAGTATGAGTATTTTTCTATTTTAACTTAAAAATAGTTCAACTATTTAATATTATTTTACTAAAAAATATAGTACAACTGTTTTTAAAATAGGTATTTAAAAAAAAAAGTAATTTTTATTTTTGTTTATGTTTGTTTAATTTTTTTTTAAATAAAAAATTGATCTCAAAAACTTTTTGTTTTTTTGAAATAACTTTTTTATTTTATTGAAATAAGAAAATGTTCGGCTTCGGCTTCGGCCGAACATTAACATTTTGGCCGAAGTTCGGCTTCGGCTTTGGCCAAAAAAAAGCGAGTTCGGTCGGACACTATTTTATATTACTAGGTTTAACTATTAGTTTTATTTACGTACTCAGCCAGCAAAATAGTCCGACGTTTTCCAGATATCCGAAGGAGTATGTTTCTGGTTGGGTACAAACATAATAATCAAGTATATAAAATATTTGTTGGCCCTATTAAAGATATTTTGGCCCTTTCAAATAGTTAATTTGGCCCAAAACAAAAAAACTCAAAATGCATCTCTGTCATGTTCTATTTATTTTAACCCAAGTAAATTACTTAAAAAAACACACATCATCTCTTAACTAGATCAATACCTGAGTATAAGTTTAGCTAATGCAATTTACACTCTTTCCCGCACGTATAAACCATATACCAAAATAATTTAAATTATTAAGCACTTTTATACTATTTAAGTAAAGTACCTGAATTTAACTCATATAAAATAAATTAAAATCTACTTATTCATAGTGATCCGCCAAATATTGCATCGTCAAATTCCAAAAAATTTTATTTTGGAAACTAATAAAAAAAAAATTTTAAAATTGTTTATATTTTGGAGTCGGAGTTGCGAGTTTTTGTGGGTACTTCGACAGCGACTCCACAGCCCTGGACTTAACAATAAAGCAACTTGTGATGAAGCAGTAGAAATAGCATTAACTTTAGCGATAAAGATCATATTTTTTCTCATTATTTATTTATTCATATATTAAATATGAACTAATAATAATTAATCAAATCTTATTCTAATACTTTATTTTATGTCCTGACAGTGTCGGACGAGAATTTTTCATATTATGGTTTCTGTTCACATAAGCAGGGTTTGTGGCATATGAACAAACAATAACAAATTTAGCAAATTCGATTTTGTTACGAACGTCTGATACAGAAGATACTTTTAACACTTAAAGCCTGGTAGTCTGTTCAACATTTCACGCGAAATCTTAAAATTTAAATATCTACATTTATATTATTTCAAAAAAATATGTAAAAATTTAAATAAATCTTTGAATGTGATTCCATAAATTATTCCATTATGCCATAAACATGTACACTTATGTCAGTTTTGAAATTATTAATGGCAATAATGTGCTAAAACATTTAAATGATTACCTGAAATCACCAACAAATATTATAAAAACCAAAATCTCTTAAGCTTTTTTTATTATAATTTTTATTATTTTTTATGCTCATAATTTTAACAGATTCCAGCCACCAAATAATTTGGGTGTGCATGTATAAACAGCATATTCATTCATGACATGGGATTAGGGTTTCTGCACGCATAACAATTTGTAAATTCCGGATAATTGCGGGTATTTTTTCCAAAGTTTTTACCTGAATTAAGTTTTTGTGACTACAGTTGTCTTCTGCCCCACAAATTTAATAATATGCAGAAGAAAAATTATGAACACTATTCTTCGAAGTAAAATATGACGATAATACGAAAAAGACCCACGCATTGCGAATTTACACACCAATGGCATCATTGTCAGAGTACTTTTTCTACTGACAACGTTGTAAATACATACTTTAGGGATGGAAAATGGGGTTTCTGATTTTATACCAACTTAAATAATGAAACGTAGCTTCGGGACTATGACGGCACCAATTTTATATTTGCTCCTGATATATGTTTTTAGAAAGAAGACTTCTTATAAATTACGAAATTTTTTTTTTCTTTCTTTCAATGTATCAAAAAAAGTACAACAGCACTATAGTTTCCATTCCTGAGATGCATGAGAGAAAAGAAAAAACAAAAAAGTTTAGTTTCGATAAATTGAAATGAATTTTAATGAAAATCAATTAAACCTTTTTAAAACAACACAAAAACTTAATTTCCTTAAGTCCGTTCAATAACAATATTTTTACTTTTCCAATTATTAAAAATACACGCAATTTTCACTATCGCGTTGCTAAAACTAGAGCAATTACCTGATAACCGCGTGAACTGGCAATATTTGTTGGCAGATGAATTTATTGTCAGACAGTTGTCTTTTGGTGGCGATTTTTCTTTGGCAGCATATTGTCACCACATTGCCAAACCTTTAATTATTGTAAGATCTGACCACCGTCTGTACGAAGCTTAGGATAAGCAATCAACAGACTCAAGATTTTAAGTTGGTTTATTTTTTACTATCATTAGAAGCATAGATTTGGATAATTTCAACTTGGTAGGATAAAAAGGGCAAAATTTTGTACTCTAAGTACTTTTGCTAATAAGCGCTTTCATTTTAAAAACGGTGATGGAAGTATAATCCCAATTTGCAACAAGACACAAAAAACTTTATATAGAAATGTAGACGAGAATTTATCTTAAACCCAGACCATGCCTAATTCTACGCCCACTTCAACAATTGTTTCTTCGTGTAGAATATCGGTAAACATGAACTTTAGATAAGATAAGATAATTAACGGTTACAAAAACTATTCCGGAAGAAACTTGTATGGGGACAACGTGAAATGAAGGACCGATTCTCACGATCTTATATAGACTTGATTCTTGTGGCAATTTTAACCTTGGAATAAATTTCATTACATCATCTCCAAAATTGCAACCCGTGCTATGCGCATAAGACCAGACAGCCTTCCAGCCGGACGGGCCTGCTTAGATCGATTTTAAAGGTGATTCTTATTCGATCGGTATAATAAAAGGTGTTAAAAGCACCAGCATAAGCGCATTATAAGGTATCCACTATGGTGGTGCGGGTATAAAAAATGGAAAACTGTTAAATTTGTGACACCTAACGGTACTAACCGCCACATTATGGTAACAGATCTTTGCGCAATTTGAAGAGCTAAACTTTGTATTGTCAGCAATAAAAGAGTAAAGAATAAAAATCGTATAATTTGGCCAATAATCGTAAAACTAGTTCATCGGTTTTAAGGCGAGAATAAAAATTTCGACTTATTGTTGAATATAATCTAATAATATGTCCAGCATAATGAAACAAGGCAGCTTAAATGTTTTTCAGAACACATGGCCATCATTTTATCACAATTAAGTTCCTAAAATCTTTTCTGATGCGATAAGAAGTACCAACGTTTCAATAATAAATTAAATCTTATATACCCCACATTATTCATTCCTCACAAATAAAATTTCCCAGGAATCCAAGACAAATGTTTTGCGCTCCCGTGAATGGAAAAAGTTCGGCAAATTAGAAACCCTACATGAGATGCATTTTCACTTAGAGTTGGTCTACGGCTAACAAACGACGTTAAAAGAAAAAAGAGAACACCAGCAATAACAAACAAAATTATACAAGCTGAGTATTTATGTACGTGGATGCTTCGGAGGATGGGTATTTTTGGAAGCAAACCAAACAAGCGAACAAATAAAAAAAAAACTGAAAAATTAATGCCTATGAGATAGATTACACATACGGACATCATAAGGGATTCCACACAGTTTTAACATAACAAAAATAGAACACGCATACACTAACGGAATTACATATTCGTTTTTGCAACATCCAAACACTGATATTTGTAAATGCTGCAAAACTTTTTTGCTGCTTTCATGTTCCATGCGAATGTAAATATAAATGTTTTTGTATTTGTATTTGTTTATGTGCAAGTGGCAAGTACAAAACAATTTATTTTTATATTTATGTTTGTGAATAGATATAAAACAACAAAAACATAACAAAACAAAATGTGTACTTATATCTTGTGCTGCTGCTGTTGTTGTGGTAGCCAAAACAACATAAAACAAACAAACAAATCCACCAAAAAAAAAAAAACATTATAAAACTCCCGCATTGATATTTAGAAGAAGGCGCAGAATAAACAAAAAATAAAGTTTAAGCCAGACTCTATAGACTATTTAACACAGCGCATTGTAAAATTTACTGGCAGCAAAGTTTAATGCCATAAATTAAGTGAGTTTTTTCCCGCTCCACATACACACACGCTCTCATACTACTCAGAGTTTTTTCTTGAGGTTTGTGTTTTTTGTTCGACATTGTAGGATTCTTTTTTTGCTACTGATGTTTTTTGTTGTGCGAGTACTTGCCACCAACTAAAAACAGCTTAGAATTTCCTCCTATTCTTATTTTTTTGGGAACATTAATGTTTGTTGTTTGTTTTCTATTGTCTCTGCGTTTTTTTTTTCTTCTTTCAATTCAAATAAAGTTTGACACCCTCCTCCACCCCTACAAATTGCTTTTGTTTTTTTTTCTGAAATATTTTGGCCGTTTCTAGCTGTTTTTGTTGTTTTCTATAACTTTTGCTTAAAATTTTTTGGCTTTAAGTATGTACAAATGGATGTGTGAGTATAAAATTGTTTTCAGTTTGAAAAATATTTGCCTAAATGATAATAAATTTGGTTTTTGTTGTCGATGCTATTAAGTTATGAGTGTGAGATAAAACGTACTTCAGCATCCTCGTTAGAGTGTGTTTTTTTGAATGGTGAAATTCTCGTATTTAAAGGTTTAGCAAAAGAACTTATTTCTCGGTAAAATTTAATTAAAGTTTATTCAAGCAAAAGTAAAATGTTAAGCATTTTTGGACAAAAGAGGGTTAAGTGTGTCTTAGAATTTAAGAGTTTTAAGGGAACTTGTTATGAGTATTACTCAAATCTTTTAGACTTGAGGATGACATAATAAAAATTTTTGTATGCGTTTTAAGTGTTTTTATACCCTTCATTCCTTGTGAACCTTTTTTCATATTTACTCAGACCCTATAAAGTATAAAAATACTGGGTCCTTGAGTAATTCTTAGTAGATCTAGACTTAAAAGGAAAGACAAATTTGGCTGTCAACTGGTTTCTTGTACTCCTAGGCCGTTTGGAATTTAAATGCAGTACAATCGGCACTGAAGGAAAAGAGAAATAAGCCCAAAAGTGGGACAATCTTCCTAAAAATCGATATTTTTGTTTAAAAAAACTAAAATACATTGCTGATGGAATGCACCTAATCTTATTTTGTACATGCGGTGTAATCTCGGCTAATGCAACCCTCGATAACCGTAACTATTTGATAATCGCAACCCCTTTATTCTTAAGATGGGTTACGCTGTTAACGTAACTTTTCAAAAAACACAATCTCAATTAACGCAAATAAAGTTTTGTTTTTTTTTCTTTCAGTTTGCTTTTAATTAAGTTTTTTTAAAACTAGAGACTTATACGCACATGGTGTATTTACTTGCCAAGGTGGTTTCGATATTACCACAAATACAAAAACAACAGGTATTTTATGTTTTGATTTATCTTGACATGCAGTAAAATGTTATTTTATGTCCAATACCTAAAAAAAATTGTACGTCAGATTGCTATGGGAAGCTTTAACTTTAATGGGCGGATGAGAGGACCATTATGCTGGTCTTGAAACAGCTTTGGGAAACTGCAAATCCAACAAATATTTCATGGAATAATGCGATCGAAAATTTTACTCTTTTTCGTTATAAACACGAATCTTTAACTTGATTAAACTATCATTACAAATTAAGAAAAATGGGAAAACATTTCTTTTATTTAATTATATTACTTTTTGTATTTTATTGTATTTTCTTTATTTTAGCCAAAATAAATGCTTTTATTTTAAAAGTTAAGATGAGTTTTTTAAATACCTTTTACTTGGTTAGACATAAGCTATTAATTTGAAAAATAAGCATAGCAATTTTTGACTCGGTTAACGCAACAACCTCAGCGCAAACTTCAACTGGTTGCATGAACACTGTTTTCATTTTATATGACTGCAAATTTTACTACAACATTTTTAAAGAATGCTGTTACTTTTTTTACATTTGAGAGTTGGTCAAAATTAGTTTTTTTTTAATACTGGAAACCCCTACAAAACTTACGAAAGGTCCTTTTATTAGCCTAATTATATGTCTGATGCATATTTTTTTTTTTTAAATTAGGTAACAAATTATAAATCCCTTACAAATCTCACTCCTGACATATTCGAACTGGAAGGTATCAAACATTCGACAAAGCCGATTACATATCACATTTTTTCTGTTTTTCTTTTAACTATTGTAAGTGACTTATCTCGCAGTCGAAGACCGCTTGAAGCACGAATCAAATATAAAATCGAACGAGTGCGAAATTTTTGTTTATGTATATTTTTTTTATATTTTGAAGAACAAACTTTTTAATTTATGAACATATTTTTTTTATATGTTGAAGAACAAACTTTGTCAGCTATTAAAAACAAGTTGGTCCAATTTTGTGTGTTGTTCTCGTCAAATAAAAAATTGCATTATTACAGTAGCCCGTTTCTGTATTTCTCGCATCCTAAAATTTCCCGCATGAAACAAGTGAGTTATAACAAAAACAGTGCAATATGAAACAAAAAATGGTTTTTCTCACATATGTGTTTCTGTATATTTACTTTGGGAGAATTATCTGTCATTTAAATAATTTTCCAGCATTTATTGGAAGGATGTGAGAAAAAGTGTTTCTGTATCAATATTTTGCTAAAAGTTTCTCACAAGAACTGTCAAAATAAGTTACTTTTAAAATTGATGCGAGAAAAATAAAATTTAAAAAAATGGAGCACAAAATATGTATCTATGTACGCAAGTATGTGTATTATTTTTTTTTTTTATTTGAAGGGAAAGAATTTTAATGATGAAAATAAATAAAACACAATTGTTAAATTTTGTTATTTTAATTTTTTTAAGCCCTTCATTGCTTTCGTTTTATGCAGGGCTGCCAGATAAATTTTTGAAAAAATCGTTAATTTCCTAAGAAAGAATAAAAAAAATCGGCTAATTTGTTTAAAAAAATCGGACAATTTAAAATGAATTTTGACAAATTTTGTTCGATTTTTATTAAAACATAATCAAAAAAATTGGTAAAGTTCATGGGTAAAATACATATTTTATACATACTTAAACTTGAGGTCTATTTAAATAAAATTATTTATTTTATTTTTCTCTTTAATCCGATAACAATTTAAAATTTCAGACTGTTTTTTTCCTGAAAATATCGCTTAAAGGCGTAACAAAATATCATATTGAACTTGCCAAAAATAAAATGGCAAAAATTTCCTATAGTGCGCATTGATTAAAAATGGTGTAATAGTTTAATAAGGAAATAAAAATTTAACAGTTTTTCTTCGAAATTTTGATTTTGCCCATAAATTTTTAAGCTGTCATGTTTTTAAAGATATCGTTTTTCTGTGGTGCAGAATATATAATCATACTAAACTAATTAAAATTATTTTATTTCGAAGACTGAATAATATCTTCACCAGAAAAAATCAGCACATCGGCACTTTGCCAATTTTGGAACAAAAAATCGTCAAAATGACGATAAATCGACAAATCTGGCAGCCCTATTTTTATTATATCTATTTCTTTCGTTGACGTTTCGCTTGCATTTGACACTTAATTACTGGAAGTATTCCAGTTAAAACAGAATCTGTGTTGTCTGTTCTCGCAATCAAATACAGAAACACTTTTTTCTCACAAATCGAGAAACGATGGAATTTTTTGTTTCACACTTAACGTGAGAAATTTTGCAATGCGAGAAATACAGAAACGAGCTACAGGGTCGGTAAGACATTTTATACATGTTCCTTTTAACAAGGTGGTATTTGTTTTGTAGAAAAGAAATAAATTATAAAACCAAAACAAAGTGAAGGCAAAAAAAATAAAAAATTAAGTATCATATCAATTGTTTTTTATTTATTTTAATAATTTTAATTGTTCATTCATCATTTAAATTCTTTTCATTTTTTATTTATGTAAATTACAAAATATAGTTGACAAACACATTTTTAGTTTGAAATATCCATATTTTTCAAATCGCTGAAAAATTATTAAAATGACAGATTTTCGCAAAGTAAAGATACAGAAACACTAGTGTGAGAAAAATTTTTTTTTGTTTCATATTACACTATTTTCGTTCTTCTTCACACATTTCTGATCGCAAAAAAGCTTAAGCGACAAAACACAATTTAACCTGAGAATGTTTTTTTTAAATTATATTTCATAAAAAATTTGTATGAAGGTTGGCGCTTAAGCTCAAATTGTGTTTGCCATAAAAACGTAACGGAACCTTATGTAGCCAAGATATTTAAAGCGATCATACAAGTGGTGCCAATAAATTCACTTATTGAAAGAAACGAAAATTAAAAATGATGTCGCTTTAGCAATTTTTGCCGTAATGGTTCGATATGTAGTTTTCTTACAGACAAGTTTCATGAGTTCGGATGGAAATGCATTGAAATATTTCTGTTTTAAAAGATGCTGGCACAAAATACCTTTTTTGCCAATTACATTTTTTTTATTCCAACGCCAATCCCGCGAAGCTCTTTGCTTGTTACAGGAGACCAGAGTCTGTGGTGGGAATCGAACCCGCGACCCCGGTAGACTAACTCACTACCAGCTAGCCTACCCTAAAAAAATGCATAACTTTTTGTCAAATTTAATAGCCTTTTGACGCAATTGAACAAGTTCATCTATTTTTATTCCAGTTTTAATTTTTTTGCATTTTGTCCTCACTTATCCTTTAAACATTAAAGCTTTATTAACTTAAAATGAAAACATACAATATGAAATCATAATTTTATTAAAAAGATTCCCGGTAACTGTAATTGTAAACCAATTTAATATTTAAAACAGTGTTTTTCTATTTTTAGTTTTAGCAAAACCAAAAACATTTTATGAAATTTAAAGAACAAAAACCACGCACCCACATCTTAGGAATAATAATAATAAGAAAAACGAGAAAAACCAAAAATATTTTTAATGACAGTAACAGTAAGAGAAACCAACATTTCATATTAAAAATAAAACAAATTCCATTCAATGATGTCGCGTTAAAGAACGAATCGAAATTTTCGAGTCCTTGTTAAATGTTCTTATCAAAGTTGGTTTGATTTCTTTTTCCTATTCCTTCAAGTGTTTGCGTGCGTGTTAGTATTTACTTTTGTATGTGTGTCGTTGCAATAAAAGTGTCAAAACTTGAAAACGGTTAAAAGTACGTGTGAGTGTGCAAGACAGTTTTACATTCCACACCACAATGGAATGTGTAAGTGCGTGAAAATTTTGATAGGTTGGCAAGGCGAGTAAGTGTGTGTGTGTTGGTAATAATGTATGCCTTGGCAGCTTAAAAAAGAGCTGTATGAGCTTGTGTTTCATTTCGTAAGAAGTCAGACATAAAAATGCAATTGAAATTTCAAAGAACTTTGGTTGTTTTTATATTATACCTTATTTTCCTTTTCTCGTCCTTCTTTCTTTTGCTGTGTTTTTCTTCCAACTTGTAAGTATTTTTTTTTTAAATGACACAAATTTTATTTTTTATTTAGACAAAATACAAAAGGATAATATAAAGAAAAAATAAAACTTACCTACATACGAGTTAAAAAAATGATGCCTAGTTAAGCTTTTTTTCTTAGAAAATAATATTTTACTCACTGTGATATTTTTTTTTTTTGTTTGTTTTTGAAGAGGAGATGTTTTATGAGACCAAGATAATTTCTGTACGTATTTATCTGGTGAAATCCAGTTTTTTACAATTGTAACTTTTCGTTTTTTATTTTCTTTAGTTTGGGTTTGTATATTAAGCGTGAAATTTGTTAAAAATTTGCCATATCAGCATCTTAAAAAATTTAGCTTTCTTTGCTATTTTTGATTGTTTTCAAAATATCAACCAGCTACTACTACAACATCGATATTTACAACAACAACAATACGGATACACCTCCACCAAAATGCCACTTAAGCCAAAATCTATTGAAAGGTTCATTGGTCTATATTTTTATTGTTTTACTATATTTATCTATACCTTACATACGAGGGTAATTTGAAAAGATGTTGAAAATTTCATAAAAGTCATAACTACCGTGGGCTAGTCGAGCACTGGTATCTATTTTTTAAACTCATTAATAAATTAAATAAATTGTATACTGTATAAGTGCAAACAGCCAAACGTGTGTTTATACAAATAAAAGTTATTTCATATAAACATTTTAAGCCTTACACAACCACAGCTTTCAACACTGTTTTGCTTTGTTGCATTGAACTTTTTAATTATGTATTTAACATTCTAGAATTAAAATTAAAATTTAACAGTCTATAATACAATTTTTTATAACATTGAGGTGATTTGAATATTGATTAGCAAAAGAAATAGGTAAGTAACAAGTACATAATTTAAATGCCCCAAAATAGTGCCAAGCCTGCTCAAGAGCACTACAGCAGAGCTGTCTATATCCCTCTTCTAGATTCAGAAGTAAATAAATTACAGAACCGTCTGTCTCTCGATGAACTTCGCTTATAAAAAACTTAATGTTTTTGTTCGATTATACTTATACTAAATGTCCATAACCTTGTAATTGACAATTTTTTAGTTTTAGTAGTAACTAACGATTAACAGCTTTGAATGGTAAAATAGCAACGGATTCAGGATATTTTCCAGTCAATTTCTGATATATTCAAAAGCTGTAATGCTCAACTGTATTCTAATATATTTTTTTTTATATATTCTTGCTAAACTACCACTGCAGATAGATCCTTTTCCACTCACAGTCTGCAAACTCAGCTAATGGCATCAATGGAAAAAGACCGCCTTGCTGGACTAGTACATCTCTACGTTCACAAACGGCGACCTCTCTAAGTTGACCAGATCATAGCTCGTTTTGCGAGAAGGTTTTTTTATTGTCCTGACTGAATATCCATCATTTAACCCCCCATCTGAGCTGAAAGCGCCTTTGGACCACGTTGTGCTCTTAGCTTTGTAGCAAAAAGTAACCGTTCAGGTAGCAATAAAAGCTATAAAGTAGTCGAACAACAGAATTGACTTCAGTGCTGAATCACTGCTGTTTTAGCTTAAAATTTAATTTATGTTGTTATCCGTATCAGACGTTCATAAAATAGACGCGTTTTCTAATGCGATTGCAAAGACAATAATTGTTTTGTTGTTGCAATTTGTTTGTATGCTTCTTAAGTGCTGCATTATTTTCTTTTTTGTTTTTACTACATCTATTGCTACGTCATTCACTTTATAATTGCCGATGTTGATTTTGAATAAAACACAAATTATTTTGGAAATTATTGTCATTTCTTTCTTTAATTATGATAATATTGGTATGGTTCAATTATGTATCGAACAAAATATCGGCCAAATGGCCGGCGCGATTTCGGCGGCACACCTCCATCCGATGGTCCAAATTTTCGATGACGCTGGGGCATAATTGAGGTTCTATGCCGTAATGTGCCGAATTATCTCATCCTTTAGCTCTTGAATTGTTGCTGGCTTATCGACGTACACCTTTTCTTTCAAATAACCCCAAAGAAATAAATAATCCCAAAGGCCATTGAATTTGTCGCGCAAAAGACCCATTGTTTCGTTAACTGTGTGTCAAGCGGTACCGTCCTGTTGAAACCAGATATCGTCCACATCCATATCTTCAAATTCGGGCCATAAAAAGTTCGTTATCATCTTACGATAGCGAACACCATTCACAGTAACTGCCTTTCCGGCTTCATTTTGGAAAAAATACGGCCCGATGATGCCGCCAGTCCATAAACCGCACCAAGCAGTCACTCTTTGTGGGTGCATTGGTTTTTCGACAATCACTCTTGGATTATCATTCGCCCAAATGCGGCAATTCTGCTTATTGACGAATCCACTGAGGTGAAAATGTGCCTCATCACTGCAGATGATTTTCTTCGAAAATTGATCATCCACTGTTGCCATTTCTTGCCACCCATCTGACCATTGACGACGGTTGTAATGGTCAAGATTCTTTAGTTCTTGAGTCAATTGCACCTTGTAAACGTGTGAATGCAAGTCTTTATGCATAATGTTCATCAACGAGAAGCGTGAGAGGTTCCATAGTTGTGTGCGACGACGAGTTGAGTTGGACGGCTCTTCAGCCACACTATCTCGAACAGCAGCAATATTTTCTGTCGTACGAGCTGTACGAGCATGCACTGGTGTTTTCACATCTCCTACAGACCCAGTTTGCTAAAATTTTTGCACGATTTTTCCGATTGTACGCACATTTGGACGAATGAATTGGTCGATATAATCATGAAGTGCACGATATGCATTTTGATTTTAACGCCCATTTTCATAATAAGCCTGAATAACTTCTCTTAGATTTTGATAAGTATGAGCTTCAAAGCGATTTGGAACCCGAAGTTATTGGGAGAAAGTTACTTAAAGTTGGTGTGGTATGTCGAGCCACAGCACGTAGTGCAGGTGCCTTTGGCAAAGGACATACATAATCGACGCTCGTCATAATTTTAAGTATTAGCTTTTTTAACTGACTTCCACGTTTACCGGATTAACCAGCTCCTGGTAGCCAAGAAACATCCCCCAACTAAAAACCAACATCAAAAATAAAATCATGGCCATTACACCAAAATTTCGCGAAAAGTTATGAAAAATATGTTAAAAGGAACACGTCTATGCGAAACAGACAATTATCATCATTTGCAGGATATCCTGGAGTATGACTAATATTGATCTCCTTTAGATAAATTTGTTGTGATCTTATAAAATAAAATATTTTAGTTTGATATCAGGCGTAGTTTAATTTTAGTCGCGGCATTTTGCTTCATCTCAACTGTAATTTAGGACGTTGCTGGTGTTAACACTGAATTTTACAGAAATTAAGAGACACAAGTTACAGATATCTGAGAGCACACATGGTTAAAATTGCAACAGTTTTAAAATCTTGTTGATTATCTACGTTACCGTGTACAAAAAGTAAATTTTTTTTTTTTTGATAACTTTTAAGAGTATTTTCGTATATTGTAGAGTACATTTTTGTATGAGTTACCAACAAAAGTTAACACTTTTTTCTTTGCATTTTTAGAGAAATGCTTTGGGTTCGAGTGTGTGTGAATATTATCATTGCAAGTGCTTGTGTTAAAGACCACATACTCACACATAAACATATTTTTTATCACCTCCTGCTCTTTATGCATCCCATACAAATATGTACATAACAAAGTTTACTTTCACCCAATACATACATACATTCATTCATGTGTATGTATGAATAGAATTCTTAAGTAGTTTGTGGTCGCATTGACCTACATCTGTATCCAATTTTTTAGGGGTGTCTAAAATCTACTAATTCATACATACATCCATACGTACATATATTCTTTTTAACAATTTTGCTTCTGTAGCCACAAGTTTTCTTTCCGTTCAGATACGTATACGATTTTTTCCTTTTCGTTCTTTAAAGTCATCTCTTAATATTATACACATATCAGCAAAACAGAAATTTTTACATACATCCATGTGTATTTAAATACGTGTATGTGTATGAAAGTTCTAGGTATATAAAGACTTGTAACCGTATGTATGTATATTTTAACAAATAGTATTTATTGTATATATAATTTTTCTTTTATTTGCTGGCATGGCTCATAACAACGGCAACAAAAAGTATAAATAAAATAAATAAAAAATAAAATAAAGAAATATTTTAACAATCGCCTTTGATTTGCTTGCAAACTTGCAAAAATAAAACTTTTCCTCTTTGTCGAAGCCACAATTCGATGAGGAGGGGGAGGAGGAGGAGGAGGAGATGAAGATATGTAGGGGCAGAAGCAAAACTTATTTGTAAATATGTTTTGCCAAAATAATATTAAACGAATTTCTTTAAAAATATATGTATATTATGAACGTGCATGTGTTGCTTTGTGTGATTGAGTGCGTGAGGCTGTGTTTGTGTTTAAAATAGAAATAAATAAAATATTTTCGTATCCTGTGGCCTACAAAGTCATTGTAATCGTATTATGATTAAGACTTTGATATTTTACATTATACCAATGAGATTACAATTTAAGTATTTCGAACATTGACCGCCCGCCTTTAAAAGCTAATTTATCCGTTTTTAACACATACTCGCAAATACACATTTTAATACTCGTATTCGTATTCGAACTCGTACTCGTACTCGTACATCCACAATTTGTGTTATCGATCGAGAATGAGTTTCAAAAAATATTTTCAATTTTGTACCAATTTACAATGAAATAATTGGGGTTATTTGTTCAGCTTCCCCAGAGCTGTGTAAATACATAATTAAAAAATACAAAATTAACAAGTTGAAAACATGTTCGTCATTGTCTGAGTGAAAGGATCTGTTATTTGTACTTATAGAATAAATTGCTGTATTTATGGTACTTTGATGTTGGTTTAGTATATGGGCCGGCCTTTTTCTGCCTTTAGGCACACATTTATTAGTAACCAGCAAATTAATAAAGGTATTAGAAAATATTGAAATTTTTTTACAGAATTAAAAACTCTATGAATTTTTAAACACATTAACTAACAAAAACGTTTTTGATAAACCTGCATTTAATCAATTGGATGACTTAAGAACAAACAAAATGGATGATGGGGAAACTTTAATAAGTTTTATTTTTCGCGCATTAAAACAATAAAATCTATGAATATGGGGAACAGTTTACAACTTTTCTACAATGTATTCTAAAGAGGTCCCACCGATTTAAGCTTCCTGGACACCTCAAGAAATTTTTCTTCTGTCCGCAGACACACACGACACAACCTGTTTTGCTCACAACATGTGTACACAAACTTCTAAGCTTTATGGAGACATTTTGAAACCTCTTATTTTGTCCGATGTTATTAGATCACCATATTATGGTCAAATACGACGAGCGTAGTTAAATTGCTTTTCATCATAATATACTTTATTTAATCAAATCTAAACAAAATATGGCCAACTACAACCATATTATTTTTTTTTAAATAATCATAATATGATCAAAAATAACAAGAATTTCATCAAACATCATTTAACAGTTTATAAAATACAGTATACAATTAGCTTCTTACAAATAAAGTTTAGTAAATTAATTAAAATTGTTACGGTCTAATTCATAAAATTTCTTATTTCAGCTTTAATGTTTACAATCTTTTGGTTTTATAAACCTTTAATAAAGAGTCTAATTTATAAACGCTTAATAGCAGTGGATTAACAATTTAACGCTTTTATTACTTTTGTATTTTTATGTTGGCAAAAACATGTTTTTTTTAATTGTAATTTTTTTGTTGTTATGCATACAAAGAACAACCGATTATCTAGGTAGCCTATTAAAAGTAAAAAAAAAACTAAATTATTGTGTGTAACATTATTTTAAAATAACTAATAAAAATAGTTTAAACACTTTTCATTACCAGACAAAGTTACAAAATTTAGTTTGTTGAAAAAGGTTGTGTTTAAACATATTTTTCCCCCGCCTACTACAACAGGCAGTCAAATGCCAACTTTAAAGTTTTATCACTATTTTCTTTCATTTAATTTTGATGTATTGTGCCTACAAATAGCAAACGTAATCTTTGCTTAAGACAGCCCATCAAGATCGGAAGTATCATCCTGAATCTATAAATCGTTTTTTGAACTTTAATTTAATATGTTAGCGCTTTTTTATATAAAACGATTTTATTAAAATAAATAAAAAGACGAAAATTTATAATTTTTCTGGAAATTATTAAAATTTTATATAAGAAAACGTTGAAATGTCACTTTATCAAACGATTAAAGTAGGGTAAAGGGTAATCTTAAACTTATAAAAGGTTTATTAAACTTTTAACAGGCTATTAAATATTTATGAATACTCTTTTTTCGACTTTTGCTTATCAATGACTAATAAAGCTGCAATAATGCCTTTATGAATTAGACTGTTAAAGTTTTATCAATTTATTGGTCATGTTTTTTTTTGGATTTTATCGTCAAATATTTGTTAGGTCTGAACATACCAGAGAAGATAGCGAACTGACACTAAAGTAGTCCCGTGATAGGTTCTTCGGTGACAGAGACAGGTCCTAGTTCAAACACTTTCTATGAATGGGACCTATCACTTTTACATGAGGTTGTCATTGGGGGGGATTAATTGACACCTAACAGCCACCATTTGACCAGTTACACATCTATTTTCAATAAACTTGTTAAGTGTTAGTTACTACAATGCTAGTTCATGGTATTTTTCGAATAAAACAAGTCCTAGAATTCATTTTAATAATAAATTTTTAAATAGTCCCAAAGAAATGTATCACGCCAACGGTGAAAACCTAACCTGTCACAAAAACGTACCTAATAAATTAATAAATTTTTTATATAAAAATTATTAATACAAAATTAAAAAATCTAGCTTTTTGTTCTTACATTAAGTAAGAACTGTTAAGTGATTAGTTCTCCCTTCACATGTCATTAGTTAGATCTTTTTGTTCTTATTCTATTTTCACAAATCCCAGTACCAGTTCGTTTAGAACAATTGACACAAATTTCCCGCAGGGTACTTTTAGTTTTTATTTTATATTGTAATGAAATTTTAATAAAGAAGCAATCTCAATTATGTTTTAAGGAAAATGTATTGCAAAAACTAGCGGTGAAGGACCAACTCAATTGTTAAGCTATTTTTGTCTGACTTAGCTTTCTTGTATATTTGTCTTTTTATAAACTTTTTATTTATTTTTGGTTATTTAAATTTTTTAATTAATAAAATAAAAATTTATTTCTAAGATTAAATAATTTCTTATGTACAAATTGCCTAATTTATGTACTAAATTGCCGAAACCGGCAGTTAACCATCGACTGGCCATACAAAATCACGCTCTGCTGCCAAGTATGTGGGTCAGTTGTTAAAAAAGTATGCGATTAAGTTCACAAATTTCTGTATTTAAAACTGATTCAAAAATGTGTTCTTTGTGACAAAATCACATAATTCCACAGTTGATTTCATTAGTAGGAAGAGTACCCCGTTTTGAAAATTGGTAATGACCCTCTGCTTTCAAAATACGTATATGCCATTTTCTTTTTCCTCTCAAGATAAACATCTTAATCAAAAAAAGGACAATACAATGTTAGCCTCGCTTAAATGCTAGAGATGTCTTAGAAGTTTTTTCTGTACCGAGCTCGAGCTCTTTTAAAATTGTTATGTCACCTGCAGGAGGTCTAGGGGCCACCTGACACAGAAACCAGTGCATTAAATATATTCGAACTTTCAAAATATTGAGTCTGAGATATTGGGGAGCTGTTCAGCTAAAATTACATCACTTACATTAATATTTATAATTTTTTTAAAGAATCCTAATTATTTATTCGTAAATTTATATAATATATGTATGTGAAGACAAAAAGTTTTTAACAATAATTAGTATTGTGGTTATTATTATTTTGACCTTAAGCCTAATTAAAAATATCTAAATTTGGATTAGAAAATTTTTAACAATTTTTATGCAAATTTTTATGTAAAACTAAATTCTCCCTAATCGTCTATATTTTTGGTTTATTTCGTTGAGATATATTTAATGGATCACGAGTTGCATGATAATTTCATAGCAAATTTTTTCATGGTTCAGACTTGCAATTTTTGTTGCAGCAATTCTTGAATTTATTGGTGAAAGAGGTGAGAAAATTTGGGAGGGGTAATCATCTCACCAAAAAAATCCAGAAAGGCTGCAACAAAAATTGCAAGTCTGAACAATAACTTTCTCAGCATTAAATGAACTGGTATGCGAGGCTTTGATCGTTATATTATTAAATGAAACATATATGCTCTAAATATAATGGGGTTTTATAAGCTACATATCTTACACAGAAAAAAATAACACTAGTTATTAAGTAATTGAATAAAATTTTTTAAAACTTTTCTAATATTTTTAACAATTTCCTTAATTAACATTTTTGAAAATTGTCATATTAACAATTTGTTTATTTTTTGTAGAAAATTAATTTAAATTAGAGTATCATAGTAAAAAATTGTTTTGTGTCAAAAAGTTTAAAATACAAAATAAAAAAGAATATTTTTGGTTCAAAATCTTTAAAAGAATAAACGATATTTGGTTACTGACAAACTAAATCAATCTTAAGGCTAATTAACGTTATTATTTAATGTTTCTTAAAGAAATTTTCACGAGTCTTCTATATATTCTAGTATTTCACATACTACTAACCATGCGGTCAAGAATTCGTTTTGTGGTGATGTCAGAACTTTCTAGTGAATCCAGGGCTAAGTCTGTTGCTAAAATAGGTTATAATGTTATTTGTAATGTGGTTCTTAGCATATTTTACTAAAAAAAAAAATAAAAAGAACTCTTAAATATAATTTCTTATTCAAATTAATCAGCAACAAGATATTTTGTTAATATGAAAAACTCCCAATAAAATTTATGTTTAGTTGGTAACAAATATTTTATTCAATATAACAAACTCGTTTTTAAAAGTATTTGTAGAGTTTTAACAATTTTAATTAACAAAATGATTTTTTATATTTACAAATTCAGGTGTTTGTGCCTTTTCAATTAAAAAGTTAATTGTATTGACGAATATGGTATTCAATACGACAACTGATTGTAAGGTTTTTTAAACATCAGTGTAAATAAATCTCAACTTTTTAGCTTTCCGTCAATAATTGATCTTGAATTTTATTTTCTTTCCCTTATATCTAAAAATTCTTACATTTTGATTTGAATGATTAATTTTACTCAATACAATTGTTTATACATGCTTGTGCGTTTGTTAAATGTAACGCAGCAATCAAAATTATGCTGACTTCTAAATAATTACTTAGTGCCATTAAACCTTTAGTTTAATGCTGATGTCTTAATGATTGTTTTCAATTCGTTGAGCTTTTTTTTGTTTAATAAAATTATGAAAAAACAGAAGTCAAAATTATGCTGACTTCTAAATAATTAATTAGTGCCATTAAACCTTTAGTTTAATGCACTCGATATTTTAATCAACCAATTGACAAACACACATACATGATCACTAATTGCACCAATGTAATTTATTGGCATATTACACTTTATGTGCACACTACATGATTTGTCGTAATTTTTTTCTGTGTACCTTATAAAATAGTAAAAACGGATTATAATTATCGCTATCCAATTTTTAGCGAGAAGCTTCCCAAAAAACTTAGTTTCATCCCATTAAAGGATGGTAATAGGCCATAGTTAGAGTAAAATTATGTTCAGAAAAAATGATGTGCTATTTATTTGAAACAAAAATGGTTAGATAAATTTTTTTCGAAAAACGCCGTATTTGGAAGTTATGTTTTCAAAAGTGTTTATAGTGAAGAAAAGTTATTTTTTGGGTGAAAAGTGCAATGCGCATGGCCTATTTGCACGCTATTGGCACAATTTTTATTCTACATGTGATTTCTAACGGATAATCCATCGTAAACTGCCGACGATGCAAACAAAAAAATTATTTTTGGCGTGCCAAACATTTTTAGAGGGGTCTTATTTACATACATAAATTAAATGATTTATTTTTATTGAGGAACATTTTAGAAAAACACTAGAAATACGATTAACAATATGACTGATAAATGCCTAAACAAATTATCACGAATGACTTAAAAAATACTCTCAAGTGAATATAAATATGACTGATAAATTGCTATAAGAAGACTCTCAGACAATAAAAAAACGACTAAGAAATGACTCGTAAAAGACCCACAAAAACTGCAAAATGACTAGAAAACTATTCAAAAGTTACTATAAATACCATCTGAATAGGGTAAAAAAATTACTTTTAACTACAAAAAAAAAGAAACCTTAAGTGACTCATACAAAAGAGTCACGGTTTGGGTACCATTTTCCCCCAAAGTATCTTCTTTGATCAGAAAATGAGTAAAAATTACTCGAATTTGATTATAAATTTAAAAAACTGCTAACTGGACAGTTATGACACGTAATAAAGTTCCTACTTTGTACCAACTGACTACTACTCGATATTCTATTTAAATACTTTTAAATTTTATATTTATCACTAGAAAATTCGTATACTTATGAATTAATATTCGAATGGTTTAATTTTAAAACATAATTTTTTATTGAAAATGTAAGACACTTTCATGGCTTAACCTCCTCTTCCTCCCACACGCACACATGTTACCTCTGAACGAAAAAGGTTATTTGTGTCCTAAATCAAATACAAATGCTGCTGAAATTTATGTCCATTTTTGACAGCCATAAATATAAGAGGCTTAAACATAGACAAAGTGTTATAGAAGCAGCAATAGTAATAAAAAAATTTTAAATTATAGTTATTTTCCATTTTTCCAATTTAATTTAATATTTTTATATTTATATACATCCACTAGAGTGGTCCGAAAAACACTTTTCGGTGGATTTATTCCAACATTTCTAAAAATATTAAAGGATACACATCTTTGCAAATATCTAAACACAATTTGAAAAAACTACAATTGCGGAACCCAAAATATAAATAAGGTGCTTAATTTATGCTCTTGAATGTAATCGCAAAATCAAACTCACATCATTTGGGCAGAACAACACATGCCACAATTAAGAAAACTGAGTTAAGTGAAATCCAATGTATGCATTGCATGTCTTCTGGAAATGATAATAAACACTCACATTAGCAACGAACAGACATGTAACAGATTATCGTCGAGCAAGTCCAATGACTGGATCCTAATTTGAGACCTACAAGAGCAACATTTTGTTGTTCATTTGCATATAAGTGATGTTGCGAATATAAATGTTTAATATTCGCGAAAACGAATAAGAATATCTGAGCCAATATTCGCCAAATATGAATATCCAACCTTTATCATTCTTTGGGTCAATATAACCCAATTTTACTTTTTAAATCACTTTTTTCATGTTAATGACACAGTATAGACCTAAAATTTTATTTTATCCTTAACAGGAATGGAAGGAACGATTTACTTGCAAAATAAAGTTAAAAAGTTGTTTTTTTGTTTTCCTTTCACATAAAAAAGTTTTATATACTCGTACATTTGTAGTATTCTTGGGTCAATGTGTCCCAGCTTAATTTTTGGTCTAAAACAAAATGTTTTTGTTTATTTCTTATTTTGCTTTTATATTCATATGTCAACTAAACCTCTGCACAAATGCATTTAAAAGCCGTTTCAAGACATTCATTTGTTATTTAAATATAGATTGTCGCTCACTCTTTGCTAACGAATCAAATGCTATGTTGTGCAAAACACATATAACAAAAAATAAATAAAAACACACAATTGAAAATTAATTGTAATTAGTGTGTTACAAACGACCAAATACGAAGTGTAAAGAGTACGGAATTTATACCAAACAGCAACAAAGCAAAACAAATCACACTAACTAAACCAAATCACACGAATCACACGAAAGAACTGTAGCAAAATAGGTGATAAGTATGAATTATCTTGTTTTTTTTTCAATTATTAGGTATGACTTGTTTGATTTGTATGAAGCAAAAAACAATTAAAGATGAAAAATATTTTTATAGAATATTTAAGTTTTTATTTTAAATTATTTTATTATTACCAAAACATATTATCAAATATTTAATTAAAAGTAAAAAAAAAAAATTAAAAGGTAATTCTATTAGTTGCAAAATTAATATAAAAATAATACATACAACGATCAAAATCTGAGAAACAATCAGCAATAAACATCAAGATCACACATGAATTTAATTGAAAAGTTTACCGTGCATAACTGTATTATAGACCAGTGGTGTCAATTATGATTGTGTTGGTGCGAATACTCTTGTCTCTTACATTACCAGCGGGAGGAATCTGCGGTTGCGAGGCCTATTACGAGGCCTAATTAACATACATGTTTTGCTATGAAGACTTTAGAGCAATTAATAATAATACAATTATCGAAAAATGTTGAGTTATGGACAGACACAATCAGTTATTATTTAAATAAATTTAATTTGGAACCTGCATTTCGCAGAAACTTTGCTTATTTTTTTGAAAAATTGAGCATTTGACAATATTTGAAGTCTTTTTACAACCTTATACAATTCTTTCCAAAATTTTTAATTTGGTGCTCAACATATCTTTGCGAGTGCCAACAACAAAAATTCATTTGCACATACTAATGCAAATAATAACCCCATTAGGTTTAAAAATATTCAATAATTATTAACCACCATTATAAAAAGAGAATATTTTACTAGCCTATAAAAATATACTTTTATTTACCAATAATATCTTCTAAATTTATATTGCAGTTTCGAAACAACAAAACATTTTTTAGGTTTGCGGACGTTAATTTATTGCGTTGTTTTGAGCAAATGTATTTCAAATCGGAAAATAGTTGTTCGCAAAGATATATTGAGGAAAAAAAGCGACAAACATTTGAAGGAATTTTTTTTTTTTTAATACAGGATATAAAGCCCCGTCTAAATTTTTCTGGATGATTAAATTTTTAATAAACTCATCCGCTTGTATGCTCGTTATCGCTGTCTACAAGACTAATTAATAAAATTCAAATTTGAAGTTTACAGAATCTCAATAAACACAACATGAAAGCGAATTCATCACAGTTATTCTTGATAGTACAACAAGTACACTACACCTCGTACAAAAACCACAAGCAATTTGTTTTTTTTTTTAAATCATTGTACAATGTTAAAAACAGAAATAAAACAAAACAGAAACAAAGATAATAAATATATTATTTCTGTTTAGAGGCCTTAAAACAGGCCGTGCGATCGTGCGATATTTCCCGCTGAATGAGAGTGTTTTGCAGTAAACAATTATATTTTACGCTCGCAAAATAAAAGAGCGTAAGCGTACATGTGAGTTTTGCTGACACAATTGTGTATGACGCTGACATCCCTGTTATAGACACACAATTGTTGTGTGTTGTTTTTTCGTTCAAATCAAATGATGGATTGAGTTTGTTTATTTAAATCCAACTACTACTTTACACTGATTTCTTTGAAAAGAACTACTGTTTTAACATTGATTTGGTTTTTCAGGCTCAGCGAATAAAGGCCTAACGAACTAACGCCTAAAAAAAAAATGAAATAATGCCTAAAAATTGCAACAAAAAATTATATAGGAATTAGGCGATTGTTCATTATGAAAGAATGTCTAATATTTTAGGCATTCCTTCATTAAAATTGTTAGGTGATTTTTCATAATGAAAGAAAGCCTAACAATCAAAAATGAAAAAACGCCTAATTAGATATTTATTCATTTTTGATTGTTAGGCTTTCTTTCATTAATGTTAGGCGATTTTTCATTTTGCTAAAAGTGTGATTTTTATTACTATTACTATTTACACCATTCATGATTTATTATGAAAAGCAATGGTTACGAAAGGTAAGTTCCCTTTTACAAAAGGTTAAAATAATGGTATTAATTTTCCCTTTTACAAAATGCATACACTATCTTGTAAACATTCTGTAAAAGGGAAAATTATTAGTTTTTAAAATTATAAAAGCAATTGGTTTTCCCTTTTACAAAATGCATACACTATCTTGTAAACATTCTGTAAAAGGGAATATTATTAGTTTTTAAAATTATAAAAGCAATTGATTTTCCCTTTTACAAAATTCATACACTACCTTGTAAACATTCCGTTAAATAGAAAATTATTAGTTTTTAAAGTTATAAAAGTAATTGATTTTTAATTTGTTATTGTTTGTTTTTTTTTTTAAGGTGACACCCGAAGTATTTTCGGTTTTCTTAAAAAGAACACGGACTACATCAGCTGTCGAGGCTTATAACGGCGTTATTGGCCGCATCATTCAAAAAAATGGAAATTTTTTCAAATTTGTTAAAGCTCTTATTGATGAAGAGTTTAATAAGAGTAGAGATTTTGAGCTTCTTATATGCAGTGGTGGATCCCATGGCACTTCAAAAAAAAAAGAAGACCGTCTATGAGCAAAAATCAAGTTACATTGAAGAGGCCAGTCATAAACTCTTGGAGGGAAAAATTACTCCCAAAGAATTTATGCAAAGAATGGTTTTTAACTTATAGTTAAATATAATTTAAAAATACATTTTTTCCTTTCAAAATATATTTTAAGCATTTTAATTCCAGTTGTTAGGTTTTCTTTCATTAGGTGTTAATTCATAATGAAAGAAACCCTAACAATTTAGACTTTCTTTCATTTTTATAATTAGACTTTCCTTCATTTTTAAAGTTAGACGTTCTTTCACTTTCTTCTTAGGCGTTCTTGTTTAGGCATTCTTTCATTTTGAAAAATTAGGCGTTAGTTCGTTAGGCCTTTATTCGCTGAGCCGGTTTTTCATAATGGATCATTCGAGCTGATTTAAAAAAAAAAATTACAGTAGTTGACACAACAATTATTTGGTGTTGACAACTGTGTACAAGAAACAAATGCATTCGTGCAGGGGTTTAATGTCAACCTCAAATGAACTCATGTTGATGTGGCAACATTAATTATATTAAAATTTATAGCAGAGCTAAAATGTGAATCCCCTAACGTAGCGCAACTAATCTTCTAATGGCCGTTTTCTGATTAGGCGATTACGTCTTCTGCCAACGAAAAACTACACCATAAAGAAATTCGGGTTTCTTAATGTCTCATTTGCTTCCATTCTGTCACAAAGCTGACCAGTATTTATCTGCCTATTAATTATTTGCATTTTATTTGCCATACAGATAAATTCAATCAGCTGACTCCCAAAGTTTACATGTATTTTTTTGAGGTGCTGCCAACTGAAAAAAAAAAAAATTTTGTTGGTATATTGAGAAAACCAAAATCGTTTACGAACAGTTTATCGGTCTAATAAATTTATGACGACATTAAGTAACAGGCAGTTTGTCGATACTTTGAGAAAATGGCCGTAAGTATTATGTATTTACTCGTAGTTTTAAAATGTTATTATTGAAGTGAAAGTAAAAGTTTTGCAAATTTGTTTGTATCTTTTATGGAATGGCCTAAGAAGGAAAATAATGTAAGTATTGTAAAATTTCATATACCGGTACATAATCTGATGTTCTGATAGATTCTAGGTAATAGATGCTAAGTTATAGTTGGGTCGAATTGACCCAATTTCATAGATGGTGGAAAGAAAGAAGGAATGCAGAAGGGCTTAATTTTTATAATAACATTATTATTGTTATGTAAAGGACTCAAGAATCTTTTATGCAGCCTGAGTGTTCACTGAAGTAAATTAAGGCTACATATAAAGCCAATTTTTCTACACTGTGAAAGATTTTATACTTCACCTGAAATTAACAAGATAGTTCCAACAGCAGTATTCTGCTTAAATGCTTAACCTAACATACTTTCAGATGTAATTTTTCACCCTATTTTTGTGTTTTTACTTAGAAAATCGGTGGTGTTTGGGAGAAGAAATTTTTGCAGATCATGCAGCCACCCATGTCAGTAGTTTTTTACATATTTAATTAAGGTTTTTTTATTTTGCAAAATATTCGCTTCAATTTGGCGAAAACGAATGTCAGGAAATAGGCAAATATTCGGCGATACGAGGACGAATACTCCTAACATCACTGATGCAATTAAGAGTAGATAAGGTTAGGTTAAAAGGCTGGTGTGAAGGCAACTTCACACCCTCACCCACTCTAGTTCGATAGAAGAGACAGAGAAGTAAAGTTGAATAAGAAGTGAAAAAAGAAAGTAGTGAACGATAAAGAATCGGACTAAAAAGAGAAATAACCCTGCTAAAGAAAAGACTTGAGAGTTACTTGTGTCAAATTTTATTTTAATACAAAAATTTATATACATATAAATTATTTGTTTGATTGTGAAACAATTAATGAAAAATTTTACTTAAGAAAAATGGTTAAATTCATATTTTCATGTCTAAAAAAGATGAAAAATTACAAATCTAACCACTAAATTAACAAAACTGCTAGAATTACATGTTATTCAAAGGCAGAGTTACTAACCTTTTACGAGTATTTTTGAAGAATTTTAAAACACATGAATGACTTTGTAGCACCATGTTTCCATAATCTTGTATTCTCGAATTTGGCCGAGATTTGAAAAAAATTGTGTCTCCTTTTACATTTCCAAATGCGTTATAATAAAGTGAATAAAAATAATCTCTCCAATAACCACACAAAACCTTTCATGTCAAATTTATAAAAAGAAATTTGCATTAAAGAATTTAAGTCTTATAAATATTAAAGTACATTTTCCTGAAAAGTCCTTTTTGTCTGATTCGTTTGGATGTTTGGAGAAAAAAAGTAAAAATTGCTAATAAGAGTTTCTTTTTGAACACTTATCATTTTATTTGGGTATATTTTGTATAATTTTTTGATTCCTTATAATACAGATAGTCATCATTGTTATTCATAGAGCACGATTTGAAGCCCAAATAACATGTTGTTATATTCCATTTTCATATATTTTATTTGCATATGACAACTTGTAAAACAGAAAAATTGTATTCCACATTTTCAAGGCTTTTAGTATACGCACACATACACTTTTGTATACATATTATTGCACAGTGAAGTAGAATCGAAAATTATTGCAGTAAACATCTGCATATTCGAATGGCAATTATTTTCTGAGAAATATGTTGCATAAATGTTACATGTTCTACATTTTTGTGTTCGTTTGTATAAAAAATATAACTGTGGGAAAATTTCCGAGTGAAAATGTTAATGAAAATCATGCAAAACATGTTGCTTATTTTACCTTCCCTACTAGTTAAGGTATTCCTACTGCCCTGTTTTACAACTTTCGTACTCACTACTTTGTTTGTACAATCAAAGTTTTATTATATACTGCTCATAATTTTGTAAAAAGATTGTTTAAAGGCAATATAATAAAATGTTTACATATTAAACGGGGAAAAATTTATCTTTATTATTATCGTTTTAGCTTTATCTAAGCAATTAGTAATGCTAATGTTTGTTTCCAAACTGCAATAGAGTATAGAATCCGCTCAGATAGCTTTAAAAATCGCTAATGAAGTACCTTAATGAAAAAAGTGGAGGAACAGTTGTAAATAAAAGCAGCTAATTTTGTTCTATTGAAATTGTTAAACATGTAACTATTCAACTGATTATAGGCAACATTAGAAAGACCGGAGTCTCCGGCGGGAATCGAACCCGCAACCCCGGCACTGATAGACTAGCTCACTACCAGTTAGCCTACCGGGACAGAAAATAAACCGCCATAAGTTTTGAACGTCAAAACCGACTGACATGAGCACTGCTGATTTATATTTGAGGACAAACCTTCGATATATATCGCCAAAAAATAATCGTACTATTTTTCAGTAAAGCTGTTTAAAGTTTTTAATCAGAAATATCAAAATTTAAATTACATAAATAAAAATTTCGTTCTAACACAACATAAATCGTTATCGTTTCTTCTTAACATAGATGGGGGTAATGCACTTATTTTGCAGTTTCAACTCAAACTTAGTGCTAGTGCAAAATTACTACAATCATTTGATCAGTTGATGTTGTGTGTGTGATGAATTGAGAATAAGCAGCCTCACTAAACATGAGTGATAATGATGTTAAAGAATTTTGTACTTACAATTATTTGGGCGAAGAATTATTCCGTTATTTTCATTTTCTTCATCAAAAATATTATGTTCATACAAAATTATTTTTTTTTTTAAATTTTTATTGAGAGTATGTTTACATGCAGCTTTTTCCATTAAAGTTTAAAGTTTTGCATTATTTGTAGTGAGTGCAGATTTTACAATACCACAAAATTTCTTTAGTGCTAGTGAAAAAATATTAATCATCAATTAACCTGGTAAAAAATAGTGCAAATTAATTTTTTAGCATTTTTTTTAAAGATAGTGCAATTTTGATTTAAATGAATATTAAGTGCGCTACCCCGAAGTATAATTCTAAAAATCCACGATCTTAGCTTTATGATGATCATTCCCTTGTGCGAGCGACCAATGAAGGCAGAAACAATATACTTATCCGTTTTTGGAGTTTTTTATGAATTTTGACATCAATTTGACAGCATATTTTGCATAATTTTGTTAAAAGAGTATTTTTGCTGCATTTTTTTAAGTTCATAGCGAATAATTTGCTTTTTTGGGGCATATTTTGGTATATGTTAAAATTTTATAGATCCTTACAAGAGCTTTTGCAGCAAATAAAAACAAATTTTTTTTGTTTCAAAATTCTAGTTTTTCTATTTTTGTATACCCAACGTGTTAGGATTGTTTTTAAATTGCTGGATATTGTGTTTTCAAATGAGCAATTTTTGATTTTTTTTGGAGCATATTTTTAACAATTTTCAGGGCATGATAACTTAGCAATAATGAGATGTGTCATTGTTATACTTATTCAAGAACAAAAATTGCTTAATAACAAGAATATTTTGACACAATATAAGTTATAATAATGCGCACATTCATCATACTTAGCCTAAAAAAATCGTGCTTTTTTTAGTTATTACGCTATTGAAGTGAATGAACGATACGTAACTGCGTTTTCGCACAACCAGGGTGTCCAGCCAGCTTGGAAATGTTTTTTTCCTAGCATTTAGCCCTCTAGTTGGACTTGAGATAAACATTAAAAATTCATAATTTTTCAGTATCTTGTTTGGATTTTGTTTTTAAATATTAGAAATAATTTTCATTAGATTTTCTTTCTTTGAATTATTGAACCAAAAAAAAATTTTTTTGGAGTAAAATTTTAAATTTCATATAGCTCGCGCCATAAAAGTCGGACTTAAGCGTATGTATGTATATTAATTTTGTGAAATCGGATCACATTTTAGCAGGGCTGTGGAGTCGGAGTTGAGGTTCTTGTACCGGAGTCGGAGTCGACGTACCCACAAAACCTTCCGACTCCGACTCCAAAATCTTTCGGCATAACAAATTTGAAGAAATTTTCTAAAATTTTTCAAAATAAAAATTCTTTGAAGTTGGCCATGCAATATTTAAAATAACGATTCAAAATTTTTATCGAATAATTTTCTTGCTATATAACCATTTAAAATGAAATGCAAAAAAAAGTTTAAAGTCAAATAGGGAACAGTGTCATATACATTTAGCATTAATGTAAGAGTAGGAGTCGGAGTTGGAGTTGGACTTAAAAAATTTCAGCGGTTGAAGTCAGAGTAAGAACTATTTTTTGACGACTCAATTGCCCTGTATTTTAGACCAAATAGTAGGGCAGTATAAAGGCATAAACTTTATTGATTCATATAGATAAATTATTTTTTTTTTAATTTATTTTACCTTTGCCTAGGGAATCATGCCCCTCCATTAATATCAGTACGCAAATAATCCCGCAACATTTGCATATTAAATATCTCGGTATATATCTAGATCGACATTTAATGTAGAAATACCATATAGAGGGGAACTAATTCAAAGGAAATTAATTGGCCTATTGGAAAAAATCCTGTGACTCCTGTGTCCGATTAGAAGAGCGCTTAACACCTAAGTATGTGAACAGAAACATTAATGGGGTAATTTTCAAACCTGACTGGCAGGACATAACATCAAGTATTAAAATAAGATTTGGTTAATGTTTGTTAATCAATATTAAATATATATATGAAGATTCAATAAATAGATATTGGTAAAAATTCCCAATATGTTACCTCTGTCCCATTGTGCACTGGTTAAGTCTGTGATAATGTGTGAGAGTATGAAAAGGGTCATATAAAAACATTTGTTTGAATTCAACCACCCTTTTTTTATTTTTGCACACAATTTTAAATTCATTCAAATATTTCTCGTATTTTATTGCCGTAAATACTTTTCGGCTGCTTTTATTTTATTTGAGTTTTTTCGTTACTCTTTTTTCCAAGCCAAACGTATCGTACGACTTAAATCCAAATACAAATTATTGTATATTTGTAAAATGTAAGTAGTGAAAATTTACATAGATTTCATGGAACATTACTACAACAAACGGCTTGCTGATGGAGAAGTTGCCCGTTTGAGTCTCTAACGATGATAGCAAAGATGAGGATGAGACACAAAAGTTTTACCTTCAACTTAATCTAGAGGGTTTTAAGGGTATTGTAGGTTATTTTTGGTCACAGGTTGGTATCATTGTGGAAATTTAAATTGCTGTTTCTGTTATGACAATGTATTAGATGAATCTAAGCACTTTCTGTCCGAGATATTTTGAATTTGAATAAAGATCAATTAATACCTCCAGCTTACATATTTTGGCTGGGAAATAATATTTTGTTAAGTGTAAAATGATATTTAAAATACAATGTGAATTTTTTGTCAAAACTGCTATTATTGCACCCTTTTCAATATAAACTTTAAGTTGTTCTACTCTGACTTTGTTCCTCAAGTATTTAAATTTAATTAAAATGATTCTAAGTATGTACAACTTATTTATTTTTAAACCAAAGCTTTTAATTAGAAATTCCAAATAGATAATTATTTAGACATTAATTCGTTTTTTCCTCTTTAATACTGCATAATCACATCTTAACCTATTTAAATTTAACTGAATTTTTTTCTTCACTCTATCAATCTAATATTAATGCAAACTCTTTAATTGAATTCAATATAATTGTTGAGAAGAAGAAAAACTGTCTACGTTATTAACGGTGATTTTAAAGAGAGGCGTCAGTTGTAGACAAAAAAAATATAAATAAAAAAATAAATATAGAATAAAACTTAATAAAATTAAAGCTTGTTAATCATTCTATTTCCAATCGCTGCAAATCGCCTTAATCGCAAACGCTCCAAACGGAAATCAGTGCAAATAATGTACTACGAACGAGTATTAGTAATAGAGTAATACCAAACGCCGTTAACACACATTAAGTCAGACAACACACTTACATACATACAACATTAATACAGATATTTTAAGCCATAAAATCTTAGACTCATACTAAAGATTCTTAAGTATAAATAGTGTAAGAATTAAAGTTGATATAATGATTTGTAATGGATGATTAGAACACACATCAATGTGGAAAACTGAAAAGAAAAGCAACGTTGGCTCGCAATCGCATTTCCAATCATCTGAAAGATTTTCAGTCGTAACTATAATTGCCGGTGAAGTGTAGAGGGGAATTGAAATAAATATTCAAAACACGTATGAATTCTACGAATGAATGGATGTCATGAATGGTTACGATTAAGGGGTTTCCAACTCAATTGTAATCGTAATGACGATTAATCGCACCGTTTAAGCGTAAGCGCAGAAAAAAGTTTTACGATAACGATTGTTAATTGAAACATCTAAAATTACTTTTTATACAATTTTATAGCAAAGCCTGTTTTAAAGTGTGGCCAACCATACAATAACTAACATCAGTTGCGAAAGTCGACTTAATTTGACAGCGATGATTCACTTTTCAATCATATTAATATTTCAAGGGGATTGCTATTGATTATAAGAGTAACATAGAGGATGCTTTAGAAATCACAGTGTTTTCGGATATAAAAATTATAAGGCAACTATCGAAGTTTTCAAATGCTTGCAATTCGATTTCAAAATGATCGTTTTTAACCCTGGATGGTAAGGAAGCTAATTTACTCTTTATCATATAACTTTTTTATTTATATTCAAGTAACACTTTTTTCAACAACGTTAGCGGATGACGAAAGTATTAAAAAGCTTATCAATTTTAAGATACAAGAAAGAGCCCAAATTCGTATCGAATTTTGAAGGGGAAAAAGAACTTTTAGTTTTTAAGCTTTCTTTAAGTTTATTTTTTAATAAAATGGATAACGAAAAAAGTTTTGTTGATTTTTTACTTAAATAATCATTTCGCTAGAATTTTTTTTAAAATAGTCGGTCGATTCGACGAAACTTAATGTACTAAAACGAAGAGTTACCTTCCAGGGTTAAAAGGTGTGATGAATTTCGATACATTTAAAAATTTCTGAATTATGGTCTTAAATTTTTGTTAATAATAATATACCTTAACTAACATACACATAAAATGTTAAATTTAAAAGAATTTAGACAGGCAAGATAACGAAAATATATTAAAAATAAATTTTCAAAGATTCTGAAAACGATATCATCGATTTGAAATCGTTTCATATTTTAAAACGATTTGTATCACATACCTGATTATTTCTATATAACCGAGATTATTTGTAGGTGTAACTAAATTTAAGCATTTTAAGTTGTTCTACCTCTAAGTTCTTTTGGATTGGGCCCATTAAGAATTCAGTTTTAGCGTATAATTTCTGCAACCTTAAAGCTGCCAATGAAAAATAATTCAATTTTGCATTGAAAAATCTAGTTTTAAATACCTCTTAACAGACGTACTTTATTTTTTATTAAAGTTTCTACAAAATCATTTTTATTTTTACATTTTGCTATTTTTTAAATTTCTTTAAAAGTCAATTGCATACAAAAATCTGGATCTAGTTAATAAAACTTTCTAGTTGAAAAGTATATGGTGTATAAATTGAATAGTCTTAATACCTAGCCAATTTTGGAAGATAAACAATTGACATATGGTCTAGCCGGACCATATGAAAAAAATTATTTGAGAATGTACCTCATTTGCCCTTATGGGCAATCATGGATCCGCCAGAACAAAATTATCTTATGAGGGTAAGATTCGTGTATAAGTCCATTGTGCCAATTATTTTGTAGTCTTAATCTAGAGATTTGTTTTCTTTGAAGTGATTTCAGAAAGGGGTTTATATGGGACCTTTGGGTAATTTTGGCCCTAACAACACAATATAGTGTCATGACAGAGTTGCTGTCGTAGCAATTTTTGCCGCCAAATTTAATGTTAATACCAATATTTTTAAGAAAGTTATGGCATTTAAAGCTTTTTCATAAGAAGTATTTGTATTGGACCGATTCTAACAAACTTTGGTATAATGATTTTGATTGCAATGAAACTAGTTTGGACCAAATTTAATACAAACATAATAGAAGGTTTATAGGCACAAAGACCAAACCGGAAATAAGCTTGTATGGTCGCTATATGAAATTATAGACCAATTCTTACCATTTGCAATAGGTTTGAACCTTGTGACAATTAAAACCGATGCACCAAATTTCACACATTATCTCCAAAACTGCGACCTGTACTTATCGCACAAGTTTTACATGGACAGCAAGCAGGATGGACAGACGCACGGATTTCCTTAAATCGACTCAAAAAGTGATTCTGATTCAATTGGTATACTAAAAGATAGGTCTATGGCAAATATTTTTAGATGCTGCACACATCAGCACAAAAGCATAATACTTCTTCACTATTGTGGGTATCCGATTTGGGAGTTACATCATTTTGATCCTTGTGTTTTTAGAAATTATGTAGCAAATACCTTCAAAATTGCGACCTGTAGTTAATTCGTAAGGTATACAGCGACAGCCAGCCAAACGGATGTCTTTAGATTAATTTAAAAAGTGCTTCAAAGCCGATCGATATACTTTAAGGTGGGTGATGGGGCAATATTACACGATGTGACAAACATTAGCACAAACGCATAATACCTTCTCAATTATTTTGGCGTGGATATAAAAACCTTCCAATATTGTTCGTATTAATATTTTATAAGAGGCCGTTTGCTTAGTTCCGTTAAAATAATTGGATCATGAATTTCGAAAAGGGCTCAGGTACAAAAATACAAAGTGTTCAGGAGATGCACAAAACTAAATATCTCTTAAACAATTTGACTTTTTGTAGCAGAGTCTTTTCCTAAAATGGTAAGCCCCTGTTGATGTTATAAAAGCAAAAACAAAATTTTTTTTGGTAATAGTTAAAGGAGAAATATTTAATTACATTTTCGGGAGATGAGGCCTTTTCGAAAATTATTTTTGAATTTTCGTGGTAACAGAATTGTATATTTACACGTAGAGAAAAAATATGTTTAGATATGGTCACCTCCAACAAAACTATTTTTAGATAAAATTTTAAACATATTATGTTTAAATTTAACCATATTATTGTCACCGACAAACATATAATTGTTAAATTAGTCCTCCATCAAGAAGCCACAACCATATTATGGTTGCCTCTAAACATGTTATGGTTAAATATGACAATAATTTGTTTTTAAATTAACAATAGTATTTTCCTCTTTTCTAAGAGCAACATGCTTTGGTTGAAAATCAACCATGCTATTATAAATGTTAAACATATAGAAAAATAGAAGTAAGGAAAACTTGTGAGATCAATTAAAAAATGGATAATCATTCAAAAAGCAAATTTCGATCTACTAAAGGTTAAAATACAATTTGGTTTAAGGATTGATGTTTGACTACTGACGTCAGCAGTCATCGATGGCTGCGAGTGTAAGACGGCAAATCCCTCTGAGGAGACCTAGTGGTTGAGGTCGAAACATGTCAGGGTAACCAGCCGCCTGGGTTCGAATCACACGCCAGCCAGCCTGGCTTCGAATCCCAGGTCAGTCAAGAATGAAAATTATCAATAACAATTTTAATTAATTTTCCATGTTGTAAAATTCCTTTCTTCATAAAAATAATTTAATGAAAATTAAATTTAATGAACTTAAGCCTAATTAAAATAGTAAAAATTTGGATTAAAAACCATGAATAGTTCAACAAAATAACCACAATACTAATTATTGTTAAACATATTTTAGTTATTACTAACCAAAAGATGTTCGGAGGCAACCATAATATGGTTGTGCCTTCTTGATGGAGGAATAATTTAGCAATAATATGTTTGTCGGTGACAATAGTATGGTAATAATATGTTTGCAATTCTATTTAAAAATAGTTTTGTTGGAGGTGACCAAATTTAAACATATTTTTTCTCTGGGTGTACTGTTTGTAATTAATTGGTTTTCAGATAATCTATTACGTTTAAATAAATGGCATTTTAAGATAAGATTAACGAACCCCTTTGAAGATTAATTTATGAACTCGAAAATTTTGATAAAAGTAATCAACATTTTTAACAAAAGCTTTTTATTATAATGGAAAAATAACAACATTTCGGTACATTTTTATCTGCTTATTAAGATTACAAATTAGAATACACATACATTCATCATATAACAAAATCGAAAATATTCCATCAAGGTAAAAATATAAATTAGAAGTCTTATTATACATCTGCCTTTGAAGACATGTCGGTTGGCCATTGCAGAATGTCCTTATAAAAAATTTTAGAAACGTCAATCTGGATATTATATAGCGGCTATGAAAATTTGCGATGTAACGAAAACCCTAGTACGATGAAATGCAATGTGATGCCAAAAGATTGTAATGGCGCCCTGCTACTGAAACAATAACCACAGGAATATAAATAAAAGAAATATATGTCACTATCTCTAATAGGCCGTTTAAACTCGTGCTTAATACTTGATTGTAAAAGAAAATTGTGTGTTAATATTCCTCTAATTTAAGACTAAAGCTTGCAAAAATAATTGAAATAAAGTAATTTTCAAACTGCCTTTTACCCTAATCAGCGATAATAGCATTGTAATGATATCACTTTCTTTTTTTATGTAAATTATCAGCAAATCAAAATCAGTACACGAATAATTTCCAAAATTCCAATATTTACTTATAACGGGCATGTTCTGGAAATCGAGATAAAGTGGATTTGAAATCAAGCGGGATTTTGCTTTCAATTAATTACAAAATGACTGTAGTTTTTCCTGTTTGTAAAGGGTTGTATGTTGTATAACAATATATTATACACTATTTAATTTTAACAAAACGTACAACCGATACAACGCTACAAAGGGTCATGTGGATACCCCATATATTTCGTAAATACTGCTAAGTTTGTAACAGTAAAACATCCCCGTACAAAACTATATAGTTCATCATGTGAAATTGATTCTATAAAAAAATGATAATTTTCATTACAATTGCTTTTTGATTGCCACTCTCAGCATTATATTGCACTGTAGTTATTTAAACTGATTTTGAATCTGAAGTACCGTTTAAAACTTTAATTGGCGTCTAATATGGGGAGTTCAATATAAGTTATTATTATCAAATTCAACTTATAGTTTCTACGCGAAAAAGGTTCCGGAATTTATAATTTTGTGGTTCAAGGAAATTTTATTTCGTGAATTTTACTATAAAATTTCCTTATAATTGAAGATTTTGTGTCATAATTTTAAGAAAAATGTTTATTTAATTCATTATTTGATATTGTGGTTTAAAAAGAACCCATTAAGAAAGACATACAGAGATGCAGTAAAGTAAGTGAACCAATTCTTAATAATTTAAAGAAAAAAAATATAAAAAATTTTAAGAGCATTCCCTTACTACGAAGTAGGTTTGTAAGGGAGCATATAAAAGAATAACTGTAACAAAAAATTCATTGTGCAAAGTTGACCGTTACATTTACTAATTTTTATGTCCGCTGAAAAAAGCGCTTTCTGTGTCAAAAATGTATTGCTTCAAAGTGGGAACTCGCCATATAAATTTCATGTCTTCCGTAAGCGATATGGTAAGCGAAAATTTTACGTTTCTTCCCTACAAACCTGCTTCGTCCGAAGCTTAATTTTTTATTGGGTTCATATAAGAAAAATTTGTTCCAAAATCTAAATATCTACATCGGTATGAGATTTATTAGTTTTTAAGTGTTTTTAAGGATGAGCTTAAGCGTACAAGTCAGTGAACTGCCATTAATTTCTAGAGCCATTGATGTGGGCTTATTACCGTTACCTTAGGAACGAAAAACTTTTTGATTTAGTCCGTTACAGAACTGGTTCAAGTAAAACTTTGCGAAGAATTTCGCACCAGTTTGGAAATCCATTAAGATATTATATTTTATGACTTGATTCGGTTCAGCTCTGAGCCCTCCATATTAGACTTATGGTCAATTCTGGACCTATCTGCACAACAATTGCCAATGACATAGTAGCTATCGCAAAAGTTATTGTCGCAAAGTTTTATCACAATAATAGAATTGAGAATGAAGTTATGGATGGCATTAAGCCTATTTTCGGAAGTGATATTTGTATGGGAGCTATGGTAAAACATTGACCGATGCTAAAAAATTTGTTAAGAAGATTAAGATTGATATAAGATATGTTTGGAGCAAATTTAATTAAAATATCAACATAATTAAAAAGTTAATGGGCACAAAGACTCTATTCCGAAAAGAAGCTTAAATGGGGTATGTGGGAAATAATAGACCGATTCTCGCCATTTTCAATAAAATACATAGGTTCTTATGACAATTCAAATACGTATACCAATTTCATTAAATAACCTCCAAAATTCCCACCTGTATTTTATGCCCAAATTTAACATGGGCAGCCAGCCAGTCATCCGCACGATTAAAAAAGTGATTCTTAATAGATCTGTAACCTAAAATGTGGACCTATGGCCAATATTTTTATGTGCTACACACATGAGCACAAAGGCCTAATACCTTCCCCACTATTGCGGAACAAATTTTGATAAAAAGTACTAAAAAGCTTCAATTTCTAAAAGTCTGTAAATACTTTTGAAATAAAATAATCTAAATAAATACTTCCAAAATTTTAAAAATATAATGGAAAATTATTCAACAGTAAAATTTCTTTAACATAATTTTTCATGTGCAAATATAGCGAATCCAAGACCATAAAAACTTTTGCACAAATCTTAAGTTACAAACTTAACTTTTAGCAGAAAAAATTTAAAAATTCTTACATAGTGCAATTACATAATGTTAAAACTAGCAAACTAGGCCATAAGAGAAGGGAGAATGAAAACTGACATCCAGTCCAAAAACTAAGGTTTCCGTTTTGGGTCCTGTTGTACCAGGTTTGATTTTAGTAAAGTTTGATTTTGGATAATTAAAGAGTACAGATTAGCGATTGTGTTTATTAGATTTTAATTATTATGCCCTTCACCACAGGTGGAACAGAAAATATATAAGTTTGTCATTCCGTTTGTAATTTCTACAAAATTGACCACGCATTTTTTGACTTTTTTCCAATTTTTTTCATTTAATTATTAAAAATATTAAAACGAAATTTTATGTATTCCTCATTCAAAGTGTTTTTTCAAGAAAACGAGAAAAAAAGTGTGAATTTAAATACCGTGGGAGTGGCAGTTTGACAAATGAAAATGTTGTGCATATTGTATTCACGTGGGCCTGGCTAGGCCCTGCCCTATTAAATATGTACTGTAGTACGCAACACATAAAAATTCTTTCTTTACTTTAATTTCGAAGAATAAATCTAGTTGACAACAAAATGCTTTTGCTACAGCCATTAAACTCCACACATATAAAAATAGTCCCAGCCAGGCCCAGGGGTTCGTAAGTGTGAGTTTTTTCGATAACCACAAAAAGCTCCATACAAAATTCAAGGGGTCCCAGCCAGGCTCAGGTGGCTGTTTGTGCCACACAAAAAAGGTGTGTACTTAAGACTTTAACGCTAAAAACTACATATCGCACTTATTCCTCGAAACAGAGTCAACTCAAAATTTATAAAATTTCAGTAGAGACAAAAAACTTTTTTTTATATATATTCTTATATTACAAATGGGGCTATAACTGCATTTTTTTAGGTAAAATACTAGAGAAATAGATCTTAGATTTTAACAGTGGGTAGATATGGCCACTGTTTATCGTTTTCTTGCAAAAAGGGAAAATTGAAAAATTTTGAGTTGACGCTGTTTAGAGGAACATGTGCGATATATTCTGTGTCCTTATGAGTGGCGAAGTTGATTTAACAATGTATGTCTGTCCGTCCGTCTGCTGAATTGGAGACCCCAGTTATGATGGGGACTTGGTTGGTATATATTTGTATCAGATATGCTCATTTTAATTTTGCTGTTGAAATTCAGTCATATCGGTTCATAAATGGTTAAGATATGAGCAAAAAACTACGACTGCCTCTAATTTTTTTCATAAAATCCCATGGTGTTGTTGGTCTTATACCCATATCTTGTATAAATAAGTTGGTTTTTTTTTTTTTTATTTTCATGACTATCTTAACGTTTTTTTACACATAACAAGTACATACATTCGTGCAAGTGCAGCGAAGCTGATTTACCGATGTTCGTCTGTTATTTCTGTATATATGGCGAACGGAAAGAGACAACAACCGAGAAAACGTGGACAAAATTGAAGAAGTGGGCATGGCACATATTATATTAATTTATATCTAAATGGTATTTATGTAGCTGTCAGTTAGGGTATATAAGATTCAGCATAGCCGAGCACAACACTCCTACTTATTTTTAAATTATTTTTAAACAATAATATATGCATAGATACAAAATGTGCTTTTAAGACAATTTCGGCTTCTCAAAACATTCAATTTGTGATGAATTAAAGCATTAAATGCTTTTAACCGGTACGTATACAAGCAATAAATACTGATTTTATATTATTTTTAAATTTATATAGTGAAATCATAAGCAGCGTTGATCCATTTCTAGATTAAAATTTTTCGTTATTTTATCTTTTAATTCCTTATTCAGGAAATCATTTAAAAAGGCACAAATCCAAGTTTCTAAAATACGCTTAAAATGTTTTAATCAAATTTTCTTCTTCTCTGTTATTGCAGAATGAAACATGGACGACAACCACAATAAATTTAAATTAAGGATGCGATATTTGTTTTCAATTCAAAAAACCTTTTAAATTGTATAATTTAAATATTTGGCTTTTTTAACATAAAATATATTTACATATGTATGTTGAAATAATTTTTTATTATTGCAAAAGCGTCAACATATTTTGTTAAATATGTAGAGGCAAGAAATGCGTCTGTTCACGTATCGTACGTTAAAATTAAAATGTGACATATGCCATTAGCGAGCATGTCTGTCTGTGCATGGTTAAAAATAAAATGTGCAACAGAATCATGTTCAATGTTGAAGTGATACATAAAATAGTACAACGTCTAAAGTTTTCGTATGCCATGTTTCAAAAGATCCGCTCATGGCCAATGGTGGTTTTAGTTGAAGCTCTTCTTCATCTTTTGTTTATAAATGAAAAGCGCATTGAATGTGAGTGTACACCATTAATGATTACTTATGGAACGTGGGTAACAGCAGCATCACCAGCTGCTTGCTGTATATGAAGGGAACAACATGGCACTTATTAATTTATTTTGTATCCTTTGAAAAGGCTGCTCAGAATCCTTTTTGCTTATGCTTTCTTAGACAATAAGCCGTTTGTAGTTAGTGACTAAACTTTAATTGATTGTTTGTTGGATAGCAATACGCCATGAAAGAGAGCAAGTGTATGAGTTGTTTGTGGTGAATGTCAGTTGCAGATCCAGTTTATTTTTTTTTTTTGTTGCACCTGCTTGTGGTGATGCATGCCACTACCGCATATTTAAGACAAAACTGCAACAAATAAAACGAAAAAAAGAACTAAACGATGCAAACAACTGCTTTCTGGTTTTTGGCTGAGTTTGGTTTTGTTTATAACGAACGATGTTTATTTTCGCACATAGAATATTCAACCGGCCACAGGATAATTGCTTTTATGATTATTAATTTTTCATCGGTGTTACAACGCACAAGGAAACTAAAAATTACCATGACCACTTCAACTTGGTTAGTTGAGATATCGCTGAATAAATTTGTTTCCATGAGTTGGCTGCGCCTATTAAAAGGAACCAAATGTAGGCCTTATTTAAATTTAAAAGGCAACGCAGACAAATTCATGCAATGCTCCAATATTATGATTTTCAGTAAGTAAAATAATGCCTGTTGACCTGACTCACGGGCAAGATTAAAATTAAAGCAATAAAAAAAGACCAGCAACACATTCACATGCCTCATTTAAACAAATAAAAACATGCAAAAAGGCAGGTCGCACCCATAATGAATTCAATGAAAATGTCGTTTACTTTCTTGGTTCGTAATGCAGCGTGTGAAATCTTTGAAAGCCTTTGCCTTGGTACAAACGCGCAGCACGCTTCAGTAATTTCACTTAAAAAGTCACAAGCAGTCACAAGAAATAGTAATAATAATGAAAAGAATAAAAAAAAAGAATTTCCCTTGCCCCGTTTCTTATGCAGTAATATGTATGTACGAATGTAGTATGGTGAGTTGTGAGAGTTCTTTAATCACAAAATCCAGTTTTTCTTTCTTTTTAGTAGTGTTACCTGTAGACCATCTTCATGTAGAGTTAATGGTTGGTTGCTTCTGTCTTCTGTATCTTTGGCTGTTGCTTCTTCATTTCACGTTTTTGTTTTATTTTATTCCGTAGCCATTTTTACACAAACATTGGAAATAATATTAAATGATCTTAATTTATCTTAGTGTTCTTTGAAGTGCCTATAAGACAGACGTTATTTGCAGGTATGAAGCCGCTTTGATAAGAAATAAAATTATATTAAATTTCTTTTAGAAAAATATTAAAGTATTTTTTAATTGAATTTAGTTTTAAAACGTATTTTTAAAATGACAACATTTTACACAGGGCGAATTCACAACAGGTGAACTCAAGAGATTAACTGACAAATTTTTTCTCCGTGCATATTGATTTAATTTTTCTTATGGCGATTTCTTTTCTGAGAAAAATGTTGCATAAATGGTACATTCTCTACACAAAAGAGATAGAGCATGTACCATTTATGCAACATATTTCTCAGAAAAGAAATCGCCATAAGTTAATTTGTCAGCTTATGAATTTGACTTGAGTTTGACGTTTTACTATCGGTTAAATATGGTGTACCTACACACGCTCATATGTCTCTAAAATATCTAAGGAGCTACAAAGTCAAGTGAATGATTCTTTCTGAATCTACTAACTCCTGCAAAGGAATCAGTTCCATTTATTATTAATGGCTTTGTAGAAAGGTTATAAAAATAAAAATCTCATTAAAGCTACAACACAAGCATTAAACGGACTTCACCAGTAACTTGTCTATAATCCTATTTTCCTAGGGCCAACAGTTTTAACAAGCTTAAAATCTCATCAGCGCTATGAAAATTTCAAGCTTCGGACAATCTAAACAATTCTCCCCAAAAGTAAAACGAGAAGAATACTACGAATGACATTGTGTGCAAATCATAAATACTCGGGTTAAGAACTTAATATATAGTTCTTTATTCCATGTACCCAACTCACCCTACCACTAACCTGTTAAGGACCTATAAATTGCAAATTTGATTGATATCGATTGAGATAGTAAAGCTTTATTGCTGTATTAGCGAAGACATGTCAAATACATTCTAAGGCCAATAATAAATATAATTGTAAATATCCGGGTTTTTTATTTCCTCTTCTTACGTGTAAATTCTTTATACTTAATGCAAAATTAAGCTCATTATTTTTTTTCATCCTCCTTTATTCTTTGCTTCTCAGAAATTAAAAAAAAAAACTGCAGAACGTATTTATATTTGAACGTGTATTTTTAGCTCCTTCCTCTTTATTGCTTCCGATTTTGATGAATTATAATAAATTTTTAATTGTTTCTGAATCTTGGGAAAGTTTTATTAAAAAGCTAAACAAACAACAACAATAACAATAATAAAGTATGTTATTTTTTCATCCTGTTGTTTTGTGATTCATACCCAGCATTTCTTTGACTCATTTTTTGTTTTATTTCTTTAAATAAAAAAGAGTAAGTGCATGTTAAAATAAGTGGAATAAGTATCGAAAATAAATCACTTTTTCGAAAAATGTAATCAATACACGCAGATAAAAAGCAACTTAACTATTTTTTACGAAAATGTTTGCATATATTATGGTTAATTAAGCCATATAATTTTCAACGGCAACCATATTATTATTAAATTAATCCCGTATGAAGAATACAAAACCATATTGTGGTTATCTCGAAATATCTTATGGTTAAATATGACAATCACGCAGAGAAAAAACATGATTAATGAATGGTCACTACGACCATTTTTACTCATATTTGCCTAATATGTTTACCCAAATAAACTTATTATAATCCTTATTTAACTTGAAAAAATATTTTTTCTCCTTAACATATTTTAATTCACTATAATAATATTATATGGTGTTTTATACCTTAAAAGTTACCATGATCTAGCTAAACGTATTAAATTTTGTGAAATATTTGCTACTATAATGTATAATTATTAGAGTTTTGTTATTCCCGCACTTTTTGGATTCCCGGGAAAGCGGGAAATAAAAATCCAATTCCCGGGATCCCGGGATTCCCGCCCAAAATTTTGTATTTATTTATTTACTTATTTCCCCAATGAAACTAATATTTCTTATTGGCTATTACGCTTAAAAGAATTAAATATAGTATCTATTAAATAACAAGAACGTAAAAATTTAAGGTTAGAGCCTATTTGCATAATTAGAATCTGAATGAATGAATGAAAGTATTAGTCTTACGCGAATAAAAATTCTGGAAGGGTTATTAGGAACTAAAAACTCAACATTACGAAGTAGGAATTCTGAAACAATTTTACCGTTTACCAAATTTAATAATATATTTTTTACAATTGTATAACCCTTAATCAGCAGTGGTGTATGAAGGTATACTAAGTTTTTCATTCCATGTGATATTAAGGTCCCACAAAGTATTTTTATTATTAGTCCTTTATTAATTCTAAGCCGATTTTGCCATTTGGGTGTCAAATTGTTTCTAGATCTTCTAGGCTGTTGGGATTGAATACCAGCAGATTCGCTTCATTAGGAAAAGAGTTAGGGTGTCGAAATGCACACAAATTTCTAATTTCTACTTTTATAAGACTCAAAATCACTTGAAATACCGAATATGAAACACAATCTAGGAAAACAATTCACTACGCCCTAAACCGCAAAGCTTTATAATAATGTTGTAAAATTTACACTTCAATTTGCTAGGACAAGAAATAAAATTTCGTGATGATAGGTCTATAATTTATCATAGGCCCAATATAAAGCCCATTCTCAAAAATTAGTTTAAAAGCCTTAAATTGTAGAAAATTTAAATATTGTGGTGAAATGGATAAAACAACTAAAGACACAAGTCTGCCCTAAATTTAATAAAGTTTTAAAAAAAGATTATCTTCAAAATTTCCCGGGAATCCCGCAATAAATACCCGGGAAAGCGGGAATTGAAAACAACTGAAAATCGCGGGAATTCCCGGGACGAGAAATTCCGGGAACAAACTCTAATAATTATCAACTATTTATTTAAAATCATAATATTTGCTGTACACTAAAGGTATGTTTGATACCATCATTTTTCAAAACACATTCTCTAAATGGGCAAACATTTATTGTCAAAACAAACAGTGTGTGTTTATAAAGCAAATAAAATCTTCTTCTACTTGTTTTTCCGTCTGCGAGAGTCAGTTAATCGGGAAACATGAATGACTACAAAATAATTAAAAGTTTTTCGGAAGAAAAATGCCATGCACGATTGTAAAATTAAGGTAATAAATTATTATACGTTATAAATATATTTATAAATGTGTGTATTTAATTTTATTTATTAATATATGATAAGCTGTATATGTATATTTGTTGCAAAGTATATGTATATATTTTTAATAAAACATGAAATTTTTAAAATAAATTTTTTTATTGGTTTTATTGTGAGAACCATAAAACATGTTCAAATAGACATGATTAGGAAGACAATTTGTGTTTTTCTTCTAAACATAATAATATTTAATTATAAGCTATAAATATGTCTGAACATATATTGTTACTGAAGACGTGTTTGACACAATCATAACCACAAACATTAATGATAGTTTACGATTGTGATTGTATTAACCATATTTTTTCTTTACGTGATAATTCGTTTTTGGTTATAATAAATTTGTTCACATGTTATGGTTGAAAAACAACCATGCTATTATAAGTGTTAACAATATTGTTTTCATTATTAAACAGCAAGAGTATTTTTAATTTGGGTACGATGTGCAATCAATGACCGGGGTCACTTGCGGTTCCTTGAAATTCTTAAAAATTATCCACTTTTTTTGGTTGGGGATCATCTTCTGCCTAGTGTGGTATAGCATACACCGAAAAAAGTGTTTTATCAATTAAAAACACATTGTTTGAAATGGCAAGTTTTTTTTTATCACTTTTTTAATTAAAATAAAAAATATCATTTAGTGAAAAATTTTTTTCAAAATTTTAAAATTTTTAGTAATCAATATAACCATTTTGGTAATAGGCGCAAAATCAACAAATTGTTTGCTTGATATTATGAATTTGGTATAAATTTGGTGATTGGAGAAAATTAATAATTTTTCTGTGTAGGAATTGTAATATCCTTATACCTGAAAGGGAACAATGGGCACAACAATCCTGGTAGAAGGAGCGCGCGGATCAAGTCTGTGCCCAGTTTTCCTAAGGGCAAACAGCCTTCGATTTTTCAGGCGGAGATCTACGCTATCCTCGTATGCCCTGGGAAATGTATGAGAAGGAAGGCAAAGGGCTTGAAATGATTTATTATGTCGGATAGCCAGACCGCCCTTAGAGCACTACCTTTTTTAGAGCTGAAGTCCAGTTTAATCAGGGACTGTTTTGCATCTCTGAACGATTTTGGGAAACACAATGATTTGAATTTGTGTTGGGTACCCGGTCATTAGGGCCATGTGGGCAACAAAAGGGGCGCTCGCAATCCATTCTCATATGCTCTGAGCACAAAGTCCTAACGTGAATTCCTTCACACATGGACTTCTATTTCTGGGCTAAGACAGTCCAAGAAATTTGTGATCCTGTCCCGTGGCAGGGCTAGTGGGCTACTTCTGCTTAAGAAGTGGGAAATAAGGATTTTTGGTGGCCTATTTACGGTACACTGTGGTCTTAGATACCATCAGTTTGCACTGGGTTATGTAAGTACCGAGATATGTAGATTATGTGATATTGATGAGGAAACGTCGGAACATCTCCTCTTCTGCTCTACTGCTGTTTTTCGGTGGGCATATGACGAGCCCAACTAAAATTTATTATCTTTCACGAAGCAGGGTAAAAGGCTTTTTACGTAGCCTGAACCTGACATGGTGAGAAGCACAGGCTGCACAAAGAATCATCTGGGTCGTGGTGCGTATGGCCTTCGACATATCTATCTATAGACCCGGCAAATCAAAGTTATATTATAAGGTTAAGGTTGATATAGGAGTTCTTTATCCCAAATACTATCTAGATATCTACATCTATATGATATTTTTTCGTCTTGGAGTTATTTTACGGAAACGCTTTATATGAAACCTTTGGTCGATTCTGGAGTCTCCAACACATAATTTTGGCATAATAAAGATGCAATTGTTAAAGCTGTAGTCGCTAAACTTAATGACAACACCGATTCCAATGAAATTTCATAAGATGATTCAATTTGCAATAAAATAAGTTTGGAAAAAATTTAATCCAAATACCAACATAATACGATTGTTTATAGGGACAAAGGCTCTATTCCGGAAAGCATCGTGTAACGTGTATCAATTCAGAAGGTGGTTCTAATCGATTCAGCACAAACGCATAATACTCTGTCTACCTATGGTGGCGTAGCTAAAAATATGATATGTGAGATCGCTTTTGTTAAAAAAAAGAAGTTTCAAAGATTTTGAAATAAAATTATTGAAAAATCTTTTCAATAACTTTTAATTAAAATACTATTTGATTTAGTTTTCTAAATCATTTAATCCAGGTTTTACTTTAAACAAAAACAGAATAAAATCTGGAATCTTATCTTTTTCCCCCCATCTATTATTTGCCCCTGTTGCATGCAATTACTTGTTTGGATGAGTGGTCGGTAAGTTGATTGCGTGTCTATAGAACATGTGTTTAGCTTAAGATACAACATGAACAACATAAATAATATGTTTCTTGTCTAGCTTAGACGTAATGTTAACAAAATATGTAAAAGTATGTTGGATCGTAAAGGATGTGCGTAAGAATGCCATGGAAAAATGTTTGTGTGTGTGTGCGTGTGGTTAGCGGTCATTACGGAATCACTATAATTATGCTGAATACAACTTTTAATCAAACACGCGGTAAGAAGATTTAAAACTTTGTGAAATATCTCCAATATTTTCTCTATCTCATTAGTTAAAACAAACTTTTGTTGGTTTTATAATTGTCGGTTTAAGTTAAACACACACACCTTTTCCCGTGTAATGAACCAGGTAATTATTGAATGTTGTCTTCAAAGTAATTTAAAACAAGGAGTCTTATATAAATTTAAGCGTAGCCATTTAAAAATTCACAAATGTTTTGCCTCCTCCCTAAATTTAAATTCTAATTTAAAATTCAAAATAATGTCTTTTAAAGTGTTTACAAAACAGATTTAAATTAAATGCTCTTCAAGGAATTTTATTTTTTATAAATGATGCACAACTTTAATAAGATTACCCAGTCACTTTTATAGCACTCTGCGGGCCAACGCACAGCACACATTTGATATACGAACCTGTGGTTTCCTGGTTCTAACCACACGCAACGTAAAACATTCCAAACGACAAAATGTTTAATTTATTTTATACTGGCACAACTACAGCAGGTCAGGTGATAGAACAAAAACTACCCGTGTGTGTATTATTTGGTAAAAAGTGGGAAGTTTTATAAAAAATATATTAAAGTAATTTCAAAGGTATATTGAGTTTAACTCTTTTTAAATTAATTAGATTAGTATGAGAAAATATTTCATCATGTTGGAAAAGGGTTTGTTCGTAACTCATTAGTTTAAAATCTAATTTACCTGAATCTCTTTAATAGCAGAATTTAAAATACAGAAAGGAACTTTCAAGATGTCTTAGCAAATCTACTACTTGTATATACTTATTAATTTTGATCCTACGCAAAATAAAGTGAAGCCACGAAAAGTTACAAACGTGGTTTTTGAGCTGCACAGAAACTGTGATGTGTTGATAAGTTAAAAAATAAATTGTTAAGGAAAAGTGATCTAAAACTTTTTGTTTGAGTGCCGAGGACACTTATTTGAAGTAAAATTTTAATATATGAAGGGCTTAATTCTAGGGTTTTCATGGGTAACCGAACCGCGTATGTCCATTTTTCCGAATTCGAGATGTTGATACCATTTTAAGCGCTTTATTTAAGCGTTCTTTACATGGTTCTCAAAATCTCTGAAAAAATAGACCAATTCCAATTTTTTACGTTGTAACAAGATTCAAAAAGTTCAACGCTTAGCCCATAGCTTGATCTAGAATTTTTTTCGGCTCTCCTGAAAAATTTTATTTTAAGACATAAGACTTAAAGTTTCAAGTTGAAACGATTTTGCTACACATTGATATATAATCCCTAGCAGTTGATAGTAGTAAATTAAGTAGTAAATTAAGTGGACCAAAATCAAGAAATTGTATTTTTTAACTAAGCACATATTCTAGATAAGCAATGCAGAACTTATAGAGGAAAAAAAACTTAAAGTCAAATTGTTAAATGTTAGTAGTAAAGCCCATCTATACAAATATTTTATATTTATTTAACTGTTTTTCAGCATCTCGCTTAAGGAAGGCATTTGGGTTGGTGTCATATGCCCGAAACTTAAAATCTCGAATTTAAAATCACGAGGACGAAAATCCCGAATCGCTTACTAAAGCTTCTTTATAGTAAGCAATACAAACCTAAACGCATAAAAGGTACGTGAAACAAAAAGCCGTTTACAGCAAACACTTATTCAAAATATAGATCACTGAACACCTTCTTTGTTTGCATGAAAAAATATTTTCTAAACCTTTTGCATATGAGGCAAAGGACATAATTTAAAGCACAAAAAAATATATAATAATACTACAAAAAGTTAAAAATCGACTGAAATTAATCGGCTTAATCGTTAATCGAATATAGGCAATTTTAAATTAACCGATTAACGGTTAACCGAATTAATGCCCTAATATTTGCTATCGAATGGCATTAACATTTTTGAAATCAGCGATGACATAAAACTGAACTTTTGGCTGATGAAATTGAATTTCCCCCAATTTGCAACGACTATATGATACATATTACCACTTTGTTGTGTATAAATGATTTGCGTGGATTTTTTAATCTTAAAAACATTTTGTGAATCATTTCTAGAAAGCGGGAACCCTTTTTAAACTCGTTCTCGAAAATTCTTGCTTTAGTGAAAATTAAGGAGTAGTTGAATTGTTTTTAAAAATGTTAAATATTTTTAAAGTATTTGGTAATTTGAACATAATAAATATGAAAAGTAAAATTTCTTGTTAATTTTTTTTGAATTTTTCGAAAAATTTGCTTTATAATATCGAGTTTTGGTTATTAAATTTTCTCTTAATAATTAATTTAAGTGATTTTTAGACAAAATTTGGCGAAGTTATTTTTACTTTTAGAATGAAGTGCCTAATTTATGTTTTGGTTTTTCGAAAAAATTTTAAATTTATTTTAAATTCAGCCCTTTTAATTTTTTGTATAATACGAATACGTGGCGTATAGTACCGAATTGGGTTAATCGTTTATATTGTCGTTAATTTATTTAACATATAAGACAATGTTATTATTCGTGTTTTTTATAAATATTTAGCAATATACTCTCTAAATCATCTAACACAGATATTGAGGTCATGTCTGATACGAGATCTATATTTTATGTTCAACAACATCTCGACAGGTCACTGTAATGATCTTAATATTTTAAATGTGTAATTTAATTTCTTTATTATTAATATTAACTTAGAGAAAAATGAATAGAAAATATTAAGACTTAATGAAATAACTTTAATATAAATAATTATAAAGCCAGAGGCTTTTTCTTTTCTAGAGAAGACTTTTCACATGTTAATTCGTTTGTAAGAATATGCTGAGCAAAAAAAAAAAAGTAAGAGACACAATAATCCTGGCCATAACAAAATTCTTTTATGTATAACTTTATGTTTCTATGGGAGAGTGTGTCCATGTGTTAAGGTTTATATCTAAATTCATAAAATATCAACTATTGTAACATAAAACTGGCAGTTTTATTATTGTGTAATTTTCTCTTGCGTTCTTATTTTTATTTTCATTCTTCTTTTATTTTTGTTAATTTTTTGTGTTGCAAATAAAAAAAATAAAAACATAAAGATTATAATGAAAGGACGAGTAAAACAAAATACTAAATGTTTGTAAGTGAATATGTTTTACTATAAATACTTAAATAATAAAAAAAGAAATAACAAAAGTTTGAAAAAATAGTCAGTCGTAGCACTGTACAGTGGGCGATCTTGAAATGAGGGGGATATTTATATTCAAAAAGGGGAGAAATATTAAACCTTAAAGAAAAAGTCGAAAATGGTGTAATTGATTATCTAGACAGAATGACTTTCGAGAATCGTTCATATATAGTACATAGTGTCATGATTTTATTGTGAGATGTATGTTAAAATAAAGTAATTTCTGGGTGATATTTATATACATATATACACTTGTTGCCCTACCATCTCCAAGTTTTTTTGTTGTAAGAGAAAACGCAACCGTGAAGACTTTGACAACGTATGGCATTCATAAAGTTATCTGTTTCGCAGCCGATATGAGAACAAACGCATTTAAATTGACGATGCTTTTGCATAGTTTAAAATGGCAACGCATTTGATTTGCAGTGTTGTAAAGTATAATTGTTAGATTTAAGCACTACTTTGACAATTCCTACAGACGTTTTTGTGCTGAATTTAATTTAGAGAGGACGCTTTTTATCTTAAAAAAAAAAAATGTGATAAGTCGTTTTATGGGATCGATTTCAACAAAACTTGTGTAGCTAAAGTTTGGTTAGAATAATATATTCTACATTGTTTCGGGGTGAATATTGTATGGGATACGAAATGTAGATAAAGAAAGAATTTAAACTTTCCCATCCATGAAGATTAAAAAACTTTGGAAGTTTTTTTAAAATTTTTGCAATAAAAAAAAACTCAAAAGACACCACTGTGCTTGGTAAGAACTGAATGCGAATGAGTGAGTACATAGTAAAAGTAGATGAAACCTTTAAATCTTTGTTTTCATTACTCTTATTGGCATTGTTAACAACAATAACAACAACAGCAATGCTGCACATTATTGTTGTATTGTCAGGTTTTGGTGGAGAGTATAAAGAATGAATGGCCAACGTCAAGGGTGACTTGTGTTACTTTAGCATAATATTTATATTTTTCATATTCTGTTGCTTCTGCTTTTTGCAAGAAGAGTTCGTTCATTGTTTTCCCACATGTCTATGGAAAAGTATAATAAATACGACATCAACTTGCCCCTACTATTGTCATCGCTACAGTGGCATGTGAATAATATAAGTATGTATCAAGTACATACAAATTTCATAACGCACATCTAACGTACTACCTACTTTATGCTACTATGAATGCTCATTCAAGGAGTATCAGGTTGCATGTTACACATACAAACATATGAACATGTAGTTGGCTCAGTGATTATGGGTGAGTGTGTGTTGATTCATTATGCTAACGATTTACTAACTTCTTGCAAACAATAAACATAAACAACAACAACGATAATAAACAATATAAGATGTATTTTATTATTAAAGGACTCTTCTGTCTCTTCTATGCTCACAATACGAAACTGCATGTCGCCAATTATGGGATCAACTTAAGAGGACTACAAATAAACAGCACCAAAAACAAAAACAAACCATTAAAAGTAATTTGGGTTTTTTCTTTGTTAATAAGGATATTATCATTGTTTTTTGGGTGGGGAGGGGGGATTGGGATGTTTTTCTTCTCATTTTTAAATTTGTTTTTTATTAAGAAAACAAAAAAATAATAGCATCACAACAATTGTTGATTGACACGCGATTAGTAGACATTTTACATTGTAAATATTTGTTGTTGTTGTTGTTAGCGGTAGTGGTGTTGTCAACCCCAGTTGCCTACGATTCATAATAATTGAAATCAAATTTGTTGACTGTTGCAGCCACTTCAACGATTTTTTTACTGGGGTTATGTGTTTCAATGGCGCAAGAAAATGTTATTTTTCGTTATTTTTCTATTTTTAAATTCACATGTCAGTGTGGTAACTCGTGTAAAACTACAAAATAGGATTTTTTGCTTGGGTTGTGTTTCAGTGTTACAAACAAAAAAGTAAATCAGAAATTCCTTTGACCAGTCTTACCAACAACACCAACCAAATTCACAACTACACAAGTAGGAAAACTATATTCGGCTACACCGAATATTTAGTACCATCTGCTTAGAACTAGAATTTTTCGAAAATGGAATTTTTATAGGATCTGTGATGAAGCATGAACTAAGCTGCATAAAACATCTCATTACCATTTTTATCTATATAAAACAGTAAGTTTCACCACTGTTTAATTGTTAGTAAAAGTTTCAGTCGTAGTTTCTAAAGATTAAATCACGCACCATGCGTCCTATGCCTTATTGAGTTTTTTGAATCTGTCAAACAAGCAGAATAAGTGTTTTGGTAAGTTACATAGCAAACGCGTAGAGTCCATATACGTGACACATGAAGTCGGTGCATTTCCTACTTTTGCATGCGTCGAATGCATCTTGAAAAAAGATCAAAACCGTATCAAACTCATAGAGCACATGGTGTACACTTCCAGCTAAAGACTGAACATTTTATAAGCGCTATGGTATCACAAAATGTTATAGTATATGATCATTAGTCGTACAAAACTAAGTTGGGCCAAATTTCGTAACTATATTTGCTTCAGGCGTATTAAATATACATTCATTAACTTTATTAGAAAAAAAGTTAAATTAATTACTGAGTGTTTTCTTTTGCATTGCTTCTTTTTTCTTAATCCGTTGAAATAAAAAAAATTTTTGTATTTTTTTTAGATCAATATATTTCGAACATACAGTTCATCTTCAGGATCTATACAAATTGAAAATACAATAATTAGTTTTTATTTCTATAAATTAATAGAGATGTGGAACTTGTATGTACATATGTATGTACAAAGAAGGCCACCACAAGCACCACGACCCGGAGGCAATGCATATGTGCCTCACCATGACAGGCTCAGGCTTCGTATAAATCCTATTATCTTGCCCTCTGAAAGATCATAAATTTCAGTTGGGCTCATCATTAGCCCTCCAAAGAATCTCCACCCAGATGTCCCAAAGTCGGGACAACAGCAGAGCAGAGTTCCCTTTTCCCCAGCAGAAGAGGCCTACATGCCCTGCCACGGGACAGGGTCACAAATTTCTTGGTCTGTCTTAACCCAGAAACGGACGTCCATGTGCGAAGGAATTCACTTTCGAACCATGTCCGTGGGACTTATTTAGCTGAAGAATTTCTCTTCAAATTTTAGAATCAAGGTCGAATTCGTATCGAATAACTACTGGGGAATTTGACTTAAATTACTTCTGAGCTTTATGCAGAATTTAAGATCAAAATCTTTAATAAGGAAAGACAATTGCATCTTAACCTAATAAGTGTTTAGAAAACGACACATTACGAGGCCCTCTGTACTGGCCGTTGAATTCTTTATTTTGAAACTTTTCGTTTTCCTCAAAAAAAATTTTAAAACATGTCAACACTACAGAAAAAGTGACAAATAAAGTTGAGTTATGTTCACACCAATTAAATAATTGACGACCTAGACGGAACCACTAGTTTTATTAAAAAATTATTTGCTTTTGTAAAATGTTTGTTTAGATCAACATCATTTAACAGTTTTTAAATTACTAATTATATTCTTATAACTTCGACTTTTTTTTATTAAATATTAATAACGGCCGTATTCATAAAAAAATAAATTGGATATGAAATCTATTTTAAGGAAAATTTGTATGGAAATTTGTTTTTAAAATACGTTTGAAATCTATTTTATTTTTTACTAGCTTAACCCGGTGCGCTTCGCTACACTGGCATCCTATGGGAGGTATTTCCCCCCCCCTGCGCCTACCCGCTTTATTTTTATTTTCAAAAGTGTAGTATACCATAAGAGTGACTTTTAGAAAGTTTGAACATTCTCACTATTACAGTTCTTAAGATATGCGATGTTAAACATTGGCGTCCTATGGGGTATTCCTATACCCCCGCTGCTATTTTATTTCAATTCCGGGGCTCAGAAGATCCTACTACAAAAAGTTCAGCAAAATGCGTGCAGCGGCTCTTAAGATATGCGATAATTAATATTGGCATCCTATGGGGGGTACCAATTCCCCTGCCCCTATCGAAAAAATAAGTAGCCTATTTTATTTTTAGGGCTCACGTGATGTTACTGTAAAAATTTCAGGAAAATCGGTTCAGTATAATATTGGCATCCTATGGGGGGTACCAATTCCCCTGCCCCTATCGAAAAAATAAGTAGCCTATTTTATTTTTAAGGCTCACGTGATGTTACTGTAAAAATTTCAGGAAAATCGGTTCAGTATAATATTGGCATCCTATGGGGGGTACCAATTCCCCTGCCCCTATCGAAAAAATAAGTAGCCTATTTTATTTTTAGGGCTCACGTGATGTTACTGTAAAAATTTCAGGAAAATCGGTTCAGTATAATATTGGCATCCTATGGGGGATACCAATTCCCCTGCCCCTATCGAAAAAATAAGTAGCCTATTTTATTTTTAGGGCTCACGTGATGTTACTGTAAAAATTTCAGGAAAATCGGTTCAGTAGTTTCGGAGTCTATAAAGCGACAAACATACAAACATACAAACATACAAACATACAAACATACAAACACACATAATTTCATTTTTATATATTTTATTTTTTATGAATACGGCAGTAAGTTTTTATGAATAGGTTTTCTTTCATTACCCTGTAGAAAATGTGAGCAGTAAAACTGTACTGCTTTAATATTGACTTTGTCACAAGTACTACTGGCCAACTGTAGACCAGAGAATGCATTGTCGTAATGGTAGGGACCGGAAGCTTTCGGGATAATCAATATTCCCGGTTAATTGAGTACCTTCCAACTTTTTGTTCAATTGTTAAGACTTTTCTTTGTCCTTTAACCGTAGATATGGATACAATTGTAAAAATAAACACAACAATCCACACTTCTCAAATTTCTTAAACAAATATGTATGTATATGTAGAAATACTTAAGAATCGTGGTATGCAAACAAGGGAATTCCCCTTTTTCGTTTAATGCACATTGTGTTTGCTTGTTAAAAAAATAATAAAAAAAATTATGCTTATAATCCCGGATAATAAAGTAAATCACGGTTAATCGATGCAAAAAATGTTCTTTTTCCTTCCCGGATTATTGATGTTGCCGGTTAATCGAATTACGGATTAATCAGGTTCAACTGTAGTTCTGTCTAAATTTTTGGAAAGTTTTACAAGATTTTTGCATTAGTAATATTACACAGAAAAAATTCTCCAAAGTTTTGCACCAAATAAGGCATTAATCAAAAACAGTTTCAATTAAAAATTTAATCAAGTTAATTAAACGTTTTATCAAGTAAATGAAACGTTCAATCTAGTGAATTAAACGTTTAATTGATACTATTCATTTGTTTACTGATGCAAATTTAATTAATTTTTTTAATTAGATCATGTCACAAATTTTTTATTTGAAAGCAATTTTTATTTTTTTCTGTGTAGTGTGGTTAAGGCAACTATTGAAATCATAATACGAGCAAATATTTGGTTTAAAAAGCATGTGTTTATTTTATAAGAAGAACTTAATAATATTACCTACACAGAAAGAAAAACTCTCGGGATAAGTTAAGCTTTTTATACTTACTTTGAGTACGAGTCGTACTCAAAAATTCAAATACGAATAACACTAAAACGTACTCACAACAATCCTAAATGGGATAACTTTCGAAAATCATTCCCGGAATTTCTTAAAGTAAGTACAAAATTCTTAAACCAAGTACAAACAAGATTGAACTTTTCGTTGGTACTGCCACTCTGAGAGTAAAATTACAAATTGAGCGTTTTAATCTCATATAACTTATTAAAATTTGTTGTAGCCACTACAACAACACCACACAAGTAGCTAAAAAACGATTGGCTTGTTGTGTGTAGAAACAACAAAAACAACAGAACAAGAAAAAACCACATTATTTTCATGTTTAAATCTTAATCAATTTTATTTTTTAAACTTTAAAATGTAAAATTGTCTTGACTACAATTTCTCACTTCTCATTTAGTTTATATACTTAGCTAAATATGTACATTAAGTTTTTAAAGTAAAAATCATATCGGGCATGGTGGTGGTGTTTTATAATTGGAACTTTGTAAGGCGTGAAACAGGTAGTAAATTAATTATAATAATATTCTTCTTCTAATTTCAGTTTTGATTTATTTAAAGTACGAATTAGGGATTAAATCAACTTTATAACACTTGACTTAAGTACATTTTGAGATTGATTCAATCTCAGTTTTACTTAATCAATCTCATTTTCGGATTATTTTAAGTACGAATCCGGGATTGAATATGTATAACTTGAGTATTTCGCAATTGAATAATCCGTACTTGAATCAATCTTTCTGTACTTGATTCAAGAAAATCCGTACTCACCGTACTATTGATACCGCTTCGGATTGATTTGAGTACGGATGGATTGATTTTTCTTTTGAGTGTACATATATATTCGTACTTTTACTATAAACTGTTGGGTTCTTTTCACGAATTCCATCTTTACAAGCGTGAAAAAAATTTTCGTTTTTTCTTAAAGACAGTGCCACGTAAAAGTCTCTATAACAACCGACAAAAGTGGCGTCGTAGAGACATCAGTTTTCCTGTAGGGTACTTTGTTCTTAAAGTTTACCATACACTAACTCTCTGCTTAAATCAATGGAAATAGTTTTTACTTTTTACATGCACTATAAATTTAAAAGCGTGTACGAAATTTCGCCCTGATCAAAAACGCATTAATAATGTGTCTCCGCCAAAGGCTTCCCTATCTTTAAATAAAATTCCTATTGAACATTCTTTATTTACGACTACATGTGGGAGACATTTAACAAAATTTTAGAGCAATTAACTTCGAGCATAAAAAACCTAAAATTCAAGCATAAATATACATAAAAGAATTTCCACAAATCAAAATAAAATTATAAACAACAAAAAACTTAAACAAAAATTAAATAAATAAAAGTCAAATGTGCAGTGAACATAAATAAACAAATTTAGAAGTACACAATACTGAGAGCTCTCATACAAAAACAATGTTGGAGGAGGTCATTTTACTTAGTACTTGTTTGTATGCAACCAAATCAACAAAAAGAAAATATGCATTTAGGAAATTTGTTGCACATAAAACATTTAATGCGAGTATAAGCAAAATACAGATAAACAGCATTAAACTACAAATAACTTTTTGTTTAAATTTTACAAGGACTTTTCTAAAATCCAGGGTCTTTCTCTCCGTGTGCATGTGTCAGGAATGCTTATTGTTTGTATTGATGGGGAAAGAAAGTGTGTTTGTGTTTGTGTGTGCGAGTGTGTGTGTATAATCTATATGAGAGTGTGTTTGTTGTTAGTTTGTTTTGCATATTTAGGGTTAAATACACTTTAATATTGATGTTCACATGTGTTCATGTTGTGTTGCAACTTCTGTGTGTGTGTTTAATATCCATACATTGTACATTTAACTAAATATGATGTTTGGCTGTACTTGTTGTACAACTACAATTTAACGTCCATTTTATTTTTTGGAAGCAAATTCTATTTATTAAGTTTTTTTAGTTCTCTTTAATCCAGAACATGAACAACTACATTCTGTACAAATAATGCCATGAGGAGGCCGTTTTTGTCAAATTGTGTTTAAATATATTGTTGGGATCTCCTACTGTGATTGTTGGGCATATTTATAGGCACAAAGTATGTACTAAATATGTTTTTTTTTCACTACATTCTACACATTCATGTTTAAACGTAAATCCATTTGTAAACACAAACACATTCATAAGTCTATTTTACCTAATAATTGAGATGAAGTCTTTTTGGCTTAAAATTCATTATGCATTTTCTGACTTTAGCCACAAAAATTTATTGAATATTTGGATTTTTTCCAGTTTTTCATAAAAACGATGTTAATTTAAAGTAAAATATTTTATGTTAAAATATAACAAAAATTTAGTTTTGGTGTAAAAACTTCTTCATAAATGAAATTAAACTTATAAATTTATGTTGAGGCAATAAAAAACAGTTTTTATATAAACTAGTGTTGGCAAGGTATTAAGTAGTGGGTACCGAGTGTCGTGTATTTGCACATTTCGTTAAGTACTCAAGAGTTAAAAGTAGTTACTTCCGAGCGCCAAATATTGCAATCGCTTAAAGTTTTCGGGCCTTTAAGAAGGTCTACAAACTTAGTATTAATTATCTTTCAAATATTATTATCTTTTAAAATGTTTTCTAAAAATATCTGTATAAATTCAAATTGTAATTCTAAAATTGTTCTCTTATGGAAAATACTTCACATTTATTTCCAAAATATTCAACAGCAACAACAATTATGCTGACATTGAAGATGAATTCTTATTTTTTAAGGTCTTCTAGTAGTTAAGTAGATGCGACGCGAAAAGGCATTGTCTCTAATGACTCGTAGTGCAATTTATAAATGAAGTTTGAGTGCTGCTGAGAGACTTTTTGTCTTCTAAAAATGCCTTTTAGAAGGCATCTGCAATACTTCTGTTTTTTTGTATTTTTTTTCAACAAGTATCAATAGAAAATTTAACAGCTGTTTTAAAATACAACTCTGTTCAAAAATACAACACTAGATCTGCAACATTTTACCAACCGCTAAAAAACGTTTAACTTTGCGTCTCCACGTAGCAATTTTTTTTAAAGTACTAGCAGAAGTGTCGGCAGAACAATGGCGCAATAATTGCTGATGATGTTATTGGAAAACACGTAAAATTGCTTTGTAATAAACTAACGTAGAGAGAAATAAAATGTCAGATATATGACAACTGATTTGAAGGCCGATTGCTAAGCAATAATTGCTCATACAATCAGAAGAGCACTCATTGCGCAATGGATTGATAATCATGGTAATATGCGGTCTACACGTCGCAAATTTCAGTAAATTTGATGTTTGCCACAATCAATATTGCTATGTGGAAACCCGGGGTAAAAATAAAAAAAAAGAACGAACCAACAAGAAAAATGAAAAAAAAATTAAACTGTTTGTAAAAAAATGTTTACAGAAAATATAAAATTATAAAAAAAATCCCAACTATAATATGCATAAGCTGGTTTAAACAACTGTGCAAATACATTTTAATAATATGTGTCAAACCATATTAAAACTAATGTGTTGTTTTCATAACACAAGCAATAATGGACGAGTTATGCCATTTAGGATTGTTTTGAGTATGTTTTAGTGTTATTCGTACTTGAATTTTTGAGTACGAGTATAAAAAGCTTATGTGCTGTTTTCACAACTCAAGCGATTGAACGTGTAGTAAAATTTATTGTGGTGTTTATAGAACACGAGCGCCTTACTCGTCCGTTCAACTTTCATTAAAAATAAAAACAAAATTTCGAAATTTGTTTTTGTTTTAAATGTTATTTGAACGGACGAGTAAGGCGCTCGTGTTCTATAAACTACACATATATGAAAATCACTCAGTTTATTGAGTGTAGTAAAATTTATATGAAAAACACTCAATAAACTGAGTGCTTTTCATATAAATTTTACTACACGTTTTATCACTTGTATTGTAAAAACAGCACATAAGGAATTTTTCTTGGTAGTTTATGAAACTTTGATTTGCTTAAGCAAAGTGCGAAGATTATCGCACATTCCGTACGAAATCAAATGTTTTTTGATTTTCATTTGTTTTTTAATGTTTTTGAGAGGCTTTTAGTTATTTTTGGCTTGAATACTCCCGCGCAAGCCCGTAGGAGCTATATATACATATATTTAATATATACAGTCAATCTATTCGTTGGGAGACTTATCCACTGCCCAAATTTCATTTCTTAATGTTGGGCTGCGCGATGATGAATGATGAATGAGTCACTTTACTTAGGCCCTATTGACAAAATAAGTAGTATATTTTATTTTAGGGATCACAGGATGTGACTGTAAAAATGTATTGCTCCCCCTGCATCTAACCCCTTTAGTTTTATGTTGAAAGGTTTAGTTGACTATAAGAGAGTGTTCTACTAAGCTTGAAGACTTTCGTAGTCAGATATGCGGTAGTTAGTATTTTAATTTATAAGGGTGTAGTTTATCATAAGAGTAACTCGTACCAAGTTTGAACATTCTCACTATAACAGTTCTTAAGATTTGCGATTTTAAACATTGGCGTCCTATGGAGGGGTATCACTCCACCTGCAGCTATTTTACTTCAATTTCAGTGCTCAGAAGATCCTTCTACAGAAATTTCAAGAAAATGGGTGCTGCGGCTCTAAATATATCCCATACTTAATATTGGTATCCTATGAGGGTATCACTTCCCTGCGCCTATCGAAAAAAATAAGTAGCCTTTTTTTATTTTCGGGGCTCATGTGATGGTACTGTAAAAATTTCAGGAAAATCGGTTCAGTCGTTAAGGAGTCTATAAGCCAACAAACAGACAAACTTATTTCCTTTATATATATCGCACTTAATCAACAAGAGGGTATTAACTCAAAATTTAAACATTTTCAGTAGAAGCAAAACAATTTTTAATTTAACATTGAAGGCATATGGAAATGAATTTTTAAACCAACCGTTTCATTACCAAAAAGTATACAAAATAGCAAGATATTTTTACAGCGGGCAGATATGAATATAGCGTGTAGATTTTTTCGAAAAAGTGGAGAAATAAAAATTTTGAGATAATACCCTCTTGTTGATTAAGTGCGATATGTATAAAGAAATCAAAGCCTTTATTATACTTAAGAATATATAATAAGGACTACATAAAAATGTGAATTTTGCTTTTTATTTTTTTTTTCTACATATCGTTACCTAAAACGCAAAATGCCCTATCTAACACTTTGAAAATTTTACAGGAGAAGCAAAAAACTATTTAAAATGGTAAATTGCCTCATTTTGTTTATAATTATTCTTTCTTCTATTTTTCTTGTTAAACCTACCAGTGGCTTTGACAAATAACAATGTTGCATATAATGCAAACTGTTAGTTATGTCTATTAGCGTTTATCGTATAATATTTTGTAGATAGGGCTTTTTGTGTTTTGTTAATAAAGTCGGTAACTTTGGTCGAAAGATTCCAAAATTTGTTGTGGACATTTGTGTTGATGCAATACATCAGAATCAATGAAAAAAGTCGATTTTTAGTTTTTGGTTAGTTAGGGCCTTTTGCGTTTTAGGTAACGATATGTACATATAAAAATTAAAATTTTGTTAATTTAAATTGCTGTTATAAAACTGCAATGAACACAAAATACTAATGTTAATTTATCATTTTGTTTGCTGGGTTGTGGGCTAAAGCATTATAATCTTAAAAAGGGCGAAATTAAGAGGAAACAGTCTTAAAATAAGATTAAGCTTTCTGAAATCAATCATGTATTATACTTGAAATAAGTTAACATTGAGCTTATTTTAAGATGGCAAAAATATTAAAATAAAAGTTTTATTCTTAAAAGAACAACGAATTAATTTTGAAATTATCGTTCTTAAATTAGTATTTTCAATCTTAACAGACTTTCATGACGTTTTTGGCTTGTTTTAAGCCTATTTAGCTTAAATATTGATTGTTTTTCACCTGAGTGTGGTACTTTAAAGAAATAAAAAGATGAAAATAAATCAAAAAGTTTAAATTGTTTTTGTTTCATAAAAAGCGAAGTTCATTTCAGGTTTGATTTCGGTATGAAGGCACTTTGTTCGGTCGAACACAAGATACATTTATAAAAGGTAAATGCAGCACAGGGATGTTTGTAAATTTGTATGCCAATTGCCATATAACTTTTTCTATGAATAAGTTAAAATTACGCACACGTGCACTTTTTATGTTTATGAATTAAAAACAAATAAATCTTTTTAAATTGGACAATAATATTCTATTAAAATGTTTAATAAATATGGTATGTGAAGTTTTATTGGTGATTAAACATTTAAATATTCTATTATAATTTGAAGTAGAAGATTTGAGATCTACAAAATCAGGTAAAGATATCATACTAAATGATTTTTATATGATAAAAATTAACCTTTATTAGTTTTCATTAAATTTGATTGTTAATTACAGCATCAAACAAATCATTTGATATTATTGTGCAAATAAACACACACACACACGCAAACAAGCATATATATTGAGTGCATGTGTATGTGGAAATGCTTCTTTCTGTCCACTGTGTATTACGAAATTGATTACTGCTTTCACATTTTTGCTCAACACGTTCACAAAACATTTGAACTTTCACTTCCAACACAATCTGTAAATGTCTTAATTTTGTGGTTTATGTCACAAGGACTTTTCTAAATGACCATGTTCTGGCTGTTTGTTCATTTCTCTCTCCATCTATTTAACTGTTCGTCTCTGTATGATTGCCTGTGTATTCAATCGTCTGGTTACATTTTTATTATATTTGAATACATTGTCAGGAGATTTTATTCGCATTATAATGGTATTTTTATATGTTTGTCTTTAATATATATACATGCAATGATACAATCTATAAAATGTATCTGTGTATTAGTGTGTATTTGTATACTCTTTTTTCTTGTCACCTTAATTTGCATTAGAATTCAATTTATTTGTAATGCTCCACTGGCCATTGGCAATAAAATACAACGACAATGGTAATAAAATGTCAATTTTACTCTGTATGCAGAGGTGGCCAGATACACTGTAGGAAAAAGTATTCTTTGTTTAATTAACGGTAGCAAAGCTCTTTTTCTTTAAGTTAGAACCTATTAATCAGGCGAAATATATATTTTCTAAGAAATTACATTCAAGTGTTAAATAAACTGAGAGTGTTTTAGTAGATATTTACTTTAAGGCCGGAAAAATTCAATCAACATTGCAAGGATAGTGCCATATCTGGACGCTTTCTCTCTCTGAGGGATTTATGTGATTTTCGATTTAAATCTTGTTACTATAGTATGATATCTTGGTTATTAAGCCTATCGAAAGAGTTACATATGATTGCCATATGACAAGATCTAAATGTTCCTAAGATAAAAGGGGCTTTCCATGATTTTCACTCGAGTCGGACTTTTATGGGTAGGCTACAAGTGAAAAAGTTCCACCAAAAAGACTGTGAATAAAATTTTATGAAAACAATATTAATCTTATGTGGTTAACAGAACCAGCATCCTTCTGGTACCTCTTAAGCTGGTGATTTTTTAATTTTATATTTTTTTTTTTGGATTCTAAGCGTGTCTTCTGATAACATATTTCTATAGGATTTTCATTGATTTGATTTACTTCTCCAAGAAAGTTTCAGCGAATCTTTAAGTGTCAGAACACCTCCTTGATAATGAAAATTGTGATGCTTTGAGCCCAACTTATTTTATTAAATATATTATTTCAATTTCTATGAGAGGATTAAGGAAGACCAATTTTGGCATAGCAAACAGTCTTTATCTATTGTGATGGGTTTTAATGGGCTTTTAGATTATAGGATAAAAGACAAGGACGAATAAGCGCTGATTCAAAAATTCCACATACTTTACTGGTTTAGTATCAGTTCCATTTCTCTCAGCTCCTCGATATCTCTTTTTTAGTAATATATTGTACGGAACTTCAAATAAAGCTGTTAAAAGAAACACCATTTGAGTTAATAATCTTGCCAACCAAAAATTCCGAAATATCCGATTTTTTTATTTTCGGATATAATTCCCTAAATGCATACTATACCATATATGGAAAATTAATTCGCTTATTATTCACTCAAATAAAATTACAACATAAAAAATGCTTCAAATAAAGCAGACAGTATAACTGTTCTTCAGCTTGCAATTTGTTTTGCCGTTGAGTGAACCCTGATCATAACTCATGGTGCTGACCTGATGCATTTAAGGGTTAAGAACTCTAGTTTTTCTATTGGAAAATCTTAAATTAGTTTAACTGATCTCTTACGAGTACAAAAATTCAGAGCTGCTATAGATACGAAATAGCACAACTAGTGATCTACTAATTTCACACATGATAGCACTTCTTAGATCGTATTAAAAGCATGAACGTTGTTTACAATAACTTGAAATTCGCTTATGCCCGAGAAGTCTTATATTGCAGTTTTGAAGAATAGAAAATAATACTGAACAAAAAAAACCTTCTCGAAAAAGTTGTTTTGAATGTAGTACATACCCAAACCTGTATTTCAAATGCGAAATTATAGCTCGGCTTTAAGTCTGTTTGCATACTTTATTATAGTCCCACTATATCGCATTGTTTTTATTCTTATCATTAATGCATTCTTTAGATCGAATTCTTCAACTGGACGATTATAATTTTCTGAATGCCTTAACTTTCTCTTCAGTTTTGAGTGGACAACAGTGTCATCATCTGCTTCTGACAAGTTTTATTATGTGCTCCATAACCTTTTGTGTCTTTAAATTGAAAAGCTCCCACGTTAACACAAACTCGCATAAAAAAAACTTATTGCTCAAATCGAAAACATCTTTGCAAAATATAAAATAATATAAAATGTATATGACCTTATAAATTTTACGATTGATATTGATTTTATTTGGCAAATTTATGTCTGTATGTCTGTCTGTCTGTATATGGGTGTGAAGTGATTGTTTTCGTAGGAGTAGGAGTGTGTTAAGCAAAGACTGTCAATGTAAATATCAGCCATTTAAATTTTGACAAATTCATTATTTCTTGCAGAAAAAAGAAAAAAAAAAAAATACCAACTTTCTTCTGTTTATTTTTGTTAGTTTATCTGGTGTGAAAAACAAGCAAGAATATTTTTGTACGAGTGTATTTTATTTGTGTTGTTGAATCAAATTTCCATATTTCGAGTGCTTGAAATTGTTGGGGAAGATGATGGTGTTGATGATGATGATGATGAAGATGACGATAGCGACGTCTTAGTTGGCCAAGCTTGGTTTTGTTATTGATGACACAAACCAATGATAATTGCTTGAATAAAAAAAAAGATAGCATGAATAAGTAACAAGACTAAGAAATGAAACTTTATTTGATTGATTTTCTTCTATCAGTTTGCAACGAGTTGTTTTATTTAAGTAACACAAACTGGTTGGGGTTATACTCTTGCCATCGTATTCCGTTTCCCTTCTTGTTGTTATCTTTGTTGTATTTTTGGCTCTCCATTATTTGGGGAATTTTCTTTTGCGGTATGACTCTGCGGATGGATAAGTGTCTTCTTCGTTTTAAACAAAAATTTAATTTAATTTTTTTAATATTTTCTTCTTTTGTATTTTTTCACCACATTTACTTTTAGTTTCTCAATTTTTCCTGCTAAAGCACTACTTAACAACTTTATTTCCCAAATTTGCTTTTCTCTACATTTTATTCATCCCATTCATTCACTCAGTGGTAATTTTTTCTTAACTTTTAAATGTTTTTATGTGTGTTGTTGAAGAGTGAATGGGTGTGAGTGGGAATGTAAATGGTACGAATATAAGACGGAGGGTTTCTCTGTCTATTCTCTTTTTTTTTATAAAATTTGCCTAGAAAATAATGGCATCTTATAAACTGTTCATAGTACTTTACGGGGAGTTATTGACAGGAGTGTTTGTCAGTATATAAGGATTTATATGTATTAGTTTTGTGTGTGTATGTGTGAATATTTTTTTTTTTTTTTGGCCTAGTGCCTTAAATTTAAATTTATGATTTTTTTATAAGGTTCGTTCACAATGTATGTGGAAGGAGAACAATTTTTTTTAAGTAATGTAATCAATTGGAAGTTATTGCTTTTATGCCTTTTCTTTCAGTTTCTCCTTTTTTATTTTTAAAAATTATGTTTATGTAAAAAAATGATTATATAGTACAATATAAATAAAATTATTTTTTAAAGGATGTATGTATGCATGTATGGGTATCGGTTTCATGTGTGGGTGTCAGTGAAAAAAGGCTTTTAGAGCCAATAAGATTTTACAATATTTTTTAATTCTTTGGGTTAACTTAGAAGCTTTAACAAGTTTTAGATTTGTTTTTACAGAAAGAAAGAACGAATAATAAAAATAAAATTTTGTGTGTAAGAAAATTTAAAAGATGGGTTCTTAAATTGTTTTTCATTTCTTAAATATTTGCTTTAATTTAACTGCTCTACTTACTTAGAAATACAACAAAAAAGTCTTCTGTATTCAAAATGTTTTATGTTGTATAAATAGCCTGCATTGAAGCTGGAGGAAAGTGGAAAAAAAACCATTTCTTAACTGTTGACAGATGCAATAATGAGGTTGGCTAAACAGTGGGCAGCGCTGTTTTTCGTTATTTAAATTGAATTTACAATGTTTTCTAATACGCAAAAATATAACTTTCTTTTGATTGATTAACCGACAATTGAAATAATAAAATAAAAACAAGTAGATATGCTTCACTCAAAATTTTATGTAGCTAAATTCAACAGAAAATTAATTTTAAACAACTTAAAATTTATTTAAAAAACGGATCATTTACATTTGATTTAAAATAAATGAATTTTACATAAATTTTTATTTTTTTTTTTATTTTACAGCATATTCCGTAAAATTTAACAGTTGTTGCTTTTAAATTTATATATTTGAAGCGACAAAAATCAAACTTCATAACAATATATGTATAGAAAAACATTATTTTTTGAATAACAAACATAAATGTTAAATAATAAAGTCATTCGTAAAATAATAATATTTTTATTCAATTTGAATACTAAGAAAAATAAATTTTATAACCACAATCAGTTACTGTAATAATTTTATCAGTGTATATTCGGCTGCGTCAATTCTTTGATACCCTCCACTGAGAATTATATATTTTTCAGGAGTTGGATTTATAAGGGGTCTGTGCAGCGTTGCTTTGTGTCGTTTGTTTTTTTTTTTTTTTTTTTTGTAAGTTTTTTGAGATGCACACATGTTATAAACTTTACAAAATGTTTTCAAGTTTTTTTTATCAATTAATAACTTTAAATTTGCAGCAATTTAAATGAAAACATTAATTGATGTATTTATGAAATTAAACGATCTTAAATGTTCTCCGTTCTTCATTATTGCAACAAAAAAAATTTATTTTTTTCAGAAATAAGAAGTTTTAAAAAAAAAAATATGGCAACGCTGGGTCTGTGATAAACAGAGAAGACCAATTTGCTTTTTTGCTGTTATGCTTCTTTTTTGCTATTTTTATCCATTTTTGCTGTTTTTGTTATTATGGTGCTTATTTTGCTTTTTTCCTAATTTTTTGCTGTAAAATAGCTTTTTTGACACAATTTTTACATAAAAAATATTTTTTTGAGAAAAGATGAGAAAAAAAATATATGAAAAATTTTTTCTGTGTTAAAACAAAAATAGACTCAAAGTTTTGAGCCAAATTCAATACGCTTTATTACAACTAAAATTAAGTAAACTTCCCATCCAAAAAAAAAAACAACCATGTTACTAATTGGAGTTTAAGACAAAATAAGTAAATCGACCGTTGTGAACGAAAAAATAATAGAAAAACTGCCGAAAGAGAAGTCAAATATGTTATTTTTGCTAAAAATGGTAAAATTGTATCCTGAAGTATTTAAAGTTAAAAAGATTGGCTTTTTTGTAATGTGTGTTCGAGTAAAACTAAAAGCGAAAAGAAAAGCAATGTGGAGCAACACTTTACTACAAAAAAACACAAATTAGGTGTTTGCCAAGAAAATCGTCCACAAAAACTTATAACGGAATTTCCTGTTACTATTAATGCCAATACATTTCTCGAAGATATATCGAGCCTTTGGTGCAAGACCGTAGTAACTCAAAATTTGAATTTTTTGAACTGGGTATGCAGTAATGATCTTTGGGGATATATCTATCTGAAGAAAAAAAAGATTATGGTTCTATCTCTAACTGTTCAGATTTTACAGATAAAAATGGCTTTATTGCCTCTAGCTCTGTCCAACAATATTTATTTGCAATAATGAAATATTTCCTTTAACTTACAAACAGAAAACAAATTGTGAAAAAACAATAAGGCAATAATTTTTTTTGCTACGTTTTAGGCACAAAAACACAACTGCATAATTTGTGTTCTTTTTTACTTGTTCGTATTATTTCACAATTCATCTTTGTTGAAAAAAAATTAGTTATCATTTCTTCTTATGCTTTATTTGCTATATCGATATATTCCGAATTAATTCATAATTTTGTCGTTAATTTTGTGACAATAACGATACATTATTGATAGATTGATACAAAATACTTAAATATAAATAAATATTTCATATTTTTAGTAATTTTTTACCTAATTTAATTTTAAAACATTCCTCTTTATTAAAAAACTTGTAAAAAAATAACTTTAGTAAACGAAAATACTATCAAAAAGGTGATTCAAAACTTCAAATGCATTTTTCTCAGTTCGCGATTTTTTGACTTACTACGGTATTGCACCAAAGGCTCGATATGTAATTTTTTGATGGAGACCAATATACCAGTAAAAAAAGTAAGACATCCCAGTTTCAAAAACATCTTTTAAAAGTACGCCAATTTGTCAGTTCCAAGCGAAAGTTCTACTCGAGGTAAATATGAAATTTTGAAATATAAATTTGCTTCAACAACATCCGTTGACGTGGAAAGAAGTTTTTCCTTATACAATTCACTTTTAACAGAAAGACGAAGAAAAATTACAATTACAAATACAACAGCCCACATGATTGTTTATTGTTACTGTTTTCACGAGTCTGAAGAAATAGAATAACTGTAATTTTTATATATAAATGTATATTAAAAAAATAAAAATGCTTTTTTTTTTTGCTGCTTTTTTCCTTAATTTTTGTGATTTTTTTTAATATTTTTTTGCTGTCCACAATTTTTTTTTTGCTTTTTTTTTTGTCTTCTCTGGTGATAAATTATGAAATGTAAAGAAGAATATGGAAAGTTCATCGCAAAATTTTATGAATTAATGTTTAGCCAAATAAAACTTAATTGGATCTTATTTCACTTTAATATTATTTATAATCGTTTGAGGCGTATCAAAGGGATTTTTTTCCTATGCTAATCCCGCAAAGCTCTACGCTTGTCTCCAAGAGACCAGAGTGTCTGTCGGGAATGGAACCCGCAACCCCGGCGCACACTACCAACTAGCCAACCGGGGCACCCGATTTTTAACACAATTAGTTTATAGTAGTTTAAGTCGGACTAGTGTTTTTAGAGACTCGGCTTTATGGAAAATTAAGGACCGATCTGTATGAAAATTGGTCATGATATTTCTAGTCTGCTAAAATTAATTACGCACGATTTTCTTACATTTAAATTTATGTTTTTGGCGTTTTAAGAGGGCGTCTGTGTGGCATTGAATAATGGACCACTTATCACGAAAGTTGGTAATACAATTTCTAGTCATACAAAACGGCTTATGTTAAATTTAGTTGCAATCGCTTGTTTTCCGCCGGCAATTTTATGTTAGTGAATAGAATATAGATTTCAGTAATACAGCCTATATTAATAATATAGATCGTTAAAATATATTAAAAAAAATAATGTTGGTTCTAAATAGTACGAGTATGTGAAAGGAAGTATAAAACTTTTAGGAGGTTGTTCCACATGTCTATTCATAGCTCTTTTCTTGTGTTTGTGCTGAATTACAATCCCAAACTTTTTTTAGCAAACCTAAAAATAATTTAACACTAAGTTGAGCCGCTCAAAAGAGCTCGTGTTTTAAACAGACGCACAGACTGACAGACAAACATGGCTAAACCGACTTGGAATTACTCAATGACCGAGAATCTACTCTTATGTTTGTGTTTATTCACTCGTACTTAAGTATACCCTCATTTACATCTCGTGGTCATATGTATAATAAAGGTTGTCCAAGACCAAAATTTGACGCCATTTGTGCATTAAAGAAGAGATAACATTATAAAAAATTTACAATTGATTGATAATGTTTAAAAAAAAAAAATTTTTTTTTTTAAATGATAAATTTTCTTAGTTAAAATTCGTTTTTCAACCTGAAATTTGCAGAAACTTATGTAGGGAAAATTTAATTTATTTTTGACTGGCAACACTGGTTTGGATCTAATTTTTTTTAACAAAATCATCATAAGCGATATATGTACAATGTACATATACTCTCAATTACACGAATACCGTGTTTCTATTGATTATTACTTTGGGGATGGTCAAGTTGTGGCCGGTCAAGTTCTTTCTGCAGTAATTGGAAGATATTGATGTGTTAAAATGTGGTTTTAGAAAAACGGTGCCACATATCGAACAGCCCGTAAAACAGCGCATTTGCGGTATGAGACATTTCATTATCATAAGAATGTATTATTTCTTTGTCTGATCAAAATTGGCTTAACTGGTCATATTTATGCAAAATGTTCAGGCTTTACATCGTTTAGGAATTTAAAACTAAAATTTATTTTTATGGATGATAAGATGCGAAAGTTTAAGAATAAGTACAAAATAATATATAAACATAAATGTATATTTTTTATGCGAACAAATGGAATCAAGAAAGGTAATCAAAAAATAGCTTGGTTAATGTAGGACATTGAAATGAATTTACTGTTGGTACGGCTTGCCAATCATGTGGATTCAATAACTTCATTATTGTCTCCATTATTGTATTTTAATGTCATATATTTTATTTAATAATAGTATGTGAGTATGTATGCGTAAATAAAGACAAGTACATTAGGATAAACTCATATGTATGTTTATTGAATTACACTACAACACATGCTGGTATCAATAGTCCTATTGCAAGGATATTTTTTTTAAGGACACACAACATTTCACAGTGCCTTCACATATAAATATTTGTACACATATCCATGCACCTTCTCACACATATTCGTTTTTTTTTAACTTGTGTTTGGAACTTTCATCATTTTCTTAATGTTTTAAGGAAAATTTATTCATCTGTCTCCCTGTTGTTCCTACTCTTAAAGTTTTTGTTGTTATTGTGCTAATAAAAGGAAGTAGGAAAGTATTCATGCGCTTATATGTATATGTGTTTGTGTTTTTTGATATCTTTATGTTTGTAGTATGAACTACATATATTTGTATGTTGTTATTGATTTAGAGAATTATTTACTGTTTACACATATTGATTGAATATTGTTAGAAAGCCTAATTTTTCCATCGAATAATTGGTACATGCTGATGAATCTAAAGCAGTTGAAAACATCTTTAAAATTTTTCGGAGCTGGCATATGTTACAGGGGAATATCTTTGGTAAAGGAGAAACCTTAGATACATTTAAAAGTTAACAATGTTTCAAAAAGCGAAACAATTTGAATTATGATATTAAGAAACAAGTAAAGCTGTATGGTATATAAATTCAATTAAAGGAATATTACATTAAATTTACGTTAAAGTAATTACTTCTATAAATATGTATGTACATAAATACATACCGTCACCTTAAATGCAAAAAGGCGTAACAACACTTTTTATTTTTTTACAGGAGAAGCAAATGACTTTACAAAATCAATAACTTTGCGTTACTGTGTACTTGGTGTTAGAATTTCTTTAATAAAGTTGGCATTTTAGATTTCAGTGATCTAAAATTTGTAGAAATGTTATTTAATAAAACGAACAAAAATCAAACAAAAACTCTATTTCGAATTTTTTTGTTGTTACTCCAATACACATTTTTGGTAACGATATGTAAGTATTTTATTTTAACTAAAAAATTTTAAATTTTTATCCTGCTGTTTTTAAAAACACTTCAAAAGTCTCCCATTTCAATTTTAGTTCAAAAACTTTCTTTTGCTAAAAGTGGAAGAATGTCTATGTTTGACGCAATCGTTAAAAAGTTCTGGAGGTGGAGAATTTCTTTATTAAATTTTTTTATTTTGTTATGAAGTTAAAGTTAGTTTTTTCACAAAATTTAACATTTGCAGAGAAATATTGGAAATTTTGTTGACAGTTTTATGTTTTTATTAGGTGTGTCCATTTACAGAAAGTTATGGCTTATTTTCAATAATTGTTACTACTCCATTTTTCATTGAAAATGAGAAAATTCCAGATGAAATTCTGAAAATTCCAATTGAAATTGAGAATATCAATTTGAAATTGAGAAAATTCCAATTGAAATTGAGAATATCAATTTGAAATTGTGAAAATTCCAAATGAAATTAGGAAATTTTAATTTGAAATTGAGAAAATTCCAAATGAAATTGAGAAATTTTAATATATAAAATTTAATTATATAATTTTTTTACATTCATACAACGAACGTACATAATAATGATGGAAAAAACGATTGACCAACAGCGATATCTTCGAGATCCAAAGCAGATTGGTAAAACGTTGTAGAATGTTGTATGGCGTAGTATGAACTGCAATCTCCAGTAGTTATACATGCCTTAGAAGCCTTAATCACAACTTCTAAAAAGTCAAGTCTCCAATCTGTTTAGACAGTAATCGGTTTATTTTGTTTATTTATTTGTGTGTATACTGAATGTCAAGCTCTGTTTATATTTTGTGAAAAAATTAGTTAAAATTTTAAATTTTATAAAAATACTTGAAAAAAAACTTATTTAAATTGTATAAAACAAAAAATGTGAATATAAAATCTAAATTCAAGAAATTAAAAGTGTGTTGGGAATAAGTGGAGCCACAATAAATTTGCAATACAGAAAAAGATTTACCTTCTTAAGCAATTGTTTATATTTTAAAAACAAAAAATTCCCTTGTTTATATTTTCAACAAATAATTTTGACATTCACTCTAACTTTTTACAAAAACAAAATAAACAATATTTTTCAAAAAAAGGGATAGCTATCACAACTCTATCTCATGATGCGGTCAACTGTATGAATTCGCCTGGGTCTACTTCTACTTCAGCAACAATTTGTATGAAAATGTATATGACGTTTTTAATAATTTTATTGAGTTTTGAATGAAAATTTCAACAATATTTTTTAAAAAGTAGTAATAAATAATTTAAATTGTTCTGGGGAAAATTTGCCAACGGTTTCTTAATGGAAAATGTGCGTGGTTGTGAAAAAATTGTTGCTTTATTTTGAACACCAGCGAAAATGTTGCTGTCATTGTGAACGAAGCTTAAAAGTTTTTCATTAACAAAAAATATTTATTTTTATAAAATTCAAGAACAATATACATACCTGCGCAAATAGTTCTAAACAATTGAATTTATTAAGAAATAATCTCGTATATTACAGCTGAAGTGTGTCGATATGCTATTTTTGCTGGTAAAGCGTTAATTTAGAATCATTAAAATTCCATTTGTTTTTAGACTTCACCCACAGGAAAAAGGGTACATAAATGAATTTGTCGTTCCGTTTGTAATTTCTACAATATTGATCTTTGACCCTATAAAGTGAATATTTATTCTGGGTCCTTATGAATAGCAAAGTTTATTTAACGATTTCTGTCTGTGCGTCTGTCGCGTGTATGTTAAAATGGGTTTTCCGAAAACCCCAGAAATTATGAGGACCAGATTGTTATACATTTATGTGCTATTGAAATTCAGACAGAGCGGTGTATAAATGGCTGAGAAATGAGCTACAAAACATGATTGCTTCTAATATTACCCATAGATCCCTTGTTGTTTTTTTCTGTATATTTGGAGAACGGCAAGAGTCAAAATTTCAAAATAATGTACAAGCATCTTGGCTGTCAATACACAATGTTTTACAAAATGTGGAAGGGGTTGGGGAAGTGGGCGTGTCAACTCCTATACAAAGGCATTTTAGATTTCTGCAAGAACAAAAGCATCTTGTTTATCGATACACAACATCTTACAAAATGTGGGTCAAGTATAGATCTAAAGCAAGAGAAGTTATGAGATAAACCAACCCAACCGCACGATGTTAATTGTAAATAAAACAAAAAATATTTTTTATTATAAAAGAAGGATCCATGACAACTGTGTGTTAAACAGAATATCGGCCAAATGCTCGCAACGGCTTCGGTGGCATACCTCTATCCGATAATCCATATTTTCAATCATTTAGATTCAATATCGTTAATGTGCCGAATTATCTCATCCTTTAGCTCTTGAATTATTCTTGGCTTATTGACCTACACTTTTTCTTTTAAATGTCTCCAAAGAAAGAAGTCCAACGGTGTTAAATCACGTAATCGTGGCGGCCAATTAACATCGCCACGACGTGAGATAACACGGTTATTGAAATCCTCGCCCAAAAGAGCCATTGTTTGGTTGGTTGTGTGGCACCATTCTGTTGGAACCACATATCGTCCAGGTCCATATCCTCAATTTCTGGGCACAAGAAGTTCGTTATCATCTCGCGATAGCGAACACCATTCACGACAACTACTTGGCCGACCACATTTTAGAAGAACCGCACCAAACAGTCACTCTTTGTGGAGGCATCGGATTTCCAACAATAACTCGTTGAATTTCATTTGCCCATATACGCCAATTCTGGTTGCTAACGAATCCACTGAGGTCGGTTATGCTGACCAAAAAAGTCACGAAGTGCACGAAATGCATTTTGATTTGAATGCCCATTTCCGTAAAAGGTTTCAACAATCTTACCGCGCTGCTTAATTGTGTACCTTTGCACGGTTGAATTTGTCAAACACTGAAACAAAGAAATAAGAGAACCACAGACTAATTGTTACATAATTAAGCTGGAGGTCCACACTACGCGTTCCATGCTTTTAATATATTCTTGATCTTTTTCCAAGGGACATGCAAAAATAGAAACTAGAACTACGTCATGCATTCATTACGTTTATGCGTTCTATAGAACGCGTTTAATGTGTAACTTGTTAATAAAATTACTCTGGTTCATTAAGCACGTGGTGTGGACCTCCAGCTCGCACAAACTCAATTGCCAACAAGTCCTTAGATACTCTGGCTTTCTTTTATTTAGTAATTAGTTTAATTTTACTTTACATTTTTATTGCTATTCTTATAAAATGTATTGATTTACGTAAATACAAGATTAAATGGAAAAAAAATTATCTAGCAAAATTAAAAATTTATTTGATTTATTTCAATGAGAAAATAAAACAATAAAGAAAATAATTAATTCCATGGCAATGTTTGTTTGGAAAGTACAACATCAACAATTTAAATCATATACCAAATTCTCTACATTTCAACAGCATCCAATTATATGATTTAAGACAAGTATGTCCATTATTTGCTGATTTGTAAAAAAAATTAATTTGAAACTTTTCTCCACAATACGATTTATGGCAAAGAAAAAAGAAACAACAGACAAAAATCCAAGAAAATAGTAAAAACAAATATAATTCATTTGCTACGATTTATTAATAGCGTTCTTTTCTATCTAACTGCTCTTATGTTAATAATATTAACATTAAATGCCTTTTAACCTTTCTTGGCAATTATTTAGAAACAATAATAACAACAGCAACAATAACAAAAAGAATTTCTTATTTACTCGCAATAAAAGTTAAAAGCAGCAGTTACCAAACTTTTTTTGACGAACCTTTTTCAATTCATTTTATCGCCAGTTATCGAAGGGGATAGAAACAATAAAAAATATAAAAAAAAATATTATATTTTTCATAGTGCTTGAAAATATAATGTTTTAGCAATTTTTTGTTTAATGTTAAATGGAATTAATCTTAATATAAGCGGAAACTGTTACAGCGTATGGACATTAAAGATTTTTACACGGCAATTCCGTTTAGTAACTTACATACTTGTGTGAACAAGACCTCAACTCTCAATTTTAATATAGTAATTTCAGCTGACTTTTATTTATTGCGAAAAACTTTTATTTATGTAAAAATAAAATTTTTTAGGGTATTACAAAATTTGAATTTGTTTGTAGTTCTTGCTTTATTTCAATAACTTATCTCTCCAGAAATTAATATTTTCAGAAAGAAAAACTACGGATAGAAAGAAATCAAAATGCATCGCAAAATCAACACATCAACCTTTAAAAATCCACTGTGTAGGTTCTTAGATCAAAATGATAAAAGTTTCAAAAATTTTCTGTGTTAAGCCTGGTACTCTGTTCAACATTTCACGTGAAGTGCTGTCAAAACTCATATGGAAAAAACTTGTCAGATTTTCTATGAAAAAGTTACGAAATGTTTCTGGCAACACTTATTTACAACATTACAACAGCGAAATAATATAAGCTGCACTTATTTTACGTGGAACTTTAAGCTAATGAAAAAACGTTTTAACTTAATATTAAATAAGAACGGAAAAACATAAATAACACAACCGGTAACAAACAGTTTTTCATCCGCATTTACTTTAATTGTTGATATACAAAACACTTTTAAGTAATGTGGGCTTTGTTTACATACGCAAAACAATGTCAAACTGTGTAAATGCGCAAGATAGGTAATATTGATGCATGTAAAACTTTTCGTATGAAATAATAGATGTTGCTGAACATTTTTCGCAAATTAGAACAGAGTACTAGGCTTTAGAACAAAAGATTGATGAACACTGCAAATCACCAAAGCCCACGAAATTAATGACAACAAAATCATTTAAGAAAATAAGCCCCTGTTATGAACCATAAAGAAAATAAAACAGGGACAACACAAAACAATATAGTTACTAAATGCAACTCCATTCACTTATCTTAACATAAAGCTAGCCCGAAACAATGTATATCAATAAATGTTATTATCAGGGTAAGTTTTTTGAATATTTTCCTTGAAAGATTATTTTTTTTTCGTACATATATCGCAATAATTTATTTTATAGTTTAGTAAACATCAAGGGCTATGGAACATTTGAGCTTCAATTTCTTTCGCCTAGAATGAACGCTAATAGTTACAAAACTGTAGTTGAGAATTCTTTCCCGATCCATACGGCAAGAGTTGTAAAAGAATGGATGCGAAGCCAGAATATCAAAATTTTGGAGTGGCCCCCATATTCTCTTGATCTGAATATTATAGAAAACTAGCTTAACCCGGTGCGCTTCGCTACACTGACCCCGCACATTTTTATATTGAAATTTATAGTTTACTATAATAGTAGCTTTAACCACGTTTGAAGACTGTCCCTTTAATAGTTCTTCAGTTGAGCGATATTTAATGTATGCATCCTATGGGAGGTATTTCCCCCCCTGCGCCTACCCGCTTTATTTTTATTTTCAAAAGTGTAGTATACCATAAGAGTGACTTTTAGAAAGTTTGAACATTCTCACTATTACAGTTCTTAAGATATGCGATGTTAAACATTGGCGTCCTATGGGGTATTCCTATACCCCCGCTGCTATTTTATTTCAATTCCGGGGCTCAGAAGATCCTACTACAAAAAGTTCAGCAAAATGCGTGCAGCGGCTCTTATGGGGGGTACCAATTCCCCTGCCCCTATCGAAAAAATAAGTAGCCTAGTAGGCTCACGTGATGTTACTGTAAAAATTTCAGGAAAATCGGTTCGATAATTAATATTGGCATCCTATGGGGGGTACCAATTCCCCTGCCCCTATCGAAAAAATAAGTAGCCTATTTTATTTTTAGGGCTCACGTGATGTTACTGTAAAAATTTCAGGAAAATCGGTTCGATAATTAATATTGGCATCCTATGGGGGGTACCAATTCCCCTGCCCCTATCGAAAAAATAAGTAGTCTATTTTATTTTTAGGGCTCACGTGATGTTACTGTAAAAATTTCAGGAAAATCGGTTCGATAATTAATATTGGCATCCTATGGGGGGTACCAATTCCCCTGCCCCTATCGAAAAAATAAGTAGCCTATTTTATTTTTAGGGCTCACGTGATGTTACTGTAAAAATTTCAGGAAAATCGGTTCAGTAGTTTCGGAGTCTATAAAGCGACAAACAAACATACATAATTCATTTTTATATATATAGATGTATGGGGATTAACTTCTCACAAAGTGTATGAGTCAAGCAGACAATATGCAACAAAATAAGCTTTAATTGAAGGAATTAAAAAAGCTTGGGCCGAAATTTCGTTGACATTAATTGCGAATCCTTATAACTCCCTCCCAAATCGTATTGTTGACGTTATATCCAATAAAGGAAGATATACTTATTATTAAATCTTTATTGAAATATTATAAAAATTCATTAAAAATAAAAAAATAAATTAATGAAAATTATATTTTCTTCAACATTTTTTTATTTTTCGAATTTATTCCATGTGTTAAATTTCAGTTATGTATTATATAAAAAAAATTTTTTCTTGTTTGTTTTTTAATTAATGTCGTTGAATCTATTCAAATGAGCAAAGAAATTGTGTCCCAAAACATAGTATCAAACAATAAAATAAAACATATTAAAAATCAGATATTAATTGTTCCTGTAATTTTTTCCTTTTTAATGGAAAATAATTCAATATTTGAATATTTAAAAATTTTATCTAACTAATTACTTTATTATTTAACAAAAAAACATTTAATTGTAATGTAAAAAAGTGAACCTATTCCAGTGAGCGGCAGTGTATGTAAGTTTTTTTTTTAAAAGAATAACAAGAACAGCTGTTTGTTGTATAATGCTGCATTTCAAACCCTGTGATATAACTGAGTAAAACATATACATACATATCGCTGGTCTCAAGTAGATAGGCCCTAACTCAAATAATAGTTACTGTATTGGAGAAGATAAAAACATAATAGAAACTGTATGTATCATAATGTAAACTTGCTCATACAATTGCTTGTAAAGCCGTTATTCTTTACAATATTGCAATCAATTTTTGTGACGAGGTGTATTTGTGTAAAATTTATTGGAATCCCTGAAAAACTCAATTTCGTAAAAAATACGAGTTAGGGCCTTTCTACTAGAGACCATCGATATGTATGCTATTGATATCTATCCTAATTGATAGTATAATTTCAAAATTAAAAAAAATAATGAAAATTTTTTTCTTTATTGGCAGGCAACAATTTACGAAATTTATAACTTTTATTCGAATTTTATAGCATGTTTTTAAGGACATATCTTAACCGCCTATTAGATGAACGAAATTCATGTGTGTCAGTTTGGTATGTTGAAATCACATTTTTTTGTATGTCTAGGCTTGCCAGACGATGTTGATTTTTCTTGATTAACAACAATTTTTCACTGCTCGTCAAAAATCATTAAAAAGTACTTTTTGTCAAGATTTTTTAAAGCCCAGCCGAAAAACACGTTAATAGATTTTAAATTTGTTTACAGTTTTCCTTAAACAAGGCTGTGTAAAAACTAAATAATCGTTACATCGTTTTGTTTAAGTATATTTGTTTACAAATCTATTTAAACTACGTTTATTTTATTCAACATTAATAATTTGACAACACTGAGATGCTGATTTGAAGCAGAAACCCGTATCAAAATTAAACACCAATAATTAAAAACGTTCAACTGCTGACTTAAAACAGAAGCATACAGAAATTGTTGGTGCAAATAGTGAGTTCAGCTGCTTGTATTTTTTTGCTTTTAACTGGTTTTGATAATTGTGTAATTTGTATAAAAGATTATTTTATTAAATTTTTAACTGTCAAGAAAGCTTTTCAAAATCAGGATTTTTTTAATAAATGTCAAGAATTTTGCAAAATTGAATCTGGCAGGCCTAATGTGATCAAACTCGTGTAATAGCAAATCTGACATACTCTGCACAAATTTCATTTGAATTTTTGCAGGCAAACGGCCACGTTGTTTTTGTAAGATCGCGCATTTTTGGTAGGTTTTATTGAGTAATATGGAATTTTTAAATTAAAAAAATTTGGCCGGAAGCAGCAATTGAAATGTTAAAGAAAAAAATAAATAAATTGAGTTCTCGCCCGCGAATAACTCATCAATAAACAAAGCAGCAACTAATTCACGCTTCATCATACAGACAACCTCCACTTTTCAATGTTTGTTTTGTAATAATGTATATGATAGTCCAATAAGAAGTCCAAATTGACCCTAGAATGCAAAACTGGGTACCACTAACGACTTTAAAAGTGTTTATATGCAAAATTAGTGCTAAAAGAGTATTGAAACTCTGAATGTAAAAAACTAACGTCTTTTTGTGTAATTTTTTGACTATTTATTTGGGTAAACTATTCCATGGCTATAAATTTCTAAAGATGATACCTAAATACATAACAACAACAATAACACATAAATTATAGCCGTGTAACTGATATGAAAAATATGAGCAAAGAGGAGGCTGTTCAAGGAGTTTTTCTAATAAATATGCATATTAAATTATTTATTTAATTTCTATAAATTTGTTTAAAAAGTGAAGGTAAAAATTATTATATTTTACATGGGTACCCTGGTTGTGTTTGCGTAGTATTTTTTGGTTATGTGTTCTATAGTTAAATTAAATTTGTTATATATAAGTATATAAAAACTAGCCCTGAATATAATTTAATTTCTTTAGCAGACAAACAAAAAATTATTTTTTCTTCTTTATTGTAGTTGTTGTTTTTATTGTTGTTGCTCGTCTTTTAGTTTCAGAGACAAATTGCGTAAAAATATTAAAGTGTTTTCTTTTTCAGACTGTTTTTGTGCTATTTTATTATGGTTGTCTGTTGGACAACTTACACTTTAAAACACTTGTTGTTAACAAAAACAAGCAATTGCACAAATCAGAGTCACCAAACTAAAAAAATTTAAATAATATAACAAAAAGAAAAGAAGAGAAAGAACCAACAGAAGACCTAAACACAAATAAAACATTGTTTAAATGTAAGCAGCGGCTTACAACGTCACTCTTCCAAAGTCTGCAGCAGCTCAAGACAATTACGGCCACAGTTCCAATAAATAGTATTAATAAAAAATAGAATACATGGACATGTAGGAGGGTGTTTAAGTTGGTGCTGGTTTTTACTAGTTGAAGCACAAATTCAAAGTGTACAAATAACAACCAGAGATATTTTAACGAAATCGTATTTAAGTGAGGCCGATATATACTCGTAACTCTACAACAGAGACATAATAAACAGATAACAACTTGCTGTTGTTGCCGTATCCATTATGTGGCAGAAGTTGTAGCCTAAGCTGTAGTTGCGACAAGAGAAATATATTGGCAGCCTACACGCCCCACAAAAAAATCTAAATTGAGAAAAGATAAGTTTGTATGTAGGGATGTATGTATGTATGTTTATACAATAAGCCATAAAAACTGAAATCGAAAATGAAATTTACAAAACTCATTTGAAACAGATAAAATTAATAAAATTTATAAAATACTTAAAATAAAACTAAGAAAATACAATAACCAAACTGGTCAGTAAAGTGTTAAAAAAATGTTTAACCTTTTTCTGATGCAATCTAAATTCCACTATAGAACTGAAACATGGATTTGTATGATTTTGGGAATAAGGATTCCGTGAAAAATAAGTTTCCAATTCAAAAGAACGCAAACAATCATTGTGAGCTTCCACAAATACGACTTAAATAAAGAATATTATTAAAGCCAGATAAAACTCACAAAAGGGTAAGCTGCCAAACGAACTTTCATACTGCGCCTTATTCTTGTCATTTATGATTATGATGATTGAATAACACAACCAAATTATCCAAATGTACCTTAAAAATCAGTCATCGATTCAACTCGATGTTTTGTCAGATAATGAGGGTCACAGAAGGCGGTGCGCAATATGACCTCAGGAAATATGGCCCAAAAAAATGATTAGAATTTTGGCTGTGGGAAAAATCGCCCAAAGAAATATGGCCCAAAAAAAGAAATGAAAAATCGCCCAAATGAAGAATCGCCCAACAGAACATGAAAAATTACCCAAAAAGTTATATATGAAATTTTGCCCAAAAGAAACGAAAAAGGGCCCAAAAAAAAATAAAAAATGACCCAAAAAGCAAAAACGAATTTTTTCCCGGTGGCATGTTATAACGTCCAGTGTCATAGTGTCCATGGACGTTATGACACTCCAAAAAGTGTCATAGTGTCCATGGACACTGCGCTAACTAAAGCTTCTCTGCACAGCCGGCCTTCGGCCGGGCGCAAGGATTTTCTCCTCTATGGTATAACAAACACCGGCTTCGCTAACTAAAGCTTCTCTGCATAGTCGGCTTTCATTTGGAAACAAGGCAGATTTTAGAAGCTTTACTTAGCGAAGCCGGTGTTTGTTATACCATAGAGGAGAAAATCCTTGCGCCCGGCCGAAGACCGGCTGTGCAGAGAAGCTTTAGTTAGCGAAGCCGGTATTTGTTATACCATAGAGGAGAAAATCCTTGCGCCCGGCCGAAGGCCGGCTGTGCAGAGAAGCTTTAGTAAGCGAAGCCGGTGTTTGTTATACCATAGAGGAGAAAATCAAAAAAATGGGCCATTTTTCATACAACATTTTTGGGTGATTTTTCATTATGAAATTTAAAAAACGAAAAATCACCCAACAATAACGAAAAATAGCCCAAAAATTTTAGGCCACTTTTCATATGAATTTAGGCCCAATTTTACATGGAATTTTTTTGGGCGATTTTTCATTTCTTTTTTTGGGCCATTTTTCTTTGGGCGATTTTTCCCACAGCCTAGAATTTTGCATGAGGCACCACAATACGAAATTTTGGAAAAATATTTTTTTTTTGGGTGTTTTTTTATTTTTTTGTTGGGGTTTATTTGCATTGGCCCCAAAAACTCAAAATTTTTATTTTGGTGCTATTTTTCATTATATACGAGTATAATGCAAATTTTAAAGAATGAAAAATTATCCCAAACAAATTTATAAAATTTTATATTTAAAATTCTAAGGAGGAAAAAATCCTTGCTGGATATGCAGAGATTCTTTAGTTAGCAAAGCCGGTGTTTGTTATAACATAGAGGAGAAAATCCTTACGCTCAGCCGATGGCTAATGTTTGTAATACCGTAGAAGAAAAAATCGCTGCGTCCGACAGAAGGCCGGACTTTGACATTCTGGAGTTTTAAACTTGGGATTTAGAAAGTTGGGATCTTAAATTCGGGATTTTAAATTTAAGAATTTAAGTGTTGGACACACATATGGCGGCCATATTTCCTGGGGCCATATTTCGCAGCACCTCACAGACACCACAGAATCCATTACATTCATAAAAATGCACCATATGGTGCATCATCGGACCTTATTTATTCAAAATTTAAGATGGAGCTCTCATTATGGCCAATACTGCACTACAATCAATAATTTTTGTTTAAAAATATCGATGAACTTGATTCGGTCACGATGTTGTTTTGACAGGATGACGCTATTTCCCTCACGTCGATCGCAACAATTAAAGCTAAAATTTGGCGTTAAATCGATTTCGAGAAATGGACATATCAATTGGCCACCATGGTCGTGCGATACAACTATTTCCCGTGGTACTACGAGAAGTAAATGGTTTATGCTGATGCTTGGAGGCCAACATTGCTCGAAAAAGTGGTCAAAATTAGAAGCTCAGAATGCGTTATTTTCAAATGATAATTCAATGTATTGATACTTCGAATAAAAATTATTTTGGTTAAAGCCTATTTTCACAATGACAGCAACATTTTCACTTCGTGTTCATAATAAACCAACAAATTTTACACAAGCCTAAATATTTTCTATTAAGAAAACGAGTGCAAATTTATTATTTTTTATAACATATTGTCTACAATTTCATTTTATACCAAGGCGAATTTACTTCAGGTGGCGGCGAGACTACAACAAGTCAACAACACAAAAAACAACATGGTATTTTGTTTTTGTTTTTCGGTCATGGAATGTCAAAAACAAGGCGAATTAATGTATAAATGAATTCGCCTTTCATAAAACAGTTGACTAAAGCAGGGTTACCAGAATTGGGGTTCTAATCTCAAATTAGATAAAAAAAATTTGTTTCGGGCTTATTTTGAGGATGTAAAAATTTTTTTTTTCCTTTTGGGTAAATTATTTAAAGTTTTGTTTATTTTACAAAATAACCTAAATAAAAAGGCTAATATTTTTATGTATAAAAATCCTTTAATAGCCTATTTCCGATGTGCGAAAGAATTCTTTCTTTCGTATAAATATATTGAAAACAAAAAAAAAATCTAAAAATAATACAATTTATATTAAACAAATTATAACGCAAATTCAATATCTGTCGGCTGAAAAATCTGATTTTGCTGATCGCTACATCAGTTTTTTATTCAAAATGTTTCTGCAGCAAATTTTTTTTTATCTTAGAAAACATGGTCGAATGACTAGGTCGCGCAAAACTACAACAATGCATTGATAGGAAAAACAACACTAATTTTGTTTGTGTAAAACATGATAAGGATGTCAAAAACCATTGCACAAAAAAACACAACCTACTAATAGGACCATGTAAAAAACGTAAGTAAAATTAATTTTAAACGTATATATGTATGTCCACAAATATTGATATTTCACGCGTAAAATTAATATGCTTGTGGGGTCGTTATAATAATGCTAATTCTATACATTTGAAATGTTCACAGCTTCAAAAGTTCATAAACGATATAAAATCATTCAACATGGATTTTCAGGCTGAAACCATTCATTCTAAAAGTATGTTTGGCAATATGCACATGTTCCTTAGGCCCTAATCATGTAAAACGCAGCGCAACGCAAAAGAATAACATTGAAAGCACAAACAATGTCATAAATATTTTTTAATTTTGTTGTTGCTTTCAACAGAAATTCATGTACGGTATTTAAAAATTTTCAACGACACAAGCTGCAATGTGAATTTCTGTAAAAGCAACAAAAAAAATACAAAATATTTATGACATTGTTTGTGCTTTCAATGTTATTCTTTGGCGTTGCGCTGCGTTTTACATGATTAGGGCCTTAATTATATTTAAGCCGGCAATCATACAGGAAATTTAAAATACATATATGTATAATATTTTGGATTAACTGAATGATCCCTTTTCCTAAATACCGTATATTTTTGGTCAGAATTTGAAAGATAAGTACCAAATTGTGAAATTTCTTATTTCACTGTTGCTTTAGTGTGATTATGCTAATATGAGTTTAAAATACAAATTTATAAGATAAAAATAATGCCCACTGATAAATAATATTAAAACATTATTTTATTAAGTAATAATTTATTTAGTGGCTTCTTATTTTTAGATATTTTAAGAAATTTTTATTTTAAATTTTGGAATGAAGAAAGAATGTATGTGGCAGCCCTAGCCTAAAATGAACAAAAACATTTGAGTCAAAAAATATAAACTAAAATAAATTATTTTTAGAATCAAGAAAATAACAGTTTTTATAACATAAACTTGTGCAATTTTTGTGAGCACTTAATTGCAAATTCGGTGGAAGTGAACGTGGCATTGAAATTAATTTAAACCGTTTCTTTTCTGTATTCATTTTATGCATTTGAACATTAAAACAGCACATAAATATAAAAACACCTTTAAGATATAGTGATAATGGTAAAAATTTGTTTTTGTGACCAAAAAACGATCTGTACTTAATTCTTACACATAGTTTAATTAATCGTCCCTTTATTTTTTAACTTTTTCATTAATAATTTGCAAACTAAAATTTAATTTAAAAACACAATTTTAAAAAGCACATGTAAACAAAACTTTTGACAATTCTGGCATGACTAAAAAAAATAACAGGCTGTCTCTTCGCCGCCACCTGAAGTAAATTCGCCTTGATTTTATACTAAATAAAAATTAGCCAGGCATATTGTTTGGATGTGTCAATGAATTAATGAAAAATAAAAATAGTTTATATAATATAAATAACTTATAAAAAGAAATAATTCTCACATCCAACATTAAACCCTTACACGGTCTTCGGGTAACATTTCACCCATTTTATGCCTCTTAAACATTTTGCTGGATCTAAATGAGACTTTTTTCTAATTCTTTAATTTGAAATTTTGCGTTATAGCAGTAACGTTTTTTTTGCATATCTAAACATTACAAAATTATTTGTAGAATTACGAAAAAGTCCCTCGGGTGAAATTTCACTCATTTAGAATAACGTGTAAGTATTTCCTTCATCCGATTGAATTTTATGGATGATTTAAGTTTATTGTTTTCTTATTAAATATTATTTTGTCTAAAAAACCAATTAAAAACACCAATAATAAAGAAAAAAAACCCTGTATACATATTTTTATTAAATATTCAGTATGGGTGATTTTTCAACCCCAGAACTTTCCTGCAAGTTATTTTGCGGAACGTATGAGGGTTAAAGACTTAACAATTTAAGAATACTTTTTTATAAGAAATGTTTTCTTGTATTTTTATATTAAAAAAGATTTTGTATTAAAAAAAATTTAGGGAATTCACTAAATATTGGAGAAAATCTGGGACAGGCTGTTCAGGAGAAAACTCAATAGAAGTCATTCCGTCAGAGCGTTTTCAATTTCTTAACGATAAGCTTAAATTTAAGGAATATCCATATTTTTATAGTAATAAAAACATCATTTTGATCAGACTTAAAATATATACTTGTTAAGATTAACATTTAAATATCTTACAGCCATTAAAGAGTTAAACAAATAGCCAATATAAATTTGTGTGTGTGTGTTTGTGTGTGTGTGTAGCAGTGTTAAATACGACAGAAACTGAAAGTAACTTGAATTCACAAATTTAAGTGGGCAGTTTCTTAGTGTAACCGTACAAAATGCTCAACAAGCTCAACCTGAACATCACAACACCAAACACTTAACACAGTTATCTGGTTTGAGCGTGTCTGTGCAACATGAACAGCAGCACAACAGCCAGCAACAGTAATTAAACACGTTTCCTACAGACACCCAATCCAAAACAAAAAAATGGTTAGGCGAATAAATTAGTTAAAATCTTGAGAAGAAAAATTAAAACTAAAAACCAAAAAGATAAACTCATTCAAACAAGTGCATTACGACTAAGAAAACATAAATACAAAATTCTAGCATTGATGTCAGATTAATTTAAAATTGACACAAAAAAACTTAACAGACACATTCATTAAATTGCGTTTAATTAACAAGTGATAAAACCGTAATAGATTTGATTTTGCTGCGTATTTCTTATACGAGAGAACAAATGAACGGAAAAATATTTGTATGTATTTGGGATTACATCGGCACTTGTGTGTCACACAGTTTCGGAAAATGTTAAAATCACTGTGTTTTTCGTATTAAAACTAAACAGATGTGATCTTATTCAGTCTTATTTTTAGTAATTTGACATATGACAACAGAGTCTTGTGTGTCACTCACATTTCTATTTAAAACACAAGAAGGGTTCCCAGATGTTTTTCGAGTCGTTTCCCTTAAATGTTCCCTTAACGCCCGAAATTGCAAAAATGCAGATTTTACTAACCATAAAAATCTATACAACAAAAAATGCATTAACGTACTGTTTAGGTACTTTATATTAACTTAACCCCCTGCGACTGACGTGGTTGTCTAACAGACACATCGGCTCTCACGCATTCAGTACCTTCTTAATACGTTTTCACGTTGGCGTGATGAACGCGATCAAATAGAGCGTACGCGTCGCGCTGAGCAGAAAAGTATCTTCAAGACAACCACGTCAATTTTAAGGTCTGAGAAACAACCACATAAATTTTTTTGTTATATTTTTGTAGTGTCTCCTAGACAACACGTCAATAAAATTGTTTCAATATTTTATTTTTCTTATTATTTTTGTTTTGATGGGTTGCTCTGATACAGAGCAAATTCTTTACAGTTCTAAGAGAACATCACCTGGAACTTTTAAAAATCGTAAAGAGCAGATTCTGAGCTTTGCATCAAACAATTTGACATATTTATGTTAGAATGTCTGATTCAATGCACTAGATAAAATCAGTTGTATCTTTTTATTTAACAATTAAAATTTTCTCATCTTTTTATACTGGCTAGCTCAGATCCAAACTCAACCTACTGTAAAACTTGTAACAAAAAAAATGGGAAAAAAAAATTTTTTTTTTGGGTTTTTGTATAGATGGAGGTTCTTTAGGGCCAGTGCGTGCCATACCATTAAATAGGGTTTAAAATTAATTGTCGTTAAATCTCAAAAATAAATTACAGCAAGTAGCAAGCTTTAACATTAATCTAAAATAAAAAATAATTTCAGAAGGTTTACAAAACACAGAACTTGGAAAATATAAGCCATCAAAATGGTGTCTAGCGTACTACCACATCATTGGAATTGTTATTACAAAGTCACGTCAGTCGCAGAGGGTCAAATAAAACGCTGATTATCAAAATCAGAATTATATTTATATTCCATTACCTTGCCACGAAATACAATGCGATTGGTCCTTTTGAGGTAATTGTCGACTACTAATTGCAATGATGCATAGGCCTCTAACGCTTCCAGTCTAGGGCGATTATGAAGAAAAATATAAAATTAAAGCCCCTTACAGATTTGAAATATCCCAAAATAATTCTCAGATCCCGATTTTAATTAAAATCCCTGATTTGGGGATAAATTCCCAAAGATTAAGCATTTATTAGAAAACTAAAAACGTAGTATCTGAAGAAGTATATTTTCAGACTTTTATAATGAAAAATCTTTAGTACAACCTTACGAATAGTGCTGACAGCTGTGAAAAGTTAAAAACGGCAGTTTAAAAGTATTGTCAACAAAATTCGTATTTGGTGTAGTCGTTGCACTTGAAGCGTAAAATTCGAAATTTTGAATTTTGATGCGCTACAGATAATTCGTCAGCTTCAGCTGCTACTTTAACTACTTTATTCTATTCCGGGCCTTAAACTGCTTGTAAACTAGAATCTTAAAAGCAGGTTATTATAATTGTCACCCTTTCGGCAAGGAGTATTTCCCCACAGCAGGAAAGCCAAATTAATAGCACTAAATAATTTTTTTTTTTATTTTTTTAAGAAAAATATTTCCATTCCATGAAAGCATAAATGGTGTCTTCTTTAACTATTAAACTATGAAGCTATTTAAAATTTTTTTATTTAAAAAAAAAGCTGCAAAAGAATGCATTACTTATAGGAACCCATTCATGTACGTTATGCATAATCTTAATTTGACTATTAACCCTCCAAACGCAAGGACAAACGTTTGAAACATTATAGTTTTTTTATTTATTTAATTAAGTCTATGGATACAATCCTTACATACTACGGACGGGGTTTTGAGATGTGGATTACATTTAAACTTAGTTTCGTACTCTAAAACTCGGATTTTTTCGGCAAAATGTGACTTTTTTACTATTTCATTTAAGACCAACATTTAAAGCAAAACTAAGCTCTTCCGTCAAAATTTTGTATGCAAACTTGGTAATGGCGGCACAAATCTCTTTTCAGATTAACTAATCAAAAATTCGGGCTAAATATTAAGGCCCTAATCATTTAAAACTTAACGCAACGCCAATGAATTATATTAAAAGCAAAAACAATGTCATAAATATTTTGTAATTTCATTGTTGCTTTCTACAGAAATTTAAATTGCGTTTTAAAATTCCAAACGCTGCAAAGCTTGTGGCGTTGAAAATTTTAAAACGGTACATGAATTTCTGTAGAAAGCAACAACGAAATTGCAAAATATTTGATGCAATTTTCATAAACTTATTGTTACTTTCCATGTGTGAACTCTTTTAATGAAACATATTATTTCAACAAAACTAGTTTATAATTTAAAATAAAAAAGAAAGGTCTACAATATTGTGTAAAAAACGTTTTTTATAAAAACACAGCTTCCATAGAGAAATTAAGAATTAATCAGAAGAAATATTGTCCACTACTATCGGATGAGAAGGAAAAACCACCTTACTCAAATAAATTATAGTCCTACATAGATCCATCTATATAAAATTAGTCAAATTTCTACTTTCCCTCAGGAAAAAGGAAGAGACTTTCATTGTCCGTTATTCGTGGACTTAGAACTCAGATTGTTTGGTCAGAGAACCTTTAGTGTCAACACGAGTCCCTCTCATACTGTTTTGTTAGCATTTATTCCTGCGTTGAATCGACAGGTTGGCTGGGGAATAATAATGGCCGCGTCTGTGAGACAGTGATACAGGAGCTAATCTAACTTTCCCTCGGATGAATATGTTTGCTGGGAGATATTCTACAGCGACCATTTCTATAGGAATAATAAGAAATTGTTAACATTAAAATGACAAACTGTAGAGCACCACATACACAACTGATCCATTAAGTGTTTAATGTTGAAGACTTTTGCTGAACACCCTAAATTTTGACACACAAATTTAACGAAAATATTTTTGTGTTATTTGACACATACTTGCACAAATGTACGCATAATTTTTTTTTTTTTTATTTCCCAAACTGCCTGACTCTGTAACTGACTTACTGACATATTGCGTACAGATTAAAATTTTATGACATCGCTTTAAGTCTAGAAATGAAAAAAAGGAAAACGAAATTCCAAAGAACAACCTAAAAAAAGCCCAAAAACATAGAAAATAAAAAAATTCTAAAAGGAATAAAAGAAAGTTTAAATAGTCTTGTAACAAGTTTCAAGGGACAAATATTTTTCATTTATTAAATTGTTGCAAAAGTAGTTGGAAATGAAAAAAGACAATGCTTGAAAGAAGAAAATGATACTTAAGTTTGTATATGTGCGTTTGTGTTTCTGTGTGTCCAAGTACGTACTCATTAAATATTTAATATGTTTTTTTTCTGTTGGGCGGTGGAAAAAAGTCGTTTTGGCTTTTTCCTGTAATAAAATGCAATATTGTCTGACAGCAGCAAAAACAACAAAAAATATTGAAAAACCCTTGAAATTTACGTAGAGAAAAACTAAAAGAAATCAGGAAAACTTATGACACTTTATTTTCTCTTCTTATTACTTTCCATTTAGAATTTCTTTATAATTTTATATGTTGCAAAAGCAAAAAATAAAAGAAAGAACTATTTTAGCAAATTTTTTTTCTGCTCTGTCGAATTGTACATACACATGTATATGTTTATGTATGTATGTACATCTGCATGTGTATATTTTATATAAAAAATTGTGGAATAGTGAATCTATAAGTTTTTTTTTCCTCCCTTTTAAACATGAGTTTTCTATAAGTGCAGATGACAAATAGTGCTGCGTAATGGGTATTGTCACATTCTCTTTGTGTTTTATTTCTCGTTGTTTTAATAATTTCTTTTCTTCTGTATACTTTTTCTTTCATTTATCTATGTTCTTTCATATATCATTCAGAAAATATTTTCTCTAAATTGTTTGTAGTCGGTTTGCGTGCAACAATTGACAAAAAAGCTTCCGTCAAAACTTTAGACATTCGACAACTTGAAACTTGCAATGTTGACAGCAAACCTCAAAGGATAGTGCAGAAAACTGAACTGGTAGAAATTTCTTTACGTAATCTCGATAAGACTACAATTGTTCATAGAAATCCAGTTCACAGGCACACACACACATGTACTGTTGGAAAAAACACATGATTGATCCTGTTACTATTTTTATTCATGAGGGTTTTATGCACAGAAATCTTTTTAAATTTTAAAATATCGATAAGCATATATTTGCAATAGTTTCTAAACTGAAAAAGGCTAAAAAAACTTTTATTGTAAAAATAAAAATTCAACATAATACGGGCTTAACCCTTAAGCTGTTTAATAAAATAAAGTTGTTATGAATTGCTTTAAATTAAAAAAATAAATTATGTACGTATGTACCAGGGAATTTTGAATTTGTTTCTAAATCAAAATCAAATAACCAATTAATAAATTATTAAAATGTCCATAAAAACTGAAATTTAATTTTCTAATGACATAGAAAGAAACCTTATTAAATGACACATAACACATCATTTGATGGCCAACAATTTAATGTGAAACCACAAAATAAGCCTACAAAAAAGGATCCAACCACATAATCACACACACCCTCACGTACACATATACACATATGAGTAAGTGTAATAGTATTTACATTTGTATGTACATACATGTGTAAAATATGCGTCTATATTTGCGGAATAACACTCGTAAAATGTGTCAAACGGGTCACAGATGCACCCTATTTCAATTTAATAACATTTCATATATTTCAGAGAGTAGTGGCAACCGCAACATATTTAAAACGCAACCACTTTTATGCACTCACATATTAACCCATTCAACCGCAACATAATTTCCACGATTGGCATATAATGCCACCATATTCATACACAACTACAAAAACATCTAACTTCACATATATACAAATTAAAGCTACATGCATATGTATGTAAAACAAATATGAATGTACAAGCAACTATTAAAACACATATGTACATGTAAACATTGATGTAAATACTAAAATAATTACATATGTATGCATATATGTATGTACATAAATACGTATGTATTGTACAGAGTATTCACAAATACTTAAAAATCTACAACAATGTAGAAAGAAAGAATCAAATTCGATTTTGCAAAAGGCTGCTAAAGTATCAAAAACAAGAGAATCAAAATATCATGAATGTGTAGGGAGGGATAACAAGGATTATAACTTGTAGGTAAATAAAGATTACATTTTCCTGAGGTAGTTGCTTGGTGACTTAAAATTGATATACCTTTTTCGATTTCTTGCGGGTTTCTTTTTTCTGGCTCTTTGTTTTCTTTTAATTTAGATAAAGAAATTTTGATAAATACGACCTTAAAGCGATTGACTTACATCACAGTCATGAAACCTTTTTTTAAAGCTTTGAGGCTTATTCAAAATCCAGACAAATAGAGAGCCGATTTTACGAAAACCCCTTTTGCAACATTTAAAAATTGGATCCATAATATGCCTGTAGAATAATTGTTTAACAGGATAACGATAATCTTCGGGTAGATGTAACAGTAAACAAACAGTAAACTTGAAAATATACTTTAAAAATTGTTAAAAAAAATTATACGACAAAAAAAAAACAAAGTGCCTTATTTAAAAGCCAAACATTCAATAATTTGGCAATATATGCATTAAATAAACTATGAACTGGTGAAAAAAGTATAGTCGGACAAGTCCTACCACATCATACCCTACACCACACTATTAAAAGATACAATTTTAAGTGTCCCTATTTGAAACCCATGGACGGTAAAGAATCCAGCAGAGCTATTTGTGTCGCTTATTATCTAAATATCAAAATGTCTCTGTTATTCTTAGGGACGGGACTTAAGTGGATTAATTCTGGATTACAAAATCCCATGGCATAGCAGCTATTTAATAAGTTATTGCAGCTAACTGTTAATAATTCGGAAAATAGATGGTATTTGTAAGGAAGCAACGGTTAGGGATGAACCGATTCTAATTAAGTATTATAAGTTCATTAAGGTGGTAAGATGATTAAGGTTGAAATAAAACTAGAAAATAACATAATTAGATAGTTGATGACCACAAAGACTCTATTCCAAAAAGAAAGTTTATATGGGGACCATGTCAAATTATAGACCGATTCTCATCATTATAAATAGGCTTCGTCCTTATCGCAATTTAAAAGTATATACAAAATTTCATTAAACTATCTCTCGAAATTGCGACTTGTACTTGACGCCAAATGTTTACATAAACAGACAACCATCAAGCCGGATGAATGGATATCGAAACATCGATTCAGAAACTGGTTCTGAGTCAATCGGTATATTCTCTAGAAGATGGGTCTAATACCAATATTTAACGAATGCATAATACCCTTTCTTTCTTTGGAGGTGTTGGTATAAACAGAAACGGTAACCAAAATCAAAACGATTTTTGTTATGTTCCGCTGCGAAGCATTTAAAAAAAAGTCAATTAATATCAAAATATGCTTCAAAAAAGTGGAATATGCGCTATTAAATGTAAAATATTCTGCAAAAATGCTCTTTTGACTTAAATATGCTGCAAAGCATATGCACTAAAAAAATTGATTCCAAAATTATTAAATACCTCTATACACAGAAATTAGACGTTTAATTCACATGATAAAATTTTTAATTAAAACTGATTTTATTTTTGATTAATGCTTTAATTGGTGAAAAAAAATTTCTGTGTAACAGATAACGACATGGTATTTGCCTTCGTTGGTCCCTCAACAAAAAACATGCAATTGCATGTTGATGCAATTTCCTGCTGATAAGTTATTTTCGTTGATCAGATCCTAAACTGTCTGAATAATGTTTGTTTCAACCGATTAATTGATACATGGCCAACATATGCTCCACTTTAGTCTTTGGCATCATAATTTGTCGAAGCTTTCGATTGTCGATACTTTGAAAAGACATTTTTTTAATCAATAGTGCCATAAAAAATTGAGAAACAAGTTAGATTAAATGAAACTTAAATTTAATGAACCCAACAAAAATATAATCATTCTCTTTCAGTGCGTTATATTTACACTAACACATACATAACTTATAAAACATACATACGCCCTTATATTATTGGCCATATTAGCCTTAGAAAAAGTGATATAATGATGTTGGAACTTTAAAAACAATTTTTTTTTTTTTTGTTCCGCAACAAGACCCAAATTATGTAACTTAGATGTAGATTCTAACCAGACTGCAGTTGACCAAACACATACCTTCGCAAGTACATACATATCGCTACCTTAAATTCAAACGGACTGTTCGTTTTATCAAACTACATGTTCACGAAAATTTTTAGACCCCTGCGATCAAAAATATTCACTAGATGAAAGAAACTCAAAAGGAAAAGCATTAAGCTTTATAATTAAATAATAATTTATTATTCTTATATTATTATTTAATTATAAAGATTAATGCTTTTCCTGTGAAAAAAAATTTAAGCGCATCTACGTCCATTTGCATTTATGATGACGATATGTACAAGTGTAAACTTGTCTTGACTTTTATGGGATATTTCGAGCAAAAACCGTAATTGCAGTTTCAAAAATTAGAAGCCAAACGTAACAAAAGTAAGAATCGTCAAATGTAAAATACCATCAGAATGCCATTGTCAAATGTTATATTTGTGTCCCCATTAGTAAATGTTTGAATGTATGTATATCGGTAGAATTGAATTAGATGTGTGTTCGTATGAAAGGATTTTTAAATTTTTCTTTCATTTGAAGTGCATGACTTTTCTCTGTCAATGACCACAAATGGACACAATTTCTTAAAAATTTGGGCTTTCGTTTTCTCAAAACTCGTTTTCAAATAAAAGATAATAACCATTTTGTCATCCATTAGGTAAATTGTAGTCTGTAGGAGTCTATTCAGAAATTTCATAAATAATTTTGCTGTTTTAATAGTTGTGATGACGGTCAATTCATAAGTCTTCTCAATTTCTATTTAGGATGAAATTTAAATAAATTAATGATTCTATTTATGATGATATGTTTAACAGATGTTTCATTATTGAAAATTAACTGTCGACATAAGCTGAGCTCATTTATTAGCAATATGGTAAAAAAAATAAAATTTATTTAATAAATTGATAATGATTAATTCAAATAGTTAGAGGCAATTTAATTCATATTAGGTGGGCGTAAATTAACGCACGAGTTTGTCTGAATGTCAATAACTTATAAAATGTTTGTTAAGAAATGTGACCATACAGAAATGTGTTACAAATATCAGTAGACGCAAATATCTGTATCAAATAATATGCATTTCATAATTTGCATTTCACGTAAGTTTTTATTAGTTTTAGATGTTACTTTTCATTGGAAACAACTTCTTTTTATCTCAAAATCTTTTGATCAAATCCAAATTGTCGAAACATTAAAATAATAGACAAGCGTTTGGTTGTAAATTAACGGAGTGAAATGCCTATAAAATTAGTTAAATCATTTGATTGACCAATTAACTTATATGTATAGGAAACTATCGTTGAGGAGAAATTACATAAAAATTTTATAATCCAAAAAATTGCCTAAACTTTTTTTCTCTTCCGTTTTTGGATAATTACACAGAAATCTGCAACGCTGGTCCGGACAGTATGGAAATGAGTTGCCAATAGGTTAATGGCTTAATGCAAAATTTGCGTTTGTGAAATTAAATTGTGTAAAAAAAAAGGAAAAATATAGCGAAAAGCCTGATTTTCCAAATTAAAAAGTGAAATATCTCAGAGAAGGAACATGATATTACAAAGGATACACTTTAATTTTAAAGGTAATTTGTAGGACAGACGTATAGTACAGACGTACATATCACATTTATAAATAAAGACGAGTTCGAGAAGTTATACCTTCTCGAATATTTCAAAAACGAAGTTTCTTTTAATTTTAAGCTAAGATATCTCGAAAAACGAAAAAAGTAATTGGTCGCTGAAGTACCACCAACTTGTTTAGCTTACAGATTTTGTTTACATGTGGCAGCATTAATTTTCCAGACAATATTTTTCGAAATGAATGAATCGTGCTGCAGAAAACTCTCATTAAAAAAACTTTATCCGGACAACGTTCATGAATACACGTTTACGAAAATCGGACATTTTATTGACATCGCAGGTATTTTTTCTGGCAACATTGGTACTAAAGGTGCTTGTAATACCATGTTCACACGGACAGTAATATTCGTGTTTCGCTCCCCCATTCCTGTTTTGCGTCCCAAACATGATTCAAACAACATGTTTTGCCATACAAAGTTTTGAGAGCGAAACAGGTCGTTTCATTTTGAAACATGCTGCGAAACAGGAAAAATGTACTATCATCTCCAATTTTGATAACAATAATCGTTAGTTTATCCGAACTAACTCCAAAAAAAAGCAAAACAAAGGAAAAAAAAATAAAATAAAGTGATAATTATTAAATAATAATGTTAATAAAAGTATTAAATAATATATTTTTAATTTTTACTTACATAATAATCTATTTTAAATAAAATCACAACAATACAAATAAAAATGTCAAAATGAAACAAGAACGAATCGTATGAACAGCATGTTTGGCAATCTAGTTTGAGAGGGCGAAACAAGTAGTTTTTATCGTCGTATGAGCATATCATAAGATTTTTCCTTATCAACCACAATTCAATGCAAAGGGCCTTCTTTTGTATTATGGACGTAATATTTCCGATACTTCTATTCTTTTTGAGCGAATTTATTAAATTTGTAAACTAAAGTTTTTAATAAAAACTAATTTCTTACATTAGTAGGAGTTTATAGAATAATGACGTTATTTAAGAAATATAAAGAAAACTTAAATATGAAATATTAAATTATTATTGTGTCAATAATTACAACACCTAAAACTTTTAATTAATATTCCCTAAACGAAAAAACAGCTCAAATAAATGACCTTACAGCCAATTTTTAAAAGGACTTCTACGACGTACGATTAATTCTTTTTCTTACTTGAAAGTGTCAGGTTGAAAATATAGTGAGACCTCGATTATTCGAAACGTTTAATGAAGTAACAATTTTTAATAGTTTTTTGTGTGTTTCTTATTTACGTGTGTATTTGCATGCTTAAATAATATGGGCAAAAAAAATTTTTTGGCAGAACATTTTCAGTAGCCTGCGTGGGAATTTTCCCTTCTTCCTTTATTCACATTTGTTTTTTGTTATTCAATGCCGGATAATAGAGGTGGTCGTTGGAAAAAATACTTAAATAGATGCAAAAAAAAATCTTTTTTAATTGATGTTGCCGGTTTATAGGGATGGGCAATAAATATCGATATATCAAAATATCGATATTTAAAAAAATTATAATCGATATATATCGCTGATATTAAAAATACCCATATATCGATACATCGATATTTATCTACGACTATCGAATTCGATTTTTTTAAGATCTCTTTCAGTTCAGCTGTTGTTTTTTAAGAATTGCATCATATGTTTTTTAACTAATTAAAAAAATAAAGGCGCTTTTCCATAGTACATTTTCATAGATTACACAGTTCAGTTTTGTCGCGGTTTTTTAAGAGATGACAACAAAAAAATAAGCGCGGAAAAAATATTCTGCAAAGGGTTCCTAGAATTATGCAAAGAATCGACTTAATTATGGCGCATTAGCAGCAATGGACTCATGAAAGTTGGAATGTTAACAATAACAAAAAATATTGGTTTGTTTTTTATTTTTTTATTCGATCATGTTCTTATATATTAAAAATAAAATATTTCACAGTTTACTTGTATAGTATGTGTCACAAGTTTCGTTTACCGGCAGTATATAATCCAGCATTATATAATTCCAATTTTTTTTTTTTTTAGATTTCATATGGCGAATAAATAAAAGTTTTTTTGTATTCTTTACTTTTTTTTTTGATTTTTTTTTATTGTAGAATTAACCGCCGCTCCCTCGATTTCAAACGAAAACATCGTTCGCATAACTTACCTTAAAAACTAAATTATAAAATTGGTTTGGTTTTAAATAAAAGTAAGGCGAACTAAAGTTTCGTTCGAAATCAAGGGACAGGCAGTAAATTTGATATTAAACGAAACAATAAAAAGTTAGTTTGGAATTACATGTTATATGTTAAATATGTATTGACAGGAATATTAAGTTTTTAAATTTGGTAAAAATTTCAGCTTAATACGTTCGATACATCGATATATCGATATTTTTAATAAATAAAAATCGATACACTTAAAAAATATCGATACGATATATATCGTTTTTTTTTTTAATTTGCCCATCCCTACCGGTTAATCGATTTACGGAAATTGAGGCCCTACTGTAAGTAAAGCAAAGACATGCAACCAAAAATCATCGTATGAATGCAAAAATGCAAATGATTTTTGGAAATTGCTTCAAAATGGAATTAAGAAAAAATGACGTCGTAAAAGCCCTCGAATGAATTGGGTGTTAGTTAAACAAAACAAACAAGTCTATAATTTAATGCTCACACCTGGCAACTTTTATTGCGTTACTTTTGATTTATTTAAAAATAAGTTTAAGAAAAATAATAATAAATAATTAAAATATAAGTAATAAAAACTATGAATACACCAATAAGATATTATAAATAAAAACATTAATATATTTTTTAACGGTTGTGCAGATGGTCACCTTTAAGGCGATGTTAAATTTATTGGAAATTTATTAGAAATACGTTTAGGTAGTTGTAGTGTTGTTGTTATATTTGCAAATAACTTTATGAACTTTATGGTATTAGCGGGTTTATGGTTTATTACGATACCTTGGTATTGATGGATGTTGTATACTTCCGTTAATTAAGTAGACCGGGCCATAATGTTACACCACAAACTGACATAGAAATAAATACACACGAGACTTGTTTGTCAGTCAGTTCCACCTATTCATTCTATTTTTATTTAATTTAAGAAAAAAAAATACTGGTGTTAGCAACACAATTTTGTGGTTGGCAATTTTTTTAAGAGAAACAATGTTTCTTGCGGCACGTAACTGATAACAAAGAAAAAAAACAACAACAAAAAACCTGTTCACAAATGCCTATTGAATCGAATGACTTGTTAAAAAAAATCTAACAATAACGGTCGGTCATTGTAAATTATAATTATTGCTATTACTTGCAACAGGAGGGAGTATTGAGCAGCAAATAGAATTCTTCGGAAAAAAGCAAATAAGGAAACATAATTATTTACAAATAGCGGATATCAAATAATACTTTATCATTATTTTTGACACTTTGCTCGGATTTTATAATCATTTTTTTGCGTGTTGATGCCTAGCAAACCAAATGGAAAAATGAAAAACAACGGTGTCATTCCACACCATAAGAATTGCCAATTACCAATAGCCAAAAAAGCTACTAAATATTGAACGATATTCAAAAAAAACAAAAAACAAAAATGTATGCACTACGCCATGTTGAATTACGCCCCACAAAAGCTCATAAAATTCGAATATACATATTTTTATTTTATTTAAATGCTGTGACCAGGCATATCTTCATTTAATTGAAAAATTTGTAGGCAGTTTTATTTTCCTACAACAACCACCACGTTCTACACCAACAATAGCATAAAATATCTGTTTTATGTCTAGATTTTTGTTCAAGTGATATCGTTAACTTTTAAACGATGACACTGGATTGTGTTTACGAATAAGGACAAGCTGAAAACAAATTGAAAGTCGTCAAAAGATACCAAGGGACTCCATCTAAATATTGGCGGCTTGACATACAAAATTTTACGACCAATTCTTATAGCAAAACAAAGCAAAACTTTCCCAGTCTTAGAAGTACAAGTCACAATTTTTATTACAAACTTATACTACTAAAATATTTATGTGTTTGTCAAGTACATGATGACGATGATGATGACGATGACACCAACAAAGACGACTGTTCTTGTTTTAGACCATTTTAAAATTTAAAAAAAAAATAATCGCTAATAAACTCAGGCAACAAGGTGTGATAGTTCCGTTCAGTTGTGTTAAATGGCGCCTCTTGGAGCAATAAATTTGTCAACTAAATTGTCTTGTATTTTGTTTGCAACATGAAACAACACAATATAAATGTACTGTGGTAAAAGCAAATATAAAAACTTGTATAACAAATTGATCGTTAAATGTACATTTTTAAGTACTTTAACTGGCAAACAATTTAAATTCATTTAAGTTGTTTGAAAGAAACACAGAAGTCCATAAATAAGAACGTTAAATAGTTTTCATTAGGGTCATTAGCATTTTGCCATTAAATAATTTAGTTTAATATTCGTACTAAGGGAGTTTGTGAAAGAAACTTAATTAGTTTGACAACGTTTCTATCTAATGAGTATTCAGGCGTCTAGTTTTCTCGAATAGGCGTAAAATTATTTAAATTATTTTTAAAAATAAATAAACATATATAAATGTCGATACATATGTTAAATTGAAGCAACAAATTGCACAGCTCACTTTTCCTTTTTTTATACCCTCCACCACCACTGTGGTGAATGAGGGTATACTAAGTAATACATCTAAGACCCCATAAAGTGTATATTCTGGCTCCTTGAGTAATTCTAAGTCGATTTAGCCATGTCCATCTGTCTGTCCGTCTGTTGAAAGCACGCTTACTTTCGAAAAACGCAAAAGATAAAAACAAACTTGGTCTCAAATTGCTTGTCGTTATCATAAGCAGCTTGGAATTGAGATTCAGCAACATCGGTTCAGTAGAATCAGAACTATGAATCAAAATGTGGAACCACCACCCTAAAAAAATTGATCATTTTGATACAAAAACTAACATAAATGGTGGAATAATTCACGAAATTACATGAAATTTTGCAGGAATTCGCGACTGCAAATCATACTGTTCAATTTCAGGAAGATCAGTCCATAATTGATCATACGCCTCATATAAACCCTTCTCGCGGAAAACAGTTTAGTACGCCTAAAACCGCAATAAATAACGCTAGCATACTTAAATTTGATACGTCACAGTTTTATAGGACCAGAAATCACACTGTTAAATTTTTTGAAGATCGGTCCATAATTTACACTAGGTCCCATATAAACCCTGCTCCCGGAAAACTGCTTAGTACGTTTAAAACGGCAAAAAATAACGTTAGCATACTAAAATTTGGTACGTCACAGTGTTATAGCACCAGAAATAACACTGTAAAATTTTTTGACGCTCGGTCCATAATTTACACTAGGCCCCATTTAAACCCTACTACCGGAAAACCGTTTAGTACGCCTAAAACCGTAATAACCAATGATATCAAATTGAAATTCGGGTTTTTTTTTATGACGAGAAATCACACAGCCGAATTTCGTGAAAATTGGTCCATAATTTACCCTAGGCCCCATATAAACCCTTCTCTTGGAAAACAGTTTATTGCGCCTAAAACCAAATAAAGCCCACTTTGGGAAAATAATTAAATTCGCCTAAAACCATAACAGATATAGATATTGCGGTAAAATTACTTACTTAAATTCATATGGCCAGAAAAAATATCATGCAAATTTGTGAAATTTACTGTTAACGCTAAAACTAATTACACTGCTGTATTGAAATTTATTCTAATTTATTTTTTGTAATACGAGAAATCAGTATTCAGAATTTTGCGATTATTGGTCCAATACAAATTACCCTGCTAAAAATCATTTTAGTTCGGCTAAAGCTTTTACGAATCCAGTTACTCAAGCCAGTTCAAAGTTCTTACAAGAAACGGTTCTAAAACGCAACTAATTTTAATGCTGACGTTCGTTTTTGTGAAGCTTAGTTAATAATATATATGTATTTATCATATAAAGCCCACTCCTGTCGGTGGAGGGTATCAAAGATTCGGCACAGCCGAATATAGCACTCTAACTTGTTACACTTTAAGTCATGGTGTACTTTCTTTTTTTTTCAACAAAAACTTTTTGTGTATTTATACCTACACCACAATAGTGGAGAGAAAAATAATGGTCGTAGACCATCTTTTTAGTATACTGAATTTACATTGTCCGTTCGGTTGGCTGGCTGGTTGTCTGTGCATGTCTCTTTGGGCACAAAATACAGGTGGCAATTTTAAAAATAATTTTATGAAATTTGGTACACAAAGAGAAAAAATATGCTTAAAAATGGTCACCTCCAACCAAATTATTTTTAAAGATATTTTTTAATATATATTATGTTTAATTTAGATATTTTTGTCACCGACAACCATATTATTGTTAAATTGTTCCTACATCAAGGAGCCACAACCATATTTTTGTTGTCTTTAGACATGTTTTGGTTAAATATGACAATAATTTGTTTTTAAATTAACAATAGTATTTTCCACTTTTCCAATAGCAACATGATATGGTTGAAAACCAACCATACTTTTATAAGTGGTAATCATATTTTAGTTATAATAAACCAAAACATGTTCGGAGGCAACCATAATATGATTGTGGCTTCTTGATGGATGACTAATTTAACCATAATATGTTTGTCGGTGATATTAGTATGGTTAACTTAAACATAATATATTTAAAAATGTTCTTTTAAAATAGTTTTGTTGGAGGTGACCATACATAAACATGTTTTTTCTCTGGGTGTACATAGGTTTCATTTGTTATAAGGACAAAACCCATTGAAAATGGTGAGAATAGGTCCATAATTTCATATGGCCCCCATACAAACCTCTTTCCGGAATATTCCTTGTGCCCATCAAACATCTTGGCGAAACACATTGAAGATGTTGAGATTTGACCATATCTTCCATATTAGATACTCCCGAAAATAGCTTTTAATGCCATAACTTCGTTATAGAGGTTGGTATTGGCATACAAATTGGGGAAACGGTGGCTACTGTGTCAGGACAAGATGTTGCGCCGGTAGGTCCAAAATTACTCATATGTGCGATACAAAACCCCTTTCTAAAATCATTTAACCTTGATAGGGGTCTCTTCATTTCAGTAGATTAAGGTTATTCTTCGTCGAATCGACGAACTATTTGAAAAAAAATATAGCGAACCGATTCTTAGAGTAA